>OY728156.1:1770132470-1772532470 GCA_963277665.1 Viscum album | reverse complement strand
CTAAAAACCCCTTGAAAACACAAAACCCCTAAAAACCATAAAAACCCCTAAAAACCCACTAAAGCTCTAAAAACTCTAAAACCCCAAAATACATAAAAATCATCTAAAAAACCTTAAAACCCCAAAAAACCCTAAAACCCCAAAAGACCCTAAAACCCTAAAGAACCCTAAAAACCCTGAAAAACACTAAAACCCAAAAAATCCCTAAAAACCCTAAAAAAATTAAAAACCAAAAAATCCTTAAAAAACCCAAAAAAACCATGAAATTTTAAAAAAAACCATAAAAACTCTGAGAAACCCCTTAAATCCCTAAAAACCCATAAATCTCCTAAAATGTTAAAAACTATAAAAAAAACCTTAAAACCCCTTTATAACTCAAAAAACCCCTAAAAACCCAGAAAGACCCTAAAAACCCTGAAAAAAACACAAAAACCCTTAAAACCCCTGAAAACCCCCCAAAACCCTCAAAATCCAAAAAAACCTAAAAAACTGTAAAATCCATAAAAATCCCAAAAAACTCCTAAATATCTTTGAAAATGAAAAGAACCGTAAAAACCCCTAAAAACCATAAAAACCCTAAAACCCTAAAAACAATTAAAAACTCTAAAAACCCTTAAACCCCTAAAAACGATAAAAACTCTAAAAACCTAAAAGACACAAAAATGCTAATAACCGAAAAAAGACCATAAAAACCCAAAAAAAACCTAAAAGCTATAAAAACCCTTAAAAACCCTTAAATACCCCTAAAACCCCTCAAATTCCCTAAAACCCTATAAAACCCTAAAAACAACAAAAATCCTAAAAACACCTCAAAATCCATGAAAAAGTAAGAAACCCTAAAAACCCTAAAAACCCTAAAAACCCCTGAAAACCTCTAAAAACCCTCAAAATCCCTAAAAATCCAAAAAAACATAAAATTACTAAAAATCCCCTAAAAATCCATGGAAGCATATAAAACCCTAAAAACCCTGAACCCCCCCCCCCCCCAAAACCATAAAAAAACCCTAAAACCCCATCAAAACTCTAAAAAATCACGAAAAACTAAAAAAGCCCTTAAAACCCCTAAAAATGTTAAAAACTGTAAAAAACATAAAATCCCAAAAAAAATCAAAAAAAAAACCAAAAAACACACTAAAACCCTTCAAAGACCCCAAAACCCTAAAACCCCCAAAATACCTAAAAATTCAAAAAACCATAAAAATTGTAAAAAAATCCTTAAAAATCCATGAAAAACTAAAAAACAATAAAACCACTAAAACCCCCTAAAAACCATAAAACCCATAAAAACCTTTAAAACCCTAAAATACCATAAAACCCCTAAAACCACTAAAAACTCTAAAAACACTTAAAACCCCTAAAAATGTTAAATACTTAAAAACCCTTAAGAACTCAAAAAACACTTAAAACCCAAAAGACCCTAAAACCCCTAAAATCCCTAAAAGCCCTAATAATCCCCAAATACTCTAAAACCACTAAAAACGCTATAAACCCTAAAAATATTTAAAAACCTTAAAAATCCATGAAAGCAAAAAATCCCTAAAAACCCCTAAAAACTTTTAAAAACCATTAAAACCCATAAAAACACTAAGAAACCACTAAAAACATTAAAAAACTCTAAAAACCTTAAAACGCCTAAAAACAAAAAAACCCTAAAAACCTCAAAAGACCTAAAAAACCTTGGAAAACCCTAAAAACCTTAAAACCAGTAAAAAACCCTAAAAAACTTTAAAATCCCTAAAAACCCATGAAAACGTAAAAATCGGAAAACCATGAAAACCCCATGAAAACCATAAAAAACCCTATAAACATAAAAAACAAATAAAAACCCTAAAAATCCACTAAAATCTCAAAAAACCCTTTAAACCCCTAAAAACGTTAAAAATCTCTAAAAAACCGTAAAACCCCAAAAAAAATCAAAAAACACTAAAAACACAAAAATAACCTCAAATATCTGAATAACCCTAAAAAACCTAAAAGCCCATGAAAACTATAAAAAACACCCAAATCTCTAAAACCCGTAAACCCCCCAAAATCGTAAAAATCCTAAGAAACACCTAAAAATCCATGAAAATGTAAAAAACCTTAAAAACCCATAAACCCCCCCCCCCCAGAGACCCTAAAAACCTCTAAATTTTTTAAAAAACCCTGAAAAGCCATAAAAACCCAAAAAACCACTAAAAACTCTAAAAACCCTTAAAACCCCTAAAAATATTAAAAACCCAAAAATCACATAAAACCCCCTTAAAACCCAAAAGACCTTAAAACCACTAAAAAACATAAAAAACCCCTAAAGGACCCTAAAAATTGTCGAAAACCCAAAAAAACCCCTAAAACCCCTCAAAAACCCTAAAAACACTCAAAATCCCTAAAAACCCAAAAAACCATAAAAAACCTAACCCCCCCTAAAAATTCGTGAAAGAAGAAAAACCCTAAAAACACTAAAAACTTTAAAAACCATAAAAACAATAAAAACCCTAAAAAACATAAAAATTCTAAAAACCCTTATAACCCCTATAAACGTTAAATACCATAAAAATCCTTAAAACCCCTTAAAAATCAAAAAACCCTATAAAAACAAAGACCTTAAAACCCTGAAGAACTCGAAAACCTTTAAAAGACCCTAAAAACACTCAAATCCCTAAAACCCTTAAACACACCGATAACCCCTAAAAAATAGAAATCCTTAAAATCCCCTAAAAAGCTTTAAAAAACCCTCAAACCCCATAAAAACCCAAAAAACCCACTAAAAACTCTAAAATCCCTTAAAACTCCTAAAAATGTTAAAAAACTTTAAAAAGACTTAAGACCTTTAAAAAACTAAAAAAACACAAAAAACCCAAAAGACCCTAAAACCCATGAAAAGTCATAAAACCCCTAAAAACACTCGAAAACTCTAAAAACCGTCAAAATTATGAAACACCCTAAAATACCCTAAGAACCATAAAATCCTAAAAAACCACTAAAATTCCATGAAAGCTTAAAAAACACAAAAAACCATGAAAATCCCCTAAATACTCTAAAACCCATAAAACCTTTAAAACCCCCAAAACCCATAAAAACCATAAAACGCCACAAAGACTCTAAAAACCCTTTAAACCCATAAATTGGTTATAAACTATTAAAAACCTTAAAAACTCTAAAAAACTGAAGAAAAAAAATCCCTAAAAACCCAAAAGACACTAAAACCCCTAAAAACCCTAAAAAACCCTGAAAAACCCAAAAAACCCCACAAAATCCCTAAAAACCATAAAATTCCTAAAAATCACCTAAAATTCCATGAAAATATAGAAATCCCTAAAAACACTAAAAAACCCCTAAAACCTATAAAAACCCCTAAAACCCATAAAAATCCTATAAACCCATAACAACCCCAAAAACCACTATAAACTCTAACCTCAAAACCCCTAAAAACATCAAAAAACTCTAAAAAACCTTAAAACACCTAAAAAACTAATAAAAATCATAAAAACCAAAAAAGACCCTAAAAACCCTTAAAACCCCTAAACACCTTAAAAATAACAGGAAAAAAAACACAAAACCCTCAAAAACCCTAAAAAACCAAAAAAACCCCAAAACCCAAAAAAGTCCAAAAAAAACCTAAAAACCATGGAAAAACCCTAAAAAAAATAAAAAACCCTAAAAACCAAAAAACCCATAGAAACTCCCCAAAACCACTAAAAACTCTAAAAAACTTTAAAATCTTAAAAATGTTAAAAACACTAAAAACCCTTAAAGACCCTAAAAAACTCAAAAATTACCCAAGAAACCCAAAAAGACCCTAAAAACCGTAAAAATTCCTAAAAACCCTATAGACCATAAAAATCATAAAAACCCCTAAAATACATGAAAATGTAAAAAACCCTAAAAACTCAAAAAAATAAACTCTGAAAACCATAAAACCCTAAAAACCGCAGAAACCATAAAAACCCATTAAAACCCAAAAAGCCCATTAAAAACTCCACAACCCATAAAACCTCAAAAAGGTTAAAAACTCTAAAAAAAATAAAAAAACCCTAAAAACCGAAAAAAAATAAACACTAAAAACCCTAAAAAAACTAAAAACACTAAAAACTCTAAAACCCCTAGAAAAAACACTAAAAACCCTCAAAATCCCACAAAGCTCTAAAAACCCAAATACCAAAAAATCTTTAAAAATCCATGAAAAGAAAAAAAATCCGAAAAACCTTAAAAACCATAAAAAAAAATAAAAACCCTTAAAAACCACTAAAAACACTAGAAACCCTTAAAACCTATAAAAACATAAAAAAACTCTAAAACCCCTTAAAAGCCCTAAAAACTCAAGAAAAACCTAAAAACCCTAAAATACCGAAAAAACCCCTGAAAACCCTAAAAATCCTAAAACCCCCTGAAAACCCTAAAAACCGAAAAATTCCCTAAAACCCCAAAAAATCCCTTAAACCAAAAAAAAAATCTTAATAAACCCCTAAAAATCCATGAAAATGTAAAAAACCCTAAAAACCCTGAAGGCCCCCTGAAATGCATAAAACCCCTAAAAACATTAAAAAAACCTAAAAATCCATAAAAACTTTAAAAACCACTAAAAACACTTTAAACCCTTAAAATTTTAAAAATTCTAAAAATCCCACAAAACCCTAAAAAGCCATGAAAACCCCTAAAAACCCTCGAAATCCATAAAAACCCAAAAAACCCAAAAAACCCAAAAAAATCATAAAAATCATAAAAAAAAAACCCTAAAAATCCATGAAAACATTCAAATCCTAACAACCCTGAAAAACCTCTAAAAATAAAAAAAAACGTTAAAAACCTGAAAACAAAAGGTTAAAAAAACCTAAAAGCCCAAAAGATCCTAAAATCCCAAAAAGATCCTAAAAACCCCGAAAGCCCTTTGAAACCCCAAAAAAACATGAAAAACCCTAAAAAACCTCATATTTACTAAAACCCATAAAAGCCAGAAAAATCCTAAAAAACCCATTAAAATCCATAAAAACGTAAGAAACCCTAAAAATCGTGAAAAGCCCCTGAAAACTATAAAAGCCCCTAAAAACCTTAAGAAACCCAAAAAACTCATAAAAACTACAAAAACCACTAAAAAATATAAAATACCTTAAAACCCCAAAAAAATGTTAAAAAAATCAAAAAACAATTTAAAACCCTAAAAACTCAAAAACCCTAAAAACCCAAAAAAAACCTTAAAACCTCCTAAAAACCTTAAGAACCCTCCAAATCTCTAAAACCCCTAAAAACTATAAAAATCCTCAAAATCCCTAAAAATCCATGAAAACATAAAAAACCCTGAAAAAGCCCTTGAAAAAAATAAAACCCCTAAAAATCATAAAAAACCTAAAAACCCATAAAAACCTAAAAACTAATAAAAACTCTAAAAACCCTTTAAACCACTAAAAATGTTAAAAAACTCTAAAACCCTTAAACCCTTAAAAACAAAAAAACCATAAAACCCCAAAAAGAACCTATAAAGCCTGAAAAACCCTAAAAACCCTAAAACCCCTAAAAACCCATAAAACCCCCCAAAATCCCTAATAACCCCCCAAAACCCTAAAAATATAAAAATCCAAAAAAACCCCTTAAAAATCCATGAAAACATAAAAAACCCAAAAAACATAGAAAACCATAAAACCACCAAAAAACCTTAAAACCCTAAAAACCCATAAAACCCTAAAAAACAATAAAAACTATAAAACCCTTAAAACTCCTAAAAACGTTAAAAATTTCTAAAACCTTAAAAACTCAAAAAAAGCCTAAATAAAAAAAGTCCTTAAAAACCCTAAAAACTAAAAACCCTAAAACACCTAAAAACCCCTATAAACCCTCAAAATCCAAAAAACACCTAAAAACCCAAAACACTATAAAAATCCTAAAAAATCACTAAAAACACAAGAAAATGTAAAAAACCCTAAAACACATAAAAAATCCATAAAAACTCTAAAACCCTTAAAACCCATAAAAACCTTAAAAACTCAAAAAAAACTCCTAAAAACCCAAGAAGAACATAAAAACCCTGAAAACCCTAAAAACCCTAAAAACCACTGAAAATCCCTAAAAATCCTCAAAATCCATAAAACCCTAAAAATCCTAAAAAACACTTAAAAATCCATGAAAACATAAAAACCCCTAAAAATGTGAAAACCCCCTGAAAACTTTATAACTCCCTAAAAACCATGAAAAACCTTAAAACCCCATAAAAACCCAAAAAGCCACTATGAACTTTAAAACCCCTAAAACCCAAAAAATGTTAAAAAACTCTAAAATACCATAAAACCCCTAAAAAACTCAAAAAAAACTAAAAAACCAAATAGTTCCTAAAAAACCTAAAAACAATAAAAAACCTTAAAACACCATAAACCCCCTAAAAAACCGAAAAATCCTAAAAAACCAAAAAAACCATATAAGTCCTAAAACCCCCTAAAAATCCATGAAAATGTTAAAAACTCTAAAAACATAGAAAAACCCATAAAAACCATAAAAACCTAAAAAACTCTGAAAACCATAAAAACCCCTTAAAAACTTAAAACCCATAAAAACTCATAAAAACCCAAAAAAGATACAAAACTCTAAAAACCTTTTAAACTTGTAAAAATGTAAAAAACCTCTACAAAACCTTAAAACCCCTAGAAAAGTAAAAAAAAACCCCAAAACACCAAAAATACCCTAAAAACCCCTAAAAACCCTAAAACCCCTAAAAACCCCTAAACCATTAAAATCCCTAAAAACCATTAAAATCCTAAAAAAACCTAACAATCCATAAAAATGTAAAAAATCCAAAAAAACTAAAAAACCCCTAAAACCCATAAAAACCCCTAAGAACCTTAAAATCCCGTAAGAACCTTAAAATCCAGTAAAAACCAATAAAACCCCTAAAAAACAACTTAAAACTCTAAAAAACCTTAAAACCCCTAAAAACATTAAAAACTCTACAAAACCTTAAAAACCCAAAAAAACACAAAAAAAACCATAAAAATCCAAAATTACCCTAAAAACCCTCCAAACACATAAAACCCCTAAAAATTTCCTAAAAACTCTAAAACCATTAAAATCCTAAAAAAGCCCCTAAAAATGCTTGAAAATGTAAAACCCCCTAAAACTCCTAGAAACCCCTGAAAACCATAAAAACCCCTAAAAACCTAAAACCATAAAAACCCTAAAAACCTCTAAAAACTCAATAAACCCTTAAACCCCATAAAATATTAATAACTATAAAAAACCTTAAAATCCAAAAAAACTCAAGAAAAATTCAAAAACCCAAAAAGACCCTACAAACCCTAAAAAACTATAAAAACTCCAAAAACCCCTGAAAACCCCTAAAACCCATCAAAATATCTAAGACCCTAAACACCCCTAAAAACTAGAAAAATCCTAAAAAAATCATTAAAGATTCATGATAACATAAGAAACCCTAAAACCTCGAAGACCCATGAAAACCATAAAACCCCTAAAAATATATAACAACCCTAAAACCCATAAAACCTCAAAAAAAACCTTTAAAAACTCTAAAAATCCATAAAACCCCTAAAACATTAAAAGAACTTAAAAACATTAAGACACCCAAAAAACTTCAAAAAGATCCTAAAAACCTTGAAAAAACATTAAAACCCTAAAAACCACAAAATCGCTAAAACCCTAAAAACCAACAAAATCCTTAAAAACCCTAAAAGCCCTAAAAACCCCTAAAACCCCAAAAAACTGACTAAAAACTCTAAAACCCTTAAAACCCCTAAAACCCCATAAAAATGTTAAAAACTAAAAAAAACCATAAAACACCTAAGAAACTAAAAAAACCCTAAAAACCCCAAAAGATGCTAAAAACCTTGAAAATCCTTAAAAACCATTAAAAACCCTAAAAACCATCAAAATCCCAAAAAAACATAAAAACACTATAAACCATAAAAATCCTATAAAACCCTGAAAATCCATGAAAACGTAAAAACCCATAAAAACCTTGAAACCCACCTAAAAACCTTAACAGCCCTAAAAACCTTAAAAAACTCTAAAAACCCATAAAAACTCAAAAAACACACTAAAAGATCTTAAAACCCTCGAAACCCCAAAAAACATTAAAAATCTCCCAAAAACCTTAAAACCCCTAAAAATTCTAAAAAACCGTAAACCCTAAAATTACAAAAAATACCCTGAAAAACACTAAAAACCCAAAAAACTCTTGAAAAACCCTAAAAACCCTCAAAATCCCTAAAAACCCTAAAAACAAAAAAAAAACATAAAAAACCTAAAAAACCTCTAAAAATCCATGAAATCATAAAAAACCCTAAAAACCTTGAAAACCCCTAAAACCTAAACCCCTAAAAATGTTAAAAAAATCTAAAAACCCATAAAAAACCTAAAAATTAAAAAATCCCTAAAACCCAAAAGACCCTAAACCCCTAAGAAACCCTAAAACCCATGAAAACCCCTAAAAACCTTGAAAACCCTTAAAACCCCAAAAAACCATAAAAACCCCTAAACGTCAATGAAATTGTAAAAAACCCCTAAAAACCTTGAAAACCCCTAAAAACCATAAAAATCCTAACAAACCCCTAGAAATCCATGAAAGCAAAAAAAACCCTAAAAATCTCTTAAAATCCATAAAAATCCATAAAATTTGGCCCTAAAAACCCATAAAAATCCTTAAAATACAATAAAAACTCTAAACACCTTAAACCCCCTAAAAACATTAAAAATCCCCCAAAACCTTAAAAATCCTAAAATACTCAAAAAACCATAAAAACCCAAAAAGACATTCCCTAAAAACCCATGAAAAACCCAAAATACCCTCAAAATCCATAAAAACCCTTTAAACCCCTTAAAAACCTTAAAACCCTAAAAATCCTAAACCCCGAAAAATCCATGAAAACGTAACAAGCCTAAATACCCTGAAAACCCCTTAAAAACCATAAAAATCCCTTAAAACCTAAAAAACCCTAAAAACTTAGAGAAACCCAAAAACCCACTAAAAACTCTAAAAACCACTTAAAATCTAAAAATGTTAAAAAACTCTAAAAACCTTAAAAATCCTAAAAACTCCAAAAAATCCTAAAAATCAAAAAAGACCTAAAAACCCTAAACAACCCTAAAACCCCTGAAAAACCATAAAAACCCTTAAAATCCTTAAAACCCCTAAAAACCTCAAACCCATAAAAATCCTAAAACCCCCTAAAAATCCATGAAAAGGTAAAAACCCTAAAAACACTGACAGCCCCATGAAAACCATAAAAACCCCAAAAAAAACTTAAAAAAACTAAAAACCCATAAAACCCTAAAAACCACTAAAAAATCTAAAAACCATTAAAAGCCCTAAAAACGTTAAAAAACTCTAAAAACCCTTAAAATCCCAAAAAGACACTAAAAACCTTGAAAAGCCTTAGAAACCACTGAAATCCCTAAAAACCCTAAAAAATCCCTAAACACCATAAAAAGCCCTAAAAACCATAAAAATATGAAAAACCCCAAAAATCCATGAAAAAATAAAAAACTCTAAAAACCCGAAAAACCCCAACCCCTAAAAACCTTAAAAACCCATAAAACTCATGAAAAACCTAAAAACCACTAAAAAATCTAAGAACCCTTTAAACCCCTAAAACATTAAAAACTCTAAAAAACCTTAAAAACTCAAGAAAACCATAAAACACTAAGAAGATAATAAAAACCCAGAAATACCATTAAAACCCTAAAAACCTAAAAACCCCTCAAAACCCTGAAAATCCCTAAAATCTCTAAAAACCCTAATAACCATAGAAATATAAAAAAACTCTAAAAATCAATGAAAAGGTAAAAAACCCAAACATCCCTAAAAAACCCCTAAAAATCATAAAACCTCTAAAAACATTGAAAAACCCTAAAAATCAGTTAAAACCATTAAAACTCTAAAATCCCTTAAGACCCTTAAAAACGTTAAAAACTCTAAAAACCATAAAACCCTCAAAAAAATGGAAAAAAACCCCTAAAAACCCAAAAGAACCTGAAAACCCTGAAAACCTTTAAAAATACTCAAAATACCTAAAACCCTAAAAAAGATAAAGCCCAAAAAAATCCAAAAAACCCCTAAATATCAATGAAAACATAAAAAACCATAAAAAAACCCGAAAACCCATGAACCCCATGAAACCCCTAAATCCTCAAAAAACCCTAAAAACCCATAAAACCCCTAAAAACACTAAAAATATAAATCCCTTCAAAGCCCTAAAAACATTAAAAAACTCTAAGAAACCTTTAAAACCCTAAAAACTCAAAGAACCCTTAAAAACCCAAAAGACTCTAAAAATGCTAAAAACCCAAAAACCCCCTGAAAACCCCTAAAAACCCCAAAAACCCAAAAAATCCCTAAAATCCCTAAAATCCCTAATAACCAAAAAAATTCTAAAAACCCATAATAATCCATGACAACATAAAAAACCCTAAAATCCCTGAAAAATCGCTGAAAACCATAAAAACTCCAAAAAACATAATAAACCTAAAAACCCACTAAAATGTCTACAACCCTTAAAACCCCTAAAACATTAAAAAAACTCTAAAAAACCCAAAAATCCTAAAAATACCCCAAAAACATTGAAAACACATAAAATCTTTAAAAACCGGTAAAAAACCTTAAAACCCGGAAAACCCTAAAAATTATAAAAAACCTAAAAAACCTATAAAAATCCATGAAAAAAATAAAAAACCCTAAAAACCACTGAAAACCATAAAGACCTCTATAAACCTTAAAAAATACTAAAACCTAAAACCACTAAAAAGAATAAAAAACTCAAAAAACCCTTAAACCCCCTAAAAAACTCAAAAAAACCCCTATAAACACAAAAAACCCTAAAAACCCTAAAACCCAAAAAACCATTAAAATCCCTAAAAACCCAAAAAACACTAAAAACGATAAAAATCTTAAAAACCCCTAAAAAAACTTGAAAACATGAACAACCCTAAAAACTCTTAAACCTTCTAATAACGTAAAAAAATCTCTAAAAACCCATAAAAATCCTAAAAACACTAAAAACTCTAAAACCCTCAGACCCCCTAAAATCAGTAAAAGCACTAAAAGCCCTTAAAACGCTAAAAAAATAAAAAACCCTAAAAACCAAGAAGACCATAAAAACCCTGAGAAACACTAAAAACACTAAAAATCCTAAAAAACCATTAAAAATCGATGAAAACGTAAAAAACCCCCAAAACCTTGAAAACCCCCTAGAAACCATAAACCCCCCCCCAAACCCTTAAAAACCATAAAACCCCATAAAAAACCCAAAAAATTACTAAAAACTATAAAACCCTGTAAACCCCTAGAAACTTTAAACCATCATATTCCCTAGGGGTAAGGTGTGCGATGGTGGGGCTTTCTTGGTGTCGTTTGGTCAACATGGTTTGGGCTATGATCTCGATGAAGTTGAACTTCTCCTGTAAACGGTTTTTCTCAACTCTAAAAACCTTAAAAACCCTAAAAACCTAAAAAACATAAAAACCTAAAAAAACATAAAAACCCAAAAATACCCAAAAAATGTGAAAACCCCCAAACCCCCTCAAGATAAAAAACCTAAAAATTAAAAAACCTCAAAAATCCTAAAAAAACCATAAAATTAAATGAAAATGTAAAACGCCCGAAAAACACTGAAAAACATAAAAAAATCATAAAAACCCTAAAAACCTAAAAATTGAAAACCCTAAAACCCACTAATAACTCTAAAAATCATTAAACCCCTAAAAGGTTAAGAAACACAACAAACCTAAAAAATAATTAAATTCAAAAAAAACCCATAAAACCTCAAAAAAACCCTAAAAACCTTGAAAAATGTTAACAACCCTAAAAACTATAAAAAACATAAATAACCCCAAAAAATCCATGAAAATGTTAAAAACCTTCAAAACTCCAAAAAAACCCTGAAAACCAAAAAAAATTCTAAAAACATTAACCCCCTCAAACCCATAAAACCCCTAAAAACCCACTAAGACTATGAATCCCATAAAACCCCTAAAACATTAAAAAACTTGAAAAAACATACAACCTCTAAAAACCAAAAAACCCCTGAAAACCTAAAAACCATCAAAATCTGTAAAAACTCTAAAAAACCCGAAAGACCATAACATTCCTAAAAAATGGCTTAAAATCCATGAAAACATAAAAAAACCCAAAAAACCATGAAATACCCCTATAAATAACAAAAACCCCTAAAAACCTTAAAAACTCTAAGAACCCATAAAAATCATAAAAACCCACTAAAAACTCTAAAATCCCTTTAAATCTATAAAAACATTAAAAAAATTAAAAAACTTAGAAACCCTAAAAAACTCAAAAAACCAAGAAGACCCTAAAAACCCCCAAAACCCCATAAAAACCCTCAAAAACTCTAGATAACCCTAAAAATCCTGAAAATCATAAAAAAAACTTGAAAATCCATGAAAATGTAAAAAAACCATAAAATATGGAAAAACCCTTGAAAACCGGAAAACCCCTAATAAATAAAAAACTCATAAAAACCCTAAAACGCACAAAAAAACTCTAAAAATCCTTAAAACCCCTAAAAACCCTTAAAACCCCTAAAAACGTTAAAAACTCAAAAAAAACCTTTGAAACCCTAAAAACTCAAAAAAAAAAACTAAAAAACCAAAAAATAACCTAAAGCACTAAAACCCTAAAACCCCTAAAACCCTCAAAATTCCTAAAAACCCTAAGAAACTCTAAAAACCATAAAAATCATAAAAAATACTAAAAATCCATGAAAACATAAAATCCCAAAAACCCTGGAAAACCCCTAAAACTATAATACCCATAAAAACATTAAAAACCCCATAAAAATGGAAAAAACCCACTAAAAAAATAAAAACCCTTAAAACCACTAAAAAGATTAAAAAACTCTAAAAAACCTTGAGAATCATAAATACCATAAAAACTCCAAAAAAACATAAAACCCCATAAAAATCCACAAAACCCTAAAAACCACTAAAAACTATAAAACCCCTAAAACCCTAAAAATGTTAAAAATCCCTAAAAAACCTTAAATCCATAAAAACCTAAAAAATGCCCTAAAAACCCAAAAGGCCCTAAAACCCTAAAAACCCTAATAACCTTAGAAACCCCTAAAACTCCTCAAAATCTATTAAAACCTTAAAAAACCCTAAAAATCCAGGGAAACGTAATACCCTAAATACCCCTAAAATCCATAAAACCCCTAAAAACTTAAAAACCCATAAAAGACCTATAAAACCACTAAAAACAAATTAAAAACTCTAGAAAATTTTAATCCCCATAAATATGGTAAAAAACTCTATAGAACCTTAAAATCCTAAAAAATTCAAAAAACAACTTAAAAAACAAAAAAGACCTTAAATCCCTCGAAAGCCCTAAAACCCCCAAAATCTATAAAATCCCTAAAATACCCTTAAAACCATAAAAATCACAAAAATCTTTTAAAAATCCATGAAAATGTAAAAAATCTTGAAAACCCTAAAAAACCCATGAAACCCATAAAACCCCTAAAAACCATAAAAATCCTAAAACCCCATAAAAATCCTTAAAACCATAAGAAACTATAGAAACAATTAAAACCCCTAAAATGGTAAAATACTCTAAAAACCTTGAAAACCCTAAAAACTAAAAATACTCAAAAAACCTAAAAACCCTAAAAACCCCTAAAAACCATAAAACAGTTGAAAATCCCTAACCCCAAATCCCTAAAAACCCAAAATTCCTAAAAACTATAAAAATCCAAAAAAACTTATAAATCCCTGAAAAAATAAAAAACCCTAAAACCCCCTTGAAAACCATAAAAAACCATAAAAACCTCAAAACCCTTAAATACCCATAAAACCCCAAAACCCACTAAAAATTTTGAAAACACTTAAAACCCCTAAAAATGTTAAAAATTCTAAAAACCTTATAAACACTTAAAACTCAACACCCCCACCAAAACCCTAAAACTATAAGGATTTAGAGTTTTAGTGGGTTTTAGGGTATTTATGGGTTTTAGGGTTTTTATGGTTTTTAGGGGTTTTATGGTTTTTAGGGGTTGTTTCAGGGTTTTTTGGGTTTTCCATTATTTTTAGGGATTTTTATGGTATTTATGGTTTTTTAGGGGGGTTCACAAATTTTTATGTGATTTATGGTCTTTTTGATTTTAAGGATTTTTTTGAGTATTTTAGGGTTTTAAAGGTTTTTAGTGTTTTTAACATTTTTTGGGTTTTTAAGGGTTTTTAGAGTTTTTAGTGGGTTTACTAGTTTTTATTCATTTTTAGGGTTTTAGGCCCTTTTAGGAATTTTTAGGGTTTTTAGGGTTTTAAGAAATTTTAGGGGTTTTATGGTTTTTCAGGGGTTTTTATGGGTTTTAGGGGTTTTCATGGATTTCAGGTCATTTTGGGTTTTAGGGTATTTTTTGAGTTTTTTATAGTTTCTAAGGGTTTCTAGAGATTTTTATGGTTTTGGGGGGTTTTAAGTGTTTTTAGAGTCTTAGTGTTTTTTAGGATTTTTATGGGTTTTAGGGTATTTTATGGTTTTTAGAGGTTTTCATGTTTTTCATAGGCTTTCCGAGTATTTGGGGTTTTATGTTTCCTAGGATTTTAGGATTTTTTTTGGATTTTTCTAGTTTTTAGGTTTTTTTGGGGTTTTAGATATTTTGATGGTTTTTAGGGTTTTTCCAGGGTTTTAGTGTTTTTCCAGGGTTTTAGGGTTTTTTAATGGTTTTTGGGGTCTTTTGGGGGTTTTATGATTTTTTTGAGTGTTTTTAGGTTCTAAGGTTTTTTAGAGTTTTCGACATTTTTCTGTGTTTTAATGTTTTTTTTAGTTTTTGGTAGGTTTTTAGGGTTTTTATGGGTTTTAAGGGTATTTAAGGTTTTTCGTGTTTTTTGGGTTTCTTGTGTTTTTCATGGTATTTAGGGTTTTTTTTGGATTTTTATGATTTTTAGTGTTTTTAGGGTATTTTAAGGGTTTTATGGACTTTTTGATGTTTTAGGGGTTTCTTTTTTATTTTTTTCAAGGTTTTTAGGGTCTTTTTGGGTTTTTAGGGTTGTTTGGAGTTTTTTTGGGAATTTAACATTTTTAGAGTTTTTTAACATTTTTGGGGGTTTTAAGTGTTTTTAGAGTTTCCAAGGTGTTTTAAGGTTTTTAAGGGATTTTATGGTTTTTTAGGGGTTTCTCTGCAGTTTTTTACATTTTCATCGATTTTTTTGGGTTTTTTAGGATTTTTATGGATTTTTGGATTTTTTAAGTTTTTTAGGGATTTTGAGGGTTTAGGGGTTTTAAGGAATTTTAGGGGTCTTTAGGGTCGTCCAGGGTTTTTAGGGTATTTTGGGGTTTCAGGGTTTTCTTTGAGTTTTTATGATTTTTTATAATTTTAAACATTTTTAGGGGTTTTAAAGGTTTTTAGTGATTTTTGGATGTTTTAAGGTTTTATGGGTTTTTATGAGTTTTTATGGTTTTTTACAGTTTGCAGGGTTTATGGTTTTTAGGGGATTTTTAGGTTTTTTAGGGTTTTTTTTACGTTTTCCTGGATTTTTAGTGTTTTTTTATGATTTTTATGGTTTTTAGCGGTTTTTAGAGTTTTTAGGGGTTTTGAGAGTTTTAAGGGTTTTCACCATATTTATGTTTTTTATAAATTTTCACAGCTTTTAGGGTATTTTTAGGTTTAAGTGTTCTTTTTGAGTTTTTTATGGTTTTGAGGGTATTAGTGTTTTTAAAATTTTAGGGGTTTAATGGGTTTTAAGGGTCTTCGGTTGTTTTTTGGGATTTTATGGGATTTTATGGTTTTTAAGGTTTTTAGGGGTTTTTTGGGTTTTCAGGGGGTTTTCAGGGTTTTTTTTTATTTTTTACGTTTTCCTGGATTTTAAAGGGGTCTTTACGATTTTTGTTGTTTTTATAGTTTTTAGGTTTTTTATGGTTTTTAGAGATTTTGATATCTTTTAGGAAATTTCAGGGGGTTTTAGAGTTTTTTTTGGGTTTTAGGGTTTTTTTGAGTTTTTAGTGGTTTTAAGATTGTTTAGAGTTTTTAAACATTTTTAGGGGTGTTATTATAATCCCATTTTCTCCATCCATGCAAGGAAAGATCCATTAGGCCTTTAATGAAGCAAGATGCATGCCCATTGTAGCATTAAGCCTCTTTAATATCCCTCGTTTCATTGGGCCTTGAAAATCAAACTCTTCATCCTACATAATCGACTTGGTGCCTTTAACATGGTTTTCATCATCCTCCCTCTCTTAAAAAGGAGTCTTCCTCGACTCTTCATCCTCTATACCCAAAAAAGGAGAAAGATCAGAAACATTAAAAGTGGAACTTACACCATACTCACCTAGAAAATCTATCTTGTAAGCATTGTTTTTAATCTTCTCGAGCACTCGAAAAGGACCATCTCCTCGTGGCATGAGTTTTGATTTCCGCTTGTCGAGAAATCTCTCCTTTCGCATATAAATCCAAACCAAGTCCCCAGGTTCGAACAACACTTCTTTCCGACCCTTGTTTGCATGATCAACATATTTTTGGGTCATCCGCTCGATATTTTTCCTTGCCTTTTCATGGAGTTATTTGATGAATTCCGTGCCCCCTTTCTCATCCATATTAGTTGCTTCCTACAAAGGCAAAGGAACTAGATCAATAGGGGTGACAGGGTTAAAACTGTAAACAATTTTGAATGGAGAATATTGATTAGTGGAGTGCTTGGCCCTGTTATATGTGAATTCAAAATGTGGTAGACACTCCACCCAATTCTTGATATTCTTCTTGGCAATTGTTTGCAGAAGGGATGATAGTTTCCGATTCACCACCTATGTTTTCCCATCGGTTTGCAGATGACAAGTAGTGGAAAATAGTAACTTTGTACCTAGTTTGCTCCCCAAGGTCTTCCAAAATTAACTAAGAAATTTTGTGTCTCAATCCCACACAATTGTCCTTGGCATTCCATGGAGTTTGACTACTTCCTGAAATAAAAGTGCTGCAATGTTAGTGGCATCATCTGTTTTGTGACAAGGAATAAAATGTGCCATTTTTGAAAACCGATCCACCACAAATAAAAAATGGAATCTCTCCCCCTCTTGGTCTGTGGTAACCCCACAATAAAGTACATTGATATATCCTCCCAAGGGGTTTTGGGTATTGGGAGAGGAAGATATAGTCCATGTGGGTTCAGTTTCGATTTGGCTTTATGGCAGACATTGCACTTTCCCACAAATTTCTCAATATCTCTAGATATCCTAGGCCAATAAAAATTCCCACTAAGAACACTTAAAGTTTTTGCAACCCCAAAATGCCCCATTAACCCACCCTAACGTGACTCGTTTAGTAAAAGTAAATGAATAGGGTAGTTGGGAATGCAAATCTTATCAATCCGAAATAAGAATCCATCATGTAAATAGAACTTTTCCCAAATAACTCCAAGATTACAATGTTCATAAGGTTCTCTAAAATCACTATCAGTGGCATATAGATCCTTAATGCATTCAAAAACAAGGAGTTTTGAATCCAACAAGGATATAAGAGAATATCTACGTGAAAGTGTATCAGCGACAATATTTTCTTTAACCTTTTTATGCTTGATGACATATGGAAATGACTCAATGAATTCCATCCATCAAACGTGTCTTCTATTTAGTTTATGTTGGCTCCTAAGGTATTTAAGAGCCTCATGATTAGAACGGATCACAAATTCTTTAGGCCAAAGATAGTACTTCCATGTCTCTAGTACTCTAAACAATGCATACAACTCTTTATCATATGTAGCATAGTTTAGAGTTGGGCCATTTAACTTCACACTAAAGAAACCAATAAACTTACCTTCTTGCATGAGTACTCCTCCTATGCCAATTCCTCTTGTATCACATTCAATTTCAAAGGTCTTACCGAAGTCCAGTAGTGAAAGTAGAGGAGTGTGGGTGAGTCTCTCCTTAAGTTCATGGAAGACATTCTTTTGAGTTATCCTCCATTTGAAAGGAGCATTTTTCTTTGTTAACTCGATCAACTGTGTTTCTAGTGTGCTGAAGTCCTTCACAAATCTCCTATAAAAACTAGAAAGCCCATGAAAACTTCTTACTTATCCAACAGAGGTTGGAGTTGGCCCTTCTTGTATTGCTTTGATCTTATCGGTGTCCACTTCAACTCCATTGCCGCTGACAACAAATCCAAGGAAAACAATCTTATCAAGACAAAATTCACACTTATTTATCTTTCCAAACAGGTTTCCTTCCTTAACACCTCTAAGACTTTTCTTAAGTGATCTACATTTTCAAGCAAGGTCCTACTATAAACCAAAATGTCATCAAAGTAAACTACCACAAATTTTCCAATATATGCATGTAAGACATGATTCATTAACCTCATATATGTGCTAGGTGCATTGATGAGACCAAAGGGCATGACTAACCATTCATTAAGTCTATGTTTTATCTTAAATGTAGTTTTCCACTCATCTCCTTCTTTCATCCTAATTTGATGGTAGCCACTTCTTAAATCAATTTTTTAGAAAATAGTTGATCCATTTAATTCATCTAGCATATCATCTAACCTAGGGATAGGATGACGATACCTGACCATGATGTTGTTGATGGATCTACAGTCAATGCAAATTCTCTATGTTCCATCCTTATTTAGTACTAGAATCACTGGTACGAAAAAAGGACTAAGGCTCTCTGTGACATATCCCACATCCAACAGATCTTGAACTTGCCTCTGAATTTCTTTTGTCTCTTCCGGGTTGGTGCGATATGCAGGGCGGTTCGGTAGTGATTCTCCAGGTATGAGGTCAATTTGATTTTCAATACCTCTAGTGGGTGGCAAACCTAGTGGCACATCTTCAGGAAAGACATCATCATACTCCTACAACAAGGACTCAACAACATTTGTCAAATGGGGTAAGTCGTCAGTATTTAGCAACACCTCTTTGTACATGAGTATTAGGAGGGTTTGCTGTGAAAACAAAGCTTCCTTAACCACACTTTTTTTTGCTAACATCACACTTTTCTCTTCGCTCAAATTATTTTTCCCACTTGATTTTTCTTTTCTCTCCATTTCTTTTTTTCTCTCATTTTCTCTCTTTCCCTCATTCTCTCCTTTTTCATTTTCACTCTTTTTTTCCTCATCACTCATTTTTTTCTTTTCTCTCAAAATGTGATCTTCCAGAATTTGTTTGGGGGACATGGGGTTGAGGGTTATAGGTTCCCCTTAGAGTACAAAAGAGTGACGATTCAAGAAACCGTCATGGGTAACAGGTCGATCATACTACCCTAGTCATCCCAACAACAAATGGAAAGCCTTCATAGGAACAACATCGCACAAGAACTCATATTTGTACTTCCTGATGGTGAACAGTACTTTCACTTGCTTAGTGACCTTCAGCTCCCCGCAATCATTCAACCACTGAAGCCGATATGGATGTTGATGCTTCAAAGTGGGAAGTCTCAACTTCTCTACTAACTCGGTGCTCGCAATATTACTACAGCTTCCTCCATCAATAATAACACTATATACCTTCCCATGGATCTTGCATCGTGTATGGAAAAGGTTCTCTCGCTACTCCTTCTCTCCCACGGTCATTTGTGCGCTTAGAACTCTCCTAGTGACAAGAATCTCGCCGTCTTCTCCAAATTCTCCACTATCAATTTCTAGATATTCTTCTTCCTCTTCTTCTGAGCTCTCTCCATCGGTCTCCCATTCTCTATATTTGTTGATGGTCATGGTGCACCGGTTTAGGCACTCACTAGCAATGTGACCCCTTCCTTGACATTTGTAACAACGAATATCCCGATTCCTGGTTTGGTTAGCCTCAAAAGTAGGTTTCCTAGGTGGAAGAATTACCTTGTCACTTTTGCGGTCAACCACCTCTTTTGCCTTTGACGGTTCTCCAATCTCCTTCCTCATATTTCTCCATGGTGTGAAAGGAGTAGTGGGTTTCCTCATTTTGCTCCTCCTTTTGATTTGTTTTTCAATCTTGGTGGCTTGGTGGATCATATCTTGTATCTCTAAAAACAGCTTGAAAACCATAAAACCCCTTAAAATCCAAAAAACCCCAAAACCCCCTTAAAACCATAAAAATCATAAAAAAATAATATAAATAGAAAAAACCTAAAAACCCTTAAAACCCCTTGAAAACATAAAACCCCTAAAAACCCACTAAAACTCTAAAAACCCTAAAACCCCAAAATACATAAAAAGCATCTAAAAAACCTTAAAACCCCAAAAAACCCTAAAACCCCAAAAGACCCTAAAACCCTGAAAAACCCTAAAAACCCTGAAAAACCCTAAAACTAAAAAAATCCCTAAAAACCCTAAAAAATTAAAAACCAAAAAATCCTTAAAAAACCCAAAAAAAACCATGAAATTTTAAAAAACCCTAAAAACCCTGAGAAACCCCTTAAATCCCTAAAAACCCAAAAATCCCCTAAAATGTTAAAAACTATAAAAAAACCTTAAAAATCCTTTATAACTCGAAAAACCCCAAAAAACCTAGAAAGACCCTAAAAAACCTGAAAAAAATTTAAAAACCCTTAAAACCCCTGAAAAACCCCAAAACCCGTCAAAATCCAAAAAAACCTAAAAAACTGTAAAATCCATAAAAATCCCAAAAAACCCCTAAATATCTATGAAAATGAAAAGAACCGTAAAAACCCCTGAAAACCATAAAAACCCTAAAACCCTAAAAACAATTAAAAACTCTAAAAACCCTTAAACCCCTAAAAACGATAAAAACTCTAAAAACCTAAAAGACACAAAAACGCTAATAACTGAAAAAGACCATAAAAACCAAAAAAAACCTAAAATCTATGAAAACCCTTAAAAACCCCTGAATACCCCTAAAACCCCTCAAATTCCCTAAAACCCTATGAAACCCTAAAAATAATGAAAATCCTAAAAACCCCTCAAAATCCATGAAAAAGTAAGAAACCCTAAAAACACTTAAAACCACAAAAACCCCATCTTAAAAACCCATAAAACCCTAAAAACCTCTGAAAACTCAAAAAACCCTTACGACCCCTAAAAACCCTAAAACCCCTCAAAATCCCTTAAAATCCAAAAAAAAGGATAAAATTACTAAAAATCCCCTAAAAATCCATGAAAGCATATAAAACCCTAAAAAACCTAACCCCCCCCCCCCAAACCATAAAAAACCCTAAAACCCCATCAAAACTCTAAAAAATCACGAAAAAGTCAAAAAGCCCTTAAAACCCCTAAAAATGTTAAAAACTCTAAAAAACATAAAATCCCAAAAAAAATAAAAAAAAACCCAAAAAACACAAAGACCCCGAAACCCTAAAAAACCCCAAAATACCTAAAAACTCAAAAAAACCCATAAAAATTCTAAAAAAATCCTTAAAAATCCATGAAAAACTAAAAAACAATAAAATCCCTAAAGCCCCCTAAAAAACATAAAACCCCTAAAAACCTTAAAAACCCTAAAATACCATAAAACCCCTAAAACCACTAAAAACTCAAAAAACAGTTAAAACCCCTAAAAATGTTAAATACTTAAAAAACCCTTAAAAACACAAAAAACAGTTAAAACCCAAAAAACCCTAAAACCCCCTAAAACCCCTAAAAGCCATAATAATCCCCAAATACCCTAAAACCACTAAAAACTCTATAAACCCTAAAAATATTTAAAAACCCTAAAAATCCATGAAAGCAAAAAATCCCTAAAAACCCCTAAAAACTTTTAAAAACCATTAAAACCCATAAAAACACTAAGAAACCACTAAAAAATTTTAAAGCATTAAAACCCTTAAAACCAAAAAAAACCTTAAAAACCTCAAAAGACCTGAAAAACCTTGGAAAACCCTAAAAACCTAAAAACCTGTAAAAACCCTAAAACACTTTAAAATCCCAAAAAAACATTAAATCCCTAAAAACCCATGAAAACGTAAAAAACCTAAAACCATGAAAACCCAATAAAAACCATAAAAACCCTAAAAACATAAAAACAAATAAAAACCCTAAAAATCCACTAAAATCTCAAAAAACCCTTTAAACCCCTAAAAACGTTAAAAATCTCTAAAAAACCGTAAAACCCCTAAAAAACTCAAAAAATCCTAAAAACACAAAAATAACATGAAATATCTGAATAACCCTAAAAAAACCTAAAAGACCATGAAAACTATAAAGAAACACCCAAATCTCTAAAACCCCTAAACCCCCAAAAATCGTAAAAATCCTAAGAAACCCCTAAAAATCCATGAAAATGTAAAAAACCTTAAAAACCCATAAAACCCCCCTAAAAACACTAAAAACCTCTAAATTTTTTAAAAAACCCTGAAACGCCATAAAAACCCAAAAAACCACTAAAAACAATAAAACCCTTAAAACCCCTAAAAATATTAAAAACCCTAAAAATCACAAAAAAACCCCCTTAAAACCCAAAAGACCTTAAAACCACTAAAAAACATAAAAAAACCCTAAAGGACCCTAAAAATAGTCAAAAACCCAAAAAAACCCTAAAACCCCTCAAAAACCCTAAAAACACTCAAAATCCCTAAAAATGCAAAAAACCATAAAAAACCTACCCCCCCTAAAAATTCGTGAAAGAAGAAAAACCCTAAAAACACTAAAAACCTTAAAAACCATAAAAACCATAAAAACCCTAAAAAAACACTAAAAACCCTAAAAACCCTTATAACCCCTATAAACGTTAAATACCATAAAAATCCGTAAAAACCCTTCAAAAATAAAAAAACCTGAAAAAAAAAGATATTAAAACCCTGAAGAACCCGAAAACCCCTAAAATGCCCTAAAAACACTCAAATCCATAAAACCCTTAAACACACTGATAACCCCAAAAAAAATAATAAACCTTAAAATCCCCTTAAAAGCTTTAAAAACCCTAAAACCCCATAAAAACCCTAAAAACCCATTAAAAACTCTAAAAACCCTTAAAATGCCTAAAAATGTTAAAAAACTCTAAAAAGACTTAAGACCTTTAAAAAACTAAAAAAACTCAAAAAACCCAAAAGACCCTAAAACCCATGAAAAGTCCTAAAACCCCTAAAAACACTAAAAAACTCTAAAAACCGTCAAAATTATGAAAAACCCAAAAATACCCTAACAACCATAAAATCCTAAAACACCACTAAAATTCCATGAAAACTTAAAAAACACAAAAAGCCATGAAAAACCCATGAAAACCCTAAAACCCCTAAAACCTTAAAAACCCCCAAAACCCATAAAACCCTAAAAAGCCACAAAGACTCTAAAACCCCTTTAAACCCCTAAATTGGTTAAAAAACTATTAAAAACCTTAAAAACTCTAAAAAATCGAAAAAAATCCCTAAAAACCCAAAAGACACTAAAAACCCTAATAACCCTAAAAACCCAGAAAAACCCAAAAAACCCCACAAAATCCCTAAAAACCATAAAATTCCTAAAAAACACCTAAAAATCCATGAAAATATAGAAATCCCTAAAAACACTAAAAAACCCCTAAAACCTATAAAAACCCCTAAAACCCGTAAAAAAACCTATACACCCATAACAACCCCAAAACCACTATAAACTCTAACCTCAAAACCCCTAAAAACATCAAAAAACTCTAAAAAACCTTAAAACACCTAAAAAACTAATAAAAATCATAAAAACAAAAAAAGAACCTAAAAACCTTTAAAACCCCTAAACACCTTAAAAATAATAGAAAAAAAAACAAAAAACCCTCAAAAACCTGAAAAATCCTAAAAAACCCCAAAACCCAAAAAAGTCCAAAAAAACCTAAAAACCATGGAAAACCATGAAAAAAAACCCCTAAAAACCAAAAAACCCATAAAAACTCTCAAAAACCACTAAAAACTCTAAAAAACTTTAAAACTCTTAAAAATGTTAAAAACACTAAAAACCCTTAAAGACCCTAAAAAACTCAAAAAATTACCCAAGAAACCCAAAAGACCCTAAAAACCCTAAAAATTCCTAAAAACCCTATAGACCATAAAAATCATAAAAACCCCTAAAATACACGAAAATGTAAAAAACACTAAAAACCCAAAAAATAAACTCTGAAAACCATAAAACCCCTAAAAACCGCAAAAACCATAAAAACCCATTAAAACCCAAAAGGCCGATTAAAAACTCCACAACCCTTAAAACCTGAAAAAGGTTAAAAACCCTAAAAAAACATAAAAAACCCTAAAAACCGAAAAAATAAACACTAAAAACCCTAAAAACAATAAAACCACTAAAAACTCTAAATCCCCCAGAAAAAACACTAAAAACCCTCAAAATCTCTCAAAGCTCTAAAAACCCTAATACCAAAAAATCTTTAAAAACCCCTAAAAATCCCTTAAAAGAAAAAAAAATCCTAAAAACCTTAAAAACCATAAAAAAATAAAGACCCTTAAAAACCACTAAAAACACTAGAAACCCTTTAAACCAATAAAAACAAAAAAAAACTCTAAAAACCCAAAAAATACCAAAAAAAACCCATGAAAACCCTAAAAACCATAAAAACCCCCTGAAAACCCTAAAAACCCGAAAATTTCCTTAAACACCAAAAAATCCCTAAAACCAAAAAAATCTTAATAAACCCCTAAAAATCCATGAAAATGTAAAAAACCTTAAAAACCCTGAAGACCCCCTGAAATGCATAAAAACCTTAAAAAACCTAAAAATCCATAAAAACGTTAAAACCCACTAAAAACACTTAAAACCCTTAAAATCTTAAAAATTCTAAAAACCTTAAAAAACCACCAAAACCCAAAAAGATCCTAAAAATCCCACAAAACCCTAAAAAGCCATGAAAACCCCTAAAAACCCTCGCAATCCATAAAAACCCAAAAAACCCAAAAAACCATAAAAATCATAAAAAAACCCTAAAAATCCATGAAAACATTCAAATCCTAACAACCCTGAAAAACCTCTAAAGATCAAAAAAATGTTAAAAACCCTGAAAAAAAGGTCAAAAAAACCCTAAAAGCCCAAAAAGATCCTAAAAGCCCAAAAAGACCCTAAAACCCCTGAAATCCCTTTGAAACCCCAAAAAATCTGAAAAACCCTAAAAACCCTCATATTTATTAAAACCCCTAAAAGCCAAAAAAATCCTAAAAAACCCATTAAAATCCATAAAAACTTAAGAAACCCTAAAAATCGTGAAAACCCCTGAAACCCATAAAAGCCCCTAAAAACCTTAAGAAACCCTAAAATCCCATAAAAACTACAAAAACCACTAAAAAATATAAAATACCTTAAAACCCCAAAAAATGTTAAAAAAATCTAAAAACAATTTAAAACCCTAAAAACTCAAAAACCCGAAAATCCCAAAAAAAACCCCCCCTAAAACCCCCTAAAAACCTTAAGAACCCTCCAAATCTCTAAAAACCCTAAAACCCCTAAAAACTATAAAAATCCTAAAAATCCCTAAAAATCCATGAAAACATAAAAAACCCTGAAAACCCCCTTGAAAAAAATAAAACACCTAAAAATCATAAAAACCCTAAAAACCCCTAAAAACTTAACAACTAATAAAAAACACTAAAAACCCTTTAAACCCCTAAAAATGTTAAAAAACTCTAAAACCCTTAATCCCTTAAAAAAAAACCATAAAACCCCAAAAAGAACCTATAAAGCCTGAAAAATCCTAAAAACCCTAAAATCCCTAAAAACCCATAACCCCCCCCCCCCCCAAAATCCCTAATAACCCCCCAAAACCCTAAAACTATAAAAATCCAAAAAAACCCTTAAAAATCCATGAAAACATAAAAAACCCAAAAAACCTAGAAAACCATAAAACCACCAAAAAACCTTAAAACCCTAAAAACCCATAAAACC
This sequence comes from Viscum album, assembly GCA_963277665.1. Classification (NCBI taxonomy): domain Eukaryota; kingdom Viridiplantae; phylum Streptophyta; class Magnoliopsida; order Santalales; family Viscaceae; genus Viscum; species Viscum album. Next base: position 1,772,506,782 of record OY728156.1, on the reverse strand, counting down.
CTAAAAAACAATAAAAACAATAAAACCCTTAAAACCCTTAAAACTCCTAAAAACGTTAAAAATTTCTAAAAACCTTAAAACCCTTAAAGACTCAAAAAAAAGCCTAAGCATAAAAAAACGTCCCTAAAAACCCAAAAAAACTAAAAACCCTAAAACACCTAGAAACCCTATAAACCCTCAAAATCCCAAAAACACATAAAAACCCAAAACACCATAAAAATCCTAAAAAATCACTAAAAACACAAGAAAATGTAAAAAACCCTAAAAAACATAAAAACCCCATAAAAACTCTAAAACCCTTAAAACTCATAAAAACCTTAAAAACTCAAAAAAACTCCTAAAAACCCAAGAAGAACATAAAAACTCTGAAAATCCTAAAAACCCTAAAAATCACTAAAAATCCTCAAAATCCCTAAAACCCTAAAAATCCTAAAAAACACTTATGAAAAAAAAACCCCTAAAAAATGTGAAAACCCCCTGAAAACCCAAAAAACCACTATGAACTTTAAAAACCCTTAAAACCCTAAAAATGTTAAAAACTATAAAATACCATAAAACCACTAAAAAACTCAAAAAAAAAACTAAAAAACCAAATAGTGTCTAAAAAACCTAAAAACTATAAAAAACCTTAAAACACCATAAACCCCCTAAAAAACCTAAAAATCCTAAAAAACCATAAAAACCATATAAGTTCTAAAAACCCCTAAAAATCCATGAAAATGTTTAAAACTCTAAAAACATAGAAAAATCCCTAAAAACCTAAAAAACTCTGAAAACCATAAAAACTCATAAAAAACCAAAAAAGCCACAAAACTCTAAGAACCTTATAAACTTGTAAAAATGTAAAAAAAAACTCTACAAAACCTTAAAACCCCTAGAAAATTAAAAAAAACTCCAAAACACCAAAAATACCCTAAAACCCCCTAAAAACCCTAAAACCCCTGAAAACCCCTAAACCATTAAAATCCCTAAAAACCATTAATATCCTAAAAAAACCTAAAAATCCATAAAAATGTAAAAAATCTAAAAAAAAATGAAAAACCCCTAAAAACCATAAAAACCCCTAAGAACCTTAAAATCCCGTAAAAACCAATAAAACCCCTGAAAAACAACTTAAAACTCTAAAAACCCTTAAAACCCCTAAAAACATTAAAAACTCTAAAAAACCTTAAAATCCAAAAAAACCAGAAAAAAAACCCCATAAAAATCCAAAAATACCCTAAAAACCCCTCCAAACCCATAAAACCCCTAAATATTTCCTAAAAACTCTAAAACCATTAAAATCCTAAAAATTCACCTAAAAATGCTTGAAAATGTAAAAACCCTTAAAACCCCTAGAAACCCTTGAAAACCATAAAAACCCCTAAAAACCTAAAACCCCCCTAAAACCATAAAAACCCTAAAAACCTCGGAAAACTCAATAAACCCTTAAACCCCATAAAATATTAATAACTATAAAAAACCTTAAAAATCCAAAAAAACTCAAGAAAACTTCAAAAACCCAAAAAGACCCTACAAACCCTGAAAAACATTAAAAACTCCAAAAACCCCTGAAAACCCCTAAAACCCATCAAAATATCTAAGACCCTAACACCCCTAAAAACTAGGAAAATCCAAAAAAATCATTAAAGATTCATGAAAACATAAGAAACCCTAAAACCTCGAAGATCCCTGAAAACCATAAAACCCCTAAAAACATAAAACAACCCTAAAACCCATAAAACCCAAAAAAAACCTTAAAAACTCTAAAAATCCATAAAACCCCTAAAACATTAAAAGAACTTAAAAACATTAAGACACCTAAAAAACTTCAAAAGGACCCTAAAAACCTTGAAAAAACATTAAAACCCTAAAACCCTAGAAAAACCCTAAAAACCACAAAATCGCTAAAAACCCTAAAAACCAACAAAATCCTTAAACCCCCCCCATAAATCCATGAAAATGTAAAAAACCCTAAAACCCCTAAAAAAACATTGAATACCTTAGAAACCCCTAAAATCCCTAATAAACCCAAAACCCCCAAAAAACCGACTAAAAACTCCAAAACCCCTAAAAACCCATAAAAACGTTAAAAACTCAAAAAAAAACCATCAAACACCTACGAAACTCAAAAAAACCCTAAAACCCCAAAAAGATGCTAAAAACCTTGAAATCCCTAAAAACCATTAAAAACCCTAAAAACCATCAAAATCCCCAAAAACCATAAAAACACTATAAACAATAAAAATCCTATAAAACCCTGAAAATCCCTGAAAACGTAAAAACCCATAAAAACCTTGAAAGCCACCTAAAAACCTTAATAGCCCTAAAAACCTTTAAAAACCCTAAAAACCCATAAAAACTTGAAAACACACTAAAACTTTTAAAACCCTCGAAACCCTAAAAAACATTAAAAATCTCCCAAAAACCTTAAAACCTCTAAAAACTCAAAAAAACCATAAAACCTAAAATTACAAAAAATACCCTGAAAAACACTAAAAACCCTAAAAACTCCTGAAAAACCCTAAAAACCCTCAAAATCCCTAAAAACCCTCAAAACATAAAAAACATAAAAAACCTAAAAACCCTATAAAAATCAATGAAAACATAAAGAACCATAAAAACCTTGAAAACCCCTAAAACCTAAAACCACTAAAAATGGTAAAAAAATCTAAAAAAACTTAAAAAACCTAAAAAATCAAAAATCCATAAACCCCTAAGAAACCCTAAAAACCCATAAAAACCCCTAAAACCTTAAAAACCCTTAAAACCCCAAAAAACCATAAAAACCATAAAAACCCCTAAAAGTCAATGAAATTGTAAAAAACCCCTAAAAACCTTGAAAACCCCCTAAAAACCATATAAATCCTATCAAACCCCTATAAATCCATGAAAGCATAAAAAACCCTAAAAATATCTTAAAATCAATAAAAATATATAAAATCTTGCCCTAAAAACCCATAAAAACCCTAAAAATACAATAAAAACTCTAAAACCCCTTAAACCCCCTAAAAATATTAAAAATCCCCCAAAACCTTAAAAATCCTGTAAACCCCTAAAAACCCATGAAAACCCCTAAAGACCCTCAAAATCCCTCAAAATCCTAAAAACCCGAAAAATCCATGAAAACGTAACAAGCCTAAATACCCTGAAAACCCCTTAAAAACCATAAAAACCCCTTAAAACCTAAAAACCCCTAAAAACCTAGAGAAACCCCAAAACCCACTAAAAACTCTAAAAACCACTTAAAAATCTAAAAATGTTAAAAAACTCTAAAAACCTTAAAAATCCTAAAAACTCCAAAAAATCCTAAAAATCAAAAAAGACCTAAAAACCCTAAACAACCCTAAAACCCCTGAAAAACCATAAAAACCCTTAAAATTATTAAAACCAATAAAACCCCAAAACCCATTAAAATCCTGAAACCCCCCTAAAAATCCATGAAAAGGTAAAAACCCTCAAAACACTGACAGCCCCTTGAAAACCATGAAAACCCAAAAAAAACCTCAAAAAACTAAAAACCCATAAAACCCTAAAAACCACTAAAAACTCTAAAAACCCTTAAAACCCCTAAAAACGTTAAAAAACTCTAAAAACCATTAAAATCCCTAAAAAACTCAAAGAAACTCTAAAATCCCAAAAAGACACTAAAAACCTTGAAAATCCTTAGAAAACAATTAAATCCCTAAAAACCCTCAAAAATCCCTAAAAACCATAAAAATCCCTAAAAACCATAAAAATCCCTAAAAACCATAAAAATCTGAAAAACCCCAAAAAATACATTAAAACATAAAAAACTCTAAAAACCCAGAAAAACCCCAACCCCTAAAAACCTTAAAAACCCATAAAACCCATAAAAAACCTAAAAACCACTAAAAACTCTAAGAACCCTTAAAACCCCTAAAACATTAAAAACTCTAAAAAAACTTAAAAACTCCAGAAAACCATAAAACACTAAGAAGATAATAAAAAATCTGAAATACCCTTAAAACCCTAAAAAACCTGAAAACCCTCAAAAGCCTGAAAATCCCTAAAATCTCTAAAAACCCTAATAACCATAGAAATATAAAAAACCCTAAAAATCAATGAAAAGGTAAAAAACCCTAAAATCCGTAAAAAACCATTGAAAACCATAAAACCTCTAAAAAATTAAAAAACCCTAAAAACCAGTTAAAACCATTAAAACTCTAAAATCCCTTAAAACCCTTAAAAACTCTAAAAACCATAAAACCCTCAAAAAAATTCAAAAAAACCACCTAAAAACCCAAAAGAACCTGAAAACCCTGAAAACCTTTAAAAATACTCAAAATCCCTAAAACCCTAAAAAAGATAAAGCCCAAAAAAATCCTAAAAACCCTTAAATATAAATGAAAACATAAAAAACCATAAAAAACCCCAAAAACCCATGAAACCCATAAAACCCCTAAATCCTCAACAAACCCTAAAAACCCATAAAACCCCTAAAAACACTCAAAAATATAAATCCCTTCAAATCCCTAAAAACATTAAAAAAACTCTAAGAAACCTTAAAAACCCTAAAAACTCAAAGAACCCTTAAAAACCCAAAAGACTCTAAAAAAGACAAAAACCCTAAAACCCCCTGAAAACCCCTAAATACCCCAAAAAACCCAAAAAATCCCTAAATTCCCTAAAATCCCTAATAACCAAAAAAAACCTAAAAACCCATAATAATCCATGACAACATAAAAAACCCTAAAATCCCTGAAAAATCACTGAAAACCATAAAAACTCCTAAAAACATAATAAACCTAAAAAACCACTAAATTTTCTACAACCCTTAAAACCCCTAAAACATTAAAAAACTCTAGAAAACCTTAAAATCCTAAAAATACCCCAAAAACCCTGAAAACACATAAAATCAATAAAAATCGGTAAAAAACCTAAAAACCCGGAAAACCCTAAAAATTATAAAAATCCTAAAAAACCCTAAAAACCCCTGAAAACCATAAAGACCTCTATAAACCATAAAAAATACTAAAACCTAAAACCACTAAAAATGATAAAAAACTAAAAAAACCCTTAAACCCCTAAAAAACTCAGAAAAAACCCCTATAAACACAAAAAACCCTAAAAACCCTAAAACCCAAAAAACCCAAAAAACCCAAAAAACCATTAAAATCCCTAAAAACCCTAAAAACACTAAAAACGATAAAAATCTAAAAAACCCCTAAAAACTTGAAAATATGAACAACCCTAAAAACCCTTAAAACATCTAATAACGTAAAAAAGTCTCTAAAAACCTATAAAAATCCTAAAAATCCTAAAAACACTAAAAACTCTAAAACCCTCAGACCCCCTAAAATCAGTAAAAGCACTAAAACCCCTTAAAATGCTAAAAAAAATAAAAAACCCTAAAAACCAAGAAGACCATAAAAACCCTGAGAAACACTAAAAACACTAAAAACCCTAAAAAACCAAAAAAACATAAAAATCCTAAAAAACCCCTAAAAATCGATGAAAACATAAAAAACCCCAAAAACCTTGAAAACCCCCTGGAAACCATAAACCCCCCGAAACCCTTAAAAACCATAAAACCCCATAAAAACCCTAAAAATTACTAAAAACTCTAAAACCCTTTAAACCCCTAGAAACTTTAAACCATCATATTCCCTAGGGGTAAGGTGTCCGATGGTGGGGCTTTCTTGGGGTCATTTGGTCAACATGGTTCGGGTATGATCTTGATAAACTTGAACTTCTCATATAAACGGTTTTTCTCAACTCTAAAAACCTTAAAAACCCTAAAAAGCTAAAAAAACATAAAAACCCAAAAAGACCCTAAAAATGTGAAAACCCCCAAACCCCCTCAAGATAAAAAACCTAAAAATTAAAAACCACAAAAATCCTAAAAAATCCATAAAATTAAATGAAAACGTAAAACCCCTGAAAAACACTGAAAAACCAAAAAAAATCATAAAAACCCTAAAAACCTAAAAACTCTAAAAACCTATCAAAACCCTAAAACCCACTAATAACTATAAAAATCATTAAAACCCTAAAAGTTTAAGAAACACACCAAACCTAAAAAACAATAAAACTCAAAAAAACCCATAAAACCTCAAAAAACCCTAAAAACCTTGAAAAATGTTAACAACCCCAAAAACTATAAAAATCATAAATAACCCCAAAAAAATCCATGAAAATGTTAAAAACCTTCAAAACTCCAAAAAAAACCCTGAAAACCATAAAAAAAATCCTAAAATCATTAACACCCTCAAACCCATAAAACCCCTAAAAACCCACTAAAACTCTAAATCCCATAAAACCCCTAAAACATTAAAAAAACTTGAAAAAACATACAACCTCTAAAAACCCAAAAACCCCTGAAAACCCTAAAAACCATCAAAATCTGTAAAAACTCTAAAAAACCCTAAAGACAATAAAAATCCTAAAAAATGGATTAAAATCCATGAAAACATAAAAAAACTCAAAAAACCATGAAATACCCCTATAAATAACAAAAACCCCTTAAAACCTTAAAAACACTAAGAACCCATAAAAATCCTAAAAACACACTAAAAACTCTAAAATCACTTTAAATCTATAAAAACATTAAAAAAAATTAAAAAAACATAGAAACCCTAAAAAACTCAAAAAACCCATAAGACCCTAAAAACCCTCAGAACCCCCAAAACCCCATAAAAACCATCAAAACTCTAGATAACCCTAAAAATCCTAAAAATCATAAAAACACTTGAAAATCCATAAAAATGTAAAAAACCCATAAAAATATGAAAAAACCCTTGAAAACCGGAAAACCCCTAAAAAATAAAAAACTCATAAAAACCCTAAAAGGCACAAAAAACTCTAAAAACCCTTAAAACCCCTAAAAACATTAAAAACTCAAAAAAACCTTTGAAACCCTAAAAACTCAAAAAAGAAACCAAAAAACCAAAAAATAACCTAAAGCACTAAAAACCTAAAACCCCTAAAAACCCTCAAAATTCCTAAAAACCCTAAGAAACTCTAAAAACCATAAAAATCATAAAAAACACTAAAAATCCAGGAAAACATAAAATCCCAAAAACCCTGGAAAACCCATAAAACTACAATACCCATAAAAACATTAAAAACACCATAAAAATGGCAAAAACCCACTAAAAAGACTAAAAACCCTTCTAACCACTAAAAAGATTAAAAAACTCTAAAAAAACTTGAGAACCATAAATACCATAAAAACTCCTAAAAAACATAAAACCCCATAAAAATCCACAAAACACTAAAAAACACTAAAAACGATAAAACCCCTAAAACCCTAAAAATGTTAAAAATCCCTAAAAACCTAAAAAATTACCTAAAAACCCAAAAGTCCCTAAAACCCTAAAAATCCTAATAACCCCAGAAACCCCTAAAACTCCTCAAAATCCCTTAAAACCTTAAAAAACCATAAAAATCCAGGGAAACCTGATACCCTAAATACCCCTAAAATCTGTAAAACCCCTAAAAAACTTAAAAACCCATAAAAGACCTATAAAACCACTAAAAACCCACTAAAAACTCTAGAAAACGTTAAACCCCATAAATATGGTAAAAAACCCTACAGAACATTAAAATCCTAAAAATTTCAAAAAACAACTTAAAAAACAAAAAAGACCCTAAATCCCTTGAAAGCCCTAAAACCCCCAAAATCCATAAAATCCCTAAAATACCCTTAAAACCATAAAAATCACAAAAATCTTTTAAAATCCATGAAAATGTAAAAAATCTTGAAAACCCTAAAAAAACCCCTAAAACCCATAAAACCCCTAAAAACCATAAAAACCCTAAAACCCCATAAAAATCCTTAAAACCATAAGAAACTCTAGAAACAATTAAAACCCCTAAAATGGTAAAAAACTCTTAAAACCTTAAAAACCCTAAAAACTAAAAAGACCCAAAAAACCTAAAAGACCCTAAAAACCCAAAAAACCCCTAAAACCAAAAAACCGTTGAAAATCCCTAAAAATTCCTAAAAACTATAAAAAATCCTAAAAAACATATAAATCCATGAAAAAATAAAAAAAACCCAAAAATCCCCTTGAAAACCATAAAAAAACCATAAAAATATCAAACCCCTAAATACCCATAAAACCCCAAAACCCACTAAAACCTTTGAAAACACTTTAAACCCCTAAAAATGTTAAAAATTATAAAAATCTTATAAACACTTAAAACTCAACCCCCCCCACCAAAACCCTAAAACTATAAGGATTTAGAGTTTTTAGTGGTTTTTAGGGTATTTATGGGTTTTAGGGTTTTTATGGTTTTTAGGGGTTTTATGGTTTTTAGGGGTTGTTTTAAGTTTTTTTGGGTTTTCCATTGTTTTTAGAGATTTTGATGGTATTTATGTTTTTTTAGGGGGGTTTACACATTTTTATGTGATTCATGGTCTTTTTGATTTTAAGGATTTTTGTGAGTATTTTAGGGTTTTAAAGGTTTTTTAGTTTTTTTTTACATTTTTAGGGGTTTTAAGGGTTTTTAAGGGTTTTTTAGAGTTTTTAGTGGGTTTTGTGGTTTTTATTCATTTTTAGGGTTTTAGGGTCTTTTAGGGGTTTTTAGTGTTTTTAGGGTTTTAAGAAATTTTAGGGGTTTTATGGTTTTTCAGGAGTTTTTATGGGTTTTAGGGGTTTCATGGATTTCAGGTCATTTTGGGTTTTAGGGTATTTTTTAGTTTTTTATAGTTTTTAAGGGTTTCTAGAGATTTTTAAGGTTTTTAGGGGTTTTAAGTTTTATTAGAGTCTTAGTGTTTTTTAGGATTTTGATATGTTTTTAGGGTATTTTATGGTTTTAAAAGGTTTTCATGGTTTTCATAGGATTTTCGAGTATTTAGGGTTTTTATGATTCCTAGGATTTTAGGATTTTTTTTTGGATTTTTCTGGTTTTTAGGTTTGTTTGGGTTTTTAGATATTTTGATGGTTTTTAGGGTTTTTCCAGGGTTTTTAGGGTTTTTATGGTTTTTGGGTCTTTTGGGGGTTTTATGGTTTTTTGAGTTTTTTAGGTTCTAAGGTTTTTTAGAGTTTTCGACATTTTTATGGGTTTTAATGTTTTTTTAGTTTTTGGTAGGTTTTTAGGGTTTTTATGGGTTTTAAGGGTATTTAAGGTTTTTCGTGTTTTTGGTTTTCTTGTGTTTTTCATGGTATTTTGGGTTTTTTTTATGATTTTTATGCTTTTTAGTGTTTTTAGGTTTTTAAGGGTTTTAGGGACTTTTTGATGTTTTAGGGGTTTCTTTTTGATTTTTTAGGGTTTTTAAGGTTTCTTAGAGTTTTTATCATTTTAGGGGTTTTAAGGATTTTTTGAGATTTCAGTGGGTTTTTAGGTTTTTTCTTTCTTTTTACATGTTTCAATGTTTTTAGCAATTTTTATGGATTTTAGGGGGTTTTCAGAGTTTTTAGGGTTTTTTACCTTTTTATAGATTTTTAGGGTTTTTAGGGGTGTTTAAGAGTTTTAGGGGTTCTAGGGTTTTTTTATGGTTTTTCAAGGTTTTTAGGGTCATTTTGGGTTTTTAGGGTTGTTTGGAGTTTTTTTGGGATTTTAATGTTTTTAGAGTTTTTTAACATTTTTGGGGGTTTAAAGTGTTTTTAGAGTTTTTAGTGTGTTTTAAGGTTTTTAGGGGCTTTTATGGGTTTTTAGGGGTTTCTCTACGGTTTTTACATTTTCATGGATTTTTTGGGTTTTTTAGGATTTTTATGGATTTTTGGATTTTTTAAGTTTTTTAGGGATTTTGAGGGGTTTTAGGGGTTTTAAGGATTTTTAGGGGTATTTAGGGTCTTCCAGGGTTTTTAGGGTATTTTGGGGTTTCAGGGTTTTCTTTGAGTTTTTATGCTTTTATGATTTTTTATAATTTTAAACATTTTTAGGGGTTTTAAAGGTTTTTAGTGTTTTTTAGATGTTTTAAGGTTTTTATGGGTTTTTATGAGTTTTTATGGTTTTTTAAGGTTTGCAGGTTTTATGGTTTTTAGGGGATTTTAGGTTTTTTAGGGGTTTTTTACGTTTTCCTGGATTTCTAGTGTTTTTTAGGATTTTTATGGTTTTTAGGGGTTTTTAGAGTTTTTAGGGGTTTTGAGAGTTTTAAGGGTTTTCACCATATTTATGATTTTTATAAATTTTCAAAGCTTTTAGGGTCTTTTTAGGTTTAAGTGTTCTTTTTGAGTTTTATATGGTTTTGAGGGTATTAGTGTTTTTAACATTTTATGGGTTTAATGGGTTTTTAGAGTCTTCAGTTGTTTTTTGGGGTTTTCTGGGATTTTGTGTTTTTTAAGGTTTTTAGGGGTTTTTTGGGTTTTCAGGGGGGGTTTAGGGTTTTTTTTATTTTTTACGTTTTCTTGGATTTTAAGGGAGTCTTTAGGATTTTTGTTGTTTTTATAGTTTTTAGGGTTTTTATGGTTTTTAGGGATTTTGATAGCTTTTAGGAAATTTCTGGGGGTTTTAGAGTTTTTTTTGGGTTTTAGGGTTTTTTTTTGAGTTTTTAGTGGTTTTAAGATTTTTAGAGTTTTTTAACATTTTTAGGGGTGTTACAATAGTCAAGGGTTTAATACCCTAAATTCATAAAGGATAAACAAACCTTTTTCCCTTAAAATTCAAAAAGATAAAGTCTAACAAACACTTTTGGAAAAGTAGCACACAACTTTCCAACTATAGCCCACCAGATTTGACTTTGAGTGCATAGCCCACCGGATTTGACGTTGGTGTCCTGAGATGCCATTTCTAGAATCTTCCATGTGGGAAAGGCATCCAAATTCATGCAACCATGTGGGCCAAGCTTTAAACATCAATTTTGGGATTGAATAAATGATATTATAAGCCCATTTTCTCCATCCATGCAAGGCAAGATCCATTGGGCCTTTAATGAAGCAAGATGCATTTCCATTGTAGCATTAAGCCTCTTTAATCTCCCTCGTGTCATTGGGCCTTGAAAATCCAAATCTTCATCCTGCACAATCGACTTGGTGCCTTTAACATGGTTCTCATCATCCTCCCCCTCTTAAAAAGGAGTCTTCCTCGACTCTTTATCCTCTACACCCAAAAAAGGAGAAAGATCAGAAACATTGAATGTGGAACTTACACCATACTCACGTAGAAAATCTATCTTGTAAGCATTGTTGTTAATCTTCTCGAGCACTCGAAAAGGACCATCTCCTCGTGGCATGTGTTTTGATTTCCAATTGTCGGGAAATCTCTCCTTTCGCATATAAATTCAAACCAAGTCCCCGGGCTCGAACAACACTTCTTTCCGACCCTTGTTTGCACGATCAACATATTTTTGGTTCATCCGCTCGATATTATTCCTTACCTTTTCATGGAGTTGTTTGATGAATTCTACACCCCTTTTCTCATCCATATTAGTTGCTTCCTACAAAGGCAAAGGAACTAGATCAATAGGGGAAAGAGATTTAAAACCATAAACCATTTCGAATGGAGAATATTGAGTAGTGGAGTGCTTGGCCCTGTTATATGTGAATTCAACATGTGGTAGACACTCCACCCAATTCTTGATATTCTTCTTGGCAATTGTTCGCGGAAGGGATGATAGTTTCCGATTCACCACCTATGTTTTCCCATCAGTTTGTAGATGAAAAGTAGTGGAAAATAGTAACTTTTTACCTAGTTTGATCCACAAGGTCTTCTAAAAGTAACTAAGAAATTTTGTGACTCGATCCGACACAATTGTCCTTGGCATTCCATGGAGTATGACTACTTCCTGAAATAAAATTGTTGCAATGTTAAAGGCATCATCTGTTTTGTGACAAGGAATAAAATGTGCCATTTTTTGAAAACCGATCCACCACAACAAAAATGGAATCTCTCCCCCTCTTGGTCCATGGTAACCCCACAATAAAGTCCATTGATATGTCCTCCCAAGGGGTTTTGGGGATTGGGAGAGGAAGATATAGTCCATGTGGGTTTAGTTTCGATTTGGATTTATGGAAGACAATGCACTTTCCCACAAATTTATCAATATCTCTAGATATCTTAGGCCAATAAAAATGCCAACTAAGAACACTTAGAGTTTTTGCATCACCAAAATGCCCCATTAACCCACCCTAATGTGACTCATTTAGTAAAAGTAAATAGATAGAGTAGTTGGGAATGCAAATCTTATCAATCCGGAATAAGAATCCATCATGTAAATAGAACTTTTCCCAACTAACTCCAGGTTTACAATGTTCATAAGGTTCTCTAAAATCACTATCAGTTCCATATAAATCTTTAATGCATTCAAAACCAAGGAGTTTTGAATCCAACAAGGATATAAGAGAATGTCTACGTGAAAGTGTATCAGCGACAATATTTTCTTTACCCTTTTTATGCTTGATGACATATGGAAAAGACTCAATGAATTCCATCCATCTATCATGTCTTCTATTTAGTTTATGTTGGCTCCTAAGGTATTTAAGAGCCTCGTGATCAGAATGGATCACAAATTCTTTAGGCCAAAGATAGTGCTTCCATGTCTCTAGTACTCTAAACAATGCATAAAACTCTTTATCATATGTAGCATAGTTTAGATTTGGGCCATTTAACTTCTCACTAAAGAAAGCAATAGGCTTACCTTCTTGCATGAGTACTCCTCCTATGCCAATTCCGCTTGCATCACATTCAATTCCAAAGGTCTTACCGAAGTCCAGTAGTGAAAGTAGAGGACCGTGGGTGAGTCTCTCCTTAAGTTCATTGAAGGCATTCTCTTGAGTTATCCTCCATTTAAAAGGAACATTCTTCTTTGTCAACTCGATCAACGATATTGCTAGTGTGCTGAAGTGCTTCACAAATCTCCTGTAAAAACTAGCAAGCCCATGAAAACTTCTTAATTATTCAACGGAGGTTGGAGTTGGCCCTTCTTATATTGCTTTGATCTTATCGGTGTCCACTTCAACTTCATTTCCGCTCACAACAAATCCAAGGAAAACAATCTTATCGAGAAAAAATTCACACTTATTTATCTTTCCAAATAGGTTTCCTTCCTTAACACCTCTAAGAATTTTCTTAAGTGATCTACATTTTCAAGCAAGGTCCTATTATAAACCAAAATATCATCAAAGTAAACTACCACAAATTTTCCAATATATGCACGTAAGACATGATTCATTAAACTCATAAATGTGCTAGGTGCATTTATGAGACCAAAGGGCATGACTAACCATTCATAAAGTCCATGTTTTGTCTTAAATGCAGTTTTCCACTCATCTCCTTCTTTCATCCTAATTTGATGGTAGCCACTTCTTAAATCAATTTTTGAGAAAATAGTTGATCCATTTAATTCAACTAGCATATCATCTAACCTAGGGATGGGATGACTATACCTGACCATGATGTTGTTGATGGATCTACAGTCAATGCACATTATCTATGTTCCATCCTTCTTTGGTACTAGAATCACTGGTATGACACAAGGACCAAGGCTCTCTCTAACATATCCCACATCCAACAGATCTTGAACTTGCCTCTGAATTTCTTTTGTCTCTTCCGAGTTGGTGTGATATGCAGGGCGGTTTGGTAGTGATGCTCCACGTATGAGGTCAATTTGATGCTCGATACCTCTAATGGGTGGCAAACCTAGTGGCACATCTTCAGGAAAGACATCATCATACTCCTACAACAAGGACTCAACAACATTTGTCAAATGGGGTAACTCGTCAGTATTTAGCAACACCTCTTTGTACATGAGTATTAGGAGGGTTTGATATGAAAACAAAGCTTCCTTAACCTCACTTTTTTTTCCAACATCACACTTTTCTCTTCGCTCAAATTATTTTTCCCACTTGATTTTTCTTTGCTCTCCATTTATTTTCTTCTCTCATTTTCTCTCTTTCCCTCATTCTCTCCTTTTTCATTTTCACTCTTTTTTTTCTCATCACTCATTTTTTTCTTTTCTCTCAAAATGTGATCTTCCATAATTTGTTTGGGGGACATGCAGTTAAGGGTTATACGTTCCCCTTAGAGTACAAAAGAGTGAGGATTCAAGAAACCGTCATGGGTAACATGTCGATCATACTACCCTGGTCGTCCCAACAACAAATGGCAAGCCTTCATAGGAACAACATCGCACAAGACCTCATATTTGTACTTCCTGATGGTGAACAGTACTTTCACTTGCTTGGTGACCTTCAGCTCTCCGAAATCATTCAGCCACTAAAGTCGATATGAATATTGATGCTTCAAAGTGGGAAGTCCCAACTTCTCTACTAACTCGGTGCTCGCAACATTACTACAACATCCTCCATCAATAATAACACTATATACCTTCCCATGGATCTTACATCATGTATGGAAAAGGTTCTCTCACTACTCCTTCTATCCCACGGTCATTTGTGCACTTAGAACTCTCCTAGTGACAAGAATCTCTCCGTCTTCTCTAAATTCTCCACTATCAATTTCTAGATGTTCTTCTTCCTCTTCTTCTGAGATCTCTCCATCAGTCTTCCTTTCTCTATACTTGTTGATGGTCATGGTGCGCCGGTTTAGGAACTCACTAGCAATGTGACCCCTTCCTTGACATTTGTAACAATGAATATCCCGATTCCTGGTTTGGTTAGCCTCAAAAGTAGGTTTCCTAGGTGGAAGAATTACCTTGTCACTTTTGCGGTCAACCACCTCTTTTGCCTTTGACGGTTCTCCAATCTCCTTCCTCATATTTCTCCATGGTGTGAAAGGAGTAGTGGGTTTCCTCATTTTTCTCTTCCTTTTGATTTGTTGTTCAATCTTGGTGGCTTGGTGGATCATATCTTGTATCTCTACATGGTGGTACATCTCCACTTGATATGCAATCTTCCGATTGAGACCATGTAAGAACCGTCCCATGTTTGCCTCCGGATCCTCCTCAACATTTTCTCGAATCATGGAAATTTGCATCTCCTTGTAGTAGTCTTCTACACTCTTACTCCCTTGGGTGAGGCCTTGAAGTTTGTTGTGGAGATCACTATGGTAATGTGTGGGAACAAACAGCTTCCGCATGGCGAACTTAATGTCTTCCCAAGGGCTAATGGGACATCCACCATATCTAGCCCTCTCCTTTTAAACATTATTCCACCAAATTAAAGCATAATCATAAAATTCAAGGGAAGAAAGTTTGACCTTTTTCTCCTCAGAATATGCATAGAATGAAAAGACCTGCTCGATCTGTATCTCCCACTACAAGTATGCTTTCGTATCGCTTTTCCCTTGAAAAGAAGGGGCCTTCACCTTGATCCCGCCAAGTAGTTCATCATCATGTTGTCTCCTTTTTCCTCCTATATGTTGTTGGTACAACCTCCTCCTTTGTGGGACATCCTCAAAATCACCATACAGGTTTTCCATCTCCTCCTCCATGATGTGGGGGTGACGGGGTGCTGGAGCTCGCCGCGAGTTATCATGGATCATCCTTGGGCTTGGTTGATTCTCCAGGTTATCAATCCTCTCATGTAGAACCTCCAAATTTTGATCAAGAAGCTTCTCGAAATGGCTCAAAAAGCTTACATTTGGAGTGGCGAAGCTTCCGGTGCAGGAGACCTACTTCGGCTTCCTTCATCACTAGCATGAACAATTTTCTTCCCATGATCTTCGGTCATAATGTATTACACAAACACAAACACACAGCGGGGGGGGGGGGGCACACAATGATACACACTCACTCACACACGCGTGATGTACACACACACAACAAGATGCACACACTCACACACACAAGATATTTTTTTCTTATTTCTCTCCACTCTCAACACTCAATTCAAATTCCAAGCTTTATAATACCTTGTTTCGGGTGATCACTTGTCATCAATCCTTCCCCAATCAAGATTGTGTCGGGGCTGGTTTAACACAACCCGCTTGAGTGGTAAAGGTTTATGGGTGAAAAGAGGGTAGAAAATGGATAAAGGGTGGGTGAAAAGGGGGGTAGAAAGGTGGTATTTGGGTTTTTCTCGGTTGTGCAAGATAAGAAAAATTAATAACAACATGAGCCAACTATAATATGAGGATGAAGAAAAATGATAGAGAAAGTGATGTACGGAAATGGAAAGTGCTAATAATGTAAAGCACGATGATGAAGTAATTGTATCTGATTTTTTTTCTTTTTTTGTCAAATCTCCCCAAAAAGTGTTTTGATTGGAGTTTTAAAGAAAAAGATGATGAACGGAGAGTAAGAATTTTTTTTAAATCTCTCAAAGGAAAGGATGTTCTTAATTTTAAGAAGCACAAAATGATGATTTGAGAGAATTTGATTTTTTTTGTTTTTTTTCGGATACAAATCACATATAGCGAATTAAATGTGAAAAGAAGACAATTGACTCAATGTAAAAACATTTCAATCTTGCACAACAAAGATCAATTATGGTGGTTTTCAAGGAAAAGGTTTTTTTTGAATGGGTGGAAAATAAAGAAAGCTGGGAAGGGTGATAGATATATGGGATAAAAGAGGGTGATAGATGCCTACCTTGTCAACCGGACCTCTGATACAAACTGATGTGAGACGCACGGGGTAGCCCGATCTCACGGCGTAGGGTGGAGGTTGATGGATGCAGTTAGAGGCTAAGTGGCAGATGATGGGTACGGATAGTGGATACAAGTAGTCAATCAACGCTATAAGAAGCGCGAACTACTACTTAGACAACATGCTCAAGGGAGGGATGATAGCCAATCCACACAACAACGGACTTGGGTTGAGGCATGGAATTGGGGGCTTTGTGATCTTGGAGCACCAATCTAACTTGTAGATTGACTAGGCAAGAATGCACACGAGTTAGGAGAAAAACCGGGTAAATCCTCACACAATGGAGAGAAACAAAGCATAAGCTCTAAATTAAGTCTTGAATGAAAATACAATGCCATGGGGTGGCTATTTATAGCCAAGGGGTGATATAAGAGTCAAGGGTCTAATACCCTAAAGTTATAAAGGCTAAACCAACCTTGTCCCCTTAAAAGTCAAAAAGATAAAGTCTAACAAACACTTTTGGAAAAGTAGCACACAACTTTCCAACTATAGCCCACTGGATTTGACTTTGAGTGCATAGCCCACTGGATTTGACTTTGGTGTCCTGAGATGCCATTTCTAGAATCTTCCATGTGGGAAAGGCATCCAAATTCGTGTAACCATGTGGGTCAAGCGTTAAACATCAATTTTGGGCTTGAATAAGTGATATTATAGGTCCATTTTCTCCAACCATGCAAGACAAGATCCATTGGGCCTTTAATGAAGCAAGATGCACGCCCATTGTAGCATTAAGCATGTTTAATCTCCCTCGGGTCATTGGGCCTTGCAAATCCAACTCTTCCTCCCATGCAATTGACTTGGTGTCTTTAACATGGTTCTCATTAACTCTTAAAAACGTTAAAAACACTAAAAACCCTTAAAGAACCTAGAAAACTCAAAAAACCCAAAGAAACCCAAAAGACCCTAAAAACCCTAAAAATTCCTAAAAACCCTATAGACCATAAAAATCCTAAAAAACCCCTAAAAATACATGAAAATGTAAAAAACCCTAAAAACCTAAAAAAACCTCTAAAAACCATAAAACTCCTAAAAACCGCAAAAACCATAAAAACCCATAAAAACCCAAGAGGCCCATTAAAAACTCTAAAACCCTTAAAACATCAAAAAGGTTAAAAACTCTAAAAAAATAAAAACCCTAAAAACAAAAAAAAACTAAAAACCCTAAAAACTCTATAAACCCTAAAACCAAAAAATCCTTAAAAACCCTAAAAATCCATGAAAAGAAAAAAAATCCTAAAAACCTTAAAAAACCCCTGAAAACCATAAAAAACCTTAAAAACAATAAAAAAATAAAGACCCTTAAAACCCACTAAAAACTCTAGAAACCCTTTAAACCCATAAAAACGTAAAAAAACTCTAAAACCCTTAAAAGCCCTAAAAAACTCAAGGAAAACCTAAAAATACAAAAGGACCAAAAAAACCCTGAAAACCCTGAAAGCCACTAAAACCCCAAAAAAAACCCAAAAATTCCCTAAAACCCTCAAAAATCCCTAAAACCATAAAAATCTTAATAAACCACTAAAAATCCATGAAAATGTAAAAAACCCTAAAAACATTGAAGACCCCTGAATTGTATAAAAACCCTAAAAACCTTAAAAAAACCTAAAACCCCATAAAAACCTTAAAAACCATTAAAACACTAAAAACACTTAAAACCCTTAAAAATGTTAAAAATTCTAAAAACCATAGAAAACATAAAAAATTAAAAAATACCATAAAAACCCAAAAAGACCCTAAAAATACCACAAAACCCTAAAAAGCCTTGAAAACCCCTAAAAAACCTCGAAATCTATAAAAACCCAAGAAACCAAAAAAACCCAAAAAAATCATAAAAATCATAAAGAACCCTAAAAATCCATGAAAAGATACAAAATCCTAAAAACCCTGAAAAACCACTAAAAATAAAAAAACATCAAAAAACCCGAAAACAAAAGGTCAAAAAAACCCTAAAATCCCCAAAGATCCTAAAATCCCAAAAAGATACTAAAAACCATGAAATCCCTTTGAAACCCCAAAAAATCTGAAAAACCCTAAAAACCAGAAAAATCCTAAAAACCCCTTAAAATCCATAAAAAATGTAATAAACCCTAAAAATCGTGACAAACCCCTGAAAACCATAAAAACCCCTAAAAACCTTAATAAACACTAAAAACCCATAAAAACCACTAAAAAAAATCTAAAATCCCTTCAAACCCCAAAAATGTTAAAAAATCTAAAAACAATTTAAAACCCTAAAAACTCAAAAACCCTAAAAACCCAAAAAAACCACTAAAAATTCCTAAAAACCTTAAGAACCCTCCAAATCTCTAAAAACCCTAAAACCTCTAAAAACTATAAAAATCCTCAAAATCCCTAAAAATCCATGAAAACATAAAAAACCCTAAAAACCCTTGAAAAAAATAAAATCCCTAAAAACATAAAAATCCTAAAAACCCATAAAACCCTTAAAACAAATAAAAACTCTAAAAACCCTTTCAACCCCTAAAAATGTTAAAAAACTCTAAAACCCTTAAACCCTTATAAATAAAAAAACCATAAAACCCCAAAAAGAACCTATAAAGCCTGAAAAACCCTAAAACTATAAAAATCCAAAAAAACCCTTAAAAATCCATGAAAACATTAAAAACCCAAAAAACCTAGAAAACCATAAAACCCCCCAAAAATCCTTAACACCCTGAAAAAAACCCTAAAAAAATTCAAAAAAAATCCTAAGTATAAAAAAAGTCCATAAAACCCTAAAAAATTAAAAAACCTAAAACACCTAAAAACCCCTATAAACTCTCAAAATCCCAAAAACACCTAAAAACCCAAAACACTATAAAAATCCTAAAAAATCACTAAAAACACAAGAAAATGTAAAAAACTCTAAAACAGATAAAAAACCCAGGAAAACTCTAAAACCCTTAAAACCTATAAGAACTGTAAAAACTCAAAAAAACTCCTAAAACCCAAAGAAGAACTTAAAAACCCTGAAAACCCCTAAAAACCCTGAAAACCCCTAAAAACCCTGAAAACCCCTAAAAACCCTAAAAAAGCAACTAAAAATCCCTAAAAATCCCTAAAACCCTAAAAATCCTAAAAAACGCCTAAAAATCCATGAAAACATAAAATCCCCAAAAAAATGTGAAAACCCCATGAATACTATAAAAACCCATAAAAACCGTGAAAAACCTTAAAACCCCATAAAAACCCAAAAAACCACTATGAACATTAAAACCCCTTAAAACCACTAAAAATGTTAAAAAACACTAAAATACAATAAAACCCCTAAAAAACTCTAAAAATCCTAAAAATACCTAAAAATACTGAAAACCCATAAAAACCAAGTCCTTAAAAACCCCTAAAAATCCATGAAAATGTGAAAACCCTAAAAACATAGAGAACCCCCTAAAAACCATAAAAACATAAAAAACTCTGAAAACCATAAAAAACCCTTAAAAACTTAAAATCCATAAAAACTCATAAAAAGCCCAAAAAGCCACAAAAACTATAAAAACCTTTTAAACATGTAAAAATGTAAAAAAACTCTACAAAATGTTAAAAATCCTAGAAAAGGAAAAAACTCCCAAAACACAAAAAATATCCTGAAAACCCCTAAAAACCCTAAAACCCCTAAAAACCCCTAAAACCATTAAAATCCCTAAAAACCATTAAAATCCTCAAAAACCTAAAAATCCATAAAAATGTAAAAAATTGAAGAAAAAAAACTGAAAACCCCCTAAAAACCATAAAAACCCTAAGAACATTGAAATCCCGTAAAAACCAATAAAACCCCTGAAAAACAACTAAAAACCCATAAAACTCCTAAAAACATTAAAAACTCTAGAAAACCTTAAAACCCCCAAAAAAAACACAAAAAACACCATAAAAATCCAAAAAGACCCTAAGAACCCTGAAGAACCCTAAAACCCCCTCCAAAACCATAAAACACCTAAAAATTTCCTAAAAACCCTAAAACCATAAAAATCCTAAAAAATCCCCTAAATATACTTGAAAATGTAAAAACCCCTAAAAATCCTAAACACCCCTGAAGACCATAAAAACCCCTAAAAACCATAAAACCCCGTACAACCCTAAAAACCACTAAAAACTCTATAAACCCTTTAAACCCCTAAAATGATAATAATAATAAAAAAACCTTAAAAATCCAAAAAAAACTCATGAAAACTCCAAAAACCCAAAAAGACCCTAAAACCCCTGAAAAACTATAGAAACTCCAAAACCCCTGAAAACCCCTAAAACCCCTGAAAATATCTAAGACCCTAAACACCCCTAAAAACTATAAAAATCATAAACAAATCCTTAAAAATCCATGAAAACATAAGAAACCCTAAAACCTCGAAGACCCCTGAAAACCATAAAACCCCTAAAAACATAAAAAACCCTAAAACCCATAAAAACAAAAAAAACCTTAAAAAACTCTAAAAATCCATAAAACCCCTAAAACATTAAAAGAACTTAAAAACATTAAGACACCTAAAATACTTCAAAAGGACTGTAAAAACCCTGAAAAAACATTAAAACCCTAAAACCCTAGAAAAACCCTAAAAACCACAAAATCGCTTAAAACCCTAAAAACCAAAAAAATCCTTAAAATCGCCCCATAAATCCATGAAAATGTAAAAACCCATAAAACCCCTAATAAAACCCTGAATACCTTAAAAACCCTAAATCCCTAAGAAACCCTAAAACCCCAAAAAACCTACTAAAAACTCTAAAAGCCCTTAAAACCCCTAAAAACCCTAAAAATCCACAAAGACTCTAAAAACCCTTTAAACCGCTAAATTGGTTAAAAAACTATTAAAAACTATAAAAAACCTTAAAAACTCAAAAAAACTCAAAAAAATCCCTAAAACCCAAAAGACACTAAAAACCCTGAAAACCCTAAAAAGCCCTGAAAAAACCCAAAAAAAACCACAAAATCCCTAAAAACCCTAAAAACTATAAAATTCCTAAAAATCATCTAAAAATCCATGAAAATATAGAAATCCCTAAAAACACTAAAAAAACCCCTAAAACCTATAAAAACCCCTAAAACCCATAAACAATCCTATAAACCCATAACAAACCCAAAAACCACTATAAACTCTAACCTCAAAACCCCTAAAAACATCAAAAAACTCTAAAAAAAGTTAAAACACCTAAAAAACTAATAAAAATCATAAAAACAAAAAAAGACCCTAAAAACCCTTAAAACCCTAAACACCCTAAAAATAACAGAAAAAAAACTAAAAACCCACAAAAACCCTAAGAATCCTAAAAAATACTAAATCCCAAAAAAGTCCTAAAAAACCTAAAAACCATGGAAAAATCCTGAAAAAAATAATAAAAAACCCTAAAACCAAAAAACCCATGAAAACTCTCAAAAACCACTAAAAACTCTAAAAAACTTTAAAACTCTTAAAAATGTTAAAAACACTAAAAACCCTTAAAGACCCTAAAAAACTCAAAAAAACCCATGAAACCCAAAAAGACCCAAAAAACCCCTAAAAATACATGAAAATGTAAAAAACCCTAAAAACCCAAAAAAACCTCTGAAAACCATAAAAACCATAAAAACCGCAAAAACCATAAAAACTCATAAAAACCCAAAAATTCCATTAAAAACTCTAAAACCCCTAAAACCTCAAAAATGTTAGAAAATCTAAAAAATCATAAAAACACTAAAAACCCTTAAAGCCCAAAAAACTCTAAAACCCCAAGAAAAAAACACTAAAACCCCTCAAAATCCCTCAATGCTCTAAAAACACTAAAACAAAAAAATCCTTAAAAACCCCTAAAAATCAATGAAAAGAAAAAAATCCTAAAAACCTTAAAAATAATAAAAATAAAAGGACCCTTAAAACCCACTAAAAACTCTAGAAACCCTTTAAACCCATAAAAACTTAAAAAAAAATCTAAAAACCTTAAAAGCCCTAAAAACTCAAGAAAACCCTAAAAACCCAAAAAGGCCGAAAAAACCCTGAAAACCCTAAAAACCCTAAAACCCCCTAAAAACCCTAAAAACCTAAAACCCCAAAAATTCCCTAAAACCCCAAAAATCCCTAAAACCATAAAAATCTTAATAAACCCCTAAAATCCATGAAAATGTAAAAAACCCTGAAGACCCCCTGAAATGCAAAAAACCCCTAAAAACCGTAAAAACCCCTAAAACCCGTAAAAACCTTAAAAACACAAAAAACACTTAAAACCCTTAAAATGTTAAAAATTCTAAAAACCTTAAAAAACATAAAAAATTAAAAAAAACATAAAAAATTAAAAAAAAACCATAAAAACCCAAAAGACCCTACAAATCCCACAAAACCCTAAAAAGCCCTGAAAACCCCTAAAAACTCTCGAAATCCATAATAAACCCAAAAAACCAAAAAAAACCAAAAAATCATAAAAAACATAAAGAACCCTAAAAATCCATGAAAACATAAAAAATCCTAAAAACCCTGAAAAACCTCTAAAAAACAAAAAAACATTAAAAAACCCGAAAACAAAAGGTCAAAAAAACCCTAAAAGCCCAAAACGATCCAAAAAACCCTAAAAGATCCTAAAAACCCTAAAACCCTTTGAAAACCCAAAAAATATGAAAAAATATAAACACCCTCATATTCACTAAAAACCCTAAAAGCCAGAAAAATCCTAAAAAAGCCCTTAAAATCCATAAAAACGTAAGAAACCCTAAAAATCATGAAAAACCCCTTAAAACCATAAAATACCCTATAAACCTTAAGAAACCCTAAAAACCCATAAAAACTCTAAAAACCACTAAAAAATCTAAAATCCCTTCAAACCCCAAAAAATGTTTAAAAAATCTAAAAACAATTTAAAACCCTAAAAACTCAAAAACCCTAAAAACCCAAAAAAACCCTAAAAACCCCTAAAAACCTTAAGAACCCTCCAAATCTCTAAAAACCCTAAAACCCCTAAAAACTATAAAAATCCAAAAAATCCCTAAAAATCCATGAAAACATAAAAAGCCCTGAAAACCCCTTCAAAAAAATAAAACCCCTAAAAATCATAAAAACCCTAAAATCTAAGGTATGGTCACAATGTGCTGTGTTTGCTTTAATTTGCTGGTCTGTGTGATCTTGACTGGTGGCTGGCTTGGTATTGAGTTGTTGTTTCTGCTGAACTTTGGTCGGTTTTTGAGTTGCTGGTTTCCCCCCAAGCTGTTGTTGGAGGGCAGGTTAGGTGCTGCGTTTTGGCTGCTGTTTTGGTTTCGATGTGGATGCTGGCTATCGGTTCTGTTGGGTGGAGCTGAATCTTGTTCTGTTGATGCTGTTGGTTATATGCTGCTGGAGAGGGACCTTCTTGGTGAGAAGGTACTGGGTGCTGGACCTTGTGAGATTGGATGCGGGCCATTGGTTGGCTGTGAGTTGCTGGCTGCTGGTGAATGCTGGATGATGTGTGGTTGTTTGGTTTTTGCTGCTGCTGTGGATGAGTTTGTTGTTGTGCTGCTAGTTGTTGGTTACTGTTTGTTGGAAGATGATGATGGTTGCGCTTAGTTGTGGTGCTTGTGCTGTGGTTTGATGATGCTGGTTGAGTTTGGATGTGATGTTGGATTTGGTGTTGTTGGTTGCTGGGGCTGGTTGGTTTGGGGGTGTTGTTGTTGCTGTGTTGCTAGGATGATTGGATGTGGTGCTACTGGATGCTGGTTCTGGCTGGATGTGACATGATGATGTCACTTTGTGTCTGTTTTTGAGTCTTTTTCTTTCTTTGTTTTTCTTTTTTGGCGTGGGTTGTAAGGGGTTTTTGGGTCTGGGTTGTTTGACCCCTCCCCTCCCTTGTCTATTGTGTCTCCTTTTTTCTTACTAATAAATTTGGGGGGGCCGGGAATAGCCCGACCCTCGCATCTTCCTTGCCCTAAAAATGTTAAAAAACTCTAAAACCCTTAAACCCTTAAAAACAAAAAAAAAATCATAAAACCCCAAAAAGAACCTATAAAGCCTGAAAAATTCATAAAAACCCACAAAACCCACCAAAATCCCTAATAACCCCCAAAAACTCTAAAACTATAAAAATCCAAAAAACCCCTTAAAAATCCATGAAAACATAAAAAACCCAAAAAACCTAGAAAACCATAAAAACCACAAAGAAACCTTAAAACCCTAAAAACACTAAAACCCCTAAAAAACACTAAAAACTATAAAACCCTTAAAACTCCTAAAAATGTTAAAAATTTCTAAAAACCGTAAAAACCTTAAAAACTCAAAAAAATCCTAAGCAAAAAAAAGTCCCTAAAAACCCTATAAAACTAAAAACCATAAAAAACCTAAAAACCCCTATAAACCCTCAAAATCCCAAAAATACCTAAAACCCCAAAACACCATAAAAATCTTAAAAATCACTAAAAACACAAGAAAATGTAAAAAACCCTAAAACACATAAAAAACCCATAAAAACACTAAAACCCTTAAAACCCATAAAACCTTAAAAACTCAAAAAAAAACTCCTAAAAACCCAAGAAGAACTTAAAAACCCTAAAAAGCCCAAAAACCACTGACAATCCCTAAAAATCCTCAAAATCCCTAAAACCCTAAAAATCCTAAAAAACACATAAAAATTCATAAAAACATAAAAACCCCTAAAAAACGTGAAACACCCCTGAAAACTATAAAATCCCCTAAAAACCGTGAAAAACCTTAAAACCCCCTAAAAACCCAAAAACCCACTATGAACTTTAAAAACCCTTTAAACCCCTAAAAATGTAAAAAAAAACTCTTAAAACCCCAAAAAAAACACAAAAAACCACATAAAAATCCAAAAAGACCATAAAAACCCTGAAGAACCCTAAAAACCCCTCCAAAACCATAAAACACCAAAAAAAATTCTAAAAAACCTAAAACCATTAAAATCCTAAAAAAAGCCCCTAAAATGCTTGAAAATGTTAAAACCCATAAAAACCCTAGAAACCCCTGAAAACCATAAAAATCTCTAAAAACCATAAAACCCCCTAAAACCATAAAAACCCTAAAAACCACTAAAAACTCAATAAACCCTTAAAAACTCTAAAATTTTAATAACTATAAAAAAACCTTAAAAATCCAAAAAAACTCAAACAAACTCCAAAAACCCAAAAAGACCCTAAAAACTCTGAAAAACTATAAAAAATCCAAAAACCCCTGAAAACCCCTAAAACCCCTCAAAATATCTAAGACCCTAAACACCAATAAAAACTAAAAAAATCCTAAAAAAATCCTTAAAAATCCATGAAAACATAAGAAACCCTAAAACATCGAAGACCCCTGAAAACCATAAAACCCCTAAAAACATAAAAAACCCCTAAAACCCATAAAAACCCTAAAAACCATAAAAACTCCCTAAAAGATTAAAAGAACTTAAAAACATTAAGACACCTAAAAAACTTCAAAAAGACCCTAAAAACCCTGAAAAAACATTAAAACCCTAAAACCCTAGAAAAACCACAAAATCCACAAAATCGCTAAAAACTATGAAAACCAACAAAATCCTTGAAAACCCCATAAATCCTTGAAAATGTAAAAAAACCTAAAACCCCTAATAAAACACTGAATACCTTAAAAACCACTAAAACCCCTAAAAAACCCTAAAACCCTGAAAAAACTACTAAAAACTATAAAACCAGTTAAAACCCCTAAAAACCCGTAAAAACGTTAAAAACTCAAAAAAAACAATAAAACACCTAAGAAACTCAAAAAGATGCTAAAAAAAGTTGAAAAGCCCTAAAAACCATTAAAAACCCAAAAAACCATCAAAATCCATAAAAATCCTAAAAATATAAAAACCATTAAAATCCTAAAAAACCCTAAAAATCCATGAAAACGTAAAAACCCATAAAAACCTTGAAACCCCCTTAAAAACCAATAATAGCCCTAAAAACCCCTAAAACCCATAAAAACTCAAAAAACACACTGAAAACTCTTAAAACCCCGAAAACCCCTAAAAACATTAAAAATCTCCCAAAAACCTTAAAACCTCTAAAAACTCAAAAAACCATAAACCCTAAAATTACAAAAAATACAGTGAAAAACCCTAAAAACCCTGAAAAACCCTAAAAACCCTCAAAATCCATAAAAACACTAAAAAAAATAAAAAACCTAAAAAACCCCCTAAAAATCCATGAAATCATAAAAAACCCTAAAAACTTCAAAACCCCCCAAAACCTAAAACCCCTAAAAATGTTAAAAAAATCTAAAAACCCTTAAAAAACCTAAAAACTCAAAAATTCCTAAAACCCACAGGACCCTAAACCCCTAAGAATCCCTAAAAACCCATGAAAACCCCAAAAAACCTTGAAAATCATTAAAAACCAGAAAAACCATCAAAACCCCTAAAAGTCAATGAAATTGTAAAAAACCCCTAAAAAACTTGAAAAATCCATAAAACCATAAATATCCTAACAAACCCCTAGAAATCCATGAAAGAATAAAAACCCCTGAAAACCTCTTAAAAGCCACAAAAATATATAAAATCTGGCCCTAAAAACCCATAAAAACCCTAAAAACACACTAAAAATTCTAAAAACCCTTAAACCCCCTAAAAACATTAAAAATCCCCAAAAACCTTAAAAATCCTAAAATACTCAAAAAACCATAAAAACCCAAAAAGACACTAAAAACCCTGCAAACCCCTAAAAACCCATGAAAAACCCTAAAGAACCTCAAAATCCCTAAAAACCCGTTAAACCCTTTAAAACCCTAAAACCCATAAAAATCCTAAAAACCTGAAAAATCCATGAAAACATAACAAGCCTAAATACCCTGAAAACCCCTTAAAAACCATAAAAAAACCCATAAAACCTAAAAAACCCTAAAAACCTATAGAAACCCAAAAACCCACTAAAAACTCCAAAAAAATCCTAAAAATCAAAAAAGAACTTAAAACCCTAAACAACCCTAAAACCCCTAAAAAACCATAAAACCCCTTAAAATCCTTAAAACCCCTAAAAACCTAAATCCCATAAAAATCCTAAAACCCCCCTAAAAATCCATGAAAAGGTAAAAACCCTAAAAACCCTGAAAAACCTCAACCCCTAAAAACCTTAAAAACCCATAAGAAACCTAAAAACCACTAAAAACTCTAAGAACCATTAAAACTCGTAAAACATTAAAAACTTTGAAAAACGTTAAAAACTCAAAAAAAACCATAAAAACCTAAGAAGACAATAAAAACCCAACAATACCCTTAAAACCGTAAAAAACCTCAAGACCCCTCAAATCCCTGAAAATCCCTAAAATCCCTCAAAACACTAATAACCATAGAAATACAAAAAAACCCTAAAAATCAATGAAAAGGTAAAAAACCCTAAAATCCCTGAAAAACCCCAGAAAACCATAAAACCTCTAAAAACATTGAAAAACCCTAAAAACCAGTTAAAACCATTAAAACTCTAAAATCCCTTAAACCCGTTAAAAACTTTAAAAAACTCTAAAAACCATAAAACCCTAAAAAACGCAAAACCCCCCTAAAACCCCCCTAAAAACCCAAAAGAACCTGAAAACCCTGAAAACCCCTAAAAATCAATGAAAACATAAAAAACCATAAAAAACCTAAAAACCCATGAAAACCATAAAACCCCTAAAACCCATAAAACCCCTAAAAACACTCAAAAAAATATTAATCCCTTGAAAGCCCTAAAAACATTAAAAAACTCTAAAAAACCTTAAAAACCATAAAAACTCAAAAAACCCTTAAAAACCCAAAAGACCATAAAAACCCAAAAAACCCTAAAAACCCCTAAAAACCCAAAAAATCCTTAAAATCCCTAAAAACCCTAATAACCAAAAAAATCCTAAAAACCCATAATAATCCATGACAACATAAAAAACCCTAAAATCCCTAAAAAATCGTTGAAAACCATAAAAACTCCTTAAAACATAAAAAACCTAAAAAACCACTAAAATGTCTACAACCCTTAAAACACCTAAAACATTAAAAAACTCTAAAAACCTTAAAAACTACAAAACTCTAAAAAAAACCATAAAATCCTAAAAATACCCCAAAAACCCGGAAAACACCAAAAATCCCTAAAAACCGTTAAAAAACCTAAAAACCCTCAAAATCCCTAAAAACATGAAAAACCATGAAAAATTATAAAAATCCTAAAAAACCTGTAAAATTCCATGAAAAAAATAAAAAACCCTAAAAAACCCTGAAAACCATAAAGACCTCTATAAACCTTGAAAAATACTAAAACCCTAAAACCACTAAAAATGTTTAAAACCCTTAAAACCCCTAAAAATGATAAAAAACTCTAAAAACCCTTAAAACCCCTAAAAAACTCAAAAAAACCCTAAAAACCCCAAAACCCAAAAAAATGCCTAAAAACCATTAAAATCCCTAAAAACCCTAAAAACACTAAAAACGATAAAAATCTTAAAAACCCCTAAAAACCTTGAAAACATAAACAACCCTAAAAACCCGTAAAACATCTAATAACATAAAAAAATCTCTAAAAACCCATAAAAAATCCTAAAAACACTTAAAACACTAAAACCCTCAAACCCCCTAAAAACAGTAAAAGCACTATAACCCCTTAAAATGCTAAAAAAATAAAAAACCCTATAAACCAAGAAGACCATAAAAACCCTGAGAAACACTAAAAACACTAAAAAACCAAAAAAACCAAAAAAAAATAAAAATCCTAAAAAAACCCCCTAAAAATCGATGAAAACGTAAAAAACCCCAAAAACCTTGAAAACCCCTGGAAACCATAAAACCCCCAAAACCCGTAAAAACCCAAAAAACCCCATAAAAACCCTAAAAATTACTAAAACCCCTAAAACCCTTTAAACCCCTAAAAACTTTAAGAAAACTCTAAAAACCTTAAAAATCCTAAAAAGAAAAAAAAACACATAAAAACCCAAAAAGACCCTAAAAATGTGAAAACCCCAAAATCCCTTGTAGATAAAAAGAACCTAAAAATTAAAAAACCACAAAAATCCTGAAAAACCATAAAATAAATGAAAACATAAAAAACCCGAAAACACTGAAAAACCTAAAAAAAATCATAAAAACCCTGAAAACCTAAAAACTCTAAAAACCTATAAAAACCCTAAAACCCACTAATTACTCTAAAAATAATTAAAACACAAAAGGTTAAGAAACACACAAAACCTAAAAAACACTAAAACTCAAAAAAAAACCCATAAAACCTAAACAAACTCTAAAAACCTTGAAAAATGTTGACAACCCTAAAAACTATAAAAATCATAAATAACCCCAAAAAATCCATGAAAACATAAAAAACTATAAAATCTCCAAAAAAACCACTGAAAACCATAAAAATCCTAAAAAAATTAACCCCCCAAACCCATAAAACCCCTAAAAACCCACTAAAAACTATGAATCCCGTAAAACCCCTAAAACATTAAAAAACTCAAAAAAACATACAACCACTAAAAACCCAAAAAACCCTGAAAACCATAAAAACTATCAAAATTTGTTAAAACTCTAAAAAACCCTAAATACCATAAAAATCCTAAAAAATGTCTAAAAATTCATGAAAACATAAAAAACCATGAAATACCCTTATAAATAACAAAAACCCCTAAAAATCTTAAAAAAATCTAAGAACCCATAAAAATCCTAAAAACCCACTAAAAACTCTAAAATCCCTTTAAATCTATAAAAACATTAAAAAAATTAAAAAAACTTAGAAAACCTAAAAAACTCAAAAAACCCAGAAGACCCTAATAACCCTGAGAACCCCCAAAACCCCATAAAAACCCTCAAAACCCTGGATAACCCTCAAAATCCTAAAAATCATAAAAAACACTTGAAAATCCATGAAAATGTAAAAAAACATAAAAATATGGAAAAACCCTTGAAAACCAAAAAACCCCTAAAAAAATAAAAAACTCATAAAAAACATAAAACGCACAAAAAAAACTCTAAAAAACCTTAAACCCCTAAAAACGTTAAAAACTCAAAAAAACCCTTTAAAACCCTAAAAATTCAAAAAAAAACAAAAGACCAAAAAGGACCCTAAAACACTAAAAAACCCTAAAACCCCTAAAAACCTTCAAAATTCCTAAAAACCCTAAGAAACCCAAAAAACCAAAAAAATCATAAAAAACACTAAAAAACCATGAAAACATAAAATCGCAGAAACCCTGGAAAACCCCTAAAACTATAATACCCATAAAAACATTAAAAACCCCATAAAAATGGTAAAAAACCACTAAAAAGACTAAAAATCCTTAAAACCACTAAAAAGATTAAAAAATTCTAAAAAACCTTGAGAACCATAAATACCATAAAAACTCCTAAAAACCATAAAACCCCATAAAAAATCCATAAAACCCTAAAAATCACTAAAAACTATAAACCCCTAAAACCCTAAAAATGTTAAAAATCCCTAAAAAACCTTAAATCCCTAAAAACCTAAAAAATGCCCTAAAAACCCCAAAGGCCCTAAAATCCTAAAAACCTTAATAACCCTAGAAAACCCTAAAACTCCTCAAAATCCCTTAAAACCTTAAAAAAAACTAAAAAACCGGGGAAACGTAATACCCTAAATACCCCTAAAAACTGTAAAACCCCTAAAAAACTTAAAAACCCATAAAACACCTATAAAACCACTAAAAACCCACTAAAACTCTAAAAAACGTTAAACCCCATAAATATGTTAAAAAACTCTAAATAACCTTAAAATCCTAAAAAATTCAAAAAATAACCCAAAAAACAAAAAAGTCCCTAAATCCCTTGAAATCCCTAAAACCCTCAAAATCCCTAAAATACCTAAAATACCCTTAAACCCATAAAAATCACAAAAATCCCTTAAAAATCCATGAAAATGTAAAAAATTCTAAAATCCCTAAAAAACCCCTGAAACCCATAAAACCCCTAAAAACCATAAAAACCTTAAAGCCCCATAAAAATCTTTAAAACCATGAGAAACTCTAGAAACAATTAAAACCCCTTAAAATGGTAAAAATCTCTAAAAATTTTAAAAACCCTAAAAACTAAAAATACTCTAAAAACCTAAAAAGACCCTAAAACTCTAAAAATCCCTAAAAACCAGAAAACCCTTGAAAAGCCCTAAACACCCCCAAAATCCCTAAAAAAACAAAATTCCTAAAAACTATAAAAATCCTAAAAAAGTTATAAATCCATGAAAAAATAAAAAACCCTAAAAACCCCTTGAAAACCATAAAAAACCCTAAAAACCTAAAAACACCTAAATACCCATAAAACCCCAAAACCCACTAAAAACTTTGAAAACACTTAAAACCCCTAAAAATGTTAAAATATCTAAAAACCTTATAAACATTTAAAATTAAACCCCCCACCAAAACCCTAAAACTATAAGGATTTAGAGTTTTTTGTGGGTTTTAGGGTATTTATGGGTTTTAGGGTTTTTATGGTTTATAGGGGTTTTATGGTTTTAATGGGTTGTTTCAGGGTTTTTTTGGTTTTCCATTGTTTTTAGGTATTTTGATGGTATTTAGGGTTTTTTATGGGGTTTTACAATTTTTTATGTGTTTAATGGTCCTTTTGATTTTAAGGATTATTTGGAGTATTTTAGGGTTTTAAAGGTTTTTTAGAGTTTTTAACATTTTTAGGGTTTTAAGGGTTTTTAGAGTTTTTAGTGGGTTTTATGGTTTTTATTCATTTTTAGGATTTTTAAGGTCTTTTAGGGGTTTTTAGGGTTTTCAGAAATTTTAGGGGTTTTTATGGTTTTTCACAGTTTTTTTATGGGTTTTAGGGATTTTCATGGATTTTAGGTCATTTTGGATTTTAGGGTATTTTTTGAGTTTTTTATAGTTTTTAAGGGTTTTTAGAGATTTTTAAGGTTTTTAGGGGTTTTAAGTGTTCTTAGAGTCTTAGTGGGTTTTTAGGATTTTTACGGGTTATTATGGTGTTTATGGTTTTTAGAGGTTATCATGGTTTTCATAAGCTTTTCAGGGTATTTAGGGTTTTTTATGTTTCCTTGGATTTTAGGATTTTTTTGGATTTTTATGGTTTTTAGGTTTTTTTGGGTTTTTAGATATTTTGATGGTTTTAAGGGTTTTAAGGGGTTTTCTGGGGTTTTAGCGTTTTTTATGGTTTTTAGGGTCTTTAGGGGTTTTTATTGTTTTTTTGATTTTTTTAGGTTCTGTGGTTTTTTAGAGTTTTTCAACATTTTTATGGGTTTTAATGGTTTTTTGAGATTTTGGTAGGTTTTTAGGGTTCTTATAGGTTTTAAGGGTATTTAAGGTTTTTAGTGTTTTTTGGTTTTCTTGTGTTTTTTGGTTTTCTTGTGTTTTTCATGGTATTTAGGGTTTTTTAGGATTTTTTTGAATTTTAGTGTTTTTAGGGTTCTTAAAGGGTTTTAGAGACTTTTTGATGTTTTAGGGGTTTCTTTATGATTTTTTAGGGTTTTAAGGTTTCTTATAGTTTTTATCATTTTAGGGGTTTTAAGGTTTTTTTTGTGATTTTAGTGGGTTTTTAGGTTTTTTCTTGCTTTTTACATTTCAATGTTTTTAGCAATCATTATGGATTTCAGGGGTTTTTCAGGGTTTTCAGGGTTTTACGTTTTTATGGATTTTTAGGGTTTTTAGGGGTTTTAGGGTTTTTTATGGTTTTTCCTAGGTTTTAGGGTCTTTTTGGGTTTTTAGGGTTGTTTGGAGTTTTTTTGGGATTTTAACGTTTTTAGATTTTTTTTAACATTTTTTGAGGTTTTAAGTGTTTTTAGAGTTTTTAGGATGTTTTAATGTTTTTAGGGTTTTTTATGGTTTTTATGGGTTTCTCTGCGATTTTTACATTTTCATGGATTTTTAGGGTTTTTTTAGGATTTTTATGGTTTTTTGAATTTTTTTTATTTTTAGGGATTTTGAGGGGTTTTAGGGGTTTTAAGGATTTCTACGGGTATTTAGGGTCTTCCAGGGTTTTTAGGGTATTTTGGAATTTCAAGGTTTTCTTTGAGTTTTTATGTTTTTATGATTTTTTATAATTTTAAACATTTTTAGGGGTTTTAAAGGTTTTTAGTGTTTTTTCGGTGTTTTAAGGTTTTTATGGGTTTTTATGAGTTTTTATGGTTTTTGAAGGTTTGCAGGGTTTATGGCTTTTAGTGGCTTTTCAGGTTTTTTAGGGTTTTTTACATTTTCATGGATTTTTAGTGTTTTTTATGATTTTATGGTTTTTAGGGGTTTTTAGAGTTTTTATTGGTTTTGAGAGTTTTAAGGGTTTTCACCATATTTATGACTTTTATAAATTTTCACAGTTTTTAGGGTCTTTTTGGGTTTAAGGGTACTTTTTAAGTTTTTTAGGGTTATGAGGGTATTATTGTTTTTAACATTTTAGGGGTTTAATGGGTTTTTAGAGTTTTCAGTTGTTTTTTAGGGTTTTATGGGATTTTAGGGTTTTTAAGGTTTTTAGGTGGTTTTATGGTTTTCAGGGGGGTTTCAGGGTTTTTTGTATTTTTTACGCTTTCATGGATTTTAAGGGGGTCTTTAGGATTTTTATTGTGTTTACAGTATTTAGGGTTTTTATTTTTTTAAGGATTTTGATAGATTTTAGGAAATTTCAGGGGGTTTAGAGTTTTTTTTGGGTTTTAGGGTTTTTTTTGAGTTTTTAGTGGTTTTAAGATTTTTTAGAGTTTTTTAACATTTTTAGGGGTGTTAAGGGTTTTTTTAGTTTTTAATAATTTTTTATGTTTTTAGGGGTTTTTAGATTTTTTTATATTTTCATAGATTTTGAGGGTTATTTTATAATTTTTATGGGTTTTAGGGTTTTTTCAGGTTTTTAGGGTTTTTCATGGGATTTTAGAGTTTTTAGGGTTTTTAGGGATTTTAGGGTTATTTTGGGTTTTCGGATTTTTGGGGGTTTTAAGGTTTTTATAGTTTTTAACGTTTTTTTGTGTTTTAAGGGGTTTTATAGTTTTTAGTTCTTTTTTAGGGTTTTTTTTTTGTTTTAGGGTTTTTAAAGGTTTTTGGGTTTTTATGGTTTTAAGGGTTTGGGGTTTTTGTGGTTTTCAAGGGTTTTAGGGTTTTTATGTTTTTTTGAGTTTTTTATATTTTCATGGATTTTATAGGTTTTTTAGGATTTTTATGGTGTTTTTGGGTTTTAAGGATTTTGAGGTATTTTTAGGGGCTTTTAGAATTTTTTGGTTTTTTAGGTTTTTTTTAGATTATTAGGGTATTTAAAGTTTTTTAGAGTTTTTAACATTTTTAGGGTTTTAAGGATTTTTAGAGTTTTTAGTGGTTTTGTGGGGTTTTATGGATTTTTAGGGTTTTAAAGGTTTTTGGGGTTTTTATGTTTTTTCGGGGGGTTTTCAGGCTTTTTAGGGCTTTTAAGGGTTTTATAGTCTTCGGGGGGTTTTATGGATTTTTCGAGTTTTTTAGGGCTTTAAGGATTTTTAAAGTTTTTTTACATTTTTGAGGGGTTTTAGGGTTTTTAGTGGTTTTTAGGGTTTTTATGTTTTTTAGGATTTTTTAAGGTTTTTAGGGTTTTGTGGTTTTCGTGGGTTTTGCAGAGTTTTTACAGTTTTTTAGGTATTCATGGATTTTTAGGGTTTTTAATGATTTTTAAGGTTTTTGGTGTTTTTAAGGGTTTTTAGGGATATTGAGGGGTTTTAGGGTTTTTAAGTGTTTTCATGGTTTTTTAGGGTCTTTTTGGGTTTTAGGTTTTTTCTTGAGTTTTTAGAATTTTAAAGGTATTTTAGAGTTTTCTAATGTTTTTATGGGGTTTAAGAGTTTTTAGAGTTTTTACTGTTTTAGGGGTTTTATGGGTTTTTAGGATATTTAAATGTTTTTAGGTGTTTTATGGTTTTTAAGGGTATTTCAAAGTTTTTAGGGTTTTTTATGTTTTCATTGATTTTTAGGATATTTTTGGGTTTTGGTGGTTTTTAGGGTTTTTATGGGTTTTTAAGGTTTTTAGAGGTTTTTATGGTTTTTAGTGGTTTTTTCGGGTTTTTAGAGTTTTATACATTTTCATGGATTTTTAGGGGTCTTTTAAGATTTTTATGGGTTTTATGTTTTTTTTGGGTTTTTAGTGATTTTGACGGGTTTAGGGTTTTAGTTGGTTTAGGGGTTTTCAGGGTTTTACGGTCTTTTCGGTTTTTAGATTTTTTTATTTTTTATGGTTTTTTAGGTTTTTTAGAGTTTCTTAACATTTTTAGGGGTTTAATTTTTTTATATTTTTTAGTGGTTTTATTGGGTTTAAAGGTTTTTTAAGGTGTTTAAGGGTTTTATGGTTTTTAGGTGTTTTTTAGGGGTTTTAGGTTTTTTACTTTTTCATGGATTTATTGAGGTTTTGTATGATTTTTATAGTTTTAGCATTTTTAAAAGTTTTGGGGGCTTTTACAGTTTTTTGGGTTTTTAGCATTTTTTAAGGTTTTTAGGAATTTTTGGATTTTTAGGGAATTCTTTTAGTTTTTTAGGGGTTTTAAGGTTTTTTTTGAGTTTTTTAACGTTTTTAGGGGTATTCGGGTTTTTTAGAGTTTCTAGTGTTTTTTAGGATTTTTATTGGCATTTAGGGTTTTTTAAGGTTTTTATGGGTTTTTTGGTTTTTTGGGGGTTTTCAATATTTTTAGAGTTTTTTACATTTTCTTGGATTTTTGGGTGTTTTTAGGATATTTTTTCAGTTTTTTTGGTTTTTTGGGGTTTTTGGGATTTTTATGGTTTTTAGTGGTTTTTCATGGTTTTTAGGGATTTTAATGGTCTTTTTGGGTTTTTAGTGTTTTTAGGAGTTTTTTAGGGGTTTATGGTTTCTTTGAGTTTTTTTAATGTTTTTATGGGCTTTATAGTTTTAAGGGTTTTTAAGTTTTTTTAAATATTTTTAGGGTTTTTTATGTTTTCAGGATTTTTAGGGGTTTTTTATGTTTTTTTGGGGTTTTCCAGGGTTTTCAGGGTTTTTAGGGATTTTGAGGGTTTTTAGGGTTTTTGAGTTTTTTGGGGGTTTTAAGGTTTTTAACATTTTTATGGGTTTTAAGTGTTTTTAGAGATTTTAGTGGTTTTTAGGGTTTATATTTGTTTTTATGGTATTTAGGGTTTTTTCTGGTTTTTATGGGTTTTTAGGTTTTCATGGATTTTTCTGGATTTTTTTGGATTTTTATAGTTTTTTTTGTTTTTTAGGGGTTTTATTGTTTTTTGGGGTTTTGGGGGTTTGATGGTTTTACAAGGGGTTCTAGGGGTTTTCTTGGTCTTTAGGGTCTTTTGGTTTTTAGGGTTTTTTGATTATTTTAGGGTGTTAAAAATAAATTAGAGTTTTTTTAACGTTTTATGGGTTTTAAGGGTTTTGAGAGTTTTTAGTGTTTTTTGGTTTTTATGGGTTTTTAGGGTTTTAAGGTTTTAGGGGGTTTTTATCGTTTTCAGGGGGTTTTCAGGGTTTGTAGTATTTTTTATGTTTTCATGGATGTTTAGGTTTTTTAGGGTTTTTAGAGATTTTTTTTGGGGGGGGGTTAGGGGTTTTCAGAGGTTTTAGTGACCTTTTGGGGGTTTAGGGTATTTTTGAGTTTTTTCTGGTTTTTATGGTTTTTTAGAGTTTTTAACATGTTTAGGGTTTTAAAGTTAAGGAAGGCTCGGGGCCAGGCTATTCCTGAATCCCCCCAAAATTTATTAGAAAAAGACACGAAGACACTGCAGACAATGGAGGGGCAGGGTCAATCAACCCACACCAAAAACCCTTAACAAGCACACACCTAAAGACCGCAAAAAAAGAAAAGCCAAAACAAGAAAAAACACACAAAGAAGTAAAACATAAAAGTAACCAGCATCAGCTCCCAGCACGTCACCAACAAGCATCCATCAACACTAATACCAGCAATCATCCACTAGCCATTCAGCAACCAGCATCCATCAGCATCAATACCATCAGCAGCAACTTCAGCAGCCTAACCTCACAGAACTTTCCATTTCACATCAACACACCAACCATCACCAAGCACCTGTAACTTTATTACATCCCATCCAAGTAACAGCCATCACCCAGCAACTTAAGAGCTAGAAAACCATCACCACCAAAATCCCATCCAGCAGCACCATAGCCATACCCAGAAACTAAACCAGCACCACCATGTAAGGCAGTTCATTCACCAACCACACAAAGCCACCAGCACCAGAGGTAGAAACACCAGCAACCAAAGCGAGAACCAGTACGTAGCTCAAAACTCCCTTCCAGCATCCCATAAATTGTAACACATAGCCATAACGCAGCACCTCAAAACCATCCCAACAAACGACATCAATGTCAGCCCATAGCAGGACCATCTTCCACCACAAGCAGATCTATAACCGAAGAATCCAACGCCAAATCGAAACCAGAATGCCGCAAACCACAAACAGGCCAGGAGAATTAACATGAGTCAAAGATCGGGCTGAGAAAAAAACCTGTAAATTCTTCGCAGACCGAAAGCAAGCAGAATCGAAAACCCAGAATCCTGGAACATGAGCATCACCACCAAGCTGAATCCACGCCTTCCGCATCCATCGAGAAAGGAAGCTACGCCAGAGAGGCCATCTCAAATCTCCCAAGTACAGCGCTGCAAGGGGATAAAAAAGCATCGACGACCGAGGAAGCCGGACCCCCGCGTTACGCCGACGAAGGGTCCATAACCCATGCTGCTGAAAAAATATCGTACGCCGCTGTTAAAGTCGAAGCCGTTGACCCATCCGTGGAGGCCCCATCTCAACAAACGCGATCTGGATCTGCAACCGAAGACCTCTATAGTTTTTAGTGGTTTTTAGGGTTTTATGAGTTTTTTGGGTTTTTTAAGGTTTTTGGGGGTTTTGTGGTTTTTAGGGATTTTTCAAGGTTTGTAGGGTTTTTTATGTTTTCATTGATATTTAGGGGTTTTAGGTTTTTTTTGATTTTTAGTGCTTTTAGGGTTTCTACAGATTTTGAGGGATTTTAGGGTTTTTAGGGATTTTTAGGGTGGTTTATGGATTTTAGGGTCTTTTTGGATTTTAGGTCTTTTTAGTTTTTTAGGGGTTTAAGATTTTTTACAATATTTTAACATATATAGAAGTTTTAAGGGTTTTTATAGTTTTTAGTGGTTTTAGGGTTTTTATGGGGTTTTAGGGTTTTTTAGCGTTTTTTGGGATTTTAATGGTTTTTTGGTTTTTTCTAGGGTTTTTAGGATTTTTAAAAGGTTTTTTTGAGATTTTTAGGGTTCTTAAAGTCTTTTAGAATTCTTTAACATTTTTTTGGGATTTTAAGGGTTTTAGTTATATGGATCAGATTCAGGCCAAGGAGAATAATTTTGGGTTGATAAAAATTTCAAGCCCAATTGTTGTTCAAATTGGACCAGCCCACACTTCTTGATGTCCAACACTATGGTGGGCCACAACACACTTATTTGGGGCCCAAAATCACTTATCCACTTGGCAATGGGTGGAAATTCGTAGTAGCACATTAATGAGGAGAGAGAAGGTGTAGAAAAGTATCATTAAAAGATAATCCTGCTACTTTAGCTAGTGGGGTCATTAAATGGCTTGGGAAAGAATTGTTTTATGATTTTTATGTGCTGTTTGGGTTCCCCATGCCTTGTAACTCGAATTGGGTTATTTTCCTTTCTTAATTTTGTCTTTATAATGTATTTCCATCCCTTTGTAATGGATGTTTTTGAATTTGACGAATTTGTGAAGCTTGATGTGCATTCTTATAGCTTTAGCCTCTTCCCTTTTCCCGGAATTAGTGGTGCATCTCCATCGCTGGTGACGTGGTCTTTAAGCGTCGAGAAACCTTGGCGGGTGGCATTGCCTTTAAGCCTTGGTCGATTCGGCTACATTACACTGGTCCTCTTCGCTTACTCGTTTTGAGCTTTTTGGCGACACATCAGTTGGTATCAGAGCCGCAATTCCTACGAGTAAGTTCTATCGCATCCTTCTTGTTACTCTCCATCATGTCTCACAAGAGTAGATCTTCTCCTCCTCCTGCTCCATGATAAATAGCTAACGCACAACTACAATCACAAATTACTCAAATCGGTGAGCAACTTGCTCAACTATTGAGAGTGCGGTAACCTGACTCCCCTCCACCACAGCGGCATCCCCGACGTCCATCACCACATAATAAGAGCAATCCAGCACCATTTTATAAAGATCGTGCAAATGGTGATGATTCCAGTGATTCAAAGGTGGATATGCGAAGAAGAAGAGATGATGAAGATATTGAAAGAGGGTTGAAGATTGACATTCCAGATTTTTATGAGAGTATGAATCCGGATGATTTTCTGGATTGGATGTGGGAAATCGAATGGTTCTTCGAATTTAAGAATTGTTCTGACGAGAAGAAGTGCAAGGTATCCATTCTGAAATTTAAAGATTATGCATCTCTTTGGTGGGAAAATCTGAAGAAACAATGGGAACATGATGAAAAAGTCAAAATACGCTCATGGGAGAAGTTGGAAAGGCTTTTGAGGAGATGATCTCTGCCCGAGAATTATAAGCAAGAGCTTTATTTCCGAATGCATAGCCTGCGACAAGGAGATAAATCTGTTGAAGTGTATATTCCAGATTTTGATCATTTATTGATGCGAAGTGATGTTCCAAAATATAAAGAGCAAACAATTGAAGGATTTTTGGGTGGATTAAATGAAGAAATTGCACATTTAGTGGAGTTGCAACCATTCTGCTCACTTGATGATGTTTGCAAGCTGGAGATCACGGTGGAAAAGCAAAAGTGGACTTCAAAGGCACCGGTGCTCAAAAACTACAATAGAGGTACAAATTTTTATAAAGGTATTTCTTCTAATAAATCTGGTGTTGGTGAGAAGGAATTTGGAAGGAACAAGATGCTGGATAAAGGGAAAGAGAAGGCTATGGAACAACCAAAAGGGAAGTCCAACTCCTTTGAATGTGGGAATCAAAAGTGTTTCAAATGCCATGGGTATGGTCATTTTCAGGCCAATTGCCCAAAAAATCAAATTATTATTATTAAGGATATTGAAGAGATTGAAGAGGCAATCAAAGAGGATGAACATGATGGTGAAGAGTCTGAAAATGAGGAACATGTTGTGGAAGAAGCTGATGTGGGAAACATGCTGGTGCTAAGAAGAGTTTTGTAAGCTCAAATCTGCCCGGAAGAAGATCAAAGAGAAAACTTGTTCCAAACACGATGCACCATTAATCAGCAAGTATTCATGGTGATTATTGATAGTGGGAGCTGTATAAATGTGGCTTTAACAACAATTGTGGATAAATTGAAGCTTCCAACTCAGAATCATCCTCACTCGTATAAATTGCAATGGTGGAACAATGGGAGCACACTACAAGTCAACAAACAGGTTCCAATTTTATTCTCCATTGGTAAGAACTATGTTGATTAAGTATTGTGTGATGTTATTCCTATGGATGCTTGTCACTTGTTGTTGGGAAGGCCTTGGCAGTTTGACAGGGAAGTGAAATATGATGGGAGGAAGAACACATTTTCTTTTCGATCTAGGGAAAAGAACGTCACACTTACTCCTTTGAATTCGTCCCAAACTCTTCAAGAAAAATATGTTCTGGAAGTACTCCTTTTAGTGGTTTCAGGGTTTTTAGGGTTTTTATCAATTTTTAGAGTTTTTTAATGTTTTTATGGGTTTTATGGTTTTTAGAGATTTTCATATTTTTTAGGGTTTTTTACATCTTCATAGATTTTTAGGGTTTTTTTATTTTTATGGTTTTTAGGTTTTTAAGGATTTTTAGTTTTTTTAGGGTTTTTATTGATCTTTAGATTTTTTAAGGGTTTTCATGGTTTTTATAATTTTTTTAAAGTTTCTTTGGTTTTGTAAAGTTTTTTTTACAATTTTTAAACATTTTTAGCATTTTTAAGTGTTTTTAGAGTTTTTAGTGGTTTTTAGGGTTATTATGGGCTTTAGGGTTTTTACATTTTCATTAATTTTTAGGGGGGTTTAGGATTTTTATGGTTTTTTGGGTTTTTAGGTTTCTTAGGGACTTTGAGTGGTTTTAGGGGTTTTCAACTGTTTTAGGGGGGTTTTAGGTTTTTAGGGTCTTTTGAGTTTTTTGGGTTTTATTTTAAATTTTCTATGGTTTTTAAGGGGTTTTAGAGATTTTTAACATTTTTAGGGGTTTTAAGGTTTTTCAGAGTCTTTAAAGGTTTTATGGGTTTTTAGATTTTTTTAATGTTTTAGGGGTTTTTATGGGTTTCAGTGGTATTTTAGTGGTTTATGGTTTTTACATTTTGATAGATTTTTTGGGGATTTTTAGGATTTTATTGGTATTTAGGGTTTTTTAGGGTTTTTATAGATTTTGAAGGTTTTTAGGGGTTTTTTGGGTTTTTTGGGTTTTTAAGGATTTTTTCAGTTTTTATGGTTTTTAATGTTTTTTAAAGCTTTTTAATGTTTATTTGGGTTTTAATAGTTTTTATTTTTTTTATTGGGTTTTTAGGGGTTTTATGGTTTTTTAGGATATTTTTATGGTTTTTAGGTGTTTTAATAGTTTTTAGGGTTTGTGGTAATTACATTTTCATGGATTGTTAGTTTTTTATTTTTTGGGTTTTTTGGGTTTTTAGGATTTTGGGGTTTTTAGGGTTTTTAGGGTTTTTAGGGATTTTCAGGGGGTTTTAGGGTTTTTAGGGATTTTCAGGGGGTTTTAGGGGTTTTTGGGTTTTTATGGTGTTTTTGGGTTTTATGGTATTTTTATTTTTTTAGGGTTTTATGTGTTTTTATAGTTTTCAGGGTTTTTTTATTTTAAGGTTTTTTTAGGGTTTTTACATTTTCATGGATTGTTGGGGTTTTTTTGGATTTTTTTTGTTTTTAGGGTTTAAGGGGTTTTTAGGGATTTTGGGGGGTTTTAGGGGGTTTTAGAGTTTTCATGGTTTTAAGGGGTTTTATGGTTTTTAGGGTTTTTGGGGTTTTAAGGTTTTTTATAGTTTTTAGGGTTTTTAATGGTTTTTATAGTTTTTAGTTGTTTTTAAGTGTTTTTATGGGTTTTTAGGGTTTTTATTGGTTTTTTTGGTTTTTGGGAGTTTTTATTGTTTAAGGGGGTTTTCCAGGTTTTTCTGGTATTTTATGTTTTCATGGATTTTTTAGTATTGTTATGGTTTTTAGTGTTTTTTAGGGTTTTTTGGTATTTTGGGGGTTTTTAGAGGTTTTTAGGGTTTTTAGGGGTTTTCAATGTTTTTATGGTCTTTTTGGGTTTTTAGTTTTTTTTTTGAGTTTTTAATGTTTTTAAGGATTTTTAGAGTATTTTAACATTTTTATGGGTTTACAGGATTTTTAGAGTTTTTTATGGTTTTTAGGGGTTTTCAGGGTTTTTTAAGGTTTTAAGGGTTTTTATGGTTTTTAGGGTTTTTATGGTTTTTACATTTTCATCGATTTTTAGGGTGTTTCTGGGATTGTTATGGTTTTTTGGTGTTTTGAGGGGTTTTTTGAGATTTTTGGGGAGTTTAGGGTTTTTCAAGGGTTTTTAGGGGTTTTATGGTTTTTCAGAGTTTTTACGGTCTTTTGGGGTTTTTAGGGTTTTTGAGTTTTTTGGGTTTTTAAGGTTCTTTAATGTTTTTTAACATTTTACAGGTTTTAATGGTTTTTAGAGTTTTGAGTGGGTCTTTCGGTTTTTATGGGGTTTTATGATTTTTTATGATTTTTAGGGGCTTTAATATTTCTAAGGGTTTTAAGGGTTTTTACGTGTTCATGAATTTTTTGGGGTTTTTTAGGAATTTATAGTTTTAGAGAGTTTTTAGGGGTTTTAGGGATTTAGAGGGTTTTTAGGGTTTTTAGGGGTTTGTAGGGATTTTCATGTTTTTTAAAAAAAATTCAAGGTTTTTAGGGTCTTTTTGGGATTTCAGGGTTTTTTTAGTTTCTTATGGTTTTTAAGGGTTTTTAGAGCTTTTTAACATTTTTAGGGGCTTTACGGGATTTTTGAGTTTTTAGTGGTTTTCTAAGGTTTTTATGGCTTTTGAGGGGTTTTTGAGGTTTTTAAGGGGTTTTATGGTTTTTAGGGTTTTTAGGTTTTTATGTTTTCTTGGATTTTTAGGTGTTTTTTAGGATTTTTATTATTTTTGGGGTTTTCAGGATATTGAGGTTTCTTAGGGTTTTACAATGTTTTTAGGGTTATAGGGTTTTTCTAGATTTTTGGGGTGCTTTTGGGTTTTTTTGTGTTTTTTTGTTATTAATGTTTTTTATAGTTTTCTAACATTTTTAAATGTTTAAAGGGATTTAATATTTTTTAGTGATTTTTTAGGGTTTTATGGGGTTTTAGGGGGTTTTTTGGTTTCAAGGGGTTTTCGATGGTTTTCAGGGTTTTTTACATTTTCATAGTTTTTTAAGGGGTTTTAAGAATTTTATGGTTTTTACACTTTTTAATGATTTTTTGGGATTTTGAGGTTTTTTGAGGTTTTTCATGAGGTTTTTAGGATTTTAGGGGTTTTCAAGGTTTTTAGTGTGTGTTTGGGTTTTTTTGGTCATTTTTGGGTATTAAGGTTTTTTAGTGTTTTTAATGTTTTTAGGTTTTTTAAGGATTTTTAGAGTTATTAGAGATTTTAATGTTTTAATGGTTTTAATATTTTTTAAAGATTTTTAGTGGTCTTAATAGTTTTCAGGGGTTTTTTAGGGTTTTTAGGTTTTTTTTTCATTTTCATAAATTTTATGGGGTTTTTAGGAATTTTGTGATGTTTAGGGTTTTGGGGGTTTTAACGATTTTAAGGGTTTTGAGGGTTTTTTCAGGTTATTATGGTTTTAATGGCTTTTTAAAGTTTTTTTTGGGTTTTTGGGTTTTTAGTGTCTTTTTGAGTTTTTAAGGGTTGTTTAGGTTTTTAGAGTTTTTTTATCATTTTTATGGGTTTTAATGTTTTTAGAGTTTTTTGTGGTTTTTAGGGTTTTTATTAGTATATAGGGTATTTTAAGGTTTTTATGGGGTTTTTATGATTTTCCGGGGGTGTTCAGGGTTTTTTGTGTTTTTTATGTTTTCAAGGATTTTTTGGGTTTTTTAGGATTTTAAGGGTTTTTAGGGTTTTTAGGCTTTTGAGGTTTTTTATGGGGTTTTAGGGTTTCTAGTGTTTTTAGGGTTCCTAGGGGATTTCTGGGTTTTTTGGGTATTTTTGGGTTTTTATATTTTTTTCGAGTTTTTTAGTGTTTTTAATGTTTTTAGAGTTTTTTAACATTTTTTGGGGTTTTCAGGGTTTTTAAAGTTTTCAGTGGTTTTTAGAGTTTTATGGGGGGGGGGTTTAAGTTTTTTAAAGGTTTTTATGGGTTTCAGTGTTTTTTAGGGTTTTTAGGGCTTTTATGTTTTCATGAATTTTTAGGTGTTTTTTAGAATTTTTACAGATTTTAGGATTTTTTTGGATTTTTTGGGGTTTTTGGGGTTTTTTGAGATTTTTAAGGCATTTTAGGGGGTTTTGGGGTTTTTTGGG
Source organism: Viscum album (assembly GCA_963277665.1). NCBI lineage: Eukaryota > Viridiplantae > Streptophyta > Magnoliopsida > Santalales > Viscaceae > Viscum > Viscum album. Next base: position 1,772,462,102 of record OY728156.1, on the reverse strand, counting down.
ATTTTTAAGGCTTTTCAGGGTTTTTATGGTCTTTTTGGTTTCTTTATGTTTTTTTTGTTTTTTAGTGTTTTCATGATTTTTAATAGTTTTTAACGTTTTTAGGGGTTTTAAGGGTTTTAGAGTTTTCAGTGGTTTTAGGGTTTCTAATGTTTTTAGAGGTTCTTATGGTTTTGAGTGTTTTTTCAGGGTTTTTTATGTTTTCATGGATTTTTAGGGATTGTTTTAGAATTTTTTATTATTTTAAGGGTTTTTTAGTTTTTTTGGTTTTTTGGGGTTTTTAGGGTTTTTAGGATCTTTTTGGGTTTTTGGTGTTTTTTGAGCTTTTTAGGGGTTTTAAGATTTTTAGAGTTTTTAAACATTTTTAGGGGTTTTTTATATTTTTTATGGTTTTTAGTTTCTTAGGATTTTTAAGAATTTTGAGGGGTTTGTGGGTTTTTAGGGGGTCTTAGTGTTTTCTTTAGGGTTTTTAGGGTCTTTTTAGGTTTTTAGGGTTTTTTTGAGTTTTTTAGGGTTTTTTGAGTTTTTTACAAGGTAATGTTTTTTAGTTTTTTAACAATTTTAGGGGTTTAAAGAGTATTTATAGCTTTTAGTGGTTTTTAGGCTTTTTATAGGTTTTTAGAGTTTTAAGGTTTTCAAGGGTTTTTATAGTTTTTAGGAGTTTTTTTTTGTTTTTAGGGGTTCTTACATTTTCAAGAATTTTTGGGGGTTTTTTTAGGATTTTTATGGGTTTTAGGGTTTTTTTTATGGTTTTTAGGGATTTTGACAGTTTTTAGGTTTTTTCATAAATTTTTAGGGTTTTGGGTGTTTTAAGGTCTCGTTGATTTTTTGGGTTTTTTTGGAGTTTTTTAGGGTTTTAAATTTTTTTAAAGTTTTAAATTTTTATGGGTTTTTAGGATTTTTTAGGTATTTAGTGGGTTTTAGGGTTTTCAGGGTTTTTTAAGGGGTTTTAGGGTTTTTTACGTTCTCATGGATTTTCAAGGGTTTTTTTATATTTTAAGTGTTTTATGCTCTTTTTAGGTTTTTTGAGTTTTTTCAAATTTATTAGAGGTTTTATAGTTTTTTAGAGTTTTTTAATGTTTTAGGGGTTTAAAGGGGGTTTTCGTGTTTTAGTGGGTTTTAATGGGGTTTTAGGGTTTTCAAGGTTTTTAGGGGGTTTTATGGGTTTTAGAGGTTTTTCAGGGTTTTTAGGGTTTTTTTCATTTTCATGGATTTTTGGGGTTTTTTTGTATTTTTGTTGGTTTTAGTGTTTTTTGGGTCGTTTTGGGTTTTTAAGGGTTTTTTGATTTTTTTTAAAGATTTTTTAGAGTTTTTAAACATTTTTTGGGATTTTATGGGTTTTTAGAGATTTTAGTAGTTTAGGGTTTTTATGAGGTTTTAGAGTCGAAAGGTTTTTAGGGGTTTTGATGGTTTTCAGGTTTCCTATATGTTTTTATGTATTCATGGATTTTTAGGGGTTTTTTGGTTTTTTAGGATTTTCATTCTTTTTTAGGGTTTTTTGGGATTTTTAGGGTTTATAGGGGTTTTCAAGAGTTTTTATGATTTTTAGGAATTTTTAGGGGTTTAATGGTTTTTAGAGTTATTTATAGTTTTTAGGGTTTTAAGTGTTTTTAGAGTTTTTAGTGGTTTTAATGGGTTTTTAGGTTTTTAAGGGTTTTTGGGGTTTTATGGTTTCTGGGTTTTTTGAGGTTTTTAGGGGTTTTATGGTTTTCATGGGTTTTCGAGGTTTTTAAGGTGTTTAGGGTTTTTTATGTTTTAATGGATTTTTAGTGGTTTTTTAGGATTTTTATGGTTTTATAGTATTTATTGTTTTTAGGGATTTTGAGGGGTTTTAGGGTTTTTCATACGCATTTAGGGGTTTTTAAAATTTTTAGGGTGTTTGGGTTTTTAGGTTTTTCAAGTTCTTTAGGATTTAAAACGTTTTTTAGAGTTTTTAATGTTTTAGGGGTTTTAAGGGTTTTTAGAGTTTTTATTGGCTTTTAAGGGATTTATGGCTTTCTATGGCTTTTTGGGGGGTTTTGGTTTTAAGGTATTTTGGATATTTTTAGGGTTTTCTACATTTTCATGGAGTTTTAAGGGGAGTTTTAGGTTTTTTATTTATTTTTAGTTTTTTTTAGGATTTTTACGGATTTTGAAGGTTTTTTTGGGTTTTAGGGGGGGGGTTAGGTTTTTTGGGTGGGGGTTTCTGGGGTTTTTGGGTTTTTGGGGTTTTAGGGGTTTTTTTTAGTTTTTAGGGGTTTTTAGGGGTTTTATGGGTTTTTAGAGTTTTTTAAAGTTTTTAGGCATTTTAAGGTTTTTTAGAGTTTAGTGGGTTTTTAGGTTTTTTTAAGTTTTAATGGAATTTTAGGGGTTTTTTAGATTTTTTTTCATTTTTTGGGTATTTAGGGATTTTGAGGGGTTTTAGGGTTTTTCAGAGGTTTTTAGCATGTTTAGGGTTTTGTAGGGTTTTTTGGGTTTTTTTGATTTTTTAGGTTCTTTAATATTTTTTTTTGTTTTTTAATATTTGTAGGGGTTTTTATAGTTTTTAGTGGTTTTTAGTGTTTTTAAGGGGTTTTAGGGTTTTTTATGGTTTTTAGGGGTTTTTCTGGTTTTCAGGGTTTTTTTGGTTTTTTCTGTTTTCATGGATTTTAGGGTTTTTTGGATTTTTCGGTTTTTATTGTTTTTGTGGAATTTAGGGATTTTGAGGGGTTTTAGTATTTGTCAGGTGTTTTAGGGTTTTTAGGGTTTTCAGGGTTTTTCGGGTCTTTTGTGGTTTTAATGATTTTTTCAGTTTTTTATGGTTTTTAAGGTTTTTTAGAGTTTCTCAACGTTTTTAGGGGTTTTAAAGGTTTTTAGATTTTTTAGTATTTTTTAGGGTTTTTATGGTTTTTTGGGTTTTTTTGTTTTTTTTGGGTTATATAGTTTTAAGGGATTTTTCATGGATTTATGGGTTTTTTTAAAAATTTTCATGAATTTTTGGGGTTTGTTTTGATGTTTTTTATAGTTTTTAGTGTTTTTAGGGTTTTTAGGGATTTTGAGGGTTTTTAGGGATTTTTGGGGGTTTTAGGTTTTTAGGGTTTTTTAAGTTTTCTAGGGGTTTAAAGCTTTTTTAACAAGGCAATGTTTATTATTGTTTTTTTAATGTTTCAAAGGGGTTTTAGTGTTTTTAGAAATTTTAGTGGCTTTTTATGATTTCTATGGGTTTTTAGGATTTTTCTAAGGTTTTAAGGGTTTTTTATGTTTTTCGGGGGGTTTTAGGGGTTTTTACCTTTTCATGGATTTATAGGGGTTTTGAGGAATTTTATGGTCTATAGGGTTTTTTAGGATTTTTAAACATTTTGAGAGTTTTTAGGGTTTTTAAGGGTTTTTAAGGGGTTTTAGGGTATTTAGTGGTTTTAAGGGTTTTAGGTTTTTTTTAGTTTTTAGGGGTTCTATGATTTTTTAGAGTTTTTAAACATTTTTATGGTTTTTTATGGTTTTTAGATATTTTAGTGGTTTTGGGGGGGTTTTATGGGTTTATAAGGGTTTTTATGGGTTTTAAGGGTTTTTATGGTTTTTAGGGTTGTTTACGGGTTTGTAGTGTTTTTTAGGTTTTCATGGATTTTTTGTGGTTTTTTAGATTTTTATGTTTTTTTTGGGTGGGGGGGGGGGGGGTAGGGTTTCTAGTGATTTTGAGGGTTTTGTAGGGGTTTTAGGGTCTTTTGGGGTTTTAGGTTTTTTTTGAGTTTTGTAAGGTTCCTAGAGGGTTTGGGGTTTTTTTATGTTTTTATGGAATTTTAGGGGATTTTTATAATTTTTATGGGTTTTAGGGTTTTTTTATATTTTGAAGGTTTTAGGGATATTTAGGGGTTTAAGGTTTTATTGTTTTTGAGGGTTTTAGGGTCTTTTTGGGTTTTTAGAGCCTTTTTTAGTTTTTAGAGTTTTTAATTTTTTGGGGGTTTTAAGGGTCTTTGGAGATTTTAGTGGGTTTTTAGGGGTTTTAGGATTTTTATAGTTTTTAGGGTTTTTAGTGGTTTTATGGTTTCAAGTGTTATTTAGGTTATTTAGGGTTTTTTATATTTTTAGGGATTTTTAGTTGTTTTTAGGATTTTTATGGTTTTTAGGGATTTTAGGAATTTTGATTGTTTATGAGAATTTTCAGGGGTTTGGGGGGTTTTAGTGTTTTTTCAGGGTTTTTAGTTTCTTTTTGGGTTTTCAGGGTTTTTTTAGTTTTGTAGGGTTTAAATATTTTTTATAGTTTTTTAACATTTTGAGGGGTTTTATGTGTTTTTAGAGGTGTTAGTGGTTTTTAGGGTTTTTATGTGTTTTTTGGATTTTTAAGGTTGTTAGTGGTTTTAGGGTTTTAGGGGGTTTTTACATTTTTTATGGATTTTTAGCGGTTTTTAAAGATTTTTACGGTTTTTATGGATTTAAAAGTTTTTTATTGCTTTCCAAGGGTCTTTAGGATTTTTAAATGTTTAAGGGTTTTTATGGTCTTTTTTGTTGTTAGGGTTTTTTGAGTTTTTTAGGGTTTCTAATATTTTTAGTGTTTTTTATCGTTTTCATGGTTTTTTGGGTTTTTATATTTTTAGTGGGTTTTTGGGGTTTTATGGGTTTTTAAGGGTTTTAGGGGTTTTTATGGATTTTTTGGTTTTTAGGGGTTTTTCTGGTTTTTCTTATATTTTTTATTATTTCTTAGATTTTTATGGGTTTTTTATGATTTTTGTTGTTTTTAGGGTTTTGCGAGGTTTTAAGGGTCTTTTTGGTTTTAGTGTTTTTTGAGTTTTTGTAAGGTTTTTTGGATTTTTTATAATTTTTTAATGTTTTTAGGGCTTTAAAGGCTTTTAGAGTTTTTAGTGGTTTATGGGGTTTTAATATTTTTTTAGGTTTTTACTGGTTTTTGTGGTTTCAAAGGCTTTTCTAGGTTAATAGGCTTTTTTACATTTTCCTGGATTTTTAGGGTTTTTTTCAGTTTTTTTTATTTTTAGGGTTTTTATGGTTTTTAGGGATTTTAAGGGTTTCAGGGTGGGTTTCGGAATTTTCAGGGTCTTTATGGGTTTTTCGGGGTTTTTTGAATTTTGTATGGTTTTAAGGTTTTTTAGAGTTTTTTAACGTTTTTAGGGGTTTGTAGGTTTTTTGAGTTTTTAGTGGTTTTAGGGTTTTTAGGGGATTTAGGGGTTTTAAGGTTTTTTGGGGTTTTGTGATTTTTAGGGGTTTTTCTGGATTTTTATGGTTTCTTACAATTTTGATGATTTTTTGGGGTTTTTAGGATTTTTATGGTTTTGGGGGGGGGGGTTTAGGGTTTTTAGGGTTTTCTAGGGGTTTTCTTGTCTTTTTGGGTTTTAGGGGTTTTTTTTTTGAGTTTTTAGGGGTGTAATGGTTTTTTAGAGTTTTTAACATTTTTAGGGGTTTTAAGGGTTTTTAGAGTTGTTAGTGGTTTTGAGGGTTTTTATGGGTTTTTAAGGTTTTTAGGGGTTTTTATGATTTTTAACGGTTTTCAGGGTTTTTTGGGTTTTTAACATCTTCATGGATTTTTAGGGGTTTTTTAGGATTTTTATGATTTTTACTGTTTTTACAGTTTTTTAGTGACTTTGAGGGTTTTAGGGGTTTTCTAGGAGTTTTAGGGTGTTTAGGGGTTTTTAGGGTTTTTAGGGTCTTTTGGGTTTTGGGGGTTTTTTTGAGTTTTTTTGGGTTTTAATGTTTTTTAGAGTTTTTTTAACATTTTTTGAGGTTTTAAGGGTTTTGGAGTTTTTAGTGGTTTTAAGGCTTTTATGGGTTTTTATGGTTTTTAATGTTTTTAGGTGTTTTTATGGTTTTTAGTGGTTTTTCATTGTTACTTGGGGTTTTTACGTTTTCATGGAATTTAGATGTTTTTTAGGATTTTTATGGTTCTAGCATTTTTTTGGTTCTTAGGGATTTTGAGGGTTTTAGGGGTTTTTCTGGGTTTTAGGGCAAAGAGGGCGCGTGCCAACCAGAAAGCTTGGCGCCTCAATTAATAAAAATAAAAGGTACAAAACATTACAGGGGGGGCTTGTACATTCGTGTGCGGGTAGCACCCATCATGTCAACGGCTACATGAGACGTGCAAAAGGAAGGAGTTAGGGCCTTTTTGTGTTTTTAGGATTATTTTTTTAGTTTTTAGGGTTTCTAAGGTTTTTTAGATTTTTTTCACATTTTTATGGGTTTTAAGGGTTTTTAGAGTTTTTAGGGTTTTCATGGATTTTCCAGGGTTTTAGAGTTTTTTTTGGGTTTTTAGGGTCTTTTTGGGGATTTATGGGTTTTTTGAGTTTTTTAACCGTTTGAAGTTTTTTTAGATTTTTTTGACATTTTTAGGGGGTTTTGGCTTTTTAGAGTTTTTAGCGGTTTTAGGGTTTTTATGGTTTTCAGTGGTTTTTATGCTCTTTTTTGGGTTTTTAGGTTTTTTGAGTTGTTTAGGGTTTTTTAGGTTTTTAGAGTTTTTAACTTTTTTAGGGGTTTAAAGGATTTTTACTGCTTTTAGTGGGTTTTTGGGATTTTATGGGGTTTTTCTAGTTTTTTATGTTTTTAGGGGATTTAATTGTTTTCAGGATTTTTTTAGGGTTTTTAGATTTTTTTATGTTTTCATTGATTTTTAGGGGGTTTTTGGATTTTTATGGTATATTAGGGTTTTTAATGATTTTGGTGAATCTTTGGGGTATTAGGGTTTTTAGGGTTTTTCTGGTTTTTAGGGACTTGGGTTTTTAGGTTTTTTTTAATTTTTTAAGGGTTTTAGGTGTTTTATTGTTTTCAATGGTTTTTCAGGGTTTTTAGAGTTTTTTTCATGGATTTTTAGGGGGTTTAGGGTTTTAGGGTTTTTTGGGATATTTATGTTTTTTTAGGGATTTTGTGGGGTTTTTTGATTTTTTTTCAGATGTTTTAAGGGTTTATAGTGATTTTAGGGTTTTTAGAGTCTTTTTGGGTTTTTAGGGTTTTTTTGAGTTTTTAAGGATTTAAGTTTTTGTAGAATTTTTAACATTTTTATGGGGTTTTAGGGTTTTAGTGTTTTTAGGGGTTTTATAGGTTTTTAGGGTTTTGTAAGGTTTTTAGGGTGTTTTATGTTTTTAGTGGTTTTTTAGGGTTTTAGGGTTTTTTACATTTTCATTGATTTTTTTTAAAAAAAATAGGATTTTTATGGTTTTTAGGGTTTTAGTGTTTTTATGGTTTTTGGGGATTTTGATTGTTTTTAGGGGTTTTCATTGGTTTTTAGGTTTTTAGTGGTTTTCAGGGTTTTTAGGGTTTTTTTTATTTTTTTTTTTGGGTTTTTATAGTTTTTTATCATTTTTAGAGGTAATAAGGGTTTTTTGGGTTTTTGGGGGGGGGTTTAGTTTTTTTTTGGTTTTAGAGTTTTTTTTGTTTTTGTGGCCATTTATGGTTTTAGGGGGTTTTAAGAGTTTTTATGGGTTTTATGGTTTTGATGGTTTTTATGGGCCTTTATGGTTTTTAGGGGGTTTTATGAGTTTTTAGGGATTTTTACATTTTCATGGATTTTTAGGGGATTTTTAGGGTTTTTATGGGTTTTAGGTTTTTATGGTTTTTAGGGATTTTGAGGGGTTTTCAAGGGGTTTTTAGGATTTTTAGTAGTTTTAGGGTTTCTAGGGGTTTTAGGGTCTTTTGGACTTTTTGTTTTTTTTGAGTTTTTAGTGGTTTTAAAGTTTTTTAAAGATTTTTAACATATTTATGGGGTTTAATGATTTTTAGAGTTTTTAATTAGTTTTTAGGGTTTTTATGGATTTTAAGGGTTTTTAATGTTTTTAGAAATTTTTGTGGTTTTCATGGTTTTTAATGGTTTTTTACGTTTTCATGGGTTTTTAGTGGTTTTTTATGATTTTGATGGTTTTTTGGGTATTTTAGGGTTTCTATGGTTATGGAGGGTTTTTAGTGTTTTTAGGGGGTTTTAGGATTTTAGGGTTATTCTGGGCTTTTAGTGTCTTTTTGGGTTTTTAGAGGATTTTTTCAGTTTTTTAGAGTTTTTAAGGGGTTTTAGAGTTTTTTAACGTTTTTGGGGGTTTAAAGGGTTTTTAGTGGGTTTTTTTGGGTTTTTTGGGTTTTTTGGGTTTTTTTAGTTTTAAGGTTTATGGTTTTTGAGGGTTTTTCAGGTTTTTCGGGGTTTTTATGTTTTCATGGATTTTTAGGGTGTTTATGGGGTTTTAGGGGTTTTAAGGTTTCTAGGGCTTTTAGGGTCTTTTGGGTTTTAGGGTATTTTTAATTTTTTAGGGTTTTTAATGTTTTTTTGAGTTTTTTAATGTTTTTAGTGGTTTAAAGGGTTTTTTAGTTTTTATCCATTTACTATGGATTTATGTGTTTTTTGGGTCATGTAAGGTTTTAGGAATTTTGATTATTTTTACGGTTGTTTAGGTGGTTTTAGGGTTTTTAAAGTTTTTTAGGTTTTTAGAGTCTTTTTGGGTTTTAAGGGTTTTTTTTTGTTTTTTCAAGGGTTTTAAGGTATTTTATATTTTTTTTAATATTTTTAGGGGTTTGAAAGGTTTTTTGAGTTTTCTGTGGGTTTTTAGGGATTTTATGGGGTTTTGGGGTTTTTTAAAGTTTTTATGGTTTTTAGGGGTTTTTCAATGTTTTTAGGGTTTTTTACATTTTCATGGATTTTTAGGGATTTTTAGGATTTTTATGGTTTTTAGGGTTTTTAGGGATTTTGAAGGTTTTTAGGGGGTTTTCAGGGGTTTTCAGGGTTTTTCGGGTCTTTTTGGGTTTTTAGGTGTTTTTTTAATTTTTTGAGGGTTTTATGGTTTTTTTAGTTTTTAAAGTGTTTAGGTGTTTTAAGAGTTTTAGGGTTTATAGTGATTTTTAGGGTTTTTATGGGTTTTTATAGTTTTTTAAGGTTTTAGGGATTTGAAGTATTTTATGGGTTTTTAGGGGTTTTTTTGGTTTAAAGGGGTTTTCAATGGTTTCCAGGGTTTTTTACATTTTCATAGATTTTTAGTAGTTTTTAAGAATTTTATGGTTTTTACACTTTTTAATTATTTTTTTGGAGATTGAGGTTTTTTGTAGTTTTTCAAGGGTTTTTTAGGATTTTAGGGTTTTTCAGGGGTTTTTAGTGCCTTTTGGGGGTTTTCGGTTTTTTAGGGTATTAAGTGTTTTTTTTTTGTTTTTTAATGTTTTTAGGTGTTTTAAGGATTTTTAGAGTTATTAGAGATTTTAAGGTTTTTATAGCTTTAAGGTTTTTCAAAGATTTTTAGGGGTTTCTATGGTTTTGAGGGGGTTTTCAGGGCTTTTAGGGTTTTTTTACATTTTATATTTTGAGTTTTTAAGGTTTGTTCATATTTTTTAGAGTTTTTTATCATTTTTATGTGTTTTAAGGGTTTTTAGAGTTTTTAGTGGTTTTTAGGGTTTTTAGATTTTTTAGTGGGTTTTAGGGTTTTTATTAGTAGATAGGGTATTTTAAGGTTTTTGGGGGTTTTTATGATTTTGGGGGGGTTTTCAGGGTTTTTGGTGTTTTTTATGTTTTCAAGGATTTTTAGGGTTTTTTAGGATTTTAAAGGTTTTTATGGGTTTTAAGGGTTTCTAGGGTTTTTAGGGTTCCTAGGGGCTTTCATGGTTTTTAGGGTATTTTTGGGTTTTTAAGTTTTTTTTAGTTTTTTTAGGGTTTTTAATGTTTAAGAGTTTTTTAACATTTTTGGGGAATTTAAGGGTTTTTAAAGTTTTTAGTGGTTTTTAGAGTTTTATGGCGTTTTAGGGTTTTTAAGTTTTTTAAATTTTTTTATGGGTTTCAGTGTTTTTTAGGGTTTTTAGGTCTTTTATATTTTCATGTACTTTTAGGTGTTTTTTAGAATTTTTACAGATTTTAGGGTTTTTTTGGATTTGTAGGGGTTTTCGGGTTTTTTTATGGGATTTTTAAGGCTTTTCGGGGTTTTTAGGGTCTTTTTGGTTTCTTCAGGATTTTTTTTTTGTTTTTTAGTGTTTATAAGGTTTTTAATATTTTTTAACGTTTTTAGGGGTTTTTTTGAATTTCTTCTTGTTTTAATTTTTATATAAATTTTTAAAGTTTTTAGGGTTTTTTTTCAGGTTTTTAGATTTTTTAGTTGCATTTTAGGGTTTTATGGGTTTTTGGGTGGTTTTAAGGTTTTTATGGTTTTTTATAGTTTTTAAGGTCTTTCGACATTTTTATAGTTTTTTATGTTTTCATGGACTTTTTGGGGGTTTTATGATTTTTATAGTTTTTAGGTTTTTTAGGGATTTTGAAGGGTTTTAGGGGTTTTAAAGTTTTCAGGGCTTTTAGGGTGTTTTGGGGTTTTAGGGTTTTTTTTCAGCTTTTAGGGGTTTTAAGGTTTTTTAGATTTTTTAACTTTTTTATGGGTTCTAAGGGTTTTTAGAGTTTTTAGTGGTTTTAGGTTTTTTCAGGGTTTTTTTACAAGGCAAATAGAACATGATATATGAAAGGGAAAATGAATTGAATTAAAAAAGATCACTATGGGTGAAACAACTGCCCTGGATGTCAAAAACAAAAAAAAAACAAGAAGAAAAACCCAAAGACCTGAATTGCATAGTCCATTGTTCTTATCCACAAGCAAGATTCTGCACAAGTCCACGACCAGACACACCCCAGCCAAGCAAGAAAGAGACCGTCACCAACTTGCAAGCCCAACAAAGCACGTCAAACGACAACCAGAACCGAAAGCAAAAAAAACTCCTCCCAAACATGAGCATCCAAAAGCTACCAAACCAAAAAGGCATCTCTAAAACCTAGCACCCAGCAACCTAAGTAATAGAACCCTATCAGCACAAAACCAACCAGTCAAGTGTAGTTTCCATATTCACAAGAGACCAGATAAGAGCAACTGCGAGAGGTTTTTTTTTGTTTTTAAGTTTTTAGGGGGTTTTATGGTTTTCAAGGGTTTTTCTGAGGGTTTAAGGATTTTGGGGGTTTTTATGGATTTTCATGGTGTTTTAGGGTTTTTTAGGGTTTTTAGGATCTTTTGTGGGTTTTAGGATTTCTTGGAGTTTCTTAGGGTTTTAAGGGTTTTTTGAGTTTTTAACGTTTTTAGGGGTTTAAAGTATTTTTATTGTTTTTAGTGACTTTTATGGGGTTTTAGGGTTTTCATGTTTTTAGGGAAATTTATGGTTTTTAGGGGGTTTTAGGGTTTTTTATGTATTCTGGATTTTTGGGGTTTTTTCAGGATTGTTTTGGTTTTTAGGGTTTTTTAAATATTTTTAGAGATTTTGAGGGTGTTAAGGTTTTTTCAGAGGTTTTTAGGGTTTTTCCATGTTTGTAGGGACTTTTTGGGTTTTTATGGTCTTTTTGGGTTTTTATGGGTTTTTAAGGCTTTTAATGGTTTTATGGTTTTCAGGGGTTTCTCATGTTTTTTAGGGTTCTTTACATTTTCATGGATTTTTAGGGTTTTTTAGGATTTTTATGGTTTTTTGGGATTTTTAGTGTTTTTATGCTTTTTAAGAGGTTTTTAGTGTTTTTAGAGTTTTCGGTGGTTTTATGGGTTCTGGTGGGTTTTAAGGGTTTTAGGGGTTTTATGGTTTTCAGGGGTTTTAGGTTTTTTTACATATTCATGGATTTTTAGAATTCTATTAGGATTTTTATGGTTTTTAGGATTTTAGGGTTTTTACGGATTTTGAGTGTTTTTAGGCTTTTTAAGGTCTTTTTGTGTTTTTAGGGTTTTTTGTGTTTTTTATGGTTTTTTAGGTTTTTTAGAGTTTTTAATTTTTTAGGGGTTTTAAGGGTTTTTGGATTTTTAGGGCGTTTTTATGGATTTTATGGTGTTTTAGGTTTTTTTTATGGTTTTTTTTTTCAGTTTTTACAGTTTTTAAGGTTTTTCAGGGTTTTTAATGTTTTTATGTTTTAATGGATTTTTAGGGATATTTTCGGATTTTTATGGTTTTTAGGGTTTTCTAGGGGTTTTCTTGTCTTTTTGGGTTTTAGGGTTTTTTTTTGAGTTTTTAGGGGTGTAATGGTTTTTTAGAGTTTTTAACATTTTAGTGGTTTTAAGGGTTTTTAGAGTTGTTAGTGGTTTTTGAGGGTTTTTATGGGTTTTTAAGGTTTTTAGGGGTTTTTACGGTTTTTAACGGTTTTGCAGGGTTTTTTTGGTTTTTAACATTTTACTGGATTTTTAGGGGTTTTTTAGGATTTTTACTGTTTTTAATGTTTTTTAGTGATTTTGAGGGTTTTAGGGGTTTTCTAGGAGTTTTAGGGTGTTTAGGGGTTTTTAGGGTTTTTAGGATTTTTCGGGTCTTTTTGGGTTTTTTGGGTTTTTTTGAGTTTTTTTGGGTTTAAATGTTTTTTTAGAGTTTTTTAACATTTTTTGATGTTTTAATGGTTCATGGAGTTTTCAGTGGTTTTTAGTGGTTTTAAGGTTTTTATGGGTTTTTAGGGTTTTTAATGTTTTTAGGTGTTTTTATGGTTTTTAGTTGTTTTTCATTGTTACTAGGGGTTTTTACGTTTTCATGGAATTTAGATGTTTTTTAGGAGTTTTATGGTTCTAGCATTTTTTTGGTTTTTATTGATTTTGAGGGTTTTAGGGGGTTTTCTGGGTTTTAGGGATTTTATGGTGTTTCAGAGTTTTTAGGCCTTTTTTTGGGTTTTTAGGATTATTTTTGAGCTTTTAGGGTTTTAAGGTTTTTTAGATTTTTTTAACATTTTTAGGGGTTTTATGGGTTTTTAGAGTTTTTAGGGCTTTCATGGATTTTCTAGGGTTTTAGAGTTTTTTTTTGGGTTTTTAGGGTCTTTTTGGGGATTTAGGGGTTTTTTGAGTTTTTTAACCGTTTGAAGGTTTTTTAGATTTTTTTGACATTTTAAGGGGGTTTTGGGTTTTTATAGTTTTTAGTGGTTTTTAGGGTTTTCAGTGGTTTTTATGCTCTTTTTGGGTTTTTAGGTTTTTTAGTTTTTTAGGGTTTTTTAGGTTTTTAGAGTTTTTAACATTTTTAGGGGTTTAAAGGATTTTTAGTGCTTTTAGTGGGTTTTTTGGGATTTTATGGGGGTTTTTCTGGTATTTTAAATTTTTAGGTGATTTAATTGTTTTCATGATTTTTTTAGGGTTTTTAGATTTTTTTATCTTTTCATTGATTTTTAGGGGTTTTTTGGATTTTTATGGTATATTAGGGTTTTTAATGATTTTGGTGAATCTTTGGGGTTTTAGGGTTTTTAGGGTTTTTCTGGTTTTTAGGGACTTGGGTTTTTTGGGTCTTTTAATTTTGTAAGGGTTTTAGGTTTTTTATGGTTTTCAATGGTTTTTCAGGGTTTTTAGAGTTTTTTTCATGGATTTTTAGGGGGTTTTAGGGGTTTTAGTGTTTTTTGGGATATTTATGTTTTTAGGGATTTTGTGGTGTTTTTTGATTTTTTCGGTTGTTTTAAGGGGTTTTAGTGATTTTAGGGTTTTTAGAGTCTTTTTGGGTTTTTAGGGTTTTTTTGAGTTTTTAGGGATTTAAGTTTTTTTAGAATTTTTAAAATTTTTATGGGGTTTAAGGATTTTAGTGTTTTTAGTGGTTTTATAGTTTATAGGGTTTTGTAAGGTTTTTAGGGTGTTTTATGTTTTTAGTGGTTTTTTAGGGTTTTAGGGTTTTTTACATTTTCATGGAATTTAAAAAAAAAACAGGATTTTTATTGGTTTTAGGGTTTTAGTGTTTTTTTGTTTTTGGGGATTTTGATTGTTTTTAGGGGTTTTCATTGGTTTTTAGGTTTTTAGTGGTTTTCCGGGTTTTTAGGGTGTTTTGAGATTTAGGGTTTTTTTTTATTTTTTTTGGGTTTTTATAGTTTTTTATCATTTTTAGAGGTAATAAGGGTTTTTTGAGTTTTTGGGGGTTTTTTTAGTTTTTTTTGGGTTTTAGGGTTTTTTGGGTTTTTCTGGGCATTTATGGTTTTTTGGGGGTTTTAAGGGTTTTATGGGTTTTATGGTTTTTATGGTTTTTATGGTTTTTATGGGCCTTTATGGTTTTTAGGGGGTTTTATGAGTTTTTAGGGATTTTTACATTTTCATGGATTTTTAGGGGATTTTTATGGTTTTTAGGGATTTTGAGGGGTTTTCAAGGGGCTTTTAGGATTTTTAGGAGTTTTAGGGTTTTAAGGGTCTTTTGGACTTTTTGGTTTTTTTGAGTTTTTAGAGGTTTTAAGGTTTTTTAAAGATTTTTAACATATTTATGGGGTTTAATGATTTTTAGAGTTTTTAATTAGTTTTTAGGGTTTTTATGGATTTTAGGGGTTTTTAGAATTTTTTTTGGTTTTCATGGCTTTTAATGGTTTTATGGTTTTCAGGGGTTTCTCTTGTTTTTTAGGGTTCTTTACATTTTCATGGATTTTTAGGGGTTTCTTAGGATTTTTATGGTTTAATGGGATTTTTAGTGTTTTTATACTTTTTAAGAGGTTTTTAGAGTTTTTAGAGTTTCGGTGGTTTTATGGGTTCTGGTAGTTTTTAAGGGTTTTAGGGGTTTTATGGTCTTCAGGGGTTTTAGGTTTTTTTACATATTCATTGATTTTTAGAATTCTGTTAGGATTTTTATGGTTTTTAGGATTTTAGGGTTTTTACTGATTTTGAGGGTTTTTAGGCCTTTTAAGGTCTTTTGTGTTTTTAGGGTTTTTTGAGTTTTTTATGGTTTTTAAGGTTTTTTAGAGTTTTTAATTTTTTTAGGGGTTTTAAGGGTTTTTGGATTTTTAGGGGGTTTTATGGATTTTATGGTGTTTTAGGTTTTTTTATGGTTTTTTATGGTTTTTTTCAGTTTTTACAGTTTTTAAGGTTTTTCAGGGTTTTTAATGTTTTTATGTTTTAATGGATTTTTAGGGATCTTATAGGATTTTTCTGGTTTTTAGGGTTTTTTAGATTTTTTATGTATTTTGAGGGTTTTTAGGGGGGTTTTAGGATTTTTTTTTATTTTTTTAGGGCCTTTTGGATTTTTTAGGTTTCTATGGGTTTTAAGGTTTTTTAGAATTTTTTAAAATTTTTGAGGGGTTTTAAGGGATTTTAGAGATTTTAGTAGTATTTAGGGTTTTTATGGGGATTGAGGGTTTTAAAGGTTTTTAGGGGTTTTTATAGTTTTCTGGAGTTTTTCAAGGTTTTTAGGGTTTTTTAGGTTTTCATGGGTTTTAGGGGTTTTTATGACTTTTATGGTTTCTAGGGTTTTAGAGTTTTTTTGGGTTTTTAAGGTCTTTTTGGGGATTTAGGGGTTTTTTGAGTTTTTTAACCGTTTGAAGGTTTTTTAGATTTTTTTGACATTTTAAGGGGGTTTTGGGTTTTTAGAGTTTTTACTGGTTTTTAGGGTTTTCAGTGGTTTTTATGCTCTTTTTTGGGTTTTTAGGTTTTCTTAGTTTTTTAGGGTTTTTTAGGTTTTTAGAGTTTTTAACATTTTTAGTGGTTTAAAGGATTTTTAGTGCTTTTAGTGGGTTTTTTGGGATTTTATGGGGTTTTTCTGGTTTTTTAAGTTTTTAGGGGATTTAATTGTTTTCAGGATTTTTGTAGGGTTTTTAATTTTGTTTTATGTCTTCATTGATTTTTAGGGGTTTTTTGGATTTTTATGGTATATTAGGGTTTTTAATGATTTTGGTGAATCTTTGGGGGTTTTCTGGTTTTTAGGGACTTGGGTTTTTTGGGTCTTTTAATTTTGTTAGGGTTTTAGGTGTTTTATGGTTTTCAATGTTTTTTCAGGGTTTTTAGAGTTTTTTTCATGGATTTTTAGGGGGTTTTAGGGGTTTTAGGGTTTTTTGGGATATTTATGTTTTTTAGGGATTTTGTGGGGTTTTTAGATTTTTTCAGTTGTTTTAAGGGTTTTTAGTGATTTTAGGGTTTTTAGAGTCTTTTTGGGTTTTTAGGGTTTTTTTGATTTTTTAGGGATTTAAGTTTTTTTTAGAATTTTTAACATTTTTATGGGGTTTAAGGGTTTTTGGGTTTTTAGGGTTTTCTAGGGGTTTTCTGGTCTTTTTGGGTTTTTAGTGTTTTTTTTGAGTTTTTAGGGGTGTAATGGTTTTTTAGAGTTTTTAACATTTTTAGTGGTTTTAAGGGTTTTTAGAGTTGTTAGTGTTTTTTGAGGGATTTTATGGATTTTGAAGGTTTTTAGGGGTTTTTATGGTTTTTAACTGTTTTGCAGGGTTTTTTTGGTTTTTAACATTTTCCGGGATTTTTAGGGTTTTTTTAGGATTTTAACCATTTTTACTGTTTTTTACTGATTTTGAGGGGTTTAGGGGTTTTCTAGGAGTTTTAGGGTGTTTAGGGGTTTTTAGGGTTTTTAGGATTTTTCGGGTCTTTTGGGGTTTTTTGGGTTTTTTTGAGTTTTTTTGGGTTTTAATGTTTTTTAGAGTTTTTTTAACATTTTTTTTGTTTTAAGGGTTCATGGAGTTTTCAGTAGTTTTTAGTGGTTTTAAGTTTTTTATGGGTTTTTAGGGTTTTTTAATTTTTTTAGGTGTTTTTATGGTTTTTAGTTGTTTTTCATTGTTACTAGGGGTTTTTTACGTTTTCATGGAATTTAGATGTTTTTTAGGAGTTTTATGGTTCTAGCATTTTTTTGGTTTTTATTGATTTTGAGGGTTTTAGGGGTTTTTCTGGGATTTAGGGATTTTATGGGGTTTTAGAGTTTTTAGGGCTTTTTTTGGGTTTTTAGGATTATTTTTGTGTTTTTAGGGTTTTAAGGTTTTTTCGATTTTTTTAACATTTTTAGGGGTTTTAAGGGTTTTTAGAGTTTTTAGTGTTTTCATGGATTTTCTAGGGTTTTAGAGTTTTTTGGGGGGTTTTAGGGTCTTTTTGGGGATTTAGGGGTTTTTTGAGTTTTTTAACCGTTTGAAGGTTTTTTAGATTTTTTTGACATTTTAAGGGGGTTTTGGGTTTTTAGTGTTTTTAGTGGTTTTTAGGGTTTTCAGTGGTTTTTATGCTCTTTTTTGAGTTTTTAGGTTTTTTTAGTTTTTAGGGTATTTTAGGTTTTTAGAGTTTTTAACATTTTTAGGGGTTTAAAGGATTTTTAGTGCTTTTAGTGGGTTTTTTGGGATTTTATGGGGTTTTTCTGATTTTTTAAGTTTTTAGGTGATTTAATTGTTTTCAGGATTTTTTTAGGGTTTTTATATTTTTTTTTGTTTTCATTGATTTTTAGTTGTTTTTTGGATTTTTATGGTATATTAGGGTTTTTAATGATTTTGGTGAATCTTTGGGGTTTTAGGGTTTTTCTGGTTTTTAGGGACTTGGGTTTTTTTGGGTCTTTTAATTTTGTAAGGGTTTTAGGTTTTTTATGGTTTTCAGGGTTTTTAGAGTTTTTTTCATGGATTTTTAGGGGGTTTTAGAGGTTTTGAGGTTTTTTGGGATATTTATGTTTTTAGGGATTTTGTGGGGGTTTTTTGATTTTTTTTCAGTTGTTTTAAGGGGTTTTAGTGATTTTAGGGTTTTTAGAGTCTTTTTGGGTTTTTAGGGTTTTTTTGAGTTTTTAGGGATTTAAGTTTTTTTAGAATTTTTAACATTTTTATGGGGTTTAAGGATTTTAGTGTTTTTAGGGGTTTTATAGTTTATAGGGTTTTGTAAGGTTTTTAGGGTGTTTTATATTTTTAGTGGTTTTTTAGGGTTTTAGGGTTTTTTACATTTTCATGGAATTAAAAAAAAAGGATTTTTATGGTTTTTAGGGTTTTAGTGTTTTTTTTTGGTTTTGGGGATTTTGATTGTTTTTAGGGGTTTTCATTGGTTTTTAGGTTTTTAGTGGTTTTCCGGGTTTTTAGGGTCTTTTGGGATTTAGGTTATTTTTTTATTTTTTTTGGGTTTTTATAGTTTTTTATCATGTTTAGAGGTAATAAGGGTTTTTGGTGTTTTTTTGGGTTTTTTTTTAGTTTTTTTGGGTTTTAGGGTTTTTTTGGTTTTTCTGGGCATTTATGGTTTTTAGGGGGTTTTAAGGTTTTTATGGGTTTTATGGTTTTTATGGTTTTTATGGTTTTAATGGGCCTTTATGGTTTTTAGGGGGTTTTATGAGTTTTTAGGGATTTTTACATTTTCATGGATTTTTAGGGGATTTTTAGGGTTTTTAGGGATTTTGAGAGGTTTTCAAGGGGCTTTTAGGATTTTTAGGAGTTTTAGGGTTTTTAGGGTTTTAAGGGTCTTTTGGACTTTTTTGTTTTTTTGAGTTTTTAGAGGTTTTAAGGTTTTTTAAAGATTTTTAACATATTTATGGGGTTTAATGATTTTTAGAGTTTTTAATTAGTTTTTAGGGTTTTTATGGATTTTAGGGGTTTTTAGATTTTTTTTTTGTTTTCATGGTTTTTAATGGTTTTTTACATTTTCATGGGTTTTCAGTGGTTTTTTATGATTTTGATGGTCTTTTGGGTTTTTTAGGGTTTCTATGATTATGGGGGGTTTTTTGTGTTTTTAGGGGTTTTTAGAATTTTAGGGTTATTCAGGGCTTTTAATATCTTTTTGGGTTTTTAGAGGATTTTTTAAATTTTATAGATTTTTTAAGGGTTTTTAGAGTTTTTTAATGTTTTGGGGGGTTTAAAGGGTTTTTAGTGGGTTTTTGGGGTTTTTTATTAGTTTTAAGGTTTATGGTTTTCGAGGGTTTTTCAGGGTTTTCGGGGTTTTTATGTTTTCATGGATTTTTAGGGTGTTTATGGGGTTTTTAGGGGTTTTAAGGTTTCTAGGGGTTTTAGGGTCTTTTGGGTTTTAGTGTTTTTTGAGTTTTTTTAGGGTTTCTAATGTTTTTTTGAGTTTTTTAATGTTTCTAGTTGTTTAAAGGGTTTTTTAGTTTTTAACTGTTTATTATGGTTTTATGTGTTTTTAGGGTTGTGTAAGGTTTTAGGAATTTTGATTATTTTTACGGTTGTTCAAGGGGTTTTGGGTTTTTAGAGTTTTTTAGGTTTTTAGGGTCTTTTTGGGTTTTAAGGGTTTTTTGGTTTTTTCAAGGGTTTTAAAGTATTATATATATTTTTAATATTTTTAGGGGTTTGAAAGGTTTTTTGAGTTTTCTGTGGGTTTTTAGGGATTTTATGGGGATTTGGGGTTTTTTAAGGTTTTTATGGGTTTTAGGGGGTTTTCAATGTTTTTGGGGTTTTTTCCATTTTCATGGCTTTTTAGGGTTCTTAGGATTTTTATTGTTTTAGGGTTTTTAGGGATTTTGAAGGTTTTTAGGTGGTTTTAGGGGTTTTCAGGGTTTTTCAGGTCTTTTTGGATTTTTAGGTATTTTTTTTAATTTTTTGAGGGTTTTATGGTTTTTTTAGTTTTTAAAGTGTTTAGGTGTTTTAAGAGTTTTAGGGTTTATAGTGATTTGTAGGGTTTTTATGGGTTTTTATGGGTTTTTATAGTTTTTTAAGTTTTTAGGGACTTGAAGTATTTTATGAGTTTTTAGGGGTTTTATTGGTTTCAAGGGGTTTTCAATGGTTTTTAGGGTTTTTTACATTTTCATAGATTTTTAGTGGTTTTTAAGAATTTTATGGTTTTTACACTTTTTAATTATTTTTTTGGAGATTGAGGTTTTTTGAGGTTTTTCAAGGGTTTTTTAGGATTTTAGGGGTTTTCAGGGGTTTTCAGGGGTTTTTAATGCCTTTTGGGGGGGTTTTGGTTTTTTAGGGTATTAAGTGTTTTTAGTGTTTTTTAATGTTTTTAGGGGTTTTAAGGATTTTTAGAGTTATTAGAGATTTTAAGGTTTTTATAGCTTTAAGGTTTTTCAAAGATTTTTAGGGGTTTCTATGGTTTTGAGGGGGTTTTTAGGGCTTTTACGGTTTTTTTACATTTTCTATTTTGAGTTTTTAAGGGTTGTTCAGATTTTTTAGAGTTTTTTTATCATTTTTGTGGGTTTTAAGGGTTTTTAGAGTTTTTAGTGGTTTTTATTAGTATATAGGGTATTTTAAGGTTTTTAGGGGTTTTTATGATTTTCCGGGGGTTTTTAGGGTTTTTGGTGTTTTTTATGTTTTCAAGGATTTTTAGGCAAAACAGGTTTGGGGCCCAGCGGATCCCAGCCCCACAAAATTCAATAACATAAAATAACGGTACAAGGAATTACAAGGAGGGTTTGCACAGCCGAGTGTGCAATTCACCCTTCATGTCTGAGTCCACAAGAGGAGTTTTTTTAGGGGTTTTAATGTTTTAAGAGTTTTTTAACATTTTTTGGGAATTTTAGGGTTTTTAAAGTTTTTAGTGGTTTTTAGAGTTTTATGGTGTTTTAGGGTTTTTAAGTTTTTTAAATGTTTTTATGGGTTTCAGTGTTTTTTATGGTTTTTAGGTGTTTTATGTTTTCATGGATTTTTAGGTGTTTTTTAGAATTTTTACAGATTTTAGGGTTTTTTTTTGGATTTGTAGGGGTTTTCGGGGTTTTTTGGGGATTTTTAAGGCTTTTCGGGGGTTTTAGGGTCTCTTTGGTTTCTTCAGGATTTTTTTTGTTTTTTAGTGTTTATAAGGTTTTTAATATTTTTTAACGTTTTTAGTGGTTTTTTGAGTTTCTTCTTGTTTTAATTTTTATAGAAATTTTTAAAGTTTTTAGTGTTTTTTTTTCAGGTTTTTAGATTTTTTAGTTGTATTTTAGGGTTTTATGGGTTTTTGGGTAGTTTTAAGGTTTTTATGGTTTTTATAGTTTTTAAGGTCTTTCGACATTTTTATAGTTTTTTATGTTTTCATGGACTTTTTGGGGGTTTTATGATTTTTATAGTTTTTTGGGTTTTTAGGGATTTTGAAGGGTTTTAGGGGTTTTAAAGTTTTCAGGGATTTTAGGGTCTTTTGGGGTTTTAGGGTTTTTTTCAGCTTTTAGGGGTTTAAAGGTTTTTTAGATTTTTTAACTTTTTTATGTGTTCTAAGGGTTTTTAGAGTTTTTAGTGGTTTTATGTTTTTTCAGGGTTTTTTTATAAGGAAAATAGAAAATGATATATGAAAGGGAAAAGGAATTGAATTAAAAAAGATCACTATGGGTGAAACAACTACCCTGGATGTCAAAAACAAAAAAAAACAAGAAGAAAAACCCAAGCCAAAGACCAGAATTGCACAGTCCATTGTTCTTATCCACAAGCAAGATTCTGCACAAGTCTATGACCAGACACACCCCAGCCAAGCAAGAAACAGACCGTCACCAACTTGCAAGCCCAACAAAGCACATCAAACGATAACCAGAAGCAAAAGCACAAAAAACTCCTCCCAAACATGAGCAGCCAAAATCTACCAAACCAAAAAGGCATCTCTAAAACCTAGCACCCAGCAACCTAAGCAACAGAACCCTATCAGCACAAAACCAACCAGTCAAGTGTAGTTTCTATATTCACAAGAGACCAGACAAGAGCAACTGTGAGAGGTTTTTTTGGGTTTTTAAGTTTTTAGGGGGTTTTATAGTTTTCAAGGGTTTTTCTGAGGGTTTAAGGATTTTGGGGGGTTTTATGGTTTTCGTGGTGTTTTTTTGGAGTTTTTTTAGCGTTTTAAGGTTTTTTAGAGTTTTTAACGTTTTTAGGGGTTTAAAGTATTTTTATTGTTTTTAGTGATTTTTATGGGGTTTTATGGTTTTTAAGTTTTTTAGGGAAATTTATGGTTTTTAGGGGGGTTTAGGGTTTTTTATGAGATTTTTGGGGTTTTTTCATGATTTTTATGGTTTTTAAATATTTTTAGAGATTTTGAGGGTTTTAGGGTTTTCTCAGAGGTTTTTAGGGTTTTTCCATGTTTGTAGGGACGTTTTGGGGTTTTATGGCCTTTTTGGGTTTTTATGGGTTTTAAAGGCTTTTAACGGTTTTATGGTTTCCAGAGGTTTCTCATTTTTTTTAGGGTTCTTTACATTTTCATGGATTTTTAGGGGTTTCGTAGGATTTTTATGGTTTTTTGGGATTTTTAGTGTTTTTATGCTTTTTAAGAGGTTTTTAGGGTTTTTAGAGTTTCGGTGGTTTTATGGGTTCTGGTGGTTTTTAAGGGTTTTAGGGGTTTTATGGTCTTCAGGGGTTTTTAGGTTTTTTTACATATTCATTGATTTTTAGAATTCTGTTAGAATTTTTATGGTTTTTAGGATTTTAGGGTTTTTACTGATTTTGAGAGTTTTTAGGCCTTTTAAGGTCTTTTGTGTTTTTAGGGTTTTTTGAGTTTTTATGGTTTTTAAGGTTTTTTAGAGTTTTTAATTTTTTTAGGGGTTTTAAGTGTTTTTGGATTTTTAGGGGGTTTTATGGATTTTATGGTGTTTTAGGTTTTTTTATGGTTTTTTTATGTTTTTTTTAGTTTTTACAGTTTTTAAGGTTTTTCAGGGTTTTTAATGTTTTTATGTTTTAATGGATTTTTAGGGATCTTATATAATTTTTATGGTTTTTAGGGTTTTCTAGATTTTTTATGTATTTTGAGGGTTTTTAGGGGGGTTTTAGGATTTTTTATTGGTTTAGGGCCTTTTGGATTTTTTGGGTTTTTATGGGTTTTAAGGTTTTTTAGATTTTTTAAAAAATTTTAAGGGGTTTTAAGGGATTTTAGAGATTTTAGTATTATTTAGGGTTTTTATGGGGTTTGAGGGTTTTTAAAGGTTTTTAGGGGTTTTTATAGTTTTCTGGAGTTTTTCAGGGTTTTTAGGGTTTTTTAGGTTTTCATGGGTTTTAGGGGTTTTTATGACTTTTATGGTTTCTAGGGTTTTAGAGTTTTTTTGGGTTTTTAGGGTCTTTTTGGGGATTTAGGGGTTTTTTGAGTTTCCGTTTCAAGGTTTTTTAGATTTTTTTGACATTTTAAGGAGGTTTTGGGTTTTTAGAGTTTTTAGTGGTTTTTAGGGTTTTCAGGGGTTTTTATGCTCTTTTTTGGGTTTTTAGGTTTTCTTAGTTTTTTAGGGTTTTTTAGGTTTTTAGAGTTTTTAACATTTTTAGGGGTTTAAAGGATTTTAGTGCTTTTAGTGGGTTTTTTGGGATTTTATGGGGTTTTTCTGGTTTTTTTAAGTTTTTAGGGGATTCAATTGTTTTCAGGATTTTTTTAGGGTTTTTAGATTTTTTTATGTTTTCATTGATTTTTAGGGGTTTTTTGGATTTTTATGGTATATTAGGGTTTTTAATGATTTTGGTGAATCTTTGGGGTTTTAGGGGTTTTTAGGGTTTTTCTGGTTTTTAGGGACTTGGGTTTTTTGGGTCTTTTAATTTTGTTAGGGTTTTAGGTGTTTTATTATTTTCAATGTTTTTTCAGGGTTTTAGATTTTTTTTCATGGATTTTTAGGGGGTTTTAGGGTTTTTGGGATATTTATGTTTTTTAGGGATTTTGTGGGGGTTTTTTGATTTTTTTTAGTTGTTTTAAGGGTTTTTAGTGATTTTAGGGTTTTTAGAGTCTTTTTGGGTTTTTAGGGTTTTTTTGAGTTTTTAGGGATTTTAGTTTTTTTAGAATTTTTAACATTTTTATGGGGTATTTAGGATTTTTACTGTTTTTACTGTTTTTTAGTTATTTTGATGGTTTTAGGGGTTTTCTACGAGTTTTAGGATGTTTAGGGGTTTTTAGGGTTTTTAGGATTTTTTGGGTTTTTTTGGGTTTTTTGGGTTTTTTTGAGTTTTTTTGGGTTTTAATGTTTTTTAGAGTTTTTTTAACATTTTTTGATGTTTTAAGGGTTCATGGAGTTTTAATGGTTTTTAGTGGTTTTAAGTTTTTTATGGGTTTTTAGGGTTTTTTAATGTTTTTAGGTGTTTTTATGGTTTTTAGTTGTTTTTCATTGTTACTAGGGGTTTTTACGTTTTCATGGAATTTAGATGTTTTTTAGGAGTTTTATGGTTCTAGCATTTTTTTGGTTTTTATTGATTTTGAGGGTTTTAGGGGTTTTTCTGGGTTTTAGGGATTTTATGGGGTTTCAGAGTTTTTAGGGCTTTTTTTTGGGTTTTTAGGATTATTTTTGAGTTTTTAGGGTTTTAAGGTTTTTTAGATTTTTTTAACATTTTTCGGGGTTTTAAGGGTTTTTAGAGTTTTTAGGGTTTTCATGGATTTTCTAGGGTTTTAGAGTTTTTTTGGGTTTTTAGGGTCTCTTTGGGGATTTAGGGGTTTTTTGAGTTTTTTAATCGTTTGAAGGTTTTTTAAATTTTTTTGCCATTTAAGGGGGTTTTGGGTTTTTAGAGGTTTTAGTGGTTTTTAGGATTTTCTGTGATTTTTATGCTCTTTTTTGGGTTTTAGGTTTTTTTAGTTTTTTAGGGTTTTTTAGGTTTTTAGAGTTTTTAACATTTTTAGGGGTTTAAAGGATTTTAGTGCTTTTAGTGGGTTTTTTGGGATTTTATGGGGTTTTTCTGGTTTTTTAAGTTTTTAGGGGATTTAATTGTTTTCAGGATTTTTTTAGGGTTTTTAGATTTTTTTACGTTTTCATTGATTTTTAGGGTTTTTTTATATTTTTATGGTATATTAGGGTTTTTAATGATTTTGGTGAATCTTTGGGGTTTTAGGGTTTTTTAGGGTTTTTTCTGGTTTTTAGGGACTTGGGTTTTTTGGGTCTATTAATTTTGTAAGGGTTTTAGGTGTTTTTTGGTTTTCAATGGTTTTTCAGGGTTTTTAAAGTTTTTTTCATGGATTTTTAGGGGGTTTTAGGGGTTTTAGTGTTTTTTGGGATATTTATGTTTTTTAGGGATTTTGTGGGGTTTTTTGATTTTTTCAGTTTCTTTAAGGGTTTTTAGTGATTTTAGGGTTTTTAGAGTCTTTTTGGGTTTTTAGGGGTTTTTTGAGTTTTTAGGGATTTAAGTTTTTTTTAGAATTTTTAACATTTTTATGGGGTTTAAGGGTTTTAGTGTTTTTAGGGGTTTTATAGTTTTTTAAGGTTTTGTAAGGTTTTTAGGCAAGGAAGGCTCAGAGTCAGGCTATTCCTGACTCCCCCAGAAATTAATTAGAAAAAAAAAAGACACGAAGACACTACCGACAAGGGAGGGGCAGGGTCAATCAACCCACACCCAAAAGCCCTTAACAGACACACACACAAAGACCTTAAAAAAAAGTAAAATCAAAAGAAGAAAAGACACAACGCCAAACTCACAGCAACTTCAGCACCATCTCAGCCAATTCCAGCAGTCGGCATCTCCTTCACCCCTTTAGACGTAATAAGGGTTTTTAAAGTTTTTTTGGGGTTTTTTTTAGTTTTTTTTGGTTTTAGGGTTTTTTTGGTTTTTATGGGAATTTATGGTTTTTAGGGGGTTTTAAGAGTTTTTATGGGTTTTATGGTTTTTATTGTTTTTATGGGCCTTTATGGTTTTTAGGGGGTTTTATGAGTTTTTAGGGGTTTTTACATTTTCATGGATTTTTAGGGGATTTTTAGGGTTTTTAGGGATTTTGAGGGGTTTTCAAGGGGTTTTTAGGATTTTTAGGAGTTTTAGGGTTTTTAGGGTCTTTTGGACTTTTTGTTTTTTTTTTTTGAGTTTTTAGAGGTTTTAAGGTTTTTTAAAGATTTTTAACATATTTTTGGGTTTTAATGATTTTTAGAGTTTTTAATTAGTTTTTAGGGTTTTTATGGATTTTATGGGTTTTTAATGTTTTAATTTTTTTTGGTTTTCACGGTTTTTAATGATTTTTACGTTTTCATGGGTTTTTATGGATTTTAGGGGATTTTAATGTTTAAAAAAAATTGGTTTTCATGGTTTTTAATGGTTTTTTACGTTTTCATGGGTTTTTAGTGGTTTTTTATGATTTTGATGGTTTTTTGGGTTTTTTAGGGTTTCTAAGTTATGGAGGGTTTTTAGTGTTTTTTGGGGGTTTTAGGATTTTAGGGTTATTCAGGGCTTTTATGGTCTTTTGGGGGTTTTAGAGGATTTTTTCAGTTTTATAGAGTTTTTAAGGGTTTTTAGAGTTTTTTAACGTTTTTGGGGGTTTAAAGGGTTTTTAGTGGGTTTTTTGGGTTTTTTGGGTTTTTTAGTTTTAAGGTTTATGGTTTTAGAGGGTTTTTCAGGGTTTTCGGAGTTTTTATGTTTTTATGGATTTTTAGGGTGTTTATGGGGTTTTTAGGGGTTTTAGGGTTTCTAGGGGTTTTATGGTCTTTTGGGTTTTAGGGTTTTTTTAGTTTTTTAGGGTTTTTAATGTTTTTTTGAGTTTTTTAATGTTTTTAGTGGTTTAAAGGGTTTTTTAGTTTTCAGCTGTTTATTATGGTTTTATGTGTTTTTAGGGTCATGTAAGGTTTTAGGAATCTTGATTATTTTTACGGTTGTTCAGGGGGTTTTAGGGTTTTTAGAGTTTTTTAGGTTTTTAGGGTCTTTTTGGGTTTTAAGGGTTTTTTTTCAAGGGTTTTAAGGTATTTTATATTTTTTTAATATTTTTACGGGTTTGAAAGGTTTTTTGAGTTTTCTGTGGGTTTTTAGGGATTTTATGGGTTTTTGGGGTTTTTTAAGGTTTTTATGGTTTTTAGGGGTTTTTCAATATTTTTAGGGTTTTTTACATTTTCATGGCTTTTTAGGATTTTTATGGTTTGTAGGGTTTTTAGGGATTTTGAAGGTTTTTAGGGGGTTTTCAGGGTTTTTCGGGTCTTTTTGGGTTTTTAGGTGTTTTTTTTTAATTTTTTGAGGGTTTTATGGTTTTTTTAGTTTTTGAAGTGTTTAGGTGTTTTAAGAGTTATAGGGTTCATAGTGATTTGTAGGGTTTTTATGGGTTTTTATAGTTTTTAATGGTTTTAGGGATTTGAAGTGTTTTATGGGTTTTTAGGGGTTTTTTTTGTTTTCAAGGGGTTTTCAATAATGGTCTTCAGGGTTTTTTACATTTTCATAGATTTTAAGGGTTTTTAAAGTTTTTAGTGGTTTTTAGAGTTTTATGGTGTTTTAGGGTTTTTAAGTTTTTTAAATGTTTTTATGGGTTTTAGTGTTTTTTAGGGTTTTTAGGTCTTTTATGTTTTCATGGATTTTTAGGTGTTTTTTAGAATTTTTACATATTTTAGTGTTTTTTTTGGATTTGTAGGGGTGTTCGGGGTTTTTTGGGATTTTTAAGGCTTTTAAGGGGTTTTAGGGTCTTTTGGGTTTCTTCAATATTTTTTTTTGTTTTTTAGTGTTTATAAGGTTTTTAATATTTTTTAACATTTTTAGGGTTTTTTTGAGTTTCTTCTTGTTTTAATTTTTATAGAAATTTTTAAAGTTTTTAGGGTTTTTTTTTCAGGTTTTTAGATTTTTTAGTTGCATTTTAGGGTTTTATGGGTTTTTGGGTGGTTTTAAGGTTTTTATGGTTTTTTATAGTTTTTAAGGTCTTTCGACATTTTTATAGTTTTTTATGTTTTCATGGACTTTTTGGGGGTTTTATGATTTTTATAGTTTTTAGGGTTTTTAGGGATTTTGAAGGGTTTTAGGGGTTTTAAAGTTTTCAGGGAATTTAGGGTCTTTTGGGGGTTTTAGGGTTTTTTTTTCAGCTTTTAGGGGTTTTAAGGTTTTTTAGATTTTTTAACTTTTTTATGGGTTCTTGGGGTTTTTAGAGTTTTTTGTGGTTTTAGATTTTTTCAGGGTTTTTTTACAATGAAAATAGAAAACGATATATGAAAGGGAAAAGGAATTGAATTAAAAAAGATCACTATGGGTGAAACAACTGCCCTGGATGTCAAAAACAAAAAAAAACAAGAAGAAAAACCCAAGCCAAAGGCCAGAATTGCACAGTCCATCGTTCTTATCCACAAGCAAGATTTTGCACAAGTTCATGACCAGACACACCCCAACCAAGCAAGAAACAGACCGTCACCAACTTGCAAGCCCAACAAAGCACATCAAACGACAACCAGAACCAAAAGCACAAAAAACTCCTCCCAAACATGAGCAGCCAAAAGCTACCAAACCAAAAAGGCATCTCTAAAACCTAGCTCCCAGCAACCTAAGCAACAGAACCCTATCAGCAAAAAACCAACCAGTCAAGTGTAGTTTCCATATTCACAAGAGACCAGACAAGAGCAACTGCGAGAGGTTCGTTTGGGTTTTTAAGTTTTTAGGGGGTTTTATGGTTTTCAAGGGTTTTTATGAGGGTTTAAGGATTTTGGGGGGTTTTATGGATTTGCGTAGTGTTTTAGGGTTTTTTAGGGTTTTTATGATTTTTGTGAGTTTTAGGGTTTTTTGGAGTTTTTTAGGATTTTAAGGGTTTTTAGAGTTTTTAACGTTTTTAGGGGTTTAAAGTATTTTTATTTTTTTTAGTGATTTTTATGGGGTTTTACGATTTTTATGTTTTTTAGGGAAATTTATGGTTTTTAGGGGGTTTTAGGGTTTTTTAAGTATTCTGGATTTTTGGGGTTTTTTCCGGATTTTTATGGTTTTTAGGGTTTTTATATATTTTTAGAGATTTTGAGGGTTTTAGGGTTTTTTCAGAGGTTTTTAGGGGTTTTCCATGTTTTTAGGGACGTTTTGGGTTTTTATGGTCTTTTTGGGTTTTTATGGGTTTTTAAGGCTTTTAATGGTTTTATGCTTTTCAGGGGTTTCTCGTGTTTTTTAGGGTTCTTTACATTTTCATGGATTTTTAGGGGTTTCTTAGTATTTTTATGGTTTTTTGGGATTTTTAGTGTTTTTATGCTTTTTAAGAGGTTTTTATGGTTTTTAGAGTTTTCGATGGTTTTATGGGTTCTGGTGGTTTTTAAGGGTTTTAGGGGTTTTATGGTCTTCAGGGGTTTTTAGGTTTTTTTACATATTCATGTATTTTTAGAATTCTTTTAGGATTTTTATGTTTTTTAAGATTTTAGGGTTTTTACTGATTTTGAGGGTTTTTAGGCTTTTAAGATCTTTTTGTGTTTTTAGGGTTTTTTGAGTTTTTTATGGTCTTTAAGGTTTTTTAGAGTTTTTAATTTTTTTAGGGGTTTTAAGGGTTTTTGGATTTTTAGGGGGTTTTTATGGATTTTATGGTGTTTTAGGTTTTTTTCAGTTTTTACAGTTTTTAAGGTTTTTCAGGGTTTTTAATGTTTTTATGTTTTAATGGATTTTTAGGGATCTTTTAGGATTTTTATGGTTTTTAGGGTTTTCTAGATTTTTTTATGTATTTTGAGGGTTTTTAGGGGGGTTTTAGGATTTTTATTTTTTTAGGGCCTTTTGGATTTTTTGGGTTTCTATGGGTTTTAAGGTTTTTAGATTTTTTTTTAAAATTTTTAAGGGGTTTTAAGGGATTTTAGAGATTTTAGTAGTATTTAGGGTTTTTATAGGGTTTGAGGGTTTTTAAAGGTTTTTAGGGGTTTTTATAGTTTTCTGGAGTTTTTCAGGGTTTTTAGGGTTTTTTAGGTTTTCATGGGTTTTAGGGGTTTTTATGACTTTTATGGTTTTTAGGGGTTTTCTGGGGTTTTCTGGGTTTTTCAGGTCTTTTGGGGTTTTTAGAGTTCTTTTTATTTTTTTAACACTTTTATGGGTTTTAAGGGTTTTTATAGTTTTTAGTCATTTTTATGGTTTTTTGGGGGTTTTAGGGGTTTTTATGGTTTTCAGGGGGGTTTCAGCATTTTTTAGGTTTTTAGGGTTTTTTATCTTTTCATGTATTTTTAGTGGTTTTCTATTTTTATGGTTGTTATGGATTTTGAGGGTTTTAGGGTTTTTTAGGGGTTTTGGGTTTATGGTTTTTCAGGGATTTTAGCGTCTTTTTGGTTTTTTGGTTTTTTTTACTTTTTATAGTTTTCATGGTTATTTAGAGTTTTTTAATTTTTTTAGGGGTTTTATATGTTTTTAGACTTTTTAGTGGGTTTTAAGGTTTCATGGGGTTTTAGAGTTTTTTAAGGTTTTTGGAGGTTTTTATGGTATTCAGGGGTTTTTATGGATTTTTAGGGTTTTCTATGTTTTCATTGATTTTTATGATTTTTATGGTTTTTAGGATGTTTTAGGGTTTTTAGCGATTTGGAGTTTTTTTGGGGGGTTTTAGGGTTTACAGTGTTTTTTAGGTTTTTATGGATTTTTTGGGGTTTTTAGGTTTTTTATGGATTTTAGGGTTTTTTAGGGTTTTTAGGGATTTTGATGGTTTTTAGGGTTTTAAAGTGTTTTAGGAGTTTTCATGGTCTATTTGGTTTTATTGTTTTTTTTTAGTTTTTAGGGGTTTTAAGGTGTTTTAGAGATTTTTTTGGGTTTTAAGGGTTTTTAGAGTATTCGTCAGGTTTTAGGGTTTTTAAGGGTTTTTGTAGTTTTTATCATTTTTAGGGGTTTTCAAGGTTTTTATGGTTTTTTATGTTTGCGTGAATTTTAGGGTTATTTTTTTGGATTTTTTGGGGTTTAAGGTTTTTTAGGGTTTTTTTTGGATTTTGAGGGTTTGTAGAGTTTTTTAGGTTTTTTAGGGTTTTTTCAATTTTTAGGGCATTAAATGTTTTCTAGTGTTTTTAAAATTTTTAGGGGTCTTAAGTGTTTTTAGAATTTTTAGGAGTTCTAGGGTTTTTATATGTTTTAGGGTATTTAATCTTTTTATGGGTTTTATAGTTTTTAGGAGTTTTTTAGGATTTTAGGTTTTTTAGGGTTTTTGAGGATTTTGAGGGGGTTTATATTTTATCAGGGGTTTTTAGGGATTTTAAGGTTTTTCTATGTTTTTAGGGTCGTTTTGGGTTTTTCTGATTTTTTTTCATGTTTTTTTGGGTTTGAAAGGTTTTTTAGTGTTTTTTCAAAATTTTGGGGTTTAAAGGGTTTTTAGTGTTTTTAGTGGTTTTTAAGGTTTTTATGATATTTTTGGGATTTTAAGGTTTTTAAGGGGTTTTATGGTTTTCAGGGATTTTTCAGGGGTTTTAGGGTTTTTTACATTTTCATGGAATCTTGGTGGGTTTTTAGGGATTTTAAGGGTGTTTTGGGTCTTTTAGGGTTTTTTTGGTTTTTAAGGGTTTTCAGGTTTTTTAGGATCTTTTGGGTTTTTAGGATTTTTTTTGGAGTTTTTTAGGGTTCTAATGGCTTTTTATATTTTTTAATGTTTTTAGGGATTTTGAGGTTTTTAGAGTGTTTAGTGGATTTTTAGGGTTTTTGTGGGGTTTTAAGGGTATTTAAGAGTTTTAGGGATTTTTATGGTTTTCATGGTTTTTTGGGTTCTTTATATTTAATGGATTTTTAAGGGTTTTTTAGAATATATTTGGGTTTTTAGGGTTTTTAGTATTTTTTATTGATTTTGATGGTCTTTTAGGGGTTTTCAAGGATTTTTAGGGGTTTTCATGGTTTTAGAGACTTTTGGGTTTATAGGGTTTTTTGAGTTTTTTTGAGATTTTCAGGTTTTTGAGAGTTTTTCAACATTTTTAGGGGCTAAGATGTAAGGGTATTTATAGATTTTACTGTGTTTTTAGTGGTTTTATGGTTTTAAAAGTTTTTAAGGTTTTTAGGGGAATTTACGGTTTTATGGGTTTTTTTTTATTTTTAGTGCTTTTTACGTTTTCATGGATTTTTAGGGTTCTTAGGATTTTTATGGTTTTCAAGGTTTTTAGAAATTTTGAGTGTTTTTAAGGTTTTTCATTTGTTTTTTGGGTTTTTCTGTATTCTTCGTGCCTTTTGTGTTTTTAGTGTTTTTTTCTTTTTTGGGTTTTTATGTGTTTTTAGAGTTTTTAAATGTTTTTGTGGTTTTGAGGGTTATTTGATTTTTTAGTTATTTTTTTTATTTTTTATGGGATTTTAAATATTTTTAGTGGTTTTTATGGTTTTCCAGGGATTTTCAGGGTTTTTACTTTTTTATGGATTTTTAGGGAGTTTTTAGGATTTTTTTTGTTTTTTGGGGTTTTTAGGTTTTTTAGGGAATTTGAGGTTTTTTAGGGTTTTTAGGGGTTTTTTGGGTTTTTATGGTATTTTGGTTTTTTAGGTGTTTTTTTGAGTGTTTAGGGTTTTAAAGGTTTTTAAACCTTTTTAGGTTAAGGAGTTTTAGATTTTTTATTGGTTTTAGGGTTCTTATGGGTTTTTAAGGTTTTTATGGGTTTGGATGGTTTTTAGGGATTTTTTAGAGTTTTTAGTGTTTTTTACGTTTTTATGGATTTTTAGGAGTTTTTTAAATATTTTTATGGTTTTTATGTATTTTTATAATTTTTAGGGAATTTGAGGTTTTTAGGGGTTTTCAAAGGTTTTTAGGGGTTTTAAGTGTTTTTTTGGGTTCGAGGGTATTTTTCGAATTTTTAGGGGTTTTAAGAATTTTTGGACTTTTTTAACGTTTTAAGGGCAAAGAAGATGTGAGGGTCGGGCTATCCCGACCCCCCAATTTATTATAAAGAAAAAGAGACTCAGCATACAAGGGAGGGGAGGGGTCAATTGACCCACACCCAAAAACCCTTAACGACCCAAGACAAAAGACCCAAAAAAAGAAAAGTCAAGAATGAAAAAAGAAAACACATAAGGGAAAGCAGCCACCACCATCATCCAGCATCCCAGCATCCAGCACCTCGCAACATCCAAACTCAAAAAACCAGCATCCAGTACCTCCCAACCAAATGACAACCAGTGCAGCAAACATCCATCAGCACCAACAGCACCATTTCAAACCACCACAACCATTCACCACCAGCAAAATAGACCACAACACCGTCCATCCAACCAGCACCAGAACAACATCCAGCACCAACACCAAAACATAACAGCCACGCAACATAACCATCCCATCCGATCTAACTCGCCCCAAACAACCATTCCATCAAACCAACTTGCTAGCACCCACATCAAATCAAATCCTCCATACCATGTCAAAAACCAGCACACAGAACCACAACCAAAGACCATGAGCCGCAGAAAGAGACAGAGAATCAGAAGAAGAACCAAAGCCTCCCTCCTCCAAGCAACAGGACCTGAACCTGAGCGCACCAAGCCATACCTGCAGCCAATATCGAACCAGGAAGACATTTGAGGTGCCAGAAGCATGTCGGGGTGGACACCACGCCTTCCAGATCTGGCGCAAGGCAAACGAAACGGAGGAGCCCTGCAGACAAGCCGGCGTCGGGACCACCAGTTCTGCAACTGACCAGGAGCTGGAAGGGAGCAGCAACCGAAGCCGGGTCTCGAACCAGGCACGCCAGAAGCCGATTATAATGGACCTTGAGCCGGGAGGGGAACCTTCGCAGCAACGAAACCGGGTCCCGTGTTGGGTTTTGTTTTAGAGTTTTTAGTTTTTTAGGGGTTTTTTGGGTTTTTAAGTTTTTTAAAGGTTTTTAGAGGTTTTTATGGTTTTCAGGGGGTTTTCTGAGTTTTCAGGATTTTTTACATTTTCATATATTTTTTGGGGTTTTTCTGATTTTGGGGGTTTTTAGGGGTGTTTAGGGTTTTTAGGATCCTTTTGGTTTTTTAGGGTTTTTTGGTTTTTTAGGGGTTTTAAGGTTATTAGAGTTTTATAATTTTTTAGGGGTTTTTAGAGATTTTACTCGGTTTTAAAGTTTTTATGGGAATTTAGGGTTTCTAATGGTTTTCAGGGGGGTTTATCATTTTGAGGGGTTTTTCAGAGTTTTTTGGGTTTTTTATGTTTTCACAGATTTTTAGGGGGTTTTAGGATTTTTTTGGTTTTTAGGATTTTTAGGGATTTTGAGTGTTTTAAAGAGTTTTGAGGGATTTTATGGGTTTTTAGGGTCTTTTTGTGTTTTTAGGGGTTTTTTGAGGTTTTAGGAGTTTTTAGGAGTTTTATGGGTTTTAGAGATTTTTAGTGGTTTTATGGATTTTATAGATTTATAGGGTTTATAAACATTTTATGGGTTTTTATGGTTTTTAGTGGTTGTTTAGGCTTTTTTGGGGTTTTTACATTTTCAAGGAATTTTTGGGGTTCTTTAGGATTTTTATGGTTTTTGGGTTTTTAGGGATTTTTTGGATTTTATACTTTTTTCGGGGTTTTTCAGGGTTTTATGGTTTTTTGTATTTGTAATTATTTTAGGGTTTTTAAGGGGTTTTAGAGTTTTTAGTGGAATTTTAGGGGTTTTATGGTAATTTAGGGTTTTTAAGGGGTTTATACTTTTCAGGGGGTTTCACAGTTTTTAAGGTTTTTTTTTGTTTTCATGGATTTTAATGGTTTTTTAGGATTTTTATGGTCGTTAGTGTTTTTTATGGTTTTGGGGGATTTTGAAGGGTTTTAGGTGTTTTTTGGGGCTTTTAGCGTTTTTAGGGGTTTTTTTGGGTTTTTAGCGACTTTTAGGGAATTTCGGAGTTTTTTTGGGGTTTTAAGGTTTTTAGATTTTTTAGAGTTTTAGTGGTTTGGGGGGTTTTTATGGGTTTTTTGGGTTTTTTTCTAGGTTTTATGGTTTTTAGGGTTTTTTGTGTTTTTAAGCTTTCATGGATTTTTGGAGATTGTTTAGTATTTTTATGGTTTTTAGGGTATTTAGGTTTTTTAGGGGTTTTAGGGGTTTTAGGGTCTTTTGGGTTTTTAGGGGTTTTTTGATTTTTTTAGGTGTTTAAGGTTTTTTAGAGTTTTTTAACATTTTTAGGGGTTTCAAAGGTTTTTAGAGTTTTTTTTTGGGTTTTTAAGGTTTTTGAGGGTTTTTATGGTTTTTAGGGGGTTTTATGTGGATTTTTAGGGGGTTTGGGTGTTTAAAGGTTTTTAGGGATTTTGAGTGGTTTTAGGGATTTTTTTAGTGTTTTTAGGGTTTTTATGGTTTCCGTGGTATTTATGATCTTTTTGGTTTTTCAGGTTTTTTCTTGAGTTTTAAGGGTTTTTTAGAGTTTTTTTTATGTTCTTAGGGTTTTAAAAGGTTTTTTGAGTGTTTAGTGGTTTTTAGGCATTTTATGGGTTTTTAGGGGTTTTATGTTTTTAGGGTGTTTTATTCTTTTCCGGGGTTTTTCTGGGTTTTTACATTTTCATGGATTTTAGGGCAGAAGAGGTTCAAGAGTACAAGACCAAGGGAGGGCCGGGTCAATCGACCCATACCCAAAAACAATCCCCAAAAAAAACAAAGAAAACAAGGGAACGAAAAAAGACACAGCAGACCAAACGACCCAGCACCGCATCACGCATCCTCCCATCCATAGGGATCCCCGTTTGCACCATACCCAGATGAGGCATCTGAGTCCACTGTCTCTCATTTAGATAACTCATACTGTTTGAGGAAGTCAGTACAATACCTCCTGAGTCGCTTCTTCTCCAGCTTCCTATCCGCTCGATCCTCGGTAAGAGCATCCTCCATAGCTTTGGAAGCCTACGAAGAGGCCCTTGTTGCCATTGGGTTTGGAAGTGATGAATAGTCTCTCCTTGCCCTCCTCTTGGCAGGGGAAGCACTCCCCCTCCTCCTGGTGCGAAGGACATCATCTGCACTCACCACATTGGGGCTCCACTCCTGCCTGGAATCAATAGTCGTGCTCAGACCCTCCTCTTGGATCTGAGTCAAGATAAACTAAGCCATCCATCAAGGTCCTCCTCCTTCAATTATTGTGTGTGTTCACATCAATGAAGTCATTACGGTCCCCAAAGACAAAATCATATTTAACATCCTCATCAATGTTATCGTAGTCAAACATCACCTTCAGTTTGGGCTGCTGCAGAATCTCACGTCGGTGTTGCTCAAGGGGGATTTTGGAACCATCCAGCACGATCATATCAGCGAGTTCAACATAGGGAGGTAGCTTTTCAAAGACCACAAGCTCCATTCCTGAACTCTGTTGCACCACAGTCCACTCAGCAGTAGAAGGGGCCGCATCACGCAGCTCCTGTTCGAGCAAATGAACAGATGGGGTGGCCTTGGAACCACCTAAATCATCACTCGGGGTATTTAAGGCCTTCTCTTCTAAGTGGATGTCAGAGACCTGCCACTCCTTATCAGCCTGAGCATCAGCCAGTGACTCCAGACACCGCCCCTCCTCTGGATCAAGCACGGTGAATGGATTCGAAGTGAGAACCGGGTCCTGTTCTTACTCCTGACCATTTGCCTCAGCAGAAGCAGCATTCGTCAGCAACCCCTCTATCCTCACCCCTTCAGAACATGGACTGGGAATGTCACAACACACCCCACTCGGAACCATCTACAAGCAGTCATCAGCAACCATATCTTTCTCAGGAACCACCTCCACCACCCCACTGGACGAAGGGGCACCACATGCTCGTCCTAAATCAGCCTTCCACCGATTGAAAACATCCTTTACCAAGACCCCTGGGTGAAGCCCCCCCTCATTTTTATTAGGGCATGGTCCATCCCCATGGTCAGAAGCCAGGTCCAGCCTTGGGGTTGGCATAGACATCACTCTCAGAAACCAAGCGATCACTGCCCCCATGACGACACACCCGTTTCACATGACCAAGAGTCAGACAAGATTCACAGTAATTCACCAAGGATTCAAAAACCACAGGTTTCTTCCCCCACAACTCTTCGCCAATATCAATCCAGACAAAATCCACTGGTAGCTTGGAAACATCAACCTCAATACAGACTCTTGGATCAACCGGATGACAGAGGGCTCGTGTTCGGCTATCCACACACAAAAATCTTCCAACCAGATTCCCCAGTATTGTAAGAATTGATAAATTTTGGAAGGTAAGAGGGATTTCAGAGAAT
The DNA here is from genome assembly GCA_963277665.1 of Viscum album. Taxonomy (NCBI): domain Eukaryota; kingdom Viridiplantae; phylum Streptophyta; class Magnoliopsida; order Santalales; family Viscaceae; genus Viscum; species Viscum album. Next base: position 1,772,425,964 of record OY728156.1, on the reverse strand, counting down.
CGTACCCAAATGGAAACCAAAGGCGTGTCCCGACGTAAATGAAGATCAAAGCTCCACCTGAATAGAGAAAAGTGTGCACTGTCACATCTGTGAGGGGTAGCGGACTAGGCCTGGATAAGGTCCTCCTCAGAAGCAAAGTGGAACAAAATATGGCAGGATTCAACCAATCCAACTGTCTCCCTATCCTAGAGATCCCAATGTTCGAACACAAATCTATCAAAAACATCCACTGGAGGGCGCCAGTTAGAGAATCGAGCCACCAGAGTCCGAATATGCAATGTTGAAGCCTCGTTGAACTCCAAAATTGACAACTGCAGCTTCAGATGACCTTCAAACAGACCCGACACCTTAGGGATGAGATTAATACGTGGAAAATAAGGGAGAGAACCAGGATCCGAGAATGGAATGAAGGCTCTGCTTTCATCAAGAACCGGTGAGGACCCCTCCCCCTCGGGGGGTGGGGGGGGAGGCCAAGTCGCAGAGGTCGCTGTCGTCTTCAATCTGGTAGAGGAAAGTCACCATCGCGAAGCAGAGCGGGAGAGAGTAGATCGACCATCATTTCTAGGGTTATATCTGGATTTTTAGGGGTTTTAGGGTTTTTTTGGTTTTAGGATTTTTTTTTGGTTTTAGGTTTTTTAAGGATTTTGGTTGTTTTAGGGTTCTTCAAAGGTTCTTAGGGTTTTTCATGGTTTTAGGGTCTTTTTTGGTTTTTACGGTTTTTTTAGATTTTAGGGTTTTTAGATTTTTTTAACTCTTTTAGTGGTTTTAAGGGTTTTTATAGTTTTTATTGGTTTTTAGTGTTTTTATGGTGATTTAGGAATTTTTAAGGTTTTTAGTGTTTTTTTTGTTTTTAGGGGGATTTCAAGATTTTTAGGGTTTTTTAGGTTTTTAATTATGTTTAGGGGGTTTTTAGGATTTTTATAATCTTTAGGGTTTTTTGGGTTTTTTTGGTTTTAAAGGGTTTAAAGGTTTTTAGGGGCTTTTGGGGGCTTTTGGGTTTTTAGTGTTTTTTGGGTTTTTAGTGTCTTTTGATATTTCGATTTTTTTTGTGTTTTTTAGGGTTTTAATATTTTTTAGAGCTCTTTAACATTTTTAGGGTTTTTAATGGTTTTTAGAGTTTTTAGTGGGTTTTCAGAGTTTTTATGGGTTTTAGTGCTTTTAATGGTTTTTAGGGGGTTTTATGGTTTTCATAGGTTTTTCAACGTTTTTAGGGTATTTTATGTTTTCACGGATTTTTAGGAGTTTTCTTGGATTTTTATGGTTTTCCGGGTATTTTTAGGTATTTAGGGATTTTAAGGGTTTTTTGGTTTTTTGGGGCCCTTTGGTTTTTAGGGGTTTTTCTATTTTTTTTTAAGATTTTTAAGTTTTTTTTTATTTTTTTAACATTTTTTGGGGTTTTAAGGGTTTTTAGAGTTTTCAATGGGTTCTTAGGGTTTTATGGGTTTTTAGGATTTTTAAGGTTTTTAGGGGGTGTTATGGTTTTTATGTGTTTATTGGGTTTTAAGATTTTTTATGTTTTCTTATATTTTTAGGGGTTTTTTATGGTTTTTACGAAATTTGAGGGTTTTAGGGTTTTTCAAAGGTTTTTAGGGTTGTTAGGGGTTTTCATGGTTTTTATGGTCTTTTGGGTTTTTAGGGCTTTTTGTGTTTTTTATGGTTTTAAGGATTTTTAGAGTTTTTTAAACTTTTTATGGGTTTTGAGGTTTTTTAGAGTTTTTAGTGGTTATTTTGGGATTTTATGGGTGTTTAGGGTTTTTATGGTTTTTAGGAGTTTTTACGGTTCTCAGGGGTTTTTCAGGGTTTTTATTTTTTTTACATTTTCATGGACTTTTAGGAGGTTTTTAGTATTTTTATGGTTTCTAGGGTTTTTAGGTATTTTAGGGTTTTAGGATTTTTATTATTTTTCAAGTATTATTAGGGTCTTTTTTTCTTTTTAATTTTTTTGAGTTTTTTGGGGTTTTAAGGATTTTTAGAGTTTTTTTTGTTTTTAGGGTCTTAAGGGTTTTTAGATTTTTTAGTGGTTTTTAGGGATTTTATGGTTTTTTAGGTTTTTTAAGGTTTTTAGGGAATTTTATTTTTTTTAGAGGGTTTTCAAGGGTTTTAGGGGTTTTTATGTTTTCGTGGTTTTTGGGGGTTTTATAGGATTTTTATGGCTTTAGGTTTTTAGGGGTTTTAGGGATTTTTAGGGATTTTCAGGGGGTTTAGGGTTTTAGGGTGTTTTAGGGTTTTTAGGGTCTTCTTTGGTTTCTAAGTTCTTTTTTGACTTTTTATGTTTTCTATGGTTTTTAAATTTTTTTTATCATTTTTAGGGGCTTTATGGGTTTGCAATGTTTTTCATGGGTTTTTATGGTTTCAATGGGGTTTTAGGGTTTTGTAATTGTTTTAGGGGTTTTTTGGTTTGCAGGGGTTTTTAGGGTTTTTTACATTTTCATTGTTTTTATGGGGTTTTTAGGAAATCTATGGTTTTTAGGCATTTTGAGGTCTTTTAGGGTTTTCATGGTTTTTAGGGTTTTTAACGGTTTTCAGGGTTTTTTGCGTTTTATTGGTTTTTCAGTTTTTTGGAATTTTGAGGTGTTTTAGGGGTTTAATGGTTTTCAGAGTTTTTTAGTGTTTTTCATGGATTTTAGTGGTTTTTTGAGTTTTTAGTGTTTTTAAGTTTTTTTAGAGTTTTTAATATTTTTAGGGATTTTGAGGGGTTTTAGAGGTTTAGTGGTTTTATGGTTTTTATGGGGTTTCAGGGGTTTTTAAGGTTTTATGGGGTTTTATGGATTTTTGAGATATTTCGGGGTTTTAGGGTTCTTAAATTATCATGGATTTTAGGGATTTCTGGATTTTTATGGTTTTTAGTGTTTTTTAGTGTATTTAGGGATTTTGAGGGATTTAGGGGTTTTGGTCGGTTTTTATGATTTTTTATATTTTTAGGATCTTTTTGGGTTTTCAAGGGTTTTTTTGAGTTTTTTTAGGGTTTTAAAGGTTTTTAGAGGGTTTTAATGTTTGGGGGGGTTTAAGGTTTTTCAGAGTTTTGTGAAGTTTTGGGGATTTTGTGGTTTTTTAGGGTTTTTAGGTGTTTTTATGGTTTTTAGTGTTTATAGGGTTTTTACGCTTTCATAGATTTTAAGGGTTATTTCGGATTTTTATGGTTTTTAGGTTTTTTCATGGTTTTTAGTGTGTCTTGTGTTTTTAGGGGATTTTTGAGTTTTTAATGATTTTTAGTTCTTTTTAAGGTTTTTGGGGGTTTTAAAGGTTTTAGTATTTTTAGTGGTTTTTAGGGTTTTATGGGTTTTTAGGGGATTTTTGCATATTTAAGGTTTTTTAGTTCCTTTTTAGGTTTTTGGGGGTTTTAAAGGTTTTTAGTGTTTTTAGTGGTTTTTAGGGTTTTATGGGTTTTTAGGGGATTTTATGGTTTTTGGGTGGGTTTTAGAGCATTTAGGGGTTTTCAGGGTTTGTAGGGTCTTTTGGGGTTTTTAGGATTTTTTTTGAGTTTTTTAGAGTTTTAAGGTTTTTAGAGTTTTTTAACATTTTTAGCAGTTGTAAGGGTTTTAGAGTTTTTAGTGGGTTTTTAGGGTTTTATGAGTTTTTAGTATTTTTCTAATATTTTTAGGGCTTTTATGGTTTTCTTGGGCTATTTTGGGTTTTTAGGGATTTTTACGTTTTCTTGGATTTGAAGGGTTTTTAGTATTTTTTATGGGTTTTTTGGGTTTTTTAGGGGTTTATGGTATTTTGAGGGGTTTTAGGGGTTTTTAAAGGTTTTTAGGGGTTTTAGGGATTTTAGTGTCTTTTTGGGTTTTTAGGGGTTTTTTTGAGTTGTTTAGGGTTTTTGAAGTTTTTTAGAGGTTTTTAACATTTTTAGGGGTTTAAAGGGTTTTTGGAGTTTTTGGAATTTTTAGTGTTTTTATGGTTTTTATGGGCTTTTAGGGTTTTTTAAGGTTTGGGGGGGTTTGTTGTTTTAAGGGGGTTTAAAGGGGTTTTCAAGGTTTTTAGTGTTTCATAGGGTTTTTAGGGTACTTTTTAGTTTTTTGGGGTTTTAAAGGTTTTTATAGTTTTTTAACATTTTTAGGGGTTTAATGGGTTTTTAGATTTTTAAGTGGTTTTAAGAGTTTTTTATGCATTTATAGGGTTTTAAAGTTGTTTAGGGGCTTTTATGTTTTTTAGAGGTTTGTTCATGGGGGGAGGGGTTTCATGGGTTTTGAGGGGGTATTAGGATTTTTACGATTTTAGGGTTTCTAGGGATTTTAATTGTTTTTTTGCAAGGCTAGGGATTTTAATTGTTTTATGGGGGTTTTCAGGTTTTTTAGGTTTGTTAGTGGTTTTTAGGAGTCTTTTGCGTTTTTTGGAGATTTTTCTAATTTTTTAGGGTTTTTAAGGTTTTTTAGAGTTTTTTAACATTTTTAGGTTTTTTAATAGTTTTTAAAGTTTTTAGTGGGTTTTAGGGTTTTTATCAGTGATTTGGGTTTTGTAAGGTTTTTAGGGGGTTTGTGGTTTTTAGGGGGTTTCAGGGTTTTTAGGGTTTTTACATTTTTATGGATTTTTATGGGTTTTTTAGGATTTTTATGGTTTTTTGGGGTTTCTGGGTTTTTATGTGTGTTTAGAGTTTTTAGGCCTTTTCGATGGTTTTTGTGTGTTTTCAAGTTTTTTAGTGTTGGTTTGGTATTTTAGATTTTATTAGTGTTTTAGAATTTTTAGAGTTTTTAACATTTTAGGGGCCCTAAGGGTTTTTAGAGTTTTAGTAGTTTTTTGGGGTTTTTTGGGTTTTTTGGATTTTATGTTTTCAGTGGTTTTATGTTTTTTAGGGGTTTTCCAGGGTTTTTAGAGTTTTTTACATTTTCATTGATTTTTTTGGGTTTTATTTAGATATTTTTTTTGGTTTTTAGGGTTTTTTAGGGTTTTTCATAATTTTGAGGGTTTTTAGGGTTATCAGGGGTTTTAGGGTCTTTCAAGTTTTTTAGGGTCCTTTGGGATTTTTGGTATTTTGGGTTTTTTAGTTTTTTATGGTTTTTAAGGTTTTTGGATTTTTGTAAAGGATTTTTGGGCTTTAAAGGTTTTTTTGAGTTTTTAGGGTTTTTATGAGGTTTTAGGGTTTTTTAGGATTTTTAGGGGTTTTAGGGTTTTTAGGGGTTTCAGTGATTTTAGGGGTTTTGAGGGTTTTGAGGGTTCTTCAATGGTTTTACGGGGTTTTAGGGGGTTTCAGGCTTTTGGCGGTCACTTTGGTTTCTAGGGATTTTTTGAGTTTTTTTATAGTTTATAAGGTTTATAGAGTTTTCTAATGTTTGTAAGGGATCTAAGGGTTCTTAGAGTTGTAGTGGTTTTTTAGGTTTTAATATTTCTTAATGTTTTTAGGAGTTTAATGGGTTCGAGGGGGTTTTCAAGGTTTTTAGGGTTTTTACATTTTCATAGATTTTATGGAATTTTTAATATTTTTTTATTTTGTGTGTTTTCGAGATTTTGATGGGTTTTAGGGTGTTTCAATTGTTTTTAGGGGTTTTATTGGTTTTTATGGTTCTTAAGGTTTTTAGGGTTGTTATGGTTTTCAAGGGGTTTTCAGTGTTTTTAGGGTTTTTATGTTTTCATAGATTTTTTTTGTGTTTTTAAGACTTTTATGGTCTTTAGAGTTTTTTAGGGTTTTAAGGATTTTGATGGTTTATATGGATTTTAAGGGGTTTTAGGGTTTGGGGGTTTTTAGGGTTTTAGGTTATTTTGGGGTTTTTAGGGTTTTTTTGAGTTTTTTAGGGTTTGAAGGGTTTTAAGTGTTTTTTAAACAATTTTAGGGGTTTTATGTTTTTAGTGGGTTTTAGGGTTTTTATGGGTTTTTAGGGTTTTTTAAGGATTTTAAGGGGTTTTATGGTTTAATGGGTTTTTTGGGTTTTTTACGTTTTCATTCATTTTTAGGGTTTTTTATGATTTTTATGCTTTTTAGGGTTTTGTAGTGTTTTTAGGGTTTTTAGGGGGTTTTAGGGATTTTAAGGTTTTTATGGTTTCAGGATTTGATGGGTCTTTTTGGTTTTTAGTGTTTTTTTATGTTTTTTATGGTTTTTTATAGTCTTATAAAGTTTTTAGATTTTTAAACGGTTTTAGAGTTTTTAGTGGATTTATGGATTTTTACATTTTTAGGGGGTTTTATTGTTTTTAGGGGTTTTTGAATTTTCACGGATTTTTAGGGGGGTTTATGTTTTTTATTTTTTTTGGTTTTTATGGATTTTGAGGGTTTTTACGGGTTTTTATGGGGTTTAGGGTGTTTAGGGTTTTTTAGGGTTTTTATGGTCTTTTTGGAGTTTGAGGGGTTTTTTGAGTTTGTTAGGGTTTTAAGGGTTTTTAGCGTTTTTTAACGTTTTTAGGTATTTTTAGGGTTTTCAGAGTTTATAGCGGTTGTTTTGGGATTTTATGGATTTTTAAGGTTTTCATGGTTTTTAGGTGTTTTTCAGTTTTCAGGGGTTTTTAGGATTTTTTAGGTTTTCATGGATTTTCAGGAGTTTTTTAGGATTTTCATTATTTTTTGGTTTTTTAGGGTCTTTAGGGATCTTTATGGTTTTTAGGGATTTTAGGGGTTTTTATGATTTTTTGAGTCTTTTTGGGTTTTAGGGTTTTTTTGAGTTTTTAGGGTTTTTAAGTTTATTTAGAATTTTTTAACTTTTTTATGACCTTTAAGGGGTTTTATAATTTTTAATGGGTTTTAGGGTTTTTATGGGTTTTTATGGTTTTTAAGGCTTTTAGGGTTTTTTTTATTTTTAGGGGTTTTCCAGGGTTTTTATCTTTTCATGGATTTTAGGGATTTCTTTGGAATTTTAGGGTTTTAGGGGTTTTAGTGGTTTTTCACAGTTTTTAGGATATTTTACGTTTTCATGTATTTTTAAGGACTTTTTTAGGATTTTTCTATTTTTAGGGGTTTTTAGGGTTTTTAGGGATTTTGTGGTTTTTTATGTGTTTTTAGGGGTTTATGGTTTTTCAGGCTTTTTAGGGTATTTTTGGGTTTTATTGTTTTTTGAGTTTTTGAGGTTTTTTAAGGTTTTTGAGAGATTTGTACCGTTTTTAGGGTTTTAAGGGTTTTTAGATTTTTTGTCGAATTTTATTGGTTTTATGGGTTTTAGGGTATTTAAGGTTTTTAAGGGTTTTAATGGTATTCAGGTTATTTTCAATGTTTTTACGGTTTTTTAAGTTTTCTTGGATTTTTAGGGGGTTTAAGGTTTTTTATGGTTTTTAGTGTTTTTTTTGGGTTTTTGGGATTTTGATGAATTTTTTATTTTCCTCAGTTTTTATTTTTTTTCATGTTCTTTATGTCTTTTTAGGTTCTAGGATTTTACTTTATTTTTTTAATGTTTTTATGGGTTTTACGTATTTTTAGTGGGTTTTTAGGGTTTTTATGCTTTTTTAGGATTTTTTAAGGGTTTTAGGGATTTTATGGTTTCAAGGTTTTTTCAAGGTTGTTATGGTTTTTTATGTTTTAATGGATATTTAGGGATTTTTTAGGTTTTTTTGGTTTTTAGAGATTTTAGTGTTTTTAGAGATTTTGAGAGTTTTTTGGGATTTTTAGGAGTTTTAGGGTGTAAAGGGTTTTTAGGGTTTTTATGGTTTTTTTGAGTAATTTAGGATTTTTAGGGTTTTATAGAGTTTTTTTAACATTTTAGGGGGTTTAGGGGTTTTATGGGTTTTATGGACTTTTAGTGGTTTTATAGAATTTTTATGGGTTTTTAGGGTTTTTGATGTTTTTTAGGGTGTTTCATGGTTTTCAGGGGGTTCTCAAGGTTTTAGTGTTTCTCATATTTTCGGGGTTTTTTGGGTTTTTTTTTTGGGTTTTTAGTTTTTTAGGGATTTTGAAGGGTTTTAGGATTTTTAGGGGTATTTATAGTTTTTAGGGGTTTTCGGGGTTTTTAGGGTCTTTTTGAGTTTTTAGGGGTTTTTTTTGAATTTTTTAGGATTTTAAAGGTTTTTTTGAGTTTTTAATGTTCTTAGGGGTTTCAAGGGTTTTTAGAGTTTTTACTGGATTTTTAGGGGTTTTATGGGGTTTTTATATTTTTTATGTTTTTCCAAGGTTTTTATGTTTTTTAGGATTTTTTAGGGTTTTTAGTGTTTTTTACGTTTTATGGATTTTTAGGGTTTTATAGGATTTTAAATGGTTTTTAGGGTTTTTTAGGGTTTTTAGGGAAAAGGAGATCAATGTGGTCCTTTTTCACCCCACATTTTTGAGAGTGAGGTCCTGGTATACCTTGAGGCAATCAATATAATGTGGGAGAATTATCCAAGGTACCCTTCTTGATTTTTTTTTGAGGGCCTCCACCGCCAAGATCAAGTCAGATTCATTCCAAAGGCACTTCCACGAATATTGATTAGCAAAATGAACTGCTTTGATCATTGCCCAGAGCTCCGCCTCATAATCACATTTAGAGTTTTTAGAGATTTTGAGGGTTTTCTAGGTTTGTAGGGGTTTTAGGGTCTTTTGGGAATTTTAGTGCTTTTTTAGTTTTTTAGGTATTTAAGGTTTTGTAGAGTTTTAAAATTTTAGGGGTTTTAAGGGTTTTTTAGATTTAAGTGGTTTTTAGGGTTTTTACAGTTTTTTATGTTCTTACGGGGTTTTATGGTTTTCAAGGTTTTTAAGGTTTTTTGTGTTTTTTATGTTTTCCACAATTTTTATTGATTTTTTAGGATCTTTATGGTTTTTAGGGTTATTAGGGGTTTTAGGGGTTTTTTGGGTTTTTTGGGGTTTTCAGGGGTATTTAGGGTTCTTAGGGGTTTTCAGGGTTTTTAGGGTATTTTTGGGGTTTTAGGGTTTTCTTGAGTTTTTAGGGGGTTTTAGGTTTTTCTTGAATTTTTTAAAATTTTTAGGGGTTTTAAGGGTTTTTAGATTTTTTTAGTAGTTTTTAGGGTTTTAGGGTTTTTACGGTTTTTAGTGGTATTTATGGTTCTCAGGGTGTTTCTACATTTTTTGATTTTTCATGGATTTTGAGGTGGTTTTCAGGATTTTTATGGTTTTTAGTGTTTTGAGGGGTTTTAGGGATTCTGAGGATTTTATGGGGTTTTAGGTGTTTTAGGGTTTTAAGGTTTTTTAATGTATTTTGGGGTTTGTGGTGTTTTTATAGTTTTTAGTGGTTTTTAGGGGTTTTTTATGGATTTTTAGGGTTTTAATGTTTTTAGGGGTTTTTATGGTTTTCAGGGGGTTTTTGGTATTTTTTGGGGTTTTAGGTATTTGTGGTTTTTAGGGGTTTTAGGTATTTTTTGGATTTTAGGGGTTTTGGGGGTTTTAGGGAAAAGAAGGCTCGGGTCCAGGATATTCCTGGCACCCCCCAAAATTTATTAAACAAAAAGATACAAACAATGCAGACAAGGGAGGGGAGGGGTCGAACGACCCACACCCAAAAACCCTTACAACCCACGCCAAAGAAAGAAAAACAAAGAAAGAAAAAGACACAAAAACAGACAAAACCGCAGCATCATCACGTCACATCCAGCCAGTACCAGCATCCAATAGCACTACATCCAACGTTAACCAGCATCCAGCAGCTCACAGCTAACCAACAACCAGCGTTCCGACTACAGCAACAAACAACATCCAGCAGCAGCAACCAGCCAACCAGCATCCGGTAGCATATAATCATCACCAACCAGCATCCTTCGTCACCTCTCAGCAAAACAGCAACCATCACCAACCAGCATCCTTCGTCTCCCCTCAGCAAAACCGCAACCATCACCAAGCACCAGCATCTTTTATCATCACCACCTCTCAGCCAGTCAAGAAGCATCACTCGCATCAAATCACAACCACGACAGCCATAACACAGTTGACCATGGTCCAGCACATCATCCATAGTGCAGCACAACATAACAAACCCTTCATCAACAGCATGAAGAAGATCATGCCTTGCCAGTCCCATCTGCCCAAGAAACCAGCAGCAACCTCCGAACCCATCAAACAACCAGCAGCCAAAACCTTCAACCCAAACAGCTTGCAGCAATCCACACCTCACAGTACAACTAACAACACACCACCAGCAACCATAACCAGTACCAAACCACACCATCCAGAATTCTTTGGAAAGAGAAAAATTGCGGAGCATCACCAAGCCACGCCTAGCACCTCTCAGCAGATACAAAAACCAGAACTCACATTTACTCACACCCGTAACAGCAACCAGTAAACATAAGAACATGAAGAGCCAAGAAATCCGACCCAAGCTCACATCAATAGTGTGAAACGGATATAGAACCAAGGGAAAGGGTTGAGCACGCACCTGCATCAGCATCGCAAATCGAGAGCTAGGGCAAGCTAGATAAAAAACCAAACCTTCATCAGCATCGCGAGAACAGGAAATAGAGATCTGGTCCGAGGAAGCAACACAATCGCCCGACGACCAAGACCTAGCCGAAGCATAAAGCTCGTGGTACCGTTGCATCCTCTGAAGGTCCTTCTCAAAGGAGCCGACCGCACCAACACAAATCCATCGAACAACCCTCTGGAAGATCCGCGCAAACCGAATCCATTGACTTCGTTGACTCGTCCATGGAAAACCCATATCTGAAAAATCATCTTCGAAAGTCTGAACTCCATGGGGCTTCCTGGCCTCCAAGGAGTCGCCGACTTCGCCACATTCCAGATCTAGAAAAACCGATGCCAAGAAAAATCGCCTCAAGATCCATTCCAGATTGTCTTCTCCTTTTTGCCCAAAGAACCTCCAGATCTTGACACCAAGAAACAGCAGCCTAATCTCCCACAAGCACAGGGAAGAATATCGTTCAACCAGAACTCCATCTTTAACACTAATTCAGAAAAAGCAGCTCCCGGAAAGGATTCCAAGATGAAACCCTGAAAATCGCCGCGGCAGGAGGGAGAGTCCAGGAGAGAGCGGTGACATCTTTTTTTCAGAGTCTGGGGGTTTTAGGGGTTTTAGGGATTTTCAAGGTTTTTAGTGCCTTCTTGGTTTTTAGAGTATTTAGAGTTTTTTATGTTTTTTATGGGTTTTTAGAGTTTTTTTTAACTTTTTTTGGGATTTTAAGGGTTCTAGATTTATTTAGTGGGTTTTAGGGTTTTAGGGTTTGTTGAGGATTTTAGGGATTTTTATTGGTTTGAGGGTTCTTCATAGTTTTTTGGGTTTTTTACATTGTCATGGATTTTTATTGGGTTTTTAGGATTTTTATGGTTTTTAGGGTTTTTATAGATGTTTTGGGTTTTCTTTTTTTTTTTGAGTTTTTTTGTGGTTTTTAGGGATTTTATGGGGTTTTTATGGTTTTTAGGGGGTTTATGATTTTAAGGGGGGTTTTAGTATTGTTTACGTTGTCATGGATTGTTTTGAATTTTTTATCTTTTTACGGGTTTAGGGGTTTTTAGGGTTTTTGAGGGTTTTCAGGGATTTCTCGTGGTTTTATAGTTGTTAGTGTTTTTTTTTCGGGTTTATATGGTCTTTTTGGGTTTTGAGGTTTTATATGGTCGTTTTGGGTTTTGAGGGTTTTTTAGTGTTTTTTCTGGTTTTTAAGGTTTTTTAGAGTTTTTAACATTTTTAGGGGTTTTAGACTTTTTAGTGGTTTTTAGGTTTTTATGGGTTTTTTGGGTTTTTAAGGTTTTTAGGGTTTTTTCAGGGTTTTTAGGGCATTTTACTTTTTCCTGAATATGTATTTCTTTTTTAGGATTTTTAGGTTTTTTGGAGATTTTGAGGTGTTTTGGGGTGTTTTGGGGGTTTTTAGGGGTTTTTAGGGTTTAAGGGTCTTTTGTAGTTTTAGGGGTTTTTTTGATTTTTTAGTTGTTTTTTGAAGTTTTTATAGGTTTTTTGTGTTTTATAAAGTTTTTAGGGGTTTTTATGGTTTTAAGGGGATTTTAGGGTTTTTAGGGTTTCTTACATTTTCATGGATTTTTAGGGGGTATTTGAGGATTTTAATGTTTTTTTGTTTTTAGGGATTTCAGTGATTATGAGGGTTTTTAGGGTTTTCAAGGTTTTTTAGTTTCTTTTTTGGGTTTTTGGTTTTTTTATATTTTAGGGGTTTTAAGGTTGTTATGACTTTTTAACGTTTTTAGGGGTTAAAAGGGTCTTTAGATTTTTTAGTGGTTCTTTAGTGTTTTATGGGTTTTTTGGATTTTCTTAAGGTTTTTATGAGTTTTTATGGTTTTCGAGGGTTTTTCGGGGTTTCTAGGTTTTTTTACGTTTTTCTGGATTTTAATGGTTTTGTAAGATTTTTATGGTTTTTAAGGGTATTTAGGTTTATTAGGGTTTTTGAGAGTTTTTGAGGTTTTTCAGTGGATTTTATGTGTTTTTAGTGTCCTTTTGGGATTTTTGGGTTTATTTTATTTTTTTAGGGTTTTTTAAGGTTTTATATATTTTTTAACGTTTTAGGGGTTTAAAGGGTTTTTAGTGGTTTTTAGGGGTTTTATGGGATTTTAGGGGTTTTTAAGTTTTTATGGTTTTTTATTGTTTGGAGGGGTTTGTTAAGGTTTTTATGGATTTTGACATTTCCATGTATTTTTATGGGTTTTTTAGGATTTTTAATTTTTATGGTTTGTAGGGTTTTTAAGGATTTTGAAGGTTTTTAGGGTTTTAAGGGGTTTTAGTTTTGTTTTGACGTTTTTAAGGGTTGTAAGGGTTTTTTAAAAAAATTAGTGGTTTTAAGGGTTTTTATGGGTTTTTAGGGTTTTTAAGGTTTTAAATTGTTTTTATTATTTTTTGGGGGTTTTCAGTGTTTTTATGGTTGTTTACATTTTCCTAGACTTTTTGGGGTTTATAGGTTTTTTATGGTTTTTAGGGTTTTTAGGGTTTTTATGGGGTTTTATGGTTTTTTAATATTTTTAAGGGTTTTTATGAATTTCAGTGTTTTTTTAGGTTTTTTAGGTTTTTTAGGGTTTTTTTACAATATCATTGATTTTTATGGGTTTTTAGGATTTTTTAGGTTTTAGGGTCTTTAGGGTTTTTAAGGATTTTGAGGGGGTTTAGGGTTTTTTGTGTATTTAGGATTTTTTGAGTTTTTAGGGTTTTTAAAGTTTTTAGGGGTTTTAAGGGTTTTTAGAGTTTTTCGTGGATTTTTTTGGTTTTTATGGGTATTTAGGTTTTTTATGGTTTTTAGGGTTTTTTAGGGTTTTTAGGGGTTTTTAGGGATTTTAGGGGTTTTTTATGTTTTAATGGATTTTTAGGTGGTTTTTAGGATTTTTATTTGTTTAAGGTTTTCTAGGATTTTAGGGATTTGGTAAATTTTTAGGGGTTTTCGGGGGGGTTCTATGATCATTTGGGGGTTTTGGGGGTTTTTTTGAGTGTTTTAGGGTTTTTAATATTTTTAGAGTTTTTTAATGTTTTTAGGGTTTTTAAGGTTTTTTAGAGTTGTTAGTGGGGTTTTAGGGTTTTTTTGTGGTTTTAGGGATTTTAAATATTTTAGGACTTTTTATGGTTTTCTGGGGGGGTTTAAGGGTTTCTAGGGTTTTTTAAGTTTTCAAGGTTTTTTAGAGGGTTTTAGGTTTTTAATTATTTTTTAGGGTTTTAGAAACTTTTAGGGGTTTTAGGGATTTTAGGGGTTTTAGGGGGTTTTTTGTGTTTTAATGCATTTTTTGGGGTTTAAGTTTTTAGTGGTTTTTATTATTTTCAAGGTTTTTCAGGGGTTTAGGGTATTTTGGAGGTTTTAGGGTTTTGTTGAGTTTTTTATGGTTTTTAAGGTTTTTTAGAGTTTTTAAACTCTTTTAGGGATTTTAAGGGTTTTTAGAGCATTAATGGGTTCTTAGGGTTTTATGGTTTTTATATATTTTTAAGGTTTTTTTGGTTTTAAGGGTTTTTTCAGGGTTTTAGGGACTTTTCGGGCTTTTATGGTTTTTCCATGGTTTTTAGGGTTTTTAGAGGGTTTCAAGGTTTTTATGGTCTTTTTGGGATTTTAGGGTTTTTGAGTTTTTAGGGTTTTAATGGATTTTTATAGTTTTTAATATTTTTATGGGTTTAAATGGTTTTTATAGTTTTTAGTGGGTTTTATCGGGTTTTACGAGGTTTTTTGATTTTTTATGGTTTTTAGGATATTATAGTTTTGAGGGTTGTTAGGCTTATTTACGTTTTCATGGATTTTAAGTGCTTTTAAATCTTTTATGGTTTTTAGGGTGTTCTTAGGGTTTTAGGGATTTTGATGGTTTTCAGGGTTTTTATGATCTTTTTGGGTTTTTTGGGGTTCTATGAGTGTTTTACTGTTTTTTAGATTTTTTAAGGTTTTTAGGGGTTTAAGGGTTTTTATAGTTTTTACTAGTTTTTAGGGTCTTTATGATTTTTTAGGGTTTTTAAGGTTTTTGTGGTTTTCAGGGGGTTTCGGGGTTTTTTACATTTTCATTGATTTTTGGGATTTTTTAGATTTTTATGTTTTTTATGGTTTTTATGGATTTTGAGGGTTTTTATGATTTTTTAGGGCTTTTAGGGGTTCTCAAGTTTTTAGGGACATTTTGCGTATTTAGGATTTTTTTGAGTTTTTTATGGGTTTAAAGTTTTTTAGAGTTTTTAACATTTTTAGGGGTTTTAATTTTTTTAGACTTTTTTGTGATTTTTATGGGATTTAGGGTTTTTTAAGGTTTTAGGAGTTTTTTTGGTTTTCAGGTGTTTTCCACGTTTTTTGGATTTTTTATGTTCTCATGGATTTTTAAGGGTTTTTTCGGATTTATATGGTTTTTTGGGTTTTTAGGGTTTTTTTTTGATTTTGAGGGGTTTAAAGGGGTTTGTTGGGTTTTTAGAGGTTTTTGGTTCTTTTTGGGTTTTTAGGATATTTTTGATTTTTTAAGGTTTTTTAGATATTTTCACGTTTTTATGTGTTTTAAGGTTTTTTAGAGTTTTAGTGTTTTTTTGGGTTTTTAGGGTTTTTATGGGTTTTAGGTTTTTTATGGTTTTTAGGGGGTTTATGGTTTTCCAGGGTTTTTTATGGTTTTTAGGGTTGTTTATGTTTTCAGGGATTTTAAGGCGTTTTTTAGTATTTTTATTGGTTTTTGGGTTTTTAGTATTTTTAGTGATTTTAAGGGTTTTTAGGTTTTTACGGGTTTTCTGGGGATTTAGGTTTTTTTAGGGTTTTTTGGGTTGTTTTAGGTTTTTTGGGTTGTTTTAGGTTTTTTTAGGGTTTTTTGGGTTTTTGGGTTGTTTTCAGAGTTTTTTTAGGGATTTTAATGGTTTTTAAATTTTATAGTGTTTTTGGGTTTTTATGTGTTTTTTTGTTTTTTAAGGCTTTTAGGGTTTTTAAGGATTTTGAGGGTTTTTAGGATTTTTCAAGGGTTTTTAGGATTTGTAAGGGTTTTCATGGTTTTTAGAGTCTTTTTACATTTTTTTGAGTTTTCATGGTCTTTTAGTTTTTAGTGGGTTTTATGGGTTTTAGGATTTATTAAGGTTTTTTATGGTATTCATGAGTTTTTTTTTGGGTTTTTAGGGTTTTTCACATTTTCATGGATTTTTAGGGTTTTTAGGATTTTTATGGTTTCTAAGGCTTTTAGTGTTTTTAGGGATTTTGAGGGTTTTAGTGTTTTTCAAAGTTTTTATGGTTTTTAAGGTTTTTAGGGTTTTTAGGGTCTTTTTGGATTTTTGGGGGTTTTTTTTTAGTTTTTAGAGTTTTTTTATGTTTTTATAGTTTTAAAACATTATTGGGTGTTTTACAAGTTTTTTGAATTTTTGATGGTTTTTTGTTGTCTGTGGGTTTTTAGGGTCTTTGAAGGTTTTTATGGGTTTTTATTGTTTTCAGGGGTTTTTGGGGATTTTAGAGTTATTTATGATATCCGAGATTTTTAGGGGGTTTTGAGGATCTGTATGATTTTTTTGTGTTCTTTCTAGGGTTTTTAGGGATTTAGAGAGTTTTTATGGTTTTTCAGGGTTTTGCAGAGTTTTAGAGTCTTTTTTGGGATTTAGGGGTTTTTTAGTTTTTTTGGGTTTAAAGGTTTTTAGAGTATTTATACGTTTTTAGGGTTTTTAAGGGTTTTTTGAGTTTTGAGTGGTTTAGGGTCTATGGATTTTTATGGTTTTTTAATGTTTTTAGGGTATTTTATGTTTTTTAGGTGGTCTTCAGGGTTTTTAGGGTTTTTTACGAGTTCATGGATTTTTAGGGGTCTTTTAGTTTTTTTTTCTGGTTTTTATTGTTTTTAGGGGTTTTAGGGATTTTGAACGTTTTTAGTGTTTTTAGGGTTTGGGGGTGTTATGTTTTTTTTCAAGGTTTTTTGGTTCATTTTGGGTTTTTAGGTTTTTTTTAGTTTTTAGGGTTTTTAAGGTTTTTCAATATTTTTTAACATTTTTTAGGGTTTTAAGGGTTTTTAGAGTTTTTAGTGTTTTTAGGATTTTATGGGGTTTTAGGGATTTTTAAGGTTTTTAGGGGTTTGTTTTTTTGTTTTTAGGGGTTATTCAAGGATTTTAGGCTTTTTTTACATTTTATTTGATTTTTAAAGTTCTTTTTAGGTTTTTTATGGTTTTGGATGTTGAGGGGTTTTAGTGTTTTTAGGGTTTGTAGGGGTATTTTGGTCTTTTTGGGTTTTTGGGTTTTTCAAGGTTTTTAGGGGGTTTGTGGGATTTTAGTGTTTTTTAATGTTTTTAGGGGTTTTAAGGGTTTTCAATTTATAGAGGTTTTTAGGGTTTTTATGGTTTTTAGGTTTTTTAATGTTTTAGGGGGTTTTATGGTTTTGAAGGGGTTTTTAGTGTTTTTTATGTTTTCAAAAAAAATAGGGGTTTTTAAGATTTTTACGGTTTCTAGGTTTTTTATGGTTTTTAGGGATTTTAATCATTTTAGGGATTTTCATGTGTTTTTATGTTTTTTAGGGTTGCTGAATGTTTTTAGTGTCTTTTTTTTCCTTCAGGGTATTTTTTTAGTTTTTTTGGGTTTTTAATGTTTTTTAGAGTTTTTAACGTTTTTAGGTGTTTTAAGGGTTTTCGGGGTTTTAGTGGGTTATAAGGGATTTATGGGGTTTCTGGATTTTGTAAGGTTTTTAGGGGTTTTATGGTTTTCATGGGTTTTAGGGTCTTTTGGTCTTTTAGGGTTTTTTGTGTTTTTTAGGGTTTTTATGGTTTTTAGAGTATTTAACATTTTTAGGGGTTTTAAGGGTTTTTATAGTTTTTAGTGGGTTTTAAGGTTTTTATGGGTTTTAGGCTATTTTAATATTTTTATGGTTTCCAAGGGGTTTTCAGGGGTTTTAGGGGTTTTTTAACATTTTCATGGATTTTATGGGGTTTTAATGATTTTTATAGCTTTTAGGGTCTTTTGGAGTGCTTTTAGGTATTCTGGGGGTTTTTATGGGTTTTCGGGGTTTTTTGGTCTTTTGGGTTTTTAGATTTTTTTTTAGTTTTTAGGGGGTTTAAGGGGTTTTAGAGTTTTTTAACGTTTTTAGAGTTTTGATGGTTTTTAGAGTTTTTAGTGGTTTTTTAGGGTTTTTAGGGTTTTTAAGGTTTGTAGGGTTTTTTATGGTTTTCAAGGGTTTTTTCAGGGTTTTTATGTTTTTTTATATTTTCATTTATTTTTAGGGGTTTTTTAAGATTTTTATGGTTTTTATGGGTCTTTAGGGTTTTAAGGGATTTTGAGGGTTTTTAAGATTTTTTAGGGGTTTTATGGTTTTTCATGGTTTTTAAGGTCCTTTGGGTTTAGGTTTTTTTTTGAGTTTTTAAGGGCTTTTAATTTTTTTAGTGTTTTTAATATTTTTAGGGGTTTAAAGGGTTTTTACAGTTTCAGTGGATTTTTATATGTTTTTAGGGTTTTTTGGGGGTTTTTGGGGTTTTTAGGGGTTTTTATTATTTTTAGGGGTTTTAGGGTTTTTTACGTTTTCATAGATTTTTAGCAGTTTTTTAGGATTTTTATGGGTTTTATGATTTTTTATTATTTTTAGGGATTTTGTGGGATTTTAGGAGTTTTTTGGGTTTTTTAGTATTTTAGGGGTTTTATGGTTTTTAGGGGGTATTAAATTTTTTTTACATTTTCATGAAAATTTAGGTGTTTTAGGATTTTGAGGTTTTTTAGGGGTTTTTAGGGGTTCTTAGGTTTTTTAGGGTTTTTCAAGGGTTTCGGGGTTTTTAGGGGGGGTTGAGTTTTTAGGGTTTTAAAGATATTTTGGAGTTTTTTTTTAACATTTTTAGTGGTTTTAAGGGGTTTTTTAGTTTTTAGTCGGTCTTTAGGGTTTTTATGGGGGTTTTGTGGTTTTTTAAGGATTTAGTGGTTTTTTTGGTTTTCAGGGGCTTTTCGTGGTTTTTATGGGCTTTTACATTTTCATGGATTTTAAGGGGTTTTTTAGGATTTATAGGGTTTTTAGGGTTTTTAGGGATTTTCAAGTTTTTAGGGTTTTTCAGGGGTTTCTGGGTTTCTGGGTTTTTTAGGATTTTTATGTTTTTTGGGGTTTTAGGGTTTTTTGAGTTTTTAGGGTTTTAACGTTTTTTCCAGAATTATTAAACATTTTTAGGATTTTTATAGTTTTTAGTGATTTTTAGTGTTTTTTATGGGTGTTTAGTATTTTTTATCATTTTTATGGGTTTTAATGGTTTTTATGGTTTTCATGGGTTTTCAGGGTATTTTGGGTTTTTTACGTTTCCATGTATTTTTAGGGGGGTTTTAGAATTTTTATGGTTTTTCAGGTTTTTTGGAATTTTCAGTCTTTTTTAGGGTTTTCAAGTTTTTTTGGGTTTCTATGTTTTTTCTGGTTATTTTTGGTCTTTCGGGTTTTTAGGGGATTTTTTGATTTTTTTTAAAAGGTTTTTAAGTTTTTTAGAGTTTTTTTAACTTTTTAGGGGTTTCAGGTTTTTTAGAGTTTTTAGTGGGTTTTAAGGGTTTTTATGTGTTTTGGGTTATTTCAAGGTTTTAGGGGTTTTTATGGTTTTAATGATTTTTAGGGTTTTTTGGGCATTTTACATTTTCATGGATTTTGAGGGGTTTTTTTAGGATTTTTATCAATTTTAGGGTTTTTAGGGGTTTTATTGATTTTGAGGGTTTTAGGATAGTTTTGGGGGGTTTTATGTTTTTCCATGGTTTTTTGGGTCTTTCGGTTTTAGGGGTTTTTTGAGTTATTTATGGTTTTAAGGTTTTTTAGTGTTTTTAAAGTTTTTAGGGGTTTAAGGGGTTTTTAGAGTTTTCAGTGGGTTTTTTGGGTTTTTTGGATTTTTTGGGTTTTTTAAGGTTTTTAACGGTTTTTGGGTTTACAGTGGTTTTTTTGGGGAGTTCTAGGGTTTGTTATGTTTCATGGATTTCAGGGGTTTTTAAAGATTTTGATGGCTTTTATGGTTTTTTAGGGTTTCTAGGGATTTTGAGTTTTTTTAGTTTTTTGAATGTTTTTAAGGTTTTTAGGGTTTTTCCAGGATTTTAGGGTTTGTTTGGATTTTTAGGGTTATTTTTCGAGTTTTTAGAGTTTTATGGGTTTTTAGAGTTTTATGGGTTTTTAGAATTTTTCAAAGTTTTAGTCGTTTTAAGGGTTTTTAGAGTTTTTAGTGGTTTTTATAGGTTTTGTGGATTCTTTGGGGTTTTAAAGGCTTTTAGAGTTATTAATAGTTCATGGGGTTTTCAGTGTTTTTTATGTTTTCATCAATTTTTAGGGGGTTTTATTATTTTTATGGTTTTGAAGGTTTTTAGGGGTTTTAGGGATTTGGGGGGGGGGTTAGGGTTTTTCAGGGGTATTGAGGGGTTTTAGGGTGTAACGTCCCGGATCTGGGTGCCACTCAACGGGTGCCCCGAACCCAGTTGGTCACATGAGCTCAAGAGCATTTCCCCAATGCCAGAGGTTGCCGACTAGCAGCGATGGCCCAGGTCTGATAGTGGGGAAACTATGCCCTCATTTGTCAAAGTGTAGCACAAAAAAATACTAAATAGAACATACAACAACAGTGGAACCAAAAAACCATACACTATTTTAAATGAACAACTGCAGTAAAAACAACCAATAGTCATATATATATATAAAGATGATGCAACATGCCTCAAGTTCTAAGAAAATAGCCAGAACATGTTATACAGGAGTACAATACAATACAACAGGAAGTACATGTACAAAAAAAAACAGCTGGCAGCATCGCGAGCCTAAGCTCGGTCCCATGTCCCCTACTCCTCAGCAACAATCATGTACCTGTAAAGGGACCCTTGCCCTTATCCATACCTACAGAAATGTAATCTGTTTGGGCCGAAAACATTACCCAAATAGGGTGTGAGAAATAAATCCCAGTAGGCACCCCACCAAAGGCCTGTGCTCAACTGTGTGAAAAGATGCAACAATAGTGTGCAGTAGTAAAATGAAAAGTAGTGCTCAAAAGTAACTAACTTTACCAGTTATATTGCCATTTTATTATTTATTTTAACCATTCAATTTAATAATATTTTGTGCTCATCAGAACCACGCCCTCAGGCCAATCAGAATCTCGCCCTCAGACTAATGTAGTAAAACCACGCCCTCAGGCTATAGAGTACCTTGCCCTCAGGCGGAATAGAATCTCTCCCTCAGGCCAAACTGAAACGAAACCCTCAGGTAATCAGAATCTATCCCTCAAGCCTTTCCCTCAGGAGGAATAGTATCTCTCCCTCAGGCTATACAAACCACGCCCTCAGGCTAATATAATATCCATGCCCTCAGGCTATAAAGTAACCATGCCCTAAGGCTATACAAGTATCTGGGCCATGCCCAACATATAGACGTGCAATTATTTACAAATCCTCTTAAGGAAAAAGTAATGCATAAAGTAAACATGGCATACCCTCGGGTATCCTATCCAAACGGCTAAACAGAGGAGTGCACCTCGGGGGTGGTCCTGGATCTAAGTAGCGATCCCAAATACCAGTTTATTATCACATTTAATTACCTATATAATTCGAGGTATTTAAACAGCCAAGGCCTCAGCCACACGACACCCCAACATGGGTTCGTAGCACAAAAATACACACAAACACACAACAGTTGGAAATTAAACACCAAGCCACCTACCTCAAACACCTCTGATCAGTATAATCGAACAACGATCCTCTAATATTCTAAGAACGACATAGATCTGAGGTGAAGGAAAAACTCATTCAAACTCAAATAACTTCCCTTAGAGGAAGAATTGGCAAGAACAACTTAAGGAGAGTGGAGGGCTTACCCGTGCGGTTCTAATGAGATCGTCAGAGGTGAAAACGGATTCCCAACACTTGATCTGGAGATCCTCGAAGGTCCTACCTCCTCTCTCGACTCCTTCCGGTTCTAAGCCAATCCTGTGAACAGGGTTGACTACTGCCCATTTTAAGCGAAAAAAACAAACTACACAGCTTGTACTTCTCAAGTACACATCATGTACTTTTTCATTTAATTGTTCCCCTGGCGGCACTGCCAAACTATTCATCCGTCGACATGAGTACACGGTATGTACTCCTGATTACACGGCGTGTACTGTTGCTCGTCTGGTAGCTACTTCCACCGCCTTACTGTTTGCCTGCTGAATGACTACATGGCGTGTAAATACCCACTACACAACGTGTAGTCGATTTTTACACCCTTCGTCGCCGACATGGATACACACCCTATGTACTCATCCCACACGGCCAAAGTACATGGCGTGTGGAATACGACATGTAGTCCCAAAATTTAGGATTTTCCCCCATTTTCATTATTTTCTCAAAAACACTTATGGAAAAGAGAAAAAAAGAAACCCGTACCTCAAAAATAAGAACACGGTGTGTACTGTCGCTCGGCTGGCAGCTACTTCCACCGCCTTACAATTTTCCTGCCGACTGACTACACGGCGTTTAAATACCCACTACACGGCATATAGTTGGGTTTTACACCCTTCGTCACCAACATGGCTACACACCCTATGTACTCATCCCACACGGCCAAAGTACACGACGTGTGGAATAGTACACGGTGTGTAGTCCCAAAATTTATGATTTTTCCCCATTTTCCTTATTTTCTCAAAAACACTTAAGGAAAAGAGAAAATAAGAAACCCGTACCTCAAAAATAAGAACCAGGTTCTTACAAACTTCCCCCCTAAAAACAATTCATCCCCGAATTTCTCTTCCAAGGGTGGTGAAGATAAAGCTCAGAACAGCACTGGCCACTGAGCACGTACGTCGGTCTCCCGCTCCCAAGTTTCGTCCTGCACTCGGCCATGCTGCGATAACACCCGTATGAGAGGAACTGATTGGACTCAGAGAACCTTCGTGCTCTTATCCATGATGCAAATCGTATGCTCCTCAAAGGGCGCATCGATCTGAAGCTCAACCTCCTCGGGCTGAAAAACGTGAGACGGGTCTGAATGATAGCGGTACAACTGAGATACATAGAAGATGTCGTGCATGGTCCGATACCACTATGTTAACTGTAACTAATAGGAAACTGGTCCGACTCTCTCCATAACCTCAAATGGCCCCACATACCTCGGTGAAAGTTTACCCTGTCTCCTGATCCGCTTGTGTCCCAACCTCGGCGAAACACGTAAAAAGACCTGATCCCCGACCACGAACTCCAAGAGTCGTCTGCGGCGATCAACATAAGATTTATGACGAGACTGTGCGGTAGCCATCCTCTTCTGAATCAAATGGACCTGCTCAGAAGTCTCTTGCACGAGATGTGGTCCCAGTAAAGCTGCCTCACCTGCCTCTAACCAGCACAAGGGTGATCGGCATGGACTACCATATAAATCCTCGTAAGGTGCCATCTCAATAGTCGCCTGAAAACTGTTATTATAGGCAAACTTGACCAAGGGTATGTGCTTCTCCCAAGAGCCCCCAAAGCCTAGGATGCATGCACACAGCATGTTTTAAGGTTTTTTTAACATTTTTAGGGGTTTAAAGGATTTTTTGGCTTTTTAGTGGTTTTTAGGGTTTTATGTGTTTTTATGGATTTTAAGGCTTTTATGGGGTTTTATGGTTTTTCAGGGGTTTCTTGGGGGTTTTAGAGGTTTTTTACTTTTTCGTGGATTCTTAAGGGTATTTGAGGATTTTTATGGTATTTATAGTTTTTTAGGTTTTCTAGGGATTTTGAGAGTTTTTCAAGAGTTTTTAGGGTTTTCATGGTTTTAGGGTCTTTTTTGTGCTTTTAGGGTTTTTTTTTGAGTTTTTGGGGTTTTAAGGGTTTTTAGAGTATTTTAACATTTTTAGGGGTTTTAAGGGATTTTAAGGGTTTTTAGAGTTTTTCATGGTTTTTAGAGTTTCTATTGATTTTTTTATGGTTTTTAGAAGATTTTAGGGTTTTTTATGGTTTTCAAGGGTTTTTAGGGTTTTTAGGGTTTTTTACATTTTCATGGTTTTTTGGGTTTTTATGGTTTTTAGGATTTTTCAGAGTTTTTAGGGGTTTTTTTTTGAGTTTTTTGGGTTTTTTTGAGTTTTTTAGGGTTTTAAAGTTTTTTAGTGTCTTTAGGGGTTTTAAAGGCTTTTAGAGTTTTTAGTTTTCTTTTAGGGTTTTTATGTGGTTTTAGGGTTTTTTAATGTTTTTTGGGTTTTATGGTTTTTAGAGATTTTTCAGGGTTTTTAAGGTTTTTATCGAGTTTTAGATTTTTTTAATGTTTTTATGGGTTTTATGGTTTTTATATATTTTCATGTTTTTTAGGGTTTTTTACATCATTATAGATTTTTAGGGTTTTTTTTTATTTTTATGGTTTTTAGGGTTTTAAGGATTTTTTAGGGTTTTTAGGGTTTTAGGGATCTTTAGATTTTTTAAGGGTTTTCATGGTTTTTAGAATTTTTTTAAAGTTTCTTTGGGTTTGTAAAGTTTTTTTTACAATTTTTTAACATTTTTAGCATTTTTAAGTGTTGTTAGACTTTTTAGTGGTTTTTAGGGTTATTATGGGCTTTAGGGTTTTTACATTTTCATTAATTTTTAGGGGGTTTTAGGATTTTTATGTTTTTTTGGGTTTTTAGGATTCTGAGGGACTTTGAGTGGTTTTAGGGGTTTTCAACTATTTTAGGGGGGTTTTAGGTTTTTAGGGTCTTTTGAGTTTTTAGGGTTTTATTTTAATTTTTCTATGGTTTTAAGGGGTTTTTTGAGATTTTTAACATTTTTATGGGTTTTAAGGGTTTTTGGAGTCTTTAAAGGCTTTTATGGGTTTTTAGATTTTTTTAATGTTCTAGGGGTTTTTATGGGTTTCAGTGATATTTTAGTGTTTTATGGTTTCTACATTTTGATAGATTTTTTGGGGATTTTTAGGATTTTTTTGGTATTTAGGGTTTTTTAGGGTTTTTATATATTTTGAAGGTTTTTAGGTGTTTTCGGGGTTTTTTGGGGTTTTTTTGGGTTTTTATGGTTTCTTTCAGTTTTTATGGTTTTTAAGGTTTTTTAAAGCTTTTTAATGTTTATTTGAGTTTTAATAGTTTTTATGTTTTTATTGGGTTTTTAGGGGTTTTATGGGTTTTTAGGATATTTTTATGGTTTTTAGGTGTTTTAATGGTTTTCAGTGTTTGTGGTAATTACATTTTCATGGATTGTTAGTTTTTTTTATTTTTAGGGTTTTTTGGGTTTTTAGGATTTTGGGGTTTTCAGGGTTTTCCGGGTTTTTAGGGATTTTCAGGGGGTTTTAGGGTTTTAGGGTTTTTATGGTGTTTTTGGGTTTATGGGATTTTTAGTTTTTTAGGGTTTTATGTGTTTTTATAGTTTTCAGGGTTTTTTTTTATTTTAAGGTTTTTTTAGGGTTTTTACATTTTCATGGATTGTTGGGGTTTTTTCTGAATTTTTTTGGTTTTTAGGGTTTAGGGGGTTTTTAAGGATTTGGGGGGTTTTAGGGGTTTTTATAGCTTTCATGGTTTTCAGGGGTTTTATGGTTTTTAGGGTTTTCAGGGTTTTAGGGTTTTTTTTAGGGTTTTAAGTTTTTTTATAGTTTTTAGGGTTTTGAATGGTTTTTATAGTTTTTAGTTGTTTTTAAGTGTTTTTAGGGGTTTTTGGGGTTTTTATTGGTTTTTATAGTTTTTGGGAGTTTTTATTGTTTAAGGGGGTTTTCCAGGTTTTTCGGGTATTTTATGTTTTTATGGATTTTTTGGTATTGTTATGGTTTTTAGTGTTTTTTAGGGTTTTTTGGTATTTTGGGGGTTTTTAGAGGTTTTTAAGGGTTTTCAAGGTTTTTACGGTCTTTTTGGGTTTTTAGTTTTTTTTAAGTTTTTAATGTTTTTAAGGATTTTTAGAGTATTTTAACGTTTTTAGGGGTTTATAGGATTTTTAGAGTTTTATGGTTTTTAGGGGTTTTCAGGGTTTTTTTAAGGTTTTAAGGGTTTTTATGGTTTTTAGGGTTTTTATGGTTTTTACATTTTCATCGATTTTTAGGGTGTTTCTAGGATTTTTATGGGTTTTTTGGTGTTTTGAGGGTTTTTTGAGATTTTTGGGGAGTTTAGGGTTTTCAAGGGTTTTTAGGGGTTTTATAGTTTTTCAGAGTTTTTAGGGTCTTTTGGGGTTTCTAGGGTTTTTGAGTTTTTTTCGTTTTTAGGGGTTTGTAGGGATTTTTCAGTTTTTTAAACATTTTTCAAGGTTTTTGGATCTTTTTCGGATTTCAGGGTTTTTTTAGTTTGTTAGGGTTTTAAGGGTTTTTAGAGGTTTTTAACATTTTTAGGGGCATTATGAGATTTTTGAGTTTTTAGTGGTTTTCTAAGGTTTTTATGGGTTTTGAGGGTTTTTTAAGGTTTTTAAGGGGTTTTATAGTTTTTAGGGTTTTTATGTTTTTATGTTTTCTTGGATTTTTAGGTGTTTTTTAGGATTTTTATTATTTTTGGGGTTTTCAGGATATTGAGGTTTCTTAGGGTTTTACAAGGTTTTTAGGGTTATAGGGTTTTTCTAGATTTTTAGGGTCCTTTTGGGTTTTTTTTTGTGTTTTTTTTTATTAATTTTTTTTATAGTTTTCTAACATTTTTAAAGGTTTAAAGTTTAATATTTTTTAGTGATTTTTTAGGGTTTTTATGGGGTTTTAGGGGGGGTTTGGTTTCAAGGGGTTTTCGATGGTTTTCAGGGTTTTTTACATTTTCATATTTTTTAGGGGTTTTTAAGAATTTTATGGTTTTTACACTTTTTAATGATTTTTTGAGATTTTGAGGTTATTTGAGGTTTTTTCATGAGGTTTTTAGGATTTTAGGGGTTTTCAAGGTTTTTAGTGCGTTTTTGGGTTTTTCTGTCATTTTTTGGTATTAAGGTTTTTTAGTGTTTTTAATGTTTTTAGGTTTTTTAAGGATTTTTAGAGTTATTAGAGATTTTAATGTTTTAATGGTTTTAAAGTTTTTTAAAGTTTTTTAGGGGTTTTAAGGGTTTTCAGGGGTTTTTAGGGTTTTTAGGTTTTTTTTACATTTTCATAAATTTTATGGGGTTTTTAGGAATTTTGTGATGTTTAGGGTTTCGGGGGTTTTAACTATTTTAAGGGTTTTGATGGGTTTTTCAGTTTATTGTGGTTTTAATGGTTTTTGTAAGGTTTTTTTCGGGGGTTTTGGGTTTTTAGTGTCTTTTTGAGTTTTTAAGGGTTGTTTAGGTTTTTTAGAGTTTTTTTTATCATTTTTATGGGTTTTAAGATTTTTAGTGTTTTTAGTTGTTTTTAGGGTTATTATTAGTATATAGGGTATTTTTAGGTTTTTAGGGGCTTTTATGATTTTTCGGGGGTTTTCAGGGTTTTTAGTGTTTTTTATGTTTTTAAGGATTTTTAGGGTTTTATAGGATTTTAAGGGTTTTTAGGGTTTTTAGGCTTTTGAGGGTTTTTATGGGTTTTTAGGGTTTCTAGTGTTTTTAGGGTTCCTAGGGGATTTCAGGGTTTTTAGGGTATTTTTGGGTTTTTATGTTTTTTTTGAGTTTTTTAGTGTTTTTAATGTTTTTAGAGTTTTTTAACATTTTTTTCGGTTTTAAGGGTTTTTAAAGTTTTTAGTGGTTTTTAGAGTTTTATGGGGTTTTAGGGGTTTTAAGTTTTTTAAATGTTTTTATGGGTTTCAGTGTTTTTTAGGGCTTTTAGGGCTTTTATGTTTTCATAAATTTTTAGGTGTTTTTTAGAATTTTTACAGATTTTAGGATTTTTTTGGATTTTTAGGTGTTTTGGGGGGTTTTTTGGGATTTTTAAGGTTTTTCAGGGTTTTTATGGTCTTTTGGTTTCTTTATGATTTTTTTTTGTTTTTTAGTGTTTTCATGATTTTTAATAGTTTTTAACGTTTTTAGGGGTTTTAAGGGTTTTAGAGTTTTCAGTGGTTTTTAGGGTTTTTAGGGTTTCTAAGGTTTTTAG
Organism: Viscum album; assembly: GCA_963277665.1. NCBI lineage: Eukaryota > Viridiplantae > Streptophyta > Magnoliopsida > Santalales > Viscaceae > Viscum > Viscum album. The sequence continues at coordinate 1,772,398,906 of OY728156.1, read as the reverse complement.
AGGTTCATATGGTTTTGAGTGTTTTTTTTTTCAGGGTTTTTTATGTTTTCATGGATTTTTAGGGATTTTTTTAGAATTTTTATGGTTTTAGGGGGTTTTTTGGTTTTTTTGGTTTTTTGGGTTTTTAAGGGTTTTTAGGATCTTTTTGGGTTTTTGGTGTTTTTTGAGCTTTTTAGGGGTTTTAAGGTTTTTAGAGTTTTTAAACATTTTTAGGGGTTTTAAGAGTTTTTAGAGTTTTTAGTGGTTTTATGGTTTTTATGGGTTTTTAGGATTTTTAAAGGTTTTTTGGGATTTTTATGGTTTTATGGGGTGTTTAGGGTTTTTAGAGTTTTTATGTTTTCATGGATTTTTAGGGTTTTTTATATTTTTTATGGTTTTTAGTTTCTTAGGATTTTTAAGGATTTTTAGGGGTTTTCTGGGTTTTTAGGGGGTCTTAGGGTTTTCTTTAGGGTTTTTAGGGTCTTTTGGGTTTTTAGGGGTTTTTTTTGAGTTTTTTAGGGTTTTTTGAGTTTTTTACAAGGTAAAGTTTTTTAGTTTCTTAACAATTTTAGGGGTTTAAAGAGTATTTAGAGATTTTAGTTGTTTTTAGGGTTTTTATGGGTTTTTAGAGTTTTAAGGTTTTCAAGGGTTTTTATAGTTTTTAGGAGTTTTTTTAGGGGTTTTTACATTTTCATTCATTTTTGGGGGGTTTTTTTTAGGATTTTGGGGGTTTTAAGGTCTTGTTGATTTTTTTGGGTTTTTTTGGTGTTTTTTAGGGTTTTAAATTTTTTTAAAGTTTTAAATTTTTTTAATAGTTTTAATGGGATTTTAGCGTTTTTAGTGGTTTTTAGGGTATTTTAGGGTTTTCAGGGTTTTCTTAAGGGGTTTTAGGGTTTTTTACGTTCTCATGAATTTTCAAGGGTATTTTTAGATTTTAAGTGTTTTTATGCTCCTTTTAGGTTTTTAGAGTTTTTTTGAATTTATTAGAGGTTTTATAGTTTTTAGAGTTTTTAATGTTTTTGGGGTTTAAAGGGGTTTTTGTGTTTTAGTGGGTTTTAATGGGGTTTTAGGGTTTTCAAGGTTTTTAGGGGGTTTTATGGTTTTTAGAGTTTTCAGGGTTTTTAGGGTTTTTTTCATTTTCATGGATTTTTTAGGGTTTTTTAGGATTTTTGTGGGTTTTAGTGTTTTTAGGGTTGTTTTTGGGTTTTTAAGGGTTTTTTGTTTTTTTTAAGATTTTTTAGAGTTTTTAAACATTTTTTGGGATTTTATGGGTTTTTAGAGATTTTAGTAGTTTAGGGTTTTTATGTGGTTTTAGAGTCGAAAGGTTGTTAGGGGTTTTGATGGTTTTCAGGTTTCCTATATGTTTTTATGTTTTTATGGATTTTTAGGGGTATTTTGGTTTTTTAGGATTTTCATTCTTTTTGGGGTTTTTTGGGATTTTTAGGGTTTATAGGGGTTTTCAAGAGTTTTTATGATTTTTTGGATTTTTTAGGGGTTTAATGGTTTTTAGAGTTATTTATAGTTTTTAGGGTTTTAAGTGTTTTTAGAGTTTTTAGTGGTTTTTATGGGTTTTTAGGTTTTTTAAGGGTTTTAGGGTTTTATGGTTTTTTTAGTTTTAGGTTTTGAGGTTTTTAGGGGTTTTAGGGTTTTTATGGGTTTTCAAGGTTTTTAAGGTTTTTAGGGTTTTTTAAGTTTTCATGGATTTTTAGTGGTTTTTTAGGATTTTTATGGTTTTACGGTTTTTATTGTTTTTAGGGATTTTGAGAGGTTTTAGGGTTTTTCATATGCTTTTAGGGGTTTTTAAAGTTTTTAGGGTGTTTGGGTTTTTAGGTTTTTTAAGTTCTTTAGGATTTAAAATGTTTTTTAGAGTTTTCAATGTTTTAGGGGTTTTAAGGGTTTTTAGAGTTTTTATTGGATTTTAGGGATTTATGGGTTTTTATGGCTTTTTGGGGGTTTTGGTTTTAAGGGATTTTGGATATTTTTAGGGTTTCTACATTTTCATGGAGTTTTTGGGGGGTTTTAGGTTTTTTTTTTGTTTTTTTTTTTGTTTTTTTTTATTATTTTTACGGATTTTGAAGGATTTTTTGAGGTTTTAGGGGGGGTTTAGGTTTTTTTTGGGGGGGGGGGGGGGTCTGGGGTTTTAGGGTCTTTTGGGGATTTAGGGTTTTTTTTTAGTTTTTAGGGGTTTTAGGGGTTTTTAGAGTTTTTTAAAGTCTTTAGGCATTTTAAGGTTTTCTAGAGTTTTAGTGGGTTTTAGGTTTTTTTATGTTTTATTGTAATTTTAGGGGTTTTTTAGAATTTTTTTTCATTTTTAGGGTATTTAGGGATTTTGAGGGGTTTTAGGGTTTTTTAGAGGTTTTTAGCATGTTTAGGGGTTTGTAGGGTTTTTTGGGTTTTTTTTTGATTTTTTAGGTTCTTTAATATTTTTTTGCGTTTTTTAACATTTGTAGGGGTTTTTATAGTTTTTAGTGGTTTTTAGTGTTTTTATGGGTTTTTAGGGATTTTTATGGTTTTTAGGGGTTTTTCTGGTTTTCAGGGTTTTTTTGGTTTTTTTATGTTTTCATGGATTTGAGGGGTTTTTTGGATTTTTTGGTTTTTATGGTTTTTGTGGATTTTAGGGATTTTGAGGGTTTTTAGTATTTGTCAGGTGTTTTTAGGGTTTTTAGGGTTTTTAGGGTTTTTAGGGTCTTTTGGGGTTTTCATGATTTTTTCAGTTTTTTATGGTTTTTAAGGTTTTTTAGAGTTTCTCGACATTTTTAGGGGTTTTAAGGGTTTTTAGATTTTTTTAGTTTTATTAGGGTTTTTATGGTTTTTTTGGGTTATATGGTTTTAAGGGATTTTTCATGGATTTTAGGACTTTTTTAAAATTTTCATGAATTTTTGGGTTTGTTTTGATGTTTTTTATAGTTTTTAGTGTTTTTAGGGTTTTTAGGGATTTTAGGGGGTTTTAGGGTTTTAGGGTTTTTTTAAGTTTTCATGGGGTTTAAAGAATTTTTAACAAGGCAATGTTTATTATTGTTTTTTTAATGTTTCAAGGGGGTTTTAATGTTTTTAGAAATTTTAGTGGGTTTTTAGGATTTCTATGGGTTTTTAGGATTTGTCTAAGGTTTTAAGGGTTTTTTTATGTTTTTCGGGGGGGTTTAAGGTTTTTTACCTTTTCATGGATTTATAGGGGTTTTGAGGAATTTTATGGTCTGTAGGATTTTTTAGGATTTTTAGACATTTTGAGAGTTTTCAGGGTTTTTAAGGGGTTTTAGCGTATTTAGTGGTTTTAAGGGTTTTAGGTTTTTTTTTAGTTTTTAGGGGTTCTAAGATTTTTTAGATTTTTAAACCTTTTTATGGGTTTTTATGGTTTTTAGATATTTTAGTGGTTTTGGGGGGGTTTTATGGGTTTGTAAGGTTTCTTCTGGGTTTTAAGGTTTTTAAGGTTTTTAGGGTTGTTTACGGGTTTGTAGTGTTTTTTAGGTTTTCATGGATTTTTTGTGGTCTTTTAGATTTTTATGTTTTTTTTGGGGGGGGGGGGTAGGGTTTTTAGTGATTTTGAGGGTTTTTAGGGTTTTGTAGGGTTTTAGGGTCTTTTGGGGTTTTAGGGTTTTTTTTTAGTTTTGTGAGGTTCCTAGAGGGTATGGGGTTTTTTTTATGTTTTTATGGAATTTTAGGGGATATTTAGAATTTTTATGGGTTTTAGGGGTTTTTTATATTTTGAGGGTTTTATGGATATTTAGGGGTTTAAGTTTTTTATTGTTTTGAGGGTTTTAGGTCTCTTTGGGTTTTTAGGGCCTTTTTGAGTTTTTAGAGTTTTTAATTTTTTTGGGGTTTTAAGGTCTTTAGAGATTTCTGTGGGTTTTTAGGGTTTTTAGGATTTTATGGTTTTTTAGGGTTTTTAAGGTTTTTAGGGGGTTTTATGGTTTCAAGTGTTATTTAGGTTATTTAGGGTTTCTTATATTTTTATGGATTTTTAGTTGTTTTTTAGGATTTTTATGGTTTTTAGGGATTTTAGGAATTTTGATTGTTTATGAGAATTTTCAGTGGTTTTTGGGGGTTTTAGTGTTTTTTCAGGGTTTTTAGTTTCTTTTTGGGTTTTCAGGGTTTTTTTAGTTTGTAGGGTTTAAATATTTTTTTAGAGTTTTTTAACATTTTGACGGGTTTTATGTGTTTTTAGAGGTGTTAGTTGTTTTTAGGGTTTTTATGTGTTTTTTGGATTTTTAAGGTTGTTAGTGGTTTAGGGTTTTTAGGGGGTTTTTACGCCTTTATGGATTTTTAAGGGTTTTTAAAGATTTTTAACGGTTTTTATGGATTTAAAATTTTTTTTATGTTTTTCAAGGGTTTTTAGGATTTTTAGATGTTTAAGGGTTTTTAGGTCTTTTTTGTTTTTAGGGTTTTTTGAGTTTTTTAGGGTTTCTAATATTTTTAGAGTTTTTATTTTTTTTCATGGGTTTTTGGGGTTTTTATATTTTTAGTGGGTTTTTGGGGTTTTATGGGTCTTTAGGGTTTTTAAGGGTTTTAGGGATTTTTTTGGTTTTTTTGGTTTTTAGGGGTTTTTCTGGTTTTTTTTAGATTTTTTACTTTTTTCTTAGATTTTTATGGGTTTTTTATGATTTTTGTTGTTTTTAGGGTTTTACGAGGTTTTAAGGGTCTTTTTGGTTTTAGTGTTTTTTGAGATTTTGTAAGGTTTTTTGGATTTTTTATAATTTTTTAATGTTTTTAGGGGTTTAAAGGCTTTTAGAGTTTTTAGTGGTTTATGGGTTTTAATATTTTTTTTAGGTTTTTACTGGTTTTTGTGGTTTTCAAAGGTTTTTCTAGGTTAATAGGCTTTTTTACATTTTCTTGGATTTTTAGGGTTTTTTCAGTTTTGTTTTTGTTTTTAGGGTTTTTATGGTTTTTAGGGATTTTAAGGGTTTTAGGGTGGGTTTCGGCATTTTTAGGGTCTTTTTGGGTTTTTTGGGGTTTTTGAGTTTTGTACGGTTTTAAGGTTTTTTTAGAGTTTTTTAACGTTTTTAGGGTTTGTAGGTTTTTCGAGTTTTTAGTGGTTTTAGGGTTTTTAGGGGATTTAGGGTTTTTAAGGTTTTTTGGGGTTTTGTGATTTTATGGTTTTTTAGGATTTTTATGGATTTTTACAATTTTGATGATTTTTTAGGGTTTTTAGGATTTTTATTGTTTTGGGGGGTTTTAGGGTTTTTAAGGTTTTTAGGGTTTTTAGGGTTTTCTAGGGGTTTTCTTTTCTTTTTGGGTTTTTTAGGGTTTTTTTGAGTTTTTAGGAGTGTAATGGTTTTTTAGAGTTTTTAACATTTTAGGGGTTTTAAGAGTTTTTAGAGTTGTTAGTGGTTTTTTGAGGGTTTTTACGGGTTTTTAAGGTTTTTAGTGGTTTTTATGTTTTTTTAACGGTTTTGCAGGGTTTTTTGGGTTTTTATCATTTTCATGGATTTTTAGGGTTTTTTAGGATTTTTAGGATTTTTACTGTTTTTACATTTTTTTAGTGATTTTGAGGGTTTTAGGGGTTTTCTAGGAGTTTTAGGGTGTCTAGGGGTTTTTTGGGTTTTTTGGTTTTTTGGGTCTTTTTGGGTTTTTTGGGTTTTTTTGAGTTTTTTTTTGGGTTTTAATGTTTTTAGAGTTTTTTTTAACATTTTTTGAGGTTTTAAGGCTTTGTGGAGTTTTAGTGGTTTTTAGTGGTTTTTTGTGGGTTTTAGTGGTTTTTAGTGGTTTAAGGTTTTTTGGGTTTTTAGGGTTTTTTAATGTTTTTAGTGTTTTTATGATTTTTAGTGGTTTTTCATTGTTACTTTGGGTTTTTACGTTTTCATGGAATTTAGATGTTTTTTAGGATTTTTATGGTTCTAGCATATTTTTGGTTTTTGGGGATTTTGAGGGTTTAAGGGGTTTTTTCTGGGTTTTAGGGATTTTATGGGGTTTCAGAGTTTTTAGGGCCTTTTTGGGTTTTTAGATTATTTTTTAGTTTTTAGGGTTTTAAGGTTTTTTAGATTTTTTAGGGTTTTCATGGATTTTCTTGGGTTTTAGAGTTTTTTTGGGTTTTTAGGGTCTTTTTGGGGATTTAGGGGTTTTTTGAGTTTTTTAACCGTTTGAAGGTTTTTTAGATTTTTTTGACATTTTTAGGGGGTTTTGGCTTTTTAGAGTTTTTAGTGGTTTTAGGGTTTTTATGGTTTTCAGTGGTTTTTATGCTCTTTTTTGGGTTTTTAGGTTTTTTTAGTGTTTTAGGGTTTTTTTGTTTTTAGAGTTTTAAATTTTTTTAGGGGTTTAAAGATTTTTAGTGCTTTTAGTGGGTTTTTTGGGATTTTATGGGGTTTTTCTAGTTTTTTAAGTTTTTAGGGATTTAATTGTTTTCAGGATTTTTTTAGGGTTTTTAGATTTTTTTATGTTTTCATTGATTTTTAGGGGTTTTTTGGATTTTTGTGGTATATTAGGGGTTTTAATGATTTTGGTGAATCTTTGGGGTTTTAGGGTTTTTAAGGTTTTTCTGGTTTTTAGGGACTTGGGTTTTTAGGGTCTTTTTTTAATTTTGTAAGGTTTTTAGGTGTTTTATGGTTTTCAATGGTTTTTCAGGGTTTTTAGAGTTTTTTCATGGATTTTTAGGGGGTTTAGGGTTTTAGGGTTTTTTGGGATATTTATGTTTTTTTAGGGATTTTGTGGGTTTTTTTGATTTTTTCAGATGTTTTAAGGGTTTTTAGTGATTTTAGGGTTTTTAGAGTCTTTTTGGGGTTTTTAGGGTTTTTTTGAGTTTTTAAGGATTTAAGTTTTTGTAAAAGTTTTAACATTTTTTATGGTGTTTAAGGGTTTTAGTGTTTTTAGGGGTTTTATAGGTTTTTAGGTTTTTGTATGGTTTTTAGGGTGGTTTATGTTTTAGTGTTTTTTAGGGTTTAGGGTTTTTTACATTTTCATGGATTTTTTTAAAAAAAATAGGATTTTCATTGGTTTTTAGGTTTTTAGTGGTTTTCAGGTTTTTAGGGTCTTTTGGGATTTAGGGTTTTTTTTGTTTTTTTTTGGGTTTTTATAGTTTTTTATCATTTTTAGAGGTAATAAGGGTTTTTTGAGTTTTTTTGGGTTTTAGGGTTTTTTGGTTTTTATGGGCATTTATGGTTTTTAGGGGGTTTTATGAGTTTTTATGGATTTTTACATTTTCATGGATTTTTAGGGGATTTTTAGGGTTTTTATGGGTTTTAGGGTTTTATGGTTTTGAGGGATTTTGAGGGTTTTCAAGGGGTTTTTAGGATTTTTTTTTGGAGTTTTAGGGTTTTTAGGGTTTTTAGGGTCTTTTGGACTTTTTGGTTTTTTTTGAGTTTTTAGAGGTTTTAAGGTTTTTTAAATATTTTTAACATATTTATGGGGTTTAATGATTTTTAGAGTTTTTAATTAGTTTTTAAGGTTTTTATGGATTTTGGGGGTTTATAATGTTTTTAAATTTTTTTTTGGTTTTCATGGTTTTTAATGGTTTTTTACATTTTCATGGGTTTTTGGTGGTTTTTATGATTTTGATGGTTTTTTTGGGTTTTTAGGGTTTCTATGGTTTTGGAGGGTTTTTAGTGTTTTAAGGGGGTTTTAGGATTTTAGGGTTATTCGGGGCTTTTAGTGTCTTTTTGGGTTTTTAGGGGATTTTTTCAGTTTTATAGAGTTTTTAAGGGTTTTTAGAGTTTTTTACATTTTTGGGGGTTTTAAAGGGTTTTTAGTGGGTTTTTTTTTTGGGTTTTTTGGGGTTTTTTTTAGTTTTTAAGGTTTTATGGTTTTCGAGGGTTTTTCAGGGTTTTTGGGGTTTTTATGTTTTCATGGATTTTTAGGGTGTTTATGGGGTTTTTAGGGGTTTTAAGGTTTCTAGGGGTTTTAGGGTCTTTTGGGTTTAGGGTTTTTTTTAGTTTTTTACGATTTTTAATATTTTTCTGAGTTTTTTAATGTTTTTAGTGGTTTAAAGGTTTTTTAGTTTTCAGCTATTTATTATGGTTTTATGTGTTTTTAGGGTCAGGTAAGGTTTTAGGAATTTTGATTATTTTTACGGTTGTTCAGGGGGTTTTAGGGTTTTAAGAGTTTTTCTAGGTTTTTAGGGTCTTTTGGGTTTTAAGGGTTTTTTTGTGTTTTCAAGGGTTTTAAGGTATTTTATATTTTTTTTAATATTTTTTATGGTTTTGAAAGGTTTTTTGAGTTTTCTGTGGGTTTTTAGGGATTTGTATGGGGTTTTGGGGTTTTTTAAGGTTTTTATGGTTTTTACGGGTTTCTCAATGTTTTTAGGGTTTTTTTACATTTTTCATGGCTTTTGAGGGGTTTTTAGGATTTTTTTGGTTTTTGGGTTTTTATGGATTTTGAAGGTTTTTAGGGGGTTTAATGGTTTTCAGGGTTTTCCATGTCTTTTTGGGTTTTTAGGTGTTTTTTTAATTTTTGATGGTTTTATGGTTTTTTTATTTTTAAAGTGTTTAGGTGTTTTAAGAGTTTTAGGGTTTATAGTGATTTTTAGGGTTTTTATTGGTTTTTTATAGTTTTTTAAGGTTTTAGGGATTTGAAGTATTTTATGGGTTTTTTGGGGTTTTTTGGTTTCAAGGGGTTTTCAATGGTTTCCAGGGTTTTTTACATTTTCATAGATTTTTAGGAGTTTTTAAGAATTTTATGGTTTTTACACTTTTTAATTATTTTTTTGGAGATTGAGGTTTTTTTATGTTTTTCAAGGGTTTTTTAGAATTTTAGGGGTTTTCAAGGGTTTTTAGTGCCTTTTGGGGGTTTTCGGGTTTTTTTAGGGTATCAAGTGTTTTTAGTGTTTTTTAATGTTTTTAGGGGTTTTAATGATTTTTAGAGTTATTAGAGATTTTATGGTTTTTATAGCTTTAAGGTTTTTCAAATATTTTTAGGGGTTTCTATGGTTTTGAGGGGGTTTTCAGGGCTTTTAGGGTTTTTTTACATTTTCTATTTTGAGTTTTTAATGGTTGTTCAGATTTTTTAGAGTTTTTTTATCATTTTTATGGGTTTTAAGGATTTTTAGAGTTTTTAGTGGTTTTTAGGGTTTTTATTAGTATATACGGTATTTTAAGGTTTTTAGGGATTTTTATTATTTTCTGGGGGTTTTCAGGGTTTTTGGTTTTTTTATGTTTTCAAGGATTTTTAGTGTTTTTTAGGATTTTAAGGGTTTTTATTGGTGTTTAGGGTTTCTAGGGTTTTTAGGGTTCCTAGGGGCTTTCATGGTTTTTAGGGTATTTTTGGGTTTTTAAGTTTTTTTTGAGTTTTTTTAGGGTTTTTAATGTTTTAAGAGTTTTTTAACATTTTTTGGGAATTTAAGGGTTTTTAAAGTTTTTAGTGGTTTTTAGAGTTTTATGGTGTTTTAGGGTTTTATGTTTTTAAAATGTTTTCATGGGTTTCAGTGTTTTTTAGGGTTTTTAGGTCTTTTATGTTTTCATGGATTTTTAGGTGTTTTTTAGAATTTTTACAGATTTTAGGGTTTTTTTGGATTTGTAGGTGTTTTTGGGATTTTTTTTGGGATTTTTAAGGCTTTTCGGGGGTTTTAGGGTCTTTTTGGTTTCTTCAGGTTTTTTTTTTGTTTTTTTGTGTTTATAAGGTTTTTAATATTTTTTAACGTTTTTAGGGGTTTTTGAGTCTCTTCTTGTTTTAATTTTTATAGAAATTTTTAAAGTTTTTAGGGTTTTTTTTTCAGGTTTTTAGATTTTTTAGTTGCATTTTAGGGTTTTATGGGTTTTTGGGTGGTTTTAAGTTTTTTATGGTTTTTTATAGTTTTTAAGGTATTTCGATATTTTTATAGTTTTTTATGTTTTCATGGAATTTTTGGGGGTTTTATGATTTTTATAGTTTTTAGGGTTGTTAGGGATTGTGAAGGGTTTTAGGGGTTTTAAAGTTTTCAGGGATTTTAGGGTCTTTTTGGGGTTTTAGGGTTTTTTTTCAGCTTTTAAGGGTTTTAAGTTTTTTTAGATTTTTTAACTTTTTTATTGGTTCTAAGGGTTTTTAGTGTTTTTAGTGGTTTTAGGTTTTTTCAGTGTTTTTTTAAAAGGAAAATAGAACTTGATATATGAAAGGGAAAAGGAATTGAATTAAAAAATATCACTATGGGTGAAACAACTACCCTGGATGTCAAAAACAAAAAAAAGAAGAAGAAAACCCCCAGCCAAAGACCAGAATTGCATAGTCCATTGTTCTTATCCACAAGCAAGATTCTGCACAAGTCCATGACCAGACACACCCCAGCCAAGCAAGAAACAGACCGTCAACAACTTGCAATCCCAACAAAGCACATCAAACGACAACCAGAACCAAAAGCACAAAAAACTCCTCCCATACATGAGTAGCCAAAAGCTACCAAACTAAAAACGCATCTCTAAAACCAAACACCACCCAGCAACCTAAGCAATAGAACCCTATCGGCACAAAACCAACCAGTCATGTGTAGTCTCCATATTCACAAGAGACCAGACAAGAGCAACTATGAGAGGTTGTTTTGGGTTTTTAAGTTTTTAGGGAGTTTTATGGTTTTCAAGGGTTTTTCTGAGGGTTTAAGGATTTTGGGGGGTTTTATGGATTTTCGTGGTGTTTTAGGGTTTTTTAGGGTTTTTAGGATCTTTTGTGGGTTTTAGGGTTTTTTGGAGTTTTTTAGGGTTTTAAGGGTTTTTAGAGTTTTTAACATTTTAGGGGTTTAAAGTATTTTTATTGTTTTTAGTATTTTTTAAGTTTTTTAGGGAAATTTATGGTTTTTAGGGTTTTTTATGTATTCTGGATTTTTGGGGTTTTTTCAGGATTTTTATGGTTTTTAAATATTTTTAGAGATTTTTAGGGTTTTAGGGTTTTTTCAGATGTTTTTAGGGTTTTTCCATGTTTGTAGGGACGTTTTGGGTTTTTATGGTCTTTTTGGGTTTTTATGGGTTTTTAAGGCTTTTAATGGTTTTATGGTTTTCAGGGATTTCTCATGTTTTTTAGGGTTCTTTAAATTTTCATGGATTTTTAGGGGTTTCTTAGGATTTTTATGGTTTTTTGGGATTTTAAGTGTTTTTATGCTTCTTAAGAGGTTTTTAGGGTTTTTAGAGTTTTCGGTGGTTTTGTGGGTTCTGGTGGTTTTTAAGGGTTTTAGGGGTTTTATGGTCTTCAGGGGTTTTAGGTTTTTTTACATATTCATGGATTTTTAGAATTCTGTTAGGATTTTAATGGTTTTTAGGATTTTAGGGTTTTTACGGATTTTGAGGGTTTTTAGGATTTTTAAGGTCTTTTGTGTTTTTAGGGTTTTTTGAGTTTTTTATGGTTTTTAGTTCTTTAGAGTTTTTAATTTTTTTCGGGGTTGTAAGGGTTTTTGGATTTTTAGGGGGTTCTTATGGATTTTATGGTGTTTTAGGTTTTTTTATGGTTTTTTTCAGTTTTTACAGTTTTTAAGATTTTTCAGGGTTTTTAATGTTTTTATGTTTTAATGGATTTTTAGGGATATTTTATGATTTTAAGGGGTTTTAAAGGATTTTATAGATTTTAGTATTATTTAGGGTTTTTATGGGGTTTGAGGGTTTTTAAAGGTTTTTAGGGGTTTTTATAGTTTTCTGGAGTTTTTCAGGGTTTTTAGGGTTTTTTAGGTTTTTATGGGTTTTTATGACTTTTATGGTTTTTAGGGGTTTTCAGGGTTTTTCAGGTTTTTTCAGGTCTTTTGGGGTTTTTAGAGTTTTTTTATTTTTTTAGTGTATTTAAGGTTTTTATATTTTTTTAACACTTTTATGGGTTTTAAGGGTTTTTATAGTTTTTAGTTATTTTTATGGTTTTTTGGGGGTTTTAGGGGTTTTATGGTTTTTAGGGTGGGGGGGGGGGGTTCAGCATTTTTAGGTTTTTAGGGTTTTTTATCTTTTCGTGTATTTTTAGTGGTTTTCTATTTTTATGGTTGTTATGGATTTTGAGGGTTTTAGGGTTTTTTAGGGGTTTTGGGTTTTATGGTTTTTCAGGGATTTTAGGGTCTTTTTGGTTTTTTGGTTTTTTTTACTTTTTATAGTTTTTATGGTTATTTAGAGTTTTTTAATTTTTTAGGGGTTTTATATGTTTTTAGACTTTTTAGTGGGTTTTATGGTTTCATGGGGTTTTAGGGTTTTTTAAGGTTTTTGGAGGTTTTTATGGTATTCAGGGGTTTTTAGGGATTTTCAGGGTTTTCTATGTTTTCATGGATTTTTATGTTTTTTATGGTTTTTAGGATGTTTTAGGGTTTTTAGCGATTTGGGGTTTTTTTTTGGGGGGGGGGGTTTAGGGTTTAAAGATTTTTTTAGGTTTTTATGGATTTTTTGGGGTTTTTAGGTTTTTTATGTTTTTAGGGGTTTTTAGGGTTTTTAGGGATTTTGATGGTTTTTAGGGTTTTTAAGTGTTTTAGGGGTTTTCAGGGTCTATTTGGTTTTATAGTGTTTTTTTAGTTTTTAGGGGTTTAAGGTGTTTTAGAGATTTTATTGTTTTTTGGGGTTTTAAGGGTTTTTAGAGTATTGGTCAGGTTTTATGGTTTTTAAGGTTTTTTGTAGTTTTTATCGTTTTGAGGGGTTTTCAAGGTTTTTATGGTTTTTTATGTCTTCATGGATTTTAGGGTTTTTTTTGGATTTTTTTGGGGTTTAAGGTTTTTTAGGGTTTTTTGGGATTTTGAGGGTTTTTAGAGTTTTTTAGGTTTTTTAGGGTTTTTTCAATTTTTAGGGCATTAAAGGTTTTCTAGTGCTTTTAAAATTTTTAGGGGTCTTGAGTGTTTTTATAATTTGTAGAAGTTCTAGGGTTTTTATTTGTTTTAGGGTATTTAAGGTTTTTATGGGTTTTATGGTTTTTAGGGGTTTTTTAGGTTCTTTGGTTTTTTAGGGATTTTAAGGATTTTGAGGGGTTTTATATTTTATCAGGGGTTTTTAGGGATTTTAAGGTTTTTCTTGGTTTTTAGGGTCGTTTTGGGTTTTTATGATTTTTTTCATGTTTTTTTGGGTTTGAAAGGTTTTTTAGTGCTTTTTCAAAATTTTAGGGGTTTAAAGGGTTTTTAGTGGTTTTAGTGGTTTTTATGGTTTTTATGGTTTTTTTTTGGATTTTGATGTTTTTAAGGAGTTTTATTGTTTTTAGGGGTTTTTCAGGGGTTTTAGGTTTTTTTACGTTTTCATGGAATCTTAGCGGGTTTTTATGGTGGTTATAATTTTTAAAGTTTTTTAGTGTTTTTAGGGATTTTTAGGGTGTTTTAGGACTTTCAGGATTTTTTGGGTTTTTAGGTTTTTAAGGATCTTTTGGGTTTTTAGGATTTTTTTGAGTTTTTTAGGGTTCTTATGGATTTTTATATTTTTTAATGTTTTTAGGGAATTTGAGGTTTTTAGAGCGTTTAGTGGATTTTTAGGTTTTTTGTGGGGTTTTAAGGGTATTTAATAGTTTTAGGGATTTTTATGGTTTTCATGGTTTTTTGGGTTCTTTATATTTAATGGATTTTTAAGGGTTTTTTAGAATATATTTGTGTTTTAAGGGTTTTTAAAGTTTTTAGTATTTTTTAATGATTTTGAGGGTCTTTTAGGGGTTTTCAAGGATTTTTAGGGGTTTTCATGGTTTTAGAGACTTTTGGGTTTATTGGGGTTTTTGAGTTTTGTTGAGATTTTCAGGTTTTTGAGAGTTTTTTAACATTTTAGGGGCTGGGATGTAAGGGTATTTATAGATTTTACTTGGTTTTTAGTGGTTTTATGGTTTTAAAAGTTTTTAAGGTTTTTAGGGGAATTTATGGTTTTAAGGGTTTTTTTTGGATTTTTAGGGCTTTTTACGTTTTCATGGATTTTTAGGGTTCTTAGGATTTTTATGGTTTTCAAGGTTTTTAGAAATTTTGAGTGTTTTTAAGTTTTTTCATAGGTTTTGTGGATTTTTCTAGATTCTAGATTCTTCGTGCCTTTTGTGTTTTTAGTGTTTTTTTTACTTTTTTTGGGTTTTTATGGGTTTTTAGAGTTTTTAAATGTTTTTTTGTGGTTTTAAGGGTTATTGATTTTTTAGTTATTTTTGTAGTTTTTATGGGATTTTAAATATTTTTAGAGGTTTTATGGTTTTCTGGGGCTTTTCAGGGTTTTTACTTTTTCATGGATTTTTAGGGGTTTTTTATGATTTTTTTTGTTTTTAGGGTTTTTAGGATTTTTAGTGGTTTTTAGGGGTTTTCAGGTTTTTTATGGTATTTTGGGTTTTTAGGTGTTTTTTTAGTGTTTAATGTTTTAAGGTTTTTAAACCTTTTTAGGTTAATGGGTTTTAGAGTTTTTAGTGGTTTTTGGGTTTTTATGGGTTTTTAGGTTTTTATGGCTTTGATGGTTTTTAGGGATTTTTTAGGGTTTTTAGTGTTTTTTATGTTTTTATGGTTTTTTAGGAGTTTTATTAATATTTTTATGGTTTTTATCAATTTTTATAATTTTTAGGGATTTTGAGGTTTTTAGGGGTTTTCAAAGGTTTTTAGGGGTTTTAAGGGTTTTTTATGGTTCAATGGTATTTTTTGAATTTTTAGGGTTTTAAGAATTTTTAGAGTTTTTAACGTTTTAAGGGGTTGAAAGGTTTTTAGAGTTTTTAGTTTTTAGGGGGTTTTAGGGTTTTTAAGTTTTTTAAAGGTTTTTAGAGGTTTTTATGGTTTTCAGGGGTTTTTCTGGGTTTTAAGGGTTTTTAAGGTTTTTAGGGTTGTTTACGGGTTTGTAGTGTTTTTTAAGTTTTCATGGATTTTTTGTGGTCTTTTAGATTTTTATGTTTTTTTGGGGGGGTAGGGTTTTGTAGGGGTTTTAGGGTCTTTTGGGGTTTTAGGGTTTTTTTAGTTTTTCTGAGGTTCCTAGAGGGTTTGGGGTTTTTTTTATGTTTTTATGGAATTTTAGGGGATATTTAGAATTTTTATGGGTTTTAGGGTTTTTTTATATTTTGAGGGTTTTATGGATATTTAGGGGTTTAAGTTTTTATTGCTTTGAGGGTTTTAGGGTCTCTTTGGGTTTTTAGGGCCTTTTGAGTTTTTAGAGTTTTTAATTTTTTTGGGGTTTTAAGGGTCTTTAGAGATTTCAGTGGGTTTTTAGGGGTTTTAGGATTTTTATGGTTTTTAAGGTTTTTAGGGGGTTTTATGGTTTCAAGTGTTATTTAGGTTATTTAGGGTTTCTTATATTTTTATGGATTTTTAGTTGTTTTTTAGGATTTTTATGGTTTTTAGGGATTTTAGGAATTTTGATTGTTTATGAGAATTTTCAGTGGTTTTGGGGGTTTTAGTGTTTTTTCAGGGTTTTTAGTTTCTTTTTGGGTTTTCAGGGTTTTTTTTTTAGTTTTGTAGGGTTTAAATATTTTTTAGAGTTTTTTAACATTTTGACGGGTTTTATGTGCTTTTAGAGGTGTTAGTGGTTTTTAGGGTTTTTATGTGTTTTTTGGATTTTTAAGGTTGTTTGTGGTTTTAGGGTTTTTTAGGGGGTTTTTACGCCTTTATGGATTTTTAGGGGTTTTTAAAGATTTTTACGGTTTTTATGGATTTAAAAGTTTTTTATTGTTTTTCAAGGGTTTTTAGGATTTTTAGATGTTTAAGGTTTTTAGGGTCTTTTTTGTTTTTAGGGTTTTTTGAGTTTTTTAGGGTTTCTAATATTTTTAGAGTTTTTTATTGTTTTCATGGGTTTTGGGGTTTTTATATTTTTAGTGGGTTTTTGGGGTTTTATGGGTTTTTAGGGTTTTAAGGGTTTTAGGGATTTTTTTGGTTTTTAGGGGTTTTTCTGGTTTTTTTAGATTTTTTACTTTTTCTTAGATTTTTATGGGTTTTTTATGATTTTTGTTGTTTTTAGGGTTTTACGAGGTTTTAAGGGTCTTTTTGGTTTTAGTGTTTTTTGAGATTTTGTAAGGTTTTTTGGATTTTTTATAATTTTTTAATGTTTTTAGGGGTTTAAAGGCTTTTAGAGTTTTTAGTGGTTTATGGGGTTTTAATATTTTTTTAGGTTTTTACTGGTTTTTGTGGTTTTCAAAGGTTTTTCTAGGTTAATAGGCTTTTTTACATTTTCCTGGATTTTTAGGGTTTTTTCAGTTTTGTTTTGTTTTTAGGGTTTTTATGGTTTTTAGGGATTTTAAGGGTTTTAGGGTGGGTTTCGGCATTTTTAGGGTCTTTTTGGGTTTTTTGGGGGTTTTTTGAGTTTTGTACGGTTTTAAGGTTTTTTAGAGTTTTTTAACGTTTTTAGGGGTTTGTAGGTTTTTCGAGTTTTTAGTGGTTTTAGGGTTTTTAGGGGATTTAGGGTTTTTAAGGTTTTTTGGGGTTTTGTGATTTTTATGGTTTTTTTAGGATTTTTATGGATTTTTACAATTTTGATGATTTTTTGGGGTTTTTAGGATTTTTATTGTTTTGGGGGGTTTTAGGGATTTTAAGGTTTTTAGGGTTTTTAGGGTTTTCTAGGGGTTTTCTTTTCTTTTTGGGTTTTTAGGGTTTTTTTGAGTTTTTAGGAGTGTAATGGTTTTTTAGAGTTTTTAACATTTTAGGGGTTTTAAGAGTTTTTAGAGTTGTTAGTGGTTTTTGAGGGTTTTTATGGGTTTTTAAGGTTTTTAGTGGTTTTTATGATTTTAACGGTTTTGCAGGGTTTTTTGGGTTTTTATCATTTTCATGGAGTTTTAGGGGTTTTTTAGGATTTTTAGGATTTTTACTGTTTTTACATTCTTTTAGTGATTTTGAGGGTTTTAGGGGTTTTCTAAGAGTTTTAGGGTGTTTAGGGGTTTTTTGGGTTTTTTGGGTTTTTTGGGTCTTTTTGGGTTTTTTGGGTTTTTTTGAGTTTTTTTGGGTTTTAATGTTTTTTAGAGTTTTTTTAACATTTTTTGAGGTTTTAAGGCTTTGTGGAGTTTTTAGTGGTTTTTAGTGGTTTTAAGGTTTTTTTGGGTTTTTAGGGTTTTTTAATGTTTTTAGGTGTTTTTATGATTTTTAGTGGTTTTTCATTGTTACTTTGGGTTTTTACGTTTTCATGGAATTTAGATGTTTTTTAGGATTTTTATGGTTCTAGCATATTTTTGGTTTTTGGGGATTTTGAGGGTTTAAGGGGTTTTTCTGGGTTTTAGGGATTTTATGGGGTTTCAGAGTTTTTAGGGCCTTTTTGGGTTTTTAGGATTATTTTTTAGTTTTTAGGGTTTTAACGTTTTTTAGATTTTTTTAACATTTTTATGGGTTTTAAGGGTTTTTAGATTTTTTAGGGTTTTCATGGATTTTCCAGGGTTTTAGAGTTTTTTTGGGTTTTTAGGGTCTTTTTGGGGATTTAGGGGTTTTTTGAGTTTTTTAACCGTTTGATGGTTTTTTAGATTTTTTTGACATTTTAGGGGGTTTTGGCTTTTTAGAGTTTTTAGTGGTTTTAGGGTTTTTATGGTTTTCAGTGGTTTTTATGCTCTTTTTTGGGTTTTTAGGTTTTTTTAGTGTTTTAGGGTTTTTTAGGTTTTTAGAGTTTTAATTTTTTTAGGGGTTTAAAGGATTTTTAGTGCTTTTAGTGGGTTTTTTGGGATTTTATGGGGTTTTTCTAGTTTTTTAAGTTTTTAGGGGATTTAATTGTTTTCAGGATTTTTTTAGGGTTTTTAGATTTTTTTATGTTTTCATTGATTTTTAGGGGTTTTTTGGATTTTTGTGGTATATTAGGGGTTTTAATGATTTTGGTGAATCTTTGGGGTTTTAGGGTTTTTTAGGGTTTTTCTGGTTTTTAGGGACTTGGGTTTTTAGGGTCTTTTTTAATTTTGTAAGGGTTTTAGGTGTTTTATGGTTTTCAATGGTTTTTCAGGGTTTTTAGAGTTTTTTTCATGGATTTTTAGGGGGTTTAGGGGTTTTAGGGTTTTTTGGGATATTTATGCTTTTTTAGGGATTTTGTGGGTTTTTTTGATTTTTTCAGATGTTTTAAGGGTTTTTAGTGATTTTAGGGTTTTTAGAGTCTTTTTGGGGTTTTAGGGTTTTTTTTGAGTTTTTAAGGATTTAAGTTTTTGTAAAAGTTTTAAAATTTTTATGGTGTTTAAGGGTTTTAGTGTTTTTAGGGGTTTTATAGGTTTTTAGGGTTTTGTAAGGTTTTTAGGGTGGTTTATGTTTTTAGTGTTTTTTTAGGGTTTTTGGGTTTTTTACATTTTCATGGATTTTTTAAAAAAAATAGGATTTTCCTTGGTTTTTAGGTTTTTAGTGGTTTTCAGGGTTTTTAGGGTCTTTTGGGATTTAGGGTTTTTTTTTGTTTTTTTTGGGTTTTTATAGTTTTTTATCATTTTTAGAGGTAATAAGGGTTTTTTGAGTTTTTTTGGGTTTTAGGGTTTTTTTGGTTTTTATGGGCATTTATGGTTTTTAGGGGGTTTTATGAGTTTTTATGGATTTTTACATTTTCATGGATTTTTAGGGGATTTTTAGGGTTTTTATGGGTTTTAGGGTTTTATGGTTTTGAGGGATTTTGAGGGGTTTTCAAGGGGTCTTTAGGATTTTTTTTGGAGTTTTAGGGTTTTTAGGGTTTTTAGGGTCTTTTGGACTTTTTGGGGTTTTTTGAGTTTTTAGAGGTTTTAAGGTTTTTTAAATATTTTTAACATATTTATAGGGTTTAATGATTTTTAGAGTTTTTAATTAGTTTTTAAGGTTTTTATGGATTTTAGGGGTTTATAATGTTTTTAAATTTTTTTTTTGGTTTTCATGGTTTTTAATGGTTTTTTACATTTACATGGGTTTTTAGTGGTTTTTATGATTTTGATGGGTTTTTTGGGTTTTTAGGGTTTCTATGGTTTTGGAGGGTTTTTAGTGTTTTAAGGGGGTTTTAGGATTTTAGGGTTATTCAGGGCTTTTAGTGTCTTTTTGGGTTTTTAGGGGATTTTTTCAGTTTTATAGAGTTTTTAAGGGTTTTTAGAGTTTTTTAACATTTTTGGGGGTTTTAAAGGGTTTTTAGTGGGTTTTTTTGGGTTTTTTGGGTTTTTCTAGTTTTAAGGTTTATGGTTTTCGAGGGTTTTTCAGGGTTTTTGGGGTTTTTATGTTTTCATGGATTTTTAGGGTGTTTATGGGGTTTTTAGGGGTTTTAAGGTTTCTAGGGGTTTTAGGGTCTTTTGGGTTTTAGGGTTTTTTTTAGTTTTTTACGGTTTTTAATGTTTTTATGAGTTTTTTAATGTTTTTAGTGGTTTAAAGGGTTTTTTAGTTTTCAGCTGTTTATTATGGTTTTATGTGTTTTTAGGGTCAGGTAAGGTTTTAGGAATTTTGATTATTTTTACGGTTGTTCAGGGGGTTTTAGGGTTTTAAGAGTTTTTTAGGTTTTTAGGGTCTTTTTGGGTTTTAAGGGTTTTTTTGTGTTTTCAAGGGTTTTAAGGTATTTTATATTTTTTTAATATTTTTATGGTTTTGAAAGGTTTTTTGAGTTTTCTGTGGGTTTTTAGGGATTTTATGGGGTTTTGGGGTTTTTTTAAGGTTTTTATGGTTTTTACGGGTTTCTCAATGTTTTTAGGGTTTTTTACATTTTCATGGCTTTTGAGGGGTTATTAGGATTTTTTTGGTTTTTGGGTTTTTATGGATTTTGAAGGTTTTTAGGGGGTTTAACGGTTTTCAGGGTTTTTCATGTCTTTTTGGGTTTTTAGGTGTTTTTTTAATTTTTTGATGGTTTTATGGTTTTTTTATTTTTTAAAGTGTTTAGGTGTTTTAAGAGTTTTAGGGTTTATAGTGATTTTTAGGGTTTTTATTGGTTTTTATAGTTTTTTAAGGTTTTAGGGATTTGAATTATTTTATGGGTTTTTAGGGGTTTTTTGGTTTCAAGGGGTTTTCAATGGTTTCCAGGGTTTTTTACATTTTCATAGATTTTTAGGAGTTTTTAAGAATTTTATGGTTTTTACACTTTTTAATTATTTTTTTGGAGATTGAGGTTTTTTGATGTTTTTCAAGGGTTTTTTAGGATTTTAGGGGTTTTCAAGGGTTTTTAGTGCCTTTTGGGGGTTTTCGGGTTTTTTTAGGGTATTAAGTGTTTTTAGTGTTTTTTAATGTTTTTAGGGGTTTTAAGGATTTTTAGAGTTATTAGAGATTTTATAGTTTTTATAGCTTTAAGGTTTTTCAAAGATTTTTAGGGGTTTCTATGGTTTTGAGGGGGTTTTCAGGGCTTTTAGGGTTTTTTTACATTTTCTATTTTGAGTTTTTAATGGTTGTTCAGATTTTTTAGAGTTTTTTTATCATTTTTATGGGTTTTAAGGGTTTTTAGAGTTTTTAGTGGTTTTTAGGGTTTTTATTAGTATATACGGTATTTTAAGGTTTTTAGGGATTTTTATGATTTTCTGGGGGTTTTCAGGATTTTTGGTTTTTTTATGTTTTCAAGGATTTTTAGTGTTTTTTAGGATTTTGAGGGTTTTTATTGGTGTTTAGGGTTTCTAGGGTTTTTAGGGTTCCTAGGGGCTTTCATGGTTTTTAGGGTATTTTTGGGTTTTTAAGTTTTTTTTGAGTTTTTTTAGGGTTTTTAATGTTTTAAGAGTTTTTTAACATTTTTTGGGAATTTAAGGGTTTTTAAAGTTTTTAGTGGTTTTTAGAGTTTTATGGTGGTCTAGGGTTTTATGTTTTTAAAATGTTTTCATGGGTTTCAGTGTTTTTTAGGGTTTTTAGGTCTTTTATGTTTTCATGGATTTTTAGGTGTTTTTTAGAATTTTTACAGATTTTAGGGTTTTTTTTTGATTTGTAGGTGTTTTCGGGATTTGTTTTGGGATTTTTAAGGCTTTTCAGGGGTTTTAGGGTCTTTTTGGTTTCTTCAGGTTTTTTTTTGTTTTTTTGTGTTTATAAGGTTTTTAATATTTTTTAACATTTTTAGGGGTTTTTGAGTCTCTTCTTGTTTTAATTTTTATAGAAATTTTTAAAGTTTTTAGGGTTTTTTTTTTCAGGTTTTTAGATTTTTTAGTTGCATTTTAGGGTTTTATGGGTTTTTGGGTGGTTTTAAGGTTTTTATGGTTTTTTATAGTTTTTAAGGTATTTCGATATTTTTATAGTTTTTTATGTTTTCATGGAATTTTTAGGGGTTTTATGATTTTTATAGTTTTTAGGGTTTTTAGGGATTGTGAAGGGTTTTAGGGGTTTTAAAGTTTTCAGGGATTTTAGGGTCTTTTTGGGGTTTTAGGGTTTTTTTTTCAGCTTTTAAGGGTTTTAAGTTTTTTTAGATTTTTTAACTTTTTTATTGGTTCTAAGGGTTTTTAGAGTTTTTAGTGGTTTTAGGTTTTTTCAGTGTTTTTTTAAAAGGCAAATAGAACTTGATATATGAAAGGGAAAAGGAATTGAATTAAAAAATATCACTATGGGTGAAACAACTACCCTGGATGTCAAAAACAAAAAAAAGAATAAAAACCCAAGCCAAAGACCAGAATTGCATAGTCCATTGTTCTTATCCACAAGCAAGATTCTGCACAAGTCCACGACCAGACACACCCCAGCCAAGCAAGAAACAGACCGTCAACAACTTGCAATCCCAACAAAGCACATCAAACGACAACCAGAACCAAAAGCACAAAAAACTCCTCCCAAACCTGAGCAGCCAAAAGCTACCAAACTAAAAATGCATCTCTAAAACCTAACACCACCCAGCAACCTAAGCAATATAACCCTATCAGCACAAAACCAACCAGTCATGTGTAGTCTCCATATTCACAAGAGACCAGACAAGAGCAACTGCGAGAGGTTGTTTTGGGTTTTTAAGTTTTTAGGGGGTTTTATGGTTTTCAAGGGTTTTTCTGAGGGTTTAAGGATTTTGGGGGGTTTATGGATTTTCGTGGTGTTTTAGGGTTTTTTAGGGTTTTTAGGATCTTTTGTGGGTTTTAGGGTTTTTTGGAGTTTTTTTGGTTTTTAAGGGTTTTTAGAGTTTTTAACATTTTAGGGGTTTAAAGTATTTTTATTGTTTTTAGTATTTTTAAGTTTTTTAGGCAAATTTATGGTTTTTAGGGTTTTTTATGTATTCTGGATTTTTGGGGTTTTTTCAGGATTTTTATGGTTTTTAAATATTTTTAGAGATTTTTAGGGTTTTAGGGTTTTTTCAGATGTTTTTAGGGTTTTTCCATGTTTGTAGGGACGTTTTGGGTTTTTATGGTCTTTTTGGGTTTTTATGGGTTTTTAAGGCTTTTAATGGTTTTATGGTTTTCAGGGATTTCTCATGTTTTTTAGGGTTCTTTAAATTTTCATGGATTTTTAGGGGTTTCTTAGGATTTTTATGGTTTTTTGGGATTTTTAGTGTTTTTATGCTTCTTAAGAGGGTTTTAGGGTTTTTAGAGTTTTCGGTGGTTTTATGGGTTCTGCTGGTTTTTAAGGGTTTTAGGGGTTTTATGGTCTTTAGGGGTTTTAGGTTTTTTTACATATTCATGGATTTTTAGAATTCTGTTAGGATTTTAATGGTTTTTAGGATTTTAGGGTTTTTACGGATTTTGAGGGTTTTTAGGATTTTTAAGGTCTTTTGTGTTTTTAGGGTTTTTTGAGTTTTTTATGGTTTTTAGTTCTTTAGAGTTTTTAATTTTTTTCGGGGTTGTAAGGGTTTTTGGATTTTTAGGGGGTTCTTATGGATTTTATGGTGTTTTAGGTTTTTTTTAGGGTTTTTTTCAGTTTTTACAGTTTTTAAGGTTTTTCAGGGTTTTTAATGTTTTTATGTTTTAATGGATTTTTAGGGATATTTTAGGATTTTTATGTTTTTTAGGGTTTTCTAGATTTTTTATGTATTTTGAGGATTTTTAGGGGGGTTTTAGGATTTTTTATTTTTTTAGGGCCTTTTGGATTTTTTGGTTTTCTATGGGTTTTAAGGTTTTTTAGAGTTTTTTAAAAAATTTAAGGGGTTTTAAAGGATTTTAGAGATTTTAGTAGTATTTAGGGTTTTTATGGGGTTTGAGGGTTTTTAAAGGTTTTTAGGGGTTTTTATAGTTTTCTGGAGTTTTTCAGGGTTTTTAGGGTTTTTTAGGTTTTTATGGGTTTTTATGACTTTTATGGTTTTTAGGGGTTTTCAGGTCTTTTGGGGTTTTTAGAGTTTTTTTATTTTTTTAGTGTATTTAAGGTTTTTATATTTTTTTAACACTTTTATGGGTTTTAAGGTTTTTTATAGTTTTTAGTTATTTTTATGGTTTTTTGGGGGTTTTAGGGGTTTTTATGGTTTTTAGGGGCGGGGGGGTTCAGCATTTTTAGGTTTTTAGGGTTTTTTATCTTTTCGTGTATTTTTAGTGGTTTTCTATTTTTATGGTTGTTATGGATTTTGAGGGTTTTAGGATTTTTTAGGGGTTTTGGGTTTTATGGGTTTTCAGGGATTTTAGGGTCATTTTGTTTTTTTGGTTTTTTTACTTTTTATAGTTTTTATGGTTATTTAGAGTTTTTTAATTTTTTAGGGGTTTTATATGTTTTTAGACTTTTTAGTGGTTTTTATGGTTTCATGGGGTTTTAGGGTTTTTTAAGGTTTTTGTAGGTTTTTATGGTATTCAGGGGTTTTTAGGGATTTTCAGGGTTTTCTATGTTTTCATGGATTTTTATGATTTTTATGGTTTTTAGGATGTTTTAGGGTTTTTAGCGATTTGGGGGTTTTTTTTTGGGGGGGGGGGTTTAGGGTTTAAAGAGTTTTTTTAGGTTTTTATGGATTTTTGGGGGTTTTTAGGTTTTTTATGTTTTTAGGGTTTTTTAGGGTTTTTAGGGATTTTGATGGTTTTTAGGGTTTTTAAGTGTTTTAGGGGTTTTCAGGGTCTATTTGGTTTTATAGTGTTTTTTTAGTTTTTAGGGGTTTTAAGGTGTTTTAGAGATTTTATTGTTTTTTGGGGTTTTAAGGGTTTTTAGAGTATTGGTCAGGTTTTATGGTTTTTAAGGTTTTTTGTAGTTTTTATCGTTTTGAGGGGTTTTCAAGGTTTTTATGGTTTTTTATGTCTTCATGGATTTTAGGGTTTTTTTGGATTTTTTTGGGGTTGGGATTTTGAGGGTTTTTAGAGTTTTTTAGGTTTTTTAGGGTTTTTTCAATTTTTAGGGCATTAAAGGTTTTCTAGTGCTTTTAAAATTTTTAGGGGTCTTAAGTGTTTTTAGAATTTGTAGAAGTTCTAGGGTTTTTATTTTTTTTAGGGTATTTAAGGTTTTTATGGGTTTTATGGTTTTTAGGGGTTTTTTAGGTTCTTTGGTTTTTTAGGGTTTTTGAGGATTTTGAGGGGTTTTATATTTTATCAGGGGTTTTTAGGGATTTTAAGGTTTTTCTTGGTTTTTAGGGTCGTTTTGTGTTTTTATGATTTTTTTCATGTTTTTTTGGGTTTGAAAGGTTTTTTAGTGTTTTTTCAAAATTTTAGGGGTTTAAAGGGTTTTTAGTGGTTTTAGTGGTTTTTATGGTTTTTATGGTTTTTTTTTGGATTTTGATGTTTTTAAGGAGTTTTATGGTTTTTAGGGGTTTTTCAGGGGTTTTAGGTTTTTTTACGTTTTCATGGAATCTTAGCGGGTTTTTATGATGGTTATAATTTTTAAAGTTTTTTAGTGTTTTTAGGGATTTTTAGGGTGTTTTAGGTCTTTCAGGATTTTTTGGGTTTTTAGGTTTTTAAGGATATTTTGGGTTTTTAGGATTTTTTTTGAGTTTTTTAGGGTTCTTATGGATTTTTATATTTTTTAATGTTTTTAGGGAATTTGAGGTTTTTAGAGCGTTTAGTGGATTTTTAGGTTTTTTGTGGGGTTTTAAGGGTATTTAATAGTTTTAGGGATTTTTATGGTTTTCATGGTTTTTTGGGTTCTTTATATTTAATGGATTTTTAAGGGTTTTTTAGAATATATTTGGGTTTTAAGGGTTTTTAAAGTTTTTAGTATTTTTGATTGATTTTGAGGGTCTTTTAGGGGTTTTCAAGGATTTTTAGGGGTTTTCATGGTTTTAGAGACTTTTGGGTTTATTGGGGTTTTTGAGTTTTGTTGAGATTTTCAGGTTTTTGAGAGTTTTTTAACATTTTAGGGGCTGGGATGTAAGGTTATTTATAGATTTTACTGGGTTTTTAGTGGTTTTATGGTTTTAAAAGTTTTTAAGGTTTTTAGGGGAATTTATGGTTTTAAGGGGTTTTTTTGGATTTTTAGGGCTTTTTACGTTTTCATGGATTTTTAGGGTTCTTAGTATTTTTATGGTTTTCAAGGTTTTTAGAAATTTTGAGTGTTTTTAAGTTTTTTCATAGGTTTTTTGGATTTTTCTAGATTCTTGGTGCCTTTTGTGTTTTTAGTGTTTTTTTACTTTTTTGGGGTTTTTATGGGTTTTTAGAGTTTTTAAATGTTTTTTGTGGTTTTAAGGGTTATTTGATTTTTTAGTTATTTTTGTAGTTTTTATGGGATTTTAAATATTTTTAGAGGTTTTATGGTTTTCTGGGGCTTTTCAGGGTTTTTACTTTTTCATGGATTTTTAGGGGTTTTTTATGATTTTTTTTGTTTTTTAGGGTTTTTAGGATTTTTAGGGGTTTTTAGGGGTTTTCAGGTTTTTATGGTATTTTGGGTTTTTAGGTGTTTTTTTAGTGTTTAATGTTTTAAAGGGTTTTAAACCTTTTTAGGTTAAGGGGTTTTAGAGTTTTTAGTGGTTTTTGGGTTTTTATGGGTTTTTAAGGTTTTTATGGGCTTTGATGGTTTTTAGGGATTTTTTAGGGTTTTTAGTGTTTTTTATGTTTTTATGGATTTTTAGGAGTTTTATTAATATTTTTATGGTTTTTATCAATTTTTATAATTTTTAGGGATTTTGAGGTTTTTAGGGGTTTTCAAAGGTTTTTAGGGGTTTTAAGGGTTTTTTAGGGTTCAATGGTATTTTTTGAATTTTTAGGGGTTTTAAGAATTTTTAGAGTTTTTAACGTTTTAAGGGGTTTGAAGGGTTTTTAGAGTTTTTAGTTTTTAGGGGGTTTTAGGGTTTCTAAGTTTTTTAAAGGTTTTTAGAGGTTTTTATGGTTTTTAGGGGTTTTTCTGAGTTTTCAGGATTTTTTACATTTTCATATATTTTTTGGGGTTTCTTAGGTTTTTTTTCGGTTTTAGGGTTTTTTGGGGTTTTCGTGATTTTGGGGGATTTTAGGGGTGTTTAGGGTTTTTAGGGTCGTTTTGGTTTTTTAGGATTTTTTGGTTTTTTAGGGGTTTTAAGGTTATTAGAGTTTTTGATATGGATCATATTCAGCCCAAGGAGAATAATTTTGGGCTTAATAAAAATTTCAAGCCCAATTGTTGTTCGAATTGGACCAGCCCACACTTCTTGATGTCCAACACTATGGTGGGTCACAACACACTTATTTGGGACCCAAAATCATTTATCCACATGGCAAATGGTGGAAATTCGTAGCTGCACATTAAGGAGGAGAGAGAAGGTGGAGAAAAGCATCATTAAGAGGGAATCCCGCTACTTTGTCTAGTGGGGTCATTAAATGGCATGGGAAAGTGTTATTTTATGCTTTTTATGTGCCTTTTGGGTTCCCCATGTCTTGTAACTCGAATTGGGGCATTTTCCTTTATTTATTTTGTCTTTATATTGTATTTTCACCCCTTTGTAATGGAGATGCTTGATTGTGACGGGTTTTGGAAGCTTATTGTGTTGTCCTAGTGCTTTAGCCTTTTCCCTTTGCCCGAAATTGGTGGTGCAACTCTAGTGCTGGTGACTTTGTCTTTAAGCATGGAGTGACCTTGGCGGGTGGCATTGCCTTTAAGCCTTTGTCAATTCGGCTACATTACGCTGCTCCTTTTCACTTACTCGTTTTGAGCTTCCGGCGACGCATCAATTGGTATCAGAGGGAGGTTCCAACGAGTAAGTTCTATCGCATTCTTCTTATTACTCTCCATCATGTCTCGCAAGAGCGGATCTTCTACTCCTCCTTCTCCATGGGAAATAGCTAATGCACAGCTACAATCACAAATTTCTCAAATCAGTGAGCAACTTGCTCAACTTTTGAGAGCACAGCGACCTGACTCCCCTCCACCGCAGCGACATCCTCGACGTCCATCACCACATAATAGACGCAATCCAGCACCATTTTATGAAGATCGTGCAAATGGTGATGATTCCAGTGATTCAGAGGTAGATATGCGAAGAAGAAGAGATGATTAAGACATTGAAAGAGGGTTGCAGATCGACATTCCAGATTTTTATGGGAGTATGAATCCGGATGATTTTCTGGATTGGATGCGGGAAATCGAATGGTTCTTCAAATTTAAGAATTGTTCTGACGAGAAGAAGTGCAAGGTAGCCATTCTGAAATTTAAAGATTATGCATCACTTTGGTGGGAAAATCTGAAGAAACAGCGGGAACGTGATGATAAAGGCAAGATACGCTCATGGGAGAAGTTGAAAAAGCTTTTGAGGAGACGATTTCTACCTGAGAATTATAAGCAAGATCTTTATTTTAGAATGCATAGCCTACGACAAGGAGATAAGTCTGTTGAAGAGTACATTCAGGAATTTGATCGTTTATTGATGCGAAGTGATGTTCCAGAATATAAAGAGCAAACAATTGCAAGGTTTTTGGGTGGATTAAATGAAGAAATTGCACATTCAGTGGAGTTGCAATCATTCTGCTCACTTGATGATGTTTGAAAGCTGGCGATCAAGGTGGAAAAGTAAAAGCGGACCTCAAGGGCACCAGCGCTCAAAAACTACAATAGAGGTACAACTTTTTATAAGGGTATTTCTTCTAATAAATCTGGTGTTGTTGAGAAGGAATTTGGAAGGAACAAGATGCTGGAAAAAGGGAAAGAGAAGGCTATGGAACAAACAAAAGGGAAGTCGAACTCCTTTGAATGTGGGAATCGAAAGTGTTTCAAATGCCATGGGTATGGTCATTTTCAGGCCAATTGTCCTAACAACCAGATTATTACTATTAAAGAGATTGAAGAAATTGAAAGGCAATCAAAGAGGATGAACATGATGGTGAAGAATCTGAAAATGAGGAACATGTTGTGGAAGAAGCTGATGTGGGAAACATGCTGGTGCTACGAAGAGTTTTGCAAGCTCAAATCTGCCCAGAAGAAGATCAAAGAGAAAACTTGTTCCAAACTCGCTGCACCATTAATCAGCGGGTATGCATGGTGATTATTGATAGTGGGAGCTGTACAAATGTGGATTCAACAACACTAGTGGAGAAATTGAAGCTTCCAACTCAGAATCATCCTCACTCGTATAAATTGCAATGGTTGAACAATGGGATCACACTCCAAGTCAACAAACAGGTTCTAATTTCATTCTCCATTGGTAATAACTATGCTGATGAAGTACTGTGTGATGTTATTCCTATGGATGCTTGTCACCTGTTGTTGGGTAGGCCTTGGCAGTTTGACAGGGAAGTGAAATATGATGGGAGGAAGAACACTTATTCTTTTCGATCTAGGGAAAGAATATCACACTTTCTCCTTTGAAGCCGTCCCAAACTCTTCAAGAAAAATCTGTTCCGGAAGTACCCAAAGGTAGTCTCTTTATCAGCAAAGCTCAAGTGGAAAAAGCCATAAATAAGAAAAATCCAGTTTTTGCTTTATTGATGATGGAAAAGTCATGCCATGAGGAGAAGAGTCATCAACATCCTTTAGCTCATTCCTTAATTGGGGAATATCATGATGTTTTTTCTAATGATCTTCCAGCAGGATTACCACCATTTAGAGGCATTGAACACCAGATTGATCTCGTTCCGGGTGTACAATTGCCAAATAAACCAGCATATCGGTGTAATCCTGGAGAATCAAGGGAATTGCAGAAGCAAGTAGATGAGTTGATGGATCGAGTCTTTATAAGGCCAAGCATGAGCCCGTGTTCTGTTCCAGCATTATTGGTGCCAAAGAAAGATGGTACGTATCGCATGTGCATTGATAGTAGAGCTATCAATAATATTACCATCAAATACAGGTATCCCATCCCACGACTCGATGATATGCTTGATGAATTGCATGGTTCATAAATCTTTTCAAAGGTTGATCTTCATAGTGGATACCACCAGATTTGAATGAAGGAAGGGGATGAGTGGAAAACAGCCTTCAAAACTAAAGGCGGATTGTTTGAGTGGCTGGTCATGCCATTCGGCCTCTCAAATGCTCCTAGCACATTCATGCGACTCATGAATGAAGTTTTGAAACCATTTATTGGTAAATTTGTGGTAGTTTATTTGGATGACATTTTGATTTACAGCAAGGATGTGGAGAGCCATGTGGATCATCTTCGGTGGGTATTTGACGTTCTACGGAAACAAAAGCTATATGGGAAGCTTGAAAAATGTGAGTTCTTTTCAACAGAAGTGGTGTTTTTGGGATATGTGGTAACCAAAGAAGGCATCATGGTGGATGAATCAAAAGTGGAAGCAATCAAGTCCTGGCCACAACCAGAATCCATTACCGAAGTAAGAAGTTTCCACAGTTTGGCATCTTTTTATCATCACTTTGTTTCCAATTTTAGCACTATTATGGCACCTATCACTGAATGCTTGAAAAGGGGGAAATTTGAGTGGTCAAAGGCAGAAAATGAATCATTTGAAATCATTAAGAAAAAGTTGTGTGAAGCACCGGTTTTGGCGTTGCCTGATTTTGATCAAGTCTTTGAAGTGGAATGTGATGCAAATGGAGTTGGGATAGGCGCTGTTCTCATCCAAATCAAGCGCCCTATTGCATATTTCAGCGAGAAACTGAATGATTCAAGGAGGAGCTACAACACCTATGATAAGGAATTTTATGCGGTTATAAGATCCCTAGATCATTGGTCTCATTATTTGAGACCGAAGCAGTTTGTTCTTCATTCTGACCATCAGGCTTTGAGGTTTATCAATGGTCAACACAAGCTGAGTTCGAGGCATGAAAAGTGGGTGGAATTCTTACAATCATTCTCATTTGTGTCAAAATACAAGAAGGGGCAAGATAATCTAGTGGCAGATGCTTTATCTCGGAGGTATGCATTACTTACAATTCTTGATGCTCGAATTCTTGGATTTCAGCTTATGAGAGAATATTATCAGCATGATATGGAGTTTAATTCTATTTTAATCCAATGTCAAGATGGATTTGTGGAGGATTATTCTGGACATGATGGGTTTCTCTTTAAGAGAAACAAGTTGTGTGTTCCAAAGGGTAATTACAGGGACTTGCTTATTCGGGAAGCACATGAAGGGGGACTTGCTGGTCATTTTGGCATCCATAAAACCTTGGAGATACTAAAAGAGCATTTCTACTGGATGAAGATACAATCAAATGTCCAAGATATTCTTTCAAGATGCGGAATATGTCAAAGAGCAAAGAGTCATTTCAAGCCTGGTTTATGCACTCCGTTACCTATTCCGGAGCATCCATGGGAAGATCTCAGCATGGATTTCATTATGGCTTTACCAAAGACTCAGCGAGGTAAAGATTCAATAATGGTTGTTGTTGATCGATTTTCTAAGATGGATCATTTCATACCTTTTCATAAGACTGAAGATGCGGTGAAAGTGGCAGAATTTTTTTTCAAAGAGATTGTTCGCCTTCATGGAATTCCTCGCAGCATCGTTTCGGATAGAGACACAAAATTTCTCAGCCATTTTTGGAGAAAATTATGGGGGAAATTTGGTACGAAACTTCTTTTCAGCACATCCCATCACCCTCAAACGGATGGGAAAACAGAAGTTACCAATCGTACATTGGGCACTATTCTGAGAACATTGGTGAACAAGAGCATGAGAGATTGGGATTTGCAACTTGCACAAGCTGAATTTGCATACAATAGATCTCCTAGTGCTACCACCCGACATTCTCCATTCGAAGTGGTTTATGGAATCAATCCAATCACTCCTATAGAATTGTGCTCTTTGCCTCTTGATTTTCAGGTAAATATTGATGCGGAGGAGAAGACAAAGCAGATAAAGAAGCTCCATGAATCTATCCGTGCTCAAATAGAGAAGTCTAATGAGGCATACAAGAGGCGAGCAAACAAGCATCGGAAGCAGGCTATTTTCCAACCTGGAGACAAAGTGTGGATTCACCTTCGCAAGGAGAGATTTCCATCCAAAAGGAAGAGCAAGCTGGCACCACGAGCTGAAGGTCCATTCAAAGTGCTTGAACGAGTGGGAAACAATGCCTACAAAATTGATTTACCAGATGATTTTGGCAGCGTTTCTGCAACATTCAACATTGGGAACTTATCTACTTACATTGAAGAAGATGATGTCGTGGATTTGAGGGCAAATCCTCTTCAACCGGGGGAGAATGATATGGATCAGATTCAGCCCAAGGAGAATAATTTTGGGCTTAATAAAAATTCCAAGCCCAATTGTTGTTCGAATTGGACCAGCCCACACTTCCTGATGTCCAACACTATGGTGGGTCACAACACACTTATTTGGGACCCAAAATCATTTATCCACATGGAAAATGGTGGAAATTCGTAGCTGCACATTAAGGAGGAGAGAGAAGGTGGAGAAAAGCATCATTAAGAGAGAATCCCGCTACTTTGTCTAGTGGGGTCATTAAATGGCATGGGAAAGTGTTATTTTATGCTTTTTATGTGCCTTTTGGGTTCCCCATGTCTTTAACTCGAATTGGGGCATTTTCCTTTATTTATTTTGTCTTTATATTGTATTTTCACCCCTTTGTAATGGAGATGCTTGATTGTGACGGATTTTGGAAGATTATTGTGTTGTCCTAGTGCTTTAGCCTTTTCCCTTTGCCCGGAATTGGTGGTGCAACTCCAGTGCTGGTGACTTTGTCTTTAAGTGTGGAGTGACCTTGGCGGGTGGCATTGCCTTTAAGCCTTTGTCAATTCGGCTACATTACGCTGCTCCTTTTCACTTACTCGTTTTGAGCTTCCGGTGACGCATCAGTTTTATAACGTTTTTAGGGGAGATTTTACTGGGTTTTAAGGTTTTTATGGGAATTTAGGCTTTGTAATGGTTTTCAGGTGGCTTTATCCTTTTGAGGGGTTTTTCAGAGTTTTTTGGGTTTTTTATGTTTTCACAGATTTTTAGGGGTTTTTAGGATTTTTTTGGTTTTTAGTATTTTTAGGGATTTTGAGGGTTTTCAGGGTTTTTGAGGGATTTTATGGGTTTTTAGGGTCTTTTTGGGTTTTAGGGTTTTTTTGAGGTTTTTAGAGTTTTTAGGAGTTTTATGGATTTTAGAGATTTTAGTGGTTTTATGGATTTTATAGCTTTATAGGGTTTACAAACTTTTTATGGGTTTTTATGGTTTTTAGTGGTTTTTTGGGGTTTTTTGGGGTTTTTACATTTTCAAGGAATTTTAGGGGTTCTTTAGGATTTTTATGGTTTTAGGGTTTTTAGGGATTTTTTGGATTTTATACTTTTTTAGGGTTTTTCAGGATTTTATGGTTTTTTGTGTTTGTAATGAATTTAGGGGTTTTAAGGGATTTTAGAGTTTTTAGTGGAATTTTAGGGATTTTATGGTATTTTAGTGTTTTTAAGGGGTTTATACTTTTTAGGGGGTTTCACGGTTTTTAAGATTTTTTATGTTTTCATGGATTTTAATGATTTTTTAGGATTTTTATGGTCGTTAGTTTTTTTTATGTTTTTTGGGGATTTTGAAGGGTTTTAGGTATTTTTTGGGGCTTTTAGTGTTTTTAGGGTTTTTTTGGGTTTTTAGGGAATTTTAGCGAATTTCGGGGTTTTTTGAGTTTTTTAGGGGTTTTAAGGTTTTTAGAGTTTTTTAACGTTTTTAAGTGTTTTAAGAGTTTTTAGAGTTTTAGTGGTTTGTAGGGTTTTTTATAGGTTTTTTGAGTTTTTTGGGTTTTATGGTTTTCAGGGTTTTTTTTTGTGTTTTTAAGTTTTCATGGATTTTTGGAGATTTTTTAGTATTTTTATGGTTTTTAGGGTATTTAGGTTTTTTAGGGATTTTAGGGGTTTTAGGGTCTTTTGGGTTTTTAGGCGTTTTTTGAGTTTTTTAGGTGTTTAAGGTTTTTTAACATTTTTAGGGGTTTTAAGGGTTTTTAGAGTTTTACCGATTTTTTGTGGGTTTTTAAGGTTTTTAAGGGTTTTTATGGTTTTAGGGGTTTTTATGTGGATTTTTAGGGGGTTTGGGTGTTTAAAGGTTTCTAGGGGTTTTGAGGGGTTTTTGGGTTTTTTTAGTGTTTTTAGGGTTCCTATGGTTTCCGTGGTATTTATGATCTTTTTGGTTTTTTAGGTTTTTTTGAGTTTTAAGGGTTTTTTAGAGTTTTTTTATGTTTTTAGGGTTTTAAATGGATTTTTGAGTATTTAGTTGTTTTTAGGCATTTTATGGGTTTTTAGGGGTTTTAAGTTAATAGGGTGTTTTAGTATTTTCAGGGGTTTTTCAGGGTTTTTATATTTTAATGGATTTTTAGGGCAGAAGAGGTTCAGGACTAGGCAAGCCTAGCCCCCAAAATATAAAGGGAAACAAGAGTACAAGACCAAGGGAGGGGTCAATCGACCCATACCCAAAAACAATCCCCACAAGGAAAAAAAAGAAAACGAGGGAACATAAAAAGACACAGTAGACCAAACGACCCAACACCACATCACGCATCCTCCCATCCATAGGGATCCCCATCTGCACCATACCCAGAGGAGGCATCTGAGTCCACCGTGTCCCATTCAGATGACTCATACTACTTGAGGAAGTCAGTACAATACCTGCTGAGTCGCTTCTTCTCCAGCTTCCTACCCACTCGATCCTTGGCAAGAGCTTCCTCCACAGCTTTAGAATCCTTCTAAGAGGCCCTTGTTGCTATTGGTTTTGGAAGGGATGAATAGTCTCTCATTTCCCTCCTCTTGGGAGTGGAAGCACTCCCCCTCCTCCTATTATGAAGGACATCATCAGCACTCACCACATTGGGGCTCCCCTCCTGCCTGGAATCAACAGCCGCGCTCAGATCCTCCTCTTGGATCCGAGTCAGGATGAACTAAGCCATCCATAAAGGTCCTCCTCCTTCAATTCATGGGCATGTTCACATCAATGAAGTTATTACGGTCCCCAAAGACAAAATCATATTTAACATCCTCATCAATGTTATCGCAGTCAAACATCACCTTCTGTTTGGGCTGCTGCAGAATCTCACGTCGGTGATGCTCAAGGGGAATTTTGGAACCATCCAGCACGATCATATCAGCGAGTTTAACACAGGGAGGTAGTTTTTCAAAGACCAAAAGCTCCATTCCTGAACTCTGTTGCACCACAGTCCGCTCAGCAGCAGAAGTGGCCGCATCACGCAGCTCCTGTTCTAGCAAATGAACAGATGGGGTGGCCTTGGCACCACCTAAATCATCACTCGGGGTATTTAAGGACTTCTCTTCTAAGTGGATATCAGAGACCTGCCACTCCTCATCAGCCTAAGCATCATCCAGTGACTCCAGACACCCCCCCTCCTCTGGATCAAGCACTGCGAATGGATTCGAAGTGAGAACCGGGTCCTATTCTATCTCATGACCATTTGCCTCAGCAGAAGTAGCATTCATCAGCAACCCCTCCATCCTCATCCCCTTAGAACCTGGACTGGGAATTTCACTACACACCCCACTCAGAACCATCTAAAAGCGGTCATCAGCAGCCATATCTTTCTCAGGAACCACCTCCACCACCCCACTGGACGAAGGGGCAGCACATGCTTGTCCAAAATCAGCCTTCAACCGATTGAAAACGTCCTTTACCAAGACCCCTGGGTGAATCTCCACCTCATTTTTATCAGGGCATGGTCCATTCACATGGTCAGAAGCCAGGTCCAGCCTTGGGGGTGGCATAGACATCACTCTCAGAAACCAAGTGATCACTACCCCCACGACGACAGACCCGTTTCACATGACCAAGAATCATACAAGATTCACAGTAATTCACCCAGGATACAAAAACCACAGGTTGCTTCCACCGCAGCTCTTCTCCAATCTCAATCCCGACAAAATCCACTGGTAGCTTGGAAACATCAACCTCAATACAGACTCTCGGAGCAACCGAATGACAGAGGGCTCGCGTTCATCTATCCACACACAGAAATCTTCCAACTAGATTTCTCAGCATTGTAAGAATTGATAAATTTTGGAAGGGAAGAGGGACATCAGGGAATCATACCCAAATGGAAACCAAAGGCGTGTCCCGACATAAATAAAGATCAAAGCTCTACCTGTATAGAGAAAAGTACGCACTTTCACATCTGTGAGGGGCAGCGAACTAGGCCTGGATAAGGTCCTCCTTAGAAACAAAGTGGATCAAAATGTGGTAGGCATCAACCAAGCCCATTGTCTCCCTATCCTAGAGATCCCAACGTTCGAACACAAATCTATCAAAAAACATCCACCAGAGGGCGCTGGTTAGAGAATCGAGCCACCAGAGTCCGATTATGCTACGCCGAAGCCTCGTTGAACTCCAAAATTGACAACGGCAGCTTCAGATGACCTTCAAACAGACCCGGCACCATAGGATTAAGATTAATACATGGAAAATAAGGGAGTGAATCAAGATCCGAGAATGGAATGAAGGCTCTGCTTTCATCAAGAACCAGTGAGGACCCCTCCCCCTCGGGGGGGGGGGGGGGGGGGGCAAGTTAAGGAGGTCACCGTCGTCTTCAATCTGGTAGAGGAAAGTCACCATCGCGGAGCAGAGCGGGAGAGAGTAGATCAACCATCATTTCTAGGGTTATCTCTGGATTTTTAGGGGTTTTAGGGTTTTTTGGTTTTAGGATTTTTTATTGTTTTTGGTTTTTTAAGGATTTTGGTTGTTTTACGGTTCATCAAAGGTTTTTAGGGTTTTTCATGGTTTTAGAGTCTTTTTTGGTTTTTACGTTTTTTTTAGATTTTAGGGTTTTTAGATTTTTTTAACTTTTTTAGTGGTTTTAAGGGTTTTTATAGTTTTTATTGGTTTTTAGTGTTTTTATGGTGATTTAGGAATTTTTAATATTTTTAGTGTTTTTTTGTTTTTCAGGGGGTTTTCAAGGTTTTTAGGGTTTTTTAGGTTTTTAATGATGTTTAGGGGGTTTTTAGGATTTTTATAGTCTTTAAGGTTTTTTGGGTTTTTTGGGGTTTTGAAGGGTTTAAAGGTTTTTAGGGGCTTTTGGGGGCTTTTGGGTTTTTAGTGTTTTTTAGGGTTTTTAGTGTCCTTTTTAGATATTTCTTTTTTTTGTGTTTTTAGGGTTTTAATATTTTTTAAAGCTCTTTAAAATTTTTAGGGGTTTTAATGGGTTTTAGAGTTTTTAGTGGGTTTTCAGAGATTTTATGGGTTTTAGTGTTTTTAACGGTTTTTAGGGGGTTTTATGGTTTTCATAGGTTTTTTAACGTTTTTAGGGTATTTTATGTTTTCATTGATTTTTAGGGATTTTCTTGGATTTTTATGGTTTTTAGGGTATTTTTAGGTGTTTAGGGATTTTTAGGGTTTTTGGGTTTTTTGGGGCCCTTTGGTTTTTAGGGTTTTTTCTATTTTTTTAAGATTTTTAAGGTTTTTTAGATTTTTTTAACATTTTTTGGGGTTTTAAGGGTTTTTAGAGTTTTCAGTGGGTTTTTAGGGTTTTATGGGTTTTTAGGATTTTTAAGGTTTTTAGGGGGGTGTTATGGTTTTTATGTGTTTATTGAGTTTTAATATTTTTTATGTTTTCTTATATTTTATGGTTTTTTTATGGTTTTTACGAAATTTGTGGGTTTTAGGGTTTTTCAAAGGTTTTTAGGGTTGTTAGGGGTTTTCTTGGTTTTTATGGTCTTTTGGGTTTTTAGGGCTTTTTGAGTTTTTTATGGTTTTAAGGATTTTTAGAGTTTTTTAAACTTTTTAAGGGTTTTGAGGTTTTTTAGAGTTTTTAGTAGTTATTTAGGGATTTTATGGGTGTTTAGGGTTTTTATGTTTTTTAAGAGTTTTTATGGTTCTTAGGGGGTTTTTAGGGTTTTTAGTTTTTTTTTTACATTTTCATGGACTTTTAGGAGGTTTTTAGGATTTTTATGGTTTCTAGGGTTTTAAGGATTTTAGGGTTGTAGGATTTTTATTCTTTTTCAACGATTATTAGGGTCTTTTTTTCTTTTTAATTTTTTTGGGTTTTTTGGGTTTTAAGGTTTTTTTGAGTTTTTTATTGTTTTTAGGGTTTTGAGGGTTTTTAGATATTTTAGTGGTTTTTAGGGATTTTATGGTTTTTTAGGTTTTTTAAGGTTTTTAGGGAATTTCATTTTTTAGAGGATTTTCAAGGGTTTTAGGGGTTTTTATGTTTTCATGGTTTTTGAGGGTTTTTTATGATTTTTATGGCTTTAGGTTTTTAGGGGTTTTAGGGATTTTTAGGGATTTTCAGGGGGGTTTAGGGTTTTAGGGTTTTTAGGGTTTTTAGGGTCTTCTTTGGTTTTTAGGGTCTTTTTTGACTTTTTAGGTTTTCTATGGTTTTTAAATTTTTTTAACATTTTTAGGGTTATGGGTTTGAAATGTTTTTCATGGGTTTTTTTGGTTTCAATGGGATTTTAGGGTTTTGTAATTGTTTTAGGGGTTTTCTGGTTTTTATGGGGTTTTAGGGTTTTTTACATTTTCACTGTTTTTATGGGGTTTTTAGGAAATCTATGGTTTTTAGGGATTTTGAGTTCTTTCAGGGTTTTCATGGTTTTTAGGGTTTTTAAAAGTTTTCAGGGTTTTTAGTGTTTTAATGGCTTTTCAGGTTTTTGGAATTTTGAGGGGTTTTAGGGTTTTCCAGGTTTTTATGGGTTTAATGGTTTTTAGGGTTTTTAGTGTTTTTCATGTCTTTTAGTGGTTTTTTGAGTTTTTAGGGTTTTTAAGTTTTTTTAGAGTTTTTAATATTTTTAGGGATTTTGAGGGGTTTTAGAGTTTTAGTGGTTTTAGTGTTTTTATGGGGTTTTAGGGGTTTTTAAGGTTTTATGGCGTTTTATGTATTTTTGAGATATTTCCGGGTTTTAGGGTTCTTACATTATCATGGATTTTAGGTTTTTTAGGATTTTTATGGTTTTTAGTGTTTTTTAGTATATTTAGGGATTTTGAGGGATTTAGGGGTTTTCGTAGGTTTTTATGATTTTTTATGTTTTTGGGATCTTTTTGGGTTTTCAAGGGTTTTTTTGAGTTTTTTTAGGATTTTAAAGGTTTTTAGAGGTTTTAATGTTTTGGGGGCGTTTTAAGGTTTTTTAGAGTTTTTAGTAGTTTTGGGGATTTTGTGGTTTTTTATGGTTTTTAGGGGGTTTTATGGTTTTTAGGGTTTATAGGGTTTTTATGATTTCATGGATTTTTAGTGGTTATTTAGGATTTTTATGGTTTTTAGGTTTTTTCATGGTTTTTAGTGTGTCTTGTGTTTTTTGGGAATTTTTGAGTCTTTAAGGATTTTTAGTTCTTTTTAAGGTTTTTGGGGGTTTTAAAGGTTTTAGTATTTTTAGTGGTTTTTAGGGTTTTATGGGTTTTTAGGGGATTTTTGCGTATTTAAGGTTTTTTAGTTCTTTTTATGGTTTTGGGGGGTTTTAAAGGTTTTTTTGTGTTTTTAGTGGTTTTTAGGGTTTTATGGGTTTTTAGGGGATTTTATGGTTTTTGGGGGGGTTTTGAGCTTTTAGGGGTTTTAAGGGTTTGTTGGGTCTTTTGGTTTTTTTAGGATTTTTTTGAGTTTTTTAGAGTTTTAAGGTTTTTAGAGTTTTTTAACATTTTTAGCAGTTGTAAGGGTTTTAGAGTTTTTAGTAGTTTTTTAGGGTTTTATTGGTTTTTAGGATTTTCTAATATTTTTAGGGCTTTTTATGGTTTTCTTGGGCTTTTTTGGGTTTTTAGGGATTTTACGTTTTCATGGATTTTTAAGGGTTTTTAGTATTTTTATGGTTTTTTTTTGGGTTTTTAGGGGTTTGAGGTATTTTGAGGGGTTTTTAAAGGTTTTTATGGGTTTTAGGGATTTTAGTGTCTTTTTGGGTTTTTAGGGGTTTTAAGGGTTTTTGGAGTTTTTGGAGTTTTTAGTTTTTTTATGGTTTTTATGGATTTTTAGGGTTTTTTAAGGTTTGGGGGGGTACTGTTTTAAGGGGGTTTTTAGGGTTTTCAAGGTTTTTAGGGTTTTTGAAGATTTTATGGCTTTTATGATTTTTAGGGATTTTTAGGATTTTTGGGTTTTTGGAGGTTTTAGCAGTTTTTGAGGTTTTTAGTGTTTCATAGGGTTTTTAGGGTATTTTTGAGTTTTTTTGCAGTTTTAAAGGTTTTTATAGTTTTTTAAAATTTTAGGGTTTTAATGGGTTTTTAGAGTTTTAAGTGATTTTTAGAGTTTTTTATGCATTTATAGGTGTTTTTAAGTTATTTAGGGGTTTTTATGTTTTTTAGAGGTTTTTTCATGGGGGGGTTTCATGGGTTTTGAGGGGGTTTTAGGATTTTTACGATTCTAGGGTTTCTAGTGATTTTGATTATGTTATGGGGGTTTTTAGGTTTTTTAGGTTTTTAGTGGTTTTTAGGAGTCTTGCATTTTTTGGAGATTTTTCTAATTTTTTAGGGTTTTTTAGAGTTTTTTAACATTTTTAGGTTTTTTAATAGTTTTTAAAGTTTTTAGTGGGTTTGTTTTTATCAATGATTTGGGTTTTGTAAGGTTTTTAGGGGGGTTTGTGGTTTTTAGGGGGTTTCAGGGTTTTAGGGTTTTTACATTTTCATGGATTTTTATGGGTTTTTTAGGATTTTTATGGTTTTTTGAGGTTTTCCTGGTTTTTATGTATGTTTAGAGTTTTTATGCATTTTCGATGGTTTTTATGTGTTTTCAAGTTTTTTAGTGTTTGTTTGGTATTTTAGATTTTTTTTTAGTTTTTTATAATTTTTAGAGTTTTTAACATTTTAGGGGCCCTAAGGGTTTTTAGAGTTTTAGTAGTTTTTTGGGGTTTTTTGGGTTTTTTGGATTTTATGTCTTCAGTGGTTTTATGGTTTTTAGTGGTTTTCCAGGGTTTAAAGAGTTTTTTACTTTTTTATTGATTTTTTTGTTTTATTTAGATATTTTTTTGGTTTTTAGGTTTTTTTAGGGTTTTTCATAATTTTGAGGGTTTTTAGGGTTATCAGGGGTTTAATGGTCTTTCAAGGTTTTTAGGGTCCTTTAGGATTTTGGGTATTTTGCTTATTTTAGTTTTTTATGCTTTTTATGGTTTTTTATTTTTGTAAAGTATTTTTGGGCTTTAAAGGGTTTTTAGAGTTTTTAGGGTTTTTATGAGGTTTTAGGGTTTTTTAGGATTTTAGGGGTTTTAGGGTTTTTAAGGGTTTCAGGGATTTTAGGGGTTTTGAGGGTTTTTCAAGGGTTTTACGGGTTTTTAGGGGGTTTCAGGCTTTTTGCGGTCACTTTGATTTCTAGGGATTTTTTGAGTTTTTTTATAGTTTATATGTTTTATAGAGTTTTCTAATGTTTGTAAGGGATTTAAGGGTTCTTTGAGTTGTAGTGGTTTTTTAGGTTTTAAGATTTTTTAATTTTTTAGGAGTTTTATGGGTTTGAGGGGGTTTTCAAGGTTTTTAGGGTTTTTACATTTTCATAGATTTTATGGAAATTTTAATATTTTTATTATTTTTGTGGTTTTCAAGATTTTGAGGGGTTTTAGGGTGTTCCAAGTGTTTTTAGAGGTTTTATTGGTTTTTATGGTTCTTAAGGTTTCTAGGGTTGTTATGGTTTTCAAGGGGTTTTAAGTGTTTTTAGGGTTTTTATGTTTTCATAGATTTTTTTGTGGTTTTTAGGACTTTTATGGTCTTTAGGGTTTTAAGGGTTTTAAATGGGTTTTAAACAATTTTAAGGGTTTTTATGTTTTTAGTGGGTTTTAGGGTTTTTATGGGTTTTGAGGGTTTTGGGGGGTTTTAGGGATTTTAAGGGTTTTAGGGTTTTTAGGGTTTTCTAGGGGTTTCCTAGTCTTTTTGGGTTTTTAGGGTTTTTTTTGAGTTTTTAGGGGTGTAATGGTTTTTTAGAGTTTTTAACATTTTTAGGGGTTTTAGAGTTGTTAGTGGTTTATGAGGGTTTTATGGGTTTTTAAGGTTTTTAGGGGTTTTTATGGTTTTTAATGGTTTTGCAGGGTTTTTTGGGTTTTTAACATTTCCTGGATTTTTAGGGGGGTTTTAGGATTTTTATGATTTTTACTGTTTTTACGGTTTTTTAGTGATTTGAGGGTTTTAGGGGTTTTCCAGTAGTTTTAGGGTGTTTAGGGGTTTTTAGGGTTTTTACGATTTTTCGGGTCTTTTTGGGTTTTTTGGGTTTTTTTGAGTTTTTTTGGGTTTTAATGTTTTTTAGAGTTTTTTTTAACATTTTTTGATGTTTTAAGGGTTCGTGGAGTTTTCAGTGGTTTTTAGTGGTTTTAAGGTTTTTATGGGTTTTTAGGGTTTTTTAATGTTTGTAGGTGTTTTTATAGTTTTTAGTTGTTTTTCATTGTTACTAGGGGTTTTTACGTTTTCATGGAATTTAGATGTTTTTTAGGAGTTTTATGGTTCTAGCATTTTTTTGGTTTTTATTGATTTTGAGGGTTTTAGGGGTTTTTCTGGGTTTTAGGGATTTTATGGGGTTTCAGAGTTTTTAGGGCTTTTTTGGGTTTTTAGGATTATTTTTGAGTTTTTAAGGTTTTAAGGTTTTTTAGATTTTTTTAACATTTTTAGGCGTTTTAAGGGTTTTTAGAGTTTTTAGGGTTTTCATGGATTTTCTAGGGTTTTAGAG
Source organism: Viscum album (assembly GCA_963277665.1). Lineage (NCBI taxonomy): Eukaryota > Viridiplantae > Streptophyta > Magnoliopsida > Santalales > Viscaceae > Viscum > Viscum album. The sequence continues at coordinate 1,772,357,579 of OY728156.1, read as the reverse complement.
TTTTTTTTGGGTTTTTAGGGTCTTTTGGGGGATTTAGGGGTTTTTTGAGTTTTTTAACCGTTTGAAGGTTTTTTAGATTTTTTTGACATTTTAAGGGGGTTTTGGGTTTTTAAAGTTTTTAGTGGTTTTTAGGATTTTCAGTGGTTTTATTCTCTTTTTTGGGTTTTTAGGTTTTTTTAGTTTTTTAGGGTTTTTTAGGTTTTTAGAGTTTTTAACATTTTTAGGGGTTTAAAGGATTTTTAGTGCTTTTAGTGGGTTTTTTGGGATTTTATGGGGTTTTTCTGGTTTTTTAAGTTTTTAGGGGATTTAATTGTTTTCAGGATTTTATTAGGGTTTTTAGATTTTTTTATGTTTTCATTGATTTTTAGGGGTTTTTTGGATTTTTATGGTATATTAGGGTTTTTAATGATTTTGGTGAATCTTTGGGGTTTTAGGGTTTTTTAGGGGTTTTCTGGTTTTTAGGGACTTGCGTTTTTTGGGTCTTTTAATTTTGTAAGGGTTTTAGGTGTTTTTTGGTTTTCAATGGTTTTTCAGGGTTTTTAGAGTTTTTTTCATGGATTTTTAGGGGGTTTTAGGGGTTTTAGTGTTTTTGGGATATTTATGTTTCTTAGGGATTTTTTGGGTTTTTTTTATTTTTTCAGTTGTTTTAAGGGTTTTTAGTCATTTTAGGGTTTTTAGAGTCTTTTTGGGTTTTTAGGGTTTTTTTGAGTTTTTAGGGATTTAAGTTTTTTTAGAATTTTTAACATTTTTATGGGGTTTAAGGGTTTTAGTGTTTTTAGGGGTTTTATAGTTTTTTAGGGTTTTGTAAGGTTTTTAAGGTGTTTAATGTTTTTAGTGGTTTTTTAGGGTTTTAGGGTTTTTTTACATTTTCATGGATTTTTTTTAAAAAAATAGGATTTTTATGGTTTTTAGGGTTTTAGTGTTTTTTTGGTTTTTAGGTTTTTTGTGGTTTTCTGGGTTTTTAGGGTATTTTGGGATTTAGGGTTTTTTTTTATTTTTTTGGGTTTTTATAGTTTTTATCATTTTTAGAGGTAATAAGGGTTTTTTAAGTTTTTTGGGTTTTTTTTTGTTTTTTTGGGTTTTAGGGTTTTTTTTTATTTTTATGGGCATTTATGGTTTTTAGGGGGTTTTAAGAGTTTTTATGGGTTTTATGGTTTTTATGGTTTTTATGGGCCTCTATGGTTTTTAGGGGGTTTTATGAGTTTTTAGGGGTTTTTACATTTTCATGGATTTTTAGGGGATTTTTAGGGTTTTTAGGGATTTTGAGGGGTTTTCAAGGGGTTTTTAGGATTTTTAGGAGTTTTAGGGTTTTTAGGGTTTTTAGGGTTTTTAGGGTCTTTTGGACTTTTTGTTTTTTTTTGAGTTTTTAGAGGTTTTAAGGTTTTTTAAATATTTTTAACATATTTATGGGGTTTAATGATTTTTAGAGTTTTTAATTAGTTTTTAGGGTTTTTATGGATTTTAGGGGTTTTTAATGTTTTAATTTTTTTTGGTTTTCATGGTTTTTAATGGTTTTTTACGTTTTCATGGGTTTTTATGGATTTTAGGGGTTTTTAATTTTTTAATTTTTTTTTTGGTTTTCATGGTTTTTAATGGTTTTTTACGTTTTCATGGGTTTTTAGTGGTTTTTTTTGATTTTGATGGTTTTTTGTGTTTTTCAGGGTTTCTATGTTATGGAGGGTTTTTAGTGTTTTTAGGGGTTTTAGGATTTTAGGGTTATTCAGGACTTTTAGTGTCTTTTGGGGGTTTTAGCGGATTTTTTCAGTTTATAGAGTTTTTACGGGTTTTTAGAGTTTTTTAACGTTTTTGGGGGTTTAAAGTTTTTTTAGTGGGTTTTTTGGGTTTTTTTGGGTTTTTTAGTTTTAAGGTTTATGGTTTTAGAGGGTTTTTCAGGGTTTTCGGGGGTTTTTATGTTTTTATGGATTTTTAGGGTGTTTATGGGGTTTTTAGTGGTTTTAAGGTTTCTATGGGTTTTATGGTCTTTTGGGTTTTAGGGTTTTTTTAGTTTTTTAGGGTTTTTAATGTTTTTTTGAGTTTTTTAATGTTTTTAGTGGTTTAAAGAGTTTTTTAGTTTTCAGCTGTTTATTATGGTTTTATGTGTTTTTAGGGTCATGTAAGGTTTTAGGAATTTTGATTATTTTTACGGTTGTTCAGGGGGTTTTAGGGTTTTTAGAGTTTTTTAGGTTTTTAGGGTCTTTTTGGGTTTTAAGGGTTTTTTTTTGTTTTTTCAAGGGTTTTAAGGTATTTTATATTTTTTAAATATTTTTACGGGTTTGAAAGGTTTTTTGAGTTTTCTGTGGGTTTTTAGGGATTTTATGGGGTTTGGGGGTTTTGAAGGTTTTTATGGTTTTTAGGGGTTTTTTAATATTTTTAGGGTTTTTTACATTTTCATGGATTTTTAGGATTTTTATGGTTTTTAGGGTTTTAGGGATTTTGAAGGTTTTTAGGGGGTTTTTAGGGGTTTTCCGGGTCTTTTTGGGTTTTTTGGTGTTTTTTTTAATTTTTTGAGGGTTTTATGGTTTTTTTCGTTTTTAAAGTGTTTAGGTGTTTTAAGAGTTTTAGGGTTTATAGTGTTTTGTAGGGTTTTTATAGGTTTTTATAGTTTTTTAAGGTTTTATGGATTTGAAGTATTTTATGGGTTTTTAGGGGGTTTTTTGGTTTCAAGGGGTTTTCAGGGTTTTTTACATTTTCATAGATTTTTAGGGGTTTTTAAGAATTTTATGTTTTTTACACTTTTTAATTATTTTTTTAGAGATTGAGGTTTTTTGAGGTTTTTCAAGGGTTTTTTTAGGATTTGAGGGGTTTTCAGGGGTTTTTAGTGCCTTTTGGGGGTTTTCGGTTTTTTTAGGGTATTAAGTGTTTTTAGTGTTTTTAATGCTTTTAGGGGTTTTAAGGATTTTTAGAGTTATTAGAGATTTTAAGGTTTTTATAGATTTAAAGTTTTTCAAAGATTTTTAGGGGTTTCTATGGTTTTGAGGGGGTTTTCAGGGCTTTTAGGGTTTCTAGTGTTTTTAGGGTTCCTAGGGGCTTTCATGGTTTTTGGGTTATTTTTGGGTTTTTAAGTTTTTTTTGAGTTTTTTTACGATTTTTAATGTTGTAAGAGTTTTTTAACATTTTTGGAAATTTAAGGGTTTTTAATGTTTTTAGTGGTTTTTAGAGTTTTATGGTGTTTTAGGGTTTTTAAGTTTTTAAAATGTTTTTATGGGTTTCAGTGTTTTTTAGGGTTTTTAGGTCTTTTATGTTTTCACGGATTTTTAGGTGTTTTTTAGAATTTTTACAGATTTTAGGGTTTTTTTGGATTTGTAAGGGTTTTCGGGGTTTGTTTTGGGATTTTTAAGGCCTTTCGGGGGTTTTAGGGTCTTTTTGGTTTCTTCAGGATTTTTTTTTCTTTTTTAGTGTTTATAAGGTTTTTAATATTTTTTAACGTTTTTAGGGGAATTTTGAGTTTCTTCTTGTTTTAATTTTTATAGAAATTTTTAAAGTTTTTAGGGTTTTTTTTTCAGGTTCTTAGATTTTTTTTGTTTCATTTTAGGGTTTTATGGGTTTTTGGGTGGTTTTAAGGTTTTTATGGTTTTTTATAGTTTTTAAGGTCTTTCGACATTTTTCTAGTTTTTTATGTTTTCATGGACTTTTTGGGGGTTTTATGATTTTTATAGTTTTTAGGGTTTTAGGGGTTTTAAAGTTTTCAGGGATTTTAGGGTCTTTTGGGGGTTTTAGGGTTTTTTTTCAGCTTTTAGGGGTTTTAAGGTTTTTTAGATTTTTTAACTTTTTTATGGTTCTTAGGGTTTTTAGAGTTTTTTGTGGTTTTAGGTTTTTTAGGGTTTTTCTACAAGGCAAATAGAAAATGATATATGAAATTGAAAAGGAATTGAATTAAAAAAGACCACTATGGGTGAAACAACTGCCCTGGATGTCAAAAACAAAAAAAAACAAGAAGAAAAACCCAATCCAAAGACCAGAATTGCACAGTCCATTTTTCTTATCCACAAGCAAGATTATGCACAAGTCCATGACCACACACACCCCAACCAAGCAAGAAACAGACCGTCACCAACTTGCAAGCCTAACAAAGCACATCAAACGACAACCAGAACCAAAAGAACAAAAAACTCCTCACAAACATGAGCAGCCAAAAGCTACCAAACCAAAAAAGGCATCTCTAAAACCTAGCACCCAGCAACCTAAGCAACAGAACCCTATCAGCAAAAAACCAACCAGTCAAGTGTAGTTTCCATATTCACAAGAGACCAGACAAGAGGAACTGTGAGAGGTTCTTTTGGGTTTTTAAGTTTTTAGGGGGTTTTATGGTTTTCAAGGGTTTTTTCTTAGGGTTTAAGGATTTTGGGGGGTTTTATGGATTTTCGTGGTCTTTTAGTGTTTTTTTGGGTTTTTAGGATCTTTTGTGGGTTTTAGGGTTTTTTGGAGTTTTTTAGGATTTTAAGGGTTTTTAGAGTTTTTAACGTTTTTAGGGGTTTAAAGTATTTTTATTGTTTTTAGTGATTTTTATGGGGTTTTACGGTTTTTAAGTTTTTTAGGGAAATTTATGGTTTTAGGGGGTTTTAGGGTTTTTTATGTATTATGGATTTTTGGGTTTTTTTCAAGATTTTTAGGGTTTTTAGGGTTTTTATATATTTTTAGAGATTTTGAGGGTTTTACGGTTTTTTCAGAGGTTTTTAGGTTTTTTCCATGTTTTTAGGGAGGTTTTGGGTTTTTATGGTCTTTTTGGGTTTTTATGGGTTTTTAAGGCTTTTAAAGGTTTTATGGTTTTCAGGGGTTTCTCATGTTTTCTAGGGTTCTTTACATTTTCATGGATTTTTATGGGTTTCTTAGGATTTTTATGGTTTTTTGGGATTTTTAGTGTTTTTATGCTTTTTAAGAGGTTTTTAGGGTTTTTAGAGTTTTCAGTGGTTTTATGGGTTCTGGTGGTTTTTAAGGGTTTTAGGGGTCTTATGGTCTTCAGGGGTTTTTAGGTTTTTTTACATATTCATGGATTTTTAGAATTCTGTTAGGATTTTTATGGTTTTTAGGATTTTAGGGTTTTTACTGATTTTGAGGGTTTTTAGGATTTTAAAGGTCTTTTTGTGTTTTTAGGGTTTTTTGAGTTTTTTATGGTTTTTATGGTTTTTTAGAGTTTTTAATTTTTTTAGGGGTTTTAAGGGTTTTTGGATTTTTAGGGGGTTTTTATGGATTTTATGGTATTTTAGGTTTTTTTATGGTTTTTTTCAGTTTTTACAGTTTTTAAGGTTTTTCAGGGTTTTTAATGTTTTTATGTTTTAATGGATTTTTAGGGATCTTTTAGGATTTTTATGGTTTTTAGGGTTTTCTAGATTTTTTATGTATTTTGAGGGTTTTTAGGGGGGTTTTAGGATTTTTATTTTTTTAGGGCCTTTTGTATTTTTTGGGTTTCTATGGGTTTTAAGGTTTTTTAGATTTTTTTTGAAATTTTTAAGGGGTTTTAATGGATTTTAGAGATTTTAGTAGTATTTAGGGTTTTTATTGGGTTTGAGGGTTTTTAAAGGTTTTTAGGGGTTTTTATAGTTTTCTGGAGTTTTTCAGGGTTTTTAGGGTTTTTAGGTTTTCATGGGTTTTAGGGGTTTTTATGACTTTTATGGTTTTTAGGGGTTTTCAGGGGTTTTCTGGGTTTTTCAGGTCTTTTGGGGTTTTTAGAGTTTTTTTTATTTTTTTAACACTTTTATGGGTTTTAAGGGTTTTTATAGTTTTTAGTCATTTTTATGGTTTTTTGGGGGTTTTAGGGGTTTTTATGGTTTTCAGGGGGGGTTTCAGCATTTTTAGGTTTTTAGGGTTTTTTTAATCTTTTCATGTATTTTTAGTGGTTTTCTATTTTATGGTTGTTATGGATTCTGAGGGTTTTAGGGTTTTTTAGGGGTTTTGGGTTTATGGGTTTTCAGGGATTTTAGGGTCTTTTTGGTTTTTTGGTTTTTTTTACCTTTTCTAGTTTTTATGGTTATTTAGAGTTTTTTAATGTTTTTAGGGGTTTTATATGTTTTTAGACTTTTTAGTGGGTTTTAAGGTTTCATGGGGTTTTAGGGTTTTTTAAGGTTTTTTGAGGTTTTTATGGTATTCAGGGGTTTTTATGGATTTTTAGGGTTTTCTATGTTTTCATGGATTTTTATGATTTTTATGGTTTTTAGGATGTTTTAGGGTTTTTAGCGATTTGGGGGTTTTTTGGGGGGTTTTAGGGTTTGAAGGGTTTTTTGGGAGGTTTTAGGGTTTAAAGGTTTTTTTAGGTTTTTATGGATTTTTTGGTGTTTTAGGTTTTTTTTATGGATTTTAGGGTTTTTTATGGTTTTTAGGGATTTTGATGGTTTTTAGGGTTTTTAAGCGTTTTAGGGGTTTTCAGGGTCTATTTGGTTTTATACTGTTTTTTTAGTTTTTAGGGTTTTTAAGGTGTTTTAGAGATTTTATTTTTTTTGGGGTTTTAAGGGTTTTTAGAGTATTGGTCAAGTTTTAGGGTTTTTAAGGTTTTTTGTAGTTTTTATCATTTTGAGGGATTTTCAAGGTTTTTATGGTATTTTATGTCTTCATGGATTTTAGGGTTTTTTTGGATTTTTTTGGGGTCTAAGGTTTTTTAGGGTTTTTTGGGATTTTGAGGGTTTTTAGAGTTTTTTAGGTTTTGTAGGGTTTTTTCAATTTTTAGGGCATTAAAGGTTTTCTAGTGTTTTTAAAATTTTTAGGGGTCTAAAGTGTTTTTAGAATTTTTAGGAGTTCTAGGGTTTTTATATGTTTTAGGGTATTTAAGGTTTTTATGGGTTTTATGGTTTTTAGGGGTTTTTTAGGATTTTAGGTTTTTTAGGGTTTTTGAGGATTTTGAGGGGTTTTATATTTTATCAGGGGTTTTTAGGGATTTTAGGGTTTTTCTTGGTTTTTAGGGTCATTCTGGGTTTTTATTTTTTTTTCATGTTTTTTTGGGTTTGAAAGTTTTTTTAGTGTTTTTTCAAAATTTTAGGGGTTAAAGGGTTTTTAGTGTTTTTAGTGGTTTTTAAGGTTTTATGGTTTTTTTTGGGATTTTAAGGTTTTTAAGGGGTTTTATGGTTTTCAGGGGTTTTTCAAGGGTTTTAGGGTTTTTTACATTTTCATGGAATCTTAGCGGGTTTTTATGATTGTTATAGTTTTTAAAGTTTTTTAGGGTTTTTAGGGATTTTAAGGGTGTTTTGGTCTTTTAGGGTTTTTTGGGTTTTTAAGGGTTTTCAGGTTTTTTAAGATCTTTTGGGTTTTTAGGATTTTTTTTTGAGTTTTTTAGGGTTCTTATGGCCTTTTATATTTTTTAATGTTTTTAGGGATTTTGAGGTTTTTAGAGTGTTTAGTGGATTTTTAGGGTTTTTTTGGGGTTTTAAGGGTATTTAAGAGTTTTAGGGATTTTTATGGTTTTCATGGTTTTTTGGGTTCTTTATATTTAATGGATTTTTAAGGGTTTTTTAGAATATATTTGGGTTTTTAGGGTTTTTAGGATTTTGGATTGATTTTGAGGGTCTTTTAGGGGTTTTCAATGATTTTTAAGGGTTTTCATGGTTTTAGAGACTTTTGGGTTTATAGGGTTTTTTGAGTTTTTTTGAGATTTTTAGGTTTTTTAGAGTTTTTCAACATATTTAGGGGCTGGGATGTAAGGGTATTTATAGATTTTACTGGGTTTTTAGTGGTTTTAAAAGTTTTTAAGGTTTTTAGGGGAATTTATGGTTTTAAGGGAGTTTTTTTTGGATTTTTAGGGCTTTTTACGTTTTCCTGGATTTTTAGGATTCTTAGGATTTTTATGCTTTTCAAGGTTTTTAGAAATTTTGAGTGTTTTTAGGGTTTTTGATAGGTTTTTTTGGGTTTTTCTGGATTCTTCGTACCTTTTGTGTTTTTATTTTTTTTAACTTTTTTTGGGTTTTTATGGGTTTTTAGAGTTTTTAAATGTTTTTTTGTGGTTTTGAGGGTTATTTGATTTTTAGTTATTTTTGTAGTGTTTATGGGATTTTAAATATTTTTAGTTGTTTTTATGGTTTTTCGGGGCTTTTCAGGGTTTTTACTTTTTCATGGAATTTTAGGGGGTTTTTAGGATTTTTTTTGTTTTTTAGGGTTTTTAGGATTTTTAGGGAATTTGAGGTTTTTTAGGGTTTTTAGGGGTTTTTAGGGGGTTTTAGGGGTTTTCATGTTTTTTACGGTATTTTGGGTTTTTAGGTGTTTTTTTATTGTTTAGGGTTTTAAAGGTTTTTAAACTTTTTTAGGTTAAGGGGTTTTAGAGTTTTTAGTGGTTTTAGGGTTTTTATGGGTTTTTAAGGTTTTATGGGTTTGGATGGTTTTTAGGGATTTTTTAGGGTTTTTAGTGTTTTTTACGTTTTTATGGATTTTTAGGAGTTTTTTTAATATTTTTATGGTTTTTATGAATTTTTATAATTTTTAGGGAATTTGAGGTTTTTAGGGGTTTTCAAAGGTTTTTAGGGGTTTTTAGGGGTTTTAAGGGTTTTTTGGGTTCAAGGGTATTTTTTGAATATTTAGGGGTTTTAAGAATTTTTATAGTTTTTTAACGTTTTAAGGGGTTTGAAGGGTTTTTAGATTTTTTAGTTTTTTAGGTGTTTTTTGGGTTTTTAAGTTTTTTAAAGGTTTTTAGAGGTTTTTATGGTTTTCAGGGGTTTTTCTGAGTTTTCAGGATTTTTTACATTTTCATATATTTTTTGGGGTTTCTTAGGTATTTTTGGTTTTAGGGTTTTTTTGGTTTTAGGGTTTTTTGGGGTTTTCGTGATTTTGGGGGGTTTTTTGGGCTGTTTAGGGTTTTTAGGGTCCTTTTGGTTTTTTAGGGTTTTTTGTTTTTTAGGGGTTTTATGGTTATTAGAGTTTTGTAAATTTTTAAGGGGTTTTTAGAGATTTTACTTGGTTTTAAAGTTTTTATGGGAATTTAATGTTTCTAATGGTTTTCAGGGGGGTTTATCATTTTGAGGGGTTTTTCAGAGTTTTTTGGGTTTTTTATGTTTTCACATTTTTAGGGGGTTTTAGGATTTTTTTTGGTTTTTAGGATTTTTAGTGATTTTGAGTGTTTTAAGGGGTTTTGAGGGATTTTATGGGTTTTAGGGTCTTTTTGGGTTTTTAGAGGTTTTTTGAGGTTTTTAGACTTTTTAGGAGTTTTATGGGTTTTAGAGATTTTTAGTGGTTTTATGGATTTTATAGCTTTATAGGGTTTATAAACTTTTTATGGGTTTTTATGTTTTTTAGTGGTTGTTTAGGGTTTTTTGGGGTTTTTACATTTTCAAGGACTTTTAGGGGTTCTTTAGGATTTTTATGGTTTTAGGGTTTTTAGGGATTTTTTGGATTTTATACTTCTTTCGGGGTTTTTCAAGGTTTTTTGGTTTTTTTTATTTGTAATGATTTTAGGGGTTTTAAGGGGTTTTAGATTTTTTAGTGGAATTTTAGGGGTTTTATGGTAATTTAGGGTTTTTAAGGGGTTTATAATTTTCAGGGTGTTTCACAGTTTTTAAGGTTTTTTATGTTTTCATGGATTTTAATGGTTTTTTAGGATTTTTATGGTCATAAGTGTTTTTTATGGTTTTGGGGGATTTTGAAGGGTTTTAGGTGTTTTTTGGGGCTTTTAGCATTTTTAGGGTTTTTTTGGGTTTTTATGGACTTTTAGGGAATTTTGGGGTTTTTTTATGTTTTTTTGGGGTTTTAAGGTTTTTAGAGTTTTTACAGTTTTAGTGGTTTTGGGGGTTTTTTATGGGTTTTTTGGGTTTTTTCTGGGTTTTATGGTTTTTAGGTTTTTTTTGTGTTTTTAAGTTTTCATGGATTTTTGGAGATTTTTTAGTATTTTTATGGTTTTTAGGGTATTTAGGTTTTTTAGGGATTTTAGGGGTTTTAGGGTCTTTTGGGTTTTTAGGGGTTTTTTGATTTTTTTTAGGTGTTTATGGTTTTTTAGAGTTTTTTAACATTTTTAGGGGTTTTAGGGGTTTTTAGAGTTTTTAGTGGTTTTTTGTGGGTTTTTAAGGTTTTTGAGGGTTTTTATGGTTTTTAAGGGTTTTTATGTGGATTTTTAGGGAGTTTGGGTGTTTAAAGGTTTTTAGGGATTTTGAGGGGTTTTAGGGATTTTTTTTAGTGTTTTAGGGTTTCTATGGTTTTCGTGGTATTTATGATCTTTTTGGTTTTTTAGGTTTTTTGAGTTTTAAGGGGTTTTTAGTGTTTGTTTATGTTTTTAGGGTTTTAAATGGTTTTTTGAGTATTTAGTGGTTTTTAGGCATTTTATGGGTTTTTAGGGGTTTTAAGTTAATAGGGTGTTTTATTCTTTTCTGGGGGTTTTCAGGGTTTTTACATTTTCTTGGATTTTTAGGGCAAAAGTGGTTCAGGAGTACAAGACCAAGGGAGGGCCGGGTCAATCGACCCATACCCAAAAACAATCCCCAAAAAGAAAAACAAAGAAAACAAGGGAACAGAAAAAGACACAACAGACCAAACGACCCAGCACCACATCACGCGTCCTCCCATCCATAGGATCACCATCTGCACCATACCTAGAGGAGGCATCTGAGTCCAACGTCTCCCATTCAGATGACTCATACTGCTTGAGGAAGTCAGTACAATACCTCCTGAGTCGCTTCTTCTCCAGCTTCCTATCCACTCGATCCTTGGTAAGAGCATCCTCCACATCTTTGGAAGCCTTCGAACAGGACCTTGTTGCCATTGGTTTTGGAAGTGATGAATAGTCTCTCCTTTCCCTCCTCTTGGTAGGGGAAGCACTCCCCCTCCTCCTGTTGCGAAGGACATCATCATCACTCACCACATTGGGGATCCCCTCCTGCCTGGAATCAATTGTTGCGCTCAGACCCTCCTCTTGGATCTGAGTCAGTATAAACTAAGCCATCCATCAAGGTCCTCCTCCTTCAATTCTTGGGAGCATTCACATCAATGAAGTCATTAAGGTCCCCAAAGACAAAATCATATTTAACATCCTCATCAATGTTATCGTAGTCAAACATCACCTTCAGTTTGGGCTGCTGCAGAATCTCACGTCGGTGTTGCTCAAGGGGGATTTTGGAACCATCCAGCACGGTCATATCAGCGAGTTCAACACAGGGAGGTAGCTTTTCAAAGACCACAAGCTCCATTCTTGAACTTTTTTGCACCACAGTCCACTCAGCAGTAGAAGGGGCCGCATCACGCAGCTCCTGTTCGAGCAAATGAACAGATGGGGTGGCCTTGGAACCACCTAAATCATCACTCGGTAATTAAGGCCTTCTCTTCTAAGTGGATGTCGGAGACCTGCCACTCCTCATCAACCTGAGCATCAGCCAGTGACTCCGGACACCCCCCCTCCTCTGGATCAAGCACTGCGAATGGATTCAAAGTGAGAACCGGGTCTTGTTCTTACTCCTGACCATTTGCCTCAGCAGAAGCAGCATTCGTCAGCAACCCCTCCATCCTCATCCCCTCAGAACCTGGACCGGGAATGTCACAACACACCCCACTCGGAACCATCTACAAGCAGTCATCAGCAGCCATATCCTTCTCAAGAACCACCTCCACCACCCCACTGGACGAAGGGGCAGCACATGCTCGTCCTAAATCAGCCTTCAACCGATTGAAAACAGCCTTTACCAAAGACCCATGGGTGAAGCTCCCCCTCATTTTTATCAGCGCATGGTCCATCCCCATGGTCAGAATCCATGTCCAACCTTGGGGGGGTGGCACAGACATCACTCTCAGAAACCAAGAGATCACTTCCCCCATGACGACACACCCGTTTCACATGAACAAGATTTTGACAAGATTCACAGTAATTCACCCAGGATTCAAAAACCACAGGTTTCTTCCACCGCAACTCTTCGCCAATATCAATCCTGAAAAAATTCACTGGTAGCTTGGAAACATCAACCTCCATACAGACTCTCGGAGCAACCGGATGACAGAGGGCTTGCGTTTGGCTATCCACACACAAAAATCTTCCAACCAGATTTCCCAGTATTGTAAGAATTGATAAATTTTGGAAGGGAATAGGGAGTTCAGGGAATCTTACCCAAATGGAAACCAAAGGTGTGTCCTGATGTAAATGAAGATCAAACCTCCACCTGAATAGAGAAAAGCATGCACTGTCACATCTGTGAGGGGAAGCGGATTAGGCCTGGATATGGTCCTCCTCAGAAGAAAAGTGGATCAAAATATGGCAGGCATCAACCAAGCCCACTGTCTCCCTATCCTAGAGATCCCAATGTTTGAACACAAATCTATCAAAAACATCCACCGGAGGGCGCCAGTTAGTGAATCGAGCCACCAGAGTCTGATTATGCAACGCCGAAGCCTCGTTGAACTCCAAAATTGACAACTGCAGCTTCATATGACCTTCAAATAGACCCGGAACCTTAGGGATGAGATTAATACGTGGAAAATAAGGGAGAGAATCAGGATCTGAGAATGGAATGAAGGCTCTGCTTTCATCAAGAACCGGTGAGGACCCCTCCCCCTCGGGGGGGGGGGGGAGGCCAAGTCGCGGAGGTCACTGTCATCTTCAATCCGGTAGAGGAATGTCACCATTGTAGAGCAGAGCGAGAGAGAGTAGATCAACCATCATTTCTAGGGTTATCTCTAGATTTTTAGGGGTTTTAGGGTTTTTTTTGTTTTAGGATGTTTTTTGGTTTTAGGTTTTTTAAGGATTTTGGTTTTTTTAGGGTTCTTCAAAGGTTTTTAGGGTTTTTCATGGTTTTAGGGTCTTTTTTGGTTTTTACGGTTTTTTTAGATTTTAGGGTTTTTAGATTTTTTTAACTCTTTTAGTGGTTATAAGGATTTTTATAGTTTTTATTGGTTTTTAGTGTTTTTATGGTGATTTAGTAATTTTTAAGGTTTTTAGTGTTTTTTTTGTTTTTCAGGGGGTTTTTAGGATTTTTTAGGTTTTTAATTATGTTTAGGGGGTTTTTAGGATTTTTATAGTCTTTAGGGTTTTTTGGGTTTTTTGGGGTTTTGAAGGGTTTAAAGGTTTTTAGGGGCTTTTGGGGGCTTTTGGGTTTTTAGTGTTTTTTTGGTTTTTTAGTGTCCTTTTTTGATATTTTGATTTTTTTTGTGTTTTTAGGGTTTTAATATTTTTTAGAGCTCTTTAACATTTTTAGGGTTTTTAATGGTTTTTAGACTTTTTAGTGGGTTTTCAGAGTTTTTATGGGTTTTAGTGTTTTTAAGGGTTTTTAGGGGGTTTTATGGTTTTCATAGGGTTTTTCAACGTTTTTAGGTTATTTTATGTTTTCATGGATTTTTAGGGGTTTTCTAGGATTTTTATGGTTTTTAGGGTATTTTTAGGTGTTTAGGGATTTTAAGGGTTTTTAGGTTTATTGGGGCCCTTTGGTTTTTAGGGGTTTTCCTATTTTTTTTTAAAGATTTTTAAGGTTTTTTAGAGTTTTTTAGAGTTTTTTAACATTTTTTGGGGTTTTAAGGGTTTTTAGAGTTTTCAGAGGGTTCTTAGGGTTTTATGGGTTTTTAAGATTTTTAAGGTTTTTAGGGGGTGTTATGGTTTTTATGTGTTTATTGGGTTTTAATATTGTTTATGTTTTCTTATATTTTTATGGGTTTTTTATGGTTTTTACAAAATTTGAGGGTTTTAGGGTTTTTCAAAGGTTTTTAGGGTTGTTAGGGGTTTTCTTGGTTTTTATGGTCTTTTGGATTTTTAGGGCTTTTTGAGTTTTTTATGGTTTTAAGGAGTTTTAGAGTTTTTAAAACTTTTTATGGGTTTTGAGGTTTTTTAGAGTTTTTAGTGGTTATTTAGGGATTTTTTGGGTGTTTAGGGTTTTTATGGTTTTTAGGAGCTTTTACGGTTCTCAAGGGGTTTTCAGGGTTTTTAGTTTTTTTACATTTTCATGGACTTTTAGGATGTTTTTAGGATTTTTATGGTTTCTAGGGTTTTTAGGGATTTTAGGGTTTTAGGATTTTTATTTTTTTCAAGGATTATTAGGCTCTTTTTTTCTTTTTAATTTTTTTGAGTTTTTTGGGGTTTTAAGGATTTTTAGAGTATTTTTTTGTTTTTAGGGTTTTAAGGGTTTTTAGATTTTTTAGTGGTTTTTAGGGATTTTATGGTTTTTTAAGTTTTTTAAGGTTTTTAGGGAATTTTATTTTTTTAGAGGGTTTTCAAGGGTTTTAGGGGTTTTTATGTTTTCATGGTTTTTGAGTGTTTTTTAGGATTTTTATGGCTTTAGGTTTTTAGGGGTTTTAGGGATTTTTAGGGATTTTCAGGGGGTTTAGGGTTTTAGGGTGTTTTAGGGCTTTTAGGGTCTTCTTTTGTTTTTAGGGTCTTTTTTTGACTTTTTAGGTTTTCTATGGTTTATAAATTTTTTTAACATTTTTAGGGGCTTTATGGGTTTGTAATGTTTTTCATGGGTTTTTATGGTTTCAATGGGATTTTAGGGTTTTGTAATTGTTTTAGGGGTTTTCTGGTTTTCTGTTTTTCAGGGGTTTTTAGCGTTTTTTACATTTTCATTATTTTTATGGGGTTTTTAGGAAATCTATGGTTTTTAGGCATTTTGAGGTCTTTTAGGGTTTTCATGGTTTTTAGGGTTTTTAACGGTTTTCAGGGTTTTTTGTGTTTTATTGGTTTTTCAGGTTTTTGGAATTTTTAGGGGTTTTAGGGTTTTTAGGGTTTTTAGGGGTTTAATGGTTTTCAGGGTTTTTAGTATTTTTTATGGATTTTAGTGGTTTTTTGAGTTTTTAGGGTTTTTAAGTTTTTTTAGAGTTTTTAATATTTTTAGGGATTTTGAGGGGTTTTAGAGTTTTAGTGGTTTTAGGGTTTTTATGTAGTTTTAGGGCTTTTTAAGGTTTTATGGGGTTTTATGGATTTTTGAGATTTTTTAGGGTTTTAGGGTTCTTATATTATCATGGATTTTAGGGTTTTTTGGATTTTTTTGGTTTTCAGTGTTTTTTAGTGTATTTAGGGATTTTGAGGGATTTAGGGGTTTTCGTAGGTTTTTATGATTTTTATGTTTTTAGGATCTTTTTGGGTTTTCAAGGGTTTTTTGAGGTTTTTTAGGGTTTTAAAGGTTTTAAGAGGGTTTTAATGTTTTGGGGGGGTTTTAAGGGTTTTTAGAGTTTTTAGTAGTTTTGGGGATTTTGTGGTTTTTTAGGGTTTTTAGGGGTTTTTAGGGTTTATAGGGTTTTTACGCTTTCATGGATTTTAAGTGTTGTTTAGGACTTTTATGGTTTTTAGGTTTTTCATGGTTTTTAATTTGACTTGTTTTTTTAGGGGATTTCTGAGTTTTTAATGATTTTTAGTTCTTTTTAAGGTTTTTGGGGGTTTTAAAGGTTTTAGTATTTTTAGTTGTTTTTAGGGTTTTATGGGTTTTTAGGGGATTTTTGCGTATTTAAGGTTTTTTAGTTCTTTTTTAGGTTTTGGGGGGTTTTAAAGGTTTTTAGTGGTTTTAGTGGTTTTTAGGGTTTTATAGATTTTTAGGGGATTTTACGGTTTTTGGGGGGTTTTGGAGCTTTTAGGGGTTTTCAGGGTTTGTAGGGTCTTTTGGGGGTTTTAGGATTTTTTTGAGTTTTTTAGAGTTTTAAGGTTTTCAGAGCTTTTTAACATTTTTAACAGTTGTAAGGGTTTTAGAGTTTTTTGTGGGTTTTTTGGGTTTTTTGGGTTTTTTGGATTTTGTAATATTTTTAGTGCTTTTTATGGTTTTCTTGGGCTTTTTTGGGTTTTTAGGGATTTTTACGTTTTCATGGATTTTGAAGGGTTTTTAGTATTTTTATGGTTTTTTGGGTTTTTTAGGGTTTTAAGGTATTTTGAGGGGTTTTTAAAGGTTTTTACGTGTTTTAGGGATTTTATTGTCTTTTTGGGTGTTTAGGGGTTTTTTGGAGTTGTTTAGGGTTTTTGAAATTTTTTAGAGATTTTTAACATTTTTAGGGGTTTTAAGGGTTTTTGGAGTTTTTTGTGTTTTTATGGTTTTTATGGGTTTTCAGGGTTTTTTAAGGTTTGGGGGGTTTGTTGTTTTAAGGGGGTTTTAAGGGTTTTTCAAGGTTTTTAGGGTTTTTTAGGATTTTATGGTTTTTATGGTTTTAGGGATTTTTAGGATTTTTGGTTTTTGGAGGTTTTAACAGTTCTTGAGGTTTTTAGTGTTTCATAGGGTTTTTAGGGTAGTTTTTAGTTTTTTTGGGGTTGTAAAGGTTTTTATAGTTTTTTAACATTTTTAGGGGTTTAATGGGTTTTTAGATTTTTAAGTGGTTTTTAGAGTTTTTTATGCATTTATAGGGGTTTTTAAGTTGTTTAGGGGTTTTTATGTTTTTTAGAGGTTTTTTCATGGGGGGCTTTCATAGGTTTTGAGGGGGTTTTAGGATTTTTACGATTTTAGGGTTTCTAGGGATTTTGATTGTTTTATGGGGGTTTTCAGGTTTTTAGGTTTTTTGGTGGTTTTTAGGAGTCTTTTGCGTTTTTTGGAGATTTTTCTAATTTTTAGGGTTTTTATGGTTTTTTAGAGTTTTTTATCGTTTTTAGGTTTTTTAATAGTTTTTAAAGTTTTCAGTGGGTTTTTAGGTTTTTTATCAGTGATTTGGGTTTTTTTATCAGTGATTTGGGTTTTATGGTTTTTTAGGGTTTCTAGGGATTTTGAGTTTTTTTAGGTTTTTGAATGTTTTTAGGGTTTTTCCAGGATTTTAGGGTTTGTTTGGATTTTTAGGGTTATTTTTCGAGTTTTTAGTGTTTTACGGGTTTTTAGAGTTTTGCGGGTTTTTAGAGTTTTTCAAAGTTTTAGTCATTTTAAGGGTTTTTAGAGTTTTTCGTGGTTTTATAGTTTTTGGGGATTCTTTTGGGTTTTAAAGGCTTTTAGAGTTATTAATGGTTTTCATGGGGTTTTCAGTGTTTTTTATGTTTTCATCAATTTTTCAGGGGTTTTAATATTTTTATGGTTTTGAAGGTTTTTAGGGGTTTTAGGGTTTTTCAGGGGTATTGAGGGGTTTTAGGGTGTAACGTACCGGATCCGGGTGCCACTCAACAGGTGTCCCGAACCCAGTTGGTCACATGAGCTCAAGCGCATTTCCCCAACGCCAGAGGTTGCCGACAAGCAGCGAGGGTCCAGGTCTGATACTGGGGAAACTATGCCCTCATTTGTCAAAGTGTAGTGCAACAGAATACTAAATAAAACATACAACAACAGCGGAACCAATAAACCATACACTATTTTAAATGAACAACTGCAGTAAAAACAACCAACAGTCATATATATATATAAAGATGATGCAACATGCCTCAAGTTCTAAGAAAATAGCTAAAACATGTTATACAGGAGTACAATACGATACAACAGGAAGTACATGTACAATAGAAAAAAACAAAACAGTCGGCAACATCGCGAGCCTAAGCTCGGTCCCATACTCCCCTACTCCTCAGCAACAATCATGTACCTGTAAAGGGACCCTTGCCCTTATCCATACCTACAGAAACGTAATCTATTTGGGCCGAAAACATGACCGAAACAGGGTGTGAGAAATAAATCCCAGTAGGCACCCACCAAAGGCCTGTGCCCAACTGTGTGAAAAGATGCAACAACAGTGTGCAGTAGTAAAATGCAAAGCAGTGCTCAAAAGTAACTAACTTTACCAGTTATATTGCCATTTTATTATATATTTTAACCATTCAATTTAATAATATTTTGTGCTCATTAGAGCCACACCCTCAGGCCAATCATAATCTCACCCTCAGACTAATATAGTAAAACAATGCCCTCAGGCTATAGAGTACCTTTCCCTCAGGCCTTGCCCTCAGGCGGAATAGAATCTCGCCCTTAGGTCAAACTGAAACGAAACCCTCAGGTAATCAGAATCTTGCTCTCGGGCCTTGCCCTCAGGCGGAATAGTATCTCGCCCTCAGGCTATACAAACCACGCCCTCAGGCTAATATAATATCCATTCCCTCAGGCTATAAAGTAACCATTCCCTAAGGCTATACAAGTATCCAGGCCATGCCCAACATATGGACGTGCAATTATTTACAAATCCTCTCAAGGAAAAAGTAATGCATAAAGTAAACATGGCATACCCTCAGGTATCCTAGCCAAACAGCTAAACAGAGGAACGCACCTCGGGGGTGGTCCTGGATCCAAGCAGTGATCCCAAACAGTAGTTTATTATCAAATTTAATTACATATACAATTCTAGGTATTTAAACAACCAAGGCCTCAGCCACACGACACCCCGACATGGGTTCGTAGCACAAAAATACACACAAACACACAACAGTTGGAAATTAAACACCAAGCCACCTACCTCAAACGCCCCAGATCAGTATACTCGAGCAACGATCCTCTAATACCCAAAGCCTAGGATGCATGCACGCATAATGTCTGTATCGTACGCTTTGACTGGCTATCAGTCTGAGGGTGGTAAGTTGTGCTCAGAAGCACCAGTGTACCTAGTTCCCTCTGAAAACTCTGCCAGAAACAAGACGTAAAACGAGCATCCCTATCTGAAACTATAGAACGAGGGACCCCATGAAGACGTACGACCTCTCGGATATACAACATTCTGAGATCATCAACACCAAAGGTCTCCTTGATTGGAAAAAGTGATCTACCTTCGTGAGTCTGTCCACAACAACCCACATGACATCATTTCCTCGAGGTGACCTCGGAAACCCAGTCACGAAGTCCATCGCAACATCATCCCATTTCCACTCCAAGATGGGTAACTGTTGTAACAGTCCGGCTGGCCTTTGATGCTCTGCCTTCACCTGCTGACAGGTGGAACACCTCGTAACAAAACTGGCTACTTCTCTCTTCATACCAGGCCACCAATACTGATGTCTCAAGTCACAGTACATTTTGGTAACCCCGAGATGAACTTCCCAAGCTGAAGCATGAAACCCCCGCATCAACCCCTCGTGTATATCCCCTAGAACCCACACTCATCTATGGAAAAGTAGAATTTCATCATCGCCTATCGTCCAACCAGGAGGAGGGTCCTCACTTGCCACTGACTCCCGTAGAACTAGGCATTCTGAATCAGATAGTTGTCTCATCCTCACTCTATCCAAGAGGGTAGAAGTCACAGTTAAATATGAAAGATAGGTCTGCCCCTGACTATCGTGCACCTCCAAATGCATCTCAGAAAACAAAGCCATGAGCTACCACTCACCACTAGCCTCCTGCACTGCCTGTACCTGAGTCCTCCTGCTCAGTGCATCAGCTACTGCATTACTTTTACCAGGTTTATAGGCAATCTCAAAATCGAAGGACTAAAAGTATTTGACCCACCTTTGCTGTCTCAGATTCAATTCATGATGAGTAAAGATATACTTGAGACTTTTGTGGTCGGTGAAAACCACAAAATGATCTCCCAAGAGATAATTCCTCCAACAGTGCAACGCATGAAAAACTGTAACCAACTCGAGATAATGCGTCAGGCAATTCCTCTCATTTGGCCTCACCTGCCGAGACCTGTATGCAACAACTCGATCACCCTGCATCAACACTGCTCCCATCCCAATACCTAATTCATCACAGTAAAATGTAAATATCTTCCCTTGTTCTAGAAGTATCAGGATTGGTGTTGATGTCAACCTTCCTTTCAAGTCCTTAAAGGTTGTCTCGCAAACTTCTGACCAAAAAAACTTCACACCCTTCTTAGTCAGACTCGTCAACGATATTGCAAAGCGGGAGAAGTCCTGTATAAAGCATCTATAATAACCAGCCAACCCTAAGAAACTCCGTATCTCAAACATGTTCTTAGGTTGCTCCCAGGAAACTACTACTCTCACCTTCTCTGGGTCTACTGCAACTCCTGCCTCTGAGATGATATGACCGAGGAAGTGAATCTGGTCCATCAAAAAGTGGTACTTTGAGAGCTTAGCATATATCTTATGCTCCCTCAGTGTACTCAATACGATCTCAAGATGGGTGGCATGGTCGTGTCGAGTGTGAGATTACACCAAGATATCATCCACGAATACTACCACAAAAGAATCCAGATAAGGATGGAACACACGATTCATCAGAGCCACGAAAACTGTTGGCACATTCGTAAGTCCGAATGGCATCACCAAGTACTCGTACAGATCATATCTACTCTGAAAAGCTGCAAGTGGTATGTTCGATGGTCTCACGCGCAGCTGATGATATCCTGATCTCAAGTCAATTTTCGAGAACACTTGTGCTCCACGAAGTTTATCAAAAAGATCATCAATCCTCGGCAAGGGATATCGGTTCTTGACCATCAGCTGGTTCAACTTTCGATAATCCACACAGAGTCTGAGGGTACCATCCACCTTCTTCGCAAAGAGGACCGACGAACCCCAAGGAGAAGTACTGGGTCAGATGAAACCCTTTGACTGCAACTCCTCTAACTGCCTCTTGAGCTCCTGCAACTCAGGCGTGAACATCCTATAAGGAGGAATGGACACTGGTGCTGCTCCTAGCACAAGCTTAATAGAAAAATCCACCTCACACTCTGGAGGTAGACCTGAAAATTCATCCGGGAAGACATCCCTGAAACGATCAACCACTGGAGGGAAATCCATCTGACAAGTCCCCTGATAATCCAGATATAAACTCGCAATATATGCTGTGACTCCACCTCTCCCATGATGTTTTGGTCCAGCTCGACTTGCCTGAACATCCCATTTGCCCTTGTATAGAAACTCTCCACCCTCCGATGATGTGAAACTCACCCTGCAACGATAGCAATCCACAAAGGCTCAAAAGGGAACCAACCAGTCCATCCCAAGAATGACATCATAGCTTGTTATCTCTAAGACATAGAGGTCCCATAGAAAGTGACACCCACCAACCTCAAGGGGGCACTCCTTGCACTGACACACACCAGCCGTTCTAGTCCCCAACGGAGTTTCTAGCGTCATAAAGGCAGAAAAAGAAGAAATGCAGAGCCCAAGTCTCTCCACAACGGGCACAAATATGAAACTATGTGTAGAACCCGTATCAAAAAGTACAGAAGATAAGACAGAAGCTACTAGAATAGTACCTATGACAGTAGAAGATCCGGGATCCTGCTCCTGCTGGGTCTATTGCACTGCATATGCCTTCCCAGTGTCGCGGCCCTGCGACACAGCCTGGCTACCCTAAGTTGTCCTTCCCTACTACCTCTGAGATCCTGGTGTATGGCTACCACGGCCATGACCACCATCTCTACCTATAAGCCCTGACGTATTTCAGTTTCCCGACTGGTAAGAAGCTACTGGTCCTGCTCCCACACGCAGAGTCTGCACAGAACCCCTCTCACTAGCCACTGGTAGAAAATTCCT
This sequence comes from Viscum album, assembly GCA_963277665.1. Lineage (NCBI taxonomy): Eukaryota > Viridiplantae > Streptophyta > Magnoliopsida > Santalales > Viscaceae > Viscum > Viscum album. Next base: position 1,772,336,389 of record OY728156.1, on the reverse strand, counting down.
GCAAAAGCATTGCAGATGACCCATATTGCCGCAAGCTCGGCACTCCATTGGGTCACGTGGAAACTGCAGTCTCTTGTTCCCCTCTTTACCACACTGGTAGCACCTGACCGGGCCACCTCAAGAAACTGCCTGTCTAGTACTACCACCGTGAGAGAAACTCATTTGTCGCTTCCTCTTCTCGGTAGAAATAGTACCAGAAACTGGTGTCGAACCGCCCTGACCCACACCACTAGCTTCCCGAAGGTTCATCTCTGTAATCAGTGCTTGGTTCACAATAGCATGTACTGTAGGCAACCTAAAAATGTTCACCAGTGCTCGGATGTCATATCGAAGACCATCCTCAAATCGTCTGGCCCTCAATGTCTCATCACCCACCAGAATGGGTGCAAAACGCTAAAGCTCTGTGAAGCGAGCAGAGTAGTCCATCACCGACATAGCACCCTGATGCAGGTTCATGAACTCTCGAGCCCTATCTTCCCTCAACGTCTCTAGGAAGAAGAAGTCATAGAAATCTATCTGAAAATCTCCCCATGTCATGTCTCTGTGATGCTCTGTCTGAGTGGTAACATCCCACCACCTCTTGGAGTAATCACACAGCATGTAAGTCGCGAGCTTGACCCTCCACCCTAGAGGCATCTCAAGATGCTCGAAAATAGTCTTCATAGAATCCAGCCAAGACTCCACATCCTGTAATCTGCCATCCCCTAAAAACGTATTTGGATGTTGTTGATGGAAGATACGAGTTAGCTCAGCCATAGATGTGGCGGCCAGCGGTGCTCCCTAAAAGGTCTGCAAAGCCTTCACGGAACTATGCCTCTGCGCCTGTGTCTGGTATAACAGCTGGCGCCGCATCTGGCTCTGCTGGAGGATCCACCGGTAGCCCATAGCTCACCATCTCTGGAGTATAGTCGTCACCGCTCTCCTGGAAAACAACGCGTGATCTTCTCGACGACATGAAACTACAAGGTCAAACGCACCCCTTAGATCCAGATTATCAAAGACTGAAAAACAAGGGGACCAAAAAGGTAACAGGAGGAAGAAGGCATTCAAGTTTGTAAAACAAGACTACATGTCATGTATACTGACTACACGACATGTACCTTACTTCTCTTCCCCTGCCCGGGTCCTTCTACATGGCTAAGCCACACGGCTCCCGTTGAACAAAACTACATAGCGTGTATATTAACTGCATGACGTGTATGGTATAATTTTCCAACTTCCTGTGTCGTTTGTGACATGACTGACTACTCGAATTGATACTACACGGCGTGTTACACCCGCACACGGTGTGTACACCACCCCGTTTCTCTAGCCACATGACTAAGTCCACACGGGCAGTCCTCGTTCAAAACCACACGGCGTGTCCCACAGGTACACGGTGTGTTCAAGAAAAGTTAACACCAACCCGTGTTTGTTAGTTACACGGCCGGGTCCCTAGGCCACACTACACGGTGTGTTCATCATTGACACAGTGTGTTCAAGAAAAGATTTCACCGACCCGTGTGGTTAGTTACATGGCCGGACTTCAGGTCGACACTACACGGCGTGTACATCCGGTACATGATGTGTTTTTTCCTAAGTACTTCCCTTCCCCGTGTCCCTACCCACACAGTCTATGACACGGAAAGTGACTACACGACATGTACTGAGGGTACACGGCGTGTACCCAAAAAGTCTCATTTTTCTTCTCGAATAGAAGATCACACAACATGTGTCCAAGGAACTACACGGCGTGTATCCTGGGTTTCTGGACAGTAAGCCTCTGAAACTACTTCGGAACCCAAAAATTACAGAAAACAACACCTAAGTGCCAAATTCCAATCCTTGAGGGCCCATACTCCCCCGCGAATCAAAGTTTGACATCTTATATGTGTTATAGAAAAATAAACATTCAATGATCCACCAAATTCCAGTCAATGAGGGCCCATACTCCCCAAAAACCAAAGTTTGGCATCCATTCTATTAACATGCTCACACAAAAATACCCTATCACATAACAGGTATTTATCAAAGCAGTTATCACAACACATGATTTTCTAGCACAACAACTATCATAACAACATGCAATTTCTAATGTGCCCACGTGGCATGGAACTATGCATGTCATGTGATTTCTAGCATGTTCCCAAATGATGCATGAGATGGCATACCCCCATCTCATCAGGTTGTAACTAAATAGAACTCATGAATAAAATATAAACAACACAATTACAAGTGCATCATCCAACGGTGAAATCAAATCGACTGTAAAATTTGCAAAATCAGAAGAATTGCAAAAATATGAGGTAGACTGGTTTTTCCTTGTACACAGGTTAGCTATGCCTGGGTACAACTTATTACCAACTACTGTTTCCATCCTATCCCTGACTAAGGCTCCAAATAGTAAGTCAAGAAAAGAAACCCTTTAATACCACTTTGTAACATCCCGGATCCGGGTGCCACTCAATGGGTGCCCCGAACCCGGTTGGTCACATGACCTCAAGCGCATTTCCCCAAATGCCAGAGGCTAACGACTAGCAGTGAGGGCCCAGGTCTGATAGTGGGGAAACTATGCCCTCATTTGTTAAAGTGTAGTGCAACAGAATACTAAATAAAACACACAACAACAGCGGAAGCAATAAACCATACACTATTTTAAATGAACAACTGCAGTAAAAACAACCAACAATCATATATATATATAAAGATGATACAACATGCCTCAAGTTCTAAGAAAATAGCTAGAACATGTTATAAAGGAGTACAATACGATACAATAGGAAGTATAGGTACAACAGAACAAAACAAAATAGCCGGCAGCATCACGAGCCTAAGCTCGGTTCCATGCTCCCCTACTCCTCAGCAACAATCATGTACCTGTAAAGGGACCCTTTCCCTTATACATACCTACAGAAACGTAATCTATTTGGGCCGAAAACATGACCCAAACAGGGTGTGAGAAATAAATCTCAGTAGACACCCACCAAAGGCCCGTGCCCAACTGTGTGAAAAGATGCAAAAACAGTGTGCAGTAGTAAAATGAAATAAACTAAGTAGTACTCAAAAGTAACTAACTTTACCAATTATATTGCCATTTTATTATTCATTTTAACCATTCAATTTAATAATATTCTGTGCTCATTAGAACCACGCCCTCAGGCCAATCAGAATCTCGCCCTCGGGCTAATATATTAAAACCACACCCTCAGGATATACAGTACCTTGCCCTCAGGCCTTGCCCTCAGGTGGAATAGAATCTCGCCCTCAGGCCAAACTGAAACGAAACCCTCAGGTAATCAGAATCTTGCCCTCAGGCAGAATAGTATTTCGCCCTTAGGCTATACAAAGCACGCCCTCAGGCTAATATAATATCCACGCCCTCAGGCTATAAAGTAACCACGCCCTCAGGATATACAAGTATCTGGGCCATGCCCAACATATAGACATGCAATCATTTACAAATCCTCTCAAGGTAAAAGTAATGCATAAAGTAAACATGGCATACCCTTGGGTATCCTAACCAAATGGCTAAACATAGGAACGCACCCTGGGGGTGGTCTTGGATCCAAGCAGCGATCCCAAACAGTAGTTTATTATCAAATTTAATTACCTATACAATTCTAGGTATTTAAACAGCCAAGACCTCAGCTACACGACACCCCAACATGGGTTTGTAGCACAAAAATACACACAAACACACAATAGTTGGAAATTAAACACCAAGCCACCTACATCAAACACCCCTGATCAGTATACTCAAACAACGATCCTCGAATCATCCAAGAACGACGTGGATCTAAGGTGAAATAAAACCTCGTTCAAACTCAAATAACTTCCCTTAGAGGAAGAATTGGAAAGAACAACTTAAGGAGGGTGGAGGGCTTACCCGTGCGGTTCCAACTAGATCTTCATATGCAAAAACGGATTCCCAACGCTCGATCTGGAGATCCTCGAAGGTCCGGCCTCCTCTCCCAACTCCTTATTCCAGTTCTAATCCAATCCTGTGAACAGGGTTGGACACTTCCCATTTTAAGTGAAAAAAACAAACTACACGGCGTGTACTTCTCAAGTACACGATGTGTACGTTTTCATTTAATTGTTCCCCAGGCGACACCGCCAAACTGTTCATCCATCGACATGAGTACACAACGTGTAGTCCGGAGTACATGGCGTGTACTGTCGCTCAGCTGGCAGCTACTTCCACCGCCTTACTATTTGCCTGCCGACTTACTACACGACGTGTAAATACCCACTACACGGCGTGTAGTCGGTTTTTACACCCTTCTTCGCCGACATGGCTACACACCCTGTGTACTCATCCCACATGGCCAAAGTACACTACGTGTGGAATAGTACATGGCGTGTAGTCCCAAAATTTAGGATTTTCCCCATTTCCTTATTTTCACAAAAACACTTAAGGAAAAGAGAAAAGAAGAAACCCGTACCTCAAAAATAAGAACACGACATGTACTGTCGCTCGACTGGTAGCTACTTCCACCACCTTACTATTTTCCTACTGACTGACTACATGGAAGGTAGTCAGTTTTTACACCCTTCGTCGCCGACATGGCTACACACCCTGTGTACTCATCCCAGACGGCCAAAGTACACGGCGTGTGGAATAGTACACGGCGTGTACTCCCAAAATTTAGGATTTTCCCCATTTTCCTTATTTTCTCAAAAACACTTAAGGAAAAGATAAAAGAAGAAACTCATACCTCAAAAATAAGAATCGAGTTCTTACATAGGGTTTTTCAGGGTTGTTAAGGTCATTTTGGGTTTTTCATGTTTTTTTGAGTTTTTTAGGGGTTTTAAGGTTTTTTAGATTTTTTCAATGTTTTTAGAGGATTAGTATTTTTAGTAGTTTTTTGGGATTTTTAGGGGTTTTAGGTGTTTTTATGTTTTTAGAGGATTTTTGGGGTCTTTAGCATTTTTTACGTTTTTTTGGATTTTTATTGGTTGTTTAGGATTTTTATGATTTTTAGGGGTCTTATGGATTTTGAGGGGTTTTTCAGGGTTTTTTTTTTGTTTTTAGGGTCTTTTGGGGTTTTTTGGGTTTTTAAGGTTTTTTTATTGTTTTTAAACACTTTTTGGGGCTTAAAAGCTTCTTAGAGTTTTAATTATTTATTAGGGATTTTTAAGGTTTTTAGGGGTTTTATTGTTTTTTTTGGGGGGGGGGGTAGGGTTTTTAGTGTTTTTTTATATTTTCATAAATTTTTAGAGGTTTTTTGAGTTTTTACACCTTTTAGGGTTTTTAGAATTTTTAGGGATTTTGAGGGGTTTTCGGGGGGTTTTAAGAGGTTTTATGGGTTTTTAGGGTTTTTAGTGTATTTTTTGGGTTTTTAATGTTTACTTTTTGAGTTTTTTAGATGTTACAAGGTTTTTAGTGTTTTTTAACATTTTTTTTGGGTTTTAAGGGTTTTAGAGTTTTTAGTGGGTTTTAAGGCCTTTTGAGTTTTTAGGGTATTTTAGTCTTTTTATTTATTTTTTAGGTGTTTTAAGGGGTTTTAGAGGTTTTTACACTTTTGCGGGTTCAAGGGTTTTCAGAGTTTTCAGTGGTTTTTAGGTTTTCTAAGGTTTTAAGGGGTATTTATGGTTCTGAGGGGTTTTTTCAAGGTTTTTTGGCTTTTTTACATTTTCAGGGATTTTTAGCTTTTTTTAGGATTTTTATGGTTTTCAAGGTTTTTAGGGTTTTTAGGGATATTGAGGGTTTTTAGGGGTTTTTAGGGGTTTTTAGGGTTTTTAGGGTTTTCAGGGGTTTTCTGAGTTTTTAGGGTCCTTTTGGGGTCTAGGGTTTTTTTGAGTTTTTTAGGGGTTTTAAGGCTTTTTGGAGTTTTTTAACATTTTAGGGGGTTTAAGGGTTTTTAGAGTTTTTTTGTTATTTTTAGGGGTTTTATGGGTTTTTAAGGTTTTTAGGGGTTTTTCAATGTTTTTAGGATTTTTTACATTTTCATGGTTTTTTAGGTATTTTTAAGGATTTCTATGCTTTTTACGATTTTTACGATTTTTAGGGATTCTGAGAGTTTTCATGGGTTTTGGGGGTTTTATGGGTTTTCGGTATTTTTTTGGGTAATTTTGTATTTTTAGGGGGTTTTTTTGATTTTTTTAGGCCTTTTAATGTTTTTATGGCTTTTTTATTCTTTTTAGGTGGTTTAGGGTTTTTAGTGAGTTTTATGGTTTTTTCAGGTTTATAGGGTTTTTTACATTTTATTGGAATTTAGGGGGTTTTTTAGGATTTTTATGGTTTTTAGGGTGTTTTAGGGTTTTTAGGATTTTTCCAATGTTTTAGGGGTTTTCAGGGGGTTTTAGGGTTTTTATGGTGTTTCGTAGTTTTTAGGGCCGTTTTAGGTTTTTTGGGTTTTTAAGATCATTATGAGTTATTTAACATATTTTGGGTTTTAATGGTTTTTATGGGTTGGGGGGTAATGTTTTTAAGCGGTTTTATATATTTCAGGGGTTCTTCATTATTTTTATGTTTTTTTAAATTTTGAAGGATTTTAGGGGGTTTTTAATATTTTTATGGTTTTTATGGTTTTTTGGGTTTTTAGGGTTCTTCAAGGGTTTTAGGGTTTTTAGGGGTTTTTAGGGGTTTTAGGATCTTTTGGGGTTTTAGGTTTTTTTAGGTTTTTTAAGGTTTTTTAGATTTCTTTAACATTTTTTGGGGTTTAAATTGTTTTTAGAGTTTTTAGTGGTTTTTGGGGGGTTTTAGGGTTTTTAGGGTTTTTAATTGTTTTTATTGGGTTTTCTAGTTTTCAGGGTTTTATGCATTTTTACGTTTTCATGGATTTTTTGGGTTTATTAGGATTTTTATGGTTTTTAGGATTTTTTAGGGTTTTTTGTGTTTTTTCGGGGTTTTAGGAGTTTCCGTAGGTTTTTAGGGTTTTTAGGGGTTTTAAGAGTTTTTAGGGTCTTTTTTGTTTTTGGGGGTTTTTTTGAGTTTTTTTAGGATTTTTATGGTCTTTAGATTTTTTTACGTTTTAGGGATTTTTAGGGTTTTTAGGGGTTTCAGAGGTATTTAGGGATTTTAGGGGTTTTTAGGGGTTTTAGTTTCTTTTTGGGTTTTAATGATTTTTTTTGAGTTTTTAGGATTTTAAAGATTTTTTAAAGTTTTATAACGTTATTGGGGGTTTAAGGGTTTTTAGAAAATCTAGTGGGTTTTTAGGGTGTTATGGGTTTTAGGGTTTTTTAAGTTTTTTAGGGGTTTTATTGTTTTCATGGGTTTTTCAATTTTTTATTCTATTTTAATTTTTCATGGATTTTTAGGGGGGTTTTAGGATTTTTTTGGTTTTTAGGGATTTTTATGGGTTTTAGAGTTTTCAGGGGTTTTTAGAGTTTTTAGGATTTTTTTAGTGTTTTTAGGGCCTTTTTTGTTTTTAGGGATTTTTTATTTTTTTAGGGGTTTTATGGTTTCTTATAGTTTTTAACATTTTTAGGGGTTGAAGGGTTTTTAGAGTTTTTAATGATTTTTTAGGTTTTTATGGGGTTTTAGGGTTTTATGGGTTTTTGGGTTTTTATGGTTTTTAAGTGTTTTTTAGGCACTTTAGTGTTTTTTTTTTCATTTTCATGGATTTTTAACGGTTTTCCATATTTTTAAGGTTTTTAGGATTTTTGGGATTTTTAGGGTTTTTAGGATTTTCAGGTTTTTTAGAGTTTTTTAACATTTTTAGGGGTTTAAAGGGTTTTTAGAGTTTTAGTGGTTTTATGGGTTTTATGGGTTTTGAATTATATTAAGGTTTTGAGGGTTTTTTGGCGGTTTTCAGGTTTTTTAGATATTTTTAATTTTTCATGGATTTTAAGGAGTTTTTAGATTTTTTATGATTTTTATGGTTTTTAGGGTCTTTTGGGGTTTTTAAGGTTTCTTGAGTTCTGAGGGTTTCTACGCGTTTTTAGATTTTTTTAACATTTTTAGAGGTTTTATGGTTTTTTATAGTTTTAGTGGGTTTTTAGGGTTGTTATGGGGTTTTAAGGTTTTAGGGGATTTTATGGTTTTCAGGTAGTTTTCAGGGTTTTTACATTTTCATGCATTTTTAGGGGGTTTTAGGATTTTTGTGCTTTTTAGGGTTTTTAGGGATTTTGAGAGTTTTTAGGGGTTTTAGTAGTTTTATGGTTTTGAGTTTTTTTAGTATTTTTAGGATCGTTTGGGATTTTACGGATTTTTAGGGTTTTTTAGGTTTTTTAGAGTTTTTAGTTTTTTTACATATTTTATGGGGTTTTAAATTTTTTGTGTTTTTTAGAGTTTTTATGGGTTTTGGGTTTTTTAAAGTTTTTTGGGTTTTTATGCTTTCAGGGTTTTAGTTTTTTTTCATTTTCAGGGATTTCAAGGGTTTTTAGGATTTTAATTGTTTTTAGGGGTTTTTTTTGATTTTGTAGGGTTTGGGAGTTTTTAGGGGGTTTTAGGGTTTTACTGTGAGATGCAGAGGGGTGGCTCAATCTTCACAGCATGGGGGGGGGGACTGGAACAATCCTCACACAATAGAGAGAAACAAAGAATAATCTCTTTATATAAATCTTGAATGCCATACAAGTTCCATGGGGGTGGATATTTATAGCCAAGGGGTGATACAATAGTCAAGGGTCTAATACCCTAAAGTCATAAAGGATAAACCTACTTTGTTCCCTTAAATTCAAAAAGATAATGTCTACCAAAAACTTTTTGGAAAAGAAGCACACAACTTTCCAACTATAGCCCATCAGATTTGATTTTGAGTGCCTAGCCCGCCATATTTGACTTTGGTGTCAAAAGATGTCATTCTAGAATCCTCCATGTGGGCAAGGCTTCCAAAATTCATGCAACTTTGTGGTCCAAGATTTAAACATCATGTTTGTTCTTGAATAAGTGATATACTAGGCCCATTTGGTCTATCCATGCAAGGAGAGATCCATAAGACCATTAATGAAATGAGATGGGCACCCATTGTATCATTCAACCTCTTAAATCTCCCTCACATCATCGATCCTTGCAAATCCAACTCCTCCACCTGGGAAATCAACTCAGTGCCTTTAACATGGTTCTCATCATCCTCCCCTATTGAAAAAAAGTGATCCTTGACTCTTCATACTCTACATCCAAAGAAGGAGAAAGATCAGAAACATTGAAAGTGGCACTTACACCATACTCACCTGGAAGAGCTATCTTGTAAGCATTGTTATTAATATTCTTGAGCACTCAGAAAGGTTTTTCTTCTCAATGCATGAGTTTTGATTTATGCTTGTTGGGAAATATTTCCTTTCGCATAAAAATCCAAACTAAGTCATCGGGTTTGAACAACACTTTCTTACGACCATGTTTTGCACAATCAATGTATATCTAGGTCATCCGCTTGATATTTTCCTTACATTTTCATGGAGTTTGATAAATTCTTCACGCCCTTTCACATCCATATTATTTTCTTCCTACAAAGCTAAAGGAACTATATAAATAGGGGCAAGGGGGTTAAAAGCGTAAAAAATTTCAAATGGAGAATATTGAGAAGTGGAATGCTTAGCCATGTTATATGTGAATTCCACATGTGGCTAACACTCCTTCAAATTCTTGATATTCTACATGAAAATTGTTTATAGAAGATATGATAGTGTCTGATTCACCATCTTTGTTTTCCCATTAGTTTGCGGATGAAAATTAGTGGGAAATAGTAAATTCGTACCCGGTTTTCTCGACAAGGTCTTAAGTAATTAAGGAATTTTTTTTCATGATCTAATAAAATCATCCTTGGATTTCCATAGAGTTTGTCTACTTCCTAAAATAAAATTGTTGCAATGTTAGTGGCATCATCTGTATTGTGACAAGGAATAAAATGTGCCATTTTAGAAAACCGATCCACCACGAAAAAATGGAATCTCTCACCATCTTGGTTCTTGGTAACCCCATAATAAATTTCATTGGTATGTCCTCCCAAGGGGTGTTGGGGATTGTGAGGGGAATATATAATCCATGTGGGTTCAGTTTAGATTTGGATTTATGGAAAACAATGCACTTTATCACAAATTTTTCAACATCTCTAGACATCCTAGGATAATAAAAATGCTCACTTAGAATTCTTAAAGTTTTTGCAACACCAAAGTGTCCCATTAACCCACCATAATTTGACTCCTTTAGTAAAAGTAAACAGATAGATAAATTGGGAATATAAATCTTATCAATCCGGAATAAGAATCCATCATGCAAATAAAACTTCCCCCAGGTAACTCCTGGTTTGCAATGACCAAAAGGTTCCCCAAAACCTGTATATGTGGAATATAAATCCTTAATGTATTCAAAACCAAGGAGTTCAGAATCCAGCAATGATAAGAGAGAATATTTACGTGAAAGTGCATTAGCCATGGTATTTTATTTACCCTTTTTAGGGGCTTTAAGGGTTTTTTTGAGTTTTTATCCATTTTTAGGACTTTTATGGGTTTTAGAGTTTTAAAGGATTTGAGGGGTTTTTATGGTTTTTCAGGGGTTTTCATGGTTTTTATGATTTTGGGGATTTTTAGAGGTTTTTTGGATTTTCTGGTTTTTTGGGATTTTTAGGGTTCTTATGGATTTTTTGGGTATTAAGGTTTTTTAAGGGGATTTTATGGTTTTTAGAGGTTTTCTGGGTTTTTTTGGGGTCTTTTGGGGGTTTTTTTTTTTGGAGTTTTGTTGGGTTTTTAAGGTTATTTAGAGTTTTTAGTGGTTTTTAGGGTTTTTATAGGTTTGTAGGGTTTTAAAGGCTTTTAGGGGTTTTTATGGTTTCGGGGTTTTTAGGTTCTTTAGGGTTTTTTATGTTTTTATGGATTTTTAGGGGTTTTTTTTATTTTTATGGTTTGTAAGGTTTTTAGGGGTTTTAGGGATTTTGAGGGTTTTTAGGTTTTTTAGAGTTTTTTAGGGTTTTTAGGGTTTTTAGTGTATTTTTGGGTTTTTAGTTTTCTTTCTTCAGTTTTTTATGTTTCAAGGCTTTTTAGAGTTTTTAACATTTTTAGGGTTTTTAAGGGGTTTAAGGAGTTTTAGAGTTTTCAGTGGTTTTAGTGTTTTAAGGTTTTTTATGATTTTTAGGTGTTTTTATGGTTTTTAGGGGCTTTTTAGTGTTTTTAGGGTTTTATAAATTTTCATGGATTTTTAAGGGTTTTTAGTATTTTTATTGTTTTTATGGTTTTTTAAGGTTTTTTGGGTTATTTACGGTTTTTAGGGTTTTTCAGGGTTTTTAGAGTCTTAGGGTTTAGGGATATTTATGGTTTTCATGGTTTTTTTTGGGTTTTTAGAGTTTTTTAACGTCTTTAGGGGTTTTAAAGGTGAGATTTTAGTGTTTTTAGTGTTTTATTGTTTTTAGGGTTTTTGATGGTTTTATGGGTTTTATGGTTTTCAAGGGGTTTTTAGGGTTTTTAGGGATTTTTACCTTTTGAGGTATTTTTAGGGGGGTCTTAGGATTTTTATGGTTTTTAGCGTTTTTTGGGGGTTTTAAAGTTTTTTAGAGTTTTTATATCATTTTTAGGGGTCTAAGGGGTTTTAGGGTTTTTTTGTGGGATTTTAGGGTTTTTATAGGTTTTTGGGGATTTTTTTAGGTTTTAGAGGATTTATGGTTTTTAAGAGTTTTTCAGAGTTTTTAGGGTTTTTTACATTTTCATTAATTTTTAGGGTTTTTTAATGATTTTTATGAGTTTAAAGGTTTTTGGGATCTTGAGGGGTTTTAGGAGTTTTTAGGGTTGTTTAGTGTTTTTAGGGCCTTTTTGGGTTTTCAAGATTTTTTTAGTTTTTTTAGTATTTTAAGTTTTTTTCAAGTTTTTTAATGTTTTTAGGGGTTTTAAGGGTTTTTAGATATTTTAGTTTGTTTTGGGGGTTTTATGGGGTTTTTGGGTAATTTAAGGGTTTTAGCGGGGTTTAGGGTTCAACGTTTTTTAAGGGTTTTTAGGGGTTTTTACATTTTCATGGATTTTTAGAGTTTTCTTAAGATTTTTATGATTTTTATGGTTTTATGGGTTTTAGGGATTGGGGGGGTTATTGTTTCTAGGGGATTTTAAAGTTTTTAGGTTTATTCAGGTTTTAGGTTATTTTTGGGGTTTTTAGGGTTTTTAAGGATTTTTAGAGATTTTTCACATTTTTATGTGTTTAAATTGTTTTTAGAGTTTTGTGGTTTTTAGGTGTTTTATGAGTTTTTAGGGTTTTTAAGTTTTTATATATTTTTTATAGTTTTAGGGGGTTTTGAGGGTTTTCAAGGTTTTTTACATTTTTATGGGTTTTTAGAGGTTTTTTATGGTTTTTAGGGATTTTTAGAATATTTAGTGTTTTTCAAGGGTTTTTGGGTTTTATAGGGGTTTTAATGCCTTTTAGGGTTTTTTGAGTTTTTATGTGTTTAAAGGTTTTTTAGAGTTTTCTAACCTTTTTAGAGATTTTGTGGTTTTTAATGTTTTTAGCAGTTTTTAGGGTATTTATGGGCTTTGATGGTTCTTTAAGACTTTTTGGGGTTTATGGTTTCAGGATTTTTAGGGCTTTTCTCTTTTTTTTAAGGATTTTTATAGTTTTTTGAGATTTTTATTATTTTTATGGGTTTTTCGGGTTTTTATTGATTTTGATGATGTTTAGGGTTTTTCAGGGGTTTTATGGGTTTTCATGGTTTTTAGTGTCTTTTGGGGTTTTATGATTTTTTAGAGTTTTTAACATTTTTAGGGGTTTTGAGGGGTTTTAGTGGTTTTGGGTTTTTATTTTATTTGAGGGTTTTAAGGCTTTTAGGGGGCTTTATGGTTTTCAGGGGTTTTCCAGGGTTTTTTGGGATTTTTGCTCTTTCATGGATTTTTAGGGGTTTTTTAGGATTTTTGTGGGTTTTAGGGGGTTTTAGGGTTTTTAGAGATTTTATGTGTTTTGGGGTTTTTAGGGGTTTTAGGGTTTTAGGGTCTTTTAGTGGTTTTAGTATGTCTTGATTTTTTGGATTTGTTTTGGATTTTTATGGTTTTAAAATATTTTTATCATTTTAGGGGGTTTAAGAGTTTTTAAATATTTTATTGATTTTTATGGGTTTTTGACGTTTTGAGGGGTTTTTATGGTTTTCAGGGGGGTTTTAGGGTTTGCAGGGTTTTCTACGCTTTCATGGATTTTTAGCAGATTTTTAAGAATTTTATGATTTTTAGGGATTTTGAGGGTTTTTAGAGATTTTGAGGTTTTAAGGTTTTTTTGGGGGGTTTTGAGATTTTTTCACGGATTTTTAGGGGTTTTTCGGATTTTTATGATTTTTAGGGTTTTTGGGTATTCAAGGGTTCTTAGGGTTTTTCAGGGTTTTTTTGGGGGGTTTTAGGGTATTTCTGGGTTTTTATGTTCCTTTTGGGTTTTTAGGTTTTTTTTTTGTGTTTTTAAGGTTTTTTAGAGCTTTTTAACATTTTTAGGGGTTTTAAGGCTTTTTAGAGTTTTTAGTTGTTTTTTAGGGTTTTTACAAATCTTTTCATTTTCATTGTTTTTAGGGGTTTTTAGGTTTGTTCAGAGTTTTTAAGGTCATTTTGGGGTTTTAGGATTTTCATGAATTTTGAAGGGTTTTTAAGGTTTTTTGGAGTATTTTTAACATTTTAGGGGTTTTATGGGTTTTTAGAGATTTTAGTGGGGTTTTAGGGTTTTTAGGTTTTTTTTATGGTTTTTAGGGGTTTTTATGGTTTTTATGGTTTTCAAGGGTTTTTAGTGTTTTTTATATTTTCATGGATTTAAGGGGTTTTTAGGATTTTTGTGGTTTTTATTATTTTTTATGGTGTTTAGGGATTTTTAGGGATTTAGGGTTTTTTAGGGTTTTTAGGGTTTTTCACGGTTTCAGGGTCTTTTGGGTTTTTAGGGTTTTTGGAGTTTTTAAGGGGTTTAAAGGGTTTTTAGTGTTTTTAACGTATTTAGGGTTTTTAAGGGTTTTAGAGTTTTATTAGGTTTCTAAGGTTTATATGGGGTTTTAGGGTTTTAAAAGGTTTTTAGTGGTTTTCATGAGGTTTTCATGGTTTTTTGGGGGTTTTACATTTTCATTGATTTTTTGGGATTTTTTAGTATTTTTATGGTTTCCAGTGTTTTTAGGGTTTTTAGTGATTTTAAGGGGTTTTCGGGTTTTTTAGTGTTTTTAGGGTTTTTTAGGATTTTTAGAGTCTCTTTGGGTTTTTTGAGTCTTTTTGGGTTACTAGGGTTTTTAAAGTTTTTTTTATGGTTTTTAAGGTTTTTTTGAGTATTGTAACATTTTAATGGGTTCTAAGGGTTTTAAAGTTTTTAGGGTTTTGGGGGTTTTTATGGGTTTTTATTTTTTCAAGGTTTTTAGGGGTTTTATGGTTTTTAGAGTTTTTAGGGGTTTTAAGTGCTCATGGAATTTTAGGGGGGTTTTAGGATTTTTATGGTTTTTAGCCTTTTTTATGGTTTTTATGGATTTTGAGGGTTTTTAGGGTTTTTTTGGGTTTTAGGGATTTTCAGGGTTTTTAGGGTCTTTTTGGTTTTTAAGGTTTTTTTGAGTTTTTTAGGGGCATTAAAGTTATTTATAGTTTTTTTACTTTTTAGGGATTTTAAGGTTTTTTAGAGTTTTTTTTGGTTTTATGGTTTTAATGTGTTTTCAAGGTTATTAAGGTTTTCTGGGATTTTTATGGTTTTTAGGGTTCTTCACATTTTCATGGATTTTTCGGTGTTTTAGGGATTTTTTTGGTTTTTACGGTTTTTTCAGTTTTTTCCAGGGTTTTAGGGTCATTTTGGGTTTTTGGATTTTTTTGGTGTTTTTAGTGTTTTGAAGTTTTTATAGTTTTTAACGTTTTTTGGGTGTTTAAGGGTTTTATGGGGTTTTAGGGTTTTAAAGGTTTTTAGTGGTTTCTTGGTTTTTAGTATTTTTTCAATAATTTTAGGATTTTTTACATTTTCATGTATTTTTGGGGTTTTTTAGGATTTTTTATGGTTTTTTGGGTTTTTAGGGAATTTAGAGGGGTTTTAGAGTTTTTTGGGCTTCTGGGCTCTTTTTGGATTTTAAGGGTTATTTTGTGTTTTTTAGGGTTTTTAGTGTTTATTAATGTTTTTTGGGGTTTTAAGTGTTTCTATTTTTAGTGATTTTTAGGGTTTTTAATGGTTTTTAGCAGTTATTTTGGATTTTAAGGGTTATTTTGAGTTTTTTAGGGTTTTTAGTGTTTTTAATGTTTTTCAGGGTTTTAAGGGTTTCTATATTTTTTAGTGATTTTTAGGGTTTTTAATGGTTTTTAGCGGTTATAATGTTTTTCAGAGGGATTTAGGGTTTTTTTTAGGTTTTCATGGATATTTAATGGTTTTTTAGGTTTTTAAAAATTTTTAAGGGTTTTATCGGTTTTAGGGATTCTGAGGTTTTTTATGGTTTTTAAGGGGCTTTTAGGTATTCATGGGTTTTAGGGTCTTTTTGGGTTTTTTGGGGTTTTTTTGAGTTTTTCTGGTTTTTAATGGTGTTTATAGATTTTTAACTTTTTTAGGGGTTTAATGGGGTTTTAGAGTTTTTAGAGGTTTTTAGGGTTTTTATGGTTTGTTGGGGTTTTGTTGTTTTATGGGGGTTTTCAAGTCTTTTAGGGCTTTTTAATTTTTCATTAATTTTTATGGGGGTTTTAGGATTTTTATGATTTTTTTAGTGTTTTTAGGGCAGGGAAGGCTCGGGTCTAGACTATTCCTGGGACCCCCCAAATTTTATTGAAAGAAAAGACACAGACACTGCAGACAAGGGAGGGGAGGGATCCACCGATCCACACCCAAAACCCCTTACGACCTTAGCCCGAAGGCCACAGAAATAGAGGAAAAAAAGAAAAAAGCAAAAACAACAAGTCAAGAGACCAGAAGGGAGAGCACACAAGGGGAGAATCAGTCAACATCTCCACCAAAATCCTCCAGCTCCGCACCTCGAATCCCCATGCCCACACCAAAGCCGTCTTCCACATCATCAAAACTGAAATCTGACTCAGCACCCACGTCTGTTGAGTCCCATCCAAATTCAAAATCCTCTTGTATGCCAAGCCTGGATATCAGCTCCCTCCTAGACTTTGCTTGCTCTGCAGACATTGAAAGCCTCTCTCGCTTATTCACCTTTAGATTGAGTTTGACAGCTCGAGAAGAGGCTCTAGTTTCCATGGGACGTGGGAGAGTGGAGTAGTCCCTCCTCCACCTTAGTGTTTTTAGGGATTTTGAGTGGTTTTAGGGGTTTTCATAGGTTTTAGGGTTTTCCATGGATTTTATGGTCTTTGGGGGGGGGGGGGTTAGGGGTTTTATGATTTTTTAGATATTTCTAACGTTTTTAGGCGTTTTAAGGGTTTTTAGAGGTTTTAGTGGATTTTTAGTCTTTTATGGATTTTTAGGGGTTTTAATGGTTTTCATTAGTTTTTTAGGGTTTTGGGGATTTTTTTTCGTTTTCATGGATTTTTTGGGGTTTTTTAGCATTTTTATGGTTTTTAGGGTTTTTTAGGGATTTTAGGGCTTTTTAGGGTTTTTTGGGGGTTTAGGGGTTTTCATGGTATTTTGTGTTTTTTATGGGAGTTTTAGGGTTTTTATGTTTTTTAGAGTTGTTTAATGTTTTAGGAGCTTTAAGGGTTTTTAGAGGTTTTAGTGGGGTTTTAGGGGTTTTATGAGTTTTTAGGGGTTTTTAGGATTTTAGGTGTTTTTATGGTCTTCTGGGGTATTTCAGGGTTTTTAGGGCTCTTTACGTTTTCATACATTTTTTAGGGTTTTAAAAGAATTTTATGGTTTTTAGGGGTTTTAAGGTTTTTAGGGATGTTGTGTGTTTTTATGGTTTTTAGGCGGTTTTAGGGTCTTTGAGGGTTTTTATGCCTTTTTGTGTTTTGAGGGGAGTTTTTTTTTTTGAATTTTTTAGTATTTTTAAGGTTTTTGGATTTTTTAAAGGTTTTTAGTGTTTTAAAGGGTTTTTTGGTTTTTAGTGTTTTTAGGCTTTTATGGTTTTTATGGTTTTTAGGGGATTTATGGTTTTTAGGGTTTTTAGGGTCTTCTATGTTTTCATGGATTTTTAGGGGATTTTTAGGAATTTAATGATTATTGGGGTTTTAAAGGGGTTTTTCAGGGTTTTTAGTGTCTTCTTAGGTTTTCTTGTTTTTTTGAATTTTTAGGGTTTTTATGGTTTTTAGATTTTTTAACGTTTTTAGGGGTTTTAATTTTTTAGTGGGTTTTTAGGGTTTTTAGGGTTTTTAAGGTTTTTAAGGGGTTTTATGGTTTTGAGGGTTTTTAGTGTTTTCTACGTTTTCATGGATTTTTAGGGTATTTTTATGGGTTTTATGGTTTTAAGGGGTTCTTCAAGGTTTTAAGGGGTTTTTACATTTTCATGGATTTTTTGGGGGTTTTTTTGGATTTTTATTCTTTTTAGGGTTTTTTAGGGTGTTTAGGGATTTGAGGGTTTTAGAGTTTTTTGGATGTTTTTAGGGTTTTTTGGGTTTTTATGGTTGTTTTGGGTTTTTAAGGGTTTTTTCCAGTTTTTTAGGTTTTTATGGTTTTTTATAGTTTTTAACATTTATAGGGGTTATAAAGTCTTTTAGAGTTTTAGTGGTTTTTTAGGGTTTTATTGGGTTTTAGTGTTTTATGGTTTTTAGGTGTTTTATGGTTTTCAAGGGTTTTTTGGGGGTTTTAGGGTTTTCTACATTTTCATTGATTTTTAGGATTTTTTAGGATTTTTATGGTTTTTAGGGTTTTTTAGGATTTTGTGGGGTTTTTAGGGTTTTGTGGGGGGTTTAAAGGTTTTTATGGTCTCTTTGGGGGTTTTGTTATTTTTTTGGGGTTTTTAGGGGTTTTAATGTTTTTAGTGTTTTTAATGGCTTTTAGGGTTTTTATGGGTTTTTGGGGTTTTTTTTAAGTTTTTTAGGGATTTTATAGTTTTCAAGGGTTCTTCATGATTTTTAGGGTTTTTTATGTTTTAATGGATTTTTATGGGTTTTTTGGATTTTTATGGTTTTTTGGATTTTTAGGGATTTTTTCAGGTTTTATGGTTTTTCCTCAGTTTTTAGGGACTCTTGGGTTTTAAGGGTTTTTTTCAGTTTTCTAATGGTTTTGCAGGTTTTTAAAGTTTTTTTCGTTTTTAGGGGTTTAAAGGGGGTTTAGAGTATTTGGTGGTTTTTAGGGATTTTATGGGGGGTTTTGGGTTTTTAAGGTTTTTAAGGGTTTTTATGTTTTTAGGAGGTTTTCAAGGTTTTATGGTTTTTTATGTTTTCCTGGATTTTTAGATGTTTTTAAGATTTTTATAGTTTCTAAGATTTTTTAGAGTTTTATGGATTTTGAGGGTTATTGGGGATTGTCAAGGGTTTTTGGGTTTTTATGGTTTTTTGAGCATTTTAACGGTTTTGGGGGTTTAAGGGTTTTTTCAGTTTTTAGTTGTTATTAGGGTTCTTGGGGGTTTTAGGGATTTTTAAGGTTTTTAGGGGTTTTTTGGTTTTCATGTATTTTGAGGGGTTTTAGTGGGTTTACATTTTCATGGATTTTTAGGATTTTATGCTATTTATGGATTTTAGATATTTTTTAGGGTTTTAGGATTTTTCAGGTGATTTTAGGGTTTTAGTGTTTTTCAGGGCTTTTAGTGTCTTTTTGGGGTTTTAGGGGGTTTTTCAGTTTTAAAGGTTTTTAGAGTTTTTTTTAACATTTTAACGATTTTTAAGATTTTTTAGTGTTTTTAGTGGTTTTAGGGTTTTTTGGGTATTTAGGATTTTTAAAGGTTTTTAGGGGTTTTTATGATTTTCATGGAGTCTTCAGGGTTTTTGGAGTTTTTTACATTTTAATGGATTATTGGGGGTTAATAGATTTTTTTAGTTTTTAGGTATTTTCCGGTTTTTATTAATTTTGAGGGTTTTAGTGTTTTTTCAGAGGTTTTTAGGGTTTTAGGGGTTTTCAGGGTTTTCAGGGTCTTTTGGGTTTTATGGAAGAAGAGGTGTGAGGCCAAGCTATTCCCAACCCCCTCAGAATTTATTATAAAAAAAATAGCATATTTGTTTTTGGGTTTTTTGGGTTTTTTTAGTTTTTTAGGGTTTTTAAGACTTCTAACGTTTTTTGGGTTTAAAGGGTTTTTAGAGTTTTTAGTGGGTTTTTAGGATTTTTATGGGTTTTTGGTATTTTAATGTTTTTATGGGTTTTATGTTTTTCAATGCTTTTTCCATATTTTTATGGGTTTTAGAGGTTTTTATGTTCTCATGGATTTTTAGGGGTTTTTTCAGATTTTTATGGTTTTTTTGGTTTTTTTGGTTTTTTAGAGTTTTTAGGGATTTTGAGGGTTTTTATGAGTTTTCATTGGTTTTTAGGGGTTTTCAAGGTTTTTTGGGTTTTTTGGGTTTTTAGGGGTTTTTTATTTTTTAAGGGTTTTAAGGTTTTTTAGAGTTTTTTAACATTTTTAGGGTTTTAGTGGTTTTTATAATTTTTAGTGGTTTTAGGGGTTTTTAGGGTTTTTAGGGGTTTTAAGGGTTTTTGAGTTTTTTTAGGTTTTCAAGGATTTTTAGGGGTCTTTTAGTATTTTTATGGTTTTTAGAGTTTTATCGGATGTTCAGGGATCTTTAGGGTTTTTAGGGGTTTTCAGGGTTTTTTGGGTTTTTAGGGTTTTTTTCTGAATCTTTTAGGGTTTATAGGTTTTCTATAGATTTTTAACCTTTTTAGTGATTTAAAGGGTTTTTAAGGATTTTATTGATTTTTAGAGTTTTTTAAGGTTTTTATCATTTCCAGGAGTTTTTCAAGGTTTTTTGGTTTTTTTAGATTTACATGGATTTTTAGGGGATTTTAGGACTTTTATGGGTTTTAAGGTCTTTATGGATTTTGAGGGTTTTTAGGTGTTTTCGGGGTTTTTAGGGACTTTTTGGGATTTTAATGTATTTTTTTAGTTTTTGGAGTTTTTTTAAACATTTTTAAGGGGTTTAAAGAGTTTTTATAGTTTTTAGTGGTTTTTAGGGTTTTTATGGGTTTTGGGGTTTTACGATTTTCAAGGGTTTTTTAGGGTTTCTAGGGTTTTTTACGTTTTCATGGTTTTTTATAGGTTTTGTAGGGATTTTGAGGGTTTTTAGGTTTTCTCAGGGGTTTTAGGGTTTTTTGGGTTTTTATCATCTTTTTGGGTTTTAGGGATTTTTTATATTTTTAGGGTTTTGTCATTTTAATGGTTTTATCGTTTTTAGGGGTTTTAGGGTTTTTAGGTTTTTATGGTTTTTTAAGTTTTTAGGGGGTTTTGCGGTTTTCAAAGGTTTTTTAGGCTTTTAAGGTTTCTTATGTTTTAATAGATTCTCATGGTTTTTTAGTATCTTTATTATTTTAGGGTTTTTTTGGGGGGGGGGGGGTTAGGGATTTTGAGGGTTTTTAGGGGTTTTTCAGGTTTTTACGATTTTCATTGTTTTTAGGGTCTTTTGGGTTTTATGGGTTTTTTATGTTTTTGTGGATTTTGGGGTTTTTTCTGATTTTTTTGGTTTTTAGGAGTATTTAGAGATTTTCAAGATTTTTTGGGTTTTTAGGTTTTTTGAGTTTTTTAGGGTTCTAAAGGGTTTATAGTTTTTTAACGTTTTAAGGGGTTTAAAGTTTTTTTTTGAGTTTTAGGGGTTTTTAGCATTTTTGTGTGTTTTTATGGCCTTTTAAAGTTTTTAAGGGTTTATATTTTTTTTCAGGGGATTCACAAGGTATTTAGGGTTTTTTATGTTTTCTTGAATTTATAGGGGATTTTTAGTATTTTTATGGTTTACAGGGTATTTGTGGGTTGTTCGGGCTTTTTAGGGGTTTTAGGGTTTTTTAGATTTTTTTTGCTTTTTTCAAGGTTTTAATGGTTTGGTGTTTTTAGAGGGTTTTTCTGGGTTTTTAGGGTTTTAAAGGTTTTTAGGGGTTTTCCATGTTTTAGGGTTTTATAAATTCTCATGGATTTTTAGGGGTCTCTTAGGGTTTTTATGGTTTTTAGGGTTTTTAGGGTTTTTCCGAAATTTTAGGGGGTCTCAAGGATATTAGGGTCATTTTGGGTTTTTTTATATTTTTAGGGTTTTAATGGTTTATTATAATTTTGTAACATTTTTATGGGTTTTAGAGTATTTAGTGTTTTTTTGGGTTTTTAAGGTTTTTATGGGGTTTTATGGTTTTTTGGGGCTTTTTAGGGTTTTTAGAATTTTTTATGTTTTCATGGATTTTTATGGGTTTTTAGGGATTTTAGGGTTTTTAGGGATTTTGAAGGTTTTAGGGTCTTTTGGGTTTTTAGGGTTTTTTTGAATTTTTAGGGTTTTTAAGGGTTTTTACAGTTTTTAGTGGTTTTAGTTTTTTGATGGGTTTTTAGGGTTTTGACAAGGTTTTTAGGTGTTTTTATGATTTTCAGGGTTTTTATGTTTTTAATGATTTTTAGAAGTTTTTTACGAATTTTATGGTTTTTAGTGTTTTAGGGTTTTTTTAGATTTTGAGTGGTTTTATGGTTTTTAGTGTTTTTAGGGTTTTTCATGGTTTTTAGGGTATTTTTGGTTTTTCGGGGGTTTTTGTGTTTTTTTGGTTTTTATGGCTTTTTAGAGATTTTAACATTTTTAGTGGTTTTAAGGGCTTCTAGAGTTTTTATTGGTTTATAGGTTTTTTATTGGTGTTTAGGGTTTTTTAAGGTTTTTAGAGGGTTTTATGGTTATTAGGATTTTTATGGATTTTTATGTTTTCATGGAATTTTAGGGGGTTTTAAGGTTTTTAGGGGTTTTAGGGTTTTTCAAGGTTTTTTGGGTCTTCTTTTGTTTTTATGGTTTTTTAGTTTTTTTGGGTTTTAAGGGTTTTTATGGGGTTTTAGGGTTTCTTAAGGTTTTAGGGTTTTATAGTTTTCAGGGGCTTTTAAGGATTTCAAGGAGTTTTATGTTTTCATGGATTCTTAGGGGTTTTTAAATATTTTTATGGTTTTTAGGGTGTTTAGTGATTTTGAGGATTTTTAGGGGTTTTTAGGGGTTTTAGGGTTTTTAGGGGTTTTGAGGGGTTTTTGGGTCTTTTTGGGTTTTGATGAGTTTTTTGAGTTTTTTAGGTTTTTTAGAGTTTTTTAACGTTTGTAGGGATTTAAAGGGGTTTTAGAGTTTTTTTCGTTATTAGGGTTTTTGTGGAATTTTAAGGTTTTTGAAGGTTTTTAGGGGTTTTATGGTTTTCAGGGTTTTAAAGGGATTCAACGTTTTCATTGGTTTTTAAGGGGTTTTATGATTTTTATGTGTTTTAGTGTTTTTTATGGTTTTTATGAATTTTAAGGGTTTTCATGTGTTTTTAGGGGTTTTTCTGATTTTTATTGGTTTTTGGGTTTTTAGGGATTTTGAGGGGTGTTCGGTTGTTTTTAGGGGTTTTAGGGGTTTTCAGGGTTTTTAGGATCTTTGGGGGGTTTTAGTGTTTTTTTGAGTTTTTAGGGGTTTTATAGGTTTTAAAGGTTTTTTAACATTTTATGGGTTTTTAGTTTTTAGTGGTTTTATGGTTTTTATGGGTTTTTAAATATTTTTAAGGTTTTTAGGAGTTTTCATAGTTTTTTGTGTTTTTTCGTGGTTTTTTTTACATTTTTGTTGATTTTTAGGGGTTTTTTCGTATTTTATGGCTTTTAGGATTTTTTAGTATTTTTATGGAATTTAGAATTTTTTAGGGTTTTTAGGGAGTTTCAGTGGTTTTAAGGGGTTGAGGGGGTTTTAGGGTTTTTAGGGGTTTTAAGGGTTCTTATGGTTTTCAGGGTCTTTTGGGTTTTTTAAGGATTTTTTGAGTTTTTTAGTGTTTTTAAGGTTTTTAGATCTTTTTAATATTTTTATGGATTTTCAAGGTTTCTAAAGTTTTTAGAGGGTTTTTAGGGTTTTTAATATTTATAGGGGGTTTTATCGTTTTTAGGGATTGTTAAGGGTTTTTTTACATTTTCATGGATTTTTTGGGGGGTTTAGGACTTTTATAGTTTTCATTGTTGTTAGTGATTTTGATGGTTTTTAGGGTTTTCATGGTTTTTTAGGGCTTTTAGGGGTTTTCAGGGTTTTTTATGTTTTGGGGTTTTGGGGTTTTTTTTGGGTTTTTTGGAGCATTTATGGTTTTTTTAGAGTTTTTAACATTTTTAGGCTTTTATGGGTTTTTAAGGGTTTTAATATTTTTTGGGGTTTTTGAGTTTTTAAGGGTTTTTCATGGTTTTTAGGGGTTTTTACGCTTTCTTGGATTTGTAGCGGTGTTTTAAGATTTTCATGATTTTTAGGGTTTTTTAGGATTTGAGGGATTTTTAGGGGTTTTAGGGATTTTTAGGGGTGTTCAAGCTTTTTTTGGTCTTTTGGGGTTTTTAGGGATTTTTTGAATTTTTTTTCAGGTTCTAAGGGTTTTAGAGTTTTTTAAAGTATTTAGGGGTTTTAAGGGGTTTTAGAGTTTTTAGGGGGGTTTTATGGTTTTGATGGGTTTTGGGGGTTTTTTAAGGTTTTTTGGGGTTTTTGGGTTTTTGAGGGGTTTTATGGGTTTTTTTCGGTTTTTAGGGGTTTTCAAGGTTTTTAGGGTCTTTTGGGTTTTTAGGGTTTTTAGTTTTTTAGTGTTCTTAAGGTGTTTAGAGTTTTTTAACGTTCTTATGGGTTTTATGGTTTTTTAGATTTTTTAGTGGGTTTTTAGGGTTTTTATGGCTTTTTTGTCTTTTTTAAGGTTTTTAAGGGTTTTTATGGTTTTCATGGGGTTTTCAGGGTTTTTAGGGTTTTTTACGTTTTCATGGATTTTTATGGGTTTTATTATTTTTATGGTTTTTAGGATATTTTAGGGTTTTTAGGTTTGTTCATGGGGTTTTAGGGTTTTTTGATTTTTTAGGGTTTTTAAGGGTTTTTAGAGTTTTTAAATGATTTTGGGGTTTTAAGGGTTTTTAGAGTCTTTATTGGGTTTTAAGGTTTTTATGGGGGTTTGAGGTTTCATGGGATTTTATGTTTTTCAAGGTAGGATTTTTTACGTTTTCAAGGATCTTTAGGTGTTTCTAAGAATTTTTATGGTTTTTATGGTTTTTAAGGATTTTGAAGGATTTTAGGGTTTTTAGGGTTGTTAGGGTCTTTTAGGGTTTTTAAGGTCTTTTTGGGTTTTTTGGGTTTTTTAGGTTTTTTATAGTTTTTAACTTTTTAAGGGGTTAAAATTGTTATTAGATTTTTTAAGTCATTTTTGGGGTTTTATGGTTTTTAGGGGTTTTTCATGGTTTTTACACTTTTTTACATTTCCATGGATTTTAGGGGTTTTTAGGATTTTTATGGTTTTTATGGTTTTTAGAGGTTTTAGTGATTTTGAGGGTTTATAGAGATTTTTTGGGGTTTTAGGATTTTTCGGGGTTTTGGGGGTCTTTTTGGGTTTTTAGTGTTTTTTGCGTTTTTTAGTGTCTTTAAGATTTTTTAGAGTTTTTTTAACAGTTTTGCAATGGCCTAGACCCTCGTGGCCCATTACTTTGCCAAAATAAGGCTCCACCAAAACAGTGGCACTGTGACGGTGGCACCGTGTCCTTACCTAGCCCTCTGTTTTCTTTTTCGAGTCCCGCTCCCGTAAGGTGTTTTTTGACGTAAATTAATTCTTTTACCCTTTTAAAGCCCATAATTAATTCCTAAAAATCCCAAGAAACCTCCCCGATGGGGGGTATTAAATAACACCTTAATATCATCGTGTGTAACTGCCCACCCGCGTAGAAAACCACGATCCGATTTTCCAGGCGTTCAAAATTCCATATCCCGTAACAGCAGGATCTCCTCTTTATATCTCCCGCTAGAGTTTCTTCTTTCTTTTTATTCTCGGCTAGATTTCTTTTTTCTTCTTGGTGCACCTGGAGTTCCTCTCTTCCCGTGACTTGTGGTGTGCCTCTGCTGGAGCTTTCTATACCTCTTGGAGTCCACGGAATTCTTCCCCTGAAAGCCGCGCATCCCATGTTCTTTGTGCGTGGAGAAAAACTTCGATCCTTGATCAACCAAGTAGGGTTTTTTCCTTCGTCTCTCCTTACTGTGTATCATGCGGGGTGGGTACAGTATTGTTTATGTGGGTATTGATGAAACCAAACTTAATGAAGATAATGAATGGACCTTTAAAGAACAACGGGGGGGGGGGGGGTGATCGATGTTCTGCTGTACTCTTTTATGTTGATATGTGTTGTGAATTGTGAGGGCCTATACTCACTGAAAATCATGGTCGTTGGTGGTCTTTCCTTGCGCACTAATGGACCCTTGTCTTCTATGATGATTAAATGACTGTAACTTGGAAATTGGTTAATCATGTAAACTTGGTGGATTAAATGGATATCCAGTAAATATAAACCCTGTATGGTCACCCTGGCTAACCAACAGAAAGAAGAAAATAATGAATGATGTGCTTGAACCTGGATGTTTCCCTACTCTGTGTAGGTAGTAGGCGTGTTGTTCTGTTTTATTTCCTATGGGTTGATGTGGGTAAGGATGGGATCCTCCATTGTGGTACAGTTGTTGGTTGTGAATCTGAAGCTGTGTGGTTTCTCTACTGTGACACGAACTCGGGTGGGATCCTCCATTGTTGAGAAATCATTGGTTCCTTGTTTTGGGGACATGGGGCTGTGTCTCGAGATTTGCTTTGGTTCCAGTACTTTGAGAGATCTCACCTATCCCTTGTTGTTGTGACTTCACAAGAGAATCGAGTGTGAATGCTTAAATTGATGTTTGGGTTTTTTCTCTTTTCCTGGCTTGAGTTTATGCCTGTTAGTTGCCCAGTAGTGTAGAATTCACCTAAATGGGATCACTTGAACATGAAAACAAGAATGGTTGAATGGGGAATTGGTTTTGGGAATGAGTTGTGACTTGGCCGTGAGTGTTGTGTTGTTCTTTTATGAATGAATAGTAACAAGGGTGTTGTGCTTAGGTTGGATTTGGAAACACTAGTTTGGGATGAGTGCTTTTTACTTATATATATATCTGTGGTTTTTATGTTTCTTATTCATGACCCACCCAAGTTGAGCACTTAGTGCCGAACACCCCCATCTCATGGGGGATGGTGTTTTTTCCAACACTCCTACGAGTGGATGGCTATTAGCTCTTTTTCTGCTCCCTTTCCCGAATAGACCAAGACTCTTCGGGCAGACTGTGATGGCCTGAAGTCCATTATTAGACCAAGAATCTTCGGGCATGGTAGTTGTGATGGTTGGACCAGGTGTTTGCGGGCCTGTTGTTTCCCAAGTGTCTTCAGGATGAGGCCCAGGTGTCTTCCGGCGTGGCAGTAGTTATTCTGAACCAGGTGTTTGCGGATGTGGTTATGCATGGTGGTTGTGGCCCAGGTGTCTGCGGGCGGGATGGTAATTGTGGCCCAGGTGTCTGCAGGCGGGATGCGTGGTTGTGGCCCAGGTGTGTGCGGGCGGGTGTGGTAGTGGGACTTCGGTGAGAATGGAGGGATATGTTCGATGCGTAGGATGTCTTCAATAACCAGTGAGAAAGTGGCACGAGGCACCTAAATCTCGATGTGCTATTACTATACATTACTTGACTTGTGTTATTTGGGGAGTGTGCCTTGTTGAGGCTTGGGTGGATAGTTTTCCTTGCTAGGTGATTTGGTTACTTCTTTCCTCACTGGGCATTAGAATTCCTCTCCACTTGTGCACAAGAGTCTTTGGTTTTCCCTACTGAGTATACTTGTATGCTCACCCTATGTATGTAAAATTGATTTTAGGTTTCCAGGAGGACTTAAGGGATTGTGCAGGGCCGTACTAGCTCGGACGTTGGGACAGTTGCAGTTGTTGTTTTCTTTCTTTGGTACTTTAACTTTGTAGTCTCCTTGTACTTTTGTAACATTTACTCTTGGAACATACATCTGGGAATGGTTTGTTTGGGTTTTACTTGTACTTTCAGTTTTGGTGTTGTGGGATTTACTATCTTATCTCCCGATCCTATTAAATAAAAAGGGTAACGCCTTCCATATAGTGTGTGATTTTATACCCTTGGTGCTAGTCGCCACTCCGGGACCTATTGAAGGCGGGCCTCAGGGGTGTGTCACGAGAGGGAATCCAGTTGGGATCATCAAAAGGGAAATTCATCAGCAGAAGGCCTCCAGCATCAGGACCCTCTAGGTTTCGACCAGTAGGGAGCAGGCCTTTGCAGTTCCAGTTCCGATCTCCCGGTCCTAGCGCTTTCCCTTCGGGCCCGGGACCAAGTTGCTTCGTCTATGGCAGCCATGGGAACCTTTGAAACCAGTGTCCGTACATAGTACAGTATGGTGGGGGTGGTCAGGTTCAGTGCCCACCTCAGCAGCAGCAGTTTCCAGCAAAGCCCGTTCTGCAGCAGCAGCAGGGGCAGCGAGCTCCTACTCCTTTGAGCGCAGACGCTGCAGGAGGAGGGCAACCTCAGGGTGCTCCTCAGGGACCTCGACCAGGGTGTGGTTGGGGAGGTGGCTGACATCCGAGAGGTAGAGGAGCTGGGCATGGACAGTTGCACGCCGCGGAGGCAGCAACTCCAGTAGGGCTGGAAGTTATTCGAGGTACGATCAGTTTGTTACTACTCTTGCATATGCCTTGTTCGATACAGGAGCTTCGCACTCCTTTATTGCACCCAGTCTGGCTCGTGCTCTGGGTTTAGATGCTGAGAGACTTCCAGAGCCCCTAGTGCTGAGTACACCAGTCATAGGTCGGACCGACTTGTTGTATGTTTGTCGAGGATACAGATTGATGATAGGGCCATATCAGTCAGTCAGGGATCTTCTACTGTTGTAGATACAGCCATGCGATGTCATTCTAGGCATTGACGGGTTATTCTCTGTATGTGCCATCATTGAATGCTTCTGAAGAAGGGTCGTGTTTTCAGATTTGGGTGGTCAGCGTGTAACTTTTATTGGCGAGCGGGGTGGCCAGAGGAGCAGTAGGTGAGAGAAACCCCTCCTTTCCTTGTTAGATGAGCTATCAGTGGAGTCAGTGGATGTAGAGATGGTGAAAGTTTCAGGGGTTGTCAGTGAGTTTATGGATGTCTTCTCTAAATAGGTGACAACTCTACCCCCTCGACGTGATATCGAGTTTGGGATAGACCTGCAACCTGGTGCTTGTCCGATTTCGATGGCTCCCTACCGGATGTCACCTTCTGAGATGCGGGAGTTATGGATTTAGATTGACGATCTAATGAAGAAGGGTTTTGTTCGACCAAGTGCGTCGCCATGGGGTGCTCCGGTCTTATTCTCCAAGAAGGCGGATGGTGGTCTCAGGCTGTGCATAGACTACCAGAGACTGAACCAAGTAACGTTTAAGAACCGTTACCCCCTCCCGAGGATAGACGATCTCTTCGACCAGCTGAAGGGAGCAGGTTGGTTCTCTAAGATTGATCTTCGATCTGGATATCACCAGGTGAGGGTGAAGGAGGGAGACATCTCAAAGACTGCCTTCAGGTGCAGGTATAGATACTTTGAATTTGTATTCATGTCGTTCGGCGTTACGAACGTACCAGCTGTGTTCATGGGGATCATGAACTCCGTCTTCCAGGAATATCTGGACCGATTCGTAGTCGTGTTTATTGACGACATCCTGGTCTACTCAAGATCAAAGGAGGATCATGCTGAGCATATGAGAACGGTTTTAGAGGTCCTCCGACAGCACCATCTCTATGGGAAGTTGTCCAAGTGCAAGTTCTGGATGCGAGAAGTGCATTTCCTTGGGCACGTGGTGTCCGAATAGGGAATAGCAGTGGACCCATCAAAGGTCGAGGCGATTGTTTCTTGGGCAGCACCTAAGAACGTGGCAGAGGTTCGTAGTTCCGTGGTCTGGCAGGTTACTATCGGAGGTTCATGCCCAACTTCTCCCGAGTTGCGGCACCTTTGACACCCTAGACCAAGAAGGACCAGGATTTCGTGTGGGATGAGCAGTGTGAGGCAGCCTTCAGTTATGTGAAGGAGAAGTTGGTTTGTGCCCCAGTTCTGAGGTTTCCAGAAGAAGGGGTGGTGTATGAGGTGTTTTGTGATGCTTCAGGGCAAGGCCTCAGATGTGTGTTGATGCAGCGGAAAGGGGTGATCTCTTATTGGTCTAGGCAGTTATGTCCCCATGAGCATAACTATGCCACCCATGATCTGGAGCTTGCGGACGTTGTGTTCGCACTAAAGTTGTGGTGGAACTACCTCGTCGGGGAGCGCTTCATGGTCTTCACCGACCACAAGAGCTTGAAGTATGTCTTCTCCCAGCGGGACCTGAACTTATAGCAGCGGAGGTGGATGGAGTTCTTTCAGGACTACGACTTTGAGATTTCCTACACCTCAGTAAGGGGAATGTGGTGGTAGATTCCTTGAGCAGGAAGTTGCAGAAGGATGCGGTTCGAGAGTCGGTAGATGCTTGGAAGGAAATGGAGGTGTTGGCTGCCCTGTACTTGGATGCAAGAATGGGAGGTGGAAGAGGTTTCCTATATCAGATGATAGTGCAGTCTTCTCTACTGCGGCAGGTGGAGGAGTCTCAGTGGGGAGACTCAGAAAGCAAAGTGGTGCGTGACCAGGTTAACCAAGGTGATGCTCCAAAAGGGTGGACGGAGGATGGTCAGAATCAGGTGCTTTTCTGAGGAAAGTTTTTTGTTCCATAGGCGATGTGCGAGAGAGTTCTTAGTGAGTTCTACAACTCACCCCTAACGGTGCACTCTGGAATTTCCAAGATGTACCAGGGTCTGAGGGGACAGTTTTGGTGGCCCGACATGAAACGGGCAGTAGCAGAGTTTGTAGCCAAGTGCCTAGTGTGTCAGCAGATGAAGGTTGAACACCATGTTCCAGGCGGCTTGTTGCAACCTTTAGACGTTCCTGAGTTGAAGTGGGATGATATCTCGATGGATTTCGTCATGGGGCTACCCAGGGTCCAAGGAGGCTGCGACGTATCTGGGTAGTGGTGGACCGATTGACGAAATCGGCTCACTTTCTGGCGATCAAGGAGTCGGGAGAATTAGATGCCTTAACACAAAGGTATGTGGATGAGGTGGTTTGGTTGTATGGAGTTTTGAGATCCATAGTCTCGGATAGGTTTGCACGATTTACCTCACGATCCTGGAGGGGATTACAACATTCTTTTAACACCCAGCTACGTCTTAGCACTGCTTTCCATCCCCAGACAGATGGACAGACAGAGCGCACCATCCAGACGTTGGAAGACATGCTATGGGCATGTATTCTGTATTTTGGGGGATCGTGGGCACGACACTTGCCTCTGGTAGAGATTTCCTACAATAATAGCTATCACTCTACCATTGGCATGGCTCCGTTCGAAGCTTTGTACATAAGGCCATGTCGCTCACCCATGTGCTGGACTGAGGTTGGGGAAGTAGGTGTTCTTGGCCCGGAGGTGGTCCAGAGCACGACGGAGAAGGTCCAAATTATACGGGAGAGGATGAAGTTGGCCCAGTACCGGCAGAATTCATATGCCGATAATAGGAGGAGGCCCTTGGAGTTCGGGGTCGGGGACCACGTATTCCTGAAGGTCTCCCCCTGGCGTGGGTAGCGGAGGTTCAACAGAGGGATTAAGCTTTCCCCCAGGTTTTTCGGACCGTTCGAAGTGCTGTAGCGGGTCGGCAGGGTGGCTTATCTGCTGGCGTTGCCACCACAGCTACAAAGGGTGAAAGACATCTTCCATGCGTCCCAGATCCAATGATATCTACACGACGATTCACACGTCCTCGATTTGGGAGAGCTAGATATCAGGGATGATGCACCGTTTGTGGAGCAACCAGTGGTTATCGAAGGTCGTGAAGAGAAGGTGCTTCGAGGACGAACCAGCCCTTTGGTTCGTGTGTTGTGGAGGCATGGTGGGATTGAGGAGAGTACCTGGGAATGAGAAGCATAAATGTGTGCCCAGTACCCAGAGTTGTTTTGAGTTTTATGTTGTTATGTTTGTACTTGTTTGTGATGGAACACTTTACCTTTTTGGCAGTGAAATGTGTGGTTTTACATATTCTCTGAATGTGTGTGAAAAGTCCTGCCTATGGGGAGGGGAGGACCCGATCCCTAATCAAGACGCATTAAGGTGGATGTGATTAAACCCGTGCGGGTGAGTCAGTGCCACCCAAAGTGGATAGTATCTTGACAGGGAGGAAGAGAATCCCCAACCCATATGACTGGGAAGTTTGACCCTTGTATGTTGCCTGGTTTCTTGAGGGAGAGGTGTTTCTAGATGACGATGAGGTTCACTCTTGAGAGGTATCTATCGAGGTGGTTGTTCAGACCCTCTCATTTCTTCTGTTTTGTTTTTGATTCTCAAGGGCGAGAATAGTTTGAGAGGTATCTAATGTAATGACCCAGACCCTCTTGGCCCATTACTTTGCCAAAATAAGGCTCCACCAAAACAGTGGCACCGTGACGGTGGCACCATGTCCTCACCCAGTAGGATCTCCTCTTTATATCTCCTGCTAGAGTTTCTTCTTTCTTTTTCTTCTCAGATGGATTTCTTTCTTCTTCCTGGTGCGCTGGAGTTCCTCTCTTTTCGTGACTTGTGGTTCACCTCTGCTGGAGCTTTCTACACCTCTTGGAGTCCACAAAATTCCTCCCCTGAAAGCCACGCATCCCATATTCTTGGCGCGTGGAGAAAAACTTCGATCCTTGATCAACCAGGTAGGGATTTTTCCTTCGTCTCTCCTTATTGTATATAATGCGGGGTGGGTATGCTATTGTTTCTGTGGGGATTGATGAAACCAAACTTAATGAAGATAATGAACGAACCTTTAAAGAACGAAGGGGAGGGGGTGTGATCGATGTTCTGTTGTACTCTTTTATATTGATATGTGTTTTGAATTGTGCGGTCCTATACTCACTGAAAATCATGGTCGTTGGTGGTCTTTCCTTGCACACTAATGAACCCTTGTCTTCTGTGATGATTAAATGACTGTAACTTGGAAATTGGTTAATCACGTAAACTCAGTGGATTAAATGAATACCCAGTAAATATAACCCTGTGTAGTCACCCTGGATAACCAACAGAAAGAAGAAAATAATGAATGATGTGCTTGAACCTTGATGTTTCCCTACTCTATTTTGGTAGTAGGCGTGTTGTTCTGTTTGATTTCCTATGGGGTGATGTGGGTAAGGATGGGATCCTCCATTGTGGTACGATTGTTGGTTGTGAATCTGAAGCTGTGTGGTTGCTCTACTATGACACGAACTCGGGTGGGATCCTCCATTGTTGAGAAATAATTGGTTCCTGGTTTTGGGGACTTGGGGTTGTGTCTCAAGGTTTCCTTTGGTTCCAGTACTTTGAGGGATCTCACTTATCCCTTGTTGTTGTGACTTCACAAGAGAACCGGGTGTGAATGCTTAAATTGTTGTTTGGGCTGTTTCTCTTTTCCTGGCTTGTGTTTATGCCTGTTAGTTTCCCACTAGTGCAGAATTCACCTAAATGGGATCACTTGAACATGAAAACAAGAATGGTTGGATGGGGAATTGGTTTTGGAAATGAGTTGTGACTTGGCCGTGAGTGGTGTACTGTTCTTTTATGAATGAATAGTAACAAGGGTGTTGTGCTTAGGTTGGATTTGGAAACCCTATCTTGGGACGAGTGCTTGTTACTTATATATATATATATCTGTAGTTTTTATGTTTCTTATTCGCGCCCCACCCAAGTTGAGCACTTAGTGTCGAACACCCCCATCTCATGGGGGAGGGTGTTTTCCCAACACTCCTATGAGTGGATGGCTATTAGCTCCTTTTCTGCTCCCTTTCCCGAATATCCCAAGACTCTTTTAGTAGGTTGTGATGGCCTGAAGTCCATTATTAGCCCAAGAATCTTTGGGCATGGTAGTTGTGGTGGTTGGACCAGGTGTTTGCGGGCAGGTTATTTCCCAAGTGTCTTCGGGATGAGGCCCAGGTGTCTTCGGGCATGGTAGTAGTTGTTCTGACCCAGGTGTTTGCAGGTGTGATTATGTGTGGTGGTGGTGGCTCAGGTGTCTGCGGGTGGGTGTGGTAGTAGGACTATGGTGAGAACGGCGGGATTGGTTCAATGCGTAGGATGTCTTCAATAACCAGTGGAAAAGTGGCGCGGGGCACCTAAATCTCGATGTTCTATTACTATACATTACTTGAATTGCGTTATTTGGGGAGTGTGCCTTGGTGAGGCTTGGGTGGATAGTTTTCCTTGCTAGGTGTTTTGGTTACTTCTTTCCTCACAGGGCATTAGAATTCCTCTCCACTTGTGCATGAGAATCTTTGGTTTTCCCTACTGAGTATACTTGTATGCTCACCCTACGTATCTAAAACTGCTTTCAGGTTTCTAGGAGGACTTCAGGGATCGTGCGGGGCCGTACTAGCTCAGACATTGGGATAGTTGCAGTTGTTGTTTTATTTCTTTGGTACTTTACCTTTGTAGTCTCCTTGTACTTTTGTAACATTTACTTTTGGAACATGCATCTGGGAATGGTTTGTTTGGGCTTTACTTGTACTTTCAGTTTTGGTGTTGTGGGATTTACTATCTTATCTCCCGATCCTATTAAATAAAAAGGGTAATGCCTTCCATCTAGTGTGTGATTTTATACCCTTGGTGCTAGTCACCACTCCGAGACCTATTGAAGGCGGGCCTCGGGGGTCATTATATCTTCTTCAAGTTGAAGAAGGAAGGGTATGACAATATTCTATCCCTTCCCTCATCTTGGTGAAGGCGGTTCGTGACAAGTTTCATGTGTATTTAGGGTTTTTAGAGTTTCTAGTGGTTGTTTGGGTTTTTAAGGGATTTAGGGCAAGGAAGGCTCGAGACCAGGCTAGCCTGACCCCCCAAATTTTATAACAAGAAGAGAAAACAACATAGTGATACAAGGAGGGGTTACATAACCGGGTGTGCAACTCACCCTTCAAGTCAGAATTCACAAGCAAAGAGCAAGAAGGCATGGTAACGAAGGACAACATCGAAATCCTCTCCACAATAGCCTATTTGGAAATAGCATTCACAACCGCATTCGCTGCCTAATAGGCATGTGTCATAGTGAGGTTCAGCCTTTGGCATAGGGTGAGGCACTCCATCCACTGAGAGAGGATCCTCTAAGGAACAAACCTATATCTGTTTTTAAAGGCATTCACCGCAAGCATGGAATTAGATTCAATCCAGAGAAAGCTCCATCCAAAGCTGACGACATACTTAATCACCTTCATCATATCCCACATTTCAGCTTCAAGGGAGCACCCATCACCAATGAACATCCTTTGACGAAGCCCCGACAGGTGCGAAATATTCCACCACACCCAGCAGGACCCGGCGCACCCAGGGTCGCACCATCCACATTAACCTTATTAATCCAAGAGGGGAGTGGGGGATCCAACAGATAAACTTGGGAACCATTGGATTTTTGGTCCTACCAGAGACGCCAAGATGCCGAAGAATAATGAGTTCAATATCATCATTCACCATTGATCCTGTCTGGATGCGGGAAACCGCATAGACAGCCTTATGAATCATCACCACACCACTATGGATGGAGAGCCGCTTCTTGTTAAACGTGACTGCATTCTGGGCGGTCCAAATATAAGAGATAGTGGCTACGACAACGACCAATAGGAGGTTCCGAACCTGTTCACTGTAATCCTAGCTGGTCAAATAGCCCAGGAGCTCGAATAGAGGCCTGTCCAGGAAAGATGGGAGCCCAAAAATCTGCTGCAAGTATCTCCAAAGCACTGCACCAAATCTGCATTGGAGTAAGGTGTGCTGAATAGTCTCTTCGGCGCATAGGCAGAGAAAACATATAGAGGAAAGGTTATGCCTAGCTTTCTGCAACTGGCTCTACAGAGGCAGCCGATTCTTCCAGAGTTTCCAAAGTAAGAGATGACTGGCTAGAGGTATGAAATTCCTCCTAAATTTAGAGAGTTAGGCTGGGGGAGGGGAGCCCCGAGCACAATTATATCGATAGTAATCCTTAGCATTTAGGCACCCAACAAGGTTGGGTTTCCAAATCAAGATGCCAGAGTCAAAAAATGCATAACACTGAATTTGAATAAAGGTTTCAGTTGGGAGGAGAGCCTCAAGCTCTTCCAGTCGAGGAATGAGAGCCACGATGGAAAATCTTCTAAGGCCAGTAGGAGGAGTCATGCGTTCTTGAAGGGGGCCATAATGTCAGGGCGTGGACCAAGCATTCAGTTTTGAGTGCTTTAAAACAATCCATTTCGAGTGAGAGATAATACCCTTGTAAGAATCACAAACTGTTGGCCAGACAGAGGAGGGGAAGTAACATGTATACTCATCACAAACTTTAAGCACAAACCTCTCTCAAGTGAAGCCCATACCCCCACTCCTATAGTTAAATATCCCCTATGTAAATTTAGCAAGGAGAGCATCATTATACCTTCTGATATCTTTAATGCCAAGCCCCCCCCCCCCAGCTCAATTGGCTTGGTACAGTCCCTCCAGGCCACCCTAATCAATTTCCTTTCACTAATGCATCCCGTCCAGGAAAAATTCCTGATATTTGCTTGCAGGTCCTTAAGAAGGTTAACTGGCCATCTATAGATAGAGAAAGCATATGTGAACATAGAAGTGATAACTAAGTTGATGAGGTAGACCCTTCCAGCTTGCGATATGCACTTCTCTTTCCATTTTTCCAGATGTTGAGTAATTCTAGTGGCAATTCTCTCAAGGTGACAATTCTTGACTCTTCCCCAAAAGATGGGGACACATAGGTAATCAAAAGAAAGTGACCCTCTCTTGACCCCAAGGGGCGTTGTAATGGAAATATGATGGGTTTGAGATACCCCCTCCCCAAATACAATCAAAGACTTGCTCCAACTGATAGACTGCCCCGCCACACTTTCATAATGCCATAAAATCATCTGGATTGAG
The DNA here is from genome assembly GCA_963277665.1 of Viscum album. NCBI lineage: Eukaryota > Viridiplantae > Streptophyta > Magnoliopsida > Santalales > Viscaceae > Viscum > Viscum album. Next base: position 1,772,300,831 of record OY728156.1, on the reverse strand, counting down.
GACAAGGTCTGTTTGTCAGCTTGACCAAATAGAAGAATATCATCAACATAAAACAGATGGTACGACACATGAATATCTCTCCCTAACTTAATAGAATTGAAGAGACTAGCCTGGCCAAGGTCAATAAGACACCTGCAGGTAATCCTCAGCAATCATGAAGAGAATTCCTGATAGCGGTTTACCCTGTCTAACCCCACAGGCATAGGGGGAAAACCCCTTGGGATATCCATTTATGAGGATGGAGACCCAAGCACTACTTAAGATGGACATAACCATATTGATAAAGTTGTTCGAGAAGCCATACTTTGAGAGAACCTGAAAAATATAACTCCACTTAATAGCATCGAAAGCCTTAGAGATGTCAATCTTGAGCGCAAAATTTCCATTCTTGGACTAATTTTACATGACGTTGATGCCCTCCAAGGCTGTGAATAGGCATTTGATGAGGATCATGGCACGAATGGTCATCGAGGTGTTGGAGGCGGTCTTGATGAGGAGGGTGGAAGGCGCATGATTCCACAAGACCCGCTGTGAGGAATTGGCGGCCCAATGACAAGGGAGCGGACCAAGAGAATGAAGGAGGCCTTAAATGGGTTAATCTTGCAATTCCAAGAGGAGGCCCAACACCCTTTCTTGGGGGAAGCATCCGGGCCTATAATTACATTAATTAAGGCCCAAACATGCTTTTAAAAACCCAATCCAATGTGTGCTACGAATTTCAAGCCCACCCCACCATGGAATCTTCAAAGTCAAAAGTGGTGGGCTAGTTGTCTTTACTTTCCAAAAAGGATGTGCTACTTGTCTCCTAAAGTCATGGGCATGTGCCAAAATTGTCAAAAGTGACATGTAGGCTTTTTTACTTGAGGAAACTAGGTGTTAGAATTTTGTATCAATCCTTGGCTATAAATAGCCACCCCCATGTACTCTTTGGACATCATGAATGAAGGTAATGTTATTATGGTGAGTTTTGCTTGCAACCTTTGTGTTCTTGCTTAATTCTTGACTTATCAAAGGATTGGTCATCCTTTGTGGCGTCTTGTGGCTAGAGTTCTTAGAGACAAGTTCTCTTTGGGTTCTACCTTGACCAATTCCCTCTTCCTTCTATTTATCACTATCCGCACACCACATTCACTTGTTTTCTTGCGACGATCCAGGTGCACAACACGCGAACATTGCACAAGGTTCCTAGGACACTTCCTAGCGGGTCTTGCATCGCGCATCATTTGGTATCAGAGCCCATTTGCAAGAAATCAGGTTCCTTCTTTCTTATCCCTTCTTCCATTTCATTTCTCTTCGAATCGGGCCGACATCAATTCTGGTCCAATTCCTCCTTCACCTACGGACATCATTTATTCATCATTTCGGATGTATAGCATGTCATTCTTTTAGTTGAGAAGCTGATCTTTCCTTCCCATTTGGAATCATAAAAATCAAAGCCATATATCGTGAGATACAGTGGGTTCAAATTTTGCAAAAAAAATCTGCAATTTCAAAACCCCGCAACTCACACTTTGATTCCATTTTGTGTTACAAATTACTACTTCTACTTCATTTAAATATTGAAATATTCATCTTGTTTCTACTACATTTATTCAAAAAAAAAGAGCCCAAAAAAAATCAAAAAAAAAAATTAAGGCTCAAAAAAAAAATTGCAACATTTTGAATTCTACGTCCCATTTTCATTCTTCTTCATCCCTTTTCATTCACTTCAAATATTTTCTATCTTGAATCCATTTTTAAATTTTATCTTTGAATTCTAGTTCGGGATTGCCACATTTCAACGATCCTTTAGATTTGTTGAAATTGGGTAAGAATGCTATAGGAAGCAAGTTGAGTGGTAAAAGGCAAGAGTGTTACATTTTGATAAAAGCCGAAATTGAGTGAAACACGAGCGAACAAATTATTTTGAGTGTAAACAAGTGAGGGAGTGTGTGAGGTCCATTTTCCTTTCCCTTTCATTTTTCTCACAGGATACCTAAATGGCGGAGTCGAGTAACACCAATGAAGAGGACATCAAGTTGTTTATGAGGGCTGTACAAGAACAATTCCAAAGGTTGAATGCAAGGATGGATGAATTGCAATACCCTTCCAATTCTAGAGCACCACCAAGGAGGCGGGTGGTTGAAGAAGAGGAAGAGTTTTCTGATCTCCACGAGTCACCAATCCGAAGAAATCAACCACCGTGGAGGCAAGCGGATGATCTTGGAGGAGTAAAGTTGAGGATCCCTTCATTCCAAGGTAAGAATGATCCCAAAACATATTTGGAATGGGAAAGAAAGGTCGAACATGTTTTTGGTTGTCACACATATTCGAAGGAAAAAAAAGTGAAGTTGGCGGCCGTGGAATTCACCGACTATGCGAGTATTTGGTGGGACCAACTACAAGTGAGTCGACGACGAAGTGGAGAAAGACCCATCCGCACTTGGGAGGAGATGAAAGTGGTAATGCGTAAGAGGTTTATTTCTAGCCACTATTATCGTGATTTGTTCCTCAAGTTGCAGGGTTTGAAACAAGGGTCCATGAGTGTTGAGGAGTACCATAAAGAGATAGAGATCATCATGATTCGGGCCAATATTGAAGAGGATCGAGAGGCCACCATGGCAAGGTTTGTGAATGGGCTCAACTATGACATTCGAGACATAGTGGACATGCACCACTACTTGGACATGGAGGATCTACTACACATGGCTACCAAAGCGGAGAGGCAAGTAAAGGCAAGAAGGATGCGCCCTACATCTTATGGTAAGGATTCTAAACCTTCATTCAAGTTTAAGGATTCCAAACCACAAGAGCATGTAAGGGAACACAAAACTGATTCGAAGGAGTTTCCTAAACCAAAACCATTCTTTCCGGAATCCAAAGGTAAAATGGAGGGTAAGGTTGTTTCCAAATCACGAGATATCAAATGTTTTAAATGTCAAGGATTTGGACATATTGCCTCACAATTCCCAAACAAGAGAATAATGATTATTTTGGATGATGGAGATGTTCTTAGTGCTAGCTCAAGCGAAGATGAAATGCCATCACTTGAGGATGATTCATAGGTGGAAGTAGAAAGCCCCGTACATGGAGAAATGCTTGTGGCAAGGCGTGCTTTGAGTGCTCAACCCGAAGGAGAACATGATCAAGAGAAAAGGGAGCACATTTTTCATACTAGATGCCTCGTCAAAGATAAGGTATGTAGTATGATTATTGATGGGGGTAGTTGTACAAACGTAGCAAGTGGTTTGATGGTTGATAAATTGGGATTGGCTACGACTAGACATCCTAGGCCTTATAGATTGCAATGGTTAAATAATAGCGGGGATGTCAAAGTGACTAAGCAAGCACAAGTTCCATTTTCTATTGGGAAGTATGAAGACAAGGTGATGTGCGATGTTGTTCCAATGCATGCTAGTCATATCTTGTTAGGCAGGCCATGGCAATTTGATAGGAGGGTCACACATGATGGATACATCAACCGCTATTCATTTGAGTACAATGGGAGGACGGTTATTCTTACACCATTGAGGCCTTTGCATGCTTATGAAGACCAAGTGAGGATTGAGAGAGATTGTGAGATGAGAGAAAAAGAAAAGAGAGAGAAAAATAGAGAGATTGAGAAGAGTGGAAAAATCAAGAGTGAAAAAGGAGTGATGAGTGAAATCAAAAGAAATGAGGGAAATAAAAGAGTTGAAAACAAGAGTGAAAATAAGAGTGAAAACAAGAGTGTTGAGGAAAAAGTGAGTCTATTTTCTGGAAAAAGAGAGATAGAGAGATCTTTAGAGGGGGAGGAAACTCTCATGCTTTTATGCAAGGGAGAATGTTTTATGGCTAACTCTCTTAACCCATCATTTCCTTCTAGTGTTGTGTCTCTTTTTCAGGAATTTGGTGACGTGTTTCCAGAGGAAATTCCTGATGGCTTACCTCCCTTGCGGGGTATCGAGCACCACATCGACTTCCTCCCAGGAGAAACACTTCCCAATCGACCGGCCTATCGGGCTAACCCGGAGGAGACTCGAGAAATCCAACGACAAGTGGAAGAATTGCTAAGGAAGGGATTTATCTGAGAGATCTTGAGTCCTTGTGTGGTGCCAGTAATTCTTGTCCCAAAAAAATATGGTAAGTGGAGAATGTGTGTTGATTGTCGAGCTATCAACAAAATCACGGTAAAGTACCACTATCCCATACCTCGTTTGGATGATATGCTTGATGAACTTCATGGTGCATCTTTGTTCACTAAAATTGACCTAAGGAGTGGATACCATCAAATTAGAATGAAAGAGGGAGATGAACGGAAAACTGCATTTAAAACTAAGTTTGGGTTGTATGAATGGCTAGTTATGCCTTTTGGGCTCACTAACGCCCCGAGTACATTCATGAACTTAATGAATTATGTTTTCCATCCATTCATTGTGAAATTTGTGGTTGTTTATTTTGATGACATCCTTGTTTATTCTAAGAGTCTAGATGAACATCATGGGCATTTGAAACATGTTTTTGAGACTCTTAGGAAAAATAGGTTGTTTGCCAATGTGAAAAAATGTACATTTTGTTTAAATTTGGTTGTTTTCCTTGGTTTTGTGGTAGGGGATGATGGCATGAGGGTTGATGAAGAGAAGGTGAAGGCAATTCGGGAATGGCCAACACCAAAGAATGTCAACGAGGTGAGGAGCTTCCATGGACTTGCGAGTTTTTACCGAAGGTTTGTGAGGGACTTTTCAACCATTGCGGCACCATTGAATGAGTTGGTCAAGAAAGGAGTGAGCTTTAAGTGGGGAAAAGCGCAAGAAGATGCCTTCTCCACACTCAAAGATTCGAGGACGAATCCTTTTGAGGAGGGAGGAGATGATGAGGATCATGGCACGAATGGTCATCGAGGTGTTGGAGGCGGTCTTGATGAGGAGGGTGGAAGGCGCATGATTCTACAAGACCCGCTGCGAGGAATTGGCGGCCCAATGACAAGGGAGCGGACCAAGAGAATGAAGGAGGCCTTAAATGGGTTAATCTTGCAATTCCAAGAGGAGTCCCAACACCCTTGATTGGGGGAAGCATCCGGGCCTATAATTACATTAATTAAGGCCCAAACATGCTTTTAAAAACCCAATCCAATGTGTGCTACGAATTTCAAGCCCACCCCACCATGGAATCTTCAAAGTCAAAAGTGGTGGGCTAGTTGTCTTTACTTTCCAAAAAGGATGTGCTACTTGTCTCCTAAAGTCATGGGCATGTGCCAAAATTGTCAAAAGTGACATGTAGGCTTTTTGACTTGAGGAAACTAGGTGTTAGAATTTTGTATCAATCCTTGGCTATAAATAGCCACCCCCATGTAATCTTTGGACATCATGAATGAAGGTAATGTTATTATGGTGAGTTTTGCTTGCAACCTTTGTGTTCTTGCTTAATTCTTGACTTATCAAAGGATTGGTCATCCTTTGTGGCGTCTTGTGGCTAGAGTTCTTAGAGACAAGTTCTCTTTGGGTTCTACCTTGACAAATTCCCTCTTCCTTCTATTTATCACTATCCGCACACCACATTCACTTGTTTTCTTGCGGCGATCCGGGTGCACAACGCGCGAACATTGTACAAGGTTCCTAGGACACTTCCTAGCGGGTCTTGCATCGCGCATCAGCATTCCTGGAAGTTCATCCCTAAGACGAAACCAAATTGGTTTGGGGCGAGAATTTCCCCCACAAATTTCTCAATTCACATGACCAGAATCTTGCTGATGATTTTGGGAATCAGGGCAATGAAATTCGACGTGACTCCATGTGGAAAAGCACTGGAGAGAAAAAATTCCCTAACAGCGCTGGTGATGCCCTCATGCATGATATCCCACCGAGACATGAAGAACTTGTTAGTGAAACCATCTGATCCCGCTGCATTGTCAATGTTCAAAGAGAAAAAAGAAGCCCTTATTTACTCCTCAATGGGGGAAATCATTAAGGCCCTGTTCTGATGCTCATTGATGCATGACATGATGGAATCCAACAAAGGAAGGGTGTAATCCCCACCATCATCCAAGTAAAGCTCCTATAAGTGATTGATAATAGCCGTGGAAATATCATCCTTCTAGGTGAAGGTAGATCCTAAGATATGAACTGCATTTAAGCACTTTTTAACCTTTTTCTCTCTACGTAATTGGTGGAAAAAATTCAAGTTGCGATCTCCATCTTTGAGCCATCTAACATTGAACTGATTTTTGGCCAGCTTTTCTTTAAGAGCCAGGAGATCATCAAGCTTTGAATGAAGTTGCAACTCCTCTTGAGAGGGCAGAGACAAAAGCTGGTTGGAATCCTGGTGGAGGGTGAGCTGCTGCTCAGTAGCCTGAATATCTTCATCCATACCATAAAAGTGATTCTTACTCCACTCCTTAAGTAAGGCTTTGATTATTTTAAGCTTAGAGACCAAAATATAGTAATGACCATCTCAGAGGTCATCACTCCAACCATTGATGATAATTTCCCTACAACCTAGAACTGTGATCCAGGCATTATTGAACCTGAAATCCAGGGGTGATGACCTTGAGGAACCCATAGAATAGTCAGTAATCAAGGGGTTATGATCTGAATGAAATTTAGGGAGGGTAAAGTTGGAGACATCAAAATGATAATTCCTATCACTAATCCTATAAAAACACCTATCCAACTTGCTTTCTTGCCTTCCGTTAACAGTGAAACACCCCCAAGTAAAGGAGGCTCCAGAAACGGGAACTTCCGTGAGATCACAAGTCTCTAAGTAGAAGAAAAAGTCTTCAAAAGCCGAGCGAGAGAAGTTGGATCCAATCCTCTCATCCGGGCGCAAAACAGTGTTCAAATCCCCAATCATAACCCAGTTGTTCTCAATGATCCCATTTATAATAATCATCTTTTCCCATAGGGCTTGTCTCCTTGTGTATGAGCAAGATTTGTACACAAAGGATAGGGAAAGAGGGGTATCACTGCATATAGCAGACAAGGTGATGACTTGGGTACTCACATCCACAGACAGCAACTGGATTTCATCATGCTTCAGCACCCATAATGTGTCCAAACCATTCTCATTAGTAGTCTTGGCAACACAGAAGTATCCAAGGTAACCCCAGTTGAAACCCATCTAGCTATCGAACAAGATCATTGGTTCAGAAATTCAAAGAATCATAGGCCTCTGAGAAAGGAGAAAATGCCTAAGGGCTGAGGCAGTGAGAAGATTCCCAATCCCCTAGCAATTCTAGAAGAGGATCCTCATTTATTTAGACGGGAGCTGCCCCTCTCACAGGGCTTCTGTTTGCATTCAGAGGCGTTACCTTTTCCTTTACCTTTTTTCCCCTTCTTCTTAGGCCTCCCCATAGGGTTCTTCCTAGGGGAAAGATCGGTGGATTCAGAGATTATGTATTTCAGTCCAGATCCATACAGTGGTTGAGAGACAACCTCTTGTGTCTTGTCCTCATCAACCGGTTTGTTGGATCTATCTACCTCCTCATCATTCTGCTCATCTGCCTCATCAGCCTAGAAGCTACCACTGAGAGGGGTGAACTTGTTTAGGGGAAAGATTGTCAAAGGGGAGGCACTCTTTGATGTGATTCGACTTGCAACCTTTCCAGAGAAAATAGCCGTAAAGGAATCATCAGTCACTTACAAGAGATCTGAGGGAGAGCAGCCCTTCCCAGGGCCAGGGGAGGCAGCAGCAGACCCTGAAATAGCAGCAGACACAGGAAGGGTCGGCCCAGCAGCCACCTTCTGCATGAGAGGAGGTGATCCCTGGCAGCAGGTGTCATGGTTTCTAGGAACTTTTAGGGTTTTTACGGGTTTAAATATTTTTAGGGGTTTTCATGTGTTTTTTGTGGTTTTAGGGGTTTTCAGGTTTTTACGGTCTTTATGGGGTTTTAGGGTTTTTTTGGGTTTTTATGGTTTTTAGAGTTTTTCACGTTTTTAGGTGTTTTAAGGGTTTTTAGAGTTTTTAGTGGTTTTTTAGGTTTTTGTGTTTTTTTGGGCTTTTTAAGTATTTTAAGGATTTTTATGGTTTTCAATGGGGTTTTAGGGTTTATAGGGGTTTTTAGGACTTTTATGGTTTTTGAGGGTTTTTAGGGATTTTTAGGGTTGTTAGGGTTTTTAGGGTTTTTATGGGTTTTCGGGGTTTTCTGGGTTTTTAGGGTTTTTTTGGATTTTTAGGGTTTTTTTAATTATTTTTGTTTTTTATGCTTATGAATTTTTTTATCATTTTAAGGGTTTTAAGGGTTTTTAGTGTTTTTAGTAGTTTTTTAGGGTTTTATATATTTTTAGGGTTTTAGGGGTTATCATGGTTTTCTAGGGGTTTTTAGGGTTTATTATGTTTTCTAGGATTTTTATGGGTTTCCAAGGATTATTATGGTTTTTAGGTTTTTAGGTAATTTAGGGATTTTGAAAGATTCTAGGGGTTTTTAAAGTTTTTAGTGTTTTCAGGGATTTTAATGTATTTTTGGGTTTTTGGGTTTTTTTTATGTTTTTTAGGGTTTTATGGTTTTTTAGAGTTTTTAAAATATTTTGGGGGTTTTAAGGGTTTTTAGATTTGTTTGTGGTGTTAGGATTTTTTGGGTTTTTATGGGTTTTTCGGTTTTTTAATATTTTTAGGATTTTATTATTTTCATGGTTTTTTAGGGTTTTGGGTCTTTTTTACATTTTCATGAATTTTTGGGGTTTTTTAAGATTTTTATAGAGTTTTGGGGGGTTTTATGAATTTATGGTTTTTTAGGGTTTTTAATATTTTGAGGGATTTTAGGGTTTTTCAAGGATTTTGAGGGGTTTTTTGGGGTTTTAGGGTCTTTTTTGGTTTTTAGTGCTTTTTGTGTTTTTTAAGGTTGTAAGGTTTTTTAGAGTATTTAAAGTTTTTAGGTGTTTAAAGGGTTTTTAGAGTTTTTAGTGGTTTTGGGTTTTTATAGATTTTTAGTGTTTTTGGGGTTTTTATGGTTTTTAGGGGTTTTTTCAGGTTTTTAGGGTTTTTTATGTTTTCTTGGTTTTTAGGGGGTTTTTAGGATTTCAATGGTTTTTTGTGTTTTTTATGGTTTTTAGGGATTTTGAGGGTTTTTAGAGTTTTTAGGGTTTTTTTGGTTTTTAGTGTTTTCGGGGTTTTTAGTGTTTTGGGGGTTTTTAGTCTTTTTGGGTATTTTTAATTTTTTTAGTTTTTAAGGTTTTTTATAGTTTTTTAATGTTTTTAGGGTTTTAAGGGTTTTTAGAGTTTTTAGCGGGGTTTTAGGGTTTTTTTTTGAGTTTTTAGGGGTTTTAAGGTTTTTTAGAGTTTTTAACGCTTTTAGGGGTTTAAAGTGTTTTTAGAGTTTTTAGTTGGTATTTAGAGTTTTTATAAGTTTTTAGGGTTTTAAATTTTTTTCGGGGTTTTGTGGTTTTAAGGGGTTTTATATTTTCAAATATATTTTTTGGTTTTCTAGGATTTTTAGGATTTTTCAGGGTTTTTAGGGTATTTTGGGGTTTTGAAGTTTTTTGAGTTATTTAGGGTTTTATGGGTTTTTTGAGTTTTTTAATGTTTTATGGGGTTTTACAGTTTTTAAAGTTTTCAATATTTTTAGGGTGTTTATGGTTTTTAGGGGTTTTTAAGGTTTTCAAGGGTTTTTTAGTGTTTTAGGGTTTTTTATGCTTTCATGGGTTTTTAGTATTTTTTAAGGTTTTTATTCTTTTTAGGGTTTTTTTTGGGTTTTTAAAGGTTTCTAGATCTTTTTTATGTTTTTAAGGGTTTAAAGGGTTTTTAGAGTTTTTAGTGGTTTTTAGGGGTTTTAAGGTTTTTAGGCAGTTTTCTGGGTTTTAGGGGTTTTTCTAGGTTTTTAGATTTTTTTATGTTTTCATGTATTTTTAGGGTGTTACAGGATTTTTATTGGCTTTTGGGTTTTTAGGGATTTTGACCAATTTAAAGGTTTTTAGAGGTTTTTTGGGTTTTTTGGGGGTTTAGGGTCTTTTTAGGTTTTGAGGGGTTTTTTGAGCTATTTAGGGTTTTAAAGTTATTTATAATTTTTTAACGATTTTAGGCGATTAAAGGGTTTTTAGAGTTTTTAGTTGTTTTTATGGTTTTTGAAGTTTTTAGGGTTTTTAGGGTTTTTATGGGTTTTAGGGGTTTTAGGGTTTTTTGGGTTTTTAACGTTTTCATAGTTATTTATAAGTTTTTAGTGTTTTTATGGTTTTTAGGGTTTTTTTTGGTTTTTAGGGATTTTGAGGGTTTTTAGTGTTTTTCAAGGGTTTTAAGGATTTTAGGGTGCTTAGCGGTTTTTATGGATTTTTTTGAGTTTTAGGGATTTAATGGTTTTTTTCCAGTTTTAAACTTTTAGGGGTTTTAATGGCTTTTAGAGTTTTTAGCGGGTTTATGGGTTTTATTGTTTTTTATGGTTTTTATGGTTTTTTAGGTTTTTAGGGGTTTTTATAGTTTTAGGGGTTTTTCATGGTTTTCAAGGTTTTTAACGTTTAAATGAATTTTTATGGGTTTTTAGGATTTTTTTTGGTTTTTATGGTTTTTAGGGTTTTTAGGGATTTTTTAGGGTTTTTAGTGTTTTTCGGGTGTTTTGTTGTTTTAGTGTTATTTTGGGATTTTAGGGACTTTTTTCTTTTTATTGAGATTTTTAAGGTTTTTTATGATTTTTAGATTTTTTAGAGTTTTTAAAGTTATTAGGGGTTTATGGGTTTTTAGAGTTTTTATTGTTTTTAGGATTTTTATGGGTTTTCAGTTTGTTTTTAAATTTTAATGGTTTTTAGGGGTTTTAATTGCTTTCAAGGTTTTTTCCAATTTTTTAGTGTTTTTTATGTTTTCATGGATTTATAGGGGTTCTCAAATTTTTATGATTTTTAGTTTTTTAGGGGTTTTATGGATTTTGAGGGTTTTTAGTTGTATTCAGGGGTTTTAGGTTTTTTCTAGGTTTTTACGCTCTTTTGGGGATTTAAGGTTTTTTTGATTTTGTAGGGTTTTATGGTTTTTTTGAGTTTTTTAGGGTTTTTAAGGGGTTTTAGAGTTTTTAGTTATTGTTTAGGGTTTTTATGGTGTTTTCAACATTTTAAGGTTTTTAGTGGGTTTTATGGTTTTTAGGGGTTGTTCAGGGTTTTTTACATTTTCATTGATTTTTAGTTTTTTTAGGATTTTCATGGTTTTTAGGGTTTTTAGGGATTTTGAGGGTTTTAGGGTCTTTTAGGGGTTTTAGGGGGTTTTTTTTACTTTTTTAGGGTTTTAAGGTTTTTTATATTTTTTTAACATTTTTTGGGGATTAAATGGTTTCAAGAGTTTCTGGTGGTTTTTTGGGTTTTTAGTGGTTTTTATGGTTTTTAAGGGGTTTTTAGTGTTTTTAGGATTTTTATGTTTTCATGGATTTTTTGGGGTTTTTAGGATATTTATGGTTTTTACAGTTTTAGGGTTTTTAGGGAGTTTGAGGTTTTAGGGGTTTCATGAGTTTTCAAGGAGTTTTCAGGGTTTTTTTTGAGTGTTTAGTTTTTTTATGTTTTTTTAGAGTTTTTAACATTTTTAGGGGTTTTAAGGGTTTTAGATTTTTTAGTTGTTTTTTGGGTTTTTATGAGGTTTTAGGGGTTTTTAAGGTTTTTAGGTGTTTATCGATTTTCTGGGGTTTTAAGGGCTTTTAGGGTTTTTTACAATTTCTTGTATTTTTAGGGGTTTTTGGGATTTTTATGGTTTTTAGGGACTTTGAAGGTTAATAGGGGTTTTAGGGGTTTTTTGCTGTTAGGGGTTTTTAGAGTTTTTAGGGTCTTTTGGGGTTTTAGGGGGGGTTTGAGTATTTAGGGGTTTTAAAGTTTTTTAGAGTTTTTTTTAACATTTTTATGGCTTTAAGGGTTTTTAGAGTTTTTAGTTTTTTTAGTATTTTTATGGGTTTTATGGGTTTTTAGCTTTTTATGGTGGTTTTAGGGTTTTTTTCATTTTCATGGATTTTTAGGGGGTTTTTACGATTTTTATGGTTTTTAGGCTTTTTTAGGGTTTTTTCGGGATTTTGAGGGGTTTTAGGGTTTTTCATGTTTTCTTTGGTTTTTAAGGCTTTTCGAAGGTTTTAGAGTCTTTTTGGTTTTAGGGATTTTTTTTTGTGTTTTTTAGGGTTTTAAAGGTTTCTTAGAGATTTTTAATGTTTTGAGGGGTGTTTATGGTTTTTAGGGGGTTTTCAAGGTTTTTAGGTTTTTTTACATTTCAATGGACATTTAGGGATTTTTTTTGGATTTTTATGGGTTTTAGGGGTTTTTTTTGGGTTTTTAGGGAATTTGAGGGGTTTTATGGGTTTTAAAGATTTTTTAGGGGTTTTCAAGGTTTTTAGGGCCTTTTGGGGGTTTAGGGTTTTTAAGAGTTTTTAAACTTTTTTGGGGGTTTTAAGGGGTTTTAGAGTTTTTACTGGTCTTTTAGGGGTTTATGGGTTTTTATTGTTTTTACGGTTTTTAGGGGTTTTGTGGTTTTTAGGGGGTTTTCAGGGTTGTTTTACGTTTTCATGGATTCTTAGGGGTGTTTTAGGTTTTTTATTATTTTTAGGGTTTTTAGGGTTTTTGGGGACTTTTGGGTTTTAAGGTCTTCTTTGGTTTTTAGGGTTTTCTAAGGTTTTCATGGGGTTTATGGCTTTTATGGGTTTTTAACTTTTTTAGGGTTTTTTATGTTTTCATGGAATTTTAGGGTTTCTTAGGATTTTTATGGGTTTTAGGGTTTTTAGGGATTCTGAGGGTTTTTAGGATTTTTAGGGATTGTGAGGGGTTTTAGGGATTTTCAATGGTTTTAGGGTCTTTTTTGGTTTTTTAGGGTCTTTTGGCGTTTGTTTTTTTTTTGAGTTTTTAGGGTTTTTTTGGGTTTTTAGAGTTTTTTAACGTTTTTTGGGAAAAGAAGGTGCAGGACCAGGCGAGCCTGGTCCCCAAATTTAAATAAAAGTAGAAAGGTATAGGGTCTTACAAGGAGGGCCTACTGATGTGGGTGTGTGTATCACCCTTCATGACTGAGTCCACAAGGGACGTAGAGTAAGGTGGAGTGCGGAAGGACCACATGAAGCCCCTATCTTCAATTACTTTCTTTGAGAGTGCATATGCCACCACATTCGCTTCCCAGAAAGCATGTGTGATATGTAGGGTCAGAACTTGTGAAGCTTTGAGGCATTCAATCCATTGTGGGAGCAGCCGTCATGGTACTCTTCTTGATCCACTTCTCAGGGCCTCCACCGCCAGCATTGAGTCGGACTCAATCCATAGGAGCTTCCAAGAAAATTGCGTCGCAAACTAGACTGCCTTGATGATGGCCCATAGTTCTGCCTCATAGGTGCATCCACTCGCCAGGATGTGAAAGAAGCATCCCTTGACGAAAACTCTATAAGTACGAAAAACACCTCCGCATCTCGCGAGACCAGGTGCTCCTGATGCGGCGCCATCCACGTTAACTTTAATCCAACCTAGAATTGGGGGAATCCACCTGATGAATTTCATGGGTGTTGATTGTTTTCACCTGCCAGGAACACTAAGAGTTCTCAAAATGATCAAATCATTCATGTTTTTATGCATTGCTCCAGATTGAATATGAGATGCCACGTGAACAGCTTTATGGATCATCCGGATTCCACCATGGAGGGAGATGGCCTTTGATTCAAAAATAGTCTTATTCTGGGTTGTCCACACATAGATTGCAAGGGCTGCGACAACAGCGAGCATGAGGTTCTTGATCTGCTCGCTGCTGTCTGCACTAATGATGCTGTTAAAAAGTTCTGCCAGAGTTTTTAGAGTTTTTAATGTTTTTAGGGATTTTAAGGGGTTTTAGAGTTTTTAGGGTTTTCAGCGTATTTAGGGTTTTTTAAATTTTCATTGGTTTTTATAGATTTTTTAGTATTTTTATCGTTTTTAGGGGTTTTCAGGGTTTTTAGGGGGTTTAGGGGGGTTTAGGGTTTTCAGGGGTTTTCAGGGTTTTTACAAACTTTTTGGGTTTTTAAGGTTTTTTAGAATTTTTCTAGGGTTTTTAAGGTGTTTTAGTGTTTATAACATTTTTCGGTGTTTAAATGGTTTTCATAGTTTTTATTGGTTTTTGGGGTTCCATGGTATTTTAAGGTTTTTATGGTATCCATGAATTTTTTAGGGTTTTTAGTGGTTTTAAGCTTTAATTCATTTTTTGGGTTTTTAGAATTTTTATGGTTTTAAAGGTGTTTAGGGTTTTTTGGATTTTGAAGTTTTTTAGAGTTTTTTAGGGTTTTTAGGTTTTTTTAGGGTTTTAGTGGCGTTTTGGTTTTAACGGTTTTTTTTATAATTTTTGGGATTTTAAGGTTTTTCTGAGTATTTGAACATTTTTTGCGGTTTTAAGGATTTTTAGAGTTTTTTGTTATTTTAAGGGTTTTTATGCGTTTTTAGGTGTTTTTTAGGTTTTTAAGGGTTTTTATGGTTTTCAGGGGTTTTTCAGGGTCTTTAGGGTTTTTTTACATTTCCAAGGATTTTTAGGGATTTTTTGAGATTTTTATGGTTTTTAGGGTTTTCCAGGGTTTTTGAGATTTTAGTGGTTTTAGTGGTTTTCATGGGTTTTTAGGGCTTTTATGGTCTTTTTGGGTTATATGATTTTTGTTAGTTTTTAGGGGTTTAAAGGCTTTTTAGATTTTCTTAACTTTTTTAGGATTTTTAGTTTTAAATTTTTTAGTGGTTTTCTGTGGTTTTTACGGTTTTTTAAGGTTTTCATGGTTTTCAGCGGATTTTCAGGGTTTTTATCATTTTTACGTTGTCATGGATTTTATGGGTTTTTAGGATTTTTATGGGTTATGGGGTTTTTTGGGATTTTGAGGGGTTTTAGGGGCCTTTAGGTGTTTTTTGGGGTTTTTAGTGTTTTTAGGGTTTTTAGGGTATTTTTAGTTTTTAGTGTTTTTTGAGTTTTTGGGGGTTTTAAGGTTTTTTAGAGTTTTGAACGTTTTTATGGGATTTAAGCATTTTTAGAGTTTTTAGTGATTGTTTTTGTTTTTCTTGGGGGGGTTTAATGTTTTTAGGGGTTTTATGGTTTTCAACAGTTTTCAGGGTTTTTAGGGTGTTTTACGTTTTCATGGATTTTTAGGGATTTACCAGGATTTTTATGTTTTATAGGGTTTTTCGGTATTTTGAGGGTTCTTAGGGGTTTTTAGGGGTTTTAGGGTTTTTTAGGGGTTTTGGGATATTTTTGGGGTTTTAGGGTTTGTTTGAGTTTTTTAGAGCTTTAAATATTTTTTTTGAGTTTTCTATGTTTATATGGGTTTTAAGGGTTTTTAGTGGATTTATGGTTTTTATGGGCTTTTATAGTTTTTAAGGTTTTTAGGGGTTTTATGGTTTTAAGTGCCTTTTCAAGGTTTTTAACCTTCTCATGGATTTTTAGGGGGGTTTTAGGATTTTTAGGATTTTTAGGGATCTTTAGATTTTTTTGGGATTATGAGGGTTTTTAGGGTTTTTCAATGGTTTTTAGGGTTTTTATGGGTTTTCAATTTTTTAGGGTCTTTTTGGGGTTTTAGTATTTTAATTTTTTTAACATTTTTAGGGGTTTTAAGGGTTTTTTGATAATTTTGTTGTTTTTTAGGGTTTTTATGGGTTTTTTAGGTTTTTTTAGGGGTTTTACGGTTTTAAAATGTTTTTCAGGGTTTTAGGTTTTTTACATTTTCAGGTATTTTTATGGTTTTTAGGGATTTTGAGGGTTTTGATGGTTTTTCTAGGGATCTATGGGTTTAGGGTTTTTAGGGTCTTTTTTAGGTTTTTATTGTGTTTCAAATTTTAGGGTTCTTAATGTTTTTTAGAGCTTTTAACATTTTAGGAGTTTTAAAGGTTTCTAGGTTTTTGGGGTTTTTTATGTTTTCATTTATTTTTAGAGGATTTTTCATAATTTTTATGGTTTTGGGGGGTTTTATAGGCTTTTAGGGTTTTAATGGTTTTTAGTGTCTTTTTTGGGGTTTTAGGGTATTTTTGAGTTTTTTTGGGTTTTTACGGTTTTTTAGATTTTTGAATATTTTAAGGGGTTTTAAGGGTTTTTAGAGTTTTTAGTCTTTTTTGTGTTGTTATGGGTTTCTTGGTTTTTTTATAGTTTTCAGGGGTTTTTAAGTTTTCTTTGGGTTTTTAGTGTATTTTACATTCTCAAGGATTTTTTCGATTTTTTAATGATTTTTATGGCTTTAGGGCTTTTAGCCTTTTAGGAATTTTGAGGGTGTGTAGGATATTTTTAGGGATTTTAGGGGTTTTAGGGTTTTTAAGCTTTTCTAGAGTTTTTTAACGTTTTTGTGGGTGTTAAGGATTTTTAGAGTTTTTAGTGATTTTTAGGGTTTTTATGGGTTTCAGGGTTTTTAAGGTTTTTTACGATTTCATGGATTTTTAGGTGGGGTTAGGTTTTTTTATGGTTTTTAGGGTTTTTATGGTTTTTAGGGATTTTGAGGGGTTGGGGGTTTTTAGGGGTTCTTAGGGTTTTTGTTGTCTTCTAGATTTTTTTAGCTTTTTATGGGTTTTAAGCATTTTTATAAATTTTTAACATTTTTAGTGGATTTAAGGGTTTTTAGAGTTTTTAATGGTTTTAGGATTTTTATTGGTTTTTAGGGTTTCTTTAGCCTTTTTTGGGTTTTGTGGTTTTTAGGGTTTTTTTGGGTTTTTAGGGTTTTTAACATTTTAATGGATTTTTAGGGTGTTTTTAGGATTTTTATTATTTTTAGTGTTTTTAGAGTTTTTAACATTTTTAGGGGTTTTATGGGTTTTTAGAGTTTTTATGGGTTTTATGGGTTTTTTTGGTCTTTATGGTTTTTAGTTGTTTTTATTGTTTTGGGGGGTTTTGGGGGTTTTTAGGGTTTTATACATTTTCATGATTTTTTAGGGGTTTTTTAATATTTTTATGGTTTTTATGAATTTTTAGGACTTTTAGGGTTTTCAGGGGTTTTTAGGGGTTTTAAGGTTTTTAGTGTTTTAGGGTATTTTTTTAGGTTTTTAGGGGTTTTAGGGTTTTTTTTAAGTTTTTAAGGGTATTTAAGGTAGTTTTGAAATATTTTAGGGGTTTAAAGATTTTTTTGTGGTTTTTAGGGTTTTTTGGAGTTTTTATGTTATTAGGGGTTTTTTGGTTTTTAGGGCGTTTAAGGGTTTTTAGGTACTTTTATATTTTAATTGATTTTTAGGGTTTTTTTTGGATTTTATGGTTTTTAGATATTTTAAGGATTTTGAGGGGTTTTAGGATTTTTAGCAGTTTTGGGGATTTTCAGGGGTTTTAGGGTGTTTTTTGGGGTTTAAAGGTTTTTGAGTGTTTTTTAGCATTTTTAGGGGTTTTAAATGTTTTTATAGTTTATAATGGTTTTTAGGGGTTTTATGGGTTTTTAGTGTTTTTAAAGGTTTTTATGTTTTTCAGGGGTTTTCAGGGTTTTTAGGGATTTTTATGTTTTTATTGATTTTGAGGGGTTTTTTAAGGTTTTATGGTTTTTAGGGTTTTGAGGGATTTTAGGGGGTTTCGGGGTTTTTAGGGTTTTTCTGTGTTTTTTAAGGGTTTAAGGTTTTTAGAGTTTTTTTTAACATTTTTATGATTTTAAGGGTTTTTAGTGGTTTTTTGGGTTTTGTGAATTTTTAGGGGTTTTTAAGGTTTTTAGGGGGTTTATGGTTTTAAGGGTTTTTCATTATTTTTAGGGGTTTTACGGTTTCATGGATTTTTAGGGGTGGTTAGGATTTTTATGGGTTTAAGGGTTTTTTAGGGTTTTAAGGGGTTTAGTTTTTTTAGAATTTTTTAGTGTTTTTAGGTTATTTTTTGATTTTTAGGGTTTTTTTAGGTTTTTTGGGTTTTACGGTTTTTTAGAAATTTTTAACGTTGTTAGAGATTTTTAGAATTTTTAGAGTTTTTAGTAGTTTTAGGGTTTTTATGGATTTTTGGGGGGTTTTATAGTTTTTAGGGGTTTTATGCTTTTTAGGGGTTTTGGGTGTTTTTATGGTTTTTTATGTTTTCGTGGATATTTAGGGGTTTTTTTGGATTTTTATTTTTTAAAGGTTTTTAGGGATTTTGAGGGGTTTTAGGGGTTTTCAGTGGGTTTTAGGGTTTTCAGGGTCTTTTAGGGTTTTGGGTTTTTTTTGAGTTTTTACGGAATTTTATGGTTTTTTAGAGTTTTAATTTTTTTAGGGGTTTTATGGATTTTTAGAATTTTTTGTGGTTTTAACGTTTTTTTTTGGTTTTTTATAAGATAAATAGAACATGATATATAAAAGGGAAAAGGAATTGAAGTGCAAACTATCACTCAAGGGTGAAACAACCAACCTGAAGGGCAAAAACATCAAAAATAAAGAAGCGAAACCCAAGCCGAAGACTAGCATTCTGCACTCCACTATTCCTATCCAAAAGCAAGCATCTGCACAAGTCCACGGCTAGATACGCCCTAGCCAAGAACGAAACAACATGCCACCAACCTACAAGCCCAACACAGCCCGCCGAACGACAACCAGAACCAAAAGTACAAAAAACCTCCTCCCAAACATGAGCAATTAGAAGCCACCAAACCAAAAAAGGAATCTCTGAAACCCAGCACCCAGCAACCCAAGCAACAATACCTTTTTAGCACAAAACCAATTAGCCAAGAGCAGTCGCCACATCCTCGATAGACTAGACAAGAGCAAACATTAGAGGTTTTAGGGTTTTTTAGGATTTTTAGGGGGTTTTATGCTTTAGGGATTTTGAGAGCTTTGAGGGGTTTTCATTAGTTTATAGGGTTTTTCGAGTTTTTTAGGATCTTTTTGGGTTTGTAGTGTTTTTTTAAATTTTTTAGGGGTTTTAAGGGTTTTTAGAGTTTTTTAACATTTTTGGGCTTTTCAGGGGGTTTTAGGATTTCTTCAGGGTTTTAGGGTCCTTTTGGGTTTTAGGGATTTTTCAACTTTTTAGGGGGGTTTTAGGGGTTTTACTGGTTTTTTTAGTTTTTTTAGGTTTTCATGGATTTTTAGGGGTTTTAGGGGTTTTTATGGGTTTTTAGGGTTTTATGGTCTTTAGGGTCTTTTGGTTTTTTTTTGAGTTTTTTAGAATTTGTAACATTTTTATGAGTTTTAAGGGTTTTTAGAGTTTTTTGTGATTTTTATGGTATTTATGGGTTTATAGGGTTTTTTGGGGTTTTTATGGTTTTCAATGGTTATTTAAGGTTTTTAGGGTTTTTTACATTTTCATGGATTTTTAGGGGTTTTTTAAGATTTTTATGGGTTTTAAAGTTTTTTAGGATTTCAAGGGGTTTCCGGGGGTTTTAAGGTTTTTAGAAACTTTAGGGTTTTAGGGTATTTAAGGATTCTTAGGGTATTAAAGGTTTGTTATATTTTTAAAGTTTTTAGGGGTTTTATGGTTTTTTAGAGTTTTTAGTGGGTTTTGAGGGCTTTCATGGGTTGTTAGGGCTTTTCCTGGGTTTTAGCGGTTTTATGATATTTAGGGTTTCTTACGTTTTCATGGATTTTTGGGGTTTTTTATGTTTTTATAGTCTTTAGGGTTTTAGGGATTTTAGGATTCTCAGGGTTTTTTGGGTTTTCTGGTGTTTTTAGGGTTTTTCACGATTTTAGGGTCTTTTTGGGTTTTTGTTTTTTCTAGAGTTTTTTATTGGGTGTTAAAGGGTTTCTAGAGTTTTTCAGCATTTTTAGGGGGTTTTGATTTTTTTAGTGGTTATTGGGTTTTTAGGAGTTTTTATAGTTTTAGGGGGTTTTATGGTGTTTAGAGGTTTTTCAAAGTTTTTGGTTTTTTTATGTTCTCATGGATTTTTATTCTTGGATCTCCATTTTCCTCTTTTAACGGCTTTCCTTCATGGATTTTTAGGCGTTTCTTAGGATTTTTAATTTTTTTAGGGTTTTAGGGTTTTTAGGGATTTTGAAGGTTTCTATGGTTTTTCTAGGGGGTTTTTGCTTTTAGTGGTTTTAAGGGTTTTAGGGTCTTTTGGGTTTTAGGGTTTTTATAGTTTTTAGTTTTTTAAGATTATTTAGAGTTTTTTAAATTTTTTGTGTTTTTAAGGTTATTTAGAGTTTTTAGTTGGTTTTTAGGGTTTTATAGGCTTTCAGGGTTTTAAGGTGTTTATGGTTTTCAAGGTTTTTTGAATGGTTTTTAGGGGGTTTTTACGTTTTCATTCATTTTAGGGGTTTTTTAGGTTTTTTATGGGTTTTTATTATTTTTAGGGATTTTGATGGGTTTTAAGGTTTTTATGGGTTTTTAGGGTTTTTAGGGTTTTAAGAGATTTTAGGGTCTTGGAGTTTTTTGGTTTTTTTTTTTGATTTTTTGTGGGGTTTTAAGGTTATTTATATTTTTTTGACGCTTTTAGGGATTTAAAGTTTTTTTAGAGTTTTTAGTGGGTTTTTAAGGATTTTATGGCGTTTTGTGGTTTTTTATAGTTTTGGGGGGTTTTATGGTCGTTAGGGGGTTTTTAGGGTTTTGGGGGTTTTTACGTTTCCATGGATTTTTAGGGGGTTTTATGATTTTTATGGTTTTTAGGGTTTTTATGGATTTTGAGGGTTTTTTTGGGTTTTTTTGAAGTTTTTAGGGGTTTTGGTTTCTCATGGTTTTAAAGGGTTTTTTGGATTTTTAGGGATATTTTAGTTTTTTTTGGGTTTTTAAGGGTTTTTACAGTTTTTAATGTTTTTAGGGGTTTTCTAGATATTTAAGGTTTTAAGTGGGTTTTATTGGTTTTTAGGATTTTATGGTTTTTAGGTGTTTTATGGTTTTTACGGGTTTTCAAGGTTTTTTAGGTTTCTCACGTTTTCATGGATTTTTAAAGGGGTTTTAGGTTTTTTAATTTTTTTTATGGTTTTTAGGAATTATGAGTGCTTTTAGGGTTTTTTTTGGGGGGGGGGGGGGGTTAGGGTGTTTAGTGTTTTTAAGGGGTTTGGGGTCTTTTGGGTTTTAGGGTTTTTGGAGTTTTTGGGGGGCTTTTAGGTTTTTTAGAGTTTTTAACATTTTTAGGGATTTAAAGGGGTTTTTAGAGTTTTTAATGGGGTTTTTGGGTTTTTATGAGTTTTTAAGGTTTTGAAGGGTTTTAGGGGTTTTATGGTTTTCATAGGTTTTTTAGGCTTTTTAGGGGTTTTCACTTTTTCATTTATTTTTAGGGGGGTTTTAAGATTTTTTTGGTTTTTATGGTTTTTAGGGGTTTTCAGGGGTTTTGAGGGTTTTTAGGATCTTTTTGGGTTTTTAGGATTTTTTTTTGAGTTTTTAGGGTTTTTAAGATTTTGTATAGTTTTTTAAAGTTTTTAGGGGTTTAAAGGATTTTTAGTGTATTTAGTGGTTTTATGGGGTTTTAGGGTCTTAAAATATTTTTAGGGGGGTTTCACGGATTTTTTGGGTTTTTAGGGTTTTTTATGTTTTCATGGATTTTTTGGATTTTTAGGGTGTTTTAGGTTTTTTAGTGATTTTGAGGGTTTCTAGGGTTTTTTAGTTGGTTTAAGGGTTTTTCCATGTGTTTAGGGACTTTTTTGGTTTTATGGTCTTTTTGGGTTTTTAGGGTTCTTAGCGTGTTTAGGGGTTTTATGGTTTTTAGGGACTTTTCAGGTCTTTTAGTGGGTTTTACGTTTTCATGGATTTTTAGGGTTTTCTTAGGATTTTTATGGTTTTTAGGGGTTTTAGGGATTTTGCATGTTTTTAGGGTTTTTCATAGGATTTAAGGGTTTTAGGGGTTTTCAGGGTTTTTAGGGTTTTTATTGTTGTTTTGGGTGTTTAGGGGTTTTAAGGGTTTTTAGTGTTTTTATGGTTTTTTAAGGTTTTAGGGGTTTTTATGGGTTTTAGGGGAATTTTAGTGTTTTTTATATTTTCATGGATTCTTAGTATTTTTTAGGATTTTTATGGGTTTTAAGGTTTTAAGTATTTTGAGGGTTTTTAGGGGTTTTCAAGGGGTTTTAGGTTTTTAGGGTCTTTTGGGTTTTTAGTATTTTTTGAGTTTTTTAGGGTCTTAATGTATTTTAGATTTTTTTTAATGTTTTTAGGGGTTTAAACGGTTTTTAGAGTTTTTAGTGTGTTTTTATGGTTTTTTAGGGTTTTTAAGGGTTTTTACATTTTTATGGATTTTTAGCGGTCTTTTAGGATATTTATGGTTTTTAGGGTTTTTTAGAGTTTTTATATATTTTGAGGGTTTTTAGGGGGGGTTTAATGTTTTTAGGGCTTTTTGGATTTTGAGGGGGGGTTGAAGTTTTTATGGGTTTTAAGGTTTTTTGAGTTTTTAACATTTTTTAGTGGTTTTAAGAGTTTTTAGATCTTTTAGTATTTTTTTAGGTTTTTTATGGGGTTTTATGGGTTTTTAAGGTTTTGAGGGGTTTTTATAGTTTTTTTGGGGGTTTTTACGTTTTCATAGATTTTAGGGGTCTTTTAGGATTTTTATGGTTTTAGGGGTTTTAGGGATTTTGTGTGTTTTTTTGGTTTTTAGGGTTTTTTTTGGGGTTTTAGAGTTATTCAGGTGTTTTAGGGCTTTTTGTGTTTTTAGAGTCTTTTTTGAATTTTGTAGCATTTTGAAGGTTTTTTAGAGTTTTTAATATTTTTAAGGGTTTTAATGGGTTTTAGAGTTTTTATTGGATTTTTAGAGTTTTTATCGGATTTTAGAGGTTTTATGGTTTTTAGGATGTTTTCAGGGTTTTTTGGGGTTTTTGGGTTTTTTATGTTTTCATTGATTTTTACTGGTTCTGAGGATTTTTATGGTTTTTTAAGGTTTTTAGGGATTTTGAGGGTTTTAGGGGTTTTCAGTGGTTTTAGGATTTTTAGAGGGTTTAAGGGATTTTAATGTTTCTTTTTCTTTTTTGGGTTTTTTTAAGTTTTTAGATTTTTTAAGATTTTTTAGAGCTTTTAATGTTTTTAGGGGTTTAAAGGGTTTCTAGATATTTTAGTGGTTTTGGGGTTTTATGGGTTTTTAGGGTTTTTAGTGTTTTTAATCATTTTCAGGCATTTTTTATGGTTTTTAGGGTTTTCTACGTTGGCATGGATTTTTAGGATTTTTAGAGATTTGGAGGGGGTTTGTGGGTTTTTAGTGGGTTTTACGGTTTAAAGGGTTTTTTATATTTTTGTGGATTTTTAGGGGTTTTAGAGTTTTTTAGGGCCTTTAGGGATTTTAATGGTTTTTATGGTTTTTCGAGGATTTTTAGGGGGTTTTAGTTCTTATTTGGGTTTTTAGAGTTTTTTTTAATTTTTAGGGGTTTTAAGGTTTTTTAAAGTTTTTTGGGGTTTAAAGGGTTTTAGACTTTTAGTGTGTTTTTAGGGGTTTTTAGGGTTTTAAAGGTTTTTGGTAGTTTTTATGATTTTCGGGGGGGGGGGGTGTTAGGGTTTTTAGAGTTTTTTATGTTTACCTGGATTTTTAGGGGTTTTTTAGGGTTTTGAGGGATTTTTTTTTGTGTTTTTAGGGGTTTTAGGGGTTTTATGGTCTTTTTGGGTTTTTAGGGTTTTTTTAGTTTTTTAGTGTTTTTAAGTTTTTTTAGAGTTTTTAACATTTATAGGGTTCTTAAGACTTAATAGAGTTTTTAGTGGGTTTTGGTGTTTTTATGGGTTTTTGGGTATTTAAGGTTTTTAGGGGGTTTATGCTTTTTAGGTATTTTTCTGCATTTTTTGGATATTTTACGTTTTCCTGAATTTTAGGGGGTTATTATGGTTACTTAGGGTTTTGGGGATTTTTAACATTTTCAGGTTTTGTTAGGGGTTTTAGAGTTTTTTAGGGGTTTTAGTTTTTTTTATGTTTTCATATAATCTTAGCGGTTTTTTTAGGATTTTTATGGGTTTTAGGGTTTTTTTGGTTTTTTAGGGATTTTGAGGTTTTTTTGGGTTTTTCAGGTTTTTATAGGTTTTCAAGTTTTTAGGGTATTTTTGGGTTTTTAGGGGTTTTTTTTGAGTTTTTAGGGTTTTTAAGATTTTTTAGTTTTTTTAACGTTTTTAGGGATTTAAAGGGTTTTTTATTTTTTTAGTGGTTTTTATTATTTTTATGGATTCTTAATGGTATTTATGTGTTTTAGAGGTTTTTATGGTTTTCAGTGGAGTTTTAGAGATTTTAGGGTTTTTTATGTTTTCATGGATTTTTAGGGAGTTTTTAGGACTTTTTTTGTTTTTAGGGTTTTTTAGGATTTTAGGGATTTTGAGGGGTTTTATGGTTTTTAGGTTTTTTAGAGTTTTTAGGGATTTTTAGGGTTTTAGGGCCTTTTTGGGTTTTTAGTGTTTTTTTGAGGTTTTTTAGGGATTTAAAGATTTTTTAGAGTTTTTAACATTTTAGGGGTTGTAAGGGTATTTAGAGTTTTTAGTGTTTTTAGGTGTTTTATGATTTTTTATAGTTTTTATTTTTTTTCAGGTGAATTTATGGTTTTAAGGGGTTTTTAATGATTTTTAGGATTTTTTACGTTTTCATGGATTTTTAGGTTTTTTTAGAATTTTTTTGGTTTTCAGGGATTTTAGGGTTTTTTTAACATCCTTCTTATCTTCATTGGATTGAGGAGGTAGAGGAACATTACTTGGCCTTAACCGACATCCCCAAAACACCAAATCTTGGTAATAAATGTCAAAGGGCTTCAATACATGTTGGGGAAATCTTCCCTTTAAGAATAAAACTACTCACCAAACAAGCCATAACCAAACAAACCACTATATGATGCATGATAACAATGAAAGACAATCCAACATTTCATTTATCAAAATTAAACTAAAACCAAGTACCATAGTGGAAGACAACAATATCAAAGTAAACAGCGCAAGACAAAACTCAAAGACTCGAATGACAACTCCAAGCTCCGAACATGCTCCATGCTCTAACTCTACAACAACCCAAGTATCATGAAGTACTACTAAAGATGTGTGATACCTTACCTCATACCATATTTCGATAAACAATATCTACAAAAGCACCAAAGTGCTAAAGCAAGGATGACTAGTGCAACTCAGTAGATTTCCCCCCAATGACTTCCCTACTCATGCCACTAGGATAGAACATGTTAGCCCAATCATATAATACAATTTATATAAAACAATTTTTAAAACTTTTTATATCAAAATATAAACAAGTGCCAATGAAAAACACTTTTCTCAAACAAAACCAATTTCCATGTAAAGCAAACAAACAATGTTTCGAAACAATTTCATTAATTCCACTTTCGCATACCCCATTCCAATCCACACATCCACACATCTACACATGCATTCTTTGTTATGAAAGTTTGATACTCATGAGCGGTTTCACATCGATCTACCAATTTGTCACAAGGTAATTAAACCCCATGTGTCATTACACCTTTGGCACCAAGCACAATGTCATATTTCAACAAAGCCTCGTAAAGAAATATGACCACACACACCAAGTATTCCTAACAACCATGCTAATATAATCATTCCAAAACCATTTTAGTAAAACAACATTTTTATTGAAAACCTTTTTCTGTAAACCGAATCAAGCAAATATTTTAAAATCATTTATTAAATAACTTTGCACAATAATTCCATGATTTCATACAAATCCATAAACCATCACTAAAGAAGTTTTTTACCATGCTTTGCACATAAATTTCAATCAATTCGAAACTAATCTCCATAAACCCACCTTAGATCTCAGGTTTTAGGATGAAAATGAAGAATGACACCTAACATACCACGAAACTAAGTTAAATCTCCACAAACCCACCTTAGATCTCTTACCCTATCAACAATAAGACCAAATCTAAAAATATTTGGCATCTACGAACTTAGATCTACCCATAACATGTGTATATCTAAGAATCTGAGAGAGTAGGAGAAGTAGATCTAACAAAACTACCAAGAGAAACCAAGAACGATCACTTACAACAATAATACAGCTTCAAATCACCAAAAGAAGCCTTCATATCACCTCTGAAATGATGGGAAGAGGTTCTCCAACCTTTGAGATGGCAAAATCCCGAGTTAGGTCTGCTTTGGAAAAAAAGAAGCATTAAAACATAAGGCCCACCTAGATCCACTTTTTTAGTATCTAGTTTTTTAAACATTCATGGTTTAGTCGCACGGTTAGGTAAACCATGCACTAATCATGTGATAGACACTTCCTCAAGGATGAACCTCGAATGGTTAGCTTGCACGGTTTCCAAACAATGGGCAAATCATGCCAAAGCTCACTGTCCAACAAATAATGGTTTCTCCAACCTTTTAGGGTTTTTTTTACGTTTTCATGGATTTTTAGGGGTATTTTAGGATATTTATTATATTTAGGGGTTTTAAGATTTTTAGGGAATTTTAAGGGTTTTAACATTTTTCTGGGGGTTTTAGAGTTTTTTAAGCCTTTTAGGGTCTTTTTATTTTTTAGGGTTTTTTAGAGTTTTTAAACATTTTTAGGGGTTTTATGGGTTTTTAAACATTTTTAGGGGTTTTATGGGTTTTTAGAATTTTTAATGGGATTTTAGGGGTTTTAATGTTTTAAGGGTTTTGATGGTTTTCAGAGGTTTTTTAGGGTTTTAGGTTTTTTTACATTTTCCTAGATTTTTAGGGGGTTTTAAAGATTTTTATGGGCTTTATGGGTTTTTAGGGTTTTTAGAGATTTTGAGGGGTTTTTGGGTTTTTTTAGTTTTTGAGGGGTTTTAGGGTGTTTAGAATTTTTTAAATGTTTTAAGGGGTTTTAGAATTTTTAGTGTTTTTTTGGGTTTTAAGGTTTTTTAAGGTTATAAGGTGTTTTTTTTAGTTTGTAGGGGTTTTTTAGGTTTTTAGGGTTTTTTACATTTTCATGTATTTTTTGGGGAGTTTTAGGATTCTAACAATTTTTGGGTTTTTTAGGTTTTTTAGATATTTTGGGGGTTTTCCAGGGTTTTTAGGGTTTTTCAGAGGTTTTAGTGTCAATTTGGGTTTTATGGTTTTTTTTGAGTTTGTTAGGGTTTTTAGGGTTTTAAGAGTTTTATTACATTTTTAGGGTTTTAAAGGTGTTTTAGAGATTTAATGGATTTTAAAGTTTTTATGGTTTTTAAAGGTTTCTAGGGGTTTTATGGTTTTCCTGATTTTTTTTAGGGTTTTTTAGGTTTTTTACATTTTCATGGATTTTTTGTGGTTTTATTAGGATTTTTATGGTTTTTAGGGTTTTTAGGGATTTCAAGGGTTTTTTGGGATTTTCAGGGGTTTTTAAGGTTTTTAGGGTTTTTTCAGGGTTTTTAGGGTCTTTTGGGGGTTTTAGGGGTTTTATTTGAGTTTTTTACAGTTTTTAATGGTTATTAGGAGTTTTCAGGGTTTTTAGAGTTTTTAGTGGTTTTATGGTTTTTATGATATTATGGGTTTTTTAAGGTTTTTAGGGGTTTTAATGGTTTTTAGTGGTTATTTAGGGTTTTAGGGGTTTTTACATTTTCATGGATTTTTATGGGTTTTTTAAGATTTTTATGGTTTTTTGGGTTTTGGGGATTTCAAGGGTTTTAAGGGTTTTCAATGTTTTTTAGGGTTTAAAGGTTTTTAGGGTCTTTCGTATTTTTATGGGTTTTTGAGGTTTGTATGGTATTTAAGGTTTCTTAGGGTTTTAAATTTATTATATATTTTTTAATGTTTTTATGTCAAGAAGGGCGCAGGGCCAGGCAATTATTTCCCCCTCAAAATTTATAAAAAGAAAATAAAATAAAGCAGACAAGGGCGGGGGAGGGTCAAACGACGCACACCGAAAAACCCTAGACCCCCCAAGACACCAAAAAACCCCAAAAGACCCGAAAAGTAGAAGAAAAAGAAGCATGAACAACAAATCCATATCCCCATCCCCATAAGGGTTTATAGAGTTTTTATTGAGTTTTGAGGGGTTTTATGAGCTTTTAGGGTTTTTTCATGTTTTAGGGGTTTTTATGGTTTTTATTAGTTTTAAGGGTCAGTAGGGTTTTTTATGTTTTCATGGATTTTATGGAATTTTTATGATTTTTAGGGTTTTTAGGTTTTTATGGATTTTATGGATTTTCAGGGTTTTTAGGGTCTTCTAGTATTTTCAGGGTTTTGAGGGTTTTAGGGTCTTTTTGGATTTTTTCGATTTTTTAGAATTTTTTAGTGCTTTAAAGAATTTTTAGAGTTTTCAACATTTGTAGGGGTTTTAAGGGGTTTTAGAGTTTTTAGTGGTTAAAGGGTTTTTATGGGTTTTTAGAGGCATTTAATGTTTTGGGGGGTTTATTAGGGTTTTTTTGGATTTTGATGGTTTCTACGGTTTTTTTCCGGTGTTTTTTGGTTTTTAGGATTTTTAAGGGTTTTAGGGTCTTCGGTTTTTAGGGTTTTTAGAGTTTTTTGTGATTTATGGTATTTAGAGTTTTTTAATGTTTTTAAGGTTTTAAGGGTATTTTGAGTTTTTAGTTGGTTTTTATGGTCTTTTAGAGTTTTTACAGTTTTTAGGGTTTTTATGGTTTTAAGGGTGTTTTTTAGTTTTTTATGGTTTTTAGTGTATTTATAGATTTCGAGGGGTTTAAAGGTTTTTTCAGGGGGTTTTAGGGTTCTTAGGGTTTTCAGGTATTTTAGTATCTTTCTAGATTTTTAGGGTTTTTTTGAGTTTTTTGGTTTTTTAAGGTTTTTAAGATTTTTTAATGTTTTTAGGGATTTTAAGGATTTTTAGAGTTTTTAGTGGGGTTTTAAAGATTTTATGAGTTTTTTGTGGTTTTTTTTGGGGGGGGGGGGGTTGTGGCTTTTTGGGTTTTTTTAGCGTTATTAGTGTTTTTTACGTTTTCACAAATTTTAGGGGGTTTTAGGATTTTTATGGTTTTTAGGGGTTTTTAGGGTTTTTGGGGTTTTTAATAGTTTTAGTGGTTTTGAAGAGTTTCTGGGGGTTTGGGGTATTCTGGGTTTTTAAGGTCTTTTTGGGTTTTTCATGTTTTTTTAGTTTTGTAGGGTTTTTAAGGTTTTTTAGAGTTTTAAACGTTTTTAGAGTTTTTAGTGTTTTTTAGGCGTTTTAGGGTATTTTAGGTTTTATGGTTTTTTTGAGTTTTTTAATGTTTTTAGGGATTTAAAGGGTTTTTAGAGTTTTTAGCTGGGTTTTAGGGTTTTTTATGGTTTTTAAGGGTTTTATGGTTTTTAGGGGGGTTTTCAGGGTTTTTATTGTTTTTTACATTTTCATTGACTTTCAGGGGGTTTTAGAATTTTTATGGGTTTTAGGATTTTTTAGGCTTTTTACAATCTTGAGGGTTTTAGGGGTTTTAGGGGTTTTCAGCAGTTTTTGGGTTTTTGGGGTTTTAAGGGTTTGGATCTTTTTGGGTTTTTTGGGTTTTTTTTATTTTTTTTGTGTTTTTAAGGTTTTTTAGAGTTTTTAATATTTTTAAGTTTTTAAGGTTTTTAGTGTTTTTTAAGGTTTTAGTGGTTTTTATGGTCTTCAGGGGGTTTTCAAGGTTCTTAGGGTTTTTTACATTTTAATGTATTTTGAGGGGTTTTTTAGGATTTTTATGGTTTTTAGGGATTTTGATGGTTTTTATGGTTTTCAGGTGTTTTTATAGTTGTTAGAGATTTTCTGGGTTTTTAGGATCTTTTGGGTTTTTAGGTTTTTATTTATTTGTTCAGGTTTTTATAGTTTTTTAACGTGTTTACGAGTTTTAAGGGATTCCGGATTTTTAAATGGGGGGTTTTGGGTTTTTATGGGTATTTCGTGTTTTTTTGTTTTTAGGGGGTTTTCAGGGTTTTTAGTGGTTTTTACGATTTCGGGAATTTTAGGGGTTTTCAGGATTTTCATGGTTTTTAGGGTTTTTTAGGGGTTTTAGGGATTTTGAGGGTTTTTCGGGTTTTCAAGGGTCTTTTGGGTTTTTAGGGGTTTTAGGGTTTTTCAGGGTTTTTAGGGTCTTTTAACATTTTAGGGTTTTGTGGGTTTTTATAGTTTTAGTGGGGTTTTAGGAATTTTATATGCATTTAGGGTTATTTAATGTTTTTAGGGAGTTTTCATGGTTTTTAGGGGTTTTTTATGTTTTTTTGGATTTTTAGGGGGTTTTAAGGATTTTTGTTGTTTTTAGGGGTTTTAGGGATTTTGAGGGATTTTAGGGTTTTTAGTAGTTTTTAGGGTTTTTAGGGTTTTTCAGGGTTTTAGGGTCCTTTTGGGGGTTTAGGGTTTTTTGGATTTTAGGGTTTCTAAGGTTTTTTAGTGTTTCTAATGTTTTTAGTGTTTTTAAAATTTTTAGGGGTGTTTGGTGTTTTTAGGAGTTTTTCAGGGTTTTTAGGGTTTTTCAGGGCTTTTAGGGTTTTAGGATTTTTCAACATTTGAGGGGTTTTTTTTGGGTTTTTAGTGTTTTTTGGGGTTTTAGGACTTCTAAGGTTTAAAGGGTTTTAGCGATTTTATTGGTTTTTAGGGGTTTTTAGATTTTTTAGGGTTTTTTAGGGTTTTTTATGGTTTTTAGAGGTTTCTATGGTATTTAGGGGTTTTTTATTGTTTTTAAGGTTTTAATGTCTTCGTGAATTTTGTGGGTTTATCGGGTTTTTCTGATGTTTTAGGGTCTTTTGGATCTTTTTTGGGGTTTTAGGGGTTTCTTATGAGTTTTTTAGTGTTTTAATCTTTTTAGAGTTTTTTAACGCTTTTAGGGGTTTAAAGTGATTTTAGAGTTTTTTATGGTTTTTTGGTGTTTTAGGGGGTTTTAAAGTTTTTAGGAGTTTTATGGTTTTCAGGGAGTTTTCAGGGTTTTTAGGGTTCTTTAGGGTTTTTAGGGTCTTTTGGGTTTTAGGTTTTTTGTGCTTTTTGGGTTTTTAGGGTCTTTTGGGGTTTTGGGGGGGTTTTTGTGTATTTTTGAGTTTTTTAGTGTTTTAATTATTTTTAGAGTTTCTTATGTTTTTAGGGTTTTAAGTGTTTTTGGGGGGTTTTGGGGTTTTTTAAGTTTTTTAAGGGGTTTTTTGGTTTTTTGGTGTTTTTCAGAGATTTTAGGGCCTTTATGTTTTCATTGATTTTTAGGGGGGGTTAGATTTTTATGGTTTTTAGGTTTTTTGGGTTTTTAGGGATTTTGAGGTTTTTAGGGGTTTTCTTAGTTTTTTAGTGTTTTTAGGGATTTTTTGGGGTTTTAGGTCTTTTGTGTTTTTAGGGTTTTATTGAGTTTTTTAGTGTTTTTAAACAATTTTTGGGTTTTTAAGGGTTTTTTGAGTTTTCATCATTTTTATGCTTTTATGGGTTGTTAGGGTTTTTTATGATTTTAGAGGTTTTATGTTTTTTAGAGCGTTTTTAGGGTTTTTAGGGTTTTTTACGTATTCATGGGTTTTAGGGGGTTTTAGGGGGTTTTAATGTTTTTAGGGGTTTTTTTATGTTTTTTGAGGTTTTTTTGGGTCTTTATGGTTTTTTTTGATTTTTTAGTGTTTTTTGGGGGGTTTTAGAGTTTTTTAATGTTTTTAGGGGTTTTAAGTGTTTTTAGAGTATTTAGTGGTTTTAGGGGTTTTTACGTTTTTTAAGGTTTTTAGGGTTTTTATGGATTTCATGTGTTTTTTGGGTTTTTAGGGTTTTTTGTGTTTTCATGTATTTTTAGGGTTTTTTTTAATTTTTATGGATTTTAGGGTTTTTATGGGTTTTAGGGACTTTGAGGGTTAGAGGGATTTTTAGGGGTTTTTAGGGTTTAGATTTTTTTTTGGTTTTAGGGTTTTTGTGGATTTTTAGGTGTTTTTAAGGTTTTTAGGGGTTTAATTGTTTTCAGGGGTTTGGGGTTTTTTAGAGATTTTGAGGAGTTTTGGTGTTTTTCAGTGTTTCTTTGGTTTTTAGGGTTTTTGAAGGGTTTTAGTGCTTTTTTTGTGTTTTTTACTGTTTTAAGGGGTTTTTAGAGATTTTTATTATTTTTAGGGGTTTCAAAGGTTTTTAGAGTATTTAGTGGGTTTTAGGGTTTTTATGGGTTTCTAGGGTTTTAAGGAGTTTTAGGGGTTCTTATGGATTTTGAGTGTTTTTTAGGATTTTTAGGGTTTTTTATGTTTTCATGGATTTTTAGTGTTTTTGGATTTTTATTGTTTTTTGGATATTTTGGGTTTTCTTTGGGAATTTGACGGTTTTTAGGTGTTTTCATGAGTGTTTAATATTTTTAGGGTTTTTATAGGGTTTAGGGACTTTGTGGGGTGTTAGGGTTTTTTTTGAGTTTTTTAGGGTTTTAAAAGTTTTTAAGATTTTTTAGTGGGTTTTATGGGTTTTCTGTGTTTTCAATGTTTTTTGGGGTTTTTTGGTTTTTAGGGGTTTTCAGGGTTTTAGGGTTTTTTACGTTTTCATGGATTTTTAGGGTTTTTAGAATTTTTATGTTTTTAGGGTTTTTAGGGATTTTGAGGGTTTTTAGAGTTTTTCCTAGTTTTTAGGGACTTTTTTGGTTTTTAGGTTCTTTTTGGGTTTTGTGGGATTTTTTATGTTTTTAGGGGGTGTATGGTTTTTGGGGTGTTTTAAGTTTTTTTAGGGTTTTTTACGTTTTCATGGATTGTTTAGGGGTTTATTATGTTTTTTATGGTTTTTAGGGTTTTAGGAAATTTGAGTGGTTTTACGCTTTTTCTTGGGTTTT
Source organism: Viscum album (assembly GCA_963277665.1). NCBI lineage: Eukaryota > Viridiplantae > Streptophyta > Magnoliopsida > Santalales > Viscaceae > Viscum > Viscum album. The sequence continues at coordinate 1,772,268,585 of OY728156.1, read as the reverse complement.
AAGGGTTTTTAGGGGTTTTATGGTCTTTTTCAGGCTTTTAAGGTCTTTTGTGGATTTTGGGATTTTTTTGAGTTTTTAGGGTTTTTTTGGTTTTTTGGAGTTTTTTAATGTTTTTGGGGGTTTTAAGTGTTTTAAGGGTTTTTAGAGTTTTTTGTGATTTTTTAGATATTTTTTTTTGTGTTTATAGGGTTTTTAAGGGTTTTTGTGGTTTTTATGGTTTTAAGGGTTTTTTAGGGTTTTAGGGTTTTTATGATTTTTAGGGCTTTTAACGTTTTTAGGGGTTTAAAGAGTTTTTAGAATTTTTAGTGTGTTTTCAGGGTTTTTATTGGGTTTTAGGGTTTTAATGGGTTTCAGGGTTTTTATGATTTTCAGAGGTTTTTTTTAGGGTTTTTAGGGTCTTACTTTTTCATGGATTTTTTGGGGGGTTTATGATTTTTTTGTTTTTTAGTGATCTTAAGGGTTTTTTGGATTTTTTAGGAGGGTTTTAGTGGTTTTAGTGTTTTTCAGGGTTGTTAGGGCTTTTTGGGTTTTTTGGGTTTTTTAAGTATTTAGGGGTTTAAGGTTTTTTATAGTTTTTTTAATATTTTTAGGGATTATGTGGGTTTTTAGAGTTTTTAGTGGTTTTTAGGGGTTTTAAGGGTTTTTATTGTTTTAAGGGGTTTTTATAGTTTTTTGGGGTTTTTTAGCTTTTTTACAGTTTTTTGTGTTTTCATGGATTTTTATCGTTTTTTAGGATTTTTATGGTTTTTATGGGTTTCTGGGGGTTTTAGTGTTTTAAGTGGTTTTTGGTGTTTTTACGGTCTTTTTTGGTTTTAAGTTTTTTTATTAGTTTTTGGATTTTTAAGTTGTTTTAGTGTTTTTAACATTTTTAGGGGTTTAAAGGGTTTTCATAGCTTTTAGCATTTTTAAGGGTTCTATGGGGTTTTAAGGTTTTTTACGTTTTTAGGGGTTTTCATGGTATCCAGAAGTTTTTTAGGGTTTTTTTGGGGTTTTTACATTTTCATGGATTTTTATGGTTTTTTAGGGTTTTAGGGATTTTGAAGGTTTTTAGTGTTTTTCAGTGTTTTTCAGGGTTTTTAGGGTTTTTTTTTGTTTTTCATGACTTTTTGGTTTTAAGGGTTTTTTTGAGTTTTTAGGGATTTATGGGTTTTTAGAGTTTATTAACATTTTTATTGGTTTTAAGGGTTTTTAGAGTTTTTGTTGTTTTTAGGGTTTTTAGGGGTTCTTATGGATTTCATGATTTTTTTAGGATTTGTAATGTTTTTTACATTTTTCATGGATTTTTAGGGTTTTTTTAGGATTTTTATGGTTTTTATGATTTTCTAGGGTTTTAGGGATTTTTGAGGGTTTTGAAGGGGTTTTCAGGGGGTTTTAGGGTTTTTAGTGTCTTTTGTGGATTTTTTTGTTTTTTTGTTAGTTTTTAGGGGTTTTAATGTTTTTTAGAATTTTTTTAATATTTTTGGGGTTTTAAGGGTTTTTAGTGGTTTTATAGGGATCATATGGTTTTTAGGGTTTTATAAGGTTTTTTGGGGTTTTATGGTTTTCAGGGGGGTTTTAGTGTTTTAAGGGGTTTTTACGTTTTCATGGATTTTAGGGTTTTTAGGGTTTTAAGGGTTATAGGGATTTTTGGGATTTTGAGGGATTTTAGGAGCCTTCATGTATTTTTAGGTTTTTAAGGGTTTTTAGGGTCTTTTTGGGTTTTTAGTTTTTTTTTTAGATTTTTAGGGGTTTAATGGTTTTTAGAGTTTCATAACGTTTTTAGGGGTTTAAAGGATTTTTAGAGTTTTTTGTGGGTTTTCTGGTGTTTTTAATGTTTTTAGGGGTATTATGGTTTTTAGGGGCTTTCAGAATTTTTAGGGTTTTTATGTTTTGAGGGATTTTTAGGTGTTTATTAGGATTTTTATGGTTTTTAGGGTTTTTAGAGGTTTAGGGATTTTGAGGGTTCTGAGGGTTTTCATGGAGTTTTTAGGGTTTTTAGGGTCTTTTGGTCTTTTAGGGGTTTTTTCTGAGTTTTTTAGAGTTTTAAAAGGTTTTGAGAGTTTTCTAATGTATTATGGGTTTTAAGGGTTTTAGAGTTTTTATTTATTTTTAGGGTTTTGATGGGTTTTATGGTTTTTAAGGGTTTTTATGGTTTTTAATGGGTTTTTAGTTTTTTTACTCTTTCATGGATTTTTTGGGGGGGTTTAGGATTTTTACAGTTTTTAGGGATTCTGAGCATCTTTAGAGTTTATCAATGGTTTTTAGGGTTTTTATGGTTTTTCAGGGTTTTTGGTCTTTTGTGTGTTTTAGTGTTTTTTTGAGTTTTTTTGGATTTTAAGGTTTTTAACATTTTTTTTGGGGTTTTAAGGGTTTGTTGTCATTTTAGTTGTTTTTAGGGTTTTTATGGGTTTTTAGAGTTTTTTATGATTTTAGGGGTTTGTGGTTTTAAAGGGTTTTTAGGGTTTTAGTATTTTTTATGTTTTTATGGATTTTTAGGGATTTTATTGTTTTTTTTTGGTTTTAGGGTTTTTAGGGATTTTGGGGGTTTTCATGGGTTTTAAGGGGTTCTAGTATTTTTAGGGGTTTTTAGGGTATTTTGTGGTTTTTAGGGGTTTTTTTAAGAAATTTTGAGTTTATAATGTTTTTTAGATTTTTTTAATGTTTTAAGGGTTTTAAGTGTTTATAGAGTTTTTAGTGCGTTTATATGGTTTTTAAGGTTTTTTGGGGTTTTTAGGTTTTTTTGGGGTTTTTAATGTTTCATGGATTTTTAGGGGGGGTTTATCATTTTTATGCTATTTAGGGTTTTTAAGGATTTTAAGGGTTTTTTGGGTTTTTCAGTGGTTTTAAGGGTTTTTAGGGGTTTTCTGGGTTTTTAGGGTATGTTCAGTTTTTAGGATTTTTTAAGGTTTTTTTCCTTTTAAGGTTTTTTAGAGTTTTTTAACATTTTCAGAGGTTTTATGAGTTTTTGGAGTTTTTTTTGGGTTTTTAGAGTTTTTATGAGTTTTTCGTGGTTTTTAAAGTTCATAGGGGTTTTTATGGTTTTCACGGGTCTTTTTGGGATTTTAGGGATTTTTATGTTTGCATCGATTTTAAGGGGGTTTTTAGTATTTTTATGTTTTTAAGGATTTTGAGGGTTTTTATTATTTTTAGGGGTTTTCAAAAAAAAAATTAGGCATTTTAAGTTTTTTCTGGGTTTGTAGTGTCTTTTTTTGGGGTTTTAGGGTTTTTTTAGTTTTTTAGGGATTTTTACAGTTTTTTAGATTTTTTAATGTTTTAAGGGGTTTTAGAGTTTTTAAGGATTTTTGGGGTTTCTATGGGTTTAGGTTTTTTATGGTTTTTTGGGGTTTTTATTGTTTTTAGGAATTGTTTAGGGTTTTTAAGGTATTTTACATTTTCATGGATTTTTTTGGGTTTTTAGGATTTTTATGGCTTTTAGGGTCTTTTAGAATTTTTAGGGATTTTGAGGGTGTGTAGGGTTTTTTAGGGGTTTTAGGGTTTTTTCAAGGTTTTAAGTTTTTTTGGGGTTTTAGTGTTTTATGTTTTTTTAGAGTTTTATAATGTTTTATGTGGTTTTAAGGGTTTTTAGAGTTTTTAGTTATTTTAAGATTTTTATGGGGTTTAGGGTTTTTTATTATTTTTAGGGGTTTATGGATTTAGGGTTTCCATGGTTTTGAGGTTTTTTATTATTTTTAGGGGTTTTATGGATTTAGGGTTTCCATGGTTTTAAGGTTTTTTTTTGTTTTCATGGATTTTTAGGGATTTTTTAGGATTTTATGATTTTTAGGGGTTTTCAGGTGTTTCGAGATTTTGAGGGGTTTTAGGGTTTTTTAGGGGTTTTTAGGGTTTTTAGCGTTTTTCATGAGTTTAGTGCCTTTTGGGGTTTTTAGTGTTTTTTTTGAGTTTTTAAGGTTTTTGAGTTTTTTTATAATTTTTTAATGTTTTTAGGGGTTTAAAGAGTTTTTAGAGTTTTTAACGGGTTTTAAGGGTTTTATCGGTTTTCAGGGCCTTTTAAAGTTTTTTGTTGTTTTGTGGTTTTCAACTTTTTTTTGCGGTTTTAGGGTTTTTTATATTTTCATGAATTTTTAGGGGGTTTTTATGATTTTTATGATTTTTAGTGTTTTGAAGTTTTTTAGTGATTTTTAGGGGTTTTATGGGTTTTCAGGGGTTTTATGGATTTTTAGTAGTTTTATGTGTTTTTTTTAGGTTCTTTTTGAGTTTTTAGGGGTTTTTTGAGTTTTAAAGGTTTTAAGGTTTTTAGAGTTTTTAACGTTTTTGGGGTTTTAAGGGTTTTTAGAGATTTAGTGTTTTTATGGGTTTTTAAGGTTTTTAGGGGTTTTTCTGGTTTTTAAAGTTCTTCACATTTTCGCGAATTTTTAGGGGTTTTTAGGTTTTTTATGGTTTTTAGGGTTTTTTAGGGTTTTTCTAGATTTTGAGGGTTTTCAGGGGTTTTCAGGGGTTTTGAGGGGTTTTTACGGTTTTTAGGGTTTTTAGGGTCTTTTGGGTTTTTTAAGTTTTTTGGGTTTTTAATGTTTTTTAGGGTTTTTAAAGGTTTTCAAAGGTTTAAAGAGTTTTTATAGTTATTAGTTGTTTTTAGGGGTTTTATGGGTTTTAATCGTTCTTTACATTTTTATGGGTTTTGTGGTTTTCTGGTGTTTTTAAGGGTTTTTAGGATTTTTTATATTTTCATGGATTTTTTGGGATTTTTTGGGATTTTTTGGGATTTTATTGTTTTTTTGGTGTTTAGGGATTTTGAGGGTTTTAGAGATTTTCAGGGGCTTTTATGGTTTTTCAGGAGTTTTAGGATCTTTTTGTGTTTCAGGGTTTTTTGATTTTTTGGGGGGTTTTACGGTTTTTATATTTTTTTAATATTTTTTTTGGGTTTTTAATGTTTTTTGAGTTTTTAGTTCTATTTATGGGTTTTTAGGGTTTTTAAAGGTTTTTGGGGGTTTTATGTTTTTCAGGGGGTTTTTAGTTTTTTTAGGATATTTTACATTTTAATTGAGTTTGGGTGGGTGGTGGATTTTTATGGTTTTTATGATTTTTAGTGTTTTTAGGTAATTCAAGGGATTTTAGTGTTTTTAGGGCTTTTAGTGTCATTTTGGGTTTTTAGAGTTTTCTGAGTTTTTTATGGGTTTATGGTTTTTTATATTTTTTAGCATTTTCATGGGTTCTTAGGGTTTTTAGTGATTTTTAGGATTTTTATGTGCTTTTAGGGTTTTTTATGGGTTTTATGGGTTTTTTATGGTTTTTAAGGGCATTTTATTGATTTTTGGGGTTTTATGTTTTCATATATTTTTAGGGGGTATTAGGATTTTTATGGTTTTTAGGATTTTTTAGGGTTTTAAGGGGTTTTTATAATTTTTCAGGGTTTTTAGGTTCTTTTTGGATTTTTAGGGGTTCTTTGAGTTTCTTCTGGTTTTAATTTTTATAGAAATTTTTAAAGTTTTTAGGGTTTTTTTTCAGGTTTTTAGAGTTTTTAGTTGCATTTTAGGGTTTTATGGGGGTTTTTTTTGGGGGGGGGGGTTAAGGTTTTTATGGTTTTTTATAGTTTTTAAGGTCTTTCGACATTTTTATAGTTTTTTATGTTTTCATGGACTTTTTGGGGGTTTATGATTTTTATAGTTTTTAGGGTTTTTAATGGTTTTGAAGGGTTTTAGGGGTTTTCCGCAGGTTTTAGGGGTTTTAAAGTTTTAGGGCTTTTAGGGTCTTTTGGGGTTTTAGGGTTTTTTTCAGCTTTTAAGGGTTTTATGGTTTTTTAGTTTTTTGAACCTTTTTATGGGTTCTAAGTGTTTTTAGAGTTTTTAGTGGTTTTAGGTTTTTTTAGGTTTTTTACAAGGCAAATAGAACATGATATATAAAAGGGAAAATGAATTGAATTAAAAACGATCACTATGGGTGAAACAACTGCCCTGAAGGTCAAAAAAAAAGAAAACAAGAAGAAAAATCCAAGCCAAAAACCAGAATTGCACAGTCCATTGTTCTTATCCACAAGCAAGATTCTGCACAAGTCCATGACCAGACACACCCCGGAGAAGCAAGAAATGGAGCATCACCAACTTGCAAGCCCAGAAAAGCACATCGAACGACAAGCAGAACCAAAAGCACAAAAAACTCCTCCCCAACATGAGTATCCAAAAGCTACCAAACCAAAAATGCATCTCTAAAACCTAGCACCCAGCAACCTAAGAAACAGAACCCTATCAGCACAAAACCAACCAGTCAAGTGTAGTTTCCATATCCACATGAGACTAGACAAGAGCAACTGCGAGAGGTTTTTTAGGGTTTTTAAGTTTTTATGGGGTTTTATGGTTTTCAAGGGGTTTTTTGGGGGTTTAAAGATTTTGGGGGTGTTTATGGATTTTCGTGGTGTTTTAGGGTTTTTTAGGGTTTTTAGGATATTTTGTGGGTTTTAGGATTTTTTGGAGTTTTTTAGGGTTTTAAGGTTTTTTAGAGTTTTTAACATTTTTAGGGGTTTTAAGTATTTTTAGTGTTTTTAGTGGTTTTTATGGGGGTTTAGGGTTTTTAAGGTTTTTAGGGGAATTTATGGTTTTTAGGGGGTTATGTATTCATGGATTTTTGGGGGTTTTCAGGATTTTTATGGCTTTTAGGTTTTTAAATATTTTTAGACATTTTGAGGGTTTTAGGGTTTTTAGAGGTTTTTAGGGGTTTTCCATGTTTGTAGGGAATTTTTGGATTTTTATGGTCTTTTGGGGTTTTTAAGGTTTTTAAGGTTTTTAATGGTTTTATGGTTTTTAGGGGTTTCTCATGTTTTTTAGGGTTCTTTACATTTTCATGGATTTTTAGGGGTTTCTTAAGATTTTTATGGTTTTTAGGGATTTTTAGTGTTTTTATGCTTTTTAAGAGGTTTTTAGGTTTTTTATCGTTTTAGAGTCTTTTGGGTTTTTAGGGTTTAAATGGTTTTTAGAGTTCTTAGTGGTTTTATGGGTTCTGTTGATTTTTAAGGGTTTTAGGGTTTTTATGTTCTTGTGGGGTTTTTTAGGTTTTTTTATATATTCATGGATTTTTAGAATTTTACTAGGATTTTTTGGTTTTTAGGATTTTAGGGTTTTTACTGATTTTGAGGGTTTTTAGGGGTTTTCAAGGGTTTTTAGGATTTTTAAGGCCTTTTTGTGTTTTTAGGGTTTTTGAGTTTTTATGGTTTTTTAGAGTTTTTAATTTTTTATGGGTTTTAAGGGTTTTTTGGATTTTTAGGGGGTTTTATGGTTTTTATGGGGTTTTAGTTTTTTTTATGGTTTTTTCAGTTTTTATGGTTTTTAAGATTTTTCAGGGTTTCTAATGTTTTTTATGTTTTAATGGATTTTTAGGGATATTTTAGTATTTTTATGGTTCTTAGGGTTTTCTAGATTTTTTATTTATTTTGAGGGTTTTTAGGGGGGGTTTAGGATTTTTTATTTTTTTAGGGCCTTTTGGATTTTTTGGGTTTCTATGGGTTTTAAGGTTTTTAGAGTTCTTTAAAAATTTTAAGGGGTTTTAAAGGATTTTAGATATTTTAGTATTATTTAGGTTTTTTATGGGGTTTTAGGGGTTTTTAAGGTTTTTAGGGGTTTTTCTAGTTTTCAGGAGTTTTTCAGGGTTTTCAGGGTTTTTTAGGTTTTCTTGGGTTTTAGGGGTCATTATGAATTTTATGGTTTTTAGGGGTTTTCAGAGTTTTTTAGGTCTTTTGGGGTTTTTAGAGTTTTTTTTGTTTATTTAAGGTTTTTTATATTTTTTAACACTTTTATGGGTTTTTAGGGATTTTAGAGTTTTTAGTCATTTTTATGGTTTTTTGGGGGTTTTAGGGGTTTTTATGGTTTTCAGAGGGGTTTTCAGCATTTTTAGGTTTTTAGGGTTTTTTATCTTTTCATGGACTTTTAGTGGTTTTCAATTTTTATTGTTGTTAGGTATTTTGATGGGTTTAGGGTTTTTTAGGGGTTTTGGGTTTTATGGTTTTTCAGGGATTTTAGGGTCTTTTTGGTTTTTGGGTTTTTTTTTTACTTTTTAGAGTTTTTATGGTTATTTAGAGTTTTTTAATGTTTTTAGGGGTTTTATATGTTTTTATACTTTTAAGTGGGTTTTAAGGTTTCATGGGTTTTTAGGGTTTTTTAAGGTTTTTGGAGGTTTTTATGGTATTCAGGGGTTTTTATAGATTTTTAGGGGTTTCTATGTTTTCATGGATTTTTATAATTTTTATAGTTTTTAGGATGTTTTAGGGTTTTTAGAGATTCGGGGGGTTTGGGGGGGTTAGGGTTTAAAGGGTTTTTTAGGTTTTTATGGATTTTTGGGGCTTTTTAGTATTTTTATGGATTTTAGGTTTTTTTAGGGTTTGTAGGGATTTTGATGGTTTTTAGGGTTTTTTAGTGTTTTAGGGGTTTTCAGGGTCTATTTGGTTTTATAGTGTTTTTTTTAGTTTTTAGGGGTTTTAAGGTGTTTTAGAGATTTTATTGTTTTTTGGGGTTTTAAGGGTTTTTAGTGTATTAGTCAGGTTTTAGGATTTTTAAGGTTTTTTGTAGTTTTTATCTTTTTTGAGGCGTTCCAAGGTTTTTATGGTTTTTTATGTCTTCATGGATTTTAGGGTTTTTTTTGGATTTTTATGGGGTTTAAGGTTTTTTAGGGTTTTTTTGGATTTTGATGGTTTTTAGAGTTTTTTAGGGTTTTTTCAATTTTTAGGGCATTAAAGGTTTTTTAGTGTTTTTAAAATTTTTAGGGGTCTTAAGTGTTTTTATAATTTTTAGGAGTTATAGGGTTTTTATATATTTTAGGGTATTTAAGGTTTTTATGGGTTTTATTGTTTTTATTGTTTTTTCAGGATTTTAGTTTTTTTAGGGTTTTTGAGGATTTTGAGGGGTTTTAGATTTGATCCGGGGTTTTTAGGGATTTTAATGTTTTTCTTCGTTTTTAGGGTCATTTTGGTTTTTTATGATTTTTTTTCAAGTTTTTTTGGGTTTGAAAGGTTTTTTAGAGTTTTTAGCGGTTTTTAAGGTTTTATGGGTTTTTTTGGGATTTTAAGGTTTTTAGGGGGTTTTATGGTTTTCAGGGGTTTTTCAGGGTTTTTAGGGGTTTTTTTACGTTTTCATGGATTCTTAGCGGTTTTTTAGGATTGTTATAGTTTTTAAAGTTTTTTAGGGGTTTTAGGGATTTTAAGGGTGTTTTATGTCTTTCGGGGTTTTTTAGGGGGTTTTAAGGGTTTTCAGGTTTTTTAGGGTCTTTTGGGTTTTTAGGATTTTTTTTGAGTTTTTTAGGGCTCTTATGGATTTTTATATTTTTTTTATGTTTTTAGGGATTTTGAGGTTTTTAGAGTGTTTAGTGAGTTTTTAGGGTTTTTGTGGGGTTTTAAGGGTATTTAAGAGTTTTACGGATTTTTATGGTGTTTTTGGTTTTTTGGGTTCTTTATATTTAATGGATTTTTAGAATATATTTGGGTTTTTAGGTTTTTTAGGGTTTTTTACTATTTTTGATTGATTTTGAGGCTCTTTTAGGGGTTTTCAAGGAGTTTTAGGGGTTTTCATGGTTTTAGAGACTTTTGCGTTTGTAGGGTTTTTTTAGTTTTTTTGAGATTTTCCGGGTTTTGAGAGTTTTTTAACATTTTTAGGTGCTGGGATGTAAGGGTATTTATTGATTTTACTGGGTTTTTAGTGATTTTATGGTTTTTACAGTTTTTAAGGTTTTTAGGGGAATTTATCGTTTTAAGTGTTTTTTTTGTATTTTTAGGGTTTTTTACGTTTTCATGGATTTTTAGGGTTCTTAGGATTTTTATGGTTTTCAAGGTTTTTAGAAATTTTGAGTTTTTTTAGGGTTTTTCATAGGTTTTTTGGGTTTTTCTGGATTCTTCATGCCTTTTGTTTTTTACTTTTTTTTACTTTTTTTGGGTTTTTATGGGTTTTTAGAGTTTTTTAAAAAAAAATTGTGGTTTTGAGGGTTATTGGATTTTATAGTTATTTTTGTAGATTTTATGGGATTTTAAATATTTTTAGGGATTTTATGGTTTTCTGGGGATTTTCAGGGATTTTACCTTTTCATGGATTTTTAGGGGATTTTTAGGATTTTTTTTCCTTTTAGGGTTTTTAGGTTTTTTAGGGAATTTGAGGTTTTTTAAGGATTTTAGGGGGTTTTAGGGGTTTTCAGGTTTTTTATGGTGTTTTGGGTTTTTAGGTGTTTTTTTTGAGTTTTTAGGGTTTTAAAGGTTTTTAAACGTTTTTAGGTTAATGGGTTTTAGAGTTTTTAGTGGTTTTAGGTGTTTTATAGGTTTTATAGGTTTTTATTGGTTTGGATGTTTTTTAGGGATTTTTAGGGTTTTTAGTGTTTTTTACGCTTTTATGGATTTTTAGAAGTTTTTTAATATTTTTATGGTTTTTATGAATTTTTATATTTTTTTGGGATTTTGAGGATTTTCAGGGGTTTTCAAATGTTTTTAAGGGTTTTAAGGGTTTTTTGGGTTCAAGGGTATTTTTTGAATTTTTAGGGGTGTTAAGAATTTTTAGAGTTTTTTAACGTCTTAAGGGGTTTAAAGGGTTTTAGAGTTTTTAGTTTTTAGGGGTTTTGGGGTTTTTAGGTTTCTAAAGGTTTTTAGGGCAAGGAAGGTTCGGGGTCAGGCTATTCCTGACCCCCCCCCCCCCAAAAAAAAATTATTAGAAAAAAAGACACGAAGACGCTGCAGACAAGGGAGGGGAGGGGTCAAACAACCCGCACCCAAAAACCCTCTACAGACACACGCTCAAGAACCGAAAAAAAAAGAAAAATAAAAAACACACAAGAAAAAGAAGGATCGAAACATCTCTGACAGCAGCTCCCAGCCAATCAACAGCCAGCAGTAACACAAGTGCAGCACTTTCAACATCTCTCATCCCAGCAGCATCCAGCATCCAGCACCATCAGCATCCAACATCACAAAACCACCAGCATCCAACACCACAACATCGCCAGTATCAGAATCACAAGCCTCACCTTCACCAACATTCAGCGGCTCACCACCAAACAGCAACCAACATCCAATCTTACAGAAACCAGAAACCAGCACCTTCACACCAAAACGAGCTACAACCAACAACACATATCCATCAGCACCAAAAGCACACAACCACCAGTAACTAGAGTTCGCATCCAGACAGCAACCATCCTTTTTATTCACAAAAGCCAATATCCAGCACCTCCCTTCATCACTTCGGGGCGAAGCAACACCACTTTCCAAGCACTAGCAGCAACAATCACCTTCAAACCAGCTAGCCCTCAGCAACTTACACCATCCAGCAACCACCAGTCCAGCCACAAACAGCATCCAGCACCAGAGTTTCAGCCAACCAACATTTCCTTCAAAACCTCGTGAGCAAGCATCCGCAAAATGCCTACTTCCCTCATCAGCACACACCAATATCCACAGCAGCATAAACAAGAACGAAAAAACCAGAACCACCTCAGCCATAAATTCAAACAGAGTATCTCCAACCAGATGAAGATCCCCACTAGAGAACCAGTCCATCAGCCAAGCGAACTATAACAGCAGATCAATCATGCACCCACAAAGAATTAGTGCACTAAAACCATGAGCCACCGGGAATACAAGAGAAGAACAAAAGCGAAGGAACAAATCAGCTCCAAAGATGACATACCAGATTGTCCAAAGAAGCCTAAGATCACCTACTACCATGAGTCTACGAAGCACCACTGAAGCCCATCGCCACGAACCAGAACACCACAATCTGACCCGCTCATCCCTGGATCTGTAGCGGGGGTTTTCTGAGTTTTCAGGATTTTTTATATTTTCATATATTTTTTGGGGTTTCTTAGGTTTTTTTCAGTTTTAGGGTTTTTTTTGGGTTTTCGTGATTTTGGGGGTTTTATGGGTTTTTAGGGTTTTTAGGGTCCTTTTGGTTTTTAGTTTTTTTTTTGGTTTTTTAGGGGTTTTAAGGTTATTATAGTTTTATAACGTTTTTTGGGGTTTTTAGAGATTTTACTGGGTTTTAAGGTTTTTATGGTAATTTAGGGTTTCTAATGGTTTTTTTTGGGGGGGGGGGTTATCGTTTTGAGGGGTTTTTTCAGAGTTTTTTGGGTTTTTTATGTTTTCACAGATTTTTAGGGGGTTTTAGGATTTTTTTGGTTTTTAGGATTTTTAGGGATTTGAGGGTTTTAAGGGGGTTTTATGGGTTTTATGGGTTTTTAGGGTCTTTTTGGGTTTTTAGGGGGTTTTTGTAGTTTTTAGAGTTTTTAACATTTTTAGGAGTTTTATGGGTTTTAGAGATTTTAGTGGTTTTATGGATTTTATTGCTTTATAGGGTTTATAAACTTTTTATGGTTTTTTATGGATTTTAGTGGTTGTTTAGGGCTTTTAGGGGTTTTTACATTTTCATGGACTTTTAGGGGTTGTTTTGGATTTTTATGATTTTAGGGTTTTTAGGGATTTCTTGGATTTTATAGGTTTTTCGGGGGTTTTTAGGGATTTAGGGTTTTTTTGTATTTGTAATGATTTTAGGGTTTTAAAGGGTTTTAGTGTTTTTAATGGAATTTTAGGGGTTTTATGGTTTTTTTAGGGTTTTTAAGGGGTTTATGCTTTTCATGGGGTTTCACGGTTTTTAAGGTTTTTTATGTTTTCATGGATTTTAATGGTTTTTTTGTATTTTTATGGTCGTTAGTGTTTTTTATGGTTTTTTGGGATTTTGAGGGGTTTCAGGTGTTTTTAGGGGCTTTTAGTGTTTTTTGGGTTTTTAGGGACTTTTAGGGGATTTAGGGGTTTTTTTCAATTTTTTAGGGGTTTAAGGTTTTTAGAGTTTTTTAACGTTTTTAAGTGTTTTAAGAGTTTTTAGAGTTTAGTGGTTTTTAGGGTTTTTTTTGGGGGTTTTAGGTTTTTTTGGGTTTTATGGTTTTTAGGGTTTTTATGTGTTCATAAGTTTTCATGGATTTTTGGAGATTTTTTAGTATTTTTATGGGTTTTAGGGTATTTAGGGTTTTTAGGGATTTTGAGGGGTTTTTAGAGAATTTTAGGGTTTTGGGGGGTTTTAGGGTCTTTTGGGTTTTTAGGGTTTTTTTAGTTTTTTAGGTGTTTAAGGTTTTTTATAGTTTTTAAACATCTTTAGGGGTTTCAAGGGTTTTTAGAATTTTTAGTGGTTTTTTGTGGGTTTTTATGTTTTTTAAGGGTTTTTAGGGTTTTTAGGGGTTTTTATGTGGATTTTTAGGGGGTTGGGGTGTTTAAAGGTTTTTAGGGATTTTGAGGGGTTTTAGGGATTTTTTTAGTGTTTTTCGGGTTTCTATGGTTTCTTTGGTATTTATGATCTTTTCGGTTTTTTAGGTTTTTTCGAGTTTTAATGGGTTTTTAAAGTTTTTTTATGTTTTTAGGGTGTTAAATGGTTTTTTGAGTATTTAGTGGGTTTTTAGGCATTTTATGGGTTTTAGGGGTTTTAAGTTTTTAGGGTGTGTTATTCTTTTCCGGGGTTTTTCAGGGATTTTACATTTTCATTGATTTTTAGGGGTTTTAGGGTTTTTTTGGTTTTAGGATTTTTTATTGTTTTTGGTTTTTTAAGGATTTTGGTTGTTTTAGGGTTCTTCAAAGGTTTTTAGTGTTTTTCATGGCTTTAGGGTCTTTTTTGTTTTTTTTTCAGATTTTAGGTTTTTTAGATTTTTTTTTAACTTTTTTAGTGGTTTTAAGGGTTTTTATAGTTTTATTGGTTTTTAGTGTTTTTATGGGGATTTAGGGATTTTTAAGGTTTTTAGTTTTTTTATTTTTCAAGGGGTTTTCAAGGTTTCTAGGGTTTTTAGATTTTTAATGATGTTTAGGGGGTATTTAAAAATTTTATAGTCTTTAGGGTTTTTTGGATTTTTTGGGATTTTGAAGAGTTTAAAGGTTTTTAGGGGCTTTTGGGTTTTTAGCGTTTTTTAGGGTTTTTATGTCCTTTTTTGATATTTTGATTTTTTTGTGTTTTTTAGGGTTTTAATATTTTTTAGAGCTCTTTAACATTATTAGGGGTTTTAAGGGTTTTTAGAGTTTTTAGTGGCTTTTTAGAGTTTTTATGGGTTTTAGTGTTTTTAACGGTTTTTAGGGGGTTTTATGGTTTTCGTAGGTTTTTCAACATTTTTAGGGTATTTATGTTTTCATGGATTTTTAGGGGTTTTCTAGGATTTTTATGGTTTTAGGGTATTTTTAGGTGTTTAGGGATTTCAAGGGTTTTTAGGTTTTTTGGGGCCCTTTGGTTTTTAGGTGTTTTTCTATTTTTTTAAATATTTTTAAGGTTTTTTAGAGTTTTTTAACATTTTTTGGGGTTTTAAGGGTTTTTAGAGTTTTCAGTGGGTTTTTAGGGTTTTATGGGTTTTTAGGATTTTTAAGGTTTTTAGGGGGGTGTTATGGTTTTTATGTGTTTATAGGTTTTTAAGGTTTTTTATGTTTTCTTATATTTTTAGGGGGGGTTTATGGTTTTTACGAATTTTGAGGGTTTTAGTGTTTTTCAATGGTTTTTAGGGTTGTTAGGGTTTTTCATGGTTTTTATGGTCTTTGGGGGGTTTTCTTTTTAATTTTTTTGAGTTTTTTGGGGTTTAAAGGTTTTTTAGAGTTCTTTATTGTTTTTAGGGTTTTAAGGGTTTTTAGATTTTTTGGTGGTTTTTAGGGATTTTATGGTTTTATAGGTTTTTTAAGGTTTTTAGGGAATTTTATGCTTTTTAGAGGGTTTTCATGGGTTTTTTGGGTTTTTATGTTTTCATGGACTTTGAGGGTTTTTTAGGATTTTTATGGCTTTAGGTTTTGAGGGGGTTTAGTGTTTTAGGATTTTTTAGGGTTTTAGGGTCTTCTTTGGTTTTTAGGGTTTTTTTTTGACTTTTTAGGGTTTCTATGGTTTTTAGATTTTTTTAACATTTTTAGGGGCTTTATGGGTTTGTAATGGTTTTCATGGGGTTTTATGGTTTCAATGGGATTTTAGGGTTTTCTAATTAATTTAGGGGTTTTCTGGTTTTCAGGGGTTCTTAGGGTTTTTTACATTTTCATTGTTTTTATGGGGTTTTTAGTATTTCTATGGTTTTTAGGCATTTTGAGGGCTTTCATGGTTTTCATGGTTGTAAGGGGTTTTAATGGTTTTTAGGGTTTTTGGTGTTTTAATGGGTTTTTCAGGTTTTTGGAATTTTGAGGGGTTTCAGGGTTTTTAGGGGTTTTAGGGGTTTAAGCAGTTTTTAGGGTTTTTGGTGTTTTTCATGGCTTTTATTGTTTTTTGAGTTTTTAAGGTTTTTAAGTTTTTTTAGAGTTTTTTATATTTTTAATGATTTTGAGGGTTTTTAGAGTTTTAGTGATTTTAGGGTTTTTATGGGGTTTTAGGGGTTTTTAAAGTTTTAGGGGTTCTTAAGGTTTTAGGGGGTTTTATGGATTTTTGAGATATTTCAGGGTTTTATGGTTCTTACATTATCATGGATTTTAGGGTTTTTAGGATTTTTATGGTTTTTAGTGTTTTTTAGTGTATTTAGGGATTTTGAGGGATTTAGGGGTTTTCGTAGGTTTTTATGATTTTTTAGGTTTTTAGGATCTTTTTGGGGTTTCAAGCTTTTTTTGAGATTTTTAGGGTTTTAAAGGTTTTTAGAGGGTTTTAATGTTTTGGGGGGTTTTAAGGTTTTTTAGATTTTTTAGTAGTTTTGGAAATTTTATGGTTTTTTAGGGTTTTTAGGGGTTTTATGGTTTTTAGGGTTTTTAGGGTTTTTACGTTTTCATGGATTTTTAGGGGTTATTTAGGATTTTTATGGTTTTTAGGGTTTTTCACGGATTTTAATGTGTCTTGTGTTTTTAGGGGATTTTTTAGTTTATAAGGTTTTTTAGTTCTTTTTAAGGTTTTGGGGGGTTTTAAAGGTTTTAGTGTTTTTAGTGGTTTTTATGGTTTTATGGATTTTTAGGGGATTTTATTTTTTTTGGGGGGTTTTAGAGTTTTTAGGGGTTTTTGGGTTTTTGGGGTCTTTTGGGGTTTTTAGGATTTTTTGATTTTTTTAGAGTTTTAAGGTTTTTAGAGTTTTTTAGAGTTTTTAGCGGGTTTTTATGGTTTTATGGTTTATTAGGATTTTCTAATATTTTTATGGATTTTTATTGTTTTCTTGGGCTTTTTTGGGTTTTTAGGGATTTTTACGTTTTCATTGATTTTTAAGGGTATTTTTGTATTTTTATGGTTTTTTGGGTTTTTTAGGGGTTTAAGTATTTTGAGTGGTTTTAGGGATTTTAGTGTCTTTTTTGGGTTTTTAGGGGTTTTTTTGAGTCGTTTAGGGTTTTTGAAGTTTTTTTAGAGATTTTTAACATATTTAGGGGTTTTAAGTGTTTTTAGAGTTTTTGGAGTTTTTAGTGTTTTTATGGTTTTTATGGGATTTTAGGGTATTTTCAGGTTTGGGGGGTTTATTATTTTAAGGGGTTTTAAGGGTTTTTCAAGGTTTTTAGGGTTTTTGAGGAGTTTATGGTTTTTATGGTTTTTAGGGATTTTTGGAATTTTTGGGTTTGTGGGGGTTTTAGCAGTTATTGAGATTTTTATTGTTTCATAGGGTTTTTAGGGTATTTTTTAATTTTTTGGGGTTTTAAAGGTTTTTATAGTTTTTTAACATTTTTAGGGGTTTAATGGGTTTTTAAAGTTTTTAGTGGTTTTTAGAGTTTTTTATGCATTTATAGGGTTTTTAAGTTGTTTATGGGTTTTTATGTTTTTTAGAGGTTTTTTCATGGGTGGGGGGTTGTTTTCATGGGTTTTGAGGGGGTTTTAGGATTTTTATGATTTTAGGGTTTCTAGGGATTTTTATTTTTTTTCGGGGGGGGGGGTTTAGAATTTTTAGGTTTTTATTGGTTTTTAGGAGTCTTTTGCGTTTTTTGGAGATTTTTCTAATTTTTTAGGGTTTTTTTAGATTTTTTTAACGTTTTTAGGCTTTTTAATAGTTTTTAAGGTTTTCAGTGGGTTTTTAGGGTTTTTATCAGTGTTTTTGGTTTTTTAAGGTTTTTAGGGGGTTTATGGTTTTTAGGGGGTTTCAGGGTTTTTAGGGTTTTTACGTTTTCATGGATTTTTATGGGTTTTTTAGGAGTTTTATGGGTTTTGGGTGTTTTCTAGGTTTTTATGTATGTTGAGAGTTTTTAGGCATTTTCGATGGTTTTATGTGTTTTCAAGTTTTTTAGTGTTTGTTTGGTATTTTAGATTTTTTTTGAGTTTTTTAGAATTTTTAGAGTTTTTAACATTTTAGGGGCCTTAATTGTTTTTAGAGTTTTAATAGTTTTTCGGTTTTATGGGTTTTGTAGATTTTATGTTTTTAGTGGTTTTATGGTTTTTATGGGTTTTCCAAGGTTTATAGAGTTTTTTTACATTTTCATTGATTTTTTTTGGGTTTTATTTAGATTTTTTAGGGTTTTTCATAATTTTGAGGGTTTTTATGGTTATGATGGGTTTTAGGGTCTTTCATGTTTTTTAGGGTCCTTTGGGATTTTGGGTTTTTTGGTTTTTTTAGTTTTTTATGGTTTTTAATGTTTTTGGATTTTTGTAAAGTTTTTTTGGGCTTTAAAGTGTTTTTAGAGTTTTTAAGGTTTTTATGAGGTTTTAGGGGTTTTTTGGATTTTAGGGGTTTTAGGGTTTTTACGGATTTTAGGGATTTTAGGGGTTTTGGGGTTTTGAGGGTTTTTCAAGGGTTTTACGGGGTTTTAGTGGGTTTCAGGCTTTTTACGGTCACTTGGGTTTCCAGGGATTTTTTGAGTTTTTTTTATAGTTTATAAGGTTTATAGAGTTTTCTAATGTTTGTAAGGGATTTAAGGGTTTTTAAATTTGTAGTGGTTTTTTAGGTTTTAAGATTTGTTAATGTTTTTAGGAGTTTTTATGGGTTTAAGGGGGTTTTCAATGTTTTTAGGGTTTTTACATTTTCATAGATTTTATGGAATTTTTAATATTTTTATTCTTTTTGGGGATTTTGAGATTTTGAGGGGTTTTTGGGGGTTTCAAGTGTTTTTAGGGGTTTTATTGGTTTTTATGGTTTTTAAGGTTTTTAGGGTTGTTATGGTTTTCAAGGGGTTTTCAAGGTTTTTAGGGTTTTTATGTTTTCATAGATTTTTTGTTGTTTTTAGGAATTTTATGATCTTTAGTGTTTTTTAGGGTTTTAAGGATTTTGAGGGTTTATATGGATTTTAAGGGGTTTTTAGGGTTTGGGGTTTTTAAGGGTTTTAGGGTCTTTTGGGTGTTTTAGGGGTTTTTTTGTGTTTTTTAGGGTTTTAAGGGTTTTAAGTATTTTTTAAACATTTTTTGGGGGTTTTATGTTTTTAGTGGGTTTTAGGGTTTTTATGGGTTTTTAGGGGTTTTTAAGGATTTTAAGGGTTTTTATGGTTTAATGGGTTTTTTGGGTTTTTTACGTTTTCATTCATTTTTAGGGTTTTTTATGATTTTTATGCTTTTTAGGGTTTTTTAGGGTTTTTAGGATTTTTCTATTTTTTAGGGGTTTTAGGGTTTTTAGGGTTTTTAGGGATTTTGAGGGGTTTTAGGTGTTTTTAGGGGTTTAAGGTTTTTTAGGGTTTTTAGGGTATTTTTGGGTTTTATAGTTTTTTGAGTTTTTTAGGTTTTTAAGGTTTTTGATAGATTTATATCGTTTTTAGGGTTTTAAGGGTTTTTAGATTTTTTTGTGGATTTTTTATTACTTTTATGGGTTTTAGGGTAGTTAAGGTTTTTAAGGGTTTTAATGGTATTTAGGTTATTTTCAGGGTTTTATGGTTTTTTATGTTTTCCTGGATTTTTAGGGGGTTTAAGATTTATATCGTTTTTCAGGTTTTAAGGGTTTTTAGATTTTTTTTTGGATTTTTTATGGGTTTTAGGGGGTTTTAGGGTATTTAAGGTTCTTTATATCTTTTTGGGTTCTAGGATTTTGCTTGAGTTTTTTAATGTTTTTATGGGTTTTAAGTATTTTTAGAATTTTAGTGGGTTTTTAGGGTTTTTATGCTTTTTAAAGATTTTTAAGGGTTTTAGGGATTTTATGGTTCCAAGGATTTTTCAAGGTTGTTATGGTTTTTTACGTTTTAATGTATATTTTGGGATTTTTTAGGATTTTTTTGGTTTTTAGATATTTTAGGGTTTTTAGAGATTATGAGATTTTTTAGGGATTTTTAGGAGTTTTATGGTTTAAATGGTTTTTATGGTTTTTATTATCTTTTTGGGTCTTTATGGTTTTTTGAGTATTTTACGCTTTTTAGGGTTTTATAGAGTTTTTTTAACATTTTAGGGGTTTTAGGGGTTTTATGGGTTTTTTTTGAGTTTTGGTGGTTTTATAGAATTTTTATGGGTTTTTAGGGTTTTTGAAGTTTTTTATGGTGTTTCATGGTTTTGAGGGGGTTCTCAAGGTTTTAGTGTTTCTTATATTTTCAAGTATTTTGGGGGTTTTTTTGGATTTTTTTGGGTTTTATGGATTTTGAAGGGTTTTAGTATTTTTTAGGGGTATTTATGGTTTTTAGGTTTTTTCTGGGTTTTTAGGGTCTTTTTGGGTTTTTAGGGTTTTTTTGAATTTTTTAGGATTTTAAATGTTTTTTAGAGTTTTTAATGTTTTTAGGGGTTTAAAGGGTTTTTAGAGTTTTTACTAGATTTTTAGGGTTTTATGGTTTTTTTTATTTTTATGTTTTTCAGGGTTTTTTTAGCGTTTGTAGTGTTTTTGACGTTTTCATTGATTTTTAGGGATTTTTTAGGATTTTAAATGGTTTTTAGGGTTTTTTAGGGTTTTTTAGGGTTTTTAGGGAAAAGGAGATCAATGTGGTCTTTTTCACCCCACATTTTTGAGAGTGAGGTCCTGGTATACCTTGAGGGAATCAATCTAATGTGGGGGAATTATCCAAGGTACCCTTCTTGATTAGTTTTTGAGGGCCTCCACCGCCAAGATCGAGTCAGATTCATTCCAAAGGCGCTTCCACCAATATTGATTTCATCAAATTTTAGGGATTTTTTAGGATCTTTATGGTTTTTAGCGTTATTAGGGGTTTTGTGGGTTTTTAGTGGTTTTCTGGGGTATTTAGGGTTCTTAGGGGTTTTCAGGTTTTTTAGGGTATTTTTGGGGTTTTGGGGTTTTCTTGAGTTTTTAGGGGTTTTTAAGTTTTTCTTGAATTTTTTAACATTTTTATGGGTTTTAAGGGTTTTTAGTTTTTTGTAGAAGTTTTTATGGTTTTTATGGATTTTAGGGTTTTTAAGGTTTTTAAGGGTTTTTATGGTTTTCAGGGAAAGGAAGGCTCGGGGCCAGGCTATTCCTTGACTCCCCCCAAAATTTATTAGAAAAAAGACACGAATACACTGCAGACAAGGGAGGGGCAGGGTCAATCCACCCACACCCAAAAACCCTTAACAAGCGCACACCCAAAGACCGCAAAAAAAGAAAAGCCAAAAGAAGGGCCCACAAAGAAGTAAAACATAATAGTAACCAGCATCAGCTCCCAGAACGTCACCAACAAGCATCCATCAGCACTAATACCAGCAAACATCCACTAGACATTCAGCAACCAGCATCCATCAGCATCAATACCATCAGCAACAACTTCAGCAGCCCAACCACACAGAACTTTCCATTTCACAGTAACACACCAACCATCACCAAGCACCTGCAACTTTTATTACATCCAATCCAAGTAACAGCCATCACCCCAAAATCCCATCCAGCAGCACCATAGCCATACCCAGAAACTGAACCAACACCACCATGTAAGGCAGTTCATTCACTAGCCACACAAAGCCACCAGCACCAGAGGTAGAAACACCAGCAACCAAAGCAGGAACCAGTACGCAGCTCAAATCTCCCTTCCAGCATCCCATAAATTGTAACACATAGCCATAATGCAGCACCTCAAAACCATCCCAGCAAACGACATCAATGTCAGCCCATGGCAGGACCATCCTCCACCACAAGCAGATCCATAACCGAAGAATCCAACCCCAAATCGAAACCAGAATGCCGCAAACCACAAACAGGCCATGAGAATTAACATGAGTCAAAGATCGGGCAGAGAAATAAACCTATAAATTATTCGCAGACCGAAAGTAAGTAGAATCGAAAACCCAGAATCCTGGAACATGAGCATCACCACCAAGCTGAATCCACGCCTTCCGCATCCATCGAGAAAGGAAGCTACGCCAGAGAGGCCACCACAAATCTCCCAGGTACAGCAGCCGCTGTAAAAGTCGAAGCCGTTGACCCATCCATGGAGGCCCCATATCAGCAAACGCGATCTAGATCTGCAACCGAAGACCTCTAGGGTTTCCAAATGCCAAGGAGTTGACCACTTCACCATATGCTGAGAAAATTTCATCCTTGGGTCTGAATAACACATCAATGGCGCACCTCCACGAAGAGGGACGGGGTGAAGATCCAAAGGCAATGCCCCAAGCAAGATCCAGAGGAAGACCTTGAAGTCGCGACGAGCGGGAGAGTGAACCAGGGGAGAACGCCACCATCTTCTTCTCTCTCTATGTTTTTCAGGGTGTTTCTACATTTTTTTGATTTTTCATGGATTTTTTGGGGGTTTTCAGGATTTTTATTGTTTTTAGTGTTTTTAGGGTTTTTAGGGATTCTGAGGATTTTATGGGGTTTTAGGTGTTTTAGGGTTTTTAGGGTTTTTAAAGTATTTTGGGGTTTTGATATGATATCGTATATGAGTGTGGTATTCATTGGCAAAAATGCGGAAACACAAGCGAAGAAAGAAGAGGGGAATGAAAATTAAAAGAAATGCAATAGGAATAAAAGGGGAAGGGGATGATCAATTAGGACCCCAAGGAGACTTGCCCCTTGAAACTCTAATTATAAAGCGCCACAAAGGTTGATCACTCCTTTGATGAGCCTTACTTGCATTCACCTAAGAACACAAGAAACACAAGCATAATAATGCTAGAAACTCTCAAATTCGAAATTTTTTGTTCAAGGGGGTACAAGAGGTGGCTATTTATAGCCAAATGAGAGGAATACATGTCAAACTACCTATCCCACAAAAGTCTAAATCCTATCCCACGAATTTGACTTTGTTTACACATGTCCATGACTTTAGGGGACAAGATATCTCTAAAGAATACTTTTAGGAACCACCCCAAAGACTTTGAAGATTCCCACCATGGATTTGGAGACAAGGGGCCCACCACTTTTGACATTGGAGATTTCCTTCATGCAAGTGGATTGAATTTCGTGGAAGCATATGGGTGGTCCTTTTAGGTTCACTTTTGGGCTTTAATAAGTGTGATTAAAGGCCCATTTTCTCCTCCCATGCATGCATGTTGGGCCTCCACTTGTAATTTCAAAATGAGGCCATGTAAAGCCTCTCTCATCCTCCTCATTCTTCCTCTTGTCATTGGGCCACCAATCCCATGCAATGGGTCTTTTCCATTAATGATCCTTCCACGATCAATGCCATGATCACCCTCAACTCCTTGCTGCTTGTGTGCACCATGATCCGCATCAGGTTTGGGGTGTTTTTATAGTTTTTAGTGGTTTTTAGGGGTTTTTATGGATTTTTAGGGTTTTAAAGTTTTTAGGGGTTTTTATGGTTTTTGGGGGGTTTTCAGGGTTTTCTACGTTTTCATGTATATTAGTGGTTTTTAGGGGTTTTAGGTATTTTTTGGGTTATTGGGTTTTTGGGGGTTTTAGGGGTTTTAGGGGTTTTCATGGTTTTTAGTGCCTTCTTGGTTTTTATAGTTTTTTGAGTTTTTTAAGTTTTTTAACTTTTTTAGGGGTTTTAAGGGTTCTAGATTTATTAGTGGTTTTTAGGGTTTTAGGGTTTGTTAAGGTTTTTAGGGATTTTTCTTGGTTTGAGGGGTTCTTCATCGTTTTTTGTGTTTTTTACATTTTCATAGATTTTTAGTGGGTTTTTAGGATTTTTATGGTTTTTTGGGTTTTTATAGACTTTTTGGGTTTTCTTTGTTTTTTTTTTGAGTTTTTATGGTTTTAGGGTTTTATGGGTTTTTTACAGTTTTTAGGGGGTTTATGGTTTTTAGGGGGGTTTCATGGTTTTTAGGGTTTTTTACATTTTCATGGATTTTTAAGACCTTTTTAATCTTTTTATAGGTTTGGGGGTTTTAGGGTTTTTGAGGGTTTTTAGGGTTTTCTTGAGGTTTTATGGTTTTTAGGGTTTTTTTAGGGTTTTTATGGTCTTTTTGGGTTTTGAGGGTTTATATGGTCTTTTTGGGTTTTGAGGGTTTTTTAGAGTTTTGTCTGGTATTTAAGGTTTTTTAGAGTTTTTAACATTTTTAGTGGTTTTAGACTTTTTAGTTGTTTTTAGGTTTTTTATGGGTTTTTTGGGTTTTTAGGGTTTTTTCAGGGTTTTTAGGACATTTTACCTTTTCCTTAATATGTCTTGCTTTTTTAGGATTTTTGGATTTTTGGAGATTTTGATGGGTTTTAGGGTGTTTTGGGGGTTTTTATGGGTTTTCAGGGTTTTAGGGTCTTTTGGAGTTTTATGAGTTTTTTTTATTTAGTTGTTTTTTGAAGTTTTTTTATGTTTTTTTGTGTTTTATAATGTTTTTAGGGGTTTTATGGTTTTTTGGGGGTTTTTATGGTTTTTAGGGTTTCTTACATTTTCATGGATTTTTAAGGGCAAGGAAGATGCGAGGGTCGGTCTATTCCCCCCCCCCCCAAATTTATTAGAAAGAAAAAAGGGGACACGACAGACAAGGGAGGGGAGGGGTCAAACGACCCACGCCCAAAACAACTTACATCCCACGCCAAAAAAGAAAAACAAAGAAAGAAAACGACTCAAAAACAGACACGGCAGCGGCATCATCACGTCACATCCAGCCAGTATCAGCATCCAGCAGCACCACCTCCAAACATCGCAGCAACACAGTAGTAGAAACACATCCAAACCAACCAGCCCCAGCAACCAACGACACCAAATCCGACATCATAGCCAATCACAACCAGCTGCATCAAACCACAACACAAGCACTGCAACCAAACACAACCATCATCACCTCCCAACAAACATCAACCAGCATCAAGCAGCACAACAACAAACCCATCCGCAGCAACAACAAATAACCAATCACACATCATCCAGCATTCACCACCAACCACCAACTCATAACCAACCAATGTCCTGCATCCAATCTCACAAGGTCTAGCACCCAGCACCTTCTCACCAAGAAGGTCCATCTCCAGTAGCATAGAACCATCAACATTAACAGAACAAAATCCAGTGTCACCCAACAGAACTGATAGCCAGCATCCACATCGAAACCAAAATAGTAGCCAAAACGCAACACCTAACCTGCCCTTCAACAACACCATGGGGGGAAACTAGAAACTTGATATCCAACCAAAATTTAGCAGCAACTTATGAAAGGACCAACAACCAACAGCAAGCAAAAGATAACAACTTAAAAATGAACAATCATCTCTTCCTGGGCAGACCAATTCCAGCATCCCTTCATAACCAAAAACAAAATTCCACATGTATCCATGCGTGAACCCATTCCGCCACACCCACAACTCCTTAACTTCATCATTCAGCAGAAACAACAACTCAAAACCAAGCCAGCCATCGATCAAGAACACGCAGACCAACAAATCAAAACGAACAAAACACAGTGTGACCGTACCTTAATTAGCAGCAAGATCTAAGAACAAGAAAGTAGAACCAGAAGAGAAAACCTGCATCCTCACCCTTTTCGTCCACCATGACTCGTCGATAAGCCAGAGAAGCCAACAAGACCCTCCTCGGGTCCAAACAAGCAGCGCAGAACTGAGCACGAAGCCGTAAACGCCAACGCGAAGAAGCCGAAAAGCCTATCAAACCCGCTTATCACCAAGGTGAAGCCAGAACTCCCCCCAACAAAACCGCCAGAGCGTCTTGCCACACCAAATATCCATCGGGCCGAGCACACCTCTATCCATTCGTCGAAACAGCCATCACGCCTACGCTGACTTCACCATCAAACTCTTTGACTTCGTTTAGATCACTGGAAAGGCATCACCGCTGTTGCCAAGGAGCAACATATATGACGCCCGAGGAGGAGCAGAAACCAGATCTTGCAAAGCCGATCCAAATCGAAGCAAAAAGCAGACCAAGCTGTCGCCGCCACAACCAGAGACAACCCACCAGATCTCAGCGTTGTTAACCATCCACCTCAAAAACCACCATCACGCCAGGGGAGGAAGCCTCTCAAACATAAAACCATCCACAACACAAATCCCGAAGAGGGATAGATCAACGGAGCCGCTGAAGAGGATTCAAATATGGAACCCTAGAGATCGTTGCACCGGGAGAAGCCCGGGAGAGAGCGACGCCATATCCTTCTGGATTTTTAATGGGTATTTGAGGATTTTTATGGTTTTTTTTGTTTTTAGGGCTTTTTGTGATTATGAGGGTTTTTAGGGGTTTTCAAGGTTTTTTAGTTTCTTTTTTGTGTTTTAGTTTTTTTTAGTTTTTGGGGGTTTTAAGGTTGTTATGACTTTTTAACGTTTTTAGGGGTTTAAAGGGTCTTTAGAGTTTTTAGTGGTTCTTTAGTGTTTTATGGGTTTTTGGGAATTTTATAATATTTTTATGAGGTTTTATGGTTTTCAAGGGTTTTTCAAGGTTTTTTGGTTTTTTTACATTTTCGTGGATTTTAATGGTTTTGTAGGATTTTTATGGTTTTTAGGGGTATTTAGGTTTATTAGGGTTTTTTAGAGTTTTTCAGGTTTTTCAGGGGATTTTAGGTGTTTTTAGTGTCCTTTTGGGATTTTTGGGTTTATTTTATTTTTTTATGGTTTTTAAGGTTTTATATATTTTTTTAACGTTTTTAAAAGATTTTTAGTCGTTTTTAGGTTTTTAGGGGATTTTGGGGGGTTTTTAAGTTTTTAGGGTTTTTTATTGTTTGTAGGGGTTTGTCAAGGTTTTTATGGATTTTGACATTTCCATGGATTTTTATGTGTTTTTTAGGTTTTTTATTTTTTATGGTTTTTAGGGTTTTTAAGGATTTTGAGGGTTTTAGTTTTTTTTTGACGTTTTTAAGGGTTGTAAGGGTTTTTAAAAAATTTAGTGGTTTTAAGGGTTTTTAGGGTTTTTAAGGTTTTAAATTGTTTTTATCATTTTTTGGGGGTTTTCAGGGTTTTTATGGTTGTTTAAATTTTCCTAGACTTTTTGGGGTTTATAGGTTTTTTATGGTTTTTAGGGTTTTTTTGGATTCTGAGGGTTTTTTGATTTTTTAGTGTGTTCTATGGTTTTTATGGGGTTTTATGGTTTTTTAATATTTTTAAGGGTTTTTATGAATTTCAGTGATTTTTTAGGGTTTTTTACAATATCATTGATTTTTAGGGGTTTTTAGGATTTTTTTTGGTTTTAGGTCAAAGGAAGGCTCGATTCCAGGCTATTCCTGGCACCCCCCAAAATTTATTAAAAGAAAAGACACAAAGACCCGCACACAAGGGAGGGGAGGGATCCACTGATCCACATCCAAAACCCCTTATGACCTCAGCCCGAAGGCCACAAAAAGAGAAAAACAAAAATCAAAAACAAAAAAGTCAAGAAAGTCCAAAAGGGAAAGCACAAAAGGGGAGGATCAGTCAACATCGCCACCAAAATCCTCCAGCTCCACACCACAAAACCCCATGCCCACACCAAAGCCGTCGCCCACATCAGAAAAACTGAAATCTGACTCAACACCCATGTCCGTTGAGTCCCATCCAGACTCAAAATCCTCTTGCATGCCAAGCCTAGATAGCAGCTTCATCCTAGACTTCTCTTGCTCAATGGAAATTGAGAGCCTCTCTCGCTTATTCACCTTTAGATTAAGTCTGACAGCTCGTGAAGAGGCCCTAGTTTCCATGGGACGTGGGAGGGTAGAATAATCCCTCCTTCATCTTCGTCTCAGAGGAGCGGAAGTGGATCCGACTTCAACACCTGCCTTCGCGCAAGTGACACCATCACTGACAGCCGATGGTTCCTTCCCCTTCTTAGATTCTGGCCCAGGAGTTTCAGCACCTCTTCTGGTTCTTTCCTCCTTTGACCTGACCATAGCAGCGTTTATCCAGCGATCATCCTCAGCAAACCTCTCCCCAATCCTTGTAGCTTCACCCTTAAGCGGGAACCTTTCACATTCAACCCACACCATCTCATGCAAGTGCACACAAAAATCTTCAGTAGAGGGCACACCATGAAGGACCATAGCCCTCTGCAGGTCCGTGGACGGACCACCATCATCGCCAGCATTTCCCGGCAGAGGGTTCAAGAGCTGGGCACTGGGAAGATCCTCCGCACCGCTTGTGCTGTCAGAGGGAGGAGATAACCCAAGCCCCATGTCAAGTCCCCCCATGCCGGGACACTCGTCCAGAACCAAAGGGGAATCACGCCATTGCACCCCGGGGATCCAGGTCTCCTCTTCCACCATAGACCTTTCCTTAGCTGAAGACAAGCTCCACTCATCCCCAGTCCTCGGGCCCTGAGCAACCACTGCCCCCTTCAAGACATCTGCCACCAGCACATCCACCACAGCAGGCTCAGCCAAGGCTGCAACCTAGAAGTTGTTTGGAGCAATAACAGCAACATCAGCTGCTAGAAGGGATCCATCATTGCTCTCATTAGCCTTCAGCTATATCATCCCATCCCAGATCCATAGCACAGGGATCCTCCACATTTTCTTTCCAGACGTCCATCACAACAGCCTTCCCTAAATCTGTCTGCCTCCTAGGGGAGTCACCACACCCACGAACACCTTCAACAGAAACCCGATTATCCCTCTCAGCCAGCAGCACTTCCACTTCATCAGCATTTCCCGAAACACTAGCACCTCCATCCAGAATCACCATGAAACTACACGAATCTATTAGGGAAACCTCTAAATCGCCTCCATCCAGCAAAGCAGACGAGTAGGTAACATTAGAAGCCAAAGGTTGGGACACCCCCTTTGTCCCCTTCACCCCCACCAGAAGGAGGATGCTCTCACCAGAAGACATGCGCGCCAGAGAACTATCACCCCTAACAGGGCCCAAACATCCTCCAGATTGGTCACTGTGCACAAAGCTCCAACAAGAAGATCAGAAAACCGGCCATTTCTCAAAGATAACAGGCTGTCTCCATCTGAGTTCTTCCCCCACTGTAATCCAGACAGCATCCACAGGAGACTTCGAAGCATCGACTTCAACAAAGGCCCTTGGTGCAACCGGATGACAAAGGGCCCTAGTCCTATTATCCACACAAAGGAACCTCCCCACCAAATTCCCAAGCATTGAAATAATAGAGATATTTTGAAAGGGAAGGGGAAGCTCAGGAAATCTCACCTAGGTAGCCGCCATCGAGGAACTCCACTTCAGATGAAAGTCAAAACTCCACCAAAAGAGGGAGAAATGAGCACCATTGCACGAATGAGGAGTCACTGACCAGGAAAGGACCAGGTCTTCCTCCGTGGCAAAGCGAATCATGATGTGGGATCTATCGATCAGGCCCACAGTCGCCCGATCCCTAAGATTCCAGGAAGCCGAGAAGAACCTGTCAAAAGTGACCATCGGGGGTCGTCGCATTGGGAAGCTTGCAACCAGAGTCAGGCGATGCAGGTCTGAAGCCTCAGTGAACTCCCGAATCGAGAGGGGAAGCTGTGGACAACCTTCGAAAACCTCTGAAACCTTCGGGCAGAGCACCGTTTTCGGGAAAAGGGTAACAAGTCAGCAGAGGGGAGCGACAAGAAGTCCTCTAAGATAGGGTCCTCCCCCGTAGAGAGGGGGGGGAGGTGCTTTATTTTCCATCGTCTTCAACCTGGGAGGTAACCACCATCGCAAGGGAGCCAAATCGCCAGAATCGCCAGAGTCGCCCTTTTGGTTTTAGGGTCTTTAAGGTTTTTAGGGATTTTGAGGGGTTTTAGGGTTTTTTTGGGTATTTAGGATTTTTTTTGAGTTTTTATGGTTTTTGAAGTTTTTAGGGGTTTTAAGGGTTTTTAGAGTTTTTCGTGAATTTTTTGGTTTTTAGGGGTTTTTTGGTTTTTTAAGGTTTTTATGGTTTTTTTAGGGTTTTTAGGGTTTTTTTAGGGATTTAAGGGTTTTTTATGTTTTAATGGATTTTTAGGTGGTTTTTAGGATTTTTATGTGTTTAAGGTTTTCTAGGATTTTAGGGATTTGGTAAGTTTTTAGGGTTTTTCAGGGGTTTTATGATCATTTGGGTGTTTTGGGTTTTTTTTAGTATTTTTGGGTTTTTAGGATTTTTAGAGTTTTTTAATGTTTTTTGGGGTTTTAAGGTTTTTTAGAGTTGTTAGTGGGTTTTTAGGGTTTTTTATGTGTTTTTAGGGGTTTTAAATATTTTTGGATTTTTTATGGTTTTCTAGGGTTTTAAGGGTTTCTAGGGTTTTTTAAGTTTTCAAGGTTTTCTAGAGGTTTTTAGGTTTTTTATGGTTTTTTAGGGTTTTAGGGATTTTGAGGGGTCTTAGGGGTTTTAGGGGTTTTCAGAAGTTTTTAGGATTTTCCAAGTTTTTCATAGTCTTTTTTGGGTTTTTAGAGTTCATTTATGTTTTTTAGGGTTTTAAGTTTTTTTAGAGTTTTTTAACATTTTTAGGGGTTTAAAGGGTTTTTAGTGTTTTTCGTTTTTTTGTGTTTTAATGCATTTTTTGGGGTTTTAAGATTTTAGGGGTTTTTATTATTTTCAGAGTTTTTCAGGGGTTTAGGGTATTTTGGGGGTTTTAGGGTTTTGTTGAGTTTTTTTATGGTTTTTAATTTTTTTTAGAGTTTTTAAACTTTTTGGGATTTTAAGGGTTTTTAGAGCATTAGTGGGTTCTTAGGGTTTTATGGGTTTTATGTATTTTTAAGGTTTTTATGGTTTTAAGGGGTTTTTCAGGGTTTTAGGGTTTTTAGGGACTTTTCGGGCTTTTATGGGTTTTCCAAGGTTTTTAGGGTTTTTAGGGGGTTTCAAGGTTTTTATGGTCTTTTTGGGATTTTAGGGTTTTTTGAGTTTTTAGGGTTTTAATGGATTTTTATAGTTTTTAATACTTTTATGGGTTTTAATGGTTTTTAGAGTTTTTAGTGGGTTTTATCAGTTTTTACTAGGTTTTTGGATTTTTTTAAGGTTTTTAGGATATTATGGTTTTGAGGGCTGTTAGGGTTATTTACATTTTCATGGATTTTAAGTGTTTTTAATTGTTTTAAGGTTTTTAGGGCGTTCTTAGGGTTTTTTGTGATTTTGATGGTTTTCAGGGTTTTTGTGATCATTTGGGTTTTTTGGGGTTTTATGAGTGTTTTAGGGTTTTTTTAGATTTTTTAAGGTTTTTAGGGGTTTAAGGGTTTTTAGAGTTTTTACTTGTTTTTAGGGTATATGAATTTTTAGGGTTTTTATGGTTTTTGTGGTTTTCATGGGGTTTCAGTGTTTTTAGGGTTTTGTACGTTTTCATTGATTTTTTGGGATTATTTAGATTTTTATGTTTTTATGGTTTTTATGTATTTTGAGGTTTTTTATGATTTTTTTGGGCTTTTAGGGGTTCTCATGTTTTTTAGGGACATTTTGGGTTTTTAGGGTTTTTTTTGGGTTTTTTAGGGGTTTAAAGTTTTTTAGAGTTTTTTTATATTTTTAGGGGTTTTAATTTTTTTAGACTTTTTTGTGATTTTTATGGGATTTTAGTGTTTTTTAAGGTTTTAGGAGTTTTTATGGTTTTCAGGTCTTTTCCATGTTTTTTAGGATTTTTTATGTTTTCATGGATTTTTAAGTGTTTTTTAGGATTTTTATGGGTTTTTGGTTTTTTATAGTTTTTTTGGGATTTTGAGGGGTTTAAAGGGGTTTTCTTGGCTTTTTATAGGTTTTCGGGTCTTTTGGGTTTTTATGATATTTTTGATTTTTTAAGGTTTTTATGGTTTTTTAGATATTTTTACATTTTTATGTGTTTTAAGGTTTTTTAGAGTTTTAATGTTTTTTGGGGTTTTAAGGTTTTTTAGTATTTTTAGTGGGTTTTTAAGGTTTTTATGGGTTTTAGTTTTTTTATGGTTTTTAGGGGGTTTATGGTTTTCAAGGGTTTTTTATAGTTTTTAGGGTTGTTTATGTTTTCATGGATTTTAAGGTGTTTTTTAGTACTTTTATTGGTTTTGGGGTTTTTTATTATTTTTAGTGATTTTGAGGGTTTTTAGGGTTTTTACGGGTTTCTGGGGATTTAGGTTTTTTTAGTTTTTTTTGGGTCGTTTTGGGTTTAGGTTTTTTTTATCTCTTTAGTGTTTTAAAGGTTTTCAGAGTTTTTTTAGGGGTTTTAATGGTTTTTATATTTATAGTGTTTTAGGGTTTTTATGGGTTTTTTGGGTTTTTTAAGGCTTTTAGGGTTTTTTTGGCTTTTTACGTTTTCATTAATGTTGAGGGTTTTTAAGGTTTTTTATGATTTTTAGGGTTTTTAAGGATTTTGAGGGTTTTTAGGATTTGTAGGGTTTTTCAGGGTTTTTAGAGTCTTCTTACATTATTTTATTTTCGGGTTTTCATGGTCTTTTAGTTTTTAGTGGGTTTATGGGTTTTATGGTTTATTAAGGTTTTTATGGTTTTCAGGAGTTTTTTGGGGTTTTTAGGGTTTTTCACATTTTCATGGATTTTTAGGGGTTTTTAGGATTTTTATGGTTTCTAAGGCTTTTAGTGTTTTTAGTATTTTTAGTGTTTTTTTAGGTTTTTATAGTTTTGAAACTTTATTGGGTGTTTTACAAGTTTTTTGAATTTTTGATGGTTTTTTGTTGTTTGTGGATTTTTAGGGTCTTGGAAGGTTTTTAGGAGTTTTTATTGTTTGCAGGGGTTTTCGGGGTTTTTAGAGTTATTTATGATATCCTGAATTTTTAGGGGGTTTTGAGGATTTGTATGATTTTTTTTGTGTTCTTTCTTGGGTTTGTAGGGATTTAGAGAGTTTTTTTAATTTTTTAGGGCTTTGCATAGTTGTAGGGTCTTTTTTGTGATTTAGGCTTTTTTTAGCTTTTTTGGGTTTTAAGGTTTTTAGAGTATTTAAACATTTTTAGGGGTTTTAAAGGTTTTTAGATTTTTGAGTGGTTTTTAGGGTTTTATGGATTTTTATGGTTTTTTAAAGTTTTAGGGGATTTTATGTTTTTCAGGTGGTTTTCAGGGTTTTTAGGGTTTTTTTACGAGTTCAAGGATTTTTAGGGGTCTTTTAGGTTTTTTTTCTGGTTTTTATTGGTTTTAGGGGTTTTAGGGATTTTGAAGGTTTTTAGTGTTTTTAGGGTTTGGGGGGTATGTTTTTTTTTCATGGTTTTTTGGGTCATTTTGGTTTTTTAGGTTTTTTTAGTTTTTAGGGTTTTTAAGGTTTTTCAATATTTTTTTAACATTTTTTGGGGTTTTAAAGGTTTTTAGAGTTTTTAGTGTTTTTTGGATTTTATGGGGTTTTAGGGATTTTTAAGGTTTTTAGGGGTTTGTTTTTTTATTTTTATGGGTTATTCCGGGATTTTAGTCTTTTTTAAGTTTTCTTTGATTTTTAAGGTTCTTTTTAGGTTTTTTATGGTTTTGGATGTTGAGGGGTTTTAGGGATTTTGAAGGGGTTTTAGGGGTTTTAGGGTTGTACGGGTTTTTTGGTCTTTGGGGGTTTTTGGGTATTTTAGGGTTTTTAGGGGGTTTGTGGGATTTTAGTGTTTTTTAATGTATTTAGGGGTTTTTAGGCTTTTTGAGTTTTTAGTGGTTTTTTAGGGTTTTTAGGGTTTTTAATGTTTTAAGGGTTTTCTGGTTTTGAAGGGGTTTTCAGGGTTTTTTATGTTTTCAAGGATTTTTAGGGGTTTTTAGGATTTTATGGTTTCTAGGTTTTTTATGGTTTTTAGGGATTTTGATCATTTTAGGGATTTTCATTTATTTTTATGCGTTTTAGGGTTGTTGAATGTTTTAGGGTCTTTTTTGGTCTTCGGGGTATTTTTTAGCTTTTTTAGGGTTTTTAAGGTTTTTTAGGGTTTTTAACGTTTTTAGGTGTTTTAAGGGGTTTTCGGGGTTTTAGTGGGTTTTAGGGGATTTATGGGATTTTAGAATTTTCTAAGGTTTTTAGGGGTTTTATGGTTTTCAAGGGGTTTCATGGTTTTTTGGTTTTTTTACATCATCATGGATTTTTAGGGGTTTATTAGGATATGTATGTTTTTTAGTGTTTTTATGGATTTGGAGGGTTTTTATGGTTTTTCTAGATTTTTTGGGGTGTTTTGGGGCTTTTAGGGTCCTTTTGGTGTTTTTTGAGTTTTTTTGGATTCTAAAGGTTTTAAGAGTCTTTAAATGTTGTTCGGGGTTTTAAAGAAATTTATATTTTTAGTGTTTTATGGTTTTATGGGTTTTTAGGGGGTTTTAAGGTTTTTATGGGGTTTTATGGTCTTTAGGGGTTTTTCTTGGATTTTAGAGTTTTTTGTGTTTTCATGGATTTTTAGATATTTTTATGGTTTTTTGGGTTTTTAGAGATTTTGAAGGTTTTTAGGGGGATTTAAGGGGTTTTTAGGGTTTTCATGGGTTTTGGGGTCTTTTGGTCTTTTAGGGTTTTTTTGAGTTTTTTTTGGGTTTTTTATGGTTTTTAGATTATTTAACATTTTTAGGGGTTTAAAGGGTTTTTAGAGTTTTTAGTGGGTTTTATGGTTTTTATGGGTTTTAGGCTATTTTAATATTTTTTATGGTTTCCAAGGGTTTTTCAAGGGTTTTAGGGGGTTTTTTTAACATTTTCATAGATTTTATGGGGTTTTAATGATTTTTATAGTTTTTAGGGTCTTTTGGGGGACTTTTAGGTATTTTGAGGGTTTTTATGGGTTTTCGGGGTTTTTTTGTCCTTCAGGTTTTTAGATTTTTTTTTTAGTTTTTAGGGGGTTTAAAGGTCTTTAAAGTTTTTTAACGTTTTTAGGGTTTTGATGGTTTTTACAATTTTTAGTGGTTTTTTAGGGTTTTTAGGGTTTTTAAGGTTTGTAGGGTTTTTTATGGTTTTCAAGGGTTTCTTCAAAGTTTTTATGTTTTTTTATGTTTTCATCGATTTTTTGTGGTTTTTAAAGATTTTTATGGTTTTTAGGGGTCTTTAGGGTTTTAAGGGATTTTGAGGGTTTTTAGGTTTTTTAGGGGTTTTTATGGTTTTTCATGGTTTTGAAGGACTTTTGGGTTTAGGTGTTTTTTTGAGTTTTTAAGGGCTTTTAAAGTATTTAATGTTTTTAACGTTTTTAGGGGTTTAAAGGGTTTTTACAGTTTTATTGGATTTTTATCTGTTTTTTTGGGGTTTTTAGGGGTTTTTATTATTTTTAGGGGTTTTAGGGTTTTTTATGTTTTCATAGATTTTTAGCAGTTTTTAGGATTTTTATGGGTTTTATGGGTTTTTATTATTTTTAGGGATTTTGAGGGATTTTAGGGGTTTTTTGGGTTTTTTTGGGTTTTTTAATATTATAGGGGTTTTATGGCTTTTAGGGGGTATTTAATGTTTTTTACATTTTCATGGAAATTTAGGGGTTTTAACATTTTGAGGTTTTTAAGGGGTTTTTAGGGGTTCATAGGTTTTTACCGTTTTTCAAGGGTTTCGGGGTTTTTTCTAGGGGGTGAGTTTTTAGAGTTTTAAAGATATTTTTGACTTTTTTGACGTTTTTAGTGGTTTTCGGGTTTTTCAGGGGTTTTTGTGTTTTTGGGTTTTTTAGGTTTTTTATGTTTTTTTGGGATTTTAGGGTTTTTTGAGTTTTTAGGGTTTTAAAGTTTTTTCAGAATGATTAAACATTTTTAGGATTTTATTGTTTTTAATGGTTTTTTATTGTTTTTATGGGTTTTAATTGTTTTATGGTTTTCATGGGTTTTTAGGGTATTTTTGGTTTTTTACGTTTTCATGTATTTTTAGGGGTTTTTTAGAATTTTTAGGTTTTTAGGTTTTTTTGTAATTTTCAGTCTTTTTCAGGGTTTTCAAGACTTTTTGGGTTTCTATGTTTTTTCTGGTTATTTTTTTTCTTTCGGGATTTTAGGGTATTTTTTGAATTTTTTTAAAAGGTTTTTAAGTTTTTTAGAGTTTTTTTAACTTTTAAGGGGTTTCAAGTTTTTTAGAGTTTTTAGTGGGTTTTAAGGGTTTTTATGTGTTTTGGGCTATTTCAGGG
The DNA here is from genome assembly GCA_963277665.1 of Viscum album. Taxonomy (NCBI): domain Eukaryota; kingdom Viridiplantae; phylum Streptophyta; class Magnoliopsida; order Santalales; family Viscaceae; genus Viscum; species Viscum album. The sequence continues at coordinate 1,772,233,698 of OY728156.1, read as the reverse complement.
TTTTAGACGTTTTTATGGTTTTCATGATTTTTTTAGGGTTTTTTGGTATTTTTACATTTTCATGGATTTTTAGGGGTTTTTAGGATTTTTATCAATTTTAGGGTTTTTAGGGGTTTTATTGATTTTGAGGGTTTTAGGGTAGTTTTTTGGGGTTTTATGTTTTTTCATGGTTTTTTGGGTCTTTCGGGGTTTTAGGGGTTTTTTCGAGTTATTTAGGGTTTTAAGGTTTTTTAGTGTTTTAAAAGTTTTTAGGGGTTTAAGGGGTTCTTAGAGTTTTCAGTGGTTTTTTTATGGGGGTTTTAGGGTTTGTTATATTTCATTGTTTTTCAGGGGTTTTTAAAGATTTTGATGGTTTTTAGGGTTTTTTAGGGTTTCTAGGGATTTTGAGTTTTTTAGGTTTTTGAATGTTTTTAGTGTTTTTAGGGTTTTTCAGGGATTTTAGGGTTTTTCAGGGATTTTTGGGTTTGTTTGGATTTTTGGGGTTATTTTTCGAGTTTTTAGAGTTTTGTGGGATTTTAGAGTTTTTCAAAGATTTAGTCGTTTTAAGGGTTTTTAGAGTTTTTAGTAGTTTTTATAGTTTTTGTGGGTTCTTTGGGGTTTTAAAGGCTTTTAGAGTTATAATGGTTTTCATGTTGTTTTCAGTGTTTTTTATGTTTTCATCAATTTTAGGGGGTTTTATTATTTTTATGGTTTTTTAGGTTTTTAGGGGTTTTAGGGATTTTTGAGTGTTTTTAGGGGTTTTCAGGGGTATTGAGGGGTTTTAGGGGTTTTCAGGGTTGTTAAGGTCCTTTGGGGGTTTTCTTGTTTTTTTGAATTTTTTATTGTTTTAGGGTTTTTTAGATTTTTTCAATGCTTTTAGGGGTTTTAAGGGGTTTCAGTGTTTTTAGTAGTTTTTTGGGATTTTTAGGGTTTTTAGGTGTTTTTATGTTTTTTAGAGGGTTTTAGGGGTCTTTAGAGTTTTTTACGTTTTTATGGATTTTTAAGGGTTGTTTAGGATTTTTATGATTTTTGAGGCGTGTTTCAGGGTTTTTTTTTGTTTTTAGGGTCTTTTGGGGTTTTTTGGGGTTTTGTTGGCATTTTAGGGTTTTTAAGTTTTTTTTATTGTTTTTAAACACTTTTTGGGGTTTTAAAGATTTTTAGAGTTTTAGTTTTTTATTAGGGATTTTTATTGTTTTTTGGGGTTTTATGGTTTTTTTTTGGGGGGGGGGGTTAGTGTTTTTAGTGTTTTTTTTATATTTTCATGGATTTTTAGAGGTTTTTTGAGTTTTATACTTTTTAGGGTTTTAAGGGTTTTTAGGGATTTTGACGGGTTTTCGGGGTTTTTCAGAGGTTTTATGGATTTTTAGGGTTTTTAGTGTCGTTTTGGGATTTTAGGGTTTACTTTTTGAGATTTTTAGATGTTATAAGGTTTTTAGTGTTTTTTAACATTTTTTGGGGTTTTAAGGGTTTTGGAGTTTTTAGTGGTTTTTTAAAGTTTTTGGGGATTTTTATGCTTTTCTGGGGGGTTTCGTGGTTTTTATGGTTTTTTTTTACGTTTTTATGGATTTTAAAGGTTTTTTAGGATTTTTATGGTTTTTAAAATTTTTTAGGGTTATCATGGATTTTTAGGGGTTTCAGGGATTTTGAGGGGTTTTTTTAAGGTTTTTAGGGCCGTTTTGGGCTTTTAGGTTATTTTTTGAGTTTTTAGGGTCTTTATGGTTTTTGGGGGTTTTTAGGGTTTTTAGGGATTTTACATTTTCATGGATTTTTCAGGTTTTTGTGATTTTTATCAGTGTTGGGGTTTTTAGTGATTTTTATGGGTTTTAAGGTTTTTATGTGTTTTTAGTGATTTTTATGGTTTATAAGGGGTTTTAGGGTTTTTTTTGAGTTTTTAGTGTTTTTTGAGTATTTAGGGTTTTTAAGGTTTTTCAGTGTTTTTTACATTTTTGGGGTTTTAAGGGTTTTTAGAGTTTTTTGTGGGTTTTTATGGATTTTATGGGTTTTTATGATTTTTAAATTTTTTAGGGGTTTTCTAGGTTTTTAGGGTTTGCTACATTTTCTTGGAATTTTAGGGGGTTTTAGGATTTTTATAGTGTTAGGGTTTTTAGGGTCTCTACGGATTTTTTGGGTTTTTAGGGTTTTTCAGGTGTTTATATTTTAAGGAATTTTTAGTGTTTTTAGGGTATTTTTTAATTTTTAGGTTTTTTAAGGGTTTTAGAGGTTTTTAACATTTTTGGGGGTTCAAGGGTTTTTAAAGTTTTAATTGGTTTTTTGGGTTTCTAAGGTTTTAATGGGTATTTATGGTTTTGAGGGGGTTTTTCAAGGTTTTTGGTCTTTTTTACATTTTAATGGATTTTTAGATGTTTTTAGAATTTTTTTGGTTTTTATGGTTTTTAGGGTTTTTTGGGATTTTGTGGGTTTTTAGGGGTTTTTAGGGGTTTTTAGGGTTTTCAAGGGTTTTCTGAGTTTTTAGGGTCCTTTTGGGGTTTAGTGTTTTTTTGAGTTTTTTAGTGGTTTTAAGGCTTTTTGGAGTTTTTTAACATTTTAGGGGGTTTAAGGGTTTTTAGAGTTTTTTTATTGTTTTTAGGGTTTTTATGTGGTTTTATATATTTTAGGGGTTCTTCATTATTTTTATGTTTTTTTACATTTTCATTGATTTTAGGCTTTTTTTAATATTTTTATGGTTTTTATGGTTTTTTAGGGTTTTAGGGTTTTTATGGTTCTTCAATGGTTTTAGGGTTTTTAGGGGTTTTAGGATCTTTTAGGTTTTTAGGTTTTTTTTGAATTTTTTTAGGTTTTTAATGTTTTTTAGATTTTTTTAATATTTTTGGGGTTTAAATGGTTTTTAGAATTTTTAGTGGTTTCAGAGGGTTTTAGGGTTTTTAGGGTTTTTAATTGTTTTAATTGGTTTTCTAGTTTTCAGGGTTTTAAGCATTTTTTACATTTTCATGGATTTTTTGGGTTTAATAGGATTTTTATGGTTTTTAGGGTTTTTTTTTATTTTGCGGGTTTTCAGGGGTTTCCATAGGTTTTTAGGGGTTTTAAGAGTTTTTGGGGTCTTTTTGGTTTTGGGGTTTTTGGTGTTTTTTTAGTTTTTTAGGATTTTTATAGTTTTTAGAGCTTTTTTATGTTTTAGGGATTTTTAGGGTTTTTAGGGGTTTTAGAGGTTTTTAGGGGTTTTAGGGGTTTTCAGGGTTTTTAGTGTCTTTTGGGGTTTTAAGGATTTTTTTGAGTTTTTAGGATTTTTAATATTTTTTAATGTTTTATAGCATTTTTAGGGGTTTAAGGGTTCTTAGAATTTCTAGTGGGTTTTTGGGGTGTTATGGGTTTTAGGGTTTTTTAAGGTTTATAGGGGGTTTATTGTTTTCATGGATTTTTCAAATTTTTATTTGTATTTTAAATTTTCATTCATTTTTAGGGGGGTTTTCAGATTTTTTTTGGTTTTTAGGGAGTTTTATGGGTTTTAGGGTTTTCAGGGGGTTTTAGGGTTTTTAGGGTTTTTTAGTGTTTTTAGGGCCTTTTGTGTTTTTAAGGTTTTTTTATTTTTTAGGGGTTTTGTGGTTTCTTAGAGTTTTTTAACATTTTTAGGGGTTGAAGGTTTTTTAGAGTTTTTAATGGTTTTTGGGTTTTTATGGGGTTTTAGGGTTTTTTGGTTTTTTGGGTTTTATGGTTTTTATGTGTTTTTTAGGCACTTTAGTGTTTTTTTCATTTTCTTGGATTTTTAACGGTTTACAGGATTTTTACAGTTTTTAGGGGTTTTTAGGGATTTTAGGGATTTTGAGGGGTTTTAGGATTTTCAGGTTTTTTAGTGTTTTTTAGGTTTTTAAGGGGGTGATTTCCTTTTTCAAGGTTTTAAAGGTTTTTTATAGTTTTTTAACATTTTTAGTGGTTTTAAGGGTTTTTAGAGTTTTTAGTTGTTTTTAGGGTTTTTATGGGTTTTGAAGTATATTATGGTTTTTATGGTTTTTGGGGGTTTTCAGGTTTTTTAGAGATTTTTAAGTTTACATGGATTTTGAGGAGTTTTTAGAATTTTTAATATTTTTATGGTTTTTAGGGTTTTAGTGGGTTTTAGGGTGTTTTTAGGGTTTTTTTGGTCTTTTTGGGTTTTTTGGGTTTCTTGAGTTTTGAGGGTTTCTACACGTTTTTAGATTTTTTTAACGTTTTTAGAGGTTTTATGATTTTTTAGAGTTTTAGTGGGTTTTTAGGGTTGTTATGGGGTTTTAAGGTTTTAGGGGATTTTATGGTTTTCAGGTGGTTTTCAGGGTTTTTTACATTTTCATGCATTTTTAAGGGGTTTTAGGATTTTTGTGCCTTAGGGTTTTTAGGGTTTTTAGGGATTTTGAGAGTTTTTAGGGTTTTTAAGGGTTTTTTATTTTTTAGGGGTTTTTAGGTTTTTTTAGAGTTTTTATTTATTTTATGGGGTTTTAGAGTTTTTGTGGTTTTTAGAGTTTTTATTGGTTTTTGGATTTTTTAAAGTTTTTTTTGGGGTTTTATGGTTTTCAGGGTTTTAGTGTTTTTTCCATTTTCAGGGATTTTAAGGGTTTTTAGGATTTTAATTGTTTTTAGGGGTTTTTTTATTTTGTAGGGTTTAGGGTTTTTCAGGGGGTTTTAGGGTTTTGTTGTGAGATGCAGGGGGTGACTCAATATTCATGGCATGGGGGGGGGGGACTGGAACAATCCTCACACAACAGAGAGAAACAAATAATAATCTCTCTATATAAATCTTGAACGTCATACAAGTGCCATGGGGGTGGATATTTATAGCCAAGGGGTGATACGATAGTCAAGGGTCTAATACCCTGAATTCATAAAGAATAAACCTACTTTGTTCACTTAAATTCAAAAAGATAAAGTCTACCAAAAACTTTTTGGAAAAGAAGCACACAACTTTCCAACTATAGCCCATCAGATTTGATTTTGAATGCCTAGGCCACCAGATTTGACTTTGGTGTCAAAAGATGCCATTCTAGATTCCTCCATGTGGGAAAGGCTTCCAAAATTCATGCAACTTTGTGGTTCAAGCTTTAAACATCATGTTTGGGCTTGAATAAGTGATATACTAGGCCCATTTGGTCCATCCATATTAATGAAATGAGATGGGCACCCATTGTAGCATTCAACCTCTTAAATCTCCCTCACATCATCGATCCTTGCAAATCCAAATCCTCCACCTAGGAAATCAACTCAGTGCCTTTAACATGGTTCTCATCATCCTCCCCTATTGAAAAGAAGTGATCCTCGACTCTTCATCCTTTACACCCAAAAAAGGAGAAAGATCAGAAACATTGAAAGTGGCACTTACACCATACTCACCTGGAAGAGATATCTTGTAACCATTGTTGTTAATATTCTTGAGAACTCAGAAAGGTTTGTCTTCTCAAGGAATGAGTTTTGATTTCTACTTTTTGGGAAATATTTCCTTTCGCATAAAAATCCAAACTAAGTCATCAGGTTTGAACAACACTTTCTTACGACCTTTTTTGCACAATCAATGTATTTCTAGGTCATTCGCTTAATATTTTTCCTTAGATTTTCATGGAGTTGTTTGATAAATTATTCACGCCCTTTCGCATCCATATTATTTGCTTCCTATAAAGATAAAGGTACTAGATCAATAGGGGCAAGGGGGTTAAAACCGTAAAAAATTTCAAATGGGGAATATTGAGAAGTGGAATGCTTAGCCACGTTATATGTGAATTCTACATGTGGCTGACACTCCTTCAAATTTTTGATATTCTACATGAAATTTGTTTATAGAAGATATGATAGTGTCTGATTCACCACCTCTGTTTTCCAATTAGTTTGCGGATGAAAATTAGTGGAAAATAGTAACTTCGTACCCAGTTTTCTCGACAAGGTCTTCCAAAGGTAATGAAGGAATTTTGTGTTGTGATCCAATAAAATCATCCTTGGAATTCCCTAGAGTTTGTATACTTCCTAAAATAAAAGTGTTGCAGTGTTAGTGACATCATATGTATTGTGACAAGGAATAAAATGTGTCATTTTAGAAAACCGATCCACCGCAAAAAAAATGGAATCTCTCACCCTCTTGGTCCTTGGTAACCCCACAATAAATTTCATTGGTATGTCCTCCCAAGGGGTGTAGGGGATTGTGAGGGGAAGATATAATCCATGTGGTTTCAGTTTAGATTTGGATTTATGGAAAACAAGGCACTTTATCACAAAATTTTCAACATCTCTAGACATCCTAGGCTAATAAAAATGCTCACTTAGAATTCTTAAAGTTTTTGCAACACCAAAGTGTCCCATTAACCCACCATAATTTGACTCCTTTAGTAAAAGTAAATAGATAGATAAATTGGTAATACAAATCTTATCAATCCGGAATAAGTATCCATCATGCAAATAAAACTTCCCCCAAGTAACTCTACGTTTTCAATGACCAAAAGGTTCCCCAAAACCTGTATATGTGGAATATAAATCCTTTATGTATTCAAACCCAAGGAGTTCAGAATCCAACAAAAAAAGATAGAATATCTACGTGAAAGTGCATTAGCCATGGTATTTTATTTACCATTTTTAGGGGTTTTAAGGGTTTTTAGAGTTTTATCCATTTTTAGGATTTTTATGGGTTTTGGGGTTTTAAAGGTTTTGAGGGGTTTTTATGTTTTTTCAGGGGTTTTTAGGGTTTTTAAGCTTTTAGAGATTTCTAGAGGTTTTTTGGATTTTTATGGTTTTTATTGATTTTTAGGGTTTTTATGGATTTTTTGGGTATTAAGGTTTTTTAAGGGGATTTTATGGTTTTTAGAGGTTTTTTGGGTCTTTTGGGGTTTTCTGGTTTTTTGGAGTTTTGTTGGGGTTTTAAGGATTTTTAGAGTTTTTAGTGGTTTTTAGTGGTTTTTAGGGTTTTTATAGGTTTTTAGGGTTTTTAAGGATATTAGGGGTTTTTATGGTTTTGGGGGTTTTTCAGGTTCTCTAGGGTTTTTTATATTTTTATGGATTTTTTGGGATTTTTTGGATTATTATGGTTTGTAGGGTTTTTAGGGATTTTGAGGGTTTTTAGGTTTTTTAGAGTTTTTAGGGTTTTTAGGGTTTCTAGGGTATTTTTGGGTTTTTATTTTTTTTCTTCAGTTTTATAGGTTTTAAGGTTTTTTAGAGTTTTTAACATTTTTAGTGTTTTTAAGGGGTTTAAGGAGTTTTAGAGTTTTCAGTGGTTTCGGGTTTTTATGGGTTTTTAAGGTTTTTTATGCTTTTTAGGTGTTTTTATGGTTTTTAGGGGGGTTTTAGTGTTTTTAGGTTTTTTTACATTTTCATGGATTTTTACGGGTTTTTAGTATTTTTATGGTTTTTTTGGTTTTTTAAGGATTTTAGGGATGTTTACTTTTTTAGGGTTTTTCAGGGTTTTTAGAGTCTTAGGGTTTAGGGATATTTATTTTTTCATGGTTTTTTTTAGGTTTTTAGAGTTTTTTAATGTCTTTAGGGGTTTTAAAAGTGAGTTTTTAGTGTTTTTTAGTGTTTTATAGGTTTTTAGGGTTTTTTATGGTTTTATGGGTTTTATGGTTTTCAAGGGGTTTTCAAGGGGTTTTCAGGGTTCATAGGGATTTTTACCTTTTAAGGGATTTTTAGGGGGTCTTAGGTTTTTTATGGTTTTAGGGGTTTTTTTTAGGTTTTAAAGTGTTTTAGAGTTTTTTTTATCATTTTTAGGGGTCTAAGGGGTTTTAGAGTTTTTTTTAGATTTTAGGGTTTTTATAGTTTTTGGGGATTTTTTATGGTTTTAGAGGATTTTATTGTTTTCAAGAGTTTTTCATGGTTTTTAGGGTTTTTTACATTTTCGTGAATTTTTAGGGGTTTTTTATGATTTTTATGAGTTTAAAGGTTTTGGGGATCTTTGAGGGGTTTTAGGGGTTTTCAGAGGTTTTTAGGGTTGTTCAGTGTTTTTAGGGCCTTTTTGGGTTTTCAAGTTTTTTTTTATTTTTTTAAAGTTTTTAAGTTTTTTTCAAATTTTTTAATGTTTTTAGGGGTTTTGACGGTTTTTAGATATTTTAGTTTGTTTTGGGGGGTTTTATGGGGTTTTGGGTAATTTAAGGCTTTTAGGGGGAGTTAGGGTTCAACATTTTTTAAGGGTTTTTAGGGGTTTTTACATTTTAATGGATTTTTAGGGCTTTCTTAAGATTTTTATGATTTTTATGGTTTTTAGGGGTTTTAGGGATTTTGGGTGTGGGGGGGGGGTTATTGTTTCTAGGGGATTTTAACATTTTTAGGTTTATTGAGATTTTAGGGTATTTTTGTTTTTTAGGGTTTTAAAGGCTTTTTAGATATTTTTCACATTTTTATGGGTTTAAAGGGTTTTTAGAGTTTTGTGGTTTTTAGGTGTTTTATGGGTTTTTAATTTTTTTAGGGATTTTTTATGGTTTTAGGGGTTTTGAGGGTTTTCAAGGTTTTTTGCATTTTTATGGGTTTTTAGAGGATTTTTATGGTTTTAGGGTATTTTATGGTTTTTTGGGATTTTTAGGATATTTAGTGTTTTTCAAGGGTTTTTGGGTTTTCTAGGGGTTTTAATGTCTTTTAGGCTTTTTTGAGTTTTTAGGTGTTTCGATGTTTTTTTGAGTTTTCTAACCTTTTTAGGCGTTTTTGGTTTTTAATGTTTTTAGCGGTTTCTTAGGGTTTTTATGGGCTTTGATGGTTCTTTAAGACTTTTTGGGGTTTATGGTTTCAGGATTTTTAGGGATTTTCTCTTTTTATGGATTTTTATTGTTTTTTAAGATTTTTATTGTTTTTATGGTTTTTTAGGGTTTTTAGTGATTTTGATGATTTTTAGGGTTTTTTCAGGGGTTTTATGGGTTTTCATGGTTTTTAGGGTCTTTTGGGGTTTTATTATTTTTTAGAGTTTTGAACATTTTTAGGGGTTATAAGGGCTTTTAGTGGTTTTGGGGTTTTATGGTATTTGAGGGTTTTTAAGGCCTTTAGGGGCTTTATGGTTTTTAGATGTTTTTCAGGGTTTTTTGGGTTTTTCGCTTTTTCATGGATTTTTAGGGGTTTTAGTATGTTTTTTGATTTTTTTGATTTTTATTGGATTTTTATTGTTTTTAAATTTTTTTAACGTTTTAGGGGGTTTAAGTGTTTTTAGAGTTTTTATTGGTTTGTATTGTTTTTTGAGGTTTTGAGGGGGTTTTATGGTTTTCATGGGGTTTTTAGGGTTTGTAGGGTTTTCTACGCTTTCATGGACTTTTAGCAGATTTTAAGAATTTTATGATTTTTAGAGATTTTTTTGGGTTTTTAGAGATTTTATGGGTTTTTAAGTTTTTTGGGGGGGTTTTGAGATTTTTAGATTTTTTTAGTATTTTTCATGGATTTTTCGGGGTTTTTAGGAATTTTATGGTTCTTAGGGCTTTTTAGGGGTTTTTTTTGGGGTTTTAAGGGTTTTCTGGATTTTTATGGTCCTTTTCGGTTTTTAGGTTTTTTTTTGTTTTTAAGGTTTTTTAGAGTTTTTTAACATTTTTAGTGGTTTTAAGGGTTTTTAGAGTTTTTAGTTGTTTTTTAGGGTTTTTTTAGATCTTTTCATTTTCATTGTTTTTTAGGGGTTTTTCAATATTTTCAAAGGTTTTAGGGTTTTTAGGTCTGTCATATTTTTTAAGGTCATTTTGGGGTTTTAGGATTTTCATGAATTTTGAAGGGTTTTTAAGATTTTTTAGAGTTTTTTTAACATTTTAGGGGTTTTATGGGTTTTTAGATATTTTAGTGGGTTTTTAGGGTTTTTAGGTTTTTTATGGTTTTTAGGGGTTTTTATGGTTTTTAAGGGGTTTTATGGTTTTCAAGGGTTTTTAGTGTTGTTACATTTTCATGGATTTAAGTGGCTTTTTATGATTTTTCTGGTTTTTATTATTTTTTATGGTGTTTAGGGATTTTTAGGGATTAAGGGTTTTTTTAGAATTTTTAGGGTTTTTCAGGGTTTCAGGGTCTTTTGGGTTTTTAGTGTTTTTTGAGTTTTTGAGGAGTTTAAAGGTTTTTTAGTGTTTTTAACGTATTTAGGGGTTTTAAGGGTTTTTAGAGTTTTAGTAGGTTTCTAGGTTTTATTTTGGGTTTTGGGGGTTTTAAAGGTTTTTAGTGGTTTTCATGGGGTTTTGAGGTTTTTTTGGGGTTTTTACGTTTTCATTGATTTTTTGGGGTTTTTTAGGATTTTTATGGTTTCTAGGGTTTTTAGGGTTGTTAGTGATTTTAAGGGGTTTTAGGGTTTTTCAGGATTTTTAGAGTCTCTTTGGGTTTTTAAATCTTTTTTTGGTTTTTAAGGTTTTTTTTATTATTATAACTTTTTAAGGGGTTCTAAGGGTTTTTAGAGTTTTTAGTAGTTTTTATAGTTTTTATGGGTTTTTATTTTTTTTAAGTTTTTTAGGGGTTTTATGGTTTTTATATTTTTTTAGGGTTTTAGGATTTTTTATGGTTTTTAGCATTTTTTATGGTTTTTATGGATTTTGAGGGTTTTTAGGCTTTTTTTGGGTTTTAGGGATTTTTAGGGTTTTAGGGATTTTTAGGGTTTTTAGGGTCTTTTGGGTTTTTAAGGTTTTTTGAGTTTTCCAAGGGCTTTAAAGTTATTTAGAGTTTTTTAACTTTTTAAGGATTTTAAGGTTTTTTAGAGTTTTTTTTGTGGTTTTATGGTTTTAATGTGTTTTCAAGGTTATTAAGGTTTTTTGGGATTTTTATGATTTTTAGGGTTCTTCACATTTTCAGGGATTTTTAGGCGTTTTAGGGATTTTTATTGTTTTTACTGTATTTTCAGGTTTTTCCGGGGTTTTAGGGTCATTTTGGGTTTATGGATTTTTTTGTGTTTTTAGCGTTTTAAGGTTTTTATAGTTTTTTACGTTTTTAGGGGGTTTAAGGGTTTTATGGGGTTTTAGGGTTTTAAAGGTTTTTAGTGGTTTCATGGTTTTCAGGGTTTTTTCAATAATTTTAGGGTTTTTTACGTTTTCATGGATTTTTTTGGATTTTTTAGGATTTTTTATGGTTTTCTTGGGTTTTTGGGGGTTTTAGGGAATTTAGAGCTGTTTTGGGGTTTTTAGGGTTTCTGGGCTCTTTTTGGATTTTAAGGGTTATTTTGAGTTTTTTTTAGGGTTTTTAGTGTTTTTTAATGTTTTTAGGGGTTCAAAGGGTTTCTATATTTTTTAGTGATTTTAAGGGTTTTTAACAGTTTTTAGTGGTTATTATGATTTTCAGAGGGTTTTCGTATTTTTTTTGGTTTTCATGGATTTTTAATGGTTTTTTAGGTTTCTTAAAGTTTTTAAGGCTTTTAGGGGTTTTAGGGATTCTGAGGGTTTTTAGGGTTTTTCATGGGCTTTTACGTATTCATGGGTTTTAGGGTCTTTTTGGATTTTTGGGTTTTTTTTGAGTTTTTTTGGTTTTTAACGGTGTTTATAGATTTTTAATATTTTTAGGGGTTTAATGGGGTTTTAGAGTTTTTAGAGGTTTATAGTGTTTATCGGTTTTTAGGGTTTTTATGGTTTGTTGGGGTTTTTTTGTTTTAAGGGGGTTTTCAGGGCTTTTAGGGGTTTTAAGTTTTCATTGATTTTTAGGGGGGTTTTAGGATTTTTATGATTTTATGATTTTTAGTGTTTTAGGGATTTTGAGTGGTTTTAGGGGTTTTCATAGGTTTTAGGGTTTTCCAGGGATTTATGGTCTTTGGGGGGGGGGGTTAGGGGTTTTATGGTTTTTTAAATATTTTTTTTTATGTTTTTAGGTGTTTTAAGGGTTTTTAGAGGTTTTAGTGGATTTTTAGGGTTTTATGGATTTTTAGGGGTTTTAGGGGTTTTAGGGGTTTTAATGGTTTTCATGGGTTTTTTAGGGTTTTTGGGATTTTTTTATGTTTTCATGGATTTTTGGGGTTTTTTAGGATTTTTATGGTTTTTAGGGTGTTTTTGGGATTTTAGGGATTTTTAGGGTTTTTTGGGGTTTTAGGGGTTTTCATGGTTTTTTGGTGTTTTATAGGATTTTTAGGGTTTTTATGGTTTTTAGAGTTTTTAATGTTTTAGGAGCTTTACGGGTTTTTAGAGGTTTTAGTGGGGTTTTAGGGGTTTTATGAATTTTTAGGGGTTTTATGAATTTTTAGAGGTTTTATGAATTTTCAGGGGTTTTAGGGCTCTTTACGTTTTCATGCATTTTATATGGTTTTAAAAGATTTTTATGGTTTTTAGGGGTTTTAGGGTTTTTAGGGATGTTGTGTGTTTTTATGGGTTTTTAGTTGGTTTTAGGGTCTTTGTGGGTTTTTAGTGTCTTTTTGGGTTTTGAGGGGTGTTTTTTTTTGAATTTTTTCATATTTTTAAGGTTTTTAGATTTTTTAAAGATTTTTAGTGTTTTAAAGGGTTTTTTGGTTTTTAGTGTTTTTTAGGTTTTTTATAGTTTTTATGGTTTTTAGGGGATTTAAAGTTTCTTGGGTTTTTAGGGTTTTCTATGGTTTCCTGGATTTTTAGGAGATTTTTAGGAATTTAATAATTATTGGGGTTTTAAAGGGGGTTTTTAGGGGGTTTTAGTGTCTTTTAGGTATTTAGGTTTTTTTTGAATTTTTAGGGTTTTTATGGTTTTTAGATTTTTTAAAGTCTTTAGGGGTTTTAATTTTTTAGTGGGTTTTTAGGGTTTTTAAGGTTTTTAAGGGGTTTTATGGTTTTTATGGTTTTTAGTGTTTTCTACGTTTTCATGGATTTTTAGGGGATTTTTAGAGGTTTTATGGTTTTAAGGGGTTCTTCAAGGTTTTTAGGGGTTTTTACATTTTCATGTTTTTTTGGGTTTTTTTGGGTTTTTTCGGATTTTTATTCTTTTTATGGTTTTAGGGTTTTTAGGGATTTGAGGGTTTTAGGTTTTTTTGGATGTTTTTAGGGTTTTTAGGGTTTTTATGGTTGTTTTGGGTTTTAGGGTTTTTTCCAGTTTTTTAGGTTTTTAAGGTTTTTATAGTTTTTAACATTTATAGGGGTTATAAAGTCTTTTAGAGTTTTAGTGGGTTTTTAGGGTTTTATTGGGTTTTAGCGTTTTTATGGTTTTTAGGGGTTTTTATGATTTTCAAGGGTTTTTTAGGGGTTTTAGGGTTTTCTATATTTTCATTGATTTTTAGGATTTTTTACGATTTTTATGGTTTTTAGGGTTTTTTAGGATTTTGTGGGTTTTTAAGTGTTTTGTAGGGGTTTTAAGGTTTTTCTTTGGGGTTTTTGTTTTTTTTGGGTTTTTTAGGGGTTTTAAGATTTTTAGTCTTTTTTTTATGTTTTTAGGGGTTTTAAAGGTTTTTAGTGTTTTTAATGGCTTTTAGTGTTTTTATGGGTTTTTGGGGTTTTTTAAGGTTTTTAGGGATTTTATAGTTTTCAAGGGTTTTTCATGATTTTTAAGGTTTTTTATGTTTTAATTGATTTTTAGGGGTTTTTTGGATTTTTATGGTTTTTTGGGTTTTTAGGGATTTTTTTGGGTTTTATGGTTTTTCCTCGGTTTTTAGGGACTCTTGGGTTTTAAGGGTATTTTTCATTTTGCTAATGGTTTTGCAGGTTTTTAAAGTTTTTTTCGTTTTTAGGGGTTTAAAGGGGTTTTAGAGTTTTTGGTGGTTTTTAGGGATTTTATGGGTTTTTTTGAGTTTTTTAAGGTTTTTTGGGGTTTTATGTTTTTTAGGAGGTTTTCAAGGTTTTATGGTTTTTTATGTTTTCATGGATTTTTAGAGAGTTTTAAGACTTTTGTGTTTTCTAAGATTTTTTTATAGTTTTATGGATTTTGAGGGTTATTGGGGATTGTCAAGGGTTTTAGGGTTTTTTTGGGTTTTTAAGTTTTTTTGTGTATTTTAACTGTTTTTGGGGTTTAAGGGTTTTTTGAGTTTTTAGTTGTTATTAGGGTTTTTGGGGTTTTTAGGGATTTTTATGGTTTTTAGGGGTTTTATGGTTTTCATGTTTTTTTGGGGCTTTAGTGGGTTTACATTTTCAGGGATTTTTAGGATTTTATGCTCTTTATGGATTTTGGAGATTTTTTTAGGGTTTTAGGATTTTTCCAGTGATTTTAGGGTTTTAGGGGTCTTCAGAGCTTTTAGTGACTTTTTGGGTTTTTAGGGGTTTTTTGAGTTTTTTAGGGTTTTTAAGGTTTTTAGAGTTTTTTTTAACATTTTTAGGGTTTTTAAGATTTTTTAGAGTTTTTAGTTGTTTTAGGGTTTTTATGGGTATTTAGGTTTTTAAAGGTCTTTAGGGGTTTTTTGGATTTTTTACATTTTAATGGATTATTAGGGGGTTTTAGGATATGTTTTTCGGTTTTTTGGTATTTTTAGGGTTTTTATTAATTTTGAGGGTTTTGGGATTTTTCAGAGGTTTTTAGGGTTTTTAGAGGTTTTCAGGGTCTTTTGGGTTTTATGGGTTTTATGGGTTTTTTTTAGTTTTTTAGGGTTTTTACGAATTCTAACGTTTTTTGGGTTTAAAGGGTTTTTATAGTTTTTAGTGGTTTTTAGGATTTTTATGGGTTTTTGGTATTTTAAGGTTTTTAGGGGTTTTATGGTTTTCAATGCTTTTTCCATATTTTTATGGTTTTTAGGGTTTCTTATGTTCTCAGGAATTTTTAGGGGTTTTGTTAGATTTTTATGGTTTTTTGTTTTTTAGGGTTTTAAGGGATTTTGAGGGTTTTTATGGGTTTTCATTGGTTTTTAGGGGTTTTCAAGGTTTTTATGGTCTTTTTGGGTTTTTAGGGGTTTTATATTTTTTAGGGGTTTTAAGTTTTTTTAGAGTTTTTTAACGTTTTTAGGGTTTTAGTGGTTTTAGGAGTTTTTATGGTTTTTTGGTGTTTTAAGGGTTTTCGGGTTTTTAATGTTTTCATGGATTTTTAGGGGTCTTTTGGTATTTTTATGGTTTTTAGAGTTTTATTGGGTGTTCATGGATCTTTAGGGTTTTTAGGGGTTTTCAGGGTTTTTTTTGGGTTTTTAGGGTTTTTTCTGAATCTTTTAGGGTTTATAGGTATTTTATAGATTTTTAACTTTTTTAGCGATTTAATGGGTTTTAGGGATTTTATTGATTTTTAGAGTTTTTTAAGTTTTTATCATTTCCAGGAGTTTTTCAAGGTTTTTTGGGTTATTTATATTTTCATGGATTTTTTTGGGGATTTTAGGATTTTATGGGTTTTAAGGTCTTTGCCGATTTTCAGGGTTTTTTTGCTTCTAGGGATTTTTAGAGGTTTTTTTGGATTTTTATGGTTTTTAGGGATTTTTAGGGTTCATATGGATTTTTTAGGTATTAAGGGTTTTTTAAGGGGTTTTTATGGTTTTTAGAGGTTTTCTGGGTTTTTTTGGTCGTTTGGGGTTTTCTATTTTTTTTGGAGTTTTGTTGGTTTTTTAAGGTTATTTAGAGTATTTAGTGGGTTTTAGGGTTTTTATAGGTTTTTAGGGTTTTAAAGGCTTTTAGGGGTTTTTATGGTTTTCGGGGTTTTTCATGTTCTTTAGGGTTTTTTATGTTTTTATGGATTTTTAGGGGTTTTGTGGATTTTTATGGTTTGTAGGGTTTTTAGGGGTTTTAAGGATTTTGAGGGTTTTTAGGTTTTTTAGAGTTTTTTAGGGTTTTCAGGGTTTTTAGGGTATTTTTGGGTTTTTAGTTTTTTTCTTCAGTTTTTTAGGTTTTAAGGTTTTTTAGAGTTTTTAACATTTTTAGGGTTTTTAAGGGGTTAAGAAGTTTTAGAGTTTTCAGTGGTTTTAGGGTTTTTATGGGGTTTTAAGGTTTTTTATGATTTTTAG
Organism: Viscum album; assembly: GCA_963277665.1. Lineage (NCBI taxonomy): Eukaryota > Viridiplantae > Streptophyta > Magnoliopsida > Santalales > Viscaceae > Viscum > Viscum album. The sequence continues at coordinate 1,772,218,037 of OY728156.1, read as the reverse complement.
GTGTTTTATGGTTTTTAGCGGGTTTTCAGTGTTTTTAGGGTTTTTTACATTTTCATGGATTTTTACGGGTTTTTAGTATTTTTATGGTTTTTATGGTTTTTTAAGGTTTTCAGGGATGTTTATGGTTTTTGGGGTTTTTCAGGGTTTTTAGAGTCTCAGGGTTTTGAGATATTTATGGTTTTCATGGTTTTTGGGGGTTTTAGAGTTTTTTAACTTCTTTAGGGGTTTAAAAGGTGAGTTTTTAGTGGTTTTTAGTGTTTTATGTGTTTTTAGGGTTTTTGATGGTTTTATGGGTTTTATGGTTTTCAAGGGGTTTTTAGGGATTTTAGGGATTTTTACCTTTTGAGGGATTTTTAGGGGGGTCTTAGGATTTTTATGGTTTTTAGGGTTTTTTTGGGATTTTAAAGTGTTTTGGAGTTTTTTTATCATTTTTAGGGGTCTAAGGGGTTTTAGAGTTTTTTTTTGTGGGATTTTAGGATTTTTATAGGTTTTTGGGGATTTTTTAAGGTTTAGAGGATTTTATGGTTTTCAAGAGTTTTTCAGGGTTTTTAGGGTTTTTTACATTTTCGTGAATTTTTAGGGGTTTTTATGATTTTTATGAGTTTAAAGGTTTTTGGGATCTTTGAGGGGTTTTAGGGGTTTTCGGGGGGTTTTTAGGGTTGCTCAGTGTTTTTAGGGTCTTTTTGGGTTTTCAAGATTTTTTTAGGTTTTTAAGGTTTTTAGGTTTTTTTTAAGTTTTTTAATGTTTTTAGGGGTTTTAAGGGTTTTTAGATATTTTAGTTTGTTTTGGGGGTTTTATGGGGTTTTTGGGTAATTTATGGTTTTTAGGGGGGTTTAGCGTTCATCATTTTTTAAGGGTTTTTAGGGGTTTTTATATTTTCAGGGATTTTTAGTGTTTTCTTAAGATTTTTATGATTGTTATTATTTTTAGGGGTTTTAGGGATTTGAGGGGGGGGGGGGTTATTGTTTCTAGGGGATTTTAAAGTTTTTTTGTTTATTCAGTTTTTAGTGTATTTTTGGGGTTTTTAGGGTTTTTAAGGATTTTTAGAGATTTTTCACATTTTTATGGGTTTAAAGGGTTTTTAGAGTTTTGTGGTTTTTAGGTGTTTTATGGGTATTAGGGTTTTTAAGTTTTTAGCGATTTTTTATGGTTTTAGGGGGTTTTGAGGGTTTTCAAGTTTTTTTACATTTTTATGGGTTTTTAGAGGATTTTTATGGTTTTTAGGGTATTTTATGGTTTTTAGGGATTTTTAGAATATTTAGTGTTTTTCAAGGGTTTTTGTATTTTCTAGGGGTTTTAATGTCTTTTAGGGTTTTTTGAGTTTTTAGGTGTTTAAAGGTTTTTTAGACTTTTCTAACCTTTTTAGGGATTTTTTGGTTTTTAATTGTTTTTAGCGGTTTCTTAGGGTTTTTATGGGCTTTGATGGTTCTTTAAGACTTTTTGGGGTTTATGGTTTCAGGATTTTTAGGGATTTTCTCTTTTTTTATGGATTTTTATAGTTTTTTAAGATTTTTATTATTTTTATGGGTTTTTTGGTTTTTTAGTGATTTTGATGATTTTAGGGTTTTTCAGGGGTTTTATGGGTTTTCATGGTTTTTAGGGTCTTTTGGGGTTTTATGATTTTTCTGAGTTTTTAACATTTTTAGGCGTTTTAAGGGTTTTTAATGGTTTTGGGTTTTTATGGTATTTGAGGGTTTTAAGGCTTTTAGGGGGCTTTATGGTTTTTAGGGGTTTTTTACGTTTTTTTTGGGTTTTTTGCTTTTTCATGGATTTTTAGGGGTTTTTTAGGATTTTTGTGGGTTTTAGGGATTTTTAGGGTTTTTAGAGATTTTAAGGGTTTTTAGGGGTTTTAGAGGTTTTTAGGGTTTTAGGGTCTTTTAGGGGTTTTAGTATGTTTTTTGATTTTTTTGATTTTTTTTTTGATTTTTATGGTTTTTAAAGTTTTTTAACCTTTTAGGGGATTTAAGTGTTTTTAGAGTTTTTATTGATTTTTATGGTTTTTTGAGGTTTTGAGGGGTTTTTATGTTTTTCAGGGGGGGTTTTAGGGTTTTAGGGTTTTCTACGCTTTCACGGATTTTTAGGGGTTTTTAGGATTTTTATGATTTTTAGGGTTTTAGGGACTTCAAGGGTTCTTAGGGTTTTTCAGGTTTTTTTTGGGTTTTAGGGGTTTTTTGGGTTTTTATGTTCCTTTTGGGTTTTTCGGTTTTTTTTTGTGTTTTTAGGTTTTTTAGAATTTTTTAACATTTTTAGGGGTTTTAAGGGTTTTTGGAGTTTTTAGTTTTTTTAGGGTTTTTACAAATCTTTTCATTTTCATTTTTTTTAGGGGTTTTCGGTATTTTCAAAGGTTTTTAGGGTTTTTATGTTTGTTCAGAGTTTTTAAGGTCATTTTGGGGTTTTAGGATTTTCATGAATTTTGAAGGGTTTTAAAGGTTTTTTAGAGTTTTTTTTAATATTTTAGGGGTTTCATGGGTTTTTAGAGATTTTAGTGGGTTTTTAGGGTTTTTAGGTTTTTTATGGTTTTTAGGGGTTTTTATGGTTTTCAAGGGTTTTTAATGTTTTTTACATTTTCATGGATTTAAGTTGTTTTTAGGATTTTTTTGTTTTTTATTTTTTTTATGGTGTTTAGGGATTTTTAGGGATTTATGGTTTTAGGGTTTTTCAGGGTTTCAGGGTCTTTTGGGTTTTTAGGGTTTTTTGAGTTTTTGAGGGGTTTAAAGGTTTTTTAGCATTTTTAACGTATTTAGGGGTTTTAAGGGTTTTTTGAGTTTTAGTAGGTTTCTAGGGTTTATATGGGTTTTTGGGGTTTTTAAAGGTTTTTAGTGGTTTTCATGGGGTTTTCATGGTTTTTTGGGGTTTTTACATTTTCATTGACTTTTTGGGAATTTTTAGGATTTTTATGGTTTCCATGGTTTTTTAGGGTTTTTAGTGATTTTAAGGGGTTTTAGGGTTTTTTAGGGTTTTTAGGGTTTTTTAGGATTTTTAGAGTCTCTTTGGGTTTTTAGAGTCTTTTTGGGTTACTAGGGTTTTTAGAGTTTTTTATGGTTTTAAGGGTTTTTTGAGTATTCTAACTTTTTAAGGTGTTCTAAGGGTTTTGAAAGATTTTAGGGTTTTGGGGGTTTTTATGGGTTTTTATTTTTTTTAAGGTTTTTGGGGTTTTATGGTTTTTAGAGTTTTTTAGGGTTTTTAAGTGCTCATGGAATTTAAGGGGGGTTTAGGATTTTTATGGTTTTTAGCATTTTTTTATGGTTTTTATGGATTTTGATGGTTTTTAGGGTTTCTTTGGGTTTTAGGGATTTTCAGGGTTTTTAGGGTCTTTTGGGTTTTTAAGGTTTTTTGAGTTTTTAGGGGCTTTAAAGTTATTTAGTGTTTTTTTACTTTTTATGGATTTTAAGGTTTTTTAGAGTTTTTGTGGTTTTATTGTTTTAATGTGTTTTCAAGGTTTTTAAGGTTTTCTGGGATTTTTATGGTTTTTAGGGTTCTTCACATTTTCATGGATTTTTAGGCGTTTTTTGGATTTTTATGGTTTTTACGGTTTTTTCAGTTTTTTCCGGGGGTTTTTGGTCATTTTGGGTTTTTTGATTTTTTGGCGTTTTTAGTGTTTTAAGGTTTTTATAGTTTTTAACATTTTTAGGGGGTTTAAGGGATTTATGGGGTTTTAGGGTTTTAAAGGTTTTTAGTGGTTTTAGGGTTTTCGGTGTTTTTTCAATAATTTTAGGGTTTTTTATGTTTTCATGGATTTTTTAGATTTTTTAGGATTTTTTAGGATTTTTTGGATTTTTAGGGATTTTAGGGAATTTAGTGGGGTTTTAGGGTTTTAGGGCTTCTGGGCTCTTTTTGGATTTTAAGGGTTATTTTGAGTTTTTTAGGGTTTTTAGTGTTTCTTAAATTTTTTCGGGGTTTTAAGGGTTTCTATATTTTTAGTGATTTTTAGGGTTTTTAATGGTTTTTAGCGGTTATTTTGGATTTTAAGGGTTATTTTGAGTTTTTTAGGGGTTTTAGTGTTTTTAATGTTTTTTTGCGGTTTTAAGGGTTTTTATATATTTTTAGTGATTTTTAGGGTTTTTAATGGTTTTTAGCGGTTATTATGATTTTTAGAGGGTTTTAGGGGTTTTTTGGTTTTCATGGATTTTTAATGGTTTTTTAGGCATTTTAATTTTTTAAGGGTTTTAGCGGTTTTTGGGATTCTGAGGTTTTTTATGGTTTTTCAGGGGCTTTTTGGTATTCATGGGTTTTAGAGTCTTTTGGGTTTTGGGGGGGGGGGGGGTTGAGTTTTTTTGGTTTTTAACGGTGTTTATAGATTTTTAACATTTTTAGGGGTTTAATGGGGTTTTAGAGTTTTTAGAGGTTTTTAGGGTTTATCGGTTTTTAGGGTTTTATGGTTTGTTGGGATTTTTTGTTTTAAGGGGGTTTTCAGGGCTTTTAGGGGTTTTTATGTTTTCATTAATTTTTAGGGGGGGTTTAAGATTTTTATGATTTTTAGTGTTTTTAGGGATTTTGAGTGGTTTTAGGGATTTTCATAGGTTTTTGGGTTTTCCATGGATTTTATGGTATTTGGGGGGGGGGGTTAGGGGTTTTATGATTTTTTAGATATTTTTTACGTTTTTAGGTTTTTTAAGGGTTTTTAGAGGTTTTAGTGAATTTTTAGGGTTTTTAGGGGTTTTAATGGTCTTCATGGGTTTTTTAGGGTTTTTGGGATTTTTTTACGTTTTCAGGGATTTTTTGGGGTTTTTTAGCATTTTTATGGTTTTTAGGTTTTTTTAGGGATTTTAGGGTTTTTTGGGGTTTTCATGGTTTTTTGTGTTTTTATGGGATTTTTTGGGTTTTTATGGTTTTTAGAGTTTTTTAATTTTTTAGGAGCTTTAAGGGTTTTTAGAGGTTTTAGTGGGGTTTTGGGGGTTTTATGAGTTTTTCGGGGGTTTTAGGATTTTAGGTGTTTTTATGGTCTTCAGGGGTATTTCAGGGTTTTTTTGGGCTCTTTACATTTTCATGCATTTTTTAGGGTTTTAAAAGATTTTTATGGTTTTTAGGGGTTTTAAGGTTTTTTGGGATGTTGTGTGTTTTTATGGTTTTTTAGGCGATTTTAGGGTCTTTGATGGTTTTTAGTGTCTTTTTTGGTTTTGAGGGGAGTTTTCTTTGAATTCTTTAGTATTTTTAGGGTTTTTAGATTTTTTAAAGGTTTTTTGTGTTTTAAAGGGTTTTTTGATTTTTAGTGTTTTTTAGGCTTTTTATGGTTTTTATGGTTTTTAGGGGATTTATGGTTTCTAGGGTTTTTAGGGTTTTCTATGTTTTTAGGGATTTTTAGGGGATTTTTAGGAATTTAATGATTATTGGGGTTTTACAGGAGTTTTTCAGGGTTTTTAGTGTTTTTTTAGGTTTTCAGTTTTTTTTGAATTTTTAGGGTTTTTATGGTTTTTAGATTTTTTAACGTTTTTATGGGTTTTAATTTTTTAGTGGGTTTTTAAGGTTTTTAAGGTTTTTAAGGGGTTTTATGGTTTTGAGGGTTTTTAGTGTTTTCTAGGTTTTCATGGGTTTTTAGGGGATTTTTATGGGTTTTATGGTTTTAAGGGGTTCTTCAAGGTTTTTAGGGGTTTTTACATTTTCATGGATTTTTTTGGGGGTTTTTGGATTTTTATTCTTTTAAGGGTTTTTTTAGGGTTTTTAGGGATTTGAGGGTTTTAGGTGTTTTTAGAGGTTTTTAGGGTTTTTTAGGGTTTTAATGGCTGTTTTGGGTTTTTAGGGTTTTTTTCTAGTTTTTAAAGTTTTTTATAGTTTTTAACATTTATAGGGGTTATAAAGTCTTTTAGAGTTTTAGTGGTTTTTAGGGGTTTTTATGGTTTTCAAGGGTTTTTTTGGGGTTTTAGGGTTTTCTACATTTTCATTGATTTGTAGGATTTTTTAGGATTTTTAAGATTTTTAGGGTTTTTTAGGATTTTGTGGGTTTTTAAGGGTTTTGTGGGGGTTTTAAGGTTTTTATGGTCTCTTTGGGGGTTTTGTTATTTTTTTTTGCGTTTTTTAAGGGTTTTAAGGTTTTTAGTGTTTTTTTATGTTTTTAGAGGTTTTAAAGGTTTTTAGTGTTTTTAATGGCTTTTAGGTTTTTTATGGGTTTTGGGGGTTTTTTAAGGTTTTTAGGGATTTTATTGTTTTCAAGGGTTTTTCATGATTTTTAGGGTTTTTTATGTTTTAATGGATTTTTAGGGGGTTTTTGGATTTTTATGGTTTTTTGGGTTTTTAGGGATTTTTTCAGGTTTTGTGGTTTTTCCTTGGGTTTTAGGGACTCTTGGGTTTTAAGGGGTTTTTTTCCAGTTTTCTAACGGTTTTACGGGTTTTTAAAGTTTTTTTCGTTTTTAGGGGTTTAAAGGGGTTTTAGAGTTTTTTTGGTGGGTTTTTAGGATTTTATGGGTTTTTTGGGTTTTTAGGGGGTTTTATGTTTTTTATGAGGTTTTCAAGGTTTTATGGTTTTTTATGTTTTCCTGGATTTTTAGAGGTTTTTAAGAATTTTATATTTTCTAAGAATTTTTAGAGTTTTATGGATTTTGAGGGTTATTGGGGATTATCAAGGGTTTTAGGGTTTTTTGGGTTTTTAAGGTTTTTTTAGTATTTTAACGATTTTGGGGGTTTAAGGGTTTTTTGAGTTTTTAGTTGTTATTAGGGTTTTTGGGGTTTTTAAGGATTTTTAAGGTTTTGAGGGGTTTTATGGTTTTCATGTTTTTTGGGGGGTTTTAGTGGGTTTACATTTTCATGGATTTTTAGGATTTTATGTTTATTATGGATTTTAGAGATTTTTTAGGGTTTTAGGATTTTTTAGGCGATTTTAGGGTCTTAAGGTTTTTCAGGGCTTTAGTGTCTTTTTGGGGTTTTAGGGGTTTTTTGAGTTTTTTAGGGTTTTTAAGGTTTTTAGAGTTTTTTTTAACATTTTTAGGGTTTTTAAGATTTTTTAGAGTTCTTAGTGGTTTTAGGGTTTTTATGGGTATTTAGGATTTTTAAAGGTTTTTAGGGGTTTTTATGATTTTAATGGAGTCTTTAGGGTTTGTAGGGTTTTTTACATTTAATGGATTATTACGGGGTTTTATAATTTTTTTTGGTTTTTAGGTATTTTTTAGGGTTTTTATTAATTTTGAGGGTTTTGGGGTTTTTTTTAGAGGTTTTTAGGGTTTTTAGGGGTTTTTAGGGTTTTCAAGGTCTTTTGGGTTTTATGGAAGAATAGGTGTAAGGCCAGGCTAATCCCAACCCCTTCAGAATTTATTATGAAAAAAAAACAGCAGACAAAATTTTGGGTTTTATGTGTTTTTTTAGTTTTTTAGGGTTTTTAAGACTTCTAACATTTTTTCGGTTTAAAAGATTTTAGAGTTTTTAGTGGGTTTTTAGGATTTTTATGGGTTTTGGTTGTTTTAAGGTTTTTAGGAGTTTTATGGTTTTCAATGCTTTTTCCAAATTTTTATGGTTTTTCCGGTTTTTTATGTTCTCATGGATTTTTAGAGTTTTTATAGTTTTTTGTGTTTTTTGGGGTTTTTATGGTTTTTAGGGATTAAAAGGGTTTTTATGGGTTTCCATTGGTTTTTAGGGGTTTTCAAGGTTTTTAGTGTCTTTTTGGGTTTTTAGGGGTTTTTTATTTTTTTAGGGGTTTTAAGGTTTTTTAGAGTTTTTTAACGTTTTTAGGGTTTTAGTGGTTTTTAGAATTTTTGTGGTTTTAGGGGTTTTTATGGTTTTTTGGGGTTTTAAGGGTTTTAGGGTTGTTTATGTTTTCAAGGATTTTTAGGGGACTTTTAGTATTTTTATGGTTTTTAGAGTTTTATTGGGTGTTCAGGGATCTTTAGGGTTTTTAGGGGTTTTCAGGGGTTTTTTGGGTTTTTAGGGTTTTTTCTGAATCTTTTAGGGTTTATAGGTTTTCTATAGATTTTTAACTTTTTTAGCGATTTAAAGGGTTTTTAGGGATTTTATTGATTTTTAGAGTTTTTTAAGGTTTTTATGATTTCCATGAGTTTCTCAAGGTTTTTTGGTTTTTTTATATTTTCATGGATTTTTAGGGGATTTTAGGATTTTTATAGGTTTTAAGGTCTTTATGGATTTTGATGGTTTTTAGCAATTTTTGCAAGGTTTTTAGGGTTTTTGGATCTTTTATGGGTTTAGGGATTTTTGCATGTGTTATTTAGGGGTTTTATATTTTTTTAGATTTTTTAATGTTTTTTGGGGTTTAAAGGGTTTTTAGAGTTTTTAGTGAGTTTTTAGGGTTTTTATGAGTTTTTACGGGTTTTAATTTTTTTAGGGGTTTTGTGATTTTTAGGAGTTTTTCAGGTGTTTTAGGGTTTTTTACGTTTTCATGGATTGTAAGGGGGTTTTAGGATTTTTATGGTTTTAGGGTTTTTAAGGTTTTTTAGTTTGAGGGGTTTTTGGGGTTTTTTTTTGAGTTTTTAAGGCTTTTAGAGTTTTTCACCATTTTAGAAGTTTTTAGAGTTTTTAGTGATTTTTTAGAGTTTTATTGGTTTTTTAATGTTTTAGGGGTTTTATGGATTCAAGAGGTTTTTTCGGGTTTTTGTGGTTTTTTTAAGTTTTCATGGATTTTTAGTGGTCTTTTTATTTTTATAGTTTTTAGGGGGGTTGTTTTTTTGGGTTTTTATTGTCTTTTTGGGTTTTTTGGTTTATTTAAGTTTTTAGGGATTTTGAGGCTTTTTGAGTTTTTTAACATTTTTAGAGGTTTTATGTGTTTTGAGAGTTTTTAGTGTGTTTTTAGTGTTTTTATGGGTTTTCGGGGTTTTCAGGGTTTTAGGGTTTTTTTGTGTTTTTTTTGGTTTTAAAGATATTTTAGCGTTTTTTATCATTTTTAGGGATCTAAAGTGTTTTTAGATTTTAGGGGTTTTTTGGTTTTTTATTGGTTTTTGATGATTTTAGAGGTTTTACGGTTTTCATTGGGGGTTTCTTTAGGATTTTTAGTGTTTTTACGATTCACATTTTTTTTGGGATTTTTAGGATTTTTATGGATTTTAGTGTTTTTAGGATTTTTTGGTGTTTTTTGGTTTTTAGGGTTTTTAATTGGCTTTTAGGGGTTTTCATGGTTTTAGGGTCTTTTTGGTTTTTTATGAATTTTTTTGAGTTTTTACGGTATTTAAGGTTTTTTAGATTTTTTAACCTTTTTAGAGGTTTTAAGGGTTTTTAGATTTTAAGTGGGTTTTTAGGGGAATCTATGGCTATCATGGGCTTTTCATGGTATTTTGGGTTTTTTAAATTTTCCTGAATTTTAAGGGGTTTTTTTTAATATTTTTATTGTTCTTATGGTTTTTAGGGGTTTTAGGGATTTTGAGGGTTTTAGGGCTTTTAAGGGGTTTTTTGGATTTTTTAGGGTTTTTAGGTTCTTTATGGGTTTTAGGGGTTTTTTTGAATTTTTTAGGGTTTTAAGATTTTTTAGAGTTTTTTAACATATTTTTGGATTTTAAGGGTTTTAGAGTTTTTAGGGTTTTATGGGTTTTTATAGGTTTTTAATGCTTTTACGTGTTTTTATGGCTTCTAGGTGTTTTTTCTGGGTTTTTAAGGTCTGTTACGTTTCCATGGATTTTTAGGGGGTTTTTAGGATATTTATTGTTTTTAGGGTTTTTAGGGATTTTGGGGCTTTTATGGGTTTTCAAAGGTTTTAAGGGGTTTTCTGGGTTTTCAAGGTCTATTTGGAATTTTTTGGTGTTCTAAGGTTTTTAAACATTTTTATGGGTTTTAAGGGTTTTTTTATGGTTTTTTGGGTTTTTAAGGTTTTTTGGGTTTTTTGGTTTTTTGGGGTATTTCAGGGTTTTTCGTGTTTTTACATTATCATGAATTTTTAGGGTTTTTTTGGAGTTTTATGGATTTTTAGTTTTTTCTAGTTTTTTAGTGATTTTGAGGGTTTTAAGGGGTTTTCATAGGTTTTTATGTGTTTTTAAGGTCATTTTAGGTTTTCTGGGTATTTTGAGTTTTTTAGGGTTTTTAGAGGTTTTGAACCTTTTGGGGGGTTTGAAAGGTTTTTAGGGGTTTTATGGGTTTTTAGAGTTTTTATGGTTTTTAGTAGTTTTTATGGTTTTCAGGGTTTTTTCACGGTTTATAGGATTTTTACGCTTTCATGGATTTTTTGGGTTTGTTTTGAATTTTTATGTGTTTTTAGTGTCTCCTGTGTTTTCAAATGTTTTTTGAATTTTAATGTTTTAAGGTTTATTAGTTCTATTTAAGTTTTTTTTGGTTTTTATAGTTTTTAGAGTTTTTAGTGGTTTTTAGTGTTTTATGGGTTTTTAGGGGTTTTAATGTTTTTAGGGGTTTTATAGTTTTCTGGGGGTTTTTTAGGGTTTTAGGGTTTTTTATTGTTTTCATGGATTTTTAGGTTTTTTTTATTTTTATGGTTTTTAGTTTTTTAAGGTTTTTTTGGGATTTTGGGGGTTCTTAGGGGTTGTTTCAGGTTTTTAGGCTCTTTTTGGATCTTTTGGATTTTTTTGAGTTTTCAGAGGTTTTAAGGTCTTTAGTAGTATTTAGGATTTTTAATGTTTTTATGGGTTTTTATGATTTTCTTAGGCTTTTCGGGGGTTTTTAGGGTTTTTTACATTTTCATGGATGTTTAAGGGTTTTTAGAAGTTTTACGTTTTTAGGGTTTTTAAGGATTTTGATGGGTTTTCAAAGGTCTTTAGGGGTTTTAGGGTTTTCAGGGTGTTTAAGGTCTTTTGGGTTTATGGTTTTTTGCGTTTTTTAGGGTTTTTAAGGTTTTTTAGAGTTTTTTTAACATTTTGGGGGTTTAATTGTTTTTATATTTTTTAGTGTTTTTTAAGTTTTTTATGGGTTTAAGATTTTTAGGATTTTTTATGGTTTTCAGAGGTTTTTTGTGGTTTTTAGGGGCTTTTAAGGGGTTTTATGGTTTTTAGGGGTTTTTAAGATTCTTATGGTTTTTAGGGTTTTCTAGGGATTTTAGATATTTTTAGGGTTTTTAGGGGTTTCCAAGGGTTTTTGAGGTTTCTAGAGTTTCTTTGGGATTTTAGGGTCTTTTGGGTCGTTAGGGTTTTTTTTGTTTTTTTAAAGATTTTTTAGGTTTTTAGCTTTTTTTAATGTTTTATGGTTTTAAGGGTTTTTAGATTTTTTTTTGGTTTTTAGTGTTTTTATTTGTTTTTAGGTTTTTTAATGTTTTTTGGGGTTTTATGGTTTTGAAGGGTTTTTAAGTGTTTTTAGGGTTTTTTATGATTTCATGGATTTTTAGGGGTTTTTCAGATTTTTCAGGTTTTTAGGGGTTTTAGGGTTTTTAGGGGTTTTTAAGGTTTATAGGGTCTTTTGGTTTTTTAGGGTTTTTTAAAAAAAATTTGGTCTTGAAGGTTTTTTTAGTGTTTTTTAACGTTTTCTGGGGTTTAAAGAGTTTTTATTGTTTTTAGTGGTTTTTTGGGTTTTTTGGGTTTTTATGGTTTTTAGGGGGTTTATGGTTTTTAGGGGGTTTATGGTTTTTAGGGGTATTTAGGGTTTTTTGTGTTTTTTTTGTTTTCATTAATTTTTATGGGTTTTTTTGGAGTTTTATGGATTTTAGGGTTTTTTGGGATATTGAGGGTTTTCAGAGGTTTTTAGGGGTTTTTCAGTGTTTTCAAGGCATTTAGGGTCATTTTGGGATTTTAGGGTTTATTGGAGTTTTTTAGGGTTTTTAAGGGTTTTTTGAGTTTTTTAATGTTTTTAAGAGTCTTAATGGTTTTTAATGTTTTTAGTGGTTTTTATGGGTTTCTGGGTTTTTTTATATTTTTTAGGGGTTTTTGTAGTTTTTCAGGAGGTTTTTTAGTGTTTTTTATATTTTCATTGATTTTTATGGGGTTTTTAAGAATTTTGTGGTTTTTAGGATTTTTACGGATTTTGGGGGGTTTTAGGGTTTTAAGTGGTTTTAGTGTTTTTAGGGACTTTTTGGGTAATTAGGATTCTTTTGGGTTTTTTAAATTTTTAGGGATTTTAAGGTCTTTAAGAGGTTTTGAAGTTTTTTAGGTTTTTAAGATTTTTAGCTCTTTAAGGGTTTTTAGAGTATTAAGGTTTTTATGCGGTTTTAGGATTTTTTAAGATTTTAGGAGTTTTATGGTTTTCAATGTTTTTCATAGTTTTTACATTTTCATTTATTTTTATGGGTTTTTTAGGATTTTCTTGGTTTTATGGTTTTTATGGATTTTCAGGGTTTTAAGGGTTTTCATGGATTTTTAGGGTTTTTATGGGTTTTGGGGGTTTTTTGAGTTTTTTCAGGGTTGTAGGGTATTTAGAGTTTTTATCATTTGTAGGGGATTTGAGAGCTTTTAGAGTTTGTAGTGGTATTTTAGGATTTTATAGGTTTTAAGGCTTTCTGGGGTTTTGGGGGTTTTTTATGGTTTTTATAGTTTTGATGGGGTTTTCAAGGTTTTTAGGGTTTTTTATGATTTCATGGATTTTAGGGGGTTTTAAATACTTTTTTAGGGGTTTTAGGGGAATTCAGGGCTTATAATCTCTTCTTGGGTTTTTTGGGATTTTTTAGAGTTTTTTGGGATTTTTAAGGTTTTTTAGAGTTTTTATTTTTTTAGGGGTTTTAAGAGTTTTTAGAGTTTTTAGTGGTTTTTTAGTTTTAAGGGTTATTAAAGGTTTAGGGATTTGATGGTTTTCAAGGGTTTTTCAAGGTTTTTAGGGTTTTTTATGTTTTTAATTATTTTTTGGGGTTTTTTATGTTTTTTATGGGGTTTTTTGGTTTTTAGGGATTTTGAAGGTTTATAGGGATTCTCAAGGATTTTTAGGGGTTTTTCGGGTCTTTTAAGGTTTTTAGGGTTTTTTAAGTTTTTTAGGCAGAAGAGGTGCAAGGCCAGGCTATTCCTGGTGCCCCAAAATTTATTAGAAAAAAGACACTGCAGATAAGGGAGGGCAAGTCAATCAACCAACACCCAAAAACCCTGGATGCCCACAATACCCAAAAGTCCCAAAAAAACCCAAAAGACACAACAACCAGAAAAAGAAGAAAAACAAAAGCATTCCTGACAACAACTCCCTACCAAACAGAAACCAACATCCCGCATCACCATTTTCTTTATATATTTTTTATAATAATTAGGGTTTTTAGAGTTCTTAGTGGGTTTTGGGGGTTTTATGGGTTTCCGGGGTTTTTTACAGTTTTTAAGGGGGTTTATGGTTTTCGTGGGGTTTTTAGGGTTTTTAAAATTTTAGTGGATTTTTAGGGGTTTTTATGATTTTTATGCTTTTTAGGGTTTTTAGGGATTTTGAATGTTTTAAGGTTTTTTGGGGGTTTTGGGTTTTTAAGGTTCTTTAGTGTCTTTTTGGTTTTCAGGGTTTTTTGAGTTTTATATAGTTTTATTATTTTTTGGATTTTTAATGTTTTTTACATTTTTAAAGGGTTTTTAGAGCTTTTAGTGGTTTTTAGGGATTTATAGGTTTTTTGGATTTTAATGGTTTTTGGGGTTTTTATGGTTTTCTTGGGGTTTTATGGGTTTTATGGGTTTTTATGTTTTCATTGATTTTTAGGGGTTTTAAAGGATTTTTATTGTTTTTAGAGTTTTTAGGCGTTTTATGGATTTTAAGGGTTTTTAGGTTTTTTGAGAGGGTTTTAGAGTTTTTCATGGGTTTTCGAGGTTTTTATGGTCTTTTGGGGGTTCAAGGTTTTTTTGAGTTTTTTAGTATTTTTAAATATTTTAACGTTTTTATGTATTTTAAATGCTTTTAGAGTTTTTAGTGGTTTTATGGTTTTTATGGATTTTTAGGGTTTTCTGAGTTTTGTAGGGCCTTTTTGGTTTTCAGGGGTTTTTATTGTTTTTTATGTTTTCATGGATTTTTAGAGGGTGTTTATTATTTTTACATTTTTTTGGATTTTTGGGGTTTTTAGGGATTTTGAGGGGTTTTAGGATTTTTGAGAGGTTTTTAGTGTTTTCAGGGGTCTTCAGGTGGTTAGAGTCTTTTTGATTTTTTGGTTTTTTTAGTTTTTATGGTTTTGAATGTTCTTTAGAGTTTATTACATTTTTATGGTTTTCAAGGTTCTTTAGATTTTATTATGTTTTTAGGGGTTTTAAGGGATTTTTGGATTTTTAGTGTGTTTTTATGGGTTTTATAGGTTTTCATGGTGTTTTAAGGGTTTTAGGGGATTTTGTGGTTTTCAAGGGTTTTTCAGGGTTTTTACATTTTCATAGATTTTAGGGGTTTCTTAGGACTTTTATTGTTTTTAGAGATTTTAGGGATTTTGAGGTGGCTTACATCTTTTAAGGATTATTAAGGTTATTATGGGTTTTCAAGGTTTTTATGGTCTTTCTAGTTTTTATGGTTTTAAGGTTTTTTAGAGTTTTTTTAAATTTTTGGTTTTTTACATTTCTTTATATTTTTTTTATAATATTTAGGGTTTTTAGAGTTCTTAGTGATTTTTTTTTGGGTTTTATGGGTTTTCGAGGTTTTTTACAGTTTTTAAGGGGTTTTATGTTTTTCGTGGGTTTTAGGGTTTTTTATATTTTAATCGATTTTTAGGGGTTTTTATGATTTTTATGCGTTTTAGGGTTTTTAGGGATTTTGAATGTTTTTAAGGATTTTTGGGGGTTTAGGGTTTTTAAGGTTCTTTAGTGTCTTTTTGGTTTTTAGGGTTTTTTGAGTTTTATATAGTTTTATAGTTTTTTGGATTTTTTAATGTTTTTTTCAGTTTTAAAGGGTTTTTAGAGCTTTTAGTGATTTTTAGGGACTTAAAGGTTTTTAGGATTTTAAAGGTTTTTGGGGTTTTTATGGTTTTCTTGGGGTTTTCAGGGTTTTATGGGTTTTTAGGTTTTCATTGATTTTTAGGGGTTTTAATGTATTTTTATTGTTTTTAGAGTTTTTAGGGGTTTTATGGATTTTAAGGGTTTTTAGGTTTTTTGAGAGGGTTTTAGGGTTTTTAGGGGTTTTCGAGGTTTTTATGGTCTTTGGGGGGTTTAAGGTTTTTTTGAGTTTTTTAGTGTTTTTAAATATTTTAACGCTTTTATGTATTTTAAATGCTTTTAGATTTTTTAGTGGTTTTTATGGGTTTTATGGATTTTTAGGGTTTTTGGAGTTTTTTAGGGCATTTTTGGTTTTCAGGGGTTTTTATTGTTTTTTATGTTTTCATGGATTTTTAGGGGGGTTTTAGTATTTTTATAGTTTTTTGGATTTTTAGGGTTTTTAGGGATTTTGAGGGGTTTTAGGGTTTTTGAGAGGTTTTTAGTGTTTTCAGGGGTCTTCAGGTGGTTGGATTCTTTTTTATTTTTTAGGGTTTTTTTTAGTTTTTATGGTTTTTAAGGTTCTTTAGAGTTTATTGCATTTATATGGGTTTTAAGGTCCTTTAGAGTTTATTACGTTTTTAGGGCATTTAAGGGATTTTTGAATTTTTAGTGTGTTTTAGTGGTTTTATGGGTTTTCATGGGGTTTTAAGGGTTTTTAGGGATTTTATGGTTTTCAAGGGTTTTTTAGGATTTTTTAGGGTTTTACATTTTCATGGATTTTAGGGGTTTCTTAGGACTTTTATGATTTTTTTAGTTTTTAAGGTTTTTTAGAGTTTTTTTAACATTTTCAGGGATTTTAAGAGTTTTTAGAGTTTTTAGTGGATTTTTAGGGTTTTTAAGGGTTTTAGGGTTTTTTTATTGATTTTAGGAATTTTTCAGGGTTATACGTTTTCATGGATTTTAAGGCATTTTTTGGATTTTTATGGTTTTTAGGTTTTTTAGGGTTTTTAGGGATTTTGAGGGTTTTTAGGGGTTTGTACTGTTTTTAGGTATTTTCGGTGGGTTTAGGTTCTTTTTGTATATTTTAGGTTTTGTTGAGTTTTTTGGGGTGTTTAACAGTTTTTAGAGTTTTTTAACAGTTTTAGAGGTTCAGATTTTCATGGGCCTTTCATGATTTTTAGGGTTTTTTGTGTCTTCATGGATTGTTAAGAGGTTTTTAGGATTTTTTTGGTTTTTAAAGTTTTTTTGATTTTTTAGGTTTTTTAAGGTTTTTGAGAGATTTTTAATGTATTAGGGTTTTTAAGGGGTTTTTGAGTTTTTAGTGGTTTTAGGGTTTTTATGGGTTTTTAGTGTTTTTAATGTTTTTAAGAGTTTTAATGGTATTTAAGGTTTTTTAAGGTTTTTATGGTTTTTTACGTTTTGATGGATTTTTAAGGGTTTTTTCTCATTTTTAGTGTTTTTAGGGTTATTAGGGATTTGGATGATTTTTTGGGTTTTCAAGGGTTTTTAGTGTTTTCAAGGTTTTTGTTGTCTTTTTCGGTTCAATGGATTTTTTTGAGTTTTTAGGGTTTTTAAGGTTTATTATAGTTTTTAACATTTTTATGGGTTTTAAGGATTTTTAGAGTTTTTAGTTGGTTTTTAGGTTTTATGAGTTTTTAGGATTTTTTAAGGTTTCTAGGGATTTTTACGATTTTTAGGTTATTTTTCATAGTTATTAGGGTTTTTTATGTTTTCATGGAATTTTTGGGGTTTTTTAGGTTTGTGTGGTTTTTAAGGTTTTTAGGGATTTTAGGGATTTTTAGGGTTTTTAGGGTTTTCGAGAGTTTTAGGGTTTTTAGTATTTTCAAGGTTTTGATGGTATTTTTGGGTTTTTAGTGTTTTATTTGTTTTTTAGGGTTTTAAGGTTTTTTAGAGTTTTTAATATTTTAAGGGTTTATGGGTTTTTAGGGGTTTTTAAAGGTTTTAGGGGGTTTTAGGGTTTCTTGAGGTTTTAGGGTTTCTTATATTTTCATGGATTTCTAGAGGTTTTTTTGGATTTTTTTGGTTTTTATGGTTTTTAGGGTTTTTATGGATTTTGTGTGTTTTTAGGGTTTTTCAGGGTATTTACAGTTTTTAGGTTTTTTCAGGGTTTTTAGGGTTTTGTTTGAGTTTTTTAGGATTTTGAAGGTTTTGATGATTTTCTAGGTATTTTCAATGTTTTCTTTTGGTTTTCTAGGGGTTTTAAGTTTTTTGGAGAATTTTAACGTTATTAGAGGTTTTAAAGGTTTTTAGAGTTGTTAGTGGTTTTAGGGTTTTTTTTGGTTTTTAGGGGTTTTAAGGCTTTCTGGGGTTCTTTAGGGTTTTTAGGGTTTTTTACATTTTTATAGATTTTTAGGTGTTTTTTTAGATTTTATGGGTTTCTAAGGATTTTTAAGGGTTTTATGGGTTTTCAGGGTGGTTTAAGGTTTTTAGTGTTTCTCGAGGGTTTTTGGGTTTTTTTGGGTTTTTTTGGATTTTTAGGGTTTTTTGAGTTTTTTAGGATTTTTAAGGGTTTTAGAGTTTTTTAATATTTTTATAGGTTTTAAAGGTTTTTAGAATTTTTTGCAGTTTTTATGGGGTTTTACGGTTTTGCAAAGTCTTTTAGTGTTTTTAGGTGGTTTTACGTTTTCCTGGATTTTTAGGGGTTTTGTAGGATTTTTATGGTTTTTATGATTTTTAGTGATTTTCATGGTTTTTTGTCTTTTTTAGGGGGTTTTAGGGTCTTTTTGAGTTTTTAGGGTTCTTTTTAGTTTTTGGGGGGTTTTTAGGGTTTTTATTTCTTTTTAACATTTTTAGGGGTATTATGGGTTTTGAGAGTTTTTAGTGCATTTTTAGGGGTTTTATGGGTTTTAAGGGCTTATTAAAGTTTTAAGGGGTTTTTATGGTTTTCTGGGGATTTTAGGATTTTTAGGGTTTTAATGTTTTTATAGATTTTTAGGGGTTGAGGGTTTTTAGCGTTTTTAGGGGGTTTTTGGGTTTTTAGGTGTTTTTATGGTTTTAGGGTTTTTTTTGGGATTTTAGCACTTTTTTTAAGTTATTAAGGGATTTTAAAGTTGTTATAGTTTTTAACATTTTTAGAGGTTTTAAGAGTTTTTAGAGTTTTAGTGGGTTTTTTGGGCTTTTATGGATTTTTACGATTTTTTAGGTTTTTAGGGTGTTGTTAGGGTTTTTAGGGTTTTTTACGTTTTCATGGATTTTTTGGGTTTTTATTATTTTTATGGTTTTTAGGGGTTTTTAGGATTTGTAGGGATTTTGAGGGGTTTTACTAGTTTTCAGGGGGTTTTAGGGTTTTTTAGGGTTTTTTAGGGTTTTTAGAGCCTTTTGGGTTTTTAGGGGTTTTTAAGTTTTTTAGGGTTTTATGGTTCTTTCGAGTTTTTTATGTTTTTAGGGATTTCAAGTGTTTTTAGAGTTTTTAATGGTTTTTATGGTTTTTATGGGTTTTATGTGTTTTTATGATTTTCGTGGTTTTTTAGGGTTTTGAGATTTTTTTTATATTTCCATATATTTTTATTGATTTTTTATGATTTTTATGGGTTTTAGGGTTTTTAGGTGTTTTTGGGATTTTGAGGGGTTTTAGGGTTTTTCGTCATTTTAGGTTTTTATAGGTTTTCAAGGGTTTTAGGGCGTTTTGTGTATTTTTTGGGTTTTTTGAGGTTTTTAAGGTTTTTTGGGTTTTTAAGGTTTTTAGAGTTTTTAACGTTTTAGGTGTTTTGAGGTTTTTAAGTGTTTTTAGTGGGGTTTTTGGGTTTTATGGGTTTTTAGGGTTTTTTTGGGTTTTAGAGGTTATTAGTGGTTTAATATTTTTATGGTTTTTAAAGTTGTAGGGGTTTTATGGTTTTAAGAGTTTTTTAAGGTTTTTTACGTTTTCAAGGATTTTTAGGGTTTTTAGGTATTTTGAGGGGTTTAGGGGTTTTTAGGGGGTTTTAGGGGTTTTCAAGGGTTTTGAGGTTTTAGGGGTTTTAGGGTGTTATTTTTGAGTTTTTTAGGTTTTTTAGGTTTTTTAGGTTTTTTTAGAGTTTTTTAACGTTTTTATATTTCAAAGTGTTTCTAGAGTTTTTAGTGATTTTTTGGGTTTTTCTTGTTTTTTAGGGTTTTTAAGGTTTTGGGTTTTAGGTTTTTTTAAGTTTTCATGGATTTTTTGGGTTTTTTAGGATTTTTATGGTTTTTAGGTTTTGTATTGTTTTTAGGGATTTTGAGTGTTTTTAGGGTATTTCTAGGTTTTAAGGTTTTTTTTTGGGTTTTTTCAGTTTTTTGAATTTTTTTAGGGTTTTTAAGGTTTTTAGAGTTTTTTAACATTTTAGGGGTTTTGAGGTTTTTTTTAGGTTTTTAGGGGTTTTTATGGTGTTCAGGGGTTTTTCAGGGTTTTTAGGGTTTCTTATTTTCCATGGTTTTTTAGCCATTTTTGAGGATTTTAGAAATTTTGATGGGTTTTAGTGTTTTGTGGGTTTTTAGGATTTTTATGGGATTTTATGTTTTTAGGGTCTTTTGAGTTTTTGGGATTTTTTAGTTTTTAGGGTTTGAAAGGTTTTTTAGAGTATTTTAATGTTTTAAAGTCTTTTAAGGGTCTTTAAAGTTATTTGTGGGTTTTTAGGGTTTATATCGATTTTTAGGGGTTTTTAAGGATTTTGGGGTTCTTTATGAATTTCAAGGGGGGTTTAGGGGTTTTTAAATTTTCATGGATTTTTAAGGATTTTAGGATTTTTATGGATCCTAGGTTTTTTAGGTTATTTAGGGATTGTGATGGTTTTTAGTGTTTTTCATAGGCTTTTAGGGGTTTTCACAGTTTTTAGGGGGTATTTTTGTGTTTTTAGGGGTTTTATGGGTTTTTAGAGTTTTTGAACATTTTTAGGGGTATTAGGTTTTCAGGGGTTTTTTTTAGGGTTTTTAGGGTTTTTTAAGTTTTCGTGGATTTTTTGGTTCTATAGGTTTTTTATGGTTTTAAGGTGTATTTGGGATTTTAAGGGTTTTAGGGGTTTTAAGGGCAGGGAAGGTGTAGGGTCAGGCTAATCCCGACCCCTCAAATTTATTAGAAAAAATATGCATCAGACAAGGTAGGGGAGGGGTCAAACGACCCACACCCAAAAGCCCTGAACAACCCCAAACCCATAAAAACCCAAAACCCATAAAAACACACAAAAGACAAACAAATCATACATTCACAATCATCTCCATCAGCACCTCACTGCCAACCAGCAATCAGCATCTCGCATCACATATTCCAAAAAAAATTTAAACCCCTAAAAATGTTTAAAAATTCTAAAAAACCCTAAAAACCTAAAAAACTCTAAAAACCCTTAAAACACAAAAAGTCTCAAAACCCAAAAACCCTAAAAACCTTTGAAAACCCCTAAAAACTATCAAAATCCCTAAATACCCTAAATACCATAAAAATCCTAAAAATACCTGAAAAATGTAAAAAACCTTAAAATACTGCTCAAAACCATAAAATCCCTAAAAACTTTAAAAACCCAAAAACCCCAAAAACCACTACACACTCTAAAACCCCTTAAAACCTCTAAAAAGCCTAAAACCCCTCAAAACCCCTAAAGATGTTAAAAACAATAAAAATCATAAGAAACCCATAAAAATCCAGGAAAATGTAAAAAACTCTAAAAGACCCAAAAAGACCCTAAAAACTCAAAAAGTCCATAAAACCTAGAGCAAACCCAAAAAGCCTCTGAAAAACCCTAAAACCCCTCAAAATCTCTAAAAAACTTTAAAACCCTAAAAACATAAAAATCCTAAAAAAACCCCTAAAAATCTTTGAAAATGTAAAAATCCCCAAAAACCTTGAAAACCCCCAGAAAACCATAAGTTCCACAAAAAACTGTAAAAAACCTAAAACCCCATAAAAACCAATAAAAACACTAAAAAACCTTAAAACCCTACAAAACATTAAAAACTCTAATAAACCTTACAACCCTAAAAAAATAAAAAAAACCCCTAAAAACCCAAAAAGATCCGAAAACCCTAAAAAACCCTAAAAACCAATCAAAAACCCTAAACCCCCTAAAAATCTCTAAGAACCATGAAAAACACCAAAAACACTAAAAACCTCTAAAAACCTTTAAAAAACCTAAAAAAACATTTCTAGAAAAAAAAGCTTAAAAACCATAAATATAAAGGGAATCTCTAAAAATCCTTTAAACCCCTAAAAAAGTTAAAAAAACTCTAAAAACCCTTAAAACCCATAAAAAAACTCAAAAAACCGTCACACCCCCAAAAGACACTAAAAACATTAAAAACCCTAACCGCCCAAATGCCCTAAAAACCCTAAAAACTATAAAAATACTAAAAAACCCCTAAAAATCCATGAAAACAAAAAAATCATAAAAACAACAAAATAACCTGGAATACCATAAAAACCACTAGAAACTATAAAACCCATTAAAAACCCTACAAATGTTAAAACTTTTAAAAAACATTAAAACATGAAAATACTCAAAAAAAACCATAAATCCAAAAAGAACCTAAAAACCCTAAAAACCCCTAGAAACCCTAACACCACCTAAAAACCCTCAAAAACCATAAAAACCATAAAAATCCAAAAAAATCCAAAAAACAAATGAAAACATAAAAGCCCTAAAAATAATGAAAAACCCCTTAAAACTATAAAAACCCCTAAAACCCTTAAAAAACCCTAAGAACCCATACAAACCCAAAAACCCACTAAACTCTAAAAATCTTTAAAATCCCTAAAAATGTAAAAAAAACTCTAAAAAACCTCAAACCCCTAAACAACTCAAAATAACCCTAAAAACGAAAAAGACCCAAAAATTGTGAAAACCGCTAAAATAACTAAAATCCCTCAAAATATCTAAAAACCCTTAAAACCTTAAAAACCATAAAATTCATAACCCCCCCCCCTTAAAATCAATAAAAATGTAGAAAACCATTAAAAACACTAAAAAATCCCTGAAAAACATAAAAACCACTAAAAACATTCAAAAACAATAAAAACCCAAAAAACGCACTATAAACTCTAAAAACATTTTAAACCCATAAAACCTTTAAAAAAATTTAAAAACCTTAACCCCCCCCCCCAAACACATAAAAAAACCTCTAAAACACAGAAAGACCCTAAATCCCCAAAAAAACACTAAAAACCCGAAAACCCTCGAAAACCCCCAAAAACTGATAAAATCCTATAAAAACCCTAAAAATCAATGAAAAAAATAAAACAACCTAAATACCCTAAATACCCTAAAAAACCATAAACCCATAAGAAGTTAAAAAACCCTAAAACCCATAAAACCCCTAAAACCAAAAAAAACTATAAAAAACTCATGAAACCCCTAAAAACATTTAAAAACTCTAAAAAACCTTAAACGCCCTAAAAAACATAAAAAACCCTTAAACCCCCAAAAGACCCGAAAAAGTCGAAAAACCCTAAAAACCCCTGAAAACCCCCCAAACCCCTCAAAATCTCTGAAAACCATAAAAACCCTAAAAACTATAAAAATTCTAAAAAACCCCAAAAAATCCATGAAAATGTAAAAAAACCCTAAAACCTTAAAAAACCACTAACAACCATGAAAACCCCTTAAAACCTTAAAAACCCTAAAAACACTAAAAAACATTATAACCCTAAAAAACTCAATAAAAACCATAAACCCCCAAAAAGACCCTAAAAACCTTGAAAACCGCTAAAAACCCTAAAACCCCCTGAAAACCCTCAAAATCAATAAAAACGTAAACAACACTAAAAACCATGAAAATCCTAAAAAACCCGTAAAAATCCTTGAAAATGTAAAAACCCTAAAAACCCTGAAAACCACAAAACCCATAAAAACCTTTAAAAAACTAAAAACTAAAATAAACCCTAAAAACTAGTAGAAACTCTAAAAACCCTTTAAACCCCTAAAAAATTAAAAAATTATAAAAAATATTAAAAACCTGAAAAACTCAAAAAATACCCCAAAAAAACCATAAAAATCCTAAAAACACTAAAAACCCTTAAAACCCTAAAACCCCTTAAAACCCCCCTAAAAACCCTAAAACCCCTCAAAATATAAAAACCCTAAAAACCCTAAAATCATAAAAAATCACTAATGATCCATGAATACGTAAAAAACCTTAAAAACCCTAAATATCCCTGAAAGCCAAAAAAAACCCCTAAAACCCTTAAAAACACTAAAACTCAAAAAAAAAACCAAAAAATTCACAAAAAACTCTAAAATCCCTTATAACCCCTAAAAACTTAAAAAAACTCTAAAAAACCTTAAAAGCACTAAAAAGAACCAAAAAAATCATAAATCCAAAAAAACCCTAAAACCCGAAAAACCCTTAAATCCCTTAAAAAACCCAATGCACCCTCAAAATCTATAAAACTCTAAAAAACCTAAAATAAAAAAAAATCCTAAAACCCCCAAAAAATCCATGAAAACATAAAATACCCTAAAAACCTTGAAAAACACCTAAAAACCATAAAACCCCTAAAACCCCTAAAACCCATTAAAACACAAAACAACCCTTAAAATTTAGAAAACTTTTAAACCCTTAAAACCCCTTAAAACAATAAAAAACTATAAAAAACCTTTAAACCCCTAAAAAACTCAAAAAAACCTTAAAACACCAAAACAGGCCCTAAAAACCTGAAAAACCTTAAAAACTCTAAATGCCCCTAAAAACCCCTAAAAACCCTAAAAACTACAAAAAAACCTAAAAAACCCCTAAAAATCCATGAAAATGTAAAAAACCCTAAATACCCAGAAAAAACCTTGAAAACCATAAAAACCCCTAAGAAATTAAAAAAACCTAAAAACCCTAAAAACTCCTAAAACCACTAAAAACTCTAAAAACCCTGAAAACATTAAAAATATTTAAGAAACCAAAAAAACCTAAAAAATTAAAAAAATACTAAAAACCAAAAAGACCCTGAAAACCCTAAAAACCGTTAAAATCCATAAAAACCTAAAAAACCCTAAATAGTACAAAATTGTCAAAATCCCCTAAAAATCCATGAAAATGTAAAAAACCCTAAAAAACCAAGAAAACCCTAAAAACACCTAAAACATTAAAACCCCCAAGATCCTTAAAAACTACTAAAAAAACTCTAAAAAACATCAAAAACCTTAAAATTCTCAAAAAAACCCTAAACACCCAAAAGACCCCAAAATCCCTAAAAACCCCTAAGCCCCTAAATATACCATTAAATACCTGTAAACCCCCTAAAATGTTAAAAAACTACAAAACCCTAAAAACTCAAAAAAACCTTCAAAACCCCCAAAAGACCCTAAAACCCTGAGAAACAATAAAACCATAAAAACTCAAAAAATTGTTGAAAACCCCTAAACCTCCTAACAATACCTAAAAACCCAAAAAAACTCTAAAAATCATAAAAAACCTAAAAAACCTATAAAAATCAATGGGAAGGTAAAAAACCTAATAACCCTAAAAATAATTGAATACCATTAAAACCCTAAAACCCTTAAAACTATAAAACCCCATAAAAACCCTAAAAACCAATAAAAAACTTTAAAAACCTCAAAAAAAATAGACCCTAAAACCCCTAAAAACCCCAAAACTCCTCAAAACCCCAGAAAAACCCCCAAGAACCATCAAAATCCCAAAAAACCCTAAAAGCACTAAAAAACATAAAAATCATAATAAACTCCTAAAAATCCATAAAAATGTAAAAACTCTAAAAACCCCAAAAACAATAAAACCCCTAAAAACATTTAAAAACAAAAAAAACCCAAAAAACAAATAAAAACTCTAAAAACCCATAAAACCCCTAAAAATATTATAAAACTCTTAAAATCCTTGAACCCCCTAAAAACAAAAAAAAACACTGAAAACCCAAAATGACCCTAAAAACCCTAAAAAATCATAAAAACCCTACAAACACCTGAAATCCCCTAAACCCCCTCAAAATCACTAAAAATTCAAAAAAACCTATAATCCATAAAAATCCTAAAAATCCATAAAATCCATGAAAATTTAAAAAACCCTAAAAACCCATTTAACCCCAAAAAACCAAAAAACCAAAAAACCCCTAAAAACCACAAGAAACCTAAAAACCAGTAAAAAATAAAAAAAACCCATAACCCCTAAAAACGTTAAAAAACTCTAAAAAACCATAAAAATACAAAAAACTAACAAAAAACCATAAAACCCTAAAAAGATCCTAAAACCCATAAAAATTGTCAAAACCCCTCAAAATCCCTAAATCCTTAAATGCCCGCGGGGGCTGGGTGAGTTGGTTCAAGGTGGTGGCGACCCGTCACTGAGGTTCCGGGTTCGAGTCCTCACAAAGGCAACGCGCACCATTTGTCAGCGAACCACTCGTCCCCTCGACTCCGTGGGAACTGGCCCAAGCCCAAGGGTTGGCCACCTTGGGCCTAGCTGGGGGCGTGCGGCGCGCAGGTGGGCAGGCCTGCCCTATACCTCGTTACCCATACAACACGTTTGGTTTGGGTGCTGCGGTATGGTTTGAGGTACAGAAGCTGGTGGTCCTGTTTTGCTACTGCTAGGTGCTGGTCAGGTGCTGCTTGCTGTCTGACTGGTCTGATGTGTGCTGGCCTTTGGAACCTGAGATGTTGGATAGCTGATTGGATGGATTGTGAGGATACTGATGTTTATGCTTGGTTAGGTGATGTTGGTTGCTGGAATATGAGCTATGACAGGCTGGAAGATGTCTGGTTTGGTATTACTAGATGTTTCTGGATGTCTGCCTTGGTCGGCTTTTGTGTGTTTTTTTGGTACTGGTGCTGGATGCTGGTGTTGGCTGGTCTGGTTATGTGGATGCCGCTGGATGCTGGTGTTGGCTGGTCTGGTTGTGTGGATGCTGCTGTGATGTTTGGTATTGGTGCTGGATGCTGGTGTTGGCTGAGCAAGATGTGTGGAAGCTGCTGTTGTGTTTTGTTTTGTGTCTTTTTCTCTGTCTTTGTTTTCTTTTTTGATTTTCCTTTTTTGGGTCTTTTACTGTGAAGGGTTTTTGGGTGTGGGTCGTTTGACTCCTCCCCTCCCTTGTCTGCTGTGTCTTTTTCTTCTTAATAAATTTGAGGGGGCCGGGAATAGCCCGACCCTCACATCTTCTTTGCCCTAAATCCTTAAAAAGCCCTAGAAACCATAAAAATCCTAAAACCCCCCAAAAATCCACAAAATGTAAAAAAAACCCCTAAAAACCCTGAAAAACTCTTGAAAACCAAAAAAAATCCCCATAAAACCTTAAAAGCCTAAAAACCCATAAAACCCCAAAAAAGAAAAGAAAAACTCCAAAAACCCTTAAACCACTAAAAACGTTAAAAAACCTAAAAAAATCCCTAAAAACTCAAAAAACCCATTTATACCTAAAAGTCCCTAAAACCCTAAAACCACTGAAAAACCCCAAAAACCTTCAAAAATCCATAAAACCCTAAAAGTCCCTAAAGACTATAAAAATTATAAAAAAACCTAAAAATCCATGAAAACGTAAAACACCTTAAACACCCTTAAAAACTCCTACAGACTCTAAAAACCCCTAAAAACGTTAAAAAACCCTAAAAACTCATAAAAACCACTAAAAACTATAAAAACCATTTAAAACCCTAAAAATGTTAAAAATAATAAAACACCTTAAACCCCCTAAAAATGTTTAAAAACCATAAAAACCCTAAAACCCATAAATACCCAAAAACCCACTGAAAACTCTAAAAACCCTGAAAATCCCAAAAACATTAGAAAATTATAAAAAACTATAAAACCCCTAAAAAATAAAAAAAAATGACCCTAAAAACCTTGAAAACCATAAAACCCATAAAAACCCCTAAAAATTCTAAAAACTCTCAAGCTCACCAAGAAACCTAAAAACCATACAAATCCTAAAAAACCTCTAAAACCCCTAAAACCCTTAAAACTCCTAAAAACCCATAAAAACCCATAAAACCCCTAAAACCCAATAGATACACTAAAAACCCTTTAAACCCCTAAAAACGTTAAAAACCATAAAAAATATTAAAAAAACATAAAAACTCAAAAAAAAACCCAACAAACACCTTAAAATCTTTAAAAAACCCTAAAAGCCTTAAAAACTCTTTAAAACCCTCAAAATATCAAAAAACTGATAACCCTTAAAACCATAAAACCCCTAAAACCCTTAAAAACACTAAAAACCCATAAAAACCAAAACAAACCACTAAAAACAATAAGAATTCATAAACCCCTGAAAATGTTAAAAAACACCAAAAAAACTCTAAAAACTCAATGAAAACTTAAACCCCCAAAAGACCCTAAAACCTCTAAAAACCATAAAAATCCTAAGAAACCCCTAAAAAACCAGGAAAATGTAAAAAACACAAAAAACCTTAAAAACCCCCTTAAAACCATATAACCCCTAATAATAAAAAAACTCTAAAAACCCAAAAGACCATAAAACCCCAAAAGTCCCTTAAAAATCGAAAAAACCTTAAAACCCATAAAACCCCTCAAAATCCCTAAAAACCCTAAAAACCCCTAAAAACCATAAAAATCCTAAAAAACCCCTAAAAATCCATCAAAACGTAAAAACCTCTAAAAACGCTGAAAAACTCTTTGAAAACCACAAAACCCCTAAAAACCTTAAAAACCCTAAAAAACCATAAAACCCCTAAGAAACCACTAAAAACACTAAAAATCCCCCAAACCCCTAAAAATGTTAAAAAACCCTTTAAAATCTTAAAAAACTCAAAAAACCCCAAAAAACCAAAAAAATCCTGAAAAAAAGAAAAACCCCTCAAATTCCCTAAAAAGCTAAAAAACCCAAAAAACCATAAAAATCCAAAAATACTCCAAAAAATCCATGAAAACATAAAAAACCCTAAAATCAATGAAAAACCCCTGAAAACCATAAAACCCCTAAAACCTTTAAAACCCCTAAAACCACATAAAAACCCAAAATCCCACTAAAACCCCTAAAAATGTTAAAAAAACTCTAAAAAACTCTAAAAAACCTTTAAATTGCTAAAAAACTCAAAAAAGACCCTAAAAAATAAAATGACTCTAAAAACCCTAAAAACCCCTGAAAACCCCTAACCCCCTCAAAATCCCTGAAAACCATAAAAACCCCCAAAACCATAAAAAGCCCCTAAAATCCATGAAAACGTAAAACCCCTAAAAACCTCTAAAAACCCTGAAAACCCTGAAACCCATAAAGACCCCCAAAGACCTTAAAAACCCTAAAAAATAATAAAAATCCTAAAATCCATGAAAAACTCTAGAAACTATTAAAACCCCTAAAAACGTAAAAAACTCTGAAAACATTAAAAACCCTAATAAATAGAAGAAAAAAATCCTAAAAACCTAAAAGAGCCTAAAAACCATAAAACCCCTAAAAACCTTTAAATCCCTGAAAAAAACTTAAGGAAAACCCTAAAAACCCAAGAATGCCCTAAAAACCTCTAAAATCCCTAAAAACCCTCAAAATCCGTAAAACCATAAAAACTCAAAAAACCATAAAATTACTAAAAACCTCTAAAAATTCATGAAAATGTAAAAATCCATGAAACCTATAAAAACTCCTAAAAACCATAAAAATCCCTAAAATCTTATAAAAACCATAAAACCACAAAAAAATTAAAAACACTTGAAACCCCTAAAAACGTTAAAAGACTCCAAAAATATTAAAAATCCTAAAAAACTCAAAAAACCCCTAAAAACACAAAAGACCCTAAAAAACAAGAAAACCCATAAAAACCCTAAAAACACTTGAAAACTCATGAAAACACTCAAATCCCTAAAAAACCTTTAAACCATAAAATCGTAAAAACTCCTCAAAAATACATGAAAACGTAAAAAATCCTAAAAACCCCTTCAAAACCATAAAACCCCCCAAAAAATCTCAAACCCCTAAAAACCCTTAAAAACCACTAAAAATCCATAAAACCCTAAAAACTACTGAAAACTCTAAAAACCCTAAAAACCCCTAAAAATGTTTAAAAACTCTAGAAACCTATAAACCCTGAAAAACTCGAAATAACCCTAAAATCCCCCCAAAGACCCTCAAAACCCTAAAAATATCTGAATACCATAAAACCCCCTAAAAGACCCAAACCCCCCCCCCTAAAAATACCTAAAAATCCTAAAAGCCTAAAAACTATAAAACCCTAAAAAACTCAAAATAACCCTAAAAACCCTGAAAACCCCCTAAAAACCACAAAACCTATAAAAACTATAAAAACCCTAAAAATCCATAAAATCCCTAAAAACCCATTAAATACTCTAAAAACACTTTAAACCCCTAAAAACAATAAAAAACTAAAAAACCCTAAAACCCAAAAAGACCCTAGAAACATTAAAACCCCTCAAAATCCCTAAAAATGCTAAAACCCTAAAAATAATAAAATCCTAAAAAACCCTAAAAATCCATAAAAATCAATAAAAACTTAAAAAACAAAAAAAACCAATAAAAACCCCAAAACCCTGTAAAACCTCCAAAAACCCTTAAAACCCCTAAAAATGTAAAAAACTCTAAAAAACCATGAAACGCTAAAACACTAGAAAAACCCTAAAACCCCTAAAAGACCCTAAAAACCCTGAAAAACCATAAAACCCCTTAAAAACTCTAAAGGCCCTCAAAAACCCTAAAAAATATAAAAATCCTAAAAAAACCCTAAAAATCTATGAAAATGTAAAAAGCCTAAAAACCCTAAAAACCTAGAAAACCATAAAACCCATAAAAATCTTAAAAAAACAATAAAAACTCAAAAAACCCTTAACACCCCTAGAAATGTTAAAAAAGTATAAAACCCTAAAAACTCAGATTAACCATAAAAACTCAAAAAATCCTAAAAAACCTGAAAACCCTAAAAACCATAACCCCCCTCCCCCCTCTGAAAGACCCTAAAAACCATCAAAATCCTAAAAACCATAAAAATCATAAAAAACACATAAAAATTAATGAAAATGAAAAAAAATAAAAAGCCTGAAAAAGCCCTAAAAACCATAAAACCCCGAAAAAAACCTTTAAACCCCTAATAACCCATGAAAACCATAAAAACATTAAAAACTCTAAAAACCCTTTAAAACCCTAGAAAAAAAATAAAACCCTAAAAACCTAAAAACCCACTAAAAACCCTAAAGACCCACAAATTCCCTAAAAACCCTAAAAGCCCTAAAAACCATAAAAATCCAAAAATCCCTAAAAATCTATGAGAATTTTAAAAACCCTAAAACCATGAAAGGTCCTTGAAAACCATAAAACTCCTAAAAACAATAAAAACCCAAAAAACCAATAAAAAATCTATAGAACCACTAAAAACTATAAAAATGTTAAAAAGTTCTGAAAAACCTTAAAACCGTAAAAGCCCATAAAGAATAAAAATCCAAAAAAACCCCTAAAATAAATAAAAATGTAAAAACAATAAAAACTCTTAAAACCCCCCAAAACCAGAAGAACCCTTAAAAACCATAAAAACCAATAAAAAAACAAAACCATTAAAACCCCTAAAAATGTTAACAAACCTTAAAAACTCTAAAAACTCAAAAAAACCCAAAAATCCCTAATAGACCATAAAAACCCTGAAAATACCTTAACCCCATAGAAACCCTAAAATACCTTTAGAATACCTAAAACCCCTCAAAACCCTTAAAATCCCTAAAAACCATAAGAACCATAAAAATCCTAAGAAAACCCTAGAATTTCATGAAAATGTAAAAAACCATAAAAACCCTAAACCCCCTTAAAATAATAAAATCCCTTAAAAACCATAAAACCCTAAAAACTAATAAAAAACTCTTAAAAACCACTAAAAACTAAAAAGCCTTTAAACCCCTAAAAACGTTAAAAAATATAACAACCCTTAAAACACTTAAAAATAAAAAAACACTAAAAATCCGAAAGACCTTAAAATCTCTGAAAACTCCATTAAAACACTAAAAAACCACTAAATAATCTAAAATCCCTTAAAATCCCTAAAACCCAAAAAAAAACCACAAAAACCCCAAACCCATCAAAATCCCTAAAAAACCTAAAAACCATAAAAAAACTGAAACCCAATTAAAAAACTATGAAAACGTAAAAAATCCTAAAGACCCTAAAAAAACCATGAAAACCATAAAACCCCTAAAAACTGAAAAAACTGTAAAAACCCATATAACCCCTAAAACACACTAAAACATTAAAAAAACTCAAAAAACCATTAAAACCCATTAAAACCTAAAAAAACCCTAAAAACCCAAAAAACAACAAAATCCTAAAAACCCCTAAAAATCAATGAAAACATAAAACACCCTAGAAACCATGAAAACCCCTAAAAACTCTAAAAACCCTTAAAACCCTAAAAAAGTTAAAAAAAACTCTAAAAACCTTTAAAACCCAAAAAAACTAAAAAAACCATAAAACCCCGAAACGACCCTAAAAACCCTGAAAATCCTAAAAACCCCTAAAAACCATAAAACCCATCAAAATATCTAAAGACCATAACAAACCTTAAAAACCATAAAATACAAAAAAAAACCCTAAAAATCCATGGAAACCAAAAAAAGGCATAAAAACCATGAAAAAACCCTGAAAACCATGAAACCCCTTAAAAACATTAAAAACCCTAACAAACCACTAAAAACTCTAAAAACAATTAAAACCCCTAAAAACGTAGAAAACTCTAAAAATCCTTTACAACCCGAAAAAACCAAAAAGACCCTAAAACCCCTGAAAGCTCAAAAAACCTTAAAACCCCAAAAAACCATAAAAAAGCCTCTAAATACTCTAAAAACCCTAAAAACCCTAAAAACCCCTAAAAACAATAAAAAACTCTAAAAAACCTTAAAAACCCTCAAAACTCTAAAACCCCCTAAAAACCCCTAAAGACCCTAAAAACCCTAAAAACCCCAGAAAAACTTTTCAAATCCCAAAAAACCCTAAAAACCTATAAACCATAACAATCCTAAAAAACCCCTAAAAATCAATGAAAACATAAAAAATCCTAAAAACATTGAAAACTCTCTAAAAATCATAAAAACCCCTAAACGTTAAAGACCCTAAAACCACTAAAAACTCTAAAAACCCTTAAAACCCCTAAAAATGTTAAAAAACTCTAACAAACCCTAAAAATCCTAAAAAACAAAAAAAAACAGTCAATATCTAAAAACACCCTAAAGACCTTGAAAAACCCCGAAAACCCAAAAACACTTGAAAAACACTAAAACCACCCAAAATCCCAAAAAACCCAAAAAACACTAAAAAATATAAAAAACCCCTAAAAATCAATGAAAATGTAAAAAACCCTGAAAAACCCCTAAAACAATAAAAATTCTTAAAACCATGAAAAACCCACTAAAATTTTTTAAAAACCCTTTAAACCCCTAAAATTATTGAAAAACTCTAAAAATCCTTAAAAACCCTAAAAACACAAAAAAACCCTAAAAACTCAAAAAGACCCCAAAAACCCTAAAAACTCCCTAAAAACACTAAAAACACTCATAATCCCTAAAAAACCTATGAAACTATAAAAAAATAACCAAAAAACACTAAAATGCATGAAAATGTAAAAAGCCCTAAAAATCCTGAAAAACCCCTGAAAATCATAAAAACCCAAAAACCCCTAAAAACCCCAAAAAACCTTAAAAACCCAAACAAACCATAAAAACAAAAAAAACTGACAGAAAACTCTAAAGACACTTAAAACCCATAAAAAGGTTAAAAATTATAAAAAACCTTTAAAACCCAAAAAAACTCAAAAATACCCTAAAACCCAAAAAAACTCAAAAATACCCTAAAACCCCAAAAGACCATAAAAATCCTGAAATCCCCTAAAACCCCAAAAAACCCTTAAAAACCCTAAAAACCATAAAAATCCTAAAAATCCCCTAAAAATCAATGAATAAAAAACCGTAAAAACCTTGAAAACCCCTGAAAGCCATAAAAATCCAAAAAACCTTTAAAACCTTAAAACCTATAAAAACCCTTAAAAACCCACTAAAAACTCTAAAACCCTTAAAAACCCTAAAAAAACTCAAAAAACCCTAAAAACACAAAAAGACCCTGAAAACCCCTACAAACCATAAAAACCCCAGAAACCCCTCAAAATCCCTAAAAAACCTAAAAACCCATAAAAGCAAAAAATATCCAAAAAACCTATAAAAACTAAGAAAACCCTAAACCCCATAAACCCCCTAAAACATTAAAAAACTCAAAAAAACCTTAAAACCCATAAAAACTCAAAGAACCCCTAAAAACCCAAAAAAAACTAAAAACCATAAAAACCATAAAAAAACTAAAAAACCCAAAAAAAATCCATAAAAACTTAGAAAACCTAAAAACCCTAAAAAACCCAAAAAACTATAAAACCCATAAAAACCTCTAAAACCCTAAAAACTGATAAAACCATAAAAAACTCTAAAAACCATTAAAACCCCTAAAAACCTTAAAAAACTCTAAAAAACCTTAAAACCCCTAAAACTAGAAAAACCAAAAAAGACACTAAAAACCTTGAAACCCCATAAAAATATTTGAAACCCGTAAAAAAGCCCCTAAAAAATCCTAAAAATCCTAAAACCCTCTAAAAATCTATCAAAATGTAAAAAACATTAAAAACCTTGAAAGCCCCTAAAAAGCATAAAAACCCGTAAAAATCATAAAAAACCCTAAAACCCCATAATACTCTAAAACCCCAATAAAACTCTAAAATTCTTTAAAACCTGAAAAATGTAAAAAAAACATTAGAAGACCATGAAACCATAAAAAATTCACAAAACCCCTAAAAACCCGGAAAAACCAGAAAACCCCAAACAGCTCCTAAAAAGCAATAAAACCCCTCAAAATCCCTAAAAACCCTAAAAATCCTAAAAACAATAAAAATGCTATAAAACCCCTTAAAATCTTTTAAAAAGTAAAAAACCCAAAAAAAACCGAAAAACCCCTGAAATACATAAAAACCCCTAAAAACCATAAAAACCCAAAAAAACCAAAAAACCCAAAAAAAAACATAAAAACCTAAAAACCCACTAAAAATAAAAAAAACCATTAAAACCGATAAAATGCTAAAAACTCTAAAAACACCTTAAATACCCTAAAAAACTTAAAAAATCCTTAGAAACCCAAAAATACCCTAAAAATCCTAAAACCCCTAAAAATTATAAAAACCACCCAAAAACCCTCATAATACCAGAAAACGCAAAAAAACTCTAAAAACAATAAAAAAACTAAAAACCCTTTAAAATACCTAAAACCTAAAAAACACTAAAAACCTTAAAAGATCCAAAAAAACAAAAAAACCCTAAAAACCAAAAAAACCAAAAAAACCCTAAAAACTCATAAAAAATAAAAAACCACTAAAACTCTAAAACATTTTAAAATACTAAAAACATTAAAACCACTAAAAAAACCTTAAAAACAAAAAAAACACTAAAAAACCCTAAAACCCAAAACAAGCCTAAAAACCCTGAAAACACCTAAAAGCCATAAAAACCCCTAAACCCCCCCCCCCCAAAAAAACCCCTCAAAATCCCTAAAAACACCAAACCCCTAAAAAACCCAAAAAAACTTAAAACCCTAAAAACATCAAAATCCCTAAAAACCCTAAAAAACCCTAAAAACCATAAAAATAAAAAAACCCCTAAAAATCGATGAAAACGTACAAAACACTAGAAACCCTGAAAAACCTCTTAAAACCATAAAACCCCTAAAACATTAAATAATCCAAAAAACACTAAAAACTCTAAAAACCCTTAAAACCCCTAAAAATGTTAAAAAACTCTAAAGACCTTAAAACCATAAAAAACTCAAAAATCCCTAAAACCCAAAAGCTCCCTGAAAATCTTAAAAAACACTAAAAACACCTGAAAACCCTAAGAACCCTCAAAATCCCTTAAAACGCTAAAAAACCCGTAAAACCCATAGATATCATAAAAACCCCTAAAAATCTTAAAAACATTAAACCCTTAAAAATATGAAAAACCCCTGAAATCCATAAAAACTCCTAAAAACCTTTTAAACCTCTAAAAACTCACTAAAAACTCTAAAAAACCTTTAGACCCCTAAAACGGTAAAAACTGTAAAAAACTTTAAAATCCCTAAAAACCCAAAAGACCCTAAAACCCCTAAAATCCTTTGAAAAATAATAAAAACCCTTAGAATCCATAAAATCCCTAAAAACCATACAAATCCTAAATTCCTCTAGAAAAACATGCAAATATAAAAACCCAAAAACCTAGAAAATCCCCTGAAAACTATAAAAACTCCTAAAAACCATAAAAAACTCTAAAAACCCATAAAAAATTTAAAACCCACAAAAATATAAAAACCCTTAAAACCCCTAAAAATATTAAAAATATATAAAAGGCATAAAAATTCTACAAAACTCCAAAAAACCTAAAAACCCAAAAAGACCTTAAAAACCCTTAAAACCCTCAAGATCCACAAAAACCTATAAAACACTAAAGACCAAAACAATCATAAAATTCCCCTACAAATCTATGAAAAATGTAAAAAACCCTAAAACCCTAAAAAACCCCTTAAAACTGTAAAACCCCAAAATACCATAAGAAAAACCCCAAAACCCTTGAAAAACATAAAAACCACTAGAAACCTTAAAAACCCCCAAACCCCTAAAAACTATAAAACCAACTAAAAACTCTAAAACCCTTTAAACCCCAAAAAACATTGAAAAACCATAAAAACCCTAAAAAACTCAAAAATAACACTTAAAACCCCAAAAGACCCTAAAACTCCTAAAAACCCCTAAAAACCCAAAAAAACCTATGAAAAACACTAAAACCCTCAAAATCCATAAAAACCCTAAAAAACCCTAAAAAACCCTAAAAACCATAAAAAACCTAAAAACCCACTAAAAACATGAATATGTAAAAAAACACTAAAAACCTTCAAAAATACCCTGAAAACTTTAAAAACAACTAAAAACTATAAAAAATATTTAAAACCCTAAAAATGTTAAATACTTTAAAAACCTTAAAAACCCAAAAAAAAACCCCTAAAACTCAAAAAACCCCTAAAAACACTTGAAAAATCCTAAAACCTTCAAAATCCCTCAAAACCATAAAACCACCAAAAACATTAAATCCTAAAAAACTCCTAAAAATCCACGACAAAGTTAAAAATCCTAAAAAACCTAAAAAAATTAGAAAACCATAAAGCCCCAAAAAACCATAAAAACCCTAAAACCTCCTAAAACCCAAATAACAACTAAAAACTAGAAAACCCCTTGAACCCCAAAAAAAATGTTAAAACACTCTAAAAACCTTAAAACAACTAAAAACATTAAAAAAGCCTACAAACCCCAAAATATCCAAAAAAAACCCTAAAAACCTAAAAACCCCTAAAGCCGAATAACCCCAAAAGACGTTAAACCCTAAAAAACCCTAAAGCATCAAAGTCTTAAAAACCCCCAAAAAATTCAAGAAAACGTAAAAACCCCTAGAAACCCTGAAAACCCCCTAAAGCCTTAAAAAACACTAAAAACCAACTAAAAACTCTAAAAAAACATTAAACCCCTAGAAATGTTAAAAAAAAATCTAAAAACCATAAAACCCTTATAAAACACCAAAAAACCCTAAAAACCTATGAAAACCCTCAAAGTCCCTAAAAACCAAAAAAAACATAAAAATCCTAAAACCCCTAAAAATCCATGAAAACTTAAAAAACCCTAAAAACCATGAAAAACTCCTAAAAACCCCTAAAAACCTTAAAAACACATAAAAACACATAAAAACCCCTAAAATGTTAAAAAACTCTTAAAAACTTAAAAACTCTAAAAATACCCAAAAAACCCAAAAAGACCCAAAAAAATCTAAAAAACCCAAAAAACCCACAAAATCCCAAAAAAACCCAGTAAACCTAAAAAACCAAAAAAATCCTAAAAATCAATGAAAACATAGAAAACCCTAAAAGCCCTGAAAAATACCTGAAAACCATAAAACCCCTAAAAATCATTAAAACACTAAAAACCAATAAAACCCTAAAAAATAGTAAAAACTCAAAAAACCCTTATAACCCTATAAACGTTAAAAACTATAAAAAACCTTAAAAAACCTAAAAAACTGGAAAAACCCAAAAACCCAAAAGACCATAAAAACCCTAAGAAACCCTAAAAACCCCTAGAAACCTCCAGAACCCTCAAAATTCCTAAAACCCTAAAAAACACTAAAAACCATTGAAATCCTAAAACCCAAAAAATCCATGAAAATGTAAAAAACCCAAAAACATTAAAAAACCCCAAAAACCAAAAGACCCCTAAAAATCCCTAGAAACCATGAAAACGTAGAAAACCCTCAAACCATAAAAACCCCTAAAAACCTTAAAAACCCCTAAAAACCCTAAAAACAACCAAAAAATATAAAAACCTTAAAAACTTCTAAATACATTAAAAACACTAAAAACCTTAAAACCCCTATTTTTTTTAAAAAAACCCCTAAAAACCCAAAAGACACTAAAAACGCTAAAAAACCCCTAAAAACCAGAAAAATCATTAAATTCCTAAAAAACACAAAAAATCTATGAAAACGTAGAAAACCTTCAAAACCCTCAAAACCATAAAAACCCCTAAAAACCTTAAAAAACCCATAAAACCCATAAAAAAAATCTAAAAAACCTTTAAACCCCTAAAAACATTAAAAAACAATAAAAACCCTTAAAACCCTAAAAATTTCAAAATAACCCTAAAAACCAAAAAAGACACTAAACACCCAGAAAGACCCTAAAAATCTCTGAAAAAACATAAAATCCTCAACATCCCTAAAAACCCTAAAAATCCTAAAAACCATAAAATGCTTTTAAAACTCTGAAAAATCCATGAAAATGTAAAAAGAACTAAAAACCCTAAAACCCCCTCAAAACTATAAAAACCCCTAAAAACCTTAAAAACCCGAAAAACCCATAAAACCCTAAAAAACAACTAAAAACTCTAAAAACCCTTTAAACCACTAAAACGTTAAAAAAACTCTAAAAACCATAAAACCCTAAAAATCACATAAAACCCCTAAAAACCAAAAAAGACCCTAAAAACCCTGGAAAACACTAAAAACCCAAAACCCCTGAAAAACCCTAAAATCCGTATAAAACCCTAAAACCCATAAAAATCCTAAAAACCCCCTAAAAATCCATGAAAACGTAAAAAATAATAAAAACCTTAAAAAAACCCCTTGAAAACCATAAAACCCCCTAAAAACATTAAAAACCCATAAAACCCTTAAAGGCCGCCAAATCCTCTAAAAACCCTTAAAACTCCTAAAAACATTAAAATAGTCTAAAAATCTTAAAACCCCCAAAAACTGAAAAAGCATCCCTAAAAACCCTTAAAACTACTAGAAACATTAAAATAGTCAAAAAAATTTAAAACCCCAAAAAACTCAAAAAACATCCCTAAAAAGGCCCAAAGACAGTAAAAACCCCGAAAACCCCTTAAAACTATGAAAACCCACAAAACCCCTGAAAATCCCTAAAATCCCTAAAAACCATAAAAACAAAAAAATCCAAAAAAAAACCCTCAAAATCTTTGAAAACTTAGAAAACCCTAAAAAATCATTAAAACCTTAAAAACCCTACAAACCATAAAAACCTTAAAACCCCATAAAAACCCTATATACCCACTAAAACTCTAAAACCCCTTTAAACCCCTAAAAACATTAAAAAT
Source organism: Viscum album (assembly GCA_963277665.1). Lineage (NCBI taxonomy): Eukaryota > Viridiplantae > Streptophyta > Magnoliopsida > Santalales > Viscaceae > Viscum > Viscum album. The sequence goes on along the minus strand of OY728156.1, from coordinate 1,772,179,830 downwards.
CTCTAAAAAACCTTATAAACCATAAAAAACTCAAAAAGAAAACCCTAAAACCCCAAAAGGACCATAAAACCATGAAAGACACTAAAAAGCCTAAAATCCTGGAAAACCCCGTAAAACCCCTCAAAATCCCTAAAACCCCTAAAAATCCATAAAAATCCTAAAAAATCCTAAAAAATCCTAAAAATCAAAGAAGACATAAAGAACCCTAAAAATCCCAGAAAAACCCTTGAAAACCATAAAACCCCCTAAAACCTTTAAAAATCCTTAAAATACCTAAAAACTTTAAAAAACTCTAAAAACCTTAAAAACCCTAAAAAACTCATATCAACCCTAAAAATCTAAAAAGACCCTAAAACCCCTAAAAATCAATGAAAATGTAAAAAACCCTGAATAACCTCTGAAAACCATAAAACCCCTAAAAATCCTTAAAAACCCTAAAAACCAATGAAAAACTCAAAAAAACATTAAACCCCATAAAAACGTTAGAAACTCTAAAAACCTAAAAACCCTAAAAAACTCATACAAAAACCTAAAAACCAAAAATGACCCTAAAATCCTTGAAAACCCCAAAAAACCCATGAAAAAAACATAGAAATAGTAAAAATCCCAAAAACCCCAAAAAACCAAAAAAAAAATCCAAAAAACACCGCTAAAAATCCATGAAAACTTAAAAATACCTAAAAAGCCTAAAAAGCCACTGAAAACCATAAAAATCCCTAAAAACCATTGGAACCCTAAAAACATATAAAAACCATAAACCACTAAAAACTCTAAAAAACCTTAAAATCCTTGAAAAGGTTAAGTAACTCTAAAAAACCTTAAACCCCAAAAAAAACTCATAAAAAACCTAAAACCAAAAAAGTACCCAAAAAACACCTAAAACCCCTTAAAACCCTCAAAATCCCAAAAAACCATAAAAAATGCTAAAAACCACAAAAAATCCATGCAAACATAAGAACCCTAAAAACTCATGAAAACCATAAAACCCCTAAAAACCTTAAAAAACCCTAAAAACCACTAAAAACTCTAAAAACACTTAAAACCCCTTAAAGGTTAAAATAATCTAAAAAACCTTTAAACCCCTCAAAAACAATAAAAAACCCTAATAACCCCAAAAGGAATCTAAAAACCCTAAACAACCGTAAAAACACCTAGAAAACCCTAATACCCCTTAAAATCCCAAAAAACCCAAAAAACCCCTAGAAACCCTAAAAATCATAAAAAATCAACAAAAATTAATAAAAACACAAAAAACCTAAAAAACCCTGAAAACCCCTTGTAAACATAAAACCCCTAAAAACCAAAAAAACCCTAAAAACCCACTAAAACTCTAAAAACCCTAAAACCCCAAAATACATAAAAAACATCTAAAAAACTTTAAAACCCCCAAAAAATTAAAAAAAACCTTAAAACCCCAAAAGTCCCTAAAACCCCAAAAGACCGTAAAACCCTGAAAAACCCTAAAAACATAGAAAAACCCTAAAACCCAAAAAATTCCTAAAAACCCTAAAAAATTAAAAACCAAAAAATCCTTAAAAAACCCAAAAAAACCATAAAATTTTAAAATACCCTAAAAACCCTGAGAATACCCTTAAATCCATAAAATCCCATAAAACCCCTAAAATGTTAAAAACTATAAAAAAACCTTAAAAACAATTTAGAACTCGAAAAACCACTAAAAACCCAGAAAGACCCTAAATACCCTGAAAAAAACTTAAAACCCCTTAAAACCCCAAAAACCGTCAAAATCCAAAAAACCCTAAAAAACTGTAAAATCCAAAAAAAATCCCAAGAAACCCCTAAAAATCCAACCGTAAAAACCCCTGAAAACCATAAAAACACTAAAACCCTAAAAAATAATTAAAAACTCTAAAAACCCATAAACCCCCTAAAAACGATAAAAACTCTAAAAACCTAAAAGACACAAAAACACTAATAACCGAAAAAGACCATAAAAACCCAGAAAAACCCCAAAAGCTATAAAAACCCTTGAAAACCCATGAATACCCCTAAAACCCCTCAAATTCCCTAAAACCCTATAAAACCCTAAAAAAAATAAAAATCCTAATAATCCTTCAAAATCCATGAAAAAGTAAGAAACCCTAAAAACTCTTAAAACAATAAAAACCCCATCTTAAAAACCCATAAAAACCCTAACAGGGATGGATTGCTACGGAGGGTTTGGCAGTGGGAATCCGCTTGAGCTGGCCGTTGGTAGGGAAGAAGAGTTGCTGGGGTTTGGAAGCTGGTCAGTGTTATGGGATGCTTGTTCTGTTTGGCTGGGTGATGCGGTTGGAGATGCTGCTAAGCGATGTTGTGGCTGTGAAGACTGGATTATGCTGGATGCTAGACATGGTGAGATTGGAGGCCGGTCATTACTTGGTTGTGAGCTGCTGGATGCTGGTTGATGATGGTGATGAAGAGGGTTGCTGCTTGTTGTTGTGTGTTTTTCGGCTTGGGTTTATTTTTCTTATTTTCTTTTGATTTTTTTGTTTTTTTTTTGTTTTTTTGGCGTGGGTTGTAAGGGGTTTTGGGTGTGGGTTGATTGACCCCTCCCCTCCCTTGTCTGCTGAGTCTCTTTTTTCTTTCTAATAAATTTGGGGGGGCCGGGAATAGCCCGAACCTCGCATCTTCCTTGCCCTAAAAATGTTAAATTCTTTAAAAACCCTTAAAAACTCAAAAAACCCTTAAAACCTAAAAAGACCTGAAAAACACGAAAAACCCGAAAAACCCAAAAAACCCCTAAAAGCCCTAATAATCCCCAAATGCCCTAAAACAACTAAAAATGCTAAAAACCCTAAAAATATTTAAAAACCCAAAAAATCCATGAAAGCAAAAAATCCCTAAAAATCCCAAAAAACTTTTAAACACCATCAAAACCCATAAAAATACAAAGAAACCACTAAAAACTTTTAAAACGTTTAAACCCCTAAAAACATTAAAAAAACTCTAAAAAACCTTAAAAATCCTAATAACAAAAAAATCCTAAAAACCTCAAAAGATCGGAAAAACCTTGGAAAACCATAAAAATATTTAAAATCCCTAAAAATAATTAAATCCCTAAAAACCCATGAAAACGTAAAAATCCTAAAACCATGAAAACCCCATGAAAACCATAAAAACCCTAAAAATCCACTAAAATCTCAAAAAGCCCTTTAAACCCCTAAAAATGTTAAAAATCTCTAAAAAACCGTAAAACCCCTAAAAAACTCAAAAAACCCTAAAAACACAAAAATAACCTGAAATACCTGAATAACCCTAAAAAAACCTAAAAGCCCCGGAATACTATAAAAAACACCTAAATATCTAAAACCCCTAAACCCCCCAAAACCCATAAAACACTAAAAAAACTCAAAAAAATCCCTAAAAACCCAAAAGACACTAAAAACCCTGAAAACACTAAAAAACCCTGAAAACCCCAAAAAAAACACACAAAATCCCTAAAAACCCTAAAAACCATAAAATTCGTAAAAAGCACCTAAAAATCCATGAAAATATAGAAATCCCTAAAAATACTAAAAAACCCCTAAAACCTATAAAACCCCCTAAAACCCATAAAAATCCTATAAACCCATAACAACCCCCAAAACCACTATAAACTCTAACCTCAAAGCCCCTAAAAACATCAAAAAACTCTAAAAAAACTTAAAACACCTAAAAAACTAATAAAAATCATAAAAACCAAAAAATACCCAAACACCCTAAAAATAACAGAAAAAAAAAACTAAAAACCCTCAAAACCCTAAAAATCATAAAAAACCCCAAAACCCAAAAAAGTCCAAAAAAACCTAAAAACCATGGAAAAAACCTGAAAAAAATAAAGCCCCTAAAAACCAAAAAACCCATAAAAACTCACAAAAACCACTACAAACTCTAAAAAACTTTAAAACTCTTAAAAATGTTAAAAACACTAAAAACCCTTAAAGACCCTAAAAACTTAAAAAAAAACCCCAAGAAACCCAAAAAGACCCTAAAAACCTTAAAAATTCCTAAAAACCCTATTGAACATAAAAATCCTAAGAAACCCCTAAAAATACATGAAAATGTAAAAAACCCTAAAAACCCAAAAAACACTCTGAAAACCATAAAACCCCTAAAAACCTTAAAAACCATAAAAAACATCAAAACCCAAAAATCCCATTAAAAACTCAAAAACCCTTAAAACCTAAAAAAGGTTAAAAACTCTAAAAAACATAAAAACAATAAAAACACTAAAAACTCTAAAACCCTTAGAAAAAACACGAAAAAACCTCAAAATCCCTCAAATCTCTAAAAACCCTAATACTAAAAAATCCTTAAAAACCCCTAAAAATCCCTGAAGAGAAAAAAAATCCTAAAATCCTTAAAAAACCCCTAAAAACCATAAAAAACCTAAAAACCCATAAAAAAAATAAAGACCCTTAGAAACCACTAAAAACATTAGAAACCCTTTAAACCCATAAAAATGTAAAAAAAACTCAAAAAAACCCTTAAAATCCCTAAAAAATTAAGAAAAAACTAAAAACCCAAAAAGATTAAAAAACCCTGAAAACCCTAAAAACCCTAACCCCCCCTAAAAACCCTAAAAACCTGAAAATTCCCTAAAACCCCAAAAAATCCCTAAAACCAAAAAAATCTAAATAAACCCCGAAAAATCCATCAAAATGTAAAAAACCCTATTAACCCTGAAGACCCCTTGAAATGCAAAAAACCCCTAGAAACCTTAAAAAAACACTAAAACCCCATAAAAAACTTAAAAACCACAAAAAACACAAAAAACACTTAAAACCCATAAAAATGTTAAAATTTCTAAAAACCTTAAAAAAATAAAAATATAAAAAAAACCATAAAAACCCAAAAAGACCCTAAAAATCCCACAAAACCCTAAAAAGCCCTGAAAACCCCTAAAAACCCTCGAAATCCATAAACACCCAAAAAACCCAAAAAACCCAAAAATTCATAAAAATCATATAAAACCCTAAAAATCCACGAAAACATTCAAATCCTAAAAACCCTGAAAAACCTCTAAAAATAAAAAAAATGTTAAAAAACATGAAAACAAAAGGTCAAAAAACCCTAAAAGCCCAAAAAGATCCTAAAAACCCTAAACACCCTCATATTCACTAAAAACCCTAAAAGCCAGAAAAATCCTAAAAAATCCATTAAAATCCATAAAAGCGTAAGAAACCCTAAAAATCGTGAAAAACCCCTGAAAACCATAAAATCCCCTAAAAACCTTAAGAAAACCTAAAAACCCAAAAAAACTCCAAAAACCCCTAAAAAATCTAAAATCCCTTAAAACCCCAAAAAAATGTTAAAAAATCTAAAAACAATTTAAAACCCTGAAAACTCAAAACCCTAAAAACCCAGAAAATCCCTAAAAACCCCTAAAAACCTTAAGAACCCTCCAAATCTCTAAAAACCCTAAAACCCCTAAAAACTATATAGATCCTAAAAATCCCTAAAAATCCATGAAAACATAAAAAACCCTGAAAAAACACTTGAAAAAAATAAAACCCCTAAAAATTATAAAAACCATAAAAATCCATAAAAACCTAAAAACTAATAATATCTCTAAAAACCCTTTAAACCCCTCAAATTGTTAAAAAACTCTAAAACCCTTAAACCCTTAAAAGCAAAAGAAAAACATAAAACCCCAAAAAGAACCTATAAAGCCTGAAAGACCCTAAAAACCCTAAAACCCCTAAAAACCCTTAAAACCCCCAAAATCCCTAATAACCCCCAAAAACCCTAAAACAATAAAAATCCAAAAAAACCCTTAAAAATCCATGAAAACATACAAAACCCAAAAAACCTAGAAAACCATAAAACCCCCCAAAAACCTTAAAACCCTAAAACCCTAAAAACCCATAAACCCTAAAAAACAATAAAAACTATAAAACCCTTAAAACTCCTAAAAATGTTAAAAATTTCTAAAAACCTTAAAAACTCAAAAAAGCCTAAGCATAAAAAAAGTCCCTAAAAACCCTAAAAAACTAAAAACCCTAAAACACCTAAAAACCCCTATAAACCGTCAAAATCCCAAAAACACCTAAAAACCCAAAACACAATAAAAATCTTAAATGATCACTAAAAACACAAGAAAATGTAAAAAACCCTAAAACACATAAAAAACCCATAAAAACTCTAAAACCCTTAAAACCCATAAAAACCTTAAATACTCAAAAAAACTCCTAAAAACCCAAGAAGAACTTAAAAACCCTGAAAACCTTAAAAACCCTAAAAACCAATGAAAATCCTTAAAATCCTCAAAATCCCTAAAACCCTAAAAATCCTAAAAAACACTTAAAAATCCATGAAAACATAAAAACCCCTAAAAAATTTGAAAACCCTCTGAAAACTATAAAACCCCCATAAAACCTTGAAAAACCTTAAAACCCCATAAAAACCCAAAAAACCACTATGAACTTTAAAAACCCTTAAAACCATAAAAATGTTAAAAAAACTCTAAAATACCATAAAACCCCTAAAAAACTCAAAAAAAAAAACTAAAAAACCAAATAGTTCCTAAAACCCCTAAAAACTATAAAAAAACCTTAAAACACCATAAACCCAATAAAAAAGCTAAAAATACCAAAAAAACCTAAAAAATCATAAAAACCATATAAGTCCTAAAACCCCCTAAAAATCCATGAAAATGTTAAAAACCCTAAAAACAAAGAAAAATCCCTAAAAACCATAAAAACCTATAAAACTCTGAAAACCATAAAAACCAGTTAAAAACTTAAAACCCATAAAAACTTCTAAAAACCCAAAAAAGCCACAAAAACTCTAAAAACCTTTTAAACTTGTAAAAATGTAAAAAAACTCTACAAAACTTTAAAAACCCTAGAATAGTAAAAAAACCCAAAACACCAGAAATACCCTAAAAACCCCTAAAAACCCAAAAACCCCTAAAAACCCCTAAAAACCCCTAAACCATTAAAATCCCTAAAAACTATTAAAATCCTAAAAAAACCTAAAAATCCATAAAAATGTAAAAAATCCAAAAAAACTGAAAAACCCCTAAAAACCATAAAAACCCCTAAGAACCTTAAAATCCCATAAAAACGAATAAAATCCTTGAAAAACAACTTAAACTCTAAAAACCCGTAAAAAAGTTAAAAACTCTACAAAACCTTAAAAACCCAAAAAAACACAAAAAAACCCCATAAAAATCCAAACATACCTTAAAAACCTCTCCAAAACCATAAAACCCCTAAAAATTTCCTAAAAACCCTTAAACCGTTAAAATCCTGAGAAAGCCCCTAAAATGCTTGAAAATGTAAAAACCCCTAAAAACCCTAGAAACCCCTGAAAACCATAAAACCCCCTAAAAATCTAAAAACCCCCTAAAACCATAAAACCCCTAAAAACCTCTAAAAACTCAATAAACCCTTAAACTCCCTAAAATATTAATAACTATAAAAAACCTTAAAAATCCAAAAAACTCAAGAAAACTTCAAAAACCCAAAAAGACCCTACAAACCCTGAAAAACTATAAAAACTCCAAAAACCCCTGAAAACCCCTAAAAACATAGAAAAAACCCTTAAAACCCATAAAAACCAATAAAAACCCAAAAAAACCATAAAAACTATAAAAATCCATAAAAACCCTAAAACATTAAAAGAACTTAAAAACATTAAGACACCTAAAAAACTTCAAAAAGACCCTAAAAACCCTGAAAAACATTAAAACCCTAAAACCCTAGAAAAAACCCTAAAAACCACAAAATCGCTAAAAACCCTAAAAACCAAAAAAAATCCTTAAAACACCCCCATAAATCCTTGAAAATGTAAAAAACCCTAAAACCCCTAATAAAACACTGAATACCTTAGAAACCCCAAAATGCCCTAAAAACCCTAAAACCCCAAAAAACCTACTCAAAACTCTAAAACCCCTGAAAACCCCTAAAAACCCATAAAAACGTTAAAAACTCAAAAAAACCATAAAACACCTAAGAAACTCAAAAAAACCCTAAAACCCAAAAAGATGCTAAAAACTTTGAAAAGCCCTAAAAACCATTAAAAACCCTAAAAACCATCAAAATCCTTAAAAACACTTAAAACACCCAAAACCATAAAAATCCAAAAAACCATGAAAATCCATGAAATCTTAAAAACCCATAAAAACCTTGAAACCCACCTAAAAACCTTAATAGCCCTAAAAACCTTAAAAACCATAAAAACACATAAAAACTCGAAAAATGCACTAAAAACTCATAAAACCCTCGAAACCCCTAAAAACATTAAAAATCTCCCAAAAACCTTAAAACCCCTAAAAACTCAAAAAAAATCATAAACCCTAAAATTACAAAAAATACCATGAAAAACACTAAAAAACCTAAAAGCCGTCAAAATCCTTAAAAACACTAAAAACATAAAAAACCTAAAAAACCCCTAAAAATCCATGAAATCATAAAAAAACCCTAAAAACTAAAACCCCCAAAAATGTTAAAAAAAATCTAAAAACCCTTAAAAAACCTAAAAACTCAAAAATCCCTAAAACCCATAAGACCCTAAACCCCTAAGAAACCCTAAAAATTCATGAAAACCCCTAAAAACCGTGAAAATCCTTAAAAACCCCAAAACCATAAAAAAACCATAAAACCCCTAAAAGTCAATGAAATTATAAAAAACCCCTAAAAACCTTGAAAAACCCCTAAAAACCATAAAAATCCAAACAAACCCCTAGAAATCTATGAAAGCATAAAAAACCCTAAAAATCTCTTAAAAGCCATAAAAATCCATAAAATCTGGCCCTAAAAACCCGTAAAACCCCTAAAATTACAATAAAAACTCTAAAATCCCTTAAACCCCATAAAAACATTAAAAATCCCCCAAAACCTTAAAAATCCTAAAATACTCAAAAAACAATAAAAACCCAAAAAGACACTAAAAACCCTACAAACCCCTAAAAACCCATGAAAAAACCTAAAGACCCTCAAAATCCCTAAAACCCTTAAAACCCCTTAAAACCCTAAAAACCATAAAAATCATAAAAACCCAAAAAATCCATGAAAACGTAACAAGCCGAAATACCCTTAAAACCCCTTAAAAACCATAAAAAACCCTTAAAACCTAAAAAACCCTAAAAACCTAGAGAAACCCAAAAACCCACTAAAAAATCTAAAAACAACTTAAAAATCTAAAAATGTTAAAAAAACTCTCAAAACCTTAAAAAGCTAAAAAAATCCAAAAAAATCCCAAAAATCAAAAAAATCAAAAAAGACATAAAAACCGTAAACAACCCTAAAACCCCTGAAAAACCATAAAAACCCTTAAAATCCTTAAAAACCCTAAAAAACTAAAACCCATAAAAATCCTAAACCCCCCCTAAAAATCCATGAAAAGGTAAAAACCCAAAAAACACAGACAGCCCCTAGAAATCCATAAAAACCCATAAAAACCCTAAAAACCACTAAAAACTCTAAAACCCTTAAAACCCCTAAAAACGTTAAAAAACTCTAAAAACCCTTAAAATCCCTAAAAAACTCAAAGAAACTCTAAAATTCCAAAAAGACACTAAAAACCTTGAAAACCCTTAAAAACCACTTAAATCCCTAAAAACCATAAAAATCCCTAAAAACCATAAAAATCTGAAAACCCGCCAAAAAATCCATGAAAACGTAAAAAACTCTAAAAACCCTGAAAAACCCCAACCCCTAAAAACCTTAAAAACCCATAAAACCCATAAAAAACCTAAAACCACTAAAAACTCTAAGAACCCTTAAAACCCCTAAAACACTAAAAACTCTAAAAAACCTTAAAAACTCAAAAAAACCACAAAACCCTAAGAAGACAATAAAAAACCAGAAATACCCTTAAAACCCTAAAAAACCTGAAAACCCCTTAAAACCCTGAAAATCCCTAAAATCTCTAAAAACCCTAATAACCATAGAAATACAAAAGAACCCTAAAAATCAATGAAAAGGTAAAAAACCCTAAAATCCCTAAAAAATCCCTGAAAACCATAAAACCTCTAAAAACATTGAAAACCCCTAAAAACCAGTTAAAACTATTAAAACTCTAAAATCCCTTAAAACCCTTAAAAACGTTAAAAACTCTAAAAACCATAAAACCCTCAAAAAACACGAAAAACCCCCTTAAAAACCTAAAAGAACCTGAAACCCCCTAACCCCCCCCCTAAAAAGCCCTAAAACCCCTTAAAAATACTCAAAATCCCTAAAACCCTAAAAAAGCTAAAGCCCAAAAAAATCCGAAAAACCCCTAAATATAAATGAAAACATAAAAAACCATAAAAACCCTGAAAACCCATGAAACCCATAAAACCCCTAAATCCTCAAAAAACCCCAAAAAACACTCAAAAATATAAATCCCTTCAAAGCCCTAAAAATAATAAAAAAACTCTAAAAAACATTAAAAACCCTAAAAACGCAAAGAACCCTTAAAAACCCAAAAGACTCTAAAAATGATAAAAACAACTAAAAACCCGTAAAAACCCATAAAAACCCAAAAAATCCCTAAAATCCCTAAAAACCCTAATAACCAAAAAAATCCTAAAAGCCCATAATAATCCATGACAACATAAAAAACCATAAAATCCCTGAAAAATCGTTGAAAACCATAAAAACTCCTAAAAACATAAAAAACCTAAAAAACCACTAAAATTTTTATAACCCTTAAAACCCCTAAAACATTAAAAAACTCTAAAAAACCCCTAAAATCATAAAAATACCCCAAAAACCCTGAAAACACATAAAATCCCTAAAAACCGATAAAAACCCTAAAAACCCGAAAAACCCTAAAAATTATAAAAAACCTAAAAAACCTGTAAAAATCCATGAAAAAATAAAAATCCCTAAAAACACCTGAAAACCATAAAGACCTCTATAAACCTTAAAAAATACTAAAACCCTAAAACCACTAAAAGCGATAAAAAACTCAAAAACCCTTAAACCCCCTAAAAAACTAAAAAAACCCTATAAATACCAAAAGACCCTAAAAACCCTAAAACCCAAAAAACCATTAAAATCCCTAAAAACGATAAAAATCTTAAAAACCCCTAAAAACCTTGAAAACATAAACATCCATAAAAACCCTTAAAACATCTAATAACGTAAAAAAATCTCTAAAAACCCATAAAAAGTCCTAAAAACACTAAAAACTCTAACACCCTCAAACCCCCTAAAAACAGTAAAAGCACCAAAACCCCTTAAAATGCTAAAAAAAACCCCTAAAAACAAAGAATTACTAATAACTCTAAAACCCTTTAAACCCCTAGAAACTTTAAACCATCATATTCTCTAAGGGTAAGGTGTGCGATGGTGGGGCTTTCTTGGGGTTGTTTGTTCAACATGGTTTGGGCTATGATCTCGATGAACTTTAACTTCTCCTGTAAATGGTTTCTCTTAACTCTAAATACCTTAAAAACCCTAAAAAGCTAAAAAAACATAAAAACCCAAAAAGACCCTAAAAATGTGAAAACCCCAAAACCCCCTCAAGATAAAAAATCTAAAAATTAAAAAACCACAAAAATCCTAAAAAAAACCATAAAAATAAATGAAATCATAAAAACCCCAAAAAACACTGAAAAACCTAAAAAATCATAAAAACCCTAAAAACCTAAAAACTCTAAAAACCTATAAAAACCCTAAATCCCACTAATAACTCTAAAAATCATTAAACCCCTAAATGGTTAAGAAACACAACAAACCTAAAAAACACTAAAACTCAAAAAAATACCATAAAACCTCAAAAAAGCCTAAAAACCTTGAAAAATGTTAACAACCCTAAAAACTATAAAAATCATAAATATCCCCCAAAATCCATGAAAATGTAAAAAACCCTAAAAACTTCAAAAAAACCCCTGAAAACCATAAAAAAATCCTAAAAACATTAACCCCCTCAAACCCATAAAACCCCTAAAAACCCACTAAAACTCTGAATCCCATAAAACCCCTAAAACATTAAATAGATGATGTTGCCACTCTCTCCTGGGTTATCCCTCTCAGCGCTGCACTTTCCATGGATTCCTCCCAGAATCCTTCTTGGTGGCTTCGTCCCTACGTTCTTCTAGCCCTCTTGCACAATGATCTAGGTTAGGGTTCCCTCTTAGTGGATCTGTTTCTTTAGAGACAAGCCTCAACAGAGGTGCTGCGTGATGTTCGGGCGGTATCATACGCTAGTACTTCGGCAGTTTGCTCTCGAAGATCTTATTTTCAGCGAGTTTTTCTCTTTCTCCGGGCTGCGCGACGGAAGTTGGTGCTCATAGAGGGCATGGTTTCGATCTTCTGGTGGTGTGCTTGGTCCTTCGGCTTGCGCTTTTAGATCTGCTGGTCAACACCTCGTGCATAAGGCTCATTATTTGTTTTCCGTTTCCTTGGATTTGTCTACTTTTCATGCTTTTGACGCGGAGTGGCTTAAGCTGTGCTGGGATCTAGTTGATCTGCTGGTCTTTGGTTCGTCGGGGTACCAAAATGGCTTCTTTGGTCCCTTGTTTTCTACTGGAAATCTTAGCTGGAGCTCGTTTCTTGCTGACACCCTTAGCTGGTTTTCATTTAGCGGCATTTTGGTTTTGGTTTATGCTTTCCTTTGGTGCCAATGCGGCTTTTTTGGCCCCGAGTTGCTGGTTTTCTTTTCTGTTTTTGATATGAGGCGTTGCATGTTGGTCGTCCTTTCGGCCCCCCTGTGTTGCTGGATGGGCTGTTTGGGTTGCTGCTTGGCTCTTGTCTTGGTTGTTGGCGGTTCTTTATCCCTGGTTGTCCTGCTGGGTGCGTTTTGCTGGGACTTTGGTTGTTACATGGCTGAGATGTGTTGTGGATGATGCTTTTGTTTCTACTGGTGGTTCTGTAATGCTGGAGATGGTGCTGCCTGGCGTGGTGGTGTTGGGTGATGCGAAGGCTGGTGGTTTTAGTGATGGTGTTTCGATGATGCTGGTGGTGAATCTGTTTGCTGAGATGTCTCTTACTGCTGGAAGGTGTATTGCGTTATGGTATGTGGTATTTTGTGTTGTTTCTAGTTTGGTGTTAAATTGGTGTGGATGCTGGATTGAAGAACTGGGAGGATTACCATGGTCCTGGAATGTGTTAGAGGAGATGTTGACGCCGAAGATGACGGATGATGGGATATGTGCTATGAGATGTGGGTTGTTGTTTGACTGGGAGGTGATGCTGCTGTTGTTTTTGGATGCCTGCTTTGGCTGGATTTTGTGTGTTTTTTGCTGCTTGGTAGGGGATATGGAGATGCTGCTGAATGCTGGAGTTGGATGAGAAGGTGCTGAAGCTGCTGTGTGTTTGGGCTTTTGTGTTTTTTTTGTTCTTTTTATTTTTCTTTTTTTGCGGTCCTTGGGTGTGTGTTTGTAAAGGGTTTTTGGGTGTAGGTCATTTGACCCCTCCCCTCCCTTATCTGTCGTGTCTTTTCTTTTCAATAAAATTTGGGGGGATCAGGAATAGCCTGATCCTCGAACCTTCCTTGACCTAAAACATTAAAAAACTTGGAAAAAATACAACCACTAAAAACCCAAAAAACCCTGAAAATCCTAAAAACCATCAAAATGTGTAAAAACTCTAAAAAACCCTAAAGACCATAAAAATCCTAAAAAATTCCTTAAAGTCAATGAAAACATAAAAAACCCAAAAAACCATGAAATACCCCTATAAATAACAAAAACCCCTAAAAACCTTAAAAAACTCTAAGAACCCATAAAAATCCTAAAAACCCAATAAAAACTCTAAAATACCTTTAAATCTATAAAAACATTGAAAAAAATTAAAAAAACTTAGAAACCCTAAAAAACTCAAAAAACCCAGAAGACCCTAAAATCCCTAAGAACCCCCAAAACCCCATAAAAACTCTCAAAACCCTAGATAAACCTAAAAATCCTAAAAAAAACACTTGAAAATCCATGAAAATGTAAAAAAACCATAAAAATATGGAAAAACCCTTGAAAACCGAAAAACCCCTAAAAAATAAAAAACTCATAAAAACCCTAAAACGCACAAAAAAACTCCAAAAACCCTTAAAACCCCTAAAAATGTTAAAATCTCAAAAAAACATTTAAAACCCTAAAAACACAAAAAAAAACCAAAAAACCAAAAAATAACCTAAAGCACTAAAACCCTAAAACCCCTAAAAACCCCCAAAATTCCTAAAAACACTAAGAAACTCTAAAAACCATAAAAATCATAAAAAAATAGTAAAAATCCCCGAAAACATAAAATCCAAAAAACCCTGGAAAATCCCTACAACTATAATACCCATAAAAACATTAAAAACCCCATAAAAATGGTAAAAACCACTAAAAAGACTAAAAACCCTTAAAACCACTAAAAAGATTAAAAAATCTAAAAACCCTTGAGAACCATAAATACCATAAAAACTCTTAAAAACCATAAAACCCCGAAATGACCCTAAAAACCCTGAAAACCCTAAAAACCCCTAAAAACCATAAAACCCATCAGAATATCTAAAGACCATAACAAACCTTAAAAACCATAAAATAAAAAAAAAACCCTAAAAATCCATGGAAACCAAAAAAAGGAATAAAAACCATGAAAAAACCCTGAAAACCATGAAACCCCTTAAAAACATTAAAAACCCTAACAAACCACTAAAAACTCTAAAAACAATTAAAACCCCTAAAAACGTAGAAAACTCTAAAAATCCTTTACAACCCGAAAAAACCAAAAAGACCCTAAAACCCCTGAAAGCTCAAAAAACCTTAAAACCCCGAAAAACCATAAAAAACCTCTAAATACTCTAAAAACCCTAAAAACCCTAAAAACCCCTAAAAACAATAAAAAACTCTAAAAAACCTTAAAAACCCTCAAAACTCTAAAAACCCCTAAAAACCCCTAAAGACCCTAAAAACCCTAAAAACCCCAGAAAAACTTTTCAAATCCCAAAAAACCCAAAAAACCTATAAACCATAACAATCCTAAAAAACCCCTAAAAATCAATGAAAACATAAAAAATCCTAAAAACCTTGAAAACTCTCTAAAAACCATAAAAACCCCTAAACGTTAAAGACCCTAAAACCACTAAAAACTCTAAAAACCCTTAAAACCCCTAAAAATGTTAAAAAACTCTAACAAACCCTAAAAATCCTAAAAAACAAAAAAAACAGTCAATATCTAAAAACACCCTAAAGACATTGAAAAACCCCGAAAACCCAAAAACACTTGAAAAACACTAAAACCACCCAAAATCCCAAAAAACCCAAAAAACACTAAAAAATACAAAAAACCCCTAAAAATCAATGAAAATGTAAAAAACCCTGAAAAACCCCTAAAACAATAAAAATTCTTAAAACCATGAAAAACCCACTAAATTTTTTTAAAAACCCTTTAAACCCCTAAAATCGTTGAAAAACTCTAAAAATCCTTAAAAACCCTAAAAACACTAAAAAACCCCTAAAAACTCAAAATGACCCCAAAAACCCAAAAAACTCCCTAAAAACACTAAAAACACTCATAATCCCTAAAAAACCTATGAAACTATAAAAAAATAACCAAAAAACACTAAAATGCATGAAAATTTAAAAAGTCCTAAAAATCCTGAAAAACCCCTGAAAATAATAAAAACCCAAAAAACCCCTAAAAACCCCAAAAAACCTTAAAAACCCAAACAAACCATAAAAACAAAAAAAAACTGACTGAAAACTCTAAACACACTTAAAACCCATAAAAAGGTTAAAAACTATAAAAAACCTTTAAAACCCAAAAAAACTCAAAAATACCCTAAAACCCAAAAAAACTCAAAAATACCCTAAAACCCCAAAAGACCATAAAAATCCTGAAATCCCCTAAAACCCCAAAAAACCCTTAAAAACCCTAAAAACCATAAAAATCCTAAAAATCCCCTAAAAATCAATGAATAAAAAACCGTAAAAACCTTGAAAACCCCTGAAAGCCATAAAAATCCAAAAAACCTTTAAAACCTTAAAACCTATAAAAACCCTTAAAAACCCACTAAAAACTCTAAAACCCTTAAAAACCCTAAAAAAACTCAAAAAACCCTAAAAACACAAAAAGACCCTGAAAAACCCTACAAACCATAAAAACCCCAGAAACCCCTCAAAATCCCTAAAAAACCTAAAAACCCATAAAAGCAAAAAATATCCAAAAAACCTATAAAAACTAAGAAAACCCTAAACCCCATAAACCCCCTAAAACATTAAAAAACTCAAAAAAACCTTAAAACCCATAAAAACTCAAAGAACCCCTAAAAACCCAAAAAAAACTAAAAACCATAAAAACCATAAAAAAACTAAAAAACCCAAAAAAAATCCATAAAAACTTAGAAAACCTAAAAACCCTAAAAAACCCAAAAAACTATAAAACCCATAAAAACCTCTAAAACCCTAAAAACTGATAAAACCATAAAAAACTCTAAAAACCATTAAAACCCCTAAAAACCTTAAAAAACTCTAAAAAACCTTAAAACCCCTAAAACTAAAAAAACCAAAAAAGACACTAAAAACCTTGAAACCCCATAAAAATATTTGAAACCCGTAAAAAAGCCCCTCAAAAATCCTAAAAATCCTAAAACCCTCTAAAAATCTATCAAAATGTAAAAAACATTAAAAACCTTGAAAGCCCCTAAAAAGCATAAAAACCCGTAAAAATCATAAAAAACCCTAAAACCCCATAATACTCTAAAACCCCAATAAAACTCAAAAATTCTTTAAAACCTGAAAAATGCAAAAAAAAACATTAGAAGACCATGAAACCATAAAAAATTCACAAAACCCCTAAAAACATGGAAAAACCAGAAAACCCCAAACAGCTCCTAAAAAGCCCTAAAACCCCTCAAAATCCCTAAAAACCTTAAAAATCCTAAAAACAATAAAAATGCTATAAAACCCCTTAAAATCTTTCAAAAAGTAAAAAACCCAAAAAAAACCGAAAAACCCCTGAAATACATAAAAACCCCTAAAAACCATAAAAACCCAAAAAAACCAAAAAACCCAAAAAAAACATAAAAACCTAAAAACCCACAAAAATAAAAAAACCATTAAAACCGATAAAATGCTAAAAACTCTAAAAACACCTTAAATACCCTAAAAAACTTAAAAAATCCTTAGAAACCCAAAAATACCCTAAAAATCCTAAAACCCCTAAAAATTCTAAAAACCACCCAAAAACCCTCATAATACCAGAAAACACAAAAAAACTCTAAAAACAATAAAAAAAACTAAAAACCCTTTAAAATACCTAAAACCTAAAAAACACTAAAAACCTTAAAAGATCCAAAAAAACAAAAAACCCCTAAAAACCAAAAAAACCCTAAAAACTCATAAAAACTAAAAAACCACTAAAACTCTAAAACATTTTAAAATACTAAAAACATTAAAACCACTAAAAAAACCTTAAAAACAAAAAAAACACTAAAAAACCCTAAAACCCAAAACAAGCCTAAAAACCCTGAAAACACCTAAAAGCCATAAAAACCCCTAAACCCCCCCCCCCCAAAAAAAACACTTAAAATCCCTAAAAACACCAAACCCCTAAAAAACCCAAAAAAACTTAAAACCCTAAAAACATCAAAATCCCAAAAAACCCTAAAAAACCCTAAAAACCATAAAAATAAAAAAACCCCTAAAAATCGATGAAAACGTACAAAACACTAGAAACCCTGAAAAACCTCTTAAAACCATAAAACCCCTAAAACATTAAATAATCCAAAAAACACTAAAAACTCTAAAAACCCTTAAAACCCCTAAAAATGTTAAAAAACTCTAAAGACCTTAAAACCATAAAAAACTCAAAAATCCCTAAAACCCAAAATCTCCCTGAAAATCTTAAAAAACACTAAAAACACCTGAAAACCCTAAGAACCCTCAAAATCCCTTAAAACGCTAAAAAACCCGCAAAACCCATAGATATCATAAAAAACCCTAAAAATCTTAAAAACATTAAACCCTTAAAAATATGAAAAACCCCTGAAATCCATAAAAACTCCTAAAAACCTTTTAAACCTCTAAAAACTCACTAAAAACTATAAAAAACCTTTAGACCCCTAAAACGGTAAAAACTGTAAAAAACTTTAAAATCCCTAAAAACCCAAAAGACCCTAAAACCCCTAAAATCCTTTGAAAAATAATAAAAACACTTAGAATCCATAAAATCCCTAAAAACCATACAAATCCTAAATTCCTCTAGAAAAACATGCAAATATAAAAACCCAAAAACCTAGAAAATCCCCTGAAAACTATAAAAACTCCTAAAAACCATAAGAAACTCTAAAAACCCATAAAAAAATTTAAAACCCACAAAAAATATAAAAACCCTTAAAACCCCTAAAAATGTTAAAAATATATAAAAGGCATAAAAATTCTACAAAACTCCAAAAAACCTAAAAACCCAAAAAGACCTTAAAAACCCTTAAAACCCTCAAGATCCAAAAAAAACCTATAAAACACTAAAGACCAAAACAATCATAAAATTCCCCTACAAATCTATGAAAAATGTAAAAAACCCTAAAACCCTAAAAAACCCCTTAAAACTGTAAAACCCCAAAATACCATAAGAAAAACCCCAAAACCCTTGAAAAACTTAAAAACCACTAGAAACCTTAAAAACCCCCAAACCCCTAAAAACTATAAAACCAACTAAAAACTCTAAAACCCTTTAAACCCCAAAAAACATTGAAAAACCATAAAAACCCTAAAAAACTCAAAAATAACACTTAAAACCCCAAAAGACCCTAAAACTCCTAAAAACCCCTAAAAACCCTAAAAACCTATGAAAAACACTAAAACCCTCAAAATCCATAAAAACCCTAAAAAACCCTAAAAAACCCTAAAAACCATAAAAAACCTAAAAACCCACTAAAAACATGAATATGTAAAAAAACACTAAAAACCTTCAAAAATACCCTGAAAACTTTAAAAACAACTAAAAACTATAAAAAATATTTAAAACCCTAAAAATGTTAAAAACTTTAAAAACCTTAAAAACCCAAAAAAAACCCCTAAAAACACTTGAAAAATCCTAAAACCTTCAAAATCCCTCAAAACCATAAAACCACCAAAAACATTAAATCCTAAAAAACTCCTAAAAATCCACGACAAAGTTAAAAATCCTAAAAAACCTAAAAAAAATTAGAAAACCATAAAGCCCCAAAAAACCATAAAAACCCTAAAACCTCCTAAAACCCAAATAACAACTAAAAACTAGAAAACCCCTTGAACCCCAAAAAAACGTTAAAACACTCTAAAAACCTTAAAACAACTAAAAACATTAAAAAAGCCTACAAACCCCAAAATATCCAAAAAAACCCTAAAAACCTAAAAACCCCTAAAAAAGCCGAATAACCCCAAAAGACGTTAAACCCTAAAAAACCCTAAAAGCATCAAAGTCTTAAAACCCCCCAAAAAATTCCAGAAAACGTAAAAACCCCTAGAAACCCTAAAAACCCCCTAAAGCCTTAAAAAACACTAAAAACCAACTAAAAACTCTAAAAAAACTTTAAACCCCTAGAAATGTTAAAAAAAACTCTAAAAACCATAAAACCCTTATAAAACACCAAAAAACCCTAAAAACCTATGAAAACCCTCAAAGTCCCTAAAAACAAAAAAAAAACATAAAAATCCTAAAACCCCTAAAAATCCATGAAAACTTAAAAAACCCTAAAAACCATGAAAAACTCCTAAAAACCCTTAAAAACCTTAAAAACACATAAAAACACATAAAAACCCCTAAAATGTTAAAAAACTCCTAAAAACTTAAAAACTCTAAAAATACCCAAAAAACCCAAAAAGACCCAAAAAAATCTAAAAAACCCAAAAAACCCACAAAATCCCAAAAAAACCCAGTAAACCTAAAAAACCAAAAAAATCCTAAAAATCAATGAAAACATAGAAAACCCTAAAAGCCCTGAAAAACACCTGAAAACCATAAAACCCCTAAAAATCATTAAAACACTAAAAACCAATAAAACCCTAAAAAATAGTAAAAACTCAAAAAACCCTTATAACCCTATAAACGTTAAAAACTATAAAAAACCTTAAAAAACCTAAAAAACTGGAAAAAGCCAAAAACCCAAAAGACCATAAAAACCCTAAGAAACCCTAAAAACCCCTAGAAACCTCCAGAACCCTCAAAATTCCTAAAACCCTAAAAAACACTAAAAACCATTGAAATCCTAAAACCCAAAAAATCCATGAAAATGTAAAAAACCCAAAAACATTAAAAAACCCCAAAAACCAAAAGACCCCTAAAAATCCCTAGAAACCATGAAAACGTAGAAAACCCTCAAACCATAAAAACCCCTAAAAACCTTAAAAACCCCTAAAAACCCTAAAAACAACCAAAAAATATAAAAACCTTAAAAACTTCTAAATACATTAAAAACACTAAAAACCTTAAAACCCCTATTTTTTTTAAAAAAACCCCTAAAAACCCAAAAGACACTAAAAACGCTAAAAAACCCCTAAAAACCAGAAAAATCATTAAATTCCTAAAAAACACAAAAAATCTATGAAAACGTAGAAAACCTTCAAAACCCTCAAAACCATAAAAACCCCTAAAAACCTTAAAAAACCCATAAAACCCATAAAAAAAATCTAAAAAACCTTTAAACCCCTAAAAACATTAAAAAACAATAAAAACCCTTAAAACCCTAAAAATTTCAAAATAACCCTAAAAACCAAAAAAGACACTAAACACCCAGAAAGACCCTAAAAATCTCTGAAAAAACATAAAATCCTCAACATCCCTAAAAACCCTAAAAATCCTAAAAACCATAAAATGCTTTTAAAACTCTGAAAAATCCATGAAAATATAAAAAGAACTAAAAACCCTAAAACCCCCCTCAAAACTATAAAAACCCCTAAAAACCTTAAAAACCCGAAAAACCCATAAAACCCTAAAAAACAACTAAAAACTCTAAAAACCCTTTAAACCACTAAAACGTTAAAAAAACTCTAAAAACCATAAAACCCTAAAAATCACATAAAACCCCTAAAAACCAAAAAAGACCCTAAAAACCCTGGAAAACACTAAAAACCCAAAACCCCTGAAAAACCCTAAAATCCGTATAAAACCCTAAAACCCATAAAAATCCTAAAAACCCCCTAAAAATCCATGAAAACGTAAAAAATACTAAAAACCTTAAAAAAACCCCTTGAAAACCATAAAACCCCCTAAAAACATTAAAAACCCATAAAACCCTTAAAGGCCGCCAAATCCTCTAAAAACCCTTAAAACTCCTAAAAACATTAAAATAGTCTAAAAATCTTAAAACCCCAAAAAACTGAAAAAGCATCCCTTAAAACCCTTAAAACTACTAGAAACATTAAAATAGTCAAAAAAAATTAAAACCCCAAAAAACTCAAAAAACATCCCTAAAAAGGCCCAAAGACACTAAAAACCCCGAAAACCCCTTAAAACTATGAAAACCCATAAAACCCCTGAAAACCCCTAAAATCCCTAAAAACCATAAAAACAAAAAAATCCAAAAAAAACCCTCAAAATCTTTGAAAACTTAGAAAACCCTAAAAAATCATTAAAACCTTAAAAACCCTACAAACCATAAAAACCTTAAAACCCTATATACCCACTAAAACTCTAAAACCCCTTTAAACCCCTAAAAACATTAAAAATCTCTAAAAAACCTTATAAACCATAAAAAACTCAAAAAGAAAACCCTAAAACCCCAAAAGGACCATAAAACCATGAAAGACACTAAAAAGCCTAAAATCCTGGAAAACCCTGTAAAACCCCTCAAAATCCCTAAAACCCCTAAAAATCCATAAAAATCCTTAAAAATCCTAAAAAATCCTAAAAATCCAAGAAGACATAAAGAACCCTAAAAATCCCAGAAAAACCCTTGAAAACCATAAAAACCCCTAAAACCTTTAAAAATCCTTAAAATACCTAAAAACTTTAAAAAACTCTAAAAACCTTAAAAACCCTAAAAAACTCATATCAACCCTAAAAATCTAAAAAGACCCTAAAACCCCTAAAAATCAATGAAAATGTAAAAAACCCTGAATAACCTCTGAAAACCATAAAACCCCTAAAAATCCATAAAAACCCTAAAAACCAATGAAAAACTCAAAAAAACATTAAACCCCATAAAAACGTTAGAAACTCTAAAAACCTAAAAACCCTAAAAAACTCATACAAAAACCTAAAAACCAAAAATGACCCTAAAATCCTTGAAAACCCCAAAAAACCCATGAAAAAAACATAGAAATAGTAAAAATCCCAAAAACCCCAAAAAACCAAAAAAAATCCAAAAAACACCGCTAAAAATCCATGAAAACTTAAAAATACCTAAAAAGCCTAAAAAGCCACTAAAAACCATAAAAATCCCTAAAAACCATTGGAACCCTAAAAACATATAAAAACCATAAACCACTAAAAACTCTAAAAAACCTTAAAATCCTTGAAAAGGTTAAGTAAGTCTAAAAAACCTTAAACCCCAAAAAAAACTCATAAAAAACCTAAAACCAAAAAAGTACCCAAAAAACACCTAAAACCCCTTAAAACCCTCAAAAACCCAAAAAACCATAAAAAATGCTAAAAACCACAAAAAATCCATGCAAACATAAGAACCCTAAAAACTCATGAAAACCATAAAACCCCTAAAAACCTTAAAAAACCCTAAAAACCACTAAAAACTCTAAAAACACTTAAAACCCCTTAAAGGTTAAAATAATCTAAAAAACCTTTAAACCCCTCAAAAACAATAAAAAACTCTAATAACCCCAAAAGGAATCTAAAAACCCTAAACAACCGTAAAAACACCTAGAAAACCCTAATACCCCTTAAAATCCCAAAAAACCCAAAAAACCCCTAAAAACCCTAAAAATCATAAAAAATCAACAAAAATTAATAAAAACACAAAAAACCTAAAAAACCCTGAAAACCCCTTGTAAACATAAAACCCCTAAAAACCAAAAAAACCCTAAAAACCCACTAAAACTCTAAAAACCCTAAAACCCCAAAATACATAAAAAACATCTAAAAAACTTTAAAACCCCCAAAAAATTAAAAAAAACCTTAAAACCCCAAAAGTCCCTAAAACCACAAAAGACCCTAAAACCCTGAAAAACCCTAAAAACCTAGAAAAACCCTAAAACCCAAAAAATTCCTAAAAACCCTAAAAAATTAAAAACCAAAAAATCCTTAAAAAACCCAAAAAAACCATAAAATTTTAAAATACCCTTAAAACCCTGAGAATACCCTTAAATCCATAAAATCCCATAAAACCCCTAAAATGTTAAAAACTATAAATAAACCTTAAAATCCATTTAGAACTCGAAAAACCACTAAAAACCCAGAAAGACCCTAAAAACCCTGAAAAAAACTTAAAACCCCAAAAACCGTCAAAATCCAAAAAACCCTAAAAAACTGTAAAATCCAAAAAAAATCCCAAGAAACCCCTAAAAATCCAACCGTAAAAACCCCTGAAAACCATAAAAACACTAAAACCCTAAAAAATAATTAAAAACTCTAAAAACCCATAAACCCCCTAAAAACGATAAAAACTCTAAAAACCTAAAAGACACAAAAACACTAATAACCGAAAAAGACCATAAAAACCCAGAAAAACCCTAAAAGCTATAAAAACCCTTGAAAACCCATGAATACCCCTAAAACCCCTCAAATTCCCTAAAACCCTATAAAACCCTAAAAAAAATAAAAATCCTAAAAATCCTTCAAAATCCATGAAAAAGTAAGAAACCCTAAAAACTCTTAAAACAATAAAAACCCCATCTTAAAAACCCATAAAAACCCTAACAGGGATGGATTTCTACGGAGGGTTTGGCAGTGGGAATCCTCTTGAGCTGGTCGTTGGTAGGGAAGAAGAGTTGCTGGGGTCTGGAAGCTGGTCGGTGTTATGGGATGCTTGTTCTGTTTGGCTGGGTGATGCGGTTGGAGATGCTGCTAAGCGATGTTGTGGCTGTGACGACTGGATTATGCCGGATGCTAGACATGGTGAGATTGGAGGCCGGTCATTACTTGGTTGTGAGCTGCTGGATGCTGGTTGATGATGGTGATGAAGAGGGTTGCTGCTTGTTGTTGTGTGTTTTTTGGCTTGGGTTTATTTTTCTTATTTTCTTTTGATTTTTTTGTTTTTTTTTGTTTTTTTGGCGTGGGTTGTAAGGGGTTTTGGGTGTGGGTTGATTGACCCCTCCCCTCCCTTGTCTGCTGAGTCTCTTTTTTCTTTCTAATAAATTTGGGGGGGCCGGGAATAGCCCGAACCTCGCATCTTCCTTGCCCTAAAAATGTTAAATTCTTTAAAAGCCCTTAAAAACTCAAAAAACCCTTAAAACCTAAAAAGACCTGAAAAACACGAAAAACCCGAAAAACCCAAAAAACCCCTAAAAGCCCTAATAATCCCCAAATGCCCTAAAACAACTAAAAATGCTAAAAACCCTAAAAATAGTTAAAAACCCAAAAAATCCATGAAAGCAAAAAATCCCTAAAACTCCCTAAAAACTTTTAAACACCATCAAAACCCATAAAAATACAAAGAAACCACTAAAAACTTTTAAAACGTTTAAACCCCTAAAAACATTAAAAAAAACTCTAAAAAACCTTAAAAATCCTAATAACAAAAAAATCCTAAAAACCTCAAAAGATCGGAAAAACCTTGGAAAACCATAAAAAACTTTAAAATCCCTAAAAAACATTAAATCCCTAAAAACCCATGAAAACGTAAAAATCCTAAAACCATGAAAACCCCATGAAAACCATAAAAACCCTAAAAATCCACTAAAATCTCAAAAACCCTTTAAACCCCTAAAAATGTTAAAAATCTCTAAAAAACCGTAAAACCCCTAAAAAACTCAAAAAACCCTAAAAACACAAAAATAACCTGAAATACCTGAATAACCCTAAAAAAACCTAAAAGCCCCTGAATACTATAAAAAACACCTAAATATCTAAAACCCCTAAACCCCCCAAAACCCATAAAACACTAAAAAAACTCAAAAAAATCCCTAAAAACCCAAAAGACACTAAAAACCCTGAAAACACTAAAAAACCCTGAAAACCCCAAAAAAAACACACAAAATCCCTAAAAACCCTAAAAACCATAAAATTCCTAAAAATCACCTAAAAATCCATGAAAATATAGAAATCCCTAAAAATACTAAAAAACCCCTAAAACCTATAAAACCCCCTAAAACCCATAAAAATCCTATAAACCCATAACAACCCCCAAAACCACTATAAACTCTAACCTCAAAGCCCCTAAAAACATCAAAAAACTCTAAAAAAACTTAAAACACCTAAAAAACTAATAAAAATCATAAAAACCAAAAAATACCCAAACACCCTAAAAATAACAGAAAAAAAAACTAAAAACCCTCAAAACCCTAAAAATCATAAAAAACCCCAAAACCCAAAAAAGTCCAAAAAAACCTAAAAACCATGGAAAAAACCTGAAAAAAATAAAGCCCCTAAAAACCAAAAAACCCATAAAAACTCTCAAAAACCACTACAAACTCTAAAAAACTTTAAAACTCTTAAAAATGTTAAAAAAACTAAAAACCCTTAAAGACCCTAAAAACTTAAAAAAACCCCAAGAAACCCAAAAAGACCCTAAAAACCTTAAAAATTCCTAAAAACCCTATTGAACATAAAAATCCTAAGAAACCCCTAAAAATACATGAAAATGTAAAAAACCCTAAAAACCCAAAAAACACTCTGAAAACCATAAAACCCCTAAAAACCTTAAAAACCATAAAAACCCATCAAAACCCAAAAATCCCATTAAAAACTCAAAAACCCTTAAAACCTAAAAAAGGTTAAAAACTCTAAAAAAACATAAAAACCCTAAAAACACTAAAAACTCTAAAACCCTTAGAAAAAACACGAAAAAACCTCAAAATCCCTCAAATCTCTAAAAACCCTAATACTAAAAAATCCTTAAAAACCCCTAAAAATCCCTGAAGAGAAAAAAAATCCTAAAATCCTTAAAAAACCCCTAAAAACCATAAAAAACCTAAAAACCCATAAAAAAAATAAAGACCCTTAGAAACCACTAAAAACATTAGAAACCCTTTAAACCCATAAAAATGTAAAAAAACTCAAAAAAACCCTTAAAATCCCTAAAAAATTAAGAAAAAACTAAAAACCCAAAAAGATTAAAAAACCCTGAAAACCCTAAAAACCCTAACCCCCCCCTAAAAACCCTAAAAACCTGAAAATTCCCTAAAACCCCAAAAAATCCCTAAAACCAAAAAAATCTAAATAAACCCCAAAAAATCCATCAAAATGTAAAAAACCCTATTAACCCTGAAGACCCCTTGAAATGAAAAAAACCCCTAAAAACCTTAAAAAAACACTAAAACCCCATAAAAACCTTAAAAACCACAAAAAAACACAAAAAACACTTAAAACCCATAAAAATGTTAAAATTTCTAAAAACCTTAAAAAAATAAAAATATAAAAAAAACCATAAAAACCCAAAAAGACCCTAAAAATCCCACAAAACCCTAAAAAGCCCTGAAAACCCCTAAAAACCCTCGAAATCCATAAACACCCAAAAAACCCAAAAAACCCAAAAAATCATAAAAATCATAAAAAACCCTAAAAATCCACGAAAACATTCAAATCCTAAAAACCCTGAAAAACCTCTAAAAATAAAAAAAAATGTTAAAAAACATGAAAACAAAAGGTCAAAAAACCCTAAAAGCCCAAAAAGATCCTAAAAACCCTAAACACCCTCATATTCACTAAAAACCCTAAAAGCCAGAAGAATCCTAAAAAATCCATTAAAATCCATAAAAGCGTAAGAAACCCTAAAAATCGTGAAAAACCCCTGAAAACCATAAAATCCCCTAAAAACCTTAAGAAAACCTAAAAACCCAAAAAAAACTCCAAAAACCCCTAAAAAATCTAAAATCCCTTAAAACCCCAAAAAAATGTTAAAAAATCTAAAAACAATTTAAAACCCTGAAAACTCAAAACCCTAAAAACCCAGAAAAACCCTAAAAACCCCTAAAAACCTTAAGAACCCTCCAAATCTCTAAAAACCCTAAAACCCCTAAAAACTATATAGATCCTAAAAATCCCTAAAAATACATGAAAACATAAAAAACCCTGAAAAACACTTGAAAAAAATAAAACCCCTAAAAATTATAAAAACCATAAAAATCCATAAAAACCTAAAAACTAATAATATCTCTAAAAACCCTTTAAACCCCTCAAATTGTTAAAAAACTCTAAAACCCTTAAACCATTAAAAACAAAAAAAAAACATAAAACCCCAAAAAGAACCTATAAAGCCTGAAAGACCCTAAAAACCCTAAAACCCCTAAAAACCCTTAAAACCCCCAAAATCCCTAATAACCCCCAAAAACCCTAAAACAATAAAAATCCAAAAAAACCCTTAAAAATCCATGAAAACATACAAAACCCAAAAAACCTAGAAAACCATAAAACCCCCCAAAAACCTTAAAACCCTAAAAACCTAAAAACCCATAAACCCTAAAAAACAATAAAAACTATAAAACCCTTAAAACTCCTAAAAATGTTAAAAATTTCTAAAAACCTTAAAAACTCAAAAAAGCCTAAGCATAAAAAAAGTCCCTAAAAACCCTAAAAAACTAAAAACCCTAAAACACCTAAAATCCCCTATAAACCGTCAAAATCCCAAAAACACCTAAAAACCCAAAACACAATAAAAATCTTAAATGATCACTAAAAACACAAGAAAATGTAAAAAACCCTAAAACACATAAAAAACCCATAAAAACTCTAAAACCCTTAAAACCCATAAAAACCTTAAATACTCAACAAAACTCCTAAAAACCCAAGAAGAACTTAAAAACCCTAAAAACCTTAAAAACCCTAAAAACCAATGAAAATCCTTAAAAATACTCAAAATCCCTAAAACCCTAAAAATCCTAAAAAACACTTAAAAATCCATGAAAACATAAAAACCCCTAAAAAATTTGAAAACCCTCTGAAAACTATAAAACCCCCATAAAACCTTGAAAAACCTTAAAACCCCATAAAAACCCAAAAAACCACTATGAACTTTAAAAACCCTTAAAACCATAAAAATGTTAAAAAAACTCTAAAATACCATAAAACCCCTAAAAAACTCAAAAAAAAAACTAAAAAACCAAATAGTTCCTAAAACCCCTAAAAACTATAAAAAAACCTTAAAACACCATAAACCCAATAAAAAAGCTAAAAATACCAAAAAAACCTAAAAAATCATAAAAACCATATAAGTCCTAAAACCCCCTAAAAATCCATGAAAATGTTAAAAACCCTAAAAACAAAGAAAAATCCCTAAAAACCATAAAAACCTATAAAACTCTGAAAACCATAAAAACCAGTTAAAAACTTAACACCCATAAAAACTTCTAAAAACTCAAAAAAGCCACAAAAACTCTAAAAACCTTTTAAACTTGTAAAAATGTAAAAAAACTCTACAAAACTTTAAAAACCCTAGAATAGTAAAAAAACCCAAAACACCAGAAATACCCTAAAAACCCCTAAAAACCCAAAAACCCCAAAAACCCCCTAAAAACCCCTAAACCATTAAAATCCCTAAAAACTATTAAAATCCTAAAAAAAACCTAAAAATCCATAAAAATGTAAAAAATCCAAAAAAACTGAAAAACCCCTAAAAACCATAAAAACCCCTAAGAACCTTAAAATCCCATAAAAACCAATAAAATCCTTGAAAAACAACTTAAACTCTAAAAACCCGTAAAAAAGTTAAAAACTCTACAAAACCTTAAAAACCCAAAAAAACACAAAAAAACCCCATAAAAATCCAAACATACCTTAAAAACCTCTCCAAAACCATAAAACCCCTAAAAATTTCCTAAAAACCCTTAAACCGTTAAAATCCTGAGAAAGCCCCTAAAATGCTTTAAAATGTAAAAACCCCTAAAAACCCTAGAAACCCCTGAAAACCATAAAACCCCCTAAAACCATAAAACCCCTAAAAACCTCTAAAAACTCAATAAACCCTTAAACTCCCTAAAATATTAATAACTATAAAAAACCTTAAAAATCCAAAAAACTCAAGAAAACTTCAAAAACCCAAAAAGACCCTACAAACCCTGAAAAACTATAAAAACTCCGAAAACCCCTGAAAACCCCTAAAAACATAGAAAAAACCCTTAAAACCCATAAAAACCAATAAAAACCCAAAAAAACCATAAAAACTATAAAAATCCATAAAAACCCTAAAACATTAAAAGAACTTAAAAACATTAAGACACCTAAAAAACTTCAAAAAGACCCTAAAAACCCTGAAAAACATTAAAACCCTAAAACCCTAGAAAAACCCTAAAAACCACAAAATCGCTAAAAACCCTAAAAACCAAAAAAATCCTTAAAACACCCCCATAAATCCTTGAAAATGTAAAAAACCCTAAAACCCCTAATAAAACACTGAATACCTTAGAAACCCCAAAATGCCCTAAAAAACCCTAAAACCCCAAAAAACCTACTCAAAACTCTAAAACCCCTGAAAACCCCTAAAAACCCATAAAAACGTTAAAAACTCAAAAAAACCATAAAACACCTAAGAAACTCAAAAAAACCCTAAACCCAAAAAGATGCTAAAAACTTTGAAAAGCCCTAAAAACCATTAAAAACCCTAAAAACCACCAAAATCCTTAAAAACACTTAAAACACCCAAAACCATAAAAATCCAAAAAACCATGAAAATCCATGAAATCTTAAAAACCCATAAAAACCTTGAAACCCACCTAAAAACCTTAATAGCCCTAAAAACCTTAAAAACCATAAAAACACATAAAAACTCGAAAAATGCACTAAAAACTCATAAAACCCTCGAAACCCCTAAAAACATTAAAAATCTCCCAAAAACCTTAAAACCCCTAAAAACTCAAAAAAAAATCATAAACCCTAAAATTACAAAAAATACCATGAAAAACACTAAAAAACCTAAAAGCCCTCAAAATCCTTAAAAACACTAAAAACATAAAAAACCTAAAAAACCCCTAAAAATCCATGAAATCATAAAAAAACCCTAAAAACTAAAACCCCCAAAAATGTTAAAAAAAATCTAAAAACCCTTAAAAAACCTAAAAACTCAAAAATCCCTAAAACCCATAAGACCCTAAACCCCTAAGAAACCCTAAAAATTCATGAAAACCCCTAAAACCGTGAAAATCCTTAAAAACCCAAAAACCATAAAAAACCATAAAACCCCTAAAAGTCAATGAAATTATAAAAAACCCCTAAAAACCTTGAAAAACCCCTAAAAACCATAAAAATCCAAACAAACCCCTAGAAATCTATGAAAGCATAAAAAACCCTAAAAATCTCTTAAAAGCCATAAAAATCCATAAAATCTGGCCCTAAAAACCCGTAAAACCCCTAAAATTACAATAAAAACTCTAAAATCCCTTAAACCCCATAAAAACATTAAAAATCCCCCAAAACCTTAAAAATCCTAAAATACTCAAAAAACAATAAAAACCCAAAAAGACACTAAAAACCCTACAAACCCCTAAAACCCATGAAAAACCCTAAAGACCCTCAAAATCCCTAAAACCCTTAAAACCCCTTAAAACCCTAAAAACCATAAAAATCATAAAAACCCAAAAAATCCATGAAAACGTAACAAGCCGAAATACCCTTAAAACCCCTTAAAAACCATAAAAAAACCCTTAAAACCTAAAAAACCCTAAAAACCTAGAGAAACCCAAAAACCCACTAAAAAATCTAAAAACAACTTAAAAATCTAAAAATGTTAAAAAAACTCTAAAAACCTTAAAAAGCTAAAAAAATCCAAAAAAATCCAAAAAATCAAAAAAATCAAAAAAGACATAAAAACCGTAAACAACCCTAAAACCCCTGAAAAACCATAAAAACCCTTAAAATCCTTAAAAACCCTAAAAAACTAAAACCCATAAAAATCCTAAACCCCCCCTAAAAATCCATGAAAAGGTAAAAACCCTAAAAACACTGACAGCCCCTAGAAATCCATAAAAACCCATAAAAACCCTAAAAACCACTAAAAACCCTAAAACCCTTAAAACCCCTAAAAACGTTAAAAAACTCTAAAAACCCTTAAAATCCCTATAAAACTCAAAGAAACTCTAAAATTCCAAAAAGACACTAAAACCTTGAAAACCCTTAAAAACCACTTAAATCCCTAAAAACCATAAAAAACACTAAAAACCATAAAAATCTGAAAACCCCCCAAAAAATCCATGAAAACGTAAAAAACTCTAAAAACCCTGAAAAACCCCAACCCCTAAAAACCTTAAAAACCCATAAAACCCATAAAAAACCTAAAACCACTAAAAACTCTAAGAACCCTTAAAACCCCTAAAACACTAAAAACTCTAAAAAACCTTAAAAACTCAAAAAAACCACAAAACCCTAAGAAGACAATAAAAAACCAGAAATACCCTTAAAACCCTAAAAAACCTGAAAACCCCTTAAAACCCTGAAAATCCCTAAAATATCTAAAAACCCTAATAACCATATAAATACAAAAGAACCCTAAAAATCAATGAAAAGGTAAAAAACCCTAAAATCCCTAAAAAATCCCTGAAAACCATAAAACCTCTAAAAACATTGAAAACCCCTAAAAACCAGTTAAAACTATTAAAACTCTAAAATCCCTTAAAACCCTTAAAAACGTTAAAAACTCTAAAAACCATAAAACCCTCAAAAAACGCGAAAAAACCCCTTAAAAACCCAAAAGAACCTGAAACCCCCTAACCCCCCCCCCTAAAAAGCCCTAAAAACCCTTAAAAATACTCAAAATCCCTAAAACCCTAAAAAAGCTAAAGCCCAAAAAAATCCGAAAAACCCCTAAATATAAATGAAAACATAAAAAACCATAAAAACCCTGAAAACCCATGAAACCCATAAAACCCCTAAATCCTCAAAAAACCCCAAAAAACACTCAAAAATATAAATCCCTTCAAAGCCCTAAAAATAATAAAAAAACTCTAAAAAACATTAAAAACCCTAAAAACGCAAAGAACCCTTAAAAACCCAAAAGACTCTAAAAATGATAAAAACAACTAAAAACCCGTAAAAACCCATAAAAACCCAAAAAATCCCTAAAATCCCTAAAAAACCTAATAACCAAAAAAATCCTAAAAACCCATAATAATCCATGACAACATAAAAAACCATAAAATCCCTGAAAAATCGTTGAAAACCATAAAAACTCCTAAAAACATAAAAAACCTAAAAAAACACTAAAATTTTTATAACCCTTAAAACCCCTAAAACATTAAAAAACTCTAAAAAACCCCTAAAATCATAAAAATACCCCAAAAACCCTGAAAACACATAAAATCCCTAAAAACCGATAAAAACCCTAAAAACCCGAAAAACCATAAAAATTATAAAAATCCTAAAAAACCTGTAAAAATCCATGAAAAAATAAAAATCCCTAAAAACACCTGAAAACCATAAAGACCTCTATAAACCTTAAAAAATACTAAAACCCTAAAACCACTAAAAGCGATAAAAAACTCAAAAACCCTTAAACCCCCTAAAAAACTAAAAAAAACCCTATAAATACCAAAAGACCCTAAAAACCCTAAAACCCAAAAAACCATTAAAATCCCTAAAAACGATAAAAATCTTAAAAACCCCTAAAAAACCTTGAAAACATAAACATCCATAAAAACCCTTAAAACATCTAATAACGTAAAAAAATCTCTAAAAACCCATAAAAAGTCCTAAAAACACTAAAAACTCTAACACCCTCAAACCCCCTAAAAACAGTAAAAGCACCAAAACCCCTTAAAATGCTAAAAAAAACCCCTAAAAACAAAGAATTACTAATAACTCTAAAACCCTTTAAACCCCTAGAAACTTTAAACCATCATATTCTCTAAGGGTAAGGTGTGCGATGGTGGGGCTTTCTTGGGGTCGTTTGTTCAACATGGTTTGGGCTATGATCTCGATGAACTTTAACTTCTCCTGTAAATGGTTTCTCTTAACTCTAAATACCTTAAAACCCCTAAAAAGCTAAAAAAACATAAAAACCCAAAAAGACCCTAAAAATGTGAAAACCCCAAAACCCCCTCAAGATAAAAAATCTAAAAATTAAAAAACCACAAAAATCCTAAAAAAAACCATAAAAATAAATGAAATCATAAAAACCCCAAAAAACACTGAAAAACCTAAAAAATCATAAAAACCCTAAAAACCTAAAAACTCTAAAAACCTATAAAAACCCTAAATCCCACTAATAACTCTAAAAATCATTAAACCCCTAAATGGTTAAGAAACACAACAAACCTAAAAAACACTAAAACTCAAAAAAAACCATAAAACCTCAAAAAAGCCTAAAAACCTTGAAAAATGTTAACAACCCTAAAAACTATAAAAATCATAAATATCCCCCAAAATCCATGAAAATGTAAAAAACCCTAAAAACTTCAAAAAAACCCCTGAAAACCATAAAAAAATCCTAAAAACATTAACCCCCTCAAACCCATAAAACCCCTAAAAACCCACTAAAACTCTGAATCCCATAAAACCCCTAAAACATTAAATAGATGATGTCGCCACTCTCTCCTGGGTTATCCCTCTCAGCGCTGCACTTTCCATGGATTCCTCCCAGAATCCTTCTTGGTGGCTTCGTCCCTACGTTCTTCTAGCCCTCTTGCACAATGATCTAGGTTAGGGTTCCCTCTTAGTGGATCTGTTTCTTTAGAGACAAGCCTCAACAGAGGTGCTGCGTGATGTTCGGGCGGTATCATACGCTAGTACTTCGGCAGTTTGCTCTCGAAGATCTGATTTTCAGCGAGTTTTTCTCTTTCTCCGGGCTGCGCGACGGAAGTTGGTGCTCACAGAGGGCATGGTTTCGATCTTCTGGTGGTGTGCTTGGTCCTTCGGCTTGCGCTTTTAGATCTGCTGGTCAACACCTCGTGCATAAGGCTCATGATTTGTTTTCCGTTTCCTTGGATTTGTCTACTTTTCATGCTTTTGACGCGGAGTGGCTTAAGCTGTGCTGGGATCTAGTTGATCTGCTGGTCTTTGGTTCGTCGGGGTACCAAAATGGCTTCTTTGGTCCCTTGTTTTCTACTGGAAATCTTAGCTGGAGCTCGTTTCTTGCTGACACCCTTAGCTGGTTTTCATTTAGCGGCATTTTGGTTTTGGTTTATGCTTTCCTTTGGTGCCAATGCGGCTTTTTTGGTCCCGAGTTGCTGGTTTTATTTGCTGTTTTTGATATGAGGCGTTGCATGTTGGTCGTCCTTTCGGCCCCCCTGTGTTGCTGGATGGGCTGTTTGGGTTGCTGCTTGGCTCTTGTCTTGGTTGTTGGCGGTTCTTTATCCCTGGTTGTCCTGCTGGGTGCGTTTTGCTGGGACTTTGGTTGTTACATGGCTGAGATGTGTTGTGGATGATGCTTTTGTTTCTACTGGTGGTTCTGTAATGCTGGAGATGGTGCTGCCTGGCGTGGTGGTGTTGGGTGATGCGAAGGCTGGTGGTTTTAGTGCTGGTGTTTCGATGATGCTGGTGGTGAATCTGTTTGCTGAGATGTCTCTTGCTGCTGGAAGGTGTATTGCGTTATAGTCTGTGGTACTTTGTGTTGTTTCTAGTTTGGTGTTAAATTGGTGTGGATGCTGGATTGAAGAACTGGGAGGATTACCATGGTCCTGGAATGTGTTAGAGGAGATGTTGACGCCGAAGATGACGGATGATGGGATATGTGCTATGAGATGTGGGTTGTTGTTTGACTGGGAGGTGATGCTGCTGTTGTTTTTGGATGCCTGCTTTGGCTGGATTTTGTGTGTTTTTTGCTGCTTGGTAGGGGATATGGAGATGCTGCTGAATGATGGAGTTGGATGAGAAGGTGCTGAAGCTGCTGTGTGTTTGGGCTTTTGTGTTTTTTTTGTTCTTTTTATTTTTCTTTTTTTGCGGTCCTTGGGTGTGTGTTTGTAAAGGGTTTTTGGGTGTAGGTCATTTGACCCCTCCCCTCCCTTATCTGTCGTGTCTTTTCTTTTCAATAAAATTTGGGGGGATCAGGAATAGCCTGATCCTCGAACCTTCCTTGACCTAAAACATTAAAAAAACTTGGAAAAAATACAACCACTAAAAACCCAAAAAACCCTGAAAATCCTAAAAACCATCAAAATGTGTAAAAACTCTAAAAAACCCTAAAGACCATAAAAATCCTAAAAAATTCCTTAAAGTCAATGAAAACATAAAAAACCCAAAAAACCATGAAATACCCCTATAAATAACAAAAACCCCTAAAAACATTAAAAAACTCTAAGAACCCATAAAAATCCTAAAAACCCACTAAAAACTCTAAAATACCTTTAAATCTATAAAAACATTGAAAAAAATTAAAAAAACTTAGAAACCCTAAAAAACTCAAAAAACCCAGAAGACCCTAAAATCCCTAAGAACCCCCAAAACCCCATAAAAACTCTCAAAACCCTAGATAAACCTAAAAATCCTAAAAAAAACACTTGAAAATCCATGAAAATGTAAAAAAACCATAAAAATATGGAAAAACCCTTGAAAACCGAAAAACCCCTAAAAAATAAAAAACTCATAAAAACCCTAAAACGCACAAAAAAACTCCAAAAACCCTTAAAACCCCTAAAAATGTTAAAATCTCAAAAAAACATTTAAAACCCTAAAAACACAAAAAAAAACCAAAAAACCAAAAAATAACCTAAAGCACTAAAACCCTAAAACCCCTAAAAACCCCCAAAATTCCTAAAAACACTAAGAAACTCTAAAAACCATAAAAATCATAAAAAATAGTAAAAATCCCCGAAAACATAAAATCCAAAAAACCCTGGAAAATCCCTACAACTATAATACCCATAAAAACATTAAAAACCCCATAAAAATGGTAAAAACCACTAAAAAGACTAAAAACCCTTAAAACCACTAAAAAGATTAAAAAATCTAAAAACCCTTGAGAACCATAAATACCATAAAAACTCTTAAAAACCATAAAACCCCGAAATGACCCTAAAAACCCAGAAAACCCTAAAAACCCCTAAAAACCATAAAACCCATCAAAATATCTAAAGACCATAACAAACCTTAAAAACCATAAAATACAAAAAAAACCCTAAAAATCCATGGAAACCAAAAAAAGGAATAAAAACCATGAAAAAACCCTGAAAACCATGAAACCCCTTAAAAACATTAAAAACCCTAACAAACCACTAAAAACTCTAAAAACAATTAAAACCCCTAAAAACGTAGAAAACTCTAAAAATCCTTTACAACCCGAAAAAACCAAAAAGACCCTAAAACCCCTGAAAGCTCAAAAAACCTTAAAACCCCGAAAAACCATAAAAAACCTCTCAATACTCTAAAACCCCTAAAAACCCTAAAAACCCCTAAAAACAATAAAAAACTCTAAAAAACCTTAAAAACCCTCAAAACTCTAAAAACCCCTAAAAACCCCTAAAGACCCTAAAAACCCTAAAAACCCCAGAAAAACTTTTCAAATCCCAAAAAACCCTAAAAACCTATAAACCATAACAATCCTAAAAAACCCCTAAAAATCAATGAAAACATAAAAAATCCTAAAAACCTTGAAAAATCTCTAAAAACCATAAAAACCCCTAAACGTTAAAGACCCTAAAACCACTAAAAACTCTAAAAACCCTTAAAACCCCTAAAAATGTTAAAAAACTCTAACAAACCCTAAAAATCCTAAAAAACAAAAAAAAACAGTCAATATCTAAAAACACCCTAAAGACCTTGAAAAACCCCGAAAACCCAAAAACACTTGAAAAACACTAAAACCACCCAAAATCCCAAAAAACCCAAAAAACACTAAAAAATACAAAAAACCCCTAAAAATCAATGAAAATGTAAAAAACCCTGAAAAACCCCTAAAACAATAAAAATTCTTAAAACCATGAAAAACCCACTAAATTTTTTTAAAAACCCTTTAAACCCCTAAAATCATTGAAAAACTATAAAAATCCTTAAAAACCCTAAAAACACTAAAAAACCCCTAAAAACTCAAAATGACCCCAAAAACCCAAAAAACTCCCTAAAAACACTAAAAACACTCATAATCCCTAAAAAACCTATGAAACTATAAAAAAATAACCAAAAAACACTAAAATGCATGAAAATGTAAAAAGCCCTAAAAATCCTGAAAAACCCCTGAAAATAATAAAAACCCAAAAAACCCCTAAAAACCCCAAAAAACCTTAAAAACCCAAACAAACCATAAAAACAAAAAAAACTGACTGAAAACTCTAAACACACTTAAAACCCATAAAAAGGTTAAAAACTATAAAAAACCTTTAAAACCCAAAAAAACTCAAAAATACCCTAAAACCCAAAAAAACTCAAAAATACCCTAAAACCCCAAAAGACCATAAAAATCCTGAAATCCCCTAAAACCCCAAAAAACCCTTAAAAACCCTAAAAACCATAAAAATCCTAAAAATCCCCTAAAAATCAATGAATAAAAAACCGTAAAAACCTTGAAAACCCCTGAAAGCCATAAAAATCCAAAAAACCTTTAAAACCTTAAAACCTATAAAAACCCTTAAAAACCCACTAAAAACTCTAAAACCCTTAAAAACCCTAAAAAAACTCAAAAAACCCTAAAAACACAAAAAGACCCTGAAAAACCCTACAAACCATAAAAACCCCAGAAACCCCTCAAAATCCCTAAAAAACCTAAAAACCCATAAAAGCAAAAAATATCCAAAAAACCTATAAAAACTAAGAAAACCCTAAACCCCATAAACCCCCTAAAACATTAAAAAACTCAAAAAAACCTTAAAACCCATAAAAACTCAAAGAACCCCTAAAAACCCAAAAAAAACTAAAAACCATAAAAACCATAAAAAAACTAAAAAACCCAAAAAAAATCCATAAAAACTTAGAAAACCTAAAAACCCTAAAAAACCCAAAAAACTATAAAACCCATAAAAACCTCTAAAACCCTAAAAACTGATAAAACCATAAAAAACTCTAAAAACCATTAAAACCCCTAAAAACCTTAAAAAACTCTAAAAAACCTTAAAACCCCTAAAACTAAAAAAACCAAAAAAGACACTAAAAACCTTGAAACCCCATAAAAATATTTGAAACCCGTAAAAAAGCCCCTCAAAAATCCTAAAAATCCTAAAACCCTCTAAAAATCTATCAAAATGTAAAAAACATTAAAAACCTTGAAAGCCCCTAAAAAGCATAAAAACCCGTAAAAATCATAAAAAACCCTAAAACCCCATAATACTCTAAAACCCCAATAAAACTCAAAAATTCTTTAAAACCTGAAAAATGCAAAAAAAACATTAGAATACCATGAAACCATAAAAAATTCACAAAACCCCTAAAAACATGGAAAAACCAGAAAACCCCAAACAGCTCCTAAAAAGCCCTAAAACCCCTCAAAATCCCTAAAAACCCTAAAAATCCTAAAAACAATAAAAATGCTATAAAACCCCTTAAAATCTTTCAAAAAGTAAAAAACCCAAAAAAAACAGAAAAACCCCTGAAATACATAAAAACCCCTAAAAACCATAAAAACCCAAAAAAACCAAAAAACCCAAAAAAAACATAAAAACCTAAAAACCCACTAAAAATAAAAAAAACCATTAAAACCGATAAAATGCTAAAAACTCTAAAAACACCTTAAATACCCTAAAAAACTTAAAAAATCCTTAGAAACCCAAAAATACCCTAAAAATCCTAAAACCCCTAAAAATTCTAAAAACCACCCAAAAACCCTCATAATACCAGAAAACACAAAAAAACTCTAAAAACAATAAAAAAAACTAAAAACCCTTTAAAATACCTAAAACCTAAAAAACACTAAAAACCTTAAAAGATCCAAAAAAACAAAAAACCCCTAAAAACCAAAAAAACCCTAAAAACTCATAAAAACTAAAAAACCACTAAAACTCTAAAACATTTTAAAATACTAAAAACATTAAAACCACTAAAAAAACCTTAAAAACAAAAAAACACTAAAAAACCCTAAAACCCAAAACAAGCCTAAAAACCCTGAAAACACCTAAAAGCCATAAAAACCCCTAAACCCCGCCCCCCCCAAAAAACACTTAAAATCCCTAAAAACACCAAACCCCTAAAAAACCCAAAAAAACTTAAAACCCTAAAAACATCAAAATCCCTAAAATCCCTAAAAAACCCTAAAAACCATAAAAATAAAAAAACCCCTAAAAATCGATGAAAACGTACAAAACACTAGAAACCCTGAAAAACCTCTTAAAACCACAAAACCCCTAAAACATTAAATAATCCAAAAAACACTAAAAACTCTAAAAACCCTTAAAACCCCTAAAAATGTTAAAAAACTCTAAAGACCTTAAAACCATAAAAAACTCAAAAATCCCTAAAACCCAAAACTCCCTGAAAATCTTAAAAAACACTAAAAACACATGAAAACCCTAAGAACCCTCAAAATCCCTTAAAACGCTAAAAAACCCGCAAAACCCA
Source organism: Viscum album (assembly GCA_963277665.1). NCBI lineage: Eukaryota > Viridiplantae > Streptophyta > Magnoliopsida > Santalales > Viscaceae > Viscum > Viscum album. The sequence goes on along the minus strand of OY728156.1, from coordinate 1,772,140,495 downwards.
TAGATATCATAAAAAACCCTAAAAATCTTAAAAACATTAAACCCTTAAAAATATGAAAAACCCCTGAAATCCATAAAAACTCCTAAAAACCTTTTAAACCTCTAAAAACTCACTAAAAACTATAAAAAACCTTTAGACCCCTAAAACGGTAAAAACTGTAAAAAACTTTAAAATCCCTAAAAACCCAAAAGACCCTAAAACCCCTAAAATCCTTTGAAAAATAATAAAAACCCTTAGAATCCATAAAATCCCTAAAAACCATACAAATCCTAAATTCCTCTAGAAAAACATGCAAATATAAAAACCCAAAAACCTAGAAAATCCCCTGAAAACTATAAAAACTCCTAAAAACCATAAGAAACTCTAAAAACCCATAAAAAAATTTAAAACCCACAAAAAATATAAAAACCCTTAAAACCCCTAAAAATGTTAAAAATATATAAAAGGCATAAAAATTCTACAAAACTCCAAAAAACCTAAAAACCCAAAAAGACCTTAAAAACCCTTAAAACCCTCAAGATCCAAAAAAAACCTATAAAACACTAAAGACCAAAACAATCATAAAATTCCCCTACAAATCTATGAAAAATGTAAAAAACCCTAAAACCCTAAAAAACCCCTTAAAACTGTAAAACCCCAAAATACCATAAGAAAAACCCCAAAACCCTTGAAAAACTTAAAAACCACTAGAAACCTTAAAAACCCCCAAACCCCTAAAAACTCTAAAACCAACTAAAAACTCTAAAACCCTTTAAACCCCAAAAAACATTGAAAAACCATAAAAACCCTAAAAAACTCAAAAATAACACTTAAAACCCCAAAAGACCCTAAAACTCCTAAAAACCCCTAAAAACCCTAAAAACCTATGAAAAACACTAAAACCCTCAAAATCCATAAAAACCCTAAAAAACCCTAAAAAACCCTAAAAACCATAAAAAACCTAAAAACCCACTAAAAACATGAATATGTAAAAAAACACTAAAAACCTTCAAAAATACCCTGAAAACTTTAAAAACAACTAAAAACTATAAAAAATATTTAAAACCCTAAAAATGTTAAAAACTTTAAAAACCTTAAAAACCCAAAAAAAACCCCTAAAAACACTTGAAAAATCCTAAAACCTTCAAAATCCCTCAAAACCATAAAACCACCAAAAACATTAAATCCTAAAAAACTCCTAAAAATCCACGACAAAGTTAAAAATCCAAAAAAACCTAAAAAAAATTAGAAAACCATAAAGCCCCAAAAAACCATAAAAACCCTAAAACCTCCTAAAACCCAAATAACAACTAAAAACTAGAAAACCCCTTGAACCCCAAAAAAACGTTAAAAGACTCTAAAAACCTTAAAACAACTAAAAACATTAAAAAAGCCTACAAACCCCAAAATATCCAAAAAAACCCTAAAAACCTAAAAACCCCTAAAAAAGCCGAATAACCCCAAAAGACGTTAAACCCTAAAAAACCCTAAAAGCATCAAAGTCTTAAAAACCCCCAAAAAATTCAAGAAAACGTAAAAACCCCTAGAAACCCTGAAAACCCCCTAAAGCCTTAAAAAACACTAAAAACCAACTAAAAACTCTAAAAAAACTTTAAACCCCTAGAAATGTTAAAAAAAACTCTAAAAACCATAAAACCCTTATAAAACACCAAAAAACCCTAAAAACCTATGAAAACCCTCAAAGTCCCTAAAAACAAAAAAAAAACATAAAAATCCTAAAACCCCTAAAAATCCATGAAAACTTAAAAAACCCTAAAAACCATGAAAAACTCCTAAAAACCCCTAAAAACCTTAAAAACACTTAAAAACACATAAAAACCCCTAAAATGTTAAAAAACTCCTAAAAACTTAAAAACTCTAAAAATACCCAAAAAACCCAAAAAGACCCAAAAAAATCTAAAAAACCCAAAAAAACCCACAAAATCCCAAAAAAACCCAGTAAACCTAAAAAACCAAAAAAATCCTAAAAATCAATGAAAACATAGAAAACCCTAAAAGCCCTGAAAAACACCTGAAAACCATAAAACCCCTAAAAATCATTAAAACACTAAAAACCAATAAAACCCTAAAAAATAGTAAAAACTCAAAAAACACTTATAACCCTATAAACGTTAAAAACTATAAAAAACCTTAAAAAACCTAAAAAACTGGAAAAACCCAAAAACCCAAAAGACCATAAAAACCCTAAGAAACCCTAAAAACCCCTAGAAACCTCCAGAACCCTCAAAATTCCTAAAACCCTAAAAAACACTAAAAACCATTGAAATCCTAAAACCCCCCAAAAAATCCATGAAAATGTAAAAAACCCAAAAACATTAAAAAACCCCAAAAACCAAAAGACCCCTAAAAATCCCTAGAAACCATGAAAACGTAGAAAACCCTCAAACCATAAAAACACCTAAAAACCTTAAAAACCCCTAAAAACCCTAAAAACAACCAAAAAATATAAAAACCTTAAAAACTTCTAAATACATTAAAAACACTAAAAACCTTAAAACCCCTATTTTTTTTAAAAAAACCCCTAAAAACCCAAAAGACACTAAAAACGCTAAAAAACCCCTAAAAACCAGAAAAATCATTAAATTCCTAAAAAACACAAAAAATCTATGAAAACGTAGAAAACCTTCAAAACCCTCAAAACCATAAAAACCCCTAAAAACCTTAAAAAACCCATAAAACCCATAAAAAAAATCTAAAAAACCTTTAAACCCCTAAAAACATTAAAAAACAATAAAAACCCTTAAAACCCTAAAAATTTCAAACTAACCCTAAAAACCAAAAAAGACACTAAACACCCAGAAAGACCCTAAAAATCTCTGAAAAAACATAAAATCCTCAACATCCCTAAAAACCCTAAAAATCCTAAATACCATAAAATGCTTTTAAAACTCTGAAAAATCCATGAAAATGTAAAAAGAACTAAAAACCCTAAAACCCCCTCAAAACTATAAAAACCCCTAAAAACCTTAAAAACCCGAAAAACCCATAAAACCCTAAAAAACAACTAAAAAATCTAAAAACCCTTTAAACCACTAAAACGTTAAAAAAACTCTAAAAACCATAAAACCCTAAAAATCACATAAAACCCCTAAAAACCAAAAAAGACCCTAAAAACCCTGGAAAACACTAAAAACCCAAAACCCCTGAAAAACCCTAAAATCCGTATAAAACCCTAAAACCCATAAAAATCCTAAAAACCCCCTAAAAATCCATGAAAACGTAAAAAATACTAAAAACCTTAAAAAAACCCCTTGAAAACCATAAAACCCCCTAAAAACATTAAAAACCCATAAAACCCTTAAAGGCCGCCAAATCCTCTAAAAACCCTTAAAACTCCTAAAAACATTAAAATAGTCTAAAAATCTTAAAACCCCAAAAAACTGAAAAAGCATCCCTTAAAACCCTTAAAACTACTAGAAACATTAAAATAGTCAAAAAAATTTAAAACCCCAAAAAACTCAAAAAACATCCCTAAAAAGGCCCAAAGACACTAAAAACCCCGAAAACCCCTTAAAACTATGAAAACCCATAAAACCCCTGAAAATCCCTAAAATCCCTAAAAACCATAAAAACAAAAAAATCCAAAAAAAACCCTCAAAATCTTTGAAAACTTAGAAAACCCTAAAAAATCATTAAAACCTTAAAAACCCTACAAACCATAAAAACCTTAAAACCCCATAAAAACCCTATATACCCACTAAAACTCTAAAACCCCTTTAAACCCCTAAAAACATTAAAAATCTCTAAAAAACCTTATAAACCATAAAAAACTCAAAAAGAAAACCCTAAAACCCCAAAAGGACCATAAAACCATGAAAGACACTAAAAAGCCTAAAATCCTGGAAAACCCCGTAAAACCCCTCAAAATCCCTAAAACCTCTAAAAATCCATAAAAATCCTAAAAAATCCTAAAAAATCCTAAAAATCCAAGAAGACATAAAGAACCCTAAAAATCCCAGAAAAACCCTTGAAAACCATAAAAACCCCTAAAACCTTTAAAAATCCTTAAAATACCTAAAAACTTTAAAAAACTCTAAAAACCTTAAAAACCCTAAAAAACTCATATCAACCCTAAAAATCTAAAAAGACCCTAAAACCCCTAAAAATCAATGAAAATGTAAAAAACCCTGAATAACCTCTGAAAACCATAAAACCCCTAAAAATCCATAAAAACCCTAAAAACCAATGAAAAACTCAAAAAAACATTAAACCCCATAAAAACGTTAGAAACTCTAAAAACCTAAAAACCCTAAAAAACTCATACAAAAACCTAAAAACCAAAAATGACCCTAAAATCCTTGAAAACCCCAAAAAACCCATGAAAAAAACATAAAAATAGTAAAAATCCCAAAAACCCCAAAAAACCAAAAAAAATCCAAAAAACACCGCTAAAAATCCATGAAAACTTAAAAATACCTAAAAAGCCTAAAAAGCCACTGAAAACCATAAAAATCCCTAAAAACCATTGGAACCCTAAAAACATATAAAAACCATAAACCACTAAAAACTCTAAAAAACCTTAAAATCCTTGAAAAGGTTAAGTAAGTCTAAAAAACCTTAAACCCCAAAAAAAACTCATAAAAAACCTAAAACCAAAAAAGTACCCAAAAAACACCTAAAACCCCTTAAAACCCTCAAAATCCCAAAAAACCATAAAAAATGCTAAAAACCACAAAAAATCCATGCAAACATAAGAACCCTAAAAACTCATGAAAACCATAAAACCCCTAAAAACCTTAAAAAACCCTAAAAACCACTAAAAACTCTAAAAACACTTAAAACCCCTTAAAGGTTAAAATAATCTAAAAAACCTTTAAACCCCTCAAAAACAATAAAAAACCCTAATAACCCCAAAAGGAATCTAAAAACCCTAAACAACCGTAAAAACACCTAGAAAACCCTAATACCCCTTAAAATCCCAAAAAACCCAAAAAACCCCTAGAAACCCTAAAAATCATAAAAAATCAACAAAAATTAATAAAAACACAAAAAACCTAAAAAACCCTGAAAACCCCTTGTAAACATAAAACCCCTAAAAACCAAAAAAAACCCTAAAAACCCACTAAAACTCTAAAAACCCTAAAACCCCAAAATACATAAAAAAACATCTAAAAAACTTTAAAACCCCCAAAAAATTAAAAAAAACCTTAAAACCCCAAAAGTCCCTAAAACCCCAAAAGACCCTAAAACCCTGAAAAACCCTAAAAACCTAGAAAAACCCTAAAACCCAAAAAATTCCTAAAAACCCTAAAAAATTAAAAACCAAAAAATCCTTAAAAAACCCAAAAAAAACCATAAAATTTTAAAATACCCTAAAAACCCTGAGAATACCCTTAAATCCATAAAATCCCATAAAACCCCTAAAATGTTAAAAACTATAAAAAACCTTAAAATCCATTTAGAACTCGAAAAACCACTAAAAACCCAGAAAGACCCTAAAAACCCTGAAAAAAACTTAAAACCCCTTAAAACCCCAAAAACCGTCAAAATCCAAAAAACCCTAAAAAACTGTAAAATCCAAAAAAAATCCCAAGAAACCCCTAAAAATCCAACCGTAAAAACCCCTGAAAACCATAAAAACACTAAAACCCTAAAAAATAATTAAAAACTCTAAAAACCCATAAACCCCCTAAAAACGATAAAAACTCTAAAAACCTAAAAGACACAAAAACACTAATAACCGAAAAAGACCATAAAAACCCAGAAAAACCCTAAAAGCTATAAAAACCCTTGAAAACCCATGAATACCCCTAAAACCCCTCAAATTCCCTAAAACCCTATAAAACCCTAAAAAAAATAAAAATCCTAAAAATCCTTCAAAATCCATGAAAAAGTAAGAAACCCTAAAAACTCTTAAAACAATAAAAACCCCATCTTAAAAACCCATAAAAACCCTAACAGGGATGGATTGCTACGGAGGGTTTGGCAGTGGGAATCCTCTTGAGCTGGCCGTTGGTAGGGAAGAAGAGTTGTTGGGGTCTGGAAGCTGGTCGGTGTTATGGGATGCTTGTTATGTTTGGCTGGGTGATGCGGTTGGAGATGCTGCTAAGCGATGTTGTGGCTGTGACGACTGGATTATGCTGGATGCTAGACATGGTGAGATTGGAGGCCGGTCATTACTTGGTTGTGAGCTGCTGGATGCTGGTTGATGATGGTGATGAAGAGGGTTGCTGCTTGTTGTTGTGTGTTTTTCGGCTTGGGTTTATTTTTCTTATTTTCTTTTGATTTTTTTGTTTTTTTTTTTGTTTTTTTGGCGTGGGTTGTAAGGGGTTTTGGGTGTGGGTTGATTGACCCCTCCCCTCCCTTGTCTGATGAGTCTCTTTTTTCTTTCTAATAAATTTGGGGGGGCCGAGAATAGCCCGAACCTCGCATCTTCCTTGCCCTAAAAATGTTAAATTCTTTAAAAGCCCTTAAAAACTCAAAAAACCCTTAAAACCTAAAAAGACCTGAAAAACACGAAAAACCCGAAAAACCCAAAAAACCCCTAAAAGCCCTAATAATCCCCAAATGCCCTAAAACAACTAAAAATGCTAAAAACCCTAAAAATATTTAAAAACCCAAAAAATCCATGAAAGCAAAAAATCCCTAAAAATCCCTAAAAACTTTTAAACACCATCAAAACCCATAAAAATACAAAGAAACCACTAAAAACTTTTAAAACGTTTAAACCCCTAAAAACATTAAAAAAAACTCTAAAAACCCTTAAAAATCCTAATAACAAAAAAATCCTAAAAACCTCAAAAGATCAGAAAAACCTTGGAAAACCATAAAAAACTTTAAAATCCCTAAAAAACATTAAATCCCTAAAAACCCATGAAAACGTAAAAATCCTAAAACCATGAAAACCCCATGAAAACCATAAAAACCCTAAAAATCCACTAAAATCTCAAAAACCCTTTAAACCCCTAAAAATGTTAAAAATCTCTAAAAAACCGTAAAACCACTAAAAAACTCAAAAAACCCTAAAAACACAAAAATAACCTGAAATACCTGAATAACCCTAAAAAAACCTAAAAGCCCCTGAATACTATAAAAAACACCTAAATATCTAAAACCCCTAAACCCCCCAAAACCCATAAAACACTAAAAAAACTCAAAAAAATCCCTAAAAACCCAAAAGACACTAAAAACCCTGAAAACACTAAAAAACCCTGAAAACCCCAAAAAAACACACAAAATCCCTAAAAACCCTAAAAACCATAAAATTCCTAAAAATCACCTAAAAATCCATGAAAATATAGAAATCCCTAAAAATACTAAAAAACCCCTAAAACCTATAAAACCCCCTAAAACCCATAAAAATCCTATAAACCCATAACAACCCCCAAAACCACTATAAACTCTAACCTCAAAGCCCCCAAAAACATCAAAAAACTCTAAAAAAACTTAAAACACCTAAAAAACTAATAAAAATCATAAAAACCAAAAAATACCCAAACACCCTAAAAATAACAGAAAAAAAAACTAAAAACCCTCAAAACCCTAAAAATCATAAAAAACCCCAAAACCCAAAAAAGTCCAAAAAAACCTAAAAACCATGGAAAAAACCTGAAAAAAATAAAGCCCCTAAAAACCAAAAAACCCATAAAAACTCTCAAAAACCACTACAAACTCTAAAAAACTTTAAAACTCTTAAAAAAGTTAAAAACACTAAAAACCCTTAAAGACCCTAAAAACTTAAAAAAAACCCCAAGAAACCCAAAAAGACCCTAAAAACCTTAAAAATTCCTAAAAACCCTATTGAACATAAAAATCCTAAGAAACCCCTAAAAATACATGAAAATGTAAAAAACCCAAAAAACACTCTGAAAACCATAAAACCCCTAAAAACCTTAAAAACCATAAAAACCCATCAAAACCCAAAAATCCCATTAAAAACCCAAAAACCCTTAAAACCTAAAAAAGGTTAAAAACTCTAAAAAAACATAAAAACCCTAAAAACACTAAAAACTCTAAAACCCTTAGAAAAAACACGAAAAAACCTCAAAATCCCTCAAATCTCTAAAAACCCTAATACTAAAAAATCCTTAAAAACCCCTAAAAATCCCTGAAGAGAAAAAAAATCCTAAAATCCTTAAAAAACCCCTAAAAACCATAAAAAACCTAAAAACCCATAAAAAAAATAAAGACCCTTAGAAACCACTAAAAACATTAGAAACCCTTTAAACCCATAAAAATGTAAAAAAACTCAAAAAACCCCTTAAAATCCCTAAAAAATTAAGAAAAAACTAAAAACCCAAAAAGATTAAAAAACCCTGAAAACCCTAAAAACCCTAACCCCCCCTAAAAACCCTAAAAACCTGAAAATTCCCTAAAACCCCAAAAAATCCCTAAAACCAAAAAAATCTAAATAAACCCCAAAAAATCCATCAAAATGTAAAAAACCCTATTAACCCTGAAGACCCCTTGAAATGCAAAAAACCCCTAAAAACCTTAAAAAAACACTAAAACCCCATAAAAACCTTAAAAACCACAAAAAACACAAAAAACACTTAAAACCCATAAAAATGTTAAAATTTCTAAAAACCTTAAAAAAATAAAAATATAAAAAAAACCATAAAAACCCAAAAAGACCCTAAAAATCCCACAAAACCCTAAAAAGCCCTGAAAACCCCTAAAAACCCTCGAAATCCATAAACACCCAAAAAACCCAAAAAACCCAAAAATTCATAAAAATCATAAAAAACCCTAAAAATCCACGAAAACATTCAAATCCTAAAAACCCTGAAAAACCTCTAAAAATAAAAAAAAATGTTAAAAAACATGAAAACAAAAGGTCAAAAAACCCTAAAAGCCCAAAAAGATCCTAAAAACCCTAAACACCCTCATATTCACTAAAAACCCTAAAAGCCAGAAGAATCCTAAAAAATCCATTAAAATCCATAAAAGCGTAAGAAACCCTAAAAATCGTGAAAAACCCCTGAAAACCATAAAATCCCCTAAAAACCTTAAGAAAACCTAAAAACCCAAAAAAACTCCAAAAACCCCTAAAAAATCTAAAATCCCTTAAAACCCCAAAAAAATGTTAAAAAATCTAAAAACAATTTAAAACCCTGAAAACTCAAAACCCTAAAAACCCAGAAAAACCCTAAAAACCCCTAAAAACCTTAAGAACCCTCCAAATCTCTAAAAACCCTAAAACCCCTAAAAACTATATAGATCCTAAAAATCCCTAAAAATCCATGAAAACATAAAAAACCCTGAAAAACACTTGAAAAAAATAAAACCCCTAAAAATTATAAAAACCATAAAAATCCATAAAAACCTAAAAACTAATAATATCTCTAAAAACCCTTTAAACCCCTCAAATTGTTAAAAAACTATAAAACCCTTAAACCATTAAAAACAAAAAAAAACATAAAACCCCAAAAAGAACCTATAAAGCATGAAAGACCCTAAAAACCCTAAAACCCCTAAAAACCCTTAAAACCCCCAAAATCCCTAATAACCCCCAAAAACCCTAAAACAATAAAAATCCAAAAAAACCCTTAAAAATCCATGAAAACATACAAAACCCAAAAAACCTAGAAAACCATAAACCCCCCCAAAAACCTTAAAACCCTAAAAACCTAAAAACCCATAAACCCTAAAAAACAATAAAAACTATAAAACCCTTAAAACTCCTAAAAATGTTAAAAATTTCTAAAAACCTTAAAAACTCAAAAAAGCCTAAGCATAAAAAAAGTCCCTAAAAACCCTAAAAAACTAAAAACCCTAAAACACCTAAAATCCCCTATAAACCGTCAAAATCCCAAAAACACCTAAAAACCCAAAACACAATAAAAATCTTAAATGATCACTAAAAACACAAGAAAATGTAAAAAACCCTAAAACACATAAAAAACCCATAAAAACTCTAAAACCCTTAAAACCCATAAAAACCTTAAATACTCAAAAAAACTCCTAAAAACCCAAGAAGAACTTAAAAACCCTGAAAACCTTAAAAACCCTAAAAACCAATGAAAATCCTTAAAAATACTCAAAATCCCTAAAACCCTAAAAATCCTAAAAAACACTTAAAAATCCATGAAAACATAAAAACCCCTAAAAAATTTGAAAACCCTCTGAAAACTATAAAACCCCCATAAAACCTTGAAAAACCTTAAAACCCCATAAAAACCCAAAAAACCACTATGAACTTTAAAAACCCTTAAAACCATAAAAATGTTAAAAAAACTCTAAAATACCATAAAACCCCTAAAAACTCAAAAAAAACTAAAAAACCAAATAGTTCCTAAAACCCCTAAAAACTATAAAAAAACCTTAAAACACCATAAACCCAATAAAAAAGCTAAAAATACCAAAAAAACCTAAAAAATCATAAAAACCATATAAGTCCTAAAACCCCCTAAAAATCCATGAAAATGTTAAAAACCCTAAAAACAAAGAAAAATCCCTAAAAACCATAAAAACCTATAAAACTCTGAAAACCATAAAAACCTGTTAAAAACTTAAAACCCATAAAAACTTCTAAAAACCCAAAAAATCCACAAAAACTCTAAAAACCTTTTAAACTTGTAAAAATGTAAAAAAACTCTACAAAACTTTAAAAACCCTAGAATAGTAAAAAAACCCAAAACACCAGAAATACCCTAAAAACCCCTAAAAACCCAAAAACCCCTAAAAACCCCTAAAAACCCCTAAACCATTAAAATCCCTAAAAACTATTAAAATCTTAAAAAAAACCTAAAAATCCATAAAAATGTAAAAAATCCAAAAAAACTGAAAAACCCCTAAAAACCATAAAAACCCCTAAGAACCTTAAAATCCCATAAAAACCAATAAAATCCTTGAAAAACAACTTAAACTCTAAAAACCCGTAAAAAAGTTAAAAACTCTACAAAACCTTAAAAACCCAAAAAAACACAAAAAAACCCCATAAAAATCCAAACATACCTTAAAAACCTCTCCAAAACCATAAAACCCCTAAAAATTTCCTAAAAACCCTTAAACCGTTAAAATCCTGAGAAAGCCCCTAAAATGCTTGAAAATGTAAAAACCCCTAAAAACCCTAGAAACCCCTGAAAACCATAAAACCCCCTAAAACCATAAAACCCCTAAAAACCTCTAAAAACTCAATAAACCCTTAAACTCCCTAAAATATTAATAACTATAAAAAACCTTAAAAATCCAAAAAACTCAAGAAAACTTCAAAAACCCAAAAAGACCCTACAAACCCTAAAAAAACTATAAAAACTCCGAAAACCCCTGAAAACCCCTAAAAACATAGAAAAAACCCTTAAAACCCATAAAAACCAATAAAAACCCAAAAAAACCATAAAAACTATAAAAATCCATAAAAACCCTAAAACATTAAAAGAACTTAAAAACATTAAGACACCTAAAAAACTTCAAAAAGACCCTAAAAACCCTGAAAAACATTAAAACCCTAAAACCCTAGAAAAACCCTAAAAACCACAAAATCGCTAAAAACCCTAAAAACCAAAAAAATCCTTAAAACACCCCCATAAATCCTTGAAAATGTAAAAAACCCTAAAACCCCTAATAAAACACTGAATACATTAGAAACCCCAAAATGCCCTAAAAAACCCTAAAACCCCAAAAAACCTACTCAAAACTCTAAAACCCCTGAAAACCCCTAAAAACCCATAAAAACGTTAAAAACTCAAAAAAACCATAAAACACCTAAGAAACTCAAAAAAACCCTAAAACCCAAAAAGATGCTAAAAACTTTGAAAATCCCTAAAAACCATTAAAAACCCTAAAAACCACCAAAATCCTTAAAAACACTTAAAACACCCAAAACCATAAAAATCCAAAAAACCATGAAAATCCATGAAATCTTAAAAACCCATAAAAACCTTGAAACCCACCTAAAAACCTTAATAGCCCTAAAAACCTTAAAAACCATAAAAACACATAAAAACTCGAAAAATGCACTAAAAACTCATAAAACCCTCAAAACCCCTAAAAACATTAAAAATCTCCCAAAAACCTTAAAACCCCTAAAAACTCAAAAAAAATCATAAACCCTAAAATTACAAAAAATACCATGAAAAACACTAAAAAACCTAAAAGCCCTCAAAATCCTTAAAAACACTAAAAACATAAAAAACCTAAAAAACCCCTAAAAATCCATGAAATCATAAAAAAAACCCTAAAAACTAAAACCCCAAAAAATGTTAAAAAAAATCTAAAAACCCTTAAAAAACCTAAAAACTCAAAAATCCCTAAAACCCATAAGACCCTAAACCCCTAAGAAACCCTAAAAATTCATGAAAACCCCTAAAACCGTGAAAATCCTTAAAAACCCAAAAACCATAAAAAACCATAAAACCCCTAAAAGTCAATGAAATTATAAAAAACCCCTAAAAACCTTGAAAAACCCCTAAAAACCATAAAAATCCAAACAAACCCCTAGAAATCTATGAAAGCATAAAAAACCCGAAAAATCTCTTAAAAGCCATAAAAATCCATAAAATCTGGCCCTAAAAACCCGTAAAACCCCTAAAATTACAATAAAAACTCTAAAATCCCTTAAACCCCATAAAAACATTAAAAATCCCCCAAAACCTTAAAAATCCTAAAATACTCAAAAAACAATAAAAACCCAAAAAGACACTAAAAACCCTACAAACCCCTAAAACCCATGAAAAACCCTAAAGACCCTCAAAATCCCTAAAACCCTTAAAACCCCTTAAAACCCTAAAAACCATAAAAATCATAAAAACCCAAAAAATCCATGAAAACGTAACAAGCCGAAATACCCTTAAAACCCCTTAAAAACCATAAAAAAACCCTTAAAACCTAAAAAACCCTAAAAACCTAGAGAAACCCAAAAACCCACTAAAAAATCTAAAAACAACTTAAAAATCTAAAAATGTTAAAAAAACTCTAAAAACCTTAAAAAGCTAAAAAAATCCAAAAAAATCCCAAAAATCAAAAAAATCAAAAAAACATAAAAACCGTAAACAACCCTAAAACCCCTGAAAAACCATAAAAACCCTTAAAATCCTTAAAAACCCTAAAAAACTAAAACCCATAAAAATCCTAAACCCCCCCTAAAAATCCATGAAAAGGTAAAAACCCTAAAAACACTGACAACCCCTAGAAATCCATAAAAACCCATAAAAACCCTAAAAACCACTAAAAACTCTAAAACCCTTAAAACCCCTAAAAACATTAAAAAACTCTAAAAACCCTTAAAATCCCTAAAAAACTCAAAGAAACTCTAAAATTCCAAAAAGACACTAAAACCTTGAAAACCCTTAAAAACCAATTAAATCCCTAAAAACCATAAAAAACCCTAAAAACCATAAAAATCTGAAAACCCCCCAAAAAATCCATGAAAACGTAAAAAACTCTAAAAACCCTGAAAAACCCCAACCCCTAAAAACCTTAAAAACCCATAAAACCCATAAAAAACCTAAAACCACTAAAAACTCTAAGAACCCTTAAAACCCCTAAAACACTAAAAACTCTAAAAAACCTTAAAAACTCAAAAAAACCACAAAACCCTAAGAAGACAATAAAAAATCAGAAATACCCTTAAAACCCTAAAAAACCTGAAAACCCCTTAAAACCCTGAAAATCCCTAAAATCTCTAAAAATCCTAATAACCATAGAAATACAAAAGAACCCTAAAAATCAATGAAAAGGTAAAAAACCCTAAAATCCCTAAAAAATCCCTGAAAACCATAAAACCTCTAAAAACATTGAAAACCCCTAAAAACCAGTTAAAACTATTAAAACTCTAAAATCCCTTAAAACCCTTAAAAACGTTAAAAACTCTAAAAACCATAAAACCCTCAAAAAACGCGAAAAAACCCCTTAAAAACCCAAAAGAACCTGAAACCCCCTAACCCCCCCCCTAAAAAGCCCTAAAAACCCTTAAAAATACTCAAAATCCCTAAAACCCTAAAAAAGCTAAAGCCCAAAAAAATCCGAAAAACCCCTAAATATAAATGAAAACATAAAAAACCATAAAAACCCTGAAAACCCATGAAACCCATAAAACCCCAAAAAACACTCAAAAATATAAATCCCTTCAAAGCCCTAAAAATAATAAAAAAACTCTAAAAAACATTAAAAACCCTAAAAACGCAAAGAACCCTTAAAAACCCAAAAGACTCTAAAAATGATAAAAACAACTAAAAACCCGTAAAAACCCATAAAAACCCAAAAAATCCCTAAAATCCCTAAAAAACCTAATAACCAAAAAAATCCTAAAAACCCATAATAATCCATGACAACATAAAAAACCATAAAATCCCTGAAAAATCGTTGAAAACCATAAAAACTCCTAAAAACATAAAAAACCTAAAAAACCACTAAAATTTTTATAACCCTTAAAACCCCTAAGACATTAAAAAACTCTAAAAAACCCCTAAAATCATAAAAATACCCCAAAAACCCTGAAAACACATAAAATCCCTAAAAACTGATAAAAACCCTAAAAACCCGAAAAACCCTAAAAATTATAAAAATCCTAAAAAACCTGTAAAAATCCATGAAAAAATAAAAATCCCTAAAAACACCTGAAAACCATAAAGACCTCTATAAACCTTAAAAAATACTAAAACCCTAAAACCACTAAAAGCGATAAAAAACTCAAAAACCCTTAAACCCCCTAAAAAACTAAAAAAAACCCTATAAATACCAAAAGACCCTAAAAACCCTAAAACCCAAAAAACCATTAAAATCCCTAAAAACGATAAAAATCTTAAAAACCCCTAAAAAACCTTGAAAACATAAACATCCATAAAAACCCTTAAAACATCTAATAACGTAAAAAAATCTCTAAAAACCCATAAAAAGTCCTAAAAACACTAAAAACTCTAACACCCTCAAACCCCCTAAAAACAGTAAAAGCACCAAAACCCCTTAAAATGCTAAAAAAAACCCTAAAAAAAAGAATTACTAATAACTCTAAAACCCTTTAAACCCCTAGAAACTTTAAACCATCATATTCTCTAAGGGTAAGGTGTGCGATGGTGGGGCTTTCTTGGGGTCGTTTGTTCAACATGGTTTGGGCTATGATCTCGATGAACTTTAACTTCTCCTGTAAATGGTTTCTCTTAACTCTAAATACCTTAAAACCCCTAAAAAGCTAAAAAAACATAAAAACCCAAAAAGACCCTAAAAATGTGAAAACCCCAAAACCCCCTCAAGATAAAAAATCTAAAAATTAAAAAACCACAAAAATCCTAAAAAAAACCATAAAAATAAATGAAATCATAAAAACCCCAAAAAACACTGAAAAACCTAAAAAATCATAAAAACCCTAAAAACCTAAAAACTCTAAAAACCTATAAAAACCATAAATCCCACTAATAACTCTAAAAATCATTAAACCCCTAAATGGTTAAGAAACACAACAAACCTAAAAAACACTAAAACTCAAAAAAAACCATAAAACCTCAAAAAAGCCTAAAAACCTTGAAAAATGTTAACAACCCTAAAAACTATAAAAATCATAAATATCTCCCAAAATCCATGAAAATGTAAAAAACCCTAAAAACTTCAAAAAAACCCCTGAAAACCATAAAAAAATCCTAAAAACATTAACCCCCTCAAACCCATAAAACCCCTAAAAACCCACTAAAACTCTGAATCCCATAAAACCCCTAAAACATTAAATAGATGATGTTGCCACTCTCTCCTGGGTTATCCCTCTCAGCGCTGCACTTTCCATGGATTCCTCCCAGAATCCTTCTTGGTGGCTTCGTCCCTACGTTCTTCTAGCCCTCTTGCACAATGATCTAGGTTAGGGTTCCCTCTTAGTGGATCTGTTTCTTTAGAGACAAGCCTCAACAGAGGTGCTGCGTGATGTTCGGGCGGTATCATACGCTAGTACTTTGGCAGTTTGCTCTCGAAGATCTGATTTTCAGCGAGTTTTTCTCTTTCTCCGGGCTGCGCGACGGAAGTTGGTGCTCACAGAGGGCATGGTTTCGATCTTCTGGTGGTGTGCTTGGTCCTTCGGCTTGCGCTTTTAGATCTGCTGGTCAACACCTCGTGCATAAGGCTCATGATTTGTTTTCCGTTTCCTTGGATTTGTCTACTTTTCATGCTTTTGACGCGGAGTGGCTTAAGCTGTGCTGGGATCTAGTTGATCTGCTGGTCTTTGGTTCGTCGGGGTACCAAAATGGCTTCTTTGGTCCCTTGTTTTCTACTGGAAATCTTAGCTGGAGCTCGTTTCTTGCTGACACCCTTAGCTGGTTTTCATTTAGCGGCATTTTGGTTTTGGTTTATGCTTTCCTTTGGTGCCAATGCGGCTTTTTTGGCCCCGAGTTGCTGGTTTTCTTTGCTGTTTTTGATATGAGGCGTTGCATGTTGGTCGTCCTTTCGGCCCCCCTGTGTTGCTGGATGGGCTGTTTGGGTTGCTTCTTGGCTCTTGTCTTGGTTGTTGGCGGTTCTTTATCCCTGGTTGTCCTGCTGGGTGCGTTTTGCTGGGACTTTGGTTGTTACATGGCTGAGATGTGTTGTGGATGATGCTTTTGTTTCTACTGGTGGTTCTATAATGCTGGAGATGGTGCTGCCTGGCGTGGTGGTGTTGGGTGATGCAAAGGCTGGTGGTTTTAGTGCTGGTGTTTCGATGATGCTGGTGGTGAATCTGTTTGCTGAGATGTCTCTTGCTGCTGGAAGGTGTATTGCGTTATGGTCTGTGGTATTTTGTGTTGTTTCTAGTTTGGTGTTAAATTGGTGTGGATGCTGGATTGAAGAACTGGGAGGATTACCATGGTCCTGGAATGTGTTAGAGGAGATGTTGACGCCGAAGATGACGGATGATGGGATATGTGCTATGAGATGTGGGTTGTTGTTTGACTGGGAGGTGATGCTGCTGTTGTTTTTGGATGCCTGCTTTGGCTGGATTTTGTGTGTTTTTTGCTGCTTGGTAGGGGATATGGAGATGCTGCTGAATGCTGGAGTTGGATGAGAAGGTGCTGAAGCTGCTGTGTGTTTGGGCTTTTGTGTTTTTTTTTGTTCTTTTTATTTTTCTTTTTTTGCGGTCCTTGGGTGTGTGTTTGTAAAGGGTTTTTGGGTGTAGGTCATTTGACCCCTCCCCTCCCTTATCTGTCGTGTCTTTTCTTTTCAATAAAATTTGGGGGGATCAGGAATAGCCTGATCCTCGAACCTTCCTTGACCTAAAACATTAAAAAACTTGGAAAACATACAACCACTAAAAACCCAAAAAAACCCTAAAAATCCTAAAAACCATCAAAATGTGTAAAAACTCTAAAAAACCCTAAAGACCATAAAAATCCTAAAAAATTCCTTAAAGTCAATGAAAACATAAAAAACCCAAAAAACCATGAAATACCCCTATAAATAACAAAAACCCCTAAAAACCTTAAAAAACTCTAAGAACCCATAAAAATCCTAAAAACCCACTAAAAACTCTAAAATACCTTTAAATCTATAAAAACATTGAAAAAAATTAAAAAAACTTAGAAACCCTAAAAAACTCAAAAAACCCAGAAGACCCTAAAATCCCTAAGAACCCCCAAAACCCCATAAAAACTCTCAAAACCCTAGATAAACCTAAAAATCCTAAAAAAAACACTTGAAAATCCATGAAAATGTAAAAAAACCATAAAAATATGGAAAAACCCTTGAAAACCGAAAAACCCCTAAAAAATAAAAAACTCATAAAAACCCTAAAACGCACAAAAAAACTCCAAAAACCCTTAAAACCCCTAAAAATGTTAAAATCTCAAAAAAACATTTAAAACCCTAAAAACACAAAAAAAAAAACCAAAAAACCAAAAAATAACCTAAAGCACTAAAACCCTAAAACCCCTAAAAACCCCCAAAATTCCTAAAAACACTAAGAAACTCTAAAAACCATAAAAATAATAAAAAATAGTAAAAATCCATGAAAACATAAAATCCAAAAAACCCTGGAAAATCCCTACAACTATAATACCCATAAAAACATTAAAAACCCCATAAAAATGGTAAAAACCACTAAAAAGACTAAAAACCCTTAAAACCACTAAAAAGATTAAAAAATCTAAAAACCCTTGAGAACCATAAATACTATAAAAACTCATAAAAACCATAAAACCCCATAAAAATCCACAAAACCCTAAAAACCACTAAAAACATAAAACCCCTAAAATCCTAAAAATGTTAAAAATCCCTAAAAATCCTTAAATCCCTATAAACCTAAAAAATTCCCTAAAAACCCAAAATGCCCTAAAACCCTAAAAACCCCAATAACCATAGAAAACCTAAAGCTCCTCAAAATCTCTTAAAACCTTAAAAAACCCTAAAAATCCAGGGAAATGTAATACCCTAAATACCCCTAAAAACCGTAAAACCCCTAAAAACTTAAAAACCCATAAAACACCTATAAAACCACTAAAAACCCACAAAAAACTCTAGAAAACATTAAAACCCATAAATATGGTAAAAAACTCTAAAGAACCTTAAAATCCTAAAAAATTCAAAAAACAACTTGAAAAACAAAAAAGACCCTAAATCCCTTGAAAGCCCTAAAACCCTCAAAATCCCTAAAATACATAAAATACCCTTAAAACCATAAAAATCACAAAAAATCCTTAAAAATCCATGAAAATGTAAAAAATCCCGAAAACCCTAAAAAACCCCTGAAACATAAAACCCCTAAAAACCATAAAAACCTTAAAACCCCATAAAAATCCTTAAAACCATAAGAAACTCTAGAAACAATTAAAACCCCCTAAAATGGTAAAAAAATCTAAAAACCTTTAAAACCCTAAAAACTAAAAAGACCCAAAAAACCTAAAATGACCCTAAAACCCCTAAAAAACCCCTAAAAACTAGAAAAACCTCAAAAATCCCTAACCTCCCCCCCAAAAAATCCCTAAAAACCCAAAATTCATAAAAACTATAAATATCCTAAAAAACTTATAAATCCCTGAAAAAATAAAAATCCCTAAAACCCCCTTGAAAACCATAAAAAACCCTAAAAACCTCAAAACCCCTAAAAACCCATAAAACCCCAAAACCCACTAAAAACTTTGAAAACACATAAAACCCCTAAAAATGTTAAAAATTCTAAAAACCTTATAAACATTTAAAACTCAACCCCCCCCCCCACACACACACCAAAACCCTAAAACTATAAGGATTTAGAGTTTTTAGTGGGTTTTATGGTATTTATGGGTTTTAGGGTTTTATGATTTTTAGGGGTTTATGGTTTTCAGGGGTTTTTTCAGGTTTTTTTGGGGTTTCCATTGTTTTTATGGATTTTGATTGTATTTATGATTTTTTAGGGGGTTTTACAAATTTTTATGTGATTTATGGTCTTTTTGATTTTAAGGATTTTTTTAGTATTTTAGGGTTTTAAAGGTTTTTTAGTGTTTTTAAAAATTTAGGGTTTTTAAGGGTTTTTAGAGTTTTTAGTGGGTTTTATGGTTTTTATTCATATTTAGGGGTTTTAAGGTCTTTTAGGGGTTTTTAGGGTTTTTAGGTTTTTAAGAAATTTTAGGGGTTTTTATGGTTTTTCAGGGGTTTTAGGGGTTTTCATGTATTTTAGGTCATTTTGGGTTTTAGGGTATTTTTTGAGTTTTTTTTATAGTTTTTAAGGGTTTTTAGAGATTTTTAAGGTTTTTAGGGGTTTTAAGTGTTTTTAGAGTCTTAGTGTTTTTTTAGGATTTTAATGGGTCTTTAGGGTAATTTATGGTTTTTAGAGGTTTTCATGGTTTTCATAGGCTTTTCGGGTATTTAGGGTTTTTTATGTTTCCTTGGATTTTAGGGGTTTTTTGGATTTTTATGGTTTTTAGGTTTTTTGGGGTTTTTAGATATTTTGATGGTTTTTAGGGTTTTTAGGGTTTTTCCAGGGTTTTAGGGTTTTTTATGGTTTTTAGGGTCTTTTGGGTGGGTTTATGGATTTTTTGAGTTTTTTTAGGTTCTATGTTTTTTTATTTTTTTCAACATTTTTATGGGTTTTAATGGTTTTTTGAGTTTTTGGAAGGTGTTTAGGGTTTTTATGGGTTTTAAGGGTATTTAAGATTTTTAGTGTTTTTTGGTTTTCTTGTGTTTTTTCATGGTATTTAGGGGTTTTTTAGGTTTTTTATGATTTTTAGTGTTTTTTAGGGTTTTTCAAGGGTTTTAGGGACTTTTGATGTTTTAGGGGTTTCTTTTTGATTTTTTAGGGTTTTTAAGGTTTCTTAGAGTTTTTATCATTTTAGGGGTTTTAATGTTTTTTTGAGATTTCAGTGGGTGTTTATGTTTTTTATTTCTTTGTACATGTTTCAATGTTTTTATCAATTTTTATGGATTTCAGGGGTTTTTCAGGGTTTTTAGGGTTTTTTACGTTTTTATGGATTTTTAGGGTTTTTAGGGGTTTTTAAGAGTTTTAGGGGTTTTAGGGTTTTTTATGGTTCTTCAAGGTTTTTAGGGTCTTTTTGGGTTTTTAGGGTTGTTTGGAGTTTTTTTTGGGATTTTAACGTTTTTAGAGTTTTTTAACATTTTTTGGGGTTTTAAGTGTTTTTAGAGTTTTCAGGGTGTTTTAAGGTTTTAGGGGTTTTATAGTTTTTAGGGGTTTCTCTGCGGTTTTTACATTTTCATGGATTTTTTGGGTTTTTTAGGATTTTTATGGATTTTTGGATTTTTTAATTTTTTTAGGGATTTTGAGGGGTTTTAGGGGTTTTAAGGATTTTTAGGGGAATTTAGGGTGTTTCAGGGGTTTTAGGGTATTTTGGGGTTTCAGGGTTTTCTTTGAGTTTTTATGTTTTTATGATTTTTTATAATTTTAAACATTTTTAGGGATTTTAAAGGTTTTTAGTGTTTTTTGGATGTTTTAAGGTTTTTATGGGTTTTTATAAGTTTTTATGGGTTTTTAAGGATTGCAGGGTTTATGGTTTTTAGGGGCTTTTTCGGTTTTTTAGGGTTTTTTACGTTTTCATGGATTTTTAGTGTTTTTTTTTTGGATTTTTATGGTTTTTAGGGGTCTTTATAGTTTTTAAGGGTTTTGAGAGTTTTAAGGGTTTTCACAATATTTATGATTTTTATAAATTTTCAAAGTTTTAAGGGTCTTTTTAGGTTTAAGTGTTCTTTTTGAGTTTTTTAGGGTTTTGAGGGTATTAGTGTTTTTAAAATTTTAGGGGTTTAATGGGTTTTTAGATTCTTCAGTTGTTTTTTGGGGTTTTATGGGATTTTAGGGTTTTTAAGGTTTTTAGGGTTTTTTATGGTTTTTAGGGGGTTTTTAGGGTTTTTTGTATTTTTTACGTTTTCTTGTATTTTAAGGGGGTCTTTAGGATTTTTATTGTTTTTACAGTTTTAGGTTTTTCATGGTTTTTAGGGATTTTGATAGATTTTAGGAAATTTTAGGGGGTTTAGAGTTTTTTTGGGTTTTAGGGTTTTTTTGAGTTTTTAGTGGTTTTAATATTTTTAGAGTTTTTTAACATTTTTAGGGGTGTTACAATAGTAAAGAGTCTAATACCCTAAAGTTATAAAGGCTAAACCAACCTTTTCCCCTTAAAAGTCAAAAAGATAAATCTAACAAAGACTTTTGGAAAAGTAGCACACAACTTTCCAACTATAGCCCACCAGATTTGACTTTGGTGTCCTAAGATGCCATTTCTAGAATCCTCCATGTGGGCAAGGCATCCAATTTCATGAAACCATGTGGGCCAAGATTTAATCATCAAGTTTGGGATTTAATAAATGATATTATAGGCCCATTTTCTTCATCCATGCAAGGCAAGATCCATTGGGCCTTTAATGAAGTAAGATGCATGCCCATTGTAGCATTAAGCCTCTTTAATCTCCCTCGTGTCATTGGGCCTTGCAAATCCAACTCTTTCTCCCGTGTAATTGACTTGGTGCCTTTAACATCGTTCTCATCATCCTCCCCCTCTTGAAAAGGAGTCGTCCTCCACTCTTCATCCTCTGCACCCAAAAAAGGAGAAAGATCAGAAACATTGAAATTGGAACTTAGACCATACTCACCTGGCAAATCTATCTTGTAAGCATTGTTGTTAATCTTCTCGAGCACTTGAAAAGGACCATCTCATCGTGGCATGAGTTTTGATTTCCGCTTGTCGGGAAATCTCTCCTTTCGCATATAAATCCAGACCAAGTCCCCGAGCTCGAACAACACTTGCTTCCGACCCTTGTTTGCATGATCAACATATTTTTGGGTCATCCGCTCGATATTTTTCCTTGACTTTTAATGGAGTTGTTTGATGAATTATGCGCCCCCTTTCTCATCCATATTAGTTTCCTCCTACAAAGAAAAAGGAACTAGATCAATAGGGGTAAGAGGGTTAAAACCGTAAACAATTTCGAATGGAGAATATTGAGTAGTGGAGTTCTTGGCCCTGTTATATGTGAATTCCACATGTGGTAGACACTCCTCCCAAGTCTTGATATTCTTCTTGGAAATTGTTCGCAGAAGGGATTATAGTTTCTGATTCACCACCTCTGTTTGTCCATCGGTTTGCGGATGATAAGTAGTGGAAAATAGTAACTTTGTACCTTGTTTGGTCAACAAGGTCTTCCAAAAGTAACTAAGAAATTTTGTGTCTCGATCCGACACAATTGTCCTTGGCATTCCATGGAGTTTGACTACTTCCTGAAAGAAAAGTGTTGCAATATTAGTGGCATCATCTGTTTTGTGACAAGGAATAAAATGTGCCATTTTTTAAAACCGATCCACCACAACAAAAATGGAATCTCTCCCCCTCTTGGTCCATGGTAACCCCACAATAAAGTCCATTGATATGTCCTCCCAAGGGGTGTTGGGGATTGGGAGAGGAAGATATAGTCCATGTGGGTTCAATTTCGATTTAGATTTATGGCAAACAATGCAGTTTCCCACAAATTTCTCAACATCTCTAGATATCCTAGGCTAATAAAAATGCTCACTAAGAACACTTAGAGTTTTTGCAACACCAAAATGCCCCATTAACCCACCCTAATGTGACTCCTTTAGTAAAAGTAAACGGATAGAGCAGTTGAGAATGCAAATCTTATCAATTCGGAATAAGAATCCATCATGTAAATAGAACTTTTCTCAACTAACTCCAGGTTTACAATGTTCATAAGGTTCACTAAATTCACTATCAGTGGCATATAAATACTTAATGCATTCAAAACCAAGGAGTTTTGAATCCAACAAGGATATAAGAGAATATATACGTTAAAGTGCATCGACCACAGTATTTTCTTTACCCTTTTTATGCTTGATGACATATGGAAATGACTCAATGAATTCCTTCCATCTAGCATGTCTTCTATTTAGTTTATGTTGGATCCTAAGGTATTTAAGAGCCTTGTGATCCGAATGGATCACAAATTCTTTAGGCCAAAGATAGTACTGTCATGTCTCTAGTACTCTAAACAATGCATACAACTCTTTATCATATGTATCATAGTTTAGAGTTGGGCCATTTAACTTCTCGGTAAAGAAAGCAATGGGCTTACCTTCTTGCATGAGTACTCCTT
The DNA here is from genome assembly GCA_963277665.1 of Viscum album. Classification (NCBI taxonomy): domain Eukaryota; kingdom Viridiplantae; phylum Streptophyta; class Magnoliopsida; order Santalales; family Viscaceae; genus Viscum; species Viscum album. Next base: position 1,772,117,098 of record OY728156.1, on the reverse strand, counting down.
CTATGCCAATTTCGCTTGCATCACATTCAATTTCAAAGGTCTTACCTTCTTGCATAAAACTCTCTAGTACTTCTTGTATTGCTTTGATCTTATCAGTGTCCACTTATACTCCATTGACCCTCACAACAAATCCAAGGAAAACAATCTTATCGGGACAAAATTCGCACTTATTTATCTTTCCAATTTGGTTTTCCTTCCTTAACACCTCTAAGACTTTTATTAAGTGATTTACATGTTCAAGAAAGGTCCTACTATAAACCGAAATGTCATCAAAGTAAACTACCATAAATTTTCCAATATATGCACGTAAGACATGATTCATTAACCTCATAAATGTGCTAGGTGAATTGAAGAGACTCTTCTCTCAAATTCTTTTTCCCACTTGATTTTTCTTTGCTCACCATTTCTTTTCTTCTCTCATTTTCTCTCTTTCCCTCATTCTCTCCTTTTTCATTTTCACTCTTTTTTTCATCATCACTCATTTTTTTCTTTTCTCTCAAAATGTGATCTTTTAAAATTTGTTTGGGGGACAAGGGGTTGAGGGTTATAGGTTCCCCTCGAAGTACAAAAGAGTGACGATTCAAGAAACCGTCATGGGTAACACACTAATCATACTACCCTGGTCGTCCCAACAACAAATGGAAAGCCCTCATAAGAACATCATCACACAAGACCTTATATTTGTACTTCCTGATGGTGAACAATACATTCACTTGCTTGGTGACCTTCATCTCCCCGCAATCATTCAACCACTGAAGCCGATATGGATGTTGATGCTTCAAAGTGGGAAGTCCCGACTTCTCTACTAACTCGATTCTCATAACATTACTACAATTTCCTCCATTAATAATAACACTATATACCTTCCCATGGATCTTTCATCGTGTATGGAAAAGGTTCTCTCGCTACTCCTTGTCTCCCATGGTCATTTGTGCACTTATAACTCTCCTAGTGACAAGATTCTCGTCGTCTTCTGCAAATTCTCCACTATCAATTTCTAGATATTCTTCTTCCTCTTCTTCGGAGCTCTCTCCATCGGTCTCCCATTCTCCATACTTGTTGATGGTCATGGTGCACCGGTTTAGGCACTCACTAGCAATGTGACCCCTTCCTTGACATTTGTAACAATGAATATCCCGATTCATGGTTTGGTTAGCCTAAAAAGTAGGTTTCCTAGGTGGAAGAATTACCTTGTCACTTTTGTGGTCAACCACCTCTTTTTTCCTTTAACAGTTCTCCAATCTCCTTCCTCATATTTCTCTATGGTGTGAAAGGAGTAGTGGGTTTCCTCATGTTGCTCCTCCTTTGGATTTTTTGTTCAATCTTGGCAGCTTGGTGGATCATATCTTGTATCTCTACATGGTGGTATATCTCCACTTGTTCCACAATCTCCCGATTGAGCCCATGTAAGAACCGTCCCATGTTTGCCTCCGAATCCTCCTCAATGTTTTCTCTAATCATGACAATTTGCATATTTTTGTAGTAGTCTTCTACACTCTTACTCCCTTAGGTGAGGTGTTGAAGTTTGTTGTGGAGATCACTATGGTAATGTGTGGGAACAAACTGCTTCCGCCTAGCGAACTTCATGTCTTCCCAAGTGTTGATGGGACGTCCACCATATCTAGCCCTCTCCTTTTGAACATGATACCACCAAATTAAAGCATAATCAGAAAATTCAAGGGAAGAAAGTTTGACCTTTTTCTCCTCAGAATATGCATAGCATGAAAAGACCTGCCCGATCTTCATCTCCCACTCCAAGTATGCTTCATGATCTCTTTTCCCTTGAAAAGAAGGGGCCTTCACCTTGATCCCGCCAAATAGGTCATCATCATGTTGTCTCCTTTTTCCTCCTATAGGTTGTTGGTACAACCTCCTCCTTTGTGGGACATCCTCAAAATCACCATCCAAGTTTTCCATCTCCTCCTCCATGATGTGGGGGCGACAGGGTGCCGGAGCTCGCCGCGTGTTATCATGGATCATCCTTTGATGCGAACCATGTTGAAGGCACCGAGTCGATTAACCAAGTGGAGGAGTTGGATTTGCAAGGCCCGATGATGCGTGGGAGATTAAAGAGGTTGAATTCAACAATGGGCGCTCATCTCGCTTCATTAAAGGCCAAATGGGTCTTACCTTGCATGGATGGAGCAAATGGGCCTATTATCTCACTTATTCAAGCCCAAACATGATTCTTAAATCTTGGCCCACATGGTTGCACAAATTTGGAAGCCTTGCCCACTTGGAGGATTCTAGAAATGGAATCTTTGGACACCAAAGTCAAATCCGGTGGGCTATAGTTGGAAAGTTGTGTGTCACTTTTCCAAAAGTCTTTGGTAGGCTTTATCTTTTTGAATTTAAGGGAACAAAGTAGTTTGGCCTTTATGAATTTAGGATATTATACCCTTGACTATTGTACCACCCCCTTGGATATGAATAGCCACCCCCATGACACTTGTATGGGATTCAAGATTTAATTGAGAGCTTATGCTTTGTTTCTCTCCATTGTGTGAGAATTGTCCTGGATTTTCTCCCAGCTCTTGTGCATTCTTGCCTTGTCAATCTAGAAGTTAGATTGGTGATTCAAGATCACAAAGCCCCCAATTCCGTGCCTCAACCCAAGTGCGTTGTTGTATGTATTGTCCATCACATCCCTCCCTTGAGTGTGTTGTCTAAGTAGTAGGTCGCGCTCCATATAGCGTTGATTGACTACTTGCATCCACTATCCGTACCCATCATCCGCCACTTAGCCCTGAATCGCATCTTTCATCCGCCGCCCTACGCCGTGAAGATTGGGCCACCTCGTGCGTCTCACATCATCCTTGGGCTTGGTTGATTCTCCAGGTTATCAATCCTCTCATGTAGCACCTCCCACTTTTGATCAAGAAGCTTCTCGAAATGGCTCAACAAAGCTTGCATTTGGAGTGGCGAAGCTTCCGGTGCATGAGACCTACTTCGGCTTCCTTCATCACTAGCATGAACAATTTCTTCCCACGATCTTCGGCCATAATATATTACACAAACACAAACACACAGCGCGCGGGGAGGGGGGACACACATAATGATACACACTCACTCACACACACGAGATGTGTACACACACACAAGATGTACACACTAACACACAAAAGGATACACACTCACACACACAAGATGCACACATGCACACACACACAACAAGATGCGCACTCACACACACAAGATATTTTTTTTGCTTATTTCTCTCCACTCTCAACACTCAATTCAAATTCCAAGATCTTATAATACCTTGTTTCGAGTGATTACTTGTCACCAATCCTTCCCCAATCAAGATTGTGTCGGGGGCTGGTTTAACACAACCCGCTTGAGTGGTAAAGGGTAAAGGATGAAAAGAGGGTAGAAAATGGATAAATGGTGGGTGGAAAGGGGTACAAAGGTGGTATTTGAGTTTTTCCCGATTGTACAAGATATGAAAAATTAATAATAATATGAGCCAACTATAATATGATGATGAAGCAAAATGATGGAGAAATTGATGTACAGAAATGGAAAGTGCTAATAATGTAAAGCACGATGATGAAGTAATTGTATCCGATTTTTTTTCTTTCTTTTGTCAAATCTCCCCAAAAAGTGTTGTGCTTGGAGTTTTAAAGCAAAAGATGATGAACGGAGAGTAAGAATTTTTTTTGAAATCTCTCAAAGGAAAGGATGTGCTTAATTTTGAGAATCACAAAATAATGAGTTGAGAGAATTTGATTTTTTTTGTTTTTTTTTTGATACAAATCACATATAGAAAATTAAATGTGAAAAGAAGACAATTGACTCAATGTAAAAATATTTCAATCTTGCACAACAAAGGCCAATTCTGGTGGTTTTCAAGGAAAGGTTTTTTTGAATGGGTGGATAATAAAGAAAGCTGAGAAGGGTGATAGATATATGGGATAAAAGAGGGTGATAGATGCCTACCGTGTCAACCAGACCTCTAATACCATCTGATGTGAGAGGCACGGGGTGGCCCAATCTTCACGGCGTGGGGTGGTCGTTGATGGATGCGGTTCGAGGCTAAGTGGAAGATGATGGGTACAGATAGTGGATGCAAGTAGTCAATCATAGCTATAAGGAGCGCGAACTACTACTTAGACAACACGCTCAAGGGAGGGTTGTGATAGCTAATCCACACAACAATGCACTTGGGTTGAGGCATCGAATTGGGGGATTTGTGATCTTGGATCACCAATCTAACTTGTAGATTGACTAGGCAAGAATGTACATGAGTTAGGAGAAAAACCAGGACAATCCTCACACAATGGAGAGAAACAAAGCATAAGCTCTCAATTAAGTCTTGAATGAAAATACAATGTCATGGGGTGGCTATTTATAGCCAAGGGGTGATACAATAGTCAAGGGTCCAATACCCTAAAGTCATAAAGGCTAAACCAACCTTGTCCCCTTAAAAGTTAAAAAGATAAAGTCTAACAAACACTTTTGGAAAATTAGCACACAACTTTCCAACTATAGCCCACCGTAGTTGACTTTGGTGTCCAAAGATGCCATTTCTAGAATCCTCAATGTGGGAAAGGCATCCACATTCGTGCAACCATGTGGTCCAAGCCTTAAACATAAATTTTGGGATTGAATAAGTGATATTATAGGCCCATTTTCTCCAACCATGCAAGGCAAGATCCATTGGGCCTTTAATGAAGCAAGATGCACGCCCATTGTAGCATTAAGCCTCTTTAATCTACCTCGTGGCATTGGGCCTTGCAAATCCAACTCTTCCTCCTGCGTAATCGACTTGGTGCCTTTAACATGGTTCTCATCAACTCTTAAAAATGTTAAAAACACAAACACCCCTTAAAGACCCTAAAAACACAACAAAACCCTAAGAAACCCCAAAAGACCCTAAAAACCCTAAAAATTCCTAAAAACACTATAGAGCATAAAAAACCTAAAACCCCCCTAAAAATACATGAAAATGTAAAAAACCCTAAAAACCCAAAAAAAACTTTGAAAACCATAAAACACCTAAAAATCCGTGAAAAGAAAAAAAATCCTAAAAACCTTAAAAAATCCCTGAAAACCATAAAAAATATTAAAAAAAATAAAAAAAATAAAGACCCTTCAAACCCACTAAAAACTCTAGAAACCCTTTAAACCCATAAAAACGTAAAAAAACTCTAAAACCCTTAAAAGCCCTGAAAACCTCCTAAAAACCCTAAAAACCCAAAAATTCCCTAAAACCCCAAAAAAATCCCTAAAACCATAAAAACCTTAATAAACCCCTAAAAATCCATGAAAATGTAAAAAACCCTAAAAACCCTGAAGACCCCCTGAAATGCATAAAACACCTAAAAACCATAAAAACCCCCTAAAACCCCATAAAAACCTTAAAACCACTAAAAACAGTTAAAACCCTTAAAAATGTTAAAAAATCTAAAAACCTTAGCAAACATAAAAAATTAAAAAATACCATAAAAACCCAAAAAGACCCTAAAAATCTCACAAAACCCTAAAAAGCCCTTAAAACCCCTAAAAACCCTCAAAATCCATAAAAACCCAAAAAACCCAAAAAACCCAAAAAAATCATAAAAATCATAAAGAACCCTAAAAATCCATGAAAACAAACAAAATCCTAAAAACCCTGAAACCACTCTAAAAATCAAAAAAACGTTAAAAAACCCAAAATTAAAAGGTCTAAAAACCCTAAAATCCCAAAAAGATCCTAAAAACCCAAAAAGATCCTAAAAACCCTGAAAACCCTTTGAAACCTCAAAAAATTTTGAAAAACCCTAAACACCATCATATTCACTAAAAACCCTAAAAGCCAAAAAATTCCTAAAAAATCCCTTAAAATCCATAAAAAACGTAATAAACCCTAAAAATCATGAAAACCCCCTAAAAACCATAAAAGCGCCAAAAAACCTTAATAGACCCTAAAACCCCATAAAAACTCTAAAAACCACTAAAAAATCTAAAATCCCTTCAAACTCCAAAAAATGTTAAAAAAATATAAAAACAATTTAAAACCCTAAAAACTCAAAAACCCTAAAAACCCAAAAAACCCAAACAACCCCTAGAAACCTTAAGAACCCTTCAAATATCTAAAAACCCTAAAACCTCTAAAAACTATAAAAATCCTCAAAATCCCTAAAAATCCATGAAAACATAAAAAACCCTAAAAACCCTTGAAAAAAATAAAACCCCTAAAAATCACAAAAATCCTAAAAACCCTAAAACCCTAAAGACTAATAAAAACTCTAAAAACCCTTTAAACCCCTAAAAATGTTAAAAAACTATAAAATCCTTAAACACTTATAAACAAAAAAAACCATAAAACCCCAAAAAGAACCTATAAATCCTGAAAAACCCTAAAAACCCTAAAACCCCTAATAACCCTAAAAACCCTAAAACTATAAAAATTCAAAAAAAAAACCTTAAAATCCATGAAAACATAAAAAACCCAAAAAACCCAAAAAACCTAGAAAACATAAAACCCCCGATAAAACCTTAACACCCTAAAAAAACCCTAAAAAACTCAAAAAAAAATCCCAAGTATAAAAAAGTCACTAAAACCCTAAAAAACTAAAAACCCTAAAACACCTAAAACCCCCTATAAACTCTTAAAATCCCAAAAACACCTAAAAACCCAAAACACCATAAAAATCCTAAAAAATCACTAAAAACACAAGAAAATGTAAAAACCCTAAAACACATAAAAACTCGAAAACCCTTAAAACCCATAAAAATAGTAAAAACCCAAAAAAACTCCTAAAAACGCAAGAAGAACTTAAAAACCCTGAAAAGCCCTGAAAAACCATAAAAACCCTAAAAACAACTGAAAATCCCTAAAAATCCTAAAAATCCCTAAAACCCTAAAAATCCTAAAAAACACCTAAAAATCCATGAAAACATAAAATCCCCAAAAAATGTGAAAACCCCATGAAAACTACAAAAACCCCTAAAAAACATGAAAAACCTTAAAACGCCATAAAAACCCCAAAAACCACTATGAACTTTAAAAAACCTTAAAACCACTAAAAATGTTAAAAACACTAAAATACCATAAAACCCCTAAAAAACTCCAAAAAACCCTAAAACCCCAAATAGTTCCTAAAACCCCTAAAAAACTATAAAAAACATTAAAACACTATAAACCCCCAAAAAATCCTAAAAATTTCTAAAAATCCTGAAAAACCATAAAAACCAAGTCCTAAAAAACCCCTAAAAATCCATGAAAATGTGAAAAACCCTAAAAACATAGAAAAACCCCTAAAAACCATAAAAAACGAAAAAACTCTGAAAACCATAAAAACCCCTTAAAAACATAAAACCCATAAAAACTCATAAAAACCCCCAAAAAGCCACAAAAACTATAAAAACCTTTTAAACATGTAAAAATGTAAAAAGACTCTACAAAATGTTAAAAACCCTAGAAAAGTAAAAAAAACCCCAAAACACCAAAAATACCCTGAAAACCCCTAAAAACCCTAAACTCTTGAAAACCCCTAAAACCATTAAAATCCCTAAAAACCATTAAAATCCTAAAAAAACCTAAAAATCTATAAAAATGTAAAAAATCCAAAAAAAAACTGAAAAACCCCTAAAAACCATAAAAAACCCTAAGAACCTTAAATCCCATAAAAACCAATAAAACCCCTGAAAAACGACTTATAACTCTAAAACCCCTTAAAACTCCTAAAAACATTAAAAACTCTACAAAATCTTAAAAACCCAAAAAAAACACAAAAAACACCATAAAAATCCAAAAAGACCCTAAAACCCCTAAAGAATCCTAAAAACCCCTCTAAAACCATAAAACCCCTAAAAATTTCCTAAAAACAATAAAACCATTAAAATCCTAAAAAATCCCCTAAAAATACTTGAAAATGTAAAACCCCCTAAAAAGCTTAAAACCCCCTACAACCATAAAAACCCAAAAAACCTCTAAAACTCTATAAACCCTTAAAACCCCTAAAATGATAATAACTATAAAAAAACCTTAAAAATCCAAAAAAAAATCAAGAAAACTCCAAAAACCCAAAAAGGCCCTAAAACCCCTGAAAACTATAAAAACTCCAAAAACTCATGAAAACCCCTAAAACCCCTGAAAATATCTGAGACCCTAAACCCCCCTAAAAACTAGAAAAATAATAAAAAAATCCTTAAAAATCCATGAAAACATAAGAAACCCTAAAACCTCGAAGACCCCTGAAAACCATAAAACCCCTAAAAACTTAAAAAAACCCTAAAACCCATAAAAACCCTAAAAAACCTTTAAAAAATCTAAAAATACATAAAACCCCTAAAACATTAAAAGAACATAAAAACATTAAGACACCTAAAATACTTCAAAAAGACCCTAAAAACCCTGAAAAAACATTAAAACCCTAAAACCCTAGAAAAACCCTAAAAACCACAAAATCGCTAAAAACCCTAAAAACCAAAAAAAATCCTTCAAAACCCCCCATAAATCCATGAAAATGTAAAAAACCCTAAAACCCCTAATAAAACCCTGAATACATTAAAAAACCATAAATCCCTAAAAAACCATAAAACCCCAAAAAACCTACTAAAAACTCTAAAACCCCTTAAAACCCTGAAAAGCCACAGACTCTAAAACCCCTTTAAACCCCTAAATTGGTTAAAAACTATTAAAAACCTTAAAAACTCAAAAAAAAACTCAAAAAAATCCCTAAAAACCCAAAAGACACTAAAAACCCTGAAAACCCTAAAGAGCCCTGAAAAACCCAAAAAACCCACAAAATCCCTAAAAACCCTAAAAACCATAAAATTCCTAAAAATCATCTAAAAATCCATGAAAATATAAAAATCCCTAAAAACACTAAAAAAACCCCAAAACCTATAAAAACCCCTCAAACCCATAAAAATCCTATAAACCCATAACAACCCCAAAAATCGCTATAAATTCTAACCTCAAAACCCCTAAAAACATAAAAAAAACTCTAAAAAACCTTAAAACACCTAAAAAACTAACAAAAATCATAAAAACCAAAAAAGACCCTAAAAACCCTTAAAACCCTAAACACCCTAAAAATAACAGAAAAAAACTAAAAACCCACAAAAACCCTAAGAATCCTAAAAAATCCTAAAACCCAAAAAAGTCCTAAAAACCTAAAAACCATTGAAAAACCCTGAAAAAAAAATAAAAAACCCTAAAAACCAAAAAACCCATGAAAACTCCCAAAAACCACTAAAAACTCTAAAAAATTTTAAAACTCTTAAAAATGTTAAAAACACTAAAACCCCTTAATTACCCTAAAAACTCAAAAAAAACCCATGAAACCCAAAAAAGACCCTAAAATCCCTAAAAATTCCTAAAAACCCTATAGACCATAAAAATCCTAAAAAACCCCTAAAAATACATGAAAATGTAAAAAACCCTAAAAACAAAAAAAAACATCTGAAAACCATAAAACCCCTAAAAACCGCAAAAGCAATAAAAACCGATAAAAACCCAAAAATCCCATTAAAAACTCTAAAACCCCTAAAACCTCAAAAAGGTTAAAAACTCTAAAAAGTAATAAAAACACTAAAAACGAAAAAAACACTAAAAACCCTAAAAACTCTAAAACCCTGAGAAAAAAACACTAAAACCCTCAAAATCCCTCAAAGCTCTAAAAACCCTAAAACCAAAAAATCCTTAAAAACCCCTAAAAATGAATGAAAATAAAAAAAAATCCTAAAAACCTTAAAAACCATAAAAAAAAATAAAGACCCTTAAAACCCACTAAAAACTCTAGAAATCCTTTAAACCCATAAAAACTTTAAAAAATTCTAAAAACCCTTAGAATCCCTATAAAACTCAAGAAAAACCTAAAAACCCAAAAAGACCGAAAAAAACCCTGAAAACCCTAAAACACCCTAAAACCCCTAAAAACCCTAAAACCCCAAAAATTCCCTAAAACCCCAAAAATCCCTCAAACCATAAAAATCTTAATAAACCCCTAAAAATCCATGAAAATGTAAAAAACACTTAAAACCCTGAAGACCCCCTGAAATGCATAAAACCCCTAAAAACCTTAAAACCCTAAAACCCGTAAAAACCTTAAAACCCAATAAAAACACTAAAAACGCTTAAAACCCTTAAAAATGTTAAAATTTCTAAAAACCTTATAAAACATAATAAATTAAAAAAACCATAAAAACCCAAAAGACACTAGAAATCCCAAAAAACCCTAAAAAGCCATGAAAACCCCTAAAAACCCTCGAAATCCATAAAAAACCCAAAAAACCCAAAAAAACCCAAAAAATCATAAAAATCATAAAGAACCCTAAAAATCCATGAAAACATACAAAATCCTAAAAACCCTAAAAAAACCTCTAAAAATCAAAAAACATTAAAAAACCTAAAAAAAAGGTCAAAAAAACCCTAAAAGCCCAAAAAGATCCAAAAAAACCCAAAAAACACCTAAAAACCCAAAAAACCCCTAAAAACCTTAAGAACCCTCCAAATCTCTAAAAACCCTAAAACCCCTAAAAACTATAAAAATCATAAAAATCCCTAAAAATCCATGAAAACATAAAAAACCCTGAAAACCCCTTCAAAAAAATAAAACCCCTAAAAATCATAAAAACCCTAAAAACTAATAAAAACTCTAAAAACCCATTAAACCCTTAAAAATGTTAAAAAAACTCTAAACCCTTAAACCCTTAAAAACAAGAAAAAACCATAAAACCCCAAAAAGAACCTATAAAACTAGAAAACCCCTAAAACCCCTAAAAACCCTAAAACCCCTAAAAACCCATAAAACCCCCAAAATCCCTAATAACCCCAAAAAACCCTAAAACTATAAAAATCCAAAAAAAACCCTTAAAAATCTTTTAAAACATAAAAAACACAAAAAACCTAGAAAACCATAAAAATGCCAAAAAACCTTAAAACCAAAAAAACCCTAAAAACCGTAAAAAACACTAAAACTATAAAACCCTTAACACTTCTAAAAACGTTAAAAATTTCTAAAAACCTTAAAATCTCAAAAAAGCCTAAGCATAAAAAATAGTCCCTAAAAACCCTAAAAAACTAAAAACCCTAAAACACCTAAAAACCCTCAAAATCCCAGAAACACCTAAAAACCCAAAACACCATAAAAATCCTAAAAATCACTAAAAACACAAGAAAATGTAAAAAACCCTAAAACACATAAAAAACACATAAAACCACTAAAACCCTTAAAACCCATTAAAACCTTAAAAACGCAAAAAATACTCCTAAAAACCCAAGAACTTAAAAACCATGAAAACCCTAAAAACCTTAAAAACCACTGAAAATCCCTAAAAATCCTCAAAATCCCTAAAACCCTAAAAATCCTAAAAAACACCTAAAAATTCATGAAAACATAAAAACCCTAAAAACGTGAAACCCCCTTGAAAACTATAAAAACCCCTAAAAAAAGTGAAAAACCTTAAAACCCCATAAAAACCCAGGAAACCACGATAAACTTTAAAAACCCTTAAAAACCCTAAAAATGTAAAAAAAATCTTAAAACCCCAAAAAAACACAAAAAACCCCATAAAAATCCAAAAAGACCCTAAAACCCCTGAAGAACCCTAACCCCCCCCCCAAACAATAAAACCCCTAAAAATTTCCTAAAAAACCTAAAACCATTAAAATCCTAAAAAATCCTCTAAAAATGCTGGAAAATGAAAAAACCCATAAAAACCCTAGAAACCCCTGAAAACAATAAAAACCACAAAAAAACTTAAAACCCCCTAAAATCATAAAAACTCAACACACCCTTAAAACCTCTAAAATGTTAATAACTATACAAAAACCTTAAAAATCCAAAAAAACTCAAAAAAACTCCAAAAACCCAAAAAGACCCTAAAAACCCTGAAAAACTATAAAAACTCCAAAAACCCCTAAAAACCCTTGAAAACCCTTGAAAACCCCTCAAAATATCTAAGACACTAAACACCCATAAAAACTAGAAAAATCCAAAAAAGAATCCTTAAAAATCACTAAAAACATATGAAACCCTAAAACCTCGAAGACCCCTGAAAACCATAAAATCCCTAAAAACATAAAAAACCCTAAAACCCATAAAAACCCAAAAAACCGTAAAAAACTCTAAAAATCCATAAAACCCCTAAAACATTAAAAGAACTTAAAAACATTAAGACACCTAAAAAACTTCAAAAAGACCCTAAAACCCTAAAAAAACATTAAAACCCTAAAACCCAAGAAAAACCCTAAAATCCACAAAATCGCTAAAATCCCTGAAAACCAACAAAATCCTTAAAAACCCCATAAAGTCTTGAAAATGTAAAAAAAATAAAACCCCTAAAAAAACAATGAATACCATAAAACCCCTAAAATCCCTAAAAAACCCTAAAACCCCGAAAAACCTGCTAAAAACTCTAAAACCTCTTAAATCCCCTAAAAACCCATAAAAACGTTAAAAACTCAAAAAAACCATAAAACACTTAAGAAACTCAAAAAAACCCTAAAAACCCTCAAAACACTAAAAACCATAAAAATCCTAAAAAACCCTGAAAATCCATGAAAACGTAAAAACCAATAAAAATGTTGAAACCCCCCCTAAAAACCTTAAAAACCCTAAAAATTCATAAAAACACGAAAAAAACCCTAAAACCCCCTGAAAAACCCTAAAACCCCTCAAAATCCCTAAAAACACTAAAAAACATAAAAAACATAAAAAACATAAAAAATCATCAAAACCCCCTAAAACCTAAAACCCCTAAAAATGTTAAAAAAATCTAAAAACCCTTAAAAAACCTAAAAACTCAAAAATTCATAAAACCCACAAGACCCTAAACCCCTAAGAAACCCTAAAAACCCAGGAAAACCCCTAAAAACCTTGAAAATCCTTAAAAACTGGAAAAACCATAAAAACCATAAAACCCCTCAAAGTCAATGAAATTGTAAAAAACCCTTAAAAAACATGAAAAATCCAAAAAAAACATAAAAATCCTAACAAACCCCGAGAAATCCATGAAAGCATAAAAACCCAAAAAAATCTCTTAAAATCCATAAAAATCCATAAAATCTGGCCCTAAAAACCCATAAAAACCCTAAAAATACACTAAAAATTCTAAAAACCCTTAAACCCCCTAAAAACATTAAAAATCCCAAAAACCTTAAAAATCCTAAAATAATCAAAAAACCATAAAACCCAAAAAGACACTAAAAACCCTACAAACCCCTAAAAACCCATGAAAAACCCTAAAGACCCTCAAAATCCCTAAAAACCCTTAAAACCCCTTAAAACCCTAAAAACCATAAAAATCCTAAAAACCTAAAAAATCCAGGAAAACGTAACAAGCCTAAATACCCTGAACACCCCTTAAAAACCATAAAAACCCCTTAAAACCTAAAAAACCATAAAAACCTATAGAAACCCAAAAACCCACTAAAAACTCCAAAAAATCCTAAAAACTGAAGAAGACATTAAAACCCTAAACAACCCTAAAACCCCTGAAAAACCATAAAAAACCTTAAATTCCTTAAAAACCATAAAAACCTAAATCCCATAAAAATCCTAAAACCCCCTAAAAATCCATGAAAAGGTAAAAACCCTAAAAACACTGACAGCCCCTTGAAAACCATAAAAACCCAAAAAAACCTTAAAAAAACTAAAAACCCATAAAAACCCTAAAAACCACTAAAAACTCTAAAAAACCTTTAAACCCCTAAAAACGTTCAAAAACTCTAAAACCCGTAAAATCCCTTAAAAACTAAAAAAACTCTAAAATCCCAAAAAAACACTAAAAACCTTGAAAAGCCTTAAAAACCACTTAAAACCCTAAAAACCCTAAAAAATCCCTAAAACCCATAAAAAACCCAAAAAACCATAAAATTTTGAAAAACGCCAAAAAATCCATGAAAACATAAAAAACTCTAAAAACCCTGAAAAACCTCAACCCCTAAAAACCATAAAAATCCATAATACCCATAAAAAACCTAAAAACCACTAAAAGCCCTGAAAAACCCCTGAAAACCATAAAACCTCTAAAAACATTGAAAAACCCTAAAACCAGTTAAAACCATTAAAAATCTAAAATCCCTTAAAACCCTTAAAAACGTTAAAAAACTATAAAAACCATAAAACCCTAAAAAAACGCAAAAAACCCCAAAAAACCCAAAAGAACCTGAAAACCCTGAAAACCCCTAACCCCCCCCCCCCTCAAAAAAATCCCTTAAAACCCTTAAAAATACAAAAAATCCCTAAAACCCTAAAAATGCTAAAGCCCATAAAAATCCTGAAAAACCCCTAAAAATCAATGAAAATATAAAAAACCATAAAAACCATGAAAACCCATGAAAACCATAAAACCCCTAAATCCTCAAAAAACCCTAAAACCAATAAAACCCTCAAAACACTCAAAAATATAAATCCCTTCAAAGCCCTAAAAATATTAAAAAACTCTAAAAACCTTAAAAACCCTAAAAACTCAAAAACCCCTTAAAAACCCAAAAGACCCTAAAAATGCTAAAAACCCTTAAAACCCCTAAAAACCCCTAAAAACCCCAAAAATCCCTAAAAACCCTAATAACCAAAAAAATACTAAAAACCCATAATAATCCATGACAACATAAAAAACCCTAAAATTCCTACAAAATCGTTGAAAACCATAAAAACTCCTAAAAGCATAAAAAACCTAAAAAACCATTCAAAAGTCTACAACCCCTAAACCCCCTAAAATATTAAAAAAATCTAAAAACCTTAAAAACTATAAAACTCTAAAAAAACCCTAAAATCCTAAAAATACCCCCAAAACCCTGAAAACACCTAAAATCCCTAAAAACCAGTAAAAAACCCCAAAACCCTCAAAATCTCTAAAAACCCGAAAAACCCTGAAAGATTATAAAAATCCTAAAAAACCTGTAAAAATCCATGAAAAAAAATAAAAAACCCTAGAAAACCCTAAAAACCATAAAGACCTCTACAAACCTTAAAAAATACTAAAACCATAAAACCACTAAAAACATTTAAAACCCTTAAAAATGATAAAAAAAATCCTATAAACAATAAAAAGACCCTAAAAACCTTAAAACCCAAAAAAACCCTAAAAACCATTAAAATCCCTAAAAACCCTAAAAACACTAAAAATGATAAAAATCTTTAAAACCCCTAAAAAACCTTGAAAACATAAACAACCCCCAAAACCCTTAAAACGTCTAATAACATAAAAAATCTCTAAAAACACAAAAAATATCCTAAAAACAATAAAAACTCTAAAACCCTCAAACCCCCTAAAAACAGTAAAAGCACTAAAACACCTTAAAACGCTAAAAAAATAAAAAACCCTAAAAACCAAGAAGACCATAAAACCCTAAGAAACACTAAAAACACTAAAAACCCTGAAAAACCAAAAAAACCATAAAAATCCTAAAAAACCCCTAAAAATTGATGAAAACGTAAAAAATCCCAAAAACATTGAAAACCCCCTGGAAACCATAAAACCCCCAAAACCCGTAAAAACCCAAAAACCCCATAAAAACCCTAAAAAACACTAAAAACTCTAAAAAACCTTTAAAACCCTAAAAATGTTCAAAAACTCTAAAAACCCTTAAAATCCCTTAAAAACTCAAATCCCAAAAAAAACACTAAAAACCTTGAAACGCCTTAAAAACCACTTAAAACCCTAAAAACCCTCCAAAATCCCTAAAACCCATAAAAAACACAAAAAACCATAAAAATCTAAAAAACCACAAAAAATCCATGAAAACATAAAGAACTCTAAAAACCCTGAAAAACCTCAAACCCTAAAAACCTTAAAAATCCATAAAACCCATAAAAAAACTAAAAACCACTAAAAACCCTAAAAAACCCCTGAAAACCATTAAACCTCTAAAAACATTGAAAAACCCTAAAAACTCTAAAATCCCTTAACACCCTTAAAAACGTTAAAAACTATAAAAACCATAAAACCCTAAAAAATGCAAAAACCCCCAAAAAACCCAAAAGAACATGAAAACCCTGAAAACCACTAACCCCCCCTAAAAATCCCTTAAAACCCTTAAAAATACTAAAAATCCCTAAAACACTAAAAACGCTAAAACCCATAAAAATCCTGAAAAACCCCTAAAAATCAATGAAAACATAAAAAACCATAAAAACCATGAAAACCCATGAAAACCATAAAACCCCTAAATCCTCAAAAAACCCTAAAACCCATAAAACCCTAAAAAACTCAAAAATATAAATCCCTTCAATGCTCTAAAAGTATTAAAAAACTCTAAAAAACCTTAAAAAACCTAAAAACTCAAAAAACCCTTAAAAACCCAAAAGACCCTAAAAATGCTAAAAGTCCTTAAAACCCCTAAAAACCCCTAAAAACCCAAAAAATCCCGAAAATCCCTAAAAACCCTAATAACCAAAAAAATCATAAAAACCCATAATAATCCATGACAACATAAAAAACCCTAAAATCCCTACAAAATCATTGAAAACCATAAAAACTCCTAGAAGAATAAAAAACCTAAAAAACCACTCAAATGTCTACAACCCTTAAAACCCCTAAAACATTAAAAAACTCTAAAAAACCCCTAAAATCCTAAAAATACCCCCAAAACCCAGAAAACACCTAAAATCCCTAAAATCTGGTAAAAATTTTAAAAACCCGGAAAATCTATAAAAACCCTAAAAACACTAAAAATGATAAAAATCTTAAAAACCCCTAAAAAACCTTGAAAACATAAACAACCCTAAAAACCCTTAAAACATCTAATAACATAAAAAAATCTCTAAAAACCCATAAAAATCCTAAAAACACTAAAAACTCTAAAATCCTCAAACCCCCTAAAAACAGTAAAACCACTAAAACCCCTTAAAACGGTAAAAAAATAAAAAACCCTAAAAACCAAGAAGACCATAAAAACCCTGAGAAACACTAAAAACACTAAACACCCTGAAAAACCAAAAAAATCATAAAAATCCTAAAAAATCCCTAAAAAATAGATGAAAACGTAAAAAAACCCCAAAAACATTGAAAACCCACTGGAAACCATAAAACCCCCAAAACCCATAAAGACCCCAAAACCCCATAAAAACCCTAAAAATTACTAAAAACTCTAAAATCATTTCAACCCCTAGAAACTTTAAGAAAACTCTAAAAACATTAAAAAACCTAAAAAGCTAAAAAAACATAAAAACCCAAAAAGAACCTAAAAATTTGAAAACCCCAAAATCCCCTCAAGATAAAAAAAACCTAAAAATTAAAAAACACCAACAATCCTAAAAAAACATAAAAATAAATGAAAACATAAAAAACCTGAAAAACACTGAAAACATAAAAAAATAAAAAAAAACCCTAAAAACCTAACAACTCTAAAAACCTATAAAAACCCTAAAACCCACTGATAACTCTAAAAATCATTAAACCCCAAAAAGGTTGAGAAACACAACAAACCTAAAAAACACTAAAACTCAAAAAAAAAACCCATAAAACCTCAAAAAACCCTAAAAACCTTGAAAAATGTTAACAACCCTAAAAACTATAAAAATCATAAATAACCCCAAAAAATCCATAAAAACGTAAAAAACCCTAAAACTCCAAAAAAACCCCTAAAAACCATAAAAATCCTAATAACATTAACCCCCCAAACCCATAAAACCCCTAAAAACCCACTAAAAACTCTGAATCCCGCAAAACCCCTAAAACATTAAAAAACTCGAAAAAACAAACAACCACTAAAAACCCAAAAAACCCTGAAAACCCTAAAAATCATCAAAATCTGTAGAAACTCTAAAAAAAACCCTAAAGACCATAAAAATCCTAAAAAATGCCTAAAAATCCATGAAAACAAAAAAAACCCAAAAAAACCATGAAATACCCATATAAATAACAACAAACCCTAAAAACCTTAAAAAACTCTAAGAACCCATAAAAATCCTAAAAACCCAATAAAAACTCTAAAATCCCTTTAAGTCTCTAAAAATAATAAGAAACTTTTAAAAAACTTTTAAAAAACATAGAAACCCTAAAAAACTCAAAAAACCCAGAAGACCCTAAAAACCCTGAGAACCCCCAAAACGCCATAAAAACCCTCAAAACCCTAGATAACTATAAAAATCATAAAAACCTAAAAAACAATTGAAAATCCATGAAAATGTAAAAAAACCATAAAAATATGCAAAGACCCTTGAAAACCAAAAAACCCCTAAAAAATAAAAAACTCATAAAAAACCTAAAACACACTAAAAAACTCAAAAAACCCTTAAAACCCCTAAAAACGTTAAGAACTCAAAAAAACCTTTAAAACCCTAAAAATTTAAAAAAACCAAAAAACCAAAAAAGACCCTAAAACACTAAAAACTCCTAAAACCCCTAAAAACGCTCAAAATTCCTAAAAACCCTAAGAAATCCTAAAAACAATAAAAATAAAAAAAACACTAAAAAACCATGAAAACATAAAATCCTCAAAACCCTGGAAAACCCCTACAACTATAATACCCATAAAAACATTAAAAACCCCATAAAAATGGTAAAAACCCACTAAAAAGACTAAAAATCCTTAAAACCACTAAAAAGATTAAAAAATTCTAAAAAAACTTGAGAACCATAAATACCATAAAAACTCATAAAAACTATAAAACCCCATAAAAATTCAAAAACCCTAAAAATTACTAAAAACAAAAAAACCGCTAAACCCTAAAAATGTTAAAAATCCCTAAAAAAACTTAAATCCTTAAAAACCTAAAAAATGCCCTAAAAACCCAAAAGGCCCTAAAAACCCTAATAACCCTAGAAAACCCTAAAACTCCTCAAAATCCCTTAAAAAATTAAAAACCCTAAAAATCCAGGGAAACGTAATACCCTAAATACCCCTAAAAACCGTAAAACCCCTAAAAAACTTAAAAACCCATAAACACCTATAAAAGCACTAAAAACCCACTAAAACTCTGAAAAACGTTAAACCCCATAAATAAGTTAAAAAACTCTAAAGAACCTTAAAATCCTAAAAATTTCAAAAAACAACCCAAAAAACAAAAAAGACCCTAAATCCCTTGAAATCCCTAGAATACCTAAAATACCTAAAATACCTAAAATACCCTCAAACCCATAAAAATCACAAAAATCCCTTAAAAATCCATGAAAATGTAAAAAATCCTAAAAAGCCTAAAAAACCCCTGAAACCCATAAAACCACTAAAAACCATAAATAACACTAAAGCCCCATAAAAATCCTTAAAACCATAAGAAACTCTAGAAAAAATTAAGACCCCTTACAATGGTAAAAATATCTAAAAACCTTAAAAACCCTAAAAACTAAAAAGACCCTAAAAACCTAAAAAGACCCTAAAACCCTAAAAACCCCTAAAAACTGGAAAACCCTTGAAAATCCCTAAACCCCCCCAAAATCCGTGAAAACCCAAAATTCCTAAAAACTATAAAAATCCTAAAAAACTTATAAATCCCTGAAAAAATATAAAAACCCTAAAAACCCCTTGAAAACCATAAAAAACGTTAAAACCCTAAAAACCCCTAAATTCCCATAAAACCCCAAAACCCACTAAAAACTTTGAAAACGCTTAAAACCCCTAAAATTGTTAAAAATTCTAAAAACCTTATAAACATTTAAAATTCAACCCCCCCCCCCCCCCACCAAAAACCTAAAACTATAAGAATTTAGAGTTTTTAGTGGGTTTTAGGGTATTTATGGGTTTTAGGGTTTTTTATAGTTTTTATGGTTTTAGGGGTTTTATGGTTTTCAGGGGTTGTTTCAGGGTTTTTTTGGTTTTCCATTGTTTTTAGGTATTTTGATGGTATTTAGGGTTTTTTATGGGGTTTTACAATTTTTATGTGTTTTATGGTCCTTTTGATTTTAAGGATTTTTTGGAGTATTTTAGGGTTTTAAAGGTTTTTTAGAGTTTTTAACCTTTTAGGGGTTTTAAGGGTTTTTAGAGTTTTTAGTGGATTTTATGGTTTTTATTCATTTTTAGGGTTTTTAAGGTATTTTAGGGGTTTTTAGGGTTTTCAGAAATTTTAGGGGTTTTTATGGTTTTTCAGGGTTTTTTATGGGTTTTAGGGGTTTTCATGGATTTCAGGTCATTTTGAGTTTTAGGGTATTTTTTGAGTTTTTTATAGTTTTTAAAGGTTTTTAGAGATTTTTAATGTTTTTAGGGGTTTTAAGTGTTCTTAGAGTCTTAGTGGTTTCTTAGGTTTTTTATGGGTTTTAGGGTATTTATGGTTTTCATAGGCTTTTTAGTGTATTTAGGGTTTTTTATGTTTCCTTAGATTTTTTGATTTTTTGTGATTTTTATGGTTTTTAGGTTTTTTTGGGTTTTTAGACATTTTTATGGTTTTAAGGGTTTTTAGGGTTTTTCTAGGGCTTTAGGGTTTTTATGGGTTTTAGGGTCTTTAGGGGGTTTTATGGTTTTTTTGAGTTTTTTTAGGTTCTAAGGTTTTTTAGAGTTTTTCAACATTTTTATGGGTTTTAATGGTTTTTTGAGTTTTGGGTAGGTTTTTAGGGTTTTTATGGATTTTTTAGGATTTTTACGATTTTTAGTGTTTTTCAGGGTTTTTAAGGGTCTTAGGGACTTTTTGATGTTTTAGGGGTTTCTTTTTGATTTTTTAGGATTTTTAAGGTTTCTTAGAGTTTTTATCAATTTAGGGGTTTTAAGGTTTTTTTGAGATTTTAGTGGGTTTTAAGGTTTTTTCTTCTTTTTTACATGTTTCAATGTTTTCAGGAATCGTTATGGATTTCAGGGGTTTTTCAGGGTTTTTAGGGTTTTTACGTTTTTATGGATTTTTAGGGTTTTTAGGGTTTTTAGGGGTTTTTAATAGTTTTAGGGGTTTTAGGGGTTTTTAGGGTCTTTTTGGGATTTTAACGTTTTTTAGATTTTTTAACATTTTTTGGGGTTTTAAGTGTTTTTAGAGTTTTCAGGGTGTTTCAAGGATTTTAGGGGTTTTTATGGTTTTTTAGGGGTTTCTCTACAGTTTTTACATTTTCATGGATTTTTTGGGTTTTTTAGGATTTTTATGGATTTTTGAATTTTTTATGTTTTTTAGGGATTTTGAGGGGTTTTGGGGGTTTTAAGGATTTTTAGGGGTATTTAGGGTCTTCCAGGGTTTTTAGGGTATTTTGGGGTTTCAGGGTTTTTTTTTTGAGTTTTTAGGTTTTTATGATTTTTTATAATTTTAAACATTTTTAGGGGTTTTAAAGGTTTTTAGTGTTTTTTGGGTGTTTTAAGGTTTTTATGGCTTTTTATGAGTTTTTATGGTTTTTTACGGTTTGCAGGGTTTATGGGTTTTAGGGGCTTTTCAGGTTTTTTAGGGTTTTTTACGTTTTCATGGATTTTTAGTGTTTTTTAAGATTTTTATGGTTTTTAGGGGTTTTTAGAGTTTTTATTGGTTTTGAGAGTTTTAAGGCTTTTCACCATATTTATGATTTTTATAAATTTTCACAGTTTTTAGGGTCTTTTGGGTTTAATGGTTCTTTTTGAGTTTTTTAGGGTTTTGAGGGTATTAGTGTTTTTAAAATTTTAGGGGTTTAATGGGATTTTAGAGTTTTCAGTTGTTTTGGGGGGTTTTATGGTATTTTAGGGTTTTTAAGGTTTTTAGGGGGTTTTATGGTTTTCAGGGGGTTTTCAAGGTTTTTTGTATTTTTTACGTGTTCATGGATTTTAAGGGGGTCTTTAGAATTTTTATTGTTTTTACAGTTTTTAGGGTTTTTATGGTTTTTAGGGATTTTGAAAGCTTTTAGGAAATTTCAGGGGGTTTTAGAGTTTTTTTGGGTTTTAGGGTTTTTTGAGTTTTTAGTGGTTTTAAGATTTTTTAGAGTTTTTTTAACATTTTTAGGGGTGTTGAGGGTTTTTTTTAAGTTTTTAATAATTGTTTATGTTTTTATGGGTTTTTAGATTTTTTTATATTTTCATTGATTTTTAGGGGTATTTTATAATTTTTATGGGTTTTAGGGTTTTTTCAGGTTTTTAGGGTTTTTCATGGGCTTTTAGAGTTTTTAGAGATTTTGGGGTTATTTTGGGTTTTTGGATTTTTTTTGGATTTTTGGGGTTTTAAAGATTTTTAGAGTTTTTACCGTTTTTTGTTGTTCTAAGGGGTTCTATAGTTTTTAGTTCTTTTTTAGGGTTTTTTTTTGTTTTTGGGTTTTAAAGGTTTTCGGGTTTTTATGTTTTTTGGGGTTTTTTACATTTTAATGGATTTTTAGAGGTTTTTTAGGATTTTTGTGGTGTTTTTGGGTTTTAAGGATTTTGAGGTATTTTAAGGGGCTTTTAGGAGTTTTGGGGTTTTTAGGTTTTTTTTAGATTATTTGGGTATTTAAAGTTTTTTAGAGTTTTTAACGTTTTTAGGGTTTTAAGGGTTTTTAGAGTTTTTAGTGGTTTTGTAGGGTTTTAGGGATTTTTAGGGTTTTTAAAGGTTTTTTGGAGTTTTATGGTTTTTTGTGGGTTTTCAGGCTTTTTAGGGTTTTTCAGGGTTTTATGGTCTTTGGGGGGTTTTATGGATTTTTTGCGTTTTTTGCGTTTTTTAGGGCTTTAAGGATTTTTAAAGTTTTTTTACATTTTTAAGGGGTTTTAGGGTTTTTAGTGGTTTTTTGGGTTTTTATGTTTTTTAGGATATTTTAAGGTTTTTAGGGTTTTGTGGTTTTCATGGGTTTTGGAGAGTTTTTACGATTTTTTACGTATTCATGGATTTTTAGGGTTTTTTTATGATTTTTAAGGTTTTTGGTGTTTTTAAGGGTTTTTAGGGATATTGAGGGGTTTTAGGGTTTGCATGGTTTTTAGGGTTTTTAGGGTCTTTTTTGGTTTTAGGTTTTTTCTTGAGTTTTTAGGATTTTAAAGGTATTTTAGAGTTTTCTAATGTTTTTATGGGGTTCAAGAGTTTTTAGAGTTTTTACTATTTTAGGGGTTTTATGGGTTTTTAGGATATTTAAATGTTTTTAGGTGTTTTATGGTTTTTAGGGGTATTTCAGGGTTTTTAGGGTTTTTTATGTTTTCATGGATTTTTAGGATATTTTTGGGTTTTGGTGGTTTTTTAGGGTTTTTATGGGTTTTTAGGGTTTTTAAGGTTTTTATAGGTTTTTATGGTTTTTAGTGGTTTTTCAGGGTTTTTATAGTTTTATACATTTTCATGGATTTTTAGGGGTCTTAAGATTTTTATGGGTTTTAGGGTTTTTTTTGGGTTTTTAGGGATTTTGATGGGTTTGGGGTTTTAATTGGTTTTAGGGGTTTTTGAAGGTTTTATGGTCTTTTCGATTTTTAGATTTTTTTTAGTTTTTATGGATTTTTAGGTTTTTTATAGTTTCTTAACATTTTTAGGGGTTTAAGGTTTTTATAGTTTTTTGTGGTTTTTATGGGGTTTTAAGGTTTTTTAAGGTGTTTAAGGGTTTTATGGTTTTTAGGTTTTTTTTAGGGTTTTTAGGTTTTTTACTTTTTCATTGATTTATTGGGGTTTTTTATGATTTTTAAAGTTTTAGCATTTTTTTTAAGGTTTTTAGGAATTTTTGGCCTTTTAGGGCATTTTTTTAGATTTTTAGGGGTTTTAATGTTTTTTTGAGTTTGTTAACGTTTTTAGGGGTATTCAGGATTTTTAGAGTTTCTAGTATTTTTTAGGATTTTTATTGGCATTTAGGGTTTTTTAAGGTTTTTATGGGTTTTTTGGTTTTTTGGGGGTTTTCAATATTTTTAGAGTTTTTTACATTTTCTTGGATTTTTTGATGTTTTTTAGTTTTTTTTTGAGTTTTTTAGGGTTTTTAGGGTTTTTAGGGTTTTTAGGGTTTTTAGGGATTTTTCATGGTTTTTAGGGATTTTAAGGGTTTTTTTGGTTTTTTAGGGTTTTTAGGAGTTTTTTAGGGGTTTAAGGTTTCTTTGAGTTTTTTAATGTTTTTATGGGCTATATAGTTTTAAGGGTTTTTAAGGTTTTAAGGTTTTTAAAATATTTTTAGGGTTTTTTAAGTTTTCAAGGATTTTTAGGGGTTTTTTTATGTTTTTTGTGGTTTTTCAGGGTTTTCAGGGTTTTTAGTGATTTTGAGGGTTTTTAGGGTTTTTGAGTTTTTTTGGGGTTTTAAGGTTTTTTATCATTTTTATGGGTTTGAAGTGTTTTTAGAGATTTTAGTGGTTTTAAGGGTTTATATTTTTTTAGGGTTTTGGGGGGTTTTATGGTTTTTATGGGTTTTTAGGTTTTCATGGATTTTTTTCGATTTTTTTGGATTTTTATAGTTTTTTTTGTTTTTTAGGGGTTTTATGGTTTTTTGGGGTTTTGGGGGTTTGAGGGTTTTACAAGGGGTTCTAGGGGTTTTCTTGGTTTTTAGGGTCTTTTGGTTTTTAGGGTTTTTTGAGTATTTTAGTGTTTTAAAAATAAAATAGAGTTTTTTAATGTTTTATGGGTTTTAAGGGTTTTGAGAATTTTTAGTGTTTTTTAGTTTTTAGGGGGTTTTAGGGTTTTAAGGTTTTAAGGGGGTTTTATGGTTTTTAAGGGTTTTTCAGGGTTTGTAGTGTTTTTTATGTTTTCATGGATGTTTAGGTTTTTTTGGGTTTTTAGAGATTTTTTTTGGGGGGGGGGGGTTAGGGGTTTTCATAGGTTTTACGGACTTTTTGGGGGTTTAGGGTATTTTTGAGTTTTTTCTGGTTTTTATGGTTTTTTAGAGTTTTTAACATGTTTAGGGGTTTAAAGGGGTTCTAGAGTTTTTAGTGGTTTTTAGGGTTTTATGAGTTTTTAGGGTTTTTAAGGTTTTTTGGGGTTTTGTGGTTTATAGGGATTTTTCATGGTTTGTAGGGTTTTTTATGTTTTCATGGATATTTATGAGTTTTAGGTTTTTTATGATTTTTAGTACTTTTAGGGTTTCTATGAATTTTGAGGGATTTTCGGGTTTTTTAGGTATTTTTCGGGGGTTTTAGGGTTTTTAGTGTCTTTTTGGATTTTAGGTCTTTTTAGTTTTTTAGGGGTTTAAGATTTTTTACAGTATTTTAACATATATAGGAGTTTTAAGGGGTTTTAGAGTTTTTAGTGGTTTTAGGGTTTTTATGGGGTTTTAGGGTTTTTTAGAGTTTTTGGGGATTTTGATGGTTTTTTGGTTTTTTCTTGGGTTTTTAGGATTTTAAGGGTTTTTTTGAGCTTTTTAGGGTTCTTAAAGTCTTTTATAATTCTTTAACATTTTTTGGGATTTGAAGTGTTTTAGTGATATGGATGAGATTCAGGCCAAGGAGAATAATTTTGGGCTTGATAAAAATTTCAAGCCCAATTGTTGTTCGTATTGGACCAGCCCGCACTTCATGATGTCCAACACTATGGTGGGCCACAACACACTTATTTGGGGCCCAAAATCACTTATCCACATGGTAATGGGTGGAAATTCGTAGCAGCACATTAATGAGGAGAGAGAAGGTGGAAAAATTATCATTAAGAGAGAATCCCGCTACTTTAGCTAGTGGGGTCATTAAATGTCTTGGGAAAGTGTTATTTTATTCTTTTTTTGTGCCTTTTGGGTTCCCCATGCCTTGTAACTTGAATTGGGGTATTTTCCTTTTTTAATTTTGTCTTTATAATGTATTTTCGTCCCTTTGTAATGGAATTTTTTGAATTGGATGAATTTGTGAAGCTTGTTGTGCATTCTTCTAGCTTTAGCCTCTTCCCTTTTCCCAGAATTTGTGGTGCATCTCCATTGTCGGTGACGTGGTCTTTAAGTGTCGAGAAACCATGGCGGGTGGCATTACCTTTAAGCCTTGGTCGATTCGACTACATTGCATTGGTCTCTTCGCTTTCTCGTTTTGAGGTTTCTAGCGACGCATTAGTTAGTATCAGAGCCGCAGTTCCTACAAGTAAGTTCTATCGCATCCTTCTTGTTACTCTCTATCATGACTCGCAATAGCGGATCTTCTACTTCGCCTGTTCCCTGAGAAATAGCTAACGCACAACTACAATCGCAAATTACTGAAATTGGTGAGCAACTTGGTCAACTATTGAGAGTGCGGCGACCTGACTCCCCTCTACTACAGCGACATCCCCGACGTCCATCACCACATAATAGGAGCAATCCAGCACCATTTTATGAAGATCGTGCAAATGGTGATGATTCCAGTGATTCAGAGGTGGATATGCGAAGAAGAAGAGATGATGAAGATATTGAAAGAGGGTTGAAGATTGACATTCCAGATTTTTATGGGAGTATGAATCCGGATGATTTTTTGGATTGGATGCGGGAAATTGAATGGTTCTTCGAATTTAAGAATTGTTCTGATCAGAAGAAGTGCAAGTTATCCATTCTTAAATTTAAAGATTATGCATCTCTTTGGTGGAAAAATCTGAAGAAACAACGGGAACATGATGAAAAAGGCAAAATAACCTCATGGGAGAAGTTGAAAAGGCTTTTGAGGAGACGATTTCTGCCCAAGAATTATAAGCAAGAGCTTTATTTCCGAATGCATAGCCTGCGACAAGGAGATAAATCTGTTGAAGAGTATATTTGGGAGTTTGATCGTTTATTGATGCGAAGTGATGTTCCAAAATATAAAGAGAAAAAAATTGCAAGATTTTTGGGTGGATTAAATGAAGAAATTGCACATTTAGTGGAGTTTCAACCATTCTGCTCACTTGATGATGTTTGCAAGCTCGCGATCAAGGTGGAAAAGCAAAAGCGGACCTCAAAGGCACCAGCGCTCAAAAACTACAATAGAGGTACAAATTTTTATAAAGGCATTTCTTCTAATAAATCTGGTGTTGGTGAGAAGAAATTTGGAGGGAACAAGATGCTGGATAAAGGGAAAGATAAGGCTATGGAACAACCAAAAGGGAAGTCCAACTCCTTTGAACATGGGAATCAAAAGTGTTTCAAATGCCATGGGTATGGTCATTTTCAGGCCAATTGCCCAAAAAAATGAATTATTACTATTAAGAATGTGGAGAGCAATATCGATCAAGGATGATATTTTGATTTACATCAAGGATGTGGAGAGCCATATCGATCATCTTCGGTGGGTATTTGACGTTCTACGGAAACAAAATATAGACGGAAAGCTGAAAAAATGTGAGTTCTTTGCAACAAAAGTGGTGTTTCTGGGATATGTGGTAACCAAAGAAGGCATCATGGTGGATGAATCAAAAGTGGAAGTAATCAAGTCCTGACCCCAACCAGAATCCATCACAAAAGTAAGAAATTTCCATGGTTTGGCATCTTTTTATCGTCACTTTGTTTCCAATTTCAGCACTATCATGGTACCTATCACTAAATTCTTGAAAAGGGGGAAATTTAAGTGGTCAAAGGCATCAAATGAATCATTTGAAATCATTAAGAAAAGGTTGTGTGAAGCACCAGTTTTGGAATTGTTTGATTTTGATCAAGTCTTTGAAGTGGAATGTGATGCAAGTGGAGTTGGGATATGCGCTATCATCATCCAAAGAAAGCATCCTATTGCATATTTCAGTGAGAAACTGAATGATTCAAGGAGAAATTATAGCACCTATGATAAGGAATTTTATGCGGTTATAAGAGCCTAGATCATTGGTCTCATTTTTTGAGATCGAAGCAATTTGTTCTTCATTCTGACCATCAGGCATTGAGGATTATCAATGGTCAACACAAGCTGAGTTCAAGGCATGCAAAGTGGGTGGAATTCTTACAATCATTCTCATTTGTGTCAAAATACAAGAAGGGGCAAGATAATCAGGTGGCAGATGTTTTATCTCGAAGGTATGCATTACTTACAATTCTAGATGCTCGAATTCTTGGATTTCAGCTTATGAGAGAAGATTATTAGCATGATATGGAGTTTAATTCTATTTTAATCCAATGTCAAGATGGATTTTTGGAGGAGTATTCTGTAAATGATGGGTTTCTCTTTAAGAGAAACAAGTTGTGTGCTCCAAAGGGTATTTACAGGGACTTGCTGGTCATTTTGGCATCCATAAAACCTTGGAGATACTAAAGGAGCATTTCTATTGGCCTAAGATGCAATCAGATGTCCAAGAAATTCTTTTGAGATGCGGAACATGTCAAAGAGCAAAGAGTCATTTCAAGCCTGGTTTATACACTATATTACCTATTCCAGAGCAGCCATGGGACGATCTCAGCATGGATTTCATTATGGATTTACCAAAGACTCAGCAAGATAAAGATTCAATAATGGTTGTTGTTGATCGATTTTCTAAGATGGCTCATTTCATACCTTTTCATAAGACTGAAGATGCGATGAAAGTGGTAGAATTGTTTTTCAAAGAGATTGTTTGCCGTCATGGAATTCCTCACAGCATTGTTTCAGATAGAGACACAAAATTTCTCAGCAATTTTTGGAGGACATTATGGGGGAAATTCGGTACAAAACTCCTTTTCAGAAAATCCCATCACCCTCAAACGGATGGGCAAACATAAGTTACGAATCGTACATTGGGCACTATTCTGAGAACATTGGTGAATAAGAGCATGAGAGATTGGGATTTGCAACTGGCCCAAGAAGAATTTGCATACAATAGATCTCTGAGTGCTACCACTAGGAATTCTCCATTCGAAGTGGTTTGTGGCATCAATCCAATCACTCCTATAGAATTGTGCTCTTTGCCTCTTGATTTTCAGGTGAATATTGATGCGGAGGAGAAGAAAAAGCAGATGAAGAAGCTTCATGAATCTATTTGTGCTCAAATAGAGAAGTATAATGAAGCATACAAGAGGCAAGAAAACAAGCATTGGAAGCAGACTATTTTCCAACCTGGAGACAAAGTGTGGATTCACCTTCACAAGAAGAGATTCCCATCCAAAAGGAAGTGTATGTTTGCACCACGAGCTGAAGGTCCATTCAAAGTTATTGAACGAGTGGGAAACAATGCCTACAAAATTGATTACCAGATGATTTTGGTGGCGTTTCTGCAATGTTCAACATTGGGGACTTATCTCCTTACATTGAAGAAGAAGATGTCATGGATTTGAGGGAAAATCCTCTTCAACCAGGGGGAATGATATGAATCAAATTCAACCCAAGGAGAATAATTTTGGGCTTGATAAAAATTTCAAGCCTAATTGTTGTTCAAATTGGAGCAACCTGTACTTCTTTAATTCCAACACTATGGTTGGCCACAACACACTTATTTGGGGCCCAAAATCACTTATCCACGTGGAAATGGGTGTAAATTCGTAGTAGTACATTAATGAGGAGAGAGAATGTGGAGAAAAGTACCATTAAGAGATAATCCCACTACTTTAGCTAGTGGGTCACTAAATGGCTTGAGAAAGTGTTGTTTTATGATTTTTATGTGCATTTTGGGTTTCCCATTCCTTGTAAATCGAATTGGGGAACTTTCCTTTCTTAATTTTGTCTTTATAATGTATTTTCATCAATTAGTAATGGAAGTTTTTGAAATGGACGAATTTGTGAAGCTTGTTGTGCATTCTTCTAGCTTTAGCCCCTTCCCTTTGCCCAGAATTAGTGGTGCATCTCCATTGTTGGTGATGTGGTCTTTAAGCATGGAGAAACCTTGGCGGGTGGCATTGTCTTTAAGCCTTGGTCGATTTGGCTACATTATGTTGGTCCTCTCCACTTACTCGTTTTGAGATTTCCGGTGACACATCATTTAGAGTTTTTAGTCGATTTTTAGGGGTTTATGCGTTGTTGGGGTTTTTAAGGTTTTTAGGTGTATTTATGGTTTTCAGGGTTTTTTACGTTTTCATTCATTTTTGTGGGTTTTTTTGGGGTTTTTTGGTTTTACAGTTTTTAGGGTTTTATGAAATTTAAGGGGTTTTATTGTTTTTCTAGGTTTTTAGGTCATTTATGTTTTTAGGGTTTTTTTGACTTTTTAGGATTTAAAAAAAATTATTCTTTTAATGTTTTTAGTTTTTTAATGGCTTTTTAGATAATTTTGTGGGTTTTTATGGATTTTTAGTGTTTTTAAGGTATTTAGGGTTTTTTTTGGGGGGGGGGGTTAGTGTTTTTACGTTGTCATTGGTTTTTATGGGTTTATTAGGTTTTTTATGTTTTTTAGGTTTTTAGGGGTTTTAGTGATTTTTTTGGTTTTGTAGAATTTTTCAGAGGTTTGTGGGTCCTTTTGTGTTTTTAGTTTGTTTTTTTGTGTTTTTTAGAGTTTTCAGAGAGTTTTAACCTTTTTAGGCGTCTTGATGGTTTCTAGAATTTTTAGTGGTTTTTTAGGGTTTTAAATATTTTTGTTTTTTTTTATTTTCATGTGCTTGTCCGAGTCTTTAGGGTTTTTTACATTTTCATGGATTTTTAGGGTTTTTCAGGATTTTTATGGGTTTTAGGGGTTTTAGGATTTTTAGGATTTTTATGAAATTTCAGGGGTTTTTAAGGTTTTTCAGGGTTTTTAGGGTCTTTTGGGTTTTAGGGTTTTTTGTAGTTTTTCGGATTTTTAAGGTTTTTAAGCATTTTTGAACATTTTTAGGGGTTTAAAGGGATTTTAGAGTTTTTAGTGGTATTTTATAGATTTTAGGGTTTTATGGTTTTTAGGTTTTTTTGTGATTTTGAGGGTTTTTATGAGTTTCTTAACATTTTGGGGGGTTTAAATGGGTTTTAGAGTTTTTAGTAGTTTCTTAGTGTTTTTATCAGATTTTAAGGTTTTTAGGGGTTTTTATGGTTTTCGTGGGTTTTTGAAATTTTCATATTTTTAGGGTTTTTTTCAATTTTTTTATTTTTAGGGTTTTTATAGTTTTAGTGGTTTTTAGGGTTTTTATGGTTTTTAGGGGTTTTTAGAGTTTTTAGGGGTTTTAGGCTTGTAAGGATCATTTTGGAGTTTTAGGCTTTTTTGAGTTTTTTAGGGTTTTTAAGGTTTCTAGAGTTTTTTGACGTTTTTTGTGGTTTTAAGGGTTTTTAGAGTTTTTAGTACTTTTGTTTGGTTTTTATGGGTTTTTAAGGTTTTTAGGGGGTTTATGGTTTTCTGGGTTTTTTCGGGGCTTTAGTGTTTTTTATGTTTTCATGGATTTTTCATGGTTATTTATGATTTTTATAGGTTTTCAAGTTTTTTAGTGGTTTTAGGGATTTTGAGGGATTTTAGGGTTTTTTTCAGGTTTTTAGAGGTTTTTGGGTTTTTAAGGGTTTTAGGGTCTTTCGGGTTTTTAGTGTTTTTTTAGTTTTTAAGGGTTTTAAGGGTTTTTTGAGTTTTTTAACGTTTTTAGAGTTCTTTGTGGTTTTTAGGAGTTCTATGTGTTTTTAGGAATTTTTAAGGGTATTAGGAGTCTTTATGGTTTTCATGGGTTTTTTAGGGTTTTTAGGTTTTTTACGTTTTCCTGGATTTTTAGTTGTTTTAGGATTTTTATATTTTTCGGGTTTTTTAGGTATTTTAGAGATGTTGATGGGTTTTAGGGTTTTTTTCGAGGTTATTTTTGGGTTTTCAGGGTTTTTATGGTCTTTTGGGTTTTATAGATTTTCTGAGTTTTTAAGCCTTTTAAGGTTTTTTAGAGTTTTTTTAACATTTTTAGGGGTTTAAAGGGTTTTTATAGTTTTTAGTGGTTTTTAGGGTTTTTATGGGTTTTAATGGTTTTTATGGTTTTTTATGGTCTTTAGGGGTTTTTCATGGTTTTTAGGATTTTTTTAACGTTTTTATCGATTTTAGGTGTTATTTAAGATTTTTATGGTTTGTAGAGTTTTAGGGTTTTTAGAAATTTTGATGGTTTGTAGGGGTTTTTAGGGGTTTTTAGTGTTTTGGGGGGTTTTAAGGGGTTTTTGGGTCTTTTTTGGTTTTGGGGTATTTTTTGAATTTTTAGGGATTTTAAGGTTTTTTTGAGTTTATTAACATTTTTATGGGATTTAAGAACTTTTAGAGTTTTTGGTGGTTTTTAGGGTTTTATGGGTTTTTAGGGGTTTTTATGCAATTTACGGATTTTATGGTTTCCAGGGGTTTTTAGGGGTTTTTAGGTTTTCCTGTATTTTTAGGGGTGTAGGATTTTTATGGTTTTTAAGGTTTTTAGGAATTTTTAGGTTTTTAGGGTATTTTTGGGTTTCTAAGATTTTTTAAAGTTTTTTATGGTTTTAAGGTTTTTTAGGGTTTTTAGCGTTTTTATGTGTTTTAAGGGTTTTAGAGTTTTTAGTGGTTTTCTTGGGTTTTGATGGATTTTAATGTTTTTTTAAGGTTTTTAGGGTTTTTTTTATTTTCAAGGGCATTTTATGGTTTTCTACATTTTCATGGATTTTTTCTGGTTTTTTAGATTTTATGGTTTCTTAGTGGTTTTATAGGTTTCAAGGGTTTTTGGGGTTTTTATGTTTTCCTAGATTATTATGGGATTTCTAGGATTTGTAAGGGTTTTTAGGGATTTTGAGGAGTTTTCAAGGGTTTTTAGGGGCTTTCTGGGTTTTTAAGGGCATTTCGAGTTTTTAGGGTTCTTTTGGGTTTTTATGTTTCTTTTAATCTTTTCATGTTTTAAGGTTTTTTTAACATTTTTATGGGTTTAAAGGGTTTTTTTGCTTTTTAGTGGTTTTTAGGGTTTTATGAATTTTTAGGGTTTTTAAGGCTTTTATGGGTTTTTATGGTTTTTTAGGGGTTTCCTGGGGGTTTTAGAGGTTTTTACTTTTTCAGGGATTCTTAAGGGTATTTGGGGATTTTTATGGTATTTAGAGTTTTTTTAGGTTTTTAGGGATTTTGAGAGTTTTTCAAGGGTTTTTAGGGTTTTTCATGGTTTTAGGGTCTTTTTTGTGCTTTTAGGGTTTTTTTGAGTTCTTAGGGTTTTAAGGGTTTTTAGAGTATTTTAACATTTTAAGGGGTTTTAAGGGTTTTTAGAGTTTTTCATGGGTTTTTAGGGTTTCTATGGGATTTTTTTGTTTTTTATGGTTTTAGGGGTTTTTATGGTTTTCAAGGGTTTTTAGGGTTTTTAGGGTTTTTTACATTTTCATGGTTTTTTTGGGGGTTTTATGGTTTTTAGGATTTTTCAGAGTTTTTAGGGGTTTTATTTTGAGTTTTTTGTGTTTTTTTTTGATTTTTTTAGGGTTTTAAAGTTTTGTAGTGTTTTTAGGGGTTTAAAAGGATTTTAGAGTTTTTAGTGTTCTTTTAGGGTTTTGATGTGGTTTTAGGGTTTTTTAATGTTTTTTGGATTTTGTGTTTTTTAGAGATTTTTAGGGTTTTTATCGGGTTTTAGGGGTTTTTAATGTTTTTATGGGTTTTATGGTTTTTAGATATTTTCATGTTTTTAGGGTTTTTTACATCTTCATATATTTTTAGGGGTTTTTTAGGATTTTTATGGTTTTTAGGGTATTAGGGATTTTTAGGGGTTTTAGGGATCTTTAGATTTTTTTAAAGGTTTTCATGGTTTTTAGTATTTTCTTAAAGTTTCTTTGGGTTTGTAAAGTTTTTTTACCGTTTTTTAACAGTTTTAGCTTTTTTAAGGGTTGTTAGAGTTTTTAGTGGTTTTTAGGGTTATTATGGGCTTTTAGGGTTTTTACATTTTCATTAATTTTTAGGGGTTTTTAGGATTTTTATGGTTTTTTGGGTTTTTAGGTTTCTTAGGGACTTTGAGTGGTTTTAGGGGTCTTCAACTATTTTAGGGGGGTTTTGGGTTTTTAGGATCTTTTGAGTTTTTAGGGTTTTATTTTAATTTTTCTCTGGGTTTTAAGGGATTTTAGAGTTTTTTAACATTTTTAGGGGTTTTAAGGGTTTTGGGAGTCTTTAATTTTTTTATGGGTTTTTAGATTTTTTTAATGCTTTAGGGGTTTTTATGGGTTTCAATGGTTTTTTAGTGTTTTAAGGTTTTTACATTTTGATAGATTTTTTGGGGATTTTTAGGATTTTTTTGGTCTTTAGGGTTTTTTAGAGTTTTTATAGATTTTGAAGGTTTTTAGGTGTTTTCGGGGTTCTTTGGGTTTTTTTGGGTTTTTATGCGTTTTTCAGTTTTTATGGTTTTTAGGTTTTTTAATGATTTTTAATGTTTATAGGGGTTTTAATAGTTTTTATTTTTTTTAGTGGGTTTTTAGGGGTTTTATGGGTCTCTTGGATATTTTTATGGTTTTTAGGTGTTTTGATGGTTTTCAGGGTTTGTAGGGGTAACTAAATTTTCATGGATTGTTAATTTTTTTATTTTTAGGGTTTTTTGGGTTTTTTAGGGATTGTGGGTTTTTTAGGGTTTTCAGTGTTTTTAGGGATTTTCTGGGGGTTTTTGGGGTTTTAGGGTTTTATGGTATTTTTAGTTTTTTAGAGTTTTTAGGGTTTTATGTGTTTTTATAGTGTTCAGAGTTTTTTTCCTTTTAAGGTTTTTTAGGGTTTTTACATTTTCATGGATTGTTGGGGGTTTTTTGTATTTTTTTGGTTTTTAGGGTTTAAGGGGTTTTTAGGGATTTGGGGGGGGGGGGGGTTTAGGGGTTTTTAGGGTTTTCATGGTTTTCAGGGGTTTTAGGGTTTTTAGGGTTTTTGGTGTTTTAGGGTTTTTTTTAGTTTTTTAGGGATTTAATGTTTTTATAGTTTTTAGGGTTTTTAATGGTTTTTATAGCTTTTAGGTTTTTAGGTTTTTTAGGGTTTTTCAAGGTTTTATGGTCTTTTTGGGTTTTTAGTTTTTTTTTTGAGTTTTTAATGTTTTAAAGGATTTTTAGTGTATTTTAACTTTTTTAGGGGTTTATGGGATTTTTAGAGTTTTAATGGTTTTTAGGGGTTCTAGGGTTTTTTAAGGTTTTAAGGGTTTTTATGGTTTTTACATTTTCATCAATTTTTAGGGTGTTCCTAGGATTTGTATGGTTTTTTGGTGTTTTGAGGATTTTTTGAGATTTTTGGGGAGTTTAGGGTTTTTCAAAGGTTTTTAGGTGTTTTATGGTTTTTCAGAGTTTTTAGGGTCTTTTGGGGATTTTTGGGTTTTTAGGGTTTTTGAGTTTTTTGGGTTTTTAAGGTTCTTTAAATTTTTTTGAACATTTTACAGGTTTTAATGGTTTTAGAGTTTTGAGTGGGTTTTTCGGTTTTTATGGGGTTTTATGATTTTTTATGGTTTTTAGGGGCCTTAATATTTATAAGGGTTTTAAAGTTTTTTACGAGTTCATGAATTTTTAGAGGTTTTTTAGGAATTTATAGTTTTAGAGAGTTTTTAGGGGTTTTAGGGATTTAGAGGGTTTTTAGGGTTTTGAGGGGTTTGTAGGGATTTTCAGGTTTTTTAAACATTTTTCAAGGTTTTTAGGGTCTTTTTGGGATTTCAGGGTTTTTTGAGTTTCTTAGGGTTTTTAAGGGTTTTTAGTGGTTTTTAACATTTTTAGGGGCCTTACGGGATTTTTGAGTTTTTAGTGGTTTTCTAAGGTTTTTATGGGTTTTGAGGGTTTTTAAGGTTTTTAAGGGGTTTTATGGTTTTTATGTTTTCTTGGATTTTTAGGTGTATTTTTGGATTTTTATTAATTTTGGGTTTTTTAGGATATTGAGGTTTCTCAGGGTTTTAAAAGGTTTTTAGGGTTATAGGGTTTTTCTAGATTTTTAGGGTCCTTTTGGGTTTTTTTGAGTTTTTTTGTTATTAATTTTTTTTATTGTTTTCTAACATTTTTATGGGTTTAAAGGGATTTAATATTTTTAGTGATTTTTTAGGGTTTTTATGTGGTTTTAGCGGGTTTTTTTGGTTTCAAGGGGTTTTTGAGGGTTTTTAGGGTTTTTTACATTTTCATAGTTTTTAGGGGTTTTTAAAAATTTTATGGGTTTTAAACTCTTTAATGATTTTTTGGGATTTTGAGGTTTTTTTAGGTTTTTCATGAGGTTTTTAGGATTTTAGGGGTTTTCAAGGTTATTAGTGCCTTTTGGGTTTTTCGGTCTTTTTGGGTATTAAGGTTTTTTAGTGTTTTTAATGTTTTTAGGTTTTTTAAGAATTTTTAGAGTTATTAGAGATTTTAATGTTTTTATGGTTTTAATGTTTTTTGAAGATTTTTAGGGGGTTTTAATGGTTTTCAGGGGTTTTTAAGTGTTTTTAGGTTTTTTTACATTTTCATTAATTTTATGGGGTTTTTAGGAATTTTGTGATGTTTAGGGTTTTTGGGGTTTTAACGATTTTAAGGGTTTTGAGGGTTTTTCAGGAGTATTGTGGTTTAATGGTTTTTTAAGGTTTTTAGGGTTTTTTGTGTTTTAGTGTCTTTTTTAGTTTTTAAGGGTTTTTTAGGTCTTTTAGAGTTTTTTTATCATTTTTATGGGTTTTAAGGTTTTTAGGGGTTTTATTAGTATATAAGGTATTTTAAGGTTTTTAGGGGTTTTTATGATTTTTCAGGGGTTTTCATGGTTTTTAGTGTTTTTTATGTTTTCAAGGATTTTTAGGGTTTTTTAGTATTTTAAGGGGTTTTAGGGTTTTTAGGCTTTTGAGGGTTTTTATGGGTTTTTAGGGTTTCTAGTGCTTTTAGGGTATTTTTGGGTTTTTAATTTTTTTTGAGGTTTTTAGTGTTTTTAATGTTTTTAGAGTTTTTTAACATTTTTTGGGGTTTTAAGGGTTTTTAAAGTGTTTATTGGTTTTTAGAGTTTTATGGGGTTTTAAGTTTTTTAAAGGTTTTAATGGGTTTCAGTGTTTTTTAGGGTTTTAAGGGCTTTTAAGTTTTCATGGATTTTTAGGTGTTTTTTAGAATTTTTACAGATTGTTGGATTTTTTTGGATTTTTAGGGGTTTTCTGGTTTTTTGGGATTTTTAAGGCTTTTTAGGGTTTTTATGACCTTTTTGGTTTCTTTATGATTTTTTTTTGTTTTAGTGTTTTCATAGTTTTTAATAGTTTTTAACGTTTTTAGGGTTTTTAAGGGGTTTAGAGTTTTCAGTGGTTTAGGGTTTTTATGGGTTTTAGGGTTTCTAAGGTTTTTAGAGGTTCTTATGGTTTTGAGTGTTTTTTCAGGGATTTTTATGTTTTCATGGATTTTTAGGGATTTTTTTAGAATTTTTATAGTTTTAGGGGATTTTTTGGTTATTTGGGGTTTTTAGGGTTTTTAGGATCTTTTTGGGTTTTGGTGTTTTTTTAACTTTTTAGGGGGTTTAAGATTTTTAGAGTTTTTTTAAAAAAAATTAGGGGTTTTAAGAGTTTTTAGAGTTTTTAGTGGATTTAGGGTTTTTATGGGTTTTTAGGTTTTTTAAAGGTTTTTTGGGATTTTTATGGTTTTAGGAGGTGTTTAGGGTTTTTAGAGTTTTTATGTTTTCATGGATTTTAAAGGATTTTGAGGGGTTTTGTGGGTTTTTAGTGGGTTTTAGGGGGTTTTTAGGGGTTTAGGGTCTTTTTTGGGTTTTTAGGGGTTTTTTGAGTTTTTTAGGGTTTTTTAATTTTTTTAACATTTTTAGGGGTTTTAAGAGTATTTAGAGTATTTAGGGGTTTTTAGGGTTTTTATGGGTTTTTAGAGTTTTAAGGTTTTCAAAGGTTTTTATAGTTTTTAGGAGTTTTTTGTTTTTAGGGGTTTTTACATTTTCATTGATTTTTGGGGGTTTTTTATAATTTTTATGGGTTTTAGGGGTTTTTTATGGTTTTTAGGGATTTTGACAGTTTTTAGGTTTTTTCATGAATTTTTAGGGTTTTTGGGGTTTTAAGGTCTGTTTGATTTTTCGGGTTTTTTTGGAGTTTTTTAGGGTTTTATATTTTTTTAAAGTTTTTAATTTTTTTAAGAGTTTTAAGGTGGGTTTTATCATTTCTAGTTGTTTTTATGGTTTTTATGGGTTTTTAGGGTTTTTTAGG
Organism: Viscum album; assembly: GCA_963277665.1. Taxonomy (NCBI): domain Eukaryota; kingdom Viridiplantae; phylum Streptophyta; class Magnoliopsida; order Santalales; family Viscaceae; genus Viscum; species Viscum album. The sequence goes on along the minus strand of OY728156.1, from coordinate 1,772,079,613 downwards.
TTTTTAGTGGATTTTTGGGTTTTCAGGGTTTTTTCTGGGGTTTTAGGGTTTTTTACGTTTTCATGGATTTTCAAGGGGTTTTTTTAGATTTTAAGTGCTTTTATGCTCTTTTTAGGTTTTCAGAGTTTTTTTAAATTTATTAGAGGTTTTAAATTTTTTTAGAGCTTTTTAATGTTGTAGGGGTTTAAAGGGTTTTTTGAGTTTTAGTGGGTTTTAACGGGGTTTTAGGGTTTTCAAGGTTTTTAGGGGGTTTTATGGTTTTTAGAGTTTTTTCAAGGTTTTTAGGGTTTTTTTACATTTTCATTGATTTTTTAGGGTTTTTTAGGATTTTTGTGGGTTTTAGGGTTTTTAGGGTCATTTTGGATTTTTAAGGGTTTTTTGATATTTTTTAAAGTTTTTTTAGAGTTTTTATTCATTTTTTGGGATTTTAAGGGGTTTTAGAGATTTTAGTGGTTTAGGGTTTTTATGAGGTTTTAGGGTTGAAATGTTTTTAGGGGTTTTGATGGTTTTCAGGTTTCCTATATGTTTTTATGTTTTCATGGATTTTTAGGGTTTTTTTTGGTTTTTTAGGATTTTCAATCTTTTTTAGGGTTTTTGGGATTTATAGGGTTTATTTGGGTTTTCAAAAGTTTTTATTATTTTTAGGATTTTTTAGGGGTTTAATGGTTTTTAGAGTTGTTTATAGTTTTTAGGGTTTTAAGTGTTTTTAGAGTTTTTAGTGGTTTTTATGGGTTTTTAGGTTTTTTAAGGGTTTTATGGGTTTTAGGGTTTTTAGGTTTTTTGAGGTTTTTAGGCATTTTATGGTTTTTATGGGTTTTCAGGGTTTTTAGGTTTTTAGGGTTTTTTTAGGATTTTTATGGTTTTAGGGTTTTTATTGTTTTTAGGGATTTTGAGGGGTTTTAGGGTTTTTCATACCCTTTTAGGGGTTTTTAGAGTTTTTAGAGTGTTTGGGTTTTTAGGTTTTTAAGTTTTTTAGGATTTAAAAGGTTTTTTAGTATTTTTAAGGTTTTTAGGGGTTTTAAGGGTTTTTAGAGTTTTTACTGGCTTTTAGGGGATTTATGGGTTTCTATGGCTTTTTGGGGGTTTTGGTTTTTAGGGATTTTGGAGATTTTTAGGGTTTTCTACATTTTCATGGATTTTTAGGGATTTTGAATTTTTTTTGAGGTTTTAGGGTTTTAGGGGGTTTTCTGGGGTTTTTGGGTCTTTTGGGGTTTTACGGGTTTTTTTAGTTTTTAGGGGTTTTAGGGGTTTTTAGAGTTTTTTAAAGTTTTTAGACATTTTAAGGTTTTTTAGAGTTTTAGTGGGTTTTTAGGTTTTTTTAAGTTTTAATGGAATTTCAGGGGTTTTTTAGATTTTTTTCATTTTTAGGCTATTTAGGGATTTTGAGGGGTTTTAGGGTTTTTTAGAGGTTTTTAGCATATTTAGGGTTTTGTAGGGTTTTTAGAGTTTTTTTATCTTTTAGTTTCTTTAATATTTTTTTTGCATTTTTTAACATTTTTAGGGGTTTTTATATTTTTTAGTGGTTTTTAGTGTTTTTCGGTTTTTTTATGTTTTCATGGATTTTAGGGTTTTTACGGTTTTTGTGGATTTTAGGGATTTTGAGGGTTTCTAGTATTTGTTAGGTGTTTTTAGGGTTTTTAGGATTTTCAGGGTTTTTAGGGTCTTTTTGGGTTTTTAGGATTTTTTCATTTTTTATGGTTTTTAAGGTTTTTTAGAATTTCTCAACATTTTTAGAGGTTTTAAGGGTTTTAAGATTTTTTAGTGTTTTTTAGGGTTTTTATGGTTTTTTGGGTGTTTATGGTTTTTTTGGGTTATATGGTTTTAAGGGACTTTTCATTGATTTTGGGGTTTTTTTAAATTTTTCCTGAATTTTTGGGGTTTGTTTTTTAGTTTTTAGCGTTTTTACGGTTTTTAGGGATTTTGAGGGTTTTTATGGATTTTAGGGGGGTTTAGGTTTTTAGGGTCTTTTGGGTTTTTAGGGTTTTTTGAGTTTTCAGTGGGTTTAAAGCTTTTTTTACAAGGCAATGTTTATTATTGTTTTTTTAATGTTTCAAGGGGGTTTTATTGTTTTTAGAAATTTTAGTGGCTTTTTAGTGTTTCTATGGGTTTTTAGGATTTATTAAGGTTTTAAGGAGTTTTTATTATTTTGGGGGGGGGGGGGTTAGGGTTTTTTACCTTTTCATGGATTTATAGGGGTTTTGAGGATTTTTATGGTCTGTAGGGTTTTTTAAGATTTTTAGGCATTTTGAGGGTTTTCAGGGTTTTTAATGGGTTTTAGGGTATTTAGTGGTTTTAAGGGCATGGAAGATGCGAGGGTCGGCTATTCCTGCGCCCTCCCCCCCCCCAAATTTATTAGAAAGATAAAAAGGAGACACACCAGACAAGGGAGGGAGGTGTCAAATGACCCACACCCAAAAAACCCCTTACAACCCACACCAAAAAAAGAAAAACCAAGAAAGAAAAAGACTCAAAAACAGACACAACAACAGCATCATCACGTCACATCCAGCCAGTACCAGCATCCAGCAGCACCACATCCAATCATCACAGCAACACAGCAGCAGTACATCCAAACCAACCAGCCCCAGGAACCAAGAGCACCAAATCTATCATCACAGCCAATCACAACCAGCAGCATCAAACCACAGCACAAGCACCGCAACCAGACGCAGCCATCTTCACATCCTAACAAACAACAACCAGCAACACACATGACAACATCCAACACACTCAATGGAACAAAAATCCCACACCCATAGCTATTCAAAACCAAACAAGCACCACAGGCATCAACCTCCATCTCATATTGCCTCAAATCCAGCTTCAGCAATGACTCACAACCAAACCATCAACAGCTCAAAATACCACATTCCACCATAGCAGCCAGGACGCAGCTCAACTTGACCAGAACTTCATCAGCAGCATAAACCAAAGGAAAAACTAAGGAACCAGAAGCAGAAACCTGCACCTTCACTTTCAACAGCCACCAGAACCCGTCAAAAAGCCAAGTGATCTAGAAAATCCCTACCAGACTAAGATCTGGAAAACTAGATCCAAGCATGGAAGCGGTCATGTCCCTTCCAGAACATCGCGGATCCCTTCGCACCCACCGTTCAGCATCACGGAACCAGAGAGGCTAGGCTGCCGTTCGGAGAAGACCAAACCGCCGAAGGCATTGGGAGATCCCTACCGCCAAGAAGCCTAAAGAGGCCGCCGGAGACCAACACCGCCAAGAACACTCCTCACAGCGGAAAGGAGACCGAGATCTGCAAATCCACTTACTGTATCGCCCAGATCTAACCCGCACATCCATGGAACCGAAGCACTGCACGATGGAAGTCCCAGATCTGAACGGCTCCACCATTGACCTGCAACACTGCACCGAGGAGGCTCCATCACTCTTGCCGCATGATCGAAGCCATTAACCCATTCGTGGAGGCTCCATCACTCTTGCCGAAAAGATCTGGATTGTCTCTTGTCTGAACAGGAGTCTGAAACTTTCAACTTCCCAGACCAGGCCCGCCACAACCAGATGCACCCAGATCTCAAACACCGCCGAAGGTTGAAACCAAAAACCATCCTGATCCGCAAAAATCCAGAACACTTCCGAAGACAGGTACCGTCGAAATTCGGCTAAAACCACCACCGCCAAGGGCCAACATCACCGAGAACCACCAATGCAAGCCGCAAACACCATGGGGAGATCCTGATCTACCGAAGCTCCATGAGGGGAGCGCCGCGACGGGAGAGGACCACCGGGAGAGCAGGTCGCCATCCTTCTGGTTAGGGAGCTAGTGGTTTTAAGGGTTTTAGGTTTTTTTAGTTTTTAGGGGTTCTAAGATTTTTTATAGTTTTTAAACCTTTTAAGGGTTTTTATGGTTTTTAGATATTTTAGTGGTTTTTTGGGGTTTTTAAGGGTTTATAAAGGTTTTTATGGGTTTTAAGTGTTTTTATGGTTTTTAGGGTTGTTTACGGGTTTGTAGGGTTTTTTAAGTTTTCATGGATTTTTAGTGGTTTTTTAGATTTTTATGGTTTTTTTTGGGGAGGGGGGGGGGGGGGGGGTTAGTGTTTTTAGTGATTTTGAGGGGTTTTAGGGTTTTTAGGGTTTTCTAGGGGTTTTAGGGTCTTTTTGGATTTTAGGGTTTCTTTGAGTTTTGTAAGGTTCCTAGGGGGTTTGGGGTTTTTTTATGTTTTTATGGAATTTTAGGGGATTTTTAGGATTTTTATGGTTTTTAGGGTTTTTTTATATTTTGAGGGTTTTAGGGATTTTTAGGGGTTTAAGGTTTTATAGTTTTTGAGGGTTTTAGGGTCTTTTGGGGTTTTTAGGGCCTATTTGAGTTTTTAGAGTTTTTAATTTTTTGGGGGTTTTAAGGGTCTTTGGAGATTTTAGTGGGTTTTTAGGGGTTTTAGGATTTTTATGGTTTTTTAGGCTTTTAAGATTTTTAGGGGTTTTTATGGTTTCAAGTGTTATTTAGGTTATTTAGGGTTTTTTATATTTTCATGGATATTTAGTTTTGTTTTGAGGATTTTTATGGTTTTTAGGGACTTTAGAAATTTTGATTGTTTATGATAATTTTCAGGGGTTTTGGGGGTTTTAGTTTTTTTTCAGGGTTTTTAGTTTCTTTTTGGGTTTTCAGGGTTTTTTTTAAGTTTCTTAGGGTTTAAAGGCTTTTTAGAGTTTTTTAACATTTTGAGGGGTTTTATGAGTTTTTAGAGGTGTTAGTGGTTTTCAGGGTTTTTACGTGTTTTTTGGATTTTTAAGGTTGTTAGTGGTTTTGGGGTTTTTAGGGGTTTTTAACGTTTTGATGGATTTTTAGGGGTTTTTTAAGATTTTTACGCTTTTTATGGATTTAAAAGTCTTTTAGTGTTTTTCAAGGGTTTTTAGGATTTTTAGATGTTTAAGGGTTTTTAGGGTCTTTTTTGTTTTTAGGGCAAGGAAGGCTCGGGGCCAGGCTATTCCTGACACCCCCCAAAATTTATTACAAAAAAAGACACAAAGACACTGCAGATAGGGAGGGGCGGGCTCCTGGGAATCGCGAAACCAGGAGAGAACTTGGTGAGAGCGGCGGCATCCTCATTTTGTTTTTAGGGTTTTTTGAGTTTTTTAGGGTTTCTAAGATTTTTAGAGTTTTTTATCGTTTTCATGGTTTTATGGGTTTTTATATTTTTAGTGGTTTTTAGGGGTTTTATGGGTTTTTAGGGTTTTTAAGTGTTTTAGTTTTTTTTTGGTTTTTTTTTGGTTTTTAGGAGTTTTTCTGGGTTTTTTCTGATTTTTTTCTTAGATTTTTATAATTTTTTTTCTGATTTTTGTTGTTTTTAGGGTTTTGTGAGGTTTTAAGGGTCTTTTTGGTTTTAGTGTTTTTTGAGTTTTTGTAAGGTTTTTAGGAAATTTTATAATTTTTTAATGTTTTTTGGGGTTTAAAAGCTTTTTAGAGTTTTTAGTGGTTTTATGGGGTTTTAATATTTTTTAAGGTTTTTACTGGTTTTTGTGGTTTTCAAAGGTTTTAGGTTAATAGGCTTTTTTGCATTTTCCTGGATTTTTAGGGTTTTTTTAGTTCTTTTAGTTTTTAGGGTTTTTTATGGTTTTTATGGATTTTAAGGGTTTTAGGGGCGGTTTCAGCATTTTTACGGTCTTTTGGGTTTTTTCGGGGTTTTTTGTGTTTTGTATGGTTTTAAGGTTTTTTAGAGTTTTTTAATGTTTTAGGGGTTTGTAGGTTTTTGGAGTTTTTAGTGGTTTTAGGGTTTTTAGGGGATTTAGGGGTTTAAAGGTTTTTTGGGGATTTGTGATTTTTAGGGGTTTTTCATGATTTTTATGGATTTTTACAATTTTGAGGATTTTTTTTGGGTTTTTAGGATTTTTATGGTTTGGGGGGGTTTAGGGATTTTAAGGGTGTTAGGGTTTTTAGGATTTTCTAGGGGTTTTCTGGTCTTTTTGGGTTATTAGGGTTTTTTTGAGTTTTTAGGTGTGTAATGGTTGTTTAGAGTTTTTAACATTTTTAGGGGTTTTAAGGGTTTTTAGAGTTTTTAGTGGGTTTTTAGGGTTTTTATGGCTTTTTAAGGTTTTTAGGGGTTTTTACGAGTTTTTATGGTTTTTAACGATTTTGTAGGGTTTTTTGGGTTTTTAACATTTTCATGGATTTTTAGGGGGGTTTTTTTGGATTTTTCCGATTTTTACTATTTTTAAAGTTTTTTAGTGATTTTGAGGGTTTTAAGGGTTTTCTAGGAGTTTTAGGGTGTTTAGGGGTTTTTAGGGTTTTTAGGATTTTTCGGGTCTTTTTGGGTTTTTTGGAGTTTTTTTTTGGTTTTAATGTTTTTAGAGTTTTTTTAACATTTTTTGAGGTTTTAAGGGTTTTGGGAGTTTTTAGTGGTTTTTCATTATTACTAGGGGTTTTTACTTTTTCATGGAATTTAGATGTTTTTTAGGATTTTTATGGTTCTAGCGTTTTTTTGGTTTTTAGGGATTTTGAGGGTTTTAGGGGTTTTTTTGGGTTTTAGGGATTTTATGGGGTTTCAGAGTTCTTAGGGCCTTTTTGGGTTTTAAGGATTATTTTTGAGTTTTTAGGGTTTTTAAGGTTTTTTATATTTTTTAACATTTTATGGGTTTTAAGGGTTTTTAGAGTTTTTAGGGTTTTCATGGATTTTCTAGGGTTTTAGGGTTTTTTTGGGTTTTTAGGGTCTTTTTGAGGAATCAGGGGTTTTTTGAGTCTTTTAACCGTTTGAAGGTTTTTTAGATTTTTTTGACATTTTTAGGGGGTTTTGGGTTTTTAGAGTTTTTTAGTGGTTTTTAGGGTTTTTATGGTTTTTTAGTGGTTTTTATGCTCTTTTTTTTGGGGTTTTAGGTTTTTTTAGTTGTTTAGGGTTTTTAGGTTTTTTAGTGTTTTTAACATTTTTAGGGGTTTAATGGATTTTTAGTGCTTTTAGTTGGTTTTTTGGGATTTTATGTGGTTTTTATGTTTTTTTAAGTTTTTAGGGGATTTAATTGTTTTCAGGATTTTTTTAGGTTTTTTAGGTTTTTTATGTTTTCATTGATTTTTAGGGGTTTTTTGGATTTTTATGGTCTATTCGTGTTTTTAATGATTTTGGTGATTCTTTGGGCTTTTAGGGTTTTTTAGGGTTTTCGGGTTTTTAGGGACTTGGGTTTTTAGGGTCTTTTTGAATTTTGTAAGGGTTTTAGGTGTTTCATGGTTTTCAATGGTTTTTCAGAGTTTTTAGAGTTTTTTCAGGGATTTTTAGGGGGTTTTAGGGGATTTAGGGTTTTTTTGGGATATTTATGTTTTTAGGGATTTTGTGGGGTTTTTTGGTTTTTTCAGATGTTTTAAGGGTTTTTAGTGATTTTAGGGTATTTAGAGTCTTTTTTGGGTTTTTAGGGTTTTTCTGAGTTTTTAGGAATTTATGTTTTTTTAGAATTTTTAATATTTTTATGGGGTTTAAGGGTTTTAGTGTTTTTAGGGGTTTATAGGTTTTTAGAGTTTTGTAAGGTTTTTAGGGTGTTTTATGTTTTTTGTGGTTTTTTAGGGTTTTAGGGATCTTTACATTTTCATGGATTTAAAAAAATTAGGATTTTTATGGTTTTTAGGGTTTTAGTGTTTTTATGGTTTTTGGGGATTTTGATTGATTTTAGGGGTTTTCATTGGTTTTCTGGTTTTTAGTGGTTTTCAGGTTTTTTATGGTCTTTTGGGTTTGAGGGTTTTTTTTATTTTTTTTAGGTTTTTATAGTTTTTTATCATTTTTGGAGGTAATAAGGGTTTTTTGAATGTTTTGGGGGTTTTTTTTAGTTTTTATGGGTTTTAGGGTTTTTATGGTTTTTATGGGCGTTTATTATTTTTAGGGGGTTTTAAGAGTTTTTATGGGTTTTAGGGTTTTATGGTTTTTATGGGCCTTTATGGTTTTTAGGGGTTTTAAGAGTTTTTAGGGTTTTTTACATTTTCATGGATTTTTAGCGGATTTTTAGGGTTTTATGGGTTTTAGGGTTTTATGATTTTTAGGGATTTTGAGGGGTTTTTAGGATTTTTAGGATTTTTATCAGTTTTTAGGGTTTTTAGGGTCTTTTGGACCTTTAGGTTTTTTTTGAGTTTTTAGTGGTTTTAAGGTTTTTAAAGATTTTTAACATATTTATGGGGTTTAATGATTTTTAGAGTTTTTAATTAGTTTTTAGGGTTTTTATGGATTTTCGGGGTTTTTAATGTTTTTAAAAATTTTTATGGTTTTCAGGGTTTTTAATGGGTTTTTACGTTTTCATGGGTTTTTAGTGGTTTTTTATGATTTTTATGGTTTTTTGGGTTTTTTAGGGTTTCTATGGTTATGGAGGGTTTTAGTGTTTTTAGGGGTTTTTTGGATTTTAGGGTTATTCAGGGCTTTTAGTGTCTTTTTGGGTTTTTAGAGGATTTTTTCAGTTTTATTGAGTTTTAAAAGGGTTTTTAGAGTTTTTTAACATTTTTGGGGGTTTTAAGAGTTTTTAGTGGTTTTTTTGGGTTTTTAGGGTTTTTTTAGTTTTAAGGGGGGGTTTATGGTTTTCGACGGTTTTTTAAGGTTTTCAGGGTTTTTATGTTTCATGGATTTTTAGGGTGTTTATGGGGTTTTTAGGGTTTTTAGGGTCTTTTGGGTTTTTGTGTTTTTTTTAGTTTTTTAGGGTTTTTAATGTTTTTTGAGTTTTTTAATGTTTTTAGTGGTTTAAAAGGTTTTTTTTTTGTTTTTAGCTGTTTATTATGGTTTTATGTGTTTTTAGGGTCTTGTAAGGTTTTAGGAATTTTGATTGTTTTTACAGTTGTTCTGGGGGTTTTTGGGTTTTTGGAGTTTTTTAGGTTTTTTTAGGTCTTTTGGGTTTTAAGGGTTTTTTTGTTTTTCAAGGTTTTTAAGGTATTTTATATTTTTTTTAATATTTTTAGGGGTTTGAAAGGTTTTTTGAGTTTTCTATGGGTTTTTAGGGATTTTATGGGTTTTTGGGGTTTTTTAGGGTTTTTATGGTTTTAGGGATTTTTCAATGTTTTTAGGGTTTTTTACATTTTCATATTTTTTTAGGGGTTTTTATGATTTTTATGGTTTTTAGGGTTTTTAGGGATTTTGAAGGTTTTTAGGGGGTTTTAGGGGTTTTCAGGGTTTTTCGGGTCTTTTTGGGTTTTTAGGTGTTTTTTTTAATTTTTTGAGGGTTTTATGGTTTTTTTAGTTTTTAAAGTGTTTATTTGTTTTAAGGGTTTTAGGGTTTATAGTGATTTTTAGGGTTTTTATGGGTTTTTATAGTTTTTTAAGGTTTTTGGGATTTGAACTATTTTATGGGTTTTTAGGGGTTTTTTTTTGGTTTTAAGGGGTTTTCAGGGTTTTTTTACATTTTCATAGATTTTTAAGGGGGTTTTAAAAATTTTATGGTTTCTACACTTTAATTATTTTTTTGGATATTGAGGTTTTTTGAGGTTTTCCATGGGTTTCTTTAGGATTTTTTTGGTTTTTAGTGCCTTTTTGGGGTTTTCAGTTTTTTTAGGGTATTCAGGGTTTTTAGTGTTTTGGATGTTTCTTGAGGTTTTCCATGGGTTTCTTTAGGATTTTTTTCGGTTTTTAGAGGTTTTTAGTGCCTTTTTGGTGTTTTCAGTTTTTTTAGGGTATTAAGGGTTTTTAGTGTTTTTAATGTTTTTAGGGGTTTTAAGGATTTTTAGAGTTATTAGAAATGTTAAGGTTTTTAAATTTTTAAGGTTTTTTAATGATTTTTAGGGGTTTCATGGTTTTTAGGGGGGGGTTTAGGGTTTTTAGGGGTTTTTACATTTTCATTAATTTTATGGGTTTTTAGGAATTTTGTGATATTTAGGGTTTTGTGGGGTTTTAATGATTTAAAGGTTTTGAGGGGTTTTCAGGGGTATTGGGGTTTTAATGGGTTTTTAAGGTTTTTAGGTTTTTTTGGGGTTTTAGTGTCTTTTTTGAGTTTTTAAGGGTTGTTCTGGTTTTTTAGATTTTTTTATCCTTTTTATGGGTTTTAAGGGTTTTTAGAGTTTTTAGTGGTTTTTAGGGTTTTTGTTAGTATATAGGGTATTTTAAGGTTTTTAGTGGTTTTTATGATTTTCCGGGGGTTTTCAGGGTTTTTAGTGTTTTTTAGGTTTTCAAGTATTTTAAGGGTTTTTTAGGATTTTAAGGGTTTTTATGGGTTTTTAGGGTTTCTAGGGTTTTTAGGGTTCCTAGGGGCTTTCATCACGAAACCAGGAGAGAACTTTGTGAGAGCGGCGACATCCTCTTTTTGTTTTTAGGGTTTTTTGAGTTTTTTAGGGTTTCTAATATTTTTAGAGTTTTTTATCGTTTTCATGGTTTTATGGGTTTTTATATTTTTAGTGGTTTTTAGGGGTTTTATGGGTTTTTAGGGGTTTTAAGGGTTTTAGTGTTTTTTAGGTTTTTTTGGTTTTTAGGAGTTTTTCTGGGTTTTTTTCGATTTTTTTCTTAGATTTTTATGGGTTTTTTTATGATTTTTGTTGTTTTTAGGGTATTGTGAGGTTTTAAGGGTCTTTTTGGTTTTAGTGTTTTTTGAGTTTTTGTAAGGTTTTTAGGAATTTTTATAATTTTTTAATGTTTTTAGGGGTTTAAAGGCTTTTTAGAGTTTTTAGTGGTTTTATGGGGTTTTAATATTTTTTAAGGTTTTTACTGGTTTTTGTGGTTTTCAAAGGTTTTTCTAGGTTAATAGGCTTTTTTTCATTTTCCTGGATTTTTAGGGTTTTTTTAGTTCTTTTAGTTTTTAGGGTTTTTTATGGTTTTTATGGATTTTAAGGGGTTTAGGGGCGGTTTCAGCATTTTTAGGGTCTTTTGGGTTTTTTCGGTTTTTTTTGAGTTTTGTATGGTTTTAAGGTTTTTTAGAGTTTTTTAACGTTTTTAGGGGTTTGTAGGTTTTTGCAGTTTTTAGTGGTTTTAGGGTTTTTAGGGGATTTAGGGGTTTTAATGTTTTTTGGGGTTTTGTGATGTTTAGGGGTTTTTCATGATTTTTATGGATTTTTACAGTTTTGAGGATTTTTTTTGGGTTCATAGGATTTTTATGGTTTGGGGGGGTTTAGGGATTTTAAGGGTTTTAGGGTTTTTAGGGTTTTTAGGGTTTTTTCAGAGGTTTTTAGCATGTTTGGGGTTTTGTAGGGGTTTTAGGGTTTTTTTTTATCTTTTAGTTTCTTTAATATTTTTTTTGCGTTTTTTAACATTTTTAGGGGTTTTTATAGTTTTTAGTGGTTTTTAGTGTTTTTCGGTTTTTTTATGTTTTCATGGATTTTAGGGATTTTGAGGGTTTCTAGTATTTGTCAGGTGTTTTTAGGGTTTTTAGGATTTTCAGGGTTTTTAGGGTCTTTTTGGGTTTTTAGGATTTTTTCATTTTTTATGGTTTTTAAGGTTTTTTAGAATTTCTCAACATTTTTAGGGGTTTTAAGGGTTTTAAAATTTTTTAGTGTTTTTTATGGTTTTTATGGTTTTTTGGGTGTTTATGGTTTTTTTTGGGTTATATGGTTTTAAGGGATTTTTCACTGATTTTGGGGTTTTTTTAAATTTTTCATGAATTTTTGGGGTTTGTTTTTTAGTTTTTAGTGTTTTTGGTTTTTTTAGGGATTTTGAGGGTTTTTATGGATTTTAGGGGGGTTTAGGTTTTTAGGGTCTTTTGGGTTTTTAGGGTTTTTTAATATTTTTAGGCATTTTGAGAGTTTTCAGGGTTTTTAATGGGTTTTAGGGTATTTAGTGGTTTTAAGGGAAAGGAAGATGCGAGGGTCGGGCTATTCCCCCCGCCCCCCAAATTTATTAGAAAGATAAGAAGGAGACACACCAGACAAGGGAGGGAGGGGTCAAACGACCCACACCCAAAAAACCCCTTACAACCCACACCAAAAAAAGAAAAACCAAGAAAGAAAAAGACTCAAAAAACAGACACAACAACGACATCATCACGTCACATCCAGCCAGTACCAGCATCCAGCAGCACCACATCCAATCATCACAGCAACACAGCAGCAGTACATCCAAACCAACCAGCCCCAGGAACCAAGAGCACCAAATCTATCATCACAGCCAATCACAACCAGCAGCATCAAACCACAGCACAAGCACCGCAACCAGACGCAACCATCTTCACATCCTAACAAACAACAACCAGCAACACACAGGACAACATCCAACACACTCAACGGAACAAAAATCCCACACCCATAGCTATTCAAAACCAAACAAGCACCACAACCATCAACCTCCATCTCATATTGCCTCAAATCCAGCTTCAGCAACGACTCACAACCAAACCATCAACAGCTCAAAATACCACATTCCACCATAGCAGCCAGGACGCAGCTCAACTTGACCAGAACTTCATCAGCAGCATAAACCAAAGGCAAAACTAAGGAACCAGAAGCAGAAACCTGCACCTTCACTTTCAACAGCCACCAGAACCCGTCAAAAAGCCAAGAGATCCAGCAAATCCCTACCAGACTCAGATCTGGAAAACTAGATCCAAGCATGGAAGCGGTCATGTCACTTACAGAACATCGCAGATCCCTCCGCACCCACCGTTCAGCATCACGAAACCAGAGAGGCAAGGCTGCCATTCGGAGAAGACCAAACCGCCGAAGGCATTGGGAGATCCCTACCGCCAAGAAGCCTAAAGAGGCTGCCGGAGACCAACACCGCCAAGAACACTCCTCACAGCAGAAAGGAGACCGAGATTTGCAAATCCACTTACTGTATCGTCCAGATCTGACCCGCACCTCCATGGAACCGAAGCACTACACGATGGAAGTCCCAGATCTGAACGGCTCCACCATTGACCTGCAACACTGCACCGAGGAGGCTCCATCACTCTTGCTGCACGATCGAAGCCATTGACCCATTCGTGGAGGCTCCATCACTCTTGCTGAAAAGATCTGGATTGTCTCTTGTCTGAACAGGAGTCTGAAACTTTCAACTTCCCAGACCAGGCCCGCCAAAGCCAGATGCACCCAGATCTCAAACACCGCCGAAGGTCGACACCAAAAACCATCCTGATCCGCAAAAATCCAGAACACTTCTGAAGACAGGTACCGTCGAAAGTCGGCTAAAGCCACCACCGCCAAGGGCCAACACCACCGAGAACCACCAATGCAAGCCGCAAACACCATGGGGAGATCCTGATCTACCGAAGCTCCATGACGGGAGCGTCGTGACGGGAGAGGACCACCGGGAGAGTAGGTCGCCATCCTTCTGGTTAGGGAGCTAGTGGTTTTAAGGGTTTTAGGTTTTTTTAGTTTTTAGGGGTTCTAAGATTTTTTATAGTTTTTAAACCTTTTAAGGGTTTTTATGGTTTTTAGATATTTTAGTGGTTTTTTGGGGTTTTTATGGGTTTATAAAGGTTTTTATGGGTTTTAAGTGTTTTTATGGTTTTTAGGGTTGTTTACGGGTTTGTAGGGTTTTTTAAGTTTTCATGGATTTTTAGTGGTTTTTTAGATTTTTATGGTTTTTTTTGGGGGGGGGGTTAGTGTTTTTAGTGATTTTGAGGGGGTTTAGGGTTTTTAGGGTTTTCTAGGGGTTTTAGGGTCTTTTGGGATTTTAGGGTTTCTTTGAGTTTTGTAAGGTTCCTAGGGGGTTTGGGGTTTTTTTATGTTTTTATGGAATTTTTGGGGATTTTTAGGATTTTTATGGTTTTTTGGGTTTTTTTATATTTTGAGGGTTTTAGGGATTTTTAGGGGTTTAAGGTTTTATAGTTTTTGAGGGTTTTAGGGTGTTTTGGGGTTTTTAGGGCCTATTTGAGTTTTTAGAGTTTTAAATTTTTTGGGGGTTTTAAGGGTCTTTGGAGATTTTAGTGGGTTTTTAGGGGTTTTAGGATTTTTATGGTTTTTTAGGCTTTTAAGATTTTTAGGGGTTTTTATGGTTTCAAGTGTTATTTAGGTTATTTAGGGTTTTTTATATTTTCATGGATATTTAGTTGTTTTTTAGGATTTTTATGGTTTTTAAGGATTTTAGAAATTTTGATTATTTATGATAATTTTCAGGGGTTTTGGGGGTTTTAGTGTTTTTTCAGGGTTTTTAGTTTCTTTTTGGGTTTTCAGGGTTTTTTTTAAGTTTCTTAGGGTTTAAAGGTTTTTTAGAGTTTTTTTAACATTTTGAGGGGTTTAATGAGTTTTTAGAGGTGTTAGTGGTTTTCAGGGTTTTTATGTGTTTTTTGGATTTTTAAGGTTATTAGTGGTTTTGGGGTTTTTAGGGGTTTTTTACGTTTTCATGGATTTTTAGGGGTTTTTAAAGATTTTTACGCTTTTTATGGATTTAAAAGTCTTTTAGTGTTTTTCAAGGGTTTTTAGGATTTTTAGATGTTTAAGGGTTTTTAGGGTCTTTTTTGTCTTTAGGGCAAGGAAGGCTCGGGGCCAGGCTATTCCTGACACCCCCCAAAATTTATTACAAAAAAAAGACACAAAGACACTGCAGACAGGGAGGGGCGGGCTCCTGGGAATCGCGAAACCAGGAGAGAACTTTGTGCGCGCGGTGACATCCTCTTTTTGTTTTTAGGGTTTTTTTAGTTTTTTAGGGTTTCTAATATTTTTAGAGTTTTTTATCGTTTTCATGGTTTTATGGGTTTTTATATTTTTAGTGGTTTTTAGGGGTTTTATGGGTTTTTAGGGTTTTTAAGGGTTTTAGTGTTTTTTTGGTTTTTTTTGGTTTTTATGAGTTTTTCTGGGGTTTTTTCGATTTTGTTTTCGATTTTTTTCTTAGATTTTTATGGGTTTTTTATGATTTTTGTTGTTTTTAGGGTATTGTGAGGTTTTAAGGGTCTTTTTGGTTTTAGTGTTTTTTGAGTTTTTGTAAGGTTTTTAGGAATTTTTATAATTTTTAATTTTTTTAGGGGTTTAAAGGCTTTTTAGAGTTTTTAGTGGTTTTATGGGGTTTTAATATTTTTTAAGGTTTTTACTGGTTTTTGTGGTTTTCAAAGGTTTTTCTAGGTTAATAGGCTTTTTTGCGTTTTCCTGGATTTTTAGGGTTTTTTTAGTTCTTTTAGTTTTTAGGGTTTTTATGGTTTTTATCGATTTTAAGGGTTTTAGGGGCGATTTCAGCATTTTTAGGGTCTTTTGGGTTTTTTCAGGGTTTTTTGAGTTTTGTATGGTTTTAAGGGTTTTTAGAGTTTTTTAACGTTTTTAGGGGTTTGTAGGTTTTTGGAGTTTTTAGTGGTTTTAGGGTTTTTAGGGGATTTAGGGGTTTTAATGTTTTTTGGGGTTTTGTGATTTTTAGGGGTTTTTCATGATTTTTATGGATTTTTACAATTTTGAGGATTTTTTTTGGGTTTTTAGGATTTTTATGGTTTGGGGGGGTTTATGGATTTTAAGGGTTTTAGGGTTTTTAGTGTTTTCTAGGGGTTTTCTGGTCTTTTTGGGTTATTAGGGTTTTTTTTGAGTTTTTAGGTGTGTAATGGTTGTTTAGAGTTTTTAACATTTTTAGGGGTTTTTAGGGTTTTTGGAGTTTTTAGTGAGTTTTTAGGTTTTTTATGGTTTTTTAAGGTTTTTAGGGGTTTTTATGGGTTTTTATGGTTTTTAACAGTTTTGTAGGGTTTTTTGGGTTTTTAACATTTTCATGGATTTTTAGGGGGTTTTTTTAGGATTTTTCCAATTTTTACTATTTTTAAAGTTTTTTAGTGATTTTGAGGGTTTTAGGGGTTTTCTAGGAGTTTTAGGGTTTTTAGGGGTTTTTAGGGTTTTTAGGATTTTTCGGGTCTTTTTGGGTTTTTTGGAGTTTTTTTTGGTTTTAATGTTTTTAGAGTTTTTTAACATTTTTTGAGGTTTTAAGGGTTTTCGGAGTTTTTAGTGGTTTTTCATTATTACTAGGGGTTTTTACTTTTTCATGGAATTTAGATGTTTTTTCGGATTTTTATGGTTCTAGCGTTTTTTTTGGTTTTTAGGGATTTTGAGGGTTTTAGGGGTTTTTTTGGGTTTTAGGGATTTTATGGGGTTTCAGAGTTTTTAGGGCCTTTTTGGGTTTTAAGGATTATTTTTGAGTTTTTAGGGTTTTTAAGGTTTTTTAGATTTTTTAACATTTTATGGGTTTTAAGGGTTTTTAGAGTTTTTAGGGTTTTCATGGATTTTCTAGGGTTTTAGTGTTTTTTTGGGTTTTTAGGGTCTTTTTGGGGATTCATGGGTTTTTTGAGTTTTTTAACCGTTTGAAGGTTTTTTAGATTTTTTTTTTACATTTTTAGGGGTTTTTGGGTTTTTGGAGTTTTTTAGTGGTTTTTAGGGTTTTTATGGTTTTTAGTGGTTTTTATGCTCTTTTTTTTGGGGTTTTAGGTTTTTTTAGTTGTTTAGGGTTTTTAGGTTTTTTAGTGTTTTTAACATTTTTAGGGGTTTAATGGATTTTTAGTGCTTTTAGTTGGTTTTTTGGGATTTTATGGGGTTTTTATGGTTTTTTAAGTTTTTAGGGGATTTAATTGTTTTCAGGATTTTTTTAGGGTTTTTAGGTTTTTTATGTTTTCATTGATTTTAACATTTTTAGGGGTTTAATTGATTTTTAGTGCTTTTAGTTGGTTTTTTGGGATTTTATGGGGTTTTTATGGTTTTTTAAGTTTTTAGGGGATTTAATTGTTTTCAGGATTTTTTTAGGGTTTTTAGGTTTTTTATGTTTTCATTGATTTTTAGGGGTTTTTTGGATTTTTATGGTCTATTGGTGTTTTTAATGATTTTGGTGATTCTTTGGGCTTTTAGGGTTTTTAGGGTTTTTCGGGTTTTTAGGGACTTGGGTTTTTAGGGACTTTTTGAATTTTGTAAGGGTTTTAGCTGTTTCATGGTTTTCAATGGGTTTTCAGAATTTTTAGAGTTTTTTCATTGATTTTTAGGGGGTTTTAGGGGTTTTAGGGTTTTTTTGGGATATTTATGTTTTTAGGGATTTTGTGGGGTTTTTTGGTTTTTTCAGATGTTTTAAGGGTTTTTAGTGATTTTAGGGTATTTAGAGTCTTTTTTGGGTTTTTAGGGTTTTTTTTTGAGTTTTTAGGGATTTATGTTTTTTTAGAATTTTTAATATTTTTATGGGGTTTAAGGGTTTTATTGTTTTTAGGGGTTTATAGGTTTTTAGAGTTTTGTAAGGTTTTTATGGTGTTTTATGTTTTTTGTGGTTTTTTAGGGTTTTAGGGATTTTTACATTTTCATGGATTTAAAAAAAATTAGTATTTTTATGGTTTTTAGGGTTTTAGTGTTTTTATGGTTTTTGGGGATTTTGATTGTTTTTAGGGGTTTTCATTGGTTTTTAGGTTTTTAGTGGTTTTCAGGTTTTTTAGGGTCTTTTGGGTTTTAGGGTTTTTTTATTTTTTTTAGGTTTTTATAGTTTTTTATCATTTTTAGAGGTAATAAGGGTTTTTTGAGTGTTTTGGGGGTTTTGTTTAGTTTTTATGGGTTTTAGGGTTTTTATGGTTTTTATGGGCATTTATTGTTTTTAGGGGGTTTTAAGAGTTTTTATGGGTTTTAGGGTTTTATGGTTTTTATGGGCCTTTATGGTTTTTAGGGGTTTTAAGAGTTTTTAGGGTTTTTTACATTTTCATGGTTTTTAGGGGATTTTTAGGGTTTTATGGGTTTTAGGGTTTTATGATTTTTAGGGATTTTGAGTGGTTTTTAGGATTTTTAGGATTTTTATCAGTTTTTAGAGTTTTTAGGGTCTTTTGGACCTTTAGGTTTTTTTTGAGTTTTTGGTGGTTTTAAGGTTTTTAAAGATTTTTAACATATTTATGGGGTTTAATGATTTTTAGAGTTTTTAATTAGTTTTTATGGTTTTTATGGATTTTCAGGGGTTTTAATGTTTTTAGAAATTTTTATGGTTTTCAAGGTTTTTAATGGGTTTTTATGTTTTCATGGGTTTTTAGTGGTTTTTTATTATTTTGATGGTTTTTTGGGTTTTTTAGGGTTTCTATGGTTATGGAGGGTTTTAGTGTTTTTAGGGGGTTTTAGGATTTTAGGGTTATTCAGGGTTTTTAGTGTCTTTTTGGGTTTTAGAGGATTTTTTCAGTTTTATAGAGTTTTAAAAGGGTTTTTAGAGTTTTTTAACGTTTTTGGGGGTTTTAAGGGTTTTTAGTGTTTTTTTTTTGGGTTTTTAGGGTTTTTTTAGTTTTAAGGGGGGTTTATGGTTTTCGACAGTTTTTCATGGTTTTCAGGGTTTTTATGTTTCATGGATTTTAGGGTGTTTATGGGGTGTTTAGGGTTTTTAGGGTCTTTTGGGTTTTTGGGTTTTTTTTAGTTTTTTAGGGTTTTTAATGTTTTTTGAGTTTTTTAATGTTTTTAGTGGTTTAAAAGGTTTTTTTTAGTTTTTCACTTTTTATTATGGTTTTATGTGTTTTTAGGGTCTTGTAAGGTTTTAGGAATTTTGATTGTTTTTACAGTTGTTCTGGGGGTTTTAGGGTTTTTGGAGTTTTTTAGGTTTTTTAGGTCTTTTAGGTTTTAAGGGTTTTTTTGTTTTTCAAGGTTTTTAAGGTATTTTATATTTTTTTTAATATTTTTAGGGGTTTGAAAGGTTTTTTGAGTTTTCTATGGGTTTTTAGGGATTTTATGGGGTTTTGGGGTTTTTTAGGGTTTTTATGGTTTTAGGGATTTTTCAATGTTTTTAGGGTTTTTTACATTTTCATAGTTTTTTAGGGGTTTTTATGATTTTTATGGTTTTTAGGGTTTTTGAAGGTTTTTAGGGGGTTTTAGGGGTTTTCAGGGTTTTTTGGGTCTTTTTGGGTTTTTAGGTGTTTTTTTTAATTTTTTGAGGGTTTTATGGTCTTTTTAGTTTTTAAAGTGTTTAGGTGTTTTAAGGGTTTTAGGGTTTATAGTGATTTTTAGGGTTTTTATGGGTTTTTATAGTTTTTTAAGGTTTTTGGTATTTGAACTATTTTATGGGTTTTTAGGGGGTTTTTTTGGTTTCAAGGGGTTTTCAGGGTTTTTTTACATTTTCATAGATTTTTAGGGGTTTTTAAGAATTTTATGGTTTTTACACTTTAATTATTTTTTTGTAGATTGAGGTTTTTTGAGGTTTTCCATGGGTTTCTTTAGGATTTTTGTGGTTTTTAGGGGTTTTTAGTGCCTTTTTGGGGTTTTCAGTTTTTTAGGGTATTAAGGGTTTTTAGTGTTTTGGAGGTTTCTTGAGGTTTTCCATGGGTTTCTTTAGGATTTTTGTGGTTTTTAGAGGTTTTTAGTGCCTTTTTGGTGTTTTCAGTTTTTTAGGGTATTAAGAGTTTTTAGTGTTTTTAATGTTTTTAGGGGTTTTAAGGATTTTTAGAGTTATTAGAAATGTTAAGGTTTTTAAATTTTTAAGGTTTTTTAATGATTTTTAGGGGTTTCTATGGGTTTTAGGGGGTTTCCAGGGTTTTTAGGGGTTTTTTACATTTTCATTAATTTTATGGGATTTTAGGAATTTTGTGATATTTAGGGTTTTTTGGGGTTTTAAAGATTTTAAAGGTTTTGAGGGGTTTTCAGGGGTATTGGGGTTTTAATGGGTTTTTAAGGTTTTTAGGTTTTTTTGGGTTTTTAGTGTCTTTTTTGAGTTTTTAAGGGTTGTTCTGGTTTTTTAGATTTTTTTATCCTTTTTATTGGTTTTAAGGGTTTTTAGAGTTTTTAGTGGTTTTTAGGGTTTTTATTAGTATATTGGGTATTTTAAGGTTTTTAGTGGTTTTTAGGATTTTCCGGGGGTTTTCAGGGTTTTCAGTGTTTTTTAGGTTTTCAAGGATTTTTAGGGTTTTTTAGGATTTTAAGGGTTTTTATGGGTTTTTAGGGTATTTTTGGGTTTTTAAGTTTTTTTTTGAGTTTTTTAGGGTTTTTAATGTTTTTTAACATTTTTGGGGGTTTTAAGGGTTTTTAAAGTTTTTAGTGGTTTTTAGAGTTTTATGGTGTTTTGGGGTTTTTAAGTTTTTTAAATGTTTTTATGGGTTTCAGTGTTTTTTAGGGCTTTTAGGGCTTTTATGTTTTCATGGATTTTTAGGTGTTTTATAGAATTTTTATAGATTTTAGGTTTTTTTGGATTCGTTGGGGTTTTTAGGGTTTTTTGGGATTTTTTAGGCTTTTAAGGGTTTTAGGGTCTTTTTTGTTTCTTTAGGATTTTTTTTGTTTTTTAGTGTTTATAAGGTTTTTAATAGTTTTTAACGTTTTTAGGGGTTTTTTGAGTTTCTTCTTGTTTTAATTTTTATAGAAATTTTTAAAGTTTTTTTTGGGGGGGGGGTTCAGATTTTTAGAGTTTTTATTTGCATTTTTGGGTTTTATAGGTTTTGGGTGGTTTTAACGTTTTTATGGTTTTTATAGTTTTTAAGGTCTTTCGACATTTTTATAGTTTTTTATGTTTTCATGGACTTTTGGGGGTTTTATGATTTTTATAGTTTTTAGGGTTTTTAGGGATTTTGAAGGGTTTTAGGGGTTTTAAGGTTTCACCCTATGGGTGAAATAACTGCCATGGATGTCAAAAACAAAAAAAAACTTGAAGAAAAACCCAAGCCAAAGACCAGAATTGCACGGTCCATTGTTCTTATCCACAAGAAAACTTCTGCATAAGTCCATGACCATACACACCCCAACTAAGCAAGAAACACACAGTCACCAACTTGGAATCCCAACAAAGCACATCAAACGATAACCATAACCAAAAGCACAAAAAACTCCTCCCAAACATGAGCAACCAAAACCTACCAAACCAAAAAGGCATCTATAAAACCTAGCATCCAACAACCTAAGCAACAGAACCCTATCAGCACAAAACTAACCAGTCAAGTGTAGTTTCCAAATCCACAAGAGACCAGACAAGAGCAACTGCGAGAGGTTTTTTAGGGTTTTTAAGTTTTTAGGGGGTTTTATGGTTTTCAATGGGTTTTCTGAGAGTTTAAAGATTTTGGGGGGTTTTATGGATTTTTGTGGTGTTTTAGGGTTTTTAGGGTTTTTAGGATCTTTTGTGGGTTTTATTGTTTTTTTGGAGTTTTTTTAGGGTTTTAAGGTTTTTTAGAGTTTTTAACGTTTCTTGGGGTTTTAAGTATTTTTAGTGTTTTAGTGGTTTTTATGGGGTTTTAGGGTTTTTATGTTTTTTAGGGCAATTTATGGTTTTTAGGGGGTTTTCGGGTTTTTTATGTATTCTGGATTTTTGGGTTTTTTTCAGGATTTTTATGCTTTTTAGGGTTTTTAAATATTTTTAGAGATTTTGAGGTTCTTAGGGTTTTTTAGAGGCTTTTAGGGTTTTTCCATGTTTGTAGGGTTGTTTTGGGTTTTATGGTCTTTTTGGGATTTTATGGGGTTTTAAGGTTTTTAATGGTCTTATGGTTTTTAGGGGTTTCTCATGTTTTTTAGGGTTCTTTACATTTTCATGGATTTTTAGGGGTTTCTTAGGATTTTTATGGTTTTTAGGGGTTTTAGGGATTTTAGGGATTTTTAGTGTTTTTATGCTTTTTAAGAGGTTTTTAGGATTTTTAGGGTTTTACGGTCTTTTGGGTTTTTAGCTTTTAAAGGGTTTTTAGAGTTTTCAGTGGTTTTATGGGTTCTGGTGGTTTTTAAGGGTTTTATGGACTTCAGGGGTTTTTTAGGTTTTTTTACATATTCATGGATTTTTAGAATTCTATTAGGATTTTTATGGTTTTTAGGATTTTAGGGTTTTTACTGATATTGAGGGTTTTAAGTGGGTTTCAAGGGTTTTTTGGACTTTTAAGGTCTTTTTGTGTTTTTAGGGTTTTTTAGGTTTTTTAGGGTTTTTAAGGTTTTTTAGAGTTTTTAATTTTTTTATGGGTTTTAAGGGTTTTTGGATTTTAGGGGGTTTTTATGGTTTTTATTGGGGATTGAGGGTTTTTAAATGTTTTTAGGGGCTTTTATAGTTTTCAGGAGTTTTTCAGGGTTTTTAGGATTTTTTAGGTTTTCATGGGTTTTAGGGGTTTTTATGACTCTTATGGTTTTTAGGGGTTTTCAGGGTTTTTCAGGTCTTTTGGGGTTTTTAGAATATTTTTTTATTTTTTTAGTGTATTTAAGGTTTGTTATATTTTTTTAACACTTTTATGGGTTTTAAGGGTTTTTAGAGTTTTTAGTCATTTTTATGGTTTTTTGGGGGTTTTAGGTGTTTTTATGGTTTTTAGGGTTTTTTATCTTTTCATGTATTTTTAGCGGTTTTCTTTTTTTATAGTTGTTAGGTATTTTGAGGGTTTTAGGGTTTTTTAGGGGTTTTGGGTTTTATGGTTTTTCAGGGATTTTAGGGTCTTTTTTGGTTTTTTGTTTTTTTTTACTTTTTAGAGTTTTTATGGTTATTTAGAGTTTTTTAATTTTTTTAGGGGTTTTATATGTTTTTAGCCTTTTTAGTGGGTTTTAAGATTTCATGGGGTTTTAGGGTTTTTTAATGTTTTGGGAGGTTTTTATGGTATTCAGGGGTTTTTATGGATTTTTAGGGTTTTCTATGTTTTCATAGATTTTTATGATTTTATGGGGTTTAGAATGTTTTAGGGTTTTTAGCGATTTGGGGGTTTTGGGGGGGGGGGGGTTAGGGTTTAAAGGGTTTTCTAGGTTTTTATGGATTTTTTTGGGGGTTTTAGGATTTTTATGGATTTTAGGTTTTTTAGGGTTTTTAGGGACTTTGATGGTTTTTAGGGTTTTTAAGTGTTTTAGGGGTTTTCAGGGTCGATTTGGTTTTATAGTGTTTTTTTAGTTTTTAGGGTTTTTAAGGTTTTTTAGATATTTTATTGTTTTTTGGGGTTTTAAGGGTTTTTAGAGTATTAGTCAAGGTTTAGGGTTTTTAAGTTTTTATGTAGTTTTTATTATTTTGGAGGGGTTTTCAAGGTTTTTATAGTTTTTTATGTCTTCATGGATTTTAGGGGGTTTTTTGGATTTTTATTGGGTTTAAGGTTTTTTAAGGTTTTTGGGGATTTTGGGGCTTTTTAGAGCTTTTTAGGTTTTTTTCAATTTTTAGGGCATTAATGGGTTTTTGGTGTTTTTAGGGGTCTTTAGTGTTTTTAGAATTTTTAGTAGTTCTAGGGTTTTTATATGTTTTTGGGTATTAAAGGTTTTTATGGGTTTTATGGTTTTTAGGGTTTTTTCAGGATTTTAGGTTTTTTAGGGATTTTGAGGATTTTGAGGGGTTTTAGATTTTATCAGGGGTTTTTAGGGTTTTTAAGGTTTTTCTTTGTTTTTATGGTCGTTTTTGGGTTTTATGATTTTTTTTTCAAGTTTTTTTGGGTTTGAAAGGTTTTTTAGTGTTTTTTCAAAATTTTAGTGGTTTAAAGGGTTTTTAGAGTTTTTAGTGGTTTTTAAGGTTTTTATGGTATTTTGGGGATTTTAAGGTTTTTAGAGGGTTTTATGGTTTTCAGGGTTTTTAGGGTTTTTTTACGTTTTCATGGATTCTTAACGTTTTTTTAGGATTGTTATAGTTTTTAAAGTTTTTTGGGGTTTTTTGGGATTTTAAGGGTGTTTTGTGTCTTTTAGGGGTTTTTTTAGGTTTTTAATGGTTTTCAGGTTTTTTAGGGTCGTTTGGGTTTTTAGGATTTTTTTTTTGAGTTTTTTAGGGTTCTTATGGATTTTTATATTTTTTAATTTTTTTAGGGATTTTGAGGTTTTTAGAGTGTTTAGTGGGGTTTTAGGGTTTTTGTGGGGTTTTAAGGGTATTTAAGAGTTTTAGAGATTTTTATGGTTTTCAGGGTTTTTTGGGTTCTTTATATTTAATGGATTTTAAGGGTTTTTAGAATATATTTGGGTTTTTAGGTTTTTTAGGGTTTTCAGGATTTTGGATTGATTTTGAGGGTCTTTTAGGGGTTTTCAAGGATTTTTAGGGGTTTTCATGGTTTTAGAGACTTTTGGGTTTATAGGGTTTTTTGAGTTTTTTTTGAGATTTTTAGGTTTTTGAGAGTTTTTTTTAACATTTTTAGGGGCTGGGATGTAAGGGTATTTATAGATTTTACTGGGTTTTTAGTATTTTTATGGTTTTTACAGTTTTTAAGGTTTTTGGGGGAAATTATGGTTTTAAGGGTTTTTTTTTGGATTTTTAGGGTTTTTTACGTTTTCATGCATTTTTAGGGTTCTTAGGATTTTTATGGTTTTCAAGGTTTTTAGAAATTTTGAGTGTTTTTAGGGTTTTTCATAGGTTTTTTGAGTTTTTCTGGATTCTTCGTGCCTTTTGTGTTTTTAGTGTTTTTTTTTACTTTTTTTGGGTTTTTATGGGTTTTTAGAGTTTTTAAATGTTTTTTGTGGTTTTGAGGGTTATTGGATTTTTTAGTTATTTTTTGTAGTTTTTATGGGATTTTAAATATTTTTAGGGGTTTTATGGTTTTTCGGGGCTTTTCTGGGTTTCTACTTTTTCATGGATTTTAGGGTTTTTTAAGGATTTTTTGGATTTTTAGGGTTTTTAGGATTTTTTGGGAATTTGGGGTTTTTTAGGGTTTTTAGGGGTTTTTAGGTTTTTTACGGTATTTTGGGTTTTTAGGTGTTTTTTTTGAGTTTTTAGGGTTCTAAAGGTTTTTAAACATTTTTAGGTTAAGGGGTTTTTATGGGTTTTTAAGGTTTTTATGGGTTTGGATGGTTTTTAGTGATTTTTTAGGGTTTTTTGTGTTTTTTACGTTTTTATGGATTTTTAGGAGTTTTTTTAATAATTTTATGGTTTTTATAAATTTTTATAATTTTTAGGGATTTTGAGGGTTTTTAGGGGTTTTCAATGGTTTTTAGAGGTTTTAAGGGGTTTTTTTGGTTCAAGGGTATTTTTTGAATTTTTAGGGGTTTTAAGAATTTTTAGAGTTTTTAGTTTTTTAGGGGTTTTTTTGGGTTTTAAGATTTTTAAGGGTTTTTAGTGGTTTTTAATGGTTTTCAGGGGTTTTTCTGAGTTTTCAGGATTTTTTACATTTTCATATATTTTTTGGGGTTTCTTAGATTTTTTTTCGGTTTCGGGTTTTTTGGGGTTTTCGTGATTTTGGGGGTTTTTAGGGGTGTTTAGGGTTTTTAGGGATTTCAGGGGGTTTATCGTTTTGAGGGGTTTTTCAGATTTTTTTGGGTTTTTTATGTTTTCACAGATTTTTAGGGGTTTTTATGATTTTTTTTGGTTTTTAGGATTTTTAGGGATTTTGAGGGTTTTTAGGGGTTTTTAGGGATTTTATGGGTTTTTAGGGTGTTTTGGGTTTTTAGGGGTTTTTTGAGGTTTTTAACGTTTTTAGGAGTTTTATGGGTTTTAGAGATTTTATTGGTTTTATGGATTTTATTGCTTTATAGGGTTTATAAAATTTTTATGGATTTTTATGGTTTTTAGTGGTTGTTTAGGTTTTTTAGGGGTTTTTACATTTTCATGGACTTTTAGGGGTTGTTTAGGATTTTTATGGTTTTAGGGTTTTTAGGGATTTTTTGGATTTTATGCTTTTTTCAGGGTTTTTTAGGGTTTTAGGGTTTTTTGTGTTTGTAATGATTTTTTAGGTTTTAAGGGGTTTTAGTGTTTTTAGTGGAATTGATGCAGATCATGGTACACACAAGCAGCAAGGAGTTGAGGGTGATCATGACATTGGTCGTGGAAGGATCATTAATGGAAAAGACCCATTGCATGGGATTGGTAGCCCAATGACAAGAGGAAGAATGAGGAGGATGAGAGAGGCGTTACATGGCCTCATTTTGAAATTACAAGAGGAGGCCCAACATGCATGCATGGGAGGAGAAAATGGGCCTTTAATCACACTTATTAAAGCCCAAAAGTGAACCTAAAAGGACCACCCATATGCTTCCACGAAATTCAATCCACTTGCATGAAGGAAATCTCCAATGTCAAAAGTGGTGGGGCCCTTGTCTCCAAATCCGTGGTGGGAATCTTCAAAGTCTTTGGGGTGGTTCCTAAAATTCTTCTTTAGAGATATCTTGTCCCATAAAGTCATGGACATGTGTAAACAAAGTTAAATTCGTGGGATAGGCTTTAGACTTTTGTGGGATAGGTAGTTTGACATGTATTCCTCTCATTTGGCTATAAATAGCCACCTCTTGTACCCCCTTGAAGGTTAATTTCGAATTTGAGAGTTTCTAGCATTATTATGTTTGTGTTTCTTATGTTCTTAGGTGAATGCAAGTAAGGCTCGTCAAAGGAGTGATCAACCTTTGTGGCGCTTTATAATTAGAGTTTCAAGGGGCAAGTCTCCTTGGGGTCCTAATTGATCATCCCCTTCCCCAATTATTCCTATTGCATTTCTTTTTAATTTTCATTCCCCTCTTCTTTCTTCGCTTGTGTTTCCGCATTTTTGCCAACGAATACCGCACTCATATACGGTATCATATCATTTGGTATCAGAGGGAGGCAACGGAAACCAGGTTCTTTCATTTCTATTTCTCCCATCTTTTTTTTTCTCCCCCTTCTTCCATTTTCTGCCATCACCCATTCTGGACGGAACTTTCTTCCATATTTTCGTCTGATTTTTCTTTGAGTTTCTGGGCGTATAATATGTCATTTAAATAGTTCAGAATCTCATCTTTCTTCTCGATTTGGAAACACTAAAATCCAACACCTATATTTGGAGATATAGCCGAATCAATTTGTGCTACAGTTTCACCCTTGTGAAATCTAACAATCTCCAAGGCGGATTTCCATTTGTGTTTGAAGTTCAAGTTATCACAACCATTTACATCATTTCAATCAGATTAGTACATTTTTCATTTGTTGTACTTTGAGCATGAAAAGCGCACTCTTTGCAATTCTTTTTTGTTGAGTAGCAAAAAAAAATCAAAAAAAAAATCAAAAAAAAATCAAAAAAAAAATCAAAAAAAAGGGAAGCTTCTCATTTGAAACATTGTGTTTGCTCATATGTCATAAATTTGATTGCAATTTTCTTATCCATCATCTTCTTTCCTTCATCCATATCCAACCTTCTTCTATAACCTTTTCTCCCATTTACCCCCCACTTTTCTTGGACCTCATTGATTCAAACCCTTTTAAAATTTCTGATTTTTAAAGATTGCCCTGAATTGATTGCTTCTACTAGTTGTCTTCTTGATTCTATTTAAGAACACTTGTAAGAACCAAGTTGTTGTGCTAGAAAGTGTGAGGAACCTTTTGAGAGATAAAAAAAGATAAAGAGTGTTTGAGGAATTAAAAAAAATGACAAGTGGGGGAGAAAGAAGTGAGATCGACATTAAATTATTCATGAAAGCAGTCGCTGACCAGTTTACAATATTGAATGCTAGGTTGGATGATATGCAAATTTCCTCATCTTCAAATGCTCCAAGAAGGCAAGAAATTCATGAAGGTGATGATGAGTACTCCGATTTCGAAGAATCAATTCCTAGGCAAGGGCAACGTGTTGCTTGGAGAGACAATGACTTGGGAAGCATCAAAGTGACACTTCCACCCTTTCAAGGGAAGAGTGACCCAGAACTTTATTTGGAGTGGGAGCGGAAGGTTGACCATGTGTTTGGACTTCACAACTACTCGGAGGAGAAGAAGGTAAAATTGGAAGCCCTTGTGTTCAATGACTATGCAAGTATTTGGTGGGACCAATTACAAGTAAGTCGACGACGAAATGGAGAAAGGCCAATTCGAACTTGGGAATAAATGAAGTTAGTAATGCGTAAAAGGTACATTTCTAGTCATTACTATCGAGACTTACATTTGAAGTTACAAAAACTTGTGCAAGGTTCCATGTGTGTGGAGGAATACTACAAGGAAATGGAGATATCAATGATTTGAGCCAATTTGGAGGAGGATCGCGAAGCTACCATGGCAAGGTTCATCAATGGCTTGAATCCGGCAATTAGAGATGTGGTGGAACTTCAGACCTACATTGACATGGAGGAGTTGCTAAATAAGGCAGTGAAGGTTGAAAAACAACTACATTCTCGGAGAATTCAAGTAAGTTCCCATAATTTTTGGAAGGATAACCGGAAAGATCCAAAATCAATTTCTAAGTGGAATGAAACGAAACCAAGGGATTCTAAATTTGTTCCAAAACAAAGAGAAGAGGCCAAAAATAAGTTCTTCCCCACTGATTCAAAAGGAAAAATGGACACAAATTTCCCTTCTAAATCTCGTGATATAAAGTGTTTTAAGTGTCAAGGACATGGTCATATTGCATCTCAATGCCCAAACAAAAGGGCCATGATTATTTTGGATAATGGAGACATCCTTAGTGAGCACTCTAGCGATGATGAGATTCCATCTTTGGAGGAGGGTTCCGATGTAGAAGTTGAAGAACCCGTACATGGAGATGCATTGGTGGCAAGAAGAGCTTTAAACATTCAACCCAAAGATGATCATGATGAGGAGCAATGGGAACATATTTTTCATACGAGATGCCACATCAAGAAGAAGGTATGTATTATGATCATTGATAGTGGAAGTTATACCAATGTGGCGAGTACATTGTTGGTGGAAAAGTTGAGTTTGCCTACTCTAAGGCATACTAGACCCTATAGATTGCAATGGTTGAATGATAGTGGGGAAGTGAGGGTCACAAAACAAGCCATAGTTTCTTTTTCTATTGGAAAATATCATGATGAGGTGTTGTGTGATGTTGCTGGTTGCGCCCAAATTTACCCTACGGGTAAAAGCGATCGATGTAGTACATGTAGGGGTCGAGTCCACAGGGACCGAAGAAGTAACCTTGAGACGCTATGATTTGGTGAAGGATGGGCTATGAAGTAGCCAACTTTGGTTTTGATTTTGGATGTTTTAAATAACACTAAGACACCTACGTGAATTCAATTTAATGAAAATGGGTTGATCTAGGATTATGCTCGGGGTGGATTGAATGAATTTTACTTCTTTAAACAATTTTGGTTTTATTAATTCTTGATGAATCCATTCTTCAAAAATAACACTACCTTCATCATTTTCTGGTTTGGTGCTTACTAAACACAATTACTAATCCCCTATACACTTAGAGAACCAAATTCATGATCTCTCCGAGGTATATGGTCATTTAGTAATTGAATTTATTTTTCTCAAACACAGTAAAGATGAAGAGTAGAAATAACTGAAGAATGGATTTCTTAAATTAATTATCCATTTAACAACAATTCGTTCATAAAATAACATTCAATCCAGCCTTTTCATCCTCCTAAGATCAACCCATTAAGGGTTTAGACCTCCATTGATGGTATACTCTCAATGGTGGGCGGAAGATGACTAACAAGAATTGGATTTAAGAAATTAAAACCGCGGAAATAACGAGCACTCCTCCGTGTGTGTGAATGAAATTCACACCTATGTGTGAACTAATTCACAACAACACAGAGATATCACTGTGCTTTGTGATTATAATGTTTTAATAAATGAAATGGAAAATATATAAGAGAATAAGTTGATTAAGAACAAAAAGAAAAACTTACATGGAAATGGAAAACATTACAAAGGAAATTTGGAAGCAAAACATTACAATAAAACAAAGCATCCAAGATGATAAGAAAATTTTCCACGCCTATTACCTTCACCAATAGCTCCTTATATAGGCATATTAGGAGCCTTAGGTACATCCCCCAACAATTAATTCACCCCCCAACAATTAATAGAGTCAAATGGAGGGTGAATAATCAAAAGGAAATTGATGTTTTGAATTTGACCCGGAAAACTGTCCAGATTCGTCCACCACATTGACGTGTGAATTCGAAATTGATGAAGGCCTAATCCGGAGGTTCTGTAGAAGGCAAATATCTTCATCCATCTGTCCTCTATGAGCTGTAAAAATTTCAGGAAATTTCGCTCAGCCGTTTGGAAGTTATAGTCGAAATGGTGGGACGGATTTCTATGCATTAATGACGACTCCACCATTTAAATCTCCACTTCAGATCCCTTTATCATCATGAAAACATCAGAATTAGCTCCGGCCACAGTTGAATAAAATTATCCTCATATTTTTATCTTTCTACTGTATAAATTTGAGCTTCATTGGGCTTGGTTTCTGGGCCCCACATTTGTTTGATGGGCCTTAGGCCCATTATGCTTTTTCCAGAAAGTTTCTGCCTTCAGGCGCAAAATTCTCCATCTTCCTTTGGGATTCATCCATCGGACCTAAAAGATAAAATGTTCCAAACAAAGTGATCAATCATATCCCAAAATTTCAAATTAAAATGATGAATAGTGTAATTTCCACAAGCAAATTATTGAGTGGGCCCAAATTGACATTTTAAGCATGAATTGCACAATGATGGGAAATGAAGTTCAATTTATGAATTGGACTAAAATTGATGTTTATAAACTTTAAAACACATTAATATTAAAAACTTAACAATGAATATTAGCCACTTTAAGTGACTAATCAGTTGCTCCGATGCAAGCTGGACATTTGCTACTAGGGAGACCATGGCAATTTGATAGGAGGGTGATGTATGATGGCTATGCTAACCGCTTCTCTTTTCATTTCAGTGGTCGAAAGATTGTTTTGACTCCTCTAAGTCCCATAAAAGCCTATGAAGATCAAGTGAGGATAGAGAAAGAATACAAAAATAAAAAAGAAATGAGTGAAAAAGAAAGTGGGAAAAATAAAATTTTGAGTGATAAAAAAGAGAGTGATGAGTTGATGAAAATGGAAATGAGAGAAAAAAGATGAAAAGAGTGGAAAAATTAAGATTGAAAAAGGAGAGTCGAGTGACATAAAAAGAAATGAGGGAAATCAAAGAGATGAAAACAAGATTGATGAGCGAAAGGTGAGTTTATTTTCTGGAAAAAGTGAGATGAAAGGTGCTTTATTGAGCGGGAAAGTGTTCTTACTCATTAGTAAGGATGCCTACCTTGCAACTAATGAACTTCACTATTCTTTGCCTTCTTGTGTTGTGTCTTTACTATAGGAATTTGGTGATTTGTTTCCTAAAGAAACACCCGATGGACTACCCCCTTTGAGAGGCATTGAGCATAGGATTGACTTCATACCCGGTGCCACAATTCCAAATAGGCCAGCATATAGAGCTAATCCAGAAGAGACTAGAGAGATCCAGTGTCAAGTTGAAGAACTCATGAAGAAAGGATTATTAAGGGAAAGCATGAGTCCATGCGCTGTTTCGATGATCCTAATACCCAAGAAAGATGGAACATGGAGGATATGTGTGGATTGTCATGCCATCAACAAAATAACAGTTAAGTACCGTTATCCCATCCCTCGACTTGATGACATGCTTGATGAATTACATGGGGCCTCTTTGTTTTCAAAAATTGATCTTAAAAGTGGATACCACCAAATTCGAATGAAAGAAGGAGATGAGTGGAAAACTGATTTTAAAACTAAGTTTGGTTTGTATGAGTGGTTAGTTATGCCATTTGTTTTAACTAATGCACCAAGTACATTCATGAGCTTAATGAAGCATGTCCTTCGTTCATTCATTGGAAAATTCGTGGTTGTCTATTTTGATGATATCTTGGTGTATAGAAAATCTCTAGACAACCATGTTGAACACTTGCGTTTGGTGTGTGAGACCCTTAAACAAAACCAACTTTATACCAATCTTCAAAAATGTTCCTTTTGCATGGATTCTGTTGTGTTTCTTGACTATGTTGTAGGGGCGGAAGGGATTCGTGTGGATGATGAAAAGATCAAAGCAATTCAGGAGTGGCCCACACTGAAGAGTGCAACCTATGTTAGAAGTTTTCATGGATTGGCAAGCTTTTATAGGAGGTTTGTAAAGGATTTTTCATCCATCGCTGCACCTCTTAATGAACTTGTAAAGAAACATGTGGTCTTTAAATGGGGTGAAAAACAAGAAAAAGCTTTTAACACACTCAAAGAAAAATTGGTCAATGCTCCCCTTTTAAGGCTACCCGATTTCACCAAAGTCTTTGAAATTGAGTGTGATGCATCAGGAGTTGGAATTGGTGCTGTTTTGACTCAAGAGTCACGTCCAATTGCTTACTTTCGTGAGAAATTGAACAGGGCAACATTAAATTATTCAACTTACGATAAAGAACTTTATGCTTTGAAACGAACCCTGGAAACATGGCAACATTACTTATGGCCTAAAGAGTTCATTATTCATTCTGACCATGAAAGCCTTAAGTATTTGAAGTCCCAAGGTAAGTTGAATCGGCGGCATGCATCTTGGCTGGAATTCATTGAGACTTTCCCCTACATGATCAAGCACAAAAAAGGTAAGGAAAATGTGGTTGCTGATGCTCTTTCACGAAGGTATTCACTTCTTACTTCTCTTCATTCTAGATTACTTGGACTTGAGTTACTAAAGGGAATGTATGAAAATGATGGAGATTTTTCTAAAATTTGGACATCTTGTGAAAAACATGGTTTTAAAGACTATTACAAAAATGACGGGTTTCTTTTCAAAAGGGATAAATTGTGCATTCCAAATTGTTCAACTCGGGAATTGCTTGTAAAAGAAACTCATGGGGGTGGTTTGATGGGGAATTTTGGGGTTGATAAAACACTAGCTACTTTGCATGAACATTTTTATTGGCCAAGAATGAGAAAAGATGTTATTGCAATTTGTGCAAGGTGTGTCACTTGTAAGCATGCAAAGTCCAAGGTTCAACCAAATGGATTATATTCCCCCTTGCCCGTTCCATCCCATCCTTGGACCGACATCTCTATGGATTTTGTGTTGGGATTGCCTCGATCCCAATCGGGAAGAGATAACATTTTTGTTGTTGTGGATCGCTTTATCAAAATGGCCCATTTCATTGCATGCTCAAAAACTAATGATGCTATACATATAGCAGATTTGTTTTTCAAAGAAATCGTGAGATTACATGGACTGGCCAAAACCATTGTAAGTGATAGGGATGTGAAATTCCTTAGCCACTTTTGGAGGACATTGTGGAATAAATTGGGAACTAAATTATTGTTCTCAACTGTTGCACATCCTCAAACTGATGGGCAAATTGAAGTGGTGAATAGGACTCTTTCTACCCTCTTGCGTGCAATAATTCAAAAAAATCTAAAGAATTGGGAAAAATGTTTGCCATGCATAGAGTTTGCATATAACCAAGTAGTTCATTCCACTACTAACTTCTCACCTTTTGAGATTGTATATGGATTTAATTCAATGACTCAATTAGATATTCTTTCATTGCCTACTAATGAGGTTGTTGATCTCGCAGGTGATGAGAAGGCCAAATTTGTTCAGGATTTACATGCCAAGGTGAAAGCCAACATTGAAAGAAGAAATGAACAATATGCAAAGAAAGAAAACAAGGGTAGGCATAAGGTTGTACTAGAACCTGGAGATTGGGTGTGGGTGCATTTGAGGAAGGAAAGGTTCCCAGAGCAAAGAAAATCAAAACTTCAGTCACGAGGAGATGGTCCATTTCAATTTTTAGAAAGAATCAATGATCATGCCTACAAGATTCACTTGCCCAGCAGGTATGGAAACGTGAGTGCTACCTTTAATATTTCTGATCTCTCTCCTTTTGAATATGCAGATTCGAGGACGAATCCTTTTGAAGAGGGAGGGGATGATGCGGATCATGGTGCACACAAGCAGCAAGGAGTTGAGGGTGATCATGGCATTGATCGTGGAAGGATCATTAATGGAAAAGACCCATTGCATGGGATTGGTAGCCCAATGACAAGAGGAAGAATGAGGACGATGAGAGAGGCTTTACATGGCCTCATTTTGAAATTACAAGAGGAGGCCCAACATGCATGCATGGGAGGAGAAAATGGGCCTTTAATCACACTTATTAAATCCCAAAAGTGAACCTAAAAGGACCACCCATATGCTTCCACGAAATTCAATCCACTTGCATGAAGGAAATCTCCAATGTCAAAAGTGGTAGGCCCCTTGTCTCCAAATCCATGGTGGGAATCTTCAAAGTCTTTGGTGTGGTTCCTAAAAGTCTTCTTTAGAGATATCTTGTCCCCTAAAGTCATGGACATGTGTAAACAAAGTCAAATTCGTGGGATAGGCTTTAGACTTTTGTGGGATAGGTATTTTGACATGTATTCCTCTCATTTGGCTATAAATAGCCACCTCTTGTACCCCCTTGAAGGTTAAATTAGAATTTGAGAGTTTCTAGCATTATTATGCTTGTGTTTCTTGTGTTCTTAGGTGAATGCAAGTAAGGCTCATCAAAGGAGTGATCAACCTTTGTGGCGCTTTATAATTAGAGTTTCAAGGGGCAAGTCTCCTTGGGGTCCTAATTGATCATCCCCTTCCCCTTTTATTCCTATTGCATTTCTTTTTAATTTTCATTCCCCTCTTCTTTCTTCGCTTGTGTTTCTGCATTTTTGCCAACGAATACCGCACTCATATACGGTATCATATTAGGAATTTTAGGGGTTTTATGGTTTTTAGGGTTTTTAAGGGTTTTATGCTTTTCAAGGGGTTTCACGGTTTTTAAGGTTTTTTATGTTTTCATGGATTTTAATGATTTTGTAGGATTTTTATGGTCGTTAGTGTTTTTTATGGTTTTTTGGGATTTTGAGGGGTTTTAGGTGCTTTTATGGGATTTTAGTGTTTTTAGGGTTTTTTTTGGGTTTTAGGGACTTTTAGGGGATTTCAGGGTTTTTTTTTGAGTTTTTTAGGGGTTTTAAGGTTTTTAGAGTTTTTTAACGTTTTTAAGTGTTTTAAGAGTTTTAGTGGTTTTTAGGGGGTTTTAGGGGTTTTTTGGGTTTTTTTGGGTTTTATGGTTTTCAGGGTTTTTATGTGTTTTTAAGTTTTCATGGTTTTTTAGAGATTTTTTAGTATTTTTATGGTTTTTAGGGTATTTAGGGTTTTTAGGGATTTTGAGGGGTTTTCAGAGATTTTTAGGGGTTTTAGGGGTTTTAGGGGTTTTAGGGTCTTTTGGGTTTTTAGGGGCTTTTTGAGTTTTTTAGGTGTTTAATGTTTTTTAGAGTTTTTTAACATTTTTAGGGGTTTCAAGGTTTTTTAGAGTTTTTAGTGGTTTTTTGTAGGTTTTTAAGGTTTTTAAGGATTTTTAGGGTTTTAGGGGGTTTTATGTGGATTTTTAGGGGGTTTGGGTGTTTTTTAGGGATTTTGAGGGGTTTTAGGGATTTTTTAGTATTTTTAGGGTTTCTATGGTTTCCGTGGTATTTATGATCTTTTCGGTTTTTTAGGTTTTTTTATGTGTTTTAAGGTTTTTTTAGAGTTTTTTTATGTTTTTAGGGTGTTTCATTCTTTTCAGGGGTTTTTCAGGGTTTTTACATTTTCATGGATTTTTAGGGAAGAAGAGGTTCAGGCCTAGGCAAGCCTAGCCCCCAAAATATAAAGGGAAATAAGAGTACAAGACCAAGGGAGGGTCCAGTCAATCGACCCATACCCAAAAACAATCCCCAAAAGGAAAAACAAAGAAAACAAAGGAACAGAAAAAGACACAGCAGACCAAACGACCCAGCACCACATCACACGTCCTCCCATCCATAGGGATACCCGTCTGCACCATACCTAGAGGAGGCATCCGAGTCCACCATCTCCCATTTAGATGACTCATACTGCTTGAGGAATTCAGTACAATACCTCCTGGGTCACTTCTTCTCCAGCTTCCTATCCGCTCGATCCTTGGCAAGAGCATCCTCCACAGCTTTGGAAGCCTTCGAAGAGGCCCTTGTTGCCATTTGTTTTGGTAGGGATGAATAGTCTCTCCTTGCCCTCCTCTTGACAGGGGAAGCACTCCCCCTCCTCCTGCTGCGAAGGACATCATTAGCACTCACCACCTTGGGGCTCCCCTCTTGCCTGGAATCAACAGTCACGCTCTGACCCTCCTCTTGGATCTGAGTCAGGATAAACAGAGCCATCCATCAAGGTCCTCCTCCTCCAATTCTTGGGCGTGTTCGCATCAATGAAGTCATTACGGTGCCCAAAGAAAAAATCATATTTAACATCCTCATCAATGTTATCGCAGTCAAACATAACCTTCAGTTTGGGTTGCTATAGAATCTCACGTCGGTGTTGCTCAAGGGGGATTTTGGAACCATCCAGCACGATCATATCAGCGAGTTCAACACATGGAGGTAGCTTTTCAAAGACCACAAGCTCCATTCCCAAACTCTGTTGCACCACATTCTGCTCAGCAGCAGAAGTGGCCGCATCACGCAGCTTCTGTTCCAGCAAATGAACAGATGGGGTGGCCTTGGCACCACCTAAATCATCACCCGGGGTATTTAAGGTCGTCTCTTCTAAGTGGATGTTAGAGACCTGCCGATCCTCATTAGCCTGAGCATCAGCCAGTGACTCTGGACACTCCCCCTCCTATGGATCAAGCACTGCGAATGGATTCGAAGTGAGAACTGGGTCCTGTTCTAACTCCTGATCATTTGCCTCAGCAGAAGCAGCATTCATCAGCAACCCCTCCATCCTCATCCCCTCAGAACCTGGACTGGGAATGTCACTGCACACCCCACTCGAAACCATCTTCAAGCAGTCATCAGCAGCCATATCTTTCTTAGGAACCACCTTCACCACCCCACTGGACGAAGGGGCAGCACATGCCCGTCCTAAATCATCCTTTAACCAATTGAAAATGTCCTTTACCAAGACCCCTAGGTGTAGCTCCCCCTCATTTTTATCAAGGCATGGTCCATCCCCACAATCAGAGGCCAGGTCCATCCTTGGGTGGGTGGCACATACATCACTCTCAGAAACCAAGCGATCACTGCCCCCACGACGACACACCCGCTTCACATGACCAAAAGTCAGACAAGATTCACAGTAATTCAACCAGGATTCAAAAACCACAGGTTTCTTCCACCGCAGCTCTTCTCCAATCTCAATCCAGACAAAATCCACTGGTAGATTGGAAACATCAACCTTAATACAGACTCTCAGAGCAACCGGATGACAGAGGGCTCGCGTTCGACTATCCACACACAGAAATATTCCAACCAGATTTCCCAGCATTGAAAGAATTGATAAATTTTGGAAGGGAAGAGGGAGTTCAGGGAATCGTACCCAAATGGAAACCAAAGGCGAGTCCCGACGTAAATGAAGATCAAAGATCCACCTGAAGAGAAAAAAGTGTGCACCGTCACATCTGCGAGGGGCAGTGGACCAGACCTGGATAAGGTCCTCCTCAGAAGC
This sequence comes from Viscum album, assembly GCA_963277665.1. Lineage (NCBI taxonomy): Eukaryota > Viridiplantae > Streptophyta > Magnoliopsida > Santalales > Viscaceae > Viscum > Viscum album. The sequence continues at coordinate 1,772,042,792 of OY728156.1, read as the reverse complement.
AAAACGAATCAAAATATGGAAGGCATCAACCAAGCCCACCGTCTCCCTATCCTGGAGATCCCAATGTTCGAACACAAATCTATCAAAAACATCCACCAGAGGGAACCAGTTAGATAATTGATCCACTAGAGTCCGATTATGCAACGCCGAAGCGTTGTTGAACTCCAAAATTGACAACTACAGCTTCAGATGACCTTCAAACAGACCCGGCAATTTAGGGCTGAGATTAATACGTGGAAAAGAAGGGAGCGAATCAGGATCCGAAAATGGAATGAAGGCTCTACTTTCATAAAGAAACGGCGAGGCCCCTCCCCCTCGGGGGGGGGGGGGGCAAGTCGCGGAGGTCACGGTCGTCTTCAATCTGGCAGAGGAAAGTCACCATCGCAGAGCAGAGCGGGAGAGAGAAGATCGGCCATCATTTCTAGGGCAATATCTGGATTTTTAGGGGTTTTAGGGTTTTTTTGGTTTTAGGATTTTTTATTGTTTTAGGTTTTTTAAGGATTTTGGTTGTTTTAGTGTTCTTCAAAGGTTTTTAGGGTTTTTCATTATTTTAGGGTCTTTTTTGGTTTTTACGGTTTTTTTAGATTTTAGGGTTTTTAGGTTTTTTTAAACTTTTTTAGAGGTTTTAAGGGTTTTTATAGTTTTTATTGGTTTTTAGTGTTTTTATGGGGATTTAGGGATTTTTAAGGTTTTAAGTGTTTTTTTTGTTTTTCAGGGGGGTTTTAGGTTTTTAGGATTTTTATAGTCTTTAGGGTCTTTTGGTTTTTTTGGGATTTTGAAGGGTTTAAAGGTTTTTAGGGGCTTTTGGGGCTTTTGGATTTTTAGTGTTTTTACGGTTTTTAGTGTCCTTTATTGATTTTTTGATTTTTTTTGTGTTTTTTAGGGTTTTAATATTTTTTAGAGCTCTAACATTTTTAGGGTTTTTAAGGGTTTTTAGAGTTTTTAGTGGGTTTTTATAGTTTTTATGGGTTTTAGTGTTTTTAACGGTTTTAGGGGGTTTTATGGTTTTCATAGGTTTTTCAACGTTTTTAGGGTATTTTATGTTTTCATGGATTTTTAGGGGTTTTCTAGGATTTTTATGGGTTTTAGGGTATTTTTAGGTGTTTAGGGATTTTAAGGGTTTTTTGGTTTTTTGGGGCCCTTTGGTTTTTAGGGGTTTTTCTATTTTTTTTAAATATTTTTAAGGTTTTTTAGAGCTTTTTGACATTTTTTGGGGTTTTAAGGGTTTTTATAGTTTTTAGTGGGTTTTTAGGGTTTTATGGGTTTTTAGGAATTTTAAGGTTTTTAGGGGGGTGTTATGGTTTTTATGTGTTTATTGGGTTTTAAGGTTTTTTATCTTTTCTTATATTTTTAGGGGTTTTTTATGGTTTTTATGAATTTTGAGGGTTTTAGGGTTTTTAAAAGGTTTTTATGGTTGTTAGGGGTTTTCATGGTTTTTATGGTTTTTTGGGTTTTTAGGGCTTTTTGAGTTTTTTATGGTCTTAAGGTTTTTTAGAGTTTTTTAAACTTTTTATGGGTTTTGAGGTTTTTTAGAGTTTTTAGTGGTTATTTAGGGATTTTATGGTTGTTTAGGTTTTTTATTGTTTTTAGGAGTTTTTACGGTTCTCAGGGGGTTTTCAGGGTTTTTAGTTTTTTTTAACATTTTCATGGACTTTTAGGGGGGTTTTAGGATTTTTATGATTTCTGGGGTTTTTAGGGATTTTAGAGTTTTAGGATTTTTATTGTTTTTCAAAGTTTATTAGGGTCTTTTTTTCTTTTTAAAATTTTTGATTTTTTTGGGGTTTTAAGGTTTTTTAGAGTTTGTTTATTGTTTTTAGGATTTTAAGGGTTTTTAGATTTTTTAGTGGTTTTTAGGGATTTTATGGTTTTTTAGGTTTTTTAAGGTTTTTAGGGAATTTTATTTTTTTAGAGGGTTTTGAGGGGTTTCAGGGGTTTTTATGTTTTCATGGACTTTGAGGGTTTTTTAGGATTTTTATGGCTTTAGGTTTTTAAGGGTTTTATGGATTTTTAAGGATTTTCAGGGGGTTAGGGTTTTAGGGTTTTTTAGGCTTTTTAGGGTCTTCTTTGTTTTTTAGGGTTTTTTTGACTTTTTAGGGTTTCTATGGTTTTTAGATTTTTTTTAACATTTTTAGGGGCTTTATGGGTTTGTAATGTTTTTCATGGGTTTTTATGGTTTTAATGGGATTTTAGGGTTTTGAAATTGTTTTAGGGGTTTTCTGGTTTTCAGGGATTTTTAGGGTTTTTTACATTTTCATTATTTTTGTGGGGTTTTTAGGATTTCTATGGTTTTTAGGAATTTTGAGGGCTTTCAGGGTTTCCATGGTTTTTGGGTTTTTAACGGTTTTTAGGGTTTTTAGTGTTTTAATGGTTTTTTGAGTTTTTGGAATTTTGAGGGGTTTTAGGGTTTTCAAGATTTTTAGGGTTTTAATGGTTTTCAGGGTTTTTAGTATTTTTCATGGCTTTTAGTGGTTTTTTGATTTTTTAGGGTTTTTAAGTTTTTTTAGAGTTTTTAATACTTTTAGGGATTTTGAGGGGGTTTAGAGTTTTAGTGGTTTTAGGGTTTTTATGGGGTTTTAGGGGTTTTTAAGGTTTTTGGGGGTCTTGTGGATTTTTGAGATATTTCAGGGTTTTAGGGTTCTTACAATATCATGGATTTTAGGGTTTTTAAGATTTTTATGGTTTTTAGTGTTTTTAGTGTATTTAGGGATTTTGAGGGATTTAGGGGTTTTCGTAGGTTTTTATGGTTTTTAAGGTTTTGAGGATCTTTTTGGGTTTTCAAGGTTTTTTTGAGTTTTTTAGGGTTTTAATGGTTTTTTGAGGGTTTTAATGTTTTGGGGGGTTTAAAGGTTTTTTAGAGTTTTTAGTAGTTTTGGGGATTTTATGGTTTTTTTAGGGTTTTTTGGGGTTTTATGGTTTTTAAGATTTATAGGGTTTTTATGTTTTCATGGATTTTTAGGGTTTATTTATGATTTTTATTATTTTTATTTTTATGTTTTTTCACGGTTTTTAGCGTGTCTTGTGTTTTTAGGGGATTTTTTAGTTTTTAAGGATTTTTAGTTCTTTTTAAGGTTTTGGGGGGTTTTAAAGGTTTTAGTATTTTTAGTGGTTTTTAGGGTTTTATTTGTTTTAAGGGGATTTTATGGTTGGGGGGGTTAGAGTTTTTAGGGGGTTTTCAGGGGTTTTCAGGGTTTTTAGGGTCTTTTGGGATTTTTTGGATTTTTTTTTGAGTTTTTTAGAGTTTTAAGGTTTTTAGTGTTTTTTAACATTTTTAGCAGTTGTAAGGGTTTTAGAGTTTTTAGTGGGTTTTTATGATTTTATGGGTTTTTAGGATTTTCTAATATTTTTAGGGCTTTTTATGGTTTTCTTGGGTTTTTTTGGGTTTTTAGGGATTTTTACGTTTTCATAAATTTTTAAGGGTTTTTTAGTATTTTATGGTTTTTGGGGTTTTTAGGGGTTTAAGGTATTTTGAGGGGATTTAGGAGGTTTTAAAGTTTTTTAGGGGTTTTAGGGATTTTAGTGTCTTTTTGGGTTTTTAGGGTTTTTTTGAGTTGTTTAGAGTTTTTGAAGTTTTTTAGAGATTTTTAACATTTTTTGGGGTTTTAAGGGTTTTTGGAGTTTTTGGATTTTTTAGTGTTTTTACGGTTTTTATGGGTTTTTAGGGTTTTTTAAGGCTTGGGGGGGTTATTGTTTTAAGGGGGCTTTATGGGTTTTTCAATGTTTTTAGGGTTTTTGAGGATTTTGTGGTTTTTATGGTTTTTAGGGTTTTTTAAGATTTTTGGGTTTTTTGGGGTTTTAGCAGTTTTTGAGGTTTTTAGTGTCTCATAAGGTTTTTAGGGTATTTTTGAGTTTTTTTGGGGTTTTAAAGGTTTTTATAGTTTTTTAACATTTTTAGGGGTTAAATGTGTTTTTAGAGTTTTTAGTGGTTTTTAGAGTTTTTTATGCATTTATAGGGTTTTTAAAGTTGTTTAGGGGTTTTTAGGTTTTTTAGAGGATTTTTCGTGGGGGGGGGGGGGGGGTTCATGGGTTTTGAGGGGGTTTTAGGATTTTTACAATTTTAGGGTTTCTATGGATTTTGATTGTTTTATGTGGGTTTTCAGGATTTTTAGGTTCTTTAGTGGTTTTTAGGAGTCTTTTGCGTTTTTTGGAGATTTTTCTAATTTTTTAGGGTTTTAAGGTTTTTTAGAGTTTTTTAACGTTTTTAGGATTTTTAATAGTTTTTAAAGTTTTCAGTGGGTTTTTAGGGTTTTTATTAGTGATTTGGGGTTTTTTAAGGTTTTTAGGGGGGTTTATGGTTTTTAGGGGGTTTTAGGGTTTTTATGTTTTCATGGATTTTATGGGGTTTTCTATGTTTTTATGTATGTTGAAAGCTTTTAGGCCTTTTCGATGGTTTTTATGCGTTTTCAAGTTTTTTAGTGTTTGTTTGGTATTTTAGTTTTTTTTTGAGTTTTTTAGAATTTTTAGAGTTTTTAACATTTTAGGGGCCTTAAAGGTTTTTAGAGTTTTAGTCGTTTTTTGGGGTTTTATGGGTTTTTTGGATTTTCTGTTTTCAGTGGTTTCATGGTTTTTAGGGGTTTTCTAGGGTTTATAGAGTTTTTTACATTTTCATTGATTTTTTGGGTTTTATTTAGATTTTTTTTGGTTTTTAGGGTTTTTTAGGGTTTTTCATAATTTTGAGGGTTTTTAGGGTTATCAGGGGTTTTAGGTTCTTTCAAGTTTTTTAGGGTCCTTTGGGATTTTTGGTATTTTGGGTTTTTTAGTTTTTTATGGTTTTAAGGTTTTTGGATTTAGTAAAGGTTTTTTGGGCTTCAAAATGTTTTTAGAGTTTTTAGGGTTTTTATGAGGTTTTAGGGTTTTTTAGGATTTTTAGGGGTTTTAGGGTTTTTAGGGGTTTCAGGGATTTTAGGGGTTTTGAGGGTTTTAGGGGTTTTTAAGGGCTTTACGGGTTTTTAGGGGGTTTCAGGCTTTTTGCGGTCACTTGGGTTTCTAGGGATTTTTTGAGTTTTTTTATTGTATATAAGGTTTATAGAGTTTTCTAATGTTTGTAAGGGATTTAAGGGTTTTTAGAGTTGTAGTGGTTTTTTAGGTTTTAAGATTTTTTAATGTTTTTAGGAGTTTTATGGGTTTGAGGAGGTTTTCAAGGTTTTTAGGGTTTTTACATTTTCATAGATTTTATGGAATTTTTAATATTTTTATTCGTTTTGGGGTTTTTGAGTTTTTGAGGGGGTTTATGGTGTTTCAAGTGTTTTTAGGGGTTTTATTGGTTTTTATGGTTTTTAAGGTTTTTAGGGTTGTTATGGTTTTCAAGGGGTTTTCAGGGCTTTTAGGGTTTTTATGGATTTTGAGGGTTTTTACGGGTTTTTATGGGGTTAGGGTGTTTAGGGGTTTTGAGGGGTTTTATGGTCTTTTTGGAGTTTTAGGGTTTTAGGGTTTTTAAGGATTTTTTGGATTTTTAGGGTTTTGAAGGTTTTTAGGTGTTTTTCAGTTTTCAAGGGTTTTTAGGATTTTTGAGGTGTTCATGGATTTTCAGGGGTTTTATAGATTTTTTTTTTGGGTTTTTTAGGGTCTTTAGATATCTCTATGGTTTTTAGGGTTTTTAGGGTTTTTTATGATTTTTAGAGTCTTTTTGGGTTTTCGGGTTTTTTTTTGAGTTTTTTGGGTTATTAAATTTCTTTAGAATTTTTTAACATTTTTATGACCTTTAAGGGTTTATATAATTTTTAATGGGTTTTAGTTTTTTTATGAATTTTTATGGTTTTTAAGGCTTTTAGGGATTTTTTGGTTTTCAGGAGTTTTCCAGGGTTTTTATGAATTTTGAGGGTTTTAGGGTTTTTAAAAGGTTTTTATGGTTGTTAGGGGTTTTCATTGTTTTTATGGTTTTTTGGGTTTTTAGGGCTTTTGAGTTTTTTATGGTTTAAAAGTTTTTTAGAGTTTTTAGTGGTTATTTTGGGATTTTATGGTTGTTTAGGTTTTTTATTGTTTTTAGGAGTTTTTACGGTTCTCAGGGGGTTTTCAGGGTTTTTAGTTTTTTTTTACATTTGCATGGACTTTTAGGGGGTTTTTAGGATTTTTATGGTTTTTGGGGTTTTAGGGATTTTAGGGTTTTAGGATTTCTATTGTTTTTCAAGGTTTATTAGGGTCTTTTTTTCTTTTTAAATTTTTTGAGTTTTTTGGGGTTTAAAAGTTTTTTAGAGTTTTTTTATTGTTTTTAGGATTTTAAGGGTTTTTAGATTTTTTAGTGGTTTTTAGGGATTTTATGGTTTTTTAGGTTTTTTAAGGTTTTTAGGGAATTTTATTTTTTAGCGGGTTTTGAGGGGTTTCAGGGGTTTTTATGTTTTCATGTACTTTGAGGGTTTTTTAGGATTTTATGGCTTTAGGTTTTTAAGGGTTTTATGGATTTTTAAGGATTTTCAGGGGGTTAGGGTTTTAGGGTTTTTTAGGGTTTTTAGGGCCTTCTTTGTTTTTTAGGGTTTTTTTTTGACTTTTTAGGGTTTCTATGGTTTTTAGATTTTTTTTAACATTTTTAGGGGCTTTATGGGTTTGTAATGTTTTTCATGGGTTTTTATGGTTTTAATGGGATTTTAGGGTATTGTAATTGTTTTAGGGGTTTTCTGGTTTTCAGGGATTTTTAGGGTTTTTTACATTTTCATTGTTTTTATGGGGCTTTTAGGATTTCTATGGTTTTTAGAAATTTTGAGGGCTTTCAGGGTTTCCATGGTTTTTAGGGTTTTTAACGGTTTTCAGGGTTTTTAGTGTTTTAATGGTTTTTCAGGTTTTTGGAATTTTGAGGGATTTTAGGGTGTTCAGGGTTTTTAGGGGTTTAATGGTTTTCAGGGTTTTTAGTGTTTTTCATGGCTTTTAGTGGTTTTTTGATTTTTTAGGGTTTTTAAGTTTTTTTAGAGTTTTTAATACTTTTAGGGATTTTGAGGGGTTTTCGAGTTTTAGTGGTTTTAGGGTTTTTATGGGGTTTTAGGGGTTTTTAAGGTTTTAGGGGGTCTTATGGATTTTTGAGATATTTCAGGGTTTTAGGGTTCTTACATTATCATGGATTTTAGGGTTTTTAGGATTTTTATGGGTTTTAGTGTTTTTTAGTGTATTTAGGGATTTTGAGGGATTTAGGGGTTTTCGTAGGTTTTTATGGTTTTTAAGGTTTTGAGGATATTTTTGGGTTTTCAAGGTTTTTTTGAGTTTTTTAGGATTTTAATGGTTTTTAGAGGGTTTTAATGTTTTGGGGGGTGTAAAGGTTTTTTAGAGTTTTTAGTAGTTTTGGGGAATTTATGGTCTTTTTAGGGTTTTTAGGGGTTTTATGGTTTTTAAGATATATAGGGTGGTTTATTTATGATTTTTATTGTTTTTAAGTTTTTTCACGGTTTTTAGTGTCTTGTGTTTTTAGGGGATTTTTGAGTTTTTAAGGATTTTTAGTTCTCTTTAAGGTTTTGGGGGGTTTAAAAGGTTTTAGTATTTTTAGTTGTTTTTAGGGTTTTATTTGTTTTTAGGGGATTTTGTGGTTTGGGAGGGTTAGAGTTTTTAAGGGGTTTTCAGGGGTTTTCAGGGTTTTCAGGGTCTTTTGGGGTTTTTAGGATTTTTTTGAGTTTTTTAGAGTTTTAAGGTTTTTAGTGTTTTTTAACATTTTTAGCAGTTGTAAGGGTTTTAGAGTTTTTAGTGGGTTTTTATGATTTTATGGGTTTTTAGGATTTTCTAATATTTTTAGGGCTTTTATGGTTTTCTTGGGGTTTTTTTGGGTTTTTAGGGATTTTTACGTTTTCATGGATTTTTAAGGGTTTTTTAGTATGTTATGGTTTTTTGGGTTTTTTAGGGGTTTAAGGTATTTTGAGGGGTTTTAGGGGGTTTTAAAGGTTTTTAGGGGTTTTAGGGATTTTAGTGTCTTTTTGGGTTCTTAGGGGTTTTTTTTGAGTTGTTTAGAGTTTTTGAAGTTTTTTAGAGATTTTTAACATTTTTTGGGGTTTTAAGGGTTTTTGGAGTTTTTGGATTTTTTAGTGTTTTTATGGTTTTATGGGTTTTTATGGTTTTTTAAGGCTTGGGGGGGTTATTGTTTTAAGGGGGATTTAAGGGATTTTCAAGGTTTTTAGGGTTTTTGAGGATTTTATGGTTTTTATGGTTTTTAGGGTTTTTTAGGATTTTTGGGTTTTGGGGGGTTTTAGCAGTTTTTGAGGTTTTTAGTGTCTCATAGGATTTTTAGGGTATTTTTGAGTTTTTTTGGGGTTTTAAAGGTTTTTATAGTTTTTTAAAATTTTAGGGGTTTAATGTGTTTTTAGTGTTTTTAGTGGTTTTTAGAGCTTTTTATGCATTTATAGGGTTTTTTAAGTTGTTCAGGGGTTTTTAGGTTTTTTAGAGGATTTTTCATGGTTGAGGGTTCATGGGTTTTGAGGGGGTTTTAGGATTTTTACGATTTTAGGGTTTCTATGGATTTTGATTGTTTTATGGGGGTTTTCAGGATTTTTAGGTTCTTTAGTGGTTTTTTGGAGTCTTTTGCGTTTTTTGGAGATTTTTCTAATTTTTTAGGGTTTTAAGGTTTTTTAGAGTTTTTTAATGTTTTTAGGATTTTTAATAGTTTTTAAAGTTTTTAGTGGGTTTTTAGGGTTTTTATGAGTGATTTGGGTTTTTTAAGGTTTTTAGGGGGTTTATGGTTTTTAGGGGGTTTTAGGGTTTTTACGTTTTCATGGATTTTTATGGGTTTTTTAGGATTTTTATGGTTTTTTGGGGTTTTCTGGGTTTTTATGCATGTTGAAACTTTTTAGTCCTTTTCGATGGTTTTTATGTGTTTTCAATTTTTTTAGTGTTTGTTTGGTATTTTAGTTTTTTTTGAGTTTTTTAGAATTTTTAGAGTTTTTAACATTTTAGGGGCCTTAAAGGTTTTTAGAGTTTTAGTCGTTTTTTGGGGTTTTATGGGTTTTTTGTATTTTATGTTTTCAGTGGTTTTATGGTTTTTAGGGGTGTTCCAGGGTTTATAGAGTCTTTTACATTTTCATTGATTTTTTTTGGGTTTTATTTAGATTTTTTTTTGTTTTTAGGGTTTTTTAGGGGTTTTCATAATTTTTAGGGTTTTTAGGGTTATCAGGGGTTTTAGGTTCTTTCAAGTTTTTTAGGGTCCTTTGGGAATTTGGGTATTTTGGGATTTTTAGTTTTTTATGGGTTTTAAGGTTTTTGGATTTTTGTAAAGGTTTTTTGGGCTTTAAAGGATTTTTAGAGTTTTTAGGGTTTTTATGAGGTTTTAGGGTTTTTTAGGATTTTTAGGGGTTTTAGGGTTTTTAGGGTTTCAGGGATTTTAGGGGTTTTGAGGGTTTTCAAGGGATTTACGGGTTTTTAGGGGGTTTCGGGCTTTTTGCGATCACTTGGGTTTCTAGGGATTTTTTGAGTTTTTTTATTGTTTATAAGGTTTATAGAGTTTTCTAACGTTTGTAAGGGATTTAAGGGTTTTTAGAGTTGTAGTGGTTTTTTAGGTTTTAAGATTTTTTTTAATGTTTTTAGGAGTTTTATGGGTTTGAGGGGGTTTTCAAGGTTTTTAGGGTTTTTACATTTTCATAGAATTTATGGAATTTTTAATATTTTTATTCTTTTTGGGGTTTTTGAGTTTTTGAGGGGTTTTAGGGTGTTTCAAGTGTTTTTAGGGGTTTTATTGGTTTTTATGGTTTTTAAGGTTTTTTGGGTTGTTATGGTTTTCAAGGGGTTTTCTGGCTTTTTCGGGTTTTTATGGATTTTGAGGGTTTTTACGGGTTTTTATGGGGTTTAGGGTGTTTAGGGTTTTTATGGTCTTTTTGGAGTTTTAGGGGTTTTTTGAGTTTTTTAGGGTTTTAAGGGTTTTTAGAGTTTTCTAACGTTTTTAGGAATTTTAAGGGTTTTCAGAGTTTATAGTTGTTGTTTAGGGATTTTATGGATTTTTAGGGTTTTGAAGGTTTTTAGGTGTTTTTCAGTTTTCAAGGGTTTTTAGGATTTTTTAGGTTTTCATGGATTTTCAGGGGTTTTATAGGTTTTTTATTATTTTTTGGGTTTTTTAGGGTCTTTAGATATCTTTATTGTTTTTAGGTTTTTTAGGGTTTTTTATGATTTTTAGAGTCTTTTTGGGTTTCGGGTTTTTTTTAGTTTTTTGGGTTTTTAAGTTTCTTTAGAATTTTTTAAAATTTTTATGACCTTTAAGGGTTTTTATAATTTTTAATGGGTTTTAGGGTTTTTATGGGTTTTTATGGTTTTTAAGGCTTTTAGGGTTTTTTTGGTTTTCAGGAGTTTTCGAGGGTTTTATCTTTTCATGGATTTTAGGGGTTTCTTTGGGATTTTAGGTTTTTAGGGTTTTTAGGGGTTTTAGTGGTTTTTCACAGTTTTTAGGATATTTTACGTCATCATGTATTTTTAAGGGATTTTTTAGGAGTTTTCTATTTTTGGGTTTTTATGGATTTTGTGGGTGTTTAGGGGTTTAAGGTTTTTCCGGGTTTTTAGTGTATTTTTGGGTTTTATGGTTTTTTGAGTTTTTTAGGTTTTTTAAGGTTTTTGAGAGATTTATATCTTTTTTTTGGGTTTTAAGGGTTTTTATATTTTTTTTGTGGATTTTTATGGGTTTTTAGGGTATTTAAGGTTTTTAAGTGTAATAATGGTATTCAGGTTATTTTCAAGGTTTTTACGGTTTTTTACGTTTTCCTGGATTTTTAGGGGGTTTAATGTTTTTTATGGTTTTTGGGATTTTGATGAATTTTTATTTTCCTAGGTTTTTAGTGCTTTTCATGTTCTTTATGTCTTTTTGGGTTCTAGGATTTTCCTCGAGTTTTTTAATGTTTTTAGGGGTTTTAAGTATTTTTAGAATTTTTAGTGGGTTTTTATGCTTTTTTAGGATTTTTTAAGGGTTTTAGGGATTTTATGGTTTCAATGTTTTTTCAAGGTTGTTATGGTTTTTTACGTTTTAATGGATATTTAGCGATTTTTTAGGATTTTTGTGGTTTTTAGATATTTTAGGGTTTTTAGAGATTTTGAGAGTTTTTAGGGGTTTTTAGTAGTTTTAGGGTTTAAAGGGTTTTTAGGGTTTTTATTGTCTTTTTGGATTTTTATGGTTTTTTTGAGTAGCTTTTTAGGGTTTTATAGAGGTTTTTTTAACATTTTATGGGGTTTGGGGGGTTTGGGGTTTTTTTTGGAGTTTTAGTGGTTTTATAGAATTTTTATGGGTTTTTAGGGTTTTTTATGTTTTTTAGGGTGTTTCATGGTTTTCAGGGGGTTCTAAAGGTTTTAGTGTTTCTTATATTTTCAGGGATTTTTGGGGGTTTTTTTTGGATTTTTATGGTTTTTAGGGATTTTGAAGGGTTTTAAGATTTTTTAGGGGTATTTATAGTTTTTAGGGTTTTTCAGGGTTTTTAGTATCTTTTTGGGTTTTTAGGGTTTTTTTGAATTTTTTAGGATTTTAATGGTTTTTTAGAGTTTTTAATGTTTTTAGGGGTTTAAAGGGTTTTTAGAGTTTTTACTGGATTTTTAGGATTTTTATGGGTTTTTTTATTTTTATGTTTTTCCAGGGTTTTTATGTTTTTCAGAATTTTTTTAGGGTTTTTAGTGTTTTTTACGTTTTCATGGATTTTTAGGGGTTTTTTAGGATTTTAAATGGTTTTTAGGGTTTTTAGGGAAAAGGAGATCAATGTGGTCCTTTTTCACCCAACATTTTTGAGAGTGAGGTCCTGATATACCTTGAGGCAATCAATATAATGTGGGAGAATTATCCAAGGTACCCTTCTTGATTTGTTTTTGAGGGCCTCCACCGCCAAGATCGAGTCAGATTCATTCCAAAGGCGCTTCCACCAATATTGATTAGCAAAATGAACTGCTTTGATCATTGTTCGGAGCCCCGCCTCATAATCACATTTAGAGTTTTTAGAGATTTTGAGGGTTTTCATTCTTTGTAGGGGTTTTTAGGGCCTTTTGGGCGTTTTAGTGCTTTTTTAGTTTTTTAGTTATTTAAGGTTTTTTAGAGTTTTAAAATTTTAGGGGTTTTAAGGGTTTTTTAGATTTAAGTGGTTTTTAGGGTTTTTTACAATTTTTTATGTTCTTATGGGGTTTTATGGTTTTCAAGGTTTTTAGTTTTTTTTGTGTTTTTTATGTTTTCGTCAATTTTTAGGGATTTTTTAGGATCTTTATGGTTTTTAGGGTTATTAGGGGTTTTAGGGGTTTTGTGGGTTTTTGGGGTTTTCAGGGGTATTTAGGGTTCTTAGGGGTTTTCAGGATTTTTAGGATATTTTTGGGGTTTTAGGGTTTTCTTGAGTTTTTAGGGGTTTTTAAGTTTTACTTGAATTTGTTAACGTTTTTATGGTTTTCAGGGTGTTTCTACATTTTTTTGATTTTTTAGGGATTTTTAGGTGGTTTTTAGGATTTTTATTGTTTTTAGTGTTTTGAGTGTTTTTAGGGATTCTGGGGATTTTATGGGGTTTTAGGTGTTTTAGGGTTTTTAGGTTTTTTTAATGTATTTTGGGGTTTAGGGTGTTTTATAGTTTTTAGTGGTTTTTAGGGTTTTTATGGATTTTTAGGGTTTTAAAGTTTTTAGGGGTTTTTATGGTTTTCAGGGGGTTTTCCGGGTTTTCTACGTTTTCATGGATATTAGTGGTTTTTAGGGGTTTTAGGTATTTTTTGGGTTTTTGGGTTTTGGGGGGTTTTAGGGGTTTTCAATGTTTTTAGCGCCTTCTTGGTTTTTAGAGTTTTTTTTGAGTTTTTTAAGTTTTTTATGGGTTTTTAGAGTTTTTTAACTTTTTTAGGGGTTTTAAGGGTTCTAGATTTATTTAGTGGTTTTTAGGGTTTTAGGGTTTGTTAAGGTTTTTAGGGACTTTTATTGGCTGGAGGGGTTCTTCATCGTTTTTTTTTTTTTTTACATTTTCAAGGATTTTTAGTGGGTTTTTAGGATTTTTATGGTTTTTTGGGTTTTTATAGACTTTTTTGGTTTTCTTTGTTTTTTTTTGCGTTTTTTGTGGGGTTTAGGGTTTTATGGATTTTTTAAAGTTTTTAGGGGGTTTATGGTTTTGGGGGGGGGGTTTCTAGGGTTTTTTACGTTTTCATGGATTTTTAAGACTTTTTTAATCTTTTTATAGGTTTGGGGGGTTTTAGGGTTTTTGAGGGTTTTTTGTGTTTTCCTGAGGTTTTAGGGTTTTTAGGGTTTTTTCGGGTTTATATGGTCTTTTTGGGTTTTGAGGGTTTTTTAGAATTTTTCTGGTTTTTATGGTTTTTTAGAGTTTCTAACATTTTTAGGGGTTTTAGAATTTTTAGTGGTTTTTAGGTTTTTTATGGGTTTTTGGGTTTTTAAGGTTTTTAGGGTTTTTTCAGGGTTTTTATGGCATTTTACTTTTTCCTGAATATGTACTGCTTTTTTCGGATTTTTAGGTTTTTTTGGAGATTTTGAGGGGTTTTAGGGTGTTTTGGGGGTTTTTAGGGGTTTTCAGGGTTTAAGGGTCTTTTGGAGTTTTAGGGGTTTTTTTGATTTTTTAGTTGTTTTTTGAAGTTTTTATAGGTTTTTTGTGTTTTATAAAGTTTTTAGGGGTTTTTATGGTTTTCAGGGGATTTTAGGGTTTCTTACGTTTTCATTGATTTTTAAGGGGTATTTGAGAATTTTTATGGTTTTTTTAGGGCTTTTAGCGATTATGAGGGTTTTTAGGGGGTTTCAAGGTTTTTTAGTTTCTTTTTTGGGTTTTAGGTTTTTTTAGTTTTTAGGGGTTTTAAGGTTGTTATGACTTTTTAACATTTTTAGGGTTTTAAAGGGTGTTTAGATTTTTTAGTGGTTCTTTAGTTTTTTATGGGTTTTTTTGGAGTTTTTAAAGGTTTTTATGAGGTTTTATGGTTTTCAAGGGGTTTTTAGGGGTTTTAGGTTTTTTTTACTTTTTCGTGGATTTTAATGGTTTTGTAGGATTTTTATGGATTTTAGGGGTATTAAGGTTTATTAGGGTTTTTGAGAGTTTTTGAGGTTTTCCAGGGGATTTTATGTGCTTTTAGTGTCCTTTTTGGATTTTGGGTTTATTTTATTTTTTTAGGGTTTTTAAGGTTTTATATACTTTTTAACATTTTAGTGGTTTAAAGGGTTTTTAGTGGTTTTTAGGGTTTTTAGTGGATTTTAGGGGTTTTTAAGTTTTTAGGGGTTTTTATTGTTTGTAGGGGTTTGTCAAGGTTTTTATGGATTTTGACATTTCCATGGATTTTTTAGGATTTTTATTTTTTATGGTTTGTTGGGTTTTTAAGGATTTTGAAGGTTTTGAGGGTTTTGAAGGTTTTAAGGGGTTTTAGTTTTTTTTTAAGTTTTTATGGGTTGTAAGGGTTTTAAAAAAATTTAGTTGTTTTAAGGGTTTTTATGGGTTTTTAGGGTTTTGAGGTTTTAAATTGTTTTTATTATTTTTTGGGGTTTTTCAGAGTTATTATGGTTGTTTACATTTTCCTAGACTTTTTGGGGTTTATAGGTTTTTTATGGTTTTTAGGGTTTTTTTGGATTCTGAGGGTTTTTTGAGTTTTTAGTGTTTTCTAGGGTTTTTATGGGTTTTATGGTTTTTTAAGATTTTTAAGGGTTTTTATGAATTTCAGTGGTTTTTTAGGTTTTTATGTTTTTTTACAAAATCATTGATTTTTAGGGTTTTTTACGATTTTTTTTTTGTTTTAGTTTAGGGTTTTTAGGGATTTTGAGGGGCTGTAGGGTTTTTTTTGGGTATTTAGGATTTTTTTTTGAATTTTTAGGGTTTTTAATATTTTTAGGGGTTTTAAGGGTTTTTAGAGTTTTTCCTGAATTCTTTGGTTTTTATGGGTTGTTAGGTTTTTTAAGGTTTTACGATTTTTAAGGGTTTTTCGGGGTTTTTTTTATTGATTTTAGGGGTTTTTTATGTTTTAATGGATTTTAGGTGGTTTTTAGGATTTTTATGTGTTTAAGGTTTTCTAGGATTTTAGGGATTTGGTAAGTTTTTAGGGTTTTTCAGGGGTTTTATGATCATTTGGGGGTTTTTGGGGTTTTTTTGAGTATTTTAGGGTTTTTAAGATTTTTAGAGTTTTTTAATGTTTTTAGGGTTTTTAAGGTTTTTTAGAGATGTTAATGGGTTTTTAGGGTTTTTATGTGGTTTTAGGGGTTTTAAATATTTTAGGACTTTTTATGGTTTTCTGTGGGTTTTAAGGGTTTCTAGGGTTTTTTAAGTTTTCAAGGCTTTTTAGCGGTTTTTTAGGGTTTTTATGGTTTTAGGGACTTTAAGGGGTTTTAGGGGTTTTTAGATGTTTTTAGGATTTTTCAAGTTTTTCATAGTCTTTTTGGGTTTTTAAGGTTCTTTTTAGTTTTTTAGGGTTTTAAGTTTTTTTAAGAGTTTTTTAACATTTTAGGGGTTTAAAGGGTTTTTAGTGTTTTTAGTTTTTTTTTGTGTTTTAATGCATTTTTTGGGGTTTTAAGTTTTTAGGCGTTTTTATTATTTTCGAGGTTTTTCAGGGGTTTAGGGTATTTTGGGGGTTTTAAGGTTTTGTTGAGTTTTTTATGGTTTTTACGGGTTTTTAGAGTTTTTAAACTTTTTTTGGTTTTTTAAGGGTTTTTTTTAGCATTAGTGGGTTCTTAGGGTTTTATGGGTTTTATGTATTTTTAAGGTTTTTATGGTTTTAAGGGGTTTTTCAGGATTTTAGGGTTTTTAGGACTTTTCGGGCCTTTATGGTTTTTTGAGTTTTTAGGGTTTTAATGTATTTTTATAGTTTTTAATATTTTTATCTGTTTTAATGGTTTTTAGAGTTTTTAGTGGGTTTTATCAGTTTTTACGAGGTTTTTGGATTTTTTTAAGGATTTTAGGATGTTATGGTTTTGAGGGTTGTTAGGGTTATTTACGTTTTCATGGATTTTAAGTGTTTTGAATTCTTTTATGGTTTTTAGGGTGTTCTCAGGGTTTTTTGGGATTTTGATGGTTTTTAGGGGTTTTATTATCTTTTTGGGTTTTTTGGGGTTTTTTGGTGTTTTTGAGTGTTTTAGGGTTTTTTAGATTTTTTATGGTTTTTAGGGGTTTTAGGGTTTTTTATAGTTTTTTCTAGTTTTTAGGGTTTTTGATTTTTTAGGGTTTTTAAGGTTTTTGTGGTTTTCAAGGGGTTTCAGGGTTTTTTGGGTTTTTTAAGTTTTCATTGATTTTTTGGGACTTTTTAGATTTTTATGTTTTTTATGGTTTTTATGAATTTTGAGGGTTTTTATGATTTTTTAGGGCTTTTCAGGGTTCTCAAGTATTTTAGGGACATTTTGGGTTTTTAGGGTTTTTTTGAGTTTTTTGGGGTTTAAAGTGTTTTAGAGTTTTTTAACATTTTTAGGGGTTTTAATTTTTTTAGACTTTTTTGTGATTTTTATGGGATTTTAGGTTTTTTTAAGGTTTTAGGAGTTTCTATGGTTTTCAAGTGTTTTTCATTTTTTTAGGATTTTTTATGTTTTCATGGATTTTTAAGGGCTTTTTGGGATTTTTATGGTTTTTTGGGGGTTTTAGGGTTTTTTGGGATTTTGAGGGGTTTAAAGGGGTTTTCTTGGGTTTTTATAGGTTTTTGGGTCTTTTTGGGTTTTTAGGATATATTTTATTTTTAAGTTTTTTTAAAGATTTTCACGTTTTTATGTGTTTTAAGGTTTTTTAGAGTTTTAGTGTTTTTTGGGGCTTTAAGGGTTTTTAGAATTTTTAGTGGGTTTTTAGGGTTTTTATGGGTTTTAGGTTTTTTATGGTTTTTAGGGGGTTTATGGTTTTCCAGGGTTTTTTATGGTTTTTAGGGTTGTTTAGGTTTTCATGTATTTTAAGGTGTTTTTTAGTATTTTTATTGGTTTTTTGGGTTTTTTAGTATTTTTAGTGTTTTTTGAGGGTTTTTAGGGTTTTTATGGGTTTTTATGGGTTTTCTAGGGATTTAGGTTTTTAGGGTTTTTTTATCTCTTTAGGGTTTTGAAGTTTTTCAAAGTTTTTTTAGGGGTTTTAATGGTTTTTAGATTTTATAGTGTTTTAGGGTTTTCTATGGGTTTTTTGGGTTTATAAGGCTTTTAGGGTTTTTTTGGCTTTTTACATTTTCATTAATGTTGAGGGGTTTTAAGGTTTTTTTTATGGTTTTTAGGGTTTTTAATGATTTTGAGGCTTTTTAGGATTTTTCAAGGCTTTTTAGGATTTGTAGGGGTTTTCAGGGTTTTTAGAGTCTTTTTACATTTTTTTTCGGGTTTTCATGGTCTTTTAGTTTTTAGTGGGTTTTATGGGTTTTAGGATTTATTAAGGTTTTTATGGTTTTTAGGAGGTTTTTTGGGGGGTTTTAGGGTTTTTCACATTTTCATGGATTTTTAGGGGTTTTTATGGTTTCTAAGGCTTTTAGTGTTTTTAGGGATTTTGTGGGTTTTAGTGTTTTTCAAGGTTTTTATGGTTTTTAAGGTTTCTAGGGTTTTTAGGGTCTTTTTGGATTTTAGGGTTTTTTTTTAGTTTTTAGTTTTTTTTTAGGTTTTTATAGTTTTTAAACTTTATTGGGTGTTTTACAAGTTTTTTTTTATTTTTTGATGGTTTTTTGTTGTTTGTGGGTTTTTAGGGTCTTGGAAGGTTTTTATGGTTTTTTATTGTTTTCACTGGTTTTCGGTGTATTTAGAGTTATTTATGATATCTGGGATTTTTAGGGGGTTTTGAGGATCTGTATGATTTTTTTGTGTTCTTTCTAGGATTTTTAGGGATTTAGAGAGTTTTTCTGATTTTTCAGGGTTTTGCAGAAATTTAGGGTCTCTTTTGGGATTTAGGGTTTTTTTAGCTTTTTTGGGTTTTAAGGTTTTTAGAATATTTAAACGTTTTAGGGGTTTTTAGGGGTTTCAAGGGTTTTTAGAGTTTTGAGTGGTTTTTAGGGATTTATGGATTTTATGGTTTTTATAATGTTTTTAGGGGATTTTATGTTTTTCAGGTGGTCTTCAGTGGTTTTAGGGTTTTTTACGAGTTCATGGATATTTATGGGGCTTTTAGGTTTTTTTCTGGTTTTTATTATTTTAGGGGTTTTAGGGATTTTGAAGGTTTTTAGTGTTTTGGGGTTTGGGGGGTTATGTTTTTTTTACGGTTTTTTGGGTCATTTATGGTTTTTAGGTTTTTATTTTAGTTTTTAGGGTTTTTAAGGTTTTTCAATATTTTTTAAGATTTTTTGGGGTTTTAAGGTTTTTTAGAGTTTTTAGTGTTTTAAGGATTTATGGGGTTTGAGGGATTTTTAAGGTTTTTAGGGGTTTTTTTTTGTTTTTAGAGGTTATTCAAGGATTTTTGGCTTTTTTACATTTTCTTTGATTTTTAAGGTTCTTTTTAGGTTTTTTATGGTTTTGGATGTTGAGGGGTTTTAGGGTTTTAGGTTCTGTAGGGGTTTTTTGGTCTTTTGGGGGTTTTGGGTTTTTCAAGGTTTTTAGGGGATTTGTTGGATTTTAGTGTTTTTTAATATTTTTAGGGGTTTTAAGAGCTTTCGAGTTTTTAGTGGTTTTTTAGGGTTTTTATGGTTTTCAGGTTTTTTAATGTTTTAGGGGTTTTTATGGTTTTGAAAGGGTTTTTAGGGTTTTTTACGTTTGCAAAGATTTTTAGGGGGTTTTAGGATTTTTATGGTTTCTAGGTTTTTTATGGTTTTTAGGGATTTTGATCATTTAGGGATTTTCGTGTGTTTTTATGTGTTTTAGGGTTGTTGAATGTTTTTAGTGTCCTTTTTGGTCTTTAGGGTATTTTTTTATTTTTTAAGGTTTTTTAGTGTTTTTAACGTTTTTATGTGTTTTAAGGGTTTTTTAGGGTTTTAGTGGGTTTTAGGGCATCTATGGGCTTTTAGGATTTTCTAAGGTTTTTAGGGGTTTTATGGTTTTCAAGGGGTTTCAAGGTTTTTTGGGTTTTTTACATCATCATGGATTTTTAGAGGTTTATTAGGATATGTATGTTTTTTAGGGTTTTTTAGTGTTTTTATGGATTTGGAGGGTTTTTATGGTTTTTCTAGTTTTTTGGGTTTTTTGGGGGGTTTTAGGGTCCTTTTGGTGTTTTTTGTGTTTTTTTGGGTTTTAAAGGAATTTAGATTTTTAAGTGTTTTTTAGGGTTTTACGTGTTTTTAGGGGGTTTTAAGGTTTTTAGGGGGTTTTATGGTCTTTAAGGTTTTTTCTGGGATTTTAGAGTTTTTTATGTTTTCATGGAATTTTAGATATTTTTATGGTTTTTAGGGTTTTTAGAGATTTTGAAGGTTTTTAGGGGTTTTAAGGGAGTTTTTGGGTTTCATGGGTTTTAGGGTCTTTTGGTCTTTTAGGGTTTTTTGAGTTTTTTATGGTTTTTATGGTTTTTAGAGTATTTAACATTTTTAGGGGTTTTAAGGGTTTTTAGAGTTTTTATTGGGTTTTAGGGTTTTTATGGGTTTTAGGCTATTTTCATGTCTTTTTTGGTTTCCAAGAGTTTTTCATAGGTTTTAGGGGGTTTTTAACATTTTCATGGATTTTATGGAGTTTTAATGATTTTTATTGTTTTTAGGGTCTTTTGGGGGGCTTTTAGGTATTTTGAGGGTTTTTATGGGTTTTTTGGGTTTTTTGGTCTTTTGGGTTTTTAGTTTTTTTTTTGAGTTTTTAGTGGGGGTTTAAGGGGTTTTAGAGTTTTTTAACGTTTTTAGAGTTTTGATGGTTTTTAGAGTTTTTAGTAGTTTTTTAGGGTTTTTAGGTTTTTTAAGGTTTGTAGGGTTTTTTCTGGGTTTTTATGTTTTTTTATGTTTTCATTAATTTTAGGGGTTTTTTAATATTTTTATGTTTTTTAGGGTTCTTTAGGGTTTTAAGGGATTTTGAGGGTTTTTAGGATTTTTTATGGGTTTTATGGTTTTTCATGGTTTTTAAGGTCCTTTGGGTTTAGGTGTTTTTTTTGAGTTTTTAAGGGCTTTTAAAGTTTTTAGTGTTTTTAACATTTTTAGGGGTTTAAAGGGTTTTTACAGTTTTAGTGTATTTTTATGTGTTTTTAGGGTTTTTTGGGGTTTTTAGGGGTTTTCGTCGGTTTTTATGATTTTTTATATTTTTAGGATCTTTTTGGGTTTTCAAGGGTTTTTTTGAGTTTTTTTAGGGTTTTAAAGGTTTTTAGAGGGTTTTAATGTTTGGGGGGGTTTAAGGTTTTTCAGAGTTTTGTGTAGTTTTGGGGATTTTGTGGTTTTTAGGGTTTTTTTTATGGTTTTTAGTGTTTATAGGGTTTTTACACTTTCATAGATTTTAAGGGTTATTTCGGATTTTTATGGTTTTTAGGTTTTTTCATGGTTTTTAGTGTGTCTTGTGTTTTTAGGGGATTTTTGAGTTTTTAATGATTTTTAATTCTTTTTAAGGTTTTTGGGGGTTTTAAAGGTTTTAGTATTTTTAGTGGTTTTTAGGGTTTTATGGGTTTTTAGGGGATTTTTGCATATTTAAGGTTTTTTAGTTCCTTTTTAGGTTTTTGGGGGTTTTAAAGGTTTTTAGTGTTTTTAGTGGTTTTTAGGGTTTTATGGGTTTTTAGGGGATTTTATGGTTTTTGGGGGGGTTTTGGAGCATTTAGGGGTTTTTAGGGTTTGTAGGGTCTTTTGGGGTTTTTAGGATTTTTTTTGAGTTTTTTAGAGTTTTAAGGTTTTTAGAGTTTTTTAACATTTTTAGCAGTTGTAAGGGTTTTAGAGTTTTTAGTATTTTCTAATATTTTTAGGGCTTTTTATGGTTTTCTTGGGCTATTTTGGGTTTTTAGGGATTTTTATGTTTTCTTGGATTTGAAGGGTTTTTAGTATTTTTTATGGTTTTTTTTGGGTTTTTTAGGGGTTTAAGGTATTTTGAGGGGTTTTAGGGTTTTTTAAAGGTTTTTAGGGGTTTTAGGGATTTTAGTGTCTTTTTGGGTTTTTAGGGGTTTTTTTGAGTTGTTTAGGGTTTTTGAAGTTTTTTAGAGATTTTTAACATTTTTAGGGGTTTTAAGGGTTTTTGGAGTTTTTGGACTTTTTAGTGTTTTTATGGTTTTTATGGGCTTTTAGGGTTTTTTAAGTTTTGGGGGGGTTTGTTGTTTTAAGGGGGTTTAAAGGGTTTTTCAAGGTTTTTAGGGTTTTTGAGGATTTTATGGTTTTTATGGTTTTTAGGGATTTTTGGATTTTTGGGTTTTTGGAGGTTTTAGCCGTTTTTGAGGTTTTTAGTGTTTCATAGGGTTTTTAGGGTACTTTTTAGTTTTTTGGGGTTTTAAAGGTTTTTATAGTTTTTTAACATTTTTAGGGGTTTAATGGGTTTTTAGAGTTTTAAGTGGTTTTTAGAGTTTTTTATGCATTTATAGGGTTTTTAAAGTTGTTTAGGGGATTTTATGTTTTTTAGAGGTTTGTTCATGGGGGGAGGGGTTTCATGGGTTTTGAGGGGGTATTAGGATTTTTACGATTTTAGGGTTTCTAGGGATTTTAATTGTTTTTTTTGCAAGGCTAGGGATTTTAATTGTTTTATGGGGGTTTTCAGGTTTTTTAGGTTTGTTAGTGGCTTTTAAGAGTCTTTTGCGTTTTTTGGAGATTTTTCTAATTTTTTAGGGTTTTTATGGTTTTTTAGAGTTTTTTACCGTTTTTAGGTTTTTTAATAGTTTTTAAAGTTTTTAGTGGGTTTTTAGGGTTTTTATCAGTGATTTGGGTTTTGTAAGGTTTTTAGGGGGGTTTGTGGTTTTTAGGTGGTTTCCGGGTTTTTAGGGTTTTTACATTTTCATGGATTTTTATGGGTTTTTTAGGATTTTTATGGTTTTTTGGGGTTTCTGGGTTTTTATGTATGTTTAGAGTTTTTAGGCCTTTTCGATGGTTTTTGTGTGTTTTCAGGTTTTTTAGTGTTTGTTTGGTATTTTAGATTTTATTAGTTTTTTAGAATTTTTAGAGTTTTTAACATTTTAGGGGCCCTAAGGGTTTTTAGAGTTTTAGTAGTTTTTTGGGGTTTTTTGGGTTTTTTGGATTTTATGTTTTCAGTGGTTTATGGTTTTTAGGGGTTTTCCAGGGTTTTTAGAGTTTTTTACATTTTCATTGATTTTTTTGGGTTTTATTTAGATATTTTTTTTGGTTTTTAGGGTTTTTTAGGGTTTTTCATAATTTTGACGGTTTTAGGGTTATCAGGGGTTTTAGGGTCTTTCATGTTTTTTAGGGTCCTTTGGGATTTTGGGTATTTTGGGTTTTTTAGTTTTTTATGGTTTTCAAGGTTTTTGGATTTTTGTAAAGGATTTTTGGGCTTTAAAGGGTTTTTAGGGTTTTTATGAGTTTTTAGGGTTTTTTAGGATTTTTAGGGGTTTTAGGGTTTTTAGGGGTTTCAGTGATTTTAGGGGTTTTGAGGGTTTTGAGGGTTCTTCAAGGGTTTTACGGGGTTTTAGGGGGTTTCAGGCTTTTGGCGGTCACTTTGGTTTCTAGGGATTTTTTGAGTTTTTTTATAGTTTATAAGGTTTATAGAGTTTTCTAATGTTTGTAAGGGATCTAAGGGTTCTTAAAGTTGTAGTGGTTTTTTAGGTTTTAATATTTCTTAATGTTTTTAGGAGTTTAATGGGTTCGAGGGGGTTTTCAAGGTTTTTAGGGTTTTTACATTTTCATAGATTTTATGGAATTTTTAATATATTTTTTTATTTTGGGGGTTTTCGAGATTTTGAGGGGTTTTAGGGTGTTTCAAGTGTTTTTAGGGGTTTTATTGGTTTTTATGGTTCTTAAGGTTTTTAGGGTTGTTATGGTTTTCAAGGGGTTTTCAGTGTTTTTAGGGTTTTTATGTTTTCATAGATTTTTTTTTGTGTTTTTAAGACTTTTATGGTCTTTAGAGTTTTTTAGGGTTTTAAGGATTTTTACGGTTTATATGGATTTTAAGGGGTTTTAGGGTTTGGGGGTTTTTAGGGTTCTAGGGTCTTTTGGGGTTTTTAGGGTTTTTTTGATTTTTTTAGGGTTTTAAGGGTTTTAAGTGTTTTTTAAACAATTTTAGGGGTTTTTATGTTTTTAGTGGGTTTTAGGGTTTTTATGGGTTTTTAGGATTTTTTATGGATTTTAAGGGTTTTTATGGTTTAATGGGTTTTTTGGGTTTTTTACGTTTTCATTCATTTTTAGGGTTTTTTATGATTTTTATGCTTTTTAGGGTTTTGTAGTGTTTTTAGGGTTTTTAGGGGGTTTTAGGGATTTTAGGGTTTTTATGGTTTCAGGATTTGATGGGTCTTTTTGGTTTTTAGGGTTTTTTTATGTTTTTTATGGTTTTTTATAGTCTTATAAAGTTTTTATATTTTTAAACGGTTTTAGAGTTTTTAGTGGATTTATGGATTTTTACACTTTTAGGGGGTTTTATTGTTTTTAGGGGTTTTTGAATTTTCACGAATTTTTAGGGGGTTTTATGTTTTTTATTTTTTTGGGTTTTATGGATTTTGAGGGTTTTTACGGGTTTTTATGGGGTTTAGGGTGTTTAGGGTTTATTAGGGTTTTTATGGTCTTTTTGGAGTTTGAGGGGTTTTTTGAGTTTGTTAGGGTTTTAAGGGTTTTTAGCATTTTTTAACGTTTTTAGGTATTTTAGGTTTTTCAGAGTTTATAGCGGTTGTTTAGGGATTTTATGGATTTTTAAGGTTTTCATTGTTTTTAGGTGTTTTTCGGTTTTTAGGGGTTTTTAGGATTTTTTAGGTTTTCATTGATTTTCAGGAGTTTTTTAGGATTTTCATTATTTTTTTGGGTTTTTAGGGTCTTTAGGGATCTTTATGGTTTTTAGGGCTTTTAGGGGTTTTTATGATTTTTAGAGTCTTTTTGAGTTTTAGGGTTTTTTTGAGTTTTTAGGGTTTTTAAGTTTCTTTAGAATTTTTTAACTTTTTTATGACCTTGTAAGGGTTTTTATAATTTTTAATGGGTTTTAGGGTTTTTATGGGTTTTTATGGTTTTTAAGGCTTTTAGGGTTTTTTTTGATTTTTAGGGGTTTTCCAGGGTTTTTATCTTTTCATGGATTTTAGGGATTTCTTTGGAATTTTATGGTTTTAGGGGTTTTAGTGGTTTTTCACAGTTTTTAGGATATTTTACGTTTTATTGTATTTTTAAGGGATTTTTTAGGATTTTTCTATTTTTAGGGGTTTTTAGGGTTTTTAGGGATTTTGTGGTTTTTTAGGTGTTTTTAGGGGTTTATGGTTTTTCAGGGTTTTTAGGGTATTTTTGGGTTTTATTGTTTTTTGAGTTTTTTAGGTTTTTTAAGGTTTTTGAGAGATTTGTACCGTTTTTAGGGTTTTAAGGGTTTTTAGATTTTTTTGTGGAATTTTATTAGTTTTGTGGAATTTTATTAGGTTTATGGGTTTTTAGGGTATTTAATGTTTTTAAGGGTTTTAATGGTATTCAGGTTATTTTCAATGTTTTTACGGTTTTTTACGTTTCCCTGGATTTTTAGGGGGTTTAAGGTTTTTTATGGTTTTTAGTGTTTTTTTGGGTTTGGGGGATTTTGATGAATTTTTTATTTTCCTCAGTTTTTATTGTTTTTCATGTTCATTATGTCTTTTTATGTTCTAGGATTTTCCTTTATTTTTTTAATGTTTTTATGGGTTTTACGTATTTTTAGTGGGTTTTTAGGGTTTTTATGCTTTTTTAGGATTTTTTAAGGGTTTTAGGGATTTTATGGTATCAAGGATTTTTCAAGGTTGTTATGGTTTTTTATGTTTTAATGGATATTTAGGGATTTTTTAGGATTTTTTTTTGGTTTTTAGATATTTTAGGGTTTTTAGAGATTTTGAGAGTTTTTTGGGGTTTTTAGGAGTTTTAGGGTGTAAAGGGTTTTTAGGGTTTTTATTGTCTTCTTGGGTTTTTATGGTTTTTTTGAGTAATTTAGGATTTTTAGGGTTTTATAGAGTTTTTTTTAACATTTTAGGGGGTTTAGGGGTTTTTTGGGTTTTTTGGACTTTTAGTGGTTTTATAGAATTTTTATGGGTTTTTAGGGTTTTTGATGTTTTTTAGGGTGTTTCATGGTTTTCAGGGGGTTCTCAAGGTTTTAGTGTCTCTTATATTTTCGGGGTTTTTTGGGGGTTTTTTTGTATTTTTAGGGTTTTTAGGGATTTTGAAGGATTTTAGGATTTTATAGTTTTTAATGGTTTTTTAATGTTTTTATGGGTGTTTAGTGTTTTTTATCATTTTTATGGGTTTTAACGGTTTTTATGGTTTTCATGGGTTTTCAGGGTATTTTGGGTTTTTTACATTTTCATGTATTTTTAGGGGGGTTTCGAATTTTTATGGTTTTTATGGTTTTTTGGAATTTTCAGTCTTTTAGGGTTTTCAAGTTTTTTTGGGTTTCTATGTTTTTTTTGGTTATTTTTGGTCTTTCGGGTTTTTAGGGGATTTTTTGATTTTTTTTAAAAGGTTTTTAAGTTTTTTAGAGTTTTTTTTAACTTTTTAGGGGTTTTAGATTTTTTAGAGTTTTTGGTGGGTTTTAAGGGTTTTTTATGTGTTTTGGGCTATTTTAGGGTTTTACGGGTTTTTTGGGCTTTTTACATTTTCATGGATTTTTAAGGGTTTTTTAGGATTTTTATCAATTTTAGGGTTTTAGGGGTTTTATTGATTTTGAGGGTTTTAGGATAGTTTTGGTGGGTTTTATGTTTTTTCATGGTTTTTTGGGTCTTTTGGGGGTTTTAGGGTTTTTTTGAGTTATATAGGGTTTTAAGGTTTTTTAGTGTTTTTATAGTTTTTAGGGGTTTAAGGGGTTTTTAGAGTTTTCAGTGGGTTTTTTGGATTTTTTTGGGTTTTTTATGGTTTTTAACGGTTTTTGGGATTTCAGTGGTTTTTTTGGGGGGTTTTAGGGTTTGTTACATTTCATGGATTTTCAGGGGGTTTTAAAGGTTTTGATGGTTTTTAGGGGTTTTTAGGGTTTCTCGGGATTTTGAGTTTTTTTAGGTTTTTGAATGTTTTTAGGGTTTTTATGGTTTTTTCGGGATTTTAGGGTTTGTTTGGATTTTTAGGGTTATTTTTCGAGTTTTTAGCGTTTTATGGGTTTTTAGAGTTTTTCAAATTTTTATTCGTTTTAAGGGATTTTAGAGTTTTTAGTGGTTTTTATAGTTTTTGTGGGTTCTTTGGGGTTTTAAAGGCTTTTAGAGTTATTAATGGTTTTCATGGGGTTTTCAGTGTTTGTTATGTTTTCATCAATTTTTAGGGGGATTTATTATTTTTATGGTTTTGAAGGTTTTTAGGGGTTTTAGGGATTTTTGAGGGTTTTTAGGGTTTTTTAGCGGTATTGAGGGGTTTTAGGGGTTTTCAGGGTTGCTAAGGTCCTTTTGGGTTTTTCCTATTTTTTTTGAGTTTTTTAGGATTTTTAAGATTTTTTCAATGTTTTTAGGGGTTTTTGTGTTTTTCGTAGTTTTTTGGGATCTTTAGGGTTTTTAGGTGTTTTTATGTTTTTAGAGGGTTTTCGGGGTCTTTAGAATTTTTTACGTTTTTATGGATTTTTAAGGGTTGTTTAGGATATTTATGAGTTCTAGGGGTCTTATGGATTTTGAGGGTTTTTTCAAGGGTTTTTTGTTTTTAGGGTCTTTTGGGGTTTTTTTGGGCTTTTGTCAGTTTTTAAGGATTTTTTATTGTTTTTAAACACTTTTTGGGTTTTAAAAGCTTCTTAGAGTTTTAGTTATTTATTAGGGATTTTTAAGGTTTTTAAGGGTTTTATGGTTTTTTTTTGGGGGGGGGGAGGTTAGGGTTTTAGTGTTTTTTTATATTTTCATGGATTTTTAGAGGTTTTTTGAGTTTTTATACCTTTTAGGGTTTTTATTATTTTTAGGGATTTTGAGGGGTTTTCCGGGTTTTTCAGAGGTTTTATGGGTTTTTAGGGTTTTTAGTGTCTTTTTGGGTTGTTAGGGTTTACTTTTTGAGTTTTTCAGATGTTATAAGGTTTTTAGTGTTTTTTAACATTTTTTAGGGTTTTAAGGGTTTTAGAGTTTTTAGTGGGTTTTTAAGGCTTTTTGAGTTTTTAGGGTATTTTTGTCTTTGTTTATTTTTAGGTGTTTTAAGGGTTTTTAGAGGTTTTTAACATTTTTGGGGGTTCAAGGGTTTTTAGAGTTTTAAGTGATTTTTAGGGTTTCTAAGGTTTTAAGGGGTATTTATGGTTTTGAGGGGTTTTTTCAAGGTTTTTGGGCTTTTTTACATTTTCAGGAATTTTTAACTGTTTTTAGGATTTTTATGGTTTTCAAGGTTTTTATGGTTTTTAGGGATTTTGAGGGTTTTTAGGGTTTTTTCAGGGGGGTTTTAGGGTTTTCAGGGGTTTTCCGAGTTTTTAGTGTCCTTTTGGGGTTAAGGGTTTTTTTGATTTTTTAGGGGTTTTAAGGCTTTTTGGAGTTTTTTAACATTTTAGGGGGTTTAAGGGTTTTTAGAGTTTTTTGTTGTTTTTAGGGTTTTTATGGGTTTTTAAGGTTTTTAGGGGTTTTTCATTGTTTTTAGGATTTTTTACATTTTCATGGTTTTTTAGGTTTTTTTAAGGATTTTTATGCTTTTTACGATTTTTAGGATTTTTAGGGATTCTGAGAGATTTCAGGGGTTTTTGGGTTTTTATGGGGTTACTGGATTTTTTTGGGTAATTTTGGATTTTTAGGGTTTTTTTTTGGTTTTTTTAGGCTTTTTAAAGTTTTTATAGCTTTTTTATTCTTTTTAGGTGGTTTAGGGTTTTTAGTGAGTTTTAGGGTTTTTTCAGGGTTTATAGGGTTTTTACATTTTATTGGAATTTAGAGGGTTTTTAGGATTTTTTATGGTTTTCAGTGTGTTTTAGGGTTTTTAGGATTTTTTCCAAAGTTTTAGGGGTTTTCAGGGGGTTTTAGTGTCTTTTTAGGTTTTTAGGGTTTTTTAGGTCTTTTTGAGTTATTTAACATTTTTTGGGTTTTAATGGTTTTTATGGGTTGGGGGGTAAGGTTTTTATGCGATTTTATATATTTCAGGGGTTCTTCATTATTTTTATCCTTTTTTTTACATTTTCATGGATTTTAGGGGGGGGTTTAATATTTTTGTGGTTTTTATGGTTTTTTAGGGTTTTTATGGGTTTTAGGGGTTTTAGGGTTCTTCAAGGGTTTTAGGGTTTTTAGGGGGTTTTAGGGTTTTTAGGATCTTTTTGTGGTTTTAGGTTTTTTTTTGAGTTTTTTTATGTTTTTTAAGTTTTTTTAGATTTCTTTAACATTTCTTGGGGTTTGAATGGTTTTTAGAGTTTTTAGTGGTTTTGGGGGGGGGGGGTGGGGTTAGGGTTTTCGGGTTTTTAATTGTTTTTATCAGTTTTTCTAGTTTTCAGGGTTTTAAGCATTTTTTACGTTTTCATGGATTTTTTGGGTTTATATATATTTTTATGGTTTTTGAGGTTTTTTAGGGTTTTATGTGATTTTGCGGGTTTTTAGGGGTTTCCATAGTTTTTAGGGTTTTTAGGAGTTTTAAGAGTTTTTAGGGTCTTTTTGGTTTTTGGGGTTTTTTGAGTTTTTTAGGATTTTTATGGTTTTTTGAGTTTTTTAACGTTTTAGGGATTTTTAGGGGTTTTAGGGGTTTCAGAGGTTTTTAGGGCTTTTAGGGGTTTTCAGGGTTTTTAGTCTCTTTTTTGGTTTTAAGGATTTT
Organism: Viscum album; assembly: GCA_963277665.1. Taxonomy (NCBI): domain Eukaryota; kingdom Viridiplantae; phylum Streptophyta; class Magnoliopsida; order Santalales; family Viscaceae; genus Viscum; species Viscum album. The sequence goes on along the minus strand of OY728156.1, from coordinate 1,772,014,346 downwards.
TTTGAGTTTTTAGGATTTTTAAGATTTTTTTAAAGTTTTATAACGTTATTAGGGGTTTAAGGGTTTTTAGAATTTCTAGTGGGTTTTTAGGGTGTTACGGGTTTTAGGGTTTTTTTAAGGTTTTATGGGGTTTTATTGTTTTCATGGATTTTTCAAATTTTTATTGTATTTTAAATTTTCATGGATTTTTAGGGGGTTTTTAGGATTTTTTTGGTTTTTAGGGATTTTTTTTTGGTTTTAGGTGTTTTAGGGGGTTTTAGGGTTTTAGGGTTTTTTAGGGTTTTTTAGGGTTTTTAGGGCCTTTTGGGTTTTTAGGGTTTTTTTATTTTTTTTGGGGTTTTATGGTTTCTTAGAGTTTTTTAACATTTTTAGGGGTTGAAGGGTTTTTAGAGTTTTTAATGGTTTTTTAGGTTTTTATGGGGTTTTAGGGTTTTTTGGTTTTTTGGGGTTTTATGGTTTTTAAGTGTTTTTTTAGGCACTTTAGTGTTTTTTTCATTTTCATGGATTTTTAACAGTTTTCATGATTTTTACAATTTTTAGGGGTTTTTAGTGTTATTATTGGGTTTTTACGGTTTTTAGGGGTTTTTACGGTTTTTATGGGTTTTGAAGTATGTTAAGGTTTTTATGGTTTTTTGGGGTTTTTTCGGGGGTTTTAGAGATTTTTAAGTTTTCATGGATTTTAAGGAGTTTTTAGAATTTTTATGGTTTTTAGGGTTTTTAGTGGGTTTTAGGGTTTTTTTAGGTTTTTAGGGTCTTTTTGGGTTTTTAGGGTTTCTTGAGTTTTGAGGGTTTCTACGCGTTTTTAGATTTTTTTTAACGTTTTTAGAGGTTTTATGGTTTTTTAGGGTTTTAGTGGGTTTTTAGGGTTGTTATGGGGTTTTAAGGTTTTAGGGGATTTTATGGTTTTCAGGTGGTTTTGAGGGTTATTTACATTTTCATGCATTTTTAGGGGGTTTTAGGATTTTTGTGCTTTTTAGGGTTTTTAGGGATTTTGAGAGTTTTTAGGGTTTTTAGTAGTTTTATGGTTTTGAGTGTTTTTATTATTTTTAGGATCTTTTGGGTTTTCAAGGGTTTTAAAGGGTTTTTTTAGGTTTTTTAGAGTTTTTAGTGTTTTTACGTATTTTATTGGGTTTTAGAGTTTTTATGGTTTTTAGATTTTTTATGGGTTTTTGGGTTTTTTAATGTTTTTTGGGGTTTTATGGTTTTCAGGGTTTTAGTGTTTTTTCATTTTCAGGGATTTTAAGGGTTTTTAGGATTTTAATTATTTTTAGGGGTTTTTTTTATTTTGTAGGGTTTAGGGTTTTTCAGGGGGTTTTAGGGTTTTGCTGTGAGATGCAGGGGGGTGGATCAATCTTCACGGCATGGGGGCGAGGGACTGGAACAATCCTCACACATCAGAGAGAAACAAAGAATAATCTCTCTATATAAATCTTAAATTCCATACAAGTGCCATGGGGGTGGATATTTATAGCCAAGGGGTGATACAATAGTCAAGGGCCTAATACCCTAAAGTCATAAAGGATAAACCTACTTTGTTCCCTTAAATTCAAAAAGATAAAGTCTACCAAAAACTTTTTGGAAAATAAGCACACAACTTTCCAACTATAGCCCATCAGATTTGATTTTGAGTGCCTAGCCCACCAGATTTGACTTTAGTGTCAAAAGATTCCATTCTAGAATCTTCCATGAGGGCAAGGCTTCCAAAATTCATGAAACTTTGTGGTCCAAGCTTTAAACATCATGTTTGGGCTTGAATAGGTGATATACTAGGCCCATTTGGTCCATCCATGCAAGGAGAGATCCATAAGAACATTAATGAAATGAGATGGGCACCCATTGTAGCATTCAACCTCTTAAATCTCCCTCACATCATCGATCCTTGCAAATCCAACTCCTCCACTTGGGAAATCAACTCCATGCCTTTAACATGGTTCTCATCATCCTCCCCTATTGAAAAGAAGTGATCCTCGACTCTTCATCCTCTACATCCAAAAAATGAGAAAGACCAGAAACATTGAAAGTGGCACTTAAACCATACTCACCTGGAAGAGCTATCTTGTAAGCGTTGTTGTTAATATTCTTGAGCACTCAGAAAGGTTTGTCTTCTCAAGGCATGAGTTTTGATTTCTGCTTGTTGGGAAATATTTCCTTTCGCATAAAAATCCAAAATAAGTCATCGGGTTTGAACAACACTTGCTCACTACCCTTTTTTGCACAATTAATGTATTTCTAAGTCATCTGCTTGATATTTTTCCTTACATTTTCATAGATTTTTTTGATAAATTCTTCACGCCCTTTTGCATCCATATTATTTTCTTCCTACATAGCTAAAGTAACTAGATCAATAGGGGCAAGGGGTTAAAACCGTAAAAAAATTCAAATGGAGAATATTGAGAAGTGGAATGCTTAACCATGTTATATGTGAATTCCACATGTGGATGACAATCCTTCAAATTCTTGATATTCTACATGAAAATTGTTTATAGAAGATATGATAATGTCTGATTCACCACCTTTGTTTTCCCATTAGTTTGCGGATGAAAATTAGTGGAAAATAGTAAATTCGTACCCAGTTTTCTCGACAAGGTCTTGCAAAATTAATTAAGGAATTTTGTGTCCTGATCGTATAAAATCATCCTGGGAATTCCATAGAGTTTGTATACTTCCTAAAATAAAATTTTTGCAATGTTAGTGGCATCATCTGTATTGTGACAAGGAATAAAATGTGCCATTTTAGAAAACCGATCCACCACAAAAAAATGGAATCTCTCATAATCTTGGTTCTTGGTAACCCCACATTAAATTTCATTGGTATGTCCTCCCAAGGGGTGTTGGGGATTGTGAGGGGAAGATATAATCCATGTTGGTTCAGTTTAGATTTGGATTTATGGCAAACAATGCACTTTAACACAAATTTTTCAACATCTCTAGACATCCTAGGCTAATAAAAATGCTCAATTAGAATTATTAAAGTTTTTGCAACACCAAAGTGTCCCATTAACCCACCATAATTTGACTTCTTTAGTAAAAGAAAACAGATAGAGAAATTGGGAATACAAATCTTATCAATCTGGAATAAGAATCCATCATGCAAATAAAAATCCCCCCAAGTAACTACAGGTTTGCAATGACCAAAAGGTTCCCCAAAACCTGTATGTGTGGAATATAAATCCTTAATGTATTCAAAACCAAGGAGTTTAGAATCCAGCAATGATAAGAGAGAATATCTACGTGAAAGTGCATTAGCCATGGTATTTTATTTACCCCTTTTAGGGGTTTTAAGGGTTTTTAGAGTTTTTATCCATTTGTAGGACTTTTATGGGTTTTAGAGTTTTAAAGGTTTTGAGGGGTTTTTATGGTTTTTCAGGGATTTTCAGGGGTTTTACACTTTTAGGGATTTTTTGAGGTTTTTTGGTTTTTTATGTTTTTTAGGGATTTTTAGGGTTCTTAAGGATTTTTTGGGTATTAAGGTTTTTTAAGGGTATTTTATGGTTTTTAGAGGTTTTCTGGGTTTTTTTGGGTCTTTTGGGGTTTTCTGGTTTTTTTGGAGTTTTGTTGGGTTTTTAAGGTTATTTAGAGTTTTTAGTGGTTTTTAGGGTTTTTATAGGTTTTTAGAGTTTTAAAGGCTTTTCGGGGTTTTTATGGTTTTTGGGGTTTTTCAGGTTCTTTACGGTTTTTTATGTTTTTATGGATTTTTAGGGGTTTTTTTGATTTTTATGGTTTGTAGGGTTTTTAAGGTTTTTAGGGTTTTTAGGGATTTTGAGGGTTTTTAGGTTTTTTAGAGTTTTATAGGGTTTTCAGGGTTTTTAGGGTATTTTTGGGTTTTTAGTTTTCTTTTCTTTAGATTTGTAGGCAAGGAAGATTTGAGGATCGGGCTATTCCCCCCCCCCCCCCCAAATTTATTAGTAATGAAAAGGAGACACAACAGATAAGGGGGGGAGGGGTCAAATGATCCACACCCGAAAACCCCTTACACCACACGCAAAAGAAAAGAAAAATAAAAAGGACACACAAAATGAGAAAAGAAAGAGAAACAAAAGCAAAACCAACAGCATCTCCCAGCCAGCCCGCAACCAGCATCCAGCACAGGGTCTACCATCCATCTCCACCATCATCATCATAATCTGCACCAGGGGGGTCTCCCTCAGCACCATAGCCAGAGGCCGCATCAGTGTCTACTGACTCCCATTCTGAAGAATCATACTGCTTCAAAAAGTTGATGTAGTATTCCCTTAACTTCACCTGATCCTCATTCAACTGCTTTTTAGCAGACCGCCCTGCCTTACCAGAGGAGTTCTTTGAAGCCTTGCTGGAAGCCCTCGTAGAAACCATTCTTTTAATGGAGGAGTAGTCCTTCCTTGGCCTCCTTACTTTCAGAGCAGCGGTGCAAAGATCACCATGATTCCCCTGGAAAGGTATAACAGAGTCCTCCTGGTTGAGAAAGCAAGAGGTGGGAGGTGGAAAACACTCCCTGGACAGGCCCCCAACAAAATTCTCTTTCCCAGCGAGTATGGTCTTGTCCTTTAAAATCTGGGCCATGTTGGATTTGATCCTAGAGCCATCATCCGAGCCACTCTACCAAAGCATCGAGGATTCCATTCCCTCCTACAAAAGAGAAGGCTGCAAAGCCAGGTCTTTCAGAACCAAACGTTTGGAGTTCTCATCCACACTGTCCCTAATCATCCCATCTTAAACAAAATTAACATCATTTGATCCGAAGGAAATGAGCACCTCTGAAGCATCCACTGTGATCAGAATAGGTTCTTCTGAAGCGTTCATCAAATACCTGGTGAGGATTCCCCCATTACCCTCAACCTGGGCAGCATTCACACCATTCTCAGTCTTCAGATTGGCCCTTGCCTTATGCTCTCATTCACTGGCATTATCAAAGCTCCCAAAACTGCTCAAAATCATCTCGGCTTCACTAGAAAAGTGCTCCACACTCTCTCCCCCCTGCCCAGTAGCAGGCACATTAGCCAGCACCTGAGAAGGAGACTTTGCGCTCCCAGCATCAGCCACCAGAGGTTTCTGGGACACGCTCCCTCCACCATGCCCAGCAGCATCGGCCCAGACCTTATTCTGTATCTGTTCGGCAGACATCTCGCCTCCCGCATTGTCCAGGGGCCCCTGCCCCTCCTCCTCAAGCTCCAGCCCAGCAGAGGCCTCCATGCCATGAGAATTTCCAGCATTCGGAAACTGTAGATCACTCCTCAAGCACTTGCAGATATCATGTACCTTGGGTTCCGGCTGGCACTGGATGGCCATTTTCCCAAGCGCAACCGGAGGACTAGCATGCACAATCTGTGAGTTCAGTGGTCCAGAACCCAAACCAGGAGCAGATTCCACCCCCTCAGCAAGAGTCCTCTCACTCCCAGTTGAAAAATCCATAGAAACCTCCTTGGCATAGACCCCGACCCAAGCCTAACCCCCTTCATCAACCTGCATCAAAACATCCCCAACCGCGATAGCTTCCTGTTCCTTAGAAGCAGCATGACTCGTAGGGTATTCAGCCACACCAGTATCTGGAACCAAAACTCCCATATTGGGTGAGCCCCTGGCCACTATCTTAGAAAATGATGATGGAGCCACAACAGGCGCCCCAAGCACAGAGGGGCCGCTTCCACATCGGCACACAGATGCAGTGTGGCCTAACTTGCAGTCGGGCTATTCCCGACCCCCCCAAATTTATTAAGAAGAAAAAAGACACAAAAGACAAGGGAGGGGAGGGGTCAAACGACCCACACCAAAAAAACCCTTTACAAACCCAAAATGAAAAAGACCCCAAAAAAGAAAGATCAAAAAAGAAAAGGCACACAAAGCCAAGCAATAAAGATCCAGCAATAGTCCCAACCAAGCAGCAACCAACATCCATCAGCAGCAACGCGATCACCATACGCAGCAACTTCATCACCTCCAAAGCATCAGCAACATCACATCTCAGCCAAGAAGCAATCATCATCCAACCCATCAGTGGTTTTGGGGGTTTTATGGGTTTTTAAGGTTTTTATGCCTTTTAGGTGTTTTTAGGGTTTATAGGGGGTTTTTAGTGTTTTTAGGGTTTTTTACATTTTCATGGATTTTTACGGGTTTTTAGTATTTTTATGGTTTTTAAGGTTTTTAGGGATGTTTACAGTTTTTAGGTTTATTTAGGGTTTTTAGAGTCTTAGGGTTTAGGGATATTTATGGTTTTCATGGTTTTTTTTGGTTTTTAGAGTTTTTAACGTCTTTAGGGGTTTTGAAGGTGAGTTTTTAGTGTTTTTTAGTGTTTTATGGGTTTTTAGGGTTTTTGATGGTTTTATGGGTTTTAAGGTTTTTTGATGGTTTTATGGGTTTTATGGTTTTCAAGGGGTTTTTAGGGTTTTTAGGGATTTTTACCCTTTGAGGGATTTTTAGAGGGGTCTTAGGATTTTTATGGTTTTTAGGGGTTTTTTGGGGTTTTAAAGTGTTTTAGAGTTTTTTTGTCATTTTTAGGGGTATAAGGGGTTTTAGAGTTTTTTTGTGGGATTTTAGGGGTTTTGCAGGTTTTTGGGGATTTTTTAAGGTTTTAGAGGATTTTATGGTTTTCAAGAGTTTTTCAAGGTTTTTAGGGTTTTTTACATTTTCGTGAATTTTTAGGGGTTTTTTATTATTTTTATGAGTTTAAAGGTTTTTGGGATCTTTGAGGGGTTTTAGGGGTTTTCAGGGGTTTTTTAGGGTTGTTCAGTGTTTTTAGGGTCTTTTTGGGTTTTCAGGTTTTTTTTAGTTTTTAAGGTTTTTTTGTTTTTTTCAAGTTTTTAATGTTTTTAGGGGTTTTAAGGGTTTTTAAATATTTTAGTTTGTTTTTGGGGTTTTATGGGGTTTTGGATAACTTAAGGTTTTTAGGGGGGTTTAGGGTTCAGCATTTTTAAGGGTTTTTAGAGGTTTTTACATTTTCATGGATTTTTAGGGTTTTCTTAAGATTGTTATGATTTTTACGGTTTTTACGGGTTTTAGGGATTGGGGGGTTATTTTTCTAGGGGATTTTAAATTTTTTAGGTTTATTCAGGTATTAGGGTATTTTTGGGTATTTTTGGGTTTTTAAGTCTTTTTAGAGATTTTTCACATTTTTATGGGTTTAAAGGGTTTTTAGAGTTTTGTGGTTTTTAGGTGTTTTATGGGTTTTTAGGGTTTTTAAGTTTTTAGGGATTTTTTATGGTTTTAGGGTTTTTTGTGGGTTTTCAAGGTTTTTACATTTTTATGGGGTTTTAGAGGTTTTTTATGGGTTTTAGGGTATTTTATGGGTTTTAAGGATTTTTAGGATATTTATTGTTTTTCAAGGGTTTTTGGGGTTTCTAGGGGGTTAATGTCTTTTAGGGTTTTTTGAGTTTTTAGGTGTTTAAAGGTTTTTTAGAGTTTTCTAACATTTTTAGGGGTTTTGTGGTTTTTAATGTTTTTAGCTATTTCTTAGGGTTTTTATGGGCTTTGATGGTTCTTCAAGAATTTTTGAGGTTTATGGTTTCAGAATTTTTAGGGCTTTTCTCTGTTTTTTTATGGATTTTTATAGTTTTTTAAGATTTTTGTTATTTTTATGGGTTTTTAGGGTTTTTAGTGATTTTGATGATTTTTAGGGGTTTTTCATGGATTTTATGGGTTTTCATAGTTTTTTAGGGGCTTTTTGGGTTTTATGATTTTTTAGAGTTTTTAACATTTTTAGGGGTTTTGAGGGCTTTTAGGGGGCTTTATGGTTTTCATGGGTTTTTCAGGGTCTTTTGGGTTTTTTTCCTTGTCATGGATTTTTAGGGGTTTTTAGGATTTTTGTGGGTTTTAGGGGTTTTTAGGGTTTTAGGGTCTTTTAGGGGTTTTCGTATGTTTTTGATTTTTTTTTATTTTTTTGGATTTTTATGGTTTTTACAGTTTTTTAAAGTTTTAGGGGGTTTACGTGTTTTTAGAGTTTTTATTGATTTTTATGGTTTTTTTAGGTTTTGAGGGGGTTTTATGGTTTTCAGGGGGTTTTTAGGATTTGTAGGGTTTTCAACGCTTTCATGGATTTTTAGCAGATTTTTAAGAATTTTATGATTTTTAGGGATTTTTAGGGGATTTAGAGATTTTGAGGGGTTTTAAGGTTTTTTTGGGGGGTTTTGAGATTTTTAGAGTTTTTTAGGGTCCTTTGGTGTTTTTTAGCATTTTTGAGTTTTTTAGGTTTTTAAGGTTTTTTAGATTTTTTAACATTTTTAGTTGTCTTAAGTGTTTTTTGAGTTTTTTATGGTTTTAAGGTTTTTAAGGGGGGGCCTTTATGGTTTTCAGGGGTTTTTGGATGTTTTCAAGGTTTTTAAGATTTCTTATTTTTTTCACGGATTTTTAGGGGTTTTTAGGATTTTTATGATTTTTAGGGTTTTAGGGACTTCAAGGGTTCTTAGGGGTTTTCAGGGTTTTTTTGGGTTTTAGGGGTTTTTTGGGTTTTTATGTTCCTTTTGGGTTTTTTGGTTTTTTTTTGTGTTTTTAAGGTTTTTCAGAGTTTTTTAACATTTTTAGGGGTTTTAAGGGTTTTTAGAGTTTTTAGTTGTTTTTTTGGGTTTTTATATATCTTTTCATTTTCATTGTTTTTAGTGGATTTTCGGTATTTTCAAAGGTTTTTATGGTTTTTAGGTTTGTTCAGAGTTTTTAAGGTCTTTTGGGGGTTTTAGGATTTTCATGAATTTTGAACGGTTTTCAAGGTTTTCTAGAGTTTTTTTTAACTTTTTAGTGGTTTTATGGGTTTTTAGCGATTTTAGTGGGTTTTTAGGGTTTTTAGGTTTTTTATGGTTTTTAGGGGTTTTTATGGTTTTCAAAGGTTTTTAGTGTGTTTTACATTTTCATGGATTTAAGTGGTTTTTTAGGATTTTTGTGTTTTTTATTATTTTTTATGGTGTTTAGGGATTTTTAGGGATTTAGGGTTTTTTAAGGTTTTTTGGGTTTTTCAGGGTTTCAGGGTCTTATGGGTTTTTAGGTTTTTTTGAGTTTTTGAGGGGTTTAAAGGGTTTTTAGTGTTTTTAACATATTTAGGGGTTTTAAGGGTTTTTAGAGTTTTAGTAAGTTTCTAAGGTTTATATGGGGTTTGGGGGTTTTTAAAGGTTTTTAGTGGTTTTTATGGGGTTTTCATGGTTTGTTGGGGTTTTTACATTTTCATTGATTTTTTTGGGATTTATTAGGATTTTTATGGCTTCCAGGGTTTTTTAGGGTTTTTAGTGATTTTAAGGGGTTTTTTGGTTTTTTAGTGTTTTTAGGGTTTTTCAGGATTTTTAGAGTCTCTTTGGGTGTTTAAAGTTTTTATGGTTTTTAACGTTTTTTTGAGTATTATAACTTTTTAAGGGGTTCTAAAGTTTTTTAGAATTTTTAGGGTTTTTATAAGTTTTTATTTTTTTTAAGGTTTTTAGGGGTTTTATGGTTTTTAGATTTTTTTAGGGTTTTTAAGTGCTCATGGAATTTTAGGGGGGTTTCAGGATTTTTATGGTTTTAGCATTTTTTTTGTGGTTTTTATGGATTTTGAGGGTTTTTAGGATTTTTTTGGGTTTTAGGGATTTTAGGGTTTTTTAGAGTTTTTTTTTGGTTTTATGGTTTTAATGTGTTTTCATGGTTATTAAGGTTTTCTGAGATTTTTATGGTTTTTATGGTTCTTCACATTTTCATGGATTTTTAGGCGTTTTGGGGATTTTTATGGTTTTTAAGGTTTTTTCAGTTTTTTCTGGGGTTCTAGGGTCATTTTGGGTTTTTGGATTTTTTGGCATTTTTAGTGTTTTAAGGTTTTTATAGTTTTTAACGTTTTTAGGGGGTTTAAGGGTTTTATGGGGTTTTAGGGCAAGGAAGGCTCGGGTCCAGGCTATTCCTGGCACCCCCCAAAATTTATTAAAATAAAAGACCCAGACACTGCAGACAAGGGAATGGAGGGATCCACCGATCCACACCCAAAACCCCTTATGACCTCCGCCCGAAGGCCACAAAGAGAAAGGAAAAAAAGCAAAAAGCAAAAAACAAACAAGTCAAAAAGTCCAAAAGGGAAAGCACATAAGGGGAGGATCGGTCAAAATCGCCACCAAAATCCTCCAGCTCCGCCCCTCAAAACCCCATGCCCACACTTAAGCTGTCGCCCACATCAGCAAAACTGAAATCTGAGTCAGCACCCATGTCCGTTGAGTCCCATCCAGACTCAAAATCCTCTTGCATGCCAAGCCTAGATAACAGCTTCATCTTATCCTTCTCTTGCTCTGCAGAGACTGAAAGCCGCTCTCGCTTATTCACCTTTAGATTAAGGGTTTCTATATTTTTTAGTGATTTTTAGGGTTTTTAATGGTTTTTAGCGGTTATTATGATTTTCAGAGGGTTTTAGGGTTAGTTTTTGGTTTTCATGGATTTTTAATGGTTTTTTAGGTTTTTTAAAATTTTTAAGGGTTTTAGAAGTTTTAGGGATTTTGTGGTTTTTATGGTTTTTTCAGGGGCTTTTAGGTATTCATGGGTTTTAGGGTCTTTTTTGGGTTTTTGGTGTTTTTTTTGAGTTTTTTTGGTTTTTAACGATGTTTATAGATTTTTAAAATTTTTAAGGGTTTAATGGGGTTTTAGAGTTTTTTGGGTGTATCAGTTTTAAGGGTTTTTATGGTTTGTTGGGGTTTTGTTGTTTTAAGGGGGTTTTCAGGGATTTTAAGGGTTTTTAAGTTTTCATTAATTTTTAGGGGTTTTTAGGATTTTTATTATTTTTTAGTGTTTTTAGGGATTTTGAGTGGTTTTAGGGGTTTTCATAGGTTTTAGGGTTTTCCATTTTTTTAGATATTTTTTACATTTTTAGGTGTTTAAAGGGGTTTTAGAGGTTTTAGTGGATTTTTAGGGTTTTATGGATTTTTAGGGTTTTATGGATTTTTAGGGTTTTTAGGGGTTTTAATGGTTTTCATGGGTTTTTTGGGTTTTTTGGATTTTTTTACGTTTTCATGGATTTTTGGGGTGTTTTAGGATTTTTATGGTTTTTAGGGTTTTTTGGGGATTTTAGGGATTTTTAGGGTTTTGGGGGATTTTAGGGTTTTTCATGGTTTTTTGTGTTTTTTTGGGATTTTTAGGGTTTTTATGGTTTTTAGAGTTTTTTAATGTTTTAGGAGCTTTATGGGTTTTTAGAGGTTTTAGTGGGGTTTTAGGGGTTTCATGAGTTTTTAGGGGTTTTTAGGATTTTAGGTGTTTTTATGGTCTTCAGGGGTATTTCAGGGTTTTTTGGGCTCTTTACGTTTTCATGCATTTTTTAGGGTTTTAAAAGATTTTTATGGTTTTTAGGGGTTTAAAGGTTTTTTTGGGATGTTGTGTGTTTTTATGGTTTTTTAGGGGGTTTTAGGGTCTTTGAGGGTTTTTAGTGTCTTTTTGGGTTTTGAGGGGATTTTTTTGAATATTTTAGTATTTTTAATGTTTTTAGATTTTTTAAAGGTTTTTAGTGTTTTAAAGGTTTTTTTTTTGTTTTTAGTGTTTTTTAGGATTTTCTATGGTTTTTATGGTTTTTAGGGGATTTATGGTTTCTAGTGTTTTTAGGGTTTTCTATGTTTTCATGGATTTTTAGGGGATTTTTAGGAATTTAATGATTATTGGGGTTTTAAAGGGGGTGTTCAGGGTTTTTAGTGTCTTTTTAGGTTTTCAGGTTTTTTTTTGAATTTTTAGGGTTTTTATGGTTTTTAGATTTTTTAACGTTTTTAGGGGTTTTAATTTTTTAGTGGGTTTTTAGGGTTTTTAGGGGTTTAAAGGTTTTTAAGGGGTTTAATGGTTTTGAGGGTTTTTAGTGTTTTCTATGTTTTCATGGATTTTTAGGGGATTTTAAGGGGTTTATGGTTTTGAGGGGTTCTTCAAGGTTTTTAGGGTTTTATTGTTTTTATGGTTTTTAGGGGTTTTTATGGTTTTCAAGGGTTTTTTAGGGGTTTAGGGTTTTCAACATTTTCATTGATTTTTAGGATTTTTTAGTATTTTTCTGGTTTTAGGGTTTTTTAGGATTTTGTGGGTTTTTAAGGGTTTTCTGTCTCTTTGGGGTTTTTGTTATTTTTTGGGTTTTTAGGGGTTTTAAAATTTTTAGTGTTTTTTATGTTTTTAGGGGGTTTAAAGGTTTTTAGTGTTTTTAATGTCTTTTAGGGTTTTTACGGGGTTTTTTGGGTTTTTTTATGGTTTTTAGTGATTTTATAGTTTTCAAGGGCTTTTCATGATTTTTAGGGTTTTTTATGTTTTAATGGATTTTTAGAGGTTTTTTGGATTTTTATGGTTTTTTGGATTGTTAGGGAATTTTTCGGGTTTTATGGATTTTTTAAGGTTTTTAGGGGTTTTTATGTTTTTTAGGAGGTTTTCAATGTTTTAGGGTTTTTTATGTTTTCGTGGATTTTTAGAGGTTTTTAAGACTTTTATGGTTTCTAAGATTTTTTAGAGTTTTATGGATTTTGAGGGTCATTGGGGATTGTAAAGGGTTTTAGGGTTTTTTGGGTTTTTAAGTTTTTTGAGTATTTTTACGGTTTTGGGGGTTGAAGGGTTTTTTTGAGTTTTTAGTTGTTATTAGGGTTTTTGGGGGTTTTAGGAATTTTTAAGGTTTTTAGGGGTTTTATGGTTTTCATGTTTTTTGGGGGTTTTAGTGGGTTTACATTTTCATGGATTTTTTGGATTTTATGCTGTTTATGGATTTCTGAGATTTTTTAGGGTTTTAGGATTTTTCAGGTGATTTTAGGGTTTTAGGGTTTCTCAGGGCTTTTAGTGTCCTTTTGGGTTTTTTGGGGTTTTTTGAGTTTTTTAGGGTTTTTAAGGTTTTTCTAGTTTTTTTAACTTTTTTAAGGTTTTTAAAGGTTTTTAGGGGTGTTTATGATTTTCATGGAGTCTTTAGGGCTTTTAGGGTTTTTTACATTTTAATGGATTATTAGGGGTTTTTAGGATTTTTTTTGGTTTTTATTTATTTTTAGGGATTTTATTAATTTTGAGGGTTTTAGGGTTTTTCATTGGTTTTTAGGGGTTTTAGGGGTTTTTAGGGTTTTCAGGGACTTTTGGGTTTTATGGGTTTTATGGGTTTTTTTAGTTTTTTAGGGTTTTTAAGACTTCTAACGTCTTTTTGGTTTAAAGTGTTTTTAGAGTTTTTAGTGGGTTTTTGGGATTTCTATGGGTTTTTAGTTTTTTAAGATTTTTGGGGTTTTATGGTTTTCAATGCTTTTTCCATATTTTTATGGTTTTTTGGGTTTTTTATGTTCTCATGGATTTTTAGGGGTTTTTTTTATATTTTTATGGTTTTTTTGGTTTTTTTGGATTTTTAGGGGTTTTAGGGATTTTGAGGGTTTTTATGGGTTTTCATTAGTTTTTAGGGGTTTTCAAGGTTTTTAGGGCCTTTTTGGGTTTTTAGGGGTTTTTTATTTTTTAGTGGTTTTAAGGGTTTTTAGAGTTTTTTAATGTTTTTAGGGTTTCAGTGGTTTTAATAATTTTTAGTGGTTTTAGGGGTTTTTATGGTTTTTAGGGGTTTTAAGGGTTTTAGGGTTTTTTATGTTTTCATGGATTTTTAGGGGTCTTTTAGTTTTTTTATGGTTTTTAGAGTTTTATTGGGTGTTCAGCTTTAGGTTTTTTAGAGATTTTCAGGGTTTTTTTGGGGGTTTTAGGGTTTTTTCAGAATCTTTTAGGGTTTATAGGTTTTCTATAAATTTTTAACCTTTTTAGCGATTTAAAGGGTTTTTAGAGATTTTATTGATTTTTAGAATTTTTTAAGGTTTTTTGTGTTTTTTTATATTTTCTTGGATTTTTAGGGTATTTTAGGATTTTTATGGGTTTTAAGGTCTTTATGGATTTTGAGGGGTTTTAGAATTTTTTTTGCAAGGTTTTTAGGGTTTTTTGGATGTTTTATGGGTTTAGGGATTTTTGCGTGTGTTATTTTGGGTTTTTAAGTTTTTTTAGTGTTTTTAACGTTTTTGGGGTTTAAAGGGCTTTTAGAGTTTTTAGTGAGTTTTTAGGGTTTTTATGAATTTTTAGGGGTTTTAAATTTTGTAGGGGTTTTTTGATTTTTAGGGGTTTTTTCAGGTGTTTTAGGGTTTTTTACATTTTCATGGATTTTAAGGGGGTTTAGGATTTTTATGGTTTTAGGGTTTTAAAGGTTTTTTAGTTTGAGGGGTTTTAGGGGTTTCAGGTGTTTTTTGGGGTTTTTAAGGAATTTCAAAAAATTTATGGGCTTTTAGGGTTTTTGGGTTTTTTTTTGAGTTTTTTAGGGTTTTTAAGGCTTTTAGAGTTTTTAACCATTTTAGAAGTTTTTAGAGTTTTTAGTGATTTTTTGGGGTTTTACTGGTTTTTTAATGTTTTAGGGATTTTTATGGATTCAAGAGATTTTTTTGGGTTTTTATGGTTTTTTTTAAGTTTTCTTGGATTTAAAGTTGTCTTTTTATTTTTATAGTTTTTAGGGGTTTTTAGGGATTTTGAGGGGTTTTAGAGTTTTTATGGTTTTTAGGGGGGTTTTGGTTTTTTGGGTTTTTATTGCCTTTTTGGGTTTTTTTTGTTTTTTTAAGTTTTTAGGGCTTTTGAGCCTTTTAGATTTTTTTTAACATTTTTAGAGGTTTTAAGGGTTTTTAGAGTTTTTAGTGTGTTTTTAGTGTTTTTATGGGTTTTTGACTTTTTTAGGATTTTATAGGATTATATGGTTTTCAGAGGTTTTTCGAGGTTTTTAGGGTTTTTTACGTTTTCTTGGTTTTTTAGAGGTTTTTAAGATTTTTATGGTTTTTAGGGATTTTTGGGGTCTTTGGGGATTTTGAGGGTTTTAGAATTTTTCAGGAGGGTTTAGGGTTTTTAGGGGTTTTTAGGGTTTTTAGGGTTTTTTTGACTTTTTTTGTGTTTTAATGATATTTTAGCGTTTTTTTATCATTTTTATTGGTTTAAAGTGTTTTTAGATTTTAGGGGTTTTTTGGGTTTTTATGGGTTTTTGATGGTTTTAGGGGTTTTATGGTTTTCATGGGGTGTTTTTAGTGTTTTTAGTGTTTTTTACGATTCACATATTTTTTGGGATTTTTAGGATTTTTATGGATTTTAGAGTTTTTAGGGTATTTTGGTGTTGTTTTGGTTTTTAGGGTTTTCAATTGGCTTTTAGGGGTTTTCATGGTTTTAGGGTCTTTTTGGGTTTTTGTGGTTTTTTTGAGTTTTTACGGTATTTAGGGTTTTTTAGATTTTTTAAACTTTTTAGGGGTTTTAAGGGTTTTTAGATTTTTAGTGGGTTTTTAGGTTTTTTAGGGGAATCTATGGCTATCATGTGTTTTTCAGGGTTTTTTGGGTTTTTTAAATTTTCTTGGATTTTAAGGGGTTTTTTAAAGATTTTTATTGTTCTTATGGTTTTTTGGGGTTTTAGGGATTTTGAGGGTTTTAGGGCTTTTAAGGGTTTTTTTGCTTTTTCGGGGTTTTTAGGTTCTTTGGGATTTTTAGGGTTTTTTTGAATTTTTTAGGGTTTTAAGGTTTTTTAGAGTTTTTAACATAGTTTTGGATTTTAATGGTTTTTACAATTTTTAGGGTTTTTATAGGTTTTTAATGCTTTTACGGGTTTTTATGGCTTCCAGGGGTTTTTTCTGGGTTTTTAAGGTTTGTTACATTTCCATGGATTTTTAGGGGGTTTTTAGGATATTTATGGTTTTTAGAGATTTTGAGGGCTTTTAGGGGTTTTCAAAGGTTTTAAGGGGTTTGTAGGGTTTGTAAGGTCTATTTGGAATTTTTTGGTGTTCTAAGGTTTTTTAGAGTTTTTTTTTACATTTTTATGGGTTTTAAGGGTTTTTTAAGATTTTTTGCGGTTTTTAAGGTTTTTAGGGATTTTTTTGGTTTTCTGGGGTATTTCAGGGTTTTTCGTGTTTTTACATTATCATGGATTTTTAGGGGTTTTTTAGCATTTTTATGGGTTTTAGTTTTTTCAGTGTTTTTAGTGATTTTGAGGATTTTAAGGGGTTTTCATATGTTTTAATGTGTTTTTAAGGTCATTTTATGTTTTCTGGGTATTCTGAGTTTTTTAGGGTTTTTAGAGGTTTTGAACCTTTTTGGGGTTTTAATGGTTTTTTGAGTTTTTAGTTGTTTTTAGCGGTTTTATGGGTTTTTAGAGTTTTTATGGTTTTTAGTGGTTTTATGGTTTTCAGGGTTTTCACGGTTTATAGGGTTTTTACGCTTTCATGGAATTTTTGGTGTTGT
Organism: Viscum album; assembly: GCA_963277665.1. Lineage (NCBI taxonomy): Eukaryota > Viridiplantae > Streptophyta > Magnoliopsida > Santalales > Viscaceae > Viscum > Viscum album. The sequence continues at coordinate 1,771,998,227 of OY728156.1, read as the reverse complement.
TTTGAATTTTTATGGGTTTTTAGTGTCAACTGTGTTTTCTTATGTTTTTTGAATTTTAGGGGTTTTAATGTTTTTAGGGTTTTATGGTTTTCTTGGGTTTTTTTAGGGTTTTAGGGGTTTTTTGTTTTCATGGATTTTTAGGTTTTTTTGGGATTTTTATGGTTTTTACTTTTTTTAGGTTTTTTGGGATTTTGGGGGTTTTTGGGGGTTGTTTCAGGTTTTTAGGCTCTTTTTGGATTTTTTTGATTTTTTTGAGTTTTTAGAGGTTTAAAGGCCTTTAACAGTTTTTAGGATTTTTGTAACGACCCGAGTCTGGAGCCCGTCCACTGGTGCCCGTACCCGGTTCGCCACATGACCTCAAGCGCGTTTCCCCAAACGCCAGAGGCTGCCGACTAGCAGCGACTGCCTTGGTGATTCGGTGGGGAAACTATGCCCTCATTCGGCAAGGTATACAACGGAAAAATAACAGTCAATAGCGGAAGCAGTAACAACATGCATAACACAGAAATGAAACAATAGAAACAAGGAATAGATATAACAATGACGAAAATGATGCAGCATGTACAAGTATCTAAGGAAAGCAGCAAAACACAACAACGTGCTGGAACACAACTGAACACAAGTAATAAATTAATAACAAAAGAAAACAAGTGAGAAACTCCTCAGCATCCCAAGCCTCGGCTCGGTCCCATGCTCTCCAGATCCAATGCAATCAAGAACCTGAAGTAGAAGGGCGCTTGCCCTTATCTATGCCTGCAGCAACATAGTCTGCTTGGGCCCAAAAGCATGGACCAAACAGGGTGTGAGATACAATCCCAGTAGTCATTCACCCAAATATTTGTGCCTAACAGTCAATGAATACATGGCAGTAATAAAACAAGAAGCAGTAAACAGGAAAGCACAAGCAGCTACAATCCACAGTTCTAACAAGTAAAGTACACAAGTAAACAACCAACAATAATAAAGAAAACAGGTAACCCTCTAGGTAGTTCTCACAGCCTAACCCCTATGGTTCAACCTACAAGTACTAGCAAACCACTATGAGGCACACACAACCTCACCCTTCTGGTTCAACTATGAAATTAATAGACTCTCTGGAGAAGCACACACCGTCAATTCCCCCTATAGTCTCGTATCGTGCTAAAGGCTCTCTGGGGAAGCACTCAACATCAATTCCCCATGTGGCCCGCGTCGAGGAACTACAGACTTTCTGAGGAAGCACTCTATGTCAATTCCCCCTGCGGTCTCGCATCGTAATTAAAAGACACTCTGGAGAAGCCCTTGCGTCAATTCTCCCTTTGGTAAATTACTCTAGGTTCTCACAGTCCTGAGTGAAACTAAACATGCTCAACGCGCGTATATCATCCATGTAAAACTCAAGAACTACTTGGCTATCATTCTAAGGCTCAACAGCATAACAAAGTAGCAGTTCCACTATCCTACGACTAGGCATGACAACTGGAAAAATGCCAAATAGGCAGAACAAGCATGACAAAGCAACCTGAGCACAAAATAAATTATTCTACTCACAAGCATAAACCTCTACTACAACAATCAAGCAAAGTAGGCAAATAACAGGGGAAAAACAAGAAACCCACAATTCCCCGCCCAAGGGAATTAGTGGAATTTGCACAAAATACTCATCAACTTTCTACGGAAAGGCACAAAACACCTACCTCGATTCTAGAAGATCGATATGCGTGAACCTCGATGAAAGATTCCCCTTAGAACGACGAAGATCTAAGAAAACACACAAAATGTTCAACCCACGAGAACTTGGAAACGAGGAGGAATCAAGAAACAAGGGTCAAGTAGAAGGAAGAACTCACCGCTGAAATTCCAACGTAATCGACCGTGCTTTGAATCAAAGAACAGACGGAGAGGCGAGAGTTCAGGGAAGATTTGGTCGTACGGGTCGCTCTCAGTCGAACCAGACCTAGAAGAAGACAATTATTGCTATGAGGCGTGACCCTAGTCTGTTTAGTGAAAAAAAGAAAAGTACATGGGTGTATTTTTAAAGTACACAACGTGTAGTGAGTTTTTCTGTACACCGCCAAAATCGGCCTCCACGTCACCCCTACACACCGTGTGTGTGGCCCGGGCACGGCTAGCACACGGCTTCGAGCCGGAGAAGAGTACATGACGTGTACTTAGAAAGTACACGACGTGTACTTCGAAAATTTCCAGAAAGTTCATTTTCCTCAAAAACTCTAGAAAAAGGAAGAGCGTACCTGAAAAGAAGATCCAGGTTCTTACAAATTTTAATGTTTTTATGGGTTTTTAGGGTTTTCTTAGGATTTTCAAGGTTTTTGGGGGTTTTACGTTTTCATGGATTTTTAAGGGTTTTTTAGAAGTTTTTTGTTTTAGGGTTTTTAAGGATTTTAATGGATTTTCAAAGGTCTTAAGGGGTTTTAGGGTTTTTAGGGTATTTAAGGTCTTTTGGGTTTTTGTGGTTTTTTTTTAGTTTTTTAGGGTTTTTAAGGTTTCTAAGGTTTTTTAGAGATTTTTTAAACATTTTTGGGGGTTAATTGTTTTTAGATTTTTTAGTTTTTTATGGTTTTTATGGGTTTTAAGGTTTTTATAATTTTTTATGGTTTTCAGAGGTTTTTCGTGGTTTTTAGGGGGTTTTCAGGGGTTTTATGGTTTTAAGGGGTTTTAGGATTCTTATGATTTTTAGGGTTTTCTAGGGATTTTAGATATTTTTAGGGGTTTTAGGGGTTTTCAAGGGTTTTTGAGGTTTCTATAGTTTCTCTGTGATTTTAGGGTCTTTAGGGTCTTTAGGGTTTTTTTGAGTTTTTTAAAGATTTTTTAGGTTTTTAGCTTTTTTTAACGTATTTATGGTTTTAAGGGTTTTTAGATTTTTTTTTGGTTTTTAGTGTTTTTATTTGTTTTTAGGTTTTTTAATTTTTTTAGTGGTTTTATGGTTTTGAAGGGTTTTAAAATGTTTTTAGGGTTTTTTATGTTTTCATGGATTTTTAGGGGTTTTTAGGGGTTTTAGGGATTTTGATGGTTTTTTGGGATTTTCTAGGGTTTATAGGGTTTTAGGGGTTTTTAAGGTTTTTAAGGTCTTTTGGGTTTTTAGGGTTTTTTAAAAAATTTAGGGTTTTGAAGATTTTTTAGTGTTTTTTTATGATTTTTGGGGTTTAAAGAGTTTTTATTGTTTTTAGTGGTTTTTTAGGTTTCTTTGGTTTTTATGGTTTTTGGGGGTTTATGGTTTTTAGGGGTATTTAAGGTTTTTTTTGGTTTTTTTGTTTTAATTAATTTTTATGGGTTTTTTTGGATTTTTATGGATTTTAGGGTTTTTTGGGATTTTGAGGGTTTTTAGAGGTTTTTAGGGGGTTTTCAGTGTTTTCAAGGTATTTTGGGTCATTTTGGGATTTTAGGGTTTATTTGAGTTTTTTAGGATTTTCAAGGGTTTTTTTGAGTTTTTTAATGTTTTTAAGAGTCTTAATGGTTTTTAAAGTTTTTAGTGGTTTTTATGGGTTTTAGGGTTTTTTATATTTTTGAGGGGTTTTTATTGTTTTTCAGGGGATTTTTTAGGGTTTTTAGTGTTTTTTACATTTTCATTGATTTTATGGGTTTTTTTATGAATTTATAGTTTTTAGCCTTTTTAGGTATTTTGAGGGGTTTTAGGGTTTTAAGTGGTTTTAGGGTTTTTAGGGACTTTGGTTTTTAGTGTTTTTTACATTTTTCGGGATTTTAGGGGGTTTAAAGTATTTTTTAGGGGTTTTAGGGGATTCAAGGCTTTTAATGTCTTTTTGGGTTTTTTGGGTTTTTTTTTGAGTTTTTTGGGATTTTTAAGGTTTTTTAGAGTTTTTATTTTTTTAGGGGTTTTAAGAGTTTTTAGTGGTTTTTTAGTTTTTTTAGTTTTTAGGGTTATTAAGGGTTTAGGGGTTTGATGGTTTTCAAGGGGTTTTCAAGGTTTTTATGGTTTTTTGTGTTTTTAATTATTTTTTGGGGTTTTTATGATTTTTATGGGTTTTAGGAGGTTTTTTGGTTTTTAGGGATTTTGAAGGTTTATAGGGATTCTCAAGGATTTATAGGGGTTTTGGGGGTTTTCAGGTCTTTTGGGGTTTTTAGGTTTTTTTGGGTTTTTTAGGCAGAAGATGTGCAAGACCAGGCTATTCCCGGACCCCCAAAATTTATTAGAAAAAAGACACTACAGACAAGGGAGGAGCGGGTCAATCAACCCACACCCAAAAACCCTGGACGCCCACAATACCAAAAAGTCCCAAAATAACCCAATAGACATAAAAACCAGAAAAAGAAGAAAATGAAATCATTCCCGACAGTAACTCCTTGCCAAACAACAACCAACATCCCGCATCAGCATTTTCTTTATGTTTTTTTATAATATTTAGGGGTTTTAGAGTTCTTAGTGGTATTTTGGGGTTTTATGGGTTTTCGGGGGTTTTTACAGTTTTTAAGGGGTTTTATGGTTTTCGTGGGTTTTTAGGATTTTTTACATTTTAATGGATTTTTAGGGGTTTTTATGATTTTTATGCTTTTTAGGGTTTTTAGGGATTTTGAATGTTTTTAAGGTTTTTTGGGGGTTTAGGGTTTTTAGGGTTCTTTAGTGTCTTTTTGGTTTTTAGGGTTTCTTGAGTTTTTTATACTTTTAGAGTTCTTTGGATTTTTTAATGTTTTTTACATTTTGAAATGGTTTTTAGAGCTTTTAGTTGTTTTTAGGGATTTAAAGGTTTTTTGGATTTTGAAGGTTATTGGGGTTTTTATGGTTTTCTTGTGGTGTTCAGGGTTTTATGGGTTTTTATGTTTTCATTGATTTTTAGGGGTTTTAAAGGATTTTTATTGTTTTTAGAGTTTTTAGGGGTTTTATGGATTTTAAGGGTTTTTAGGTTTTTTGAGAGAGTTTTATGGTTTTTAGGGGTTTTCGAGGTTTTTATGGTCTTTTGGGGTTTTAAGTTTTTTTTTGAGTTTTTTAGTGTTTTTAAATATTTTAACGTTTTTATGTATTTTAAATGCTTTTAGAGTTTTTAGTGGTTTTTATGGGTTTTATGGATTTTTATGGTTTTCTGAGTTTTTTAGGGCCTTTTTGGTTTTCAGGGGTTTTTATTTTTTTTATGTTTTCATGGATTTTTAGGGGGCGTTTAGTATTTTTTTAGTTTTTTGGATTTTTAGGGATTTTGAGTTTTACGGTTTTTGAGAGGTTTTACTGTTTTTAGGGGTCTTCAGGTGGTTAGAGTCTTTTTGATTTTTTAGGTTTTTTTAGTTTTTATGGTTCTTAAAGTTCTTTAGAGTTTATTACATTTTTATTGTTTTTAGGGTTCTTTAGAGTTTATTAGATTTTTAGGGGTTTTAAGGGATTTTTGAATTTTTAGTGTGTTTTTAGGGGTTTTATGGGTTTTCCTGGGGTTTTTATGGTTTTAGGGGATTTTATGGTTTTCAAGGGTTTTTCAGGGTTTTTAGGGTTTTTACATTTTCATGGATTTTAGGGGTTTCTTGGGACTTTTATGGTTTTCAGGGATTTTAGGGATTTTGAGGTGGCTTACATCTTTTAAGGGTTTTTAAGGTTATTATGGGTTTTCAAGGTTTTTATGGTCTTTCGTGTTTGTATGGTTTTTATGATTTTGTGATTTTTTGTGATTTTTTTTGGTTTTTAAGGTTTTTTAGAGTTTTTTAATATTTTTAGGGATTTTAAGCGTTTTTAGAGTTTTTAGTGGATTTTTAGGGTTTCAATGGATTTTTAGGGTTTTTAAGGTTTTTAGGGGTTTTTTACTGATTTTCGGAATTTTTCAGTGTTATAGGGTTTTTTTACATTTTCGTGGATTTTAAGGAATTTTTTTGGTATTTTTATGGTTTTTAGGTTTTTTAGGGTTTTTAGGGATTTTGAAGGGTTTTAGGGGTTTTCATGGGTTTGTAGTGTTTTTAGGTATTTTCGGTGGGTTTAGGTTCTTTTTGTATTTTTTAGGATTTTTTGAGTTTTTTGGGCTTTTTAACAGTTTTTAGAGTTTTTTAACATTTTTAGAGGTTTATATTTTCATGGGCTTTTCATGGTTTTTAGGGTTTTTTGTGTCTTCATGGATTGTTAAGGGGTTTTTAGGATTTTTTTTGTTTTAATTTTTTTTTGATTTTTTAGGTTTTTTAAGGTTTTTGAGAGATTTTTAATGTATTAGGGTTTTTAAGGGGTTTTTGAGTTTTTATTGGTTTTAGGGTTTTTATGGGTTTTTAGTGTTTTTAAGTTTTTTTAGAGTTTCAATGGTATTTAAGGTTTTTTCAAGGTTTTTATGGTTTTTTACGTTTTGATGGATTTTTAAGGGGTTTTTTAGGATTTTTATTGTTTTTTGGGGTTTTTAGAGATTTTGATGATTTTTTTGGGTTTTCAAGGGTTTTTAGTGTTTTCAAGGTTTTTAGGGTCTTTTTGGTTTTTATGGATTTTTTTTTGAGTTTTTTAGGGTTTTTAAGGTTTATTATAGTTTTTAACATTTTTATGGGTTTTAAGGATTTTTAGAGTTTTTAGTTGGTTTTTAGGCTTTTATGTGTTTTTAGGATTTTTTAAGGTTTCTAGGGATTTTTACGATTTTTAGGTTATTTTTCATGGTTATTAGGGATTTTTATGTTTTCATTGAATTTTTGGGGTTTTTAGGACAAAGAAGGCTCGGGTCCAGGCTTTTCCTGGCACCCCCCAAAATTTATTAAACAAAAAGACACAAACACTGCAGACAAGGGAGGGAGGGGTCGAACGACCCACACCCAAAAACCCTTACAACCCACGCCAAAGAAAGAAAAACAAAGAAAGAAAAAGGCACAAAAACAGAAAAAACCGCAGCATCATCACATCACATCCAGCCAGAACCAGCATCCAACCGCACTACATCCAGCGTTAACCAGCATCCAGCAGCTCACAGCTAACCAACAACCAGCATTCAGACTACAGCAGCAAACAACATCTAGCAGCAGCAACCAGCCAACCAGCATACACAACAAACCAGCAACCAGCATCCCCATTTTTAGATAGCCAGCACCTCTTTCGACCACCAAACATCTCCCAGCATCCCACTTCCACTCCAGCAGCACAACAACAAACTCATCCACAGCAGCAGCAAATACCAAACAGCAACACGTCCTCACCAAGAACCAGCAAGCAGAGTACACTTCCATACAGAAGCCATCATCAAATTTCATAAAATCCAGCATCCAACACCTTGCAGCCTCCACCATGTCGCACGAAGAGGTATAACCAACAGCACAACAGAAAATAGCACAGCGCCACCAGCACCTCGAATTAGAACCCACAGCTTCATCACAACCCAGCATGCCAGCAAGCAGAGAATTCTCGGAACAGTCGCAGCTTAACAACCAGCAGTCATGAGCTTCAAACCAGACAACTTTCAGCATTCCACACCTCTTAGTACAGCAAACCGCAATCCACAAAAATCGCCAAACACATCTCAGCAGACCCATAAACCAGCGTCCTTTCAGAACCAAAAGCAAGTAGGATTTGGGGTTTTTAGGATTTGTGTGGTTTTTAAGGTTTTTTAGGGCTTTTAGGGATTTTTAGGGTTTTTAGGGTTTTCAGGAGTTTTTAGGGATTTTAGGTTTTTCAAGGTTTTTTTGGTATTTTTGGGTTTTTAGTGTTTTTTTGTTTTTTAGGGTTTTAAGGTTTTTTAGAGTTTTTAACATTGTAAGGGTTTTTTGGGTTTTTAGGGTTTTTTAAAGGTTTTAGTGGGTTTTAGGGTTTCTTGAGGTTTTAGGGTTTCTTATGTTTTCGTGGATTTTTAAGGGTTTTTTTTGGATTTGTATGGTTTTTATGGTGTTTTAGGGTTTTTTGGATTTGTATGGTTTTTATGGTGTTTTAGGGTTTTTAGTGTTTTTCGTTGGAGCATTTTAACATTTTTAGAGGTTTTAAAGGTTTTTGGAGTTTTTTGTTGTTTTAGGGTTTTTTTGGTTTTTAGGGGTTTTAAGGCTTTCTGGGGTTCTTTAGGGTTTTAGGGTTTTTTACATTTTTATAGATTTTTAGGTGTTTTTTTAGATTTTATGGGTTTTTAGGGTTTCTAAAGATTTTTAAGGGTTTTATGGGTTTTCAGGGTGGTTTAAGGTTTTTAGTGTTTCTCAAGGGTTTTAGGTTTTTTTGTATTTTAAGGGTTTTTTGAGTTTTTTAGGGTTTTTAAGGTTTTTTGAGTTTTTAATGTTTTTATAGGCTTCAAAGGTTTTTAGATTTTTTTGCAGTTTTTATGGGGTTTTAAGGTGTCACGAACCAACCCGGGTCGACCCTGAACCGGTCACCCGAGCCGGTCCGCGGCAAGTCCCGAGGGGCGTTCCTGATCCCCCCGGGATGGCAACTATTGTCGGGCATCATGTTTTTAATCATTGGGAATGATTTATCCCAAACAAACCAGGATCTGTAAGAGAAAAACAAACAAACAAAACAGACAACACTAACAACCGAAACAAAACTACACAGCAACCATACCTCCACGTGACCTCGCGGTCACCACCCAACTAAACACCAGCGTCGCTCCATCACTGAGCGACTCAAACCAGGAAAACCTGAACACAAGGAACCTGCAACTGAAATGGTAAAAGATAGGCGTGAGCACAAAAAAGTACTCAGTAGGTGAGACCAAAAAGACCCTAAAACCCCTGAAAGCTCAAAAAACCTTAAAACCCCGAAAAACCATAAAAAACCTCTAAATACTCTAAAAACCCTAAAAACCCCTAAAAACATTAAAAAATTCTAAAAAACCTTAAAAACCCTTAAAACTCTAAAAACCCCTAAAAACCCCTAAAGACCCTAAAAACCCTAAAAACCCCAGAAAAACTTTTCAAATCCCAAAAAACCCAAAAAACCTATAAACCATAACAATCCTAAAAAACCCCTAAAAATCAATGAAAACATAAAAAATCCTAAAAACCTTGAAAACTCTCTAAAAACCATAAAAAGCCCTAAACGTTAAAGACCCTAAAACCACTAAAAACTCTAAAAACCCTTAAAACCCCTAAAAATGTTAAAAAACTCTAACAAACCCTAAAAACCCTAAAAAACAAAAAAAAAAAACAGAAGACCCTAAAGACCTTGAAAAACCCTGAAAACCCAAAAACACTTGAAAAACACTAAAACCACCCAAAATCCCAAAAAACACTATAAAATATAAAAAACCCCTAAAAATCAATGAAAATATAAAAAACCCTGAAAAACCCCTAAAACAATAAAAATTACTAAAACCATCAAAAACCCACTAAAATTTTTTAAAAACCCTTTAAACCCCTAAAATCATTGAAAAACTCTAAAAATCCTTAAAAACCCTAAAAACACAAAAAACCCCTTAAAACTCAAAAAGACCCCAAAAACCCTAAAAACTCCCTAAAAACACTAAAAACACTCATAATCCCTAAAAACCCTATGAAACTATAAAAAAATAACCAAAAAACACTAAAATGCATGAAAATGTAAAAAGCCCTAAAAATCCTGAAAAACCCCTGAAAATCATAAAAACCCAAAAAACCCCTAAAAACCCCAAAAAACCTTAAAAACCTAAAAAACCCATAAAAACAAAAAAAACTGACTGAAAAGTCTAAAGACACTTAAAACCCATAAAAAGGTTAAAAACTATAAAAAACCTTTAAAACCCAAAAAAACTCAAAAATACCTTAAAAACCCAAAAGACCATAAAAATCCTGAAATCCCCTAAAACCCCAAAAAACCCTTAAAAACCCTAAAAACCATAAAAATCCTAAAAATCCCTAAAAATCAATGAAAACATAAAAAACCGTAAAAACCCTGAAAACCCCTGAAAGCCATAAAAATCCAAAAAACCTTAAAAACCTTAAAACCTATAAAAACCCTTAAAAACCCACTTAAAACTCTAAAACCCTTAAAAACCCTAAAAAACTCAAAAAACCCTGAAAAACTCAAAAAACCCTAAAAACACAAAAAGACCCTTAAAACCCCTACAAACCATAAAAACCCCAGAAACCCCTCAAAATCCCTAAAAAACCTAAAAACCCATAAAATCAAAAAATATCCAAAAAACCTATAAAAACTAAGAAAACCCTAAACCCCCTAAAACCCCCTAAAACATTAAAAAACTCAAAAAAACCTTAAAACCCATAAAAACTAAAAAAAACCCCTAAAAACCCAAAAAAATCTAAAAACCATAAAACCATAAAAAAACTAAAAAACACAAAAAAAAATCCATAAAAACTTAGAAAACCTAAAAACCCTGAAAAAACCCAAAAAACTATAAAACCCATAAAAACCTCTAAAACCCTAAAAACTGATAAAACCATAAAAAACTCTAAAAACCATTAAAACCCCTAAAAACCTTAAAAAACTCAAAAAAACCTTAAAACCCCTAAAAACAAAAAAAACAAAAAAGACACTAAAAACCTTGAAACCCCCTAAAAATATTTGAAACCCCTAAAAAAGCCCCTAAAAAATCCTAAAAATCCTAAAACCCTCTAAAAATATATCAGAATGTAAAAAACATTAAAAACCTTGAAAGCCCCTAAAAAGCATAAAAACCCGTAAAAATCATAAAAAACCCTAAAACCCCATAATACCCTAAAGCCCCAATAAAACTCTAAAATTCTTTAAAACCTGAAAAATGCAAAAAAACATTAGAAGACCATAAAACCAAAAAAAAATCACTAAACCCCTAAAAACCCGGAAAAACCAGAAAACCCCAAACAGCTCCTAAAAAGCCCTAAAACCCCTCAAAATCCCTAAAAACCCTAAAAATCCTAAAAACAATAAAAATGCTATAAAACCCCTTAAAATCTTTCAAAAAGTAAAAAACCCAAAAAAAACCGAAAAACCCCTGAAATACATAAAAACCCCTAAAAACCATAAAAACCCAAAAAAACCAAAGAACCCCAAAAAAAACATAAAAACCTAAAAACCCACTAAAAATAAAAAAAAACATTAAAACCGATAAAATGCTAAAAACTCTAAAAACACCTTAAATACCCTAAAAAACTCAAAAAATCCTTAGAAACCCAAAAATACCCTAAAAATCCTAAAACCCCTAAAAATTCTAAAAACCACCCAAAAACCCTCATAATACCAGAAAACGCAAAAAAACTCTAAAAACAATAAAAAAACTAAAAACCCTTTAAAATACCTAAAACCTAAAAAACACTAAAAACCTTAAAAGATCCCAAAAAACGAAAAAACCCTAAAAACCAAAAAAACCCTAAAACCTTATAAAAACTAAAAAACCACTAAAACTCTAAAAACATTTTAAAATACTAAACCACTAAAAATCCTTAAAAACAAAAAAAAACACTAAAAACCCTAAAACCCAAAACAAGCCTAAAAACCCTGAAAACAACTAAAAGCCATAAAAACCCCAAACCCCCCCCCCCCAAAAAAAAACCCTCAAAATCCCTAAAAACACCAAACCCATAAAAAACCAAAAACCCCTTAAAACCTTAAAAACATCAAAATCCCTAAAAACCCAAAAAAACCCTAAAAACCATAAAAATCAAAAAACCCCTAAAAATCGATGAAAACGTACAAAACACTAGAAACCCTGAAAAACCTCTTAAAACCATAAAACCCCTAAAACATTAAAAAATCCAAAAAACACTAAAAACTCTAAAAACCCTTAAAACCCCTAAAAATGTTAAAAAACTCTAAAGACCTTAAAACCATAAAAAATCAAAAATCCCTAAAACCCAAAAGGTCCCTGAAAATCTTAAAAAACACTAAAAACACCTGAAAACCCTAAGAACCCTCAAAATCCCTTAAAACGCTAAAAAACCCATAAAACCCATAGATATCATAAAACCCCTAAAAATCTTAAAAACATTAAACCCTTAAAAATAGGAAAAACCCCTGAAATCCATAAAAACCCCTAAAAACCTTTTAAACCTCTAAAAACTCACTAAAAACTATAAAAAACCTTTAGAAACGGTAAAAACAGTAAAAAGCTTTAAAATCCCTAAAAACCCAAAAGACCCTAAAACCCCTAAAATCCTTTGAAAAATAATAAAAACCCTCAGAATCCATAAAATCCCTAAAAACCATAAAAATCCTAAATTCCTCTAGAAAAACATGCAAATATAAAAACCCAAAAACCTAGAAAATCCCCTGAAAACTATAAAAACTCCTAAAAACCATAAAAAACTCTAAAAACCCATAAAAAATTTAAAACCCACAAAAAATATAAAAACCCTTAAAACCCCTAAAAATGTTAAAAATATATAAAAGGCATAAAAATCCTACAAAACTCAAAAAAACCAAAAAACCCAAAAAGACCCTAAAAACCCTTAAAACCCTCAAGATCCACAAAAACCTATAAAAAACTAAAGACCAAAACAATCATAAAACTCCCCTACAAATCTATGAAAAATGTAAAAAACCCTAAAACCCTAAAAAACCCCTTAAAACTGTAAAACCCCTAAATACCTTAAAAAAAACCCCAAAACCCTTGAAAAACATAAAAACCACTAGAAACCTTAAAAAAGCCCAAACCCCTAAAAACTATAAAACCAACTAAAAACTCTAAAACCCTTTAAACCCCAAAAAACATTGAAAACCATAAAAACCCTAAAAAACTCAAAATAACACTTAAAACTCCAAAAGACCCTAAAACTCCTAAAAATCCATAAGAACCCTAAAAACCTATGAAAAACACTAAAACCCTCAAAATCCATAAAAACCCTAAAAAACCCTAAAAACCATAAAAAACCTAAAAACCCACTAAAAACATGAATATGCAAAAAAACACTAAAAACCTTCAAAAATACCCTGAAAACTATAAAAACAACTAAAAACTATAAAAAATATTTAAAACCCTAAAAATGTTAAAAACTTTAAAAACCTTAAAAACCCAAAAAAACCCTAAAATTCAAAAAACCCCTAAAAACACTTGAAAAATCCTAAAACCTTCAAAATCCCTCAAAACCCTAAAACCACCAAAAACATTAAATCCTAAAAAAAACTCCTAAAAATCCACGACAAAGTTAAAAATCCTAAAAAACCTAAAAAAAATTAGAAAACCATAAAGCCCCAAAAAACCATAAAAACCCTAAAACCTCCTAAAACCCAAATAACAACTAAAAACTAGAAAACCCCTTGAACCCAAAAAAAAAAACGTTAAAACACTCTAAAAACCTTAAAACAACTAAAAACATTAAAAAAGCCTAAAAACCCCAAAATATCCAAAAAAACCCCTAAAAACCTAAAAACCCCTAAAAAAGCCGAATAACCCCAAAAGACGTTAAACCCTGAAAAACCCTAAAAGCATCAAAGTCTTAAAAACCCCCAAAAAATTCAAGAAAACGTAAAAACCCCTAGAAACCCTGAAAACCCCCTAAAGCCTTAAAAAACACTAAAAACCAACTAAAAACTCTAAAAAAACTTTAAACCCCTAGAAATGTTAAAAAAAACTCTAAAAACCATAAAACCCTTATAAAACACCAAAAAACCCTAAAAACCTATGAAAACCCTCAAAGTCCCTAAAAACCAAAAAAACCATAAAATCCTAAAAACCCCTAAAAACCATGAAAACTTAAAAAACCGTAAAAACCATGAAAAACTCCTAAAAACCCCTAAAAACCTTAAAAACCCATAAAAACCCCTAAAATGTTAAAAAACTCCTAAAAACTTAAAAACTCTAAAAATACCCAAAAAACCCAAAAAGACCCAAAAAAATCTAAAAACCCCAAAAAACCCACAAAATCCCAAAAAAAACCCAGTAAACCTAAAAAACCAAAAAAATCCTAAAAATCAATGAAAACATAGAAAACCCTAAAAGCCCTAAAAAACACCTGAAAACCATAAAACCCCTAAAAATCATTAAAACACTAAAAACAAATAAAAATCTAAAAAATAGTAAAAACTCAAAAAACCCTTATAACCCTATAAACGTTAAAAACTATAAAAAAACCTTAAAAAACCTAAAAAACTGGAAAAACCCAAAAACCCAAAAGACCATAAAAACCCTAAGAAACCCTAAAAACCCCTAGAAACCTCCAAAACCCTCAAAATTCCTAAAACCCTAAAAAACACTAAAAACCATTGAAATCCTAAACCCCCCAAAAATCCATGAAAATGTAAAAAACCCAAAAACATTAAAAAACCCCAAAAAACAAAAGACCCCTAAAAATCCCTAGAAACCATGAAAACGTTGAAAACCCTCAAAACCATAAAAACCCCTAAAAACCTTAAAAACCCCTAAAAACCCTAAAAACAACCAAAAAATATAAAAACCTTAAAAACTTCTAAATACATTAAAAACACTAAAAACCTTAAAACCCCTATTTTTTTAAAAAAACCCCTAAAAACCCAAAAGACACTAAAAACGCTAAAAAACCCCTAAAAACTCGAAAAATCATAAAATTCCTAAAAAACACAAAAAATCTATGAAAACGTAGAAAACCTTTAAAACCCTCAAAACCATAAAAACCCTTAAAAACCTTAAAAAACCCATAAAACCCATAAAAACAAAAAAAACTACTAAAAATCTAAAAAACCTTTAAAAAACCCTAAAAATTTTAAAATAACCCTAAAAACCAAAAAAGACACTAAACACTCAGAAAGACCCTAAAAATATCTGAAAAAACATAAAATCCTCAACATCCCTAAAAACCCTAAAAATCCTAAAAACCATAAAATGCTTTTAAAACTCTGAAAAATCCATGAAAATGTAAAAGGAACTAAAAACCCTAAAACCCCCTCAAAACCATAAAAACCCCTAAAAACCTTAAAAACCCGAAAAACCCATAAAACCCTAAAAAATAACTAAAAACTCTAAAAACCCTTTAAACCCCTAAAACGTTAAAAAAACTCTAAAAACCATAAAACCCTAAAAATCACATAAAACCCCTAAAAACCAAAAAAGACCCTAAAAACCCTGGAAAACACTAAAAACCCAAAACCCCTGAAAAACCCTAAAATCCGTATAAAACCCTAAAACCCATAAAAATCCTAAAAACCCCCTAAAAATCCATGAAAACGTAAAAAATACTAAAAACCTTAAAAAACCCCCTTGAAAACCATAAAACCCCCTAAAAACATTAAAAACCTTAAAAACCCATAAAACTCTTAAAGGCCACCAAATCCTCTAAAAACCCTTTAAACTCCTAAAAACATTAAAATAGTCTAAAAATATTAAAACCCCAAAAAACTGAAAAAGCATCCCTAAAAACCCTTAAAACTACTAGAAACATTAAAATAGTCAAAAAAATTTAAAACCACAAAAAACTCAAAAAGCATCCCTAAAAAGGCCCAAAGACACTAAAAACCCCGAAAACCCCTTTAAACTATGAAAACCCATAAAACCCCTAAAAATCCCTAAAATCCCTAAAAACCATAAAAACAAAAAAATCCAAAAAAAACCCTAAAAATCTTTGAAAACTTAGAAAACCCTAAAAAATCATTAAAACCTTAAAAACCCTACAAACCATAAAAACCTTAAAACCCCATAAAACCCTATATACCCACTAAAACTCTAAAACCCCTTTAAACCCCTAAAAACATTAAAAATCTCTAAAAAACCTTATAAACCATAAAAAACTCAAAAAGAAAACCCTAAAACCCCAAAAGGACCATAAAACCATGAAAGACACTAAAAAGCCTAAAATCCTGGAAAACCCCGTAAAACCCCTCAAAATCCCTAAAACCCCTAAAAAAACATAAAAATCCTAAAAAATCCAAAAAAATCCTAAAAATCCAAGAAGACATAAAGAACCCTAAAAATCCCAGAAAAACCCTTGAAAACCATAAAAACCCCTAAACCCTTTAAAAATCCTTAAAATACCTAAAAACTTTAAAAAACTAACTTAAAAACCCTAAAAAACTCATAACAACCCTAAAAATCTAAAAAGACCCTAAAAATCTAAAAAGACCTAAAAACCCCTAAAAATCAATGAAAATGTAAAAAACCCTGAATAACCTCTGAAAACCATAAAACCCCTAAAAATCCATAAAAACCCTAAAAACCAATGAAAAACTCAAAAAAACATTAAACCCCATAAAAACGTTAGAAACTCTAAAAACCTAAAAACCCTAAAAAACTCATACAAAAACCTAAAAACCAAAAATGACCCTAAAATCCTTGAAAACCCCAAAAAACCCATGAAAAAAACATAGAAATAGTAAAAATCCCAAAAAACCCAAAAAACCAAAAAAATCCAAAAACACCGCTAAAAATCCTTGAAAACTTAAAAATACCTAAAAAGCCTAAAAGCCACTGAAAACCATAAAAATCCCTAAAAACCATTGGAACCCTAAAAACATATAAAAACCATAAAACCACTAAAAACTCTAAAAAACCTTAAAATCCTTGAAAAGGTTAAGTAACTCTAAAAACCTTAAACCCAAAAAAAAACTCATAAAAACCCTAAAACCAAAAAAGTACCCTAAAAACACCTAAAACCCTTAAAACCCTCAAAATCCCAAAAAACCCTAAAAAATGCTAAAAACCACAAAAAATCCATGCAAACATAGAACCCTAAAAACTCCTGAAAACCATAAAACCCCTAAAAACCTTAAAAAACCCTAAAAACCACTAAAAACTCTAAAAACACTTAAAACCCCTTAAAGGTTAAAATAATCTAAAAAACCTTTAAACCCTCAAAAACAATAAAAAACCCTAATAACCCCAAAAGGATTCTAAAAACCCTAAACAACCGTAAAAACACCTAGAAAACCCTAATACCCCTTAAAATCCCAAAAAACCCAAAAACCCTAGAAACCCTAAAAATCATAAAAATCAATAAAAATTAATAAAAACACAAAAAACCTAAAAAACCCTGAAAACCCCTTGTAAACATAAAACCCCTAAAAACCAAAAAAACCCTAAAAACCCACTAAAACTCTAAAAACCCTAAAACCCCAAAATACATAAAAAACATCTAAAAAACTTTAAAACCCCAAAAAAATTAAAAAAAACTTAAAACCCCAAAAGTCCTAAAACCCCAAAAGACCCTAAAACCCTGAAAAACCAAAAAAATTCCTAAAAACCTAAAAATTAAAAACCAAAAAATCATTAAAAAACCAAAAAAACCATGAAATTTTAAAATACCCTAAAAACCCTGAGAATCCCCTTAAATCCATAAAATCCCATAAAACCCTAAAATGTTAAAAACTATAAAAAAACCTTAAAAACCATTTAGAACTCAAAAAACCACTAAAACCCCAGAAAGACCCTAAAAACCCTGAAAAAAACTTAAAACCCCTTAAAACCCCAAAAACCGTCAAAATCCAAAAAACCCTAAAAAACTATAAAATCCATAAAAATCCCAAGAAACCCCTAAAAATCAAACCGTAAAAACCCCTGAAAACCATAAAAACACTAAAACCCTAAAAAATAATTAAAAACTCTAAAAACCCATAAACCCCTAAAAACGATAAAAACTCTAAAAACCTAAAAGACACAAAAACACTAATAACCGAAAAAGACCATAAAACACAGAAAAACCCTAAAAGCTATAAAAACCCTTGAAAACCCATGAATACCCCTAAAACCCCTCAAATTCCCTAAAACCCTATAAAACCCTAAAAACAATAAAATCCTAAAAATCCTTCAAAATCCATGAAAAAGTAAGAAACCCTAAAAACTATTAAAACAATAAAAACCCCATCTTAAAAACCCATAAAAACCCTAACAGGGATGGATTGCTGCGGAGGGTTTGGCAGTGGGAATCTGCTTGAGCTGGCCGTTGGTAGGGAAGAAGAGTTGATGGGGTCTGGAAGCTGGTCGGTGTTATGGGATGCTTGTTCTGTTTGGCTGGGTGATGCGGTTGGAGATGCTGCTAAGCGATGTTGTGGCTGTGACGACTGGATTATGCTGGATGCTAGACATGGTGAGATTAGAGGTCGGTCATTGCTTGGTTGTGAGCTGCTGGATGCTGGTTGATGATGGTGATGAAGAGGGTTGCTGCTTGTTGTTGTGTGTTTTTCTGTTTGGATTTATTTTTCTTATTTTCTTTTGATTTTTTTTGTTTTTTTGGCGTGGGTTGTAAGGGGTTTTGGGTGTGGGTTGATTGACCCCTCCCCTCCCTTGTCTGCTGAGTCTCTTTTTTCATTCTAATAAATTTGGGGGGGGGGGGGGGCGGGAATAGCCCGAACCTCGCATCTTCCTTGCCCTAAAAATGTTAAATTCTTTAAAAACCCTTAAAAACTCAAAAAAACCCTTAAAACCCAAAAAAGACCCGAAAAAAACGAAAAACCCGAAAAAACCAAAAAACCACTAAAAGCCCTAATAATCTCCAAATGCCCTAAAACAACTAAAAATGCTAAAAACCCTAAAAATATTTAAAAACCCCAAAAATCCATGAAAGCAAAAAATCCCTAAAAATCCCTAAAAACTTTTAAAAACCATCAAAACCCATAAAAATACAAAGAAACCACTAAAAACTTTTAAAACGTTTTAACCCCAAAAAACATTAAAAAAAACTCTAAAAAACCTTAAAAATCCTAATAACAAAAAAATCCTAAAAACCTCAAAATACCGGAAAAACCTTGGAAAACCCTAAAATCCTTAAAGCCAGTAAAAAACCCTAAAAAACATTAAAATCCTTAAAAAACATTAAATCCCTAAAAACCCATGAAAATGTAAAAATCCTAAAACCATGAAAACCCCATGAAAACCATAAAAACCCTAAAAATCCACTAAAATCTCAAAAAACCCTTTAAACCCCTAAAAACTTTAAAAATCTCTAAAAAACCGTAAAACCCCTAAAAAACTCAAAAAACCCTAAAAACACAAAAATAACCTGAAATACCTGAATAACCCTAAAAAAACCTAAAATCCCCTGAATACTATAAAAAACACCTAAATATCTAAAACCCCTAAACCCCCCAAAACCCATAAAACACTAAAAAAACTCAAAAAAATCCATAAAAACCCAAAAGACACTAAAAAGCCTGAAAACACTAAAAAACCCTGAAAAACCCAAAAAAACCACACAAAATCCCTAAAAACCCTAAAAACCATAAAATTCCTAAAAATCACCTAAAAATCCATGAAAATATAGAAATCCCTAAAAATACTAAAAAACCCCTAAAACCTATAAAACCCCCTAAAACCCATAAAAATCCTATAAACCCATAACAACCCCCCAAACCACTATAAACTCTAACCTCAAAGCCCCTAAAAACATCAAAAAACTCTAAAAAAACTTAAAACACCTAAAAAACTAATAAAAATCATAAAAACCAAAAAATACCCAAACACCCTAAAAATAACAGAAAAAAAACTAAAAACCCTCAAAACCCTAAAAATCCAAAAAAACTCCAAAACCCAAAAAAGTCCAAAAAAACCTAAAAACCATGGAAAAAACCTGAAAAAAATAAAACCCCTAAAAACCAAAAAACCCATAAAAACTCTCAAAAACCACTAAAAACTCTAAAAAACTTTAAAACTCTTAAAAATGTTAAAAACACTAAAAACCCTTAAAGACCCTTAAAACTTAAAAAAATCGAAAGAAACCCAAAAAGACCCTAAAAACCTTAAAAATTCCTAAAAACCCTATTGAACATAAAAATCCTAAGAAACCCCTAAAAATACATGAAAATGTAAAAAACCCTAAAAACCCAAAAAAACACTCTGAAAACCATAAAACCCCTAAAAACCTTAAAAACCATAAAAACCCATCAAAACCCAAAAATCCCATTAAAAACTCAAAAACCCTTAAAACCTAAAAAAGGTTAAAAACTCTAAAAAAACATAAAAACACTAAAAACCGAAAAAAAAAACACTAAAAACCCTAAAAACACTAAAAACACTAAAAACTCTAAAACCGTTAGAAAAAACACGAAAAAACCTTAAAATCCCTCAAATCTCTAAAAACCCTAATACCAAAAAATCCTTAAAAACCCCTAAAAATCCCTGAAAAGAAAAAAAATCCTAAAATCCTTAAAAAACCCCTGAAAACCATAAAAAATCTAAAAAACTATAAAAAAAAATAAAGACCCTTAAAACAACTAAAAACATTTGAAACCCTTTAAACCCATAAAAATGTAAAAAAAACTTAAAAAAACCCTTAAAATCCCTAAAAAAATTAAGAAAAACCTAAAAACCCAAAAAGACTAAAAAAACCCTGAAAACCCTAAAAACCCTAACCCCCCCTAAAAACCCAAAAAACCTGAAAATTCCCTAAAACCCCAAAAAATCCCTAAAACCAAAAAAATCTTAATAAACCCCTAAAAATCCATCAAAATGTAAAAAACCCTATTAACCCTGAAGACCCCCTGAAATGCAAAAAACCCCTAAAAATCTTAAAAAACACTAAAACCCCATAAAAACCTTAAAAACCACAAAAAACACAAAAAACACTTAAAACCCATAAAAATGTTAAAATTTCTAAAAACCTTAAAAAAAATAAAAATATAAAAAAAACCATAAAAACCCAAAAAGACCCTAAAAATCCCACAAAACCCTAAAAAGCCCTGAAAACCCCTAAAAACCCTCGAAATCCATAAAAACCCAAAAAAACCAAAAAACCAAAAAATTCATAAAAATCATAAAAAACCCTAAAAATCCATGAAAACATTCAAATCCTAAAAACCCTGAAAAACCTCTAAAAATAAAAAAAACGTTAAAAAACATGAAAACAAAAGGTCAAAAAACCCTAAAAGCCCAAAAAGATCCTAAAAACCCTAAAAGCCAGAAAAATCCTGAAAAATCCATTAAAATCCATAAAAGCGTAAGAAACCCTAAAATCGTGAAAAACCCCTAAAAACCATAAAATCCCCTAAAAACCTTAAGAAACCCTAAAAACCCAAAAAAACTCCAAAAACCCCTAAAAAATCTAAAATCCCTTAAAACCCCAAAACAATGTTAAAAAATCTAAAAACAATTTAAAACCCTGAAAACTCAAAACCCTAAAAACCCAGAAAAACCCTAAAAACACCTAAAAACCTTAAGAACCCTCCAAATCTCTAAAAACCCTAAAACCCCTAAAAGCTATATAAATCCTAAAAATCCCTAAAAATCCATGAAAACATAAAAAACCTTGAAAAAACACTTGAAAAAAATAAAACCCCTAAAAATTATAAAAACCCTAAAAATCCATAAAAACCTAAAAACTAATAATAACTCTAAAAACCCTTTAAACCCCTCAAATTGTTAAAAAACTCTAAAACCCTTAAACCCTTAAAAACAAAAAAAAACATAAAACCCCAAAATGAACCTATAAAGCCTGAAAAACCCTAAAAACACTAAAACCCCTAAAAACCCATAAAACCACCAAAATCCCTAATAACCCCCCAAAACCCTAAAAGTATAAAAATCCAAAAAAAACCCTTAAAAATCCATGAAAACATACAAAACCCAAAAAACCTAGAAAACCATAAAACCCCCCCAAAAACCTTAAAACCCTAAAAACCTAAAAACCCATAAACCCTAAAAAACAATAAAAACTATAAAACCCTTAAAACTCCTAAAAATGTTAAAAATTTCTAAAAACCTTAAAAACTCAAAAAAGCCTAAGCATAAAAAAAGTCCCTAAAAACCCTAAAAAACTAAATACCCTGAAACACCTAAAAACCCCTATAAACCGCCAAAATCCCAAAAACACCTAAAAACCCAAAAAACAATAAAAAACCCAAAAAACAATAAAAATCTTAAAAGATCACTAAAAACACAAGAAAATGTAAAAAACCATAAAACACATAAAAAACCCATAAAAACTCTAAAACCCTTAAAACCCATAAAAACTCTAAAACCCTTAAAACCCAAAAAAACCATAAATACTCAAAAAAACTCCTAAAAACCCAAGAAGAACTTAAAAACCATGAAAACCTTAAAAACCCTAAAAATCAATGAAAATCCTTAAAAACCCTAAAAATCCCTAAAACCCTAAAAATCATAAAAAACACTTAAAAATCCATGAAAACATAAAAACCCCTAAAAAATTTGAAAACCCTTTGAAAACTATAAAACCCCCATAAAAACCTTGAAAAACCTTAAAACCCCATAAAAACCCAAAAAACCACTATGAACTTTAAAAACCCTTAAAACCATAAAAATGTTAAAAAAACTCTAAAATACCATAAAACCCCTAAAAAACTCAAAAAAAAACTAAAAAACCAAATAGTTCCTAAAACCCCTAAAAACTATAAAAAAACCTTAAAACACCATAAACCCAATAAAAAACCTAAAAATACCAAAAAATCCTAAAAACCCATAAAAACCATATAAGTCCTAAAACCCCCTAAAAATCCATGAAAATGTTAAAAACCCTAAAAACATAGAAAAATCCCTAAAAACCATAAAAACCTATAAAACTCTGAAAAACATTAAAACCCGTTAAAAACTTAAAACCCATAAAAACTCCTAAAAACCCAAAAAAGCCACAAAAACTCTAAAAACCTTTTAAACTTGTAAAAATGTAAAAAAACTCTAAAAAACTTTAAAAACCCTAGAATAGTAAAAAAAACCCAAAACACCAGAAATACCCTGAAAATCCCTAAAAACCCAAAAACCCCTAAAAACCCCTAAACCATTAAAATCCCTAAAAACTATTAAAATCCTAAAAAAACCTAAAAATCCATAAAAATGTAAAAAATCCAAAAAAACTGAAAAACCCCTAAAAACCATAAAAACCCCTAAGAACCTTAAAATCCCATAAAAACCAATAAAAGCCTTGAAAAAAAACTTAAAACTCTAAAAACCCGTAAAAAAGTTAAAAACTCTACGAAACCTTAAAAACCCAAAAAAACACAAAAAACCCCATAAAAATCCAAACATACCTTAAAAACCTCTCCAAAACCATAAAACCCCTAAAAATTTCCTAAAAACCCTAAAACCATTAAAATCCTGAAAAATCCCCTAAAATGCTTGAAAATGTAAAAACCCCTAAAAACCCTAGAAACCCCTGAAAACCATAAAAACCCCTAAAAATCTAAAAATACCCTAAAACCATAAAACCCCTAAAAACCTTTAAAAACTCAATAAACCCTTAAACTCCCTAAAATATTAATAACTATAAAAAACCTTAAAAATCCAAAAAAACTCATGAAAACTTCAGAAACCCAAAAAGACCCTATAAACCCTGAAAAACTATAAAAACTCCAAAACCCCTGAAAACCCCTAAAACCCATAAAAACCAATAAAAACCCAAAAAAACCATAAAAAACTATAAAAATCCATAAAAACCCTAAAACATTAAAAGAACTTAAAAACATTAAGACACCTAAAAAACTTCAAAAAGACCCTAAAAACCCTGAAAAAACATTAAAACCCTAAAACCCTAGAAAAACCCTAAAAACCACAAAATCGCTAAAAACCCTAAAAACCAAAAAAAATCCTTAAAACACCCCCATAAATCCATGAAAATGTAAAAAACCCTAAAACCCCTAATAAAACACTGAATACCTTAGAAACCCCAAAACGCCCTAAAAAACCCTAAAACCCCAAAAAACCTACTTAAAACTCTAAAACCCCTGAAAACCCCTAAAAACCCATAAAAACGTTAAAAACTCAAAAAAACCATAAAACACCTAAGAAACTCAAAAAAACCCTAAAACCCAAAAAGATGCTAAAAACTTTGAAAAGCCCTAAAAACCATTAAAAACCCTAAAAACCATCAAAATCCTTAAAAACACTTAAAACACCCAAAACCATAAAAATCCAAAAAAACCATGAAAATCCATGAAATCTTAAAAACCCATAAAAACCATGAAACCCACCTAAAATCCTTAATAGCCCTAAAACCCTTAAAAACCCTAAAAACACATAAAAACTTGAAAAATGCACTAAAAACTCATAAAACCCTCGAAACCCCTAAAAACATTAAAAATCTCCCAAAAACCTTAAAACCCCTAAAAACTCAAAAAAAAATCATAAACCCTAAAATTACAAAAAAATACCATGAAAAACACTAAAAACCCTAAAAGCCCTCAAAATCCATGAAATCATAAAAAAAACCCTAAAACCTAAAACCCCCAAAAATGTTAAAAAAAATCTAGAAACCCTTAAAAAACCTAAAAACTCAAAAATCCCTAAAACCCACAAGACCCTAAACCCCTAAGAAACCCTAAAAACTCATGAAAACCCCTAAAAACCGTGAAAATCCTTAAAAACCCAAAAACCATAAAAAACCATAAAACCCCTAAAAGTCAATGAAATTATAAAAAACCCCTAAAAACCCCTAAAAACCATAAAAATTCAAACAAACCCCTAGAAATCTATGAAAGCATAAAAAACCCTAAAAATCTCTTAAAAGCCATAAAAATCCATAAAATCTGGCCCTAAAAACCCGTAAAACCCCTAAAATTACAATAAAACTCTAAAATCCCTTAAACCCCATAAAAACATTAAAAATCCCCCAAAACCTTAAAAATCCTAAAATACTCAAAAAACAATAAAAACCCAAAAAGACACTAAAAACCCTACAAACCCCTAAAAACCGATGAAAAACCCTAAAGACCCTCAAAATCCCTAAAACCCTTAAAACCCTAAAAACCATAAAATCATAAAAACCCAAAAAATCCACGAAAACGTAACAAGCCGAAATACCCTTAAAACCCCTTAAAAACCATAAAAAAACCCTTAAAACCTAAAAAACCCTAAAAACCCAGAGAAACCCAAAAACCCACTAAAAACTCTAAAAACAACTTAAAAATCTAAAAATGTTAAAAAAAACTCTAAAAACCTTAAAAATCCAAAAAAAACCTAAAAAATCCCAAAAATCAAAAAAAATCAAAAAAGAATTGAAAACCGTAAACAACCCTAAAACCCCTGAAAAACCATAAAACCCCTTAAAATCCTTAAAAACCATAAAAACCTAAAACCCATAAAAATCCTTAACCCCCCTAAAAATCCATGAAAAGGTAAAAACCCTAAAAACACTGACAGCCCCTTGAAATCCATAAAAACCCATAAAAACCCTAAAAACCACTAAAAACTCTAAAAACCCTTAAAACCCCTAAAAACGTTAAAAAACTCTAAAAACCCTTAAAATCCCTAAAAAACTCAAAGAAACTCTAAAATTCCAAAAAGACACTAAAAACCTTGAAAACCCTTAAAAACCACTTAAATCCCTAAAAACCATAAAAATCCATAAAAACCATAAAAATCTGAAAACCCCCCAAAAAATCCATGAAAACATAAAAAACTCTAAAAACCCTAAAAAACCCCAACCCCTAAAAACCTTAAAAACCCATAAAACCCATAAAAAACCTAAAACCACTAAAAACTCTAAGAACCCTTAAAACCCCTAAAACTTTGAAAACTCTAAAAAACCTTAAAAACTCAAAAAACCATAAAACCCTGAGAAGACAATAAAAACCCAGAAATACCCTTAAAACCCTAAAAAACCTGAAAACCCCTTAAAACCCTGAAAATCCCTAAAATCTCTAAAAACCCTAATAACCATAGAAATACAAAAGAACCCTAAAAATCAATGAAAAGGTAAAAAACCCTAAAATCCCTAAAAAACCCCTGAAAACCATAAAACCTATAAAAACATTGAAAACCCCTAAAAACCAGTTAAAACTATTAAAACTCTAAAATCCCTTAAAACCCTTAAAAACGTTAAAAACTCTAAAAACCATAAAACCCTCAAAAAACGCGAAAACCTTAAAAACCCAAAAGAACCTAAAAACCCCTAACCCCCCCCCCCCTAAAAAGCCCTAAAAACCCTTAAAAATACTCAAAATCCCTAAAACCCTAAAAAATCTAAAGCCCCAAAAAATCCGAAAAAACCCTAAATATCAATGAAAACATAAAAAACCATAAAAACCCTGAAAACCAATGAAACCCATAAAACCCCTAAATCCTCAAAAAACCCCAAAAAACACTCAAAAATATAAATCCCTTCAAAGCCCTAAAAATAAAAAAAAAACTCTAAAAAACCTTAAAAACCCTAAAAACTCAAAGAACCCTTAAAAACCCAAAAGACTCTAAAAATGCTAAAAACCACTGAAAACCCGTAAAAACCCGTAAAAACCCGTAAAAACCCAAAAAATCCCTAAAATCCCTAAAAACCCTAATAATCAAAAAAATCCTAAAAACCCATAATAATCCATGACAACATAAAAAACCCTAAAATCCCTGAAAAATCATTGAAAACCATAAAAACTCCTAAAAACATAAAAAACCTAAAAAACCACTAAAATGTCTATAACCCTTAAAACACCTAAAACATTAAAAAACTCTAAAAAACCCCTAAAATCATAAAAATACCCTAAAAACCCTGAAAACACATAAAATCCCTAAAAACCGATAAAAACCCTAAAAACCCGAAAAACCCTAAAAATTATAAAAATCCCAAAAAACCTGTAAAAATCCATGAAAAAATAAAAATCCCTAAAAACACCTGAAAACCATAAAGAACTCTATAAACCTTAAAAAATACTAAAACCCTAAAACCACTAAAAGCGATAAAAAACTCAAAAACCCTTAAACCCCCTAAAAAACTAAAAAAAACCCTATAAACCCCAAAAGACCCTAAAAACCCTAAAACCCAAAAAACCCAAAAAACCATTAAAATCCCTAAAAATGATAAAAATCTTAAAAACCCCTAAAAAACCTTGAAAACATAAACATCCATAAAAACCCTTAAAACATCTAATAACATAAAAAAAAATATAAAAACCCATAAAAGTCCTAAAAACACTAAAAACTCTAACACCCTCAAACCCCCTAAAAACAGTAAAAGCACCAAAACCCCTTAAAATGCTAAAAAAAACCCCTAAAAACAAAGAAGACCATAAAAACCCTGAGAAACACTAAAAACAGTAAAAACCCTAAAAAACCAAAAAAACCATAAAAATCCTAAAAAACCCCTAAAAATCGATGAAAATGTAAAAAAACACCAAAAACCTTGAAAACCCCCTGGAAACCATAAAACCCCCAAAACCCTTAAAAATCCTAATACCCCATAAAAACCCTAAAAATTACTAATAACTCTAAAACCCTTTAAACAACTAGAAACTTTAAACCATCATATTCCCTAAGGGTAAGGTGTGCGATGGTGGGGCTTTCTTGGGGTCGTTTGTTCAACATGGTTTGGGCTATGATCTCGATGAACTTTAAATTCTCTTGTAAATGGTTTCTCTTAACTCTAAATACCTTAAAAACCCTAAAAAGCTAAAAAACATACAAACCCAAAAAGACCCTAAAAATGTGAAAACCCCAAAACCCCCTCAAGATAAAAAACCTAAAAATTAAAAAACCACAAAAATCATAAAAAACCATAAAAATAAATGAAATCATAAAAACCCCGAAAAACACTGAAAAACCTAAAAAAATCATAAAAACCCTAAAAACCTAAAAACTCTAAAAACCTATAAAAACCCTAAATCCCACTAATAACTCGAAAAATCATTAAACCCCTAAAAGGTTAAGAAACACAACAAACCTAAAAAACACTAAAACTCAAAAAAAACCATAAAACCTCAAAAAAGCCTAAAAACCTTGAAAAATGTTAACAACCCTAAAAACTATAAAAATCATAAATATCCCCCAAAATCCATGAAAATGTAAAAAATCCTAAAAACTCCAAAAAAACCCCTGAAAACCATAAAAAAATCCTAAAAACATTAACCCCCTCAAACCCATAAAACCCCTAAAAACCCACTAAAAATCTGAATCCCATAAAACCCCTAAAACATTAAAAAGATGATGTCGCCACTCTCTCCTGGGTTATCCCTCTCAGCGCTGCACTTTCCATGGATTCCTCCCCGAATCCTTCCTGGAGGCTTCGTCCCTACGTTCTTCTTCCCTCTTGCACAATGATCTGGGTAAGGGTTCCCTCTTAGTGGATCTGTTTCTTTAGAGACAAGCCTCAGCAGAGGTGCTGCGTGATGTTCGGGCGGTATCATACGCTAGTACTTCGGCAGTTTTCTCTCGAAGATCTGATTTTCAGTGAGTTTTTCTCTTTCTCCGGGCTGCGCGATGGAAGATGGTGCTCACAGAGGGCATGGTTTCGATCTTCTGGTGGTGTGCTTGGTCCTTTGGCTTGCGCTTTTAGATCTGCTGGTCAACACCTCGTGCATAAGGCTCATGTTTCGTTTTCCGTTTCCTTGGATTTGTCTACTTTTCATGCTTTTGACACGGAGTGCCTTAAGCTGTGCTGGGATCTGATTGATCTGCTGGTCTTTGGTTCGTCAGGGTACCAAAATGGATTCTTTGGTCCCCTGTTTTCTGCTGGAAATCTTGGCTGGAGCTCGTTTCTTGCTGACACCCTTAGCTAGTTTTCATTTTGCGGCATTTTGGTTTTGGTTTATGCTTTCCTTTGGTGCCAATGCGGCTTTTTTGGCCCCGAGTTGCTGGTTTTCTTTGTTGTTTTTGATATGAGGCGTTGCATGTTGGTCGTGCTTTCGGCCCCCCTGTGTTGCTGGATGGGTTGTTTGGGTTGCTTCTTGGCTCTTGTCTTGGTTGTTGGCGGTTCTTTATCCCTGGTTGTGCTGCTGGGTGCGTTTTGCTGGGACTTTGGTTGTTACATGGCTGAGATGTGTTGTGGATGATGCTTTTGTTTCTACTGGTGGTTCTGTAATGCTGGAGATGGTGCTGCCTGGCGTGGTGGTGTTGGGTGATGCGAAGGCTGGTGGTTTTGGTGTTTCGATGATGCTGGTGGTGAATCTGTTTGCTGAGATGTCTCTTGCTGCTGGAAGGTGTATTGCATTATGGTATGTGGTATTTTGTGTTGTTTCTGGTTTGGTGTTAAATTGGTTTGGATGTTGGATTGAAGAACTGGGAGGATTACCATGGTCCTGGAATGTGTTAGAGGAGATGCTGACGCCGAAGATGATGGATGATGGGATATGTGCTATGAGATGTGGGTTGTTGTTTGACTGGGAGGTGATGCTGCTATTGTTTTTGGATGCCTGCTTTGGCTGGATTTTGTGTGTTTTTTGCTGCTTGGTAGGGGATATGGAGATGCTGCCGAATGCTGGAGTTGGATGAGAAGGTGCTGAAGCTGCTGTGTGTTTGGACTTTTGTGTTTTTTCTGTTCTTTTTATTTTTCTTTTTTGCGGTCCTTGGGTGTGTGTTTGTAAAGGGTTTTTGGGTGTAGGTCATTTGACCCCTCCCCTCCCTTGTCTGTCGTGTCTTTTCTTTTCAATAAAATTTGGGGGATCAGGAATAGCCTGATCCTCGAACCTTCCTTGACCTAAAACATTAAAAAACTTGGAAAAACATACAACCACTAAAAACCCAAAAAACCCTGAAAATCCTAAAAACCATCAAAATGTGTAAAAACTCTAAAAACCCTAAAGACCATAAAAATCCTAAAAAATTCCTTAAAATCAATGAAAACATAAAAAACCCAAAAAACCATGAAATACCCCTATAAATAACAAAAGCCCCTAAAAACCTTAAAAAAACTAAGAACCCATAAAAATCCTAAAAACCCACTAAAAACTCTAAAATACCTTTAAATCTATAAAAACATTGAAAAAAATTAAAAAAATTTAGAAACCCTAAAAAACTCAGAAAACCCAGAAGACCCTAAAATCCCTAAGAACCCCCAAAACCCCATAAAAACTCTCAAAACCCTAAAAATCCTAAAAAACAAAAAAAACACTTGAAAATCCATGAAAATGTAAAAAAAACATAAAAATATGGAAAAACCCTTGAAAACCGAAAAACCCCTAAAAAATAAAAAACTCATAAAAACCCTAAAACGCACAAAAAACTCCAAAAACCCTTAAAACCCCTAAAAATGTTAAAATCTCAAAAAAAAAATTAAAACCCTAAAAACACAAAAAAACCAAAAAACCAAAAAATAACCTAAAGCACTAAAACCCTAAAACGCCTAAAAACCCTCAAAATTCCCAAAAACACTAAGAAACTCTAAAAACCATAAAAATCATAAAAAATAGTAAAAATCCAGGAAAACATAAAATCCCAAAAACCCTGGAAAATCCCTAAAACTATAATACCCATAAAAACATTAAAAACCCCATAAAAATGGTAAAAACCACTAAAAGGACTAAAAACCCTTAAAACCACTAAAAAGATTAAAAACTCAAAAAACCCTTGAGAACCATAAATACCATAAAAACTCCTAAAAACCATAAAACCCCATAAAAATCCACAAAACCCTAAAAGCCACTAAAAACTATAAAACCCCTAAAACCCTAAAAATGTTAAAAATTCCTAAAAATCCTTAAATCCCTAAAAACCTAAAAAATGCCCTAAAAACCCAAAAGGCCCTAAAACCCTATAAACCCCAATAACCATAGAAAACTTAAAGCTCCTCAAAATCTCTTAAAACCTTAAAAAACCCTAAAAATTCAGGGAAATGTAATACCCTAAATACCCCTAAAAACCGTAAAACCCCTAAAAACTTAAAATCCTATAAAACACTTATAAAACCACTAAAAACCCACGAAAAACTCTAGAAAACGTTAAAACCCATAAATATGGTAAAAAACTCTAAAGAACCTTAAAATCCTAAAAAATTCAAAAACAAACTTGAAAAACAAAAAAGACCCTAAATCCCTTGAAATCCCTAAAACCCTCAAAATCCATAAAATACATAAAATACCCTTAAAACCATAAAAATCACAAAAAATCCTTAAAAATCCATGAAAATGTAAAAAATCCCGAAAACCCTAAAAAACCCCTGAAACCGATAAAACCCCTAAAAACCATAAAAACCCTAAAACCCCATAAAAATCTTTAAAACCATAAGAAACTCTAGAAACAATTAAAACCCCCTAAAATGGTAAAAAAATCTAAAAACCTTTAAAACCCTAAAAACTAAAAAGACCCAAAAAACCTAAAATGACCCTAAAAACCCTAAAAACCCCTAAAAACTAGAAAAACCTCGAAAATCCCTAACCTCCCCCCCAAAAAATCCCTAAAAATCCAAAATTCATAAAAACTATAAATATCCTAAGAAACTTATAAATCCCTGAAAAAATAAAAAACCCTAAAACCCCCATAAAACCCCAAAACCCACTAAAAACTTTGAAAACATAGAAAACCCCTAAAAATGTTAAAAATTATAAAAACCTTATAAACATTTAAAACTCAACCCCCCCCCCCCCCCACACACACACCAAAACCCTAAAACTATAAGGATTTAGAGTTTTTAGTGGGTTTTATGGTATTTATGGGTTTTAGGGTTTTATGGTTTTTAGGGGTTTATGGTTTTCAGGGGTTTTTTCAGGTTTTTTTGGGTTTTCCATTGTTTTTATGGATTTTGATGGTATTTATGATTTTTTAGGGGGTTTTACAAATTTTTATGTGATTTATGGTCTTTTTGATTTTAAGGATTTTTTTTAGTATTTTAGGGTTTTAAAGGTTTTTTAGTGTTTTTTAAAATTTTAGGGTTTTTAAGGGATTTTATAGTTTTTAGTGGGTTTTATGGTTTTTATTCATATTTAGGGGTTTTAAGGTCTTTTAGGGGTTTTTAGGGTTTTTAGGTTTTTAAGAAATTTTAGGGGTTTTTATGGTTTTTCAAGGGTTTTAGCGGTTTTCATGTATTTTAGGTCATTTTGGGTTTTAGGGTATTTTTTGAGTGTTTTTATAGTTTTTAAGGGTTTTTAGAGATTTTTAAGGTTTTTAGGGGTTTTAAGTGTTTTTAGAGTCTCAATGTTTTTTTAGGATTTTAATGGGTCTTTAGGGTAATTTATGGTTTTTAGAGGTTTTCATGGTTTTCATAGGATTTTCGGGTATTTAGGGTTTTTTATGTTTCCTTGGATTTTAGGGGTTTTTTGGATTTTTATGGTTTTTAGGTTTTTTGGGGTTTTTAGATATTTTGATGGTTTTTAGGGTTTTTAGGGTTTTTCCAGGGTTTTAGGGTTTTTATGGTTTTTAGGGTCTTTTGGGTGGGTTTATGGATTTTTTGAGTTTTTTTAGGTTCTAAGTTTTTTTATAGTTTTCAACATTTTTATGGGTTTTAATGGTTTTTTGAGTTTTTGGAAGGTGTTTAGGGTTTTTATGGGTTTTAAGGGTATTTGAGATTTTTAGTGTTTTTTGGTTTTCTTGTGTTTTTTCATGGTATTTAGGGGTTTTTTAGGTTTTTTATGATTTTTAGTGTTTTTTAGGGTTTTTCAAGGGTTTTAGGGACTTTTGATGTTTTAGGGGTTTCTTTTTGATTTTTTAGGGTTTTTAAGGTTTCTTAGAGTTTTTATCATTTTAGGTGTTTTAATGTTTTTTTGAGATTTCAGTGGGTGTTTATGTTTTTTCTTTCTTTGTACATGTTTCAATGTTTTTAGCAATTTTTATGGATTTCAGGGGTTTTTCAGGGTTTTTAGGGTTTTTTACGTTTTTATGGATTTTTAGGGTTTTTAGGGGTTTTTAAGAGTTTTAGGGGTTTTAGGGGTTTTTATGGTTTTTCAAGGTTTTTAGGGTTGTTTGGAGTTTTTTTTGGGGATTTTAACGTTTTTAGAGTTTTTTAACATTTTTTGGGGTTTTAAGTGTTTTTAGAGTTTTCAGGGTGTTTTAAGGTTTTAGAGTTTTCAGGGTGTTTTAAGGTTTTAAGGGTTTTGAGAGTTTTAAGGGTTTTCACCATATTTATGATTTTTATAAATTTTCAAAGTTTTAAGGGTCTTTTTAGGTTTAAGTGTTCTTTTTGAGTTTTTTAGGGTTTTGAGGGTATTACTGTTTTTAAAATTTTAGGGGTTTAATGGGTTTTTAGATTCTTCAGTTGTTTTTTGGGGTTTTATGGGATTTTAGGGTTTTTAAGGTTTTTAGGGGTTTTTATGGTTTTTAGGGGGTTTTCAGGGTTTTTTGTATTTTTTACGTTTTCCTGTATTTTAAGGGGGTCTTTAGGATTTTTGTTGTTTTTACAGTTTTAGGGTTTTCATGGTTTTTAGGGATTTTGATAGATTTTAGGAAATTTCAGGGGGTTTAGATTTTTTTTTGGGTTTTAGGGGTTTTTTGAGTTTTTAGTGGTTTTAAGATTTTTAGAGTTTTTTAACATTTTTAGGGGTGTTACAATAGTAAAGGGTCTAATAACCTAAAGTTATAAAGGCTAAACCAACCTTTTCCCCTTAAAAGTCAAAAAGATAAATCTAACAAAGAATTTTGGAAAAGTAGCACACAACTTTCCAACAATAGCCCACCAGATTTGACTTTGGTGTCCTAAGATGCCATTTCTAGAATCCTCCATGTGGGAAAGGCATCCAAATTCGTGCAACCATGTGGTCCAAGCTTTAATCATTAAGTTTGGGATTGAATAAATGATATTATAGGCCTATTTTCTCCATCCATGCAAGGCAAGATCCATTGGGCCTTTAATGAAGCAAGATGCATGCCCATTGTAGCATTAAGCCTCTTTAATCTCCCTCGTGTCATTGGGCCTTGCAAATCCAACTCTTTCTCCCGTGTAATTGACTTGGTGCCTTTAACATGGTTCTCATCATCCTCCCCCTCTTGAAAAGGAGTCGTCCTCCACTCTTCATCCTCTACACCCAAAAAAGGAGAAAGATCAGAAACATTGAAAGTGGAACTTAGACCATACTCACCTGGAAAATCTATCTTGTAAGCATTGTTGTTAATCTTCTCGAGCACTCGAAAAGGACCATCTCCTCGTGGAATGAGTTTTGATTTCTGCTTGTCGGGAAATCTCTCCTTTCGCATATAAATCCAGACCAAGTCCCCGAGCTCGAACAACACTTGCTTCCGACCCTTGTTTGCATGATCAACATATTTTTGGGTCATCCGCTCGATATTTTTCCTTGACTTTTCATGGATTTGTTTGATGAATTTTGCGCCCCCTTTCTCATCCATATTATTTTCTTCCTACAAAGGAAAAGGAACTAGATCAATAGGGGTAAGAGGGTTAAAACCGTAAACAATTTCGAATGGAGAATATTGAGTAGTGGAGTTCTTGGCCCTATTATATGTGAATTCCACATGTGGTAGACACTCCTCCCAAGTCTTGATATTCTTCTTGGAAATTGTTCGCAGAAGGGATTATAGTTTCCGATTCACCACCTCTGTTTGTCCATCGGTTTGTGGATGACAAGTAGTGGAAAATAGTAACTTTGTACCTTGTTTGGTCAACAAGGTCTTACAAAAGTAACTAAGAAATTTTGTGTCTCGATCCGACACAATTGTCCTTGGCATTCCATGGAGTTTGACTACTTCCTGAAAGAAAATTGTTGCAATATTAGTGGAAGATATAGTCCATGTGGGTTTAATTTCGATTTGGATTTATGGCAGACAATGCAGTTTCCCACAAATTTCTCAACATCTTTAGATATCCTAGGCTAATAAAACTGCTCACTAAGAACACTTAGAGTTTTTGCAACACCAAAATGCCCCATTAACCCACCCTAATGTGACTCCTTTAGTAAAAGTAAACGGATAGAGCAGTTGAGAATGAAAATCTTATCAATTCGGAATAAGAATCCATCATGTAAATAGAACTTTTCTCAACTAACTCCAGGTTTACAATTTTCATAAGGTTCTCTAAATTCACTATCAGTGGCATATAAATACTTAATGCATTCAAAACCAAGGAGTTTTGAATCCAACAAGGATATAAGAGAATATATACGTTAAAGTGCATCGACCACAGTATTTTCTTTACCCTTTTTATGCTTGATGACATATGGAAATGACTCAATGAATTCCTTCCATCTAGCATGTCTTCTATTTAGTTTATGTTGGATCCTAAGGTATTTAAGAGCCTTGTGATCCGAATGGATCACAAATTCTTTAGGCCAAAGATGGTATTGCCATGTCTCTAGTACTTTAAACAATGCATACAACTCTTTATCATATGTATCATAGTTTAGGGTTGGGCCATTTAACTTCTCGCTAAAGAAAGCAATGGGCTTACCTTCTTGCATGAGTACTCCTCCTATGCCAATTTCGCTTGCATCACATTCAATTTCAAAGGTCTTACCTTCTTGCATACAACTCTCTAGTACTTCTTGTATTGCTTTGATCTTATCGGTGTCCACTTCTACTCTATTGACGCTCACAACAAATCCAAGGAAAACAATCTTATCGAGACAAAATTCGCACTTATTTATCTTTCCAAATAGGTTTTCCTTCCTTAACACCTCTAAGACTTTTCTTAAGTGATTTACATGTTCAAGAAAGGTCCTACTATAAACCGAAATGTCATCAAAGTAAACTACCACAAATTTTCCAATATATGCAAGTAAAACATGATTCATTAACCTCATAAATGTGCTAGGTGAATTGAAGAGACTCTTCTCTCAAATTCTTTTTCCCACTTGATTTTTCTTTGCTCACCATTTCTTTTCTTCTCTCATTTTCTCTCTTTCCCTCATTCTCTCCTTTTTCATTTTCACTCTTTTTTTCCTCATCACTCATTTTTTTCTTTCTCTCAAAATGTGATCTTTTGAAATTTGTTTGGGGGACATGGGGTTGAGGGTTATAGGTTCCCCTCGAAGTAAAAAAGAGTGACGATTCAAGAAACCATCATGGGTAACACGCCGATCAAACTACCCTGGTCGTCCCAACAACAAATGGAAAGCCTTCATAAGAACATCATCAACAAGACCTTATATTTGTACTTCCTGATGGTGAACAATACATTCACTTGCTTGGTGACCTTCATCTCCCCGCAATCATTCAACCACTGAAGCCGATATGGATGTTGATGCTTCAAAGTGGGAAGTCCCAACTTCTCTACTAACTCGATGCTCATAACATTACTACAGTTTCCTCCATCAATAATAACACTATATACATTCCCATGGATCTTGCATCGTGTATGGAAAAGGTTCTCTCGCTACTCCTTCTCTCCCACGGTCATTTGTGCGCTTATAACTCTCCTAGTGACAAGATTCTCATCGTCTTCTGCAAATTCTCCACTATCAATTTCTAGATATTCTTCTTCCTCTTCTTCGGAGCTCTCTCCATCGGTCTCCCATTCTCCATACTTGTTGATGGTCATGGTGCGCCGGTTTAGGCACTCACTAGCAATGTGACCCCTTCCTTGACATTTGTAACAACGAATATCCCGATTCATGGTTTGGTTAGCCTAAAAAGTAGGTTTCTTAGGTGGAAGAATTACCTTGTCACTTTTGTGGTCAACCACCTCTTTTTTCCTTTAACGGTTCTCCAATCTCCTTCCTCATATTTCTCTATGGTGTGAAAGGAGTAGTGGGTTTCCTCATGTTGCTCCTTTGGATTTGTTGTTCAATCTTGGCAGCTTGGTGGATCATATCTTGTATCTCTACATGGTTGTATATCTCCACTTGTTCCACAATCTCCCGATTGAGCCCATGTAAGAACCGTCCCATGTTTGCCTCCGGATCCTCCTCAATGTTTGCTCTAATCATGACAATTTGCATCTTTTTGTAGTAGTCTTCTACACTCTTACTCCCTTAGGTGAGGTGTTGAAGTTTGTTGTGGAGATCACTATGGTAATGTGTGGGAACAAACTGCTTCCGCCTGGCGAACTTCATGTCTTCCCAAGTGTTGATGGGACGTCCACCATATCTAGCCCTCTCCTTTTGAACATGATACCACCAAATTAAAGCATAATCAGAAAATTCAAGGGAAGAAAGTTTGACCTTTTTCTCCTCAGAATATGCATAGCATGAAAAGACCTGCTCGATCTGCATCTCCCACTCCAAGTATGCTTCATGATCTCTTTTCCCTTGAAAAGAAGGGTCCTTCACCTTGATCCCGCCAAATAGGTCATCATCATGTTGTCTCCTTTTTCCTCCTATAGGTTGTTGGTACAACCTCCTCCTTTGTGGGACATCCTCAAAATCACCATCCAGGTTTTCCATCTCCTCCTCCATGATGTTGGGGCGACGGGGTACCGGAGCTCGCCGCATGTTATCATGGATCATCCTTTGATGCGAACCATGTTGAAGGCACCGAGTCGATTACCCAAGTGGAGGAGTTGGATTTGCAAGGCCCGATGACGCGTGGGAGATTAAAGAGGTTGAATTCAACAATGGGCGCTCATCTCGCTTCATTAAAGGCCAAATGGATCTTACCTTGCACGGATGGAGCAAATGGGCCTATTATATCACTTATTCAAGCCCAAACATGATTCTTAAATCTTGGCCCACATGGTTGCACGAATTTGGAAGTCTTTCCCACATGGAGGATTCTAGAAATGGCATCTTTGGACACCAAAGTCAAATCCGGTGGGCTATAGTTGGAAAGTTGTGTGTCACTTTTCCAAAAGTCTTTGGTAGGCTTTATCTTTTTGAATTTAAGGGAACAAAGTAATTTAGCCTTTATGACTTTAGGATATTATACCCTTGACTATTGTACCACCCCCTTGGATATAAATAGACACCCCCCATGGCACTTGTATGGGATTCAAGATTTAATTGAGAGCTTATGCTTTGTTTCTCTCCATTGTGTGAGAATTGTCCCGGATTCTCTCCCAGCTCTTTTGCATTCTTGACTTGTCAATCTACAAGTTAGATTGGTGATCCAAGATCACAAAGCCCCCAATTCCGTGCCTCAACCCAAGTGCGTTGTTGTGTGGATTGGCCATCACATCCCTCCCTTGAGTGTGTTGTCTAAGTAGTAGGTCGCGCTCCATATATCATTGATTGACTACTTGCATCCACTATCCGTACCCATCATCCGCCACTTAGCCTTGAATCACATCTTTCATCTGCCGCCCTACGCCGTGAAGATTGGTCCACCTCGTGCGTCTCACATCATCCTTGGGCTTGGTTGATTCTCCAGGTTATCAATCCTCTCATGTAGCACCTCCAACTTTTGATCAAGAAGCTTCTCGAAATGGCTCAACAAATCTTGCATTTGGAGTGGCTAAGATTCCGGTGATGAGACCTACTTCGGCTTCCTTCATCACTAGCATGAACAATTTTCTTCCCACGATCTTCGGCCATAATATATTACACAAACACAAACACACAGCGCGCGGGGGGGGGGGGGACACACATAATGATACACACTCACTCACACACACGAGATGTACGCACACACACACAAGATGTACACACTAACACACACAAGGATACACACTCACACACAAAAGGATACACACTCACAGACACAAGATGTACACATGCACACACACACAACAAGATGCGCACTCACAGACACAAGATATTTTTTTTGCTTATTTCTCTCCACTCTCAACACCCAATTCCAATTCCAAGCTCTTATAATACCTTGTTTCGTGTGATTACTTGTCACCAATCCTTCCCCAATCAAGATTGTGTCGGGGGCTGGTTTAACACAACCCGCTTGAGTGGTAAAGGGTAAAGGATGAAAAGAGGGTAGAAAATGGATAAAGGGTGGGTGGAAAGGGGGTAAAAAGGTGGTATTTGAGTTTTTCCTGATTGTACAAGATATGAAAAATTAATAATAATATGAGCCAACTACAATATGAGGATGAAGCAAAATGATGGAGAAATTGATGTACAGAAATGGAAAGTGCTAATAATGTAAAGCACGATGATGAAGTAATTGTATCCGATTTTTTTTCTTTCTTTTGTCAAATCTCCCCAAAAAGTGTTGTGCTTGGAGTTTTAAAGCAAAAGATGATGAACAGAGAGTAATAATTTTGTTTGAAATCTCTCAAAGGAAAGGATGTGCTTAATTTTGAGAATCACAAAATAATGAGTTGAGAGAATTTGATTTTTTTTGTTTTTTTGGATACAAATCACATATAGCAAATTAAATGTGAAAAGAATACAATTGACTCAATGTAAAAATATTTCAATCTTGCACAACAAAGGCCAATTCTGGTGGTTTTCAAGGAAAAGGTTTTTTTTGAATGGGTGGATAATAAAGAAAGCTGAGAAGGGTGATAGATATATGGGATAAAAGAGGGTGATAGATGTCTACCGTGTCAACCAGACCTCTAATACCATCTGATGTGAGAGGCACGGGGTGGCCCGATCTTCACGGCGTGGGGTGGTGGTTGATGGATGCGGTTCAAGGCTAAGTGGAAGATGATGGGTACAGATAGTGGATGCAAGTAGTCAATCATAGCTATAAGGAGCGCGAACTACTACTTAGACAACACGCTCAAGGGAGGGTTGTGATAGCCAATCCACACAACAACGCACTTGGGTTGAGGCATAGAATTGGGGGCTTTGTGATCTTGGATCACCAATCTAACTTGTAGATTGACTAGGCAAGAATGTACACGAGTTAGGAGAAAAACCAGGACAATCCTCACACAATGGAGAGAAACAAAGCATAAGCTCTCAATTAAGTCTTGAATGAAAATACAATGTCATGGGGTGGCTATTTATAGCCAAGGGGTGACACAATAGTCAAGGGTCCAATACCCTAAAGTCATAAAGGCTAAACCAACCTTGTCCCCTTAAAAGTTAAAAAGATAAAGTCTAACAAACACTTTTGGAAAATTAGCACACAACTTTCCAACTATAGCCCACCGTAGTTGACTTTGGTGTCCTAAGATGCCATTTCTAGAATCCTCAATGTGGGAAAGGCATCCACATTAGTGCAACCATGTGGGCCAAGCCTTAAACATAAATTTTGGGATTGAATAAGTGATATTATAGGCCCATTTTCTCCAACCATGCAAGGCAAGATCCATTGGGCCTTTAATGAAGCAAGATGCACGCCCATTGTAGCATTAAGAATCTTTAATCTACCTCGTGTCATTGGGCCTTGCAAATCCAACTCTTCCTCCCGCGTAATCGACTTGGTGCCTTTAACATGGTTCTCATCAACTCTTAAAAATGTTAAAAACACAAACACCCCTTAAAGACCCTAAAAACTCAAAAAAAACCCCTAAGAAACCCCAAAAGACCATAAAAACCCTAAAAATTCCTAAAAACACTATAGACCATAAAAAACCTAAAACCCCCCTAAAAATACATGAAAATATAAAAAACCCTAAAAACCCAAAAAAAACTCTGAAAACCATAAAACACCTAAAAACCACAAAACCCACAAAAACCCATAAAAACCCAAAAGGCCAATTAAAAACTCTAAAACCCTTAAAACCTTAAAAGGTCAAAAACTCTAAAAAAACATAAAAAACCTAAAAACCGAAAAAATACTAAAAACCCTAAAAACTCTAAAACCCCCAGAAAAAAACTAAAAACCCTCAAAATCACTAAGAGATCTAAAATCCCTAAAACCAAAAAATCATTACAAAACCCTAAAAATCCATGAAAAGAAAAAAAATCCTAAAAACCTTAAAAAAATAAATAAAATAAAGACCCTTCAAACCCACTAAAAAATCTAGAAACCCTTTAAACCCATAAAAACATAAAAAAACTCTAAAACCCTTAAAAGCCCTAAAAAACTCAAGGAAAACCTAAAAATCCAAAAAGGCCGAAAAAACTCTGAAAACCCTGAAAACCCCCTAAAAACCCTAAAAACCCAAAAATTCCCTAAAACCC
The DNA here is from genome assembly GCA_963277665.1 of Viscum album. NCBI lineage: Eukaryota > Viridiplantae > Streptophyta > Magnoliopsida > Santalales > Viscaceae > Viscum > Viscum album. Next base: position 1,771,958,050 of record OY728156.1, on the reverse strand, counting down.
CAAAAAAATCCCTAAAACCATAAAAACCTTAATAAACCCCTAAAAATCCATGAAAATGTAAAAAACCCTAAAAACCCTGACGATCCCCTGAAATGCATAAAACCCCTAAAAACCATAAAAACCCCCTAAAACCCCATAAAAACCTTAAAAACCACTAAAAACACTTAAAACCCTTAAAAATGTTAAAAATTATACAAACCTTAGCAAACATAAAAAATTAAAAAATACCATAAAAACCCAAAAAGACCCTAAAAATCTCACAAAACCCTAAAAAGCCCTGAAAACCCCTAAAAACCCTCGAAATCCATAAAACCCCAAAAAACCCAAAAAACCCAAAAAAATCATAAAAATCATAAAGAACCCTAAAAATCCATGAAAACATACAAAATCCTAAAAACCCTGAAACCCCCTCTAAAAATCAAAAAAACATTAAAAAACCCAAAATTAAAAGGTCTAAAAACCCTAAAATCCCAAAAAGATCCTAAAAGCCCAAAAAGATCCTAAAAACCCTGAAAACCCTTTGAAACCTCAAAAAAATTTGAAAAACCCTAAACACCCTCATATTCACTAAAAACCCTAAAAGCCAAAAAATTCCTAAAAAACCCCTTAAAATCCATAAAAAACGTAATAAACCCTAAAAATCATGAAAAACCCATAAAAACCATAAAAGCGCCAAAAAACCTTAATAGACCCTAAAACCCCATAAAAACTCTAAAAACCACTACAAAATCTAAAATCCCTTCAAACCCCAAAAAATGTTAAAAAAATATAAAAACAATTTAAAACCCTAAAAACTCAAAAACCCTAAAAACCCAAAAAACCCAAAAAACACCTAGAAACCTTAAGAACCCTTCAAATCTCTAAAAACCCTAAAAACTCTAAAAACTATAAAAATCCTCAAAATCCCTAAAAATCCATGAAAACATAAAAAACCCTAAAAACCCTTGAAAAAAATAAAACCCCTAAAAATCATAAAAATCCTAAAAACCATAAAACCCTAAAGACTAATAAAAACTCTAAAAACCCTTTAAACCCCTAAAAATGTTAAAAAACTATAAAATCCTTAAACACTTATAAACAAAAAAACCATAAAACCCCAAAAAGAACCTATAAATCCTGAAAAACCCTAAAAACCCTAAAACCCCTAATAACCCTAAAAAACCGTAAAACTATAAAAATTCAAAAAAAACCTTAAAATCCATGAAAACATAAAAAACCCCAAAAACCCAAAAAACCTAGAAAGCATAAAACCCCCAATAAAACCTTAACACCCTAAAAAAAACCCAAAAAAACTCAAAAAAAATCCCAAGTATAAAAAAAGTCACTAAAACCCTAAAAAACTAAAAACCCTAAAACACCTAAAAACCCTTATAAACTCTTAAAATCCCAAAAACACCTAAAAACCCAAAACACCATAAAAATCCTAAAAAATCACTAAAAACACAAGAACAACTGAAAATCCCTAAAAATCCTAAAAACCCTAAAAATCCTAAAAAACACCTAAAAATCTATAAAAACATAAAATCCCCAAAAAATGTGAAAACCCCATGAAAACTACAAAAACCCCTAAAAACGTGAAAAACCTTAAAACCCCATAAAACCCCCAAAAACCACTATGAACTTTAAAAACCCTTAAAAACACTAAAATACCTAAAACCCCTAAAAAACCCTAAAAACCCAAATAGTTCCTAAAACCCCTAAAAAACTATAAAAACATTAAAACACCATAAACCCCCAAAAAATCCTAAAAATTTCTAAAAATCCTGAAAAACCATAAAAACCAAGTCCTAAAAAACCCCTAAAAATCCATGAAAATGTGAAAAACCCTAAAAACATAGAAAAACCCCTAAAAACCATAAAAAACTAAAAAACTCTGAAAACCATAAAAACCCCTTAAAAACTTAAAACCCATAAAAACTCATAAAAACCCCAAAAAAGCCACAAAAACTATAAAAACCTTTTAAACATGTAAAAATGTAAAAAGACTCTACAAAATGTTAAAAACCCTAGAAAAGTAAAAAAACCCCAAAACACCTAAAATACCCTGAAAACCCCTAAAAACCCTAAAACTCTTGAAAACCCCTAAAACCATTAAAATCCCTAAAAACCATTACAATCATAAAAAAACCTAAAAATCTATAAAAATGTAAAAAATCCAAAAAAAAACTGAAAAACCCCTAAAAACCATAAAAAACCCTAAGAACCTTAAATCCCGTAAAAACCAATAAAACCCCTGAAAAACGACTTATAACTCTAAAACCCCTTAAAACTCCTAAAAACATTAAAAATTCTACAAAACCTTAAAAACCCAAAAAAACACAAAAAACACCATAAAAAATCCAAAAAGACCCTAAAACCCCTAAAGAATCCTAAAAACCCCTCCAAAACCATAAAACCCCTAAAAAATTCCTAAAAACAATAAAACCATTAAAATCCTACAAAATCCCCTAAAAATACTTGAAAATGTAAAACCCCCTAAAAAGCTTAAACCCCCCCTACAACCATAAAAACCCCAAAAACCTCTAAAACTCAATAAACCCTTAAAACCCCTAAAATGATAATAACTATAAAAAAACCTTAAAAATCCAAAAAAAATCAAGAAAACTCCAAAAACCCAAAAAGGCCCTAAAACCCCTGAAAACTATAAAAACTCCAAAAACTCATGAAAACCCCTAAAACCCCTGATAATATCTGAGACCCTAAACCCCCCTAAAAACTAGAAAAATAATAAAAAAATCCTTAAAAATCCATGAAAACATAAGAAACCCTAAAACCTCGAAGACCCCTGAAAACCATAAAACCCCTAAAAACTTAAAAAAACCCTAAAACCCATAAAAACCCTAAAAACCCTTTAAAAACTCTAAAAATACATAAAACCCCGAAAACATTAAAAGAACATAAAAACATTAAGACACCTAAAATACTTCAAAAAGACCCTAAAAACCCTGAAAAAACATTAAAACCCTAAAAGCTTAGAAAAACCCTAAAAACCACAAAATCACTAAAAACCCTAAAAACCAAAAAAAATCCTTCAAAACCCCCCATAAATCCATGAAAATGTAAAAAACCCTAAAACCCCTAATAAAACCCGGAATACATTAAAAAACCATAAATCCCTAAAAAACCACAAAACCCCCAAAAACCTACTAAAAACTCTAAAACCCCTTAAAACCCTGAAAAGCCACAAACTCTAAAACCCCTTTAAACCCCTAAATTGGTTAAAAACTATTAAAAAACTTAAAAACTAAAAAAAAACTCAAAAAATCCCTAAAAACCCAAAAGACACTAAAAACCCTGAAAACCCTAAAAAGCCCTGAAAAACCCAAAAAACCCACAAAATCCCTAAAACCCTAAAAACCATAAAATTCCTAAAAATCATCTAAAAATCCATGAAAATATAAAAATCACTAAAAACACTAAAAAACCCCTAAAACCTATAAAAACCCCTCAAAACAATAAAAATACTATAAACCCATAACAGCCCCAAAAATCGCTATAAATTCTAACCTCAAAACCCCTAAAAACATCAAAAAACTCTAAAAAACCTTAAAACACCTAAAAAACTAACAAAAATCATAAAAACCAAAAAAGACCCTAAAAACCCTTAAAACCCTAAACACTGTAAAAATAACAGAAAAAAACTAAAAACCCACAAAAACCCTAAGAATCCTAAAAAATCCTAAAACCCAAAAAAGTCCTAAAAACCTAAAAACCATGGAAAAACCCTGAAAAAAAAATAAAAAACCCTAAAAACCAAAAAACCCATGAAAACTCCCAAAAACCACTAAAAACTCTAAAAAACTTTAAAACTCTTAAAAATGTTAAAACACTAAAACCCCTTAATTACACTAAAAAACTCAAAAAAGCCATGAAACCCAAAAAAGACCCTAAAATCCCTAAAAATTCCTAAAAACCCTATAGACCATAAAAATCCTAAAAAACCCCTAAAAATACATGAAAATGTAAAATACCCTAAAAACAAAAAAAACCTCTAAAAACCATAAAACCCCTAAAAACCGCAAAAGCAATAAAAACTCATAAAAACCCAAAAATCCCATTAAAAACTCTAAAACCCCTAAAACCTCAAAAAGGTTAAAAACTCTAAAAAATAATAAAAACACTAAAAACGAAAAAAACACTAAAAACCCTAAAAACCCTAAAAACTCTAAAACCCTGAGAAAAAAACACTAAAACCCTCAAAATCCCTCAAAGCTCTAAAAACCCTAAAACCAAAAAATCCTTAAAAACCCCTAAAAATGAATGAAAATAAAAAAAATCCTAAAAACCTTAAAAACCATAAAAAAATAAAGACCCTTAAAACCCACTAAAAACTCTAGAAATCCTTTAAACCCATAAAAACATTAAAAAATTCTAAAAACCCTTAGAATCCCTATAAAACTCAAGAAAAACCTAAAAACCCAAAAGACCGAAAAAACCCTGAAAACCCTAAAACACCCTAAAAACCCTAAAAACCCTAAAACCCCGAAAATTCCCTAAAACCCCAAAAATCCCTCAAACCATAAAAATCTTAATAAACCCCTAAAAATCCATGAAAATGTAAAAAACACTTAAAACCCTGGAGACCCCCTGAAATGCATAAAACCCCTAAAAACCTAAAAACCCTAAAACCCGTAAAAACCTTAAAACCCAATAAAAACACTAAAAACACTTAAAACCCTTAGAAATGTTAAAAATTTTAAAAACCTTAAAAAACATAATAAATTAAAAAAAACCATAAAAACCCAAAAGACCCTAGAAATCCCACAAAACCCTAAAAAGCCATGAAAACCCTTAAAAAGCCTCGAAATCCATAAAAAACCCAAAAAACCCAAAAAACCCCCAAAAATCATAAAAAACATAAAGAACCCTAGAAATCCATGAAAACATAAAAAATCCTAAAAACCCTGAAAAACCTCTAAAAATAAAAAAACATTAAAAAACCTGAAAACAAAAGGTCAAAAAACCCTAAAAGCCCAAAAAGATCCAAAAAGCCCAAAAAGATCCTAAAAACCCTAAAACCCTTTGAAACCCCCAAAAAATATGAAAAAATCTAGACACCCTCATATTCACTAAAAACCCTAAAAGCCAGAAAAATCTGAAAAAACCCCTTAAAATCCATAAAAATGTAAGAAACCCTAAAAATCGTGAAAAACCCCTAAAAACCTTAAGAAACCCTAAAAACCCATAAAAACTCTAAAAACCACTAAAAATCAAAAATCCCTTCAAACCCCAAAAAATGTTTAAAAAATCTAAAAACAATTTAAAACCCTAAAAACTCAAAAACCCTAAAAAACCCAAAAAACCCAAAAAACCCCTAAAAACCTTAAGAACCCTCCAAATCTCTAAAAACCCTAAAACCCCTAAAAACTATAAAAATCATAAAAATCCCTAAAAATCCATGAAAACATAAAAAACCCTGAAAACCCCTTCAAAAAAATAAAACCCCTAAAAATCATAAAAAACCTAAAAACTAATAAAAACTCTAAAAACCCATTAAACCCTTAAAAATGTTAAAAAAACTCTAAACCCTTAAACCCTTAAAAACAAGAAAAAACCATAAAACCCCAAAAAGAACCTATAAAACTAGAAAACCCCTAAAAACCCTAAAAACCCTAAAACCCCTAAAAACCCATAAAACCCATAAAACCCCGAAAATCCCTAATAACCCCAAAAAACCCTAAAACTATAAAAATCCAAAATAACCCTTAAAAATCTTTTAAAACATAAAAAACACAAAAAACCTAGAAAACCATAAAAACCCCAAAAAACCTTAAAACCCAAAAAACCCAAAAAATAGTAAAAAACACTAAAAACTATAAAACCCTTAAAACTTCTAAAAACGTTAAAAATTTCTAAAAACCTTAAAAACTCAAAAAAAGCCTAAGCATAAAAAATAGTCCCTAAAAACCCTAAAAAACTAAAAACCCTAAAACACCTAAAAACCCCTATAAACCCTCAAAATCCCAGAAACACCTAAAAACCCAAAACACCATAAAAATCCTAAAAATCACTAAAAACACAAGAAAATGTAAAAAACCCTAAAACACATAAAAAACACATAAAACCACTAAAACCCTTAAAACCCATAAAAACCTTAAAAACGCAAAAAATACTCCTAAAAAACCAAGAACTTAAAAACCATGAAAACCCTAAAAACCTTAAAAACCACTGAAAATCCCTAAAAATCCTCAAAATCCCTAAAACCCTAAAAATCCTAAAAAACACCTAAAAATTCATGAAAACATAAAAACCCTAAAAACGTGAAACCCCCTTGAAAACTATAAAAACCCCTAAAAAAAGTGAAAAACCTTAAAACCCCATAAAAACCCAAGAAACCACTATGAACTTTAAAAACCCTTAAAACCCCTAAAAATGTAAAAAAAATCTTAAAACCCCAAAAAAACACAAAAACCCCATAAAAATCCAAAAAGACCCTAAAAACCCTAAAGAACCCTAAACCCCCCCCCCAAACCATAAAACCCCTAAAAATTTCCTAAAAAACCTAAAACCATTAAAATCCTAAAAAATCCCCTAAAAATGCAGGAAAATGAAAAAACCCATAAAAACCCTAGAAACCCCTGAAAACCATAAAAACCACAAAAAAAACTTAAAACCCCCTAAAACCATAAAAACTCAACAAACCCTTAAAACCTGTAAAATGTTAATAACTATACAAAAACCTTAAAAATCCAAAAAAACTCAAAAAAACTCCAAAAACTCAAAAAGACCCTAAAAACCCTGAAAAACTATAAAAACTCCAAAAACCCCTGAAAACCCCTGAAAACCCCTCAAAATATCTAAACCCTAAACACCCATAAAAACTAGAAAAATCCAAAAAAGAATCCTTAAAAATCACTGAAAACATATGAAACCCTAAAACCTCGAAGACACCTGAAAACCATAAAATCCCTAAAAACATAAAAAAACCCTAAAACCCATAAAAACCCTAAAAACCGTAAAAAACTCTAAAAATCCATAAAACCCCTAAAACATTAAAAGAACTTAAAAACATTAAGACACCTAAAAAACGTCAAAAAGACCCTAAAACCCTGAAAAAACATTAAAACCCTAAAACCCTAGAAAAACCCTAAAATCCACAAAATCACTAAAAACCCTGAAAACCAACAAAATCCTTAAAAACCCCATAAAGTCTTGAAAATGTAAAAAAATAAAACCCCTAATTAAACAATGAATACCATAAAAACCCCTAAAATCCCTAAAAAACCCTAAAACCCCGAAAAACCTGCTAAAAACTCTAAAACCTCTTAAATCCCCTAAAAACCCATAAAAACGTTAAAAACTCAAAAAAACCATAAAACACCTAAGAAACTCAAAAAAACCCTAAAAACCCAAAAAGATGCTAAAAAACTTGAAAAGCCCTAAAAGCCATTAAAACCCTAAAAACCCTCAAAATCCCTAAAAACCCTAAAAACACTAAAAACCATAAAAACCTAAAAAACCCTGAAAATCCATGAAAACGTAAAAACCCATAAAAATGTTGAACCCCCCCTAAAAACCTTAAAAACCCTAAAAATTCATAAAAACACAAAAAAACACTAAAAACACTTAAAACCCTGGAAACCCCTCAAAACATTAAAAATCTCCCAAAAACCTTAAAACCTAAAAACTCAAAAAAACTATAAACCCAGAAATTATAAAAAAATACCCTAAAAACCCTAAAACCCCCTAAAAAACCCTAAAACCCCTCAAAATCCCTAAAAACACTAAAAAACATAAAAAACATAAAAAACATAAAAAACCGTCAAAACCCCCTAAAACCTAAAACCCCTAAAAATGTTAAAAAAAATCTAAAAACCCTTAAAAAACCTAAAAACTCAAAAATTCATAAAACCCACAAGACCCTAAACCCCTAAGAAACCCTAAAAACCCAGGAAAACCCTTAAAAACCTTGAAAATCCTTAAAAACCAGAAAAACCAGAAAAACCATAAAACCCCTCAAAGTCAATGAAATTGTAAAAAACCCTTAAAAACATGAAAAATCCATAAAAACCATAAAAATCCTAACAAACCCCAAGAAATCCATGAAAGCATAAAAACCCAAAAAAATCTCTTAAAAACCATAAAAATCCATAAAATCTGGCCCTAAAAACCCATAAAACCCCTAAAAATACACTAAAAATTCAAAAAACCCTTAAACCCCCTAAAAACATTAAAAATCCCAAAAACCTTAAAAATCCTAAAATAATCAAAAAACCATAAAACCCAAAAAGACACTAAAAACCCTACAAACCCCAAAAAACCCATGAAAAACCCTAAAGACCCTCAAAATCCCTAAAAACCCTTAAAACCCCTTAAAACCCTAAAAACCATAAAAATCCTAAAAACCTAAAAAATCCAGGAAAACGTAACAAGCCTAAATACCCTAAAAACCCTTAAAAACCATAAAAAACCCTTAAAACCTAAAAAACCATAAAAACCTATAGAAACCCAAAAACCCACTAAAAACTCCAAAAAATCCTAAAAACCGAAAAAGACCTTAAAACCCTAAACAACCCTAAAACCCCTGAAAAACCATAAAACCCCTTAAATTCCTTAAAAACCCTAAAAACCTAAATCCCATAAAAATCCTAAAACCCCCTAAAAATCCATGAAAAGGTAAAAACCCTAAAAACACTGACAGCCCCTTGAAAACCATAAAAACCGAAAAAAACCTTAAAAAAACTAAAAACCCATAAAAACCCTAAAAAGCACTAAAAACTCTAAAAAACCTTTAAACCCCTAAAAACGTTCAAAAACTCTAAAACCCTTAAAATCCCTTAAAAACTAAAAAAACTCTAAAATCCCAAAAAAACATTAAAAACCTTGAAATGCCTTAAAAACCACTTAAAACCCTAAAAACCCTAAAAAATCCCTAAAACCCATAAAAAACCCAAAAAACAATAAAATTTTGAAAAACCCCCAAAAATCCATGAAAACATAAAAAACTCTAAAAACCCTGAAAAACCTCAACCCCTAAAAACAATAAAAATCCATAATACCCATAAAAAACCTAAAAACCACTAAAAGCCCGGAAAAACCCCTGAAAACCATAAAACCTCTAAAAACATTGAAAAACCCTAAAACCAGTTAAAACCATTAAAAATATAAAATCCCTTAAAACCCTTAAAAACGTTAAAAAACTATAAAAACCATAAAACCTTAAAAAAAACGCAAAAAACCCCAAAAAAACCCAAAAGAACCTGAAAACCCTGAAAACCCCTAACCCCCCCCCCCAAAAAAAAAATCCCTTAAAACCCTTAAAAATACAAAAAATCCCTAAAACCCTAAAAATGCTAAAGCCCATAAAAATCCTGAAAAACCCCTAAAAATCAATGAAAATATAAAAAACCATAAAAACCCTGAAAACCCATGAAAACCATAAAACCCCTAAATCCTCAAAAAACCCTAAAACTAATAAAACCCTAAAAACACTCAAAAATATAAATCCCTTCAAAGCCCTAAAAATATTAAAAAACTCTAAAAACCTTAAAAACCCTAAAAACTCAAAAAACCCTTAAAAACCCAAAAGACCCTAAAAATGCTAAAAACCCTTAAAACCCCTAAAAACCCCAAAAATCCCTAAAAACCCTAATAACCAAAAAAATACTAAAAACCCATAATAATCCATGACAACATAAAAAACCCTAAAATTCCTACAAAATCGTTGAAAACCATAAAAACTCCTAAAAGCATAAAAAACCTAAAAAACCATTCAAATGTCTACAACCCCTAAACCCCCTAAAAAATTAAAAAAATCTAAAAACCTTAAAAACTATAAAACTCTAAAAAAACCCTAAAATCCTAAAAATACCCCCAAAACCCTGAAAACACCTAAAATCCCTAAAAACCGGTAAAAAATCCCAAAACCCTCAAAATCTCTAAAAACCCGAAAAACCCTGAAAGATTATAAAAATCCTAAAAAATCTGTAAAAATCCATGAAAATAAATAAAAAACCCTAGAAACCCCTAAAAACCATAAAGACCTCTATAAACTTTAAAAAATACTAAAACCATAAAACCACTAAAACGTTTAAAACCCTTAAAACCCTTAAAAATGATAAAAAAACCCTATAAACACCAAAAGACCCTAAAAACCTTAAAACCCAAAAAAAACCCTAAAAACCATTAAAATCTCTAAAAACCCCAAAAACACTAAAAATGATAAAAATCTTTAAAACCCCTAAAAAACCTTGAAAACATAAACAACCCCAAAAACCCTTAAAATGACTAATAACATAAAAAAATCTCTAAAAACCCAAAAAATATCCTAAAACAATAAAAACTCTAAAACCCTCAAACCCCCTAAAAACAGTAATAGCACTAAAACCCCTTAAAACGCTAAAAAAATAAAAAACCCTAAAAACCAAGAAGACCATAAAACCCTAAGAAACACTAAAAACACTAAAAACCCTGAAAAACCAAAAAAAACCATAAAAATCCTAAAAAACCCTAAAAATTGATGAAAACGTAAAAAATCCCAAAAACATTGAAAACCCCCTGGAAACCATAAAACCCCCAAAACCCGTAAAAACCCAAAAACCCCATAAAAACCCTAAAAAACCACTAAAAACTCTAAAAAACCTTTAAAACCCTAAAAATGTTCAAAAACTCTAAAAACCCTTAAAAACTCAAAAAAAACTCTAAAATCCCAAAAAAAACACTAAAAAGCTTGAAACGCCTTAAAAACCACTTAAAACCCTAAAAACCCTCCAAAATCCCTAAAACCCATAAAAAACCCAAAAAACCATAAAAATCTAAAAAACCACAAAAAATCCATGAAAACAAAAAAAAACTCTAAAAACCCTAAAAAACCTCAAACCCTAAAACCCTTAAAAATCCATAAAACCCTTAAAAAAACTAAAAACCACTAAAAACCCTAAAAAACCCCTGAAAACCATTAAACCTCTAAAAACATTGAAAAACCCTAAAACCGGTTAAAACCATTAAAACTCTAAAATCCCTTAACACCCTTAAAAACGTTAAAAACTATAAAAACCATAAAACCCTAAAAAATGCAAAAACCCCCAAAAAACCCAAAAGAACCTGAAAACCCTGAAAACCACTAACCCCCCCTAAAAAGCCCTTAAAACCCTTAAAAATACTAAAAATCCCTAAAACACTAAAAACGCTAAAACCCATAAAAATCCTGAAAAACCCCTTAAAATCAATGAAAACATAAAAAACCATAAAAACCATGAAAACCCATGAAAACCATAAAACCCCTAAATCCTCAAAAAACCCTAAAACCCATAAAACCCTAAAAAACTAAAAAATATAAATCCCTTCAATGCCCTAAAAGTATTAAAAAACTCTAAAAAACCTTAAAAAACCTTAAAAAACCTAAAAACTCAAAAAACCCTTAAAAACCCAAAAGACCCTAAAAATGCTAAAAATCCTTAAAACCCCTAAAAACCCCTAAAAACCCAAAAAATCCCAAAAATCCCTAAAAACCCTAATAACCAAAAAAATCATAAAAACCCATAATAATCCATGACAACATAAAAAAACCCTAAAATCCCTACAAAATCGTTGAAAACCATAAAAACTCCTAAAAGCATAAAAAACCTAAAAAACCACTCAAATGTCTACAACCCTTAAAACCCCTAAAACATTAAAAAACTCGAAAAACCTTAAAATTTATAAAACTCTAAAAAACCCCTAAAATCCTAAAAATACCCCCAAAACCCTGAAAACACCTAAAATCCCTAAAAACTGGTAAAAAATTTAAAAACCCTGAAAATCTCTAAAAACCCTAAAAACACTAAAAATGATAAAAATCTTAAAAACCCCTAAAAAACCTTGAAAGCATAAACAACCCTAAAAACCCTTAAAACATCTAATAACATAAAAAAATCTCTAAAAACCCATAAAAAATCCTAAAAACACTAAAAACTCTAAAATCCTCAAACCCCCTAAAAAGAGTAAAACCACTAAAACCCCTTAAAACGCTAAAAAAATAAAAAACCCTAAAAACCAAGAAGACCATAAAAACCCTGAGAAACACCAAAAACACTAAACACCCTGAAAAACCAAAAAAATCATAAAAAACCTAAAAAACCCCTAAAAATCGATAAAAACGTAAAAAAACCCCAAAAATATTGAAAACCCACTGGAAACCATAAAACCCCCAAAACCCATAAAAACCCCAAAACCCCATAAAAACCCTAAAAATTACTATAAACTCTAAAACCCTTTCAACCCCTAGAAACTTTAAGAAAACTCTAAAAACATTAAAAAACCTAAAAAGCTAAAAAAACATAAAAACCCAAAAAGAACCTAAAAATTTGAAAACCCCAAAATCCCCTCAAGATAAAAAAACCTAAAAATTAAAAAACACCAAAAATCCTAAAAAAACATAAAAATAAATGAAAACATAAAAAACCTGAAAAACACTGAAAACATAAAAAAATCAAAAAAAAACCCTAAAAACCTAAAAACTCTAAAAACCTATAAAAACCATAAAACCCACTAATAACTCTAAAAATCATTAAACCCCAAAAAGGTTGAGAAAGACAACAAACCTAAAAAACACTAAAACTCAAAAAAAACCCATAAAACCTCAAAAAACCCTAAAAACCTTGAAAAATGTTAACAACCCTAAAAACTATAAAAATCATAAATAACCCCAAAAAATCCATAAAAACGTAAAAAACCCTAAAACTCCAAAAAACCCTAAAAACCATAAAAATCCTAATAACATTAACCCCCCAAACCCATAAAACCCCTAAAAACCCACTAAAAACTCTGAATCCCGCAAAACCCCTAAAACATTAAAAAACTCGAAAAAACAAACAACCACTAAAAACCCAAAAAACCCTGAAAACCCTAAAAAGCATCAAAATCTGTAGAAACTCTAAAAAAACCCTAAAGACCATAAAAATCCTAAAAAATGCCTAAAAATCCATGAAAAAAAAACCCCAAAAAAACCATGAAATACCCATATAAATAACAACAAACCCTAAAAACCTTAAAAAACTCTAAGAACCCATAAAAATCCTAAAAACCCAATAAAAACTCTAAAATCCCTTTAAGTCTCTAAAAACAATAAAAAACTTTTAATTTTTTTTTAAAAAACATAGAAACCCTAAAACACTCAAAAAACCCAGAAGACCCAAAAAACCCTGAGAACCCCAAAAACGCCATAAAAACCCTCAAAACCCTAGATAACCCTAAAAATCATAAAAACCTAAAAAACAATTGAAAATCCATGAAAATGTAAAAAAACCATAAAAATATGCAAAGACCCTTGAAAACCAAAAAACCCCTAAAAAATAAAAAACTCATAAAAAACCTAAAACACACTAAAAAACTCAAAAAACCCTTAAAACCCCTAAAAACGTTAAGAACTCAAAAAAACCTTTAAAACCCTAAAAATTTAAAAAAAACCAAAAAACCAAAAAAGACCCTAAAACACTAAAAAACCCTAAAACCCCTAAAAATGCTCAAAATTCCTAAAAACCCTAAGAAATCCTAAAAACAATAAAAATAAAAAAAAACACTAAAAAACCATGAAAACATTAAATCCTCAAAACCCTGGAAAACCCCTACAACTATAATACCCATAAAAACATTAAAAACCCCATAAAAATGGTAAAAACACAGTAAAAAGACTAAAAATCCTTAAAACCACTAAAATGATTAAAAAATTCTAAAAAAACTTGAGAACCATAAATACCATAAAAACTCATAAAAACTATAAAACCCCATAAAAATTCAAAAACCCTAAAAATTACTAAAAAATAAAAAACCTCTAAAACCCTAAAAATGTTAAAAATCCCTAAAAAACCTTAAATCCTTAAAAACCTAAAAAATGCCCTAAAAACCCAAAAGGCCCAAAAAACCCTAATAACCCTAGAAAACCCTAAAACTCCTCAAAATCCCTTAAAATTTTAAAAACCCTAAAAATCCAGGGAAACGTAATACCCTAAATACCCCTAAAAACCGTAAAACCCCTAAAAAACTTAAAAACCCATAAACACCTATAAAAGCACTAAATACCCACTAAAACTCTGAAAAACGTTAAACCCCATAAATATGTTAAAAAACTCTAAAGAACCTTAAAATCCTAAAAATTTCAAAAAACAACCCAAAAAACAAAAAGGACCCTAAAACCCTTGAAATCCCTAAAACCCTCAAAATCCCTAAAATACCTAAAATACCTAAAATACCCTCAAACCCATAAAAATCACAAAAATCCCTTAAAAATCCATGAAAATGTAAAAAATCCTAAAAACCCTAAAAAACCCCTGAAACCCATAAAACCACTAAAAACCATAAATAACACTAAAGCCCCATAAAAATCATTAAAACCATAAGAAACTCTAGAAAAAATTAAGACCCCTTAAAATTGTAAAAATATCTAAAAACCTTAAAAACCCTAAAAACTAAAAAGACCCTAAAAACCTAAAAAGACCCTAAAACCCTAAAAACCCCTAAAAACTAGAAAACCCTTGAAAATCCCTAAAACCCCCCAAAATCCGTGAAAACCCAAAATTCCTAAAAACTATAAAAATCCTAAAAAACTTATAAATCCCTGAAAAAATATAAAAACCCTAAAAACCTCTTGAAAACCATAAAAAACGTTAAAACCCTAAAAACCCCTAAATGCCCATAAAACCCCAAAACCCACTAAAAACTTTGAAAACGCTTAAAACCCCTAAAATTGTTAAAAAATCTAAAAAACTTATAAACATTTAAAATTCAACCCCCCCCCCACCAAAAACCTAAAACTATAAGGATTTAGAGTTTTTAGTGGGTTTTAGGGTATTTATGGGTTTTAGGGTTTTTTATAGTTTTTATGGTTTTAGGGCTTTTATGGTTTTCAGGGGTTGTTTCAGGGTTTTTTTGGTTTTCCATTGTTTTTAGGTATTTTGATGGTATTTAGGGTTTTTTATGGGGTTTTACAATTTTTATGTGTTTTATGGTCCTTTTGATTTTAAGGATTTTTTGGAGTATTTTAGGGTTTTAAAGGTTTTTTAGAGTTTTTAACCTTTTTAGGGGTTTTAAGGGTTTTTAGAGTTTTTAGTGGATTTTATGGTTTTTATTCATTTTTAGGGTTTTTAAGGTCTTTTAGGGGTTTTCAGGGTTTTTAGGGTTTTCATAAATTTTAGGGGTTTTTATGGTTTTTCAGGGTTTTTATGGTTTTTAGGGGTTTTCATGGATTTTAGGTCATTTTGGGTTTTAGGGTATTTTTTGAGTTTTTTATAGTTTTTAAGGGTTTTTAGAGATTTTTAAGGTTTTTAGGGGTTTTAAGTGTTCTTAGAGTCTTAGTGGTTTCTTAGGATTTTTATGGGTTTTAGGGTATTTATGGTTTTCATAGGCTTTTTAGTGTATTTAGGGTTTTTTATGTTTCCTTAGATTTTTGGATTTTTTGGGATTTTTATGGTTTTTAGGTTTTTTTGGGTTTTTAGACATTTTTATGGTTTTAAGGGATTTTAGGGTTTTTCTAGGGCTTTAGGGTTTTTTATGGGTTTTAGGGGGTTTTATGGTTTTTTTTGAGTTTTTTTAGGTTCTAAGGTTTTTTATATTTTTTCAACATTTTTATGGGTTTTAATGGTTTTTTGAGTTTTTGGTAGGTTTTTAGGGTTTTTATGGGTTTTTTTAGGATTTTTATGATTTTTAGTGTTTTTCAGGGTTTTTTAAGGGTCTTAGGGACTTTTTGATGTTTTAGGGGTTTCTTTTTGATTTTTTAGGGTTTTTAAGGTTTCTTAGAGTTTTTATCAATTTAGGGGTTTAAAGGTTTTTTTGAGATTTTAGTGGGTTTTTAGGTTTTTTCTTGTTTTTTACATGTTTCAATGTTTTCAGGAATCGTTATGGATTTCAGGGGTTTTTCAGGGTTTTTAGGGTTTTTACGTTTTTATGGATTTTTAGGGTTTTTAGGGGTTCTAGGGGTTTTTAATAGTTTTAGGGGTTTTAGGGGTTTTAGGGGTTTTTAGGGTCTTTTTGGGTTTTTAGGGTTGTTTGGAGTTTTTTTTGGGATTTTAACGTTTTTTAGATTTTTTTAACATTTTTTGGGGTTTTAAGTGTTTTTAGAGTTTTCAGGGTGTTTTAAGGATTTTAGGGGTTTTTTATGGTTTTTTAGGGGTTTCTCTGCAGTTTTTACATTTTCATGGATTTTTTGGGTTTTTTTGGATTTTTATGGATTTTTGAATTTTTTATGTTTTTTAGGGATTTTGAGGGGTTTTGGGGGTTTTAAGGATTTTTAGGGGTATTTAGGGTCTTCCAGGGTTTTTAGGGTATTTTGGGGTTTCAGGGTTTTTTTTGAGTTTTTAGGTTTTTATGATTTTTTATAATTTTAAACATTTTTAGGCTTTTTAAAGGTTTTTAGTGTTTTTTGGGTGTTTTAAGGTTTTTATGGCTTTTTATGAGTTTTTATGGTTTTTTAAGGTTTGCAGGGTTTATGGTTTTTAGGGGCTTTTCAGGTTTTTTAGGGTTTTTTATGTTTTCATGGATTTTTAGTGTTTTTTAAGATTTTTATGGTTTTTAGGGGTTTTTAGAGTTTTTATTGGTTTTGAGAGTTTTAAGGCTTTTCACCATTTTTATGATTTTTATAAATTTTCACAGTTTTTAGGGTCTTTTGGGTTTAATGGTTCTTTTTGAGTTTTTTAGGGTTTTGAGGGTATTAGTGTTTTTAAAATTTTAGGGGTTTAATGGGTTTTTAGAGTTTTCAGTTGTTTTGGGGGTTTTATGGTATTTTAGGGTTTTTAAGGTTTTTAGGGGGTTTTATGGTTTTCAGGGGGGTTTCAGGGTTTTTTGTATTTTTTACGTTTTCCTGGATTTTAAGGGGATCTTTAGAATTTTTATTGTTTTTACAGTTTTTAGGGTTTTTATGGTTTTTAGGGATTTTGATAGCTTTTAGGAAATTTCAGGGGTTTTAGAGTTTTTTTGGGTTTTAGGGTTTTTTGAGTTTTTAGTGGTTTTAAGATTTTTTAGAGTTTTTTAACATTTTTAGGGGTGTTGAGGGTTTTTTTAAGTTTTTAATAATTGTTTATGTTTTTATGGGTTTTTAGATTTTTTTATATTTTCATTGATTTTTAGGGGTATTTTATAATTTTTATGGGTTTTAGGGTTTTTTCAGGTTTTTAGGGGTTTTCATGGGCTTTTAGAGTTTTTAGAGATTTTGGGGTTATTTTGGGTTTTTGGATTTTTTTTGGATTTTTGGGGTTTTTAAGGTTTTTAGAGTTTTTACCGTTTTTTGGTGTTCTAAGGGGTTCTATAGTTTTTAGTTCTTTTTTAGGGTTTTTTTGTTTTAGGGTTTTTAAAGGTTTTCGGGTTTTTATGGTTTTAAGGGTTTTGGGTTTTTGTGGTTTTCAAGGGTTTTAGGGTTTTTATGTTTTTTAGGGTTTTTTACATTTTAATGGATTTTTAGAGGTTTTTTAGGATTTTTATGGTGTTTTTGGGTTTTAAGGATTTTGAGGTATTTTAAGGGGCTTTTAGGAGTTTTGGGGTTTTTAGGTTTTTTTTAGATTATTTGGGTATTTAAAGTTTTTTAGATTTTTTAACGTTTTTAGGGTTTTAAGGGTTTTTAGAGTTTTTAGTGGTTTTGTGGGGTTTTAGGGATTTTTAGGGTTTTTAAAGGTTTTTTGGGGTTTTATGGTTTTTTGTGGGTTTTCAGGCTTTTTAGGGTTTTTCAGGGTTTTATGGTCTTTGGGGGGTTTTATGGATTTTTTGCGTTTTTTAGGGCTTCAAGGATTTTTAAAGTTTTTTTACATTTTAAAGGGCTTTTATGGTTTTTAGTGGTTTTTTGGGTTTTTATGTTTTTTAGGATATTTTAAGGTTTTTAGGGTTTTGTGGTTTCATGGGTTTTGGAGAGTTTTTACGATTTTTTACGTATTCATGGATTTTTAGGGTTTTTTATGATTTTTAAGGTTTTTGGTGTTTTAAAGGGTTTTTAGGGATATTGAGGGGTTTTAGGGTTTGCATGGTTTTTTAGGGTTTTTAGGGTCTTTTTTGGTTTTAGGTTTTTTCTTGAGTTTTTAGGATTTTAAAGGTATTTTAGAGTTTTCTAATGTTTTTATGGGGTTCAAGAGTTTTTAGAGTTTTTACTATTTTAGGGGTTTTATGGGTTTTTAGGATATTTAAATGTTTTTAGGTGTTTTATGGTTTTTAGGGGTATTTCAGGGTTTTTAGGGTTTTTTATGTTTTCATGGATTTTTAGGATATTTTTGGGTTTTGGTGGTTTTTTAGGGTTTTTATGGGTTTTTAGGGCTTTTAAGGTTTTTATAGGTTTTTATGGTTTTTAGTGGTTTTTCAGGGTTTTTATAGTTTTATACATTTTCATGGATTTTTAGGGGTCTTAAGATTTTTATGGGTTTTAGGGTTTTTTTTGGGTTTTTAGGGATTTTGATGGGTTTGGGGTTTTAATTGGTTTTTGGGTTTTTTGAAGGTTTTATGGTCTTTTCGATTTTTAGATTTTTTTTAGTTTTTATGGTTTTTTAGGTTTTTTATAGTTTCTTAACATTTTTAGGGGTTTAAGGTTTTTAGAGTTTTTAGTGGTTTTTATGGGGTTTTAAGGTTTTTTAAGGTGTTTAAGGGTTTTATGGTTTTTAGGTGTTTTTTAGGGTTTTTAGGTTTTTTACTTTTTCATTGATTTATTGGGGTTTTTTATGATTTTTAAAGTTTTAGCATTTTTAAAAGTTTTGGGGGCTTTTACAGTTTTTTCGGGGTTTTTTGGGTTTGTAGTATTTTTTTAAGGTTTTTAGGACTTTTTGGCCTTTTAGGGCATTTTTTTAGATTTTTAGGGGTTTTAATGTTTTTTTGAGTTTGTTAACGTTTTTAGGGGTATTCAGGATTTTTAGAGTTTCTAGTATTTTTTAGGATTTTTATTGGCATTTAGGGTTTTTTAAGGTTTTTCTGGGTTTTTTGGTTTTTTGGGGGTTTTCAATATTTTTAGAGTTTTTTACATTTTCTTGGATTTTTTGATGTTTTCTAGTATTTTTTTTTTGAGTTTTTTAGGGTTTTTAGGGGTTTTAGGGATTTTTATGGTTTTTAGGGGTTTTTCATGGTTTTTAGGGATTTTAAGGGTCTTTTTGGTTTTTTAGGGTTTTTAGGAGTTTTTTAGGGGTTTAAAGTTTCTTTGAGTTTTTTTAATGTTTTTATGGGCTTTATAGTTTTAAGGGTTTTTAAGGTTTTAAGGTTTTTAAAATATTTTTAGGGTTTTTTAAGTTTTCAAGGATTTTTAGGGGGTTTTTTATGTTTTTTGTGGTTTTTCAGGGTTTTCAGGGTTTTTAGTGATTTTGAGGGTTTTTAGGGTTTTTGAGTTTTTTGGGGGTTTTAAGGTTTTTTATCATTTTTATGGGTTTGAAGTGTTTTTAGAAATTTTAGTGGTTTTAAGGGTTTATATTTTTTTAGGGTTTTGGGGGGTTTTATGGTTTTTATGGGTTTTTAGGTTTTCATGGATTTTTTTTCTGTTTTTTTGGATTTTTATAGTTTTTTTTGTTTTTTAGGGGTTTTATGGTTTTTTGGGGTTTTGGGGGTTTGAGGGTTTTACAAGGAGTTCTAGGGGTTTTCTTGGTTTTTAGGGTCTTTTGGTTTTTAGGGTTTTTTGAGTATTTTAGGGTTTTAAAAATAAAATAGAGTTTTTTAATGTTTTATGGGTTTTAAGGGTTTTGAGAATTTTTAGTGTTTTTTAGTTTTTAGGGGGTTTTAGGTTTTTTAAGGTTTTAAGGGGGTTTTATGGTTTTCAGGGGTTTTTCAGGGTTTGTAGTGTTTTTTATGTTTTCATGGATGTTTAGGTTTTTTAGGGTTTTTAGAGATTTTTTTTTGGGGGGGGGGGGGTTAGGGGTTTTCATAGGTTTTACGGAATTTTTGGGGGTTTAGTGTATTTTTGAGTTTTTTCTGGTTTTTATGGTTTTTTAGAGTTTTTAACATGTTTAGGGGTTTAAAGGGGTTCTAGAGTTTTTAGTGGTTTTTAGGGTTTTATGAGTTTTTGGGGTTTTTAAGGTTTTTGGGGGTTTTGTGGTTTTAGGGATTTTTCATGGTTTGTAGGGTTTTTTATGTTTTCATGGATATTTATGGGTTTTAGGTTTTTTATGATTTTTAGTGCTTTTAGGGTTTCTACGGATTTTGAGGGATTTTAGGGTTTTTTGAGGTATTTTTAGGGGGTTTTAGGGTTTTTAGGGTCTTTTTGGATTTTAGGTCTTTTTATTTTTTTAGGGGTTTAAGATTTTTTACAGTATTTTAACATATATAGGAGTTTTAAGGGGTTTTAGAGTTTTTAGTGGTTTTAGGGTTTTTATGGGGTTTTAGGGTTTTTTAGAGTTTTTGGGGATTTTGATGGTTTTTTGGTTTTTTCTTGGGTTTTTAGGATTTTTAAGGGTTTTTTTGAGCTTTTTAGGGTTCTTAGAGTCTTTTATAATTCTTTAACATTTTTTGGGATTTTAAGGGTTTTAGTGATATGGATGAGATTCAGGCCAAGGAGAATAATTTTGGGCTTGATAAAAATTTCAAGCCCAATTGTTGTTCGTATTGGACCAGCCCGCACTTCATGATGTCCAACACTATGGTGGGCCACAACACACTTATTTGGGGCCCAAAATCACTTATCCACATGGTAATGGGTGGAAATTCGTAGCAGCACATTAATGAGGAGAGAGAAGGTGGAAAAAATTATCATTAAGAGAGAATCCCGCTACTTTAGCTAGTGGGGTCATTAAATGTCTTGGGAAAGTGTTGTTTTATTCTTTTTATGAGTCTTTTGGGTTCCCCATGCCTTGTAACTTGATTTGGGGCATTTTCCTTTTTTAATTTTTTCTTTATAATGTATTTTCATCCCTTTGTAATGGAATTTTTTGAATTGGATGAATTTGTGAAGCTTGTTGTGCATTCTTCTAGCTTTAGCCTCTTCCATTTTCCCAGAATTTGTGGTGCTTCTCCATTGCTGGTGACGTGGTCTTTAAGTGTCGAGAAACCATGTCGGGTGGCATTACCTTTAATCCTTGGTCGATTCGGCTACATTGCGTTGGTCTCTTCGCTTACTCGTTTTGAGGTTTCTAGCGACGCATTAGTTAGTATCAGAGCCGCAGTTCCTACAAGTAAGTTCTATCGCATCCTTCTTGTTACTCTCTATCATGACTCGCAATAGCGGATCTTCTACTCCGCCTGTTCCATGAGAAATAGCTAACGCACAACTACAATCGCAAATTACTCAAATCGGTGAGCAACTTAGTTAACTATTGAGAGTGCGGCGACCTGACTCCCCTCTACTGCAGCGACATCCCCGACGTCCATCACCACATAATAGGAGCAATCCAGCACCATTTTATGAAGATCGTGCAAATGGTGATGATTCCAGTGATTCAGAGGTGGATATGCGAAGAAGAAGAGATGATGAAGATATTGAAAGAGGGTTGAAGATTGACATTCCAGATTTTTATGGGAGTATGAATCCGGATGATTTTTTGGATTGGATGCGGGAAATTGAATAGTTCTTCGAATTTAAGAATTGTTCTGATCAGAAGAAGTGCAAGTTAGCCATTCTTAAATTTAAAGATTATGCATCTCTTTGGTGGAAAATCTGAAGAAACAACGGGAACATGATGAAAAAGGCAAAATAACCTCATGGGAGAAGTTGAAAAGGCTTTTGAGGAGACGATTTCTGCCCGAGAATTATAAGCAAGAGCTTTATTTCTGAATGCATAGCCTGTGACAAGGAGAGTATATTTGGGAGTTTGATCGTTTATTGATGCGAAGTGATGTTCCAAAATATAAAGAGCAAAAAATTGCAAGATTTTTGGGTGGATTAAATGAAGAAATTGCACATTTAGTGGAGTTGCAACCATTCTGCTCACTTGATGATGTTTGCAAGCTCGCGATCAAGGTGGAAAAGCAAAAGCAGACCTCAAAGGCACCAGCGCTCAAAAACTACAATAGAGGTACAAATTTTTATAAAGGCATTTCTTCTAATAAATCTGGTGTTGGTGAGAAGGAATTTGGAGGGAACAAGATGCTGGATAAAGGGAAAGATAAGTCTATGGAACAACCAAAAGGGAAGTCCAACTCCTTTGAACATGGGAATCAAAAGTGTTTCAAATGCCATGGGTATGGTCATTTTCAGGCCAATTGCCCAAAAAAATGAATTATTACTATTAAGAAGATTGAAGAGATTGAATAGGCAATCAAAGAGGATGAACATGATGGTGAAGAGTCTGAAAATGAGGAACATGTTGTGGAAGAAGCTGATGTGGGAAACATGCTGGTGCTAAGAAGAGTTTTGCAAGCTCAAATCTGCCGGGAAGAAGATCAAAGAGAAAACTTGTTCCATACTCGATGCACCATTAATCAGTGGGTATGCATGGTGATTATTGATAGTGGGAGCTGTATAAATGTGGGTTCAATAACACTAGTGGATAAATTGAAGCTTCCAACTCAGAATCATCCTTACTCATATAAATTGCAATGGTTGAACAATAGGAGCACGATACAAGTCAACAAACATGTTCTAATTTCATTCTCCATTGGTAAGAACTATGCTGATGAAGTATTGTGTGATGTTATTCCTATGGATGCTTGTCACTTATTGTTTGGAAGGTCTTGGCAGTTTGATAGGGAAGTGAAATATGATGGGAGGAATAACACATTTTCTTTTCGATGTAGGGAAAAGAACATCACACTTTCCCCTTTGAAGTTGTCCCAAACTCTTCAAGAAAATTATGTTCTGGAAGTTCCCAAAGATAGTCTCTTTATCAACAAAGCTCAAGTGGAGAAATCCATAAATAAGAAAAAGATATTTTTTGCTTTATTGATGATGGAAAAGTCATTCCATGAGGAGAAGATTCATCCACATCTGTTATCTCATTCCTTAATTGGGGAATATCATGATGTTTTTCCTAATGATCTTCCAGTAGGATTACCACTATTTAGAGGCATTGAACACCAGATTGATCTTGTATCGGGTGCACAATTGCCAAATAAACTAGCATATCGGTGTAATCCTGGAGAATCAAGGGAATTGCTGAAGCAAGTAAACGAGTTTATGGATCGAGGCTTTATAAGGCCAAGCATAAGCCCGTGTTCTGTTCCTGCATTATTGGTGCCGAAGAAAGATGGTACGTATCACATGTGCATTGATAGTGGAGCTATCAATAATATTACCATCAAATACTGGTATCCCATTCCACAACTCGATGATATGCTTGATGAATTACATGGTTCATCAATCTTTTCAAAGGTTGATCTTCATAGTGGATACCACCAGATTCGAATGAAGGAAGAGGATGAGTGGAAAACGGCCTTCAAAACTAGAGGCGGATTGTTTGAGTGGTTGGTCATTCCATTCGACCTATCAAATGCTCCTAGCACATTTATGCGACTCATGAATGAAGTTCTAAAACCATTCATTGGTAAATTTGTGGTTGTTTATTTGGATGATATTTTGATTTACATCAAGGATGTGGAGAGCCATATCGATCATCTTCGGTGGGTATTTGATGTTCTACGGAAACAAAATCTAGACGGAAAGATGAAAAAATGCGAGTTCTTTGCAACAAAAGTGGTGTTTCTGGGATATGTGGTAACCAAAGAAGGAATCATGGTGGATGAATCAAAAGTGGAAGTAATCAAGTCCTGACCCCAACCAGAATCCATCACAGAAGTAAGAAGTTTCCATGGTTTGGCATCTTTTTATCGTCACTTTGTTTCCAATTTCAGCACTATCATGGTACCTATCACTGAATTCTTGAAAAGGGTGAAATTTAAGTGGTCAAAGGCATCAAATGAATCATTTTAAATCCTTAAGAAAAGGTTGCGTGAAGCACAAGTTTTGGCATTGTCTGATTTTGATCAAGTCTTTGAAGTGGAATGTGATGCAAGTGGAGTTGGGATATGCGCTATCATCATCCAAATCAAGCATCCTATTGCATATTTCAGTGAAAAACTGAATGATTCAAGGAGAAATTATAGCACCTATGATAAGGAATTTTATGCGGTTATAAGAGCCCAGATCATTGGTCTCATTTTTTGAGACCGAAGCAATTTGGTCTTCATTCTGACCATCAGGCATTGAGGATTATCAATGGTCAACACAAGCTGAGTTCAAGGCATGCAAAGTGGGTGGAATTCTTACAATCATTCTCATTTGTGTCAAAATACAAGAAGGGGCAAGATAATCAGGTGGCAGATGTTTTATCTCGAAGGTATGCATTACTTACAAATCTAGATAATTGAATTCTTGGATTTCAGCTTATGAGAGAAGATTATCAGCATGATATGGAGTTTAATTCTATTTTAATCCAATGTCAAGATGGATTTTTGGAGGAGTATTCTGTAAATGATGGGTTTCTCTTTAAGAGAAACAAGTTGGGTGCTCCAAAGGGTATTTACAGGGACTTGCTGGTCATTTTGGCATCCATAAAACCTTGGAGATACTAAAGGAGCATTTCTACTGGCCGAAGATGCAATCAGATGTCCAAGAAATTCTTTTGAGATGCGGAACATGTCAAAGAGCGAAGAGTCATTTCAAGCCTGGTTTATACACTCTGTTACCTATTCCGGAGCAGCCATGGGAAGATCTCAGCATGGATTTCATTATGGCTTTACCAAAGACTCAGCAAGATAAAGATTCCATAATGGTTGTTGTTGATCGATTTTCTAAGATGGCTCATTTCATACCTTTTCATAAGACTGAAGATGCGATGAAAGTGGTAGAATTGTTTTTCAAAGAGATTGTTCGCCTTCATGGAATTCCTCGCAGCATTGTTTCAGATAGAGACACAAATTTCTCAGCAATTTTTGGAGGACATTATGGGGGAAATTCGGTACAAAACTCCTTTTCAGCAAATCCCATCACCCTCAAACGGATGGGAAAACATAAGCTACGAATCGTACATTGGGCACTATTCTGAGAACATTGGTGAATAAGAGCATGAGAGATTGGGATTTTCAACTGGCCCAAGAAGAATTTGCATACAATAGATCTCTGAGTGCTACCACTAGGAATTCTCCATTCGAAGTGGTTTGTGGAATCAATCCAATCACTCCTATAGAATTGTGCTCTTTGCCTCTTGATTTTCAGGTGAATATTAATGCGGAGGAGAAGAAAAAGCAGATGAAGAAGCTTCATGAATCTATTCGTTGTCAAATAGAGAAGTCTAATGAAGCATACAAGAGGCAAGAAAAAAAGCATTGGAAGTAGACTATTTTCCAACCTGGAGACAAAGTGTGGATTCACCTTCACAAGAAGAGATTCCCATCCAAAAGGAAGTGTAAGTTTGCACCACGAGCTGAAGGTCCATTCAAAGTGCTTGAATGAGTGGGAAACAATGCCTAAAAAATTGATTTACCAGATGATTTTGGTGGCGTTTCTGCAACGTTCAACATTGGGGACTTATCTCCTTACATTGAAGAAGAAGATGTCATGGATTTGAGGGAAAATCCTCTTCAACCAGGGGGAATGATATGAATCAAATTCAACCCAAGGAGAATAATTTTGGGCTTGATAAAAATTTCAAGCCTAATTGTTGTTCAAATTGGACCAACCTCTACTTCTTTAATTCCAACACTATAGTTGGCCACAACACACTTATTTGGGGCCCAAAATCAGTTATCCACATGGAAATGGGTGGAAATTCGTAGCAGTACATTAATGAGGAGAGAGAATGTGGAGAAAAGTACCATTAAGAGAGAATCCCACTACTTTAGCTAGTGGGTCACTAAATGGCTTGGGAAAGTGTTGTTTTATGATTTTTATGTGCATTTTGGGTTTCCCATGCCTTGTAAATCGAATTGGGGCACTTTCCTTTCTTAATTTTGCCTTTATAATGTATTTTCATCAATTAGTAATGGAAGTTTTTGAAATGGACGAATTTGTGAAGCTTGTTGTGCATTCTTCTAGCTTTAGCCCCTTCCCTTTGCCCAGAATTAGTGGTGCATCTCCATTGCTGGTGATGTGATCTTTAAGCATGGAGAAACCTTGGCGGGTGGCATTGTCTTTAAGCCTTGGTCGATTTGGTACATTATGTTGGTCCTCTCAACTTACTCATTTTGAGATTTCCGGTGACGCATCATTTAGAGTTTTTAGTCGATTTTTAGGGGTTTATGCGTTGTTGGGGTTTTTAAGGTTTTTAGGTGTATTTATGGTTTTCAGGGTTTTTTACGTTTTCATTCATTTTTGTGGGTTTTTTGGGGGGTTTTTGGTTTTACAGTTTTTATGGTTTTATGAAATTTAAGGGGTTTTATTGTTTTTCTAGGTTTTTAGGTCATTTATGTTTTTAGGGTTTTTTTTTTGACTTTTTAGGATTAAAAAAATTTATTCTTTTAATGTTTTTAGTTTTTTAATGGCTTTTTAGATTTTTTTGTGGGTTTTTATGGATTTTTAGTGTTTTTAAGGTATTTAGGGTTTTTTTTGGGGGGGGGGGGTTAGTGTTTTTACGTTGTCATTGGTTTTTATGGGTTTATTAGGTTTTTTATGTTTTTTAGGTTTTTAGGGTTTTTAGTGATTCTTTTGGTTTTGTAGAATTTTTCAGGGGTTTTTGGGTCCTTTTGTGTTTTTAGTTTGTTTTTTTGAGTTTTTTAGAGTTTTCAGAGGGTTTTAACGTTTTTAGGCGTCTTGATGGTTTCTAGAATTTTTAGTGGTTTTTTAGGGTTTTAAATATTTTTGTTGTTTTTTTTATTTTCATGTGCTTGTCCGAGTCTTTAGGGTTTTTTACATTTTCATGGATTTTTAGGGTTTTTTAGGATTTTTATGGGTTCTAGGGGTTTTAGGATTTTTAGGAAATTTCAGGGGTTTTTAAGGTTTTTTCAGGGTTTTTAGGGTCTTTTGGGTTTTAGGGTTTTTTGTAGTTTTTAGGATTTTTAAGGTTTTTAAGCGTTTTTGAACAATTTTAGGGGTTTAAAGGGATTTTAAAGTTTTTAGTGGTATTTTATAGATTTTAGGGTTTTATGGTTTTTAGGTTTTTTTGTGATTTTGAGGGTTTTTATGAGTTTCTTAAAATTTTGGGGGGTTTAAATGGGTTTTAGAGTTTTTAGTAGTTTCTTAGTGTTTTTATCATATTTTAAGGTTTTTAGGGGTTTTTATGGTTTTCGTGGGTTTTTGAAATTTTCATATTTTTAGGGTTTTTTTCAATTTTTTTTATTTTTAGGGTTTTTATAGTTTTAGTGGTTTTTAGGGTTTTTAGGGTTTTGAGGGGTTTTTAGAGTTTTTAGGGGTTTTAGGCTTATAAGGATCATTTTGGAGTTTTAGGCTTGTTTGAGTTTTTTAGGGTTTTTAAGGTTTCTAGAGTTTTTTGACGTTTTTTGTGGTTTTAAGGGTTTTTAGAGTTTTTAGTACTTTTGTTTGGTTTTTATGGGTTTTTAAGGTTTTTAGGGGGTTTATGGTTTTCTGGGTTTTTTTCGGGGCTTTAGTGTTTTTTATGTTTTCATGGATTTTTCATGGTTATTTATGATTTTTATGGGTTTTCAAGTTTTTTAGTGGTTTTAGGGATTTTGAGGGATTTTAGGGTTTTTTTCAGGTTTTTATAGGTTTTTGGGTTTTTAAGGGTTTTAGGGTCTTTTGGGTTTTTAGTGTTTTTTTTTGTTTTTAAGTGATGAGGATCATGGCACGAATGGTCATCGAGGTGTTGGAAGCGGTCTTGATGAGGAGGGTGGAAGCCGGATGATTCCACAAGACCCGCTGCGAGGAATTGGCAGCCCAATGACAAGGGAGTGGACCAAGAGAATAAAGGAGGCATTAAATGGGTTAATCTTGCAATTCCAAGAGGAGGCCCAACACCCTTGCTTGGGGGAAGCATCTGGGCCTATAATTACATTAATTAAGGCCCAAACATGCTTTTAAAAACCCAATCCAATGTGTGCTACGAATTTCAAGCCCACCCCACCATGGAATCTTCAAAGTCAAAAGTGGTGGGCCAGTTTTCTTTACTTTCCAAAAAGGATGTGCTACTTGTCTCCTAAAGTCATGGGCATGTGCCAAAATTGTCAAAAGTGACATGTTGGCTTTTTGACTTGAGGAAACTAGGTGTTAGAATTTTGTATCAATCCTTGGCTATAAATAAACACCCCCATGTACTCTTTGGACATCATGAATGAAGGTAATGTTATTATGGTGAGTTTTGCTTGCAACCTTTGTGTTCTTGCTTAATTCTTGACTTATCAAAGGATTGGTCATCCTTTGTGGCGTCTTGTGGCTAGAGTTCTTAGAGACAAGTTCTCTTTGGGTTCTACCTTGACTAATTCCCTCTTCCTTCTATTTATCACTATCCGCACACCACATTCCCTTGTTTTCTTGCGGCGATCCGGGTGCACAACGCGCGAACATTGTACAAGGTTCCTAGGACACTTCCTAGCGGGTCTTGCACTGCGCATCATTTGGTATCAGAGCCCATTTGCAAGAAATCAGGTTCCTTCTTTCTTATCCCTTCTTCCATTTCATTTCTCTTCGAATCGGGCCGACATCAATTCTGGTCCAATTCCTCCTTCACCTACAGACGTCATTTCTTCATCATTTCGGACGTATAGCATGTCATTATTGCAGTTGAGAAGATGATCTTTCCTTCCCATTTGGAATCATAAAAATCAAAGCCATATATCGTGAGATACAGTGGGTTCAAATTTTGTAAAAAAATCTGCAATTTCAAAACCCCGCAACTCACACTTTGATACCATTTTGTGTTACAAATTACTACTTCTCCTGCATTTAAATATTGAAATATTCATCTTGTTTCTACTACATTTATTCAAAAAAAAGAGCCCAAAAAAAATCAAAAAAAAAAATTAAGGCTCAAAAAAAAATTGCAACATTTTGAATTCTACGTCCCATTTTCATTCTTCTTCATCCCTTTTCATTCACTTCAAATATTTTCTATCTTGAATCCATTTTTGAATTTTATCTTTGAATTCTAGTTCGGGATTGCCACATTTCAACGATCCTTTAGATTTGTTGAAATTGGGTAAGAACGCTATAGGAAGAAAGTTGAGTGGTAAAAGGCAAGAGTGTTATATTTTGATAAAAGCCGAAATTGAGTGAAACACGAGCGAACAAATTATTTTGAGTGTAAACAAGTGAGGGAGTGTGTGAGGTCCATTTTCCTTTCCCTTTCATTTTTCTCACAGGATACCTAAATGGCGGAGTCGAGTAACACCAATGAAGCAGACATCAAGTTGTTTATGAGGGCTGTACAAGAACAATTCCAAAGGTTGAATGCAAGGATGGATGAATTGCAATCCCCTTCCAATTCTAGAGCACCACCAAGGAGGCGGGTTGTTGAAGAAGAGGAAGAGTTTTCTGATCTCCATGAGTCACCAATCCGAAGAAATCAACCACCGTGGAGGCAAGCGGATGATCTTAGAGGAGTAAAGTTGAGGATCCCTTCATTCCAAGGTAAGAATGATCTCGAAACATATTTGGAATGGGAAAGAAAGGTTGAACATGTTTTTGGTTGTCACACACATTCGGAGGAAAAAAAACTGAAGTTGGCGGCCGTGGAATTCACCGACTATGCGAGTATTTGGTGGGACCAACTACAAGTGAGTCGACGACGAAGTGGAGAAAGACCCATCCGCACTTGGGAGGAGATGAAAGTGGTAATGCGTAAGAGGTTCATTTCTAGCCACTATTATCGTGATTTGTTCCTCAAGTTGCAGGGTTTGAAACAAGGGTCCATGAGTGTTGAGGAGTACCATAAAGAGATGGAGATCATCATGATTCGGGAAAATATTGAAGAGGATCGAGAGGCCACCATGGCAAGGTTTGTGAATGGGCTCAACTATGACAATCGAGACATAGTGGACATGCACCACTACTTGGACATGGATGATCTACTACACATGGCTACCAAAACGGAGAGGCAAGTAAAGGAAAGAAGGATGCGCAATACATCTTATGGTAAGGATTCTAAACCTTCATTCAAGTTTAAGGATTCCAAACCACAAGAGCATGTAAGGGAACACAAAACTTATTCGAAGGAGTTGCCCAAACCAAAACCATTCTTTCTGGAATCCAAAGGTAAAATGGAGGGTAAGGTTGTTTCCAAATCACGAGATATCAAATGTTTTAAATGTCAAGGATTTGGACATATTGCCTCACAATTCCCAAACAAGAGAACAATGATTATTTTGGATGATGGAGATGTTCTTAGTGCTAGCTCAAGTGAAGATGAAATGCCATCACTTGAGGATGATTCGGAGGTGAAAGTAGAAAGTCCCGTACATGGAGAAATGCTTGTGGAAAGGCGTGCTTTGAGTGCTCAACCCGAAGGAGAACATGATCAAGAGAAAAGGGAGCACATTTTTCATACTAGATGCCTCGTCAAAGATAAGGTATGTAGTATGATTATTGATGGGGGTAGTTGTACAAACGTAGCAAGTGGTTTGATGGTTGATAAATTGGGATTGGCTACGACTAGACATCCTAGGCCTTATATATTGCAATGGTTAAATAATAGCGGGGATGTCAAAGTGACTAAGCAAGCACAAGTTCCATTTTCTATTGGGAAGTATGAAGACAAGGTGATGTGCGATGTTGTTCCAATGCATGCTAGTCATATCTTGTTAGGCAGGCCATGGCAATTTGATAGGAGGGTCACACATGATGGATACACCAACCACTATTCATTTGAGTACAATGGGAGGACGGTTATTCTTACACCATTGAGGCCTTTGCATGCTTATGAAGACCAAGTGAGGATTGAGAGAGATTGTGAGATGAGAGAAAAAGAAAAGAGAGAGAAAAATAGAGAGATTGAGAAGAGTGGAAAGATCAAGAGTGAAAAAGGAGTGATGAGTGAAATCAAAAGAAATGAGGGAAATAAAAGAGTTGAAAACAAGAGTGAAAATAAGAGTAAAAACAAGAGTGTTGAGGGAAAAGTGAGTCTATTTTATGGAAAAAGAGAGATAGAGAGAGCTTTAGAGGGGGAGGAAACTCTCATGATTTTATGTAAGGGAGAATGTTTTACGTCTAACTCTCTTAACCCATCATTGCCTTCTAGTGTTGTGTCTCTTTTGCAGGAATTTGGTGACGTGTTTCCGGAGGAAATTCCCGATGGCTTACCTCCCTTGCGGGGTATCGAGCACCACATCGACTTCCTCCCAGGAGAAACACTTCCCAATCGACCGGCCTATCGGGCTAACCCGGAGGAGACTCGAGAAATCCAACGACAAGTGGAAGAATTTCTAAGGAAGGGATTTGTCCGAGAGAGTTTGAGTCCTTGTGCGGTGCCGGTAATTCTTGTCCCAAAAAAAGATGGTAAGTGGAGAATGTGTGTTGATTGTCGAGCTATCAACAAAATCACGGTAAAGTACCGCTATCCCATACCTCGTTTGGATGATATGCTTGATGAACTCCATGGTGCATCTTTGTTCACTAAAATTGACCTAAGTAGTGGATACCATCAAATTAGAATGAAAGAGGGAGATGAATGGAAAACTGCATTTAAAACTAAGTTTGGGTTGTATGAATGGCTAGTTATGCCTTTTGGGCTAACTAACGCCCCGAGTACATTCATGAACTTAATGAATCATGTTTTCCGTCCATTCATTGGGAAATTTGTGGTTGTTTATTTTGATGACATCCTTGTCTATTCTAAGAGTCCAGATGAACATCATGGGCATTTGAAACATGTTTTTGAGACTCTTAGGAAAAATAGGTTGTTTGCCAATGTGGAAAAATGTACATTTTGTTTAAATTCGGTTGTTTTCCTTGGTTTTGTGGTAGGGGCTGATGGCATGAGGGTTGATGAAGAGAAGGTGGAGGTAATTCGGGAATGGCCAACACCAAAGAATGTCAATGAGGTGAGGAGCTTCCATGGACTTGCGAGTTTTTACCGAAGGTTTGTGAGGGACTTTTCAACCATTGCGGCACCATTGAATGAGTTGGTCAAGAAAGGAGTGAGCTTTAAGTGGGGAAAAGCGCAAGAAGATGCCTTCTCCACACTCAAAGGTAAGTTGACAAATTCACCTCTCTTAATTCTGCCCGACTTTTCTAAAGTTTTTGAGGTGGAGTGTGATGCCTCTGGAATAGGAATTGGGGCTGTTCTAATGCAATACTCTAAGCCTATTGCTTACTTTAGTGAGAAGCTTAATGGGGCTGCATTGAACTACTCTACCTATGACAAGGAATTATATGCCCTCAAAAGAACTTTAGAAAATTGGCAGCATTACTTATGGCCAAGGGAATTTGTGATTCATTCGGATCATGAAAGCCTAAAATTTCTTAAGTAACAAGGAAAGTTGAATAGGAGGCATGCAAGATGGCTTGAATTTATTGAAACATTTCCTTATGTTATTAAGCATAAGCAAGGAAAAGAAAACGTTGTTGCTGATGCTTTATCTAGGAGGTACTCTCTTATCACTTCTATGCATGCTAAAATACTTGGTTTTGAAATGTTGAAAAGCATGTATGAGAATGATGGTGATTTTTATGAAATTTGGAAGTTGTGTGAAAAACATGGGAAAAATGATTTTTACAAACATGATGGATTTCTTTTTCGAAAAAATAAATTGTGTGTTCCATCTTGTTCCATGCGTGAATTGCTTGTTAGAGAAACTCATGGAGGTGGATTAATGGGGCATTTTGGGGTTAAGAAAACTTTGGCATTGTTGTGTGAACATTTTTATTGGCCTCACATGCGTAGAGATGTGGTTAGTATTTGTGGAAATTGTCATGTATGCAAACATGCAAAGTCCAAAGTGCATCCACATGGCTTATACATCCCTTTGCCTGTTGCTTCTCATCCTTGGGTTGACATTTCAATGGACTTTGTTCTCGGCTTGACAAGATCACAATCAGGGAAGGATAGCATCTTTGTGGTGGTGGACAGATTTAGTAAAATGGCACATTTTATTTCATGTTCTAAAACCAATGATGCAACTCATATCGCTGATCTATTTTTCATGGAAATTGTTAGATTGCATGGCTTACCCAAGAGCATTGTGAGTGATAGGGATTTCAAATTCCTTAGTCACTTCTGGAGGACATTGTGGAACAAACTTGGAACCAAGCTTTTGTTCTCCACCACTGCACACCCACAAACAGATGGTCAAACTGAGGTGGTCAATAGAACACTTTCCACACTGTTACGTGCCATCCTTAGAAAAAATTTGAAACATCGGGAAAGATGCTTGCCTCACATTGAGTTTGCTTATAATCGAGCGGTTCACTCAACTACTAATGCTTCACCATTTGAAGTTGTGTATGGTTTTAACCCATTGACTCCACTTGATATTTTACCTTTGCCTACTAATCAATTTTCTAATCTTGAAGGTAAAAAAAAGGCAAAGTTTGTGCAGGAATTTCATGCAAAGGTAAAGGCCAACATTGAGCGGAAGAATGAACAAGTGGCGAAACATGCCAACAAAGCTCGGCGGAAAATGGTGTTTCAATCCGGGGATTGGGTGTGGGTACACTTGAGGAAAGAGAGGTTCCCGGAGCAAAGAAAATCAAAACTTCATCCATGGGGAGATGGACCTTTCCTATTCTTAGAGAAGATCAATGATAATGCCTATAAGATTGAGTTACCCGACACGTATGGGAATGTTAGTTCCACCTTTAATGTTGCTGATCTTTCTCCCTTTGAATTTTTAGATTCGAGGACGAATCCTTTTGAGGAGGGAGGAGATGATGAGGATCATGGCACGAATGGTCATCGAGGTGTTGGAGGCAGTCTTGATGAGGAGGGTGGAAGCCGTATGATTCCACAAGACCCGCTGCGAGGAATTGGCGGCCCAATGATAAGGGAGCGGACCAAGAGAATGAAGGAGACCTTAAATGGGTTAATCTTGCAATTCCAAGAGGAGGCCCAACACCCTTGCTTGGGGGAAGCATCCGGGCCTATAATTACATTAATTAAGGCCCAAACATGCTTTTAAAAACCCAATCCAATGTGTGCTACGAATTTCAAGCCCACCCCACCATGGAATCTTCAAAGTCAAAAGTGGTGGGCTAGTTTTCTTTACTTTCCAAAAAGGATGTGCTACTTGTCTCCTAAAGTCATGGGCATGTGCCAAAATTGTCAAAAAGTGACATGTAGGCTTTTTGACTTGAGGAAACTAGGTGTTAGAATTTTGTATCAATCCTTGGCTATAAATAGACACCCCATGTACTCTTTGGACATCATGAATGAAGGTAATGTTATTATGGTGAGTTTTGCTTGCAACCTTTGTGTTCTTGCTTAATTATTGACTTATCAAAGGATTGGTCATCCTTTGTGGTGTCTTGTGGCTAGAGTTCTTAGAGATAAGTTCTCTTTGGGTTCTACCTTGACTAATTCCCTCTTCCTTCTATTTATCACTATCCGCACACCACATTCCCTTGTTTTCTTGCGGTGATCCGGGTGCACAACGCGCGAACATTGTACAAGGTTCCTAGGACACTTCCTAGCGGGTCTTGCACCGCGCATCATTAAGGGTTTTAAGGGTTTTTAGAGTTTTTTAACGTTTTTAGAGTTTTTTGTGGTTTTTAGGAGTTCTATGTGTTTTTAGGAATTTTTAAGGGTATTAGGAGTCTTTATGGTTTTCATGGGTTTTTTAGGGTTTTTAGGTTTTTTACGTTTTCATGGATTTTTAGTTGTTTTAGGATTTTTATATTTTTCGGGTTTTTTATGTATTTTATAAGTGTTGATGGGTTTTAGGGGTTTTTTCTAGGTTATTTTTGGGTTTTTAGGGTTTTTATGGTCTTTTGGGTTTTATAGATTTTCTGAGTTTTTAAGCCTTTTAAGGTTTTTTAGAGTTTTTTAACATTTTTAGGGGTTTAAAGGGTTTTTATAGTTTTAGTGGTTTTTAGGGTTTTTATGGGTTTTAATGGTTTTTATGGTTTTTTATGGTCTTTAGGGGTTTTTCATGGTTTTTAGGATTTTTTTAACGTTTTTATCGATTTTAGGTGTTATTTAAGATTTTTATGGTTTGTAGAGTTTTAGGGTTTTTAAAAATTTTGATGGTTTGTAGGGGTTTTTAGGGGGTTTTAGAGTTTTTGGGGGTTTTAAGGGGTTTTCGGGTCTTTTGGGGTTTTTGGGTAATTTTTGACTTTTTAGGGATTTTAAGGTTTTTTTGAGTTTATTAACATTTTTATGGGTTTTAAGAACTTTTAGAGTTTTTGGTGGTTTTTAGGGTTTTATGGGTTTTTAGGGGTTTTTATGCAATTTAGGTATTTTATGGTTTCCAGGGGTTTTTAGGGGTTTTTAGGGGTTTTTAGGTTTTCCTGTATTTTTAGGGGTTTTTAGGATTTTTATGGTTTTTAAGGTTTTTAGGAATTTTTAGGTTTTTAGGGTATTTTTGGGTTTCTAATATTTTTTAAAGTTTTTTTATGGGTTTAAGGTCTTTTAGGTTTTTTAGCGTTTTTATGTGTTTTAAGGGTTTTAGAGTTTTTAGTGGTTGTCTTGGGTTTTGATGGATTTTAATGTTTTTTTAAGGTTTTTAGGGTTTTTTTTATTTTCAAGGGCATTTTAGGGTTTTCTACATTTTCATGTATTTTTTATGGTTTTTTAGATTTTATGGTTTCTTAGTGGTTTTATAGGTTTCAAGGGTTTTCGGGGTTTTTATGTTTTCCTAGATTATTAGGGGATTTCTAGGATTTGTAAGGGTTTTTAGGGATTTTGAGGAGTTTTCAAGGGTTTTTAGGGATTTTGAGGAGTTTTCAAGGGTTTTGAGGGGCTTTCTGGGTTTTTAAGGGCATTTCGAGTTTTTAGGGTTCTTTTGGGTTTTTATGTTTCTTTTAATCTTTTCATGTTTTAAGGTTTTTTTAACATTTTTAGGGGTTTAAAGGGTTTTTTTTTGCTTTTTAGTGGTTTTTTGGGTTTTATGAATTTTTAGGGTTTTTAAGGCTTTTATGGGTTTTTATGGTTTTTCAGGGGTTTCCTGGGGGTTTTAGAGGTTTTTACTTTTTCATGGATTCTTAAGGGTATTTGGAGATTTTTATGGTATTTAGAGTTTTTTTAGGTTTTTAGGGATTTTAAGAGTTTTTTACGGGTTTTTAGGGTTTTTCATGGTTTTAGGGTCTTTTTTGTGCTTTTAGGGTTTTTTTGAGTTCTTATGGTTTTAAGGGTTCTTATAGTATTTTAACATTTTAAGGGGTTTTAAGGGTTTTTAGAGTTTTTTATGGGTTTTTAGGGTTTTTATGGGATTTTTTTGTTTTTTATGGTTTTAGGAGTTTTTATGGCTTTCAAGGGTTTTTTAGGGTTTTTAGGGTTTTTTACATTTTCATGGTTTTTTGGGTTTTTATGGTTTTTATGATTTTTCAGAGTTTTCAGGGTTTTTATTTTGAGTTTTTTGTGTTTTTTTTGAGTTTTTTAGGGTTTTAAAGTTTTTTAGTGTTTTTAGGGGTTTAAAAGGATTTTAGAGTTTTTAGTGTTCTTTTAGGGTTTTGATGTGGTTTTAGGGTTTTTTAATGTTTTTTGGATTTTGTGTTTTTTAGAGATTTTTAGGGTTTTTAGGGTTTTTATCGGGTTTTAGGGGTTTTTAATGTTTTTATGGGTTTTATGGTTTTTAGATATTTTCATGTTTTTAGGGTTTTTTACACCTTCATATATTTTTAGGGGTTTTTTAGGATTTTTATGGTTTTTTAGGGTATTAGGGATTTTTAGGGTTTTTAGGGATCTTTAGATTTTTTTAAAGGTTTTCATGGTTTTTAGTATTTTCTTAAAGTTTCTTTGGGTTTGTAAAGGTTTTTTACCGTTTTTACCGTTTTTTAACAGTTTTAGCTTTTTTAAGGGTTGTTAGAGTTTTTAGTGGGTTTTAGGGTTATTATGGACTTTTAGGGTTTTTACATTTTCATTAATTTTTAGGGGTTTTAAGGATTTTTATGGTTTTTTGGGTTTTTAGGTTTCTTTGGGACTTTGAGTGGTTTTAGGGGTCTTCAACTATTTTAGGGGGGTTTTGGGTTTTTAGGGTTTTATTTTAATTTTTCTCTGGGTTTTAAGGGATTTTAGAGTTTTTTAACATTTTTAGGGGTTTTAAGGGTTTTTGGAGTCTTTAATTTTTTTTATGGGTTTTTATATTTTTTTAATGCTTTGGGTGTTTTTATGGGTTTCAATGGTTTTTTAGTGTTTTAAGGTTTTTACATTTTGATAGATTTTTTGGCGATTTTTAGGATTTTTTTGGTCTTTAGGGTTTTTTAGGGTTTTTATAGATTTTGAAGGTTTTTAGGTGTTTTCGGGGTTCTTTGGGTTTTTTTGGGTTTTTATGGGTTTTTCAGTTTTTATGGTTTTTAAGGTTTTTTAATGATTTTTAATGTTTATAGGGGTTTTAATAGTTTTTATTTTTTTAGTGGGTTTTTAGGGGTTTTATGGGTTTCTAGGATATTTTTATGGTTTTTAGGTGTTTTGATGGTTTTCAGGGTTTGTAGGGGTAATTAAATTTTCATGGATTGTTAGTTTTTTTTATTTTTAGGGTTTTTTGGGTTTTTTAGGGATTGTGGGTTTTTTAGGGTTTTCAGGGTTTTTAGGGATTTTCTGGGGGTTTTGGGGGTTTTAGGGTTTTATGGTATTTTTAGTTTTTTAGAGTTTTTAGGGTTTTATGTGTTTTTATAGTTTTCAGAGTTTTTTTTCTTTTTAAGGTTTTTTTAGGGTTTTTACATTTTCATGGATTGTTGGGGGTTTTTTGTATTTTTTTGGTTTTTAGGGTTTAAGGGGTTTTTCGGGTTTTTAATGGTTTTTATAGTTTTTAGGTTTTTAGGTTTTTTAGGGTTTTTAGGAGTTTTCAAGGTTTTATGGTCTTTTTGGGTTTTTAGTTTTTTTTTGATTTTTTAATGTTTTTAATGATTTTTAGTGTATTTTAACGTTTTTAGGGGTTTATAGGATTTTTAGAGTTTTAATGGTTTTTAGGGGTTCTCGGGGTTTTTTAAGTTTTTAAGGGTTTTTATAGTTTTTACATTTTCATCAATTTTTAGGGTGTTCCTAGGATTTGTATGGTTTTTGGTGTTTTGAGGGGTTTTTGAGATTTTTGGGGAGTTTAGGGTTTTTCAAGGGTTTTTAGGTGTTTTATGGTTTTTCAGAGTTTTTAGGGTCTTTTGGGGTTTTTAGGGTTTTTGAGTTTTTTGGGTTTTTAAGGTTCTTTAAAGTTTTTTGAACATTTTACAGGTTTTAATGGTTTTAGAGTTTTGAGTGGGTTTTTCGGTTTTTATGGGGTTTTATGACTTTTTATGGTTTTTAGGGGCCTTAATATTTATAAGGGTTTTAAAGTTTTTTACGAGTTCATGAATTTTTAGAGGTTTTTTAGGAATTTATAGTTTTAGAGAGTTTTTAGGGGTTTTAGGGATTTAGAGGGTTTTGAGGGTTTTGAGGGGTTTGTAGAGATTTTCAGTTTGTTTAAACATTTTTCAAGGTTTTTAGGGTCTTTTTGGGATTTCAGGGTTTTTTGAGTTTCTTAGGGTTTTTAAGGGTTTTTAGATGTTTTTAAAATTTTTAGGGGCCTTACGGGATTTTTGAGTTTTTAGTGGTTTTCTAAGGTTTTTATGGGTTTTGAGGGTTTTTAAGGTTTTTAAAGGGTTTCATGGTTTTCATGGTTTTTATGGTTTTTATGGTTTTTATGTTTTCTTGGATTTTTAGGTGTATTTTTGGATTTTTATTAATTTTGGGTTTTTCAGGATATTGAGGTTTCTCAGGGTTTTAGAAGGTTTTTAGGGTTATAGGGTTTTTCTAGATTTTTAGGGTCCCTTTGGGTTTTTGGGTTTTTTTGAGTTTTTTTTGTTATTAATTTTTTTTTATTGTTTTCTAACATTTTTATGGGTTTAAAGGGATTTAATATTTTTAGTGATTTTTTAGGGCTTTTATGTGGTTTTAGCGGGTTTTTTTGTTTCAAGGGGTTTTTGAGGGTTTTTAGGGTTTTTTACATTTTCATAGTTTTTAGGGGTTTTTAAAAATTTTATGGGTTTTAAACTCTAATGATTTTTTGGGATTTTGAGGTTTTTTAGGTTTTTCATGAGGTTTTTTGGATTTTAGGGGTTTTCAAGGTTATTAGTGCCTTTTGGGTTTTTCGGTCTTTTGGTGTATTAAGGTTTTTAGTGTTTTTAATGTTTTTAGGTTTTTTAAGAATTTTTAGAGTTATTAGAGATTTTAATGTTTTTATGGTTTTAATGTTTTTTGAAGATTTTTTGGGGGTTTTAATGGTTTTCAGGGGGTTTTAAGGGTTTTTAGGTTTTTTTACATTTTCATTAATTTTATGGGGTTTTTAGGAATTTTGTGATGTTTAGGGTTTTGGGGGTTTTAACGATTTTAAGGGTTTTGAGGGTTTTTCAGGAGTATTGTGGTTTAATGGTTTTTTAAGGTTTTTAGGGTTTTTTGTGATTTAGTGTCTTTTTTAGTTTTTAAGGGTTTTTTAGGTCTTTTAGAGTTTTTTATCATTTTTATGGGTTTTAAGGTTTTTAGAGTTTTTAGTGGTTTTAGGGGTTTTATTAGTATATAGGGTATTTTAAGGTTTTTAGGGGTTTTTATGACATTTCAGGGGTTTTCAGGGTTTTTAGTGTTTTTTATGTTTTCAAGGATTTTTAGTGTTTTTTAGTATTTTAAGGGTTTTTAGGGTTTTTAGGCTTTTGAGGGTTTTTATGGGTTTTTAGGGTTTCTAGTGCTTTTAGGGTATTTTTGGGTTTTTAAGTTTTTTTGAGGTTTTTAGTGTTTTTAATGTTTTTAGAGTTTTTTAACATTTTTTGGGGTTTTAAGGGTTTTTAAAGTGTTTATTGGTTTTTAGAGTTTTATGGGGTTTTAAGTTTTTTAAAGGTTTTAATGGGTTTCAGTGTTTTTTAGGGTTTTTAGGGCTTTTAAGTTTTCATGGATTTTTAGGTGTTTTTTAGAATTTTTACAGATTGTTGGATTTTTTTGGATTTTTAGGGGTTTTCTGGGTTTTTTGGGATTTTTAAGGCTTTTTAGGGTTTTTATGGCCTTTTTTGGTTTCTTTATGATTTTTTTTGTGTTTTAGTGTTTTCATAGTTTTTAATAGTTTTTAACGTTTTTAGGGGTTTTAAGGGGTTTAGAGTTTTCAGTGGTTTAGGGTTTTT
The DNA here is from genome assembly GCA_963277665.1 of Viscum album. Classification (NCBI taxonomy): domain Eukaryota; kingdom Viridiplantae; phylum Streptophyta; class Magnoliopsida; order Santalales; family Viscaceae; genus Viscum; species Viscum album. The sequence goes on along the minus strand of OY728156.1, from coordinate 1,771,918,140 downwards.
ATGGGTTTTAGGGTTTCTAAGGTTTTTAGAGGTTCTTATGGTTTTGAGTGTTTTTTCAGGGATTTTTATGATTTCATGGATTTTTAGGGATTTTTTTAGAATTTTTATAGTTTTAGGGGATTTTTTTGGTTTTTTGGGGTTTTTAGGGTTTTTAGGATCTTTTTGGGTTTTTTGTGTTTTTTTTAACTTTTTAGGGGGTTTAAGATTTTTAGAGTTTTTAAAAAAAATTTAGGGGTTTTAAGAGTTTTTAGAGTTTTTAGTGGATTTAGGGTTTTTATGGGTTTTTAGGTTTTTTAAAGGTTTTTTGGGATTTTTATGGTTTTAGGAGGTGTTTAGGGTTTTTAGAGTTTTTATGTTTTCATGGATTTTTAGGGTTTTTTATATTTTTTATAGTTTTTAGTTTTTTAGGATTTTTAAGGATTTTGAGGGGTTTTGTGGGTTTTTAGTGGGTTTTAGGGGTTTTTTAGGGTTTTAGGGTCTTTTTGGGTTTTTAGGGTTTTTTTGAGTTTTTTAGGGTTTTTCTAATTTTTTTAACATTTTTAGGGGCTTTAAGAGTATTTAGAGTTTTTAGGGGGTTTTAGGGTTTTTATGGGTTTTTAGAGTTTTAAGGTTTTCAAAGGTTTTTATTGTTTTTAGGCGTTTTTTGTTTTTAGGGGTTTTTACATTTTCATTGATTTTTGGGGGTTTTTTATAATTTTTATGGGTTTTAGGGTTTTTTTATGGTTTTTAGGGATTTTGACAGTTTTTAGGTTTTTTTATGAATTTATAGGGTTTTGGGGGTTTTAAGGTCTGTTTGATTTTTCAGGTTTTTTTGGAGTTTTTTAGGGTTTTATATTTTTTTAAAGTTTTTAATTTTTTTAGGAGTTTTAAGATGGGTTTTAGCATTTCTAGTTGTTTTTATTGTTTTTATGGGTTTTTAGTGGATTTTAGGGTTTTCAGGGTTTTTTCAGGGGTTTTAGGGTTTTTTACATTTTCATGGATTTTCAAGGGGTTTTTTTAGATTTTAAGTGTTTTTATGCTCTTTTTAGGTTTTTAGAGTTTTTTTAAATTTATTAGAGGTTTTAAATTTTTTTAGAGCTTTTTAATGTTGTAGGGGTTTAAAGGGTTTTTTGAGTTTTAGTGGGTTTTAATGGGGTTTTAGGGTTTTCAAGGTTTTTAGGGGGTTTTATGGTTTTTAGAGTTTTTTCAAGGTTTTTAGGGTTTTTTACATTTTCATTGATTTTTTAGGGTTTTTTAGGATTTTTGTGTGTTTTAGGGTTTTTAGGGTCATTTTGGATTTTTAAGGGTTTTTTGATTTTTTTAAAAGTTTTTTTAGAGTTTTTATTCATTTTTTGGGATTTTAAGGGGTTTTAGAGATTTTAGTGGTTTAGGGTTTTTATGAGGTTTTAGGTTTGAAATGTTTTTAGGGGTTTTGATGGTTTTCAGGTTTCCTATATGTTTTTATGTTTTCATGGATTTTTAGGGGTTTTTTTTGGTTTTTTAGGATTTTCAATCTTTTTTAGGGTTTTTGGGATTTTTAGGGTTTATTTGGGTTTTCAAAAGTTTTTATGATTTTTAGGATTTTTTAGGGGTTTAATGGTTTTTAGATTTGTTTATATTTTTTAGGGTTTTAAGTGTTTTTAGAGTTTTTAGTGGTTTTTATGGGTTTTTAGGTTTTTTAAGGGTTTTATGGGTTTTTGGGTTTTTGGGTTTTTTGAGGTTTTTAGGCATTTTATGGTTTTTATGGGTTTTAAGGGTTTTTAAGGTTTTTAGGGTTTTTTTAGGATTTTTATGGTTTTAGGGTTTTTATTGTTTTTAGGGATTTTGAGGGGTTTTAGGGTTTTTCATACCCTTTTAGGGGTTTTTAGAGTTTTTAGAGTGTTTGGGTTTTAGGTTTTTAAGTTTTTTAGGATTTAAAAGGTTTTTTAGAGTTTTTAAGGTTTTTAGAGTTTTTAGAGTTTTTACTGGCTTTTAGGGGATTTATGGGTTTCTATGGATTTTTGGGGGGTTTTGGTTTTTAGGGATTTTGGAGATTTTTAGGGTTTTCTACATTTTCATGGATTTTTAGGGATTTTGAATTTTTTTTGAGGTTTTAGGGTTTTAGGGGGTTTTCTGGGGTTTTTGGGTATTTTGGGGTTTTAGGGGTTTTTTTAGTTTTTAGGGGTTTTAGGGGTTTTTAGAGTTTTTTAAAGTTTTTAGACATTTTAAGGTTTTTTAGAGTTTTAGTGGGTTTTTAGGTTTTTTTAAGTTTTAATGGAATTTCAGGGGTTTTTTAGATTTTTTTTCATTTTTAGGCTATTCAGGGATTTTGAGGGGTTTTAGGGTTTTTTAGAGGTTTTTAGCATATTTAGGGTTTTGTAGGGTTTTTAGGGTTTTTTTATCTTTTAGTTTCTTTAATATTTTTTTGCATTTTTTAACATTTTTAGGGGTTTTTATATTTTTTAGTGGTTTTTAGTGTTTTTCGGTTTTTTTATGTTTTCATGGATTTTAGGGTTTTTACGGTTTTTGTGGATTTTAGGGATTTTGAGGGTTTCTAGTATTTGTTAGGTGTTTTTAGGGTTTTTAGGATTTTCAGGGTTTTTAGGGTCTTTTTGGGTTTTTAGGATTTTTTCATTTTTTATGGTTTTTAAGGTTTTTTAGAATTTCTCAACATTTTTAGAGGTTTTAAGGGTTTTAAGATTTTTTAGTGTTTTTTAGGGTTTTTATGGTTTTTTTGGTGTTTATGGTTTTTTTGGGTTATATGGTTTTAAGGGACTTTTCATTGATTTTGGGGTTTTTTTAAATTTTTCCTGAATTTTTGGGGTTTGTTTTTTAGTTTTTAGCGTTTTTAGGGTTTTTAGGGATTTTGAGGGTTTTTATGGATTTTAGGGGGGTTTAGGTTTTTAGGGTCTTTTGGGTTTTTAGGGTTTTTTGAGTTTTCAGTGGGTTTAAAGCTTTTTTTACAAGGCAATGTTTATTATTGTTTTTTTAATGTTACAAGGGGGTTTTATTGTTTTTAGAAATTTTAGTGGCTTTTTAGTGTTTCTATGGGTTTTTAGGATTTATTAAGGTTTTAAGGAGTTTTTATTATTTGGGAGGGGGTTAGGGTTTTTTACCTTTTCATGGATTTATAGGGGTTTTGAGGATTTTTATGGTCTGTAGGGTTTTTTAAGATTTTTAGGCATTTTGAGAGTTTTCAGGGTTTTTAATGGGTTTTAGGGTATTTAGTGGTTTTAAGGGAATGGAAGATGCGAGGGTCGGGCTATTCCCGCCCCCTCCCCCCCCCCCCCCCCCAAATTTATTAGAAAGATAAAAAGGAGACACACCAGACAAGGGAGGGAGGTGTCAAACGACCCACACCCAAAAAACCCCTTACAACCCACACCAAAAAAAGAAAAACCAAGAAAGAAAAAGACTCAAAAACAGACACAACAACGGCATCATCACGTCACATCCAGCCAGTACCAGCATCCAGCAGCACCACATCCAATCATCACAGCAACACAGCAACAGTACATCCAAACCAACCAGCCCCAGGAACCAAGAGCACCAAATCTATCATCACAGCCAATCACAACCAGTAGCATCAAACCACAGCACAAGCACCGCAACCAGACGCAGCCATCTTCACATCCTAACAAACAACAACCAGCAACACACATGACAACATCCAACACACTCAATGGAACAAAAATCCCGCACCCATAGCTATTCAAAACCAAACAAGCACCACAGCCATCAACCTCCATCTCATATTGCCTCAAATACAGCTTCAGCAACGACTCACAACCAAACCATCAACAGCTCAAAATACCACATTCCACCATAGCAGCCAGGACGCAGCTCAACTTGACCAGAACTTCATCAGCAGCATAAACCAAAGGCAAAACTAAGGAACCAGAAGCAGAAACCTGCACCTTCACTTTCAACAGCCACCAGAACCCGTCAAAAAGCCAAGAGATCTAGTAAATCCCTACCAGACTCAGATCTGGAAAACTAGATCCAAGCATGGAAGCGGTCATGTCCCTTTCAGAACATCGTGGATCCCTTCGCACCCACCGTTCAGCATCACGAAACCAGAGAGGCTAGGCTGCCGTTCGGAGAAGACCAAACCGCCGAAGGCATTGGGAGATCCCTACCGCCAAGAAGCCTAAAGAGGCCTCCGGAGACCAACACCGCCAAGAACACTCCTCACAGCGGAAAGGAGACCGAGATCTGCAAATCCACTTACTGTATCGCCCAGATCTGACCCGCACATCCATGGAACCGAAGCACTGCACGATGGAAGTCCCAGATCTGAACGGCTCCACCATTGACCTGCAACACTGCACCGAGGAGGCTCCATCACTCTTGCCGCATGATCGAAGCCATTAACCCATTCGTGGAGGCTCCATCACTCTTGTCGAAAAGATCTGGATTGTCTCTTGTCTGAATAGGAGTCTGAAACTTTCAACTTCCCAGACCAGGCCCGCCACAGCCAGATGCACCCAGATCTCAAACACCGCCGAAGGTTGACACCAAAAACCATCCTGATCCGCAAAAATCCAGAACACTTCCAAAGACATGTACCATCGAAATTCGGCTAAAACCACCACCGCCAAGGGCCAACACCACCGAGAACCACCAATGCAAGCCATAAACACCATGGGGAGATCCTGATCTACCGAAGCTCCATGAGAGGAGCGCCGCGACGGGAGAGGACCACCGGGAGAGCAGGTCGCCATCCTTCTGGTTACAGAGCTAGTGGTTTTAAGGGTTTTAGGTTTTTTTAGTTTTTAGGGGTTCTAAGATTTTTTATAGTTTTTAAACCTTTTAAGGGTTTTTATGGTTTTTAGATATTTTAGTGATTTTTTGGGGGTTTTATGGGTTTATAAAGGTTTTTATGGGTTTTAAGTGTTTTTATGGTTTTTAGGGTTGTTTACAGGTTTGTAGGGTTTTTTAAGTTTTCATGGATTTTTAGTGGTTTTTTAGATTTTTATGGTTTTTTTTGGGGGGGGGGGGGGTTAGTGTTTTTAGTGATTTTGAGGTGTTTTAGGGTTTTTAGGGTTTTCTAGGGGTTTTAGGGTCTTTTGGGATTTTAGGGTTTCTTTGAGTTTTGTAAGGTTCCTAGGGGGTTTGGGGTTTTTTTATGTTTTTATGGAATTTTAGGGGATTTTTAGGATTTTTATGGTTTTTAGGGTTTTTTTATATTTTGAGGGTTTTAGGGATTTTTAGGGGTTTAAGGTTTTATAGTTTTTGATGGTTTTAGGGTCTTTTGGGGTTTTTAGGGCCTATTTGAGTTTTTAGAGTTTTTAATTTTTTGGGGGTTTTAAGGGTCTTTGGAGATTTTAGTGGGTTTTTAGGGGTTTTAGGATTTTTATGGGTTTTTAGGCTTTTAAGATTTTTAGGGGTTTTTATGGTTTCAAGTGTTATTTAGGTTATTTAGGGTTTTTTATATTTTCATGGATATTTAGTTTTTTTTTGAGGATTTTTATGGTTTTTAGGGATTTTAGAAATTTTGATTGTTTATGATAATTTTCAGGGGTTTTGGGGGTTTTAGTGTTTTTTCAGGGTTTTTAGTTTCTTTTTGGGTTTTCAGGGTTTTTTTTTAAGTTTCTTAGGGTTTAAAGGCTTTTTAGAGTTTTTTAACATTTTGAGGGGTTTTATGAGTTTTTAGAGGTGTTAGTGGTTTTCAGGGTTTTTACGTGTTTTTTGGATTTTTAAGGTTGTTAGTGGTTTTGGGGTTTTTAGGGGTTTTTTACGTTTTGATGGATTTTTACGGGTTTTTAAAGATTTTTACGCTTTTTATGGATTTAAAAGTCTTTTAGTGTTTTTCAAAGGTTTTTAGGATTTTTAGATGTTTAAGGGTTTTTAGGGTCTTTTTTGTTTTTAGGTCAAGGAAGGCTCGGGGCCAGGCTATTCCTGACACCCCCCAAAATTTATTACAAAAAAAGACACAAAGACACTGCAGACAGGGAGGGGCGGGCTCCTGGGAATCGCGAAACCAGGAGAGAACTTGGTGAGAGCGGCGACATCCTCATTTTGTTTTTAGGGTTTTTTGAGTTTTTTAGGGTTTCTAAGGTTTTTAGAGTTTTTTATCGTTTTCATGGTTTTATGGGTTTTTATATTTTTAGTGGTTTTTAGGGGTTTTATGGGTTTTTAGGGTTTTTAAGTGTTTTAGTGTTTTTTTGGTTTTTTTTGGTTTTTAGGAGTTTTTCTGGGTTTTTTCTGATTTTTTTCTTAGATTTTTATAATTTTTTTTCTGATTTTTGTTTTTTTTAGGGTTTTGTGAGGTTTTAAGGGTCTTTTTGGTTTTAGTGTTTTTTGAGTTTTTGTAAGGTTTTTAGGAATTTTTATAATTTTTTAATGTTTTTTGGGGTTTAAAAGCTTTTTAGAGTTTTTAGTGGTTTTATGGGGTTTTAATATTTTTTAAGGTTTTTACCGGTTTTTGTGGTTTTCAAAGGTTTTTCTAGGTTAATAGGCTTTTTTGCATTTTCCTGGATTTTTAGGGTTTTTTTAGTTCTTTTAGTTTTTAGGGTTTTTTATGGTTTTTATGGATTTTAAGGGTTTTAGGGGCGGTTTCAGCATTTTTACGGTCTTTTGGGTTTTTTCGGGGTTTTTTGTGTTTTGTATGGTTTTAAGGTTTTTTAGAGTTTTTTAACGTTTTTAGGGGTTTGTAGGTTTTTGGAGTTTTTAGTGGTTTTAGGGTTTTTAGGGGATTTAGGGGTTTTAAGGTTTTTTGGGGTTTTGTGATTTTTAGGGGTTTTTCATGATTTTTATGGTTTTTTACAATTTTGAGGATTTTTTTTGGGTTTTTAGGATTTTTATGGTTTGGGGGGGTTTAGGGATTTTAAGGGTTTTAGGGTTTTTAGGATTTTCTAGGGGTTTTCTGGTCTTTTTGGGTTATTAGGGTTTTTTTGAGTTTTTAGGTGTGTAATGGTTGTTTAGAGTTTTTAACATTTTTAGGGGTTTTAAGGGTTTTTAGAGTTTTTAGTGGGTTTTTAGGGTTTTTATGGCTTTTTAAGGTTTTTAGGGGTTTTTACGAGTTTTTATGGTTTTTAACGGTTTTGTAGGGTTTTTTGGGTTTTTAACATTTTCATGGATTTTTAGAAGTTTTTTTTGGATTTTTCCGATTTTTACTATTTTTAAAGTTTTTTAGTGATTTTGAGGGTTTTAAGGGTTTTCTAGGAGTTTTAGGGTGTTTAGGGGTTTTTAGGGTTTTTAGGATTTTTCGGGTCTTTTTGGGTTTTTTGGAGTTTTTTTTGGTTTTAATGTTTTTAGAGTTTTTTTAACATTTTTTGAGGTTTTAAGGGTTTTGGGAGTTTGTAGTGGTTTTTCATTATTACTAGGGGTTTTTACTTTTTCATGGAATTTAGATGTTTTTTAGGATTTTTATGGTTCTAGCGTTTTTTTGGTTTTTAGGGATTTTGAGGGTTTTAGGGGTTTTTTTGGGTTTTAGGGATTTTATGGGGTTTCAGAGTTCTTAGGGTCTTTTTGGGTTTTAAGGATTATTTTTGAGTTTTTAGGGTTTTTAAGGTTTTTTATATTTTTTAACATTTTATGGGTTTTAAGGGTTTTTAGAGTTTTTAGGGTTTTCATGGATTTTCTAGGGTTTTAGGGTTTTTTTGGGTTTTTAGGGTCTTTTTGAGGAATCAGGGGTTTTTTGAGTCTTTTAACCGTTTGAAGGTTTTTTAGATTTTTTTGACATTTTTAGGGGGTTTTGGGTTTTTAGAGTTTTTTAGTCGTTTTTAGGGTTTTTATGGTTTTTTAGTGGTTTTTATGCTCTTTTTTTTGGGGTTTTAGGTTTTTTTAGTTGTTTAGGGTTTTTAGGTTTTTTAGTGTTTTTAACATTTTTAGGGGTTTAATGGATTTTTAGTGCTTTTAGTTGGTTTTTTGGGATTTTATGTGGTTTTTATGTTTTTTTAAGTTTTTAGGGGATTTAATTGTTTTCAGGATTTTTTTAGGTTTTTTAGGTTTTTTATGTTTTCATTGATTTTTAGGGGTTTTTGGATTTTTATGGTCTATTCGTGTTTTTAATGATTTTGGTGATTCTTTGGGCTTTTAGGGTTTTTTAGGGTTTTTCGGGTTTTTGGGGACTTGGGTTTTTAGGGTCTTTTTGAATTTTGTATGGGTTTTAGGTGTTTCATGGTTTTCAATGGTTTTTCAGAGTTTTTAGAGTTTTTTCAGGGATTTTTAGGGGGTTTTAGGGGTTTTAGGGTTTTTTTGGGATATTTATGTTTTTAGGGATTTTGTGGGGTTTTTTGGTTTTTTCAGATGTTTTAAGGGTTTTTAGTGATTTTAGGGTATTTAGAGTCTTTTTTGGGTTTTTAGGGTTTTTCTGAGTTTTTAGGAATTTATGTTTTTTTAGAATTTTTAATATTTTTATGGGGTTTAAGGGTTTTAGTGTTTTTAGGGGTTTATAGGTTTTTAGAGTTTTGTAAGGTTTTTAGGGTGTTTTATGTTTTTTGTGGTTTTTTAGGGTTTTAGGGATCTTTACATTTTCATGGATTTAAAAAAATTAGGATTTTTATGGTTTTTAGGGTTTTAGTGTTTTTATGGTTTTCGGGGATTTTGATTGTTTTTAGGGGTTTTCATTGGTTTTCTGGTTTTTAGTGGTTTTCAGGTTTTTTAGGGTCTTTTGGGTTTTAGGGTTTTTTTTATTTTTTTTAGGTTTTTATAGTTTTTTATCATTTTTAGAGGTAATAAGGGTTTTTTGAATGTTTTGGGGGGTTTTTTTAGTTTTTATGGGTTTTAGGGTTTTTATGGTTTTTATGGGCGTTTATTATTTTTAGGGGGTTTTAAGAGTTTTTATGGGTTTTAGGGTTTTATGGTTTTTATGGGCCTTTATGGTTTTTAGGGGTTTTAAGAGTTTTTAGGGTTTTTTACATTTTCATGGATTTTTAGCGGATTTTTAGGGTTTTATGGGTTTTAGGGTTTTATGATTTTTAGGGATTTTTAGGGGTTTTTAGGATTTTTAGGATTTTTATCAGTTTTTAGGGTTTTTAGGGTCTTTTGGACCTTTAGGTTTTTTTTGAGTTTTTAGTGGTTTTAAGGTTTTTAAAGATTTTTAACATATTTATGGGGTTTAATGATTTTTAGAGTTTTTAATTAGTTTTTAGGGTTTTTATGGATTTTCGGGGTTTTTAATGTTTTTAGAAATTTTTATGGTTTTCAGGGTTTTTAATGGGTTTTTACGTTTTCATGGGTTTTTAGTGGTTTTTTATGATTTTTATGGTTTTTTGGGTTTTTTAGGGTTTCTATGGTTATGGAGGGTTTTAGTGTTTTTAGGGGTTTTTTGGATTTTAGGGTTATTCAGGGATTTTAGTGTCTTTTTGGGTTTTTTGAGTATTTTTTCAGTTTTATAGAGTTTTAAAAGGGTTTTTAGAGTTTTTTAACATTTTTGGGGGTTTTAAGAGTTTTTAGTGGTTTTTTTGGGTTTTTAGGGTTTTTTTAGTTTTAAGGGGGGGTTTATGGTTTTCGACGGTTTTTCAAGGTTTTCAGGGTTTTTATGTTTCATGGATTTTTAGGGTGTTTATGGGGTTTTTAGGGTTTTTAGGGTCTTTTGGGTTTTTGTGTTTTTTTTAGTTTTTTAGGGTTTTTAATGTTTTTTGAGTTTTTTAATGTTTTTAGTGGTTTAAAAGGTTTTTTTTTGTTTTTAGCTGTTTATTATGGTTTTATGTGTTTTTAGGGTCTTGTAAGGTTTTAGGAATTTTGATTGTTTTTACAGTTGTTCTGGGGGTTTTAGGGTTTTTGGAGTTTTTTAGGTTTTTTAGGTCTTTTGGGTTTTAAGGGTTTTTTTGTTTTTCAAGGTTTTTAAGGTATTTTATATTTTTTTTAATATTTTTAGGGGTTTGAAAGGTTTTTTGAGTTTTCTATGGGTTTTTAGGGATTTTATGGGTTTTTGGGGTTTTTTAGGGTTTTTATGGTTTTAGGGATTTTTCAATGTTTTTAGGGTTTTTTACATTTTCATATTTTTTAGGGGTTTTTATGATTTTTATGGTTTTTAGGGTTTTTAGGGATTTTGAAGGTTTTTAGGGGGTTTTAGGGGTTTTCAGGGTTTTTCGGGTCTTTTTGGGGTTTTAGGTGTTTTTTTTAATTTTTTGAGGGTTTTATGGTTTTTTTAGTTTTTAAAGTGTTTAGGTGTTTTAAGGGTTTTAGGGTTTATAGTGATTTTTAGGGTTTTTATGGGTTTTTATAGTTTTTTAAGGTTTTTGGGATTTGAACTATTTTATGGGTTTTTAGGGGGTTTTTTTGGTTTTAAGGGGTTTTCAGGGTTTTTTTACATTTTTATAGATTTTTAAGGGGGTTTTAAAAATTTTATGGTTTCTACACTTTAATTATTTTTTTGGATATTGAGGTTTTTTGAGGTTTTCCATGGGTTTCTTTAGGATTTTTTTGGTTTTTAGTGCCTTTTTGGGGTTTTCAGTTTTTTTAGGGTATTCAGGGTTTTTAGTGTTTTGGATGTTTCTTGAGGTTTTCCATGGGTTTCTTTAGGATTTTTTGTGGTTTTTAGAGGTTTTTAGTGCCTTTTTGGTGTTTTCAGTTTTTTTAGGGTATTAAGGGTTTTTAGTGTTTTTAATGTTTTTAGGGGTTTTAAGGATTTTTAGAGTTATTAGAAATGTTAAGGTTTTTAAATTTTTAAGGTTTTTTAATGATTTTTAGGGGTTTCTATGGTTTTTAGGGGGGGGGGTTTAGGGTTTTTAGGGGTTTTTTACATTTTCATTAATTTTATGGGTTTTTAGGAATTTTGTGATATTTAGGGTTTTTTGGGGTTTTAATGATTTAAAGGTTTTGAGGGGTTTTCAGGGGTATTGGGGTTTTAATGGGTTTTTAAGGTTTTTAGGTTTTTTTGGGGTTTTAGTGTCTTTTTTGAGTTTTTAAGGGTTGTTCTGGTTTTTTAGATTTTTTTATCCTTTTTAAGGGTTTTAAGGGTTTTTAGAGTTTTTAGTGGTTTTTAGGGTTTTTATTAGTATATAGGGTATTTTAAGGTTTTTAGTGGTTTTTATGATTTTCCGGGGGTTTTCAGGGTTTTTAGTGTTTTTTAGGTTTTCAAGGATTTTAAGGGTTTTTTAGGATTTTAAGGGTTTTTATGGGTTTTTAGGGTTTCTAGTGTTTTTAGGGTTCCTAGGGGCTTTCATCACGAAACCAGGAGAGAACTTTGTGAGAGCGGCGACATCATCTTTTTGTTTTTAGGGTTTTTTGAGTTTTTTTGGGTTTCTAAGATTTTTAGAGTTTTTTATCGTTTTCATGGTTTTATGGGTTTTTATATTTTTAGTGGTTTTTAGGGGTTTTATGGTTTTTTAGGGTTTTTAAGGGTTTTAGTGTTTTTTAGGTTTTTTTGGTTTTTAGGAGTTTTTCTGGGTTTTTTTCGATTTTTTTCTTAGATTTTTATGGGTTTTTTATGATTTTTGTTGTTTTTAGGGTATTGTGAGGTTTTAAGGGTCTTTTTGGTTTTAGTGTTTTTTGAGTTTTTGTAAGGTTTTTAGGAATTTTTATAATTTTTTAATTTTTTTAGGGGTTTAAAGGCTTTTTAGAGTTTTTAGTGGTTTTATGGGGTTTTAATATTTTTTAAGGTTTTTACTGGTTTTTGTGGTTTTCAAAGGTTTTTCTAGGTTAATAGGCTTTTTTGCGTTTTCCTGGATTTTTAGGGTTTTTTTAGTTCTTTTAGTTTTTAGGATTTTTTATGGTTTTTATGGATTTTAAGGGGTTTAGGGGCGGTTTCAGCATTTTTAGGGTCTTTTGGGTTTTTTCGGGGTTTTTTGAGTTTTGTATGGTTTTAAGGTTTTTTAGAGTTTTTTAACGTTTTTAGGGGTTTGTAGGTTTTTGCAGTTTTTAGTGGTTTTAGGGTTTTCAGGGGATTTAGGTGTTTTAATGTTTTTTGGGGTTTTGTGATGTTTAGGGGTTTTTCATGATTTTTATGGATTTTTACAATTTTGAGGATTTTTTTTGGGTTCATAGGATTTTTATGGTTTGGGGGGGTTTAGGGATTTTAAGGGTTTTAGGGTTTTTAGGGTTTTCTAGGGGTTTTCTGGTCTTTTTGGGTTATTAGGGTTTTTTTGAGTTTTTAGGTGTGTAATGGTTGTTTAGAGTTTTTAACATTTTTAGGGGTTTTAAGGGTTTTTGGAGTTTTTAGTGCGTTTTTTGGGTTTTTTGGGTTTTTAACATTTTCATGGATTTTTAGGGGGTTTTTTTAGGATTTTTCCGATTTTTACTATTTTTAAAGTTTTTTAGTGATTTTGAGGGTTTTAGGGGTTTTCTAGGAGTTTTAGGGTGTTTAGGGGTTTTTAGGGTTTTTAGGATTTTTCGGGTCTTTTTGGGTTTTTTGGAGTTTTTTTTGGTTTTAATGTTTTTAGAGTTTTTTAACATTTTTTGAGGTTTTAAGGGTTTTCAGAGTTTTTAGTGGTTTTTCATTATTACTAAGGGTTTTTACTTTTTCATGGAATTTAGATGTTTTTTAGGATTTTTATGGTTCTAGCGTTTTTTTGGTTTTTAGGGATTTTGAGGGTTTTAGGGGTTTTTTTGGGTTTTAGGGATTTTATGGGGTTTCAGAGTTTTTAGGGCCTTTTTGGGTTTTAAGGATTATTTTTGAGTTTTTAGGGTTTTTAAGGTTTTTTAGATTTTTTAACATTTTATGGGTTTTAAGGGTTTTTAGAGTTTTTAGGGTTTTCATGGATTTTCTAGGGTTTTAGGGTTTTTTTGGGTTTTTAGGGTCTTTTTAGGGATTCATGGGTTTTTTGAGTTTTTTAACCGTTTGAAGGTTTTTTAGATTTTTTTGACATTTTTAGGGGGTTTTGGGTTTTTAGAGTTTTTTAGTGGTTTTTAGGGTTTTTATGGTTTTTTGAGTTTTTTAGGGTTTCTAAGATTTTTAGAGTTTTTTATCGTTTTCATGGTTTTATGGGTTTTTATATTTTTAGTGGTTTTTAGGGGTTTTATTGGTTTTTAGGGTTTTTAAGTGTTTTAGTGTTTTTTTGGTTTTTTTTTGGTTTTTAGGAGTTTTTCTGGGTTTTTTCTGATTTTTTTCTTAGATTTTTATAATTTTTTTCTGATTTTTGTTGTTTTTAGGGTTTTGTGAGGTTTTAAGGGTCTTTTTGGTTTTAGTGTTTTTTGAGTTTTTGTAAGGTTTTTAGGAATTTTTATAATTTTTTAATGTTTTTTGGGGTTTAAAAGCTTTTTAGAGTTTTTAGTGGTTTTATGGGGTTTTAATATTTTTTAAGGTTTTTACTGGTTTTTGTGGTTTTCAAATGTTTTTCTAGGTTAATAGGCTTTTTTGCATTTTCCTGGATTTTTAGGGTTTTTTTAGTTCTTTTAGTTTTTAGGGTTTTTTATGGTTTTTATGGATTTTAAGGGTTTTAGGGGCGGTTTCAGCATTTTTAGGGTCTTTTGGGTTTTTTCGGGGTTTTTTGTGTTTTGTATGGTTTTAAGGTTTTTTCGGGGTTTTTTATGTTTTGTATGGTTTTAAGGTTTTTTAGAGTTTTTTTAACGTTTTTAGGGGTTTGTAGGTTTTTGGAGTTTTTAGTGGTTTTAGGGTTTTTAGGGGATTTAGGGGTTTTAAGGTTTTTTGGGGTTTTGTGATTTTTAGGGGTTTTTCATGATTTTTATGGATTTTTACAATTTTGAGGATTTTTTTTGGGTTTTTAGGATTTTTATGGTTTGGGGGGGTTTAGGGATTTTAAGGGTTTTAGGGTTTTTAGGATTTTCTAGGGGTTTTCTGGTCTTTTTGGGTTATTAGGGTTTTTTTGAGTTTTTAGGTGTGTAATGGTTGTTTAGAGTTTTTAACATTTATAGGGGTTTTAAGGGTTTTTAGAGTTTTTAGTGGGTTTTTAGGGTTTTTATGGCTTTTTAAGGTTTTTAGGGGTTTTTACGAGTTTTTATGGTTTTTAACGGTTTTGTAGGGTTTTTTGGGTTTTTAACATTTTCATGGATTTTTAGGGGTTTTTTTTGGATTTTTCCGATTTTTACTATTTTTAAAGTTTTCTAGTGATTTTGAGGGTTTTAAGGGTTTTCTAGGAGTTTTAGGGTGTTTAGGGGTTTTTAGGGTTTTTAGGATTTTTCGGGTCTTTTTGGGTTTTTTGGAGTTTTTTTGGTTTTAATGTTTTTAGAGTTTTTTTAACATTTTTTGAGGTTTTAAGGGTTTTGGGAGTTTTTAGTGGTTTTTCATTATTACTAGGGGTTTTTACTTTTTCATGGAATTTAGATGTTTTTTAGGATTTTTATGGTTCTAGCGTTTTTTTGGTTTTTAGGGATTTTGAGGGTTTTAGGGGTTTTTTTGGGTTTTAGGGATTTTATGGGGTTTCAGAGTTCTTAGGGCCTTTTTGGGTTTTAAGGATTATTTTTGCGTTTTTAGGGTTTTTAAGGTTTTTTATATTTTTTAACATTTTATGGGTTTTAAGGGTTTTTAGAGTTTTTATGGTTTTCATGGATTTTCTAGGGTTTTAGGGTTTTTTTTGGGTTTTTAGGGTCTTTTTGAGGAATCAGGGGTTTTTTGAGTCTTTTAACCGTTTGAAGGTTTTTTAGATTTTTTTGACATTTTTAGGGGGTTTTGGGTTTTTAGAGTTTTTTAGTGGTTTTTAGGGTTTTTATGGTTTTTTAGTGGTTTTTATGCTCTTTTTTTGGGGTTTTAGGTTTTTTTAGTTGTTTAGGGTTTTTATGTTTTTTAGTGTTTTTAACATTTTTAGGGGTTTAATGGATTTTTAGTGCTTTTAGTTGGTTTTTTGGGATTTTATGTGGTTTTTATGTTTTTTTAAGTTTTTAGGGGATTTAATTGTTTTCAGGATTTTTTTAGGTTTTTTAGGTTTTTTATGTTTTCATTGATTTTTAGGGGTTTTTTGGATTTTTATGGTCTATTCGTGTTTTTAATGATTTTGGTGATTCTTTGGGCTTTTAGGGTTTTTTAGGGTTTTTCGGGTTTTTAGGGACTTGGGTTTTTAGGGTCTTTTTGAATTTTGTAAGGGTTTTAGGTGTTTCATGGTTTTCAATGGTTTTTCAGAGTTTTTAGAGTTTTTTCAGGGATTTTTAGGGGGTTTTAGGGGTTTTAGGGTTTTTTTGGGATATTTATGTTTTTAGGGATTTCGTGTGGTTTTTTGGTTTTTTCAGATGTTTTAAGGGTTTTTAGTGATTTTAGGGTATTTAGATTCTTTTTTGGGTTTTTAGGCTTTTTCTGAGTTTTTAGGAATTTATGTTTTTTTAGAATTTTTAATATTTTTATGGGGTTTAAGGGTTTTAGTGTTTTTAGGGGTTTATAGGTTTTTAGAGTTTTGTAAGGTTTTTAGGGTGTTTTATGTTTTTTGTGGTTTTTTAGGGTTTTAGGGATCTTTACATTTTCATGGATTTAAAAAAATTAGGATTTTTATGGTTTTTAGGGGTTTAGTGTTTTTATGGTTTTCGGGGATTTTGATTGTTTTTAGGGGTTTTCATTGGTTTTCTGGTTTTTAGTGGTTTTCAGGTTTTTTAGGGTCTTTTGGGTTTTAGGGTTTTTTTTATTTTTTTTAGGTTTTTATAGTTTTTTATCATTTTTAGAGGTAATAAGGGTTTTTTGAATGTTTTGGGGGGTTTTTTTAGTTTTTATGGGTTTTAGGGTTTTTATGGTTTTTATGGGCGTTTATTATTTTTAGGGGGTTTTAAGAGTTTTTATGGGTTTTAGGGTTTTATGGTTTTTATGGGCCTTTATGGTTTTTAGGGGTTTTAAGAGTTTTTAGGGTTTTTTACATTTTCATGGATTTTTAGCGGATTTTTAGGGTTTTATGGGTTTTAGGGTTTTATGATTTTTAGGGATTTTGAGGGGTTTTTAGGATTTTTCGGATTTTTATCAGTTTTTAGGGTTTTTAGGGTCTTTTGGACCTTTAGGTTTTTTTTGAGTTTTTAGTGGTTTTAAGGTTTTTAAAGATTTTTAACATATTTATGGGGTTTAATGATTTTTAGAGTTTTTAATTAGTTTTTAGGGTTTTTATGGATTTTCGGGGTTTTTAATGTTTTTAGAAATTTTTATGGTTTTCAGGGTTTTTTAATGGGTTTTTACGTTTTCATGGGTTTTTAGTGGTTTTTTATGATTTTTATGGTTTTTTGGGTTTTTTAGGGTTTCTATGGTTATGGAGGGTTTTAGTGTTTTTAGGGGGTTTTTGGATTTTAGGGTTATTCAGGGATTTTAGTGTCTTTTTGGGTTTTTAGAGGATTTTTTCAGTTGTATAGAGTTTTAAAAGGGTTTTTAGAGTTTTTTAACATTTTTGGGGGTTTTAAGAGTTTTTAGTGGTTTTTTTGGGTTTTTAGGGTTTTTTTAGTTTTAAGGGGGGTTTATGGTTTTCGACGGGTTTTCAAGGTTTTCAGGGTTTTTATGTTTCATGGATTTTTAGGGTGTATGGGGTTTTTAGGGTTTTTAGGATCTTTTGGGTTTTTGTGTTTTTTTTAGTTTTTTAGGGTTTTTAATGTTTTTTGAGTTTTTTAATGTTTTTAGTGGTTTAAAAGGTTTTTTTTGTTTTTAGCTATTTATTATGGTTTTATGTGTTTTTAGGGTCTTGTAAGGTTTTAGGAATTTTGATTGTTTTTACAATTGTTCTGGGGGTTTTAGGGTTTTTGGGGTTTTTTAGGTTTTTTAGGTCTTTTGGGTTTTAAGGGTTTTTTTGTTTTTCAAGGTTTTTAAGGTATTTTATATTTTTTTTAATATTTTTAGGGGTTTGAAAGGTTTTTTGAGTTTTCTATGGGTTTTTAGGGATTTTATGGGTTTTTGGGGTTTTTTAGGGTTTTTATGGTTTTAGGGATTTTTCAATGTTTTTAGGGTTTTTTACATTTTCATATTTTTTAGGGGTTTTTTTGATTTTTATGGTTTTTAGGGTTTTTAGGGATTTTGAAGGTTTTTAGGGGGTTTTAGGGGTTTTCAGGGTTTTTCGGGTCTTTTTGGGTTTTTAGGTGTTTTTTTTAATTGTTTGAGGGTTTTATGGTTTTTTTAGTTTTTAAAGTGTTTAGGTGTTTTAAGGGTTTTAGGGTTTATAGTGATTTTTAGTTTTTTTATGGGTTTTTATAGTTTTTTAAGGTTTTTGGGATTTGAACTATTTTATGGGTTTTTAGGGGTTTTTTTGGGTTTTAAGGGGTTTTCAGGGTTTTTTTACATTTTCATAGATTTTTAAGGGGGTTTTAAAAATTTTATGGTTTCTACACTATAATTATTTTTTTGGATATTGAGGTTTTTTGAGGTTTTCCATGGGTTTCTTTAGGATTTTTTTGGTTTTTAGTGCCTTTTTGGGGTTTTCAGTTTTTTTAGGGTATTCAGGGTTTTTAGTGTTTTGGATGTTTCTTGAGGTTTTCCATGGGTTTCTTTAGGATTTTTTGTGGTTTTTAGAGGTTTTTAGTGCCTTTTTGGTGTTTTCAGTTTTTTTAGGGTATTAAGGGTTTTTAGTGTTTTTAATGTTTTTAGGGGTTTTAAGGATTTTTAGAGTTATTAGAAATGTTAAGGTTTTTAAAATTTTAAGGTTTTTTAATGATTTTTAGGGGTTTCTATGGTTTTTAGGGGGGGGGGTTTAGGGTTTTTAGGGGTTTTTTACATTTTCATTAATTTTATGGGTTTTTAGGAATTTTGTGATATTTAGGGTTTTTTGGGGTTTTAATGATTTAAAGGTTTTGAGGGGTTTTCAGGGGTATTGGGGTTTTAATGGGTTTTTAAGGTTTTTAGGTTTTTTTGGGGTTTTAGTGTCTTTTTTGAGTTTTTAAGGGTTGTTCTAGTTTTTTAGATTTTTTTATCCTTTTTATGGGTTTTAAGGGTTTTTAGAGTTTTTAGTGGTTTTTAGGGTTTTTATTAGTATATAGGGTATTTTAAGGTTTTTAGTGGTTTTTATGATTTTCCGGGGGTTTTTAGGGTTTTTAGTGTTTTTTAGGTTTTCAAGGATTTTTAGGGTTTTTTAGGATTTTAAGGGTTTTTATGGGTTTTTAGGGTTTCTAGGGTTTTTAGGGTTCCTTGGGGCTTTCATCACGAAACCAGGAGAGAACTTTGTGAGAGCGGCGACATCCTCTTTTTGTTTTTAGGGTTTTTTGAGTTTTTTAGGGTTTCTAAGATTTTTAGAGTTTTTTATCGTTTTCATGGTTTTATGGGTTTTTATATTTTTAGTGGTTTTTAGGGGTTTTATGGGTTTTTAGGGTTTTTAAGGGTTTTAGTGTTTTTTTGGTTTTTTTGGTTTTTAGGAGTTTTTCTGGGTTTTTTCGATTTTTTTCTTAGATTTTTATGGGTTTTTTATGATTTTTGTTGTTTTTAGGGTATTGTGAGGTTTTAAGGGTCTTTTTGGTTTTAGTGTTTTTTGAGTTTTTGTAAGGTTTTTAGGAATTTTTATAAATTTTTAATGTTTTTAGGGGTTTAAAGGCTTTTTAGAGTTTTTAGTGGTTTTATGGGGTTTTAATATTTTTTAAGGTTTTTACTGGTTTTTGTGGTTTTAAAAGGTTTTTCTAGGTTAATAGGCTTTTTTGCGTTTTCCTGGATTTTTAGAGTTTTTTTAGTTCTTTTAGTTTTTAGGGTTTTTTATGGTTTTTATGGATTTTAAGGGGTTTAGGGGCGGTTTCAGCATTTTTAGGGTCTTTTGGGTTTTTTCGGGGTTTTTTGAGTTTTGTATGGTTTTAAGGTTTTTTAGAGTTTTTTAACGTTTTTAGGGGTTTGTAGGTTTTTGCAGTTTTTAGTGGTTTTAGGGTTTTCAGGGGATTTAGGGGTTTTAATGTTTTTTGGGGTTTTGTGATGTTTAGGGGTTTTTCATGATTTTTATGGATTTTTACAATTTTGAGGATTTTTTTTGGGTTCATAGGATTTTTATGGTTTGCGGGGGTTTAGGGATTTTAAGGGTTTTAGGGTTTTTAGGGTTTTCTAGGGGTTTTCTGGTCTTTTTGGGTTATTAGGGTTTTTTTGAGTTTTTAGGTGTGTAATGGTTGTTTAGAGTTTTTAACATTTTTAGGGGTTTTAAGGGTTTTTGGAGTTTTTAGTGCGTTTTTAGGGTTTTTATGGGGTTTTAAGGTTTTTAGGGGTTTTTACGGGTTTTTATGGTTTTTAACGGTTTTGTAGGGTTTTTTGGGTTTTTAACATTTTCATGGATTTTTAGGGGTTTTTTTTAGGATTTTTCCGATTTTTACTATTTTTAAAGTTTTTTAGTGATTTTGATAGTTTTAGGGGTTTTCTAGGAGTTTTAGGGTGTTTAGGGGTTTTTAGGGTTTTTAGGATTTTTCGGGACTTTTTGGGTTTTTTGGAGTTTTTTTTGGTTTTAATGTTTTTAGAGTTTTTTAACATTTTTTGAGGTTTTAAGGGTTTTCAGAGTTTTTAGTGGTTTTTCATTATTACTAGGGGTTTTTACTTTTTCATGGAATTTAGATGTTTTTTAGGATTTTTATGGTTCTAGCGTTTTTTTGGTTTTTAGGGATTTTGAGGGTTTTAGGGGTTTTTTTGGGTTTTAGGGATTTTATGGGGTTTCAGAGTTTTTAGGGCCTTTTTGGGTTTTAAGGATTATTTTTGCGTTTTTAGGGTTTTTAAGGTTTTTTAGATTTTTTTAACATTTTATGGGTTTTAAGGGTTTTTAGAGTTTTTAGGGTTTTCATGGATTTTCTAGGGTTTTAGGGTTTTAGGGTTTTTTTGGGTTTTTAGGGTCTTTTTAGGGATTCATGGGTTTTTTGAGTTTTTTAACCGTTTGAAGGTTTTTTAGATTTTTTTGACATTTTTAGGGGGTTTTGGGTTTTTAGAGTTTTTTAGTGGTTTTTAGGGTTTTTATGGTTTTTTAGTGGTTTTTATGCTCTTTTTTGGGGTTTTAGGTTTTTTTAGTTGTTTAGGGTTTTTAGGTTTTTTAGTGTTTTTAACATTTTTAGGGGTTTAATGGATTTTTAGTGCTTTTAGTTGGTTTTTTGGGATTTTATGGGGTTTTTATGGTTTTTTAAGTTTTTAGGGGATTTAATTGTTTTCAGGATTTTTTTTGGGTTTTTAGGTTTTTTATGTTTTCATTGATTTTTAGGGGTTTTTTGGATTTTTATGGTCTATTGGTGTTTTTAATGATTTTGGTGATTCTTTGGGCTTTTAGGGTTTTTAGGGTTTTTCGAGTTTTTAGGGACTTGGGTTTTTAGGGTCTTTTTGAATTTTGTAAGGGTTTTAGGTGTTTCATGGTTTTCAATGGTTTTTCAGAGTTTTTAGAGTTTTTTCATGGATTTTTAGGGGGTTTTAGGGGTTTTAGGGTTTTTTGGGATATTTATGTTTTTAGGGATTTTGTGGGGTTTTTTTGGTTTTTTCAGATGTTTTAAGGGTTTTTCATGATTTTAGGGTATTTAGAGTCTCTTTTGGGTTTTTAGGGTTTTTTTTGAGTTTTTAGGGATTTATGTTTTTTTAGAATTTTTAATATTTTTATGGGGTTTAAGGGTTTTAGTGTTTTTAGGGGTTTATAGGTTTTTAGAGTTTTGTAAGGTTTTTAGGGTGTTTTATGTTTTTTGTTGTTTTTTAGGGTTTTAGGGATTTTTACATTTTCATGGATTTAAAAAAAATTAGGATTTTTATGGTTTTTAGGGTTTTAGTGTTTTTATGGTTTTTGGGGATTTTGATTGTTTTTAGGGGTTTTCATTGGTTTTTAGGTTTTTAGTGGTTTTCAGGTTTTTTAGGGTCTTTTGGGTTTTAGGGTTTTTTTTATTTTTTTTAGGTTTTTATAGTTTTTTATCATTTTTAGAGGTAATAAGGGTTTTTTGAGTGTTTTGGGGGGTTTTTTTAGTTTTTATGGGTTTTAGGGTTTTTATGGTTTTTATGGGCGTTTATTGTTTTTAGGGGGTTTTAAGAGTTTTTATGGGTTTTAGGGTTTTATGGTTTTTATGGGCCTTTATGGTTTTTAGGGGTTTTAAGAGTTTTTAGAGTTTTTTACATTTTCATGGATTTTTAGGGGATTTTTAGGGTTTTATGGGTTTTAGGGTTTTATGATTTTTAGTGATTTTGAGGGGTTTTTAGGATTTTTAGGATTTTTATCAGTTTTTAGGGTTTTTAGGGTCTTTTGGACCTTTAGGTTTTTTTTGAGTTTTTGGTGGTTTTAAGGTTTTTAAAGATTTTTAACATATTTATGGGGTTTAATGATTTTTAGAGTTTTTAATTAGTTTTTAGGGTTTTAATGGATTTTCGGGGTTTTTAATGTTTTTTGAAATTTTTATGGTTTTCAGGGTTTTTAATGGTTTTTTACGTTTTCATGGGTTTTTAGTGGTTTTTTATGATTTTGATGGTTTTTTGGGTTTTTTTGGGTTTCTATGGTTATGGAGGGTTTTAGTGTTTTTAGGGGGTTTTAGGATTTTAGGGTTATTCAGGGCTTTTAGTGTCTTTTTGGGTTTTTAGAGGATTTTTTCAGTTTTATAGAGTTTTAAAAGGGTTTTTAGAGTTTTTTTAACGTTTTTAGGGGTTTTAAGGCTTTTTAGTGGTTTTTTTTGGGGTTTTAGGGTTTTTTTAGTTTTAAGGGGGGTTTATGGTTTTCCACGGTTTCTCAAGGTTTTCAGGGTTTTTATGTTTCATGGATTTTTAGGGTGTTTATGGGGTTTTTAGGGTCTTTTGGGTTTTTGGGTTTTTTTTAGTTTTTTAGGGTTTTTAATGTTTTTTGAGTTTTTTAATGTTTTTAGTGGTTTAAAATGTTTTTTTTAGTTTTTAGCTGTTTATTATGGTTTTATGTGTTTTTAGAGTCTTGTAAGGTTTTAGGAATTTTGATTGTTTTTACAGTTGTTCTGGGGGTTTTAGGGTTTTTGGAGTTTTTTAGGTTTTTTAGGTCTTTTGGGTTTTAAGGGTTTTTTTGTTTTTCAAGGTTTTTAAGGTATTTTATATTTTTTTAATATTTTTAGGGGTTTGAAAGGTTTTTTGAGTTTTCTATGGGTTTTTAGGGATTTTATGGGGTTTTGGGGTTTTTTAGGGTTTTTATGGTTTTAGGGATTTTTCAATGTTTTTAGGGTTTTTTACATTTTCATAGTTTTTTAGGGGTTTTTATGATTTTTATGGTTTTTAGGGTTTTTAGGGATTTTGAAGGTTTTTAGGGGGTTTTAGGGGTTTTCAAGGTTTTTCGGGTCTTTTTGGGTTTTTATGTGTTTTTTTAAATTTTTTGAGGGTTTTATGGTTTTTTTAGTTTTTAAAGTGTTTAGGTGTTAAGGGTTTTAGGGTTTATAGTGATTTTTAGGGTTTTTATGGGTTTTTATAGTTTTTTATGGTTTTTGGGATTTGAACTATTTTATGGGTTTTTAGGGTGTTTTTTTGGTTTCAAGGGGTTTTCAGGGTTTTTTTACATTTTCATAGATTTTTAGGGGTTTTTAAGAATTTTATGGTTTTTACACTTTAATTATTTTTTTGGAGATTGAGGTTTTTTGAGGTTTTCCATGGGTTTATTTAGGATTTTTGTGGTTTTTAGGGGTTTTTAGTGCCTTTTTGGGGTTTTCGGTTTTTTTAGGGTATTAAGGATTTTTAGTGTTTTGGAGGTTTCTTGAGGTTTTCCATGGGTTTCTTTAGGATTTTTGTGGTTTTTAGAGGTTTTTAGTGCCTTTTTGGTGTTTTTAGTTTTTATAGGGTATTAAGGGTTTTTAGTGTTTTTAATGTTTTTAGGGGTTTTAAGGATTTTTAGAGTTATTAGAAATGTTAAGGTTTTTAAATTTTTAAGGTTTTTTAATGATTTTTAGGGGTTTCTATGGTTTTTAGGGGGTTTTCAGGATTTTTAGGGGTTTTTTACATTTTCATTAATTTTATGGGTTTTTAGGAATTTTTTGAAATTTAGGGTTTTTTGGGGTTTTAAAGATTTTAAAGGTTTTGAGGGGTTTTCAGGGGTATTGGGGTTTTAATGGGTTTTTAAGGTTTTTTGGTTTTTTTGGGTATTTAGTGTCTTTTTTGAGTTTTTAAGTTTTTAGGGGGTTTTATGGTTTTCAATGGTTTTTCTGAGAGTTTAAAGATTTTGGGGGGTTTTATGGATTTTCGTGGTGTTTTAGGGTTTTTTAGGGTTTTTAGGATCTTTTGTGGGTTTTATTGTTTTTTTGGAGTTTTTTAGGGTTTTAAGGTTTTTTAGATTTTTTAACGTTTCTTGGGGTTTTAAATATTTTTAGTGCTTTAGTGGTTTTTATGGGGTTTTAGGGTTTTTATGTTTTTTAGGGAAATTTATGGTTTTTAGGGGTTTTTCGGGTTTTTTATGTATTCTGGATTTTTGGGTTTTTTTCAGGATTTTTATGGTTTTTAGGGTTTTTAAATATTTTTAGATATTTTGAGGTTCTTAGGGTTTTTTAGAGGCTTTTAGAGTTTTTCCATGTTTGTAGGGATGTTTTGGGTTTTATGGTCTTTTTGGGTTTTTATGGGGTTTTAAGGTTTTTAATGGTCTTATGGTTTTTAGGGGTTTCTCATGTTTTTTAGGGTTCTTTACATTTTCATGGATTTTTAGGGGTTTCTTAGGATTTTTATGGTTTTTAGGGGTTTTAGGGATTTTAGGGATTTTTATTGTTTTTATGCTTTTTAAGAGGTTTTTAGGGTTTTTAGGGTTTTACGGTCTTTTGGGTTTTTAGCTTTTAAAGGGTTTTTAGAGTTTTCAGTGGTTTTATGGGTTCTGGTGGTTTTTAAGGGTTTTATGGACTTCAGGGGTTTTTTAGGTTTTTTTACATATTCATGGATTTTTAGAATTCTGTTAGGATTTTTATGGTTTTTAGGATTTTAGGGTTTTTACTGATATTGAGGGTTTTAAGTGGTTTTCAAGGGTTTTTTGGACTTTTAAGGTCTTTTTGTGTTTTTAGGGTTTTTTAGATTTTTTAGGGTTTTTAAGGTTTTTTAGAGTTTTTATTTTTTTATGGGTTTTAAGGGTTTTTGGATTTTTTGAGGGTTTTTATGGTTTTTATTGGGGATTGAGGGTTTTTAAATGTTTTTAGGGGATTTTATAGTTTTCAGGAGTTTTTCAGGGTTTTTAGGATTTTTTAGGTTTTCATGGGTTTTAGGGGTTTTTATGACTTTTATGGTTTTTAGGGGTTTTCAGGGTTTTTTAGGTCTTTTGGGGTTTTTAGAATATTTTTTTATTTTTTTAGTGTATTTAAGGTTTGTTATATTTTTTTAACACTTTTATGGGTTTTAAGGTTTTTTAGAGTTTTTAGTCATTTTTATGGTTTTTTGGGGGTTTTAGGTGTTTTTATGGTTTTTAGGGTTTTTTATCTTTTCATGTATTTTTAGCGCTTTTCTTTTTTATGGTTGTTAGGGATTTTGAGGGTTTTAGGGTTTTTTTAGGGGTTTTGGGTTTTATGGGTTTTCAGGGATTTTAGGGTCTTTTTGGTTTTTTTTTTTTTTACTTTTTAGAGTTTTTATGGTTATTTAGAGTTTTTTAATTTTTTTAGGGGTTTTATATGTTTTTAGGCTTTTTAGTGGGTTTTAAGATTTCATGGGGTTTTAGGGTTTTTTAATGTTTTGGGAGGTTTTTATGGTATTCAGGGGTTTTATGGATTTTTAGGGTTTTCTATGTTTTCATGGATTTTTATGATTTTTACGGGGTTTGAATGTTTTAGGGTTTTTAGTGATTTGGGGGTTTTGGGGGGGGGGGTTAGGGTTTAAAGGGTTTTCTAGGTTTTTATGGATTTTTTTGGGGGTTTTAGGATTTTTATGGATTTTAGGTTTTTTAGGGTTTTTAAGTGTTTTAGGGGTTTTCAGGGTCGATTTGGTTTTATACTGTTTTTTTAGTTTTTAGGGGTTTTAAGGTGTTTTAGATATTTTATTGTTTTTTGGGGTTTTAAGGGTTTTTAGAGTATTAGTCAAGGTTTAGGGTTTTTAAGGTTTTATGTAGTTTTTATTATTTTGGAGGGGTTTTCAAGGTTTTTATTGTTTTTTATGTCTTCATGGATTTTAGGGGTTTTTTTGGATTTTTATTGGGTGTAAGGTTTTTTAAGGTTTTTGGGGATTTTGAGGGTTTTTAGAGTTTTTTAGGTTTTTTTCAATTTTTAGGGCATTAATGGTTTTTTGGTGTTTTTAAAATTTTTAGGGGTCTTTAGTGTTTTTAGAATTTTTAGTAGTTCTAGGGTTTTTATATGTTTTTAGGTATTAAAGGTTTTTATGGGTTTTATGGTTTTTAGGGGTTTTTCAGGATTTTAGGTTTTTTAGGGATTTTGAGGATTTTGAGGGGTTTTAGATTTTATCAGGGGTTTTTAGGGTTTTTAAGGTTTTTCTTTGTTTTTATGGTCGATTTTGGGTTTTATGATTTTTTTTCAAGTTTTTTTGGGTTTGAAAGGTTTTTTAGTGTTTTTTCGAAATTTTAGTGGTTTAAAGTGTTTTTAGAGTTTTTAGTGGTTTTTAAGGTTTTTATGGTATTTTGGGGATTTTAAGGTTTTTAGAGGGTTTTATGGTTTTCAGGGTTTTTAGGGTTTTTTTACGTTTTCATGGATTCTTAACGGTTTTTTAGGATTGTTATAGTTTTTAAAGTTTTTTAGGGTTTTTTGGGATTTTAAGGGTGTTTTGTGTCTTTTAGGGGGTTTTTTAGGTTTTTAATGGTTTTCAGGTTTTTTAGGGTCGTTTGGGTTTTTAGGATTTTTTTTGAGTTTTTTAGGGTTCTTATGGATTTTTATATTTTTTAATGTTTTTAGGGATTTTGAGGTTTTTAGAGTGTTTAGTGGGGTTTTAGGGTTTTTGTGGGGTTTTAAGGGTATTTAAGAGTTTTAGGGATTTTTATGGTTTTCAGGGTTTTTTTGGTTCTTTATATTTAATGGATTTTAAGGGTTTTTCGAATATATTTGGGTTTTTAGGTTTTTTAGGGTTTTCAGGATTTTTGATTGATTTTGAGGGTCTTTTAGGGGTTTTCAAGGATTTTTAGGGGTTTTCATGGTTTTAGAGACTTTCGGGTTTATAGGGTTTTTTGAGTTTTTTTGAGTTTTTTAGTTTTTTAAGAGTTTTTTAACATTTTTAGGGGCTGGGATGTAAGGGTATTTATAGATTTTACTGGTTTTTTAGTATTTTTGTGGTTTTTACAGTTTTTAAGATTTTTGGGGGAAATTATGGTTTTAAGGGGTTTTTTTTTGGATTTTTAGGGTTTTTTACGTTTTCATGGATTTTTAGGGTTCTTAGGATTTTTATGGTTTTCATGGTTTTTAGAAATTTTGAGTGTTTTTAGGGTTTTTCATAGGTTTTTTGGGTTTTTCTGGATTCTTCGTTCCTTTTGTGTTTTTAGTGTTTTTTTTTACTTTTTTTGGGTTTTTATGGGTTTTTAGAGTTTTTAAATGTTTTTTTTGGTTTTGAGGGTTATTGGATTTTTTAGTTATTTTTTGTAGTTTTTATGGGATTTTAAATATTTTTAGGGGTTTTATGGTTTTCCGGGGATTTTATAGGTTTCTACTTTTTCATGGATTTTAGGGTTTTTAAGGATTTTTTGGTTTTTTAGGGTTTTTAGGATTTTTAGGGAATTTGAGGTTTTTTAGGGTTTTTTAGGGTTTTCAGGTTTTTTACGGTATTTTGGGTTTTTAGGTGTTTTTTTTTTGAGTTTTTAGGGTTCTAAAGGTTTTTAAACATTTTTAGGTTAAGGGGTTTTTATGGGTTTTTAAGGTTTTTATGGGTTTGGATGGTTTTTAGTGATTTTTTAGGGTTTTTAGTGTTTTTTACGTTTTTATGGATTTTTAGGAGTTTTTTTAATAATTTTATGGTTTTTATGAATTTTTATAATTTTTAGGGATTTTGAGGGTTTTTAGGGGTTTTCAAAGGTTTTTAGAGGTTTTAAGGGGTTTTTTTGGGTTCAAGGGTATTTTTAGAATTTTTAGGGGTTTTAAGAATTTTTAGAGTTTTTAGTTTTTTAGGGGTTTTTTTGGGTTTTAAGATTTTTAAGGGGTTTTAGTGGTTTTTAATGATTTTCATGGGTTTTTCTGAGTTTTCAGGATTTTTTACATTTTCATATATTTTTTGGGGTTTCTTAGGTTTTTTTCGGTTTAGGGTTTTTTGGGGTTTTCGTGATTTTGGGGGTTTTTAGGAGTGTTTAGGGTTTTTAGGGATTTCAGGGGGTTTATCGTTTTGAGGGGTTTTTCAGATTTTTTTGGGTTTTTTATGTTTTCACAGATTTTTAGGGGTTTTTATGATTTTTTTTGGTTTTTAGGATTTTTAGGGATTTTGAGGGTTTTTAGGGGTTTTTAGGGATTTTATGGGTTTTTAGGGTGTTTTGGGTTTTTAGGGGTTTTTTGAGGTTTTTAACGTTTTTAGGAGTTTTATGGGTTTTAGAGATTTTATTGGTTTTATGGATTTTATTGCTTTATAGGGTTTATAAAATTTTTATGGGTTTTTATGGTTTTTAGTGGTTGTTTAGGTTTTTTAGGGGTTTTTACATTTTCATGGACTTTTAGGGGTTGTTTAGGATTTTTATGGTTTTAGGGTTTTTAGGGATTTTTTGGATTTTATGCTTTTTTCAGGGTTTTTTAGGGTTTTAGGGTTTTTTGTGTTTGTAATGATTTTTTAGGTTTTAAGGGGTTTTAGTGTTTTTAGTGGAATTGATGCGGATCATGGTGCACACAAGCAGCAAGGAGTTGAGGGTGATCTTGGCATTGATCGTGGAAGGATCATTAATGGAAAAGACCCATTGTATGGGATTGGTAGCCCAATGACAAGAGGAAGAATGAGGAGGATGAGAGAGGCTTTACATGGCCTCATTTTGAAATTTCAAGAGGAGGCCCAACATGCATGCATGGGAGGAGCAAATGGGCCTTTAATCACACTTATTATAGCCCAAAAGTGAACCTAAAAGGACATCCCGTATGCTTCCACGAAATTCAATCCACTTGCATGAAGGAAATCTCCAATGTCAAAAGTGGTGGACCCCTTGTCTCCAAATCCATGGTGGGAATCTTCAAAGTCTTTGGGGTGGTTCCTAAAAGTCTTCTTTAGAGATATCATGTCCCCTAAAGTCATGGACATGTGTAAACAAAGTCAAATTCATGGGATAGGCTTTAGAATTTTGTGGGATAGGTAGTTTGACATGTATTCCTCTCATTTGGCTATAAATAGCCACCTCTTGTACCCCCTTGAAGGTTAATTTTGAATTTGAGAGTTTCTAGCATTATTATGCTTGTGTTTCTTGTGTTCTTAGGTGAATGCAAGTAAGGCTCATCAAAGGAGTGATCAACCTTTGTGGCGCTTTATAATTAGAGTTTCAAGGGGCAAGTCTCCTTGGGGTCCTAATTGATCATCCCCTTCCCCTTTTATTCCTATTGCATTTCTTTTTAATTTTCATTCCCCTCTTCTTTTTCGCTTGTGTTTCCGCATTTTTGCCAACAAATACCGCACTCATATACGGTATCATATCATTTGGTATCAGAGGGAGGCAACGGAAACTAGGTTCTTTCATTTCTATTTCTCCCATCTTTTTTTTTCTCCCCCTTCTTCCATTTTCTGCCATCACCCATTCTGGACGGAACTTTCTTCCATATTTTCGTCTGCTTTTTCTTTGAGTTTCTGGGCGTATAATATGTCATTTAAATAGTTCATAATCTCATCTTTCTTCTCGATTTGGAAACACTAAAACCCGACACCTATATTTGGAGATATAGCCGAATCAATTTGTGCTACAGTTTCACCCTTGTGAAATCTAACAATCTCCAAGGCGGATTTCCATTTGTGTTTGAAGTTCAAGTTATCACAACCATTTACATCATTGCAATCAGATTAGTACATTTTTCATTTGTTGTACTTTGATCATGAAAAGCGCACTCTTTTCAATTCTTGTTTGTTGAGTAGCAAAAAAAAAATCAAAAAAAATCAAAAAAAAAATCAAAAAAAAGGGAAGTTGCTCATTTGAAACATTGCGTTTGCTCATATGTCCTAAATTTGATTGTAATTTTCTTATCCATCATCTTCTTTCCTTCATCCATATCCAACCTTCTTCTATAACCTTTTCTCCCATTTACCCCCCACGTTTCTTGGACCTCATTGATTCAAACCCTTTTAAAATTTATGAATTTTAAAGATTGCGATGAATTGATTGCTTCTACTAGTTGTCTTCTTGATTCTATTTAAGAACACTTGTAGGAACCAATTTGTTGTGCTAGAAAGTGTGAGGAACCTTTTGAGAGATAAAAAAAAGAGAAAGAGTGTGTGAGGAATTAAAAAAAATTGCAAGTGAGGGAGAAAGAAGTGAGATCGATATTAAATTATTCATGAAAGTAGTCGCTGACCAGTTTACAAGATTGAATGCTAGGTTGGATGATATGCAAAGTTCCTCATCTTGAAAGGCTCCAAGAAGGCAAGAAATTCATGAAGGTGATGATGAGTACTCCGATTTCGAAGAATCAATTCCTAGGTGAGGGCAACGTGCTGCTTGGAGAGACAATGACTTGGGAAGCATCAAAGTGACACTTCCACCCTTTCAAGGGAAGAGTGACCCAGAACTTTATTTGGAGTGGGAGCGAAAGGTTGACCATGTGTTTGGACTTCACAACTACTCGTAGGAGAAGAAGGTAAAATTGGCAGCCCTTGAGTTCAATGACTATGCAAGTATTTGGTGGGACCAATTACAAGTAAGTCGACGACGAAATGGAGAAAGGCCAATTCGAACTTGGGAAGAAATGAAGATAGTAATCCGTAAAAGGTACATTTCTAGTCATTACTATCGAGACTTACATTTGAAGTTACAAAAACTTGTGCAAGGTTCCATGTGTGTGGAGGAATACTACAAGGAAATGGAGATATCAATGATTCGAGCCAATTTGGAGGAGGATCGCGAAGCTACCTGGCAAGGTTCATCAACAGCTTGAATCCGACAATTAGAGATGTGGTGGAACTACAGACCTACATTGACATGGAGGAGTTGCTACATAAGGCAGTGAAGGTCGAAAAACAACTACATTCTCGGAGAATTCAAGTAAGTTCCCATAATTTTTGGAAGGATAACCAGAAAGATCCAAAATCAATTTCTAAGTGGAATGAAACAAAACCAAGGGGTTCTAAATTTGTTCCAAAACAAAGAGAAGAGGCTAAAAATAAGTTCTTCCCCACTGATTCAAAAGGAAAAATGGACACAAATTTCCCTTCTAAATCTCGTGATATAAAGTGTTTTAAGTGTCAAGGACATGGTCATATTGCATCTCAATGCCCAAACAAAAGGGCCATGATTATTTTGGATAATGGAGACATCCTTAGTGAGCACTCTAGCGATGATGAGATTCCATCTTTGGAGGAGGGTTCCGATGTAGAAGTTGAAGAACCCGTACATGGAGATGCATTGGTTTCAAGAAGAGCTTTAAACATTCAACCCAAAGATGATCATGATGAGGAGCAACGGGAACATATTTTTCATACGAGATGCCACATCAAGGAGAAGGTATGTAGTATGATCATTGATAGTGGAAGTTGTACCAATGTGGCGAGTACATTGTTGGTGGAAAAGTTGAGTTTTCCTACTCTAAGGAATACTAGACCCTATAGATTGCAATGGTTGAATGATAGTGGGGAAGTGAGGGTCACAAAACAAGCCATAGTTTCTTTTTCTATTGGAAAATATCATGATGAGGTGTTGTGTGATGTTGCTCCGATGCAAGATGGACATTTTCTACTAGGGAGACCATGGTAATTTGATAGAAAGGGTGATGTATAATGGCTATGCTAACCCCTTCTCTTTTCATTTCAGCGGTCGAAAGATTGTTTTGACTCCTCTAAGTCCCATACAAGCATATGAAGATCAAGTGAGGATAGAGAAAGAATACAAAAAGAAAAAATAAATGAGTGAAAAAGAAAGTGGGAAAAATAAAATTTTGAGTGTTAAAAAAGAGAGTGATGAGTTGATGAAAAAGGAAATGAGAGAAAAAAGATGAAAAGAGTGGAAAAATTAAGAGTGAAAAAGGAGAGTCGGGTGACATAAAAAGAAATGAGGGAAATCAAAGAGATGAAAACAAGAGTGATGAGCGAAAGGTGAGTTTATTTTCTGGAAAAAGTGAGATGAAAGGTGCTTTATTGAGCGGGAAAGTGTTCTTACTCATTAGTAAGGATGCCTACCTTGAAACTAATGAACTTCACTCTTCTTTGCCTTCTTGTGTTGTGTCTTTACTACAGGAATTTGGTGATTTGTTTCCTAAAGAAACACCCGATGGACTACCCCCTTTGAGAGGCATTGAGCATAGGATTGACTTCATACCCGGTGCCGCAATTCCATATAGGCCAGCATATAGAGCTAATCCGGAAGAGACTAGAGATATTCAGTGTCAAGTTGAAGAACTCATGAAGAAATGATTATTAAGGGAAAGCATGAGTCCATGCGCCGTTCCGGTGATCCTAGTACCTAAGAAAGATGGAACATGGCGGATGTGTGTGGATTGTCGCGCCATCAACAAAATAACATTTAAGTACCGTTATCTCATCCCTCGACTTGATGACATGCTTGATGAATTACATGGGGCCTCTTTGTTTTCAAAAATTGATCTTAAAAGTGGATACCACCAAATTCGAATGAAAGAAGGAGATGAGTGGAAAACTGCTTTTAAAACTAAGTTTGGTTTGTATGAGTGGTTAGTTATGCCATTTGGTTTAACGAATGCACCAAGTACATTCATGAGCTTAATGAACCATGTCCTTCGTTCATTCATTGGAAAATTCATGGTTGTCTATTTTGATGATATCTTGGTGTATAGCAAATCTCTAGACAACCATGTTGAACACTTGCGTATGGTGTGTGAGACCCTTAAACAAAACCAACTTTATGTCAATCTTCAAAAATGTTCCTTTTGCATGGATTATGTTGTGTTTCTAGGATATGTTGTAGGGGCGGAAGGGATTCGTGTGGATGATGAAAAGATCAAATCAATTCAGGAGTGGCCCACACTGAAGAGTGCAACCGAGGTTAGAAGTTTTCATGGATTGGCAAGCTTTTATAGGAGGTTTGTAAAGGATTTTTCATCCATCGCTGCACCTCTTAATGAACTTGTAAAGAAACATGTGGTCTTTAAATGGGGTGAAAAATAAGAAAAAGATTTTAACACACTCAAAGAAAAATTGGTCAATGCTCCCCTTTTAAGGCTACCCGATTTCACCAAAGTCTTTGAAATTGAGTGTGATGCATCAGGAGTTGGAATTGGTGCTGTTTTGACTCAAGAGTCACGTCCAATTGCTTACTTTAGTGATAAATTGAACAGGGCAGCATTAAATTATTCAACTTACGATAAAGAACTTTATGCTTTGAAACGAACCCTGGAAACATGGCAACATTACTTATGGCCTAAAGAGTTCATTATTCATTCTGACCATGAAAGCCTTAAGTATTTGAAGTCCCAAGGTAAGTTGAATCGGCGGCATGCATCATGGATGGAATTCATTGAGACTTTCCCCTACATGATCAAGCACAAAAAAGGTAAGGAAAATGTGGTTGCGGATACTCTTTCACGAAGGTATTCACTTCTTACTTCTCTTCATTCTAGATTACTTGGACTTGAGTTACTAAAGGGAATGTATGAAAATGATGGAGATTTTTCTAAAATTTGGACATCTTGTGAAAAACATGGTTTTAAAGACTATTACAAAAATGGCGGGTTTCTTTTCAAAAGGGATAAATTGTGCATTCCAAATTGTTCAACTCGAGAATTGCTTGTAAAAGAAACTCATGGGGGTGGTTTGATGGGGCATTTTGGGGTTGATAAAACACTAGCTACTTTGCATGAACATTTTTATTGGCCAAGCATGAGAAAAGATGTTATTGCAATTTGTGCTAGGTGTGTCACTTGTAAGCATGCAAAGTCCAAGGTTCAACCAAATGGATTGTATTCCCCCTTGCCCGTTCCATCCCATCCTTGGACCGACATCTCTATGGATTTTGTGTTGGGATTTCCTCAATCCCAATCGGAAAGAGATAGCATTTTTGTTGTTGTGGATCACTTTAGCAAAATGGCCCATTTCATTGCATGCTCAAAAACTAATGATGCTATACATATAGCAGATTTGTTTTTCAAAGAAATTGTGAGATTACATGGACTGCCCAAAACCATTATAAGTGATAGGGATGTGAAATTCCTTAGCCACTTTTGGAGGACATTGTGGAATAAATTGGGAACTAAATTATTGTTCTCATATTTTGCACATCCTCAAACTGATGGGCAAACTGAAGTGGTGAATAGGACTCTTTCTACCCTCTTGCGTGCAATAATTCAAAAAAATCTAAAGAATTGGGAAATTTTTTTGCCACACATAGAGTTTGCATATAACCGAGTAGTTCATTCTACTACTAACTTCTCACCTTTTGAGATTGTATGTGGATTTAATCCAATGACTCCATTAGATATTCTTTCATTGCCTACTAATGAGGTTGTTGATCTCGCAGGTGATGAGAATGCCAAATTTGTTCAGGATTTACATGCCAAGGTGAAAGCCAACATTGAAAGAAGAAATGAACAATATGAAAAGCAAGCAAAAAAGGGTAGGTATAAGGTTGTACTAGAACCTGGAGATTGGGTGTGGGTGCATTTGAGGAAGGAAAGGTCCCCGGAGCAAAGAAAATCAAAACTTCAGTCACGAGGAGATGGTCCATTTCAAGTTTTAGAAAGAATCAATGATCATGCCTACAAGATTGACTTGCCCAGTAGGTATGGAAACGTGAGTGCTACCTTTAATATTTCTGATCTCTCTCCTTTTGAATATGCAGATTTGAGGACGAATCCTTTTGAAGAGGGAGGGGATGATGCAGATCATGGTGTACACAAGCAGCAAGGATTTGAGGGTGATCATGGCATTGATCGTGGAAGGATCATTAATGGAAAAGACCCATTGCATGGGATTGGTAGCCCAATGACAAGAGGAAGAATGAGGAGGATGAGAGAGGCTTTACATGGCCTCATTTTGAAATTACAAGAGGAGGCCCAACATGTATGCATGGGAGGAGCAAATGGGCCTTTAATCACACTTATTAAAGCCCAAAAGTGAACCTAAAAGGACCACCCACATGCTTCCACGAATTTCAATCCACTTGCATGAAGGAAATCTCCAATGTCAAAAGTGGTGGGCCCCTTGTCTCCAAATCCATGGTGGGAATCTTCAAAGTCTTTGGGGTGGTTCCTAAAAGTCTTCTTTAGAGATATCTTGTCCCCTAAAGTCATGGACATGTGTAAACAAAGTCAAATTCGTGGGATAGGCTTTAGACTTTTGTGGGATAGGTAGTTTAACATGTATTCCTCTCATTTGGCTATAAATAGCCACCTCTTGTACCCCCTTGAAGGTTAATTTCGAATTTGAGAGTTTCTAGCATTATTATGCTTGTGTTTCTTGTGTTCTTAGGTGAATGCAAGTAAGGCTCATCAAAGGAGTGATCAACCTTTGTGGCACTTTATAATTAGAGTTTCAAGGGGCAAGTCTCCTTGGGGTCCTAATTGATCATCCCCTTCCCCTTTTATTCCTATTCCATTTCTTTTTAATTTTCATTCCCCTCTTCTTTCTTCGCTTGTGTTTCCGCATTTTTTCCAACGAATACCGCACTCATATACGGTATCATATCAGGAATTTTAGGGGTTTTATGGTTTTTTAGGGTTTTTAAGGGGTCTATGCTTTTCAAGGGGTTTCACGGTTTTTAAGGTTTTTTATGTTTTCATGGATTTTAATGACTTTGTAGGATTTTTATGGTCGTTAGGGTTTTTTATGGTTTTTTGGGATTTTGAGGGGTTTTAGGTGTTTTTATGGGATTTTAGTGTTTTTAGGGTTTTTTTTGGGTTTTAGGGACTTTTAGGGGATTTCAGGGTTTTTTTGAGTTTTTTAGGTGTTTTAAGGTTTTTAGATTTTTTAACGTTTTTAAGTGTTTTAAGAGTTTTAGTGGTTTTTAGGGTTTTTTAGGGGTTTTTTTGGGTTTTTTTCTGGGTTTTATGGTTTTCAGGGTTTTTATGTGTTTTTAAGTTTTCATGGTTTCTTAGAGATTTTTTAGTATTTTTATGGTTTTTTGGGTATTTAGGGTTTTTAGGGATTTTGAGGGGTTTTAAGAGATTTTTAGGGGTTTTAGGGGTTTTAGGGTCTTTTGGGTTTTTAGGGGATTTTTGAGTTTTTTAGGTGTTTAAGGTTTTTTAGGGTTTTTTAACATTTTTAGAGGTTTCAAGGTTTTTTAGAGTTTTTAGTGGTTTTTTGTAGGTTTTTAAGGTTTTTAAGGATTTTTATGGTTTTTAGGGGGTTTTATGTGGATTTTTAGGGGGTTTGGGTGTTTTTTTAGGGATTTTGAGGGGTTTTAGGGATTTTTTAGTATTTTTAGGGTTTCTATGGTTTCTGTGGTATTTATGATCTTTTCGGTTTTTTAGGATTTTTTTGAGTTTTAAGGGTTTTTTAGAGTTTTTTTATGTTTTTAGGGTTTTAAATGGTTTTTTGAGTATTTAGTGGGTTTTAGGCATTTTATGGGGTTTTAGGGGTTTTAAGTTTTTAGGGTGTTTCATTCTTTTCATGGGTTTTTCAGGGTTTTTACATTTTCATGGATTTTTAGGGCAGAAGAGGTTCAGGCCTAGGCAAGCCTAGCCCCTAAAATATAAAGGGAAATAAGAGTACAAGACCAAGGGAGGGTCAGGTCAATCGACCCATACCCAAAAACAATCCCCAAAAGGAAAAACAAAGAAAACAAAGGAACAAAAAAAGACACAGCAGACCAAACGACCCAGCACCACATCACACGTCCTCCCATCCATAGGGATACCCGTCTGCACCATACCTAGAGGAGGCATCCTAGCCCACCATCTCCCATTTAGATGACTCATACTGCTTGAGGAAGTCAGTACAATACCTCATGAGTCACTTCTTCTCCAGCTTCCTATCCGCTCGATCCTTGGCAAGAGCATCCTCCACAGCTTTGGAAGCCTTCGAAGAGGCCCTTGTTGCCATTTGTTTTGGTAGGGATGAATAGTCTCTCCTTTCCCTCCTCTTGACAGGGGAAGCACTCCCCCTCCTCCTGCTACGAAGGACATCATCAGCACTCACCACCTTGGGGATCCCCTCTTGTCTGGAATCAACAGTCATGCTCTGACCCTCCTCTTGGATCTGAGTCAGGATAAACAGAGCCATCCATCAAGGTCCTCCTCCTCCAATTCTTGGGCGTGTTCGCATCAATGAAGTCATTATGGTCCCCAAAGACAAAATCATATTTAACATCCTCATCAATGTTATCGCAGTCAAACATCACCTTCAGTTTGGGTTGCTATAGAATCTCACGTCGGTGTTGCTCAAGGGGGATTTTGGAACCATCCAGCATGATCATATCAGTGAGTTCAACACAGGGAGGTAGCTTTTCAAAGACCCAAGATCCATTCCCAAACTCCGTTGCACCACATTCTACTCAGCAGCAGAAGTGGCCGCATCACGCAGCTCCTGCTCCATCAAATGAACAGATGGGGTGGCCTTGGCACCACCTAAATCATCACTTGGGGTATTTAAGGCCGTCTCTTCTAAGTGGATGTTAGAGACCTGCCGATCCTCATTATCCTGAGCATCAGCCAGTGACTCTGGACACTCCCCCTCCTCTGGATCAAGCACTGCGAATGGATTCGAAGTGAGAACTGGGTCCTGTTCTAACTCCTGATCATTTGCCTCAGCAGAAGCAGCATTCATCAGCAACCCCTCCATCCTCATCCCCTCAGAACCTGGACTGGGAATGTCACTGCACACCCCACTCGAAACCATCTGCAAGCAGTCATCAGCAGCCATATCTTTCTTAGGAACCACCTTCACCACCCCACTGGACGAAGGGGCAGTACATGCCCGTCCTAAATCATCCTTTAACCGATTGAAAACATCCTTTACCCAGACCCCTGGGTGAATCTCCCCCTCATTTTTATCAGGGCATGGTCCATCCCCACAATCAGAGGCCAGGTCCAGACTTGGGTGGGTGGCACATACATCACTCTCAGAAACCAAGCGATCACTGCCCCCACGACGACACACCCGCTTCACATGACCAAAAGTCAGACAAGATTCACAGTAATTCAACCATGATTCAAAAACCACAGGTTTCTTCCACCGCAGCTCTTCTCCAATCTCAATCCAGACAAAATCCACTGGTAGATTGGAAACATCAACCTTAATACAGACTCTCAGAGCAACCGGATGACAGAGGGCTCGCGTTCGACTATCCACACACATAAATCTTCCAACCAGATTTCCCAGCATTGAAAGAATTGATAAATTTTGGAAGGGAAGAGGGAGTTCCAGGAATCGTACCCAAATGGAAAGCAAAGGGGAGTCCCGATGTAAATGAAGATCAAAGATCCACCTGAAGAGAAAAAAGCGTGCACCGTCACATCTGCGAGGGGCAGTGGACCAGACCTGGATAAGGTCCTCCTCAGAAGCAAATCAAATCAAAATATGGAAGGCATCAACCAATCCCACCGTCGCCCTAT
This sequence comes from Viscum album, assembly GCA_963277665.1. Lineage (NCBI taxonomy): Eukaryota > Viridiplantae > Streptophyta > Magnoliopsida > Santalales > Viscaceae > Viscum > Viscum album. The sequence goes on along the minus strand of OY728156.1, from coordinate 1,771,880,943 downwards.
CCTGGAGATCCCAATGTTCGAATAGAAATCTATCAAAAACATCCACCAGAGGGAACCAGTTAGATAATTGAGCCACTAGAGTCCGATTATGCAACGCCGAAGCCTCGTTGAACTCCAAAATTGACAACTACAACTTCAGATGACCTTCAAACAGACCCGGCAATTTAGGGATGAGATTAATACGTGGAAAAGAAGGGAGCGAATCAGGATCCGAAAACGGAATGAAGGCTCTACTTTCATCAAGAACCGGCGAGGCCCCTCCCCCTCGGGGGGGGGGGGGGGCAAGTCGCGGAGGTCACTGTCGTCTTCAATACGGTAGAGGAAAGTCACCATCATAGAGCAGAGCGGGAGAGAGAAGATCAACCATCATTTCTAGGGAAATCCCTGGATTTTTAGGGGTTTTAGGGTTTTTTTGGTTTTAGGATTTTTTATTGTTTTAGGTTTTTTAAGGATTTTGGTTGTTTTAGTGTTCTTCAAAGGTTTTTATGGTTTTTCATTGTTTTAGGGTCTTTTTTGGTTTTTACGGTTTTTTTAGATTTTAGGGTTTTTAGGTTTTTTTAACTTTTTTAGAGGTTTTAAAGGTTTTTATTGGTTTTTAGTGTTTTTATGGGGATTTAGGGATTTTTAAGGTTTTTAGTGTTTTTTTTGTTTTTCAGGGGGGTTTTAGGGTTTTTAGGGTTTTTTAGGTTTTTAATGATGTTTAGGGGGTTTTTAGGATTTTTATAGTCTTTAGGGTCTTTTGGGTTTTTTTGGGATTTTGAAGGGTTTAAAGGTTTTTAAGGGCTTTTGGGGCTTTTGGATTTTTAGTGTTTTTTAGGGTTTTTAGTGTCCTTATTTGATATTTTGATTTTTTTAGGGTTTTAATATTTTTTAGAGCTCTAACATTTATAGGGTTTTTAAGGGTTTTTAGAGTTTTTAGTGGGTTTTTAGAGTTTTTATTGGTTTTAGTGTTTTTAACGGTTTTAGGGGGTTTTATGGTTTTCATAGGTTTTTCAACGTTTTTAGGGTATTTTATGTTTTCATGGATTTTTAGGGGTTCTCTAGGATTTTTATGGGTTTTAGGGTATTTTTAGGTGTTTAGGGATTTTAAGGGTTTTTAGGTTTTTTGGGGCCCTTTGGTTTTTAGGGGTTTTTCTATTTTTTTTAAATATTTTGAAGGTTTTTTAGAGTTTTTTAACATTTTTTGGGGTTTTAAGGGTTTTTATAGTTTTCAGTGGGTTTTTTGGGTTTTATGGGTTTTTAGGAATTTTAAGGTTTTTAGGGGGGTGTTATGGTTTTTATGTGTTTATTGGGTTTTAAGGTTTTTTATCTTTTCCTATATTTTTAGGGGTTTTTTATGGTTTTTATGAATTTTGAGGGTTTTAGGGTTTTTAAAAGGTTTTTATGGTTGTTAGGGGTTTTCATGGGTTTTTTGGTTTTTTGGGTTTTTAGGGCTTTTTGAGTTTTTTATGGTTTTAAGGTTTTTTAGATTTTTTTGAACTTTTTATGGGTTTTGAGGTTTTTTAGAGTTTTTAGTGGTTATTTAGGGATTTTATGGTTGTTTAGGTTTTTTATTGTTTTTAGGAGTTTTTACAGTTCTCAGGGGGTTTTCAGGGTTTTTAGTTTTTTTTACATTTTCATGGACTTTTAGGGGGGTTGTAGTATTTTTATGATTTCTGGGGTTTTAGGGATTTTAGGGTTTTAGGATTTTTATTGTTTTTCAAGGTTTATTAGGGTCTTTTTTTCTTATTAATTTTTTTTAGTTTTTTGGGGTTTTAAAGTTTTTTAGAGTTTTTTTGTTGTTTTTAGGATTTAAAGGGTTTTTAGAATTTTTAGTGGTTTTTAGGGATTTTATGATTTTTTAGGTTTTTTAAGGTTTTTAGGGAATTTTATTTTTTTAGAGGGTTTTGAGGGGTTTCAGGGGTTTTTATGTTTTCATGGACTTTGAGGGTTTTTTAGGATTTTTATGGCTTTAGGTTTTTAAGGGTTTTATGGATTTTTAAGGATTTTCAGGGGTTAGGGTTTTAGGGTTTTTTAGGCTTTTTAGGGCCTTCTTTGTTTTTTAGGGTTTTTTTTTGACTTTTTAGGGTTTCAATGGTTTTTAGATTTTTTTAACATTTTTAGGGGCTTTATGAGTTTGTAATGTTTTTCATGGGTTTTTATGGTTTTAATGGGATTTTAGGGTTTTGAAATTGTTTTAGGGGTTTTCTGGTTTTCAGGGATTTTTAGGGTTTTTTACATTTTCATTGTTTTTATGGGGTTTTTAGGATTTCTATGGTTTTTAGGAATTTTGAGGGCTTTTAGGGTTTCCATGGTTTTTAGGGTTTTTAACGGTTTTTAGGGTTTTTAGTGTTTTAATGGTTTTTCGAGTTTTTGGAATTTTGAGGGGTTTTAAGGTTTTCAAGATTTTTAGGGGTTTAATGGTTTTCAGGGTTTTTAGTGTTTTTCAGGGCTTTTTGTGGTTTTTTGATTTTTTAGGGTTTTTAAGTTTTTTAGAGTTTTTAATACTTTTAGGGATTTTGAGGGGGTTTAGAGTTTTAGTGGTTTTAGGGTTTTTATGGGGTTTTAGGGGTTTTTAAGGTTTTTGGGGGTCTTGTGGATTTTTGAGATATTTCCAGGTTTTAGGGTTCTTACATTATCATGGATTTTAGGGTTTTTAGGATTTTTATGGTTTTTAGTGTTTTTTAGTGTATTTAGGGATTTTGAGGGATTTAGGGGTTTTCGTAGGTTTTTATGGTTTTTAAGGTTTTGAGTATCTTTTTGGGTTTTCAAGGTTTTTTTGAGTTTTTTAGGGTTTTAATGGTTTTTAGAGGGTGTTAATGTTTTGGGGGGTTTAAAGGTTTTTTAGAGTTTTTAGTAGTTTTGGGGATTTTATGGTTTTTTAGGGTTTTTAGGGGTTTTATGGTTTTTAAGATTTATAGGGTTTTTATGTTTTCATGGATTTTTAGGGTTTATTTATGATTTTTATTATTTTTATTTTTAAGTTTTTTCACGGTTTTAAGTGTGTCTTGTGTTTTTAGGGGATTTTTTAGTTTTTAAGGATTTTTAGTTCTTTTTAAGGTTTTGGGGGGGTTTTAAAGGTTTTAGTATTTTTAGTGGTTTTTAGGTTTTATTTGTTTTTAGGGGATTTTATGGTTGGGGGGTTAGAGATTTTAGGGGGTTTTTAGGGGTTTTCAGGGTTTTTAGGGTCTTTGGGGGTTTTTTGGATTTTTTTTTGAGTTTTTTAGAGTTTTAAGGTTTTTAGTGTTTTTAACATTTTTAGCAGTTGTAAGGGTTTTAGAGTTTTTAGTGGGTTTTTATGATTTTATGGGTTTTTAGGATTTTCTAATATTTTTAGGGCTTTTATGGTTTTCTTGGGTTTTTTTGGGTTTTTAGGGATTTTTACGTTTTCATGGATTTTTAAGGGTTTTTTAGTATTTTATGGTTTTTGCGGTTTTTAGGGGTTTAAGGTATTTTGAGGGGATTTAGGAGGTTTTAAAGTTTTTTAGGGGTTTTAGGGATTTTAGTGTCTTTTTGGGTTTTTAGGGGTTTTTTTGAGTTGTTTAGAGTTTTTGAAGTTTTTTAGAGATTTTTAACATTTTTTGGGGTTTTAAGGGTTTTTGGAGTTTTTGGATTTTTTAGTGTTTTATGGTTTTTATGGGTTTTTAGGGTTTTTAAGGCTTGGGGGGGGTTATTGTTTTAAGGGGGCTTTAAGGGTTTTTCAATGTTTTTTGGGTTTTTGAGGATTTTATGGTTTTTATGGTTTTTAGGGTTTTTTAGGATTTTTAGGTTTTTTGGGGTTTTAGCAGTTTTTGAGGTTTTTAGTGTCTCATATGGTTTTTAGGGTATTTTTGAGTTTTTTGGGGTTTTAAAGGTTTTTATAGTTTTTTAACATTTTTAGGGGTTTAATGTGTTTTTATAGTTTTTAGTGGTTTTTAGAGTTTTTTTATGCATTTATAGGGTTTTTAAAGTTGTTTAGGGGTTTTTAGGTTTATTAGAGGATTTTTCATGGGGGGGGGGGGTTCATGGGTTTTGAGGGGGTTTTAGGATTTTTACGATTTTAGGGTTTCTATGGGTTTTGATTGTTTTATGTGGGTTTTCAGGATTTTTAGGTTCTTTAGTGGTTTTTAGGAGTCTTTTGCGTTTTTTGGAGATTTTTCTAATTTTTTAGCATTTTAAGGGTTTTTAGAGTTTTTTAACGTTTTTAGGATTTTTAATAGTTTTTAAAGTTTTCAGTGGATTTTTAGGGTTTTTATTAGTGATTTGGGTTTTTTTAAGGTTTTTAGGGGGGTTTATGGTTTTTAGGGGGTTTTAGGGTTTTTACGTTTTCATGGATTTTTATGGGGTTTTCTATGTTTTTATGTATGTTGAAAGTTTTTAGGCCTTTTCGATGGTTTTTATGTGTTTTCAAGTTTTTTAGTGTTTGTTTGGTATTTTAGTTTTTTTTGAGTTTTTTAGAATTTTTAGAGTTTTTAACATTTTAGGGGCCTTAAAGGTTTTTAGAGTTTTAGTCATTTTTTGGGGTTTTATGGGTTTTTTGGATTTTATGTTTTCAGTGGTTTCATGGTTTTTAGGGGTTTTCTAGGGTTTATAGAGTTTTTTACATTTTCATTGATTTTTTGGGTTTTATTTAGATTTTTTTGGTTTTTAGGGTTTTTTAGGGTTTTTCATAAGTTTGAGGGTTTTTAGGGTTATCAGGGGTTTTAGGTTCTTTCAAGTTTTTTAGGGTCCTTTGGGATTTTTGGTATTTTGGGTTTTTTATTTTTTTTATGGTTTTAAGGTTCTTGGATTTTTGTAAAGGGTTTTTGGGCTTCAAAGGGTTTTTAGAGTTTTTAGGGTTTTTATGAGGTTTTAGGGTTTTTTAGGATTTTTAGGGGTTTTAGGGTTTTTAGGGGTTTCAAGGATTTTAGGGGTTTTGAGGGTTTTGAGGGTTTTCAAGGGCTTTACGGGTTTTTAGGGGGTTTCAGGCTTTTTGCGGTCACTTGGGTTTCTAGGGATTTTTTGAGTTTTTTATTGTTTATAAGGTTTATAGAGTTTTCTAATGTTTGTAAGGGATTTAAGGGTTTTTAGAGTTGTAGTGGTTTTTTAGGTTTTAAGATTTTTTAATGTTTTTAGGAGTTTTATGGGTTTGAGGGGGTTTTCAAGGTTTTTAGGGTTTTTACATTTTCATAGATTTTATGGAATTTTTAATATTTTTATTCGTTTTAGGGTTTTTGATTTTTTGAGGGGTTTTAGGGTGTTTCAAGTGTTTTTAGGGGTTTTATTGGTTTTTATGGTTTTTAAGGTTTTTAGGGTTGTTATGGTTTTCAAGGGGTTTTCAGGGCTTTTAGGGTTTTTATGGATTTTGAGGGTTTTTACGGGTTTTTAGGGGTTTTGAGGGTTTTTATGGTCTTTTTGGAGTTTTAGGGGTTTTTTGAGTTTTTTAGGGTTTTAAGGGTTTTTAGAGTTTTCTAATGTTTTTAGGTCTTTTAAGGGTTTTCGGAGTTTATAGTGGTTGTTTAGGGATTTTATGGATTTTTACGGTTTTGAAGGTTTTTAGGTGTTTTTCAGTTTTCAAGGGTTTTTAGGATTTTTTAGGTGTTCATGGATTTTCAGGGGTTTTATAGGTTTTTTTTTATTTTTTGTGTTTTTTAGGGTCTTTAGATATCTTTATGGTTTTTAGGGTTTTTAGGGTTATTAAGTTTCTTTAGAATTTTTTAACATTTTTATGACCTTTAAGGGTTTTTATAATTTTTTATGGGTTTTAGGGTTTTTATGGGTTTTTATGGTTTTTAAGGCTTTTAGGGATTTTTTGGTTTTCAGGAGTTTTCCAGGGTTTTTATGAATTTTGAGGGTTTTAGGGTTTTTAAAAGGTTTTTATGGTTGTTAGGGGTTTTCATTGTTTTTATGGTTTTTTGGGTTTTTAGGGATTTTGAGTTTTTTATGGTTTTAAGGTTTTTTAGAGTTTTTAGTGGTTATTTAAGGATTTTATGGTTGTTTAGGTTTTTTATTGTTTTTAGGAGTTTTTACGGTTCTCAGGGGTTTTTCAGGGTTTTTAGTTTTTTTTTTACATTTTCATGGACTTTTAGGGGGGGGGGTTAGGATTTTTATGGTTTCTGGGGTTTTTAGGGATTTTAGGGTTTTAGGATTTTTATTTTTTTTCAAGGTTTATTAGGGTCTTTTTTTCTTTTTAAATTTTTTGAGTTTTTTGGGGTTTTAAGGTTTTTTAGAGTTTTTTTATTGTTTTTAGGATTTTAAGGGTTTTTAGATTTTTTAGTGGTTTTTAGGGATTTTATGGTTTTTTAGGTTTTTTAAGGTTTTTAGGGAATTTTATTTTTTAGCGGGTTTTTAGGGGTTTCAGGGGTTTTTATGTTTTCATGGACTTTGATGGTTTTTTAGGATTTTTATGGCATTAGGTTTTTAAGGGTTTTATGGATTTTTAAGGATTTTCAGGGGGTTAGGGTTTTAGGGTTTTTTAGGGTTTTTAGGGTCTTCTTTGTTTTTTAGGGTTTTTTTTTGACTTTTTTGGGTTTCTATGGTTTTTAGATTTTTTAACATTTTTAGGGGCTTTATGGGTTTGTAATGTTTTTCATGGGTTTTTATGGTTTTAATGGGATTTTAGGGTTTTGTAATTGTTTTAGGGGTTTTCTGGTTTTCAGGGATTTTTAGGGTTTTTTACATTTTCATTGTTTTTATGGGGCTTTTAGGATTTCTATTGTTTTTAGAAATTTTGAGGGCTTTCAGGGTTTCCATGGTTTTTAGGGTTTTTAACGGTTTTCAGGGTTTTTAGTGTTTTAATGGTTTTTCAGGTTTTTGGAATTTTGAGGGATTTTAGGGTGTTCAGGGTTTTTAGGGGTTTAATGGTTTTCAGGGTTTTTAGTGTTTTTCATGGCTTTTAGTGGTTTTTTGATTTTTTAGGGTTTTTAAGTTTTTTTAGAGTTTTTAATACTTTTATGGATTTTGAGGGGTTTTAGAGTTTTAGTGGTTTTAGGGTTTTTATGGGGTTTTAGTTTTTTTTAAGGTTTTAGGGGGTCTTATTGATTTTTGAGATATTTCAGGGTTTTAGGGTTCTTACATTATCAGGGATTTTAGGGTTTTTAAGATTTTTATGGTTTTTAGTGTTTTTTAGTCTATTTAGGGATTTTGAGGGATTTAGGGGTTTTCGTAGGTTTTTATGGTTTTTAAGGTTTTGAGGATCTTTTTGGGTTTTCAATGTTTTTTTGAGTTTTTTAGGGTTTTAATGGTTTTTAGAGGGTTTTAATGTTTGGGGGGTGTGAAGGTTTTTTAGATTTTTTAGTAGTTTTGGAGAATTTATGGTCTTTTTAGGGTTTTTAGGGGTTTTATGGTTTTTAAGATATATAGGGTGGTTTATTTATGATTTTTATTGTTTTTAAGTTTTTTCACGGTTTTTAGTGTCTTGTGTTTTTAGGGGATTTTTGAGTTTTTAAGGATTTTTAGTTCTCTTTAAGGTTTTGGGGGGTTTAAAAGGTTTTAGTATTTTTAGTTGTTTTTAGGGTTTTATTTGTTTTTAGGGGAATTTATGGTTTGGGGGGGTTATAGTTTTTAGGGGGTTTTCAGGGGGTTTCAGGGTTTTTAGGGTCTTTTGGGGTTTTTAGGATTTTTTTTGAGTTTTTTAGAGTTTTAAGGTTTTTAGTGTTTTTTAACATTTTTAGCAGTTGTAAGGGTTTTAGAGTTTTTAGTGGGTTTTTATGATTTTATGGGTTTTTAGGTTTTTCTAATATTTTTATGGCTTTTTATGGTTTTCTTGGGGTTTTTTTGGGTTTTTAGGGATTTTTACGTTTTCAAGGATTTTTAAGGGTTTTTTAGTATTTTATGGTTTTTTGGGTTTTTTAGGGGTTTAAGGTATTTTGAGGGGTTTTAGGGGGTTTTAAAGGTTTTTAGGGGTTTTAGGGATTTTAGTGTCTTTTTGGGTTCTTAGGGGTTTTTTTGAGTTGTTTAGAGTTTTTGAAGATTTTTAGAGATTTTTAACATTTTTTGGTGTTTTAAGGGTTTTTGGAGTTTTTGGATTTTTTAGTGTTTTTATGGTTTTATGGTTTTTTAGGGTTTTTTAAGGCTTGGGGTGGTTATTGTTTTAAGGGGGCTTTAAGGGTTTTTCAAGGTTTTTAGGGTTTTGAGGATTTTATGGTTTTTATGTTTTTTAGGGTTTTTTAGGATTTTTGGGTTTTTGGGGATTTTAGCAGTTTTTGAGGTTTTTAGTGTCTCATAGGATTTTTAGGGTATTTTTGAGTTTTTTTGGGGTTTTAAAGGTTTTTATAGTTTTTTAACATTTTAGGGGTTTAATGTGTTTTTAGAGTTTTTAGTGGTTTTTAGAGCTTTTTATGCATTTATAGGGTTTTTTAAAGTTGTTCAGGGGTTTTTAGGTTTTTTAGAGGATTTTTCATGATGGGGGGTTCATGGGTTTTGAGGGGGTTTTAGGATTTTTACGATTTTAGGGTTTCTATGGATTTTGATTATTTTATGGGGGTTTTTAGGATTTTTAGGTTCTTTAGTGGTTTTTAGGAGTCTTTTGCGTTTTTTGGAGATTTTTCTAATTTTTTAGGGTTTTAAGGTTTTTTAGAGTTTTTTAATGTTTTTAGGATTTTTAATAGTTTTTAAATTTTTTAGTGGGTTTTTAGGGTTTTTATGAGTGATTTGGGTTTTTTTAAGGTTTTTAGGGGGGTTTATGGTTTTTAGGGGGCTTTAGGGTTTTTACGTTTTCATGGATTTTTATGGGTTTTTTAGGATTTTTATGGTTTTTTGGGGTTTTCTGGGTTTTTATGTATGTTGAAACTTTTTAGTCCTTTTCGATGGTTTTTATGTGTTTTCAAGTTTTTTAGTGTTTGTTTGGTATTTTAGTTTTTTTTTGAGTTTTTTAGAATTTTTAGAGTTTTTAACATTTTAGGGGCCTTAAAGGTTTTTAGAGTTTTAGTCGTTTTTTGGGGTTTTATGGGTTTTTTGGATTTTATGTTTTCAGTGGTTTTATGGTTTTTAGGGGTTTTCCAGGGTTTATAGAGTTTTTTACATTTTCATTGATTTTTTTGGGTTTTATTTAGATTTTTTTTGGTTTTTAGGGGTTTTTAGGGTTTTTCATAATTTTTAGGGTTTTTAGGTTATCAGGGGTTTTAGGTTCTTCCAAGTTTTTTAGGGTCCTTTGGGATTTTGGGTATTTTGGGTTTTTTAGTTTTTTATGGGTTTTAAGGTTTTTTGATTTTTGTAAAGGTTTTTTGGGCTTTAAAGGATTTTTAGAGTTTTTAGGGTTTTTATGAGGTTTTAGGGTTTTTTAGGATTTTTAGGGGATTTAGGGTTTTTAGGGGTTTCAGGGATTTTAGGGGTTTTGAGGGTTTTGAGGGTTTTCAAGGGCTTTACGGGTTTTTAGGGGGTTTCGGGCTTTTTGCGATCACTTGGGTTTCTAGGGATTTTTTGAGTTTTTTTATTGTTTATAAGGTTTATAGAGTTTTCTAATGTTTGTAAGGGATTTAAAGGTTTTTAGAGTTGTAGTGGTTTTTTAGGTTTTAAGATTTTTTTTAATGTTTTTAGGAGTTTTATGGGTATGAGGGGGTTTTCAAGGTTTTTAGGGTTTTTACATTTTCATAGATTTTATGGAATTTTTAATATTTTTATTCTTTTTGGGGGTTTTGAGTTTTTGAGGGGTTTTAGGGTGTTTCAAGTGTTTTTAGGGGTTTTATTGGTTTTTATGGTTTTTATGGTTTTTAGGGTTGTTATAGTTTTCAATGGGTTTTCAGGTTTTTTTGGGTTTTTATGGATTTTGATGGTTTTTACGGGTTTTTATGGGGTTTAGGGTGTTTAGGGTTTTTTAGGGTTTTTATGGTCTTTTTGGAGTTTTGGGGGTTTTTTGAGTTTTTTAGGGTTTTAAGGGTTTTTAGAGTTTTCTAGCGTTTTTAGAAATTTTAGGGGTTTTCAGAGTTTATAGTGGTTGTTTAGGGATTTTATGGATTTTTAGGGTTTTGAAGGTTTTTAGGTGTTTTTCAGTTTTCAAGGGTTTTTAGGATTTTTTAGGTTTTCGTGGATTTTCAGGGGTTTTATAGGTTTTTTATTATTTTTTGGGTTTTTAGGGTCTTTAGATATCTTTATGGTTTTTAGGGTTTTTAGGGTTTTTTATGATTTTTAGAGTCTTTTGGGGTTTTCAGGTTTTTTTTAGTTTTTTGGGTTTTTAAGTTTCTTTAGAATTTTTTAAAATTTTTATGACCTTTAAGGGTTTTTATAATTTTTAATGGGTTTTAGGGTTTTTATGGGTTTTTAAGGCTTTCAGGGTTTTTTTGGTTTTTAGGAGTTTTCCAGGGTTTTATCTTTTCATGGATTTTAGGGGTTTCTTTGAGATTTTAGGGTTTTAGGGTTTTTAGGGGTTTTAGTGGGTTTTCACAGTTTTTAGGATATTTTACGTCATCATGTATTTTTAAGGAATTTTTTAGGATTTTTCTATTTTTGGGTTTTTATGGATTTTGTGGGTGTTTAGGGGTTTAAGGTTTTTCCGGGTTTTTAGGGTATTTTTGGGTTTTATGGTTTTTTGAGTTTTTTAGGTTTTTTAAGATTTTTGAGAGATTTTTATCTTTTTTTGGGTTTTAAGGGTTTTTAGATTTTTTTGTGGATTTTTTATGGGTTTTTTGGGTTTTTAGGGTATTTAAGGTTTTTAAGGGTAATAATGGTATTCAGGTTATTTTCAAGGTTTTTACGGTTTTTTACGTTTTCCTAGATTTTTAGGGGGTTTAATGTTTTTTATGGTTTTTGGGATTTTGATGAATTTTTATTTTCCTAGGTTTTTAGTGCTTTTCATGTTCTTTATGTCTTTTTGGGTTCTAGGATTTTCCTCGAGTTTTTTAATGTTTTTATGGGTTTGAAGTTTTTTTAGAATTTTTAGTGGGTTTTTATGCTTTTTTAGGATTTTTTAAGGGTTTTAGGGATTTTATGGTTTCAATGTTTTTTCAAGGTTGTTATGGTTTTTTACGTTTTAATGGATATTTAGCGATTTTTTAGGATTTTTGTGGTTTTTAGATATTTTAGGGTTTTTAGAGATTTTGAGAGTTTTTAGGGGGTTTTAGGAGTTTTATGGTTTAAAGGATTTTTAGGGTTTTTATTGTCTTTTTGGATTTTTATGGTTTTTTTGAGTATTTTAGGCTTTTTAGGGTTTTATAGAGGTTTTTTTAACATTTTAGGGGGTTTTGGGGGGTTTTGGGTTTTTTTGGAGTTTTAGTGGTTTTATAGAATTTTTATGGGTTTTTAGGGTTTTTTATGTTTTTTAGGGTGTTTCATGGTTTTCAGGGGGTTCTAAAGGTTTTAGTGTTTCTTATATTTTCATGGATTTTTGGGTTTTTTTTGGATTTTTATAGTTTTTAGGGATTTTGAAGGGTTTTAAGATTTTTTAGGGGTATTTATAGTTTTTAGGGTTTTTAGTATCTTTTTGGGTTTTTAAGGTTTTTTTGAATTTTTTATGATTTTAATGGTTTTTTAGAGTTTTTAATGTTTTTAGGGGTTTAAAGGGTTTTTAGATTTTTTACTGGATTTTTAGGATTTTTATGGGTTTTTTTATTTCTATGTTTTTCCATGGTTTTTATGTTTTTCAGAATTTTTTTAGGGTTTTTAGTGTTTTTTACGTTTTCATGGATTTTTAGGGGTTTTTAATGATTTTAAATGGTTTTTAGGGTTTTTAGGGAAAAGGAGATCAATGTGGTCCTTTTTCACCCAACATTTTTGAGAGTGAGGTCCTGGTATACCTTGAGGCAATCAATATAATGTGGGAGAATTATCCAAGGTACCCTTCTTGATTTGTTTTTGAGGGCCTCCACCGCCAAGATCGAGTCAGATTCATTCCAAAGGCGCTTCCACCAATATTGATTAGCAAAATGAACTGCTTTAATCATTCTCCGGAGCCCCGCCTCATAATCACATTTAGAGTTTTTAGAGATTTTGAGGGTTTTCAGGGTTTGTAGGGGTTTTTAGGGCCTTTTGGGCGTTTTAGTGCTTTTTTAGTTTTTTAGTTATTTAAGGTTTTGTAGAGTTTTAAAATTTTAGGGGTTTTAAGGGTTTTTTAGATTTAAGTGGTTTTTAGGGTTTTTACAATTTTTTATGTTCTTATGGGGTTTTATGGTTTTCAAGGTTTTTAGTTTTTTTTTTGTGTTTTTTATGTTTTCTTCAATTTTTAGGGATTTTTTAGGATCTTTATGGTTTTTAGGGTTATTAGGGGTTTTAGGGGTTTTTTGGGTTTTTTGGGTTTTAAGGGGTATTTAGGGTTCTTAGGGGTTTTCAGGGTTTTTAGGATATTTTTGGGGTTTTAGGGTTTTCTTGAGTTTTTAGGGGTTTTTAAGTTTTTCTTGAATTTTTTAACGTTTTTAGGGTTTTCAGGGTGTTTCTACATTTTTTTGATTTTTTAGGGATTTTTAGGTGGTTTTCAGGATTTTTATGGTTTTTAGTGTTTTGAGTGTTTTTAGGGATTCTGGAAATTTTATGGGGTTTTAGGTGTTTTAGGGTTTTTAGGTTTTTTAATGTATTTTGGGGTTTAGGGTGTTTTATTGTTTTTAGTGGTTTTTAGGGTTTTTATGGATTTTTAGGGTTTTAAAGTTTTTAGGGGTTTTTATGGTTTTCAGGGGGTTTTCCGGGTTTTCTACGTTTTCATGGATATTAGTGGTTTTTAGGGGTTTTAGGTATTTTTTGGGTTTTTGGGTTTTTGGGGGTTTTAGGGTTTTCAAGGTTTTTAGAGTTTTTTTGAGTTTTTTAAGTTTTTTATGGGTTTTTAGAGTTTTTTAACATTTTTAGGGGTTTTAAGGGTTCTAGATTTATTTAGTGGTTTTTAGGGTTTTAGGGTTTATTAAGGTTTTTAGGGACTTTTATTGGCTGGAGGGGTTCTTCATCGTTTTTTTTTTGTTTTTTACATTTTCAAGGATTTTTAGTGGGTTTTTAGGATTTTTATGGTTTTTTGGGTTTTTATAGACTTTTTTGGTTTTCTTTGTTTTTTTGTGTGTTTTTTGTGGGGTTTAGGGTTTTATGGGTTTTTTACAGTTTTTAGGGGGTTTATGGTTTTGGGGGGGAGGGTTTCTAGGGTTTTTTACGTTTTCATGGATTTTTAAGACTTTTTTAATCTTTTTATAGGTTTGGGGGGTTTTAGGGTTTTTGAGGGTTTTTTGTGTTTTCCTGAGGTTTTAGGGTTTTAGGGTTTTTTTCGGGTTTATATAGTGTTTTTTGGTTTTGAGGGTTTTTTAGAATTTTTTTATGGTTTTTATGGTTTTTTAGAGTTTCTAACATTTTTAGGGGTTTTAGAATTTTTAGTGGTTTTTAGGTTTTTTATGGGTTTTTTGGGTTTTTAAGGTTTTTAGGGTTTTTCAGGGTTTTTATGGCATTTTACTTTTTCCTGAATATGCACTTCTTTTTTTCGGATTTTTAGGTTTTTTTGGAGATTTTGAGGGGTTTTAGGGTGTTTTGGGGGTTTTTAGGGGTTTTCAGGGTTTAAGGGTCTTTTGGAGTTTTAGAGGTTTTTTTGATTTTTTAGTTATTTTTTGAAGTTTTTATAGGTTTTTTGTGTTTTATAAAGTTTTTAGGGGTTTTTATGGTTTTCAGGGGATTTTAGGGTTTCTTATGTTTTCATGGATTTTTAAGGGGTATTTGAGAATTTTTATGGTTTTTTTTGTTTTTAGGGCTTTTAGTGATTATGAGGGTTTTTAGGGGGTTTCAAGGTTTTTTAGTTTCTTTTTTGGGTTTTAGGTTTTTTTAGTTTTTAGGGGTTTTAAGGTTGTTATGACTTTTTAACATTTTTAGGGTTTTAAAGGGTCTTTAGATTTTTTAGTGGTTCTTTAGTTTTTTATGGGTTTTTTTGGATTTTTTTTAAGGTTTTTATGAGGTTTTATGGTTTTCAAGGGGTTTTCAGGGTTTTTAGGTTTTTTTACGTTTTCGTGGATTTTAATGGTTTTGTAGGATTTTTATGGTTTTTAGGGGTATTAAGGTTTATTAGGGGTTTTGAGATTTTTTGAGGTTTTCTGGGGGATTTTATGTGCTTTTAGTGTCCTTTTTGGATTTTGGGTTTATTTTATTTTTTTTGGGTTTTTAAGGTTTTATATACTTTTTAACGTTTTAGTGGTTTGAAGGGTTTTTAGTGGTTTTTAGGGTTTTTAGTGGATTTTAGGGGTTTTTAAGTTTTTAGGGGTTTTTATTGTTTGTAGGGGTTTGTCAAGGTTTTTATGGATTTTGACATTTCCATGGATTTTTTAGGATTTTTATTTTTTATGGTTTGTTGGGTTTTTAAGGATTTTGAGGGTTTTGAGGGTTTTAAGGGGTTTTAGTATTTTTTTTGAAGTTTTTATGGGTTGTAAGGGTTTTAAAAAAATTTAGTTGTTTTAAGGGTTTTTATGGGTTTTTAGGGTTTTTGAGATTTTAAATTGTTTTTATTATTTTTTGGGGTTTTTCAGGGTTATTATGGTTGTTTACGTTTTCCTAGACTTTTTGGGGTTTATAGGTTTTTTATGATTTTTAGGGTTTTTAGGGTTTTTTTGGATTCTGAGGGCTTTTTGAGTTTTTAGTGTTTTCTAGGGTTTTTATGGGTTTTATGGTTTTTTAAGATTTTTAAGGGTTTTTATGAATTTCAGTGGTTTTTTAGGTTTTTATGTTTTTTTACAAAATCATTGATTTTTAGGGTTTTTTACGATTTTTTTGTTTTAGTTTAGGGTTTTTAGGGATTTTGAGGGGTTGTAGGGTTTTTTTTGGGTATTTAGGATTTTTTTTGAGTTTTTAGGGTTTTTAAAGTTTTTAGGGGTTTTAAGGGTTTTTAGAGTTTTTTCTGAATTTTTTGGTTTTTATGGGTCGTTAGGTTTTTTAAGGTTTTATGGTTTTAAGGGTTTTTCGGGGTTTTTTTATTGATTTTAGGGGTTTTTTATGTTTTAATGGATTTTAGGTGGTTTTTAGGATTTTTATGTGTTTAAGGTTTTCTAGGATTTTAGGGATTTGGTATGTTTTTAGGGTTTTTCAGGGGTTTTATGATCATTTGGGGTTTTGGGGGTTTTTTTTGAGTATTTTAGGGTTTTTAAGATTTTTAGAGTTTTTTAATGTTTTTAGGGTTTTTAAGGTTTTTTAGAGATGTTAATGGGTTTTTAGTGTTTTTAGTTTTTTTTTGTGTTTTAATGCATTTTTTGGGGTTTTAAGTTTTTAGGCGTTTTTATTATTTTCGAGGTTTTTCAGGGGTTTAGGGTATTTTGGGGGTTTTAAGGTTTTGTTGAGTTTTTTATGGTTTTTACGGGTTTTTAGAGTTTTTAAACTTTTTTAGGGCTTTTAAGGGTTTTTTGAGCATTAGTGGGTTCTTAGGGTTATTTACGTTTTCATGGATTTTAAGTGTTTTGAATTATTTTATGGTTTTTAGGGTGTTCTTAGGGTTTTTTGGGATTTTGATGGTTTTTAGGGTTTTATTATCTTTTTGGGTTTTTTGGGGTTTTTTGGTGTTTTTTGAGTGTTTTAGGGTTTTTTAGATTTTTTAAGGTTTTTAGGGGCTTTAGTGTTTTTATAGTTTTTTCTAGTTTTTAGGGTCTTTTTGATTTTTTAGGGTTTTTAAGGTTTTTGTGGTTTTCAAGGGGTTTTGGGGTTTTTTGGGTTTTTTAAGTTTTCATTGATTTTTTGGGACTTTTTAGATTTTTATGTTTTTTATGGTTTTTATGAATTTTGAGGGTTTTTATGATTTTTTTAGGGATTTTCGGGGTTCACAAGTATTTTAGGGACATTTTGGGTTTTTAGGGTTTTTTTGAGTTTTTTGGGGTTTAAAGTGTTTTAGAGTTTTTTAACATTTTTAGGGGTTTTAATTTTTTTTAGACTTTTTTGTGATTTTTATGGGATTTTAGGTTTTTTTAAGGTTTTAGGAGTTTCTATGGTTTTCAAGTGTTTTTCTTTTTTTTTAGGATTTTTTATGTTTTCATGGATTTTTAAGGGCTATTTGGGATTTTTATGGTTTTTTGGGGGTTTTAGGGGTTTTTGGGATTTTGAGGGGTTTAAAGGGGTTTTCTTGGTTTTTAGAGTTTTTTTTGAGTTTTTTAAGTTTTTTATGGGTTTTTAGAGTTTTTTAACTTTTTTAGGGGTTTTAAGGGTTCTAGTTTTATTTAGTGGTTTTTAGGGTTTTAGGGTTTGTTAAGGTTTTTAGGGACTTTTATTGGCTGGAGGGGTTCTTCATCGTTTTTTTTGTTTTTTTACCTTTTCAAGGAATTTTGTGGGTTTTTAGGATTTTTATGGTTTTTTGGGTTTTTATAGACTTTTTTGGTTTTCTTTGTTTTTTTTGAGTTTTTTGTTGGGTTAGGGTTTTATGGGTTTTTTACAGTTTTTAGGGGGTTTATGGTTTTGGGGGGGGGGTTTCTAGGGTTTTTTACGTTTTCATGGATTTTTAAGACTTTTTTAATCTTTTTATAGGTTTGCGGGGTTTTAGGGTTTTTGAGGGTTTTTTGTGTTTTCCTGAGGTTTTAGGGTTTTTAGGGTTTTTTCAGGTTTATATGGTCTTTTTGGGTTTTGAGGGTTTTTTAGAATTTTTTCTGGTTTTTATGGTTTTTTAGAGTTTCTAACATTTTTAGGGGTTTTAGAATTTTTAGTAGTTTTTAGGTTTTTTATGGGTTTTTTGGGTTTTTAAGGTTTTTAGGGTTTTTTCAGGGTTTTTATGGCATTTTACTTTTTCCTGAATATGTGCTGCTTTTTTCGGATTTTTAGGTTTTTTTGGAGATTTTGAGGTGTTTTGGGGTGTTTTGGGGGGTTTTTAGGGGGTTTTTTGATTTTTTAGTTGGTTTTTTAAGTTTTTATAGGTTTTTTGTGTTTTATAAAGTTTTTAGGGGTTTTTATGGTTTTCAGGGGATTTTAGGGTTTCTTACGTTTTCATGGATTTTTAAGGGGTATTTGAGAATTTTTATGGTTTTTTTTGTTTTTAGGGCTTTTAGGGATTATGAGGGTTTTTATGGGGTTTCAAGGTTTTTTAGTTTCTTTTTTGGGTTTTAGGTTTTTTTAGTTTTTAGGGGTTTTAAGGTTGTTATGACTTTTTAACATTTTTAGGGTTTTAAAGGGTCTTTAGATTTTTTAGTGGTTCTTTAGTTTTTTATGGGTTTTTTTGGAGTTTTTTAAGGTTTTTATGAGGTTTTATGGTTTTCAAGGGGTTTTCAGGGTTTTTAGGTTTTTTTACATTTTCGTGGATTTTAATGGTTTTGTAGGATTTTTATGGTTTTTAGGGGTATTAAGGTTTATTAGGGTTTTTGAGAGTTTTTGAGGTTTTCCAGGGGATTTTATGTGCTTTTAGTGTCCTTTTTGGATTTTGGGTTTATTTTATTTTTTTAGGGTTTTTAAGGTTTTATATAATTTTTAACGTTTTAGTGGTTTAAAGGGTTTTTAGTGGTTTTTAGGGTTTTTAGTGGATTTTAGGGGTTTTTAAGTTTTTAGGGGTTTTTATTGTTTGTAGGGATTTGTCAAGGTTTTTATGGATTTTGACATTTCCATGGATTTTTATGGGTTTTTTAGGATTTTTATTTTTTATGGTTTGTTGGGTTTTTAAGGATTTTGAGGGTTTTGAGGGTTTTAAGGGGTTTCAGTATTTTTTTTTGAAGTTTTTATGGGTTGTAAGGGTTTTAAAAAAATTTAGTTGTTTTAAGGGTTTTTATGGGTTTTTAGGGTTTTTGAGGTTTTAAATTGTTTTTATTATTTTTTGGGGTTTTTCAGGGTTATTATGGTTGTTTACATTTTCCTAGACTTTTTGGGGTTTATAGGTTTTTTTATGGTTTTTAGGGTTTTTAGGGTTTTTTTGGATTCTGAGGTTTTTTTGAGTTTTTAGTGTTTCTAGGGTTTTTATGGGTTTTATGGTTTATTAAGATTTTTAAGGGTTTTTATGAATTTCAGTGGTTTTTTAGGTTTTTATGTATTTTTACAAAATCATTGATTTTTAGGGTTTTTAACGATTTTTTTGTTTTAGTTTATGGTTTTTAGGGATTTTGAGGGGTTGTAGGGTTTTTTTTGGGTATTTAGGATTTTTTTTGATTTTTTAGGGTTTTTAAAGTTTTTAGGGGTTTTAAGGGTTTTTAGAGTTTTTCCTGAATTTTTGGTTTTTATGGGTTGTTAGGTTTTTTAAGGTTTTATGGTTTTTAAGGGTTTTTGGGGGTTTCTTTATTGATTTTAGGGGTTTTTTATGTTTTAATGGATTTTAGGTGGTTTTTAGGATTTTTATGTGTTTAAGGTTTTCTAGGATTTTAGGGGTTTTCAGGGGTTTTATGATCATTTGGGGGTTTTGGGGGTTTTTTTGAGTATTTTAGGGTTTTTAAGATTTTTAGAGTTTTTTAATGTTTTTAGGGTTTTTAAGGTTTTTTAGAGATGTTAATGGGTTTTTAGGGTTTTTATGTGGTTTTAGGGGTTTTAAATATTTTAGGACTTTTTATGGTTTTCTGTGGGTTTTAAGGGTTTCTAGGGTTTTTTAAGTTTTCAAGGCTTTTTAGCGGTTTTTTAGGGTTTTTATGGTTTTTAGGGTTTTAGGGACTTTAAGGGGTTTTAGGGGTTTTCAGATGTTTTTAGGATTTTTCAAGTTTTTCATAGTCTTTTTGGGTGTTTAGGGTTCTTTTTAGTTTTTTAGGGTTTTAAGTTTTTTAGAGTTTTTTAACATTTTAGGGGTTTAAAGGGTTTTTAGTGTTTTTAGTTTTTTTGTGTTTTAATGCATTTTTTGGGGTTTTAAGTTTTTAGGCGTTTTTATTATTTTCGAGGTTTTTCAGGGGTTTAGGGTATTTTGGGGGTTTTAAGGTTTTGTTGAGTTTTTTATGGTTTTTACGGGTTTTTAGAGTTTTTAAACTTTTTAGGGCTTTTAGGGGTTTTTTGAGCATTAGTGGGTTCTTAGGGTTTTATGGGTTTTATGTATTTTTAAGGTTTTTTATGGTTTTAAGGGGTTTTTCAGGATTTTAGGGTTTTTAGGGACTTTTCGGGCTTTTATGGTTTTTTGAGTTTTTAGGGTTTTAATGTATTTTTATAGTTTTTAATATTTTTATCGGTTTTAATGGTTTTTAGAGTTTTTAGTGGTTTTTATCGGTTTTTACGAGGTTTTTGGATTTTTTTAAGGTTTTTAGGATATTATGGTTTTGAGGGTTGTTAGGGTTATTTACGTTTTCATGGATTTTAAGTGTTTTGAATTCTTTTATGGTTTTTAGGGTGTTCTTAGGGTTTTTTGGGATTTTGATGGTTTTTTGGGTTTTATTATCTTTTTGGGTTTTTTGGTGTTTTTTGAGTGTTTTAGGGTTTTTTAGATTTTTTAAGGTTTTTAGGGGCTTTAGTGTTTTTATAGTTTTTTCTAGTTTTTAGGGTCTTTATGATTTTTTAGGGTTTTTAAGGTTTTTCTGGTTTTCAAGGGGTTTTGGGGTTTTTTGGGTTTTTTAAGTTTTCATTGATTTTTTGGGACTTTTTAGATTTTTATGTTTTTTATGGTTTTTATGAATTTTGAGGGTTTTTATGATTTTTTTAGGGCTTTTCAGGGTTCACAAGTATTTTAGGGACATTTTGGGTTTTTAGGGTTTTTTTGAGTTTTTTGGGGTTTAAAGTGTTTTAGAGTTTTTTAACATTTTTAGGGGTTTTAATTTTTTTTAGACTTTTTTGTGATTTTTATGGGATTTTAGGTTTTTTTAAGGTTTTAGGAGTTTCTATGGTTTTCAAGTGTTTTTCATTTTTTTAGGATTTTTTATGTTTTCATGGATTTTTAAGGGCTTTTTGGGATTTTTATGGTTTTTTGGGGGTTTTAGGGTTTTTTGGGATTTTGAGGGGTTTAAAGGGGTTTTCTTGGGTTTTTATAGGTTTTTGGGTCTTTTGGGTTTTTAGGATATATTTTATTTTTAAGGTTTTTTAAAGATTTTCACGTTTTTATGTGTTTTAAGGTTTTTTAGAGTTTTAGTGTTTTTTGGGGCTTTAAGGGTTTTTAGTATTTTTAGTGGGTTTTTAGGGTTTTTATGGGTTTTAGGTTTTTTATGGTTTTTAGGGGGTTTATGGTTTTCCAGGGTTTTTTATGGTTTTTAGGGTTGTTTAGGTTTTCCGGGATTTTAAGGTGTTTTTTAGTATTTTTATTGGGTTTTTGGGTTTTTTAGTATTTTTAGTGTTTTTTGAGGGTTTTTAGGGTTTTTATGGGTTTTTATGGGTTTTCTAGGGATTTAGGTTTTTTAGGGTTTTTTTTATCTCTTTAGGGTTTTGAAGTTTTTCAAAGTTTTTTAGGGGTTTTAATGGTTTTTAGATTTTATAGTGTTTTAGGGTTTTTATGGGTTTTTTGGGTTTATAAGGCTTTTAGGGTTTTTTTGGCTTTTTACATTTTCATTAATGTTGAGGGTTTTTTCGGTTTTTTATGGTTTTTAGGGTTTTTAATGATTTTGAGGCTTTTTAGGATTTTTCAAGGCTTTTTAGGATTTGTAGGGGTTTTTAGGGTTTTTAGAGTCTTTTTACATTTTTTTCGGGTTTTCATGGTCTTTTAGTTTTTAGTGGGTTTTATGGGTTTTAGGATTTATTAAGGTTTTTATGGTTTTTAGGAGGTTTTTTGGGGGGTTTTAGGGTTTTTCACATTTTCATGGATTTTTAGGGGTTTTTATGGTTTCTAAGGCTTTTAGTGTTTATAGGGATTTTGTGGGTTTTAGTGTTTTTCAAGGTTTTTATGGTTTTTAAGGTTTCTAGGGTTTTTAGGGTCTTTTTGGATTTTGGGTTTTTTTTTATAGTTTTTAGTGTTTTTTTAGGTTTTTATTGTTTTTAAACTTTATTGGGTGTTTTACAAGTTTTTTTTATTTTTTGATGGTTTTTTGTTATTTGTGGGTTTTTAGGGTCTTGGAAGGTTTTTATGGTTTTTTATTGTTTTCACGGGTTTTCAGTGTATTTAGAGTTATTTATGATATCTAGGATTTTTAGGGGGTTTTGAGGATCTGTATGATTTTTTTGTGTTCTTTCTAGGATTTTTAGGGATTTAGAGATTTTTTTTGATTTTTCAGGGTTTTGCAGAGATTTAGGGTCTATTTTGGGATTTAGGTTTTTTTAGCTTTTTTGGGTTTTAAGGTTTTTAGAATATTTAAACGTTTTTAGGGGTTTTTAGGGCTTTCAAGGGTTTTTAGAGTTTTGAGTGGTTTTTAGGGATTTATGGATTTTATGGTTTTTATAATGTTTTTAGGGGATTTTATGTTTTTCAGGTGGTCTTCAGTGGTTTTAGGGTTTTGTACGAGTTCATGGATATTTATGGGGCTTTTAGGTTTTTTTCTGGTTTTTATTGTTTTAGGGATTTTAGGGTTTTTGAAGGTTTTTAGTGTTTTTAGGGTTTGGAGGGTTATGTTTTTTTTCATGGTTTTTTGGGTCATTTATGGTTTTTAGGTTTTTATTTTAGTTTTTAGGGTTTTTAAGGTTTTTGAATATTTTTAACATTTTTTGGTGTTTTAAGGGTTTTTAGATTTTTTAGTGTTTTAAGGATTTATGGGGTTTGAGGGATTTTTAAGGTTTTTAGGGGGTTTTTTGTTTTTAGGGGTTATTCAAGGATTTTAGGCTTTTTTACATTTTCTTTGATTTTTAAGGTTCTTTTTAGGTTTTTTATGGTTTTGGATGTTGAGGGGTTTTAGGGTTTTAGGGTCTGTAGGGGTTTTTTGGTCTTTTGGGGGTTTTGGGTTTTTCAAGGTTTTTAGGGGGTTTGTTGGATTTTAGTGTTTTTTAATATTTTTAGGGGTTTTAGGAGTTTTCAAGTTTTTAGTGTTTTTTTAGAGTTTTTATGGTTTTCAGGTTTTTTAATGTTTTAGGGGTTTTTATGGTTTTGAAAGGGTTTTCAGGGTTTTTTACGTTTGCAAAGATTTTTAGGGGTTTTTAGGATTTTTATGGTTTCTAGGTTTTTTATGGTTTTTAGGGATTTTGATCATTTTAGGGATTTTCGTGTGTTTTTATGTATTTTAGGGTTGTTGAATGTTTTTAGTGTCCTTTTTGGTCTTTAGGGTATTTTTTTAGTTTTTAAGGTTTTTTAGTGTTTTTAACGTTTTTATGTGTTTTAAGGGTTTTTTTAGGGTTTTAGTGGGTTTTAGGGGATCTATGGGCTTTTAGGATTTTCTAAGGTTTTTAGGGGTTTTATGGTTTTCCAGGGGTTTCAAGGTTTTTTGGGGTTTTTACATCATCATGGATTTTTAGGGGTTTATTAGGATATGTATGTTTTTTAGGGTTTTTTAGTGTTTTTATGGATTTGGAGGGTTTTTATGGTTTTTCTAGTTTTTTGGGTTTTTTGGGGGGTTTTAGGGTCCTTTTGGTGTTTTTTGTGTTTTTTTGGGTTCTAAAGGTTTTAAGAGTCTTTAAATGTTGTTCGGGGTTTTAAAGGAATTTAGATTTTTAAGTGTTTTTTAGGGTTTTACGTGTTTTTAGGGGGTTTTAAGGTTTTTAGGGGGTTTTATGGTCTTTAGGGGTTTTTCTAGGATTTTAGAGTTTTTTATGTTTTCATTGAATTTTAGATATTTTTATGGTTTTTAGGGTTTTTAGAGATTTTGAAGGTTTTTAGGGGTTTTAAGGGAGTTTTGGGTTTTCATGGGTTTTAGGGTCTTTTGGTCTTTTAGGGTTTTTTGAGTTTTTTAGGGGTTTTATGGTTTTTAGAGTATTTAACATTTTTAGGGGTTTGAAGGGTTTTTAGAGTTTTTAGTGGGTTTTAGGGTTTTTATGGGTTTTAGGCTATTTTCATGTCTTTTTTGGTTTCCAAGAGTTTTTCATAGGTTTTAGGGGGTTTTTAACATTTTCATGGATTTTATGGAGTTTTCATGATTTTTATTGTTTTTAGGGTCTTTTGGGGGGCTTTTAGGTATTTTGAGGGTTTTTATGGGTTTTCGGGGTTTTTTGGTCTTTTGGGTTTTTAGTTTTTTTTTGAATTTTTAGTGGGGGTTTAAGGGGTTTTATAGTTTTTTTAACATTTTTAGAGTTTTGATTGTTTTTAGAGTTTTTAGTGGTTTTTTAGGGTTTTTAGGTTATTTATGGTTTGTAGGGTTTTTTCTGGGTTTTTATGTTTTTTTATGTTTTCATTGAATTTTAGGGGTTTTTTAATATTTTTATGGTTTTTAGGGGTCTTTAGAGTTTTAAGGGTTTTGAGGGTTTTTAGGATTTTTTATGGGTTTTATGGTTTTTCATGGTTTTTAAGGTCCTTTGGGTTTAGGTGTTTTTTTGAGTTTTTAAGGGCTTTTAAAGTTTTTAGTGTTTTTAACGTTTTTAGGGGTTTAAAGGGTTTTTACAGTTTCAGTGGATTTTATGTGTTTTTAGGGTTTTTTGGGGTTTTTAGGGGTTTTCGTCGGTTTTTATGATTTTTTATATTTTTAGGATCTTTTTGGGTTTTCAAGGGTTTTTTTGAGTTTTTTTAGGGTTTTAAAGGTTTTTAGAGGGTTTTAATGTTTAGGGGGGTTTAAGGTTTTTCAGAGTTTTGTGTAGTTTTGGGGATTTTGTGGTTTTTTAGGGGTTTTAGGGGTTTTTATGGTTTTTAGTGTTTATAGGGGTTTTACACTTTCATAGATTTTAAGGGTTATTTCGGATTTTTATGGTTTTTAGGTTTTTTCATGGTTTTTAGTGTGTCTTGTGTTTTTAGGGGATTTTTGAGTTTTTAATTATTTTTAGTTATTTTTAAGGTTTTTGGGGGTTTTAAAGGTTTTAGTATTCTTAGTGGTTTTTAGGGTTTTTAGGGGATTTTTGCATATTTAAGGTTTTTAGTTCCTTTTTAGGTTTTTGGGGGTTTTAAGGTTTTTCGTGTTTTTAGTGGTTTTTAGGGTTTTATGGGTTTTTGGGGGATTTTATGGTTTTTGGGGGGGTTTTGGAGCATTTAGGGGTTTTCAGGGTTTGTAGGGTCTTTTGGGGTTTTTAGGATTTTTTTTTGAGTTTTTTAGAGTTTTAAGGTTTTTAGAGCTTTTTAACATTTTTAGCAGTTGTATGGGTTTTAGAGTTTTCAGTTGGTTTTTAGGGTTTTATGGGTTTTTAGTATTTTTCTAATATTTTTAGGACTTTTTATGGTTTTCTTGGGCTATTTTGGGTTTTTAGGGATTTTTATATTTTCTTGGATTTGAAGGGTTTTTAGTATTTTTTATGGTTTTTTTGGGTTTTTTAGGGGTTTAAGGTATTTTGAGGGGTTTTAGGGGTTTTTAAAGGTTTTTAGGGGTTTTAGGGATTTTAGTGTCTTTTTGGGTTTTTAGGGGTTTTTTTGAGTTGTTTAGGGTTTTTGAAGTTTTTTAGAGATTTTTAACATTTTTAGGGGTTTTAAGGGTTTTTGGAGTTTTTGGACTTTTTAGTGTTTTTATGGCTTTTATGGGCTTTTAGGGTTTTTTAAGGTTTGGGGGGGTTTGTTGTTTTAAGGGGGTTTAAAGGGTTTTTCAAGGTTTTTAGGGTTTTTGAGGATTTTATGGTTTTTATGGTTTTTAGGGATTTTTGGATTTTTGGGTTTTTGGAGGTTTTAGCTGTTTTTGAGGTTTTTAGTGTTTCATAGGGTTTTTAGGGTACTTTTTAGTTTTTGGGGGTTTTAAAGGTTTTTATAGTTTTTTAACATTTTTAGGGGTTTAATGGGTTTTTAGAGTTTTAAGTGGTTTTTAGAGTTTTTTATGCATTTATAGGGTTTTTAAAGTTGTTTAGGGGCTTTTATGTTTTTTAGAGGTTTGTTCATGGGGGGAGGGGTTTCATGGGTTTTGAGGGGGTATTAGGATTTTTACGATTTTAGGGTTTCTAGGGATTTTAATTGTTTTTTTGCAAGGCTAGGGATTTTAATTGTTTTATGGGGGTTTTCAGGTTTTTTAGGTTTGTTAGTGGTTTTTAGGAGTCTTTTGCGTTTTTGGAGATTTTTCTAATTTTTTAGGGTTTTTAAGGTTTTTTAGAGTTTTTTACCGTTTTTAGGTTTTTTAATAATTTTTAAAGTTTTTAGTGGATTTTTAGGGTTTTTATCAGTGATTTGGGTTTTGTAAGGTTTTTAGGGGGGTTTGTGGTTTTTAGGGGGTTTCAGGGTTTTTAGGGTTTTTACATTTTCATGGATTTTTATGGGTTTTTTAGGATTTTTATGGTTTTTTGGGGTTTCTGGGTTTTTATGTATGTTTAGAGTTTTTAGGCCTTTTCGATGGTTTTTGTGTGTTTTCAAGTTTTTTAGTGTTTGTTTGGTATTTTAGATTTTATTAGCTTTTTAGAATTTTTAGAGTTTTTAACATTTTAGGGGCCCCTAAGGGTTTTTAGAGTTTTAGTAGTTTTTTGGGGTTTTTTGGGTTCTTTGGATTTTATGTTTTCAGTGGTTTTATGGTTTTTTGGGGTTTTCCAGGGTTTTTAGAGTTTTTTACATTTTCATTGATTTTTTGGGTTTTATTTAGATATTTTTTTGGGTTTTTAGGGTTTTTTAGGGTTTTTCATAATTTTGAGGGTTTTTAGGGTTATTAGGGGTTTTAGGGTCTCTCAAGTTTTTTAGGGTCCTTTGGGATTTTTGGTATTTTGGGTTTTTTAGTTTTTTATGGTTTTTAAGGTTTTTGGATTTTTGTAAAGGATTTTTGGGCTTTAAAGGGTTTTTAGAGTTTTTAGGGTTTTTATGAGGTTTTAGGGTTTTTTAGGATTTTTAGGGGTTTTAGGGTTTTTAGGGGTTTCAGTGATTTTAGGGTTTTTGAGGGTTTTGAGGGTTCTTCAAGGGTTTTACGGGGTTTTTGGGGGTTTCAGGCTTTTGGCGGTCACTTTGGTTTCAAGGTATTTTTTGAGTTTTTTTTATAGTTTATAAGGTTTATAGAGTTTTCTAATGTTTGTAAGGGATCTAAGGGTTCTTAGAGTTGTAGTGGTTTTTTAGGTTTTAATATTTCTTAATGTTTTTAGGAGTTTAATGGGTTCGAGGGGGTTTTCAAGGTTTTTAGGGTTTTTACATTTTCATAGATTTTATGGAATTGATAATATTTTTTTTATTTTGGGGGTTTTCTAGATTTTGAGGGGTTTTAGGGTGTTTCAAGTGTTTTTAGGGGTTTTATTGGTTTTTATGGTTCTTAAGGTTTTTAGGGTTGTTATGGTTTTCAAGGGGTTTTCAGTGTTTTTAGGGTTTTTATGTTTTCATAGATTTTTTTTGTGTTTTTAAGACTTTTATGGTCTTTAGAGTTTTTTAGGGTTTTAAGGATTTTGACGGTTTATATGGATTTTAAGGGGTTTTAGGGTTTGGGGGTTTTAGGGTTTTATGGTCTTTTGGGGTTTTTAGGGTTTTTTTGAGTTTTTTAGGGTTTTAAGGGTTTTAAGTGTTTTTTAAACAATTTTAGGGGTTTTTATGTTTTTAGTGGGTTTTAGGGTTTTTATGGGTTTTTAGGATTTTTTAAGGATTTTAAGGGTTTTTATGGTTTAATGGGTTTTTTGGGTTTTTTACGTTTTCATTCATTTTTAGGGTTTTTTATGATTTTTATGCTTTTTAGTGTTTTGTAGTGTTTTTAGGGTTTTTAGGGGGTTTTAGGGATTTTAGGGTTTTTATGGTTTCAGGATTTGATGGGTCTTTTTGGTTTTTAGGGTTTTTTTATGTTTTTTATGGTTTTTTATAGTCTTATAATGTTTTTATATTTTTAAACGGTTTTAGAGTTTTTAGTGGATTTATGGATTTTTACACTTTTAGGGGGTTTTATTGTTTTTAGGGGTTTTTGAATTTTCACGGATTTTTAGGGGGTTTTATGTTTTTTATTTTTTTGGGTTTTTATGGATTTTGAGGGTTTTTATGGGTTTTTATGGGGTTTAGGGTGTTTAGGGTTTTTTAGGGTTTTTATGGTCTTTTTGGAGTTTGAGGGGTTTTTTGAATTTGTTAGGGTTTTAAGGTTTTTTAGCATTTTTTAACGTTTTTAGATATTTTTAGGGTTTTCAGAGTTTATAACAGTTGTTTAGGGATTTTATGGATTTTTAAGGTTTTCATGGTTTTTAGGTGTTTTTCAGTTTTTAGGGGTTTTTAGGATTTTTTAGGTTTTCATGGATTTTTAGGAGTTTTTTAGGATTTTCATTATTTTTTTTGGTTTTTTAGGGTCTTTAGGGATCTTTATGGTTTTTAGGGATTTTAGGGGTTTTTAGGATTTTTAGAGTCTTTTTGAGTTTTAGGGTTTTTTTGAGTTTTTAGGGTTTTTATGTTTCTTTAGAATTTTTTAACTTTTTTATGACCTTTAAGGGTTTTTATAATTTTTAATGGGTTTTAGGGTTTTTATGGGTTTTTATGGTTTTTAAGGCTTTTAGGGTTTCTTTTTGATTTTTAAGGGTTTTCCAGGGTTTTTATCTTTTCATGGATTTTAGGGATTTCTTTGGAATTTTAGGGTTTTAGGGGTTTTAGTGGTTTTTCACAGTTTTTAGGATATTTTACGTTTTCATGTATTTTTTAGGGCTTTTTTAGGATTTTTCTATTTTTAGGGGTTTTTAGGGTTTTTAGGGTTTTTAGGGATTTTGTGGTTTTTTAGGTGTTTTTAGGGGTTTGTGGCTTTTCAGGGTTTTTAGGGTATTTTTGGGTTTTATTGTTTTTTGAGTTTTTTAGGTTTTTTAAGGTTTTTGAGAGATTTGTACCATTTTTAGGGTTTTAAGGGTTTTTAGATTTTTTTGTGGAATTTTATTGGTTTTATGGGTTTTTAGGGTATTTAAGGTTTTTAAGGGTTTTAATGGTATTCAGGTTATTTTCAATGTTTTTACGGTTTTTTACGTTTGCCTGGATTTTTAGGGGGTTTAAGGTTTTTTATGGTTTTTAGTGTTTTTTTGGGTTTTGGGGATTTTGATGAATTTTTTATTTTCCTTAGTTTTTATTGTTTTTCATGTTCTTTATGTCTTTTTAGGTTCTAGGATTTTCCTTTATTTTTTTTAATGTTTTTATGGGTTTTACATATTTTTAGTGGGTTTTTAGGGTTTTTATGCTTTTTGAGGATTTTTTAAGGGTTTTAGGGATTTTATGGTTTCAAGGTTTTTTCAAGGTTGTTATGGTTTTTTATGTTTTAATGGATATTTAGGGATTTTTTAGGATTTTTTTGGTTTTTAGATATTTTAGGTTTTTTAGAGATTTTGAGAGTTTTTTGGGGTTTTTAGGAGTTTTAGGGTGTAAAGGGTTTTTAGGGTTTTTCTTGTCTTCTTGGGTTTTTATGGTTTTTTTGAGTAATTTAGGATTTTTAGGGTTTTATAGATTTTTTTTAACATTTTATGGGGTTTAGGGGTTTTATGGGTTTTTTGGACTTTTAGTGGTTTTATAGAATTTTTATGGGTTTTTAGGGTTTTTGATGTTTTTTAGGGTGTTTCATGGTTTTCAGGGGGTTCTCAAGGTTTTAGTGTCTCTTAAATTTTCGGGTTTTTTTTGGATTTTTAGGGTTTTTAGGGATTTTGAAGGGTTTTAGGATTTTATAGTTTTTAATGGTTTTTTAATGTTTTTATGGGTGTTTAGTGTTTTTTATCATTTTTATGGTTTTTAACGGTTTTTATGGTTTTCATGGGTTTTCAGGGTATTTTGGGGTTTTTACGTTTTCATGTATTTTTAGGGGGGTTTCGAATTTTTATGGTTTTTAGGGTTTTTTGGAATTTTCATTCTTTTAGGGTTTTCAAGTTTTTTTGGGTTTCTATGTTTTTTCTGGTTATTTTTGGTCTTTTGGGTTTTTAGGGGATTTTTTGATTTTTTTAAAAGGTTTTTAAGTTTTTTAGAGTTTTTTTTAACTTTTTAGGGGTTTCAGGTTTTTTAGAGTTTTTGGTGGGTTTTAAGGGTTTTTTATGTGTTTTGGGCTATTTTAGGGTTTTATGGGTTTTTTGGGCTTTTTACATTTTCATGGATTTTTAAGGGTTTTTTAGGATTTTTATCAATTTTAGAGTTTTAGGGGTTTTATTGATTTTGAGGGTTTTAGGATAGTTTTGGGGGGTTTTATGTTTTTTCATGGTTTTTTGGGTCTTTGGGGGTTTTAGGGTTTTTTTTGAGTTATATAGGGTTTTAAGGTTTTTTAGTGTTTTTAAAGTTTTTAGGGGTTTAAGGGGTTTTTAGAGTTTTCAGTGGGTTTTTTGGATTTTTTTTGGGTTTTTTATGGTTTTTAACGGTTTTTGGGTTTTCAGTGGTTTTTTTGGGGGGGGTTTAGGGTTTGTTACATTTCATGGATTTTTAGGGGGTTTTAAAGATTTTGATGGTTTTTAGGGGTTTTTAGGGTTTCTCGGGATTTTGAGTTTCTTTTAGGTTTTTGAATGTTTTTAGGGTTTTTATGGTTTTTTCGGGATTTTAGGGTTTGTTTGGATTTTTAGGGTTATTTTTCGAGTTTTTAGAGTTTTATGGGTTTTTAGAGTTTTTCAAATTTTTATTCGTTTTAAGGGATTTTAGAGTTTTTAGTGGTTTTATAGTTTTTGTGGGTTCTTTGGGGTTTTAAAGGCTTTTAGAGTTATTAATGGTTTTCATGGGGTTTTCAGTGTTTTTTATGTTTTCATCAATTTTTAGGGGGATTTATTATTTTTATGGTTTTGAAGGTTTTTAGGGGTTTTAGGGATTTTTGAGGGTTTTTAGGGTTTTTTAGGGGTATTGAGGGGTTTTAGGGGTTTTCAGGGTTGCTAAGGTCCTTTTGGGTTTTTCCTGTTTTTTTGAGTTTTTTAGGGTTTTTAAGAATTTTTCAATGTTTTTAGGGGTTTTAAGGGGTTTTTGTGTTTTTAGTAGTTTTTTGGGATCTTTAGGGTTTTTAGGTGTTTTTATGTTTTTAGAGGGTTTTCGGGGTCTTTGGAGTTTTTTACGTTTTTATGGATTTTTAAGGGTTGTTTAGGATATTTATGAGTTCTAAGGGTCTTATGGATTTTGAGGGTTTTTTCAAGGGTTTTTTGTTTTTAGGGTCTTTTGGGGTTTTTTTGGGTTTTTGTCAGTTTTTAAGGATTTTTTATTGTTTTTATACACTTTTTGGGTTTTAAAATCTTCTTAGAGTTTTAGTTATTTATTAGGGATTTTTAAGGTTTTTAAGGGTGATGAGGATCATGGAACACATGGACATCACGGGGTTGGAGGCGGACATGATGAGGAAGGCGGAATGCACATAAGTGGACAAGACCCTTTGCGTGGAATTGGAGGCCCAATGACAAGGGAGCAGACCAAGAGAATGAAGGAGGCCTTAAATGGATTAATCATGGAATTCCAAGAGGAGGCACAACACCTTTGCTTGGGGGAAGCATTCGGGCCTATAATTACATTAATTAAGGCCCAAACATGCTTTTAAAAACCCAACCCAAGTGGTGCTACGAGATTTCAAGCCCACCCACCATGGAATCTTCAAAGTCAAAAGGTGGTGGGCTACTTGTCTTTACTTTTCCAAAAGGGTGTGCTACTTGTCTCCTAAAGTCATGTTCAAGTGCCAAAGTTGTCAAAAGCATCCTATAGGCTTTTGACTATGGAAAACTAGCCATTAGACTAATGTAAAGAGACACCCCATGTGTAATTCGAATTTCAAGTTTCTTTGGCTATAAATAGCCACCCCCTTGTACTCTTGAAGCATCATGAATGAAGGTAATGTTATTATGGTGAGTTTTGCTTGCAACCTTTGTGTTCTTGCTTAATTCTTGACTTATCAAAGGATTGGTCATCCTTTGTGGCGTCTTGTGGCTAGAGTTCTTAGAGACAAGTTCTCTTTGGGTTCTACCTTGACCATTTCCCCCTTCCTTCTCATTTCACTATCCGCACACCAAATACACATGTTTTTCTTGCGGCGATCCGGGTGCTCAACGTGCGAACATTATACAAGGTTCCTAGGACACTTCCTAGCGGGTCTTGCATCGCACATCATTTGGTATCAGAGCCCATTTGCAAGAAATCAGGTTCTTTCTTTCTTATCCTTTCTTCTATTTTCATTTCTCTTCAAATCGGGCCAACAACAATTCTGGTCCATTTTCTTCTTCCCCTACAGACGTCATTTCGTCGTCGTTTCGGACGTACAATATATCATTCTTGTAGTTGAGAAGCTCATCTTTCTTCTCCATTTGGAATCATCAAAATCAGAGCTATACATAGCGAGATACAGCGGGTTCAAATTTTGCAACAAATTCTGCAATTTTAAAACCACGCAAATCTCACGATTGATTCCATTTGATGTTACAAATTATTGCTTCTCCTGCATTTAAATATTGAAAAAAATTCATCTTGTTGCCGCTGCATCTACCAAAAAAAAAGAGCCAAAAAAAAAACAAAAACAAAATCAGAAAAAACAAAATTAAAGGCTCAAAAAAAAATTGCAACATTTTGAATTCTACGTCCCATTTTCATTCTTCTTCTTCCCTTTTCTTCCTCTTCCCAAATTATTCATCTTGAATCCAATTTGAATTTTATCTTTGAATTTTAGTTCGGGATTGCCACATTTCAAAGATCCTTTCGATTTGTTGAAATTGGGTAAGAACGCTATAGGAAGCAAGTTGAGTGGTAAAAGGCAAGAGCGTTACATTTTGATAAAAGCCAAAATTGAGTGAAACACGAGCGAACAAATTATTTTGAGTGTAAACAAGTGAGGGAGTGTGTGAGGTCCATTTTTCCTTTCCCTTTCATTTTTTATCACAGGATACCTAAATGGCGGAGTCGAGTAACACCAGTGAAGCGGACATTAAGATGTTCATGAGGGCTGTACAAGAACAATTCCAAAGGTTGAATGCGAGGATGGATGAACTTCAATCCCCTTCCAATTCTAGAGCACCACCAAGGAGGCGAGTTGTTGAAGAAGAGGAGGAGTTATCCGATTTTCACGAGTCACCAATTCGGAGAAATCAACCACCATGGAGGCAAGCCAATGATCTTGGAGGAGTAAAGTTGAGGATCCCTTCATTCCAAGGTAAGAATGATCCTGAAACTTACTTGGAATGGGAAAGAAAGGTCGAACGTGTTTTTGGTTGTCACACCTATTCGGAGGAAAACAAAGTGAAGTTGGCGGTCGTGGAGTTCACCGATTATGCTAGTATTTGGTGGGACCAACTACAAGTGAGTCGACGGCGAAGTGGAGAAAGACCCATCCACACTTGGGAGGATATGAAAGTGGTAATGCGTAAGAGGTTCATTTCTAGCCACTATTATCGTGATTTGTTCCTCAAGTTGCAGGGTTTGAAACAAGGGGTCATGAGTGTTGAGGAGTATCACAAAGAGATGGAGATCATCATGATTCGAGCGAATATTGATGAGGAGCGAGAGGCCACCATGGCAAGGTTTGTGAACGGCCTCAACCATGACATTTGGGACATAGTGGACATGCACCACTACTTGGACATGGAGGATCTACTTCACATGTCCACCAAAGCGGAGAGGAAAGTAAAGGCAAGAAGGATGCGCCCTACACCTTATGGTAAGGATTCTAAACCTTCATTCAAGTTTAAGGATTCCAAACCACAAGAGCATGTAAGGGAACACAAAACTTATTCGAAGGAGTTGCCCAAACCAAAACCATTATTTCTGGAATCCAAAGGTAAAATGGAGGGTAAGGTTGTTTCCAAATCACGAGATATCAAATGTTTTAAATGTCAAGGATTTGGACATATTGCCTCACAATGCCCAAACAAGAGAACAATGATTATTTTGGATGATGGAGATGTTCTTAGTGCTAGCTCAAGCGAAGATGAAATGCCATCACTTGAGGATGATTCGGAGGTGGAAGTAGAAAGCCCCGTACATGGAGAAATGCTTGTGGCAAGGCGTGCTTTGAGTGATCAACCCGAAGGAGAACTTGATCAAGAGCAAAGGGAGCACATTTTTCATACTAGATGCCTCGTCAAAGATAAGGTATGTAGTATGATTATTGATGGGGGTAGTTGTACAAACATAGCAAGTGGTTTGATGGTTGATAAATTGGGATTGGCTACAACTAGACATCCTAGGCCTTATAGACTGCAATAGTTAAATAACAGCAGGGATGTCAAAGTGACTAAGCAAGCACAAGTTCCATTTTCTATTGGGAAGTATGAAGACAAGGTGATGTGTGATGTTGTTCCAATGCATGCTAGTCATATTTTGTTAGGAAGACCATGGAAATTTGATAGGAGGGTCACACATGATGGATACACCAATCAATATTCTTTTGAGTATAATGGGAGGACGGTTATTCTTACACCATTGAGACCTTTGCAAGCTTATGAAGACCAAGTGAGGATTGAGAGAGATTGTGAGAAGAGAGAAAAAGAAAAGAGAGAAAAAAATAGAGAGATTGAGAAGAGTGGAAAAATCAAGAGTGAAAAAGGAGTGATGAGTGAAATCAAAAGAAATGAGGGAGATAAAAGAGTTGAAAACAAGAGTGAAAATAAGAGTGAAAACAAGAGTGTTGAGGGAAAAGTGAGTCTATTTTCTGGAAAAAGAGAGATAGAGAGAGCTTTAGAGGGGGAGGAAACTCTCATGATTTTATGCAAGGGAGAATGTTTTACAGCTAACTCTCTTAACCCATCATTGCCTTCTAGTGTTGTGTCTCTTTTGCAGGAATTTGGTGACGTGTTTCCGGAGGAAATTCCCGATGGCTTACCTCCCTTACGGGGTATCGAGCACCACATCGACTTTCTCCCAGGAGCAACACTTCCCAATCGACCGGCCTATCGGGCTAACCCGGAGGAGACTCGAGAAATCCAACGACAAGTGGAAGAATTGCTAAGGAAGGGATTTGTCCGAGAGAGCTTGAGTCCTTGTGCGGTGCCGGTAATTCTTGTCCCAAAAAAAGATGGTAAGTGGAGAATGTGTGTTGATTGTCGAGCTATCAACAAAATCACGGTAAAGTATCGTTATCCCATACCTCGTTTGGATGATATGCTTGATGAACTCCATGGTGCGTGCTTGTTTACTAAAATTGACCTAAGGAGTGGATACCATCAAATTAGAATGAAAGAGGGAGATGAATGGAAAACCGCATTTAAAACTAAGTTTGGATTGTATGAATGGCTAGTTATGCCTTTTGGACTAACTAATGCTCCTAGTACATTCATGAACTTAATGAATCATGTTTTCCGTCCATTCATTGGGAAATTTGTGGTTGTGTATTTTGATGACATCCTTGTTTATTCTAAGAGCCTTGATGAACATCATGAACATTTGAAACATGTTTTTGAGACTCTTAGGAAAAATAGGTTGTTTGCAAACTTGGAAAAATGTACATTTTGTTTAAATTTGATTGTTTTCCTTGGTTTTGTGGTAGGAGCTGATGGCATGAGGGTTGATGAAGAGAAGGTGAAGGCGATTCGGGATTGGCCACAACCAAAGAATGCCAATGAGGTGAGGAGCTTCCATGGACTTGCGAGTTTTTACCGAAGGTTCGTGAGAGACTTTTCAACAATTGCGGCACCATTGAATGAGTTGGTCAAGAAAGGGGTGAGTTTCAAGTGGGGAAAAGCTCAAGAGGAAGCCTTATCCACACTCAAAGGTAAGTTAACCAATTCACCTCTCTTAGTTCTGCCTGACTTTTCTAAAGTTTTTGAGGTTGAGTGTGATGCCTCTGGAATAGGAATTGGGGCTGTTTTAATGCAAGACTCTAAGCCTATCGCATACTTTAGTGAGAAGCTTAATGGGGCTGCATTGAACTACTCCACCTATGACAAGGAATTATATGCTCTCAAAAGAACTTTAGAAAATTGGCAACATTACTTGTGGCCAAAAGAATTTGTGATTCATTCGGATCATGAAAGCCTAAAATTTCTTAAGTCACAAGGAAAGTTGAATAGGCGGCATGCAAGATGGCTTGAATTCATTGAAACATTTCCTTACATCATTAAGCATAAAAAAGGAAAATAAAATGTTGTCGCTGATGCTTTGTCTAGGAGATATTCTCTTATTACTTCAATGCATGCTAAAATACTTGGTTTTGAAATGTTGAAAAGCATGTATGAGAATGATGTGGATTTTTCTGAAATTTGGAAGTTGTGTGAAAAACATGGCAAAAGTGATTTTTACAAACATGATGGATTTCTTTTTCGGAAAAATAAATTGTGTGTTCCATCTTGTTCCATGCGTGAATTGCTTGTTAGAGAAACACATGGTGGTGGATTAATGGGGCATTTTGGGGTTGATAAAACATTGTCCTTATTGAGTGAACATTTTTATTGGCCTCACATGCGTAGGGATGTGGTAAGTGTTTGTGGAAATTGTAATGTGTGTAAACATGCAAAGTCGAAAGTGCTTCCACATGGCTTATACACCCCTTTGCCTGTTGCTTCTCATCCTTGGGTTGACATATCAATGGATTTTGTCCTCGGCTTTCCAAGATCACAATCAGGTAAGGATAGCATCTTTGTGGTGGTGGACAGGTTTAGTAAAATGGCTCATTTTATTGCTTGTTCTAAAACCAATGATGCAACTCATATCGCTGATTTGTTTTTCAGGGAAATTGTTAGGTTGCATGGATTACCCAAGAGCATTGTGAGTGATAGGGATGTCAAATTCCTTAGTCACTTCTGGAGGACATTGTGGAACAAACTTGGAACCAAACTTTTGTTCTCCACCACTGCACACCCACAAACAGATGGTCAAACAGAGGTGGTCAATAGGACACTTTCCACATTATTGCGTTCCATCCTAAGAAAAAATCTAAAACATTGGGAAAGATGCCTGCCTCACATTGAGTTTGCTTATAATCGAGTGGTTCACTCCACTACTAATGCTTCACCGTTTGAAGTTGTGTATGGTTTTAACCCATTAACTCCACTTGATATTTTACCTTTTCCTACTAATAAATTTTCCAATCTTGAAGGTGAAAATAAGGCAAAGTTTGTGCAGGAGTTCCATGCAAAGGTAAAGGCTGACATTGAGCGGAAGAATGAACAAGTAGCAAAGCACGCCAACAAAGGTCGGCGAAAAATGGTTTTTCAACCTGGAGATTGGGTGTGGCTACACTTGAGGAAGGAGAGGTTTCCGGAGCAACGAAAATCAAAATTTCATCCACGAGGAGATGGTCCTTTCCAAGTCTTAGAGAAGATCAATGATAATGCCTACAAGATTGATTTACCCGACAGGTATCGGAATGTTAGTGGTACCTTTAATGTTGCTGATTATTCTCCCTTTGAATTTTCAGATTCGAGGACGAATCCTTTTGAGGAGGAAGGAGATGATGAGGATCATGGAACACATGGACATCACGGGGTTGGAGGCGGACATGATGAGGAAGGAGGAATGCACACAAGTGGACAAGACCCTTTGCGTGGAATTGGAGGCCCAATGACAAGGGAGCGGACCAAGAGAATGAAGGAAGCCTTAAATGGATTAATCATGGAATTCCAAGAGGAGGCCCAACACCTTTGCTTGGGGGAAGCATTCGGGCCTATAATTACATTAATTAAGGCCCAAACATGCTTTTAAAAACCCAACCCAAGTGGTGCTATGAGATTTCAAGCCCACCCACCATGGAATCTTCAAAGTCAAAAGGTGGTGGGCTACTTGTCTTTACTTTTCCAAAAGGGTGTGCTACTTGTCTCCTAAAGTCATGGTCAAGTGCCAAAGTTGTCAAAAGCATCCTATAGGCTTTTTGACTATGGAAAACTAGCCATTAGACTAATGTAAAGAGCCACCCCATGTGTAATTCGAATTTCAAGTTTCTTTGGCTATAAATAGCCACCCCCTTGTACTCTTGAAGCATCATGAATGAAGGTAATGTTATTATGGTGAGTTTTGCTTGCAACCTTTGTGTTCTTTCTTAATTCTTGACTTATCAAAGGATTGGTCATCCTTTGTGGCGTCTTGTGGCTAGAGTTCTTAGAGACAAGTTCTCTTTGGGTTCTACCTTGACCATTTCCCCCTTCCTTCTCATTTCACTATCCGCACACCAAATACACTTGTTTTCTTGCGGCGATCCGGGTGCTCAACACGCGAACATTATACAAGGTTCCTAGGACACTTCCTAGCGGGTCTTGAATCGCACATCAAAGGGTTTTATGGTTTTTTTTTTTGGGGGGGGGTTAGGGTTTTTAGTGTTTTTTATATTTTCATGGATTTTTAGAGGTTTTTTGAGTTTTTATACCTTTTAGGGTTTTTATGATTTTTAGGGATTTTGAGGGGATTTCAGGGTTTTTCAGAGGTTTTATGGGTTTTTAGGGTTTTTAGTGTCTTTTTGGGTTTTTAGGGTTTACTTTTTGAGTTTTTAGATGTTATAAGGTTTTTAGTTCTTTTTAACATTTTTTGGGGTTTTAAGGGTTTTAGAGTTTTTAGTGGGTTTTTAAGGCTTTTTGAGTTTTTAGGGTATTTTTGTCTTTGTTTATTTTTAGGTGTTTTAAGGGTTTTTAGAGGTTTTTAATATTTTTGGGGGTTCAAGGTTTTTTAGAGTTTTAAGTGATTTTTAGGGTTTCTAAGGTTTTAAGTGGTATTTATGGTTTTGAGGGGGTTTTTCAAGGTTTTTGGGCTTTTTTACATTTTCAGGAATTTTTAACTGTTTTTAGGATTTTTATGGTTTTCAAGGTTTTTATGGTTTTTAGGGATTTTGAGGGTTTTTAGGGTTTTTTCAGGGGGTTTTAGGGTTTTCAGGGGTTTTCCGAGTTTTTAGTGTCCTTTTGGGGTTTAGGGGTTTTTTGAGTTTTTTAGGGGTTTTAAGGCTTTTTGGAGTTTTTTAACATTTTAGGGGTTTTAAGGGTTTTTAGAGTTTTTTGTTGTTTTTAGGGTTTTATGGGTTTTTAAGGTTTTTAGGGGTTTTTCATTGTTTTTAGGATTTTTTACATTTTCATGGTTTTTTAGGTTTTTTTTAAGTATTTTTATGCTTTTTACGATTTTTAGGATTTTTAGGGATTCTGAGAGATTTCAGGGGTTTTGGGGGTTTTATGGGGTTTCAGGATTTTTTTGGGTAATTTTGGATTTTTAGGTTTTTTTGGGTTTTTTTAGGCTTTTTAAAGTTTTTATAGCTTTTTTATTCTTTTTAGGTGGTTTAGGGTTTTTAGTGAGTTTTAGGGTTTTTTCAGGGTTTATAGGGTTTTTACATTTTATTGGAATTTAGAGGGTTTTTAGGATTTTTTATGGTTTTCAGTGTGTTTTAGGGTTTTTTGGATTTTTCCAAAGTTTTAGGGGTTTTCAGGGGGTTTTAGGGTCTTTTTATGTTTTTAGGGTTTTTTAGGTCTTTTTGAGTTATTTAACATTTTTTGGGTTTTAATGGTTTTTATGGGTTGGGGGTAAGGTTTTTATGCGGTTTTATATATTTCAGGGGTTCTTCATTATTTTTATCTTTTTTTTTACATTTTCATGGATTTTAGGGGGGGGGGGTTTAATATTTTTGTGGTTTTTATGGTTTTTTAGGGTTTTTATGGGTTTTAGGCTTTTTAGGGTTCTTCAAGGGTTTTAGGGTTTTTAGGGGGTTTTAGGGTTTTTAGAATCTTTTTGTGGTTTTAGGTTTTTTTTTGAGTTTTTTAAGGTTTTTTAAGGTTTTTTAGATTTCTTTAACATTTCTTGGGGTTTGAATGGTTTTTAGAGTTTTTAGTGGTTTTTTTTTGGGGGGGGGGTTAGGGTTTTCGGGTTTTTAATTGTTTTTATTGGTTTTTCTAGTTTTCAGGGTTTTAAGCATTTTTTACGTTTTCATGGATTTTTTGGGTTTATAAATATTTTTATGGTTTTTGAGGTTTTTTAGGGTTTTATGTGATTTTGCGGGTTTTTATTGGTTTCCATGGTTTTTAGGGTTTTTAGGAGTTTTAAGTGTTTTTAGGGTCTTTTTGGTTTTTGGGGTTTTTTGAGTTCTTTAGGATTTTTATGGTTTTTTGAGTTTTTTAACGTTTTAGGGATTTTTAGGGGTTTTAGGGGTTTCAGAGGTTTTTAGGGCTTTTAGGGGTTTTCAGGGTTTTTAGTTTCTTTTTTGGTTTTAAGGATTTTTTTGAGTTTTTAGGATTTTTAAGATTTTTTAAAGTTTTATAACGTTATTAGGGGTTTAAGGGTTTTTAAAATTTCTAGTGGGTTTTTAGGGTGTTACGAGTTTTAGGGTTTTTTTAAGGTTTTATGGGGTTTTATTGTTTTCATGGATTTTTCAAATTTTTATTGTATTTTAAGTTTTCATGGATTTTTAGGGGGTTTTAGGATTTTTTTGGTTTTTAGGGATTTTTTTTTGGTTTTAGGGTTTTAGGGGGTTTTTGGGTTTTTGGGTTTTTTAGGGTTTTTAGGGCCTTTTGTGTTTTTAGGGTTTTTTTTATTTTTTTAGGGGTTTGATGGTTTCTTAGAGTTTTTTAACATTTTTAGGGGTTGAAGGGTTTTTAGAGTTTTTAATGGTTTTTTAGGTTTTTATGGGGTTTTAGGGTTTTTTGGTTTTTTGGGGTTTTATGGTTTTTAAGTGTTTTTTTAGGCACTTTAGTGTTTTTTTCATTTTCATGGATTTTTAACGGTTTTCATGATTTTTACAATCTTTAGGGGTTTTTAGGGTTATTATTGGGTTTTTACGGTTTTTAGGGGTTTTTACGGTTTTTATGGGTTTTGAAGTATATTAAGGTTTTTATGGTTTTTTGGGGTTTTTTCGGGGGTTTTAGAGATTTTTAAGTTTTCATGGATTTTAAGGAGTTTTTAGAATTTTTATGGTTTTTATGGTTTTTAGGGTTTTTAGTGGGTTTTAGGGTTTTTTTAGGTTTTTAGGGTCTTTTTGGGGTTTTAGGGTTTCTTGAGTTTTGAGGGTTTCTACGCGTTTTTAGATTTTTTTTAACGTTTTTAGAGGTTTTATGGTTTTTTAGAGTTTTAGTGGGTTTTTAGGGTTGTTATGGGGTTTTAAGGTTTTAGGGGATTTTATGGTTTTCAGGTGGTTTTCAGGGTTATTTACATTTTCATGCATTTTTAGGGGGTTTTAGGATTTTTATGCTTTTTAGGGTTTTTAGGGATTTTGAGAGTTTTTAGGGTTTTTAGTAGTTTTATGGTTTTGAGTGTTTTTATTATTTTTAGGATCTTTTGGGTTTTCAATGGTTTTAAAGGGTTTTTTAGGTTTTTTAGAGTTTTTAGTGTGTTTACGTATTTTATTGGGTTTTAGAGTTTTTGTGGTTTTTAGATTTTTTATGGGTTTTTGGGTTTTTTAAAGTTTTTTGGGGTTTTATGGTTTTCAGGGTTTTAGTGTTTTTTCATTTTCAGGGATTTTAAGGGTTTTTAGGATTTTAATTATTTTTAGGGGTTTTTTTTATTTTGTAGGGTTTAGGGTTTTTCAGGCGGTTTTAGGGTTTTGCTGTGAGATGCAGGGGGGTGGCTCAATCTTCACGGCATGGGGGCGGGGGACTGGAACAATCCTCACACAACAGAGAGAAACAAAGAATAATCTCTCTATATAAATCTTGAATGCCATATAAGTGCCATGGGGTGGATATTTATAGCCAAGGGGTGATACAATAGTCAAGGGCCTAATACCCTAAAGTCATAAAGGATAAACCTACTTTGTTCCCTTAAATTCAAAAAGATAAAGTCTACCAAAAACTTTTTGGAAAATAAGCACACAACTTTCCAACTATAGCCCATCAGATTTGATTTTGAGTGCCTAGCCCACCAGATTTGACTTTGGTGTCAAAATATTCCATTCTAGAATCTTCCATGTGGGCAAGGCTTCCAAAATTCATGAAACTTTGTGGTCCAAGCTTTAAACATCATGTTTGGGCTTGAATAGGTGATATACTAGGCCCATTTGGTCCATCCATGCAAGGAGAGATCCATAAGACCATTAATGAAATGAGATGGGCACCCATTGTAGCATTCAACCTCTTAAATCTCCCTCACATCATCGATCCCTGCAAATCCAAATCCTCCACTTGGGAAATCAACTCCATGCCTTTAACATGGTTCTCATCATCCTCCCCTATTGAAAAGAAGTGATCCTCGACTCTTCATCCTCTACATCCAAAAAATGCGAAAGATCAGAAACATTGAAAGTGGCACTTAAACCATACTCACCTGGAAGAGCTATTGATGCGAACCATGCGGAAGGCACAGAGTCGATTGCTCGGGTGGAGGAATTGGATTTGCAAGGCCCAATGACACGAGGGAGATTAAAGAGGTTGAATGCTTCAATGGGCGCTCATCTTGCTTCATTAAAGGCCCAATGGGTATTACCTTGCATGGATGGAGCAAATGGGCCTATAATATCACTTATTCAAGCCCAAAATTGATGATTAAAGCTTGGCCCACATGGTTTCACGAATTTGGAGGCCTTGCCCACATGGAGGATTCTAGAAATGGCATCTTTGGACACCAAAGTCAAATCCGGT
Organism: Viscum album; assembly: GCA_963277665.1. Classification (NCBI taxonomy): domain Eukaryota; kingdom Viridiplantae; phylum Streptophyta; class Magnoliopsida; order Santalales; family Viscaceae; genus Viscum; species Viscum album. The sequence goes on along the minus strand of OY728156.1, from coordinate 1,771,839,978 downwards.
GGGCTATGCACTCAAAGTCAAATCCGGTGGGCTATGTTGGAAAGTTGTGTGCTTCTTTTCCAAAAGTCTTTGTTGGCTTTTATCTTTTTGACTTTTAAGGGGACAAGGTAGGTTTAGACTTTATGACTTTAGGGTATTAGACCCTTGACCATTGTATCACCCCCTTGGCTATAAATAGCCACCCCATGGCATTGTATTGGCATTCAAGATTCTAATTGAGAGCTTATGCTTTGTTTCTCTCCGTTGTGTGAGGATTGTTCCAAATTTCCCTTGCTCTTGTGCATTCTTTCCTTGTCAATCTACAAGTTAGATTGGTGATCCAAGATCACAAAGCCCCCAATTCCGTGCCTCAACCCAAGTGCGTTGTTGTGTGGATTGGCCATCACACCCCTCCCTTGAGTGCGTTGTCTAAGTAGTAGGTCACGCTCCATATAATGTTGGTTGACTACTTGCTTCCACTATCCATACCCTTCACCCGTCACTTAGCCCCAAACTGCATCCATCATCCACCGCCCTACGCCGTGAAGATCGGGCCACCTCGTGCGTCTCGCATCAGCTATCTTATAAGCATTGTTGTTAATATTCTTGAGCACTCAGAAAGGTTTGTCTTCTCAAGGCATGAGTTTTGATTTCTGCTTGTTGGGAAATATTTCCTTTCGCATAAAAATCCAAAATAAGTCATCGGGTTTGAACAACACTTGCTCACGACCCTTTTTTGCACAATTAATGTATTTCTAAGTCATCCATTTGATATTTTTCCTTACATTTTCATAGAGTTTTTTGATAAATTCTTCATGCCCTTTTGCATCCATATTATTTTCTTCCTACAAATCTAAAGTAACTAGATCAATAGGGGTAAGGGGTTAAAACCGTAAAAAAAATTCAAATGGAGAATATTGAGAAGTGGAATGCTTAACCATGTTATATGTGAATTCCACATGTGGATGACAGTCCTTCAAATTCTTGATATTCTACATGAAAATTGTTTATAGAAGACATGATAATGTCTGATTCACCACCTTTGTTTTCCCATTAGTTTGCGGATGAAAATTAGTGGAAAATAGTAAATTCGTACTCAGTTTTCTCGACAAGGTCTTGCAAAATTAATAAAGGAATTTTGTGTCGTGATCCAATAAAATCATCCTGGGAATTCCATAGAGTTTGTCTACTTCCTAAAATAAAAGTTTTGTAATGTTAGTGGCATCATTTGTATTGTGACAAGGAATAAAATGTGCCATTTTAGAAAACCGATCCACCACAAAAAAATGGAATCTCTCACCATCTTGGTTCTTGGTAACCCCATAATAAATTTCATTGGTATGTCCTCCCAAGGGGTGTTGGGGATTGTGAGGGGAAGATATAATCCATGTGGGTTCAGTTTAGATTTGGATTTATGGCAAACAATGCACTTTATCACAAAATTTTCAACATCTCTAGACATCCTAGGCTAATAAAAATGCTCACTTAGAATTCTTAAAGTTTTTACAACACCAAAGTGTCCCATTAACCCACCATAATTTGACTTCTTTAGTAAAAGAAAACATATAGAGAAATTGGGAATACAAATCTTATCAATCCGGAATAAGAATCCATCATGCAAATAAAAATCCCCCCAAGTAACTACAGGTTTGCAATGACCAAAATGTTCCCCAAAACCTGTATATGTGGAATATAAATCCTTAATGTATTCAAAACCAAGGAGTTTAGAATCCAGCAATGATAAGAGAGAATATCTACGTGAAAGTGCATTAGACATGGTATTTTATTTACCCCTTTTAGGGGTTTTAAGGGTTTTTAGAGTTTTTATCCATTTATAGGATTTTTATGGGTTTTAGAGTTTTAAAGGTTTTGAGGGGTTTTTATGGTTTTTCAGGGTTTTTCAGGGTTTTTACACTTTTAGGGATTTTTAGTGGTTTTTTGGTTTTTTATGTTTTTTAGGGATTTTTAGGGTTCTTAAGGATTTTTTGGGTATTAAGGTTTTTTAAGGGTATTTTATGGTTTTTAGAGGTTTTCTGGGTTTTTTTGGGTCTTTTGGGGTTTTCTGGTTTTTTTGGAGTTTTGTTGGGTTTTTAAGGTTATTTAGAGTTTTTAGTGGTTTTAGGGTTTTTATAGATTTTTAGAGTTTTAAAGGCTTTTCGGGGTTTTTATGGTTTTTGGGGTTTTTCAGGTTCTTTAGGGTTTTTTATGTTTTTATGGATTTTTAGGGGTTTTTTTTATTTTTATGGTTTGTAGGGTTTTTAGGGTTTTTAGGGATTTTGAGGGTTTTTAGGTTTTTTAGAGTTTTATAGGGTTTTCAGGGTTTTTAGGGTATTTTTGGGTTTTTAGTTTTCTTTTCTTTAGATTTTTAGGTAAGGAAGATTCGAGGATCGGGCTATTCCCGCCCCCCCCCCCAAATTCATTAGTAAAGAAAAGGAGACACAGCAGATAAGGGGGGGGAGGGGTCAAACGACCCACACCCAAAAACCCCTTACACCACACGCAAAAGAAAAGAAAAATAAAAAGGACACACAAAATGAGAAAAGAAAGAGAAACAAAAGCAAAACCAACAGCATCTCCCAGCCAGCCCGCAACCAGCATCCAGCACAGGGTCTACCAGCCATCTCCACCATCATCATCATAATCTGCACCAGGGAGGTCTCCCTCAGCACCATAGCCAGAGGCCGCATCAGTGTCTACTGACTCCCATTCCGAAGAATCATACTGCTTCAAAAAGTTGGTGTAGTATTCCCTTAACTTCACCTGCTCCTCATTCAACTGCTTTTTAGCAGACCACCCCGCCTTACCAGAGGAGTTCTTTGAAGCCTTGCTGGAAGCCCTCGTAGAAACCATTCTTGGAATGGAGGAGTAGTCCTTCCTTGGCCTCCTTACTTTCAGAGCAGCGGTGCAAAGATCACCATGATTCCCCTGGACAGGTATAACAGAGTCCTCCTGGTTGAGAAAGAAAGAGGTGGGAGGTGGAAAACACTCCCTGGATAGGCCCCCAGCAAAATTCTCTTTCCCAGCGAGTATGGTCTTGTCCTTTAAAATCTGGGCCATGTTGGATTTGATCCTAGAGCCATCATCCAAGCCACTCTACCAAAGCACCGAGGATTCCATTCCCTCCTACAAAAGAGAAGGCTGCAAAGCCAGGTCTTTCAGAACCAAACGTTTGGAGTTCTCATCCACACTGTCCCTAATCATCCCATCTTAAACAAAATTAACATCATTTTCTCCAAAGGAAATGAGACCCTCTGAAGCATCCACTGTGATCAGAATAGGTTCTTCTGAAGCGTTCATCAAAGACCTGGTGAGGATTCCCCCATTACCCTCAACCTGGGCAGCATTCACACCATTCTCAGTCTTCAGATTGGCCCTTGCCTTATGCTCTCATTCACCGGCATTATCAAAGCTCCAAAAAGTGCTCAAAATCATCTCGGCTTCACTAGAAAAGTGCTCCACACTCTCTCCCCCCTGCCCAGTAGTAGGCACATTAGCCAGCACCTGAGAAGGAGACTTTGCGCTCCCAGCATCAGCCACCAGAGGGTTCTGGGACACCCTCCCTCCACCATGCCCAGCAGCATCGGCCTGGACCTTATTCTGTATCTGTTCGATAGACATCTCGCCTCCCGCATTGTCCAGGGGCCCCTGCCCCTCCTCCTCAAGCTCCAGCCCAGCAGAGGCCTCCATGCCATGAGAATTTCCAGCATTCGGAAACTGCAGATCACTCCTCAAGCGCTTGCAGATATCATGTACCTTGGGTTCCGGTTGGCACTGGATGGCCATTTTCCCAAGCGCAACCGGAGGACTAGCATGCACAATCTGTGAGTTCAGTGGTCCAGAACCCAAACCAAGAGCGGATTCCACCCCCTCAGCAAGAGTCCTCTTACTCCCAGTTGAAAAATCCATAGCAACCTCCTTGGCATAGACCTCGACCCAAGCCTAACCCCCTCCATCAACCTGCATCAAAACATCCCCAACCGCAATAGCCTCCTATTCCTTAGAAGCAGCATGACTCGTAGGGTATTCAGCCACACCAGTATCTAGAGCCAAAACTCCCATATTGGGTGAGCCCCCGGCCACTATCTTAGCAAATGATGATGGAGCCACAACAGGCTCCCCAAGAACAGAGGGGCCGCTTCCACATCGGCACACAGATGCAATGTGGCCTAACTTGAAGTCGGGCTATTCTCGACCCCCCCAAATTTATTAAGAAGAAAAAAGATACAGAAGACAAGGGAGGGGAGGGGTCAAATGACCCACATCAAAAAAACCCTTTACAAACCCAAAATGCAAAAGACCCCAAAAAAAGAAAGATCAAAAAAGAAAAGGCACACAAAGCCAAGCAATAAAGATCCAGCAGTATTCCCAACCAAGCAGCAACCAACATCCATCAGCAGCAACGCGATCACCATACGCATCAACTTCATCACCTCCAAAGCATCAGCAACATCACATCTCAGCCAAGAAGCAGTCATCATCCAACCCATCAGTGGTTTTGGGGGTTTTATGGGTTTTTAAGGTTTTTATGCCTTTTAGGTGTTTTTATGGTTTTTAGGGGGTTTTCAGTGTTTTTAGGGTTTTTTACATTTTCATGGATTTTTTCGGGTTTTTAGTATTTTTATGGTTTTTAAGGTTTTTAGGGATGTTTACGGTTTTTAGGGTTATTTAGGGTTTTTAGAGTCTTAGGGTTTAGGGATATTTATGGTTTTCATGGTTTTTTTGGTTTTTAGAGTTTTTTAACGTCTTTAGGGGTTTTGAAGGTGAGTTTTTAGTGTTTTTTAGTGTTTTATGGGTTTTTAGGGTTTTTGATGGTTTTATGGGTTTTAAGGGTTTTTGATGGTTTTATGGGTTTTATGGTTTTCAAGGGGTTTTTAGGGTTTTTAGGTATTTTTACCCTTTGAGGGATTTTTAGAGGGGTCTAAGGATTTTTATGGTTTTTTGGGGTTTTTTGGGGTTTTAAAGTGTTTTAGAGTTTTTTTTATCATTTTTAGGGGTATAAGGGGTTTTAGAGTTTTTTTTTGTGGGATTTTAGGGGTTTTGCAGGTTTTTGGGGATTTTTTAAGGTTTTAGAGGATTTTATGGTTTTCAAGAGTTTTTCAAGGTTTTTAGGGTTTTTACATTTTCGTGAATTTTTAGGGGTTTTTTATTATTTTTATGAGTTTAAAGGTTTTTGGGATCTTTGAGGGGTTTTAGGGGTTTTCAGGGGTTTTTAGGGTTATTCAGTGTTTTTAGGGTCTTTTTGGGTTTTCAGGTTTTTTTTTAGTTTTTAAGGTTTTTTTGTTTTTTTCAAGTTTTTAATGTTTTTAGGGGTTTTAAGGGTTTTTAAATATTTTAGTTTTTTTGGGGGGTTTTATGGGGTTTTGGATAACTTAAGGTTTTTAGGGGGGTTTAGGGTTCAACATTTTTAAGGGTTTTTAGAGGTTTTTACATTTTCATGGATTTTTAGGGTTTTCTTAAGATTGTTATGATTTTTATGGTTTTTACGGGTTTTATGGATTGGGGGGGTTATTTTTTCTAGGGGAATTTAAATTTTTTATGTTTATTCAGGTATTAGGGTATTTTTGGGTTTTTAGGGGTTTTAAGTCTTTTTCGAGATTTTTCACATTTTTATGGGTTTAAAGGGTTTTTAGAGTTTTGTGGTTTTTAGGTGTTTTATGGGTTTTTAGGGTTTTTAAGTTTTTAGGGATTTTTTATGGTTTTAGGGGGTTTTGTGGGTTTTCAATGTTTTTACATTTTTATGTGGTTTTAAAGGTTTTTTATGGTTTTTATGGTATTTTATGGGTTTTAAGGATTTTTAGGATATTTAGTGTTTTTCAAGGGTTTTTGGGTTTTCTAGGGGGTTTAATGTCTTTTAGGGTTTTTTGAGTTTTTAGGTGTTTAAAGGTTTTTTAGAGTTTTCTAATATTTTTAGGGGTTTTGTGGTTTTTAATGTTTTTAGCGATTTCTTAGGGTTTTTATGGGCTTTGATGGTTCTTCAAGAATTTTTTAGGTTTATGGTTTCAGAATTTTTAGGGATTTTCTCTGTTTTTTTATGGATTTTTATAGTTTTTTAATATTTTTGTTATTTTTATGGGTTTTTAGGGTTTTTAGTGATTTTGATGATTTTTAGGGGTTTTTCAGGGATTTTATGGGTTTTCATGGTTTTTTAGGGTCTTTTTGGGTTTTATGTTTTTTTAGAGTTTTTAACATTTTTAGGGGTTTTGTGGGCTTTTAGGGGGCTTTGTGGTTTTCATGGGTTTTTCAGGGTTTTTTGGGTTTTTTTCCTTGTCATGGATTTTTAGGGGTTTTTAGAATTTTTGTGGGTTTTAGGGGTTTTTAGGGTTTTAGGGTCTTTTAGGGGTTTTAGTATGTTTTTTGATTTTTTTTATTTTTTTGGATTTTTATGGTTTTTACAGTTTTTTAACGTTTTAGGGGGTTTACGTGTTTTTAGAGTTTTTATTGATTTTTATGGTTTTTTGAGGTTTTCAGGGGGTTTTTAGGATTTGTAGGGTTTTCTACGCTTTCATGGATTTTTAGCAGTTTTTTAGGAATTTTATGATTTTTAGGGATTTTTAGGGGATTTAGAGATTTTGAGGGGTTTTAAGGTTTTTTTGGGGGGTTTTGAGATTTTTAGAGTTTTTTAGGGTCCTTTGGTGTTTTTTTAGCATTTTTGAGTTTTTTAGGTTTTTAAGGTTTTTTAGATTTTTTAACATTTTTAGTTGTCTTAAGTGTTTTTTGAGTTTTTTATGGTTTTAAGGTTTTTAAGGGGGGGCCTTTATGGTTTTCAGGGGTTTTCAGATGTTTTCAAGGTTTTTAAGATTTCTTATTTTTTTCACGGATTTTTAGGAGTTTTTAGTATTTTTATGATTTTTAGGGTTTTAGGGACTTCAAGGGTTCTTAGGGGTTTTCAAGGTTTTTTTGGGTTTTAGGGGTTTTTTGGGTTTTTATGTTCCTTTTGGGTTTTTTGATTTTTTTTGTGTTTTTAAGGTTTTTCAGAGTTTTTTAACATTTTTAGGGGTTTTAAGGGTTTTTAGAGTTTTTAGTTGTTTTTTTGGGTTTTTATATATCTTTTCATTTTCATTGTTTTTAGTGGATTTTCGGTATTTTCAAAGGTTTTTAGGGTTTTTAGGTTTGTTCAGAGTTTTTAAGGTCTTTTGGGGGTTTTAGGATTTTCATGAATTTTGAAGGGTTTTCAAGGTTTTTTAGAGTTTTTTTTTAACTTTTTAGTGGTTTTATGGGTTTTTAGCGATTTTAGTGGGTTTTTAGGTTTTTTATGGTTTTTAGGGGTTTTTATGGTTTTCAAAGGTTTTTAGTGTGTTTTACATTTTCATGGATTTATGTGGTTTTTTAGGATTTTTGTGTTTTTTATTATTTTTTATGGTGTTTAGGGATTTTTAGGGATTTAGGGTTTTTTAGGGTTTTTTGGGTTTTTCAGGGTTTCAGGGTCTTATGGGTTTTTAGGTTTTTTTGAGTTTTTGAGGGGTTTAAAGGGTTTTTAGCGTTTTTAACGTATTTAGGGGTTTTAAGGGTTTTTAGAGTTTTAGTAGGTTTCTAGGGTTAATATGGTGTTTTGGGGTTTTTAAAGGTTTTTAGTGGTTTTTATGGGGTTTTCATGGTTTTTTGGGGTTTTTACATTTTCATTGATTTTTTTGGGATTTTTTAGGATTTTTATGGCTTCCAGGGTTTTTTAGGGTTTTTAGTGGTTTTAAGGGGTTTTTTGGTTTTTTAGTGTTTTTAGGGTTTTTCAGGATTTTTAGAGTCTCTTTGGGTTTTTAAAGTTTTTATGGTTTTTAAAGTTTTTTTGAGTATTATAACTTTTTAAGGGGTTCTAAAGTTTTTTAGAGTTTTTAGGGTTTTTATAAGTTTTTATTTTTTTTAAGGTTTCTAGGGGTTTATGGTTTTTAGATTTTTTTAGGGTTTTTAAGTGCTCATGGAATTTTAGGGGGGTTTCAGGATTTTTATGGTTTTAGCATTTTTTTATGGTTTTTGTGGATTTTGAGGGTTTTTAGGATTTTTTGGGGTTTTAGGGATTTTAAGGTTTTTTAGAGTTTTTTTTGGTTTTATGGTTTTAATGTGTTTTCAAGGTTATTAATGTTTTCTGGGATTTTTATGGTTTTTATGGTTCTTCACATTTTCATGGATTTTTAGGCGTTTTGGGGATTTTTATGGTTTTTAAGGTTTTTTCAGTTTTTTCTGGGGTTTTAGGGTCATTTTGGGTTTTTGGATTTTTTGGCATTTTTAGTGTTTTAAGGTTTTTATAGTTTTTAACGTTTTTAGGGGGTTTAAGTGTTTTATGGGGTTTCAGGGCAAGGGAGGCTCGGGTCCAGGCTATTCCTGGCACCCCCCAAAATTTATTAAAAGAAAAGACCCAGCCACTGCAGACAAGGGAAGGGAGGGATCCACCGATCCACACCCAAAACCCCTTACGACCTCAGCCCGAAGTCTACAAAAAGAAAGGAAAAAAATCAAAAAGCAAAAAACAAACAAGTCAAAAAGTCCAAAAGGGAAAGCACATAAGGGGAGGATCGGTCAAAATCGCCACCAAAATCCTCTAGCTCCGCCCCTCGAAACCCCATGCGCACACTTAAGCCGTCGCCCACATCAGCAAAACGGAAATCTGACTCAGCACCCATGTCCATTGAGTCCCATCCAGACTCAAAATCCTCTTGCATTCCAAGCCTGGATAACAGCTTCATCTTATCCTTCTCTTGCTCTGTAGAGACTGAAAGACGCTCTCACTTATTCACCTTTAGATTAAGGGTTTCTATATTTTTAGTGATTTTTAGGGTTTTTAATGGTTTTTAGCGGTTATTATGATTTTCAGAGGGTTTTAGGGTTTTTTTTGGGTTTTCATGGATTTTTAATGGTTTTTTAGATTTTTTAAATTTTTTAAGGGTTTTAGCGGTTTTAGGGATTTTGTGGTTTTTTATGGTTTTTCAGGGGCTTTTAGGTATTCATGGGTTTTGGGTCTTTGTTGGGTTTTTGGGGTTTTTTTTGAGTTTTTTTGGTTTTTAACGGTGTTTATAGATTTTTAAAATTTTTAGGGGTATGGGGTTTTAGAGTTTTTTGGGTGTATCTGTTTTTAGGGTTTTTATGGTTTGTTGGGGTTTTGTTGTTTTAAGGGGGTTTTTTGGGCTTTTAAGGGTTTTTAAGTTTTCATTAATTTTTAGGGGTTTTTAGGATTTTTATTATTTTTTAGTGTTTTTAGGGATTTTGAGTGGTTTTAGGGGTTTTGATAGGTTTTAGGGTTTTCCATTTTTTTAGATATTTTTTACATTTTTAGGTGTTTAAAGGGGTTTTAGAGGTTTTAGTGGATTTTTAGGGTTTTATGGATTTTTAGGGTTTTATGGATTTTTAGGGTTTTTAGGGGTTTTAATGGTTTTCATGGGTTTTTAGGGTTTTTTGGATTTTTTTACGTTTTCATGGATTTTTGGGGTGTTTTAGGATTTTTATGGTTTTTAGGGTTTTTTGGGGATTTTAGGGATTTTTAGGGTTTTTGGGGGTTTTAGGGTTTTTCATGGTTTTTTGTGTTTTTTTGGGATTTTTAGGGTTTTTATGGTTTTTAGAGTTTTTTAATGTTTTAGGAGCTTTAAGGGTTTTTAGAGGTTTTAGTGGGGTTTTAGGGGTTTTATGAGTTTTTAGGGGTTTTTAGGATTTTAGGTGTTTTTATGGTCTTCAGGGGTATTTCAGGGTTTTTTGGGCTCTTTACGTTTTGATGCATTTTTTAGGGTTTTAAAAGATTTTTATGGTTTTTAGGGGTTTAAAGGTTTTTTGGGATGTTGTGTGTTTTTATGGTTTTTTAGGGGTTTTAGGGTCTTTGAGGGTTTTTAGTGTCTTTTTGAGTTTTGAGGGGACTTTTTTTGAATATTTTAGTATTTTTAATGTTTTTAGATTTTTTAAAGGTTTTTAGTGTTTTAAAGGGTTTTTTTTTGTTTTTAGTGTTTTTTAGGATTTTTTATGGTTTTTATGGTTTTTAGGGGATTTATGGTTTCTAGTGTTTTTAGGGTTTTCTATGTTTTCATGGATTTTTAGGGGATTTTTAGGAATTTAATGATTATTGGGGTTTTAAAGGGGGTGTTCAGGGTTTTTAGTGTCTTTTTAGGTTTTCAGGTTTTTTTTTGAATTTTTAGGGTTTTTATGGTTTTTAGATTTTTTAACGTTTTTAGGGGTTTTAATTTTTTAGTGGGTGTTTAGGGTTTTTAGGGGTTTAATGGTTTTGAGGGGTTTTAGTGTTTTCTACGTTTTCATGGATTTTTAGGGGATTTTAAGGGGTTTTATGGTTTTAAGGGGTTCTTCAAGGTTTTTAGGGTTTTAGTGTTTTTATGGTTTTTAGGGGTTTTTATGGTTTTCAAGGGTTTTTTAGGGGTTTAGGGTTTTCAACATTTTCATTGATTTTTAGGATTTTTTAGTATTTTTCTGGTTTTTAGGGTTTTTAGGGTTTTTTAGGATTTTGTGGGTTTTTAAGGGTTTTGTGGGGGTTTAAAGGATTTTATGGTCTCTTTGGGGTTTTTGTTATTTTCTTGGGTTTTTAGGGGTTTTAAGATTTTTAGTGTTTTTTTATGTTTTTATGGGGTTTAAAGGTTTTTAGTGTTTTTAATGGCTTCTAGGGTTTTTACGGGGTTTTTTGGGTTTTTTTATGGTTTTTAGTGATTTTATAGTTTTCAAGGGCTTTTCATGATTTTTAGGGTTTTTTATGTTTTAATGGATTTTTAGAGGTTTTTTGGATTTTTATGGTTTTTTGGATTGTTAAGGAATTTTTCGGGTTTTATGGGTTTTTTAAGGTTTTTAGGGGTTTTTATGTTTTTAGGAGGTTTTCAAGGTTTTAGGGTTTTTTATGTTTTCATGGATTTTTAGAGGTTTTTAAGACTTTTATGGTTTCTAAGATTTTTTAGAGTTTTATGGATTTTGAGGGTTATTGGGGATTGTAAAGGGTTTTAGGGTTTTTTGGGTTTTTAAGTTTTTTGAGTATTTTTACGGTTTTGGGGGTTGAAGGGTTTTTTTGAGTTTTTAGTTGTTATTAGGGTTTTGGGGGGTTTTACGAATTTTTAAGGTTTTTTGGGTTTTATGGTTTTCATGTTTTTTGGGGGTTTTAGTGGGTTTACATTTTCATTGATTTTTTGGATTTTATGCTGTTTATGGATTTCTGAGATTTTTTAGGGTTTTAGGATTTTTCAGGTGATTTTAGGGTTTTAGGGTTTCTCAGGGCTTTTAGTGTCTTTTTGGGTTTTTAGGGGTTTTTTGAGTTTTTTAGGGTTTTTATAGTTTTTTAACTTTTTTAGGGTTTTTAAAGGTTTTTAGGGGTTTTTATGATTTTCATGGAGTCTTTAGGGCTTTTAGGGTTTTTTACATTTTAATGGATTATTAGGGGTTTTTAGGATTTTTTTTTGGTTTTTATTTATTTTTAGGGATTTTATTAATTTTGAGGGTTTTAGGGTTTTTCATTGGTTTTTAGGGGTTTTAGGGGTTTTTAGGGTTTTCAGGGACTTTTGGGTTTTATGGGTTTTATGGGTTTTTTTAGTTTTTTAGGGTTTTTAAGACTTCTAACGTTTTTTGGGTTTAAAGTGTTTTTAGAGTTTTTAGTGGGTTTTTGGGATTTCTATGGATTTTTAGTTTTTTAAGATTTTTGGGGTTTTTTATGTTCTCATGGATTTTTAGTGGTTTTTTTAGATTTTTATGGTTTTTTTGGTTTTTTTGGATTTTTAGGGGTTTTAGGGATTTTGAGGGTTTTTATGGGTTTTCGTTAGTTTTTAGGGGTTTTCAAGGTTTTTAGGGTCTTTTTGGGTTTTTAGGGGTTTTTTATTTTTTAGGGGTTTTAAGGTTTTTTAGAGTTTTTTAATGTTTTTAGGGTTTCAGTGGTTTTAAGAATTTTTAGTGGTTTTAGGGGTTTTTATGGTTTTTAGGGGTTTTAAGGGTTTTAGGGTTTTTTATGTTTTCATGGATTTTTAGGTGTCTTTTAGTTTTTTTATGGTTTTTAGAGTTTTATTGGGTGTTCAGCTTTAGGTTTTTTAGATATTTTCAGGGTTTTTTGGGGGGTTTTAGGGTTTTTTTCTGAATCTTTTAGGTTTTATAGGTTTTCTATAGATTTTTAACCTTTTTAGCGATTTAAAGGGTTTTTAGAGATTTTATTGATTTTTAGAATTTTATAAGGTTTTTTGTGTTTTTTTATATTCTCTTGGATTTTTACTGGAATTTAGGATTTTTATGGGTTTTAAGGTCTTTATGGATTTTGAGGGGTTTTAGCATTTTTTTTGCAAGGTTTTTAGGGTTTTTTTGATCTTTTATGGGTTTAGGGATTTTTGCGTGTGTTATTTTGGGTTTTTAAGTTTTTTTAGTGTTTTTAACGTTTTGGGGTTTAAAGGATTTTTAGAGTTTTTAGTGAGTTTTTAGGGTTTTTATGAATTTTTAGGGGTTTTAAAATTTTTAGGGGTTTTTTGATTTTTAGGGGTTTTTTCAGGTGTTTTAGGGTTTTTTACGTTTTCATGGATTTTAAGGGGGTTTAGGATTTTTATGGTTTTAGGGTTTTAAAGGTTTTTTAGTTTTAGGGGTTTGAGGGGTTTCATGTGTTTTTTGGGGTTTTTAAGGAATTTTAAAAAATTTAGGGGCTTTTAGGGTTTTTGGGTTCTTTTTGAGTTTTTTAGGGTTTTTAAGGCTTTTAGAGTTTTTAACCATTTTAGAAGTTTTTAGAGTTTTTAGTGATTTTTTAGGGTTTTACTGGTTTTTTAATGTTTTAGGGATTTTTATGGATTCAAGAGATTTTTTTGGGTTTTTATGGTTTTTTTTGTTTTCTTGGATTTAAAGTTGTCTTTTTATTTTTATATTTTTTAGGGGTTTTTAGGGATTTTGAGGGGTTTTAGAGTTTTTATGGTTTTTAGGGGGGTTTTGGTTTTTTGGGTTTTTATTGCCTTTTTGGGTTTTTTTTGTTTTTTTAAGTTTTTAGGGCTTTTGAGCCTTTTAGATTTTTTAAAACATTTTTAGAGGTTTTAAGGGTTTTTAGAGTTTTTAGTGTGTTTTTAGTGTTTTTATGGGTTTTTGACTTTTTTAGGATTTTAAAGGATTATATGGTTTTCAGAGGTTTTTTGAGGTTTTTAGGGTTTTTTACGTTTTCTTGGTTTTTTAGAGGTTTTTAAGATTTTTATGGTTTTTAGAGATTTTTGGGGTCTTTGGGTATTTTGAGGGTTTTAGAATTTTTCAGGAGGGTTTAGGGTTTTTAGGGGTTTTCTGGGTTTTTAGGGGTTTTCTGGGTTTTTAGGGTTTTTTTGAGTTTTTTTGTGTTTTAATGATATTTTAGCGTTTTTTATCATTTTTACGGGTTTAATGTGTTTTTAGATTTTAGGGGTTTTTTGGGTTTTTATGCGTATTTGATGGTTTTAGGGGTTTTATGGTTTTCATGGGGTGTTTTTAGTGTTTTTAGTGTTTTTTACGATTCACATATTTTTTGGGATTTTTAGGATTTTTATGGATTTTAGAGTTTTTAGGGTATTTGGTGTTGTTTTGGTTTTTAGGGTTTTCAATTGGCTTTTAGGGGTTTTCATGGTTTTAGGGTCTTTTTGGGTTTTTATGGTTTTTTTGAGTTTTTACGGTATTTAGGGTTTTTTAGATTTTTTAACCTTTTTAGGGGTTTTAAGGGTTTTTAGATTTTTAGTGGGTTTTTAGGTTTTTTAGGGGAATCTATGGCTATCATGTGTTTTTCAGGGTTTTTTGGGTTTTTTAAATTTTCTTGGATTTTAAGGGTTTTTTTAAAGATTTTTATTGTTCTTATGGTTTTTTGGGGTTTTAGGGATTTTGAGGGTTTTAGGGCTTTTAAGGGTTTTTTTTTGCTTTTTCGGGGTTTTTAGGTTCTTTGGGATTTTTAGGGTTTTTTTGAATTTTTTAGGGTTTTAAGGTTTTTTAGAGTTTTTAGCATATTTTTGGATTTTAATGGTTTTTACAATTTTTAGGGTTTTTATAGGTTTTTAATGCTTTTACGGGTTTTTATGGCTTCCAGGGGTTTTTTCTGGGTTTTTAAGGTTTGTTACATTTCCATGGATTTTTAGGGGGTTTTTAGGATATTTATGGTTTTTAGGGATTTTGAGGGCTTTTAGGGGTTTTCAAAGGTTTTAAGGGGTTTGTAGGGTTTGTAGGGTCTATTTGGAATTTTTTGGTGTTCTAAGGTTTTTTAGAGTTTTTTTTACATTTTTATGGGTTTTAAGGGTTTTTATAGGTTTTAGTGGTTTTTAGGGTTTTTTAAGGTTTTTTGGGGTTTTTAAGGTTTTTAGGGATTTTTTTGGTTTGCTGGGGTATTTCAGGGTTTTTCGTGTTTTTACGTTATCATGGATTTTTAGGGGTTTTTAGCATTTTTATGGGTTTTAGTTTTTTCAGTGTTTTTAGTGATTTTGAGGGTTTTAAGGGGTTTTCATATGTTTTAATGTGTTTTTAAGGTCATTTTATGTTTTCTGGGTATTCTGAGTTTTTTAGGGTTTTTAGAGGTTTTGAACCTTTTGGGGTTTTAATGGTTTTTTGAATTTTTAGTTGTTTTTAGCGGTTTTATGGGTTTTTAGAGTTTTTATGGTTTTTACTGGTTTTATGGTTTTCACGGTTTTCACGGTTTATAGGGCTTTTACGCTTTCATGTAATTTTTGGTGTTGTTTTGAATTTTTATGGGTTTTTAGTGTCTACTATGTTTTCATATGTTTTTTGAATTTTAGGGGTTTTAATGTTTTTAGGGTTTTATGGTTTTCTTGGGTTTTTTTAGGGTTTTAGGGGTTTTTATGTTTTCAGGGATTTTTAGGTTTTTTTGGGATTTTTATGGTTTTTACTTTTTTTAGGTTTTTTGGGATTTTGGGGGGTTTTGGGGGTTGTTTCAGGTTTTTAGGCTCTTTTTGGATTTTTTGGATTTTTTTGAGTTTTTAGAGGTTTTAAGGCCTTTAACAGTTTTTAGGATTTTTGTAACGACCAGAGTCTGGAGCCCGTCCACTGGTGCCCGTACCCGATTCGCCACATGACCTCAAGCGCGTTTCCCCAAACGCCAGAGGCTGCCGACTAGCAGCGACTGCCTTGGTGATTCAGTGGGGAAACTATGCCCTCATTCGGTAAGGTATATAATGGAAAAATAACAGTCAATAGCGGAAGCAGTAACAACATGCATAACACAGAAATGAAACAACGGAAACAAGAAATAGATATAACAATGACGAAAATGATGCAGCAGGTACAAGTATCTAAGGAAAGCAGCAAAACACAACAACGTGCTGGAACACAACTGAACACAAGTACTAAAGTAACAACAAAAGAAAACAGGTGAGCAACTCCTCAGCATCCCAAGCCTCGGCTCGGTCCCATGCTCTCCAGCTCCAGTGCAATCAAGAACCTGAAGTAGAAGGGCGCTTGCCCTTATCTATGCCTGCAGCAACGTAGTCTGCTTGGGCCCAAAAGCATGGACCAAACAGGGTGTGAGATACAATCCCAGTAGTCATTCACCCAAAGATTTGTGCCTAACAGTCAATAAATACATGGCAGTAATAAAACAAGAAGCAGTAAACAGGAAAGCACAAGCAGCTACAATCCACAGTTCTAACAAGTAAAGTACACAAGTGAACAGCCAGCAATAATAAAGAAAACAGGTAACCCTCTGGGTAGTTCTCACAGCCTAACCCCTATGGTTCAACCTACAAGTACTAGCAAACCTCTATGAGGCACACACAGCCTCACCCTTCTGGTTCAGCTATGAAATTAATAGACTCTCTGGAGAAGCACACACCGTCAATTCCCCCTATATTCTCGTATCGTGCTAAAGGCTCTCTGGGGAAGCACTCAACATCAATTCCCCCTGTGGCCCGCGTCGAGGAACTATAGACTCTCTGAGGAAGCACTCAATGTCAATTCCCCCTGCGGTCTCACATCGTAATTAAAAGACACTCTGAAGAAGCCCTTACGTCAATTCTCCCTTTGGTATATTACTCTAGGTTCTCACAGTCCTGAGTGAAACTAAACATGCTCAACGCGCGTATATCATCCAAGTAAAGCTCAAGAACTACTTGGCTATCATTCTAAGGCTCAACAGCATAACAAAGTAGCAGTTCCACTATCCTACGACTAGGCATGACAACTGAAAAAATGCCAAACAGGCAGAACAAGCATGACAAAGCAACCTGAGCACAAAATAAATTATTCTACTCACAAGCATAAACCTCTACTACAGCAATCAAGCAAAGAAGGCAAATAACAGGGGAAAAACAAGAAACCCACAATTCCCCGCCCAAGGGAATTAGTGGAATTTGCACAAAATACTCATCAACTTTCTACGGAAAGGCACAAACCACCTACCTCAATTCTAGGAGATCGATATACGTGAACCTCGATGACAGATTCCCCTTAGAACGATGAAGATCTAAGAAAACACACAAAACGTTCAACCCACGAGAACTTGGAAATGAGGAGGAATCAAGAAACAAGTGTCAAGCAGAAGGAAGAACTCACTGCTGCAATTCCAACATAATCGACCGTGCTTTGAATCAGAGAACGGACGGAGAGGCGGGAGTTCAGGGAAGATTTGGTCTCATGGGTCGCTCTCAGTCGAACCAGACCTAGAAGAAGACAATTATCGCGATGAGGCACGACCCTAGTCCGTTTAGTGAAAAAAAGAAAAGTACATGGGTGTATTTTTAAAGTACACAACGTGTAGTGGGTTTTTCTGTACTCTTCCAAAATCGACCTCCACGTCACCCCTACACACCGTGTGTGTGGCCCGGGCACAGCCAGCACACGGCTTCGAGCCAGAGAAGAGTACACGACGTGTACTTAGAAAGTACACGGCGTGTACTTCGAAAATTTCCAAAAAGTTCATTTTCCTCAAAAAATCTAGAAAAAGGAAAAGCGTACCTGAAAAGAAGATCTGGGTTCTTACAAATTTTAATGTTTTTATGGGTTTTTAGGGTTTTCTTAGGATTTTCAAGGTTTTTGGGGTTTTTTACGTTTTCATGGATTTTTAAGGGTTTTTTAGAAGTTTTATGTTTTAGGGTTCTTAAGGATTTTGATGGATTTTCAAAGGTCTTAAGGGGTTTTAGGGTTTTCAGTGTTTTTAAGGTCTTTTGGGTTTTTGTGGGTTTTTTTTAGTTTTTTAGGGTTTTTAAGGTTTCTAAGGTTTTTTAGAGATTTTTTAAACATTTTTGGGGTTTAATTGTTTTTAGATTTTTTAGTTTTTTATGGTTTTTATGGGTTTTAAGGTTTTTATAATTTTTTATGGTTTTCAGAGGTTTTTCGTGGTTTTTAGGGGGTTTTCAGGGGTTTTATGGTTTTAAGGGGTTTTAGGATTCTTATGATTTTTAGGGTTTTCTAGGGATTTTAGATATTTTTAGGGTTTTTAGGGGTTTTCAAGGGTTTTTGAGGTTTCTATAGTTTCTCTGTGATTTTTGGGTCTTTTGGGTCTTTAGGGTTTTTTTGAGTTTTTTAATGATTTTTTAGGTTTTTAGCTTTTTTTAACGTATTTATGGTTTTAAGGGTTTTTAGATTTTTTTTGGTTTTTAGTGTTTTTATTTGTTTTTAGGTTTTTTAATGTTTTTAGTGGTTTTATGGTTTTGAAGGGTTTTAAAGTGTTTTTAGGGTTTTTTATGTTTTCATGGATTTTTAGGGTTTTTAGGGGTTTTAGGGATTTTGACGGTTTTTTGGGATTTTCTAGGGTTTTTAGGGTTTTAGGGGTTTTTAAGTTTTTTAAGGTCTTTTGGGTTTTTAGGGTTTTTTAAAAATTTTAGGGTTTTGAAGGTTTTTTAGTGTTTTTTAATGTTTTTTGGGGTTTAAAGAGTTTTTATTGTTTTTAGTGGTTTTTTAGGTTTCTTTGGTTTTTATGGTTTTTGGGGGTTTATGGTTTTTAGGGGTATTTAGGGTATTTTTTGGTTTTTTTGTTTTAATTAATTTTTATGGGTTTTTTTTGGATTTTTATGGATTTTAGGGTTTTTTGGGATTTTGAGGGTTTTTAGAGGTTTTTAGGGGGTTTTCAGTGTTTTCAAGTTATTTTGGGTCATTTTGGGATTTTAGGGTTTATTTGAGTTTTTTTAGGATTTTTAAGGGTTTTTTGAGTTTTTTAATGTTTTTAAGAGTCTTAATGGTTTTTAAAGTTTTTAGTGGTTTTTATGGGTTTTAGGGTTTTTATATTTTTGAGGGGTTTTTATTGTTTTTCAGGGGATTTTTTAGGTTTTTAGTGTTTTTTACATTTTCATTGATTTTATGGGTTTTTTTAAGAATTTTATAGTTTTTAGACTTTTTAGGTATTTTGAGGGGTTTTAGGGTTTTAAGTGGTTTTAGGGTTTTTAGGGACTTTTTGGGTAATTTGGATTCTTTTGGGTTTTTTATATTTTTAGGGATTTAAAGGTCTTTAAAAAGTTTTTAAGCTTTTTAGGGTTTTAAGATTTTTAAGTCTTTAAGGGTTTTTAGAGTTTTAAGGTTTTTATTTGGTTTTAGGGTTTATTAAGATTTTAGGGGTTTTATGGTTTTCTATGTTTTTCATAGTTCTTACATTTTCATTGATTTTTATGGGTTTTTTAGGATTTTTTAGTTTTTACGCTTTTAGGGATTTTCGGGGTTTTGAAGGTTTTCATGGGTTTTTAGGGTTTTATGGGTTTTTAAGGTTTTTTTTGAGTTTTTTCAGGGTTGTAAGGTATTTAGAGTTTTTTATCATTTGTAGGGGATTTTAGGGTTTTTAGATTTTGTATTGGTATTTTAGGATTTTATGGGTTTTAAGGTTTTCTGAGGTTTGGGGGGTTTGTTTTGATAGGGTTTTCAAGGTTTTTAGTGTTTTTTACATTTTTCGGGATTTTAGGGGGTTTAAAGTATTTTTTAGGGGTTTTAGGGGATTCAAGGCTTTTAATGTCTTTTTGGGTTTTTTGGGGTTTTTTTGAGTTTTTTTGGGATTTTTAAGGTTTTTTAGAGTTTTTATTTTTTTAGGGGTTTTAAGAGTTTTTAGTGGTTTTTTAGTTTTTTTAGTTTTTAGGGTTATTAAGGGTTTAGGGGTTTGATGGTTTTCAAGGGGTTTTCAAGTTTTTTATGGTTTTTTGTGTTTTTAATTATTTTTTGGGGTTTTTATGATTTTTATGGGTTTTAGGAGGTTTTTTGGTTTTTAGGGATTTTGAAGGTTTATAGGGATTCTCAAGGATTTATAGGGGTTTTGGGGGTTTTCAGGTCTTTTGGGGTTTTTGGGTTTTTTTGGGTTTTTTAGGCAGAAGATGTGTGAGACCAGGCTATTCCCGGACCCCCAAAATTTATTAGAAAAAAGACACTACAGACAAGGGAGGAGCAGGTCAATCAACCCACACCCAAAAACCCTGGACGCCCACAATACCCAAAAGTCCCAAAATAACCCAATAGACATAACAACCAGAAAAAGAAGAAAATGAAAGCATTCCCGACAGCAACTCCCTGCCAAACAACAACTAACATCCTGCATCACCATTTTCTTTATGTTTTTTTATAATATTTAGGGGTTTTAGAGTTCTTAGTGGTATTTTGGGGTTTTATGGGTTTTCGGGGGTTTTTACAGTTTTTAAGGGGTTTTATGGTTTTCGTGGGTTTTTAGGATTTTTTACATTTTAATGGATTTTTAGGGGTTTTTATGATTTTTATGCTTTTTAGGGTTTTTAGGGATTTTGAATGTATTTAAGGTTTTTTGGGGGTTTAGGGTTTTTAGGGATCTTTAGTGTCTTTTTGGTTTTTAGGGTTTTTTGAGTTTTTTATAGTTTTAGAGTTCTTTGGATTTTTTAATGTTTTTTACATTTTTAAAGGGTTTTTAGAGCTTTTAGTTGTTTTTAGGGATTTAAAGGTTTTTTGGATTTTGAAGGTTTTTGGGGTTTTTATGGTTTTCTTGTGGTGTTCAGGGTTTTATGGGTTTTTATGTTTTCATTGATTTTTAGGGGTTTTAAAGGATTTTTATTGTTTTTAGAGTTTTTAGGGGTTTTATGGATTTTAAGGGTTTTTAGGTTTTTTGAGAGGGTTTTATGGTTTTTAGGGGTTTTCGAGGTTTTTATGGTCTTTTGGGGGTTTAAGGTTTTTTTTGAGTTTTTAGTGTTTTTAAATATTTTAACGTTTTTATGCATTTTAAATGCTTTTAGATTTTTTAGTGGTTTTTATGGGTTTTATGGATTTTTATGGTTTTCTGAGTTTTTTAGGGCCTTTTTGGTTTTCAGGGGTTTTTATTGTTTTTTATGTTTTCATGGATTTTTAGGGGGCATTTAGTATTTTTATAGTTTTTTGGATTTTTTGGGTTTTTAGGGATTTTGAGTTTTAGGGTTTTTGAGAGGTTTTACTGTTTTTAGGGGTCTTCAGGTGGTTAGAGTCTTTTTGATTTTTTAGGTTTTTTTAGTTTTTATGGTTCTTAAAGTTCTTTAGAGTTTATTACATTTTTATGGTTTTTAAGGTTCTTTAGAGTTTATTACGTTTTTAGGGGTTTTAAGGGATTTTTGAATTTTTAGTGTGTTTTTAGGGGTTTTATGGGTTTTCCTGGGGTTTTTATGGTTTTAGGGGATTTTATGGTTTTCAAGGATTTTTCAGGGTTTTTAGGGTTTTTACATTTTCATGGATTTTAGGGGTTTCTTGGGACTTTTATGGTTTTCAGGGATTTTTGGGATTTTGAGGTGGCTTACATCTTTTAAGGGTTTTAAGGTTATTATGGGTTTTCAAGGTTTTTATGGTCTTTCGAGTTTGTATGGTTTTTATGATTTTGTGATTTTTTGTGATTTTTTTTGGTTTTTAAGGTTTTTTAGAGTTTTTTAATATTTTTAGGGATTTTAATCGTTTTTAGAGTTTTTAGTGGATTTTTAGGGTTTCAATGGATTTTTAGGGGTTTTAAGGTTTTCAAGGGTTTTTTATTGATTTTAGGAATTTTTCAGTGTTATAGGGTTTTTTTACATTTTCATGGATTTTAAGGAATTTTTTTGGTATTTTTATGGTTTTTAGGTTTTTTAGGGTTTTTAGGGATTTTGAAGGGTTTTGGGGGTTTTCATGGGTTTGTAGTGTTTTTAGGTATTTTCGGTGGGTGTAGGTTCTTTTTGTATTTTTTAATATTTTTTGAGTTTTTTGGGCTTTTTAACAGTTTTTAGAGTTTTTTAACATTTTTAGAGGTTTATATTTTCATGGGCTTTTCATGGTTTTTAGGGTTTTTTGTGTCTTCATGGATTGGTAAGGGGTTTTTAGGATTTTTTTGGTTTTAAAGTTTTTTGATTTTTTAGGTTTTTTAAGGTTTTTGAGAGATTTTTAATGTATTAGGGTTTTTAAGGGGTTTTTGAGTTTTTATTGGTTGTAGGGTTTTTATGGGTTTTTAGTGTTTTTAAGTTTTTTTAGAGTTTCAATGGTATTTAAGGTTTTTTCAAGGTTTTTATGTTTTTTTACGTTTTGATGGATTTTTAAGGTGTTTTTTAGGATTTTTATTGTTTTTTAGGGTTTTTAGAGATTTTGATGATTTTTTTGGGTTTTCAAGGGTTTTTAGTGTTTTCAAGGTTTTTAGGGTCTTTTTGTTTCTATGGATTTTTTTTTTGAGTTTTTTAGGGTTTTTAAGGTTTATTATAGTTTTTAACATTTTTATGGGTTTTAAGGATTTTTAGAGTTTTTAGTTGGTTTTTAGGCTTTTATGAGTTTTTAGGATTTTTTAAGGTTTCTAGGGATTTTTACGATTTTTAGGTTATTTTTTATGGTTATTAGGGATTTTTATGTTTTCATTGAATTTTTGGGGTTTTTAGGACAAAGAAGGCTCGGGTCCAGGCTATTCCTGGAACCCCCCAAAATTTATAAAACAAAAAGACACAAACACTGCAGACAAGGGAGGGGAGGGGTCGAACGACCCACACCCAAAAACCCTTACAACCCACGCCAAAGAAAGAAAAACAAAGAAAGAAAAAGGCACAAAAACAGACCAAACCGCAGCATCATCACATCACATCCAGCCAGAACTAGCATCCAACCGCACTACATCCAGCGTTAACCAGCATCCAGCAGCTCACAGCTAACCAACAACCAGCATTCAGACTACAGCAGCAAACAATATCCAGCAGCAGCAACCAGCCAACCAGCATCCACAACAAACCAGCAACCAGCATCCTCATTTTCAGACAGCCAGCACCTCTTTCGACTACCAAACATCTCCCAGCATCCCACTTCCACTCCAGCAGCATAGCAACAAACTCATCTACAGCAGTAGCAAATACCAAATAGCCACACGTCCTCACCAAGAACCAGCAAGCAGAGTACACTTCCATACAGCATCCATCATCAAATTTCGTAAAATCCAGCATCCAACACCTTGCAGCCTCCACCATGTCGCACGAAGAGGTACAACCAACAGCACAACAGAAAATAGCACAGCGCCACCAGCACCTCGAATTAGAACCCACAGCTTCATCAAAACCTAGCATGCCAGCAAGCAGAGAATTCTCGGAACAGTCGCAGCTTAACAACCAGCAGTCATGAGCTTCAAACCAGACAACTTTCAGCATTCCACACCTCTTAGTACAGCAAACTGCAATCCACAAAAATTGCCAAACACATCTCAGCAGACCCATAAACCAGCGTCCTTTCAGAACCGAAACTAAGTAGGATTTGGGGTTTTTAGGATTTGTGTGGTTTTTAAGGTTTTTTAGGGCTTTTAGGGATTTTTAGGGTTTTTAGGGTTTTCAGGAGTTTTTAGGGATTTTAGGTTTTTCAAGGTTTTTTTGGTATTTTTGGGTTTTTAGTGTTTTTTTGTTTTTTAGGGTTTTAAGGTTTTTTAGAGTTTTTAACATTGTAAGGGTTTTTTGGGTTTTTAGGGTTTTTTAAAGGTTTTAGTGGGTTTTAGGGTTTCTTCTGTTTTCGTGGATTTTTAAGGATTGTTTTTGGATTTGTATGGTTTTTATGGTGTTTTAGGGTTTTTATGGATTTTGTGGGTTTTTAGTGTTGTTCGTTGTATTTAAAGTTTTTAGGGTTATTCAGGGTTTTAGGGGTTTTTTGAGTTTTTAAGGATTTTGAAGGTTTTTATGATTTTCTAGGTATTTTCAAGGTTTGTTTGGGTTTCTTAGGGTTTTTAATGTTTTTGGAGCATTTTAACATTTTTAGAGTTTTTAAAGGTTTTTAGAGTTTTTTGTTGTTTTAGGGTTTTTTTGGTTTTTAGGGGTTTTAAGGCTTTCTGGGGTTCTTTAGGGTTTTAGGGTTTTTTGACATTTTTATAGAGTTTTAGGTGTTTTTTTAGATTTTATGGGTTTTTAGGGTTTCTAAAGATTTTTAAGGGTTTTATGGGTTTTCAGGGTGGTTTAAGGTTTTTAGTGTTTCTCGAGGGTTTTAGGTTTTTTTATATTTTAGGGGTTTTTTGAGTTTTTTAGGGTTTTTAAGGTTTTTAGAGTTTTTTAATGTTTTTATAGGCTTCAAAGGTTTTTAGAGTTTTTTGCAGTTTTTATGGGGTTTTAAGGTGTCACGAACCAGCCCGGGTCGACCCTGAACCGGTCACCCGAGCCGGTCAGCGGCAAGTCCTGAGGGGCGTTCCCGATCCCCCCGGGATGGAAACTATTGTCGGGCATCAGGTTTTTAATCGTTGGGAACGATTTAGCCCAAACAAACCAGGATCTGTAAGAGAAAAACAAACAAACAAAACAGACAACACTAACAACCGAAACAAAACTACACAACAACCATACCTCCACGTGACCTCGCGGTCACCACCCAACTAAACACCAGCGTCGCTCCATCACTGAGCGACTCAAACCAGGAAAACCTGAACACAAGGAACCTGCAACTGAAATGGTAAAAGATAGGCGTGAGCACAAAAAAGTACTCAGTAGGTGAGACCAAAAAGACCCTAAAACCCCTGAAAACTCAAAAAACCTTAAAACCCCGAAAAACCATAAAAAACCTCTAAATACTCTAAAAACCCTAAAAACCCCTAAAAACATTAAAAAACTCTAAAAAACCTTAAAAACCCTCAAAACTCTAAAAACCCCTAAAAACCCCTAAAGACCCTAAAAACCCTAAAAACCCCAGAAAAACTTTTCAAATCCCAAAAAACCCTAAAAACCTATAAACCATAACAATCCTAAAAAACCCCTAAAAATCAATGAAAACATAAAAATCCTAAAATCCTTAAAAACTCTCTAAAAACCATAAAAACCCCTAAACGTTAAAGACCCTAAAACCACTAAAAACTCTAAAAACCCTTAAAACCCCTAAAAATGTTAAAAAACTCTAACAAACCCTAAAAACCCTAAAAAACAAAAAAAAAAACAGTCAATATCTAAAAAGACCCTAAAGACCTTGAAAAACCCCGAAAACCCAAAAACACTTGAAAAACACTAAAACCACCCAAAATCCCAAAAAACCCAAAAAACACTAAACAAATATAAAAAACCCCTAAAAATCAATGAAAATGTAAAAAACCCTGAAAAACCCCTAAAACAATAAAAATTCCTAAAACCATCAAAAACCCACTAAAAATTTTTAAAAACCCTTTAAACCCCTAAAATCATTGAAAAACTCTAAAAATCCTTAAAAACCCTAAAAACACAAAGAACCCCTAAAAACTCAAAAAGACCCCCAAAACCCTAAAAACTCCCTAAAAACACTAAAAACACTCATAATCCCTAAAAACCCTATGAAACTATAAAAAAATAACCAAAAAACACTAAAATGCATGAAAATGTAAAAAGCCCTAAAAATCCTGAAAAACCCCAGAAAATCATAAAAACCCAAAAAACCCCTAAAAACCCCAAAAACCATTAAAAACCCAAAAAACCCATAAAAACAAAAAAAAACTGACTGAAAACTCTAAAGACACTTAAAACCCATAAAAAGGTTAAAAACTATAAAAAAGCTTTAAAACCCAAAAAAAACTCAAAAATACCCTAAAACCTCAAAAGACCATAAAAATCCTGAAATCCCCTAAAACCCCAAAAAAACCTTAAAAACCCTAAAAACCATAAAAATCCTAAAAATCCCTAAAAATCAATGAAAACATAAAAAAACCGTAAAAACCATGAAAACCCCTGAAAGCCATAAAAATCCAAAAAACCTTAAAAACCTCAAAACCTATAAAAACCCTTAAAAACCCACTAAAAACTCTAAAACCCTTAAAAACCCTAAAAAACTCAAAAAACCCTGAAAAACTCAAAAAACCCTAAAAACACAAAAAGACCCTGAAAACACCTACAAACCATAAAAACCCCAGAAACCCCTCAAAATCCCTAAAAAACCTAAAAACCCATAAAAGCAAAAAATATCCAAAAAAACTATAAAAACTAAAAAACCCTAAACCCCCTAAAACCCCCTAAAACATTAAAAAACTCAAAAAAACCTTAAAACCGATAAAAACTCAAAAAACCCCTAAAAACCCAAAAAAAAACTAAAAACCATAAAAACCATAAAAAAACTAAAAAACCCAAAAAAATCCATAAAAACTTAGAAAACCTAAAAACCCTGAAAAAACCCAAAAAACTATAAAACCCATAAAAACCTCTAAAACCCTAAAAACTGATAAAACCATAAAAAACTCTAAAAACCATTAAAACCCCTAAAAACCTTAAAAAAACTCTAAAAAACCTTAAAACCCCTAAAAACTAAAAAAACCAAAAAAGACACTAAAAACCTTGAAACCCCCTAAAAATATTTGAAACCCCTAAAAAAGCCCCTCAAAAATCCTAAAAATCCTAAAACCCTCTAAAAATCTATCAAAATGTAAAAAACATTAAAAACCTTGAAAGCCCCTAAAAAGCATAAAAACCCGTAAAAATCATAAAAAACCCTAAAACCCCATAATACCCTAAAACCCCAATAAAACTCTAAAATTCTTTAAAACCTGAAAAATGCAAAAAAGCATTAGAAGACCATAAAACCATAAAAAATTCACAAAACCCCTAAAAACCCGGAAAAACCAGAAAACCCCAAACAACTCCTAAAAAGCCCTAAAACCCCTCAAAATCCCTAAAAACCCTAAAAATACTAAAAACAATAAAAATTCTAAAAAACCCCTTAAAATCTTTCAAAAAGTAAAAAACCCAAAAAAACCGAAAAACCCCTGAAATACATAAAAACCCCTAAAACCCATAAAAACCCAAAAAAAAACAAAAAACCCAAAAAAAACATAAAAACCTAAAAACCCACTAAAAAAACCATTAAAACCGATAAAATGCTAAAAACTCTAAAAACACCTTAAATACCCTAAAAAACTCAAAAAATCGTTAGAAACCCAAAAATACCCTAAAAATCCTAAAACCCCTAAAAATTCTAAAAACCACCTAAAACCCTCATAATACCAGAAAACGCAAAAAAACTCTAAAAACAATAAAAAAACTAAAAACCCTTTAAAATACCTAAAACCTAAAAAACACTAAAAACCTTAAAAGATCCAAAAAAAACAAAAAACCCCTAAAAACCAAAAAAACCCTAAAAAATTATAAAAACTAAAAAACCACTAAAACTCTAAAAACATTTTAAAATACTAAAAACATTAAAACCACTAAAAAACCTTAAAAACAAAAAAAACACTAAAAAACCCTAAAACCCAAAACAAGCCTAAAAACGCCTAAAAGCCATAAAAACCCCTAAACCCCCCCAAAAAACCCTCAAAATCCCTAAAAAAACCAAACCCCTAAAAAACCAAAAACCCCTTAAAACCCTAAAAACATCAAAATCCCTAAAAACCCTAAAAAACCCCTAAAAATCGATGAAAACGTACAAAACACTAGAAACCCTGAAAAACCTCTTAAAACCATAAAACCCCTAAAACATTAAAAAATCCAAAAAACACTAAAAACTCTAAAAACCCTTAAAACCCCTAAAAATGTTAAAAAACTCTAAAGAACTTAAAACCATAAAAAACTCAAAAATCCCTAAAACCCAAAAGGTCCCTGAAAATCTTAAAAAACACTAAAAACACCTGAAAACCCTAAGAACCCTCAAAATCCCTTAAAACGCTAAAAAA
The DNA here is from genome assembly GCA_963277665.1 of Viscum album. NCBI lineage: Eukaryota > Viridiplantae > Streptophyta > Magnoliopsida > Santalales > Viscaceae > Viscum > Viscum album. The sequence goes on along the minus strand of OY728156.1, from coordinate 1,771,813,124 downwards.
CCCGTAAAACCCATAGATATCATAAAAACCCCTAAAAATCTTAAAAACATTAAACCCTTAAAAATATGAAAAACCCATGAAATCCATAAAAACCCCTAAAAACCTTTTAAACCTATAAAAACTCACTAAAAACTATAAAAAACCTTTAGACCCCTAAAACGGTAAAAACTGTAAAAAACATTAAAATCCCTAAAAACCCAAAAGACCCTAAAACCCCTAAAATCCTTTGAAAATTAATAAAAACCCTCAGAATCCATAAAATCCCTAAAAACCATACAAATCCTAAATTCCTCTAGAAAAACATGCAAATATAAAAACCCAAAAACCTAGAAAATACCCTGAAAACTATAAAAACTCCTAAAAACCATAAAAAACTCTAAAAACCCATAAAAAATTTAAAACCCACAAAAAATATAAAAACCCTTAAAACCCCTAAAAATGTTAAAAATATATAAAAGGCATAAAAATCCTACAAAACTCAAAAAAACCTAAAAACCCAAAAAAACCCTAAAAACCCTTAAAACCCTCAAGATCCACAAAAACCTATAAAAAACTAAAGACCAAAACAATCATAAAATTCCCCTACAAATCTATGAAAAATGTAAAAAACCCTAAAACCCTAAAAAAACCCCTTAAAACTGTAAAACCCCTAAATACCTTAAAAAAACCCAAAACCCTTGAAAAACATAAAAACCACTAGAAACCTTAAAAACCCCCAAACCCCTAAAAACTATAAAACCAACTAAAAACTCTAAAACCCTTTAAACCCCAAAAAACATTGAAAACCATAAAAACCCTAAAAAACTCAAAATAACACTTAAAACTCCAAAAGAACCTAAAACTCCTAAAAACCCTTAAAAAACCTAAAAACCTATGAAAAACACTAAAACCCTCAAAATCCATAAAAACCCTAAAAAACCCTAAAAACCATAAAAAACCTAAAAAGCCACTAAAAACATGAATATGTAAAAAAACACTAAAACCTTCAAAAATACCCTAAAAACTATAAAAACAACTAAAAACTATAAAAAAATATTTAAAACCCTAAAAATGTTAAAAACTTTAAAAACCTTAAAAACCCAAAAAAACCCCTAAAACTCAAAAAACCCCTAAAAACACTTGAAAAATCCTAAAACCTTCAAAATCCCTCAAAACCCTAAAACCACCAAAAACATTAAATCCTAAAAAACTCCTAAAAATCCATGACAAAGTTAAAAATCCTAAAAAACCTAAAAAATATTAGAAAACCATAAAGCCCCAAAAAACCATAAAAACCCTAAAACCTCCTAAAACCCAAATAACAACTAAAAACTAGAAAACCCCTTGAACCCCAAAAAAAACGTTAAAACACTCTAAAAACCTTAAAACAACTAAAAACATTAAAAAAGCCTAAAAACCCCAAATATCCAAAAAAACCCTAAAAACCTAAAAACCCCTAAAAAAGTCGAATAACCGCAAAAGACGTTAAACCCTAAAACCCCTAAAAGCATCAAAGTCTTAAAAACCCCCAAAAAATTCAAGAAAACGTAAAAACCCCTAGAAACCCTGAAAACCCCCTAAAGCCTTAAAAAACACTAAAAACCAACTAAAAACTCTAAAAAAACTTTAAACCCCTAGAAATGTTAAAAAAAACTCTAAAAACCATAAAACCCTTATAAAACACCAAAAAACCCTAAAAACCTATGAAAACCCTCAAAGTCCCTAAAAACCAAAAAAACCATAAAAATCCTAAAAACCCCTAAAAATCCATGAAAACTTAAAAAACCGTAAAAACCATGAAAAACTCCTAAAAACCCCTAAAAACCTTAAAAACCAATAAAAACCCCTAAAATGTTAAAAACTCCTAAAAACTTAAAAACTCTAAAAATACCCAAAAAACCCAAAAAGACCCAAAAACCCCACAAAATCCCAAAAAAACCCAGTAAACCTAAAAAACCAAAAAAATCCTAAAAATCAATGAAAACATAGAAAACCCTAAAAGCCCTGAAAAACACCTGAAAACCATAAAACCCCAAAAAATCATTAAAATACTAAAAACCAATAAAACCCTAAAAAATAGTAAAAACTCAAAAAACCCTTATAACCCTATAAACGTTAAAAACTATAAAAAACCTAAAAAACTGGAAAAACCCAAAAACCCAAAAGACCATAAAAACCCTAAGAAACCCTAAAAACCCATAGAAACCTCCAAAACCCTCAAAATTCCTAAAACCCTAAAAAACACTAAAAACCATTGAAATCCTAAAACACCCCAAAAAATCCATGAAAATGTAAAAAACCCAAAAACATTAAAAAACCCCAAAAAAACAAAAGACCAATAAAAATCCCTAGAAACCATGAAAAGGTAGAAAACCCTCAAAACCATAAAAACCCCTAAAAACCTTAAAAACCCCTAAAAACCCTAAAAACAACCAAAAAATATAAAAACCTTAAAAAATTCTAAATACATTAAAAACACTAAAAACCTTAAAACCCCTAATTTTTTTTAAAAACCCCTAAAAACCCCTAAAAACCCAAAAAATCAAAAAATTCCTAAAAAACACAAAAAAATTATGAAAACGTAGAAAACCTTTAAAACCCTCAAAACCATAAAAACCCCTAAAAACCTTAAAACACTCATAAAACCCATAAAAACAAAAAAAAACTACTAAAAATCTAAAAAACCTTTAAACCCCTAAAAACATTAAAAAACGATAAAAACCCTTAAAAACCCTAAAAATTTCAAAATAACCCTAAAAACCAAAAAAGACCTTAAACACCCAGAAAGACCCTAAAAATCTCTGAAAAAACATAGAATCCTCAACATCCCTAAAAACCCTAAAAATCCTAAAAACCATAAAATGCTTTTAAAACTCTGAAAAATCCATGAAAATGTAAAAAGAACTAAAAACCCTAAAACCCCCTCAAAACCATAAAAACCCCTAAAAACCTTAAAAACCCGAAAAACCCATAAAACCCTAAAAAACAACTAAAAACTCTAAAAACCCTTTAAACCCCTAAAACGTTAAAAAAACTCTAAAAACCATAAAACCCTAAAAATCACATAAAACCCCTAAAAACCAAAAAAGACCCTAAAAACCCTAGAAAACACTAAAAACCCCAAACCCCTGAAAAACCCTAAAATCCGTATAAAACCCTAAAACCCATAAAAATCCTAAAAACCCCCTAAAAATCCATGAAAACGTAAAAAATACTAAAAACCTTAAAAAAACCCATTGAAAACCATAAAACCCCCTAAAAACATTAAAAACCTTAAAAACCCATAAAACCCTTAAAGGCCACCAAATCCTCTAAAAACCCTTTAAACTCCTAAAAACATTAAAATAGTCTAAAAATCTTAAAACCCCAAAAAACTGAAAAAGCATCCCTAAAAACCCTTAAAACTACTAGAAACATTAAAATAGTCAAAAAAATTTAAAACCCCAAAAAACTCAAAAAGCATCCCTAAAAAGGCCCAAAGACACTAAACCCCGAAAACCCCTTAAAACTATGAAAACCCATAAAACCCATGAAAAATCCCTAAAATCCCTAAAAACCATAAAAACAAAAAAAATCCAAAAAAAACCCTCAAAATCTTTGAAAACTTAGAAAACCCTAAAAAATCATTAAAACCATAAAAACCCTACAAACCATAAAAACCTTAAAACCCCATAAAAACCCTATATACCCACTAAAACTCTAAAACCCCTTTAAACCCCTAAAAACATTAAAAATCTCTAAAAAACCTTATAAACCATAAAAAACTCAAAAAGAAAACCCTAAAACCCCAAAAGGACCATAAAACCATGAAAGACACTAAAAAGCCTAAAATCCTGGAAAACTCTGTAAAACCCCTCAAAATCCCTAAAACCCCTAAAAAACCATAAAAATCCGAAAAAATCCTAAAAAATCCTAAAAATCCAAGAAGACATAAAGAACCCTAAAAATCCCAGAAAAACCCTTGAAAACCATAAAAACCCCTAAACCCTTTAAAAATCCTTAAAATACCTGAAAACTTTAAAAAACTCTAAAAACCTTAAAAACCCTAAAAAACTCATAACAACCCTAAAAATCTAAAAAGACCCTAAAAACCCCTAAAAATCAATGAAAATGTAAAAAACCCTGAATAACCTCTGAAAACCATAAAACCCCTAAAAATCCATAAAAACCCTAAAAACCAATGAAAAACTCAAAAAAACATTAAACCCCATAAAAACGTTAGAAACTCTAAAAACCTAAAAACCCTAAAAAACTCATACAAAAACCTAAAAACCAAAAATGACCCTAAAATCCTTGAAAACCCCAAAAAACCCATGAAAAAAACATAGAAATAGTAAAAATCCCAAAAAACCCAAAAAACCCAAAAAAATCCAAAAAACACCGCTAAAAATCCATGAAAACTTAAAAATACCTAAAAAGCCTAAAAAGCCACTGAAAACCATAAAAATCCCTAAAAACCATTGGAACCCTAAAAACATATAAAAACCATAAAACCACTAAAAACTCTAAAAAACCTTAAAATCCTTGAAAAGGTTAAGTAACTCTAAAAAACCTTAAACCCCAAAAAAAACTCATAAAAACCCTAAAACCAAAAAAGTACCCTAAAAACACCTAAAACCCCTTAAAACCCTCAAAATCCCAAAAAACCATAAAAAATGCAAAAAACCACAAAAAATTAATGCAAACATAAGAACCCTAAAAACTCCTGAAAACCATAAAACCCCTAAAAACCTTAAAAAACCCTAAAAACCACTAAAAACTCTAAAAACACTTAAAACCCCTTAAAGGTTAAAATAATCTAAAAAACCTTTAAACCCCTCAAAAACAATAAAAAACCCTAATAACACCAAAAGGAATCTAAAAACCCTAAACAACCGTAAAAACACCTAGAAAACCCTAATACCCCTTAAAATCCCAAAAAACCCAAAAAACCCCTAGAAACCCTAAAAATCATAAAAAATCAATAAAAATTAATAAAAACACAAAAAACCTAAAAAACCCTGAAAACCCCTTGTAAACATAAAACCCCTAAAAACCAAAAAAACCCTAAAAACCCACTAAAACTCTAAAAACCCTAAAACCCCAAAATACATAAAAAACATCTAAAAAACTTTAAAACCCCAAAAAAAATTAAAAAAAACCTTAAAACCCCAAAAGTCCCTAAAACCCCAAAAGACCCCAAAACCCTAAAAAACCCTAAAAACCTAGAAAAACCCTAAAACCCAAAAAATTCCTAAAAACCCTAAAAAATTAAAAACCAAAAAATCCTTAAAAAACCCAAAAAAACCATGAAATTTTAAAATACCCTAAAAACCCTGAGAATCCCCTTAAATCCATAAAATCCTATAAAACCCCTAAAATGTTAAAAACTATAAAAAAAACCTTAAAAACCATTTAGAACTCGAAAAACCACTAAAAACCCAGAAAGACCCTAAAAACCCTGAAAAAAACTTAAAACCCCTTAAAACCCCTTAAAACCCCTTAAAACCCCAAAAACCGTCAAAATCCAAAAAACCCTAAAAAACTGTAAAATCCATAAAAATCCCAAGAAACCCCTAAAAATCCAACCGTAAAAACCCCTGAAAACCATAAAAACACTAAAACCCTAAAAAATAATTAAAAACTCTAAAAACCCATAAACCCCCTAAAAACGATAAAAACTCTAAAAACCTAAAAGACACAAAAACACTAATAACCGAAAAAGACCATAAAAACCCAGAAAAACGCTAAAAGCTATAAAAACCCTTGAAAACCCATGAATACCCCTAAAACCCCTCAAATTCCCTAAAACCCTATAAAACCCTGAAAACAATAAAAATCCTAAAAATCCTTCAAAATACATGAAAAGGTAAGAAACCCTAAAAACTCTTAAAACAATAAAAACCCCATCTTAAAAACCCATAAAAACCCTAACAGGGATGGATTGCTGCGGAGGGTTTGGCAGTGGGAATCCGCTTGAGCTGGCTGTTGGTAGGGAAGAAGAGTTGTTGGGGTCTGGAAGCTGGTCAGTGTTATGGGATGCTTGTTCTGTTTGGCTGGGTGATGCGGTTGGAGATGCTGCTAAGCGATGTTGTGGCTGTGACGACTGGATTATTCTGGATGCTAGACATGGTGAGATTGGAGGCCGGTCATTGCTTGGTTGTGAGCTGCTGGATGCTGGTTGATGATGGTGATGAAGAGGGTTGCTGCTTGTTGTTGTGTGTTTTTCTGCTTGGGTTTATTTTTCTTATTTTCTTTTGATTTTTTTGTTTTTTTGGCGTGGGTTGTAAGGGGTTTTGGGTGTGGGTTGATTGACCCCTCCCCTCCCTTGTCTGCTGAGTCTCTTTTTTCTTTCTAATAAATTTTGGGGGGCCGGGAATAGCCCGAACCTCGCTTCTTCCTTGCCCTAAAAATGTTAAATTATTTAAAAACCCTTAAAAACTCAAAAAACCATTAAAACCCAAAAAGACCCGAAAAACACGAAAAACCCGAAAAACCCAAAAAACCCCTAAAAGCCCTAATAATCTCCAAATTCCCTAAAACAACTAAAAATGCTAAAAACCCTAAAAATATTTAAAAACCCAAAAAATCCATGAAAGCAAAAAATCCCTAAAAATCCCTAAAAAATTTTAAAAACCATCAAAACCCATAAAAATACAAAGAAACCACTAAAAACTTTTAAAACGTTTAAACCCCTAAAAACATTAAAAAAAACTCTAAAAAACCTTAAAAATCCTAATAACAAAAAAATCCTAAAAACCTCAAAAGACCGGAAAAACCTTGGAAAACCCTAAAAACCTTAAAGCCAGTAAAAAACCCTAAAAAACTTTAAAATCCCTAAAAAACATTAAATCCCTAAAAACCCATGAAAACTTAAAAATCCTAAAACCATGAAAACCCCATGAAAACCATAAAAACCCTAAAAATCCACTAAAATCTCAAAAAACCCTTTAAACCCCTAAAAACGTTAAAAATCTTTAAAAAACCGTAAAACCCCTAAAAAACTCAAAAAACCCTAAAAACACAAAAATAACCTGAAATACCTGAATAACCCTAAAAAAACATAAAAGCCCCTGAATACTATAAAAAACACCTAAATATCTAAAACCCCTAAACCCCCCAAAACCCATAAAACACTAAAAAAACTCAAAAAAATCCCTAAAAACCCAAAAGACACTAAAAACCCTTAAAACACTAAAAAACCCTGAAAAACCCAAAAAAACCACACAAAATCCCTAAAAACCATAAAATTCCTAAAAATCACCTAAAAATCCATGAAAATATAGAAATCCCTAAAAATACTAAAAAACCCCTAAAACCTATAAAACCCCCTAAAACCCATAAAAATCCTATAAAACCCTAACAACCCCCAAAACCACTATAAACTCTAACCTCAAATCCCCTAAAAACATCAAAAATCTCTAAAAAAACTTAAAACACCTAAAAAACTAATAAAAATCATAAAAACCAAAAAATACCCAAACACCCTAAAAATTACAGAAAAAAAACTGAAAACCCTCAAAACCCTAAAAATCCTAAAAAACCCCAAAACCCAAAAAAGTCCAAAAAAACCTAAAAACCATGGAAAATACCTGAAAAAAATAAAACCCCTAAAAACCAAAAAAACCCATAAAAACTCTCAAAAACCACTAAAAACTCTAAAAAACTTTGAAACTCTTAAAAATGTTAAAAACACTAAAAACCCTTAAAGACCCTAAAAACTTAAAAAAAACCCAAGAAACCCAAAAAGACCCTAAAAACCTTAAAAATTCCTAAAAACCCTATTGAACATAAAAATCCTAAGAAACCCCTAAAAATAAATGAAAATATAAAAAACCCTAAAAACCCAAAAAAACACTCTGAAAACCATAAAACCCCTAAAAACCTTAAAAACCATAAAAACCCATCAAAACCCAAAAATCCCATTAAAAACTCAAAAACCCTTAAAACCTAAAAAAGGTTAAAAACTCTAAAAAAACATAAAAACCCTAAAAACCGAAAAAAAACACTAAAAACCCTAAAAACACTAAAAACACTAAAAACTCTAAAACCCTTAGAAAAAACACGAAAAAACCTCAAAATCCCTCAAATCTCTAAAAACCCTAATACCAAAAAATCTTTAAAAACCCCTAAAAATCCCTGAAAAGAAAAAAAATCCTAAAATCCTTAAAAAACCCCTGAAAACCATAAAAAACCTAAAAAACCATAAAAAAATAGACCCTTAGAAACCACTAAAAACATTAGAAACCCTTTAAACCCATAAAAATGTAAAAAAAACTCAAAAAACCCTTAAAATCCCTAAAAAAATTAAGAAAAACCTAAAAACCCAAAAAGACTAAAAAACCTTGAAAACCCTAAAAACCCTAACCCCCCCTAAAAACCCTAAAAACCTGAAAATTCCCTAAAACCCCAAAAAATCCCTAAAACCAAAAAAATCTTAATAAACCCCTAAAAATCCATCAAAATGTAAAAAACCCTATTAACCCTGAAGACCCCCCTAAAATGCAAAAACCCCCTAAAAACCTTAAAAAACACTAAAACCCCATAAAAACCTTAAAAACCACAAAAAACACAAAAAACACTTAAAACCCATAAAAATGTTAAAATTTCTAAAAACCATAAAAACCCAAAAAGACCCTAAAAATCCCACAAAACCCTAAAAAGCCCTGAAAACTCCTAAAAACCCTCGAAATCCATAAAAACCCAAAAAACCCAAAAATTCATAAAAATAATAAAAAACCCTAAAAATCCATGAAAACATTCAAATCCTAAAAACCCTGAAAAACCTCTAAAAATTAAAAAAAAACGTTAAAAAACATGAAAACAAAAGGTCAAAAAACCCTAAAAGCCCAAAAAGATCCTAAAAACCCTAAACACCCTCATATTCACTAAAAAACCTAAAAGCCAGAAAAATCCTAAAAAATCCATTAAAATCCATAAAAGCGTAAGAAACCCTAAAAATCGTGAAAAACCCCTGAAAACCATAAAATCCCCTAAAAACCTTAAGAAACCCTAAAAACCCAAAAAAAAACTCCAAAAACCCCTAAAAAATCTAAAATCCCTTAAAACCCCAAAAAAATGTTAAAAAATCTAAAAATAATTTAAAACCCTAAAAACTCAAAACCCTAAAAACCCAGAAAAACCCTAAAAACCCCTAAAAACCTTAAGAACCCTCCAAATCTCTAAAAACCCTAAAACCCCTAAAAACTATATAAATCCTAAAAATCCCTAAAAATCCATGAAAACATAAAAAACCTTGAAAAAACACTTGAAAAAAATAAAACCCCTAAAAATTATAAAAACCCTAAAAATCCATAAAAACCTAAAAACTAATAAGAACTCTAAAAACCCTTTAAACCCCTCAAATTGTTAAAAAACTCTAAAACCCTTAAACCCTTAAAAACAAAAAAAAAACATAAAACCCCAAAAAGAACCTATAAAGCCTGAAAGACCCTAAAAACCCTAAAACCCCTAAAATCCCATAAAACCCCCAAAATCCCTAATAACCCCCAAAACCCTAAAACTATAAAAATCCAAAAAAACCCTTAAAAATCCATGAAAACATACAAAACCCAAAAAACCTAGAAAACCATAAACCCCCCCAAAAACCTTAAAACCCTAAAAACCTAAAAACCCATAAACCCTAAAAAACAATAAAAACTATAAAACCCTTAAAACTCCTAAAAACGTTAAAAATTTCTAAAAACCTTAAAAACTCAAAAAAGCCTAAGCATAAAAAAAGTCCCTAAAAACCCTAAAAAACTAAAAACCCTAAAACACCTAAAAACCCCTATAAACCGCCAAAATCCCAAAAACACCTAAAAACCCAAAAAACAATAAAAATCTTAAAAGATCACTAAAAACACAAGAAAATGTAAAAAACCCTAAAACACATAAAAAACCCATAAAACTCTAAAACCCTTAAAACCCATAAAAACTCTAAAACCCTTAAAACTCATAAAAACCTTAAATACTCAAAAAAACTCCTAAAAACCCAAGAAGAAATTAAAAACCCTGAAAACCTTAAAAACCCTAAAAACCAATTAAAATCCTTAAAAATCCTCAAAATCCCTAAAACCCTAAAAATCTTAAAAATCACTTAAAAATCCATGAAAACATAAAAACCCCTAAAAATTTTGAAAACCCTCTGAAAACTATAAAACCCCCATAAAAACCTTGAAAAACCTTAAAACCCCATAAAAACCCAAAAAACCACTATGAACTTTAAAAACCCTTAAAACCATAAAAATGTTAAAAAAACTCTAAAATACCATAAACCCCTAAAAAACTCAAAAAAAAATTAAAAAACCAAATAGTTCCTAAAACCCCTAAAAACTATAAAAAACCTTAAAACACCATAAACCCAATAAAAAACCTAAAACTATAAAAAAACCTTAAAACACCATAAACCCAATAAAAAACCTAAAAATACCAAAAAATCCTAAAAAACCATATAAGTCCTAAAACCCCCTAAAAATCCATGAAAATGTTAAAAACCCAAAAAACATAGAAAAATCCCTAAAAACCTATAAAACTCTGAAAACCATAAAAACTCGTTAACAACTTAAAACCCATAAAAACTCCTAAAAACCCCAAAAAGCCACAAAAACTCTAAAAACCTTTTAAACTTGTAAAAATGTAAAAAAACTCTACAAAACTTTAAAATCCCTAGAATAGTAAAAAAAACCCAAAACACCAGAAATACCCTGAAAACCCCTAAAAACCCAAAAACCCCTAAAAACCCCTAAACCATTAAAATCCCTAAAAACTATTAAAATCCTAAAAAAACCTAAAAATCCATAAAAATGTAAAAAATCCAAAAAAACTGAAAAACTCCTAAAAACCATAAAAATCCCGAAGAACCTTAAAATCCCATAAAAACCAATAAAAGCCTTAAAAACAACTTAAAACTCTAAAAACCCTTAAAAAATTAAAAACTCTACAAAACCTTAAAAACCCAAAAAAACACAAAAAACCCCCATAAAAATCCAAACATACCTTAAAAACCTCTCCAAAACCATAAAACCCCTAAAAATTTCCTAAAAACCCTAAAACCATTAAAATCCTAAAAAAGCCCCTAAAATGCTTGAAAATGTAAAAACCCCTAAAAACCCTAGAAACACCTGAAAACCATAAAACCCCTAAAAATCTAAAAACCCCCTAAAACCATAAAACCCCTAAAAACCTCTAAAAACTCAATAAACCCTTAAACTCCCTAAAATATTAATAACTATAAAAAACCTTAAAAATCCAAAAAAAATTCAAGAAAACTTCAAAAACCCAAAAAGACCCTACAAACCCTGAAAAACTATAAAAACTCCCAAACCCCTGAAAACCCCTAAAAACATAAAAAAAAACCTTAAAACCCATAAAAACCAATAAAAATCCAAAAAAAACCCATAAAAAACTATAAAAATCCATAAAAACCCTAAAACATTAAAAGAACTTAAAAACATTAAGACACCTAAAAAACTTCAAAAAGACCCTAAAAACCCTGAAAAAACATTAAAACCCTAAAACCCTAGAAAAACCCTAAAAACCACAAAATCGCTAAAAACCCTAAAAACCAAAAAAATCCTTAAAACACCCCCATAAATCCATGAAAATGTAAAAAACCCTAAAACCCCTAATAAAACACTGAATACCTTAGAAACCCCAAAACGCCCTAAAAACCTAAAACCCCAAAAAACCTACTCAAAACTCTAAAACCCCTGAAAACCTACTCAAAACTCTAAAACCCCTGAAAACCCCTAAAAACCCATAAAAACGTTAAAAACTCAAAAAAAACCATAAAACACCTAAGAAACTCAAAAAAACCCTAAAACCCAAAAAGATGCTAAAAACTTTGAAAAGCCCTAAAAACCATTAAAAACCCTAAAAACCATCAAAATCCTTAAAAACACTTAAAACACACAAAACCATAAAAATCCAAAAAAACCATGAAAATCCATGAAATCTTAAAAACCCATAAAAACCTTGAAACCCACCTAAAATCCTTAATAGCCCTAAAAACCTTAAAAACCCTAAAAACACATAAAAACTCGAAAAATGCACTAAAAACTCATAAAACCCTCGAAACCCCTAAAAACATTAAAAATCTCCCAAAAACCTTAAAACCCCTAAAAACTCAAAAAAAATCATAAACCCTAAAATTACAAAAAATACCATGAAAAACACTAAAAACCCTAAAAGCCCTCAAAATCCTTAAAAACACTAAAAACATAAAAAACCTAAAAAACCCCTAAAAATCCATGAAATCATAAAAAAAACCCTAAAACCTAAAACCCCCCAAAAATGTTAAAAAAAATCTAGAAACCCTTAAGAAACCTAAAAACTCAAAAATCCCTAAAACCCACAAGACCCTAAACCCCTAAGAAACCCTAAAAACTCATGAAAACCCCAAAAAAAACGTGAAAATCCTTAAAAACCCAAAAACCATAAAAAACCATAAAACCCCTAAAAGTCAATGAAATTATAAAAAACCCCTAAAAACCTTGAAAAAACCCTAAAAACCATGAAAATCCAAACAAACCCCTAGAAATCTATGAAAGCATAAAAAACCCTAAAAATCTCTTAAAAGCCATAAAAATCCATAAAATCAGGCCCTAAAAACCCGTAAAACCCCTAAAATCACAATAAAAACTCTAAAATCCCTTAAACCCCATAAAAACATTAAAAATCCCCCAAAACCTTGAAAACCATAAAAACCCCTAAAAACCCTAACAAAAGTTTATTTATATTTTTTTAACATTTTTAGGGGATTTAGGTGTTTGTAAAGTTTTTAATGGGTTTTTATGGTTTCAATGGGATTTTAGGATTTTGTAATGCTTTTAGGGGTTTTGTGGTTTTCATAGGTTTTTAGGATTTTTTACATTTTAATTGTTTTTTATGGAGTTTTTAGATTTCTATGGTTTTTACGGTTTTAGGCATTTTGAGGGGTTTTAGGGTTTTCAGGGTTCTTATGGTTTTTAGCAGTTTTCAGGGTTTTTAGTGTTTTTCATGGTTTTTAGGGTTTTAGGAATTTTGAGGGGTTTTAGGGTATTCAGGGTTTTTTTTTGAATTTTTAGTGTTTTTAAGGTTTTTTATAGTTTTTAAAATTTTTACGGGTTTTAAGGGTTTTTAGAGTTTTTAGTGGTTTTATGGTTTTTATGCAGTTTTTGGGGTTTTTAAGGTTTTAGGGAGTTTTATGGATTTCTGGGGTATTTTAGGGTTTTAAGGGTTTTTAAATTATCATGGATTTTAGGGTTTTTAAGATTTTTTGGGTTTTTAGTGTTTTTTAGTTTTTTAGGGATTTTGAGGGTTTTATGGGTTTGCATAGGTTTTTATGATTTTTTAGGTTTTTAGGGACGTTTTGGGTTTTGAAGGTTTTTTTGAGTTTTTAGGGGTTTTAAGGTTTTTAGAGGGTTTTAATGTTTGGGGTTTTAATTTTTTTTAGATTTTTTAGTAGTTTTGGGGTTTTTATGGTTTTGTTAGGGTTTTTAGGGGTTTTTATGGTTTTCAAGGTTTAGAGGGTTTTTATGTTTTCCTAGATTTTTAGTGTTTTTCAGGGTTTTTATTGTCGCTTGTGTTTTTAGGGGATTTCTGAGTTTTAAAGGTTTTTTAGTTCTTTTAAAGGTATTTGGGGGTTTTAAAGGTTTTTAGTGGTTTTAGTGGTTTTTAGGGTTTTATGAGTTTTTAGGGGATTTTATGGTTTTTTGTAGGTTTTCAAGGTTTTATGGTTTTTTACGTTTTCATGGGTTTTTAGGGGTTTTTAGGTTTTTTTGGATTTTAGTGCTTTTTAAGATTTATTGGTATTTTGACCGTGTTTAGGGTTTTAGGGGTTTAGAGTTTTTAGGGGTTTTAGGGGTTTTTAGGGTTTTTGGGCTTTTTAGGATTTTTTTGGAGTTTTTTAGAGTTTTAAGGTTTTTAGTGTTTTTAACATTTTTAGCGATTATAAGGGTTTTAGTGTTTTTAGTGGGTTTTATGGGTTTTTAGTATTTTTCTAATATTTTAGGGGTTTTTATGGCTTTCTTGGGCTTTTTTTAGGATTTTAGGGATTTTTAAGTTTTTATGTATTTTTAAGGGTTTTTTAGGTTTTCTATGGTTTTTTGGGTTTTTAGGGGTTTAAGGTATTTTGAGGGTTTTTAGAGGTTTTTAAAATCTTTTTATGGTTTTTAGGGATTTTAGTGTTTTTTTGGGTTTTTAGGGGTTTTTTTGAGTTTTTTAGGGTTTTTGAGGTTTTATAACATTTTTAGGGGTTTTAACGGTTTTTGGATTTTCTAGTGTTTTTAGGGTTTTTATGGGTTTTTAGGGTTTTTTAAAGTTTTTAGGGGTTTCTATTGTTTTAAGGGGGTTTTAAGGGTTTTTGAAGGTTTTTAGGGTTTTTGTGGATTTTATGGTTTTTGTGTTTTTTAGGCATTTTGGGGATTTTGGGGTTTTAGCAATTTTTGAGGTTTTTAGTGTGTCATACGGTTTTTAGGGGTTTTTTAGTTTTTTTGGATTTTTAAGGTTTTTAGAGGTTTTTAAACATTTTTAGGGGTTTAGAGGTTTTTTAGAGTTTTTAGTGGGTTTTAGGGTTTTTATACATTTTTAGGGTTTTTAGTGTTTTAGGGGTTTTTTATGTTTTTTAGGGTTTTTTTCAGGGGGTTTGTTTTCATGGGGTTTTTAGGATTTTTATGATTTTTAAAATTTAGGGTTCTTAGGGATTTTGAATTTTTGGGGGGGGGGGGGTCAGGGTTTTTTAGGGTTTCAGTGGTTTTTTGGATTTTTAGGGTTTTTTGTGGTGTTCGTATTTTTTTAGTTTTTAGGGTTTTTAAGGTTTTTTAGGGTTTTTTTTAATATTTTTAGTGGTTTTAATAGTTTTTAAAGTTTTTAGTGGGTTTTTAGGGTTTTTATGAGTGTTTTGGTTTTTAAGGTTTTTAGGGGGGGTTTGGTTTCTAGGGGGTTTTTAGGGTTTTTACATTTTCATGGGTTTTTATGGGTTTTTTTTAGGATTTTATGGTTTTTTTTGGGGTTTTTAGGGATGTTGAGGGTTTTTAGGCTTTTCGATGGTTTTTATGTGTTTTCATGTTTTTTAGTGTCTGTTTGGGATATTAGAGTTTTCTTTTGAGTTTTTTTGAGTTTTTAGAGTTTTTAACATTTTAGGGGCCTTAAAGGTTCATAGATTTTTTAGTAGTTTTTAGGGGTTTTTTGGGTTTTTTGGTTTTTAGGGGTTTTCTAGGGCTTATAGGGTTTTTAAAATTTTCATTCATTTTTAGGGGTTTTATTTATATTTTTTTGGTTTTTAGAGTTTTTTATGGTGTTTCATAATTTTGAGGGTCTTTAGGCTTATTAGGGGTTTTAGTGTCTTTTGGGTTTTTTAAGGTCCTTTGGGATTTTGGGTATTTTGGGTTTTTTTAGTTTTTATGGTTTTTGGATTTTTTTAAGGCTTTTTGGGCTTTAAAGGGTTTTTAGAGTTTTTAGGGTTTTCATGAGGTTTTAGGGTTTTTTAGGATTTTCATGGATTTTAGGGTTTTTAGGGTTTTTTAGGGATTTTAGGGTTTTTCAAGGGCTTTACGGGTTTTTAGGGGTTTTTAGGCGTTTTACGACCTCTTGGGTTTCCAGGGATTTTTTGAGTTTTTTTATAGTTTATAAGGTTTATAGAGTTTTCTAACATTTGTAAGGGATTTAAGGGTTTTTAGAGTTGTAGTGTTTTTATGAATTTATAGGGGTTTAAAGTTTTTCGGGATTTTTATTATTTTCAGGGTTTTTTAGGGTTTTTTAAGTTTTTTACATTTTTATTGATTTTTCAGGGTTTTTATGATTTCTTTTTGGTTTTTATGGTTTTTATGGTTTTTAGGGTTTTTAGGGATTTTGAGAGTTTTTAGGGTTTTTCAGACATTTTAATGGTTTTTAGGGTTTTTTAGGGGTTTAGGGTATTTGGGGGGTTTAAGGGTTTTGTTGAGTTTTTTTTATGGTTTTTAAGGTTTTCTATAGTTTTTTAACTTTTTTAGGGATTTTAAGGGTTGTTATCGATTTTATGGATTTTTAAGGTTTTTATGGTTTTAAGGGGTTTTTTTGGGTTTTTAGGGATTTTTGGGATTTTTGGGGCTTTTATGGGTTTTCCGGGGTTTTTATGGTTTTTAGGGTAAGGAAGGCTCAGGTCCAGGCGATTCCTGGCACCCCCCCAAAATTTATTAAAAGAAAAGACACAGACACTGCAAACAAGGGAGGTTTTTATGGTTTTTAGGGTGTTTCAAGGTTTTTATGGACTTTTTGTGATTTTAGGGTTTTTTGATTTTTTAAGATTTTAAAGGATTTTTATAGTTTTTAATGATTTTATGGGTTTTAATGGTTTTTAGAGTTTTTAGTTGGTTTTTAGAGTTTTTATGTGGTTTTTTTGTTTTTTAAGGTTTTTAGGGTATTTATTGTTTTTAGGGTTTTTAGGGTTATTTATATTTTAATGGATTTTAAGGGTTTTTAATTCTTTTATGATTTTTAGGGTGTTCTGGGGTTTTTTTTGTATTTTGATGGTTTTAGGGTTTTCTTGGTGTTTTTAGGGTTTTTAGAGGTTTTCATGGTTTTTAGGATCTTTTGGGGGTTTTGGGGGTTTTATGAGTTTTTTAGGGTTTTCTATATTTTTAAGGTTTTTTGGGGTTTAAGGGTTTTTAGAGTTTTTACTAGTTTTTAGGGTCTTTATGAGTTTTTAGGGTTTTTTAAGGTTTTTATGGTTTTAAGGGGGTTTTAGGGTTTTAGGGTTTTTTACGTTTTCATGGATTTTTAGAGATTTTTTAGATTTTTATGTTTTCAATAATTTTTATGGATTTTGAGGATTTTAAGGATTTTTTAAGGCTTTTAGGCGTTCTCAAGTTTTTTAGGGACATTTTTGGGTTTTTACGGTTTTTTGGAGGTTTTAGGGTTTTAAATAATTTTAGAGTTTTTGGACATTTTTAGGGGTTTTAAAAAAATTTATACATTTTTGTGATTTTTATGGTATTTTATGGTTTTTTAAGGTTTAGGAGTTTTATGGTTTTCAGGTGTTTTTCATGGATTTATGATTTTTTATGTTTTCATGTATTTTTACCGGTTTTTAGGATATTCATGGTTTTTTGGGTTTTTTGGGATTTTGAAGGGTTTTAGGGGGTTTCATTGGTTTTTAGTGGTTTTTGGGTCTTTTGGGTTTTTAGAATATTTTTTGATTTTTTTTTACGATTTTTATGGTTTTTTAGATATTTTCACATTTCTATATGTTTTAAGGTTTTTTAGAGTTTAAGTGTTTTATGAGGTTTTCAGTGGTGTTTTTTGTGTTTAGAGGGGTTTAAGGGTTTTTTACATTTTCATGGATTTTTATGGGTTTTTTTTTACAATTTTTATGGTTTTTCGTTTTTTTTCGTTTTTCAGGGATTTTGAGGGGTGTTTATGGTTTTTAGGGGGTTTTCAGGGTTTTTAGGATTTTTTTTTACGTTTCAATGGATATTTAAGGGTTTTTATGGATTTTTATGGTTTTTAGGGTTTTTTTGGGTTTTTAGGGAATTTGAGGGTTTTAAAGAGTTTTTAGCGGTTTTCAAGGTTTTTAGTGCCATTTTTTTTAGGTTATTTTTTAGTTTTTTAGGGTTTCAAAGGTTTTTAAGAGTTTTTTTAATATTTTTAGGGGTTTTAAGGATTTTTAGAATTTTTACTGGTCTTTTATAGGGTTTATGGGTTTTTAGAGTTTTTAAGGTTTTTAGGGTTTTTTTGGTTTTTAGGGGGTTTTCAGGGCTTTTTAAGTTTTCATGTTTTCTTAGGGGTCTTTTAGGATTTTTATTGTTTTGAGGGTTTTTTAGGGTTTTTAGGGGCTTTGGGGTTTTTAAGGTCTTTTTGGGTTTTTAGGGTTTTTTAAAGTTTTCATGGATTTTTTGGGGCTTCTTAGGATTATTATGGGTTAGGGTTTTTAGGGATTTTGAGGATTTTAGGCCTTTTCAGTTGTTTTTAAGGGTTTTTAGTTGTTTTGAAGGGTTTTATGGTCTTTTTGGGTTTTTAGCGTCTTTTGGGGTTTGGGTTTTTTTAGTTTTTAGGGGTTTTTGGGTTTTTTTGATTTTTTAACGTTTTCAGGGGTTTTGAGGGTTTTAAAAGTTTTAGTGGGTTTTAGGGTTTTTATGGGTTTTTGAGGAGTTCTAGGGGTTTTTATGTTTTTAGGGTTTTTAGTTTTTAGGGATTTTGAGGTGTTTTATTGTTTTTCAAGTAGTTTTAGGGTTTTCATGGATTTAGGTTGTTTTTTGGGTTTTTTTGAGTTTATTTAGGGTTTTTAGGTTTTTAGGGTTTTTAACATTTTTTGGGGTTTAAATGGTTTTTAAAATTTTGAGGGGTTTTGGGTTTTTTATGGGTTTTATGGTTTTTAGAGTTTTTAATGTTTTTCAGGATTTTAAGGGGTTTTAGAGTTTTTAGTGTTTTTTTAGAGTTTTTAGGTTTTTTACATTATCATTGATTTTTAAAGCGTTTTTAGGGTTTTTATCGTTTTTATGGGTTTTTCGGGTTTTTAGGGGTTTTTAGGGTTTTTAGGGGTTTTAAGGGGCTTTAGGGTTTTAAGGGGTTTTATGGGTTTTTACGGCCTTTTTGGATTTTTAAGGTTTTTTAGAGGTTTTAGGGTTTTTAAGGTGTTTTCATGTTTATAACATTTTTAGGGGTTTAAATGATTTTCATAGTTTTTAGTGGTTTTTTGGGTTTTATGGGGTTTTATGGGTTTTAAGGTTTTTATGGTATCCATGAGTTTTTTAGGGTTTTTAGTGGTTTTTACGTTTAATTGATTTTTAGGGTTTTTAGTATTTTTATGGTTTTAATTGTTTTTAGGGTTTTGTGGATTTTGAGGGTTTTTAGTGTTTTTTAGGGTTTTGGGGTCTTTTGTTTTTAAGGGATTTTTTGAGCGATTTAGGGCTTTTAAGGACTTTTTGAGTTTTTGAACATTTTTTGTGGTTTTATGGTTTTTTAGAGTTTTTTATTATTTTAATGGGTTTTATGTGTTTTTTAGGTTTTTTGAGGGTTTTATGGTTTCCTGGGGTTTTCAGGGTCTCTAGGGTTTTTTATGATTTCTATGGTTTTTAGGGTTTTCCAGGGTCTCTAGTGTTTTTTTATGATTTTTATGGGTTTTTAGGATTTTTTTGGGTTATGGGGTTTTTGGGATTTTGAGTGGTTTTATGGGCTTTCAGCTGTTTTTAGGGGGTTTTAGGGTATTTTTTGGTTTTTAGTGTTTATTTTTTATTTTTTTAGCGGTTTTAAGGTTTTTAGAGCTTTTAACATTTTTATGGGTTTAAGCGTTTTTGGAATTTTTTTGTAGTTTTTTTGTAGTTTTTTGGTTTTTTGGGTTTTTTGGGGTTTTTAATGTTTTTAGGGGTTTTATTTCTTTCAAGAGTTTTGGGGTTTTTGGGTTTTTAGATTTATAGAGTTTTTGGTGGTTGTTTTGGGATTTTATGGGTGTTTAGGGTTTTTATGGTTTTAAGTAGTTTTTACGGTTCTTAGGGGGGTTTTCAGGGTTTTTGGTATTTTTACATTTTCATGGACTTTTAGGGGGTTTTAGGATTTTTGTGGTTTTTAGGGTTTTTAGGGATTTTGAGGGGTTTTGGGAATTTCAGTGTTTTTCAAGATTTATTAGGGTCTTTTTTTGCTTTTTAGTTTTCTTGAGTTTTTTTTTGGGTTTTAAGGTTTTTTGGAGTTTTTTAATGTTTTTAGGGTTTTAAGGGTTTTTAAAGTTTTTAGTGGTGTTTAGGGATTTTATGGGGTTCATGGGTTTTTTAAGGTTTTTAGGGGATTTTATGGTTTTTAGGGGTTTTTCAGGGGTTTTAGGGTTTTTTATGTTTTTATGGACTTTGAGGGGTTGTGTGGGATTTTTATGGCTTTACGGTTTTTAGGGGTTTTAGGGATTTTTAGTTCTTTTGGGGGGTTTTAGGGGTTCTTAGGGTTTTTAGGGTCTTCTTTGGTTTTTATGGTTTTTTTACCTTTTAGGGTTTCTAAAGTTTTTTAATATTTTTTTAACATTTTTAGGGGCTTTAGGGGTTTGTAAAGTTTTTCATGGGGTTTTATGGTTTCAATGGGACTTTAGGATTTTGTAATTCTTTTAGGGGTTTTGTGGTTTTCATAGGTTTTTAGGATTTTTTTAAATTTTAATTGTTTTTTATGGAGTTTTTAGGATTTCTATGGTTTTTAGGGTTTTAGGCATTTTAAGGGGTTTTAGGGTTTTCAGGGTTCTTATGATTTTTTGCAGTTTTCAGGGTTTTTAGTGTTTTTCATGGTTTTAGGGTTTTAGGAATTTTGAGGGGTTTTAAGGTTTTCAGGGTTTTTTTTTTGAGTTTTTAGGGGTTTTAAGGTTTTTTATAGTTTTTAAAATTTTTACGGGTTTTAAGGGTTTTTAGAGTTTTTAGTGGTTTTTATGGTTTTTATGCAGTTTTTGGGTTTTTTAAGGTTTTAGGGAGTTTTATGGATTTCTGGGGTATTTCAAGGTTTTAAGGGTTTTTAAATTATCATGGATTTTAGGGTTTTTAAGATTTTTAGGGTTTTTAGTGTTTTTTAGTTTTTTAGGGATTTTGAGGGTTTTATGGGTTTGCATAGGTTTTTATGATTTTTTAGGTTTTTAGGGACGTTTTGGGTTTTGAAGGTTTTTTTGAGTTTTTTTAGGGGTTTTAAGGTTTTTAGAGGGTTTTAATGTTTGGGGTTTTAATTTTTTTTAGATTTTTTAGTATTTTTGGGGTTTTTATGGTCTTGTTAGGGTTTTTAGGGGTTTTTATGGTTTTCAAGGTTTAGAGGGTTTTTATATTTTCCTAGATTTTTAGTGTTTTTCAGGGTTTTTATTGTCTCTTGTGTTTTTAGTGGATTTCTAAGTTTTAAAGGTTTTTTAGTTCTTTTAAAGGTATTTGGGGGTTTTAAAGGTTTTTAGTGGTTTTAGTGGTTTTTAGGGTTTTATGTCTTTTTAGGGGATTTTATGGGTTTTTGGAGGTTTTCAAGGTTTTATGGTTTTTTACGTTTTCATGGATTTTTAGGGGTTTTTAGGTTTTTTTGGATTTTAGTGATTTTTAAGATTTATTGGTATTTTGACCGTGTTTAGGGTTTTAGGGGTTTAGAGTTTTTAGGGGTTTTAGGGGTTTTTAGGGTATTTTGGGGTTTTTAGGATTTTTTTTGAGTTTTTTAGAGTTTTAAGGTTTTTAGTGTTTTTAACATTTTTAGCGGTTATAAGGGTTTTAGTGTTTTTAGTGGGTTTTGTGGGTTTTTAGTATTTTTCTAATATTTTAGGGGGTTTTATGGATTTCTTGGGCTTTTTTAGGTTTTTAGAGATTTTTAAGTTTTTATGGATTTTTAAGGGTTTTTTAGGTTTTCTATGGTTTTTCGGGTTTTTAGCAGTTTAAGGTATTTTGAGGGTTTTTAGAGGTTTTTTAAAATCTTTTATGGTTTTTTGGGTTTTTAGGGTTTTTCTGAGTTTTTTAGGGTTTTTGAGGTTTTATAACATTTTTAGGGGTTTTAACGGTTTTTGGAGTTTTTAGTGTTTTAGGGTTTATTAAGGTTTTTAGGGGTTTTTATTTTTTTAAGGGGGTTTTAAGTGTTTTCCCAGGTTTTTAGGGTTTTTATGGATTTTATGGTTTTTGTGTTTTTTAGGGATTTTAGGGATTTTGGGGTTTTGGGGGGTTTTAGCAATTTTTGTGGTTTTTAGTGTGTTATACGGTTTTTAGGGTTTTTAGGGTTTTTTGATTTTTTTTGGATTTTTAATGTTTTTCGAGTTTTTAAAATTTTTTAGGGGTTTAGAGATTTTTTAGAGTTTTTAGTGGGTTTTAGGGTTTTTATACATTTTTAGGGTTTTTAGTATTTTTAGGGGTTTTTTATGTTTTTTAGGGGTTTTTTTCAGGGGGTTTGTTTTCATGGGGTTTTTAGGTTTTTTATGATTTTTAAAATTTAGGGTTCTTAGGGATTTTGAATTTTTTGGGGGGGGGTCAGGGTTTTTTAGGGTTTCAGTGGTTTTTAGGATTTTTAGGGTTTTTTGTGGTGTTCGTATTTTTTTAGTTTTTAGGGTTTTTAAGGTTTTTTAGAGTTTTTTTAACATTTTTAGGGGTTTTAATAGTTTCTAAAGTTTTTAGTGGGTTTTTAGGGTTTTTATGAGTGTTTTGGTTTTTAAGGTTTTTAGGGGGTTTTTTGATTTCTAGGGGGTTTTAAGGGTTTTTACATTTTCATGGGTTTTTATGGGTTTTTTTAGGATTTTAAGGGGTTTTTTGGGTTTTTAGGGATGTTGAGGGTTTTTAGGCTTTTTCGATGGTTTTTATGTGTTTTCATGTTTTTTAGTGTCTGTTTGGGATATGAGAGTTTTTTTTAGAGTTTTTTAGAGTTTTTAGAGTTTTTAACATTTTAGGGGCCTTAAGGGTTCATAGATTTTTTAGTAGTTTTTAGGGGTTTTATGGGTTTTATGGTTTTTAGGGGTTTTCTAGGGATTATAGGGTTTTTAAAATTTTCATTAATTTTTAGGGGTTTTATTTAGATTTTTTTGGTTTTTAGAGTTTTTTATGGTGTTTCATAATTTTGAGGGTTTTTAGGCTTATCATGGGTTTTAGGGTCTTTTGGGTTTTTTAAGGTCCTTTGGGATTTTGGGTTTTTTGGATTTTTTTAGTTTTTATGGTTTTTGGATTTTTTAAAGCTTTTTGGGCTTTAAAGGTTTTTTAGAGTTTTTAGTGTTTTTATGAGGTTTTAGGGTTTTTTAGGGTTTTTTAGGTTTTTTAGGGATTTTAGGGTTTTTAGGGTTTTTTAGGGATTTTAGGGTTTTTCAAGGGCTTTACGGGTTTTTAGGGATTTCTAGGCGTTTTACGATCTCTTGGGTTTCCAGGGATTTTTTGAGTTTTTTTATAGTTTATAAGGTTTATAGAGTTTTCTAACATTTGTAAGGGATTTAAGGGTTTTTAGAGTTGTAGTGTTTTTATGCATTTATAGGGGTTTAAAGTTTTTCGGGATTTTTATTATTTTCAGGTTTTTATTATTTTCAGGGTTTTTTAGGGTTTTTTAAGTTTTTTACATTTTTATTGATTTTTCAGGGTTTTTATGATTTCTTTTTGGTTTTTATGGTTTTTATGGTTTTTAGGGTTTTTAGGGATTTTGAGAGTTTTTAGGGTTTTTCAGACATTTTAAAGGTTTTTAGGGTTTTTTAGGGGTTTATGGTATTTGGGGGGTTTAAGGGTTTTGTTGAGTTTTTTTTATGGTTTTTAAGGTTTTCTATAGTTTTTTAACTTTTTTAGGGATTTTAAGGGCTTTTATCGGTTTTATGGATTTTTAAGGTTTTTATGGTTTTAAGGGGTTTTTTTGGGATTTTAGGGATTTTAGGGATTTTCGGGGCTTTTATGGGTTTTCCGGGTTTTTTATGGTTTTTAGGGTAAGGAAGGCTCAGGTCCAGGCTATTCCTGGCACCCCCCCAAAATTTATTAAAAGAAAAAACACAGACACTACAGAAAAGGGAGGTTTTTATGGGTTTTAGGGGGTTTCAAGGTTTTTATGGACTTTTTGTGATTTTAGGGTTTTTTGATTTTTTAAGATTTTAAAGAATTTTGATAGTTTTTAATGCTTTTATGGGTTTTAATGGTTTTTAGAGTTTTTAGTTGGTTTTTAGAGTTTTTATGTGGTTTTTGTGTTTTTTAAGGTTTTTAGAGTATTTATTGTTTTTAGGGTTTTTAGGGTTTTTAGGGTTATTTATATTTTAATGGATTTTAAGGGTTTTTAATTCTTTTATGATTTTTAGGGTGTTCTGGGTTTTTTTTTGTATTTTGATTTTTTTAGGGTTTTTTGGGTGTTTTTAGGGTTTTTAGAGGTTTTCAGGGTTTTTAGGATCTTTTTGGGGTTTTGGGGGTTTTATGAGTTTTTTAGGGTTTTCTATATTTTTTAAGGTTTTTAGGGGTTTAAGGGTTTTTAGAGTTTTTACTAGTTTTTAGGGTCTTTATGAGTTTTTAGGGTTTTTTAAGGTTTTTATGGTTTTAAGGGGGGTTTTAGGGTTTTAGGGTTTTTTACGTTTTCATGGATTTTTAGGGATTTTTTTGATTGTTATGTTTTCAATAATTTTTATGGATTTTGAGGGTTTTAAGGATTTTTTAAGGCTTTTAGGGGTTCTCAAGTTTTTTAGGGACATTTTGGGTTTTTACGGTTTTTTGGAGGTTTTAGGGTTTTAAATAATTTTAGAGTTTTTGAACATTTTTAGGGGTTTTAAAAAAATTTATACATTTTTGTGATTTTTATGGTATTTTATGGTTTTTTAAGGTTTAGGAGTTTTATGGTTTTCAGGTGTTTTTCATGGATTTATGATTTTTTATGTTTTCATGGATTTTTACCGGTTTTTAGGATATTCATGGTTTTTTGGGTTTTTTGGGATTTTGAAGGGTTTTAGGGGGTTTCATGGGTTTCTAGTGGTTTTTGGGTCTTTTGGGTTTTTAGAATATTTTTTGATTTTTTTTTACGATTTTTATGGTTTTTTAGATATATTCACATTTCTATATGTAAAAAGGTTTTTTAGAGTTTAAGTGTTTTATGAGGTTTTCAGTGGTGCTTTTTGTGTTTAGGGGGGTTTTAGGGTTTTTTACATTTTCATGGATTTTTATGGGTTTTTTTTTACAATTTTATGGTTTTTCGTTTTTTTTTCGTGTTTCAGGGATTTTGAGGGGTGTTTATGGTTTTTAGGGGGTTTTCAGGGTTTTTAGGGTTTTTTTACGTTTCAATGGATATTTAAGGGTTTTTATGGATTTTTATGGTTTTTAAGGTTTTTTTGGGTTTTTAGGGAATTTGAGGGTTTTAAAGAGTTTTTAGCGGTTTTCAAGGTTTTTAGAGCCATTTTTTGTTTTTAGGTTATTTTTTAGTTTTTTAGGGTTTCAAATGTTTTTAAGAGTTTTTTTAATATTTTTAGGGGTTTTAAGGATTTTTAGAATTTTTACTGGTCTTTTATAGGGTTTATGGGTTTTTTGAGTTTTTAAGGTTTTTAGGGTTTTTTTGGTTTTTAGGGGGTTTTCAGGGCTTTTTAAGTTTTCATGCATTCTTAGGGGTCTTTTAGGATTTTTATTGTTTTTAAGGTTTTTAGGGTTTTTAGGGGCTTTTGGGTTTTTAAGGTCTTTTTGGGTTTTTAGGGTTTTTTAAAGTTTTCTTGGATTTTTTGGGGCTTCTTAGGATTATTATGGGTTAGGGTTTTTAGGGATTTTGAGGATTTTAGGCTTTTTCAGTTGTTTTTAAGGGTTTTTAGTTGTTTTGAAGGGGTTTATGGTCTTTTTTGGGTTTTTAGCGTCTTTTGGGGTTTGGGTTTTTTTTAGTTTTTAGGGGTTTTGGGGTTTTTTCGATTTTTTAACGTTTTCAGGGGTTTTGAGGGTTTTAAAAGTTTTAGTGGGTTTTAGGGTTTTTATGGGTTTTTGAGGAGTTCTAGGGGTTTTTATGTTTTTAGGGTTTTTAGTTTTTAGGGATTTTGAGGTGTTTTATTTTTTTCAAGTAGTTTTAGGGTTTTCATGGATTTAGGTTGTTTTTTGGGTTTTTTTGAGTTTTTTTAGGGTTTTTAGGTTTTTAGGGTTTTTAACATTTTTTGGGGTTTAAAGGGTTTTTAAAATTTTGAGGGGTTTTGTGTTTTTTATGGGTTTTATGGTTTTTAGAGTTTTTAATGTTTTTCAGGATATTAAGGGGTTTTAGAGTTTTTAGTGTTTTTTTAGAGTTTTTAGGTTTTTTACATTTTCATTGATTTTTAAAGCGTTTTTAGGGTTTTTATCATTTTTAGGGGTTTTTCTGGTTTTTAGGGGTTTTTAGGGTTTTTAGGGGTTTTAAGGGGCTTTAGGGTTTTAAGGGGTTTTAAGGGTTTTTACGGCGTTTTTGGATTTTTAAGGTTTTTTAGAGGTTTTAGGGTTTTTAAGGTGTTTTCATGTTTATAACATTTTTAGGGGTTTAAATGATTTTCATAGTTTTTAGTGGTTTTTTGGGTTTTATGGGGTTTTATGGGCTTTAAGGTTTTTATGGTATCCATGAGTTTTTTAGGGTTTTTAGGGGTTTTTACGTTTAATTGATTTTTAGGGTTTTAAGTATTTTTATGGTTTTAAGTGTTTTTAGGGTTTTAGGGATTTTGAGGGTTTTTAGTGTTTTTTAGGGTTTTGGGGTCTTTTGGTTTTAAGGGATTTTTTGAGCGTTTTAGGGCTTTTAAGGACTTTTTGAGTTTTTGAACATTTTTTGTGGTTTTATGGTTTTTTTGAGTTTTTTGTTATTTTAAGGGGTTTTATGTGTTTTTTAGGTTTTTTGAGGGCTTTATGGTTTCCGGGGGTTTTCAGGGTCTCTAGGGTTTTTTATGATTTTTATGGTTTTTAGGGTTTTCCAGGGTCTCTAGGGTTTTTTTATGATTTTTATGGCTTTTTAGGATTTTTTTAGGTTATGAGGTTTTTGGGATTTTGAGGGGTTTTATGGGCTTTCAGCTGTTTTTAGGGGTTTTAGGGTATTTTTTGTTTTTTAGTGTTTTTTTTTATTTTTTTGCGGTTTTAAGGTTTTAAGAGCTTTTAACGTTTTTATGGGTTTAAGCGTTTTTTGGAGTTTTTTTGTAGTTTTTTGGTTTTTTTGGGTTTTTTGGGGTTTTTAATGTTTTTAAGGGGTTTTATTTCTTTCAAGAGTTTTGGGGTTTTTGGGTTTTTAGATTTATAGAGTTTTTAGTGGTTGTTTATGGATTTTATGGGTGTTTAGGGTTTTTATGGTTTTAAGTAGTTTTTACGGTTCTCTGGGGGGTTTCAGGGTTTTTGGTATTTTTACATTTTCATGTACTTTTAGGGGGTTTTAGGATTTTTATGGTTTTTAGGGTTTTTAGGGTTTCTAGGGATTTTGAGGGGTTTTGGGAATTTTAGTGTTTTTCAAGATTTATTAGGGTCTTTTTTTTCTTTTTAGTTTTCTTGAGTTTTTTTGGGTTTTAAGGTTTTTTAGAGTTTCTTAATGTTTTTAGTGTTTTAAGGGTTTTTAGAGTTTTTAGTGGTGTTTAGGGATTTATGGGGTTCTTGGGTTTTTAAGGTTTTTAGGGGATTTTATGGTTTTTAGGGGTTTTTCAGGGGTTTTAGGGTTTTTTATGTTTTTATGGACTTTGAGGGGTTTTGTAGGATTTTTATGGCTTTACGGGTTTTTGGGATTTTTAGGTTCTTTTGGGGGTTTTAGCGGTTCTTAGGGTTTTTCGGGTCTTCTTTGGTTTTTATGGTTTTTTTACCTTTTAGGGTTTCTAAAGTTTATTTATATTTTTTTAACATTTTTAGGGGATTTAGGTGTTTGTAAAGTTTTTAATGGGTTTTTATGGTTTCAATGGGATTTTAGGATTTTGTAATGCTTTTAGGGGTTTTGTGGTTTTCATAGGTTTTTAGGATTTTTTACATTTTAATTGTTTTTTATGGAGTTTTTAGATTTCTATGGTTTTTAGGGTTTTAGGCATTTTGAGGGGTTTTAGGGTTTTCAGGGTTCTTATGGTTTTTAGCAGTTTTCAGGGTTTTTAGTGTTTTTCATGGTTTTTAGGGTTTTAGGAATTTTGAGGGGTTTTAGGGTTTTCAGGGTTTTTTTTGAATTTTTAGTGTTTTTAAGGTTTTTTATAGTTTTTAAAATTTTTACGGGTTTTAAGGGTTTTTAGAGTTTTTAGTGGTTTTATGGTTTTTATGCAGTTTTTGGGTTTTTTAAGGTTTTAGGGAGTTTTATGGATTTCTGGGGTATTTTAGGGTTTAAAGGGTTTTTAAATTATCATGGATTTTAGGGTTTTTAAGATTTTTAGGGTTTTTAGTGTTTTTTAGTTTTTTAGGGATTTTGAGGGTTTTATGGGTTTGCATAGGTTTTTATGATTTTTTAGGTTTTTAGGGACGTTTTGGGTTTTGAAGGTTTTTTTGAGTTTTTAGGGGTTTTAAGGTTTTTAGAGGGTTTTAATGTTTGGGGTTTTAATTTTTTTTAGATTTTTTAGTAGTTTTGGGGTTTTTATGGTTTTGTTAGGGTTTTTAGGGGTTTTTATGGTTTACAAGGTTTAGAGGGTTTTTATGTTTTCCTAGATTTTTAGTGTTTCTCAGGGTTTTTATTGTCGCTTGTGTTTTTAGGGGATTTCTGACTTTTAAAGGTTTTTTAGTTCTTTTAAAGGTATTTGGGGGTTTTAAAGGTTTTTAGTGGTTTTAGTGGTTTTTAGGGTTTTATGAGTTTTTAGGGGATTTTATGTTTTTTTTTAGGTTTTCAAGGTTTTATGGTTTTTTACGTTTTCATGGATTTTTAGGGGTTTTTAGGTTTTTTTGGATTTTAGTGCTTTTTATGATTTATTGGTATTTTGACCGTGTTTAGGGTTTTAGGGGTTTAGAGTTTTTAGCGGTTTTAGGGGTTTTTAGGGTCTTTTGGGGTTTTTAGGATTTTTTTTCAGTTTTTTAGAGTTTTAAGATTTTTAGTGTTTTTAACATTTTTAGCGTTATAAGGGTTTTAGTGTTTTTAGTGGGTTTTATGGGTTTTAGTATATTTCTAATATTTTAGGGGTTTTATGGCTTTCTTGGGCTTTTTTTAGGTTTTTAGGGATTTTTAAGTTTTTATGGATATTTAAGGGTTTTTTAGGTTTTCTATGGTTTTTTGGGTTTTTAGGGGTTTAAGGTATTTTGAGGGTTTTTAGAGGTTTTTAAAATCTTTTTATGGTTTTTAGGGATTTTAGTGTTTTTTTGGGTTTTTAGGGGTTTTTTTGAGTTTTTTAGGGTTTTTGAGGTTTTATAACATTTTTAGGGGTTTTAACGGTTTTTGGAGTTTTTAGTGTTTTTAGGGTTTTTATGGGTTTTATGGTTTTTTAATTTTTTAGGGGTTTTTATTGTTTTAAGGGGGTTTTAAGGGTTTTCCAAGGTTTTTAGGGTTTTTGTGGATTTTATGGTTTTTGTGTTTTTTAGGGATTTTGGGGATTTTGGGGTTTTTCGGGGTTTTAGCAATTTTTGAGGTTTTTAATGTGTCATATGGTTTTTAGGGGTTTTTTAGTTTATTTGGATTTTTAAGGTTTTTAGAGTTTTTAAACATTTTTAGGGGTTTAGAGGTTTTTTAGAGTTTTTAGTGGGTTTTAGGGTTTTTATACATTTTTAGGGTTTTTAGTGTTTTTAGGGGTTTTTTATGTTTTTTAGGGTTTTTTTTCAGGGGGTTTGTTTTCATGGGGTTTTTAGGATTTTTATGATTTTTAAAATTTAGGGTTCTTAGGGATTTTGAATTTTTTTGGGGGGGGTGGTGTCAGGGTTTTTTAGGGTTTCAGTGGTTTTTAGGATTTTTAGGGTTTTTTGTGGTGTTCGTATTTTTTTAGTTTTTAGAGTTTTTAAGGTTTTTTAGAGTTTTTTTTAACATTTTTAGGGGTTTTAATAGTTTTTAAAGTTTTTAGTGGGTTTTTAGGGTTTTTATGAGTGTTTTGGTTTTTAAGGTTTTTAGGGGGGTTTTTGGTTTCTAGGGGTTTTTTAGGGTTTTTACATTTTCATGGGTTTTTATGGGTTTTTTTAGGATTTTAAGGTTTTTTTTGGGTTTTTAAGGATGTTGAATGTTTTTAGGCTTTTTCGATGGTTTTTATGTGTTTTCATGTTTTTTAGTGTCTGTTTGGGATATTAGAGTTTTTTTTTTGAGTTTTTTAGAGTTTTTAGAGTTTTTAACATTTTAGGGGCCTTAAGGGTTTATAGATTTTTTAGTAGTTTTTAGGGTTTTTTTGGGTTTTTTGGTTTTTAGGGGTTGTCTAGGGCTTATAGGGTTTTTAAAAATTTCATTCATTTTTAGGGGTTTTATTTATATTTTTTTGGTTTTTAGAGTTTTTTATGGTGTTTCATAATTTTGAGGGTTTTTAGGCTTATCAGGGGTTTTAGGGTCTTTTGGGTTTTTTAAGGTCCTTTGGGATTTTGGGTTTTTTGTTTTTTTTAGTTTTTATGGTTTTTGGATTTTTTTAAGGCTTTTTGGGCTTTAAAGGGTTTTTAGAGTTTTTAGGGTTTTTATGAGGTTTTAGGGTTTTTTAGGATTTTTAGGGATTTTAGGGATTTTAGGGTTTTTTAGGGATTTTAGGGGTTTTCAAGGGCTTTACGGATTTTTAGGGGTTTTTAGGCGTTTTACGATCTCTTGGGTTTCTAGGGATTTTTTGAGTTTTTTTATAGTTTATAAGGTTTATAGAGTTTTCTAACATTTGTAAGGGATTTAAGGGTTTTTAGAGTTGTAGTGTTTTTATGGTTTTTAGGGTTTTTAGGGATTTTGAGAGTTTTTAGGGTTTTTCAGACATTTTAAAGGTTTTTAGGGTTTTTTAGGGGTTTAGGGTATTGGGGGGGTTTAGGGGTTTTGTTGAGTTTTTTTTATGGTTTTTAAGGTTTTCTATAGTTTTTTAACTTTTTTAGGGATTTTAATGGATTTTATCGGTTTTATGGATTTTTAAGGTTTTTATGGTTTTAAGGGTTTTTTTTTTGGGTTTTTAGGGATTTTCGTGATTTTCGGGGCTTTTATGGGTTTTCCGGGGTTTTTATGGTTTTTAGGGTAAGGAAGGCTCAGGTCCAGGCTATTCCTGGCACCCCCCCAAAATTTATTAAAAGAAAAGACACAGACACTGTAGACAAGGGAGGTTTTTATGGTTTTTAGGGGGTTTCAAGGTTTTTATGGACTTTTTGTGATTTTAGGGTTTTTTGATTTTTTAAGATTTTAAAGGATTTTTATAGTTTTTAATGCTTTTATGGGTTTTAATGGTTTTTA
This sequence comes from Viscum album, assembly GCA_963277665.1. NCBI lineage: Eukaryota > Viridiplantae > Streptophyta > Magnoliopsida > Santalales > Viscaceae > Viscum > Viscum album. Next base: position 1,771,782,539 of record OY728156.1, on the reverse strand, counting down.
GAGTTTTTAGTTGGTTTTTAGAGTTTTTATGTGGTTTTTGTGTTTTTTAAGGTTTTTAGGGTATTTATTGTTTTTAGGGTTTTTAGGGTGTTTAGGGTTATTTATATTTTAATGGATTTTAAGGGTTTTTAATTATTTTATGATTTTTAGGGTGTTATGGGGTTTTTTTGTATTTTTATGGTTTTAGGGTTTTTTTGGTGTTTTTAGGGTTTTTAGAGGTTTTCAGGGTTTTTAGGATCTTTTTGGGGTTTTGGGGGTTTTATGAGTTTTTTAGGGTTTTTTTTAAGGTTTTTAGGGGTTTAAGGGTTTTTAGAGTTTTTACTAGTTTTTAGGGTCTTTATGAGTTTTTAGGGTTTTTAAGGTTTTTATGGTTTTAAGGGGGGTTTTAGGGTTTTAGGGTTTTTTACGTTTTCATGGATTTCTAGGGATTTTTTAGATTTTTATGTTTTCAATAATTTTTATGGATTTTGAGGGTTTTAAGGATTTTTTAAGGCTTTTAGGCGTTCTCAAGTTTTTTAGGGACATTTTGGGTTTTTACGGTTTTTTGGAGGTTTTAGGGTTTTAAATAATTTTAGAGTTTTTGAACATTTTTAGGGGTTTTAAAAAAATTTATACATTTTTGTGATTTTTATGGTATTTTATGGTTTTTTAAGGTTTAGGAGTTTTATGGTTTTCAGGTGTTTTTCATGGATTTATGATTTTTTATGTTTTCATGGATTTTTACCGGTTTTTAGGATATTCATGGTTTTTTTGTGTTTTTTGGGATTTTGAAGGGTTTTAGGGGGTTTCATGGGTTTTTATTGGTTTTTGGTTCTTTTGGGTTTTTAGAATATTTTTTGATTTTTTTTTTACGATTTTTATGATTTTTTAGATATTTTCACATTTCTATATGTTTTAAGGTTTTTTAGAGTTTAAGTGTTTTATGAGGTTTTCAGTGGTGTTTTTTGTGTTTAGGGGGGTTTTAGGGTTTTTTACATTTTCATGGATTTTTATGGGGTTTTTTTTACAATTTTTATGGTTTTTCGTTTTTTTTCGTTTTTCATGGATTTTGAGGGGTGTTAATGGTTTTTAGGGGGTTTTCAGGGTTTTTAGGGGTTTTTTTTACGTTTCAATGGATATTTAAGGGTTTTTATGGATTTTTATGGTTTTTAGGGTTTTTTTGGGTTTTTAGGGAATTTGAGGGTTTTAAAGAGTTTTTAGCGGTTTTCAATGTTTTTAGAGCCATTTTTTGTTTTTAGGTTATTTTTTAGTTTTTTAGGGTTTCAAAGGTTTTTAAGAGTTTTTTTTAATATTTTTAGGGGTTTTAAGGTTTTTTATAATTTTTATTGGTCTTTTATAGGGTTTATGGGTTTTTACAGTTTTTAAGGTTTTTAGGGTTTTTTTGGTTTTTAGGGGGTTTTCAGGGCTTTTTAAGTTTTCATGCATTCTTAGGGGTCTTTTAGGATTTTTATTGTTTTTAGGGTTTTTTAGGGTTTTTAGGGGCTTTTGGGTTTTTACGGTCTTTTTGGGTTTTTAGGGTTTTTTAAAGTTTTCGTGGATTTTTTGGGGCTTCTTAGGATTATTATGGGTTAGGGTTTTTAGGGATTTTGAGGATTTTACGCGTTTTCAGTTGTTTTTAAGGGTTTTTACTTGTTTTGAAGGGTTTTATGGTCTTTTTTGGGTTTTTATCGTCTTTTGGGGTTTGGGTTTTTTTTAGTTTTTAGGGGTTTTTGGGTTTCTTCGATTTTTTAACGTTTTCAGGGGTTTTGAGGGTTTTAAAAGTTTTAGTGGGTTTTAGGGTTTTTATGGGTTTTTGAGGAGTTCTAGGGGTTTTTATGTTTTTAGGGTTTTTAGTTTTTAGGGATTTTGAGGTGTTTTATTGTTTTTCAAGTAGTTTTAGGGTTTTCATGGATTTAGGTTGTTTTTTGGTTCTTTTGAGTTTTTTTTAGGGTTTTTAGGTTTTTAGGGTTTTTAACATTTTTTGGGGTTTAAAGGGTTTTTAAAATTTTGAGGGGTTTAAAGGGTTTTTAAAATTTTGAGGGGTTTTGGGTTTTTTATGGGTTTTATGGTTTTTAGTGTTTTTAATGTTTTTCAGGATTTTAAGGGGTTTTAGAGTTTTTAGTGTTTTTTTAGAGTTTTTATGTTTTTTACATTTTCATTGATTTTTAAAGCGTTTTTAGGGTTTTTATCGTTTTTAAGGGTTTTTCGGGTTTTTAGGGGTTTTTAGGGTTTTTAGGGGTTTTAAGGGGCTTTAGGGTTTTAAGGGGTTTTAAGGGTTTTTACAGCCTTTTTGGATTTTTAAGGTTTTTTAGAGGTTTTAGGGTTTTTCAGGTGTTTTCATGTTTATAACATTTTTAGGGGTTTAAATGATTTTCATAGTTTTTAGTGGTTTTTTGGGTTTTATGGGGTTTTATGGGTTTTAAGGTTTTTATGGTATCCATGAGTTTTTTAGGGTTTTTAGGGGTTTTTACGTTTAATTGATTTTTAGGGTTTTTAGTATTTTTATGGTTTTAAGTGTTTTTAGGGTTTTAGGGATTTTGAGGGGTTTTAGTGTTTTTTAGGGTTTTGGGGTCTTTTGGTTTTAAGGGATTTTTTGAGCGTTTTAGGGCTTTTGAGGACTTTTTGAGTTTTTGAACATTTTTTGTGGTTTTATGATTTTTTAGAGTTTTTTGTTATTTTAAGGGGTTTTATGTGTTTTTTAGGTTTTTTGAGGGTTTTATGTGTTTTTTAGGTTTTTTGAGGGTTTTATGGTTTCCGGGGGTTTTCAGGGTCTCTAGGGTTTTTTATGATTTTTATGGTTTTTAGGGTTTTCCAGGGTCTCTAGGGTTTTTTTATGATTTTTATGGGTTTTTAGGATTTTTTTGGGTTATGGGGTTTTTGGGATTTTGAGGGGTTTTATGGGCTTTCAGCTGTTTTTAGGGGGTTTTAGGGTATTTTTTGGTTATTAGTGTTTTTTTTATTTTTTTAGGGGTTTTAAGGTTTTTAGAGCTTTTAACGTTTTTATGGGTTTAAGCATTTTTGGAGTTTTTTTGTAGTTTTTTGGTTTTTTTGGGTTTTTTGGGGTTTTTAATGTTTTTAGGGGTTTTATTGCTTTCAAGAGTTTTGGGGGTTTTTGGGTTTTTAGATTTATAGAGTTTTTAGTGGTTGTTTAGGGATTTTATGGGTGTTTAGGGTTTTTATGGTTTTAAGTAGTTTTTACGGTTCTCAGGGGTGTTTCAGGGTTTTTGGTATTTTTACATTTTCATGGACTTTTAGGGGGTTTTAGGATTTTTATGGTTTTTAGGGTTTTTAGGGTTTTTAGGGTCTTTAGGGATTTTGAGGGGTTTTGGGAATTTTAGTGTTTTTCAAGATTTATTAGGGTCTTTTTTTGCTTTTTAGTTTTCTTGAGTTTTTTTGGTTTTTAAAATTTTTTAGAGTTTTTTAATGCTTTTAGGGTTTTAAGGGTTTTTAGAGTTTTTAGTGGTGTTTAGGGATTTATGGGGTTCTTGGGTTTTTAAGGTTTTTAGGGGATTTTATGGTTTTTAGGGGTTTTTCAGTGGTTTTAGGGTTTTTTATGTTTTTATGGACTTTGAGGGGTTGTGTAGGATTTTTATGGATTTACGGGTTTTAGGGGTTTTAGGGATTTTTAGGTTCTTTTGGGGGTTTTAGGGGTTCTTAGGGTTTTTCGGGTCTTCTTTGGTTTTTATGGTTTTTTTACCATTTAGGGTTTCTAAAGTTTATTTATATTTTTTTAACATTTTTAGGGGATTTGGGTGTTTGTAAAGTATATAATGGGTTTTTATGGTTTCAATGGGATTTTAGGATTTTGTAATGCTTTTAGGGGTTTTGTGGTTTTCATAGGTTTTTAGGATTTTTTACATTTTAATTGTTTTTTATGGAGTTTTTAGATTTCTATGGTTTTTAGGGTTTTATGCATTTTGAGGGGTTTTAGGGTTTTCAGGGTTCTTATGGTTTTTAGCAGTTTTCAGGGTTTTTAGTGTTTTTCATGGTTTTTAGGGTTTTAGGAATTTTGAGGGGTTTTAGGGTTTTCAGGGTTTTTTTTTGAATTTTTAGTGTTTTTAAGGTTTTTTATAGTTTTTAAAATTTTTACGGGTTTTAAGGGTTTTTAGAGTTTTTAGTGGTTTTATGGTTTTTATGCAGTTTTTGGGTTTTTTAAGGTTTTAGGGAGTTTTATGGATTTCTGGGGTATTTTAGGGTTTTAAGGGTTTTTAAATTATCATGGATTTTAGGGTTTTAAAGATTTTTAGGGTTTTTAGTGTTTTTTAGTTTTTTAGGGATTTTGAGGGTTTTATGGGTTTGCATAGGTTTTTATGATTTTTTAGGTTTTTAGGGACGTTTTGAAGGTTTTTTTGAGTTTTTTTAGGGGTTTTAAGGTTTTTAGAGGGTTTTAATGTTTGGGGTTTTAATTTTTTTTAGATTTTTTAGTAGTTTTGGGGTTTTTATGGTTTTCAAGGTTTAGAGGGTTTTTATGTTTTCCTAGATTTTTAGTGTTTTTTAGGGTTTTTATTGTCACTTGTGTTTTTAGGGGATTTCTGAGTTTTAAAGGTTTTTTAGTTCTTTTAAAGGTATTTGGGGGTTTAAAAGGTTTTTAGTGGTTTTAGTGGTTTTAGGGTTTTATGAGTTTTTAGGGGATTTTATGGTTTTTTGTAGGTTTTCAAGGTTTTATGGTTTTTTACGTTTTCATGGACTTTTAGGGGTTTTTAGGTTTTTTTGGATTTTAGTGATTTTTAAGATTTATTGGTATTTTGACCGTGTTTAGGGTTTTAGGGGTTTAGATTTTTTAGGGGTTTTAGGGGTTTTTAGAGTCTTTTTGGGTTTTTAGGATTTTTTTTTTGAGTTTTTTAGAGTTTTAAGGCTTTTAGTGTTTTTAACATTTTTAGCGGTTATAAGGGTTTTAGTGTTTTTAGTGGGTTTTATGGGTTTTTAGCATTTTTCTAATATTTTAGGGGTTTTTATGGCTTTCTTGGGCTTTTTTAGGTTTTTAGGGATTTTTAAGTTTTTATGGATTTTAAGGGTTTTTTAGGTTTTCTATGGTTTTTTGGGTTTTTAGGGGTATAAGGTATTTTGAGGGTTTTTAGAGGTTTTTAAAATCTTTTTATAGTTTTTAGGGATTTTAGTGTTTTTTTGGGTTTTTAGGGGTTTTTTTGAGTTTTTTAGGGTTTTTGAGGTTTTATAACATTTTTAGGGGTTTTAACGGTTTTTGGAGTTTTTAGTGTTTTTAGGGTTTTATGGGTTTTTAGGGTTTTTTAATGTTTTTAGGGGTTTTTCTTGTTTTAAGGGGGTTTTAAGAGTTTTCCAAGGTTTTTAGGGTTTTTTTGGATTTTATGGTTTTTGTGTTTTTTAGGGATTTTGGGGATTTTGGGGTTTTTCGGGGTTTTAGCAATTTTTGAGGTTTTTAGTGTGTCATACGGTTTTTAGGGGTTTTTTAGTTGTTTTTGGATTTTTAAGTTTTTTAGAGTTTTTAAACATTTTTAGGGGTTTAGAGGTTTTTTAGAGTTTTTAGTGGGTTTTAGGGTTTTTATACAATTTTAGGGTTTTTAGTGTTTTTAGGGGTTTTTTATGTTTTTTAGGGTTTTTTTCAGGGGGTTTGTGTTCATGGGGTTTTTAGGATTTCTATGATTTTTAAAATTTAGGGTTCTTAGGGATTTTGAATTTTTTTTTGGGGGGGGTCAGGGTTTTTTAGGGTTTCAGTGGTTTTTAGGATTTTTAGGGTTTTTTGTGGTGTTCGTATTTTTTTAGTTTTTAGGGTTTTAAGGTTTTTTAGAGTTTTTTTAACATTTTTAGGGGTTTTAATAGTTTTTAAATTTTTTATTGGGTTTTTAGGGTTTTTATGAGTGTTTTGGTTTTTAAGGTTTTTAGGGGGTTTTTTGGTTTCTAGGGGGTTTTAGGGTTTTTACATTTTCATGGGTTTTTATGGGTTTTTTTAGGATTTTAAGGTTTTTTTTGGGTATTTAGGGATGTTGAGGGTTTTTAGGCTTTTTCGATGGTTTTTATGTTTTTTCATGTTTTTTAGTGTCTGTTTGGGATATTAGAGTTTTTTTTTTGAGTTTTTTAGAGTTTCTAGAGTTTTTAACTTTTTAGGGGCCTTAAGGGTTCATAGATTTTTTAGTAGTTTTTAGGGGTTTTATGGGTTTTATGGTTTTTAGGGGTTTTCTAGGGCTTATAGGGTTTTTAAAATTTTCATTCATTTTTAGGGGTTTTATTTATATTTTTTTGGTTTTTAGAGTTTTTTATGGTGTTTCATAATTTTGAGGGTTTTTAGGCTTATCAGGGGTTTTAGGGTCTTTTGGGTTTTTTAAGGTCCTTTGGGATTTTGGGTTTTTTGGATTTTTTTAGTTTTTATGGTTTTTGGATTTTTTTAAGGCTTTTTGGGCTTTAAAGGGTTTTTAGAGTTTTTAGGGTTTTTATGAGGTTTTAGGGTTTTTTAGGATTTTTAGGGATTTTAGGGTTTTTAGGGTTTTTAGGGATTTTAGGGTTTTTCAAGGGCTTTACGGGTTTTTAGGGGTTTTTAGGCGTTTTACGATCTCTTGGGTTTCCAGGAATTTTTTGAGTTTTTTTATAGTTTATAAGGTTTATAGAGTTTTCTAACATTTGTAAGCGATTTAAGGGTTTTTAGAGTTGTAGTGTTTTTATGGTTTTTAGGGTTTTTAGGGATTTTGAGAGTTTTTAGGGTTTTTCAGACATTTTAAAGGTTTTTAGGGTTTTTTAGGGGTTTAGGGTATTTGGGGGGTTTAAGGGTTTTGTTGAGTTTTTTTTTATGGTTTTTAAGGTTTTCTATAGTTTTTTAACTTTTTTAGGGATTTTAAGGGCTTTTATCGTTTTTATGGATTTTTAAGGTTTTTATGGTTTGAAGGGGTTTTTTGGGTTTTTAGTGATTTTAAGGATTTTCGGGGCTTTTATGGGTTTTCCGGGGTTTTTATGGTTTTTAGGGTAAGGAAGGCTCAGGTCCAGGCTATTCCTGGAACCCCCCCAAAATTTATTAAAAGAAAAAACACAGACACTATAGACAAGGGAGGTTTTTATGGTTTTTAGGGGGTTTCAAGGTTTTTATGGACTTTTTGTGATTTTAGGGTTTTTTTATTTTTTAAGATTTTAAAGGATTTTGATAGTTTTTAATGCTTTTATGGGTTTTAATGGTTTTTAGAGTTTTTAGTTGGTTTTTAGAGTTTTTATGTGGTTTTTGTGTTTTTTAAGTTTTTAGGGTATTTATTGTTTTTAGGGTTTTTAGGGTTTTTAGGGTTATTTATATTTTAATGGATTTTAAGGGTTTTTAATTCTTTTATGATTTTTAGGGTGTTCTGGGGTTTTTTTTTATTTTGATGTTTTTAGGGTTTTTTTGGTGTTTTTAGGGGTTTTAGAGGTTTTCAGGGTTTTTAGGATCTTTTTGGGGTTTGGGGGGTTTTATGAGTTTTTTAGGGTTTTCTATATTTTTTAAGGTTTTTAGGGGTTCAAGGGTTTTTAGAGTTTTTACTAGTTTTTAGGGTCTTTATGAGTTTTTAGGGTTTTTTAAGGTTTTTATGGTTTTAAGGGGTGTTTTAGGGTTTTAGGGTTTTTTACGTTTTCATGGATTTTTAGGGATTTTTTAGATTTTTATGTTTTCAATAATTTTTATGGATTTTGAGGGTTTTAAGGATTTTTTAAGGCTTTTAGGGGTTCTCAAGTTTTTTAGGGACATTTTGGGTTTTTACGGTTTTTTGGAGGTTTTAGGGTTTTAAATAATTTTAGAGTTTTTGAACATTTTTAGGGGTTTTAAAAAAATTTATACATTTTTGTGATTTTTATGGTATTTTATGGTTTTTTAAGGTTTAGGAGTTTTATGGTTTTTAGGTGTTTTTTATGGATTTATGATTTTTTATGTTTTCATGGATTTTTACCGGTTTTTAGGATATTCATGGTTTTTTGGGTTTTTTGGGATTTTGAAGGGTTTTAGGGGGTTTCATGGGTTTTTAGTGGTTTTTGGGTCTTTTGGGTTTTTAGAATATTTTTTGATTTTTTTTTTACGATTTTTATGGTTTTTTAGACATATTCACATTTCTATATGTTTTAAGGTTTTTTAGAGTTTAAGTGTTTTATGAGGTTTTCAGTGGTGTTTTTTTGTGTTTAGGGGGGGTTTTAGGGTTTTTTACATTTTCATTGATTTTTATGGGTTTTTTTTTACAATTTTTATGGTTTTTCATTTTTTTTCGTTTTTCAGGGATTTTGAGGGGTGTTTATGGTTTTTAGGGGGTTTTCAGGGTTTTTAGGGTTTTTTTATGTTTCAATGGATATTTAAGGGTTTTTATGGATTTTTATGGTTTTTAGGGTTTTTTGGGTTTTTTGGGTTTTTAGGGAATTTGAGGGTTTTAAAGAGTTTTTAGCGGTTTTCAAGGTTTTTAGAGCCATTTTTTGTTTTTAGGTTATTTTTTAGTTTTTTAGGTTTTCAAGGGTTTTTAAGAGTTTTTTTAATATTTTTAGGGGTTTTAAGGATTTTTAGAATTTATAGGGGTTTAGGGTATTTGGGGGGTTTAAGGGTTTTTAAAGAGTTTATAGGGTTTATGGGTTTTTAGAGTTTTTAAGGTTTTTAGGGTTTTTTTGGTTTTTAGGGGGTTTTCAGGGCTTTTTAAGTTTTCATGCATTCTTAGGGGTCTTTTAGGATTTTTATTGTTTTTAGGGTTTTTTAGAGTTTTTAGGGGCTTTTGGGTTTTTAAGGTCTTTTTGGGTTTTTAGGGTTTTTTAAAGTTTTCATGGATTTTTTGGGGCTTCTTAGGATTATTATGGGTTAGGTTTTTTAGGGATTTTGAGGATTTTAGGCTTTTTCAGTTGTTTTTAAGTGTTTTTAGTTGTTTTGAAGGGGTTTATGGTCTTTTTTGGGTTTTTAGTGTCTTTTGGGGTTTGGGTTTTTTTTAGTTTTTAGGGGTTTTTGGGTTTTTTCGATTTTTTAACGTTTTCAGGGGTTTTGAGTGTTTTAAAAGTTTTAGTGGGTTTTAGGGTTTTTATGGGTTTTTGAGGAGTTCTAGGGGTTTTTATTTTTTTGGGGTTTTTAGTTTTTAGGGATTTTGAGGTGTTTTATTGTTTTTCAAGTAGTTTTAGGGTTTTCATGGATTTAGGTTGTTTTTTGGTTTTTTTTGAGTTTTTTTAGGGTTTTAAGGTTTTTAGGGTTTTTAACATTTTTTGGGGTTTAAAGGGTTTTTAAAATTTTGAGGGGTTTTGGGTTTTTTATGGGTTTTATGGTTTTTAGAGTTTTTAATGTTTTTCAGGATTTTAAGGGGTTTTAGAGTTTTTAGTGTTTTTTTAGAGTTTTTAGGTTTTTTACATTTTCATTGATTTTTAAAGCATTTTTAGGGTTTTTATCGTTTATAGGGGTTTTTTGAGTTTTTAGGGGGTTTTAGGGTTTTTAGGGGTTTTAAGGGGCTTTAGGGGTTTTAAGGGGTTTTAAGGGTTTTTACGGCCTTTTGGATTTTTAAGGTTTTTTAGAGGTTTTAGGGTTTTTAAGGTGTTTTCATGTTTATAACATTTTTAGGGGTTTAAATGATTTTCATAGTTTTTAGTGGTTTTTTGAGTTTTATGGGGTTTTATGGGTTTTAAGGTTTTTATGGTATCCATGAGTTTTTTAGGGTTTTTAGGGCTTTTTACGTTTAATTGATTTTTAGGGTTTTTAGTATTTTATTGGTTTTAAGTGTTTTTAGGGTTTTAGGGATTTTGAGGGTTTTTAGTGTTTTTTAGGGTTTTGGGGTCTTTTGGTTTTAAGGGATTTTTTTAGCATTTTAAGGCTTTTAAGGACTTTTTGAGTTTTTGAACATTTTTTGTGGTTTTATGGTTTTCTAGAGTTTTTTGTTATTTTAAGGGGTTTTATGTGTTTTTTAGGTTTTTTGAGGGTTTTATGGTTTCCGGGGGTTTTCAGGGTCTCTAGGGTTTTTTATGATTTTTATGGTTTTTAGGGTTTTCCAGGGTCTCTAGGGTTTTTTTATGATTTTTATGGGTTTTTAGGATTTTTTTGGGTTATGGGGTTTTTGGGATTTTGAGGGGTTTTATGGGCTTTTAGCTGTTTTTAGGGGGTTTTAGGGTATTTTTTGGTTTTTAGTGTTTTTTTTTTATTTTTTTTGGGGGTTTTAAGGTTTTTAGAGCTTTTAACGTTTTTATGGGTTTAAGCGTTTTTGGAGTTTTTTTGTAGTTTTTTGGTTTTTTTGGGTTTTTTGGGGTTTTTAATGTTTTTAGGGGTTTTATTGTTTTTAAGAGTTTTTGGGGTTTTGGGGTTTTTAGATTTATAGAGTTTTTAGTGGTTGTTTAGGGATTTTATGGGTGTTTAGGGTTTTTATGGTTTTAAGTAGTTTTTACGGTTCTCAGGGGGGTTTCAGGGTTTTTGGTATTTTTACATTTTCATAGAATTTTAGGGGGTTTTAGGATTTTTATGGTTTTTAGGGTTTTTAGGGTTTTTAGGGATTTTGAGGGGTTTTGGGAATTTTAGTGTTTTTCAAGATTTATTACACTACTGGAAATATAATATTTCCCAACGGTTCACAACCGTTGGGAAAGCCCCTCTAACCGTTGGTATATGATATACCAACGGTTCTGATAACCGTAGGGAAGTAAGCCGTTGGGAAAGGTTTTCCCAACGTTTTACTGGAAACCGTTGGTATAGGATCACAAAAGCCACCCTATCCCAACGGTTCTGCCAAACCGTTGGGATAGTTTTTCCCAACGGTTTGGGAGAACCGTTGGGAAATATCAATATCCCTTAACTATCCCAACGGTTTTTGGGATAGTTTTCCCAACGGTTCTCCCCAAACCGTTGGGATATCCCCATGGATGAACTCTTTCCCAACGGTTTAGAACCGTTGGGAAAAGAGATATTTACCAACGGTTCAATGAACCGTTGGTAAAAACTTCTTTAGGATTATATGCCAATGGTTCTAAACCGTTGGCATACCCTATGCTGCAAATTGCAGCAGCCTGCAATTTTCACAGCCCCTGTCCATCAGGTCCCTCTCCATCAGGCCTCATTTTGACCTCATTTTCAATCCAATTATTGTACCTGCAATAAAATAAAACATACATATACAATTACGAACAAATTCATTCACATTTAACATATAATGGATCCTAAAACTATACACATCCATAATTAAATTAGAATTCATAACGTAATTATAAACGTACATAATTCATATAGAATTCAATTTAAAATTTAGATGACAATTATATGTGGAATCCGAAATTCAATTCATAATTTGATCGGTTTTTTCTATACCATATATTTTTACCTCAAATGATGTCCATTTTAAACAAAATACATACACCTGAAGTGATACCAGCCACACCGCACCTCATATTGAGGCGGGGTTGACTCGTACACGTCACATTTGACCCATGGATCGTTTTGCTAAAGTATCGACACAATCCGAATGCGTTTTGTCGGTTTTCCGTATGCCAGTTGATGTTTTTCACTTAAAATGACGTCCTTTTGAAACAAAAGACGGACACTATGAGTGGTGCCGACCACACCACGTCTCCAATTGAGGCGGGGTTGATTCATACATGTCACATATGACCCATGGATCGTTCTCCTAAAGTTTAAATGGAAACCAAATGCGTTTGGTCGGTTTTCCGTATGTACTTAAAATGTTGTCCATTTTAAACAAAAGAGTGACACTTAGACTAATCCTGACCACACCGCGACTCAGATTCATCCCAGGTTGGCTCGTACATGTCACATATGACCCATGGATCGTTGTGATAAATTATCAAAAGATTCCGAATGTGTTTGGTCGGTTTTGCGTATGCTAGTTGTTCTTTTCATTTATAATCATGTCCATTTTAAACAAAAGAGACAGAATTAGAGCGGTTTCGGCCACACCGCGTCTCGGATTAAGACGGGGTTGACTTGTACACGTCACATATGACCCATGGATCGTTGTGCTAAAGTATCGATAGAATCCGAATGCGTTTGGTCGTTCTATCGTATGTCAGTTGATGCCTTTCACTTAAAATGACGTCCTTTTGAAACAAAAGACGGACACTTTGAGTGGTGTCAGCCACACCACATGTCAGATTGAGGCGGGGATGATTCGTACACGTCACATAGGACCCATGGATCGTTCTCCTAAAGTTACAATGGAAACCAAATGCGTTTGGTTGGTTTTCCGTATGTACTTAAAATGGTGTCTATTTTAAACAAAAGAGAGCCATTTAGACTGATCCCGGCCACACCGCGACTCGGATTGACCCGGGTTGGCTCGTACACGTCACATATGACCCATGGATCGTTGTGATAAATTATCAAAAGATTTTGAATGCGTTTGGTCGGTTTTGTGTATGCCAGTTGTTCTTTTAACTTATAATCCTGTCCATTTTAAACAAAATAGACACAGTTAGAACGGTGTCGGCCACACCGCACCTCGGATTGAGGCGGGGATGATTCGTACACGTCACATATGACCCATGGATCGTTATCCTAAAGTTTCAATGGAAACCGAATGCGTTTGGTCGGTTTTCCGTATGTACTTAAAATGGAGTCCATTTTAAAAAAAAGAGAGACACTTAGACTGATCCCGGCCACACCGCGACTCGGATTGAACCCAGATTGCCTCGTACAGGTCACATATGACCCATGGATCGTTGTGATAAATGATCAAAAGATTCGGAATGCATTTGGTCGGTTTTGCGTATGTCAGTTGTTCTTTTTCACTTATAATCATGTCCATTTTAAACAGAAGAGACATAGTTAGAGCGGTGTCAGCCACACCGCATCTCGGATTGAGACGGGGATGATTCGTACACGTCACATATAACCCATGGATCGTTCTCCTAAAGTTTCAATGGAAACCGAATGCGTTTGGTCGGTTTTGCGTATGCCAGATCTTTTCACTTATAATCCTATCCATTTTAAACAAAACACACACAGTTAGAGCGGTGTCAGCCACACCGCGCCTCAGATTGAGGCGGGGATGATTCGTACACATCACATATGACCCATGGATCTTTCTCCTAAAGTTTCAATGGAAACCGAATGCGTTTGGTCGGTTTTTCGTATGTACTTAAAATGCTGTCCATTTTAAATAAAAGAGAGCCACTTAGACTGATCTCGGCCACACCGCGACTCGGATTGAGCCCGGGTTGGCTCGTACAGGTCACATATGACCGATGGATCATTGTGATAAATTATCAATAGATTCGGAATGCGTTTGGTCGGTTTTGCGTATGCCAGTTGTTCTTTTCACTTATAATCCTGTCCATTTTAAACAAAAGAGACACAGTTAGAACGGTGTCGGCCACACCGCTCCTCGGATTGAGGCGGGATTGACTCGTACACGTCACATACAACCCATGGATCCTTGTTCTAAAGTATCGACACAGTCCGAATGCCTTTGTTCGGTTTTTCGTATGTCAATTGATGCTTTTCAGTTAAAATGATGTCTTTTTGAAACAAAAGACAGACACTTTGAGTGGTGCCGGCCACACCGCGTCTCCGATTGTGGCGGGGTTGATTTGTACACGTCACATATGACCCATGGATCGTTATCCTAAAGTTTCAATGAAAACCGAATCCGTTTGGTCATTTTTTCGTATGTACTTAAAATGGTGTCCATTTTAAACAAAAGAGAGCCACTTAGACTTATCCTGGCCACACCGCGACTCGGATTCATCCCGGGTTGGCTCGTACATGTCACATATGACCCATGGATTGTTGGGATAAATTATCAACAGATTCGGAATGTGTTTGGTCGGTTTTCCGTATGCCAGTTGATGCTTTTCACTTAAAATGACGTCCTTTTGAAACAAAAGACGGACACTTTGAGTGGTGCCGGCCACACCACGTCTCCGGATTGAACTGAAACCACCGTGAAACATTTTAATTATTATTCGTGACGTGTACGCGCAGACGGCACGTCAATCGGACGTGCGGTTTGCGAGGTACGACTCAATATTCGTGTTTTAAGTGATGCGCGCGCTTCGTAAACGCGCGTGAGGGGGGTCCAAACGGGCCGAACGAAGTCGGAATGGCCTGAAATAAGAAGAAAAATACGGGAGAGTGATTTATGAAGTGTTCGAGTAGACATCACATCAATCGGACGTGCCGTGTGCCCGCGGTGACCGACAACGCAGTTCTGGTGTCATAAACGGCCAAAACGGGCGTCCAATGGTCAAATTCATAGAGGACGACCTCAGATTGAGCTGAAACCACCTTGAAACATTATAATTATTATTCGTGACGTGTACGCGTAGACGGCACGTCAATCGGACGTGCGGTGTGCGCGGTACGGCTCAATATTCGTATTTTAAGTGATGTGCGCGCTTCGTAAACGCGTGTGAGGGGGGTCCAAACAGGCCGAATGAAGTCGGAATGGCCTGAAATCAGACAAAAAATATGAGTAAGTGATTTCTGAAGTGGTCGAGAAGACGGCACGTTAATTGGACGTGCCATGTGCCCGCGGTGACCGACAACGAAGTTCTGGTGTCACAAACGGCCAAAACGGGCGTCAAACGGTCAAATTCATAGCGGACGACCTCGGATTGAGCTCAAACCACCGTGAAATATTCTAATTATTATTCGTGATGTGTACGCGAAGACGGCACGTCAATCGGACGTGCGGTTTGCGCGGTACGGCTCAATATCCGTGTTTTAAGTGATGTGCGCGCTTTGTAAATGCTCGTGAGGGTGGTCCAAACGGTCCGAACGATTTCGGAATGGCCTGAAATCAGACGAAAAATACGGGTGAGTGATTTATGAAGTGGTCGAGCATACGACACGTCAATCGGACGTGTTGTGTGCCCGCGGTGACCGACAACGCAGTTCTGGTGTCATAAACGGCCAAAACGGGCGTCAAACGGTCAAATTCATAGCGGACGGCCTAGGATTGAGCTGAAATCACCGTGCAACATTCTAATTATTATTCGTGACGTGTACGCGCATACGGCACGTCAATCGAACTTGCGATTTGCGCGGTACGACTCAATATTCATGTTTTAAGTGATGCGCGCGTTTTGTAAACGCGCGTGAGGGGGGTCCAAACGGGCCGAACAAAGTCGGAATGGCCTGAAATCAGAAGAAAAATACGAATGAGTGATTTATGAAGTGGTCGAGCAGACGGCATGTCAATCGGACTTGCCGTGTGCCCGCGGTGACCGACAACGCAGTTCTGGTGTCACAAACGGCCAAAACGGGCGTCCAACGGTCAAATTCATAGAGGACGACCTCAGATTGAGCTGAAACCACCGTGCAACATTCTAATTATTATTATTGACGTTTACGCACAGACGGCACATCAATCGGACATGCGGTTTGCGCGGTACGGCTCAATATTCGTGTTTTAAGTGATGCACGCGCTTCGTAAACGCGCGTGAGGGGGGTCCAAATGGGCCGAACGAAGTCGGAATGACCGGAAATCAGATGAAAAATATGGGTGAGTGATTTATGAAGTGGTCGAGCAGACGGCAAGTCAATCGGACATGTCGTTTGCCCGCGGTGACCGACAACGCAGTTCTGCTGTCATAAACGGCCAAAACGGGCGTCCAACGGTCAAATTCATAGCGGACGACCTCGCATTGAGCTGAAACCACCGTGAAACATTCTAATTATTATTTTTTATGTGTACGCGCAAACGGCACGTCAATCGGACGTGCGGTTTGCGCGGTACGGCTCAATATTCGTGTTTTAAGTGATGTGCGCGCTTCGTAAACGCGTGTGAGGGTGGTCCAAACGGGCCGAACAATTTTGGAATGCCCTGAAATCAGACGACAAATACGGGTGAGTGATTTATGAAGTGTTCGAGCAGACGGCACGTCAATCGGACGTGTCGTGTGCCGGCGGTGACCGACAACGCAGTTCTGGTGTCATAAACGGCCAAAACGGGCGTCAAACGGTCAAATTCATATCGGACGACCTCGGATTGAGCTGAAACCACCGTACAACATTCTAATTATTATTCGTGACGTGTACGTGCAGACGGCACGTCAATCGGACGTGCGGTTTGCACGGTACGGCTCAATATTCGTGTTTTAAGTGATGCGCACGCTTCGTAAATGCGCGTGAGGGTGGTCCAAACGGGACGAACGAATTCGGAATGGCCTGAAATCAGACGAAAAATACGGGTGAGTGATTTATGAAGTGTTCGAGCAGACGGTACGTCAATCGGACGTGCCGTGTGCCCGCGGGGACCGACAACGCAGTTCTGGTGTCATAAACGGCCAAAACGGGCGTCAAACGGTCAAATTCATAGAGGACGACCTCGGATTGAGCTGAAATAACCGTGAAACATTATAATTATTATTCGTGATGTGTACGCGCAGACGGCACGTCAATCGGACGTGCGGTTTGCGCGGTATGGCTCAATATTCCTGTTTTAAGTGATGCACGTGTTTCGTAAACGCGCGTGAGGGGGGTCCAAACGGGCCGAACGAAGTCGTAATGGCCTGAAATCAGACGACAAATACGGGTGAGTGATTTATGAAGTGGTCGAGTAGACGGAACGTCAATCGGACTTGCCGTGTGCCCGCGGTGACCGACAACGCAGTTCTGGTGTCATAAACGGCCAAACGGGCGTCCAACGGTCAAATTCCTAGCGGACGACCTTGGATTGAGCTGAAACCACCGTTCAACATTCTAATTATTATTCGTGATGTGTACGCGCAGACGGCACATCAATCGGACGTGCGGTTTGCGCGGTACGGCTCAATATTCGTGTTTTAAGTGATGTGCGCGCTTCGTAAGCGCGCGTGATGGGGGTCCAAACGGGCCGAACGAAGTCGGAATGGTCTGAAATCAGACGACAAATACGGGTGAGTGATTTATGAAGTGGTCGAGCAGACGGAACATCAATCGGACGTGCCGTGTGCCCGCGGTGACCGACAACGTAGTTCCGGTGTCATAAACGACCAAAACGGGCGTCCAACGATCAAATTCATAGCGGACGACCTCGGATTGAGCTGAAACCACCGTGAAACATTCTAATTATTATTCTTTATGTGTACGTGCAAACGGAACGTCAATCGGACGTGCGGTTTGCGCGGTACGGCTCAATATTCGTGTTTTAAGTGATGCGCGCGCTTCGTAAACGCGCGTGAGGGTGGTCCAAATGGGCCGAACGACTTCGGAATGGCCTGAAATCAAACGACAAATACAGGTGAGTGATTTGTGAAGTGGTCGAGCATACGGCACGTCAATCGGACGTGCCGTGTGCCCGCGGTGACCGACAACGCTGTTCTGGTGTCATAAACGGCCAAAACGAGCGTCAAACGGTCAAATTTCTAGCGTGCGACCTCGGATTGAGCTGAAACCACCGTGAAACATTCTAATTATTATTTGTGACATGTACGCGTAGACGGAACGTCAATCGGATGTGCGGTTTGCGTGGTACGACTCAATATTCGTGTTTTAAGTGATGCGCAAGCTTCGTAAACGCGCGTGAGGGGGGTCCAAACGGGCCGAACGAAGTCGGAATGGCCTGAAATCAAACGAAAAATATGGATGAGTGATTTATGAAGTGGTTGAGCAGACGGCACGTCAATCGGACTTTCCGTGTGCCCGCGGTGACCAACAACGAAGTTCTGGTGTCATAAACGGCCAAAACGGGCGTCAAACGGTCAAATTCATAGCGGACTACCTCGGATTGAGCTTAAACCACCGTGAAACATTCTAATTATTATTTGTGACGTGTACGCGTAGACGACACATCAATCGGACGTGCGGTTTGCGCGGTACGGCTCAATATTAGTGTTTTAAGTGATGCGCGCGCTTCGTAAACGCGCGTGAGGGTGGTCCAAACGGGCCAAACGATTTCGGAATGCCCTGAAATCAGACTACAAATACGGGTGAGTGATTTATGAAGTGGTCGAGTAGACGGCACGTCAATCGGATGTGCCGTGTGCCCGCGGTGACCGACAACGCAGTTCTGGTGTCATAAACGGCCAAAACGGGCGTCAAACGGTCAAATTCATAGAGGACGACATCGGATTGAGCTGAAACCATCGTGAAACATTCTAATTATTATTTTTGACGTGTACGTACAGACGGAACGTCAATCAGACGTGCGGTTTGCGCGGTACGGCTCAATATTCGTGTTTTAAGTGATGCGCGCGCATCGTAAACGCGCATGAGAGGGGTCCAAACGGGCCGAACAAAGTCAGAATATCCTGAAATCAGACGACAAATACGGGTGAGTGATTTATGAAGTGTTCGAGCAGACGGCATGTCAATCGGACGTGCCGTGTGCCCGCGGTGACCGACAACGCAGTTCTGGTGTCATAAACGGCCAAAACGGTCGTCAAACGGTCAAATTCATAGCGGACGACCTCGGATTGAGCTGAAACCACCGTGAAACATTCTAATTATTATTCGTGATGTGTACGCGCAGACGGCACGTCAATCGGACGTGCGGTTTGCGCGGTACGGCTCAATATTCGTGTTTTAATTGATGCGCGCGCTACGTAAACGCGCGTGAGGGGGGTCCAAACGGGTCGAACGAAGTCGGAATGGCCTGAAATCAGACGACAAAAACGGGTGAGTGATTTATGAATTGGTCGAGTAGACGGCACGTCAATCGGACTTGTCGTGTGCCCGCGGTGACCGACAACGAAGTTCTGGTGTCATAAACGGCCAAAACGGGCGTCAAACGGTCAAATTCATAGCGGACGACATCGGATTGAGCTGAAACCACCGTGAAACATTATAATTATTATTCGTGACGTGTACGCGCAGACGTCACGTCAATCGGACGTGCGGTTTGCGCGGTACCGCTCAATATTCGTGTTTTAAGTGATGCGCGCACTTCGTAAACGCGCGTGAGGGTGGTCCAAACTGGCCGAACGATTTCGGAATGGCCTGAAATCAGATGAAAAATACGGGTGAGTGATTTATGAAGTGGTCGAGCAAACGGAACGTCAATCGGACGTGTTGTGTGCCCGCGGTGACCGACAACGCAGTTCTGGTGTCATAAACGGCCAAAACGGGCGTCAAACGGTCAAATTCATAGCGGACGACCTCGGATTGAGCTGAAATCACCGTGCAACATTCTAATTATTATTCGTGACGTGTACGCGCAGACGGCACGTCAATCGGACATGCGGTTTGCGCGGTACGGCTCAATATTCCTGTTTTAAGTGATGCTCGCGTTTCGTAAACGCGCGTGAGGGGGGTCCAAACGGGCCGAACGAAGTCGGAATGGCCTGAAATCAGACGACAAATATGGGTGAGTGATTTATTAAGTGATCGAGTAGACGTCACGTCAATCGGACGTGCCGTGTGCTGGCAGTGACTGACAACGCAGTTCTGGTGTCATAAACGGCCAAAACGGGCGTCAAACGGTCAAATTCATATCGGACGACCTCGGATTGAGCTGAAACCACCGTGAAACATTCTAATTATTATTCTTGATGTGTACGCGTAGACGTAATGTCAATCGGACGTGCGGTTTGGGCGGTACGGCTCAATAATCATGTTTTAAGTGATGCGCCCGCTTCGTAAACGCGCGTGAGGGGGGTCCAAACAGGCCGAACGAAGTCAGAATGGCCTAAAATCAGACTAAAAATACGGGTGAGTGATTTATGAAGTGGTCGAGTAGACGGCACGTCAATCGGACGTGCTGTGTGCCCGCGGTGACCGACAACGCAGTTCTGGTGTCATAAACGGCCAAAACGGGCGTCCAACGGTCAAATTCATAGAGGATGACCTCGGATTGAGCTGAAACTACCGTGAAACATTCTAATTATTATTCGTGACGTGTACGCACAGACGGCACGTCAATGGGACGTGCGGTTTGCGCGGTACGACTCAATATTCATGTTTTAAGTGATGCGCGCGTTTCGTAAACGCGCGTGAGGGGGGTCCAAACGGGCCGACCGAAGTCGGAATGGCCTGAAATCAGACAACAAATACGGGTGAGTGATTTATGAAGTGGTCGAGCAGACGGCATGTCAATCGGACTTGCCGTGTGCCCGCGGTGACCGACAACGCGGTTCTGGTGTCATAAACGGCGAAAACGGGCGTCCAACGGTCAAATTCATAGCGGATGACCTCGGATTGAGCTGAAACCACCGTGAAAGATTCTAATTATTATTCGTGACATGTACGCACAGACGGCACGTCAATCGGACGTGTGGTTTGGGCGGTACGGCTCAATAATCGTGTTTTAAGTGATGCGCCCGCTTTGTAAACGCTCGTGAGGGGGGTCCAAACAGGCCGAACAAAGTCGGAATGGCCTAAAATCAGAAGAAAAATACGGGTGGGTGATTTATGAAGTGGTCGAGCAGACGGCACGTCAATCGGACGTGCCGTGTGCCCGCGGTGACCGACAACGCAGTTCTGGTGTCATAAACGGCCAAAACGGGCGTCTAACGGTCAAATTCATAGCGGACGACCTCGGATTGGGCTTCAACCACAATGAAACATTCTAATAATTATTCGTGACGTGTACGCGCAGACGGCACGTCAATCGGACTTGCGGTTTGCGCGGTACAGCTCAATATTCGTGTTTTAAGGGATGTGCGCGCTTCGTAAACGCGCGTGAGGGTGGTCCAAACCGGCCGAACGATTTCGGAATGGCCTGAAATCAGACGACAAATACGGGTGAGTGATTTATGAAGTGGTCGAGCAGACGTCACGTCAATCGGACGTGCCGTGTGCCCGCGGTAACCGACAACGCGGTTCTGGTGTCAAAAACGTCCAAAACGGGCGTCAAACGGTCAAATTCATAGTGGACGACCTCGGATTGAGATGAAACCACCGTGAAACATTCTAATTATTATTTGTGACGTGTACGCGCAGACGGCATGTCAATCGGACGTGCGGTTTGCGCGGTACGACTCAATGTTCATGTTTTAAGTGATGTGCGCGCTTCGTAAACGCGCGTGAGGGGGGTCCAAATGGGACGAAAGAAGTCGGAATGGCCTGAAATCAGATGACAAATACGGGTGAGTGATTTATGAAGTGTTCGAGAAGACGGAACGTCAATCGGACGTGCCGTGTGCCCGCGGTGACCGACAACGCAGTTCTGGTGTCATAAACGGCCAAAACGGGCGTCCAACGGTCAAATTCATTGCGGACGACCTCGGATTGAGCTGAAACCACCGTGAAACATTCTAATTATTATTCGTGACGTGTAAGCGCAAACGGAACGTCAATCGGACGTGCGGTTTGTGTGGTACGACTCAATATTCGTGTTTTAAGTGATGCGCGCGCTTCGTAAACGCACGTGAGGGTGGTCCAAACGGGCCGAACGATTTCGGAATGTCCTGAAATCAGACGACAAATACGGGTGAGTGATTTATGAAGTGGTCGAGCAGACGGCACGTCAATTAGACGTGCCGTGTGCCCGTGGTGACCGACAACGCAGTTCTGGTTTCATAAACGGCCAATACGGGCGTCAAACGGTCAAATTCATAGCGGACTACCTCGGATTGAGCTGAAACCACCGTGAAACATTCTAATTATTATTCTTGACATGTACGCATAGACGGCACATAAATCGGATGTGCGGTTTGCACGGTACGGCTCAATATTCGTGTTTTAAGTGATGCGCGCGCATCGTAAACGCGTGTGAGGGGGGTCCAAACGGGCCGAATGAAGTCAGAATGACCTGAAATCAGACGACAAATACGGGTGAGTGATTTATGAAGTGGTAGAGTAGACGACACGTCAATCGGACGTGCCGTGTGCCCGCGGTGACCGACAACGGAGTTCTGGTGTCATAAACGGCCAAAACGGGCGTCAAACGGTCAAATTCATAGCGGACGACCTCGGATTGAGCTGAAACCCCCGTGAAACATTTTATTATTATTCGTGACGTGTACGCACAGACGGCACGTCAATCGGAAGTGCGGTTTGCACGGTACAACTCAATATTCGTGTTTTAAGTGATGTGCGCGCTTCGTAAACGCGCGAGAGGGGGGTTCAAACGGGCCGAACGAAGTCGGAATGGCCTGAAATCAGACGAAAAATACGGGTGAGTGATTTATGAAGTGGTCGAGCAGACGGCATGTCAATCGGACTTTCCGTGTGCCCGCGGTGACCGACAACGCATTTCTGGTGTCATAAACGGCCAAAACGGGCGTCCAACGGTCAAATTCATAGAGGACGACCTCGGATTGAGCTGAAACCACCGTGAAACATTCTAATTATTATTCGTGACGTGTACGTGCAAACAGCACGTCAATCGGACGTGCGGTTTGGGCGGTACGGCTCAATAATCGTGTTTTAAGTGATGCGCGCGCTTCGTAAACGCGCGTGAGGGGGGTCCAAACGGGCCGAACGGAGTCGGAATGGCCTGAAATCATACGAAAAATATGGGTAAGTGATTTATGAAGTGTTCGAGCAGACGGCACGTTAATTGGACGTGCCATGTGCCCGCGGTGACCGACAACGAAGTTCTGGTGTCATAAACGACCAAAACGGGCGTCAAACGGTCAAATTCATAGCGGACGACCTCGGATTGAGCTGAAACCACCGTGAAACATTCTAATTATTATTTGTGACGTGTACGCGCAGACGGCACGTCAATCGGACGTGCGGTTTGCGCGGTACAGCTCAATATTTGTGTTTTAAGTGATGCGCGCGCTTCGTAAACGCGCGTGAGGTGGTCCAAACGGGCCGAACGATTTCGGAATGGCCTGAAATCAGACGAAAAATACGGGTGAGTGATTTATGAAGTGGTCGAGCAGACGTCATGTCAATCGGACTTGTCGTGTGCCCGCGGTGACCGACAACGCAGTTCTGGTGTCATAAACGGCCAAAACGGGCGTCCAACGGTCAAATTCATAGCGGACGACCTCGGATTGAGTTGAAACCACCGTGCAACATTCTAATTATTATTCGTGACGTTTACGCGCAGATTGCACGTCAATCAGACGTGCGATTTGGGTGGTATGGCTCAATAATCGTGTTTTAAGTGATGCGCCCGCTTCGTAAACGCGCGTGAGGGGGGTCCAAAGGGGACAAAAGAAGTCGGAATGTCCTAAAATCAGACGAAAAATACGGGTGAGTGATTTATGAAGTGGTCGAGCAGACGGCACGTCAATCGGACGTGCCGTGTGCCCGTGGTGACCGACAACGCAGTTCTGGTGTCATAAACGGCCAAAACGGGCGTCCAACGGTCAAATTCATAGCGGACGACCTCGAATTGAGCTGCAACCACCGTGAAACATTTTAATTATTATTTGTGATGTGTACTCGCAAACGGCACGTCAATCGGACGTGCGGTTTGCGCGGTACGACTCAATATTCGTGTTTTAAGTGATGCGCGCGCTTCGTAAACCCGCGTGAGGGTGGTCCAAACCGGCCGAACGATTTTGGAATGGCCTGAAATTAGACGAAAAATACTGGTGAGTGATTTATGAAGTGGTCGAGTAGACGTCACGTCAATCGGATGTGTCGTGTGCCCGCGGTAACCGACAACTCAGTTCTGGTGTCATAAACGGCCAAAACGGGCGTCAAACGGTCAAATTCATAGCGGACAACCTCGGATTGAGCTGAAACCACCGTGCAACATTCTAATTATTATTTGTGACACGTACGCGTAGACGGCACGTCAATCGGACGTGCGGTTTGCGCGGTACGGCTCAATATTCGTGTTTTAAGTGATGCGCGCGCTTCGTAAACGCGCGTGAGAGGGGTCCAAACGGGCCGAACAATGTCGGAATGGCCTGAAATCAGACGAAAAATACGGGTGAGTGATTTATGAAGTGGTCGAGCAGAGGGCACATCAATCGGACTTGCCGTGTGCCCGCGGTGACTGACAACGCAGTTCTGGTGTCATAAACGGCCAAAACGGGCGTCCAACGGTCAAATTTATAGCGGACGACCTCAGATTGAGATGAAACCACCGTGAAATATTCTAATTATTATTCGTGACGTGTACGCGCAGACGGAACATCAATCGGACGTTCGGTTTGCGCGGTACGGCTCAATATGCGTGTTTTAAGTGATGCGTGTGCTACGTAAACGCGTGTGAGGGGGGTCCAAACGGGTCGAACGAAGTCGGAATGACCTGAAATCAGACGAAAAATACGGGTGAGTGATTTATGAAGTGGTCGAGCAGACGGCACGTCAATCGGACGTGCCGTGTGCCCGCAGTGACCGACAACGCAGTTCTGGTGTCATAAACGGCCAAAACGGGCGTCCAACAGTCAAATTCATAGCGAACAACCTCGGATTGAGCTGAAACCACCGTGAAATATTCTAATTATTATTCATAACGTGTACGCGCAAATGTAACGTCAATAGGACGTGCGGTTTGCGCGGTACGGCTCAATATGCGTGTTTTAAATGATGCGCGCGCTTCGTAAACGCGCGTGAGGGGGGTCCAACCAGGCCAAACGAAGTCGGAATGACCTGAAATCAGACGAAAAATACGGGTGAGTGATTTATGAAGTGGTCGAGCAGACGGCACGTCAATCGGACGTGTCATGTGCCCGCGATAACCGACAACGCAGTTCTGGTGTCATAAACAGCCAAAACGGGCGTCAAACGGTCAAATTCATAGAGGACGACCTTGGATTGAGCTGAAACCACCGTGAAACATTCTATTTATTATTCATGACGTGTACACGCAGACTTCACGTCAATCGGACGTGCAGCTTGCGCGGTACGACTCAATATTCGTGTTTTAAATGATGCGTGCGCTTCGTAAACGCGTGTGAGCGTGGTCCAAACGGGCCGAACGATTTAGGAATGGCTTGAAATCAGACGAAAAATACGGGTGAGTGATTTATGAAGTGGTCGAGCAGACGTCACGTCAATCAGACGTGCCGTGTGCCCGCGGTGACCGACATCGCAGTTCTGGTGTCATAAACGGCCAAAACGGGCGTCAAAGGGTCAAATTCATAGCAGACGACCTCGGATTGAGCTGAAATCACCGTGAAACATTCTAATTATTATTCGTGACGTGTACGCGCAGACGGCACGTCAATCGGATGTGTGGTTTGCGCGGTACGGTCAATATTCATGTTTTAAGTGATGCGCGCGTTTCGTAAACGCGCGTGAGGGGGGTCCAAACGGGCCGAACGAAGTCGGAATGGCCTGAAATCAGACAAAAAATACGGGTGACTGATTTATGAAGTGGTCAAGTAGACGGCACGTCAATCGGACTTGCCGTGTGCCCGCGGTGACCGACAACGCAGTTCTGGTGTCATAAACGGCCAAAACGGGCGTCCAATGGTCAAATTCATAGCGGACGACCTCGGATTGAGGTGAAACCACCGTGCAACATTCTAATTATTATTCTTGATGTGTACGTGCAGACGGAACGTCAATCGGACGTGCGGTTTGCGCGGTACGGCTCAATATTCGTGTTTTAAGTGATGCGCGCGCTTCGTAAACGCGCGTGAGGGGGGTCCAAACGGGCCGAATGAAGTCAGAATGGCCTGAAATCAGACGACAAATACGGGTGAGTGATTTATGAAGTGTTCGAGTAGACGGCACGTCAATCGGACGTGCCGTGTGCCCGCGGTGACCGACAACGCAGTTCTGGTGTCATAAACGGCCAAAACGGGTGTCCAACGGTCAAATTCATAGCGGACGATCTCGGATTGAGCTGAAACCACCGTAAAACATTCTAATTATTATTCGTGATGTGTACGTGAAAACGGAACGTCAATCGGACGTGCGGTTTGCGCGGTACGGCTCAATATTCGTGTTTTAAGTGATGCGCGCGCTTCGTAAACGCGCGTAAGGGTGGTCCAAATGGGCCGAACGATTTCGGAATGGCCTGAAATCAGACGAAAAATACGGGTGAGTGATTTATGAAGTGTTCGAGCAGACGGCACGTCAATCGGACGTGCCGTGTGCCCGCGGTGACCGACAACGCAGTTCTGGTGTCATAAACGGCCAAAAACGGACGTCAAACGGTCAAATTCATAGCGGACGACCTCGGATTGAGCTGAAACCACCGTGAAACATTCTAATTATTATTCTTGACGTGTACGCGCAGACGGCACGTCAATCGGACGTGCGGTTTGCACGGTAAGGCTCAATATTCATGTTTTAAGTGATGTGCACGCTTCGTAAACGCGCGTGAGGGGGGTCCAAACGGGACGAACGAAGTCGGAATGACCTGAAATCAGACAACAAATATGGGTGAGTGATTTCTGAAGTGGTCGAGCAGAGGGCATGTCAATCGGACATGCCGTGTGCCCGCGGTGATCGACAACGCAGTTCTGGTGTCATAAACGGTCAAAACGGGCGTCCAACGGTCAAATTCATAGCGGACGACCTCGGATTGATCTGAAACCACCGTTAAACATTCTAATTATTATTCGTGACATGTACACGCAAACGGCACGTCAATCGGACGTGCGGTTTGCGCGGTACGGCTCAATATGCGTGTTTTAAGTGATGCGCGCGCTTAGTAAACGCGCGTGAGGGGGGTCCAAACAGGCCGAACGAAGTCGGAATGACTTGAAATCAGACAAAAAATACGGGTGAGTGATTTCTGAAGTGGTCGAGCAGACGGCACGTCAATCGGACGTGCCGTGTGCCCGCGGTGACCGACAACGCAGTTCTGGTGTCATAAACGGCCAAAACAGGCATTAAACGGTCAAATTCATAGCGGACAACCTCAGATTCACCTGAAACCACCGTGCAAAATTCTAATTATTATTCGTGACATGTACGCGTAGACAGCATGTCAATCGGACGTGCGGTGTGCGCTGTACGGCTCAATATGCGTGTTTTAAGTGATGCACGCTCTTCGTAAACGCGCGTGAGGGGGTCCAAAGGGGCCGAACGAAGTCGGAATGGCCTGAAATCAGATGAAAAATACGGGTGAGTGGTTTCTGAAGTGGTCGAGCAGACGGTACGTCAATCGGACGTGCCATGTGCCCGCGGTGACCGACAACACAGTTCTGGTGTCATAAACGGCCAAAAGAGGCGTCAAACGGTCAAATTCATAGTGGACGACCTCAGATTCACCTGAAACCACCGTGCAACATTCTAATTATTATTCATGATGTATACACGCAGACGGCACGTCAATCGGACGTGCGGTGTGCGCGGTACGACTCAATATTCGTGTTTTAAGTGATGCGCGTGCTACGTAAACGCGCGTGAGGGGGGTCCGGGGAGTGTCCGGGGTCCAAGGAGTGGGGGGGGGGGGCTGTTCGGGTGGCTGTCCGGGGAGTGTCCGGGGGGCAATCCGGGGTCCAGGGAGGAGGGTGGGGGGGTTGTTCGGGGGGCTGTCCGGGGGGCTGTCCGGGGTCCAGGGAGGGGGGGGGGCTGTTCGGGGGGCTGTCTAGGGGCTGTCCGGCTCAATATTCGTGTTTTAAGTGTTCGGGGGGCTGTCCGGGAGGTGTTCGGGGGGTTGTC
Source organism: Viscum album (assembly GCA_963277665.1). Lineage (NCBI taxonomy): Eukaryota > Viridiplantae > Streptophyta > Magnoliopsida > Santalales > Viscaceae > Viscum > Viscum album. Next base: position 1,771,755,292 of record OY728156.1, on the reverse strand, counting down.
CGGGGTCCAAGGAGGAGGGTGGGGTGGCTGTTCGGGGGGCTGTCCGGGGAGTGTCCAGGGGGTGTTCGGGGGGTGTTCGGGGGGATGTCCGGGGTCCAAGGAGGAGGGGGGGGGGGCTGTTCGGGGGGCTGTCCGGGGAGTGTCTGGGGGGCTGTCCGGGGTCCAGGGAGGAGGGTGGGGGGGGGGGGGGCTGTCCGGGGTCCAGGGAGGAGGGGGGGGCTGTTCGGGGGGCTGTCCGGGGGGGGTGTTCGGAGGGTTTTCTGGGGGGTGTCCGGGGGGTGTTCGGGGGGCTGTCCGTGGGGGTGTTTGGGGGGTTTCCGGGGTACAAGGAGGTGGGGGGGGGGGGGGGGCTGTCCGGGGGGCTATCTGGGGGTTGTTCGGGGGGCTGTCCGGGGGGTGTTCGGGGGGTGTCCGGGGTCCAAGGAGGAGGGTGGGGGGGGGGGGGGGCTGTTCGGGGGGCTGTCCGGGGGGTGTTCGGGGGTGTTCGGGGGGTGTTCGGGGGGTGTCCGGGGTCCAAGGAGGAGGGTGGGGGGGGGGGGGGGGGCTGTTCGGGGGGCTGTCCAGGGCTGTCCGGGGGGTTGTCCGATGTCCTGGGAGGAGGGTGGGGGGGCTGTCCGGGGGGCTGTCCGGGGGGCTGTCCGGGGGGTGTTCGGGGGGTGTTCGGGGGGTGTCCGGGGGGTGTCCGGGGTCCAAGGAGGAGGGTGGGGGTGGGGGCTGTTCGGGGGCTGTCCGGGGCTGTTCGGGGGGTGTTCGGAGGGCTGTCCGGGGGGTGTCCGGGGGCTGTTCGGGGGGCTGTCCGGGGGGTGTCCGGGGGGTTGTCCGGGGTACAAGGAGGTGGGTGCGGGGGCTGTCAGGGGGGTTGTCCGGGGGTTGTTCGGGGGGCTGTCGGGGGGGTGTTCGGGGGGTGTCCGGGGTCCAAGGAGGAGGGTGGGGGGGGGGGCTGTTTGGGGGGCTGTCCGGGGGGCTGTCCGGGGGGCTGTCTGGGGTACAAGGAGGAGGGTGGGGGGTCTGTCCGGGGGGCTGTCTGGGGGTTGTTCAGGGGACTGTCGGGGGGTGTTCGGGGGGTGTCCGGGGTCCAAGGAGGAGGGTGGGGGTGGGGGCTGTTCGGGGGGCTGTCCGGGGAGTGTCCGGGGGGTTTTTCGGGGTCCAGGGAGGAGGGTGGGGGGGGCTGTTCGGGGGGCTGTTCGGGGGGCTGTCCGGGGGGCTGTCCGGGGTCCAGGGAGGAGGGTGGGGGGGCTGTTCGGGGGGCTGTCCGGGGGGTGTCCGGGGTCCAGGGAGGAGGGTGGGGGGCTGTCTGGGGGCTGTCTGGGGGGCTGTCCAGGGTCCAGGAAGGAGGGAGTTCCAAAACACACAACCACTAAAAGACAACAACATCCATAAAAGCAGATAATATATAAAAATAACTCAACTCCAATACTATACTACGAGTCTATATAAAACCAACAACTAGAATAGATTAAATATCAAATCTCAGTAATATTAGTCAAAAATGAAATGGATCAATTTGTCTCACATCACCCTCACCATCATCACCATCATCACCATCACCATAACCATCACCATCACCATCATCATCATCATCACCATCATCATCACCCTCGTCCTCGTCCCCATCATCGTCCTCATCCCCATCATCATCCTCGCCCTCCTCAGTGCCCTCCTCCTCGCCCTCGCCCTCCTCCTCGTCCTCGCCCTCCTCCTCGCCATCATCATCGTCAAGCTGAACATCGTCCTGAGCAGCACTAGAACCGTCACCTGGTGCACTATATATAGAATGTATCGACGATATATACTCATCCAAAGTTGGGATGGCCTCTGCTGGAAGTGTTGGACGTAGAACTTCAATAAATTTCATAAACGCATTGTTTGTCCTAGCAGACTGTTTTGCCGTCTCTGTGGCCCTTTTCTCAGTCTGTTCTGCCTGTTCCCTAACTTGCTGCAGCTCAGTGGAACTACAGCTCGTACCTGAGGAGGGCCAATACCTCGTCGGGGCTATCCTAGGTCGGCAGCGTACTCTGCCAGGATGCTCCTCCCCTAACATCTGATGTAGGTGATCTGTAGGCCAAAAATTGTCCGGTTCTTGGGCATCGAGGGCCTCTAAAGCAACCTGTTACAAATATAAATATATTATTAAGTTACATAATAGATATTAAAATATAAAATCAATATATTATAACTTACAATCTACTGATGAGTCACTTCGTTGATGACACTTCCATCCTTTTTCCGTCTACTCGAGCAAAATAGTTTTGCTCGAGGCACACGTCCTTCAATATTCTGTATTTTCCTATACAATGATATTGAAAACTAAAGTTATATGAAAACTTAAACAAAAGATTAAATAATTGAGAAAACAAAAGAAAATGTAAGTCGTAAAGAAAACTTATAAAAAATTGTCATACCTGCTTCCTCTCATGAACTAGTATCGTCGTACGTCCTAGTGTGTGGAGATATTTTTTTGCATCAATGTTTTTTTTTATTTTTTCCAGATGATTCCTAAATAAAAGTCAATAATGAAAAGGATAATATTAATGCGAAACATGAAAGTTATTATTTAAATACCTCAAATTTAATTCATACCTTAAACTGGGTACTCGTCCAATGAGTAATCATCTGACGATACTGCTCTATAGGACAGTCATCCACGACTGGCACCACCTCTAACTCAGTGCCAACTCTAGCACGCCAGCCAAGATACAACTCATGCTTGTAGGCTCTCCAAAGCTCGCCTAAATCCTTTAGACATTCCGCTCGAGCACCCTCACCATCGGGAAAATTAAATCGAAGATGACATCAAAATATTAATTCATTTAAATACAAAAATAATTCATGTCATTAAATACAATAGATTTTTTTACCCATATCTCTGCCCAAGCTCTATCCTTGACTTCATGTGGCAAATGTCTCCATGACAGTGGGCTGACGGGAATGATGTCGGAGTATTTGGCAAGCGTCGCCAAAAAACTCCGACATTGCTGCCCGGATTTCTCAACCATTTGGTTGTCTTCATTATAATCTACCATAACCTGTGTGCGGCGATTCCACACCGAACGCATGCGTGTACGCCCCGCCCCCGCCTCCTGTCAGTATATGTATCTGTCATTAAAGTAAAAACAAATATTTTATCAAAACATGTTATAATGAAAATAAATATTTTTATACAATTTTGTTAGGGTTTTATAAATATACCTGCGCCAGTCTGATCGCTGAGCGCCGCTGGATCCACAGAAACAGATGGAACACCCTGTGCTGGAACAGGAGTCGAGGACGAAGGAATATGGAAGCTCGGAAAGACAGAAATAGAAGGAAAAGAAGATGGGATAGCAGTATGACCAGCATCTGACTGGGGAGTGGGAATCATCATGGGATGTGAAAATGATGGGGCAGAAGATGCAGACGGTAGCGAAAACATGGGAGGCCTAAATATCCCGTGTGTCCCTAACGGAACATCGGGATTAGAATGTGGTAAGGATGACATGTCATGAGTGGGAGGGGCAGGGTCTAGTCGGGCACGCGCAGCTGACCGTCGACCTCTGGTACGAACCCCCCTCGTACCACCGGCCTGAGTACTAGGACCAGTACTAGGCTCCTCATCAAATAACTGTCGACGTAAAGGTGGATCCTACAAAAATGTTTACAACAAAATTAATCACATGACATTATATATTCTTTAAATATATATATTTGAAATAAAGTACTCACAACAGGTACTAATGGTGGAACTCTCAACTCCGTCATTCAACGATTGTTGTCCATCATTTTTTTCCTTCGTCTCTCTTCAATAGGATGAATTTCCTACTTTTGAAAACAAATATGTAATTAATTAGAAAAAGGAAACTAAAGTGTAACCCAAAAAAATAAATATATGAGGGAATAGGGGGATTCATTGGTAATTTATCTATCAATTGTTTTATAAGAGCTTGAATGGATTTAATAAATCATACAAGTTGTAATGTTTACCAAGTTAAAAATATTGTTTGACTAGGTTTGAATACAATTCAATTACAAATTAGAAAATGAAATTCAAATAAAACTGCAACGAATAAACATTGAAAATTCACATAACGGTCAAGTCATCCAAAATATATTTGTTATCAATACTAAATCAATTTGAATAGTACCAACCTTAACAACCCAACTCGAGGTAAACCAAAAGAATTGAGAACATGGATGAATGATTCTATATATTTTCAACCACAACTTCAGGTTCACAATCAAATCTGACAATTGAGCTATTGGAGTCATCAAAAGAAATAAATGCATTGGTTCCAATGCCAGTAGGGAAAGTGTCAATTTCATCATCACCATTATCAAAAATATGTCTTGGAATTACTTCAACTATGACACAAAATTCAGGTCGAAGTTGGTCTTTGACATAAAAAACTTGTTTAGCCATTGATGCCAACACATATGGCTCTTCGGTAGCAAGAGTGCGAGTCATATTAATTACTCGAAATGCACAATCATTAATAAATGTGCCTTGTCTCGTCATCGAATCAAACCAATAGCATTTCAACATTGTGACTCGTCCATGAGAGTAATAATCCAATATTATTATTTTCTCAATGACTACATAATAACCCGCATTTTCAAATCGCGGTCTACTATCTGATGCACTGGCATAACAATCTGTTGTGGCAGTAACCATAACACCATCATGTTGTGTTCTCATATTCTTTGCTCGTTCAGTGACAATAAATTTGTACTCATTGATAACAATTGATTTACAGTCACGAACCACGGTATTAGGACCAAAAGCCAAAGCTCTTATTTCCTCAGAGACAGAGTCAGCAGACAAACTCAATACCTGCAATATAAATGATTGTTAAACTTAATTAAATATTGATTTAATTATTTTAAATAGTAATATTTTTACCTTCAATTTTAACCAAGCAGAAAACTCTTTGCTATGCAAAGCCTCCCTCCTTCTCAAAGATAAAGAACGATGCTTTCTATTTATCATTGTTTTATGTTCCCTGTAGATAAAAAATATGAATAGTTTAACAGATATATATGTAAGATATACATAATCAATTTAGTTACCTGATATAGTCATCGAACAAATCACAGTTGAACAAAACTGTGTGATGTGCCATCTCCCGCTCTTCATGGCTTAATGTCTTCAATGTATATGATCCAGGAATTCCTCCTGTTTGAGGAAGTGATGGAAAACTGGGTTCAATTTGCTCATAATGTTCTTCTTCATTTCTCATTGGTCTATTCAATCTTGTAGTAAGATCGGACAAATACATCGAGCAGAAATCCATACATTCTTGGGCCAGGTAACCATTCACGATAGAACCTTCGGGATGATTTCTGTTTCGGACATAAGACTTTAATGTGAACATATTTCTTTCAGTTGGATACATCCAAAGAAAAGAAACAGGTCCTCCGAGAAGTATTTCATTGGGAATATGGACAGTCAGATGCAACATGCATGTGAAAAATGATGGAGGAAATATTTTCTCCAACTCACACAAAATTAATGGGGCATCTGTCAAAATTTTTTGCAAGAAAGACTTGGACAACTTCTTAGCACAAAGATATCTAAACAAATGGCACAACCGAATAACAGCCACCCTTACATTATTGGACAAAAGATGATGGATTGCTATTGGAAGCAACTCATGCAGTAGAACGTGATAATCATGAGTCTTCAAAGATTTTAGCTTCAACTCTTTTTTGTTGACCCGTTTAGATATGTTGCTTGAATACCCATCAGGAACTCTAATAGTCTCTAATACTTCCAGAAATTGTTTTTTTTCATAGGTGTCATCACATAAGAAGCACATGGAAGTTGCCATTTATTTTCACTGATACGTATAGGATGCAATTCTGGTCTGATGCCCCAATCCACCAAGTCACGCCGAGATCGTAAATCATCTTTTGTTTTCCCCTTGACATTTAGAAGAACTGAAAGCAACATTTCTCATATATTCTTTTCAATATGCATTACGTCTAAGCAATGACGTAACAAATTGGTTGACCATTAAGGAAAATCAAAAAAGATACTCCTCTTCCTCCAATTGTAACAGGTTTCAATGGAAACATTCTTTCTCTTTCCAGATTTCATTTGACCCTTCCCGAATGAAAAACTGAAATCTTTCAATTTATTAAGCACATCAGTTCCAGACATACGCTGAGGTGGATCATCGGTCTCTATGGTATTATCAAATCTTCGACGATTCAATCTATATGGATGATCCTTTGGTAAGAATCGTCGATGTCCCATAAAACTGAAACTACAACGATGTTTCAGTCTTCTGGATCGTGTATTCTTCATACAAACTGGACATGATAGTTTTCCATTCGTGCTCCATCTAGACATCATTGCATAAGCTGTAAAATCATTGATCATCCACATAAGCGCAGCACGCATCTGAAATATGTCTTTCGAACATGCATCGTATGTGCGCACACCCACATCCCAAAGAAGTTTCAATTCTTTTATTAAAGGTTGCATGTATACATCAATATCATTGCCGGGATCAGAAGGACCAGATATGAGTATACTCATGAAAGTGAAAGGTTTTTTCATACACAACCATGGGGGAAGATTATAAATGTGTATAAAAACTGGCCATGTGCTGTGCGAAGTAAGCATCTACCCAAACGGATTAAAACCGTCGCATGAAAGACCCAGCCTCACATTACGCACATCAGCTGCAAAATCAGGATGTCGAGCATCAAATCTCTTCCATGCAAATCCATCTGCAGGATGAACCAACTCATCATTAGTCTTCTTTCTCTCGGTATCATGCCATATCATTTTTATTGATATGTCATCAGACATAAAAAGATTCTGGAGTCTGGGGATCAATGGAAAGTGCCACATTACTTTCTGTGGAATGCGGGATGGTGTTCCATCAGATTTTGACTTCCAGCGGGATGTGCCACATTTTATACAATCATTTCGTTCAGCGGTTTCCTCCCAGAATAAACTGCAATCTTTCGGGCAAGCATGAATTTTGTTTCTTGAAAATCCAAGTTCCTCAACTAACTTCCATGTCATATAGTGGTTTGAGGGAATATCTGCATCATCTGGAAGTAAATATTTCAAGAGGGTAAGAATGTAATCGATTGCTGTATTAGAAATCCCATACATAGTTTTCCCATGAAATAATCAGATTAAAAAATTTCAGCTTTTTCATTTTATCGCATTGTCGATATACTGAAGTCGTGGTAGCATCATTCAATTTTTTCACCCTATCAATATCATCATTTTCACTAGATGCATCAGCTGTCCTCATATCGAAGTCTTCTTGAGTCGAAATCCTTTCTTTTTCATGATGACGAATAAACGGAAATCGATCATCTAACAAATTCTCCATTCTAGTCCTTTCATTTCGATTATCACCAATTTGAGATTTTGTTTTCTCCCCATTGTGATACCACACAAAGTAGTTTGCTTGAAACCCATTTTTGGTTATGTGGTAGCTGACTTCTTCACGACTCAACCAAGGTCTACCAACACAATTGGAACATGGGCAGTGTATGCGACCACTATCTGAAGCATTGTGAAATGAAAAATCTATAAATCTCTCCAAATTGTTTTGAAAATCGTCTGAGATCCGATCGGTTTCATACATCCAACTTCTGTCCATTCTATAAAAAGAATTTATATAAGTCATTTTGTCATAAACAATTCAATAGGCATTAACTTTAATAGAAAATACATTTAAGTAAACGATAAAGGAAGAAAATAATAAAGGTATCAACTACACATGTGAAAAAAACATACAAATGTGTTATTGAAAAAATGTAAAACCAACAAGAACTTAATGTGTTATATCACATAACAGCATGCCTCATCCCATAAACATATTAGTAGGGTATCATGAACATGAATAACATCAACCTTGTGCCATCCTCCTACCCTACATGACCCCAACCACATGCCACATCTTATTATAGCCTTATCACATCACACCTCACCGGAAAACACTAGGGAAATCATAGTACATCTCACCTGAAGACACATGGACAATCACATCGCATCTTGCTTAAAAACACATGGTCAATCACTTTTGAAGGAAGAGTAGGGAAGACATGGTAGCTATACAAACATATAACCATCATCCTAGATATTAGAAAAAATACCCATAACTCAAAACCTCTGATCGTTGGTAAGTTTATCCAACTCTGGTTGGGAATGTGTAGAAATAACATAAAAATACATGATATATAGATAGCACAAAATACTCAACCTATGGGTTCACATTAACTACATAATCACACACTTCACTACTACCATAAAACACATAAACCACACCACCACCACACAAGACGCATAGCATTTCTCACATTCATTTATAATCCACTTCATTCACACTTAAATTGTCCATTCATTTAATGTTAAATTAATTAAATCCATTTACCACACATCATACACCACAACTTCATCACACAACACCTCCACACGACACAACACCACCACACATCATCACTATCATACAACTTCACATGTCACCTCCATGCCCACTAACCATCACATTACAACCCCACATATCACAAAGTCCAACTGGTCACCTCAATCCCCATAAAACACCCTACAACATACAATGAAATAGAACAAAAAACCTCTCATAGAGGCAACATACCCCAACTTCCACAATGTATTTATTCAAGGTCTTTTATTACATTACCCCTTTATTTATCATGGGCATTATAACACAACTGATATTCCAGGGGAAACTAATTAATTAACAACATATTCATTCATTTCCCTGTTTTTCACGGTGAAATCACATCAAAATCCTAACTTAAAACAAAAATATTAGATCAATAACAATAAAAACAAGGTACCATATATGTATAAAGAATAAAATACCTGATTTGAGATGATTCAACTGGGTTTTCACCTATTCGGATGGGGAGTTCAAGATTAGCAGAGATTTGGAGCTCGATTGATAAATTAAAACTCAAATATTAGATCAATAACAATAAAAATAAGATAGTATATGTGTATAAAGGAAAAAATACCTGATTTCAGATGATTTTTCACCTGTTCCGATGTTCGGATGGAGGGAGTTCGCGAGAGGAGGGAGAGCAGCCCCCACTGGATAAGAAATTTAGGGTTCTGTACGAATGGGGGGAGAGTAGGCCCGTGCCTGTATTTGGGGGAATTCTTTCCCAACTGTTTTTAAAAACCGTTGGGAAAGGACCCTTTTCCCAACGGTTCAGGGGAACCGTTGGCAAAGGGGTTCTCTAGGGGGACTTTTCCCAACGGTTCACTAGAACCGTTGGTTAAAGTGTCTCCAAGACACCCCTTTACTAACGGTTTGGGGAAACCATTGGCAAAGGGGTGGCCTTTCCCAACGGTTTCACTAAACCATTGGGAAATCCTTCCCTGGACATTCCTTTTCCAATGGTTCTGTATAACCGTTGGTAAATATGTCCTAATCCCATCAACCCCAACGGTTTATGCCAACCGTTGGTAAACACCCGTTGGGAAAAATCCTATTTCTAGTAGTGTTAGGGTCTTTTTTTGCTTTTTAGTTTTCTTGATTTTTTTTGGGTTTTAAGGTTTTTTAGAGTTTTTTAATGTTTTTAGGGTTTTAAGGGTTTTTAGAGTTTTTAGTGGTGTTTAGGGATTTATGGGTGATATGATACCGTATGGAGGTGTGGTGCTCGTTGGCGAAAGTGTGGAAATGCAAGTGATGAAAGTGGGAGAAATGCAAATAAAATGAAGTGCGGAAGAACTAAAAGGGGAAGGGGGGTGATCAATTAGGACCCCAAGGAGACTTTCCCCTTAAAACCCTAATTATAAAAAGCGCCACAAAGGTTGATCACTCCTTTGATAAGCCTTACTTGCATTCATCCAAGAACACAAGAAACACAAGCATAATAATGCTAGAAAATACTCAAATTCGTGATTAACCTTCAAGGGGTACAAGGGGGTGGCTATTTATAGCCAAATGAGAGGGATACAAGTCAAAATACCTATCTCACAAAAGTCTAAAGGCTAAAAACGATTTTTGACTTTCTTTACACATGCCCATGGCTTTAGGGGACAAGATATCCACCAAGAAGACTTTTTAGCACCACCCCCAAAGACTTTGAAGATTCCCACCATGACTTTGTAGATAAGGGCCCCACCACTTTTGAATTTGAAGATGCAAGTGGCTTTAAATTCGTGGGATCAAATGGGTGGGCCATTTAGGTTCACTTTTGGGCTTTAATAAGTGTAATTAAAGGCCCATTTGATCCTCCCATGCATGCATGTTGGGCTTGCCCTTGTAATTTCAAAATGAGGCCATGTAAGGCCTCTTTCATCCTCCTCATCCTTCCTCTTGTCATTGGGCCTCCAATACCATGCAATGGGTCTTGTGCATTTATGCTCCATCCACCATTCATGTCAGGATCACTCTCGACTCCTCGCTGCATATGCACACCTTGATTCTCATCATCCCCTCCCTCTTCAAAAGGATTTGTCCTCGAATCTGCATATTCAAAGGGAGAGAGATCGGTAACATTAAAGGTGGCACTCACATTTCCATACCTGCTGGGCAAGTCAATCTTATAGGCATTATCGTTGATTCTTTCTAAAACTTGGAAAGGTCCATCTCCTCGCGGTAGAAGTTTGGATTTTCTTTGCTCCGGAAACCTTTCCTTCCTCAAATTCACCCACACCCAATCTCCAGGTTCTAGTACAACCTTATTTCGACCCTTGTTTTCTTGCTTCTCATACTGTTCATTTCTTCTCTCAATGTTGGCTTTCACTTTGGCATGTAAATCCTGAACAAATTTTTCCTTCTCATCACCTGCAAGATCAACAACCTCATTAGTAGGCAACGATATAATATCTAACGGAGTCATTGGGTTAAAGCCATAGACAATCTCAAAAGGTGAGAAGTTAGTAGTGGAATGCACTACTCGGTTATATGCAAACTCTATGTGTGGCAAACATTTTTCCCAATTATTTAGATTTTTTTGAATTATTGCACGCAAGAGGGTAGAAAGAGTCATATTCACCACTTCAGTTTGACCATCGGTTTGAGGATGTGCGACAGTTGAGAACAATAATTTAGTCCCCAATTTATTCCACAAAGTCCTCCAAAAGTGGCTAAGGAATTTCACATCCCTATCACTTACAATGGTTTTGGGCAGTCCATGTAATCTCACAATTTCTTTGAAAAACAAATCAGCTATATGAATAGCATCATTAGTTTTTGAACATGCAATGAAATGAGCCATTTTGCTAAATCGATCCACAACAACAAAAATGCTATCTTTCCCCGATTGGGATCGAGGCATTCCCAACACAAAATCCATAGAGATGTCGGTCCAAGGATGAGATGGAACAGGCAAGGGGGAATGCAATCCATTAGGTTGAACCTTGGACTTTTCATGCTTACAAGTGATACACTTGGCACAAATTGCAATAACATCTTTTCTCATGCTTGGCCAATAAAAATGTTCATGCAAAGTAGCTAATGTTTTGTCAACACCAAAATGCCCCATCAAACCACCCCCATGAGTTTCTTTTACAAGCAATTCTCGAGTTGAACAATTTGGAATGCACAATTTATCCCTTTTGAAAAGAAATCCATCATTTTTGTAGTACTCTTTAAATCCATGTTTTTCACAAGATGCCCTTGAGAAAAATCTTCATCAGTTTCATACATTCCCTTTAGTAACTCAAATCCAAGTAATCGAGAATGAAGAGAAGTGAGAAGTGCATACCTTCGGGAAAGAGCATCGACAACCACATTTTCCTTACCTTTTTTGTGCTTGATCACATAGGAGAAAGTCTCAATGAATTCCAGCCAAGATGCATGTCGCCGATTCAACTTACCTTGGGAATTCAAATACTTAAGGCTTTCATGGTCAGAATGAATAATGAACTCTTTAGGCCATAAGTAATGTTGCCATGTTTCCAGGGTTCGTTTCAAAGCATAAAGTTCTTTATCGTAAGTTGAATAATTTAATGCTGCCCCGTTCAATTTCTCACTAAAGTAAGAAATTGGATGTGACTCTTGAGTCAAAACAGCACCAAAACCAACTCCCGATGCATCACACTCAATTTCAAAGACTTTTGTGAAACCCGGTAGGCTTAAAAGGGGAGCATTGACCAATTTTTCTTTGAGTGTGTTAAAAGCCTTTTCCTGTTTTTCACCCCATTTAAAGACCACATTTTTCTTAACAAGTTCATTAAGAGGTGCAGCGATGGATGAGAAGTCCTTAACAAACCTCCTATAGAAGCTTGCCAATCCATGAAAACTCCTAACCTCGGTTGCATTCTTCGGTGTTGGCCACTCCTGAATTGCTTTGACCTTTTCTTCATCCACACGAATCCATTTCGCCCCTACAACAAAGCCAAGAAACACAACAGAATCCATGCAAAAGGAACATTTTTGAAGATTGGCATAAAGTTGGTTTTCTTTAAGGGTCTCACACACCAAACGCAAGTGTTCAACATGGTTATCTAGAGATTTACTATACACCAAGATATCATCAAAATAGACAACCACGAATTTTCCAATGAAAGAACGAAGAACATGGTTCATTAAGCTCATGAATGTACTTGGTGCATTAGTTAAACCAAATGGCATAACTAACCACTCATACAAACCGAACTTAGTTTTAAAAGCAGTTTTCCGCTCATCTCCTTCTTTCATTCGAATTTGGTGGTATCCACTTTTAAGGTCAATTTTTGAAAATAAAGAAGCCCCATGTAATTCATCAAGCATGTCATCAAGTCGAGGGATGGGATAGCGGTACTTAACTGTTATTTTGTTGATGGAGCGACAATCTACACACATCCTCCATGTGCCATCTTTCTTGGGTACTAGGATCACCGGAACTGCACAGGGACTCATGCTTTCCCTCACCAATCCTTTCTTCATTAGTTCTTCAACTTGACACTGGATCTCTCTAGTCTCTTCTGGATTATCTCTATATGCAGGCCTGTTGGGAATTGCGGCACCGGGTATGAAGTCGATCCTGTGCTCAATGCCTCTCAAAGGTGGTAGTCCATCGGGTGTTTCTTCAGGAAACAAATCACCAAATTCCTGTAGTAAAGACACAACACAAGAAGGCAACGAATGGTGAATTTTTTTAGTTGCAAGGTAAGCATCATTACTAATGAGTAAGAACACCTTCCCGCTCAATAAAGCACCTTTCACCTCACTTTTTCCAGAAAATAAACTCACCTTTCGCTCAACACTCTTGTTTTCATCTCTTTGATTTCCCTCATTTCCTTTTATGTCACTCGTCTCTCCTTTTTCACTCTTATTTTTTCCACTCTTTTCATTTTTTTCTCTCTTTTATTTTTTTCTCAACTCATCACTCTCTTTTTTATCACTCAAGTTTTTATTTTTCCCACTTTCTTTTTCACTCATTTCTTTTTTCTTTTTGTATTCTTTCTCTATCCTCACTTGATCTTCATATGCTTGTATGGGACTTAGAGGAGTCAAAACAATCTTCCTACCACTGAAATGAAAAGAGAAGCGGTTAGCATAGCCATCATAAATCACCCTCCTATCAAATTGCCACGGTCTCCCTAGTAACAAATGTCCAGCTTGCATCGGAGCAACATCACACAACACCTCATCATGATATTTTCCAATGGAAAAAGAAACAATGGCTTGTTTTGTGACCCTCACTTCCCCACTATCATTCAACCATTGCAATCTATAGGGTCTAGTATGCCTTAGAGTAGGCAAACTCAACTTTTCCACCAACAATGTACTCGCCACATTGGTACAACTTCCACTATCAATGATCATACTACATACCTTCTCCTTGATGTGGCATATCATATGAAAAATGTGTTCCCGTTGCTCCTCATCATGATCATCTTTGGGTTGAATGTTTAAAGCTCTTCTTGCCACCAATGCATCTCCATGTACGGGTTCTTCAACTTCTACATCAGAACCCTCCTCCAAAGATGGAATCTCATCATCGCTAGAGTGCTCACTAAGGATGTCTCCATTATCCAAAATAATCATGGCCCTTTTGTTTGGGCATTGAGATGTAATATGACCATGTCCTTGACACTTAAAACACTTTATATCACGAGATTTAGAAGGGAAATTTGTGTCCATTTTTCCTTTTGAATCAGTGGGGAAGAACTTATTTTTGGCCTCTTCTCTTTGTTTTGGAACAAATTTAGAATCCCTTGGTTTCGTTTCATTCCACTTAGAAATTGATTTTGGATCTTTCCGGTTATCCTTCCAAAAATTATGGGAACTTACTTGAATCCTCCGAGAATGTATTTGTTTTTCGACCTTCACTGCCTTATGTAGCAACTCCTCCATGTCAATGTAGGTCTGTAGTTCCACCATATCTCTAATTGCCGGATTCAAGCCATTGATGAACCTTGCCATGGTAGCTTCGCGATCCTCCTCCAAATTGGCTCGAATCATTGATATCTCCATTTCCTTGTAGTATTCCTCCACACACATGGAACCTTGCACAAGTTTTTGTAACTTCAAATGTAAGTCTCGATAGTAATGACTAGAAATGTACCTTTTGCGCATTACTATCTTCATTTCTTCCCAAGTTTGAATTGGCCTTTCTCCATTTCGTCGTCGACTTACTTGTAATTGGTCCCACCAAATACTTGCATAGTCATTGAACTCAAGGGCTGCCAATTTTACCTTCTTCTCCTCCGAGTAGTTGTGAAGTCCAAACACATGGTCAACCTTTCGCTCCCACTCCAAATAAAGTTCTGGGTCACTCTTCCCTTGAAAGGGTGGAAGTGTCACTTTGATGCTTCCCAAGTCATTGTCTCTCCAAGCAGCACGTTGCCCTCACCTAGGAATTGATTCTTCGAAATCGGAGTACTCATAATCACCTTCCTCAACTTCTTGCCTTCGCGGAGCCCTTGAAGTTGAAGAACCTTGAAAATCATCCAACCTAGCATTCAATCTTGTAAATTGGTCAGCAACAGCTTTCATGAATAATTTGATGTCGATCTCACTTCTTTCTCCCTCGCTTGCCATTTTTTTTAAAACCTCACACACTATTTCTCTCTATTTTTTTTCCTCTCAAAAGGTTCCTCACACTTTCTAGCACTACAACTTGGTTCCTACAAGTGTTCTTAAATAGAATCAAGAAGACAACAATTAAGAAGCAATCAATTCATGACAAACTTTAAAAATCAGAAATTTTAAAAGGGTTTGAATCAATGGAGTCCAAGAAATATGAGAGGTAAAGTGAGATGGGATAAAGGGAAATGGTTGAAGGTTTGATATGGATGAAGAAAAGAAGATGGTGGATAAGAAAAATAAATGCAATCAAATTTGTGACTTAAGGAGCAAACACAACATTTCAAATGAGCAGTTTTTTTTGTATTTTTTTTTTGATTTTTTTTTTGATTTTTTTTTGTATTTTTTTTTGCTGCTCAAAAATCAAGAAATTGGAAACAAGGACTGCGTTTTTTTTTTGTGCTCAAAGTACAATAGATGAAAATGTCACAATACTCTAATCTGATTGCAATGATATAAAAGGGTGAGAAAAATATGAGCTTCAAACTCGATTGGAAATCCGTTCTTGGAGGATTGCTGGATCTGTAGCACGAATTGATTCGGCTATATCTCCAAATATACTTGTTGGATTTTTCTGTTTCCAAATCGAGATGAAAGATGAGGTTCTGAACTATCAAAATGACATGCTATACGTCCAGAAATGCAAAGAAAAAAGGGGACGAAATGGCAGAAGAAAGTTCCGTCCAGAACTGGCTGATGGATGAAAATAGAAGAAGCGGATGAAAAAGTTGGGAGAAATAGAACAATGAAAGAACCTGGTTTCTGTTGCCGAGCTCTGATACCAAATTATATGATACCGTATGGAGGTGTGGTGCTCGTTGGTGAAAGTGTGAAAACGCAAGTGATGAAAGTGGGAGAAATGCAAATAAAATGAAGTGCGGAAGAACTAAAAGGGGAAGGGGGGGTGATCAATTAGGACCCCAAGGAGACTTGCCCCTTAAAACCCTAATTATAAAAAGCGCCACAAAGGTTGATCACTCCTTTGATAAGCCTTACTTGCATTCATCCAAGAACACAAGAAACACAAGCATAATAATGCTAGAAAATACTCAAATTCGTGATTAACCTTCAAGGGGTACAAGGGGGTGGCTATTTATAGCCAAATGAGAGGGATACAAGTCAAAATACCTATCTCACAAAAGTCTAAAGGCTAAAAACGATTTTTGACTTTCTTTACACATTCCCATGGCTTTAGGGGACAAGATATCCACCAAGAAGACTTTTTAGCACCACCCCCAAAGACTTTGAAGATTCCCACCATGACTTTGTAGATAAGGGCCCCACCACTTTTGAATTTGAAGATGCAAGTGGCTTTAAATTCGTGGGATCAAATGGGTGGGCCATTTAGGTTCACTTTTGGGCTTTAATAAGTGTAATTAAAGGCCCATTTGATCCTCCCATGCATGCATGTTGGGCCTGCCCTTGTAATTTCAAAATGAGGCCATGTAAGGCCTCTTTCATCCTCCTCATCCTTCCTCTTGTCAGTGGGCCTCCAATACCATGCAATGGGTCTTGTGCATTTATGCTCCATCCACCATTCATGTCAGGATCACTCTTGACTCCTTGCTGCATATGCACACCTTGATTCTCATCAATGGGGTTCTTGGGTTTTTAAGGTTTTTAGGGGATTTTATGGTTTTTAGGGGTTTTTCAGGGGTTTTAGGGTTTTTTATGTTTTTATGGACTTTGAGGGGTTGTGTAGGATTTTTATGGATTTACGGTTTTTAGGGGTTTTAGGGATTTTTAGGTTCTTTTGGGGGTTTTAGGGGTTCTTAGGGTTTTTCGGGTCTTCTTTGGTTTTTATGGTTTTTTTACCTTTTAGGGTTTCTAAAGTTTATTTATATTTTTTTAACATTTTTAGGGGATTTAGGTGTTTGTAAAGTTTTTAATGGGGTTTTATGGTTTCAATGGGATTTTAGGATTTTGTAATGCTTTTAGGGGTTTTGTGGTTTTCATAGGTTTTTAGGATTTTTTACATTTTAATTGTTTTTATGGAGTTTTTAGATTTCTATGGTTTTTAGGGTTTTAGGCATTTTGAGGGGTTTTAGGGTTTTCAGGGTTCTTATGGTTTTTAGTAGTTTTCAGGGTTTTTAGTGTTTTTCAGGGTTTTTAGGGTTTTAGGAATTTTGAGGGGTTTTCAGGGTTTTCAGGGTTTTTTTGAATTTTTAGTTTTTTTAAGTTTTTTTATAGTTTTTAAAATTTTTACAGGTTTTAAGGGTTTTTAGAGTTTTTAGTGGTTTTATGGTTTTTATGCAGTTTTTGGGTTTTTTAAGGTTTTAGGGAGTTTTATGGATTTCTGGCGTATTTTAGGGTTTTAAGGGTTTTTAAATTATCATGGATTTTTGGGTTTTTAAGATTTTTAGGGTTTTTAGTGTTTTTTAGTTTTTTAGGGATTTTGAGGGTTTTATGGGTTTGCATAGGTTTTTATGATTTTTTAGGTTTTTAGGGACGTTTTGGGTTTTGAAGGTTTTTTTGAGTTTTTTTAGGGGTTTTAAGGTTTTTAGAGGGTTTTAATGTTTGGGGTTTTAATTTTTTTTAGATTTTTTAGTAGTTTTGGGGTTTTTATGGTTTTGTTAGGGTTTTTAGGGGTTTTTATGGTTTTTAAGGTTTAGAGGGGTTTTATGTTTTCCTAGATTTTTAGTGTTTTTCAGGGTTTTTATTGTCGCTTGTGTTTTTAGGGGATTTCTGAGTTTTAAAGGTTTTTTAGTTCTTTTAAAGGTATTTGGGGGTTTTAAAGGTTTTTAGTGGTTTTTAGGGTTTTATGAGTTTTTAGGGGATTTTATGGTTTTTTGTAGGTTTTCAAGGTTTTATGGTTTTTTACGTTTTCATGGATTTTTAGGGGTTTTTAGGTTTTTTTGGATTTTAGTGCTTTTTAAGATTTATTGGTATTTTGACCGTGTTTAGGGTTTTAGGGGTTTAGAGTTTTTAGGGGTTTTAGGGGTTTTTAGGGTCTTTTGGGGTTTTTAGGATTTTTTTTGAGTTTTTTAGAGTTTTAAGGTTTTTAGTGTTTTTATCATTTTTAGCGGTTATAAGGGTTTTAGTGTTTTTAGTGGGTTTTATGGGTTTTTAGTATTTTTCTAATATTTTAGGGGTTTTTATGGATTTCTTGGGCTTTTTTAGGTTTTTAGGGATTTTTAAGTTTTTATGGATTTTTAAGGGTTTTTTAGGTTTTCTATGGTTTTTTGGGTTTTTAGGGGTTTAAGGTATTTTGAGGATTTTTAGAGGTTTTTTAAAATCTTTTAATGGTTTTTAGGGATTTTAGTGTTTTTTTTGGGTTTTTAGGGTTTTTTTGAGTTTTTTAGGGTTTTTGAGGTTTTATAACATTTTTAGGGGTTTTAACGGTTTTTGTAGTTTTTAGTGTTTTTAGGGTTTTTATGGGTTTTTAGGCTTTTTTAAAGTTTTTAGGGGTTTTTATTGTTTTAAGGGGGTTTTAAGGGTTTTCCAAGGTTTTTAGGGTTTTTGTGGATTTTATGGTTTTTGTGTTTTTTAGGGATTTTGGGGATTTTGGGGTTTTTCGGGGTTTTAGCAATTTTTGAGGTTTTTAGTGTGTCATACGGTTTTTAGGGGTTTTTTAGTTTTTTTAGATTTTTAAGGTTTTTAGAGTTTTTAAACATTTTTAGGGGTTTAAAGGTTTTTTAGAGTTTTTAGTGGGTTTTAGGGTTTTTATACATTTTTAGGGTTTTTAGAGTTTTTAGGGGTTTTTTTATGTTTTTTAGGGTTTTTTTCAGGGGGTTTGTTTTCATGGGGTTTTTAGGATTTTTATGATTTTTACAGTTTTAGGGTTCTTGGGGATTTTTATTTTTTTTGGGGGGGGGGGGGTTCGGGGTTTTTTAGGGTTTCAGTGGTTATTAGGATTTTTAGGGTTTTTTGTGGTGTTCGTATTTTTTTAGTTTTTAGGGTTTTTAAGGTTTTTTAGAGTTTTTTTAACATTTTTAGGGGTTTTAATAGTTTTTAAAGTTTTTAGTGGGTTTTTAGGGTTTTTATGAGTGTTTTGGTTTTTAAGGTTTTTAGGGGGTGTTTTGGTTTTTAGGGGGTTTTAAGGGTTTTTACATTTTCATGGATTTTTATGGGTTTTTTAGGATTTTAATGGTTTTTTGGGTTTTTAGGGATGTTGAGGGTTTTTGGGCTTTTTCGATGGTTTTTATGTGTTTTCATGTTTTTTAGTGTCTGTTTGGGATATTAGAGTTTTTCTTTGAGTTTTTTAGAGTTTTTAGAGTTTTTAACATTTTAGGGGTCTTAAGGGTTCTTAGAGTTTTTAGTAGTTTTTAGGGGTTTTATGGGTTTTATGGTTTTAGGGGTTTTCTAGGGCTTATAGGGTTTTTAAAATTTTCATTGATTTTTAGGGGTTTTATTTAGATTTTTTTGGTTTTTAGAGTTTTTTATGGTGTTTCATAATTTTGAGGGTTTTTAGGCTTATCAGGGGTTTTAGGGTCTTTTGGGTTTTTTAAGGTCTTTTGGGATATTGGATTTTTTGGGTTTTTTTAGTTTTTATGGTTTTTGGATTTTTTTAAGGCTTTTTGGGCTTTAAAGGGTTTTTTGAGTTTTTAGGGTTTTTATGAGGTTTTAGGGTTTTTTAGGATTTTTAGGGATTTTAGGGTTTTTAGGGTTTTTTAGGGATTTTAGGGTTTTTTCAAGGGCTTTACGGGTTTTTATGGGTTTTTAGGCGTTTTACGATCTCTTGGGTTTCCAGGGATTTTTTGAGTTTTTTATAGTTTATAAGGTTTATAGAGTTTTCTAACATTTGTAAGGGATTTAAGGGTTTTTAGAGTTGTAGTGTTTTTATGCATTTATAGGGGTTTAAGGTTTTTCGGGATTTTTATTATTTTCAGGGTTTTTCAGGGTTTTTTAAGTTTTTTACATTTTTATTGATTTTTCAAGGTTTTTATGATTTCTTTTTGGTTTTTATGGGTTTTAGGGTTTTTAGGGATTTTGAGAGTTTTTAGGGTTTTTCAGACATTTTAAAGGCTTTTAGGGTTTTTTAGGGGTTTAGGGTATTTCGGGGTTTAAGGGTTTTGTTTAGTTGTTTTTATGGTTTTTAAGGTTTTCTATAGTTTTTTAACTTTTTAGGGATTTTAAGGGTTTTTATCAGTTTTATGGATTTTTAAGGTTTTTATGGTTTTAAGGGGTTTTTTTTTGGGTTTTTAGGGATTTTCGGGATTTTCGGGGCTTTTA
Organism: Viscum album; assembly: GCA_963277665.1. Taxonomy (NCBI): domain Eukaryota; kingdom Viridiplantae; phylum Streptophyta; class Magnoliopsida; order Santalales; family Viscaceae; genus Viscum; species Viscum album. Next base: position 1,771,735,127 of record OY728156.1, on the reverse strand, counting down.
TGGGTTTTTCGGGGTTTTTATGGTTTTTAGGGCAAGGAAGGCTCAGGTCCAGGATATTCCTGGCACCCCCCAAAATTTATTAAAAGAAAAGACACAGACACTGCAGACAAGGGAGGTTTTTATGGTTTTTAGGGGGTTTCAAGGTTTTTATGGTCTTTTTGTGATTTTAGGGTTTTTTGATTTTTTAAGATTTTAAAGGATTTTTATAGTTTTTAATGTGTTTATGGGTTTTAATGGTTTTTAGAGTTTTTAGTTGGTTTTTAGAGTTTTTATGTGGTTTTTGTGTTTTTTAAGGTTTTTAGGGTATTTATTGTTTTGAGGGTTTTTAGGGTTTTTAGGGTTATTTATATTTTAATGGATTTTAAGGGTTTTTAATTCTTTTATGATTTTTAGGGTGTTCTGGGGGTTTTTTTGTATTTTGATGGTTTTAGGGTTTTAGAGGTTTTCAGGGTTTTTAGGATCTTTTGGGGGTTTTATGAGTTTTTTAGGGTTTTCTATATTTTTTAAGGTTTTTAGGGGTTTACGGGTTTTTAGAGTTTTTACTAGTTTTTAGGGTCTTTATGAGTTTTTAGGGTTTTTTAAGGTTTTTATGGTTTTAAGGGGGTTTTCAGGGTTTTAGGGTTTTTTACGTTTTCATGGATTTTTAGGGATTTTTTAGATTTTTATGTTTTCAATGATTTTTATGGATTTTGAGGGTTTTAAGGATTTTTTACGGCTTTTAGGGGTTCTCAAGTTTTTTAGGGACATTTTGGGTTTTTACGGTTTTTTGGAGGTTTTAGGGTTTTAAATAATTTTAGATTTTTTGAACATTTTTAGGTGTTTTAAAAAAAATTATACATTTTTGTGATTTTTATGGTATTTTATGGTTTTTTAAGGTCTTAGGAGTTTTATGGTTTTCAGGTGTTTTTCATGGATTTATGATTTTTTATGTTTTCATGGATTTTTAGCGGTTTTTAGGATATTCATGGTTTTTTGGGTTTTTTGGGATTTTGAAGGGTTTTAGGGGGTTTCATGGGGTTTTAGAGGTTTTTGGGTCTTTTTGGGTTTTAGAATATTTTTTGATTCTTTTTTACGATTTTTATGGTTTTTTAGATATTTTCACATTTCTATATGTTTTAAGGTTTTTTAGAGTTTTAGTGTTTTATGAGGTTTTCAGTGGTGTTTTTTGTGTTTAGGGGGGTTTTAGGGTTTTTTACATTTTCATGGATTTTTATGGGTTTTTTTACAATTTTTATGGTTTTTAGTTATTTTTCGTTTTTCAGGGATTTTGAGGGGTGCTTATGGTTTTTAGGGGGTTTTCAGGGTTTTTAGGGTTTTTTTACTTTTCAATGGACATTTAAGGTTTTTTTTGGTTTTTTATTGTTTTTATGGTTTTTATGGTTTTTTTTGGTTTTTAGGGAATTTGAGGGTTTTAAAGAGTTTTTAGCAGTTTTCAAGGTTTTTAGAGCCAATTTTTGTTTTTAGGTTATTTTTGAGTTTTTTAGGGTTTCAAAGGTTTTTAGGAGTTTTTTTAATATTTTTAGGGGTTTTAAGGATTTTTAGAAATTTTGCTGTTCTTTTATAGGGTTTATGGGTTTTTAGAGTTTTTAAGGTTTTTAGGGTTTTTTTGGTTTTTAGGGGGTTTTCAGGGTTTTTTAAGTTTTCATGCATTCTTAGGGGTCTTTTAGGATTTTTATTGTTTTTAGGGTTTTTTAGGGTTTTTAGGGGCTTTTGGGTTTTTAAGGTCTTTTTGGGTTTTTAGGGTTTTTTAAAGTTTTCATGGATTTTTTGGGGTTTCTTAGGATTATTATGGGTTAGGGTTTTTAGGGATTTTGAGGATTTTAGGCCTTTTCAGTTGTTTTTAAGGGTTTTTAGTTGTTTTGAAGGGTTTTGTGGTCTTTTTGGGTTTTTAGCGTCTTTTGGGGTTTGGGGTTTTTTAGTTTTTAGGGGGGTTTTTTGGGTTTTTTTGATTTTTTAACGTTTTTAGGGGTTTTGAGGGATTTTAAAGTTTTAGTGGGGTTTAGGATTTTTATGTGTTTTTGAGCAGTTCTAGGGTTTTTATGTTTTTAACGGATTTTTAGGGTTTTTAGTTTTTAGGGATTTTGAGCTGTTTTATTGTTTTTCAAAGAGTTTTAGGGTTTTCATGGATTTAGGTTGTTTTTTTTGGGTTTTTTTGAGTTTTTTTAGGGTTTTTAGGTTTTTAGGGTTTTTAACATTTTTTGGGGTTTAAAGGGTTTTTAAAATTTTGAGGGGTTTTGGGTTTTTATGGGTTTTATGGTTTTTAGAGTTTTTAATGTTTTTCAGGATTTTAAGGGGTTTTAGAGTTTTTAGTGTTTTTTTAGAGTTTTTAGGTTTTTTACATTTTCATTGATTTTTAAAGCTTTTTTAGGTTTTTTATCGTTTTTAGGGGTTTTTCGGGTTTTTAGGGGTTTTTAGGGTTTTTAGGGGTTTTAAGGGGATTTAGGGTTTTAAGGGGTTTTAAGTGTTTTTACGGCTTTTTTGGATTTTTAAGGTTTTTTAGAGGTTTTAGGGTTTTTAAGGTGTTTTCATGTTTATAACATTTTTAGGGGTTTAAATGATTTTCATAGTTTTTAGTGGTTTTATGGGGTTTTATGGGTTTTAAGGTTTTTATGGTATCCATGAGTTTTTTTGGGTTTTTTAGGGTTTTTAGGGGTTTTTACGCTTTAATTGATTTTTAGGGTTAGTATTTTTATGGTTTTAAGTGTTTTTAGGGTTGTAGGGATTTTGAGGGTTTTTAGTGTTTTTTAGGGTTTTAGGGTCTTTTTGGTTTTAAGGGATTTTTTGAGCGTTTTAGGGCTTTTAAGGACTTTTTAGGTTTTTGAACATTTTTTGTGGTTTAAAGGTTTTTTAGAGTTTTTTGTTATTTTAAGGGGTTTTATGTGTTTTTTAGGTTTTTTGAGGGTTTTATGGTTTCCAGGGGTTTTTAGGGTCTCTAGGGTTTTTTATGATTTTTATGGTTTTTAGGGTTTTCCAGTGTTTTTGAGATTTTGGGGGTTTTAGGGGATTTCAAGGTTTTTTAGGGGTTTTATAGTCTTTTGGGTTTTATGGTTTTTCATTAGTTTTTAGGGGATTAAAGGTTTTTTAGAGTTTCTTAACATTTTATGGTTTTCAAGGTTTCTATCATTTTTTATGTTTTCATGGATTTTATGGGTCTTTAGGATTTTTTTAGGTTATGGGGTTTTTGGGATTTTGAGGGGTTTTATGGGCTTTCAGCTGTTTTTAGGGTATTTTTTTGTTTTTAGTGTTTTTTTTTTATTTTTTTAGGGGTTTTAAGGTTTTTTATAGCTTTTAACGTTTTTATGGGTTTAAGCGTTTTTTGAGTTTTTTTGTAGTTTTTTTTGGTTTTTTTGGGTTTTTTGGGGTTTTTAATGTTTTTAGGGTTTTTATTGCTGTCAAGAGTTTTTGGGGTTTTTAGGGTGTTTTACGTTTTCATAGATTTTTTGGTTTTAGGGTTTTTCAGTATTATGAGGGTTCTTAGGGTTTTTAGGGGTTTTTAGGTGTTTTAGGGTTTTTATGGTTTTTAGGTGTTTTGGGGTCTTTTTGGGTTTTAGGGGTTTGTTTGAGTTTTTTAGAGCTTTAAATGTTTTTTTTTATTTTTCTATGTTTCTATGGGTTTTAAGGGTTTTTAGATTTTTTAGTGGTTTTTAGGGTTTTTATGAGTTTTTTCTAGTTTTTAAGGTTTTAGGGGTATGATTTTAATTCTTTTTTCAGGGTTTTTAGGGTTTTTTACCTTTTCATGGATTTTTAGGGGGGGTTTAGGATTTTTACGTTTTTAGGGATTTTTTGTCTTTTTCGAGATTCTAAGGGTTTTTAGGGTTTTTTAATAGTTTTTAGGGTTTTTATGGGTTTTCAAGGTTTTATGGCCTTTTGGGGTTTTAGTGTTTTAGAGTTTTTTAACATTTTTATGGGTTTTAAGGGTTTTTAGATATTTATTTTTTTTAGGGTTTTTATGGGTTTTTAGGGTTTTTAAGGTTTTTAGGGGTTTAAAGGTTTTAAAAGGTTTTTCAGGGTTTTATGGTTTTTACATTTTCAGGGATTTTTAGGATTTTTTTAGATTTTTTTGGTTTTTAGGGATTTTGAGGGTTTTCATTGTTTTTCAGGGGTTCTGGGGGTTTTAGGGGTTTTCAGGGATTTTAGGCAAGGAAGGCTCGAGGGCTAGGCTATTCCTGACTCCCCCCAAATGACCCACACCCAAAACCCCTTACAACCCTAGCCCGAAGACCCCAAAAAGAGAAAAGAAAACAAAAAACAAAAAAAGTCACACCAAAAGAGTCCAAAAAGAAAGGTTCACAAAGAGGAAAATCAGTCAATGTCGGCACCAAAATCACCCATCTCCGCACCCCGAAAACCGATGCCCACACCAAACCCATCACCCACATCAGCAAAGCTATAATCTGACTCAGTACTCGTGTCCATAGAATCCCATTCTGACTCATAATCCTCCTGCATGCCAAGCCTGGATAGCAGCTTCATCCTGGCCTTCTCTTGCTCAACAGAGTTAGAAGACCTCTCTTGTTTATTAACTTTAAGACTTAGTCTGACCACCATTGATGAAGCCCAGGTTGCCATAGGTTGTGGGAGGGCAGAATAATCCTTCCGCCGTCTTCGCCTCGCGGGAGCAGAGGTGGATCCAGCTTCAAAACCTGATATCTCACTAGTGACTCCATCACTGACAGCAGATGGGGCCTTCCCTTTCTTACATTCTGAACTAGGAGTTTCGGCACCACTTTTGCTTCTTTCCTCCTTAGACCTGACCATAGCAGTGTTTATCCAGTGATCAGCCTCAGCAAACCTCTCCCCAAGCCTCTTAGTTTCACCCTCAAGCGGGTACCTTTCCCGTTCAACCAGCACCATCTCATGCAACTGCACACAGTGATCTTCAGCAGAGTGAATGCCATTGAGCACCATGGTCCTCAGCAGATTCGGGGACGGATCACCAGCCTCCCCAACAGTCCCCGGCAGGGGGGAAGATTCGGGTTCAGAACAGGAGCACTGGGAAGATCCTCAGCACCGCCAGTGCTGTCTGTGAGAGGAGATGATCCAGATTCCAACCCGGGAAGCACGAGGGGGGCATCACACCAATCAGTATAATGTAACACATCCACAACTACGGGATCAGCCAGGGCTGCAACCTGGAAACTAAGGCGAACAGGCGCATCATTCCTAACCGGTGAAGAGGTTCCATCAGAACTCCCGTTATCCTTCATGCCATCTAAGTCTTCTCGTCCTAGAATCAGCGCGCAAGGGGCCTCCATCTGATCAATCCCTTGCTAGATGCCCATCATAGCAGCCTTCCCTAAATCTGAATGCCTCCTTGAGAAGTCACCACCACCATGAACACCTTCAGCACAAACCCAATTATCCCCATCAGCCAGAAGCACTGCCTCCTCAACAGCATCTCCCGAATCACAAACACCTCAAGCCAGACTTATTTTGAAGCCACCTGAGTCCAACAGAGCAACCTCCAGATCAATTCCAGCAATCAAAATAGACGAGCAGGGAATTTTAGGGGTTTTAGTGGTTTTTCACAGTTTTTAGGATTTTTTATGTCTTCATGTATTTTTATGGGTTTTTTAGGATTTTTCTAGTTTTTTGGTGTTTTTATGGTTTTTTGGGATTTTTAGGGGTTTTAAGTGTTTTTAGGGGTTTAAGGTTTTTTAGGGTTTTTTGGGTATTTTTGGGTTTTAGGGTTTTTTTAGTTCTTTAGGTTTTTAAGGTTTTTGAGAGATTTTTGTTGTTTTTAGGGTTTTAAGGATTTTTAGAGTTTTTTGTGAATTTTTAGGGGTTTTATGGATTTTTAGGGTATTTAAGGTTTTTAAGGGTTTTAATGGTATTCAAGTTTTTTATGGTTTTTTAAGTTTTCATGGATTTTTAGGGGGTTTTAAGTTTTTTATGGTTTTTAGTATTTTTTAGATTTGTGGGATTTTGATGAATTTTTTATTTTCCTAGGTTTTTAGTGTTTTTCATGTTTTTTAGGTCTTTTTGTGTTCTAGGGTTTTCTTTGAGTTTTTTAATGTTTATATGGGTTTTAAGTATTTTTAGAATTTTCAGTGGGTTTTTAGGGTTTTTAAGGGTTTTTAGGATTTTTTAAAGGGTTTTAGGGATTTTTATGGTTTCAAGGTTTTTTCAGGGTTGTTATGGTTTTTTACGTTTTAATGGATATTTAGGGATTTTTTAGGATTTTTGTGGTTTTTAGATATTTTAGGGTTTTTAGAGATTTTGAGGGTTTTTAGGAGTTTTAGGGTTTAAAGGGTTTTTAGGGTTTTTATTTTATATTTTAGTCTTTATGGTTTTTTGAATATTTTAGTCTTTTTAGGGTTTTATAGTGTTTTTTAACATTTTAGGGGATTTAGGGGTTTTATGGGTTTTTAGAGGTTTAGTGTTTTTTTATAATTTTTATGGGTTTTTAGGATTTTTGATGTTTTTTAGGGTGTTTCATGGTTTTCAGTGGGTTCTCAAGGTTTTAGTGTTTCTTAAATTTTCATGGATTGGGGGGGGGTCGGTTGTATTTTTTTGGTTTTTAGGGATTTCAAGGTTTTTTAAGGATTTTTCAGGGGTATTTAAAGTTTTTAGGGTTTTTTAGGGTTTTAGGGTCTTTTTCGGTTTTTAGGGTTTTTCTGAATTTTTTTAGGATTTTGAATTTTTTTAGAGTTTTTAATGTTTTTAGGGGTTTAAAGGGTTTTTGGAGTTTTTACTAGATTTTTAGGGTTTTTATGTTTTTTTTGGATTTTTAAGTTTTTTGAGGGTTTTTAGTGTTTTTTACATTTTCATTGATTTTTAGGGGGTTTTTAGGATTTTAAATGGTTTTTTTGGGTTTTTTAGTGTTTTTAGGGAAAATGAGATCAATTTCATCCTTTGTCACCCCACATTTTTGAGAGTGTGGTCCTAGTATACCTTGAGGAAATCAATATAATATGGGAGAATTATCCAAGGTACCCTTCTTGATTTGTTTTTGAGGGCCTCCACCGCCAAGATCGATTCGGATTCATTTATAAGGTGCTTCCACCCAAATTGATTAGGTATTTAAGGTTTTGTAGAGTTTTAACATTTTATGGATTTAAGGGTTTTTTTAGATTTAAGTGGTGTTTAGGGTTTTACTATTTTTGTATGTTTTTATGGGGTTTTATGGTTTTCAAGGTTTTTTAGGGTTTTTTTGTGTTTTTATGTCTTCATCGATTTTTAGGGATTTTTTAGGATCTTTATGGTTTTTAGGGTTATTCGGGGTTTTAGGGGCTTTGCGGGGTTTTAGGGGTTTTCAGGGGTATTTTGGGTTTTTAGGGGTTTTCCGTGTTTTTAGGGGTTTTCAGGGGTATTTATGGTTTTCAAGGTGTTTCTACATTTTTTTGATTTTTCATGGATTTTTAGGGGGTTTTCAGGATTTTTATGGTTTTTAGTATTTTGAGAGTTTTTATTGATTCTAAGGATTTTATGGGGTTTTAGGTGTTTCAGGGTTTGTTAAGGTTTTTAGGGATTTTTATTGGTTTGAGGGGTTCTTCATAGTTTTTTTTTGTTTTTTACATTGTCATGGATTTTTAGTTGGTTTTTAGGATTTTTATGGTTTTGGGGGTTCTTATAGACATTTTGGGTTTTCTTTGTTTTTTTGAGTTTTTTTGTGTTTTTTAGGGTTTTTATGGTTTTTTTACGGTTTTACGGGGGTTTATGGTTTTAAGGGGTTTTATAGGGTTTTTTATGTTGTCACAGATTTTTAAGACTTTTTTAATCTTTTTATGGGTTTAGGGGTTTTGAGGGTTTTCAGGGTGTTCCCGATGTTTTATGGTTTTTTGGGTTTTTTCGGGTTTATATGGTCTTTTGGGGTTTTGAGGGCTTTTTATAGTTTTTTCTGGTTTTTAAGGTTTTTAGAGTTTTTAACATTTTTAGGGGTTTTATACTTTTTAGTGGTTTTTAGGGTTTTTATGGGTTTTTAAGGTTTTTAGGGTTTTTTCATGGTTTTTAGGGCATTTTACTTTTTCCTGAATATGTATCTCTTTTTTAGGATTTTTAGGTTTTTTAGAGATTTTGAGGGTTTTTAGGGGTTTTCAGGGTTTTAGGATCTTTTGGGGTTTTAGGGGTTTTTTGTTTTTTAGGGTTTAAATGGTTTTTAGAGGTTTTACATATTTTTAGGGGGTTTAATGGTTTTTTTTTATTTTTTTAGTTGTTTTTTGAAGTTTTTATAGGTTTTTTTGTGTTTTATAAAGTTTTTAGGGGTTTTTATGGTTTTCATGGGTTTTTAGGGTTTCTTACATTTTCATGGATTTTTAAGGGGAATTTGAGGATTTTAATGGTTTTTATTGTTTATAGGGATTTAGTGATTATGAGGGTTTTTACGGGTTATCAAGGATTTTTAGTTTCTTTTTTGGGTTTTAGGTTTTTTTAGTTTTTAGGGGGTTTAAGGTTTTTATGACTTTTTAACGTTTTTATGGGTTTAAAGGGTCTTTAGATTTTTTTAGTGGTTCTTATGGTTTTTTTGGAGTTCTTTAAGGTTTTTATGAGGTTTTATGGTTTTCAGGGGTTTTTAGATTTTTTTATGTTTTCATGGATTTTAATGGTTTTGTAGGATTTTTATGGTTTTTAAGGGTATTTAGGTTTATTAGGGTTTTTTAGAGTTTTTGGGGGTTTTCAGGGGTTTTTAGGTGTTTTTAGTGTCCTTTTGGGATTTTTGGGTTTATTTTATTTTTTCTGGTTCTTAAGGTTTTATATATTTTTTAACGTTTTTAGGGGTTTAAAGGAGTTTTAGTGGTTTTTAGTGTTTTTATGGTTTTTAGAGGTTTTTCCAGGTTTTTAGGGATTTTGACATTTCCATGGATTTTTATGGGTTTTTTAGGATTTTTGTTTTTTATGGTTTTAAGGATTTTGAGGGTTTTTAGGGTTTTTAGGGGTTTTAGGATTTTTTAGGGTTTATAGGATTTTTTACATTTTCTTTGAATTTAGGGATTTTCTTTTAGGATTTTTATGGTTTCTAGGGTGTTTTAGGGTTTTAAGGATTTTTCTGAGGTTTTAGGGATTTTCAGGGGTTTTATGATTTTTATGGTGTTTCGAGGTTTTTAGGGTCTTTTTAGGTTTTTAAGGTTTTTTTTAGTTTTTAGGGGTTTTAAGTTTTTTTAGAGTTATTTAACAATTTTTTGGTTTTAACGGTTTTTAGAGTTTCAGTGGTTTTTATGGGTTTGTGGGAGTAAGGTTTTTAGGGGGTTTTATATATTTTAGGGGTTCTTTGGTATTTTTATGGTTTTTTACATTTTCATGGATTTTAGGGGGGATTTAGGATATTTATGGTTTTTATGGTTTTTTAGGGTTTTTATGGGTTTTAGGGTTTTTAGGGTTCTTCAAGGGTTTTAGTGTTTTTAGGGGTTTTCAGGGTTTTTAGGATCTTTATGGGGTTTTATGTTTTTTTCGAGTTTTTTATGTTTTTAAGTGTTTTTCAAGTTCTTTAACATTTTAGGGGTTTAAATCGTTTTTAAAGCTATTATTGGTTTTGGGGGTTTTTAGGATTTTTTGGGTTTTGAATTTTTTTTATGGGGTTTTCTAGTTTTCAAGGTTTTAAGTATTTTTTACGTTTTCATGGATTTTTTGGGTTTATTAGGATTTTTATGGTTTTTATGGTTTTTTGTGATTTTGAGGGGTTTTTGGGGTTTTTGGGGTTTTTAGGTGTTTTAAGAGTTTTTAGGGTCTTTTGGTTTTTGGGGTTTTTTGTGTTTTATAGGATTTTTATGGCATTTATGTTTTTTTTAACGTTTTTCGGATTTGTAGGGTTTTTAGGGGTTTCAGAGGTTTTTAGGGCTTTTAGGCGTTTTAAGGGTTTTTAATGTCTTTTTGGGTTTTTAGGATTTTAAAGGTTTTTTAGAGTTATATAACGTTATTATGGGTTTAAACGACGTTTAGAATTTCTAGTTGGTTTTTATGGTGTTATGGGTTTTAGGGTTTTTTTAAGGTTTTTAGGGGTTTTTATTATTTTCATGGGTTTTTCATGTTTTTAGGGTTTTTTACAATTACATTGATTTTTAGGGGGTTTTTAAGATTTTTTGGGTTTTTAGGGATTTTTATGGGTTTTAGGGTTTTCAGGGGTTTTTAGTGGTTTTTAGTATTTTAGGGCCTTTTGTGTTTTTAGGGTTTTTTTTATTTTTTTAGGGTTTTTATTGTTTTTTAAAGTTTTTTAATGTTTTTAGGTGTTGAAGGGTTTTTAGAGTTTTTAATGGTTTTTGTGGTTTTTTATGGGGTTTTAAGGTTTTTTGGGACTTTATGGTTTTTAAGTGTTTTCTTAGGCACTTTAGCTTTTTTTGCATTATGATGGATTTTTAACGGTTTTCAAGATTTTTACAGTTTTTAAGGTTTTTTAGGGATTTTAGGGATTTTAGGGATTTTGAGGGTTTTTAGGATTTTCAAGTTTTTTAGGGCATTTTATGTTTTTTAAGGGGGTTTTCCTTTTTCAATGTTTTATAGGTTTTTTAAAGTTTTTTAACATTTTTAGGGGTTTTAAGGGTTTTTAGAGTTTTTAGTGTTCTTTAGGGTTTTTAACGGTTTTGAAGTATATTAAGGTTTTGATACGTGATGCAAGACCCGCTAGGAAGTGTCCTAGGAACATTGTATAATGTTCACGTGTTGAGCACCCCGAATTGCCACAAGAAAACAAGTAAATGTGGTGGGTGGATAGTGAAAATGAGAAGCAAGGGAGAAATGGTCATGGTAGAACCCAAAGAGAACTTGTCTCTAAGAACTCCAGCCACAAGACGCCACAAAGGATGACTGATCCTTTGATAAGTCAAGAATTAAGCAAGAACACAAAGGTTGCACGAAAAACTCACCATAATAACAATACCTTCAGTCATGATCTCTCAAGAGTAAAAGGTGGTGGCTATTATAGCCAAAGAGAGAAAGAAATTCGAATCACACCACGGGGTGGCTTTTACATTAGTCTAACACCTCATTTCCACAAGTCAAAAAGCCTAAATGATGACTTTGACAACTTTGTCACTTGCCCATGACTTTAGGAGACAAGTAGCACACCCTTTTGGAAAATTAAAGACAAGTATCCCACCACCTTTTGACTTTGAAGATTCCATGGGGGGTGGGATTGAAAATTTATAGAACCACTTGGGTTGGATTTTTAAAAGCATGTTTGGGCCTTAATTGATGTAATTATAGGCCTAGATGCTTCCCCTTAGCAAGGGTGTTGGACCTCCTCTTGGAATTCCATGATTAATCCATTTAAGGCCTCCTTCATTCTCTTGGTCCACTCTCTTGTCATTGGGCCTCCAATTCCACGCAATGGGTCTTGTCCACTTGTGTGCATTCTGACTTCCTAATCAAGTCTGCCTCCAACCCCGCGATGCCCATGTTTGCCATGATCCTCATCATCTCCTCCCTCCTCAAAAGGATTCATCCTCGAATATGAAAATTCAAAGGGAGAAAGATCGGCAACATTAAAGGTAGCACTAACATTCTCATACATGCCGGGTAACTCAATCTTGTAGGCATTATCATTGATCTTCTCTAAGATGTGGAAAGGACCATCTCCTCGTGGATGAAGTTTTGATTTTCATTGCTCCGGGAACCTCTCCTTCCTCAAGTGTACCCACACCCAATCTCCTGGTTGAAACACCATTTTCTGCCGACCTTTGTTGGTGTTCTTGGCTACTTGTTCATTCTTCCGCTCAATGTTGGCCTTTACCTTTTCATGGAACTCTTGCACAAACTTTGCCTTCTTTTCATATTCAATATTATAAAATTGATTAGTAGGCAAAGGTAAAATATCAAGTGGATTTAATGGGTTAAAACCATACACAACTTCTAAGGATGGCACGCAACAATGTGGAAAGTGTTCTATTGACCACCTCAGTTTGACCATCTGTTTGTGGGTGTGCAGTGGTGGAGAACAGAAGTTTGGTTCCAAGTTTGTTCCACAATGTCTTCTAGAAGTGACTAAGAAATTTGACATCCCTATCACTCACAATGCTCTTGGGTAAGCCATGCAACCTAACAATTTCCCAGAAAAACAAATCAGCGATATGAGTTTCATAATTTGTTTTAGAACAAGCAATAAAATGAGCCATGTTACTAAACCTGTCCACCACCACAAAGAAGTTATCCTTACCTGATTGTGATCATGGCAAGACGAGCACAAAATCCATTGAAATTTCAACCCAAGTATGAGAAGCAACGAGCAAAGGGGTGTATAATCCATGTGGAAGAACTTTTGACTTTGCATGTTTACACACATTACAATTTCCACAAACACTAACCACATCCCTATGCATGTGAGGCCAATAAAAACGTTCACTCAATAAGGAAAAAGTTTTCTCAACCCCAAAATGCCCCATTAATCCACCACCATGTGTTTATCATCATCAACCCTCATGCCATCAGCTCCTACCACAAAACCAAGGAAAACAACCAAATTTAAACAAAATATACATTTTTCCTAGTTTGCAAACCTATTTTTCCTAAGAGTCTCGAAAACATATTTCAAATGTTCATGATGTTCATCAAGGCTCTTAGAATAAATAAGAATGCCATCAAAGTACACAACCACAAATTTCCCAATGAATGGGCGGAAAACATGATTCATTAAGTTCATGAATGTACTAGGGGTGTTAGTTAGTCCAAAAGGCATAACTAGCCATTCATACAATCCAAACTTAGTTTTAAATGCAGTTTTCCATTTTTCTCCCTCTTTCATTCTATTTTGATGGTATCCACTCCTTAGGTCAATTTTAGTAAACAAGCATGCACCATGGAGTTCATCAATCATATCATCCAAACGATGTATGGGATAGCGATACCTTACCGTGATTTTGTTGATAGCTCGACAATCAACACACATTCTCAACTTACCATATTTTTTTGGGACAGGAATTACCGGTATCACACAGGGACTCAAGCTCTCTCGAACAAATCCCTTCCTTAGCAATTCTTTCACTTGTTGTTGGATTTCTCAAGTCTCCTCTGGGTTAGCCTGATAAGTTGGTCGATTGGGAAGCGCTGCTCCGAGGAGGAATTCGATTTGGTGCTCGATACCCCGCAAGGGAGGTAAGCCATCAGGAATTTCTTCTGGAAACACGTCACCAAATTCCTGCAAAATGGATATAACACTAGAAGGCATTGAAAGGTTAGGAGAGTTAGTGATAAAACATTCTCCCTGGCATAGAAGCACGAGAGTTTCTCCCCCTATAAAGCTCACTTTTCCCTCAACACTCTTGTTTTCACTCTTATTTTCACTCTTGTTTTCAACTCTTTTATTTCCCTCATTTTTTTTGCTTTCACTAAACACTCCTTTTTCACTCTTGATTTTTTCACTCTTCTCATTCTCTATATTTTTTTTCTCTCTTCTCACAATCTCTCTCAATCCTCACTTGGTATTCATTAGCTTGTAGAGGCCTCAGTGGTGTAAAAATAACTGTCCTCCCATTATACTCAAAAGAATATCAATTGGTGTATCCATAATGTGTGACCCTCTTATCAAATTACCAAGGTCTTCCCAACAAGATATTACTAGCATGCATTGGAACAACATCACACATCACCTTGTATTCATACTTCTCAATAGAAAATGGAACTTGTGCTTGCTTAGTCACTTTGACATCCCCACTATTATTTAACCATTGCAATCTATAAGGCTTAGGATGTATAGTCATAGCCAATCCCAATTTATCAACCCAAACCACTTTCTACGTTTGTACAACTACCCCAATCAATAATCATACTACATACCTTATCTTTGATGAGGCATCTAGTATGAAAAATGTGCTCTCTTTGCTATTGATCATGTTCTCCTTCGGGTTGAGCACTCAAAGCACGCCTAACAACATGCATTTATCCATATACGGGGCTTTCTATTTCCACCTCTGAATCATCCTCAAGTGACGGCATTTCATCTTCGCTTGAGCTAGCACTAAGAACATCTCCATCATCCAAAATAATCATGGTCCTCTTGTTTGTGCATTGTGAGGCAATATGTGAAAATCCTTGACATTTAAAACATTTGATATCTCATGATTTGGAAACAACCTTACCCTCCATTTTACCTTTGGATTCCGGGAAGAATGGTTTTGGTTTGGGAAACTCCTTTGAATCAGTTTTGTGTTACCTTACGCGCTCTTGTGGTTTGGAATCTTTAAACTTGAAAGAAGGTCTAGAATCCTTACCATAAGATGTAGGGCGCATCCTTCTTTCCTTTACTTACCTCTCCGCTTTGGTAGCCATGTGAAGTAGATCCTCCATGTCCAAGTAGTGGTGCATGTCCACTATGTCCCGAATGTCATGGTTGAGGCCGTTCAAAAACCTTGTCATGGTGGCCTCTCTCTCCTCATCAATATTCGCCCGAATCATGATGATCTCCATCTCTTTGTGATACTCCTCAACACTCATGGCCCCTTGTTTCAAACCCTGTAACTTGAGGAACAAATCACGATAATAGTGGCTAGAAATGAACCTCTTACGCATTACAACTTTCATCTCCTCCCAAGTGCGGATGGGTCTTTCTCCACTTCGTCATCGACTCACTTGTAGTGGGTCCCACCAAATACTAGCATAGTCGGTGAATTCCACAGCTACCAACTTCACTTTGTTTTCCTCCGAATAAGTGTGACAACCAAAAACATGTTCGACCTTTCTTTTCCATTCCAAGTAAGTTTCAGGATCATTGTTACCTTGAAATGAAGGGATCCTCAACTTTACTACTCCAAGATCATTGGCTTGCCTCCATGGTGGTTGATTTTTTCGAATTGGTGACTCATGAAAATCGGACAAGTCCTCCTCTTCTTCAACAACCCGCCTCCTTGGCGGTGCTCTAGAATTGGAAGGGGATTGAAGTTCATCCATCCTCGCATTCAACCTTTGGAATTGTTCTTGTACAACCCTCATGAACAACTTAATGTCCGCTTCATGGTTTTACTCGACTTCGCCATTTAGGAATCCTATGAGAAAAATTGAAAAAAAGGAAAATGGATCCCACACACTCCCTCACGTGTTTACACTCAATTTTTGGCTTTTATCAAAATATAACACTCTTTCCTTTTACCACTCCACTTGCTTCCTATAGCGTTCTTATCGAATTTCAAAAATACCAAACTAGATTTCAAAGATAAAATTCAAAATGGACTCAAGATGGAAGAATTTGGGAAGGGAAGAAAATGGATGAAGAAGAATGAAAATGGGATGTAGGATTCAAAATGTTGCAATTTTTTTGAGCTTTTAATTTTTTTTCATTTTTTTATATTTGGGAATTTTTTGAATAAATAAAGTAGCAACAAGATGAATTTTTCAATATTCAAAAGTAGGAGAAGCAATAATTGGTAACATCAAAGGAAATCAACGTGAAAATTGCGTGGTTTTAAAATTTGCAGAATTTGTCACAAAATCTGAACTCGCTGTATCTCAAGATTTATAGCTGGGATTTCGATGATTCCAAATGGAAAGGAAAGATGAGATTATAAACTACAATAATGATATACTATACATCTGAAAAGATGAAGTAATGACGTCCGTAGGTGGAGAAGAAAATGGACCAGAATTGATGTCGGTCCGATTCGAAGAGAAATGAAAATGGAAGAAAGGATAAGAAAGAAGGAACCTAATTTCTTGCAAATGGATTTGATACCAAATGATATGCGATGAAAGACCTGCTAGGAAGTGTCCTAGGAACCTTGTATAATGTTCACGCATTGAGTACCAAGATCGCCGCAAGAAAACAAGTGAATGTGGTGTGCGAATAGTGAAAATGAGAAGCAAGGGAGAAATGGTCAAGGTAGAACTCAAAGAGAACTTGTCTCTAAGAACTTTAGCCACAAGACTCCACAAAGGATGACCAATCCTTTGATAAGTCAAGAATTAAGCAAGAACACAAAGAATGCAAGAAAAACTCACCATAACAACAATACCTTCATTCATGATCTCTTAAGAGTATAAGGGGGTGGCTATTTATAGCCAAAGAGAGAAAGAAATTCGAATCACACCATAGGGTGGCTTTTGCATTAGTCTAACACCTAGTTTCTAAAAGTCAAAAAGCCTAAATGATGACTTCGACAACTTTGGCACTTGCCCATGACTTTAGGAGACAAGTAGCACACCCTTTTGGAAAAGTAAAGACAAGTAACCCACCACCTTTTGACTTTGAAGCTCCATGGTGGGGTGGGCTTGAAAATTCGTAGCACCACTTAGGTTGGATTTTTAAAAGCATGTTTGGGCCTTAATTAATGTAATTATAGGCCCGGATTCTTCCGCCAAGCAAGGGTGTTTGGCCTCCTCTTGGAATTCCATGATTAATCCATTTAAGGCCTCCTTCATTCTCTTGGCCCGCTCCTTTGTCATTGGGCCTCTAATTCCATGCAATGGGTCTTTTCCACTTGTGTGCATTCTGCCTTCCTCATCAAGTCTGCCTCCAACCCCGCGATGCCCATGTGTGTCATGATCCTCCTCTGGTTTTAGGAGTTTTTATGGTTTTTTGGAGTTTTTCAGGGTTTTTAGTGATTTTTAAGTTTTCATGGATTTTAATTGGTTTTTAGGATTTTTATGTTTTTATGGTTTTTAGGGGTTTTAGGGTTTTTTATATTCTTAAGGTATTTTTGGGTTTTTAGGGTTTCTTGAGTTTTGAGGGTCTCTAAGGGTTTTTTTATTTTTTTTAACATTTTTAGAGGTTTTAAGGTTTTCTTAGAGTTTTAGTGGGTTTTCTGGGTTGTCATGGGATTTTATGGTTTTAGGGGATTTTATGGTTTTCATGGGGTTTTCAGGATTTTTAGGATTTTTTACATTTTCATGCATTTTTAGGGGGTTATAGGATTTTTGTGGTTTTTAAGGTTTTTTTGTAGTTTTATGGTTTTCAGGGGTTTTCAGGGTTTTTGTGTTTTTTTCATTTTCATGGAATTTAAGGGTTTTTAGGATTTTTTATTGTTTTTAGGTGTTTTTTTTCTATTTTTTAGGGGTTGGGAGTTTTTCAGGGGTTTTTAGGGTTTTGCTGCGAGATGCAGGGGGTGGCTCAAGCTTCACAGCATGATGGGGGGGGGACTGAAACAAACCTTACACAACAAAGAGAAACAAAAAATAATCTCTCTATATCAATCTTGAATGCCATACAAGTGCCATGGGGGTGGATATTTATATTCGAGGGGTGATACAATAGTCAAGGGTCTAATACCCTAAAGTCATAAAGGATAAACCTACTTTGTTCCCTTAAATTAAAAAAGATAAAGTCTACCAAATTTTTTTCGGATAAGAAGCACACGAATTTCCATCCATAGCCCACAGGATTTGATTTTGAGTGCCTAGCCCACCAGATTTGACTTTGGTGTCAAAATATGTCATTCTAGAAGCCTAGGAAAGGCTTCCAATATTCATGCAACTGTGTGAGCCAAGATTTAAACATCATGTTAGGGATTGAATAATTGATATACTAGGACCATTTTCTCCATCTATGCAAGGAGAGATCCATAAGACCATTAATGAAATGAGATGGGCACCCATTGTTACATTCAACTTCTTAAATCCCCCTCACATCATCGAGCCTTGAAAATCTAACTCCTCCACCTGGGAAATCGACTCAGTGCCTTTAACATGACTCTCATCATCCCCCCCCCCCATTGAAAAGGAGTCATCCACGACTCTTCATCCTCTACACCCAAAAAAGGAGAAAGATCAGAAACATTGAAAGTGGAACTTACACCATACTCACCTGGAAGAGCTATCTTTTAAGCATTGTTGTTAATATTCTTGATCACTCAAAAAGGTTCATCTCCTCAAGGCATGAGTTTTGATTTCTACTTGTTGGGAAATATTTCCTTTCGCAAACAAATCCAAACTAAGTCATCGGGTTTGAACAACACTTGCTTGTGACCCTTTTTTGCAAGATCAATGTATTTTTGGGTCAACTGCTTGATATTTTTCCTTACATTTTCATGGAGTTTCTTGATGAATTATTCACGACCTTTCGTATCCATAGTATTTGCTTCTTGGAATGGTAAAGGAACTAGATAAATAGGGGAAAGGGGGTTAAAACCGTAAACAATTTGTAATAGAGAATATTGAGTAGTGGAATGCTTAGCCATGTTATATATGAATTCCACATGTGGCTAACACTCCTCCAAATTTTTGAGATTCTTCATGAAAATTGTTCATAGAAGAGATGATAGTGTATGATTCACCACCTTTGTTTTCCCATCAATTTTCAGATGAACATTAGTGGAAAATGGTAACTTTTTACCAGGTTTTCTCTACAAGGTATTCCAAAAGTAACTAAGGAATTTTTTGTCGTGATCCAATAAAATCATCCTTGGCATTCCATAGAGTTTGTCTACTTCTTAAAAGAAAAGTGTTGCAATATTAGTGGCATCATTTTTTTTGTGACAGGGAATAAAATGTTACATTTTAGGAAAACTGATCCACCACAAAAAAATGGAATCTCACCCTCTTGGTCCTTTGTAATCCCACAATAAATTTCATTGGTATATCCTCCCAAGGGGTGTTGGGGATTGGGAGGGGAAGATATAATTCACGTGGGTTCAGTTTAGATTTGGATTTATAGAAGACAATGCAATTTATCACAAAATTTTCAACATCTCTAGACATCGTAGGCTAATAAAAATGATCACTTAGAATTCTTAATGTTTTTGCAACACCAAAATGTCCCATTAACCCACCACAATTTTCCTCCTTTAGTAAAAGTAAACATATAGAGCAATTGGGAATACACAATTTATCAATCCGAAATAAGAATACATCATGCAAATAAAAATTCTCCCAACTAACTCTAGGTTTGTAATGACCAAAAGGTTCCCTAAAACATGTATAAGTGGAATATAAATCCTTAATGTATTCAAAACCAAGGAGTTTAGAATCCAGTAAAGATAAGAGAGAATATCTACGTGAAAGTGCATTAACCATTGTATTTTCTTTACCTTTTTTAGGGGTTTTAAGGGTTTTTAGAGTTTTTAGTCATTTTTAGGATTTTTATGGGTTTTAGGGTTTTAAAGGTTTTGAGGGGTTTTTATGGTTTTTCGGGGGTTTTAGGGTTTTTACGCTTTCAGAGATTTTTAGAGTTTTTTTGGCCTTTTTATGTTTTTTAGGGATTTTTAGGGTTCTTATGGATTTTTAGGATAACTAGGTTTTTAAGGGGTTTTTATGGATTTTAGAGGTTTTCTGGGGTTTTTTTGGGTCTTTTGTGGTTTTTTGATTTTTTTGGTGTTTTGTTGGGTTTTTACGGTTTTTAAGATTTTTTAAAAGTTTTTAGGGGTTTTAATGCTTTTTATAGTTTTTAGTGGTTTTTATAGGTTTTTTGAGTTTTTAAAGCTTTTAGGGGTTTTTATGATTTTCTGTGGATTTTTAGGTTTTTTAGGGTTTTTATGTTTTAATGGATTTTTAGGGTTTTTTGGATTTTATGGTTTGTAGGGTTTTTTAGGGTTTTAGGTATTTTGAGGTTTTTTAATTTTTTTAGAGGTTTTTAGGGTTTTCAGGGTTTTTAGGGTAATTTTTGGGTTTTTAGGTTTATTTCAATTTTTGAGGTTTTAAGGTTTTTTAGGGTTTTTAACATTTATAGGGGTTTTAAGGGCTTTAAGGAGTTTTAGAGTTTTTTAGTGGTTTTAGGGTTTTTTTTTGGGTTTTTAAGGGTTTTTATGATTTTTAGGGTGCTTTCAGTGTTTTTAGTGTTTCTTACATTTCCATCGATTTTTACAAGTTTTTAGGATTTTTATGTTTTTTTGGTTTTTTAGGGTTTTTAGGGATTTTTACGGTTTTAGGGTTTTTCAGGGTTTTTAGAGTCTTTTGGGGTTTAGGGATTTTTATGGTTTTTAGGGTTTTTTAGGGTTTGTTTAGTTTTGTAACATCTTTAGGAGTTTTAAAGATTTTATGGTTTTTAGTGTTGTTTAGTGTTTTATGGGTTTTTATGGTTTTTAGAGGTTTTATGGTTTTTAAAGGGTTTTCAGAGTTTTTAGGGATTTTTACCTTTTCCTGAATTTTTAGGGTGGTTATAGGATTTTTATGGTTTTTAGGGATTTTCATAGGATTTTAGGGTTTTTCAGGGGTTTTTGGGTTTTTAGGTTTTTTAGGGTCATTTTGGTTTTTAACTTTTTAAAGTTTTTTAGGGGATTTAAAGGTTTTTTTGAGTTTTTTAACATTATAGAGTTTTTAAGGGTTTTTAGACTTTTTATTATTTTTTTAGTGTTTTTATTGGCTTTTAGTGTTTTTAAGGATTTTACGGGGTTTTATGGTTGTCAGGAGGTGTTCAGGGTTTTTAGGGGTTTTTACATTTTCATGGATTTTTAGGAGTTTTTTAGGATTTTTATGGTTTTTATGGTTTTATAGAGTTTTTAGGGATTTTGATGATTTTTAGGGGTTTTCAGGCATTTTGAGGGATTTAAGTTTTTTGAAGGTTTTCAAGTATTGAGAGTCTTTTTAGGTTTTTAGGGTTTTTTGAGTTTTTTTAAGGTTTTTAGAGTTTTTTAAAGTTTTTATGGGTTTTAAGGTTTTTAGAGTTTTTAGTGGTTTTTAGGGTATCTATTCATTTTTAGGGTTTTTTTACTGTTTTTAGGGGTTTCATGGGTTTCAGGGTGTTTTTAGAGTTTATTAGGGTTTTTAAGTTTTCATGGATTTTTAGTGTATTTGTGGATTTGTATGGTTTTTAGGACTTTTAGGGTTTTTAGGGTTTTTATGGATTTTGAGGGTTTTAGGGTGTTTAGGGGGTTTTATGGGTTTTATGGTCTTTAGGGTTTTTTTTGAGTTTTTTATGGGTTTTAAGATTTTTTGGAGTTTTTTAAATGTTTTTAAGAGTTTTAATAGTTTTTGGAGTTTTTTGTGGGTTTTTATAGATTTTATGGAGTTTTGACGTTTTTTAATCTCTTTAGGGGTTTTTATATTTTTCAGGGGTTTTCAAAGTTTTTAGGGTTTTTTGCATTTTCATGGATTTTTAGTGGTTTTTTTTGTTTTTTATGGCTTTTAGGGACTTTTAGGATTTTTACGAATTTTGATATGTTTAGGGGTTTTCATGTGTTTTTTGGGGTTTTATGGTTTTTAGAGTTTTTCGCGTTTTGAGGGGTTTTAAGGGTTTTTAGAGGTTTTAGTGGTTTTTTAGGCTTTTATGTTTTTTTCGAACTTTTTAAGTTTTTTAAGGATTTTTGTGGGTTTCGATGGCTTTTTAGGGTTTTTAGGGGGTTTTTAGGACTTTTATGGGTTTTAATGTTTTTGACGATTTTTTAGGGATTTTGAGGGTTGTTAGGGTTTTCCGGATTTTTATGGGTTTTGGGGGTTTTTAGGGTTTTAGGGTATTTTTTGATTTTTAGGGTATTTTTTAATTCTTTTGGTTTTTAAGCTTTTGATTTTTTTTAACATTTTATGGGTTTTTAATGGTTTTTAGTGTTTTTAATAGTTTTTTAGGGTTTTATAGATTTTTAGGGTTTTTTAGGGTTTTAGGGGTTATCATTGTTTTCTAGGGGTTTTTAGGGTTTTTAGGATTTATTACGTCTTCATGGATTTTTTTGGGTTTCTTATCATTATTATGGTTTTTAGGTATTTTAGTGATTTTGAGGGATTTTAGGGGATTTTAAAGGTTTTTAGTTTTTTCAGGGATTTTAACGTCTTTTGGGGGTTTTGGGGTTTTGGGGTTTTTTTTGTGTTTTTAGGGTTTTTAGAGTTTTTAAACATTTTTTGGGGTTTTCAGGGTTTTTAGATTTTTTTGTGGTTTAGGAATTTTTGGGTTTTTATGGGTTTTTGGGTTTTTTAATGTTTTTAGGATTTTACGGTTTTAGGGTTTTTTTGGGGGGCTTTGGGTATTTTTTACATTTTCATAGAGTTTTGGGGTTTTTTTAGATTTTCATAGAGTCTTTGGTGGTTCTAGGGTTTTTAATATTTTGAGGGATTTTAGGGGTTTTCAAAGATTTTGAGGGGTTTTTTTGGGATTTATGGTCTTTTTTGGTTTTTAGTGTTTTTTGAGTTTTTTTAGGTTTTAAGGTTTTTTAGGGTTTTTAGAGTATTTAGTGGTTTTGGGGTTTTTATTTATTTTTAGGGTTTTTATGGTTTTTAGGGGTTTTATGGTTTTCAGGGCCTCTTTAGGGTTTTAGGATTTTTTTATGTTTTCTTCGTTTTTAGGTGATTTTTAGGATTTCTATGGTTTTTTGTGTTCTTTATGGTTTTTAAGGATTTTCAGAGTTTTTGGAGTTTTTTAGGGGTTTTAGGGTTTTTAGTGTTTTAAGAGTTTTAAGTGTCTTTTTGGGTTTTTTTTAGTTTTTTTAGCTTTAAAGATTTTTTACATTTTTTAAGGTTTTTAGGGTTTTAAGGGTTTTTAGAGTTTTTAGTTGGGTTTTAGCATTTTTTTTGAGTTTTTAAGGTTTTTAAGGTTTTTAAGGTTTTTTAGAGTTTTTAATGCTTTTACAGTTTTAAAGGGTTTTTAAAGGTTTTTAGGGTTTTTAATGTTTTTTGGGGTTTTGGGGTTTTCAGGGGTTTTATGTTTTTCAATATTGTTTTGGTTTTCTAGGATTTTTTAGGTTTTAGGCTCTTTTACGGTTTTAGGGATTTTGAGGGCTTTTATGGGTTTTCAGGATTGTGGAGGATTTTTCAGGGTTTTTTAGGGTTTTTTGAGTTTTTTAGGGTTTTATGGGTTTTTTGAGTTTTTTGACGTTTCTATGGGGTTTAACAGTTTTTATAGTTTTCAGTATTTTTAGGGTTTTTATGGATTTTAGGGGTTTTTAGGGGTTTTTAAGGTTTTCATGGGTTTTTTAGTATTTTAGGATTTTTTATGTTTTCATGGATTTTTAGGATTTTTTAAGGTTTTTATTCTTTTTAGGGTTTTTATGGTTTTTTTTGGGATTTTGAGGGGTTTTAATGTTTTTTGGGGGTTTTTATGGTTTTTAAAGTTTTTAGGGTCTTTTGGGTTTTAAAGGTTTTTGAGTTTTTTAGGGTTTTTAAAGGTTTCTAGAGTTTTTTTATGTTTTTAGGGGTTTAAATGGTTTTTTGAGTTTTTAGTGGTTTTTAGGGTTTTTATTGGTTTTAGGGGTTTTATGGTTTTTAGGTGGTTTTAGGGGTTTTAGGGGTTTTTATGGGTTTTTAGGTTTTTTTTTATGTTTTCATGGATTTTTTGGGGGTTATAGGATTTTTATGGGTTTTTTGGGTTTTCAGAATTTTGAGGGATTTAAAGGTTTTTAGGGGTTTTTAGGGTTTTAAAGTTATTTATAAATTTTTAACGTTTTTAGGGATTAAAGGATTTTTAGAGTTTTTAGTTGTTTTTAGGTTTTTTGTGTGTTTTGAGGGGTTTTTATGGGTTTTAGGAGTTTTAGGGTTTTTAACATTTTCATGGATATTTAGAAGTTTTTAGTGTTTTTATGGTTTTTAGGGATTTTGAGGGGTTTTCAAGGGCTTTTAGAGTTTTTGGTGGGTTTTATGAGTTTTATTGGTTTTTATGGTTCTTATGGTTTTTTAGGTTTTTAGGAGTTTTTATAGTTTTTAGGGGTTTTTCAGAGTTTTCAGGGTTTTTTAGGTTTTAATGAATTTTTATGGGTTTTTAGGATTTTTATGGTTTTTAGGGTTTTTAAGGTTTTTAGGGATTTTTAGGGATTTTTGTGTTTTTAGGGTTTTTAGGGGTTTTTGGGGTTTTGGGGGATTTTAGGGACTTTTTTCTTTTTATTGAGATTTTTGAGGTTTTTAATGTTTTTTTTAGAGTTTTTAAAGTTATTAGGGGTTTTAAGGGTTTTGAGAGTTTTTATTGTTTTTAGGGTTTTTATGGGTTTCAAGTTTTTTTAAAGGTTTTTATGGGTTTTTTTGGCTTTCAAGGTTTTTTCCATTTTTTAGGGTTTTTTATGTTTTCATGGATTTTTAGGGGGTTTAGGATTTTTATGGTTTTTAGGTTTTTTAGGGGTTTTAGGGATTTTGAGTGTTTTTAGTGGTTTTCATGGGTTTTAGGTTTTTTCAGGGTTTTTACGGTCTTTTGGTGCTTTAAGGTTTTTTTGATTTTTTAGGGGTTTTAAGCGTTTTTATAGTTTTTAGTTATTGTTTAGGGGTTTTATGGGGTTTTAGACCTTTTAAGGTTTTTAGTGGGTTTTATGGTTTTTAGGGGTCGTTTAGGGTGTTTTACCTTTTCATTGATTTTTAGATGTTTTAGGATTTTCATGGTTTTGATGGTTTTTAGGGATTTTGAGGGTTTTAGGGTCTTTTAGGGGTTTTATGGTTTTTTTTTACTTTTTTAGGGTTCTAAGGTTTTTTATATTTTTTTAACATTTTTTGGGGATTAAAAGGTTTTAAGAGTTTTTAGTGGTTTTTTGGGTTTTTAGTGGTTTTTTGGTTTTTATGGGTTTAAGTGGGTTTTCAGGGTTTTTAGGGTTTTTTATATTTTCATGGATTCTTAGGATTTTTTTTGGATTTTTATGGGTTTTAGGGTTTTTAGGGATTTTGAGGGTTTTTAGGGGTTTTCAAGGGTTTGGGGGTTTAAGGATTTTAGGGTATTTTTGTGCTTTTAGTGTTTTTTGTGTTTTTTAAGGGTTTTAATTTATTTTTTTAATTCTTTTAGGGGTTTAAAGGGTTTTTAGAGTTTTTAGTGGGTTTTTAGGGTTTTATGTGGTTTTAGGGTTTTTTATGGTTTCCATTGGTTTTTATGGTTTTTCAGGGTTTTAAAGAATTTTTACATTTTCATGGATTTTTAGCGGTATTTTTGAATTTTTATGGTCTTTAGGGTTTTTTAGAGTTTTTATGTATTTTGAGGGTTTTAGTGGGGTTTTATCATTTTTGAGGGGTTTTCAGGGTTTTTAGGGTTTTTTATGTTTTCATCGATTTAAGTGGTTTTTTTGGATTTTTATGGGGTTCATGGGTTTTTTTGATTTTTTTTGGATTTTTAGGGTTTCTAGGGGTTTTCAAGGGTTTTTAGGGGATTTCATGGTTTTTAGGGCCTTTTTGGGTTTTTAGGGGTTTTTTAGTTTTTAGGGCATTAATGGTTTTTTAGTGTTTTTAACATTTTTAGGGGTCTTAAGTGTTTTTAGAATTTTTAGGAGTTCTAGGGCTTTTTCGGGATTTTAGGATTTTTAGGGTTTTTGAGGATTTTGAGGGGTTTTAGGGTTTATCAGGGGTTTTTAGGGGTTTTAAGGTTTTTCTTGGTTTTAGGGTCCTTTTGGGTTTTTATGATTTTTTTTCAAGCTTTTTTTGGTTTTGAATGGTTTTTTAGATTTTTTTCAAAATTTTAGGGGTTTGAAGGGTTTTTAGGGTTTTTAATGGATTTTATTGTTTTTTTGGTATTTTAAAGTTTTTAGGGGGTTTTATGGTTTTCAGGGGTTTTTCAGGGTTTTTATGGTTTTTTATGTTTTCATGGATTCTTAGTGGGTTTTTAGGATGTTTATAGTTTTTAGAGTTTTTAGGATTTTTAGGTATTTTAAGGGTTTTTTGGGTCTTTGAGGGGGTTTGGGGTTTTTAGAGGTTTTCAGGGTTTTTATGGTCTTTTGGGATTTTAGGATTTCTTTTGAGTTTTTTAGGGTTCTTAAGGCTTTTTATATTTTTAACGTTTTTAGGGATTTTAAGGTTTTTAGAGTGTTTAGAAGATTTTTATAGTTTTTGTGGGGTTTTAAGGGTATTTAAGGGTTTTTGGGATTTTTATGGTTTTCAGGGTTCTTATATTTAATGGATCTTTAATGGGTTTTTAGAATTTTTATGGTTTTAGGGTTTTTTAGTATTTTTGATTGATTTTGAGGGTCTTCTAGGGGTTTTATGGGATTTTTAGGGGTTTAATGGTTTTAGAGTCTTTTGGGTTTTTAGGGTTTTTATGGTTTTCAAGGTTTTTAGGAATTTTGAGTGTTTTTAAGGTTTTTCATAGGGTTTTTGGGCTTTTCAGGGTTTTTCGTGACTTTTGTGGTTTTTTGTGTTTTCTTACTTTTTTATAATTTTTATGGGTTTTTAAATGTTTTCAGTGGTTTTGAGGGTTATTAGATTGTTTAGGTATTTTTATATTTTTTATGGGATTTAAAATATTTTTAGGGGTTTTATGGATTTCAGGGGCTTTTCAGGGTTTTTAGGGTTTTTTTTAGGTTTTTTTTTGTTTTTTAGGGTTTCTAGGTTCTTTAGGGAAGTTGAGGTTTTTTAGAATTTTTCAGGGGTTTTTAGGTTTTTTCATGTTTTTAGGGTATTTTGGGTTTTTAGGTGTTTCTTTTGAGATTTTAGGTTTTTTAAGGTTTTTAATCATTTTTAGGGGTTTTAAGGGGTTTTAGATTTTTTATTGGTTTTTATGGGTTTGGATGGTTTTAAGGTGTTTCTTAGGGTTTTTATGGTTTTTTACGTTTTTATGGATTTTTAGGAGTTTTTAAAGGTTTTTATGGTTTTTATGAATTTTTATGGTTTTTAGGGATTTTGAGGGGTTTTCAAAGGCTTTTAGGGTTTTTTTGGGTTTTTTAGGTTCAAAGGTATTTTTTGAATTTTTCGGGGTTTTAAGAATTTTTAGAGTTTTTTTTTATGTTTTTATGGGGTTTAAATGGATTTTAGAGTTTTTAAATCTTTTTATGAGTTTTAGGGTTTTTTAGGTTTTTTAAAGGTCTTTAGGGGTTTTTATGGTTTTCAAGGGTTTTTTGAGTTTTCAGGATTTTTTCATTTTCATATATTTTTTGGGGTTTTTTTGGTTTTTTTTATAGTTTTATGGTTTTTTAGGGTTTTTTAGGGTTTTTTGTTATTTTGGGGGGTTTTAGGGGTTTATAGGGGTTTTAGGGTCCTTTTGGTATTTTGGGTTTTTTTTTGTTTCTTTAGGGGGTTAAGGTTTTTAGAGTTTTATAACGTTTTTAGGGGGTTTTAGTGATTTTAGTCGGTTTTAAAGTTTTTATAGGTTTTGAAGGTTTTCAGGGGGGTTTATGATTTTGACGGGTTTTTCAGAGTTTTTTTGGTTTTTTACGTTTTCATGGATTTTTAGGGGTTTTTTAGGTTTTTATGGTTTTAGGATTTTTAGGGATTTTGTGGGGTTTTAGGGGTTTTCAAGGGTTTTACAGGTTTTTAGGGTCTTTTTGGGTTTTAATTTTTTTTGAGGTTTTTAGAGTTTTTTGCGTTTTTAGGAGTTTTATTGCTTTTTATAGATTTTAGTGGTTTTATTGATTTCATAGGTTTATAGTAGTTTTATGGTTTTCAGTGGTTGTTTAGAGTTTTTAGGGTTTTTTACATTTTCATGGACTTTTAGTGGTTGTTTAGGAATTTTATGGTTTTTAGGGGTTTCAGGGATTTTGAGGGTTTAATAGGTTTTTTTGGGGTTTTCAGGGTTTTAGGGTTTTTTGGGGGTTTTGGGTTTTGTTTTGAAATTTTAGGGGTTTTAAGGTTTTTTTTCTGTTTGTAATGATTTTAGGGGTTTTAGATTTTTTAGTGGGATTTTAAGGTTTTTATAGTTTTTTATGGTTTTTAGGGGGTTTTATGTTTTTTCAGCACGTTTCACGGTTTTTAGGGTTTTTTATGTTTTCATGGATTTTAATGGTTTTTAGGATCTTTATGATCATTAGGGGTTTTTTTGTTTTTTTTGGGATTTTGAGGGGTTTTATGTGTTTTTAGGGGTTTTAGTGGTTTTAGGTTTTTTTCTGGGTTTTTAGGGACTTTTAGGGGTTTTATGGTTTTTTTTTGAGTTTTTAAGGTTTTTAAAGTTTTCAGAGTTTTTTAACTTTTTTAGGTGTTTTAAGGGATTTTAGAGTTTTAGTGGTTTTTAGGGTTTTTATGGGGTTTTAGGGTTTTTTCTAGGTTTTATGGTTTTCAAGGGTTTTTAAGGGTTTTTATATTTAAGTTTTCATGGATTTTTGGAGCTTTTTTAGTATTTTAATGGTTTTTAGGGTTTTTTGGATTTTTTGGGATTT
The DNA here is from genome assembly GCA_963277665.1 of Viscum album. Lineage (NCBI taxonomy): Eukaryota > Viridiplantae > Streptophyta > Magnoliopsida > Santalales > Viscaceae > Viscum > Viscum album. The sequence goes on along the minus strand of OY728156.1, from coordinate 1,771,707,369 downwards.
TCAATGTTTTTTAGGGTTTTTAGGGGTTTTATGGTCTTTTTGGGTTTTTAAGGGATTTTAGACTTCTTAAGGGTGTTTAAGGTTTTTGAGAGTTTTTAAACATTTTTAGGGTTTTCAAGGTTTTTTTACAGTTTTTAGTAGTTTTTTTAGGTATTTAAGTTTTTATTGTTCTTTTATGCTTTTTATGCTTTTTGGGGGGTTTTATATGGATTTTTAGGGGTTTGGGGTGTTTAAAGGTTTTTAGGGATTTTTCGGTGTTTTTAGGGTTTCTCTAGTTTTCGTGGTATTTCGGATCTTTTTGGTTGTTTAGGATTTTTTTTTGTTTTAAGGGTTTTTAAGGTTTTTTAAAGTTTTTAACATTTTTAGGGTTTTTAAGGTTTTTTGGGTATTTATTGGTTTTTATGGGTTTTTAGGGTTTTTTATTATTTTCAGGGGTTTTTTAGGGTTTTTATGGTTTTAGGCTTTTTTTATTGTTTTTAGGGGTTTTAAAGATTTTCGGGGTTTTAGGGTTTTTCAAAGGTTTTTTTTGGGTTTTTCAAGGTTTTATGATCTTTTGGGTTTTTACGGTTTATTTAGATTTTAGGGTTTGTAGATTTTTTTTAACTTTCTAGGGGTTTTAGGGTTTTCATGGGGATTTAGGGATTTTTAAGGTTTTTAATGTTTTTTTCAGGGGGGGTTCAAGGTTATTAGGGTTTTTTAGGTTTTCATTGATATTTAGTGGGGTTTTAGGATTTTTATATTCTTTAGTTTTTTTTGGGATTTTGAAGGGTTTAAAGGATTTTAGGGGCTTTTGAGTTTTTAGTGTTTTTTAGGGTTTTTAGTGTCCTTTTTTTATTTTTATATTTTGTTGTTTTTTTAGGGTTTTAATCTTTTTTAGAGCTCTTTAAGATTTCTAGGGATTTTAAGGGGTTTTAGAGTTTTTAGTTGGTTTTGGGGGTTTTTATGGGTTTTAGTGTTTTTATTGGTTTTTAGGGGGTTTTATGGTTTTCATAGGTTTTTCAGCGTTTTTAGGGTGTTTTTTGTTTTCAGGGATTTTTCGGGATTTTCTAGGATTTTTATTTATTTTAGTGTATTTTTAGGTTTTTAGGGATTTTAAGGGTTTTTAGGGTTTTTAGGGTCTTTAGGGCCTTTTGGGATTTTAGGGGGTTTTTTATTTTTTTAAAGATTTTTAAGATTTTTTAGAGTTTTTGGGGTTTTAAGGTTTTTTAGAGTTTTTAGTGGGTTTTTAGGATTTTTAAAGGGTTTAAGGGGGGGGTTATGGTTTTTAGATGCTTAGTGTTTAAAGGTTTTTTTTTATCTTTTCTTAGATTTTTAGGGGTTTTAAGTTTTTTTTATGGTTTTTACAAATTTTGGGGGTTTTTAGGGTTTTTCAAAGGTTTTTAGGGTTGTTAGGGCCTTTCCTGGTTTTTATGGTCTTTTGGGATTTTAGGGCTTTTTGAGTTTTTTATGGTTTTAAGGTTTTTTAGAGTTTTTAAACTTTTTTTGGATTTTGAGGATTTTTATGGGTTTTAGTAGTTTTTACAATTCTCAGGGGGTTTTCAGGGTTTTTAGTTTTTTTAAAAATTTTGTGGACTTTTAGAGGTTTTTAGGGTTTTTATGGTTTTTAGGGCTTTTAGGGATTTTGAGGGTTTTGGGCATTTTAGTGTTTTCAAGATTTATTAGGTTCTTTTTTTTCTTTTTTAGTTTTTTCGATTTTTTTGGGGTTTTAAGGTTTTTTAGAGTTTTTTAATGTTTTTAGGGTTTTGGGGGTTTTTAGAGTTTTTAGTGGTGTTTAGGGATTTTATGGGGTTTTTGGGTTTTTTAAGGTTTTAGGGGATTTTATGGCTTTTAGGGGTTTTTCAGTGGTTTTAGGGTTTTTTATGTTTTCATGGACTTTGAGGGGTTTTGTAGGATTTTTATGGCTTTAGGGTTTTTAGGGGTTTGGAGAATTTTTAGGGTTTTTCAGGGTGGTTTAGGGTTTTAGGGGTTTTTAGGGTTTTTAGGGTCTTCTTTGGTTTTTAGGGATTTTTTTACTTTTTAGGGTTTCTTAAGTATTTTTAGATTTTTTAAACATTTTTAGGGGATTTGTCGTTTTGTAAAGTTTTTTATGGGTTTTTATGGTTTTGAATGAGATTTTAGGGTTTTGTATTTCTTTTAGGGGTTTTGTGGTTTTCAGGGGTTTTTAGGATTTTTTTACATTTTCGTTGATTTTTATGGGGTTTTTAGGATTTCTATGGTTTTTAGGGTTTTAGGCATTTTTAGGGGTTTTCAAGGTTTTTAGGGTTCTTAGGGTTTTTAACAGTTTTTAAGGTTTTTTTTGTTTTTCATGGTTTTTAGGGTTTTAGGAATTTTGAGGGGTTTTAGGGTTTTCGGGCTTTTTAATGTTTTTCATGGTTTTTAGAAATTTTTTTAGTTTTTGGAGTTTTGAAGGTTTTTTAGAGTTTTTAATATTTTTAGGGGTGTTAAGGGTTTTTAGAGGTTTTAGTGGTTTTATGGTTTTTATGGTTTTTATGGTTTTTATGGGATTTTAGGGTTTTTAGGGTTTTTAAGGTTTTATGGAGTTTATGGATATCTGGGATATTTCAGAGTTTTTATGGTTTTAAAATTATCATAGATTTTATGTTTTTTAGGATTTTTATGGTTTCTAGTGTTTTTTAGTTTTTTTTGGGATTTTGAGGGTTTTAGGGGTCTTCATACGTTTTTATGTTTTTTTAGGTTTTTAGCATCACTTCGGGTTTTGAACGTTTTTTTTGAGTTTTTAGAGGGTTTTAATGTTTGGGGATTTAATTTTTTTATATTTTTAGTAGTTTTTGGTGTTTTATGGTTTGTTTAGGGTTTTTAAGGGGTTTTATGGTTTTCATGGTTTATATGGTTTTTATATTTTCATGGATTTTTAGGGTTTTCAGGGTTTTTAGTGTCACTTGTGTTTTTAGGGGATTTCTGAGTTTTTAAGGTTTTTTAGTTATTTTTAAGGTTTTGGGGGGGGGGGGTTTAAAGGTTTTTAGTGGTTTTACTGGTTTTTAGGGTTTTAGGGGATTTAGGGGATTTTATGGTTTTTTGGGGGTTTTCAGGGTTTTTATGGTTTTTTACATTTTCATGAGTTTTTAGGGGTGTTTAGGTTTTTTTGGATTATAGGGTTTTTTAAGATTTATTGGTATTTTTATTGTTTTTAGGGGATTTAGGTGTTTTAGTGTTTTTAGGGGTTCTAGGGGTTTTAGGTTTTTTAGGGTCTTATTGGGTTTTTAGGATATTTTTTGAGTTTTTTAGTGTTTTATGGAGTGTTTTAAACATTTTTAGCGGTTATAAGGGTTTTAGATTTTTCAGTAAGTTTTATGGGTTTTTATTATTATCTAATATTTTTAGGGGTTTTTACGGCTTTCTTGGGATTTTTTAGGTTTTTAGGGATTTTTAAGTTTTCATGGATTTTTAAGGTTTTTTTAGGATTTTTAATGTTTTTTTGGTTTTTTAGGGGTTTAAGGTTTTTTGAGGGATTTTAGGGGTTTTTAAAGGCTTTTATGGTTTTTTAGCGATTTTAGTATCTTTTTGGGTTTTTAAGATTTTTTTTGAGTTTTGTAGGGTTTTGAGGTTTTTTAACGTTTTTAGGGGTTTTAAGGGTTTTTTGAGTTTTTAGTGTTTTTAGGGTTTTTATGGGTTTTTAGGGTTTTTTAATGTTTTTAGGGGTTTTTATTATTTTAAGGGGGTTTTAAGGGTTTTCTAAGGTTTTTAGGGTTTTTGAGGATTTTATGGTTTTTTAGGGATTTTAGGGATTTTAGGGGTTTTAGCAGTTTTTGAGGTTTTTAGTGTTTCATAGGGTTTTAGGGGTTTTTTTGTGTTTTTCTTGGGATTTTTAAGGTTTTTAGAGTTTTTAAACATTTTTAGGGGTTTAAAGGGTTTTAGAGTTTTTAGTGGTTTTAGGGTTTTTTATGCATTTTTAGGGTTTTAAAAGTTTTTTTTCAAGGGGTTTGTTTTCATGTGGCTTTGGGGGTTTTTAGGATTTTTAGGATTTTTATGGTTTTAGGGTTCTTAGGGATTTTGATTGGTTTTGGGGGGTTTTCAGGGTTTTTTAGCGTTTTTAGTGGTTTTTAGGATTTTTAGGGTTTTTTGGGGTGTTCGGAATTTTTTTGAGTCTTTTAGTGTTTTAAGGTGTTTTTGAGTTTTTTAACATTTTTAGGGGTTTTAATAGTTTTTAATAATTTCAATGGGTTTTTATGTTTTTATGGGTGTTTTTGGTTTTTTAAGGTTTTTAGGGTTTTTTTTGGTTTTTAGGGGGTTTTTAGGGATTTTACATTTTCATGGATTTTTATGGGTTTTTTAGGATTTTTATGGTTTTTTGGGTTTTTAGGGATTTTGAGGGTTTTTAGACTTTTTCGATGGTTTTTATGTGTTTTCAAGTTTTTTAGTGTCTGTTTGGGATATTAGAGTTTTTTTTGAGTTTTTTAGAGTTTTTATTGTTTTTAATATTTTAGGGGCCTTAAGGGTTCTTAGAGTTTTTATTAGATTTTAAGGGTTTATGGGTTTTATGGTTTTTAACTTTTCAGTGGTTTTTATGGTTTTTAGGGGTTTTCTAGGGCTTATAGGGTTTCTTACATTTTCATTGATTTTTATGGGTTTTATTCAGTTTTTTTGGTTTTTAGGGTTATGATGGGTTTTAGGATCTTTTGGGTTTTTTGAGGTCCTTTGGGATTTTGGGTTTTTTGGGTTTTTTTAGTTTTTTATGGTTTTTATTGTTTTTATGGTTTGTGGATTTTTTTTAATGTTTTTAGGACTTTAAAGGGGTTTTAGATTTTTTAGGGTTTTTATGAGGTTTTAGGGTTTTTTAGGTTTTTTAGGGATTTTAGGAATTTTAGGGGTTTTCAAGGGCTTTACGAGTTTTTAGGGGTTTCCAGGCTTTCTATGATCTCTTGGGTTTCTAGGGATTTTTTGAGTTTTTTTATAGTTTTCTAATGTTTGTAAGGGATTTAAGGGTTTTTAGAGTTGTAGTGTTTTTATGCATTTATAGGGGTTTAATGTTTTTAAGAGTTTTTATTATTTTCAGGATTTTTCAGGGTTTTTTATGTATTTTTACATTTTTATTGATTTTTCAGTGTTTTATGATTTCTTTTTGGTTTTCATGGTTTTTAGGGTTTTTAGGGATCTTGAGAGTATTTAGGGGTTTTCAGGCATTTTTAAGATTTTTAGGGTTTTTTACGGGTTTATGGTATTTTGGGGGTTTTAGGGTTTTGTTGAGTTTTTTTTATCGTTTTTAAGGTTTTTTAGATTTTTTAAACCTTTTTAGGGATTTTAAGGGTTTTTCGAGCATTAGTGGGTTCTTAGGGTTTTTATGGTTTTGAGGGTTCTTAGGGTTACTTACATTTTCATGGATTTTAAGGGTTTTTAATTCTTTTATGATTTTTAGGGTGTCTTTGGGTTTTTTTTGGATTTTGATGGTTTTAGGGTTTTTCTGGTGTTTTTAGGGTTTTTAGGGGTTTCCAGCCTTTTAAGGATCTTTTTGGTATTTTGGGGTTTTATGCCTTTTTTAGGGTTTTCTAGATTTTTTAAGGTTTTTAGGGGTTTAAGGGTTTTTAGAGTTTTTACTAGTTTTTAGGGTCTTTATGACTTTTTAGTGTTTTTTAAGGTTTTTATGGTTTTAAGGGGGTTATCATGGTTTCAGGGTTTTTTACTTTTCTATGGATTTTTATGTATTTTTTAGATTTTTATGTTTTCTATGGTTTTTATGAATTTTGAGGGTTTTTAGGAATTTTTTAGGGCTTTTAGGTGTTCTCAAGTTTTTAGGGACATTTTGGGTTTTTAGGGTTTTTTGTAGTTGTTTAGGGTTGTAAATATTTTTAGTGTTTTTGAACATTTTTATGGGTTTTAATTTTTTTAGAATTTTTTGTGATTTTTATGGTATTTTAGGGTTTTTTAAGGTTTTAGGAGTTTTATGGTTTTCAGGTGTTTTTCATGGATTTTAGTATTTTTTATGTTTTCTTGGATTTTTAGTGTTTTTTAGGATTATCATGGTTTTTTGTGTTTTTTTTGGATTTTGATGGTTTTAGGGGTTTTCATGTGTTTTTAGAGGTTTTTGGGTCTTTGGGGGGTTTTAGGATATTTTTTGATTTTTTTATGGTTTTTAAGGTTTTTTAGATATTTCATGTTTTTAATTGTTTTCAGGTTTTTTAGAGTTTAAGTGTTTTTTAAGGTTTTTAGTGGGGTTTTTTGGTTTTTAGAGGGGTTTTAGGGTTTTTTACATTTTCATGGATTTTTTGGGTTTTTTTTTACAATTTTTATGGTTTTTAGGTTTTTTTTGGGTTTTTCGGGGATTTTGAGGGGTTTTAGGGTTTTTTTAGGTTTTCTTTGGTTTTTAAGGATTTTCAAAGGTTTTAGATTCTTTTTGGTTTAGAGATTTTTAATGTTTTGAAGGGTGTTTTTAGTTTTTAGGGGTTTTTCAGGGTTTTTAGGGATTTTTTACGTTTCAATGGACATTTAGGTTTTTTTGGATTTTTATGGTTTTTAGGGTTTTTTTGGGTTTTTAGAGAATTTGAGGGTTTTAAAGAGTTTTTAGCAGTTTTCAAGGTTTTTAGATCCTTTTTGGTTATTATGGTATTTTTGAGTTTTTTAGGGTTTCAAAGGTTTTTAAGAGTTTTTTAATATTTTTAGGGGTTTTAAGGTTTTTTAGAGTTTTTACTGGTCTTCTAGAGGGTTTATGGGTTTTTAGAGTTTTTATGGTTTTTATGGTTTTTTTGTTTTTAGGGGGTTTTCATGGTTATTTAAGTTTTCATGCACTCATAGGGGTCTTTTAGAATTTTTATTGTTTTTAGGGTTTTTTAGGGTTTTTAGGGACTTTTTGGGTTTTTAAGGTCTTTTTGGGTTTTTAGGGTTTTTAAAAGTTTTCATGGATTTTTATGGGTTTCTTAGGATTATTTTGGGTATTAGGGTTTTTAGGGATTCTGAGGGTTTTTATGCTTTTTAAGTGTTTTTAAGGGTTTTTTTATTGTTTTCAAGGGTTTTGGGGTCTTTTGGGTTTTTAGGGTGTTTTGGGGTTTGGTTTTTTTTAGTTTTTAGGGGGGTTTGGGTTCTTCGAGTTTTTTAACATTTTTAGGGGTTTTAAGGGTTTTAAGGGTTTTTAATGTTTTAGTGGGTTTTAGGGTTTTTTATGGATTTTGGAGCAGTTTTAGGGGTTTTTATGTTATTAAGGGGTTTTTAGGGTTTTTAGTTTTTAGGGATTTTGAGGCGTTTTACGGTTTTTTAGGAGTTTTTGGGTTTCCATGGATTTAGGGTGCTTTTTGGGTTTTTTTGAGTTTTTTTAGGGTTTTAAGGTTTTAGGTTTTTTAACGTTTTTTTAGGGTTTAAAGAATTTTTAAATTTTTTAGGGGTTTGGGGTTTTTATGGGTTTTTTTGGTTTTACTAGTTTTGATGTTTTTAGAGTTTTTAATGTTTTTCAAGATTTTAAGGGGTTTTAGAATTTTTAGGGGGTTTTTTAGAGTTTTTAGGTTTGTTGCATTTTCATTGATTTTAAAAGGTTTTTTAGGATTTTTATCGTTTTTAGGGGTTTTTAGGGTTTTTAGGGGTTTTTAGTGGGTTTTAGGGTTTTAAGGGGTTTTAAGGGTTTTTACGTCCTTTTTGGCGTTTTAAGGTTTTTTAGATGTTTTAGGGTTTTTAAGGTGTTTTAGTGTTTATAATGTTTTTAGGGGTTTAAAGTATTTTCATAGTTTTTAGTGGTTTTTAGAGTTTTATGGGGTTTTAGGGGTTTTAAGGTATTTATGGTATTGATGAGTTTTTTAGGGTTTTAGGGGTTTTTACGCTTTAATTGATTTTTAGGGTTTTTAGGATTTTCATGGTTTTAAGGGTTTTTAGGGTTTTAGGGATTTTGAGGGTTTTTAGTATTTTTAGGCTTTCTTAGGGTTTTAAGGACTTTTTGGTTTTAAGGGGTTTTTTGTGCTTTTTAGGGCTTTTAAGGTCTTTTTGAGTTTTTGAAAAAATTTTGTGGTTTTAAGGATTTTTAGAGTATTTTGATATTTTAAGGGTTTTTATGGGGTTTTAGGTTTTTTTCAGATTTTTATGGGTTTTTATGGTTTCCAGGGGGTTTTCAGGGTCTTTAGGGTTTTTTTCGTTTCTATGGATTTGTAGGGATTTCCAAGGTTTTTGAGATTTTGGGGGTTTTAAGGCAAGGAAGGTGTGAGGGTCAGGCTATTCCCAACCCCCCAAATTTATTGGAAAGAAAGGTACAACAGACAAGGGAGGGGAGGGGTCAAATGACCCACACCCAAAAAACCCTTCACAACCCCAACCCCAAAAAAACCCAAAGAAGAAAAAAACACACAAAGCAGAAAAACAGAAAAGTCACCAACATCACCTCCCAGCGCATCAGCAACCAACAGCCAGCAAAACCAAACCATATGTTGCGACTTCATCAACCCAGCTTCTGCACCACAAAGACACAAACACCAACTTCCAGCAGCCCCAAGCAAACCACCATCACATCATTCACCACCAAGAAACATCGTCTTTCAGCAATCAGCGACGAGAAACTAGCAGTAGCAACCACAACAAACACCCACCACAACAAAATACCAACACCATTTGATCAAAATCACAAGAAACCAGAAGATACGGAGAGCAGCTCCTCCCCCCTCCAAGCCACCGGAGCCAATCCCAAGTAGACCAAAGCACACCAGAACCGTCGTCAGGCCGGGAAGAAGCGGGGCTGGGATTTCATGGCCGGAAGCGCCAGGTTCGAAACCAAGAAACCCATAGTCGAGACAAAATCCCGAAATCTAGGAGGAGCCTGCCACATCTTGCAACACAACTTGGAGGCAGTAGCAAACGCGGGGAGGCCACAACGAGAACCCGAGGACAGGGGAACGCCAAATCAGACACAAAGAATGCCAAGCGCAACACTAAGCTCTCACAGCCACACAAAAATCCCAGATCTGGAAAGGAAGACATCGATATGGAAACCCAGATCCGGACCACACAAAACTGAAGTAAGCCGAAACCAGACAGGGATCCCGAAGCCAGGAGATTCAAAGTCACCTCTGCGGGAACCAGATCCAGTAACTAGCGATCCGAAGCCGAAGCCATATCTCGAAGCCTCAAGGCGTAAAGAAGCCACCATCAGATAAAAAACGAAGCTAAGGCACTTGTGGACTACCTCCATCGACACTAATCCAAGGAGAAGCCATGGTCACCGAGGCCATACCATGCCGGAGGGGGAAGGAGGAGGATCTGATGGGGAACCCTAGAGACGCGAGGAGAGGAGAAGAGTTGTTTCTCCGAGGCCTCTTCTTCTGGGGGTTTTAGGGTATTTCATGGGTTTTTAGGTTTTTTATGGTCTTTTGGGTTTTATGGTTTTTCGTTAGTTTTGAGGGGATTAAAGGCTTTTTAGAGTTTCTTAAAAATTTTACGGTTTTTCGTTTTTAGAGTTTTTAGTGACTTTTGTGGTTCTTATGATTTTTAGTCTTTTTAAGGTTTTTAGGGGTTTTTATAGTTTTCATGGGTTTTTCAGGGTTCTATCATTTTTTATGTTTTCATGGATTTTATGGGTTTTTAGGATTTTTTTGGGTTATAAGGTTTTTTTGGATTCTGAGGGGGTTTAGGGGCGCTCAGCTGTTTTTAAGGGTTTTTAGGGTATTTTTAGGTTTTTAGTGTTTTTTATTTTTTAGGGGTTTTAATGTTTTATAGAGTTTTTAATGTTTTTATGGGTTTAAGCGTTTTTTAGAGTTTGCAGTAGTTCTTTGGTTTTTTTGGGTTTTTTTTTTCTTTTTTTAATGTTTTTAGCGGTTTTATGGTTTTTAAGAGTTTTTGGGGTTTTTAGGGTGTTTTACGTTTTCATGGATTTTTTGTTGTTTAGGGTTTTTCGATATTTTGAGGGTTCTTAGGGGTTTTTAGGGGTTTTTAGGGGTTTTAGGATTTTTAGGTGTTTTTGGGTATTTTTTGGTTTTTTGGGGTTTGTTTGAGTTTTTTAGAGCTTTAAATGTTTTTTTTTTTATTTTTCTAAGTTTCTATGGGTTTTAAGGGTTTTTATAGTTTTTTATAAGTTTTTAGGATTTTATGGGTTTTTTCTAGTTTTTAAGGTTTTAGGGGTATAGTTTTAAGTGTTTTTTAGGGTTTTTAGGGTTTTTTTACCTTTTCATGGATTTTTAGGGGGGATTTTAGATTTTTACAGTTTTTAGGGATTTTTAGAGTTTTCGGGATTCTAAGGGTTTTTAGGGTTTTTTAATGGTTTTTAGAGTTTTTATGGGTTTTCAAGGTTTTATGGTCTTTTGGGTGTTAGGGTTTTAATGTTTTTTAACATTTTTAGGGGTTTTAAGGATTTTTAGATATTTTATTTGTTTTTAGGGTTTTTATGGGTTTTTAGGGTTTTTAAGGTTTTTAGGGGTTTAAAGGTTTTAAAAGGTTTTTCAGGGTTTTAGGGTTTTTATATTTTTAGGGATTTTTAGGGTTTTCTTGGTTTTTTATGGTTTTTAGGGTTTTAGGGGTTGTAAAGGTTTCTAGAGTTTTAGTGGGTTTTTTGGGTTTTTATGGTTTTTAAGGTTTTTATGGGTTTTTAGGGTTTTGAGGAATTTTGAGGGATTTTATGGTTTTTAGGGTTATTTGAGTTTTTTAGGTGTGTAAGGTTTTTTAGAGTTTTTTAGATAATTTTATGGTTTTAAGGGTTTTAGTGATTTTTAGGTTTTTATGAGTTTTTAGGGGTTTTCAAGGTTTTTAAGGGTTTTTCAATATTTTTATGGGTTTTGCGATTTCTTTGATTTTTAGGGGTTTTTAGGATTTTTATGGTTTTTAGGGTTTTTAAGGGTTTTTAGGGTTTTAGTTTTTTAGAATTTGTTAGGATTTTTATGTTAGTTTTTGGATTTTTTGGGGTTTTTTTATTTTTTCAGGTTTTAAGTTTTTTAGAAAATTTTAACGTTTTTAGAGATTTTAAGGATTTTTAGAGTTTTTAGGGGTCTTTAGCGTTTTTAGGGGTTTTTAGGGAAAGGAAGGCTCGGGGCCATGCAAGTATGGCCCCCCAAAATTAAACAAAAAAAGGACAAACAGAGTGCTACAAGGGGGGATTACATAACTGGGTGTGCACCTCACCCTTCAAATCAGACACGATGAAAGTGGAGCAGGGAGGCGTGGCAACAAAGGACCACAGCGGACCCTGCTCCACAATAGCCTGCTTGGAGAGATTATCCGCAACCGCATTGGCCTCCCGGTAGGCATGTGTCACAGTGAGATTCAGCCTTTAGGGTTTTTTGGCATTTTAATGGGTTTTTATGTTTTCATGGATTTTTAGGGGTTTTTAGGTTTTTTATTATTTTTAGGGTTTTTTGGGATTTTGAGGGGTTTTAGGGGTTTTAAGTGGGTTTTTAGGTTTTTAGGGTTTTTAGGGTCTTTTAGGGTTTTTGGGTTTTTTTGAGTTTTCACGGGGTTTTAAGGTTTTTTATAGATTTTAACTTTTTTAGGGGTTTATGGGTTTTTAGAATTTTTTGTGGTTTTAATGTTTTTTTGGGTGTTTTTGCAAGACAAATAGAACATGATATATAAAAGGGAAAAGGAATTGAAGTACAAACTATCACCCAACGGTGAAAACAACTAACCCGCATGACAAAAATAGCAAAAATAAATAAGCAAAACCCAAGCCGAAGACTAGCATTCTGCACTCCACTATTCCTATCCACAAGCACGCATCTGCACAATTCCATGGCAAGTCGCACCGCATCTAAGAAAGAAACAATATGCCACCAACCTGCAAGCCCAACACATCCTATAGAATGAAAACCAGAACCAGAAGTACAAAAAAACTCCTCCCCAACATGAGCAACTAGAAGCCACCAAACCAAAAAAAGCGTCTCTGAAACCCAACACCCAGCAACCCAAGAAACATCACCCTATTAGCACAAAACCAATCATCCAAGAGAAGTCACCACATCCACAAGAGTCTAAACAAGAACAAACATGAGAAGTTTTTAGGTTTTTTAAGGTTTTTAGGGGTTTTTTCAGGGTTTTCAGGGGTTTTTACATTTTCATGGATTCTTAAGAGTTTTTAGGTTTTTTATGGTTTTAGGGTTTTTAGGTATTTGGTGGGTTTTTAGAGTTTTTAATGGTTTTAAGGGTTTTTAGGGTCTTTTGTGTTTCTTTAGTTTTTTAGGGTTTTTAAGGTTTTTTAGATTTTTTTAAATGTTTTTAGGGGTTTTAAGGGTTTTTAGAGTTTTAGTGGTTTTTAGGGTTTTTACAGAGTTTTATGGTTTTTATGGTCTTTTTGGTTTTTATGGTTTTCATGGTTTTTCAAGATTTTTATGGTTTTTTTTACTTTTTCATGGATTTTTAGGGGTCTTTTTGGATTTTTATGGTTTTTAGAGTTTTTATGGGGTTTTAGGGTTTTTAGTTTTTTAGGGGTTTTTTGATTTTTGGGAGTTTTATGGGTTTTAAGGTTTTTTAGAGTTTTTTAACATTTTTAAGGGGTTTTAATGGTTTTTAGATATTTTAGTAGTTTTTAGAGTATTTATGGGGGTTTAGGGTTTTGAAGCTTTTTAGGGATTTTTATGGTTTTTAGGGGCTTTTCAGGTTTTTTAGGGTTTTTTACGTTTTCATGGGTTTTAGGGTGTTTATAGTATTTTTATGGTTTTTATGGATTTTGTGGGTTTTTTGGGGTTTTCTAGGGTTTTTTGGGGTTTTCAAGGTTTTTAGCGTCCTTTTGGTTGTTTTGGGTTTTTTTGAGTTTTTTAGTGTTTTTATATTTTTTTTAGCATTTTTAAGGTTTTGAAGGGTTTTTAGAGTTTTTAGTGTTTTTTAGGGTTTTTATGGGGGTTTAAGGGTATTTATGGTTTTAGGGGGTTTTTAGGGTTTTTAAGGTTTTAAGGTTTTTTATGTTTTCATGGATTTTATGTGGTTTTTAGGATTTTTATGGTCTTTTAGGCTTGTTAGGGATTTTGAGGGCTTTTATCTTTTTTAGGGGTTTTAGGGTTTTAAGGGTTTTTTACGTTTTTGTGGATTTTAGGGGTTTTTTGGATTTTTGTGGGTTTTAAGGTTTTTTAGTGTCTTGGGATTTTGATGGTTTTTTGGGGCTTCAGTGTTTTTAGGGTCTATTTGGTTTTTAGGGGTTTTTTAGTTTTCAGACATTTTAAGTTTTTTTAGAGTTTTTATTGTTTTTAGGCGTTTTATGAATTTTTAGAGTTTTTAGTGGATTTTTAGGGTTTTTATGGGTTTTTAGGGGTTTTTAAGGTATTTAGAATTTATTATGGTTTTGGGGGGCTTTTAAGGGTTTTTAGGGTTGCTTTACATTTTCATGGATTTTTAAGGCAATTTTTGGAATTTTATGGTTTTTAGGGTTTTTTGGGATTTTGAGGGGTTTTTGGGTTTTTCAAAGCTTTTTGGAGGTTTTAGGGGTTTTCATTGTTTTTAGGGTGTTTTGTGGTTTTTAGGGTTTTTTAGTATTTTAGGGTTTTATGGTTTTTTAAATTTTTTAGAGTTTTTAGAGTTCTTAGTTGGTTTTTAGGGTTTTTTAGGATTTTAGGGTCTTTTTAAGTTTTAGGGGTTTTTTAGGGTATAGGGGGTTTTATGGTTTTCAAGGGGTTTTTAGGATTTTTAGGTGTTTTTTTACATTTTCATTTATTCATAAGAGTTTTTTATGATTTTTATGGTTTTTTGGGGTTTTATGGTTTTTAGGGATTTTTAGGGGTTTTATGGATTCTCAAGGTGTTTTAGGGTTTTCAGGATCTTTCTGGTTTTCTGATTTTTTTTTTGAGTTTTTTTGGGATTTTAATTTTTTTAGAGTTTTTAACATTTTTAGGGGTTGTAAGGGTATTCAGAGTTTTTAGTTGTTTTAGGTGTTTTAATATATTTTTACATTTTTTATGAGTTTTTGGTGAATTTATGGTTTTAAATGGCTTTTTTGGATTTTTAGGCTTTTTTCCTTTTCATGGATTTCTAGAGGTTTTTAGGATTTTTATGGTTTTTAGGGTTTTTAGTGTCTTTTGGGGTTTTTAGTTTTTTTTTTATTTTTTTGGGATTTAAGGCTTTTTTGAGTTTTTAGACGTTTTTAGTGGTTTTTAGGGTTATTAGATGTTTAGTTGTTTTTAGGGTTTTTATGGGTTTTTAGGTTTTTAAATACTGTAAGGTTTTTATGGTTTTTAGGGGTTTTTAGGGTTATTTACAATTTCATGAATTTTTAGGTGTTTTTTAGGATTTTATTATTTTTTGTGATTTTTAGGTTTTTTAGGAAATATGTGTGTTTTTAGGGTTTTGTAGGGTTTTTCAAGGTTTTTAGGGTCTTGGTTTTTTTTGAGTTTTTAGGGTTTTTAAGGGTTTTAAGAGTTTTTTAACGTTTTAGGGATTGTAAGGGTTTTTAGAGTTTTTAGTGGGTTTTAGGGTTTTTTACTTATTCATGGATTTTTTGGGGTTTTTAAAATTTTTATGGTTTTTATGATTTTTTAGTGTTTTTAGGGATTTTGAGGGATTTTAGGGTTTTTCAAGGGTGGTTAGGGTCTTCAGGGTTTTTTAGGTTTTTTTAGTTGAAGGGTGTTTTTTGAGTTTTTAGGGATTTTAAGGATTATTAGAGTTTTTTAATGTTTTAAGAGGTTTTATGGGTTTTTAGAGTCTTTAGTGATTTTTAGGGTCTTTTGGGGTTTTAGGTGTTTTGAGGGTTTTTAGAATATTGAGTGGTTTTTTGGTGTTTTAAAGTTTTTAGGGTTTTTTTAGGGTTTTTTACATTTTCTTGGATTCTTAAGAGTTTTTATGATTTTTATGGTTTTTAGGGTTTTTGAGGATTTTGTGGGTTTTTAGGGTTTTCAATTGTTTTAAGGGTTTTTAGGGCCTTTTGTGTTTTTATTGTTTTTTTTTATTTTTTTAGGGTTTTTAAATTTTTTAGGTCTTTTTAAACGTTTTTAGGGGTTTTAAGGGCTTTTAAAGTTTTAGTAGTTTTTAGGGTTTTTATGGGGCTATATGGTTTTTATGGTTTTTATGGGTTGTTATGGTTTTCAAGGTTTTTCAAGGTCTTCAAGGGTTTTATGGGTTTTTTAGTTTTTCATGGATTTTTAGGGGTCTTTTAGGATTTTTATAGTTTTTAGGGTTTTAGAGTTTTAATGTATTTTGAGGGTTTTTATGGGGTTTTTAGGGTTTTTATTGTTTTTAGGGCTTTTTGGATTTTTAGGAGTTTTATGGGTTTTAAAATTTTTTAGACATTTTTAACATTTTAAGGGGTTTTAATGGTTTTTAGATATTTTAGTAGTTTTTTAGGGTATTTATGGGATTTTATGGTTTTTAAAGTTTTTAGGGGTTTTTATGGTTTTTCCGGGCTTTTAAGGGTTTGTAGGATTTTTTTTACGTTTTCATGGGTTTTAGGGCGTTTTCAGGATTTTTATGGTTTTTTTGGTTTTTAGGAGTTTTGTGGGTTTTTAGGTTTTTTCTGGAGTTTTTTTGGTTTTTAGGTCCTTTTTTGGTTATTTTGGGTTATTTTTAGTTTTTTAGTGTTTTTGAGGGTTTTTATAAATTTTTAGCATTTTTAAGGGTTTGAAGGGTTTTTAGGGTTTTTATTGGGTTTTTAGGATTTTTATAGGGGTTTAATGTTTTTATGGTTTTCAGGGGGTTTGAAGGTTTTAGGGTTTTTTATGCTATCATAGATTTTTAGTGGTTTTTATGATTTGATGGTCTTTTAGGGTAGTTAGGGATTTTCATTATTCTAGGGTTTTAAGGGTTTTTTACGTTTTTGTAGATTTTAGGGGTTTTTAGGATTTTTATGGGTTTTAGGGTTTTTTAGTGTCTTTAGAGATTTTGACAGTTTGGGGGGGGGGGGGGGTTGGGGTTTTTGGGGTCTATTTGGTTTTTAGGGTTTTTTTGACTTTTTAGGGGTTTTAAGGTTTTTTAGAGTTTTTAATGTTTTTAGGGGTTTTAAGGGTTTTTAGATTTTTTTAGTGGGTTTTTAGGGTTTTTATGGGTTTTTAAATATTTTTAGTAGCAATTATGGTTTTGGGGGTCTTTTTAGGGTTTTTAGGGTTTCTTTATTTTTTTTCTTGGATTTTTATGGGTTTTAGGGGTTTTTTTGGGTTTTTCTGGGATTTTGAGGGTTTTGGGGGTTTTTGAGGGTTTTTTGTGATTTTAGGGGTGTTCAGAGTTTTTAGGGTCTTTTTGGGTTTTTAGGGTTTTTTTTAGTATTTTAGGGTTTTATGGGTTTTTATAGTTTTTTGAGTTTTAGTGGGTTTTTTGGGGTTTTTTGGGTTTTTTGGGTCTTTTTAGGTTTTAGGGGTTTTAGAGTTTTTAGTGGTTTTGGGTTTTTAAGTGTTTTCAGGGGTTTTTTACATTTTCATTGATTCTTAAGAATTTTTTAGGATTTTAATGGTTTTTTGGGTTTTGGGGGTTTTTGGGGTTTTTAGGGTTTTTAGGGATTTTGAGGGGTTTTAGGGTTTCTCAAGGGTTTTTAGGATCTTTTTGGGTTTTTAGGATTTTTTTTGAGTTTTTTAGGGATTTTAAGGTTTTTACAGTTTTTAACATTTTTATGGGTTGTAATGGTATTTAGAGTTTTTAGTGGTTTTTAGGTGTTTTAATATTTTTTACAGTTTTTAAGATTTTTAAGTGAATTTATGGATTTAAAGGGCTTTTTATGATTTTTAAGCTTTTCTATGTTCTCATGGATTTTTAGAGGTTTTTAGGATTTTTATGGTTTTCAGGGTTTTTTGGTTTTTTGGAATTTTGAGGGTTTTTAGGGTTTTTAGGGTTTTTATGGTCTTTTGGAGTTTTTAGGGTCTTTTTTGGGGTTTTAAGGCTTTTTAGAGTTTTTTGGTGTTTTTAGTGGTTTTTATGGGTTTTTGGGTATTTAAATATTTTAAGGGTTTTATTGTTTTCATGGCTTTTTAGGGGTTTTTAGGGTTATTTACAATTTCATGGATTTTTAGGTGTTTTTTAGGATTTTATTATTTTTAGGGATTTTTAGGTTTTTAGGGAATTTGTGTGTTTTAGGAGTTTTTAGGGTTTTAGGGGTTTTCAAGGGTTTTAAGGTCTTTTGGGTATTTAAGGGTTTTTAGAGTTTTTTAACGTTTTAGGGGTTGTGAAGGTTTTTTAGAGTTTTTAGTGGTTTTTTAGGGTTTTTAATGTTTTTAGGGGTATTGATGGTTTTCAGGGGTTTTTCTGGGTTTTAAGGTTTTTTACATTTTCATGGATTTTTAGGGGTTTTTAAAAATTTTAGGGCTTTTATGATTTTTTTAGTGTTTTTAGGGATTTTGAGGAATTTTTGGGTTTTTTAAGTGTTTTTTGGGTTTTTTGGTTTTTTCGATTGAAGGTTTTTTTTTTTGAGTTTTTAGGGGTTTAAAGGTTTTTTAGATTTTTTTTAAATGTTTTAAGGGGTTTAAAAGGTTTTTTGAGCCTTTGGTGATTTTTTTGGGGTTTTACGGGTTTTTAGGCTTTTTAAGGCTTTTAGGGGGTTTTGGGTTTTCAGGGGTTTTTCTTGGTTTTCAGGGTTTTTTACGTTCTCATGTATTTTTGGGGTATTTTAGGATTTTAATGGTTTTAGGGTTTTTTTTGGGGGGGGGGTAGGGATTTTTGGGGGTTTTAAGGGGGTTTAGGGGGGTTTTCAGGGGTTTTTTTTAGTTTTTTACGTTTTCATGGATTTTTAGGGGTTTTTTAGGATATTTATGGTTTTTATGGTGTTTATGGATATGAAGGATTTTAGGGGTTTTCATATTTTTTTAGGGTTTTTAGGGGTATATAGGGTTTTAGGGTCTTTTGGGTTTTCAGGTTTTTTTTGAGTTTTTTAGGATTTTTAATGTTTTATGAGTTTTAAGGGTTTTTAGAGCTTTTTGTGATTTTTATGGTCTTTATGGGTTTATAGGGTTTTTAGGGGTTTTTAGGGGTTTTTATGGTTTTCAATGGTTATTTAAGGTTTTTAGGGTTTTCTACATTTTCATTGATTTTTAGTGGTTTTTTAAGATTTTTATGGGTTTTAGAGTTTTTTGGGATTTCAAGGGGTTTTTAAGGTTTTTAGGAACTTTAGGGTTTTTAGGGGATTTAAGGATTCTAAGGGTTTTAAAGGTTTTTATATTTTTAAAATATTTAGGGGTTTTAAGGTTTTTTAGAGTTTTTAGTGGTTTTGAGGGTTTTTATGGGTTAGGGTTTTTTATGGGTTTTAGGGGTTTATGGTATTTAGGGTTTTTTACATTTTAATGGATTTTAGGGGTTTTTTTAGGTTTTTTATAGTCTTTTGGGTTTTAGGGTTTTTTGGGTTTTAAGGTGTTTTCGAGGTTTTTCGCGGTTTTAGGGTCTTTTGGGGTTTTTGGGTTTTTAAGAGTTTTTTATAGGGTTTTAAAGGGTTTTTAGAGTTTTTCAAAAAATTTAGGGGTTTTAAGGGGTTTTTTATATTTTTAGTGGTTATTGGGTTTTTAAAAGTTTTTAAAGTTTTAGGGGGTTTTATGGTGTTTAGAAGTTTTTCAAGGTTTTTTGGGTTTTTTATGTTTTCATGGATTTTTATGCCTAGATCTCCATTTTCCACTTTTAACGGATTCCCTTCATGGATTTTTAGGCATTTTTTAGGATTTATAAATTTTTTAGGGTTTTAGGGTTTTTAGGGATTTTGAAGGTTTCTACAGTTTTTCTCGGGTTTTTTTACTTTTAGGGGTTTTTAGGGTCTTTTGGGTTTTAGGGTTTCTATAGTTTTTCGTTTTTTTCAGGTTATTTAGAGTTTTTTAGTGTTTTTAAGGGTATTTAGAGTTTTTAGTTGGTTTTTAGCGTTTTTATAGGCCTTCAAGGTTTTTAATGTGTTTATGGTTTTCAAGGTTTTTTGAAGGGTTTTAAGGGGTTTTACGTTTTCATTCATTTTTTGGGGTTTTTTAGGTTATTATGGGTTTTTAGGGTTTTTATGGATTTTGATGGGTTTAAAGGTTTTATGGGTTTTTAGGGTTTTAAGAGATTTTAGGGTCTTGGAGTTTTTTGGGTTATTTTTGAGTTGTTGTGGGGTTTTAAGGTTATTTATATTTTTTGACGCTTTTAGGGGTTTAATGTTTTTTAGAGTTTTTAGTGGGTTTTTAAGGATTTTATGGGTTTTTAGGGTCTTTTATGGTTTTTGGGGGTTTTATGGCCGTTAGGGGGTTTTTAGGGTTTTGGGGAAAATTTACATTTCCATGGATTTTTAGGGGTTTTATGGTTTTTAGGGTTTTTATGGATTTTGAGGGGTTTTAGGGGTATTGGTTTTTTAGGGTTTTGAAGGTTTTTTTTATTTTTAGGAATTTTTTAGTTTTTTTGGGTTTTAAGGTTTTTTATAGTTTTTAATATTTTTAGGGGTTTTCTAGATTTTAAGGTTTTTAGTGGGTTTTATGGGTTTTTAGGGATTTTATGGTTTTTAGGGGTTTTTATGGCTTTTAGGGGTTTTAAAGGTTTCTTAGGTTTCTCATGTTTTCATGGATTTTTAGGGGGGAATTAGGTTTTTTTAAGGTTTTGAGAGTTTTTAGTGGGTTTTTAGGGTTTTTCACTTTTTCATTGATTTTTAAGGGGTTTTAAGATTTTTTTTCTGGTTTTTAGGGGTTTTTAGGGGTTTTCAGTTGTTTTCAGGGTTTTTAGGATATTTTTGGGTTTTTATATTTTTTTGAGTTTTTAGGGTTTTTAAGATTTTTTTAAAGTTTTTAGGGGTTTAAAGGATTTTTAATGTTTTTAGTGGTTTTTATGGGGTTTTATGGTTTTTAAAGATTTCTAGGGGAATTTATAGTCTTCATTGATCTTTAGGGTTTTGGGGGTTTTTTACATTTTCATGGATTTTTAGGATTTTTAGGGTGTTTTAGCTTTTTTAGAGATTTTGAGGGTTTCTAGGGTTTTTAAGGTTTTTATGGATTTTATGGTTTTTAAGGTTTTTAGGGGTTTTATGATTTTTAGGGATTTTTCAGGTTTTTAGTGGGTTTTACGTTTTCATGGATTTTTAGGGGTTTCTTATGGTTTTTATGGGTTTTAGGGATTTTGCGTGTTTTTTGGCCTTTTCAGAGGTTTTAAGGTTTTTAGGGGTTTTTAGGGTTTTTATGGTTGTTTTGGGTGTTTAGGGGTTTTAAGGTTTTTTAGAGTTTTAAATGTTTTTTTGGTTTTTTAAAGGTTTTTAGGGGTTTTTATGGGTTTTAGGGTTTTTAGGGATTTTGAGTGTTTTTAGGGGTTTTAGGTTTTTAGGGTCTTTTTGGGATTTTAGTGTTTTTTTTAGTTTTTTAGGGTCTTAATGCCTTTTAGGGTTTTTTAATATTTTTTGGGGTTTAAAGGGTTTTTAGAATTTTTATGGGTTTTTATGGTTTTTTAGGGTTTTTAAGGTTTTTTACATTTTCATGGATTTTTAGCGGTCTTTTAGGATATTTATGGTTTTTAGGTTTTTTTAGAGTTTTTATATATTTTGAGGGGTTTTAGTGGGTTTTTAGTTTATTTTAGGGCTTTTTGAATTTTGAGGGGGGGGGGGGTTGAAGTTTTTATGGGTTTTAAGGTTTTTTAGAGGTTTTAACATTTTTGAGGGGTGTTAAGAGTTTTTAGATCTTTTAGTAGTTTTATAGGTTTTCTATGGGGTTTTATGGTTTTTATGGTTTTTAGGGGTTTTTAGAGTTTTTTGGGTGGTTTTACGTTTTCATGGGTTTTAGGGGTTTTTTAGGATTTTTATGGTTTTAGGGGTTTTAGAGATTTTTTGTTTCTTTTTGTTTTTCAGGGTTTTTAGAGTTTTTCAGGTGATTTAGGGCTTTTTGTGTTTTTAGAGTTTTTTTTTGAGTTTTGTAGCATTTTGAAGTATTTTTTTGAGTTTTTAGCATTTTTAAGGGTTTTAATGGGTTTTAGAGTTTTTATTGTACTTTTAGAGTTTTTATGTGTTTTTTGGGGTTTTATGGTTTTTAGAATGTTTTCCAGGTTTTTAGGGTTTTTTTGGGTTTTTTATGTTTTCATTGATTTTTAGTGGTTCTGATGATTTTTATGGTTTTTTGGGTTTTTAGGGATTTTGAGGGGTTTTATGGGTTTTCAGTGGCTTTAGGATTTTTAGAGGTTTTAAGGGATTTTAGGGTCTTTTGGTTTTTTGGGGGTTTTTTGAGTTTTTAGATTTTTTAAGATTTTTTAGAGTTTTTAATGTTTTTAGGGGTTTAAAGGATTTTTAGAGATTTTTGTGGTTTAGGGTTTTATGAGTTTTAAGGTTTTTTAGTTTTTTTAGTGTTTTTTATAGTTTTTGGGCATTTTTTATGGTTTTTAGGGTTTTCTACGTTTGCATGGAATTTTATGGTTTTTAGGGTATTTTAGGATTTTTAGAGATTTGGAGGAGTTTTAGTGGGGTTTAAGGTTTAAAGGTTCTTTTATGTTTTTGTGAATTTTTAGGTGTTTTTTAGGATTTTTATGGGTTTTAGAGTTTTT
Source organism: Viscum album (assembly GCA_963277665.1). NCBI lineage: Eukaryota > Viridiplantae > Streptophyta > Magnoliopsida > Santalales > Viscaceae > Viscum > Viscum album. The sequence goes on along the minus strand of OY728156.1, from coordinate 1,771,686,096 downwards.
TAGGGTCTTTAGGGATTTTGACGGTTTTTATGGTTTTTCGAGGATTTTTAGGGGTTTTTAGTGCCTATTTGGGTTTTTAGAGTTTTTTTTTGAATTTTTAGGGGTTTTAATGGTTTTCAATGGAGTTTTAGAGATTTTAGGGTTTTTTATGTTTTCATGGATTTTAGGGAGTTTTTAGGATTTTTTTGGTTTTTAGGGTTTTTTAGGATTTTTGGGATTTTGAGGGTTTTTAGGGTTTTTCTGGTTTTTTAGAGTTTTTAGGGATTTTTAGGGTTTTAGGGTCTTTTGGGGTTTTGGGGGGTTTTTTGAGTTTTTTAGGGATTTATAGATTTTTTAGAGTTTTTTACATTTTAGGGGTTGTTGGGTTATTTCGAGTTTTTATTGTTTTTAGGTGTTTTATGATTTTTTATAGTTTTTATTTTTTTCAGGTGAGTTTATGGTTTTAAGGGGTTTTTCATGATTTTTAGGATTTTTTAAGTTTTCATGGATTTTTAGGGGTTTTAGATTTTTTTTGGGTTTTCAGGGTTTTTAGGGTTTTTGTAACATCCTTCTTATCCTCATTGGCTTGAGGTTGAGGAACATTACTTGGCCTTAATAGACATCCCCAAAACACCAAAGCTTGCTAATAAATGTCGAAGAGCTTCAATACATGTGGGGGCAATTTTCCCTTTAAGAATAAAACAACTAACCAAACAAGCATAACCAAACAAAGCACTATATGATGCATGATTAAATGAAAGACAACTCAACATTTCATTTGTCAAAATGAAACTAAAACCAAGTACCACAGTGGAAGGCAACAATATCAAAGTAAACAGCGCAAGACAAAACTCAAAGACTCGAATGACAACTCCAGCTTCGAACATGCTCCATGCTCTAACTCCACAAAAACCCAAGTATCATGAAGTACTACTAAAGATGTGTGATACCTTACCTTTTACCATGTTTCGATAAACAACATCTGCAAAAGCGCCAAAGTTCAAAAGAAAGAATAAGTAATGCAATTCAGTAGATTTTCCCCCAATGACTTCCCAACTCACGCCACTAGGATATAACATGTTAGCCCAATCATATAAGACAATATATATAAAAAAAATTCTAAAACAGTTTATATCAAAATATAAACAAGTGCCAATATAAAACACTTTTCTCAAACAACACCAATTTCCATGTAAAGCAACCAAACAATGTTCCAAAACCATTTCATTAATTCCACTTTAGCATACCCCATTCCAATACACACATCCACACATCTACACATGCATTCTTCGTTATGACAGTTTGATACTCATGAGTGATTTCACATCGATCTACCAAGTCATCACAAGGTAATTAAATCCCTTGTGTCATTACACCTTTGGCACTAAGCACAAGGTCATATTTTAACCAAGCCTTGTAATGAAATATGAACACACACACCAAGTATTCCCAACAACCATGCCAATATGATCATGCCAAAACCATTTCAGTAAAACAACATTTTTATTGAAAACCTTTTTCTATAAATCGAATCAAGCAACTATTTTAAAATCATCATTTTAAAATCATTTATCAAATAACTTTGCACAATAATTCCATGATTTCACACAAATCCACAAACCATCATTAAAGAAGTTTTTTACCATGCTTTGCACATAAATTTCATTACAAATTTCAATCAATTTGAAACTAATCCAATCAGTTCTAGCATGAGGAGTTGAGAGTGAAGCCACCTACCTCGGGTTTTATGACGAAAATGAAGAATGACACTTAAAATCCACGAAACTGTGTTAAATCTTCATGAACCCACCTTTGATCTCTTCCCCTATCAATAACAAGACCAAATATAAACATATTTTGCATCTACAACCTTAGATCTACCCATAACAGGTGTGGATCTAAGTATCTGAGAGCGAAGGAGAAGTAGATCTAACAAAACTACCAAGAGAAACCAAGAACAATCACTTACAACAATAATAAAGCTTCAAATCACCAAGAGAACCCTTCATATAACCTCTGAAACGATGGGAAGAGGTTCTCCAACCTTTGAGATGGAAAAATCCTGAGTTAGGGCCGCTTTGGGGAAAAATAGGCATTAAAACATAAGGCCAACCTAGATACACTTTTTTAGGATCTAGTTTTTTAACCATCAATGGTTTAGTCGCACGATTAGGTAAACCATGCACTAATCGTGTGCCAGCCACAGCCTCAAGGATGAACCTTGCATGGTTAGCTTACACGGTTTTCAAACCATGGTCCAATCATTCCAAAGATCACTATCCAACAAAGCATGGTTTCTCCTAGGCTTCAACACAGTTTGGACAAATTGTTCATAGCCCGTGTGCCTTCCCCTTTACCTTTGTCTCACTATGCACGATTTCCTGTAGGAGTTTCATGGTTTACCAAAACTGTGCACCTATAGAAAATCCCCAAAAAATATTCCAAAAGGTCCCCAAATCTTCCCAAACTCAACCCATATAGTTTACGTACTTAAAATACATAAATAAAGGGTTACTTAATTGATACGAGGGGTGCTATACTTTTTAGTAATTTTGGGTCTTTTTAGGGTTTTTCATAGGTTTTTTGGGGGTTTTATAATTTTTTGACTTTTTTAGAGTTTTAAGGGCTTTTAGAGAATTTAAATGATTTTAATGGTTTTAAGGGTTATTAGATATTTAGTTTTTTAAATTTTTTAAAGATTTTTGGGTTTTTATGGTTTTTAGGGGCATTTTAGGATTTTAGGGTTTTTTACGTTTTCATGGATTTTTAGGGGTATTTTAGGATATTTATGATATTTATGGTTTTTTAGGATTTTTAGGAAATTTAGTAGGTTTAAAGTTTTTTAGGGGTTTTTAGGGTTTTTGGGTTTTTCAAGCTTTTTAGGGTCTTTTGGTTTTTAGGGTTTTTTAGAGTTTTTAAAAAAATTTAGGGGTTTTAAGGGTTTTTAGAAATTTTAGTGGGTTTTTATAGGTTTTAATGTTTTTGGGGTTTTGATGGTTTTCAGAGTTTTTTAGGGTTTTATGTTTTTTTACATTTTACTAGATTTTTAGGGGTTTTTAAAGATTTTTATGGGTTTATGGGTTTTTAGGATATTTAGAGATTTTGAGGGTTTTTTAGGGGTTTTCAGGGTTTTTATAATTTTCTTAATGTTTTAAGGGGTTTTGAGGGTTTTAGAATTTTTAGTGTTTTTTAGGGATTTAAGGTTTTTTAAGGTTTTAAGGCATTTTTTTAGTTTGTAGGGGTTCTTTAGTTTTTCAGGGTTTTTTACGTTTTCATGTTTTTTTAGGGGGTTTTAGGATTTTAACAGTTTTTGGGTTTTTTAGAGATTTTTGGTGTTTTCCAGGGGGTTTTCAGGGTTTTTCAAAGGTTTTAGTGTCAATTTGGGTTTTATGGTTTTTTTTTTGAGTTTTTTAGGGGTTTTAAGGTTTTAAGAGTTTTATTATATTTTTAGGGGTTTCAAGGGGTTTTAGAGATTTTAATGGATTTTAATGGATTTTAAGGTTTTTATGGTTTTTAAAGGTTTCTAGGGAGTTTTATGGTTTTCAGGGTTTTTTTAGGGTTTTAGGTTATTTACATTTTCATGGATTTTTGGGGGTTTTGTTAGGTTTTTTTATGGTTTTTTGGGTTTTTAGGGATTTCGGGGGTTTTTTGGGATTTTTAGGGGTTTTTAAGGTTTTTAGGGATTTCAGGGATTTTAGGGTTTTTTGGGTTTTTTGAGTTTTTTTTGGATTTTTAGGGGTTTTTTGAGATTTGTATGGTATTTAAGGTTTTTTAGGGTTTTATTTTTTTTTATATTTTTTAATATATTTTGGGCAAGGAAGTCACAAGGCCAGGGATATTTATGTTTTCATAGATTTTAGGGAATTTTTAGGATTTTTACGGTTTTTAGGTTTTTAGGGAATTTAGGGATTTTCATGGTTTCTAGGGTTTTCTAGTGTTTTCAGGGTTTTAGGGTCTTTTTGGATTTTTTTTGATTTTTTAGAGTTTTTTATAATTTTTTAGGGTTTTAAATCATTTTTAGAGTTTTCCACATTTTTAGGGGTTTTAAGGGGTTTTAGAGTTTTTAGTGGTTGAAGGGTTTTTATGGGTTTTTAGAGGTATTTAATGTTTTTTGGGGTTTTATGATTTTTTGATGATTTTCAGGGTTTTTTGGGTTTTTTGTTTTTGTGGTTTTCTATTCCCTTTTTAGGTTTTTTATTATTATTAGGGTTTTTAGGGATTTTGATGGTTTCTAGGGTTTTTTGGGCGTTTTTTGGTTTTTATTATTTTTAAGGGTTTTAGGGTCTTTTCGGTTTTTAGGGTTTTAGAGTTTTTTGTGTTTTATGGTTATTTAGAGTTTTTTAATGTTTTTAGGGTTTTAAGGGTATTTTGAGTTTTTAGTGGGTTTTTAGGGGTTTTATGGTCTTTTAGGGTTTTTAAAGTTTTTAGGGTTTCTATGGTTTTAAGGGGTTTTTAAGATTTTTTACATTTTTTGGGATTTTAAGGGGTTTTTTACTTTTTTATGGTTTTTAGGGTATTTATAAATTTTAAGGGGGTTAAAGGTTTTTTCAGGGGTTTTTAGGGTTCTTAGGGATTTCAGGGATTTTAGTATCTTTCTGGATTTTTGGGTTTTTTTTGAGTTTTTTTTTTGTTTTTTAAGGTTTTTAAGATTTTTTAAATTTTTAGGGATTTTAAATATTTTTAGAGTTGTAGTGGGGTTTAAAATTTTTTTGAGTTTTTTATGGATTTGGGGAGGTTTTGTGGCTGCTTGGGGTTTTTTTAGCGTTATTAGTGTTTTTTTACGTTTTCATGCATTTTAGTGGTTTTTAGGATTTTTACGGTTTTTAGGGGTTTTTAGGGATTTTAGGGATTTGATAGTTTCAGGGGTTTTCAAGAGTTTATGAGGGTTTGGGGTATTCTGGGTTTTTAAAGTCTTTTTGGGTTTTTCAGGTTTTTTTAGTTATTTTGGGTTTTTAAGGTTTTTTAGAGTTTTAAATGTTTTTATGTGTTTTATGGGTTTTTAAACATTTTAGTGTGTTTTCAGGGTTTTTATGGGTTTTTTGGGATTTTATTTTTGTTGGTTTTTTAGTGTTTTTAGGGGGTTTTCATGTTTTTTTAGGTTTTTTATGGTTTTTAGGTTTTAGGAATTTGGAGGGTTTTTAGAGTTTTTAGTGTTTTTTAGGCGTTTTAGGGTCTTTTGGGATTTATGGTTTTTTTGTGCTTTTTGGGGTCTAAAGGATTTTTAGATTTTTTTATTGTTTTTAGGGCAGAAGAGGTGCAGGACTAGGCTAGCCTAGCCCCCCCCCCAAAAAAAATAAAGGATTTTTACAGTTTATAGCTGGGTTTTAGGTTTTTTATGGTTTTTAGGGGTTTTATGGTTTTTAGGGGTTTTATGGTTTTTAGGGTTTTTTCGGGGTTTTTATTGTTTTTTACATTTTCATTGACTTTGAGGGGGTTTTAGGATTTTTTAGGATTTTTACAATCTTGAAGGTTTTTAGGGTTTTTCCGGGGGTTTTAAAGTTTTTAGGGGTTTTAAGGGTTTGGGTCTTTTTTGGTTTTTAGGATTTTTTGAGTTTTTTTGTCTTTTTAAGGTTTTTTAGAGTTTTTAATATTTTTATGTTTTTGAGGGTTTTTATAGTTTTCAGTGGGTTTTTAGGGTTTTAGTGTTTTTTAAGGTTATAGTGGTCTTTATGGTCTTCAGGGTTTTTCAAGGTTCTGAGGGTTTTTTACATTTTCATGTATTCTAAGGGGTTTTTTAGGATTTTTATGGTTTTTAGGGATTTTGATGGTTTTTATGGTTTTCAGGTGTTTTTATGGTTTTTAGGGATTTTCAGGGTTTTAGGGTCTTTTGGGTTTTTAGGTTTTTATCTATTTTTTAAAGTTTTATATAGTTTTTTAACGTGTTTACAGGTTTTAAGAGATTTCGGATTTTTTAATTGGGTTTTTGGGTTTTTATGGGTATTTAGTGTTTTTTTTTGTTTTTAGGGGGTTTTCAGGGTTTTTAGGGGTTTTTACGTTTTCATGAATTTTTAGGGTTTTTCAGGATTTTTATGGTTTTTTAGGATTTTTAGGGTTTTTAGGGATTTTGGGGGTTTTTCGGGTTTTCAAGGGTCTTTAGGGTTTTTAGGGGTTTTCTTTGTTTTTAGGGTATCTTTGGGGGTTTTAGGGGTTTTTTCGAGTTTTTAGTGGTTTTATGTTTTTTTAGATTTTTTTAACATTTTAGGATTTTTTAGGGTTTTTATAGTTTTAGTTGGGTTTTAGGGATTTTATGTGTATTTAGGGTCATTTAATGATTTTGGGGGTTTTCATAGTTTTTAGGGTTTTTATGTTTTCTTGGATTTTTAGGGGTTTTTTAGGATTTTTAGGATTTTTAGGGATTTTGAGGGATTTTAGGGTTTTTTGTAGTTTTTAGGGTTTTTAGGGTTTTTTAGGGTTTTAGGGTCCTTTTGGGGGTTTAGGGTTTTTTTGGGTTTTAGGGTTTCTAAGGGTTTTTAGTGTTTTTTAAATTTTTAGGGGTGTTTGGTGGTTTTAGGTGTTTTTAGGGTTTTTAGGGGTTTCTTCCATTTTTATAGTTTTAAGAGGTTTTTAGAATTTTTGTGGTTTTTAGGGTTTTTTAGGTCTTTTTGGGATTTTGATGATTTTTAGGGTTTTTTCAGGGATTTTTAGGGTTTTTAGGGTTTTTCAGCATTTTAGGGGGCTTTTTGGGTTTTTAGTGTTTTTTTGGGGTTTTGGGCTTTTAGGGTTTTAAGGTTTTTTAGCGATTTTATTGGTTTTTAGGGTTTTTATGTGTTTTTAGGGTTTTTATAGTTTTTAGAGGTTTTTAAGGTTTTAATGTCCTCATGGATTTTGTGGGTTTATTGGGTTTTTATGATGTTTTAGGGTCTTTTGGATCTTTTTGGGGTTTTAGGGTTTTTTGAGTTTTTAGTGTTTTAATCTTTACCGAGTTTTTAATGATTTTGGGGGTTTTTAGTGCTTTTAGAGTTTCTTATGGTTTTTAGTGGTTTTAGGGGGTTTTAAGGTTTTTAGTGGTTTTATGGTTTTTAGGGAGTTTTCAGGGTTTTTAGGGTTTTTTTAAGTTTTCATGGTCTTTTAGGGGTTTTAGGATTTGTATGGTTTTCAAAGTTCTTTAGGGTTTTTGGGCTCTTTTTGGATTTTCGGGGTCTTTTTGGGTGTATTTTTTTAGTTTTTTAGTGTTTTAAATATTTTAGAGTTTTTTAGGTTTTTAGGGTTGTTAAGGGTTTTTTGGGGGGTTTTTAAATTTTTTTAATGGCTCTTGTGGTTTTTAGGTGTTTTTCGGGGCTTTTAGGGCTTTTAAGTTTTCATTTATTTTTAGGGGGGTTTTGGATTTTTATGGTTTTTAGGTTTTTTTTTGTGTTTTTAGGAATTTTGAGGTTTTTCAGGGTTTTCTTAGTTTTTAGGGTTTTTTTGAGTTTTTTAGGGTTTTTTGAATTTTTTAGGGTTTTTTTGAGTTTTAGTCGTTTTTAGGCTTTTATGGGTTCTTAGGGTTTTTTATGTTTTTATAGGTTTTATGGTTTTCAGAGCGTTTTCAGGGTTTTTAGGGTTTTTTATGTATTCATTGGTTTTTAGTGGTTTTTTAGGTTTTTAAGGGTTTTAGAGATTTTAGGGGTTTTAGGGGGTTTTAATGTTTTTAGGGGTTTTCAATGTTTTTTGGTGTTTTTTTTGTCTTTAGGGTTTTTTTTTTGAGTTTTTAGTGTTTTTTTGAGTTTTTAGAGTTTTTTATCGTTTTTAGGGGTTTAAAGGGTTTTTAGAGTTTATAGTGTTTTTAGGGGTTTTATGGGGTTTTAAGTTTTTTTAAGGTTTTTAGGGTTTTTATGGATTTTTTAGGGTTTTTTATGTCTTCATGTATTTTTAGGGATTTTTTATTTTTATGGGTTTTTGGGTTTTTATGGGTTTTTGGGACTTTGATGGTTATAGGGCTTTTTAGGGTGTTTTAGGGTTTTGAGTTTTTTGTGGTTTTTAGGGTTTTTATAGATTTTTTAGTGTTTTTATGGTTTTAAGGTGCTTAATTGTTTTCAGGGTTTTTTGGGTTTTAGGGTTTTTTAAGTTTTCATGGATATTTAGGGTTTTTTTAGGATTTTTATGGTTTTGGGTTTTTTAGGGTTTTTAGGGATTTTGAGGAGTTTTACGGTATTTCAGCGTTTCTTTGGTTTTTAGGGTTTTCAAGGGTTTTTTGGAATTTTTGGATTTTATGGCCTTTTTTGCGTTTTTCTGCTATTTTAATGGGTTTTTATAGATTTTTATTTTTTAGGGGTTTCGATGGTTTTTATAGTATTTAGTGGGTTTTAGGTTTTTTTTGGTTTATAGGGTTTTTAAGGGGTTTTAGGGGTTTTTATGGATTTCGGGTGTTTTTTCAGGGTTTTTAGGGTTTTTTACATTTTCATGGATTTTTAGGGTTTTTGGGATTTTTATTGTTTTTAGGATTTTTTGGATTTTTTGGGAATTTGAGGGTTTTAGGTGTTTTCATGAGTGTTTAGGATTTTTGGGGTTTTATGGATCTTTTTTGTTTCCAATGTTTTTTGGGGTTCTTTTTAGGGGGTTTTAGGGGTTTTAGGGTTTTTAGGGTTTTTAACGGTTTTAGGAATTTTTAGGGTTTTTAGGATTTTTATGTTTTTTGGGTTTTTAGGTTCTTTTTGTCTTTTTTTGGGTTTTTTATGTTTTTAGGGGTTTTATGGTTTTGGGGGGGTTTTACGTTTTTTTAGGGGTATTTACGTTTTCAGGGATTGTTTTGGGGTTTCTTATGTTTTTTATGGTTTTTAGGGTTTTAGGGATTTTTAGAGGTTTAACACTTTTCTTGGGTTTTTATGGGTTTTTATGGGTTTTATGGGTTTTTATGGGTTTTTAGGGTTTTTATGGTCCTTTTCAGGTTTTTAAGGTCTTTTGGGGTTCTGTGGTTTTTTTTTTGAGTTTTTAGTGTCTTTTGGTTTTTTGGAGTTTTTAATGTTTTTTGGGGTTTTAAGTGTTTTAAGGTTTTTTAAAGTTTTTTGTGGGTTTTTAGGTATTTTTTTGTGTTTATAGGGTTTTAGAGGTTTTTATGGTTTTAAGGGTTTTTTAGGGTTTCTAGTTTTTATGGATATTGAGGGCTTTTCTGGTTTTTCAAGGAGTTTTAGGGTATTTCGAGAATTTTAGTGTGTTTTGGGTTTTTTCGGGGGGGCTTCATTTTTTAGGGTTTTTATGATTTTTAGGGCTTTTAACGTTTTTATGGGTTTTTGGGTTTTTATGATTTTCATAGGTTTTTCAGGGTTTTTAGGGTCTTGCGTTTTCATGGATTTTTAGGGGGGTTTATGATTTTTTTTTGTTTTTAGTGATCTTGAGGGTTTTTAGGGATTTATGGGTTTTTAGAGTTTTTTAACATTTTTAGTCGTTTTAAGTGTTTTTAGAGTTTTTTCTCATTTTTAGGGTTTTTAGGGGTTTTTAGGTTTTAAAAGGTTTTTAGGGGTTCTTAAGGTTTGCTTGAGTTTTTTAGGCTTTTTAATGTTTTTTACGTTTTCATAGATTTTTAGGGGTTTTTTTAGGATTTTTATGGTTTTTAGGATTTTCTAGGGTTTTAGGGATTTTTGAGGGTTTTAAAGGGGTTTTCAGGGGGGTTGATGCGAGACGCACGGGGTGGCCCGATCTTCACGGCGTAGGGTGGCAGATGACGGATGCGGTTTGGGGCTAAGTGACGGGTGAAGGGTATGGATAGTTGATGCGAGACGCACAGGGTGGCCCGATCTTCACAGCGTAGGGCGGCGGATGACAGATGCGGTTTGGGGCTAAGTGACGGGTGAAGGGTATGGATAGTGGAAGCAAGTAGTCAACCAACGCTATATGGAGCGCGACCTACTAATTAGACAACGCACTCAAGGGAGGGGTGTGATGACCAATGCACACAACAACGCACTTGGGTTGAAGCATGGATTTGGGGGATTTGTGATCTTGGATCACCAATCTAACTTGTAGATTGACAAGGCAAGAATGCACAAGAGCAAGGGAAATTTGGAACAATCCTCACACAATGGAGAGAAACAAAGCATAAGCTCTCAATTAAAATCTTGAATACCAATACAATGCCATGGGGTGGCTATTTATAGCCAAGGGGGTGATACAATGGTCAAGGGTCTAATACCCTAAAGTCATAAAGTCTAAACCTACCTTGTCATCTTAAAAGTCAAAAAGATAAAATCCAACAAAGACTTTTGGAAAAGTAGCACACAACTTTCCAACATAGCCCACCGGATTTGACTTTGGTGTCCAAAGATGCCATTTCTAGAAACCTCCATGTGGGCAAGGCCTCCAAATTCGTGCAACCATGTGGGCCAAGCTTTAATCATCAATTTTGGGCTTGAATAAATGATATTAAAGGCCCATTTTCTCCATCCATGCAAGATAATACCCATTGGGCCTTTAATGAAACAAGATGAGCGCCCATTGAAGCATTCAACCTCTTTAATCTTCCTCGCGTCATTGGGCCTTGCAAATCCAATTCCTCCACCCGAGAAATCGACTGGGTGCCTTCCGCATGGTTCGCATCATCCTCCCCCTCTTGAAAAGGAGTCGTCCTCGACTCTTCATCCTCTACACCCAAAAAAGGAGAAAGATCAGAAACATTGAAAGTGGCACTTACACCATACTCACCTGGGAGAACTATCTTGTAAGCATTGTTGTTAATCTTTTCAAGCACTCAGAAAGGTCCGTCTACTCGAGGCATGAGTTTTGATTTCCGCTTGTCGGGGAATCTTTCTTTACGCATATGAATCCAGACAAAGTCACCGGGTTCGAACAACACTTGCTTGCGACCCTTGTTTGCACGATCAACATATTTCTGGGTCATCCGCTCAATATTTTCTCTTGCCTTTTCATGGAGTTTCTTTATGAATTCTGCACACCCTTTCGCATCCATATTAGTTGCTTCCTGTAAAGGAAACGACACTAGATCAATAGGGGCAAGGGGGTTAAAGCTATAAACAATTTCAAATGGAGAATATTGAGTAGTGGAATGCTTGGCCCTGTTATATGCGAATTCCACATGGGGTAGACACTCCTCCCAATTCTTAAGATTCTTCTTGACAATTGTTCTCAAAAGAGATGATAGTGTCTGATTCACCACCTCCGTTTGCCCATCGGTTTGCGGATGACAAGTAGTGGAAAATAGTAACTTCGTGCCCAGTTTTCTCCATAAGGTCTTCCAAAAGTAACTGAGGAATTTTGTGTCTCGATCTGACACAATCGTCCTTGGCATCATCTATTTTGTGACAAGGAATAAAATGTGCCATTTTAGAAAACCGATCCACCACAAAAAAAATGGAATCTCTCCCCCTCTTAGTCCGTGGTAACCCCACAATAAAGTCCATTGATATGTCCTCCCAAGGGGTGTTGGGGATTGGGAGAGGAAGATATAGTCCATGTGGGTTCAGTTTTGATTTGGCTTTATGGCAAACAATGCACTTTCCCACAGATTTTTCAACATCTCTAGATATCCTAGGCCAATAAAAATGTTCACTAAGAACACTTAAAGTTTTTGTAACACCAAAATGTCCCATTAACCCACCAGAATGTGACTCCTTTAGTAAAAGTAAACGAATAGAGCAATTGGGAATGCAAAGGTTATCCATCCGAATTAAGAACCCGTCCTGTAAATAGAACTTTCCCCAACTAACTCCAGGTTTACAATGTTCAAAAGGTTCACTAAAATCACTATCGGTGGCATATAAATCCTTAATGTTTTCAAAACCAAGTAGTTTTGAATCCAACAAGGATAAAAGAGAATATCTACGTGAAAGTGCATCGGCCACAGTATTTTCTTTACCCTTTTTATGCTTGATGACATATGGAAATGATTCAATGAATTCCAGCCATCTAGCATGTCTCCTATTTAGTTTATGTTGGCTCCTAAGGTATTTAAGAGCCTCATGATCAGAATGGATCAAAAATTCTTTAGGCCCAAGATAATGTTGCCATGTTTCTAGAACTCTAAACAATGCATACAACTCTTTATCATATGTAGCATAGTTTAGAGTTGGGCCATTTAACTTCTCACTAAAGAAAGCAATAGGTTTACCTTCTTGCATGAGTACTCCTCCTATGCCAATTCCGCTTGCATCACATTCAATTTCAAAGGTCTTACCGAAGTCTGGAAGTGCAAGTAGAGGGGTGTGGGTGAGTCTCTCCTTAAGTTCATTGAAGGCCTTCTCTTGAGTTATCCCCCATTTGAAAGGAAAGTTATTCTTTGTAAACTCATTTAGCGGTGCTGCTAATGTGATGAAGTCCTTCACAAATCTCCTGTAAAAACTAGCAAGCCCATGAAAACTTCTTACCTGTCCAACGGAGGTTGGAGTTGACCATTCTTGTATTGCTTTGATCTTTTCAGTGTCAATTTCAACTCCATTGCCACTCACAAAAAATCCAAGGAAAACAATATTATCAAGACAAAATTCACACTTTTTTATGTTTCCAAACAGGGTTTCTTTCCTTAATACCTCTAGGACATTTCTTAAGTGATCTACATGTTCATGAAAAGTCCTACTATATACCAGAATATCTTCAAAGTAAACTACCAAAAATTTCTCAATATAGGAACATTAACCTCATAAATGTGCTAGGTGCATTGGTGAGACCAAAGGGCATGACTAGCCATTCATAAAGTCCATGTTTTTTCTTAAATGTTGTTTTCCACTCATCTCCTTCTTTCATCCTAATTTGATGGTATCCACTTCTTAAATCAATTTTAGAGAAAATTGTAGAGCCATTTAACTCATCTGGCATGTCATCTAACCTAGGGATAGGATGACGATACCTGACCGTGATGTTATTGATGGCTCTGCAGTCAATGCACATCCTCCATGTTCCATCCTTCTTTAGTACTAAAAGCACCAGTACGGCACAAGGACTAAGGCTCTATCTGACATATCCCACATCCAATAGCTCTTGAACTTGCCTTTGAATTTATTTTGTCTCCTCTGGGTTGGTGTGATATGCAGGGCGGTTCGGTAGTGATGCTCCGGGTATGAGGTCAATTTGATGCTCAATACCTCTAATGGGTGGCAAACCCGGTGGCACCTCTTCTGGAAAGACATCATCATACTCCTGCAATAAGGACTCAACAACATTTGACAAAGGGGATAAGTCGTTAGTATTTAGCAATACCTCTTTGTACATGAGTACTATAAGGGTTTGCTATGAAAACAAAACTTCCTTAACCTCACTCTTTTTTGCCAACATCACACTTCTCTCTTCACTCTTTTTTTCTTTATCACTCATTTTTTTCTTTTCTCTCAAAATGTGATCTTCCAAAATTTTCTTGGGGGACATGGGGTTGAGATTTATAGGTTCCCCTCGAAGTACAAAAGAGTGACAATTTGAGAAACTGTCATGAGTAACATGTCGATCGTACAGCCATGGTCGTCCCAACAACAAATGACAGGCCTTCATAGGAACGATATCACACAAAACCTCATCTTTGTACTTACCGATGGTGAACAATACCTTCACTTGCTTGGTGACCTTCAGCTCCCCACAATCATTCAACCACTGAAGTCGGTATGGATTTGGATGTCTTAAAGTCGGGAGTCCCAACTTCTCCACCAACTCGGTGCTTGCCACATTTCTACAACTTCCACCATCAACAATAACACTACATACCTTCCCATTGATCTTGCATCGTGTATGGAAAAGGTTCTCTCGCTGCTCCTTTTCTCCAACGGTCATTTGTGCACTTAAAACTCTTCTAGCCAAGGGGGTGATACAATGGTCAAGGGTCTAATACCCTAAAGTCATAAAGTCTAAACCTACCTTGTCCCCTTAAAAGTCAAAAAGATAAAAGCCAACAAAGACTTTTGGAAAAGTAGCACACAACTTTCCAACATAGCCCACCGGATTTGACTTTGGTGTCCAAAGATGCCATTTCTAGAATCCTCCATGTGGGCAAGGCCTCCAAATTCGTGCAACCATGTGGGCCAAGCTTTAATCATCAATTTTGGGCTTGAATAAGTGATATTAAAGGTCCATTTGCTCCATCCATTCAAGATAATACCCACTGGGCCTTTAATGAAGCAAGATGAGCGCCCATTGAAGCATTCAACGACTTTAATCTTCCTCGCGTCATTGGGCTTTGCAAATCCAATTCCTCCAGCCGAGAAATTGACTCGGTGCCTTCCGCATGGTTCGCATCAGGGGTTTAGGGTTTTTAGTGTCTTTTGGGGGTTTTTATGTTTTTTGTTAGTTTTTAGGGGTTTAATGGTCTTGTAGAATTTCTTAATATTTTTGGGGTTTTAAGGGTTTTTAGGGGTTTTAAGGGTTTTAAGGGTTTTTAGTGGTTTTATAGGGTTCGTATGGTTTTTAGGGTCATATAAGGTTTTTTGGGGTTTATGGTTTTCAGGAGGGTTTTAAGGGTTTTTTGGGGGTTTTACATTTTCATGGATTTTAGGGGTTTTAGGATTTTTATGGGTTATAGTGTTTTTTGGGTTTTTTTGGGATTTTGATGGATTTTTGGAGCTTTCATTTATTTTTAGGGTTTTAAGGGTTTTTTCGAGTCTTTATGGGTTTTTAGTTTTTTTAGATTTTTAGGGGTTTAAAGGTTTTTAGAGTTTCATAACGTTTTTAGGGGTTTAAAAGGTTTTTTAGAATTTTTTTTGTTTTTGGTTTTTAATGAATTTAGGGGTCTTAAGGTTTTCAGGTGCTTTTAGGATTTTTAGGGGGTTTTATGTTTTCAGGGATTTTTATGTGTTTATTAGGATTTTTATGGTTTTTAGGGTCTTTTGGGTTCTTAGGGGTTGTTTCTATGTTTTTTAGAGTTTTAAAGGGGTTTTAGAGTTTTCTAATGTATTATGGGTTTTAAGGGTTTTTAGAGTTTGTATTCATTTTTACTGTTTTGATGGTTTTTATGGGTTTTAAGGGTTTTTATGGTTTTCAATGGTTTTTCAAGGTTTTTAGGTTTTTTACTTTTTCATGGATATTTAGGGGGGTTTAGGATTTTTATGGTTTTTAGGGTTTTTAGAGATTCTGAGCGTCTTTAGAGTATATCAATGGTTTTTAGGGTTTTAGGGTTTTTTAGGGTTTTAGGGTCTTTTTTGTGTTTTAGTGTTTTTTTGAATTTTTAGGGTTTAAGGTTTTTTAACATTTTTTGGAGTTTTTAGTGGTTGTTATCATTTTAGTTGCTTTTAGGGTTTTTATGGGGTTTTAGGGTTTTTTAATATTTTAGGGGTGTATAGTTTTAAGGGTTTTTTATGTTTTTATGGATTTTAGGGACTTTTATTGGTTTTTATTGGATTTTTTTTGGTATTAGGGATTTGGGGGATTTGGGGGGTTTTCATGGGTTTTAAGGGGTTCTGGGCTTCTTAGGGGTTTTCAGGGTTTTTAGGGTATATTTTGGTTTTTAGGTTTTTTTTTGAGAATTTTTGAGTTATTAATGTTTTTTATATTTTTTTTAAAGTTTTAAGGGTTTTAAGTGTTTTTAGAGTTTTTAGTGGGTTTTTAAGGTTTTTACGGTTTTTTTCGGTTTTTCAGTGTTTTTGCTGTTTCATGGATTTTTAGGGGGGTTTTATCAATTTTATGATATTTAGGGTTTTTATGGATTTTAAGGGTTTTTTGGGCTTTTCAGGGGTTTTTAGGATTTTTAGGGTGTTTTAGGGTTTTTAGGGTCTGTTCAGTTTTTAGGATTTTTTAAGGTTTTTTTCTTTTTAGGGTTTTTAGAGTTTTTTAACATTTTCACAGGTTTTATGAGTTTTTAGAGTTTTTATAGTTTTCAGGGGTCTTTTTGGGTTTTTCGGGATTTTATGTTTGCATGCATTTTGGGGGGTTTTCAGAATTTTTTTGGAATTTCATGGTTTTTCTGGGTTTTTAGGGTTGTTTTTGGGGTTTTAGGGTTTTTTGATTTTTTTTAGGGATTTTTACAGTTTTTAGAGTTTTTTAATGTTTTAAGGGGTTTTAGAGTTTTTAATGGTTTTTTGGGGTTTCTAGGGTTTTTAGGTTTTTTTATGGTTTTAGGGGTTTTTATGTTTTTTTGGAGTTGTTCTGGGTTTTTAGGGTATTTTACGTTTTCATGGTTTTTTTTGGGTTTTTTAGGATTTTTATGGATTTTAGGGTCTTTTAGAATATTTAGGGATTTTGAGGGTGTGTAGGGTTTTTTAGGGGTTTTAGGATTTTTCAAAGTTTTAAGTTTTTTTGGGGTTTTATGGTTTTAAGGTTTTTTAGAGTTTTATAATGCTTCCTATGGTTTTAAGGGTTTTTAGAGTTTTTAGTTATTTTATGGTTTTTATGGGTTTTACCGTTTTTTATTATTTTTAGGGGTTTTATGGCTTTAAGGGTTTCCAGGGTTTTAAGGTTTTTTACATTTTCATGGATTGTTAGGGGGGTTTTAGCATTTTATGGTTTTTAGGGTTTTTCAGGATTTTGAGGGGTTTTAGGGGTGTTTAGGGTTTTTAGGGTTTCTCAGGGGTTTAGGGCCTTTTTGGGGTTTTAGTGTTTTTTTGAGTTTAGAGGGTTTAAAGGTTATTTATAAGTTTTTAACGTGTTTTGGTGTTTTGTAGTTTACAACGTTTTTTGGGGTTTTAGGGTTTTTTTATCATTTCATGGATTTTTAGGGGTTTTTAATGATTTTATGGTTTTTAGTGTTTTAAGGGTTTTAGTGATTTTTTGGGGTTTTCTGGGTTTTAAGGGGTTTAATTGGTTTTTAGCAGTTTTATGTGTTTTTAGGGTCTTTTGGGTTTTTAGGGTTTTTTTTGAGTTTTTTAAGGTTTTAAGGTTTTTTCGAGTTTTTAACATTTTTTGGGGTTTTATGGGTTTTTAGAGTTTTAGTGGTTCTTATGGGTTAGTAAGGTTTTTAGGGGTTTTTATAGTTTTAAGGGATTTTCTGGTTTTTAGTGTTCTTCACATTTTCGTGGATTTTTAGGGGTTTTTAGGATTTTTATGGTTTTTTATGGTTTTTAGGGTTTTTTTGAGTTTTTTGGGGGTTTAAAGGTTTTTAGAGTTTTTAAATATTTTTTTGGGTTTTAAATGTTTTTAGAGTTTTTAGTTCTATTTATTAGTTTTTAGGGTTTTTAAATGTTTTTGGGGGTTTTATGTTTTTTAGTGGTTTTTAAGGGTTTTTAGGGTATTTTACCTTTTTATTGAGTTTTTTTTCAGGGGGGGTTGGATTTTCATGGTTTTTATGGTTTTAGGGTTTTTAGGTAATTCGAGGGATTTTAGTGTTTTTCAGGCTTTTAGGGTCATTTTGGGTTTTTAGGGTTTTTTGAGTTTTTTATGGGTTTAAGGTTTTTTAGATTTTTTAAAAAATTTCAGGGGTTCTTAGGGTTTTTAGCTGTTTTTAGGATTTTTATGGGATTTTAGGGTTTTTTAAATGTTTTAGGGGTTTTATGGTTTTTAAGTGTTTTTTATTGATTTTGGGGTTTTTATGTTTTCATAAATTTTTAGGACGTACTAGGATTTTTATGGGTTTCAGGATTTTTTTGGGTTTTTAGGGGTTTTTAAAATTTTTCAGGTTTTTTAGGTTCTTTTGGATTTTTAGGGTTTTTTTTGAGTTTTCTTCAGGTTTTAATTTTTTTAGAAATTTTTAAAGTTTTTAGGGTTTTTTTCTGGTTTTTAGAGTTTTTAGTTGCATTTTAAGGATTTTGAAGGGTTTTAGGGGTTTTCTGCGGGTTTTAGGGGTTTTCCGCCGGTTTTAGGGGTTTTAAGGTTTTCAGGGCTTTTAGAGTCTTTTGGGGGTTTTATGGTTTTTTTCATCTTTTAGGGGTTTTATGGTTTTTTAGAGTTTTTAACTTTTTGTGGGTTTTAAGGGTTTTTAGAGTTTTTAGTGGTTTTAGATTTTTTCAGGTTTTTCTTATAAGGCAAATAGAACATTATATATAAAAAGGAGAAGGAATTGAATTAAAAACGATCATTATGGGTGAAACAACTGCCCTGAAGGTCGAAAACAAAAAAAACAAGAAGCAAAAGCCAAGCCAAAGACTAGCATTCCACAATCCACTGTTCTTATCCACAAGCAAGCTTCTGCGCAAGTCCACGACCAGACGCACCCCATCCAAGCAAGAAACAGACCGTCACCAACAAAGCACAAAAAAATCCTCCCCAACATGAGAGGCCAAAAGCTACCAAACCAAAAAGGCATCTCTAAAACCTAGAATCCAACAACCTAAGCAAAAACACCCTATCAGTACAAAACAAACCAGTGAAGTGTAGTTTCCATATCCACAAGAGACCAGACAAGAGCAACTGTGAGAGGTTTTTTAGGGTTTGTATGTTTTTAGGGGGTTTTATGGTTTTCAGGGGTTTTTTTGTGGGTTTAATGATTTTGAGATTTTTTATAGTTTTTCGTGGGGTTTTAGGGTTTTTAGGATCTTTTGTGGGTTTTAGGGTTTTTTTGGAGTTTTTTAGCGCTTTAAGGTTTTTTAGATTTTTTAACGTTTTTAGGGGTTTTAAGTATTTTTAGTGTTTTTAGTAGGTTTTATTGGGTATTAGGGTTTTAAAGGTTTTTAGGGGAATTTATGGTTTTTAGGGGGTTTTAGGGTTTTTTACGTATTCATGGATTTTTTGGTTTTTTTAGGATTTTTATGGTTTTTAGGGTTTTTAAATATTTTTAGAGATTTTGAGGGGTTTAGGGTTTTTGAGAGGTTTTAGGGTTTTCCCACGTTTTCAGGGATTTTTTGGGTTATTATGGTGTTTTGGGTTTTTATGGGTTTAAAAGTTTTTTAATGGTTTTTACGGGTTTCTCATGTTTTTTAGGGTTCTTTACATTTTCATGGATTTTTAGGGGTTTCTTAGGATTTTTTTGGGTTTTAGTGATTTTTGGGATTTTTAGTGTTTTTATACTTTTTAACAGGTTTTTATGGTTTTTAGGGGTTTTGGGGTTTTTACGGTCTTTTGGGTTTTTAGGGTTTAAAGGGTTTTTAGAGTTTTCAGTGGTTTTATGGGTTCTGGTGGTTTTTAAGGGTTTTAGGGGTTCTATGGTCTTCAGGGGTTTTTTAGGTTTTTTTACATATTCATGGATTTTTAGAATTCTATTAGGATTTTTATGGTTTTTAGGGTTTTAGGTTTTTGAGTGATTTTGAGGGGTTTGGGGGGGGGTTTCAAGGGGTTTTAGGGTTTTTAGGTCTTTTGTGTTTTAGGGTTTTTTGAGTTTTTTAGGGTTTTTAAGGTTTTTTATAGTTTTTAATGATTTTCGGGGTTTTAAGGGTTTTTGGAGTTTTTAGGGTTTTTAAGGTTTTTTATAGTTTTTAATTATTTTAGGGGTTTTAAGGGTTTTTGGAGTTTTAGGGGGTTTTGGGGTTTTTATGGGGTTTTAGGGTTTTTTATGGTTTTTTTTTTCATTTTTTATGGTTTTTAAAGTTTTTCAAGGTTTTTAAATTTTCTTATGTTTTCATGGATTTTGAGAGATCTTTTAGGATTTTTATGGGTTTTAGGGTTTTCTAAATTTTTTATGTATTTTGAGGGGTTTTAGGGAGGGGGTTTCTTAGGTTTTTTAGTGTTTTCAAGGCCATTTGCATTTCTTGGGTTCTTATGGGTTTAAAGGTTTTTTAGAGATTTTTAAAAAATTTAAGGGGTTTTATGGGATTTTATAAATTTTAGTAGTTTTTAGTGTTTTTATAGGGTTTTAGGGTTTTTTTTATGGTTTTTAGGGTTTTTATAGTTTTCAGGGGTTTTTCAGGGTTTTAGGGGTTTTTATGACTTTTATGGTTTATAGGGGTTTTCAGGGTTTTTTGGGTCTTTTTTGATTTTTAGAGTTTTTTTATTTTTTGAGTGTATTTTAGGTTTTTTATATATTTTTTTACATTTTTATGGGTTTTAAGGGTTTTTAGTCGTTTTTATGGTTTTTAGGGGTTTTTATGGTTTTCTCAGCGTTTTTAGGTTTTTAGGGTTTTTTATGTTTTCATTGATTTTTAGTGGTTTTCTAGGATTTTTTTTTGGTTTTTATGGTTGTTATGGATTTTAAGGTTCTTAGGGTTTTTCAGAGGTTTTGGGTTTTAGGTTTTTTCAGGGATTTTAGGGTCTTTTTGGTTTTTCGGTTTTTTTACTTTTTAGAGTTTTTATTGTTATTTAGAGTTTTTAATCTTTTTAGGGGTTTTATATGTTTTTATATTTTTTTAGTGCATTTTTAGGTTTCATGGGGTTTCATGGTTTTTTAAGTTTTATAGAGGTTTTTATGCTATTCAAGGGTTTTTATGGATTTTTAGGGGTTTCTATGTTTTCATGGATTTTTATAATTTTTATGGTTTTTAGGATGTTTTAGGGTTTTTAGGGATTTGGGGGTTTTGGGGGGGTTAGGGTTTTAAAAGGTTTTAAGGGGTTTTTAGGTTTTTGTGGATTTTTTTGGGGTTTCTGGGGTTTTTGAAGTTTTTATGGATTTTAGGGGTTTTTAGGGTTTTAGGGGTTTTAAGGGTCTATTTGGGTTCATAGTGTTTTTTTAGTTTTTAGGGGTTTTATGGTGTTTTAGAGATTTTATTGTTTTCTGGGGTTTTAATGGTCTTTAGAGTATTAGTCAAGTTTTGATGCGAACCATGCGGAAGGCACCGAGTCGATTGCTCGGGTGGAGGAATTGGATTTTCAAGGCCCAATGACGCGAGGAAGATTCAAGAGGTTGAATGCTTCAATGGGCACTCATCTTGCTTCATTAAAGGCCCAATGGGTATTACCTTGCATGGATGGAGGAAATGATCCTATTATCTCACTTATTCAAGCCCAAGCATGATGTTTAATGGTTGGCCCACATGGTTGCACGAATTTGGAAGCCTTATCCACATGGAGGATTCTAGAAATGGCATCTTTGAGCACCAAAGTCAAATCCGGTGGGCTATAGTTGGAAAGTTGTGTGCTACTTTTCCAAAAAGTCTTTGATAGACTTTACCTTTTTGACTTTAAGGAGACAAGGTAGGAATATGCTTTATGACTTTATGATATTAGGCCCTTGACCTTTTATGTCACCCCTTGGCTATAAGTAGCCACCTCATGGCATTGTAATCTCATTCAATATTTTAATTGAGAGCTTATGCTTTGTTTCTCTCCGTTGTCTGAGAATTGTTCCAAATTTCCCTTGCTCTTGTGCATTTTTGCCTTGTCAATCTATAAGTTAGATTGGTGAACCAAGATCACAAAGCCCCCAACTCCATGCCTCAACCCAAGTGCGTTGTTGTGTGGATTGGCCATCACACCCCCCCTTTGAGTGTGTTGTCTAAGTAGTAGGTCACGCTCCATATAGCATTGGTTGACTACTTGCTTCCACTATCCATACCCTTCACCCGTCACTTAGCCCCAAACCGCATCCGTCATCCGCCGCCCTACGCCGTGAAGATCGGGCCACCCCGTGCATCTCGCATCAGTTGGTATCAGAGCTTCGGTTGACACGGTAGGCACCTATCCCTTCTTTTACATTTGTTTTACCCATTCCTCTCCTTGTCCTTCCATATCATCCACCCATTTAAAAAAAACCCATTTCTTGAAAACCTCCAGAATTGGCCTACATTGTGCAAGTTTGAAATATTATTGCATTGAGCCAATTATTCATCAATCTTCTTTTCTCATTACGTGATTTGTATCCAGCAAAAAAAAATCAAATTCTCTCAACTCATCATTTTGTGCTTTTCAATATTAAGCACATCCTTTCTTTGAGAGATTAAAAAAAACGTCTTACTGTCCATTCATCATCTTGTGCTTTAAAACTCCAAGCACAACACTTTTTGGGGATAATTGACAAAAAAAGTGAAAAAAAGAGGATACAATTACTCCATCTTCGTGCTTTTCAATATTAGCACTTTCCATTTCAATATTGGCTCATATTGTTATTAATTTTTCTCATCTTGCACAATCGGGTAAAACCCACACACCACAACTTTCCACCCATTTTCCACCTTTTACCCTTATTTCAACCCCTTTTCCACCCTTTACCATTTTGTTACATTTTACCACTCAAACGGGTTGTGTGAAACCATCCTCCGATGCAATCTTGGTTTGAGATGGATTGGTAGCACGTGATCACTCCAAATAAGGTATTATATTTCATAAGATTTTGAGATTTGAATTGAGTGTTGAGTGGAGAGAAATTAAAAAAACAGTATTGTGTGTGTGACTGTGTACATTTCATTGTGTGTGTGTGTGTGTGTAAATCTCGAGTGTGTGTGTGTCATTGTAAGTGTGTGTGTGTGTGAGTAAATCTTGCGTGCGTGAGTGTGTACAACTTGTGTGTGTGCGTATGTGTACATCTTCGCGTGTGTGAGTTTGTGTGTGTTTCTCCCCGTGTGTGTGTGTATTTGTGTTTGTGTTACACATCATGGCAGAAGACCGTGGGAAGAAAATTGCTCATGTTAGTGATGAAGGAAGTCAAAGTAGATCTCCTGCACCCGAAGCTACACAACTCCAAATGCAAGCTTTGGTGAGCCACTTCGAGAGGCTTCTTGATCGAAAGTTGGAAGTGCTACATGAGAGGATTGACAACCTGGAGAATCAACCAAGCCCAAGGATGATCCATGACAACCAGCGGCGAGCTCAGGCACCACGTCGCCCCCACATCATGGAGGAGGAGATAGAAAACTTTGATGGTGATTTCGAGGATTTCCCACAAAGGAGGAGGTTGTACCAATAACCAAGAGGAGGACAAAGAAGACCACATTATGATGAACTATTTGGTGGGATCAAGGTGAAGGTCCCTTCATTTCAAGGGAAAAGCGATCCGGAAGCATACTTGGAGAGGGAGATGCGGATCAAGTAGATGTTTTCATGCCATGCATATTCCGAGGAGAAAAAGGTCAAACTTGCTTCCCTTGAATTTTCTGATTATGCTTTAATTTGGTGGGATCAAATGCAAAAGGAAAGGGTAAGATATGGTGGATGCCCTATCAATACTTGGGAGGACATGAAGTTTGCCTTGCGGAAACGGTTTGTTCCCACACATTACCATAGATATCTCCACAACAAACTTCAACGCCTCACCCAAGGGAGTAGGAGTGTAGAAGACTACTACAAGGAGATGCAAATTGCCATGATTCGAGCAAACATCGAGGAGGATCCGGAGGCAACCATGGCACGGTTTTTACATGGGCTCAATCAGGAGATTGCGAATCAAGTGGAGATGTAGCACTATGTGGAGATACAAGACATGATCCACCAAGCCACCAAGGTAGAACAACAAATCAAAAGAAGGAGCAACGCGAGGAAGCCCACTACCCCATTCACACCCTGGAGAAATCCGAGGAAGGACATTGGAGAATTGTCAAAGCCAAAAGTGGTGGTTGATCGCAAAAATGACAAGGTAATTCTTCCACCTAAGAAACCTACTTTTGAGGGTAACCTGATGCGAACCATGCGGAAGGCACAAAGTCGATTGCTCGGGTGGAGGAATTGGATTTTCAAGGCCCAATGACACGAGGAAGATTAAATAGGTTGAATGCTTCAATGGGCGCTCATCTTGCTTCATTAAAGGCCCAATGAGTATTACCTTGCATGGATGGAGCAAATGGGCCTATAATATCACTTATTCAAGCCCAAAATTGATGATTAAAGCTTGGACCACATGGTTGCACGAATTTAGAGGCCTTACCCACATGGAGGATTCTAGAAATGGCATCTTTGGACACCAAAGTCAAATCCGGTGGGCTATGCAGTCAAAGTCAAATCCGGTGGGCTATGTTGGAAAGTTGTGTGCTTCTTTTCCAAAAGTCTTTGTTGGCTTTTATATTTTTGACTTTTAAGGGGACAAGGTAGGTTTAGACTTTATGACTTTAGGGTATTAGACCCTTGACCATTGTATCACCCCCTTGGCTATAAATAGCCACCCCATGGCATTGTATTGACATTCAAGATTCTAATTGAGAGCTTATGATTTGTTTCTCTCCGTTGTGTGAGGATTGTTCCAAATTTCCCTTGCTCTTGTGCATTCTTGCCTTGTCAATCTACAAGTTAGATTGGTCATCCAAGATCACAAAGCTCCCAATTTCGTGCCTCAACCCAAGTGTGTTGTTGTGTGGATTGGCCATCACACCCCTCCCATGAGTGCGTTGTCTAAGTAGTAGGTCACGCTCCATATAGAGTTGGTTGACTACTTGCTTCCACTATCCATACCCTTGACCCATCACTTAGCCCCAAACTGCATCCCTCATCCGCCACCCTACGTCGTGAAGATCGGGACACCCCGTGCGTCTCGCATCAATTGGTATCAGAGCTCCGGTTGACACGGTAGGCGTCTATCCCTTCATTTACTTTAATTCTATCCATTACCCACCTTATCTTTCCATATTATTCACTCATTCAACAAAAAAAAATCCATTTTTCTTGAAAGCCTCCCGAATTGTCCTAGTTTGTGCAAGCTTGGATTATTATAAATTGAGCCAAATTTTCATTCATCTTCTTTCCGCATTTAAATCCGGCAAAAAAAAATTCTCTCAACTCATCATTTTGTGCTTTTCAAAATTAAGCACATCCTTTATTTGAGATATTTCGAAAAAAAAATTTCTTACTCTCCGTTCAATCATCTTGTGCTTTAAAACTCCAAGAACAACACTTTTTGGGGAGAATTGACAAAAAAAAGCAAAAAAAAAAGAGCGGATACAATTACTCCTTTGTGCTTTACCTTATTAGCACTTTCTATTTTTATATATAACTTTTTCTATCATTTTACTTCATCCCCATTTTGTATTTGGCTCATATTGTTATTCATTTATCTTATCTTGCACAATCGGGAAAAACCCACAATCCACCTATCTACCCCTTCTTTCCACCCTCTTTTTAACCCTTTACCATTGTTAAACCCCTTACCACTCAAGCGGGTTGTGTTAAACCATCCCCCAACACAATCTTGATTGGGGAGGAATTGGTGGCACTTGATCACCCTAAAAAAGGTATTATATTTCATAAGAGCTTGTGATTCAAATTGAGTTTTGAGAGTGGAGAGAAATAAGCAAAAAAATATATATCTTGTGTGTGAGTGTGTGCATCTTGTTGTGTGCGTGTGTGTGTGTATATCTTGTGCGTGTGAGTGTGTATATATTGCGTGCGTAAGTGTGTATCTTTGTGTGTGTGAGTGTGTACATCTTGTGTGAGTGTGTACATCTTGCGTGTGTGAGTGAGTGTGTATCATTGTGTGTGTCCCCCCCCCCCGGTGTCTGTTTGTGTTTGTGTAACTTATCATGGCAGAAGATCGTGGAAAGAAAATTGCTCATGTTAGCGATGAAGGAAGTCGAAGTAGATCTACCGCACCTGAAGCTACGCAATTCCAAATGCAAGCTTTGGTGAGCCCACTACTGGAAAAGTAGGATATACCAATGGGTTATAACCGTTGCTATAGGCTGGAAAACCATTGGTATAGGGTATACCAACGGTTTTCCAAACCGTTGGCCAGTAAGGCGTGGGGAAAGCCCTTTACCAACTGTTTCATTTAAACCGTTGGTATAGGTGCTCGAGAATTCTGGAAAAACTTTTACCAACGGTTCTGAACCGTTGGTATAAGTTTTTCCAGATTTCTGGGAAAAGCTTTACCAACAGTTGTAAATCGTTGGTATAAGTTTTTCCAGATTTCTGGAAAAAGCTTTACCAACGGTTCAAAACCGTTGGTAAAGAGTTTCCCAAAACTGCTGCACAACAGCGCCCAGAAGCCCCCCCAGAAGCTACACCTGCATAAAAAAACAGTGCACAACAGCCCTCTAGTATATCCTCCACTATACACCTGCATAAAAAATATCACAAAATCCACATACAGACTTCAAACAGTATAAAAAACACCTAAAATAGCCCAAAAAACACATATGACAACAATCATCCGGTGGTAATTCACCTCACCCATCAAATTCTAATAGGCAGAATAGTTTGATAAATATCTATTAGAGTTGAATAAGACATTCAAATTGACTCAAATCCCATTTTTTTGTGATACTAGGTTTGGGTATATAATGATTTGTGATGAATTTTGCAATGAACTTGTATTGTTTATAATATATGGTGAAAAGATATTTTCTTAGGAGTCTCGTCACTTATGACCCCATGAGTGAAACTACCAAACTCATGAAAAAGAGTCGTTGATGAGTGTAAATTTCAGTTGTATTCACTTAAAATGATTTCCTTTTGAAATAAAAGAGAGAAATTGAGTGGTGTCATCCACACCGCGCCTCAGATTGAGGCAGAGTTGACTCGTACACATCACAAATGACCCATGGATACATGTCCTAAAGTATCAATAGTATCCAAATGCCTTTGGTCTATTTTCCGTATGTCAGTTGTTGTTTTAACTTAAACTGTTTTCCATTTCAAAGAAAAGTGAAACACTTTGAGTGGTGCCGGCCACACCGCGCCTCGGATTGAGGCGGGGTTGACACGTACACGTCACAAATGACCCATGGATCATTGTCCTAAAGTTTCAATAGAATCCGAAAGCGTTTGGTCGGTTTTCCGTATGTTGTTTTTTTTACTTAAAAGCGCATCCATTTTAAACAAAAGAAAGACACTTTGAGTGGTGTCGGGCACACTGCGCCTCAGATTGAGGCGGGGTTGACTCCTACACGTCACAAATGACCAATGGATACATGTCCTAAATTATCAACAGTATCCGAATGTGTTTGGTCAGTTTTCCGTATGTGGTTTTTTTACTTAAAAGCACATCCATTTTAAACAAAAGAAAGACACTTTGAGTAGTCCTGGCCACACCGGCCCTCGGATTGAGGCGGGGTTGACTCGTACACGTCACATATGAGCCATGGATACATTTCCTAAAGTATCAATAGTATCCGAATGCCTTTGGTCCATTTTCCGTATGTCAGTTGTTGTTTTAACTTAAATCGTTGTCCATTGCAAAGAAAAGTGACAAACTTTGAGTGGTCTCGGCCACACCGGCCCTTGGATTGAGGCGGGGTTGACTCGTACATGTCACATATGACCCATGGATCATTTTCCTAAGGTTTAAACAGAATCCAAATGCGTTTGGTCGGTTTTCCGTATGCAAGTTGTTGTTTTCACTTAAAATCCTGTCTATTTCAAATAAAAGTTAGACACTTTGAGTGGTGTCGGCCACACCGCGCCTCGGATTGAGGTGGGGTTGACTCTTACACATCAAAAATGACCCATAAATCATTTTCTTAAAGTTTCAACAGAATCCGAAAGTGTTTGGTCGGTTTTCCGTATGTCGTTTATTTTACTTAAAAGCGCATCCATTTTAAAAAAAGAAAGACACTTTGAGTGGTACCGGCCACACCAGCCCTCGGATTGAGGCGGGGTTGACTCGAACACGTCACATATGACCCACAGATCGTTTTCCTACAGTTTCAATAGAATCTGAATGTGTTTGGTTGGTTTTCGGTATGTGAGTTGTTGTTTTAACTTAAACTGGTGTTCATTTCAAAGAAAAGTTAGACACTTTGAGTGGTACCGGTCACACTGTGCATCGGATTGAGGTGGGGTTGACTCGTACACGTCACATATGACCCATGGATCATTGTCCTAAAGTTTTAATAGAATCCGAATGCGTTTGGTCGGTTTTCCGTATATCGGTTGTTATTTTAACTTAAATTGTTGTCCATTTCAAAGAAAAGTTAGACACTTTGAGTGGTGCCGGCCACACCGCGCCTCGGATTGAGGTGGGGTTGACTCGTACACGTCACAAATGACCCATGTATACATATCCTAAAGTATCAATAGTATCTGAGTGCGTTTGGTCAGTTTTCCATATGTGGTTTTTTTTACTTAAAAGCGCATCCATTTTAAACAAAAGAAAGACACTTTGAGTGGTACCGGCCACAACGGCCCTCGGATTGAGGAGGGGTTGACTCCTACATGTCACAAATGACCCATGGATACATGTCCTAAAGTATCAACAATATCTGAATGCCTTTGGTCTGTTTACCGTATGTCAGTTGTTGTTTTAACTTAAACAGTTTTTCCATTTCAAAGAAAAGTGACACACTTTGAGTGGTCCCGGCCACACCAGCCCTCAGATTGAGGAGGGGTTGACTCGTATATGTCACATATGACCCATGGATACATGTCCTAAAGTATAAACAGTATCTGAATGCCTTTGGTCCATTTTCCGTATGTCAGTTGTTGTTTTAACTTAAACTGTTGTCTATTTCAAAGAAAAGTGACACACTTTGAGTGGTCCCAGCCACACCGCCCCTCGGATTGAGGTGGGGTTGACTCGTAAAAGTCACATATGACCCATGGATCGTTTTCCAAAAGTTTCAACAGAATCTGAATGCGTTTGGTTGGTTTTCCGTATGTCAGTTGTTGTTTTAACTTAAATCGTTGTCCATTTCAAAGAAAAGTGACAAACTTTGAGTGGTCCCGGCCACACCGGCCCTCGGATCGAGGTGGGGTTGACTCGTACACGTCACATATGACCCATGGATCGTTGTCCTAAAGTTTCAACAGAATCTGAATGCGTTTGGTCGGTTTTCCGTATGCAAGTTGTTGTTTTCACTTAAAATCCTGTCCATTTCAAATAAAAGTTAGACACTTTGAGTGGTGTCGGCCACACCGCGCCTCGGATTGAGGTGGGGTTGACTCGTACACATCAAAAATGACCCATAAATCATTTTATTAAAGTTTCAACAGAATCCGAAAGTGTTTGGTCGGTTTTCCGTATGTCGTTTTTTTACTTAAAAGCGCATCCATTTTAAACAAAAGAAAGACACTTTGAGTGGTACTAGCCACACCGACCCTCGGATTGAGGCGGGGTTGACTCATACACATCACAAATGACCCATGGATACATGTCCTAAAGTATCAACAGTATCCGAGTGCGTTTGGTCAGTTTTCCATATGTGGTTTTTTTACTTAAAAGCGCATCCATTTTAAACAAAAGAAAGAAACTTTGAGTGGTACCGGCCACACCGGCCCTCGGATTGAGGCGGGGTTGACTCGTACACGTCACAAATGACCCATGAATACATGTCCTAAAGTATCAACAGTATCCGAGTGCGTTTGGTCAGTTTTCCATATGTGTTTTTTTTACTTAAAAGCACATCCATTTTAAACAAAAGAAAGACACTTTGAGTGGTACCGGCCACACCGGCCCTCGGATTGAGGCAGGGTTGACTCATACACATCAAAAATGACCCATGAATACATGTCCTAAATTATCAACAGTATCCGAATGCCTTTGGTCCGTTTTCCGTATGTCAGTTGTTGTTTTAACTTAAACTGTTGTCCATTTCAAAGAAAAGTGACACACTTTGAGTGGTCCCAGCCACACTGGCCCTCGGATTGAGGCGGGGTTGACTCATACACGTCACATATGACCCATGAATCGTTTTCCTAAAGTTTCAACAGAATCCGAATGCGTTTGGTTGGTTTTCCGTATGTCAGTTGTTGTTTTAACTTAAACCGTTGTCCATTTCAAAGAAAAGTGACAAACTTTGAGTGGTCCTGGCCACACCGGCCCTTGGATTGAGGTGGGGTTGACTCGTACACGTCACAAATGACCCATGGATCGTTTTTCTACAGTTTCAATAGAATACGAATGCGTTTGGTCGGTTTTCCGTATGTCAGTTGATGTTTTAACTTAAACTGTTTTCCATATTAACGAAAAGTTACACATTGAGTGGTGTCGGCCACACCGCGCCTCGGATTGAGGCGGGGTTGACTCTTACACGTCACAAATGACCTATGGATACATTTCCTAAAGTATCAACAATATCCGAATGCGTTTGGTCAGTTTTTCGTATGTGGTTTTTTTTTACTTAAAAGCGCATCCATTTTAAACAAAAGAAAGACACTTTGAGTGGTCCAAGCCACACTGGCCCTCGGATTGAGGCGGGGTTGACTCGTACACGTCGCATATGACCCATGGATACATTTCCTAAAATATCAACAGTATCTGAATGTCTTTGGTCGGTTTTCCGTATGCCAGTTGTTGTTTTCACTTAAAATCATGTCCATTTCAAATAAAAGTTAGACACTTTGAGTGGTGCGGGCCACACCGCTCCTCGGATTGAGGAGGGGTTGACTCCTACACGCCACAAATGACCCATGGATACATGTCCTAAAGTATCAACCATATTTGAATGTGTTTGGTCCGTTTTCCGTATGTGGTTTTTTTACTTAAAAGCGCATCCATTTTAAACAAAAGAAAGACACTTTGAGTGGTACCGGCCACACCGGACCTCGTATTGAGGCGGGGTTGACTCTTACACGTCACATATGACCCATGGATCATTGTCTTATAGTTTAAACAGAATCCGAATGCGTTTGGTCTATTTTCCGTATGCCAGTTATTGTTTTCACTTAAAATCCTGTCCATTTCAAATAAATGTTAGATACTTTGAGTGGTGTCGGCCACTACTTCAAAGCACATTTTCCATATCATCTTCCACATGCATAAACATGAAATACATGGCTAACTAAGAAAGCTAAGTAAAAAAATAGAAAAATGATCATCACAGTACCAAGGAATACTAAAGGTCTATGTAGTAGACTAATCATACAATAAGAATCAAGTGCAAAAAATAGAATCTGAATGCAACGTCCCTATGAAGCAGAGGAAAACCCCAAAGTGGAAAACCATGTTCAAAAATAAAGAGTTATACAGAATTAAAAAATGTAATGGATCAATCTGCCTCTGATCACCATCACCATCACTACTATCATCTTCAGCCTCATCCTCGCCACCATCTCTGTCCTCATCGTCATCCTCGTCCTCGGCATCATCCTCGCCCTCGGCCCCATCCTCGCCCTCGGCCCCATCCTCACCCTCGTCCACATCCTCATCCTCTCCCTCTTCCTCTTCAGCATCCTCATCATCACCAGGAACGTCATCATCTCGATCGCCACTAGAGCTGCCACCTGGTGCATTGGATGATGCACCCATCGACGATATAAATGTCTGACAAGCCGCACTAGCCTCTGGTGGAAGTGATGAAGATAAAGCTCTCATCAGTTTCATAAATTCTCTGTCTATTGTTTGAACTTGTACTTCCAACTCTGTGACCCTTTTATCAGACTGTCTTGCATGCTCCTTGACCTGTTCCAACTTGGTGGTACTAGAATGGATACCTGGAGACGACCAATACCTCGTCGGGACTATATTCTTACCAGGTCGGCAGCGTACTCGACCAGAGTTCTCATCTCCCAAAACCTGATATAAATGATCGTGTGGCCCAAAATTGTCAGGCTCCTGGGCATCAAGAGCCTCTAAAGCAGCCTGTAAAAAATATTAATAGATTATTAAATTTCAAATTAGATATTAAACTTTGAAATAAACAAATTAAAACTTACAATCTTCTCTTGGGTCGGTTCATTTACCGCAGTTCCATCTTTTTTTCTTCTACTCGAGCAAAACAATTTTGCTCGAGGGATACGTCCTTCAATATTCATTTTGTGCTTCTGTAATGAAATTAAAACAATATAAAGTGAAAGTATAATCATATATTCATTATTCAATAAATCACATAATTTAAGTAGGATCCAATAAAAAGGGAAAGTCCTAAAGAAAAATTATAAACAACTATATCATACCTGCTGCCTCTCATGATCTGACATTGTTGTGCACCCCAAAGTGTGGAGGTATTTATTTGAATCAATGTTTTTTTTTATTTTTTTCAGAAGATTCCAAAATAATGATTAATAATTAATAAGATTATATTAATGCAAAATATGAAAACACTCATTTAAATAACTCAAATGAGATTAATACCTTAAATTTTGTAGTCGCCCAATGGGTAATCATTTGGCGATATTGCTCTATCAGACAGTCATCCACGATAGGTAATGTCTCTAACTCCGTGCCCACTCTATCACACCAGCCAACATACAGCTCACGCTTATAAGCTCTCCAAAGCTCTCCTAGCTCTTTTAAACGCGCTGGTCGTGCACCTTCGCCATCAGGGAAGTTAAACCGAAGCTGAAACCAAATTGATTAGTTCATTTAAATACAAAAATATACTACATTAAATCCAATAGATTTTTTACCCATATTTGTGCCCACGCGTTATCCTTGACTTCGGGTGGCAGATGTCTCCAAGAGAGAGGGCTGACCGGAATGATATCGGAGTATTTGGCTAGCGTCACCAAAAAACCCCGACATTGCTGCCCAAATTTCTCAATCATTTTTCCATCAACATTGTATTCTACCATCAACTGTGTCTGGCGGTTCCATATCGCACGCAAGCGAGTACGCCCCCTCCCCCGCCTCCTATCTGTAGATGAATCTGTTATTAAAGAAAAATAATATCAATACAAGTTATAATAAAAATAAATTTTGGTATAAAAATTTGATAGAGTTATATAAATATACATGTGGTAGTCGGATCAATGGGTGCAGAAGCTGAAGGAATATCCTGTACAGGTGGAGTGTCCCTCAGTGTATGCTCCTCAGCCACATACTGTGTCGCAGCAGGAGTCGAAGAAGGTGGAATATAATAACCTAGAAATAATGAACTAGAAGCAAAAGATGATGGCATAGACGTCTGGCCAGCTGGTAGTATAAATATCGGAGGTCTAAATATCTCATATGTCCCTGAAGACACGCCAGGAACAAAATAGGGCGTAGAAGATACGTTTGTGGTAGTGGATCGTCTAACTCTCTCCCCACGAGCTCTCGTACCACCAACCTCTCTACTGGGAGCAATATCAGGCTCCTTGTCAGATATCTGTCGTCTAGGGGGTGGATCCTGAAAAAAAGTTTGACAGAAAAGTAAACACATGTTATTATAAGTTATTGAAATATTTATATTTGAAATAAAATACTCACAACAGGGATGAGTGGAGGAACACCCATCTGTACCATGCGACGATTATTATCTGTCATCTTTTTCCGCCGCCTCTCTTCAATGGGTGTCATTTCCTGCAATGAAAACAAATATGGAAGTAATTAGAAACAGATAACTAATGTTTAACCCAAAAAAAAATATAGAAAAACCATTATGATAAAAAGAACATAATGAAACAGAAGATTTATGGTGTTATGAAGGTAAGTACTAGGATACACACTCTGAATGATGTAGGTGAAACATGTAGGTGAGAACACGACTATATGATTCTATATATTTCCCACCACAACTTCAGGTTCACAATCAACTCTGACAATTGAGCTGTTGGGGTCATCATAAGTAATAAACGGATTGCTTCCAATTGCAGTAGGGATAGTGTCAACTTCATCATCACCATCATCAAAAACATGTCTGGGATATACTTCAATAATTACACTGAATTTAGGATGACGATGATCTTTGACATAAAAAACTTGTTTCACCATTGATGCCAATACATATGGTTCATCGGTGGCAAGTGTGTGAGTCATGTCAATAACTCGAAATCCACAATCATCAATAAAGGTTCCTTGCCTCATCATTGAATCAAACCATTGACATTTCATCATCATGACTCGACCATGCGAGTAATAATCCAAAATTATTATTTTCTCCATGACACCATAATAAGCAACATTTTCAGAACGAGGTCTAGTGTCCGATGAACTGGCATAACAGTCTGTTGTGGCAGTTAGCATAACACCATTATGCTGTCTGTGGGGGTGGTCAGGTTGTCCAAGGGGGTCGGGGTGTATAGGTATATTTATATGAAAAGAATACCCCCACAATAATCATGCAGCCCTGTCATTAGTCTAAACCCCTAGAACACATAAAAGAAGCTAGTATGAACATTTACTAAAATATTTAACACCATACGAATGAAAATACAATCTAAATACAGTTTGAGAGGATATAATGGTGTGTGTGAAAAAAATGATATTAAATCAATTTAAATGAATATGGAACAAATGAGGTTTTATAATACACTAAGAGTACCTCAAACAATCCAAAACCACTATAGCACCACCCCCTTGGATAGCCCGCCCACCCCCCTCGACACCCCTTCTCCCTATGGACAGCCCCTCACCCCCTTGGATTGCCCGCCCACCCCCCTGGACACCCCTACCCCCCGTGGCCAGCCCACCAACCCTCCCTGGACAGCCCGCCCACCCCTCCTTGACAGCCCGAACACCCCCGTGGACAGCCCGTCCACCTTTGTGGACAGCCCGCCCACCCCCGTACCCCCCTGGGATAGCCCCGCCCACCCTCCCAAACAGCCCACACCCCCTCCCCTGCAACCCCACCACCACCACCTAGACATACCAACCCCCCTGGACACCCCACACACCCCTCCCCCACAAGGACACCCCACCCAGACCCCCAGGACATCCCACACCCCTGGACAGCCCCGCCCACCCCCGTGGACAGCCTTTCCCACCCCCGTGGACAGCCCCGCCCACCCCCGTGGACAACCCACCCACCCCCGTGGACACCCCCAACCCCCTAGACAGCCCAACCACCCCCGTGGACAGCCCACCCACCCCCCTCGACACCCCTTCCCCCTATGGACAGCACCCACCCCCTTGGATAGCCCGCCCACCCCCCTCGACACCCCTACCCCCTGTGGCCAGCCCACCCACCCCCCCTGGACAGCCCACCCACCCCTCCTTGACAGCCCGACCACCCCCGTGGACAGCCCGTCCACCCTTGTGGACAGCCCGCCCACCCCCGTACCCCCCTGGGCACCCCGTACCCCCCTGGATAGCCCCACCCACCCTCCCAAATAGCCCACACCCCCCTTCCCTGCAACCCCACCACCACCACCTAGACATACCACCCCACCTGGACACCCCACACACCCCTCCCCCACCAGGACACCCCACCCAGACCCCCAGGACAGCCCACACCACCTGGACAGCCTCGCCCACCCCCGTGGACACCCCCTACCCCCTAGACAGACCAACCACCCCCGTGGACAGCCCACCCACCCCCCTCGACACCCCTTCTCCCTATGGACAGCCCCCACCCCCTTGGATAGCCCGCCCACCCCCCTGGACACCCCTACCCCCCATGGCCAGCCCACCCACCCCCCCTGGACAGCCCGCCCACCCCTCCTTGACAGCCCGGCCACCCCCGTGGACGGCCCGTCCACCCTTGTGGACAGCCCGCGCACCCCCGTACCCCCCTGGACACCCCGTACCCCCCCTAGATAGCCCCGCCCACCCTCCCAAACAGCCCACACCCCCCTCCCCTGCAACCCCACCACCACCACCTAGACATACCACCCCCCAGGACACCCCACACACCCCTCCCCCACCAGGACACCCCACCCAGACCCCCAGGACAGCCCACACCCCCTAGACAGCCCCGCCCACCCCCGTGGACAGCCTTTCCCACCCCCGTGGACAGCCCCGCCCACCCCCGTGGACAACCCACCCACCCCCGTGGACACCCCCTACCCCCACAATCCATTATCCAAAACATATCAAATTGGTTTGAACACAATCCATAATTCCCACAATCCATTATCCAAAACATGTAAACGTTCACGATAGCCTCCCCCAACTCTGATTTACATGTTTTGAAAACTCTCCTTCCAAACATAGAATATAAAAACATTAAATAAGTCTTCAAAAACACAAACAATATCCTATTTAGATATTAATTTCAATAATCAAGTAAACCAGCAACACCTGGAAAAAATCTATTCATTAAAACAACTACAACAATATGGTTGAGATCAAATTTTACCTATTCGGATGGGGGTGTACCTGTTGGGATGGGGGGTGATGGTGTTCGGATGGGGGGTTCGCGAGAGCAGTGGAGCGAAAGAGATTCGGATGGGGTTCGCGAGAGCAGCGGAGCGAATAGATTTGGGCTCTGTTCGAATGGGGAGAGGAGATCGCGATCTGCAATTTGGGGAAAACCTTTGCTAACGGTTTATAAAAACCATTGGCAAAGGCACACCTTTCCCAACGGTTCACTAGAATCGTTGGGAAATGTGTGAGTTTAGCACCCATTTCCCAACGGTTCCAGTGAACCATTGAGAAAGGGTCCACCGAAATTCCCTTTGCCAACAGTTTAAATAAACCGTTGGTATACTAACATTGGGAAAAGACCAAATTCCAGTAGTGGCCACTTCGAGAAGCTTCTTGATCAGAAGTTGGAGGTGTTACATGAGAGGATTGATGAATTGGAGAATAAACCAAGCCCAAGGATGTTCCATGATAACCCACGACACGCTCCCGCACCACGCCATCCCCACATCATGGAGGAGGAGATGGTGAACTTTGATGATGATCTTGATGAAGTCCCACAAAGGAGGAGGTTGTACCAACAACCGAGAGGAGGCCAAAGGAGACAACATGATGATGACCTACTTGGCGGGATCAAGGTGAAGGTCCCTTCTTTTCTTGGGAAAAACGATCCGGAAGCATACTTGGAGTGGGAGATGCGGATCGAGCAGGTCTTTTCATGCCATGCATATTCCGAGGAGAAAAAGGTCAAACTTGCTTCCCTTGAATTTTCTGATTATGCTTTAATTTGGTGGGATCAAGTTCAAAAGTAGAGGGCTAGATATGGTGGACGTCCCATCAACACTTGGGAAGACATGAAGTTCACCATGCGGAAGCGGATTGTTTCCACACATTACTATAGAGATCTCCACAACAAACTTCAACGCCTCATCCAAGGGAGTAAGAGTGTAGAAGACTAATACAAGGAGATGCAAATTTCCATGATTTGGGAAAACGTTGAGGAGGATCCGGAGGCAACCATGGCACGGTTTTTACATGGGCTCAATCGGGAGATTGCGGATCAAGTGGAGATGTACCACCATGTAGAGATACAAGATATGATCCACCAAGCCACCAAGATCGAGAAACAAATCAAAAGGAGGAGCAACATGAGGAAACCCACTACCCCTTTCACACCATGGAGAAATCCAAGGAAGGAGATTGGAGAACCATCAAAGGCAAAAGAGGTGGTTGATCGCAAAAGTGACAAGGTAATTCTTCCACCTAAGAAACCTACTTTTGAGGCTAACCAAACCAGGAATAGGGATATTCGGTGTTTTAAATGTCAAGGAAGGGGTCACATTGCTAGTGAATGCCCAAACCGTCGCACCATGATCATCAACAAGTATGGAGAATGGGAGACCGATGGAGAGAGCTCCGAAGAGGAGGAAGATGAATCTCCAGAAATTGAAAATGGAGAATTTGTGGAAGATGGCGAGATTCTTGTCACTAGAAGAGTTTTAAGTGCACAAATGACCATTGGAGAAAAGGAGCAGCGGGAGAACCTTTTCCATACATGATGCAATATCAATGGGAAGGTATGTAGTGTCATTGTTGATGGTGGAAGTTGTAGCAATGCGGCGAGCACCGAGTTGGTGGAGAAGACTCCCGACTTTAAGGCATCCAAATCCATACCAACTTCAGTGGTTGAACGATTGTGGGGAGCTGAAGGTCACCAAGCAAGTGAAGGTATTGTTCACCATCGGTAAGTACAAGGATGAGGTATTGTGCGACATTGTTCCTATGAAGGCGTGCCACTTGTTGTTGGGTCGACCATGGCAGTACGATCGGCGTGTTACTCATGATGGTTTCTTGAACCGTCACTCTTTTATACTCCGAGGGGAACCTATAACCCTCAACCCCATGTCCCCCAAGAAAATTCTGGAAGATCACATTTTGAGAGAAAAGAAAAAAAAGATTGATGAGGAAAAAAAGAGAGAAAATGAAAAAGGAGAGAATGATGGAAAAATAGAAAATGAGAGAAGCAAATAAATGGAGAGCAAAGAAAAATCAAGAGGGGAAAAATATTTGAGAGGAGAGAAAAGTGTGATGTTGGCAAAAAAGGGTGAGGTTAAGGAAGCTTTGATTTCTCGACAAAATCTCTTAGTACTTATGTACAAAGAGGTGATGTTGAACACTAACGACTTAACATCTTCTTTGCCACATGTTGTTGAGTCTTTGTTGCAGGAATTTGAAGATGAGTTTCCCAAAGTGGTGCCACCGGGTTTTCCACCTATTAGAGGTATTGAGCATCAAATTGACCTCATACCTGGAGCATCACTACCGAACCGCCCAGCATATCGCACCATCCCAGAGGAGACAAAAGAAATTCAAAGGCAAGTTCAAGAGTTGTTGAATGTGGGGTATGTGAGAGAGAGTCTTAGACCTTGTGCTGTACCGATGCTTCTAGTACCAAAGAAGGATGGAACATGGAGAATGTGCATTGACTGTAGAGCCATCAACAACATCACGGTCAGGTATCGTCATCCTATCCCTAGGTTAGATGATATGCTAGATGAATTAAATGGTTCAAATATTTTCTCAAAAATAGATTTAAGAAGTGGCTACCATCAAATTAGGATGAAAGAAGGAGATGAGTGGAAAACTGCATTTAAGACAAAACATGGACTTTACGAATGGTTAGTCATGCCCTTTGGTCTCAACAATGCACCTAGCACATTTATGAGGTTAATGAATCATGTCTTACGTGCATATATTGGAAAATTTGTGGTAGTTTACTTTGATGATATTCTGGTGTATAGTAGGACTATGCATGAGCATGTAGACCACTTGAGAAAAGTCCTAGAGGTGTTAAGGAAAGAAAACCTATTTGGAAACATAAAAAATTGTGAATTTTGTCTCGATAAGATTGTTTTCCTTGGATTTGTTGTGAGTGGCAATGGAGTTGAAGTGTCCACCGAGAAGATCAAAGCAATACAAGAATGGCCAACTCCAACCTCCGTTGGACAGGTAAGAAGTTTTCATGGGCTTGCTAGTTTTTACAGGAGATTTGTGAAATACCTCAGCACACTAGCAGCACCATTGAATGAATGGACAAAGAAGAATGTTCCTTTCAAATGGGGGACAACTCAAGAAAAATCCTTCCATGCGCTAAAGGAGAGACTCACCCACACCCCTCTACTTGCACTTCCAGACTTCGGTAAGTCCTTTGAAATTGAATGTGATGCAAGTGGAATTGGCATAGGAGGAGTACTCATGTAAGAAGGTAAGCCTATTTCTTATTTTAGTGAGAAGTTAAATGGCCCAACTCTAAACTATGCTACATATGATAAAGAGTTGTATGCATTTTTTATAGTACTTGAAACATGGAAACACTATCTTTGGCCTAAAGAATTTGTGATCCATTCTGATCATGAGGCTCTTAAATACCTCAGGAGCCAACATAAACTAAATAGGAGACATACTAGATGGCTGGAATTCATTGAATCATTTCCATATGTCATCACGCATAAAAAGGGTAAAGAAAATACTGTGGTCGATGCACTTTCACGTAGATATTCTCTTTTATCCTTGTTGGATTCAAAACTTCTTGGTTTTAAATACATTAAGGATTTATATGCCACTGATAGTGATTTTAGAGAACCTTATGAACATTTTAAACCTGGAGTTAGTTGGGAAAAGTTCTATTTACATGATGGATTCTTATTTCGGATTGATAAGCTTTGCATTCCTAATTGCTCTATCCGTTTACTTTTACTAAAGGAGTCACATTCGGGTGGGTTAATGAGGCATTTTGGTGTTTCAAAAACTCTAAGTGTTCTTAGTGAGCATTTTTATTGGCCTAGGATATCTAGAGATGTTGAGAAATTTGTGGGAAAGTGCATTGTTTGCCATAAAGCCAAATCAAAGCTGAACCCACATGGACTATATCTTCATCTTCCAATTCCCAACACCCCTTGGGAGGACATATCAATGGACTTTATTGTGGGGTTACCACGGACAAAGAGGGGGAGAGATTCCATTTTTGTTGTGGTGGATCGGTTTTCAAAAATGGCACATTTTATTCCCTGTCACAAAACAGATGATGCCACTAACATTGCAAAACTTTTCTTTCAGGAAGTAGTCAAGCATCATGGAATGCCAAGGACCATTGTGTCGGATTGAGACACAAAATTTCTTAGTTACTTTTGGAAGACCTTGTGGAGCAAACTCGGTACAAAGTTATTATTTTCCACTACTTGTCATCCACAAACCGATGGGCAAACGAAGGTGGTGAATCGCACACTATCACCCCTTCTGCGAACAATTGTCAAAAAGAATATTAAGAATTGGGAGGAGTGTCTACCCCATGTGGAATTCGCATATAACAGGGCCAAGCATTCCACTACTCAATATTCTCCATTTGAAATAGTTTATGGCTTTAACCCCCTTGCACCTATTGATCTAGTTCCTTTGCCTTTACAGGAAGCAGTTAATATGGATGCAAAAGGGCGTGCAGAATTCATCAAGAAAATCCATGAAAAGGCAAGGTTAAATATCGAGCGGATGACCCAAAAATATATGGATCGTGCAAACAAGGGTCGCAAGCAAATGTTGTTCGAGCCCGGTGACTTGGTTTGGATTCATATGCGGAAGGAAAGATTCCCTGAAAAGCGGAAATCAAAACTCATTCCACGAGGCGATGGACCATTCCGAGTGCTTGAGAAGATTAACAACAATGCTTACAAGATAGCTTTGCCAGGTGAGTATGGTGTAAGTTCCACTTTCAATGTTTCTGATCTTTCTCCTTTTTTGGGTGTAGAGGATGAAGAGTCGAGGACGACTCCTTTTCAAGAGGGGGAGGATGATGCGAACCATGCGGAAGGCACAGAGTCGATTGCTAGGGTGGAGGAATTGGATTTGCAAGGCCCAATGACACGAGGAAGATTAAAGAGGTTGAATGCTTCAATGGGCGCTCATCTTGCTTCATTAAAGGCCCAATGGGTATTACCTTGCATGGATGGAGCAAATGGGCCTATAATATCACTTATTCAAGCCCAAAATTGATGATTAAATCTTGGCCCACATGGTTGCACGAATTTGGTTGCCTTGCCCACATGGAGGATTCTAGAAATGGCATCTTTGGACACCAAAGTCAAATCCGGTGGGCTATGCACTCAAAGTCAAATCCGGTGGGCTATGTTGGAAAGTTGTGTGCTTCTTTTCCAAAAGTCTTTGTTGGATTTTATATTTTTGACTTTTAAGGGGACAAGGTAGGTTTAGACTTTATGACTTTAGGGTATTAGACCCTTGACCATTGTATCACCCCCTTGGCTATAAAAAGCCACCCCATGGCATTGTATTGGCATTCAAGATTCTAATTGAGAGCTTATGCTTTGTTTCTCTCCGTTGTGTGAGGATTGTTCCAAATTTCCCTTGCCCTTGTGCATTCTTTCCTTGTCAATCTACAAGTTAGATTGGTTATCCAAGATCACAAACCCC
Source organism: Viscum album (assembly GCA_963277665.1). Classification (NCBI taxonomy): domain Eukaryota; kingdom Viridiplantae; phylum Streptophyta; class Magnoliopsida; order Santalales; family Viscaceae; genus Viscum; species Viscum album. Next base: position 1,771,645,196 of record OY728156.1, on the reverse strand, counting down.
CCCATTTCATGCCTCAACCCAAGTGCGTTGTTGTGTGGATTGACCATCACACCCCTCCCTTGAGTGCATTGTCTAAGTAGTAGGTCACGCTCCATATAGAGTTGGTTGACTACTTGCTTCCACTATCCATACCCTTCACCCGTCACTTATCCCCAAACCGCATCCATCATCCACTGCCCTACGCCATGAAGATCGGGCCACCCCGTGCGTCTCGCATCATAACCAAGCAAGGAATCGGGATATACGTTGTTTCACATGTCAAGGAAGGGTTCACATTGCTAGTGAATGCCCAAACCGTCGCACCATGATCATCAACAAGTATGGAGAATGGGAGACCGATGGAGAGAGCTCCGAAGAGGAGGAAGATGAATCTCCAGAAATTGAAAATGGAGAATTTGCGGAAGATGGCGAGATTCTTGTCACTAGAAGTGTTTTAAGTGCACAAATGACCGTTGGAGAAAAGGAGCAGTTATAGAACCTTTTCCATACACGATGCAAGATCAATGGGGAGGTATGTAGTGTTATTGCTGATGGTGGAAGTTGTAGCAATGTGGCGAGCACCGAGTTGGTGGAGAAGTTGGGACTCCCGACATTAAGGCATCCAAATCCATACCGACTTCAGTGGTTGAATGATTGTGGGGAGTTGAAGGTCACCAAGCAAGTGAAGGTATTGTTCACCATCGGTAAGTACAAAGATGAGGTTTTGTGTGATATTGTTCCTATGAAGGCCTGCCATTTGTTGTTGGGACGACCATGGCAGAACGATCGACATGTTACTCATGACGGTTTCTTAAATCGTCACTCTTTTGTACTCCGAGGGGAACCTATAACCCTCAACCCCATGTCCCCCAAGCATATTTTGGAAGATCACATTTTGAGAGAAAAGAAAAAAATGAGTGATAAAGAAAAAAAGAGTGAAAATGAAAAAGGTGAGAATGAGGGAAAGAGAGAAAATGAGAGAGGAAAAGAAATTGAGAGCAAAGAAAAATCAAGAGGGAAAAATAATTTGATTGAAGAGAGAAGTGTGATGTTGGAAAAAAAGAGTGAGGTTAAGGAAGTTTTGTTTTCACAGCAAACCCTCATAGTACTCATGTACAAAGAGGTATTTCTAAATACTAACGACTTATCCCCTTTGCCAAATGTTGTTGAGTCCTTGTTGCAGGAGTATGATGATGTCTTTCCAGAAGAGGTGCCACCGGGTTTGCCACCCATTAGAGGTATTGAGCATCAAATTGACCTCATACCCGGAGCATCACTATCGAACCGCTCTGTATATCACACCAACCTAGAGGAGACAAAAGAAATTCAAATTCAAGTTCAAGAGCTATTGGATGTGGGATATGTCAGAGAGAGCCTTAGTCATTGTGCCGTACCGGTGCTTTTAGTACCAAAGAAGGATGGAACATGGAGAATGTGCATTGACTGCAGAGTCATCAATAACATCATGGTCAGGTATTTTCATCCTACCCCTAGGTTAGATGACATGCTAGATGAGTTAAATGGCTCTACAATTTTCTCTAAAATTGATTTAAGAAGTGTCTACCATCAAATAGGATGAAAGAAGGAGATGAGTGGAAAACAGCATTTAAGACAAAACATGGACTTTATGAATGGCTAGTCATGCCCTTTGGTCTCACCAATGCACCTAGCACATTTATGAGGATAATGAATCATGTCTTACGTTGCTATGTTGGGAAATTTGTGGTAGTTTACTTTGATGATATTCTGGTATATAGTAGGATGTTGCATGAACATGTAGATCACTTAAAAAGAGTCCTAGAGGTGTTAAGGAAAGAAAAATAGTTTGGAAACATTAATAAGTGTGAATTTTTCCTCGATAAGATTGTTTTCCTTGGATTTGTTGTGAGCGGCAACAGAGTTGAAGTTGACACCGAGAAGATCAATGGAATTCAGGAATGGCCAACTCCAACCTCCGCTGGGCAGGTAAGAAGTTTTCATGGGCTTTCTAGTTTTTACAGGAGATTTGTGAAAGACTTCAGCACACTAGCAGTGCCATTGAATGAGTTGACCAAGAAGAATGTTCCTTTTAAATGGGGAACAACTCAAGAGAAGGCCTTTCAAGCTCTTAAGGAGAGACTCACCCACGCCCCTCTACTTGCACTTCCAGACTTCGGTAAGACCTTTGAAATTGAATATGATGCAAGTGGAATTGGCATAGGAGGAGTACTCAAGCAAGAAGGTAAACCTATTGCTTTCTTTAGTGAGAAGTTAAATGGCCCAACTCTAAACTATGCTACATATGATAAAGAGTTGTATGCATTGTTTAGAGTTCTAGAAACATGGCAACATTATATTTGCCCTAAAGAATTTGTGATCCATTCTGATCATGAGGATCTTAAATACCTTAGGAGCCAACATAAACTAAATAGGAGACATTCTAGATGGCTGGAATTCATTGATTCATTTCCATATGTCATCAAGCATAAAAAGGGTAAAGAAAATATTGTGGCCGATGCACTTTCACGTAGATATTCTCTTTTATCCTTGTTGGATTCAAAACTACTTGGTTTTGAATACATTAAGGATTTATATGCCACCGATAATGATTTTAGTGAACCTTATGAACATTGTAAACCTGGAGTTAGTTGGGAAAAGTTCTATTTACATGACGGGTTCTTATTTCGGATGGATAAGTTTTGCATTCCCAATTTCTCTATTCGTTTACTTTTACTAAAGGAGTCACATTCTGGTGGGTTAATGGGACATTTTGGTGTTGCAAAAACTTTAAGCGTTCTTAGTGAACATTTTTATTGGCCTAGGATATCTAGAGATGTTGAAAAATTTGTGGGAAAGTGCATTGTTTGCCATAAATCCAAATCAAAACTGAACCCACATGGACTATATGTTCTTCTCCCAATTCCCAACACCCCTTGGAAGGACATATCAATGGACTTTATTGTGGGGTTACCACGGACTAAGAGGGGGAGAGATTCCATTTTTGTTGTGGTGGATCGGTTTTCTAAAATGGCACATTTCATTCCCTATCACAAAACAGATGATGCCACTAACATTGCACAACTTTTCTTTCAGGAAGTAGTCAAACTCCATGGGATTCCAAGGACGATTGTGTCGGATCATGACACAAAATTCCTCAGTTACTTTTGGAAGACCTTGTGTAGAAAATTGGGCACGAAGTTACTATTTTCCACTACTTGTCATCTGCAAACCGATGGGAAAACGGAGGTGGTGAATCAGAAACTATCATCCCTTTTGAGAACAATTTTCAAGAAGAATCTTAAGAATTGGGAGGAGTGTCTACCCCATGTGGAATTTGCATATAACAGGGCCAAGCATTCCACTACTCAATATTCTCCATTTGAAATTGTTTACGGCTTTAACCCCCTGGCCCCTATTGATCTAGTGTCATTGCCTTTATAGGAAGTAACTAATATGGATGCAAAAGGGCGTGCAGAATTAATAAAGAAACTCCATGAAAAGGAAAGGGAAAATATTGAGCGGATAACCCAGAAATATGTTGATCGTGCAAACAAGGGTCGCAAGCAAGTGATGTTCGAACCCGGTGACTTAGTCTGGATTCATATGCGTAAAGAAAGATTCCCCGACAAGCGGAAATCAAAACTCATGCCTCGAGGAGACGGACCTTTCTGAGTGCTTGAAAAGATTAACAACAATTCTTACAAGATAGCTCTCCCAGGTGAGTATGGTGTAAGTGCCACTTTCAATGTTTCTGATCTTTCTCCTTTTTTGGGTGTAGAGGATGAAGAGTCGAGGACGACTCCTTTTCAAGAGGGGGAGGATGATGCGAACCATGCGGAAGGCACCGAGTCAATTGCTCGGGTGGAGGAATTGGATTTGCAAGGCCCAATGACGCGAGGAAGATTAAAGAGGTTGAATGCTTCAATGAGCGCTCATCTTTCTTCATTAAAGGCCCAATGGGTATTACCTTGCATGGATGGAGAAAATGGGCCTATTATCTCACTTATTCAAGCCCAAGCATGATGTTTAATGGTTGGCCCACATGGTTGCATGAATTTGGAAGCCTTATCCACATGGAGGATTCTAGAAATGGAATCTTTGAGCACCAAAGTCAAATCCGATGGGCTATGCACTCAAAGTCAATTCTGGTGGGCTATAGTTGGAAAGTTGTGTGCTACTTTTCCAAAAAGTCTTTGATAGACTTTACCTTTTTGACTTTAAGGGGACAAGGTAGGAATAGGCTTTATGACTTTATGATATTAGGCCCTCGACCTTTTATGTCACCCCTTGGCTATAAATAGCCACCCCATGGCATTGTAATCTCATTAAAGATTTTAATTGAGAGATTATGCTTTGTTTCTCTCCGTTGTGTGAGGATTGTTCCATATTTCCCTTGCTCTTATGCATTCTTGCCTTGTCAATCTACAAGTTAGATTAGTGAACCAAGATCACAAAGCCCCCAATTCCGTGCCTCAACCCAAGTGCGTTGTTGTGTGGATTGACCATCACACCCCCCCCTTTGAGTAGGTTGTCTAAGTAGTAGGTCACGCTTCATATAGCGTTGGTTGACTACTTGCTTCCATTATCCATACCCATCACCCGTCACTTAGCCCCAAACCGCATCTGTCATCCGCCGCCCTACGCCATGAAGATCGGGCCACCATGTGCGTCTCGCATCAAGTTTTAGGGTTTTTAAGATTTTTTGTAGTTTTTATCATTTTCGAGTGGTTTTCAAGGTTTTTATGGTTTTTTATGTCTTCATGGATTTTAGGTGTTTTTTTGGATTTTCATGGGGTTTAAGGTTTTTTAAGCCTTTTTATGATTTTGAAGGTTTTTAGCGATTTTTCGAGTTTTGCAGGGTTTTGGGGGTCTTTTGGGTTTTTAGGGTTTTTCAATTTTTAGGGCATTAAAGGTTTTTTATTGTTTTTAGAATTTTTATGAGTTCTAGAGTTTTTATGTGTTTTAGAGTATTTATGGTTTTTAGGTATTTTATGGTTTTTAGGGATTTTTCTGGATTTTAGGTTTTTTAGGGTTTTTGAGGATTTTGAGGGGGTTTTGGTTTTATCAAGCGTTTTTAGGGATTTTAAGGTTTTCTTGGTTTTTAGGGTTCTTTTGGGTTTTTATGATTTTTTTCAAGTTTTTTTTGGGTTTGTAAGGTCTTTCAGTGTTTTTTCAAAATTTTAGGGGTTTAAAGGGATTTTATAGTTTTAGTGGGTTTTAAGGTTTTCATGTTTTTTTGGGGAATTTAAGGTTTTTAGGGGGTTTTATGGTTTTAGGGGTTTTTAAGGGTTTTTAGGGGTTTTTTTACGTTTTCATGGATTTTTTGTGGTTTTTTAGGATTGTTATAGTTTTTGAAGTTTTTAGGGTTTTTAGGGATTTTAAGGGTTTTTTGGGTCTTTCCGAGGGTTTTTCGGGTTTTAAAGGGTTTTCAGTTTTTTAGGGTCTTTTTGGTTTTTATGATTTTTTTTAGTTTCTTAGGGTTCTTAAGACTTTTTATATTTTTTTAATATTTTTAGGGATTTTGAGGTTTTTAGAGTGTTTAGTGGGTTTTTAGGGTTTTTGTGGGGGTTTTAAGGGTATTTAAGGGTTTTAGGGATTTTTATGGTTTTTTGGGTTTTTTGGGTTCTTTATATTTAATGGATTTTAAGGGGTTTTTAGATTTTTTTTAGTTTCTAGGGTTTTTTAGGATTTTTGATTCATTTTAAGGGTCTTTTAGGGGTTTTTAGGGATTTTTATGGGTTTTCATGGTTTTAGAGACTTTTGGGTTTTTAGGGTTTTTTGAGTTTTTTAGGGATTTTCAAGTTTTTGAGAGTTTTTTAACATTTTTAGGGGCTCGGTTGTAAGGGTATTTATAGATTTTAGTGTGTTTTTAGTGGTTTTATGGTTTTTACAGTTTTTGAGGTTTTTAGGGGAATTTATGGTTTAAGGGTTTTTTTGGATTTTTAGGGTTCTTAAGATTTTTAGGGTTTTTCATAGGTTTTTTTGGGTTTTTCTTGATTTTTCATGTCTTTTGTGTTTTTTAGTGTTTTTACCTTTTTAGGGGTTTTATGGGGTTTTTAGAGTTTTTGAATGTTTTTAGTGGTTTTGAGGGTTACTAGATTTTTTTAGTTATTTTTCTGGTTTTTATGGGATTTTAAATATTTTTAGGGGTTTTATGGTTTTCCAGGGATTTTTAGGGTTTTTACTTTTTCAGGGATTTTTAGGGGTTTTTTAGGATTTTTTTTGGGTTTTTAGGGTTTTTAGGTTTTTAGGGAATTTGAGGTTTTTTTTGGGGTTTTAGGGGGTTTTAGTGTTTTTCAGTATTTTTATGGTATTTTGGGTTTTTAGGTGTTTTTTTTTTAGTTTTTAGGGTTTTTAAGTTTTTTAAACCCTTTTAGGTTAACTGGTTTTAGAGTTTTTAGTGGTTTTATGGGTTTTTAAAGTTTTTATGAGCCTGGATGGTTTTGAGGGATTTTTTAGGGTTTTTTGTGTTTTTTACTTTTTTATGGATTTTTAGGAGTTTTTTAGTATTTATAGGTTTTTATGAATTTTATAGTTTTTAGGGATTTTGAAGGTTTTTAGGGGTTTTCAAAGGTTTTTAGGGTTTTCAAGGTTTTTTGGGTTCAAGGGTTTTGAATTTTTAGGGGTTTTAAGAATTTTTAGAGTTTTTTAACATTTTATTGGGTTTAAAGGGTTTTTAGATTTTTTAGTTTTTTAGGGGTTTTATGGGTTTTTAAGTCTTTTAAAGGTTTTTAGGGGTTTTTATGGTTTTCAGGGGTTTTTCTGAGTTTTCAGGACTTTTTACCTTTTCATATATTTTTTGGGTTTTTTTAGGTTTTTTCTGTTTTAGGGTTTTTTAGGGGTTTTCATAATTTTTGGGGCTTTTAGGGGTTTTTAGGGGTTTTTAGGGTCCTCTTGGTTTTTTAGGGTTTTTTTGATTTTTTAGGGGTTTTAAGGTTTTTAGAGTTTTATAACGTTTTGAATGATTTTTAGATATTTTACTCGGTTTTAAGGTTTTTATGGGAATTTAGAGTTTTTAATGGTTTTTAGGGGGTTTTTCAGAGTTTTTTGGATTTTTTACGTTTTCACGGATTTTTAGGGATTCTTTAGGATTTTTATGGCTTTTAGGATTTTTAGGGATTTTGAGGGTTTTAAGGGGGTTTTAGGGGTTTTGAGGGTCTTTTTGGGTTTTTAGGGTTTTTTGAGGTTTTTAGAGTTTTTAACATTTTTAGGAGTTTTATGGGTTTTTTGAGATTTTAGTGGTTTATGGATTTTATTGGTTTTGAGGGTTTTTAAAGTTTTTATGGGTTTTTATGGTTTTCATTTTTTGTTTAGGGTTTTTAGGGTTTTTTTAGGATTTTTATGGTCTTAGGGTTTTTTCGGGATTTTGAGGGTTTTATATATTTTCAGGGTTTTTTGGGGTTTTTGGGTTTTTTTGTGTTTCTAATGATTTTAGGGGTTTGAAGGGGTTTTCAAGTTTTTAGTGGGATTTTAGGGGTTTTATGCCTTTCAGGGGGGTTTCACGGTTTTTAAGGTTTTTTATGTTTTCATTGATTTTAATGGGTTTTTAGGATTTTTATGGTTGTTAGTGTTTTTAATGGTTTTTGGGATTTTTAGGCGTTTTAGGTGTTTTCAAGGGCTTTTAGTGGTTTTACGGTTTTTTAGGGTTTTTAGGGACTTTTAGGGGATTTAGGGTTTTTTTCAGTTTTTTAGGGGTTTTAAAGTTTTTAGAGTTTTTTAACGTTTTTAAGTGTTTTTAGGGTTTTTATAGTTTTAGTGGTATTTTGGGGGTTTTTTTGGGTTTTATGATTTTCAAGGGTTTTTCAGGGTATTTATGTGTTTCTAAGTTTTCATGGATTTTTTGAACTTTTTTAGTATTTTTATTGTTTGTAGGGTATTTAGGATTTTTAGGGATTTTTAGGGGTTTTAGAGATTTTTAGGGATTTTTGGGGTTTTAGGGTTTTTTGGGTTTTTAGGGGTTTTTAGAGTTTTTTAGTGTGTTTAAGGTTTCTTAGAGTTTTTTAACATTTTTAGTGGTTTCAATGGTTTTTAGAGTTTTTAGTGGTTTTTTGGGTTTTTAAGGTTTTTAAGGTTTTTTATGGTTTTTAGGGGCTTTTATGTGGATTTTTAGGGGTTTTGAGTGTTTAACAGTTTTTAGGGATTTTGAGGGGTTTTAGGGATTTTTTTGGTGTTTTTAGGGTTTCTATGGTTTCCGTGGTATTTAGGATATTTTCGTTTTTTTAGGGTTTTTTGAGTTTTAAGGGTTTTTTAGAGTTTTTTATGGTTTTAGGGTTTTAAAGGTTTTTTTTGAGTATTTAGTGGTTTTTAGGCTTTTTATTGGTTTTTAGGGGTTTTAAGTTTTTAGGGTGTTTTATGCTTTTCAGTGGTTTTTTAGGGTTTTTACATTTTCATGTATTTTTAGGGGTTTTAGGGTTTTTTTTGTTATAGGATTTTTTTATTGTTTTAGGGTTTTTAAGGATTTTGGTGGTGTTTTAGGGTTTTTCATAGTTTTATGGACTTTTTTGGTTTTTACGGTTTTTTTAGATTTTAGGGTTTTTAGATTTTTTTAACTTTTTAGGGGTTTTAAGGGTTTTTATAGTTTTTTTTTGGTTTTCAGTGTTTTTATAGGGATTTAGGGATTTTTAAGGTTTTTAGTGTTTTTTAGGGGTTTTCAAGGTTTTTAGGGTTTTTTTGGTTTTCATTGATATTTAGGGGTTTTTAGGATTTTTATAGTCTTTAGGGTTTTTTGGGGTTTTTTTTGGGATTTTGAAGGGTTTAAAGGTTTTTAGGGGCTTTTGGTTTTTTAGTGTTTTTTAGGGTTTTTAATGCCATTTTTTTGATTTTTCGATTTTTTGTGTTTTTTAGGGTTTTAATATTTTTTAGAGCTCTTTATCATTTTTAGGGTTTTTATGGGTTTTTAGAGTTTTTAGTGGGTTTTTAGAGTTTTTATGGGTTTTAGTGTTTTTAACGGTTTTAGGGGGTTTTATGGTTTTCATAGGTTTTTCAACGTTTTTAGGGTATTTTATTTTTTCATGGAATTTTAGGGTTTTTCTAGGTTTTTTATGGGTTTTAGGGTATTTTTAGGTTTTTAGGGAATTTAATGGTTTTTAGGTTTTTTGGGGCCTTTTTGGTTTTAAGGGTTTGTTTTTAAGAATTTAAAGGTTTTTTCGAGTTTTTTATCATTTTTTGGGATTTTAAGGTTTTTTAGAGTTTTCAGTTGGTTTTTAGGGGTTTAGGGGGGTTTAATGTTTTTTATGTGTTTATAGGGTTTTAAGGTTCTTTTATGTTTTCTTATATTTTTAGGGGTTTTTTATGGTTTTTACGAATTTTGAGGGTTTTAGGGTTTTTCAAGGGTTTTTAGGGTTGTTAGGGTTTTTCATGGTTTTTATGGTCTTTTGGGATTTTAGGGCCTTTTGAGTTTTTTTTATGGTTTTAAGGTTTTTTAGATTTTTTTAAACTTTTTATGGGTTTTGATATTTTTTAGAGTTTTTAGTTTTTATTTAGAAATTTTATGGGTGTTTAGGGTTTTTATGGTTTTTATGAGTTTTTATGGTTCTCAGGGGTTTTTCAGGGTTTTTAGTTTTTTTACATTTTCATGGACTTTTAGGAGTTTTTAGGATTTTTATGGTTTCTAGGGTTTTTAGGGATTTTAGGGTTTTAGGGATTTTTATTGTTTTCATGGACTTTGAGGGGGGTTTTAGGATTTTTATGGCTTTAGGGTTTTTAGGGGTTTTAGGGATTTTATAGATTTTTAGGGATTTTCGAAGGGTTTTAGGGTTTTAGGGTTTTTAAAGGTTTTTAGGGTCTTCTTTGATTTTTAGGGTTTTTTTACTTTTTAGGGTTTCTATGGTTTTTTTAGATTTTTTTTACATTTTTAGAGGCTTTATGGGTTTGTAATGTTTTTCATTGGTTTTTATGGTTTCAATGGGATTTTATGGTTTTGTAATGGTTTTAGGGGTTTTATGGTTTTTAGGGGTTTTCAGGGTGTTTACATTTTCATTGTTTTTTATAGGGTTTTTAGGATTTCTATGGTTTTTAGGGTTTATTCATTTTGAGGGGTTTTAGGATTTTCATGGTTTGTAGGGTTTTTAGCGGTTTTTAGTGTTTTTAGTGTTTTAATGGTTTTTGGGGTTTTTGGAATTTTGAGGGGTTTTAGGGTTTTTAGGGATTTTAGGGGTTTAAGCGGTTTTGAGGGTTTTTAGTGTTTTTCATGATATTTAGGGGTTTTTTGAGTTTTTAGGGGTTTTAAGGTTTTTTAGACTTTTTAATATTTTTAGGGATTTTGAGGGTTTTTATATTTTTTAGTGATTTTAGGGTTTTTATGGGGTTATAGGGTTTTTAAAGGTTTTTGGGGTTTTTATGGATTTCTGGGGTATTTTAGGGTGTTTAGGGTTTTTACATTTATTATGGATTTTAGGTCTTTTAGGATTTTTATGGTTTTTAGTGTTTTTTAGTGTTTTTAGGGATATTGAGGGTTTTAGTGGTTTTCATAGGTTTTTATGATTTTTTAGGTTTTTAGGATCTTTTTTGGTTTTCAAGCCTTTTTTAAGCTTTTTTAGGGTTTTTAAGGCTTTTTAGAGGGTTTTAATGTTTTGGGGGGTTTTAAGGTGTTTTAGAGTTTTTAGGGGATTTTTGAGTATTTAAAGTTTTTTAGTTCTTTTTAAGGTTTTTGTGGGTTTTAAAGGTTTTTAGTGTTTTTAGTGGTTTTTAGGGTTTTATGGGTATTTAGGGGATTTTATGGTTTTTGGGGGGTTTTCAAGGTTTGTAGGGTCTTTGGGGGTTTTTAGGATTTTTTTTGAGTTTTTTAGAGTTTTAAGGTTTTTAGAGTTTTTTAACATTTTTAGCAGTTGTAAGGGTTTTATAGTTTTTAGTGGTTTTTAGGGTTTTATGGGTTTTTAGGATTTTCTAATATTTTTATTGATTTTTATGGTTTTTTTGGGATTTTTTTGGGTTTTTAGGGATTTTAGTGTCTTTTTGCATTTTTAGGATTTTTTTGAGTTCTTTATTGTTTTTGAAGTTTTTTAGAGATTTTCAACATTTTTAGGGGTTTTAAGATTTTTTTGAGTTTTAGTGTTTTTTATGGATTTTTGGATTTTTTCGGTTTTATTTGGTCTTTTTGGGTTTTGAGGGTTTTTTAGAGTTTTTTCTGGTTTTTAAGGTTTTTAGAGTTTTTAACATTTTTAGGGGTTTTATACTTTTTAGTGGTTTTTAGGGTTTTATGAGTTTTTTGGGTTTTTAAGGTTTTTAGCGGTTTTTCATGGTTTTTAGGGCATTTTACTTTTTCCTGAATATGTATCACTTTTTTAGGATTTTTAGGTTTTTTAGAGATTTTAAGGGGTTTTAGGGGTTTTCAGGGTTTTAGGGTCTTTTGGGGTTTTAGGGGTTTTTTGTTTTTTAGGGTTTAAATGGTTTTTAGAGGTTTTACACATTTTTAGGGGTTTTAAGGGTTTTTCTTGATTTTTTTATTTGTTTTTTGAATTTTTATAGGTTTTTTGTGTTTTATAAAGTTTTTAGGGGTTTTATGGTTTTCAGGGGTTTTTAGGGTTTCGTACATTTTCATGGATTTTTAAGGGGCATTTGAGGATTTTTATGATTTTTATTATTTATAGGGCTTCGGTGATTATGATGGTTTTTACGAGTTTTCAAGGATTTTTAGTTTCTTTTTTGGGTTTTAGGTTTCTTTAGTTTTAGGGTTTTAAAGGGTCTTTAGATTTTTTTAGTGGTTCTTATGGGTTTTTTGGAGTTCTTTAAGGTTTTTATGAGGTTTTATGGTTTTCAGGGTTTTTAGATTTTTTTACGTTTTCATGGATTTTAATGGTTTTGTAGGATTTTTATGGTTTTTAGGGGTATTTAGGTTTATTAGGGTTTTTGAGAGATTTTGGGGTTTTTCAGGGGTTTTTAGGTGTTTAAATGTCCTTTTGGGATTTTTGGGTTTATTTTATTTTTTAGGTTTTTTAAGGTTTTATATATTTTTTAACATTTTTAGGGGTTTAAAGGGGTTTTAGTGGTTTTTAGGGTTTTTATGTTTTTAGGGTTTTTTATGGTTTTTAGAGGTTTTTCCAGGTTTTTAGGGATTTTGACATTTCCATGGATTTTTATGGGTTTTTTAGGATTTGTATTTTTTTATGGTTTTTTTGGTTTTTAAGGATTTTGAGGGTTTTTAGGGTTTTTAGAGGTTTTAGGGGTTTTCAGTGTTTATATGATTTTTTTTCATTTTCTTGGAATTTATGGATTTTTTTAGGATTTTTATGGTTTCTAGGGTGTTTTAGGGTTTTTAGGAATTTTCTGAGGTAATAGGGATTTTCAGGGGGTTTTAGGATTTTTATGGTGTTTCGAGGTTTTTAGGGTCTTTTTAGGGTTTTGGGGGTTTTTTAGTTTTTAGGGGTTTTGAGGTTTTTTAGAGTTATTTAACAATTTTTTGGTTTTAACAGTTTTTAGAGTTTTAGTGGTTTTTATGGGTTTGTGGGAGTTAAGGTTTTTAGGGGGTTTTATATATTTTAGGGGTTCTTTGGTATTTTTATGGTTTTTTAAATTTTCATGGATTTTAGGGGAGGTTTAGGATATTTATGGTTTTTATGGTTTTTTAGGGTTTTTATGGGTTTTAGGGTTTTTAGGGTTCTTCAAGGGTTTTAGGGCTTTTAGGGGTTTTCAGGGTTTTTAGGATCGTTATGGGGTTTTATGTTTTTTTCGAGTTTTGTATGTTTTTAAGTGTGTTACGAGTTCTTTAACATTTTTAGGGGTTTAAATCGTCTTTAAAGTTATTATTGGTTTTGGGGGTTTTTAGGATTTTTAGGGTTTTTAATTGTTTTTATGGGTTTTTCTAGTTTTCAAGGTTTTAAGGATTTTTTACGTTTTCATGGATTTTTTGGGTTTATTAGGATTTTTATGGTTTTTTGTGATTTTGAGGTTATTTAGGGGTTTCCATGGTTTTTGGTGTTTTTAGGGGTTTTAAGAGTTTATAGGGTCTTTTGGTTTTGGTATTTTTTGTGTTTTTTAGGATTTTTATGGCTTTTAGATTTTTTAACGTTTTAGGGATTTGTAGGGTTTTTAGGGGTTTTAGAGGTTTTTAGGGTTTTTAGGGGTTTTAAGGGTTTTTAGTGTTTTTTTGGGTTTTTAGGATTTTTAAGGCTTTTTAGAGTTTTATAACGTTATTATGGGTTTAAACGGCTTTTAGAATTTTTAGTTCGTTTTTAGTGTGTTATGGGTTTTAGGTTTTTTTAAGGTTTTTAGGGGTTTTATTGTTTTCATGGGTTTTTCAAGTTTTTAGGGTTTTTTACAATTTCATGGATTTTTAGGGGGTTTTTAGGATTTTTTGGGATTTTAGGGTTTTTAGGGATTTTATGGGTTTTAGGGTTTTGAGGGGTTTTTAGTGTTTTTTAGTATTTTAGGGCCTTTTGTGTTTTTAGGGGGATTTTTTTTTATTTTTGAGGGTTTTTATTGTTTTTTAAAGTTTTTTAATGATTTTAGGTGTTGAAGGGTTTTTAGAGTTTTTAATGGTTTTGTGGTTTTTTATGGGGTTTTAGGGTTTTAAGGTTTTTTGGGGTTTTATGGTTTTTAAGTGTTTTTTAGGCACTTTAGCTTTATTTTTCATTTTCATGGATTTTTAAGGGTTTTCAAGATTTTTACAGTTTTTAAGGTTTTTTAGGGATTTTAGGGATTTTGAGGGTTTTTAGGATTTTCAAGTTTTTTAGGGTATTTTAGGTTTTTTAAGGGGGTTTTTCCTTTTTCAAGGTTTTATAGGTTTTTTCGAGTTTTTTAACATTTTTAGGGGTTTTAAGGGTTTTTAACGATTTTGAAGTATATTAAGGTTTTGATACGTGATGCAAGACCCGCTTGGAAGTGTCCTAGGAACATGGTATAATGTTCGCACGTTGAGCACCCGGATCGCCGCAAGAAAACAAGTGAATGTGGTGGGCGGATAGTGAAAATGAGAAGCAAGGGAGAAATGGTCAAGGTAGAACCCGAAGAGAACTTGTCTCTAAGAACTCTAGCCACAAGACGCCACAAAGGATGACCAATCCTTTGATAAGTCAAGAATTAAGCAAGAACACAAAGGTAGCGAGAAAAACTCACCTTAACAACAATACCTTCATTCATGATCTCTCAAGAGTAAAACGGGGTGGCTATTATAGCCAAAGAGAGAAAGAAATTTGAATCACACCAGGGGGTGGCTTTTACATTTTTCTAACACCTAGTTTCCACAAGTCAAAAAGCCTAAATGATGACTTTGACAACTTTGGCACTTGCCCATGACTTTAGGAGACAAGTAGCACACCCTTTTGAAAAAGTAAAGACAAGTATCCCACCACCTTTTGACTTTAAAGATTCCATGGTGGGGTGGACTTGAAAATTCCTAGAACCACTTGGGTTGGATTTTTAAAAGCATGTTTGGGCCTTAATTGATGTAATTATAGGCCCAGATACTTCCCCTAAGCAAGGGTGTTGGTCCTCCTCTTGGAATTCCATGATTAATCCATTTAAGGCCTCCTTTATTCTCTTGGTCCACTCCCTTGTCATTGGGCCTCCAATTCCACGCAATGGGTCTTGTCCACTTGTGTGCATTCTGACTTCCTCATCAAGTCCGCCTCCAACCCCGCGATGCCCATGTGTGTCATGATCCTCATCATCTCCTCCCTCCTCAAAAGGATTCATCCTCGAATATGAAAATTCAAAGGGAGAAAGATCGGCAACATTAAAGGTAACACTAACATTCCCATACATGCCGGGTAACTCAATCTTGTAGGCATTATCATTGATCTTATCTAAGACTTGAAAAGGACCATCTCCTCGTGGATGAAGTTTTGATTTTCATTGCTCCGGGAACCTCTCCTTCCTCAAGTGTACCCACACCCAATCTCCTGGTTGAAACACCATTTCCTACCGACCTTCGTTGGCATGCTTGGCTACTTGTTCATTCTTCCGCTCAATGTTGGCCTTTACCTTTGCATGGAACTCCTGCACAAACTTTGCCTTCTTTTCACCTTCAAGATTAGAAAATTTATTAGTAGGCAAAGGTAAAATATCAAGTGGATTTAATGGGTTAAAACCATACACAACTTCAAACGGTGAAGCATTAGTAGTAAAGTGAACCACTCGATTATAAGCAAACTCAATGTGAGGCAAGCATCTTTCCCAATGTTTCAGATTTTTTCTAAGGATGGCACGCAACAATGTGGAAAGTGTTCTATTGACCACCTCAATTTGACCATCTGTTTGTGGGTGTGCAGTGAAGGAGAATAGAAATTTGGTTCCAAGTTTGTTCCACAATGTCCTCCAGAAGTGACTAAGGAATTTGACATCCCTATCACTCACAATGCTCTTGGGTAATCCATGCAACCTAACAATTTCTCTGAAACACAAATCAGCGATATGAGTTTCATAATTTTTTTAGAAAAAGCAATAAAATGAGCCATTTTACTAAACTTGTCCACCACCACAAAGATGTTATACTTACCTGATTGTGATCTTGCCAAGCCGAGCACAAAATCCATTTAAATGTCAACCCAAGGATGAGAAGCAATGGGCAAATGGGTGTATAAGCCATGTGGAAGAACTTTTAAGGCCTCCTTCATTCTCTTGGTCTGCTCCTTTGTCATTGGGCCTCCAATTCCACGCAATGGGTCTTGTCCACTTGTGTACATTTTGCCTTCCTCATCAAGTCGGCCTCCAACCCCGCGATGCCCATGTGTTTCATGATCATCGTCTGGTTTTTAGGAGTTTTTATTGTTTTTTAGTGTTTTTCAGGGTTTTTAGAGATTTTTAAGTTTTCATGGATTTTAAGTGGTTTTTAGGATTTTTATGTTTTTATGGTTTTTAGGGTTCTTAGAGATTTTGAGGGGTTTTAGGGTTTTAGGTTTTTTAGTGGGTTTTATGGTTTTTTTTATGTTTTTAAGGTATTTTTGGGTTTTTAGGGTTTCTTGAGTTTTGAGGGCCTCTAAGGGTTTTTTATTTTTTTTAACATTTTTAGAGGTTTTAAGGTTTTCTTAGAGTTTTTAGTGGGTTTTTTGGGTTGTTATGGTATTTTATGGTTTTAGGGTATTTTATGGTTTTCAGGGGGTTTTCAAGGTTTTTAGGATTTTTTACATTTTCATGCATTTTAGGGGGTTATAGGATTTTTGTGGTTTTTAGGGTTTTTTAGTAGTTTTATGGTTTTTAGGGGTTTTCAGGGTTTTTGTGTTTTTTTCATTTTCATGGATTTTAAGGGTTTTTAGAATTTTTTATTGTTTTTAGGTGTTTTTTTGGATTTTGAGGGGTTTAGAGTTTTTCAAGGGTTTTTAGGGTTTTGCTGCGAGATGCAGGGGGTGGCTTGATCTTCACAGCATTAGGGGGCTGAAACAATCCTCACACAACAAATAGAAACAAAGAATAATCTCTCTATGTCAATCTTGAATGCCATACAAGTTCCATGGGGGTGGATATTTATATCCAAAGGGTGATACAATAGTCAAGGGTCTAATACCCTAAATTCATAAAGGATAAACCTACTTTGTTTCCTTAAATTCAAAAAGATAAAGTCTACCAATTTTTTTTTGGAGAAGAAGCACACGACTTTCCAACCATAGCCCGAAGGATTTGATTTTGAGTGCCTAGCCCACCATATTTGACTTTGGTGTCAAAATATGTCATTCTAGAATCCTAGGAAAGGCTTCCAAAATTCATGCAACTGTGTGGTCCAAGCTTTAAACATCGTGTTTGGGATTGAATAATTGATATACTAGGACCATTTTCTCCATCTATGTAAGGAGAGATCCATAAGACCATTAATGAAATGAGATGGGCACCCATTGTTGCATTCAACTTCTTAAATCCCCCTCACATCATTGAGCCTTGCAAATCTAACTCCTCCACCTGGGAAATCGACTCAGTGACTTTAACATGATTCTCATCATCCTCCCCCTATTGAAAAGGAGTCATCCCTGACTCTTCATCCTCTACACCCAAAAAAGGAGAATGATAAAAAAACATTGAGAGTGGAACTTACACCATACTCACCTGGAAGAGCTATCTTTTAAGCATTGTTGTTAATATTCTTGAGCACTCAGAAAGGTTCATCTTCTCAAGGCATGAGTTTTGATTTCTTCTTGTTGGGAAATATTTCCTTTCGCATAAAAATCCAAACTAAGTCATCGGGTTTAAACAACACTTGCTTGCGACCCTTTTTTGCAAGATCAATGTATTTTTGGGTCATCCGCTTGATATTTTTCCTTACATTTTCATGGAGTTGCTTGATGAATTATTCACACCCTTTCGCATCCATATTATTTGCTTCCTAGAATGGAAAAGGAACTAGATAAATAGGGGCAAGGGGGTTAAAACCGTAAACAATTTGTAATAGAGAATATTGAGTAGTGGAATGCTTAGCCATGTTATATGTGAATTCCACATGTGGATAACACTCCTCCAAATTTTTGAGATTCTTCATGAAAATTGTTCATAGAAGATATGATAGTGTATGATTCACCACCTATGTTTTCCCATCAGTTTTCAGATAAAAATTAGTGGAAAACAGTAACTTTTTACCCGGTTTTCTCTACAAGGTCTTCCAAAAGTAACTAAGGAATTTTGTGTCATGATCCAATAAAATCATCCTTGGCATTCCATAGAGTTTGTCTACTTCCTAAAAGAAAAGTGTTGCAATATTAGTGGCATCATTTTTTTGTGACAAGGAATAAAATGTTACATTTTAGGAAAACTGATCCACCACAAAAAAATGGAATCTCACCCTCTTGGTCCTTTGTAATCCCACAATAAATTTCATTGGTATGTCCTCCCAAGGGGTGTTGGGGATTGGGAGGGGAAGATATAATTCACATGGGTTCAGTTTAGATTTGGATTTATGAAAGACAATGCAATTTATCACAAATTTTTCAACATCTCTAGATATCCTAGGCTAATAAAAATTATCACTTAGAATTCTTAATGTTTTTGCAACACCAAAATGTCCCATTAACCCACCATAATTTTCCTTCTTTAGTAAAAGTAAACGGATAGGGCAATTGGGAATACACAACTTATCAATCCGAAATAAGAATACATCATGAAAATAAAACTTCTCCCAACTAACTCTAGGTTTGTAATGACCAAAAGGTTCCCTAAAACATGTATAAGTGGAATATAAATCCTTAATGTATTCAAAACCAAGGAGTTTAGAATCCAGCAAAGATAAGAGAGAATATCTACGTGAAAGTGCATTAACCATTGTATTTTATTTACCCTTTTTAGGGGTTTTAAGGGTTTTTAGAGTTTTTAGTCATTTTTAGGATTTTTATGGGTTTTAGGGTTTTAAAGGTTTTGAGGGGTTTTTATGGTTTTTCGGGGGGTTTTAGGGATTTTACGCTTTTTGAGATTTTTAGAGTTTTTTTGGATTTTTATGGTTTTTAGGGATTTTTAGGGTTCTTAGGGATTTTTAGGATAACTAGGTTTTTAAGGGGTTTTTATGCCTTTTGGAGGTTTTCTGGGGTTTTTTGAGTCTTTTGTGGTTTTTTGATTTTTTTGGAGTTTTGTTGGGTTTTTACGGTTTTTAAGATTTTTTTAAAGTTTTTAGGGGTTTTAAGGCTTTTTATAGTTTTTAGTGGTTTTTATAGGTTTTTTGTGTTTTTAAAGCTTCTATGGGTTTTTATGATTTTATGTGGATTTTTAGGTTTTTTAGGGTTTTTATGTTTTAATAGATTTTTAGGGTTCTTATTGGATTTTTATGGTTTGTAGGGTTTTTTAGGGTTTTAGGTATTTTGAGGTATTTTAAGTTTTTTAGAGGTTTTTAGGGTTTTCATGGTTTTTAGGGTAATTTTTGGGTTTTTAGGTTTTTTTTCAATTTGAGGTTTTAAGGTTTTTTAGGGTTTTTAACATTTTTAGGGGTTTTAAGGGCTTTAAGGAGTTTTAGAGTTTTCAGTGGTTTTAGGGTTTTTTGGGTTTTTAAGAGTTTTTATGGTTTTTAGGGGCTTTTATGGTTTTTAGGAGGTTTTCAGTGTTTTTATGGTTTCTTACATTTGCATGGATTTTTACAGGTTTTTAGGATTTTTATGGTTTTTATGGTTTTTTAGGGTTTTTAGGTATTTTTACGGTTTTAGGTTTTTTCAGGGTTTTTAGAGTCTTTTGGGGTTTAGGGATTTTTATGGTTTTTTAGGGTGTGTTTAGTTTTGTAACGTCTTTAGGGGTTTTAAAGGTTTTGTGGTTTTTAGTGTTTTTTAGTGTTTTATGGGTTTTTATGGTTTTTAGAGGTTTTATGGTTTTCAAAAGGTTTTCATAGTTTTTAGGGATTTTTACCTTTTCCGAATTTTTAGGGTGGTTATAGGATTTTTATGGTTTTTAGGGATTTTCAGAGGTTTTAGGGTTTTTCAGGGGTTTTGGGTTTTTAGGTTTTTTAGGGTCATTTAGGTTTTTAACTTTTTTGATTTTTTTAGGGGATTTAAAGTTTTTTTAGAGTTTTTTTAACATTTTAGAGTTTTTAAGGGTTTTTAGTGTTTTTATTATTTTTTAGTGTTTTTGTTGGTTCTTAGTGTTTTTAAGGATTTTACGGGGTTTTATGGTTGTGAGGGGGTTTTCTGAGTTTTTAGGGGGTTTTACATTTTCATGGATTTTTAGGAGTTTTTTAGGATTTTTATGGTTTTTATGGTTTTATAGAGTTTTTAGGGATTTTGACGATTTGTAGGGGTTTTCAGGCATTTTGAGGGATTTAAGTTTTTTTATGGTTTTTAGAGTTTTTTAAAGTTTTTATGGGTTTTAAGGTTTTTAGAGTTTTTAGTGGTTTTAGGGCATCTATTCATTTTTAGGGTTTTTTACTGTTTTTAGGGGTTTCATGGGTTTCAGGGTGTTTTTAGAGTTTTTTAGGGTTTTTAAGTTTTCATGGATTTTTAGTGTATTTGTGGATTTGTATGGTTTTTAGGGCTTTTAGGGTTTTTAGGGTTTTATGGATTTTGAGGGTTTTAGGGTTTTTAGGGGATTTTATGGGTTTTAGGGTCTTTTAGGGTTTTTAGGGTTTTTTTTAGTTTTTTATGGGTTTTAATATTTTTTGTAGTTTTTTTAATGTTTTTAAGAGTTTTAATAGTTTTTGGAGTTTTTTTTGTGGGTTTTTATAAATTTTATGGGGTTTTAAGTTTTTTAATCTCTTTAGGGGTTTTTATATTTTTCAGGGGTTTTCAAAGTTTTTAGGGTTTTTTGCATTTTCATGGATTTTTAGTGTTTTTTTGGATTTTTATGGTTTTTAGTGACTTTTAGGATTTTTACGAATTTTGATATCTTTAGGGGTTTTCATGTGTTTTTTGGGGTTTCATGGTTTTTAGAATTTTTCACGTTTTGAGGGGTTTAAAGGGTTTTTAGAGTTTTTAGTGGTTTTTTAGGCTTTTATGTTTTTTTGGGATTTTTAAGTATTTTAATGATTTTTGTGGGTTTCATGGCTTTTTAGGGTTTTTATGGTTTTTTAGGATTTTATGTTTTTTCGGGCTTTTTAAGTTTTTTAATGATTTTTGTGGGTTTCATGGCTTTTTAGGGTTTTTATGTTTTTTTCGGACTTTTATGGTTTTTAATGTTTCTGACGGTTTTTTATGGGTTTTGGGGGTTTTAGAGTTTTAGGGTATTTTTTGATTTTTAGTTTTTTTTTAATTCTTTTGTTTTTTAAGCTTTTGATTTTTTTTAACATTTTAAGGGTTTTTAAGGGTTTTTAGTGATTTTAATAGTTTTTTAGGGTTTTTAGGATTTATTACGTCTTCATGGATTTTTATGGGTTTCTTAGCATTATTATGGTTTTTAGGTTTTTAGGTATTTCAGTGGTTTTGAGGGATTTTAAGCGTTTTTAAAGGTTTTTAGTGTTTTCAGGGATTTTAACGTCTTTTTGGGGTTTTGGGTTTTTTTTTGTATTTTTAGGGTTTTTATGGTTTTTTAGAGTTTTTAAACATTTTTTGGGGTTTTCAGGGTTTTTAGATTTTTTTGTGGTTTAGGAATTTTAGGGTTTTTATGGGTTTTTGGGTTTTTTAATGTTTTTAGGATTTTACGGTTTTTGGGGTTTTTGGGGGGCTTTGGGTATTTTTTACATTTTCATAGAGTTTTGGGGTTTTTTTAGATTTTCATATTCTTTTGGTGGTTTTAGGATTTTATGGTTTTTAGGGTTTTTAAAATTTTGAGGGATTTTAGGGTTTTTCAAGGATTTTGAGGGTTTTTTTGGGATTTATGGTCTTTTTTGGTTTTTAGTGTTTTTTGAGTTTTATTAGGTTTTAAGGTTTTTTAGGGTTTTTAATGTTTTTAGGTGTTTAAAGGGTTTTTAGAGTTTTTAGTGGTTTTTGGGTTTTTATGTATTTTTTGGGTTTTTATGGTTTTTAGGGGGTTTTTTGGATTTCTATGGTTTTTTGTGTTTTTTATGGTTTTTTGGGATTTTCAGGTTTTTTAGAGTTTTTTAGGGGGTTTATGGTTTTTAGTTTTTTAAGGGTTTTATGTGTCTTTTTGGGTTTTTTTAGTTTTTTTAGTTTTAAAGGTTTTTTAGAGTTTTTAAGGTTTTTAGGGTTTTAAGGGTTTTCAGAGTTTTTAGTTGGGTTTTAGCATTTTTAGAGTTTTTTAGGGTTTTAAGGTTTTTTAGAGTTTTTAACGCTTTTAGGGTTTTAAAGTGTTTTTAAAGGTTTTTAGGGTTTTTAATGTTTTTTGGGTTTTTGTGGTTTTCAGGGGTTTTATGTTTTCAAATATTTTTTTGGTTTTCTAGGATTTTTTAGGTTTTTTGGTCTTTTAAGGTTTTATGGATTTTGAGGGATTTTTTGGGTTTTCAGGATTTTTAGGGTTTTTCAAGTTTTTTAGGGTTTTAGGGTATTTTTGGGTTTTGGGGTTTTTTTGAGTTTTTTAGGGTTTTATGGGTTTTTTTTAATTTTTTGACGTTTCTATGGGGTTTAACAGTTTTTAGAGTTTTCAGTATTTTTAGGGTTTTTATGGATTTTAGGGGTTTTTAGTGGTTTTTAACGTTTTCATGGGTTTTTTAGTATTTTAGGATTTTTTATGTTTTCATGGGTTTTTAGGATTTTTTAAGGTTTTTATTCTTTTTAGGGTTTTTATGGTTTTTTTGGGATTTTGAGGGGTTTTAATGTTTTTTGGGGGTTTTTAAGGTTTTTAAGGTATTTTTGGATTTTAAAGGTTTTTTGAGTGTTTTAGGGTTTTTAAAGGTTTCTAGAGTTTTTTTATGATTTTAGGGGTTTAAAGGGTTTTAAGGGTTTTTAGTGGTTTTTAGGGTTTTTATTGGTTTTTAGGGGTTTTATGGTTTTTAGGCGGTTTTATGGGTTTTAGGGTTTTTTTGAGTTTTTAGGTTTTTTTATGTTTTCATGAATTTTTAGGGGCAAGGAAGATTCGAGGGTCAGGCTATTCCTGGCCCCCCCAAATTTATAAAGAAAAGACACAACAGACAAGGAAGGGGAGGGGTCAAATGACCCACACCCAAAAACCCTTTACAAACCCAACCCAAAGACCCAAAAAAGAAAAATCAAAAGGAAAACAGAGAAGGAAAGAAAAACGACCAGTCAACGTCACCACCAAAGTCTGAAATAGAAACCACACCATAAGGATCACCATCCACACCATATCCAGAGGCCGCATCATCAAAGCAGGAGTCAGAGTCATCCCATCCTGACTCATAATCCTCATTGAGCTTGAGGAGTGTCAGAAACTTCTCCCTCCGTTTCTTTTGTTCCAGGGAAGGTGGCTGCTCTCGATTGTTGACCTTGAATTTCAGCCTAACCGCCTTTGAAGAAGCCCGAGTAACCATCGGTCTGGGGAGAGTGGAGTATTCCCGCCTCCGCCTCCTCTTTGAGGAGATTGAGGTGGGACCATCATCCATCCCATTGACCTTCTTGATCTCAAAAGAGTGCTCCTCCGCTTCCATTCCATGGACTTTATCCGGGATAGAGGAGGCTTCCTGATTAAGGGGGCACTAAACAAAAACTTCATCCTGAGGCAAGCTTATAGCCACTAAGGCAGGTATTTCTGCAATCCCTTCGACAACAACCATAGGCCATTGCCCATCCTCCCCAGGCAGGACCGTCCCCTCATCTTCATGCCTGGCCAAGTAGTTAGGCTTATCAGCCAACTACAAAATCTCCTCCTCCCTTGGAACTGCCTCCTGCACAGTAGCACCCCTGTGTTCAGGGGCATCCCCTGTCCCAAGTCCCTTCCCCAGCCCGCACCCCGATCCTGCTTCAGGTGCGCCCTCTTGAGAAGCTTCCCCCTCCAAGTTATCCACTATCCCTTGCCCATTCACCTCCTCCAGCGTATTCTCTGGAACCTGCACCTCCACCTCCCCCCTGCTCAGACACATGGCAGGGAGGAGTATAGCCACCCTCTCCATCCCCACCTCATACGCATTCGAAACCAGTCCCGTGGACCAGAAACCAGCCACACCTTCAGAGCCATCCTCCCCAACCGCCCCCCTTGCTGCTACCTCCCCTTCTGCCACTACCTGTCCAAAAAGCTCAACATTGTCACTGGCCATATTACCAAGTAGGAGGACCTAGACATCCGAGCCCACAAACGCCTTCTCATTGCCAATGGGAGGTGCCCCCACCTGCACCTCCTTTGCCCATATTCTCACAAGCAGCTTCCTGAATCCCAAGGCATGTATTCTGCCCTTCTTGATGAACAAAGTCACCAGCAGGTGCCTCCTCATTGCCAGCGGATGGCGCCACCACCTACATCCCCTTGCCCATATCCTCACAAACAACTCCTCGAGGACGAGGGCGGATATTCTGCTCATCTTGTTCATCAAAATCACCAGCCAACTTTACTTGGACAGTGTGTTGGTCTTGAAACAGCTCCTCTGAATCCAAGACATCGAACATATTGCACAAGGGGACACCCTCAACTGCCTCATTCGCTAACAAAGGTTCACCAGAGACCCCAGCCACCTCCAGTCCTCCAGGAGAAGATCCAGGTGGCACCATGACTCCTTCCACAGGTTTCACCACTCCCAAACCTTCCACTATTCTAAGATCATTTTTCAACCTGTCAAAGACATCACAAATCCTTGGGTTGGAGAGGGACTGCGGATCAGCCTTCATCAGAACATCCCCGACCACAAAAACCTCCTACTCTGCAGCCAGAGGATGGTTAACCATTCCAGTGGGGAGACCCTCAAATTGCACTCCAGATTCCCCCCCAGGAGGCACAATAGCTAGCAAACCATCAGATGGAGCAGAATTGACAGAGGAAACACTCCTACAAGAAGATGCATAGTGGCCTAGCCTTTGACAGGATGAGCAGAAAGGCACCCAGGATTCAAAGCATACATCTTGATGCCACCTTAGCGCACCTTCAATCTCAAAACAAACAGTATTAATCGAAGAAATGGACACATCCACCTCAACAAAAATCCTCGGTGCAGCCGGGTGACAAGCATCACTTGTCTGAGCATCCATTCACAGAAATCTACCAATGAGGTTACCAATGATGCGGAGGATGGCTGGATTTTGGAAGGGTAGGGCAAGACCAGGAAGGGTAATCCACAAAGCCACACTCGGGGGATCACGATCCAAGTGAAAATTAAAATTCCAGCGGAATAAATAAAATCGAAGGCCATCAATAGCTCGAGGAGAAAACACCCAGGTAGAGACAAGATCATCTTCATTCCTAAAGCGAATCAGAAAGTGTCGAGCGTCCAGCAAGCCTACAAACACCTGATCACGGAGATTCCAAGAAGAAGAAATGAACCTGTTAAAATCATCCACATAGGGTCGAATCCTTCCAAATCGGGCCACCAGCGAGAGATCCAGAACATGGATTTTTAGGGGGTTATAGGATTTTTATGGGTTTTTTGGTTTTTCAGGATTTTGAGGGATTTAAAGGTTTTTAGGGATTTTTAGGGTTTTAAAGTTATTTATAATTTTTTAATGTTTTTAGGGGATTAAAGGATTTTTAGAGTTTTTAGTTGTTTTTAGGGTTTTTGTGGGTTTTGAGGGTTTTTATGGGTTTTAGGAGTTTTAGGGTTTTTAATATTTTCATGGATATTTAGAAGTTTTTAGTGTTTTTAAGGTTTTTAGGGATTTTAGGTTTTTTAGGGATTTTGAGGGGTTTTCAAGGACTTTTAGAGTTTTTGGTGGGTTTTATGGGTTTTATTGGTTTTTATGGTTCTTATGGTTTTTTTAGGTTTTTAGGGGTTTTATAGTTTTTAGGGGGTTTTCAGAGTTTTCAAGATTTTTTAGGTTTTAATGAATTTTTATGGGTTTTTAGGATTTTTATGGTTTTTAGGGGTTTTAAGGTTTTTAGGGATTTTTAAAGGTTTTTGTGTATTTAGGGATTTTAGGGGTTTTAGGGTTTTTTTGGGATTTTAGGGACTTTTTTCTTTTTATTGATCTTTTCCAGGTTTTTAATGTTTTTTTAGAGTTTTTAAAGTTATTAAGGGTTTTAAGGGTTTTGAGAGTTTTTATTGTTTTTAGGGTTTTTATGGGTTTTCAGTTTTTTTAAAGGTTTTCATGGGTTTTTTTGGATTTCAAGGTTTTTTCCATTTTTTTAGGGTTTTTTATGTTTTCATGGATTTTTTGGGGGTTTAGGATTTTTATGGTTTTTAGGTTTTTTAGGGATTTTAGGGATTTTGAGTGTTTTTAGTTGTTTTCAGGGGTTTTAGGTTTTTTCAGGGTTTTTACGGTCTTTTGGGGTTTTAAGGTTTTTTTTAGGTTTTTTACGGGTTTTTATAGTTTTTAGTTATTGTATAGGGTTTTTATGGGATTTTAGACTTTTAAAGGTTTTTATTGGGTTTTATGGTTTTTAGGGGTCGTTCAGGGTGTTTTACGTTTTCATTGATTTTTAGATATTTTAGGATTTTCATGGTTTTGAGGTTTTTTGTGGATTTTGAGGGTTTTAGGGTCTTTTAGGGGTTTTATGGGTTTTTTTTGACTTTTTGAGGGTTTTAAGGTTTTTTATATTTTTTTAACATTTTTTTGGGATTAAATGGTTTTAAGAGTTTTTAGTGGTTTTTTGGGTTTTTAGGGGTTTTTTGGGTTTTTAGGGGTTTTTATGGTTTTTAAGGGGTTTTCAGTGTTTTTAGAATTTTTATGTTTTGATGGATTTTTTGGGGTTTTTTAGGATATTTATGGTTTTTGCAGTTTTTAGGGTTTTTAGGGAGTTTAAGGTTTTAGGGGTTTCTGGAGTTTTTAAGGGGTTTTCATGGTTTTTTTTTTGAGTTTTTGGCTTTTTAAAGGTTTTTTAGAGTTTTTAACATTTTTAGGGATTTTAAGGGTTTTAGAGTTTTTAGTGGTTTTGAGGGTTTTTATGCAGTTTTAGGGGTTTTTAAGGTTTTTAGGGTTTTATGGATTTTCTGGGGTTTTCATGATTTTTAGGGTTTTCTACATTTTCTTGTATTTTTATGGATTTTAGGGATTTTTATGGTTTTTATGGACTTTGAAGGTTAATAGGGTTTTTAGGGGTTTTAGGGTTTTTAGGGGTTTTAGAGTTTTTAGTGTCTTTTGTGGTTTTAGGGGGGGGTGTTTGAGTATTTAGGGGTTTTGTGGTTTTTTATAATTTTTTAGGGGTTTGGGGGTTTTTAGGGGTTTTTATGGGTTTTTTTGGTTTTTTTGTTTTTTAAGTTTTTTTAGGTTTTTCGAGGCTTTTATAGTTTTTAGGGGCTTTTCAGAGTTTTCCGGGTTTTAATGAATTTTAATGGGTTTTTAGGATTTTTATGGTTTTTAGGGTTTTTAAGATTTTTAGGTATTTTTAGGGTTTTTAGTGTTTTTAGGGGTTTTTGGGGTTTTTGGGGTTTTTGGGGTTTTTTGGTATTTTGGGGACTTTTTTCTTTTTATTGAGCTTTTTGTTGTTTATAATGTTTTTTAGAGTTTGTAAAGTTATTAGGGGTTTTGAGGGTTTTGAGAGTTTTAATTGTTTTTACGGTTTTTATGGGTTTTCAGTTTTTTAAAGGTTTTAAGGATTTTCTTGGTTTTCAAGGTTTTTTCCAATTTTTTAGGTTTTTTATGTTTTCATGGATTTTTTGGGGTTTTAGGATTTTTATGGTTTTTATTTTTTTAGGGGTTTTAGGGATTTTGAGTGTTTTTAGTGGTTTTCAGGAGTTTCAAGTTTTTTCAGTGTTTTTACGGTCTTTTGGGGTTTCAAGGTTTTATTTTTTATTTTTTAGGGTTTTATGGATTTTTGAGTTTTTTAGGGTTTTTAAGGGTTTTTAGAGTTTTTAGTTATTGTTTAGGGTTTTTATGGGGTTTTATACTTTTTAAGGTTTTTAGTGGGTTTTATGGTTTTTAGGGGTCGTTCAGGGTTTTTTACATTTTCAATATCTCTAGATATCCTAGGCCAATAAAAATGCTCATTTAGAACACTTAGAGTTTTTGCAACACCAAAATGTCCCATTAACCCACCAGAATGTGACTCCTTCATTAAAAGTAAACAGATTGAGCAATTGGGAATGCAAAGCTTATTAATCCGAAATAAGAATCCATCATGTAAATAGAACTTTTCCCAACTAACACCAGGTTTACAATGTTCATAAGGTTCTATAAATCACTATCAATGGCATATAAATCCTTAATGTATTCAAAACCAAGAAGTTTTGAATCCAACAAGGATAAAAGAGAATATCTATGTGAAAGTGCATCGGCCACAATATTTTCTTTACCCTTTTTATGCTTGAAGACATATGGAAATGATTCAATGAATTCCAGCCATCTAGCATGTCTCCTATTTAGTTTATGTTGTCTCCTAAGGTATTTAAGAGCCTCGTGATCAGAATGGATCACAAATTCTTTAGGCCAAAGAGAGTGCTTCCATGTCTCTAGTACTCTAAACAATGCATACAACTCTTTATCATATGTAGCATAGTTTAGGGTTGGGCCAGATAACTTCTCACTAAAGAAAGCAATAGGCTTACCTTCTTACATGAGTACTCCTCCTATGCCAATTCCTCTTGCATCACATTCAATTTCAAAGGTCTTACCGAAGTCTGGAAGTGCAAGTAGAGGTGCACGGGTGAGTCTCTCCTTAAGAGCATGGAAGGCCTTCTCTTGAGTTGTCCCCCATTTGAAAGGAACATTCTTCTTTGTCAACTCGTTCAATGGTGCGGCTAGTGTGCTGAAGTCTTTCACAAATCTCCTGTAAAAACTAGCAAGCCCATGAAAACTTCTTACCTGTCCAACGGAGGTTGGAGTTGGCCATTCTTGTATTGCTTTGATCTTCTCGGTGTCCACTTCAACTTCATTCCCGCTCACAACAAATCCAAGGAAAACAATCTTATCGAGACAAAATTCACACTTTTTATGTTTCCAAATAGGTTTTCTTTCCTTAACACCTCTAGGACTTTTCTCAAGTGATCTACATGTTCATACAAAGTCCTACTATACACCAGAATATCATCAAATTAAACTACCAAAAATTTTCCAATATATGCACGTAAGACATGATTCATTAACCTCATAAATGTGCTAGGTGCATTGGTGCGATATGCAGGGCGGTTCGGTAGTGATGCTCTAGGTATGAGGTCAATTTGATGCTCAATACCTGTAATGGGTGGCAAACCTGGTGGCACCTCTTCAGGAAAGACATCATCATACTCCTGCAACAACGACTCAACAACATTTGTCAAACAGGGTAAGTCGTTAGTATTTAACAACACCTCTTTGTACATGAGTACTAGGAGGGTTTACTGTGAAAACAAATCTTCCTTAACCTCACTCTTTTTTGCCAACATCACGCTTTTATCTTCTCTCAAATTCTTTTTCCCACTTGATTTTTCTTCGCTCTCCATTCCTTTTCTTCTCTCATTTTCTCTCTTTCCCTCATTCTCTCCTTTTTCATTTTCACTCTTTTTTTCCTCATCACTCTTTTTTTATTTTCTCTCAGAATGTGATCTTCCAGAATTTGTTTCGGGGACATGGGATTGAGGGTTATAGGTTCCCCTCGGAGTGAAAAAGAATGAAGATTCAAGAAACTATCATGGGTAACACGCCGATCATACTGCCATGGTCGTCCCAACAACAAATGGAAGTCCTTCATAGGAACAACATCGCACAAGACCTCATCTTTGTACTTCGCGATGGTGAACAGTACCTTCACTTGCTTGGTGACCTTCAGCTCCCCGTAATCATTCAACCACTAAAGTCGATATGGATGCCGATGCTTCAAAGTAGGAAGTCCCAACTTCTCTACTAACTCGGTGCTCGCAACATTACTACAACATCCTCCATCAATAATAACACTACATACCTTCCCATTGATCTTGCATCATGTATGGAAAAGGTTCTCTCGCTGCTCCTTTTCTCTAACAGTCATTTGTGCACTTAAAACTCTCCTAGTAACAAGAATCTCACCGTATTCCGCAAATTCCCCATTATCAATTTTTGGAGATTCTTCCTCCTCTTCCGAGCTCTCTCCATCGGTCTCCAATTCTTCATACTTGTTGATGGTCATGGTGCGCCGGTTTGGGCACTCACTAGCAATGTTACCCCTTCCTTGACATTTGAAACACCGATTATCCTTATTCCTGGTTTGGTTAGCCTCAAAAGTAGGTTTCTTACGTGAAAGAATTACCTTGTCACTTTTTCAATCAACCAACTCTTTTGCCTTTGATAGTTCTCCAATCTCCTTCCTTGGATTTCTCTATGGCGTGAAAGAGGTAGCGGGTTACCTTATGTTGCTCCACCTTTTGATTTGTTTCTTGATCTTGGTGTCTTGATGGATCATATCTTTTATTTCCACATGGTGGTACATCTCCACTTGATCAGCAATCTCTCGATTGAGCCCATGTAAAAACCGTTCCATGGTTGCCTCTGGATCCTCCTCAACATTTGCTCGAATCATGGCAATTTGCATCTCCATGTAGTAGTCTTCTACACTCTTACTCCCTTGGGTGAGGCGTTGAAGTTTGTTGTGGAGATCTCTATGGTAATGTGTGGGAACAAACCGCTTCCGTATGGTGAACTTCATGTCTTCCCAAGTGTTGATGGGACGTCCACCATATCTAGCTCTCTCCTTTTGAACTTGATCCCACCATATTAATGCATAATCATAAAATTCAAGGGAAGCAATTTTGATCTTTTTCTCCTCGGAATACGCATGGCATGAAAATACTTGCTCGATCTGCATCTCCCACTCCAAGTATGCTTCCGGGTCGCTTTTCCCTTGAAAAGAGGGGACCTTCACCTTGATACCGCCAAGTAGGTCATCATCATGTTGTCTCCTTTGTCTTCCTCTAGGTTGTTGGTACAACCTCCTCCTTTGTGGGACATCATCAAGATCATCTTCAAAGTTCACCATCTCCTCCTCCATGATGTGGGGGCGACGTGGTGCCGGAGCGCGTCGTGGGTTATCATGGAACATCCTTGGGCTTGGTTTATTCTCCAATTCATCAATCCTTTCATGTAACACCTCCAACATCTGATCAAGAAGCTTCTCGAAGTAGCTCACCAAATCTTGCATTTGGAATTGCGTAGCTTCGGGTGCTGGAGATCTACTTCGACTTCCTTCATCACTAACATGAGCAATTTTCTTCCCACGATCTTCTGCCATGATATGTTATGCAAACACAAACACACACAATGATACACACTCACTCACACACGTGAGATGTACACACACACACACACACAAGATGTACATACTCACACACACAAGGAAACACACTCACGCACGCAAGATCTACACACTCACATACACAAGATGTACACACATGCGCACACAACAAGATGCACACACTCACACACACAAGATATATTTTTTGCTTATTTCTCTCCACTCTCAATACTTAGTAAAAATTCCAAGCTCTTATGAAATATAATACCTTCTTTTGGGATGATCACGTGCCACCAATCCTTCCCAAACCAAGATTGTGTTGGGGATGGTTTGACACAACCCACTTGAGTGGTAAAGGGTAAAGGGTAAAAAGAGGGTAACAAATGGATAAAGGGTGGGTGGAAAAGTGGGTAGAAAGGTGGTATTTGGATTTTTCCCAATTGTGCAAGATAAGATAAATGAATAACAATATGAGCCAAATACAAAATGGGGATGAAGTAAAATGATGGAAAAAGTTATATATAGAAAATGGAAAGTGCTAATAAGGTAAATCATAAAGGAGTAATTGTATCCGCTTTTTTTTTGGTCAATTCTCCCCAAAAAGTGTTGTTCTTGGAGTTTAAAGCACAAGATGATTTAACGGAGAGTAAGACATTTTTTTTCGAAATCTCTCAAATAAAGGATGTGCTTAATTTTGAAAAGCAAAAAATGATGAGTTGAGAGAATTTGTTTTTTTTTTGCCGGATACAAATCACATGTAGAGAATTAAATGCAGAAAGAAGATGAATGAAAATTTGGCTCAATTTATAATAATCCAAGCTTGCACAAACTAGGATAATTCAGAAGGCTTTCAAGAAAATGGATTTTTTTATTGAATGGGTGAATAATATGGATAGTTAAGGAGGGTAATGGACAAAATTGAAGTAAATGAAGGGATAAACACCTACCGTGTCAACCAGAGCTCTGATACCAACTGATGTGAGACGCACGGGGTGGCCCGAACTTCACGGCGTAGGGCGACGGATGAAGGATGTGGTTCGGGGCTATGTGGCGGATGATGGGTACGAATAGTGGATGCAAGCAGTCAATCAACGCTCTAAGGAGCGCGACCTACTACTTAGAAAACACACTAAAAGGGGGATGTGATAGCCAATCCACACAACAACGCACTTGGGTTGAGGCACAAAATTGGGGGCTTTGTGATCTTGGATCACCAATCTAACTTGTAGATTGACAAGGCAAGAATGCACAAGAGCAAAGGGGAAAATTCGGAACAATTCTCACACAACGGGGAGAAACAAGCATAAGCTCTCAATTAAGTCTTGAATGTCATACAAGTGCCATGGGGGTGGCTATTTATAGCCAAGAGGGTGGTACAATAGTCAAGGGTCTAATTCCCTAAAGTCATAAAGGCTAAACTACTTTGTTCCCTTAAATTCAAAAAGATAAAGTCTACCAAAGACTTTTGGAAAAGTGACACACAACTTTCCAACTATAGCCCACCGGATTTGACTTTGAGTGCATAGCCCACTGGATTTGACTTTGGTGTCCAAATATGCCATTTCTAGAATCCTTCATGTGGGAAAGGCTTCCAAATTCGTGCAACCATGTGGGCCAAGCTTTAAGCATCATGTTTGGGCTTGAATAAGTGAGATAATAGGCCCATTTTCTCCAACCATGCAAGGTAAGATCCATTGGGCCTTTAATGAAGCGAGATGAGCACCCATTGTTGCATTCAACCTCTTTAATCTCTCACGTGTCATCGGGTCTTCCAACTCCTCCACTCAGGTAATCGACTCGGTGCCTTCAACATGGTTTGCATCAGGTTTGTAGGGTTTTAATGCGGTTTTAGGGGTTTTAAAGGTTTTTAGGGGTTTTATGGATTTTCTCGGGTTTTCAGGGTTTTTAGGGTTTTTTACATTTTCTTGTATTTTTAGGGGTTTTGGGGATTTTTAAGGTTTTTAGGGACTTTGAAGGTTAATAGGGTTTTTAGAGTTTTTAGGGTCTTTTGGGGTTTTTGGGGGGGGTGATTATTTAGGGGGTTTGAGGTTTTTTAGAGTTTTTTAACGTTTTTATGGATTTATGGGTATTTATAGTTTTTAGTTTTTTTAGGGTTTTTATGATTTTTAGGGGGTTTTAATCTTTTTATGGTGGTTTTAGGGTTTTTTACATTTTCATGGATTTTTAGGGGTTTTTTTAGGGGTTTTAGGGTTTTTTAGGTTTTCTTTGGTTTTTAAGGCTTTTCAAAGGTTTCATAGTCTTTTTGGTTTTAGGGATTTCTATGTGTTTTTTATGGTTTTAAAGGTATCGTAGAGATTTTTAACATTTGGAGGGGTGTTTATGGGTTTTAGGGGTTTTTCAGGTTTTTTGGGGGTTTTTTACGTTTCAATGGACATATAGGCGTTTTTTTTTTGGATTTTTATGAGTTTTAGGGGTTTTTTGGGTTTTAAAGAGTTTTTAGGGGTTTTCAAAGTTTTTAGGGCCTTTTTGGGTTTTTTGGGTATTTTTGAGTTTTTTAGGGTTTTTAAGGTTTTTAAGAGTTTTTTAACATTTTTAGGGGTTTTAAGGGGTTTTAGAGTTTTTACTGGTCTTTTAGGGGGTTTATGGGTTTTTATTGTTTTTAAGGTTTTTAGGGGGTTTTCAGGGTTGTTTTATGTTCTCATGGATTCTTAGGGGTCTTTTAGGATTTTTATTGTTTTTAGTGTTCTTTAGGGTTTTTAAGGTCTTTTTTGGTTTTAGGGTTTTCTAAGGTTTTCATGGGGTTTATGGATTTTAGGGATTTTTTAGATTTTTTAGGTTTTTTATGTTTTCATGGATTTTTAGGGGTTTCTTAGGATTTTTATGGGTTTTTGGGTTTTTAGGGATTATGAGGGTTTTTAGGCCATTTCAGTGGTTTTAATGTTTTTAGGGATTTTCAAGGGTTTTAGGGTTTTTTGGGATTTGAGTTTTATTTTTTGACTTTTTAGAGTTTTTTAGGATTTTTCGAGTTTTTTAACGTTTTTAGGGATTTTGAGGGTTTTTAGAATTTTAGTGGGTTTTAGGGTTTTTATGGGGTTTTGAGCAGTTTTAGTGGTTTTTATGTTATTAAGGGGTTTTCAGGGTTTTTGGTTTTTAGGTATTTTGAGGGTTTTAGGGTTTTTCTTGGAGTTTTAGGGTTTTTAGAGATTTGTGGCGTCTTTTTGATTTTTTTGAGTTATTTTATGGTTTTTAGGTTTTTAGGTTTTTAGGGTTTTAGGGTTTTTAATGTTTTTTGGAGTTTAAATGGTTTTTAGAGTTTTTAGGGTTTTGGGTTTTTTTTGGGTTTTTTTGGTTTTACTGGTTTTAAGGTTTTTAGAGTTTTTAATGTTTTTAGGGATTTTAAGGGGTTTTAGAGTTTTTAGGGGTTTTTTAGCGTATTTAGGGGTTTTTACATTTTCATTGATTTTTATAGGATTTTTAGGATTTTTATATTTTTTAGAGGTTTTTAGGGTTTTTAGGGGTTTTTAGGGGGTTTTAGGGTTTTAAGGGGTTTTAGGGTTTTAAGGGGTTTTCAGGGTTTTCCGATTTTTTTAGTTGTTTTTAGGGTTTTATGGGGTTTTAAGGTTTTTATGGTATCCATGAATTTTTTAGGTTTTTTAGGGATTTTAAGATTTAATTGATTTTTAGGATTTTTATGGTTTAATGGGTTTTATGGATTTTGAAGGTTTTTAGATTTTTTTAGGGTTTTAAAGGTTTTTTCATCTTTTTATGGATTTTAAGGTTTTTTTTGAGTTTTTGAACATTTTTTGTGGTTTTAAGGTTTTTTAGATTTTTTTGTTATTTTAAGGGGTTTATGGGTTTTTAGGTGTTTTTTAGGTTTTTAAGGTTTTTTTTGGTTTTTAGGGGGTTTTAGGTTTTTTTTACATTTCCATGGATTTTTAGCGATTTTTTAGGATTTTTATGGTTTTTAGGGTTGTCCAGGGTTTTTGAGATTTTGGGGGTTTTAAGGGGTTTTCATGGGTTTTTAGGGTTTTTATGCTCTTTTTGGGTTTTATGATTTTTGTTAGTTTTTAGGGGTTTAGAGGCATTTTAGAGTTTCTTAACTTTTTAGGGTTTTTAATTTTAGATATTTTAGTGGTTTTCTGTGGTTCTTATAGTTTTTTGGTTTTTTAAGGTTTTAGGGGTTTTTATGGTTTTCAGGAGTTTTTCAGGGGTTTTTCAGGGTTTTTATCATTTTTTACGTTTTCATGGATTTTATGGGTTTCTAGGATATTTATGGGTTATAGGGTTTTTTGGGATTTTGAAAGGTTTTAGGAGCTTTTAGGTGTTTTTAGGGATTTTCATGGTTTTCATGGTTTTTAGGGTATTTTTAGTTTTTAGTGTTTTTTTAGTTTTTTAGGGGTTTTAAGGTTTTTTAGAGTTTTTAATGTTTTTATGGGTTTTATACGTTTTTAGTGTTTTTAGTGTTTTTTTTGTTTTTTTGGGGTTTTTAATTTTTTTAGGGGTTTTATGGTTTTCAAGAGTTTTCAGGGTTTTTAGGGTGTTTTACGTTTTCATGGATTTTTAGGGGTTTTTTAGGTTTTTTAGGGTTTTTAGGGTTTTTCAGTATTTTGAGGGTTCTTAGGGGTTTTTAGGGGGTTTTAGAGGCTTTATGATTTTTTAGGGGTTTTGGGGTATTTTGGGGTTTTTAGGAGTTTGTTTGAGTTTTTTAGAGCTTTAAATGATTTTTTGAGTTTTCTATGTTTCTATGGGTTTTAGGGGTTTTTAGAGTTTTTAGTGGTTTTTTGGTTTTTTGGGGTTTTATGGTTTAAATGATTTTTCAAGGTTTTTTTACCTTTTCATGGATTTCTAGGGGGGTTTAGGATTTTTATTATTATTAGGGATTTTTAGAGTTTTTTGGGATTACGAGGTTTTTAGGGATTTTCAATGGTTTTAGGGTTTTTATGGGTTTTCAAGGTTTTAGGGTCTTTTGGGGGTTTTAAGATTTTAATGTTTTCAACATTTTTAGGGTTTTAAGGGGTTTTTGATAATTTAGTTGTTTTTAGGGTTGTTATGGGTTTTTAGGGTTTTTAGGGGTTTTACGGTTTTAAAAGGTTTTTCAGGGTTTTAGGATTTTTTACATTTTCAGGGATTTTTTGGGAATTTTTGGATTTTTATTGTTTTTAGGGATTTTGAGGGTTTTCATGGTTTTTCTGGGGTTCTAGGGGTTTTAGGGTTTTTAGGGTTTTTAGGGTATTTTTGGGTTTTTATTGTGTTTTTGGGAATTTTAGGGTTCTTAATGTTTTTTAGAGTTTTTAACATTTTAGGGGTTTTAAAGGTTTCTAGAGTTTTAGTGGGATTTGAGGGTTTTTATGGTTTTTATGGTTTTTAGGGTTTCAGGGTTTTTTCAGGTTCATTAGGATTTTTTATGTTTTCATGTATTTTTAGTGGGTTTTAGCATTTTTATGAAATTTATGGTTTTTAGGGTTTTATGGTTTTTTTGGGGGTTTTATGGGTTTTTATGGGTTTTAAGGGTTTTGGGGTATTTTTTGGTTTTTAGGATTTTTGTAGTTTTTTTTTTGGTTTTTTAGGTTCTTTAGAGTTGTTAACGTTTTCATGGGTTTTTAGAGTTTTTAGAGGGTTTTTAGATTTTTTATGAGTTTTATGGTTTTTAAGGTTCTTAGGTGTTTTTATGGTTTTGAGGGGGTTTTCTAAGTTTTTAGGGATTTTTATCTTTTCATGGATTTTTAGAGGTTTTTTAGAATTTTTATGGTTTTGGGGGTTTTTTATTGGCTTTTAGGGTTTTTTAGGGTTTTTAGGGTCTTTTTTTTGGGTTTTTAGTGTATTTTTGAGTTTTTTGGGTTTTTAAGGTTTTTTAGAATTTTGAATATTTTAAGGGGTTTTAAGGGGTTTTAGAGTTTTTAGTCTTTTTTTGTATTTTTATGGGGTTTTTATAGTTTTTAGGGTTTTTTAGAAGTTTTTTGGGGTTTTAGTGTATTTTACATTCTCAAGGATTTTTTGGGTTTTTTTTATGATTTTTATGGCTTTTAGGGCTTTTAGCCTTTTAGGTATTTTGAGGCTATTTAGGATATTTTGAGGGCTTGTAGGGCTTTTTAGGGTTTTTAAGGTTTTCTAATGTTTTTAACATTTTTATGGGTGTAAAGGATATTTGGAGTTTTTAGTGATATTTAGGGTTTTATGGGTTTTAGGATTTTTTGATTTTTAGAGGTTTTTATGGCTTTCAGTGGTTTTTACTGTTTTAAAGGGTTTTTACGATTTCATGGATTTTTAGGGGGGGTTAATATTTTTATGGTATTTAGGGGTTTTTATGGTTTTTAGGGATTTTGAGGGGTTTGGGGGGTTTCCAGAGGTTCTTAGGGTTTTTGTTGTCTTCTGAAGTTTTTTATATTTTTAGGGGTTTTAAGGGTTTTTAAAAAAATTTATAGTTTTTAGGGGATTTAAGGGTTTTTAGAGTTTTTAATGGTTTTAGGGTTTTTAGAGTTTTTAATGTTTTTAGGATTTTTATCGGTTTTTAGGGTTTCTTTAGCTTTTTCTGGGTTTTGTTGTTTTTAGTGTTTTTTTGGGGTTTTTAGGGTTTGTATCATTTGAATGGATTTTTTGGAATTTTTAGGTTTTTAGGGGTTTATAATTTTTAGGGCGTTTTAGGGTTTTTATGTAATTTTTTATTTTCATTGACTTTGAGGGGTTTTTTGGATTTTAGGGTTTTTAGGGATTTTTAGGGGTTTTAGGATTTTTAGGGGGTTTTGGGGTTTTCAGGGGTTTTAGGGTCTTTTTGGGGGTTTAAAGGTTTTTGAGTGTTTTTTTAGCATTTTTAGGGGTTTTAAATGTTTTTAGAGTTTATTATGGTTTTTAGGGTTTTTAAATGTTTTTAGAGTTTATTGTGGTTTTTAGAGTTTTTAAAGGTTTTTTGGGGTTTTTATGTTTTTCAAGGGGTTTTCATGGTTTTCAGGGTTTTTAGGGATTTTTATGTTTTTATTGATTTTGAAGGGTTTTTTAATTTTTTATGGTTTTTTACTGTTTTTAGAGATTTTGAGGGATTTTAGGGGTTTTCAGGGGTTTTCAGGGGTTTTTTTGGTTTTTAGGGGTTTAAGGTTTTTAGAGTTTTTTTTTACATTTTTATGGGTTTAAAGGTTTTTAGTGGTTTTTAGGGTTTTATGAGTTTTTAGAGGTTTTTAAGGTTTTGACGTGGTTTTATGGTTTTAAGGGTTTTTCATTATTTTTAGGGGTTTTAAGGTTTCATATATTTTTACGGGTTTTTAGGATTTTTTAGGGTTTTAAGGGGTTTTAGTTTTTTTAAAAATTTTTTGAGGGTTTTGAGGTTATTTTTTGATTTTTAGTGGTTTTTCTAGCTTTTTCGGGTTTTAAAGGTTTTTAGAAATTTTTTACGGTTTTAGTGATTTGATGAATTTTTAGAGTTTTTAGTGGTTTTAGAATTTTTATGGATTGGGGGGGGGTTATAGTTTTTAGGGTCCTTTTTTTTTTTTTAGGGGTTTTAAGGTTTTTAGAGTTTTATAACGTTTTTAGTGATTTTTAGATGTTTTACTGGGTTTTAAGGTTTTTATGGGGATTTAGGGTTGTTAATGGTTTTTAGTTGGTTTATCGTTTTGATGGGTTTTTCAGAGTTTTTTGGGTTTTTTACATTTTCACAGATTTTTAGGGGCTTTTTA
This sequence comes from Viscum album, assembly GCA_963277665.1. Lineage (NCBI taxonomy): Eukaryota > Viridiplantae > Streptophyta > Magnoliopsida > Santalales > Viscaceae > Viscum > Viscum album. Next base: position 1,771,607,172 of record OY728156.1, on the reverse strand, counting down.
GGATTTTTATGGTTTTTAGGATTTTTAGGGATTTTGAGAGTTTTAAGGGTTTTTTAGGGGTTTTATGGGTTTTGAGGGTCTTTTAACATTTTAGGTTTTTTTGAGGTTTTTAGAGTTTTTTAACATTTTTAGGAGTTTTATTGGTTTTTAGAGATTTTAGCGGTTTTATGGATTTTACTGGTTTAGAGGGTTTTTAAAGTTTTTATGGGGTTTTATGGTTTTTAGTTTTTGTTTAGGGTTTTTAGGGTTTTTTACATTTTCATGGACTTTTAGGGGTTTTTTAGGATTTTTATGATTTTAGGGTTTTTCGAAATTTTGAGGGTTTTATAGATTTTTCGAGGTTTTTTTGTTTTTCTAATGATTTTAGGGGTTTTAAGGGGTTTTCGAGTTTTTAGTGGGATTTTAGGGGTTTTATGGTTTTTTAGGGGTTTTAAGGGGTTTTATGCTTTTCAGGGGGGTTTCACGGTTTTTAAGGTTTTTTAGGATTTTTATGCTTGTTAGTGTTTTAAATGGGTTTTTTGGGATTTTGAAGGGTTTTAGGTGTTTTCAAGGGCTTTTAGTGGTTTTAGGGTTTTTCAGGGTTTTTAGGGACTTTTAGGGGATTTAGGGTTTTTTCAGTTTTTTAGGGGTTTTAAAGTTTTTTGAGTTTTTTAACTTTTTAAGTGTTTTTAGGGTTTTTATAGTTTTAGTGGGTTTTAGGGGTTTTTAAGGGTTTTTAAGGGTTTTTCAGGGTTTTTATGTGTTTTTAAGTTTTCATGAATTTTTGGAGATTTTTTAGTATTTTTAAGGTTTTTAGGGTATTTAGGATTTTTAGGGATTTTTAGGGGTTTTAGAGATTTTTAGGGTTTTTTGGGTTTTTAGGGGTTTTTAGAGTTTTTTAGTGTGTTTAAGGTTTCATAGAGTTTTTTTATCATTTTTAGGGGTTTCAAGGGTTTTTAGAGTTTTTAGTGGTTTTTTGGGTTTTTAAGGTTTTTAAGGGGTTTTATGGGTTTTAGGGGCTTTTATGTGGATTTTTAGGGGTTTTGAGTGTTTAAAGGTTTTTAGGGATTTTGAGGGGTTTTAAGGATTTTTTTGGTGTTTTTAGGGTTTTTATGGTTTCCGTGGTATTTAGGATATTTTTGTTTTTTTCAGGTTTTTTTGAGTTTTAAGGCTTTTTTAGAGTTTTTGTTTTTAGGGTTTTAAAGGGTTTTTTGAGTATTTAGTGGTTTTTAGACTTTTTATTGGTTTTTAGGGGTTTTTAGTTTTTAGTGTGTTTTATGCTTTTCAGGGTTTTTCCATTTTCATGGATTTTTAGGGATTTTAGGGTTTTTTTGGTTTAAGATTTTTTTATTATTTTAGGGGTTTTATGGATTTTGGGGTGTTTTATGGGTTTTCAATGGTTTTTAGGGTTTTTCATAGTTTTATGGACTTTTTTGGTTTTTACGGTTTTTTTTAGATTTTTGGGTTTTTAGATTTTTTTTAACTTTTTTAGGGGTTTTAAGGGTTTTTGTAGTTTTTATTGGTTTATAGTGTTTTTATGGAGATCTAGGGATTTTAAGGTTTTTAGTGTTTTTTTAGGGGTTTTCAAGGTTTTTAGGGTTTTTTTGGTTTTCATTGATATTTTGGGGGTTTTTAGGATTTTTATAGTCTTTAGGGTTTTTTGGGTTTTTTTGGGATTTTTAAGGGTTTAAAGGTTTTTAGGGGCTTTTGGGTTTTTAGTGTTTTTTAGGGTTTTTAGTGTCCTTTTTTTTTGATTTTTTGATTTTTTTGTGTTTTTAAGGGTTTTAATATTTTTTAGAGATCTTTATCAATTTTTTGGTTTTTATGGGTTTTTAGAGTTTTTAGTAGGTTTTTAGAGTTTTTATGGGTTTTAGTGTTTTTAACGGTTTTAGGGGGTTTTATGGTTTTCATAGGTTTTTCAACGTTTTTAGGGTATTTTATTTTTTCATGGAATTTTAGGGGTTTTCTAGGTTTTTTATGGTTTTTTGGGTATTTTTAGGTTTTTAGGGATTTTAATGGTTTTTAGGTTTTTTGGGGCCTTTTTGGTTTTTAGGGGTTTTTTATTTTTTAAGAATTTAAAGGTTTTTCAAAGTTTTTTTAACATTTTTGGGGTTTTAAGGATTTTTAGAGTTTTCAGTGGGTTTTTAGGGTTTTAGGGGGGGTTTTATGGTTTTTAAGTGTTTATAGGGTTTTAAGGTTTTTTATGTTTTCTTATATTTTTAGGTGTCTTTTATGGTTTTTACGAATTTTGAGGGTTTTAGGGTTTTTCAAAGGTTTTTAGGGTTGTTAGTGTTTTTCATGGTTTTTATGGTCTTTTGGGATTTTAGGGCCTTTTGATTTTTTTTTTATGGTTTTAAGGTTTTTTAGAGTTTTTTAAACTTTTTAGGGGTTTTGAGATTTTTTATAGTTTTTAGTGGTTATTTAGGAATTTAATGGGTGTTTAGGGTTTTTTTGGTTTTTAGGAGTTTTTACAGTTCTCAGGGGTTTTTCAGTTTTTTTAGTTTTTTTTTACATTTTCGTGGACTTTTAGGGGTTTTTAGGATTTTTATGGTTTTTAGGGATTTTAGGGTTTTAGGATTTTTATATTTTTTTAAGGTTAATTAGGGTCTTTTTTTCTTTTTTTGAGTTTTTTGGGCTTTTAAGGTTTCTTAGAGTTTTTTTAATGTTTTTAGGGTTTTAAGGGTTTTTATAGTTTTTAGTGGTTTTTTGGGATTTTATGGTTTTATAGGTTTTTTATGGTTTTTAGGGAATTTTATGGTTTTTTGGGGGTTTTCAAGGGTCATAGGGGTTTTTATGTTTTCATGGACTTTGAGGGGGTTTTTAGGATTTTTATGGCTTTAGGGTTTTTAGGGGTTTTAGGGATTTTTAGGGATTTTCAAGGGTTTTTAGGGTATTTGGGTTTTTAATATTTTTCGGGATTTTTAGGGTTTTTATATTTTTTAGTGGTTTTAGAATTTTTATGGTTTTAGGGTTTTTTAAGTGTTTAGGGGGTTTTATGGATTTCTAGTGTATTTTAGGGTGTTTAGCGTTTTTACATTTATCATAGATTTTGGGTCTTTTAGGATTTTTATGGTTTTTTGTGTTTTTTAGTGTTTTTAGGGATTTTGAGGGTTTTAGGGGTTTTCATAGGTTTTTTTGATTTTCATGGGTTTTATGATTTTTTAAGGTTTTAGGGGGTTTTATGGATTTCTAGTGTATTTTAGGGTGTTTAGTGTTTTTACATTTATCATGGATTTTAGGTCTTTTAGGATTTTTATGGTTTTTAGTGTTTTTTAGTGTTTTTAGGGATTTTGAGGGTTTTAGGGGTTTTCATAGGTTTTTATGATTTTTTAGGTTTTTAGGATCTTTTTGGGTTTTAGGGGTTTTCATAGGTGTTATGGTTTTTAAGGTTTTTTAGAGGGTTTTAATGTTTTGGGGGGTTTTAAGGTTTTCTAGAGTTTTTAGTAGTTTTGGGGGTTTTATGGTTTTTAGGGTTTTTACGGTTTTTAGGGTTTACAGGGTTTTTTTGTTTTCATGGATTTTTAGTGTTATTTAGGATGTTTATGGTTTTTATGGTTTTTCAGGGTTTTTAGTGTCTCTTGTGTTTTTAGGGGATTTTTACGTATTTAAGGTTTTTTAGTTCTTTTTAAGGTTTTGGGGGGTTTGAAAGGTTTTTAGTGTTTTAGTGGTTTTTAGGGTTTTATGGGTTTTTAGGGGATTTTATGGTTTGGGGGGGGGGGGGGGGGTTGGAGCTTTTAGGGGTTTTCAGGGTTTGAGGGACTTTTGGGTTTTTTAGGATTTTTTTGAGTTTTTTAGAGTTTATAGGTTTTTAGAGTTTTTTAACATTTTTAGAAGTTTAATGTTTTTTTTGAGTTCTTTAGGGTTTTTGAAGTTTTTAAGAGATTTTTAACATTTTTAGTGGTTTTAAGGGTTTTTTGAGTTTTAGTGTTTTTTATGTTTTTATGGGTTTTTAGCGATTTTTAAGGTTTGGGGGGGGGGGGTTGTTTTAAGGGGTTTTTAAGCATTTTTCAAGGTTTTTAGGGTTTCTGAGGATTTTATGGTTTTTCAGGGATTTTAGGGATTTTAGGGGTTTTAGGGGTTTTAGCCGTTTTTGAGGTTTTCAGTGTTTCATTGGGTTTTTAGGGTATTTTTGAGTTTTTTGGGGTTTTAAAGGTTTTTTATAGTTTTTTAACATTTTTAGGGGTTTAATGGGTTTTTAGAGTTTTTAGTGGTTTTTAGAGCTTTTTATGCATTTTTAGGCCTTTTTAAGTTTTTAGGGGGTTTTAATATTTTTAGGTTTTTTAGTGGTTTTTAGGAGTCTTTTGGGTATTTCAATTTTTTTTTGAGTTTTTTAGGGTTTTTTAGGTTTTTTAGAGTTTTTTTAACCTTTTTAGGAGTTTTAATAGTTTTTAAAGTTTTCAGTGGGTTTTTCGGGTTTTTATCAGGGTTTTTTGTTTTTTAATGTTTTTATGGGGGTTTATGGTTTTTAGGGGGTTTCAGGGTTTTTAGGGTTTTTACATTTTCATGGATTTTTATAGGATTTTTAGGATTTTTTTTGGTATTTTGGAGTTTTTTGGGTTTTTAGGGATGTTGAGAGCTTTTAGGATTTTTCGATGGTTTTTATGTGTTTTCAAGTTTTTTAATGTCTTTTTGGGATTTTAGAGTTTTTTTGGAGTTTTTTAGAATTTTTAGAGTTTTTAACATTTTAGAGGCCTTAAGGGTTTTTAGAGTTCTATTAGTTTTTAGGGGTTTTGTGGGTTTTGTGGTTTTTAAGTTTTCAGTGGTTTTTTATGGCTTTAGGGTTTTTCATTGGTTTTTATGGTTTCAATGGGATTTTAGGGTTTTGTAATGGTTTTAGGGGTTTTATGCTTTTCAGGTGTTTTCAGGGTTTTTTACATTTTCATTGTTTTTTATAGGGTTTTTGGGATTTCTATGGTTTTTAGGGTTTTATGCATTTTGAGGGGTTTTAGGGTTTTCATGGTTTTTAGGGTTTTTAGCGGTTTTCATGGTTTTTAGTGTTTTAATGGTTTTTGGGGTTTTTGGAATTTTGAGAGGTTTTAGGGTTTTCAAGGTTTTTAGGGGATTAAGCGATTTTGAGGGTTTTTAGTGTTTTTCATGGCATTTAGGGGTTTTTTTAGTTTTTAGGGTTTTTAAGGTTTTTTAGAGTTTTTAATAATTTTAGGGATTTTGAGGGTTTTTATATTTTTTAGTGATTTTAGGGTTTTTATGGGGTTTTAGGGTTTTTTAAGGTTTTAGGGGGTTTTATGGATTTCTGGGGTATTTTAGGGATTTAAGCGGTTTTCAGGGTTTTTAGTGTCTCTTGTGTTTTTAGGGGATTTTTGTGTATTTAAGGTTTTGTAGTTCTTTTTAATGTTTTTGGGGGTTTTAAAGGTTTTTAGTGTTTTCTAGGGTTTTTTGGGTTTTTAGGGGATTTTATGGTTTTGTGGGGTGTTTTGGAGATTTTAGGGGTTTTCAGGGTTTGTAGGGTCTTTTGGGGTTTTTAGGATTTTTTTTGAGTTTTTTAGATTTTTAAGGTTTTTAGAGTTTTTTAACATTTTTAGCTGTTAAGGGTTTTATAGTTTTTAGTGGATTTTTAGGGTTTTATGGGTTTTTATTATTTTCTAATATTTTTAGGGATTTTTATGGTTTTCTTGGGCTTTTTTGGGTTTTTAGGGATTTTTACGTTTTCATTGATTTTAAAGGGTTTTTTAGGATATTTGTGGTTTTTTTTCGGTTTTAAGGGGTTTAAGGTATTTTGAGGGTTTTTAGGGGTTTTTAAAGGTTTTGAGGGTTTTTTAAGGATTTTAGTGTCTTTTGGGGTTTTTAGGGGTTTTTTTAGTTCTTTAGGGTTTTTCAAGTTTTATAGAGATTTTTAACATTTTTAGGGGTTTTAAGGGTTTTTGGAGTTTTTTGGAGTTTTTTGGAGTTTTAGTGTTTTTTATGTTTTTTATGGGTTTTAAGGGTTTTTCAAGCTTTTTAGGGTTTTTGAGGATTTTATGGTTTTTTAGGGATTTTAGGGATTTTAGGGTTTTTAGGGGTTTTAGGGGTTTTAGCTGTTTTTGAGGTTTTCAGTGTTTCATTGGGTTTTTAGGGTATTTTTGAGTTTTTTGGGGTTTTAAAGGTTTTTTATAGTTTTTTAACATTTTTAGGGGCTTAATGGGTTTTTAGAGTTTTTATGCATTTTTAGGCCTTTTTAAGTTTTTTAGGGGGTTTTATGATTTTTAGGTTTTTAGTGGTTTTTAAGAGTCTTTCGGGTATTTCGGATTTTTTTTGAGTTTTTTAGGTTTTTTAGGTTTTTTAGGTTTTTTAGAGTTTTTTAACCATTTTAGGGGTTTTAATAGTTTTTATTGTTTTCGGTGGGTTTTTAGGGTTTTTATCAGGGTTTTTAGGGTTTTTACATTTTCATGGATTTTTATGGGTTTTTAGGATTTTTTGATTTTTTGGAGTTTTCTGGGTTTTTAGGGATGTTGAGAGTTTTTATGCTTTTTCGATGGTTTTTATGTGTTTTCAAGTTTTTTAATGTCTGTTTGGGATTTTAGAGTTTTTAAGATTTTATAGGCCTTAAGGGTTTTTAGAGTTTTATTAGTTTTTAGGGGTTTTGTGGGTTTTGTGGTTTTTAAGTTTTCAGTGGGTTTTATGGCTTTAGGGGTTTTTCAGGGTTCATAGGGGTTTTTACCTTTTCATTTATTTTTATGGGTTTTTTTTAGTTTTTTTTGGTTTTTAGGGTTTTTTAGGGTTTTTTATAATTTTGAGGGTTTTTAGGGTTATTAGGGGTTTTAAGGACATTCAAGTTTTTTAGGGTCCTTTGGGATTTTGGGTTTTTTTGGTTTTTTTAGTTTTTTATGGTTTCTAAGGTTTTTTGGATTTTTTAAGGGTTTTTGGGCTTTAAAGGGTTTTTGGAGTTTTAATGGGTTTTATGAGGTTTTAAGGTTTTATAGGATTTTTATGGGTTTTAGGTTTTTAAGGTTTTTAGGGTTTTTAGGGTTTTTGAGGGTTTTTAGGGTTTTTAGGGTTTTTCAAGGGTTTTAAAAGTTTTTAGGGCTTTTCATGCTTTTTACTGTTTCTTGGGTTTCCAGGGATTTTTTGAGTTTTTTATAGTTTATAAGGTTTATCGAGTTTTCTAATGTTTGTAAGGGATTTATGGGTTTTTAGAGTTGTAGTGGTTTTTTAGTTTTTAAGATTTTTTAATGTTTTTAGTAGTTTTTATGGGTTTGAGGGGTTTTTCAAGGTTTTTAGGGTTTTTACATTTTCATAGATTTTTTGGATTTTTTAACATTTTTATTCTTTTGGGGGTTTTCGAGATTTGGAGGGGTTTTAGGGGGTTTCAAGTGTTTTTAGGGGTTTTATTGGTTTTTATGGTTTTTCATGTTTTTAGGGTTGTTATGGTTTTCAGGGGTTTTCAGGGTTTTTTATGATTTCATAGATTTTTTGTGGTTGTAAGGAATTTTATGGTCTTTAAGGTTTTTAAGGTTTTTAGGGATTTCGAGGGTTTATAGGGATTTTAAGGGGTTTTGAGGGTTTTGGGGTTTTGAGGGTTTTAGGGTCTTTTGGGGGTTTTAGGATTTTTTTTGAGTTTTTTAGTGTTTTTAAGGATTTTACGGGGTTTTATGGTTGTGAAGGGGTTTTCTGGGTTTTTAGGGGTTTTTTACATTTTCATGGATTTTTAGGAGTTTTTTAGGATTTTTATGGTTTTTATGGTTTTATAGAGTTTTTAGGGATTTTGACGATTTTTAGGAGTTTTCAAGCATTTTGAGGGATTTAAGTTTTTTGGGGGTTTTCAAGCATTGAGAGTCTTTTTAGGTTTTTATGGGTTTTAAGGTTTTTAGAGTTTTTAGTGGTTTTAGGGCATCTATTCATTTTTAGGGTTTTTTTACTGTTTTTAGGGGTTTCATGGTGTTTTTAGAGTTTTTAGGGTTTTTAAGTTTTCATGGATTTTTAGTGTATTTGTGGATTTGTATGGTTTTAAGGGATTTTAGGGTTTTTATGGATTTTGAGGGTTTTAGGGTTTTTAGGGTGTTTTATGGGTTTTAAGGTCTTTTAAGGGTTTTAGGGTTTTTTTGAGTTTTTTATCGGTTTTAAATTTTTTTGGAGTATTTTTAACATTTTTAAGAGTTTTAATAGTTTTTAGAGTTTTTTTGTGGGTTTTTATAGATTTTATGGGGTTTTGATGTTTTTTAATCTCTTTAGGGGATTTTATATTTTTCAGGGGTTTTCAATGTTTTTAGGGTTTTTTTCATTTTCATGGATTTTTAGTGGTTTTTTGGATTTTTATGGTTTTTAGGGACTTTTAGGATTTTTACGAATTTTGATATTTTTAGGGGTTTTCATGTGTTTTTTGGGGTTTTATGGTTTTTAGAGATTTTCACGTTTTGAGGGGTTTAAAGGGTTTTTAGAGTTTTTAGTGGTTTTTTAGGCTTTTTTGTTTTTTTTTGGGCTTTTTAAGTTTTTTAATGATTTTTGTGGTTTTCAATGGCTTTTTAGGGTTTTTAGGGGTTTTTAGGACTTTTATGGTTTTTAATGTTTTTGACGGTTTTTATGGATTTTGAGAGTTTTTAGGGTTTTCATGATTTTTATGGATTTGGGGGTTTTCAGGGTTTTTAGGGTATTTTTTGATTTTTAGGGTTATTTTTAATTCTTTTTTTAAGCTTTTGATTTCTTTTAACATTTTAAGGGCTTTTAAGGGTTTTTAGGGTTTTATGGGTTATCATGGTTTTCTAGGGGTTTTTAGGTTTTTCAGGATTTATTATGTCTTCATGGATTTTTATGGGTTTCTTAGCATTATTATGGTTTTTAGGTTTTTAGGTATTTTAGTGATTTTGAGGGATTTTAGGGGTTTTTAAAGGTTTTTAGTGTTTTCAGGGATTTTAATGTCTTTTTGGTGTTTTGGGTTTTTTTGTGTTTTTGGGGTTTTTATGGTTTTTTAGAGTTTTTAAACATTTTTTGGGGTTTTCAGGGTTTTTAGATTTTTTTGTGGTTTAGGAATTTTAGGGGTTTTATGGGTTTTTGGATTTTTAATGTTTTTAGGATTTTACGGTTTTTAGGATTTTATGGGGGTTTGGGTATTTTTTAAATTTTCATAGAGTTTTGGGTTTTTTTTAGATTTTCATAATCTTTGGTGGTTTTAGGATTTTACGGGTTTTTAAGATTTTGAGGGATTTTAAGGTTTTTCAAGGATTTTGAGGGGTTTTTATGGGATTTATGGTCTTTTTTGGTTTTTAGTGTTTTTTGAGTTTTTTTAGGTTTTAAGGTTTTTTAGGGTTTTTAATGTTTTTAGGTGTTTAGAGGGTTTTTAGAGTTTTTAGTGGTTTTTGTGTTTTTATGTATTTTTAAGGTTTGTATGGTTTTTTGCAGTTTTATGGTTTTCAGGGGCTTTTTAGGGTTTTAGGATTTTTTATGTTTTCTTGGTTTTAGATGGTTTTTAGGATTTTTATGGTTTTTTGTGTTTTTTATGGTTTTTAGGGATTTTGAGGGTTTTTAGAGTTTTTAGTGGATTTTAGGGTTTTTAGTGTTTTAAGGGTTTTAAGAGTTTTTTTGGGTTTTTTTAGTTTTTTTAGTTTTAAATGTTTTTTAGATTTTTTTAAGGTTTTTAGATTTTTTTGCTGGGTTTTAGCATTTTTTTTTTGAGTTTTTAGGGTTTTTAAGGTTTTTTAGAGTTTTTAACGCTTTTAGGGTTTTAAAGAGTTTTTAAAGGTTTTTAGGGTTTTTAATGTTTTTTGGGGTTTTGTGGTTTTTAGGGGTTTTATGTTTTTAAATATTTTTTGGGTTTTCTAGGATTTTTTAGGTTTTATGGTCTTTAAGGTTTTAGGGATTTTGAGGGCTTTTATGGGTTTTCATGATTTTTAGGATTTTTCAGGGTTTTTCAGGGTTTTTAGGGTATTTTTGGGTTTTGGGGTTTTTTGATTTTTTTAGGGTTTTATGGGTTTTTTGAGTTTTTTGACGTTTCTATGGGGTTTAACGGTTTTTAGATTTTTCTGTATTTTTACGGATTTTATGGATTTTAGGGGTTTTTAGTGGTTTTTAAGGTTTTCATGGGTTTTTTAGTATTTTAGGATTTTTTATGTTTTCATGGGTTTTTAGAATTTTTTAAGGTTTTTATTCTTTTTAGGGTTTTTATGGTTTTTTTGGGATTTTGAGGGGTTTTAATGTTTTTTGGGGGTTTTAGGGTTTTTAGGGTCTTTTTTGGGTTTTAAAGGTTTTTTGAGTTTTTTAGGGTTTTTAAAGGTTTCTAGAGTTTTTAGTGTTTTTTAGGGTTTTTATTGGTTTTTAGGGGTTTTATGGTTTTTAGGCGGTTTTATGGGTTTTAGGGGTTTTTCTGGGTTTTTATATTTTTTTATGTTTTCATGGATTTTTAGGGGGTTATAGTATTTTTTTGGGTTTTTTGGTTTTTCATGATTTTGAGGGATTTAAAGGTTTTTAGTGGTTTTTAGGGTTTTAAAGTTATTTATAATTTTTTAACGTTTTTAGGGGATTAAAGGATTTTTAGAGTTTTTAGTTGTTTTTAGGGTTTTGTGGGTTTTTAGTGTTTTTATGGGTTTTAGGAGTTTTAGGGTTTTTAACATTTTCATGGATATTTAGAAGTTTTTAGTGTTTTTATGTTTTTGAGGTTTTTTTAGGTTTTTTTGGGATTTTGAGGGTTTTTCAAGGGCTTTTAGAGTTTTTAGTGGGTTTTATTGGTTTTTATGGTTCTTAGGGTTTTTTTAGGTTTTTAGGAGTTTTTATAGTTTTTAGGGGTTTTTCAGAGTTTTCAGGGTTTTTTAGGTTTTAATGAATTTTTATGGGTTTTTAGGATTTTTATGGTTTTTAGGGTTTTTAAGGTTTTTAGGGATTTTTAGTGGTTTTTTTTGTTTTTAGGGTTTTTAGGGGTATTAGGAGTTTTAGGGGTCTTTTGGTATTTTAGGGACTTTTTTCTTTTTATTGAGATTTTTGAGGTTTTTAATGTTTTTTAGAGTTTTTAAAGTTATTAGTGGTTTTAAGGGTTTTGAGAGTTTTTATTGTTTTTAGGGTTTTTATGGGTTTTCAGTTTTTTTAAAGGTTTTTAGGGGTTTTTTTGGCTTTCAAGGTTTTTTCCATTTTTTTAGGGTGTGTTATATTTTCATGGATTTTTAGGGGGTTTAGGATTTTTATGGTTTTTAGGTTTCTTAGGGGTTTTAGGGATTTTGAGTGTTTTTAGTGGTTTTCAGGGGTTTTATGTTTTTTCAGGGTTTTTACTGTCTCTTGGGGTTTTAAGGTTTTTTTATTTTTTAGGGTTTTATGGGTTTTTAGTGGGTTTTATGGTTTTTAGGGGTCGTTCAGGGTGTTTTATGTTTTCATTGATTTTTAGGTATTTTAGGAATTTCATGGTTTTGAGGGTTTTTAGGGATTTTGAGGGTTTTAGGGTCTTTTAGGGATTTTGAGGGTTTTAGGGTCTTTTAGGGGTTTTATGGGTTTTTTTACTTTTTTAGGGTAATAAGGTTTTTTATATTTTTTTAACATTTTTTGGGGATTAAATGGTTGTAAGAGTTTTTAGTGGTTTTGGGGGTTTTTAGGGGTTTTTATGGTTTTTAAGGGGTTTTCTGTGTTTTTAGAATTTTTATGTTTTGATGGATTTTTTGGTGTTTTTTAGGATATTTATGGTTTTTTCAGTTTTTAGGGCATTTAGGGAGTTTGAGGTTTTAGGAGTTTCTGGAGTTTTCAAGGGGTTTTCAAGGTTTTTTTTTGAGGTTTTTTAGAGTTTTTAACATTTTTAGGGATTTTAAGGGTTTTAGAGTTTTTAGGGGTTTTTAGGGTTTTTATGCAGTTTTAGGGATTTTTAAGGTTTTTAGGTGTTTTATGGATTTTCTGGGGGTTTCAGGATTTTTAGGGTTTTTAACATTTCCTTGTATTTTTAGGGGTTTTGGGGATTTTTATGGTTTTTAGGGACTTTGAAGGTTAATAGGGGTTTTAGGGGTTTTAGGGGTTTTTAGAGTTTTTAGTGTCTTTTGGGGTTTTAGGGGGGTTTTTGAGTATTTAGGGGTTTTGAGGGTTTTTAGAGTTTTTAGGGGTTTTTATGGGTTTTATTGGTTTTTATGTTTTTTAAAGTTTTTTTAGGTTTTTCGGGGTTTTTATATTTTTAGGGGCTTTTTAGAGTTTTCTGAGTTTTTTAGGTTTTAATGAATTTTAATGGGTTTTTAGGATTTTTATGGTTTTTAGGGTTTTTAAGGTTTTTAGGGATTTTTAGGGTTTTTAGTGTTTTTAGGGGTTTTTAAGGTTTTTGGGGTTTTGGGGGTTTTGGGGTTTTTTGGTATTTTGGGGACTTTTTTCTTTTTATTGAGCTTTTTGTGGTTTATAATGTTTTTTAGAGTTTTTAAAGTTATTAAGGGTTTTGAGGGTTTTGAGAGTTTTAATTTTTTTTAGGGTTTTTATGGGTTTTCATTTTTTTAAAGGTTTTTGAGGGTTTTTTTGGCTTTCAATGTTTTTTCCAATTTTTTAGGTTTTTTATGTTTTCATGGATTTTTAGGGGTTTCAGGATTTTTATGGCTTTTATTTTTTTAGGGGTTTTTGGGATTTTGAGTGTTTTTAGTGGTTTTCAGGGGTTTCAGGTTTTTTCAGGGTTTTTACGGTCTTTTGGGGTTTTGAGGTTTTTTTTTAGGGTTTTTTGGTTTTTTGAGTTTTTTAGGGTTTTTAAGGATTTTTAGAGTTTTTAGTTATTGTTTAGGGTTTTTATGGGGTTTTAGACTTTTTAAGGTTTTTATTGGGTTTTATAGTTTTTAGGGTTCGTTCAGGGTTTTTTACATTTTCATTGATTTTTAGATATTTTAGGATTTTCATGGTTTTTAGGACTTTTAGGGTTTTAGGGATTTTGAGGGTTTTAGGGTCTTTTCGGGGTTTTATGGGTTTTTTTTACTTTTTTGGGGTTTTAAGGTTTTTTATATTTTTTTAACATTTTTGGTGATTAAATGGTGTTTTAAGAGTTTTTAGTGGTTTTTTGGGTTTTTAGGGGTTTTTATGGTTTTTAGGGGGTTTTTAGTGTTTTTAGGATTTTTATGTTTTGATGGATTTTTTGGGGTTTTTTAGGATATTTATGGATTTTGTAGTTCTTAGGGTTTTTAGGGAGTTTGAGGTTTTAGGGGTTTCAGGAGTTTTCAAGGGGTTTGCTGGTTTTTTTTTTGAGTTTTTCATTTTTTTAAGGTTTTTAAGGTTTTTAACATTTTTATGGGTTTTAAGGGTTTTAGAGTTTTTAGTAGTTTGTAGGGTTTTTATGCGGTTTTAGGGGTTTAAAAGGTTTTTAGGGGTTCTATGGACTTTCTCGAGTTTTCAGGGTTTTTAGGGTTTTTTACATTTACTTATATTTTTTGGGGTTTTGGGGATTTTTAAGGTTTTTAGGGAATTTGAAGGTTAATAGGGTTTTTAGGGGTTCTTAGAGTTTTTAGGGTCTTTTGGGGTTTGGGGGGGTGTTGATTATTTAGGGGTTTTGAGATTTTTTAGAGTTTTTTAAAGTTTTTATGGCTTTATGGGTTTTTGCAATTTTTTGTTTTTTAGGGGTTTTATAAGTTTTAGGGGTTTTATGCTTTTTATGGTGGTTTTAGGGTTTTTTACATTTTCATGGATTTTTAGGGGGGGTTTACGATTTTTATGGTTTTTAGTTTTTTAGGATTTTCAGGGATTTTTAGGGGTTTTAGGGTTTTTCAGGTTTTCTTTGGTTTTTAAGGCTTTTCAAAGGTTTCAGAGTCTTTTGGGTTTTAGGGATTTCTTTGTGCTTTTTAGGGTTTTAAAGGTTTCATAGAAATTCTTAATGTTTTGAGGGGTTTTTATGGGTTTTAGGGTTTTTTTCAGGGTTTTTAGGGTTTTTAGGGAATTTGAGGGTTTTATGGGTTTTAAAGATTTTTTAGGGGTTTTCAAGGTTTTTAGGGCCTTTTTGGGTTTTTTGGGTATTTTTGAGTTTTTTAGGGTTTTAACGGTTTTTAAGAGTTTTTTAACATTTTTAGGGGTTTTGAGGGTTTTTAGAGTTTTTACTGGTCTTTTACGGGGTTTAAGCGTTTTTATTATTTTTAAGGTTTTTAGGGGTTTTGTGGTTTTTAGGTGGTTTCCAGGGTTGTTTTACGTTCTCATGGATTCTTAGGGGTCTTTTAGGATTTTTTTGGTTTTTAGGGTTTTCAAAGGTTTTCATGGGGTTTATGGCTTTTAGGGATTTTTTTAGCTTTTTTAGGTTTTTTATGTTTTCATGGATTTTTAGGGGTTTCTTAGGATTTTTTTGGGTTTTATGGTTTTTAGAGATTCTGAGGGTTTTTAGGCTTTTTCAGTGGTTTTAAGGTTTTTAGGGATTTTCAAGGATTTTAGGGTTTTTTGGGATTTGAGTTTTATTTTTTGAGTTTTTAGGGTTTTTTAGGGTTTTTCGAGTTTTTTAAAGTTTTTAGGGGTTTTGAGGGTTTTTAGAGTTTTGTGGGTTTTAGGGTTTTTTTTATGGGGTTTTGAGCAGTTTTAGGGGGTTTTATGTTATTAAGGGGTTTTCAGGGTTTTTTTAAGGATTTTGAGGGTTTTAGGGTTTTTAGAGATTTGTGGTGTTTTTTGGGTTTTTTTGAGTTATTTTATGGTTTATAGGTTTTTAGGGTTTTTAACGTTTTTTTGGAGTTTAAAGGGTTTTTAGAGTTTTTAGAGGTTTTGGGTTTTTTTAGTTTTACTGGTTTTAAGGTTAGAGTTTTTAATGTTTTTAGGGATTTTAAGGGGTTTTAGAGTTTTTAGGGGTTTTTAGCGTATTTAGGGGTTTTTACATTTTCATTGATTTTTATAGGTTTTATAGGATTTTTATCTTTTTTAGAGGCTTTTAGGGTTTTAAGGGGTTTCCAAAGTTTTCACAACTTTTTTGGGTTTTTAAGGTTTTTTAGTGTTTATAACGCTTTTAGGTGTTTAAAGGGTTTTCAGATTTTTTTAGTTGTTTTTAGGGTTTTATGGGGTTTTAAGGTTTTTATGGTATCCATGAATTTTTTAGGGGTTTTAGGGATTTTAAGATTTAATTGATTTTTAGGATTTTTATGGTTTAATGGGTTTTTAGGGTTTTAGGGATTTTGAAGGTTTTTAGAGTTTTTTAGAGATTTTAGGGTTTTTAGGGTTTTTTTAGGATTTTAGGGACTTTTTGGTTTTCAAGGGTTTTTTGAACTTTTTAGGGATTTTAAGGTTTTTTTTTTATTTTTTTAACATTTTTTGTGGTTTTAAGGTTTTTCAGATTTTTTTTTATTTTTAGGGGTTTTATTGTTTTTAGGTGTTTTTTAGGTTTTTAAGGTTTTTTATGGTTTTCAGGGGGCTTTCATGGTTTTTTTACGTTTCCATGGATTTTTAGCGATTTTTTAGGATTTTTATGGTTTTTAGGGTTGTCCAGGGTTTTTGAGATTTTGAAAGGTTTTAGGAGCTTTTAGTTGTTTTTAGGGATTTTCATGGTTTTCAGGGTTTTTAGGGTATTTTTAGTTTTTAGTGTTTTTTGAGTTTTTTAGGGGTTTTAAGGTTTTTTGGAGTTTTTAATGTTTTTATGGGTTTTATGCGTTTTTAGAGTTTTTAGTGTTTTTTTGGTTTTTTGGGGTTTTTTAAAATTTTTAGTGGTTTTATGGTTTTCAAGAGTTTTCAGGGGTTTTAGGGGGTTTTAGGGGGTTTTAGGGGCTTTAGGATTTTTTAGGGGTTTTGGGGTATTTTGGGTATTTTGGGTGTTTTAGGAGTTTATTTGAGTTTTTTAGAGCATTAAATGTTTTTTTTTGAGTTTTCTATGTTTTTATGGGTTTTAAGGGTTTTTAGAGTTTTTAGTGGTTTTTAGGGGTTTTATGGTTTTAAATGATTTTTCAAGGTTTTTTACCTTTTCATGGATTTCTAGGGGGTTTAGGATTTTTATTGTTATTAGGGATTTTTAGAGTTTTTTGGGATTATGAGGTTTTTAGGGATTTTCAATGGTTTTTGGGGTTTTTATGGGTTTTCAAGGTTTTAGGGTCTTTTGATTATTTTAAGATTTTAATGTTTTTAACATTTTTAGGGGATTTAAGGGGTTTTTGATAATTTAGTTTTTTTAGGGTTGTTATGGGTTTTTAGGGTTTTTAGGGGTTTTACGTTTTTAAAAGGTTTTTTCGGGTTTTAGGGTTTTTTACATTTTCAGGGATTTTTAGGGTTTTTTTTGGATTTTTATGGTTTTTAGGGATTTTGAGGGTTTTCAGGGTTTTTTCTGGGGTTCTAGGGGTTTTAGGGTTTTTTTATGGTTTTTAGGGTATATTTGGTTTTTTATTGTTTTTTTGGGAATTTTAGGGTTCTTAATGTTTTTTAGAGTTTTTAACATTTTAGGGGTTTTAAAGGTTTCTAGAGTTTTAGTGGGATTTTAGGGTTTTTATGGTTTTTAAGGTTTTTAGGGTTTCAGGGTTTTTCAGGTTCGTTAGGATTTTTTACGTTTTCATGTATTTTTAGTGTGTTTTAGATTTTTTATGCAATTTAGGGTTTTTAGGGTTTTATGGTTTTTTGGGGGGTTATAGGTGTTTTATGGGTTTTTAGGGTTTTTAGGGTTTTTTTGGTTTTTAGGATTTTTTTAGTTTTTTGGGGTTTTTTAGGTTCTTTAGAGTTGTTAACATTTTCCTGGGTTTTTAGAGTTTTTAGAGGCTTTATTGATTTTTTATGAGTTTTTAGGGTTTTTTAAAATTCTTAGGGGTTTTAATGGTTTTGAGGGGGTTTTCTAGGTTTTGAGGGATTTTTATCTTTTCATGGATTTTTAGAGTTTTTTTAGGTTTTTTATGGTTTTGTGGGTTTTTATTGGCTTTTAGGGTTTTTCAGGGTTTTTAGGGTCTTTTTTGGGTTTTTAGGGTATTTTTGAGTTTTTTGGGTTTTAAGGTTTTTAGATTTTTGAATATTTTAAGGGGTTTTAAGGGTTTTTAGAGTTTTTAGTCATTTTCTGTGTTTTTATGGGTTTTTTGGGTTTTTTTTATAGTTTTTAGGGATATTTAGAAGTTTTTTGGGGTTTTAGTTTATTTTATATTCTAAAGGATTTTTTGGGTTTTTTTTATGATTTTTATGGCTTTTAGGGCTTTTACCCTTTTAGGTATTTTGAGGCTATGTAGGATATTTTTAGGGATTGTAGGGTTTTGTAGGATTTTTATGGTGTTCTAGAGTTTTTAACATTTTTATGGGTGTAAAGGATTTTTAGAGTTTTTATGATTTTTAGGGTTTTTATTGGTTTTAGGGTTTTTATGATTTTTAGAGGTTTTTATGGCTTTCAGTGGTTTTTACGATTTCATGGATTTTTAGGGGGGGTTATGTTATTTATGGTTTTTATGGGTTTTTATGGTTTTTAGGGATTTTGAGGGGTTTGGGGGGTTTTTAGGGGTTCTTAGGGTTTTTGTTGTCTTCTGAGGTTTTTTAGCTTTTTAGGGCTTTTAAGGGTTTTTATATATTTTTATAGTTTTTAGGGGATTTAAGGGATTTTAGAGTTTTTAATGGTTTTAGGATTTTTATCGGTTTTTAGGGTTCCTTTAGCTTTTTCTGGGTTTTGTGGTTTTTTGGGGTTTTTTGGGGTTTTTAGGGCTTTTATCATTTGAATGGATTTTTAGGAATTTTCAGGTTATTAGGGGTTTTGGTTTTTAGGGCGTTTTAGGGTTTTTATGAACTTTTTTATTTTCATTGATTTTGAGGGGTTCTTTTGGATTTTATGGTTTTTAGGGATTTTAGGGATTTTTAGGGGTTTTAGGATTTTTATGGGGTTTAGGGGTTTTCAGGGGTTTTAGGGTCTTTTTTGGGGTTTAAAGGTTTTTGAGTGTTTTTTAGCATTTTTTGGGGTTTTAAATGTTTTTAGAGTTAATAGTGGTTTTTAGAGGTTTTAAATGTTTTGAGAGTTTATTGTGGTTTTTAGGGTTTTTATGGGGTTTTTAAATGTTTTTAGGGGTTTTTATTTTTTTCAAGGGTTTTTTAGGGTGTTTAGGGTTTTTAGGGATTTTTATGTTTTTATTGATTTTGAAGGGTTTTTTAAAATTTTTATTGCTTTTTTTGGTTTTTGAGGGATTTTGAGGGATTTTTGTGGTTTTCAGGGGTTTTAGGGTTTTTTTTTGTTTTTTAGGGGTTTAAGGTTTTTAGAGTTTTTTAACGTTTTTATGGTTTTAAAGGTTTCTAGTGGTTTTTAGGGTTTTATGAGTTTTTACGTGGTTTTTAAGGTTTTTACGTGGTTTATGGTTTTAAGGGTTTTTCATTATTTTTAGGGGTTTTTCGGTTTCATGGATTTTTAGGGGTTCTTAGGATTTTTATGGTTTTTAGGGTTTTTTACGGTTTTAAGGGGTTTTAGTTTTTTTAGGGTTTTTATGTTTTTTACGGGTTTTTGGTGTTTTTTGGTTTTTTATGTTTTCATGGATTTTTATGGGATTTTTAGGATTTTTAGTTTTTCTAGGCGTTTTATGGGTTTTTAAGTTTTTTAAAGGTTTTTAGGGGTTTTTATGGTTTTCAGAGGTTTTTCTGAGTTTTTAGGATTTTTTACATTTTCATATATTTTTTGGGGTTTTTAGGTTTTTTTGGTGTTAGGGTGTTTTAGGGGTTTTCGTGATTTTTGGGGTTTTTAGGGGTTTTTAGGGTCCTTTTGGTTTTTAGGGTCCTTTTGGTTTTTAGGGTTTTTTTGGTTTTTTAGGGGTTTTAAGGTTTTTAGAATTTTATAACATTTTTAGCGATTTTTATATATTTTACTGGGTTTTAAGGTTTTTAAAATTTTATAACATTTTTAGTGATTTTTAGATATTTTACTGGGTTTTAAGGTTTTATGGGAATTTATGGTTTTTAATGGTTTTTAGTTGGTTTATCGTTTTGAGGGGTTTTTCAGAGTTTTTTGGGTTTTTTACAGTTTCACAAATTTTTAGGGATTCTTTAGGATTTTTATGGATTTTAGGATTTTCAGGGATTTTGAGGGTTTTCAGGGGTTTTATGGGGTTTGAGGGTCTTTTTGGGCTTTTAGGTTTTTTTGAGGTTTTTAGAGTTTTTAACATTTTTAGGAGTTTTATGGGTTTTTAGAGATTTTAGTGGTTTTATGGATTTTATTGGTTTAGAGGGTTTTTAAAGTTTTTATGGGTTTTTATGGTTTTCAGTTGTGGTTTAGGTTTTTTAGGGTTTTTTACATTTTCATGGACTTTTAGGGGTTGTTTAGGATTTTTATGGTTTTAGGGTTTTTTGAATTTTGAGGGTTTTATAGATTTTTCAGGGCTTTTCAATGTTTTGGGTTTTTTTTGTGTTTCTAATGATTTTAGGGGTTTTAAGGGTTTTCAAGTTTTTAGTGGGATTTTAGGGGTTTTATGTTTTTTAGGGGTTTTATGCTTTTCAGGGTTTCACGGTTTTTAAGGTTTTTTATGTTTTCATGGATTTTAATGGGTTTTTTGGATTTTTATGGTTGTTATTGTTTTTAATGGTTTTTTGGGATTTTGGGGGGGTTTAGGGTTTTTTCAGGGTTTTTAGGGACTTTTAGGGGATTTAGGGGTTTTAAAATTTTTAGAGTTTTTTAAAGTTTTTAAGTGTTTTTAGGGTTTTTATAGATTTCGTGGTTTTTAGGGGTTTTTTTGGGTTTTATGGTTTTTAAGGGTTTTTCAGGGTTTTTATGTGTTTTTAAGTTTTCATGGATTTTTAGAGATTTTTTAGTATTTTTAAGGTTTTTAGGGTATTTAGGATTTTTAGGGATTTTTAGGGGTTTTAGAGATTTTTAGGGTTTTTTGGGGTTTTTGGGTTTTTTGGGTTTTTAGGGGTTTTTAGAGTTTTTTTGTGTGTTTAAGGTTTCTTAGAGTTTGTTAACATTTTTAGGGGTTTCAAGGGTTTTTAGAGTTTTTAGTGGTTTTTTTGGGGTTTTAAGGTTTTAAGGGGTTTTATGGGTTTTAGCGGCTTTTATGTGGATTTTTAGGGGTTTTGAGTGTTTAAAGGTTTTTAGGGATTTTGAGGGGTTTTAAGGATTTTTTTTGGTGTTTTAGGGTTTTTATGGTTTCCGTGGTATTTAGGATATTTTCGTTTTTTTAGGGTTTTTTTGAGTTTTATGATATGCGATGCAAGACCCACTAGGAAGTGTCCTAGGAACCTTGTATAATGTTCGCGCGTTGAGCACCCGGATCGCCGCAAGAAAACAAGGGAATGTGGTGTGTGAATAATGAAAATGAGAAGGAAGGGAGAAATGGTCAAGGTAGAACCCAAAGAGAATTTGTCTCTAAGAACTCTAGCCACAAGACGCCACAAAGGATGACCAATCCTTTGATAAGTCAAGAATTAAGCAAGAACACAAAGGTTGCAAGCAAAACTCACCATAATAACATTACCTTCATTCATCATGTTTCAAGAGTACAAGGGGGTGGCTAATTATAGCCAAAGAAACTTGAAATTCGAATTACACATGGGGTGGCTCTTTACATTAGTCTAATGGCTAGTTTTCCATAGTCAAAAAGCATATAGGATGCTTTTGACAACTTTGGCACTTGACCATGACTTTAGGAGACAAGTAGTACACCCTTTTGGAAAAGTAAAGACAAGTAGCCCACCACCTTTTGACTTTGAAGATTCCATGGTGGGTGGGCTTGAAATTTCGTAGCACCACTTGGGTTGGGTTTTTAAAAGCATGTTTGGGCCTTAATTAATGTAATTATAGGCCCGGATGCTTCCCCCAAGCAAAGGTGTTGGGCCTCCTCTTGGAATTCGATGATTAATCCATTTAAGGCCTCCTTCATTCTCTTGTTCCGCTCCCTTGTCATTGGGCCTCCAATTCCACGCAAAGGGTCTTGTCCACTTGTGTGCATTCCACCGTCCTCATCATGTCCGACTCCAACCCCGTGATGCCCATGTGTTCCATGATCCTCATCATCTCCTCCCTCCTCAAAAGGATTCGTCCTCGAATCTAAAAATTCAAAGGGAGAAAGATCAGCAACATTAAAGGTTCCACTAACATTCCCATACCTATCGGGTAAATCAATCTTAGTAGGCATTATCATTGATCTTCTCTAAGTCTTGGAAAGGACCATCTCCTCGCGGATGAAGTTTTGATTTTCGTTGCTCCGGAAACCTCTCCTTCCTCAATTGTAGCCACACCCAATCTCCAGGTTGAAACACCATTTTTCGCCGACCTTTGTTGGCGTGCTTCGCTACTTGTTCATTCTTCCGCTCAATGTTGGCCTTTACCTTTTCATGGAACTCCTGCACAAACTTTGCCTTTTTTCACCTTCAAGATTCAAAAATTGATTAGTAGGCAAAGGTAAAACATCAAGTGGAGTTAATGGGTTAAAACCATACACAACTTCAAACGGTGAAGCATTAGTAGTGGAGTGAACCACTCGATTATAAGCAAACTCAATGTGAGGCAGACATCTTTCCCAATGTTTTAGATTTTTTCTAAGGATGGAACGCAATAATGTGGAAAGTGTCCTATTGACCACCTCCGTTTGACCATCTGTTTGTGGGTGTGCAGTGGTGGAGAACAAAAGTTTGGTTCCAAGTTTGTTCAACAATGTCCTCCAGAAGTGATTAAGGATTTTGACATCCCTATCACTCACAATTCTCTTGGGTAATCCATGCAACCTAACAATTTCCCTGAAAAACAAATCAGCGATATGAGTTGCATCATTGGTTTTAGAACAAGCAATAAAATGAGCCATTTTACTAAACCTGTCCACCACCACAAAGATGCTATCCTTACCTGATTGTGATCTTGGCAAGCCGAGGACAAAATCCATTGAAATGTCAATGCAAGGATGAGAAGCAACAGGTAAAGGGGTGTATAAGCCATGTGGAAGCACTTTTGACTTTGCATGTTTACACACATTACAATTCCCACAAACACTTACCACATCCCTACGCATGTGAGGCCAATAAAAATGTTCACTCAATAAGGACAATGTTTTCTCAACCCCAAAATGCCCCATTAATCCACCACCATGTGTTTCTCTAACAAGCAATTCACGCATGGAACAAGATGGAACACACAATTTATTTTTCCCGAAAAAGAAATCAATCATGTTTGTATTTGCCATGTTTTTCACACAACTTCCAAATTTCAGAAAAATCCACATCATTCTCGTACATGCTTTTCAACATTTCAAAACCAAGTATTTTAGCATGCATTGAAGTAATAAGAGAATATCTCCTAGACAAAGCATCAGCGACAACATTTTCTTTTCCTTTTTTATGCTTAATGATGTAAGGAAATGTTTCAATGAATTCAAGCCATCTTGCATGCCGCCTATTCAACTTTCCTTGTGACTTAAGAAATTTTAGGCTTTCATGATCTGAATGAATCACAAATTCCCTTGGCCACAAGTAATGTTGCCAATTTTCTAAGGTTCTTTTGAGAGCATACAATTCCTTGTCATAAGTAGAGTAGTTCAATGCGGCCTCATTAAGCTTCTCACTAAAGTATGTGATAGGATTAGAGTCTTGCATTAAAACAGCCCCAATTCCTATTCCAGAGGCATCACACTCAACCTCAAAAACTTTAGAAAAGTCAGGCAGAACTAAGAGAGGTGAATTGGTTAACTTACCTTTGAGTGTGGAGAAGGCTTCCTCTTGAGATTTTCCCCACTTGAAACTCACCCCTTTCTTGACCAACTCATTCAATGGTGTCGCGATTGTTGAAAAGTCCCTCACGAACCTTCGGTAAAAACTCGCAAGTCCATGGAAGCTCCTCACCTCATTGGCATTCTTTGGTTGTGGCCAATCCCGAATCGCCTTCACCTTCTCTTCATCAACCCTCATGCCATCAGCTCCTACCACAAAACCAAGGAAAACAACCGAATTTAAACAAAATGTACATTTTTCCAAATTTGCAAACAACCTATTTTTCCTAAGAGTCTCAAAAACATGTTTCAAATGTTCATGATGTTCATCAAGGCTCTTAGAATAAACAAGGATGTCATCAAAATACACAACCACAAATTTCCCAATGAATGGATGGAAAACATGATTCATTAAATTCATGAATGTACTAGGGGCGTTAGTTAGTCCAAAACGCATAACTAACCATTTATACAATCCAAACTTAGTTTTAAATGCGGTTTTCCATTCATCTCCCTCTTTCATTCTAATTTGATGGTATCCACTCCTTAGGTCAATTTTAGTAAACAAGAATATCATCCAAACGAGGTATGGGATAACGATACTTTACCGTGATTTTGTTGATAGCTCGACAATCAACACACATTCTCCACTTACAATCTTTTTTTGGGACAAGGATTACCGGTACGGCACACGGACTCAAGCTCTCTCGAACAAATCCCTTCCTTAGACATTCTTCCACTTGTCGTTGGATTTCTCAAGTATCCTCCGGGTTAGCCCGATAAGCTGGTCGATTGGGAAGTGTTGCTCCGGGGAGGAAGTCGATATGGTGCTCGATACCCCGCAAGGGTGGTAAGCCAACGAGAATTTCCTCGAGAAAAACATCACCAAAATTCTGCAAAAGAGACATAACACTAGAAGGCATAGAAGGGTTAGGATAGTTAGTGGTGAAACATTCTCTCTTGCATAAAAGCACGAGAGTTTCCTCCCCCTCCAAAGCTCTCTCTATCTCTCTTTTTCCTGAAAATAAGCTCACTTTTCCCTCAACACTCTTGTTTTCACTCTTATTTTCACTCTTATTTTCAACTTTTTTATTTCCCTCATTTTTTTTGCTTTCACTCAAAACTCCTTTTTCACTCTTGATTTTTCCACTCTTCTCATTCTCTCTATTTTTTCTCTCTTTTCTTTTTCTCTCTTCTCACAATCTCTCTCAATCCTCACTTGGTCTTCATAAGCTTTCAAAGGTCTCAATGGTGTAAGAATAATCGTCCTCCCATTATACTCAAAAGAATATCAATTGGTGTATCCATCATGTGTGACCCTCCTATCAAATTGCCACGGTCTTCCCAAACAAATATGACTAGCATGCATTGGAACAACATCACACGTCACCTTGTCTTCATACTTCCCAATAGAAAATGGAACTTGTGCTTGCTTAGTCACTTTGACATCCTCGCTGTTATTTAACTATTGCAATCTATAAGGCCTAGGATGTCTAGTCGTATCTAATCCCAATTTATCAACCATCAAACCACTTGCTACGTTTTTACAACTACCCCATCAATAATTATACTACATACCTTATCTTTGATGAGGCATCTAGTATGAAAAATGTGCTCCCTTTCATATTGATCATGTTCTCCTTCGGGTTGAGCACTCAAAGAACGCCTTGCCACAAGCATTTATCCATGTACGGGGCTTTCTACTTCCACATCTGAATCATCCTCAAGTGATGGCATTTCATCTTCGCTTGAGCTAGCACTAAGAACATCTCCATCATCCAAAATAATCATTTTCCTCTTGTTTGGGCATTTTGAGGCAATATGTCCAAATCCTTGACATTTAAAACATTTGATATCTCGTGATTTGGAAACAACCTTACCCTCCATTTTACCTTTGGATTCCGGAAAGAATGGTTTTGGTTTGGGCAACTCCTTCGAATCAGTTTTGTGTTCCCTTACATGCTCTTGTGGTTTAGAATCCTTAAACTTGAATGAAGGTCTAGAATCCTTACCATAAGATGTAGGGCGCATCCTTCTTGCCTTTACTTGCCTCTCTGCTTTGGTGGCCATGTGAAGTAGATCCTCCATGTCCAAGTAGTGGTGCATGTCCACTATGTCCCGAATGTCATGGTTGAGGCCATTCACAAACCTTTCCATGGTGGCCTCTCGCTCCTCATCAATATCCGCTTGAATCATGATGATATCCATCTCTTTGTGATACTCCTCAACACTCATGACCCCTTGTTTCAAACCCTGCAACTTGAGGAACAAATCACGATAATAGTGGCTAGAAATGAAACTCTTACGCATTACCACTTTCATCTCCTCCCAAGTGTGGATGGGTCTTTCTCCATTTCGTCGTCGACTCACTTGTAGTTGGTCCCACCAAATACTAGCATAATCGGTGAACTCCACAGCCACCAACTTCACTTTGTTTTCCTCGGAATAGGTGTGACAACCAAAAACATGTTCGACCTTTCTTTCCCATTCCAAGTAAGTTTCAGGATCATTCTTACCTTGGAATGAAGGGATCTTCAACTTTACTCCTCCAAGATCATTGGCTTGCCTCCATGGTGGTTGATTTCTCTGAATTGGTGACTCGTGAAAATCGGATAACTCCCCCTCTTCTTCAACAACTCGCCTCCTTGGTGGTTCTCTAGAATTGGAAGGGGATTGGAGTTCATCCATCCTCGCATTCAACCTTTGGAATTGTTCTTGTACAGCCCTCATGAACATCTTAATGTCCGCTTCATTGGTATTACTTGACTCCGACATTTAGGAATCCTATAAAAAAAAGTGAAGAGAAAGGAAAATGGACGTCACACACTCCCTCACATGTTTACACTAAAAAATAATATGTTCGCTCGTGTTTCACTCAATTTTGGCTTTTATCAAAATGTAACACTCTTGCCTTTTACCACTCAACTTGCTTCCTATAATGTTCTTACCCAATTTCAAAAAATTGAAATGATATTTGAAATGTGGAAATATCGAACTAGAATTCAAAGATAAAATTCAAATTGGATTCAAGATGAAAAATTTGGGAAGAGGAACAAAAAGGGAAGAAGAAGAATGAAAATGGGACGAAGAATTCAAAATGTTGCAATTTTTTTTTGACCCTTTAATTTTTTTTTCAATTTTTTTTTTATTTTTTTTGGATCTTTTTTTGGGTAGATGCAGCGGAAACAATATGAATTTTTCAATATTTAAATGCAGGAGAAGCAATAATTTGTAACATCAAATGGAATCAACGTGAGATTTGCGTGGTTTTAAAATTGCAGAATTTGTTGCAAAATTTGAACCTGCTCTATCTCTCTATGTATAGCTCTGATATTTTGATGATTCCAAATGGAGAAGAAATATGAGCTTCTCAACTACAAGGATGATATACTGTACTTCCGAAAAGACGAAGAAATGATGTCTGTAGGGGAAGAAGAAAATGGACCAGAATTGATGTTGGCCCGATTTGAAGAGAAATGAAAATGGAAGAAAGGATAAGAAAGAAAGAACCCGATTTCTTGCAAATGGCCTGTGATACCAAATGATACGCGATGAAAGACCCACTAGGAAGTGTCCTAGGAACCTTGTATAATGTTCGCGCGTTGAGCACCCGGATCGCCGCAAGAAAACAAGTGAATGTGGTGTGTGAATAATGAAAATGAGAGGGAAGAGGGAAATGGTCAAGGTAGAACCCAAAGATAACTTGTCTCTAAGAACTCTAGCCACAAGACACCACAAAGGATGACCAATCCTTTGATAAGTCAATAATTAAGTAAGAACACAAAGGTTTCAAGCAAAACTCACTACAATAACATTACCTTCATTCATGATGTTTCAAGAGTACAAGGGGTGGCTATTTATAGCCAAAGAAACTTGAAATTTGAATTACACATGGGGTGGCTCTTTACATTAGTCTAATGGCTAGTTTTTCATAGTCAAAAAGCCTATAGGATGCTTTTGACAACTTTGGTACTTGACCATGACTTTAGGAGACAAGTAGCACACCCTTTTGGAAAAGTAAAGACAAGTAGCCCACCACCTTTTGACTTTGAAGATTCCATGGTGGGTGGGCTTGAAATTTCGTAGCACCACTTGGGTTGGGTTTTTAAAAGCATGTTTGAGCCTTAATTAATGTAATTATAGGCCCAGATGCTTCCCCCAAGCAAAGGTGTTGGGCCTCCTCTTGGAATTCGATGATTAATCCATTTAAGGCCTCCTTCATTCTCTTGGTCCGCTCCCTTGTCATTGGGCCTCCAATTCCACACAAAGGGTCTTGTCCACTTGTGTGCATTCCGCCATCCTCATCATGTCCACCTCCAACCCCGTGATGCCCATGTGTTCCATGATCCTCATCATTTTAAGGGTTTTTTAGAGTTTTTTATGGTTTTAGGGTTTTAAAGGTTTTTTTGAGTATTTAGTGGTTTTTAGGATTTTTATTGGTTTTTAGGGGTTTTAAGTTTTTAGGGTGTTTTATGCTTTTCAGGGGTTTTTTAGGGTTTTTACATTTTCATGAATTTTAAGGGGTTGTAGGGTTTTTTTGGTTTTAGGATTTTTTTATTGTTTTAGGGCTTTTAAGGCTTTTGGGGTGTTTTAGGGTTTTTCATATTTTATGGACTTTTTTGGTTTTTACGGTTTTTTTTAGATTTTAGGGTTTTTAGATTTTTTTTTAACTTTTTTAGGGGTTTTAAGGGTTTTTGTAGTTTTTATTGGTTTATAGTGTTTTTATGGGGATTTAGGGATTTTTAAGGTTTTTAGTGTTTTAGTGTTTTTTAGGGGTTTTCAAGGTTTTTAGGGTTTTTTTGGTTTTCATTGATATTTTGGAGGTTTTAGGATTTTTATAGTCTTTAGGGTTTTTTGGGTTTTTTTTGGGATTTTGAAGGGTTTAAAGGTTTTTAGGGGCTTTTGGGTTTTTAGTGTTTTTTAGGGTTTTATTGTCCTTTTTTTTATTTTTCGATTTTTTTGTGTTTTTTAGGGTTTTAATATTTTTTAGAGCTCTTCATCATTTTTAGGGTTTTATGGGTTTTTAGAGTTTTTAGTGGGCTTTTAGAGTTTTTATGGGTTTTAGTGTTTTTAACGGTTTTAGGGGGTTTTATGGTTTTCATAGGTTTTTCAACGTTTTTAGGGTATTTTATTTTTTCATGGAATTTTAGGGGTTTTCTAGGTTTTTTAATGGTTGTTGGGTATTTTTAGGTTTTTAGGGATTTTAATGGGTTTTAGGTTTTTTGGGGCCTTTTTGGTTTTTAGGGGTTTTTTTATTTTTTTTAAGAATTTAAAGGTTTTTCATAGTTTTTAAACATTTTTTGGGGTTTTAAGGTTTTTTAGAGTTTTCAGTGGGTTTTTATGGTTTTAGGGAGGTTTTATGGTTTTTATGTGTTTGTAGGGTTTTAATGTTTTTTATGTTTTCTTATATTTTTAGTGGTTTTTATGGTTTTTACGAATTTTGAGGGTTTTAGGGTTTTTCAAAGGTTTTTAGGGCTGTTAGGGTTTTTCATGGTTTTTATGGTCTTTTGGGATTTTACGGCCTTTTGAGTTTTTTATGGTTTTAAGGTTTTTTATATTTTTTTAAACTTTTTATGGGTTTTGAGATTTTTTAGAGTTTTTAGTGGTTATTTTGGAATTTTATGGGTGTTTAGGGTTTTTGTGGTTTTTAAGAGTTTTCATGGTTCTCATGGGTTTTTCAGTTTTTTTAGTTTTTTTTACATTTTCATGGACTTTTAGGGGTTTTTAGGATTTTTATGGTTTTTAGGGATTTTAGGGATTTTAGGGTTTTAGGATTTTTATTGTTTTTCAAGGTTAATTAGGGTCTTTTTTTCTTTTTTTTTTGATTTTTTTGGGCTTTTAAGGTTTTTTAGAGTTTTTTTAATGTTTTTAGGGTTTTAAGGGTTTTTAGAGTTTTTAGTGGTTTTTAGGGATTTTATGGTTTTATAGGTTTTTTAAGGTTTTTAGGGAACTTTATGGTTTTTTGGGGGTTTTCAAGGGTCTTAGGGGTTTTTATGTTTTCATGGACTTTGAGGGGTTTTTTAGGATTTTTATGGCTTTAGGGTTTTTAGGGGTTTAGGGATTTTTAGGGATTTTAAAGGGGTTTTAGGGTATTAGGGTTTTTTAGGGGTTTTAGGGTATTCTTTGGTTTTTAGGGTTTTTTTTACTTTTTAGTGTCTATATGGTTTTTTTAGATTTTTTTACTTTTTTAGGGGCTTTATGGATTTGTAATGTTTTTCATTTGTTTTTATGGTTTCAATGGGATTTTAGGGTTTTGTAATTGTTTTAGGGGTTTTATGGTTTTCAGGTGTTTTCAGGGTTTTCATGGTTTTTAGGGTTTTTAGCGGTTTTCAGGGTTTTTAGTGTTTTAATGGTTTTGGGGGTTTTTTGAATTTTGAGAGGTTTTAGGGTTTTCCGTGTTTTTAGGGGTTTAAGCGGTTTTGAGGGTTTTTAGTGTTTTTCATGGCATTTAGGGGTTTCTTGAGTTTTTAGGGTTTTTAAGGTTTTTTAGAGTTTTAATATTTTTAGGGATTTTGTGGGTTTTTATATTTTTTAGTGGTTTTAGGGTTTTTATGGGGTTTTAGGGTTTTTTAAGGTTTTAGGGGGTTTTATGGATTTCTGGTGGATTTTAGGATGTTTAGTGTTTTTACATTTATCATGGATTTTAGGTCTTTTGGGATTTTTATGATTTTTAGTGTTTTTACATTTCTTCGGTGTGGGCCACTCCTAAATTGCTTTGATCTTTTCATCATCCTCACGAATCCCTTCCGCCCCTACAACAAAGCCAAGAAACACAACAGAATCCATGCAAAAGGAACATTTTTGAAGATTGACATAAGGTTGGTTTTGTTTAAGGGTCTCACACACCAAACGCAAGTGTTCAACATGGTTGTCTAGAGATTTGCTATACACCAAGATATCATCAAAATAGACAACCACGAATTTTCCAATGAATGAACAAAGAACATGGTTCATTAAGCTCATGAATGTACTTGGTGCATTAGTTAAACCAAATGGCATAACTAATCACTCATAAAAACCAAACTTAGTTTTAAAAGCAGTTTTCCACTCATCTCCTTCTTTCTTTAGAATTTGGTGGTATCCACTTTAAAGATAAATTTTTGAAAACAAAGAGGACCCATGTAATTCATCAAGCATGTCATCAAGTCGAGGGATGGGATAACGGTACTTAACTGTTATTTTGTTAATGGCACGAAAATCCACACACATCTTCCATGTTCCATCTTTCTTGGGTACTAGGATTACCGGAACGGCGCATGGACTCATGCTTTCCCTTACTAATCCTTTCTTCATGAGTTCTTCAACTTGACACTGGATCTCTCTAGTCTCTTCCGGATTAGCTCTATATGTTGGCCTATTTGGAATTGCGGCACCGGGTATGAAGTCAATCCTATGCTCAATGCCTCTCAAAGGGGGTAGTCCATCGGGTGTTTCTTCGGGAAACAAATCACCAAATTCCTGTAGTAAGGACACAATACAAGAAGGCAAAGAATGGTGAAGTTCATTAGTTGCAAGGTAAGCATCCTTACTAATGAGTAAGAATACTTTCCCGCTTAATAAAGCACCTTTCACCTCACTTTTTCCATAAAATAAACTCACCTTTCTCTCAACACTCTTGTTTTCATCTCTTTTATTTCCCTCATTTCTTTTTATGCCACTCGACTCTCCTTTTTCACTCTTAATTTTTTCACTCTTTTCATTTTTTTCTCTCATTTCCTTTTTCGTCAACTCATCACTCTCTTTTTTATCACTCAAAATTTTATTTTTCCCACTTTCTTTTTCACTCATTTATTTTTTCTTTTTGTATTCTTTATCTATCCTCACTTGATCTTCATATTCTTGTATGGGACTTAGGGGAGTCAAAACAATCTTTCGACCACTGAAATGAAAAGAGAAGCGGTTAGCATAGCCATCATACATCACCCTCCTATCAAATTGTCATGGTCTCCCTAGTAGCAAATGTCCAGCTTGCATCGGAGCAACATCACAGAACACCTCATCATGATATTTTCCAATGGAAAAAAGAAACTATGGCTTTTTTGTGACCCTCACTTCCCCACTATCAATCAACCACTGCAATCTATAGGGTCTAGTCTGCCTAAGAGTTGGAAAACTCAACTTTTCCACCAACAAGGTACTAGCCACATTAGTACAACTTCCACTATCAATGATCATACTACATACCTTCTCCTTGATGTGGCATCTCGTATGAAAAATTTGTTCACGTTGCTCCTCATCATGATCATCTTTTGGTTGAATGTTTAAAGCTCTTCTTGCCATCAATGCATCTCCATGTACGGGTTCTTCAACTTCTACAACTGAACCCGCCTCCAAAGATGGAATCTCATCATCGCTAGAGTGCTCACTAAGGATGTCTCTATTATCTAAAACAATCATGGCCCTTTTGGTTGGGCATTGAGATACAATATGACCATGCCCTTGACACTTAAAACACTTTATATCACGAGATTTAGAAGGGAAATTTGTGTCCATTTTTCCTTTTGAATCAGTGGGGAATAACTTATTTTTGGCCTCTTCTCTTTGTTTTGGAACAAATTTAGAATCCCTTGGTTTCGTTTCATTCCACTTAAAAGTTGATTTTGGATCTTTCCGGTTATCCTTCCAAAAATTATGGGAACTTACTTGACTCCTCCGAGAATGTAGTTGCTTTTCGACCTTCACCGCCTTATGTAGCAACTCCTCCAGGTTAATGTAGGTCTGTAGTTCCACCACATCTCTAATTGCTGGATTCAATCCATTAATGAACCTTGCCATGGTAGCTTCACGATCCTCCTCCAAATTGGCTCGAATCGTTGATATCTTCATTTCTTTGAAGTATTCCTCCACACACATTGAACCCTGCACAAGTTTTTGTAACTTCAAATGCAAATCTCGATAGTAATGACTAGAAATGTACCTTTTGCACGTTATTATCTTCATTTCTTCCCAATTTCAAATTGGCCTTTCTCCATTTCTTCGTCGACTTACTTGTAATTGGTCCCACCAAATACTTTCATAGTCATTGAACTCAAGCGCAACCAATTTTACCTTCTTCTCCTCTGAGTAGTTGTGTAGTCCAAACACATGGTCAACCTTCCGCTCCCACTATAAATAAAGTTTTGGGTCACTCTTCCCTTGAAAGGATAGAAGTGTCACTTTGTTGCTTCCCAAGTCATTTTCTCTCCAAGCAGCACGTTGCCCTCGCCTAGGAATTGATTCTTCGAAACCGGAGTACTCATCATCACCTTCATGAATTTCTTGCCTTCTTGGAGCCTTTGAAGACGAGAAACTTTGTATATCGTCCAACCTAGCATTCAATCTTGTAAAATGGTCAGCGACTGCTTTCATGAATAATATAATGTCGATCTCACTTCTTTCTCCCTCACTTGCCATTTTTTTTAAATTCCTCACACACTCTTTCTCTCTTTTTTTATCTCTCAAAAGGTTCCTCACACTTTCTAGCACAACAACTTGGTTCCTACAAGTGTTCTTAAATAGAATCAAGAAGACAACTAAAAGCAATCAATTCATTGAACTGGACTAAGTGGCCTAACTGGCCTAATGGGACCAATGAACTTAATGGGCCTAACTGGCTGAATGGGTCCAATGGGCCTAACTAGCCTAATGGGCTGAATGGGCTGAATGGGCTTAACTGGTTGAGCTCACCTAAGGGGCCCAAGGGGCCTAATGGGCCTAATGAGTCTAATGGGTCTAACTGGCCAAAGGGGCTTAATGGGCATAGTGAGCCAAATGGGCCTAAATGGAAAAGGTGGTCTGATGGGCCTAAGTGGTGTAATGGGCCTAATGAGCCTAATGGGTCTAACTGACCAAAGTGTCCTAATGGGCCTAATGGGTGGAATGGGCCTAAGTGGTGTAATGGGATGAATGAGCCTAAGTAGCCCAATGGGCGGAATGGGCCTAAGTGGCCCAATGGGCCTAATGGGATGAATAGGCTTAATGGGCCTAATGGGCCTGAGTGGCCAAATGGGACTAAGTGGCCTAATGGGCCTAATGGGCATAATGGGCCTAAGTGTCCAAATGGACCTAAGGGGCCTTAGAAGCCTAATGGGCCTAAGTGGCCTAAGTGACCTAAGTGGTCTAATTGCCCTAATGGGCATAAGTAGCATAATGGTCCTAATGGGCCTAATTGGACTAATGGGACTAAGTGACCTAATGGGCCTAATGGCCTAATGGGCCTAAGTGACCTAAGTGACATAATGGGTCTAATGGGCCTAAGTGGCCTAATAGGCCTAAGTGGCATAAGTGGCCTAATGGGTCGAAGTGGCCTAATGGGCCTAATGGGACTAAGTGGACCAATGGGCCTAATGGGCCTAATGGGTCTTGGTGGCCTGATGGGACTAAGTGGCTGAAGTGGCCCAATGGGCCCAATGTGCCAAAGTGGCCTAATGGGTCTAAGTGGCCTAATGGACCTAATGGGCCTAAGTGGCCTAATGGGAATAATGGGCCTATGTGGTCGAAGTGGCCTAATGGGCCTAATGAGCCTAAGTGGCCTAAGTGACCTAATGGGTCTAAGTGTCTTAATGGGCATCTTTGGCCTAATGGGCCTAATGGGCTTGAGTGGCCTAATGGGCCTAATGGGCCAAAGTGACATAATGGGCCTAATGGGTCCAAGTGGCTTAAGAGGCCAAATAGGCCTAATGGGCCTAAGTGTCCTAATGACCTGAATGAACCTAAGTGGTCTAATGGGCCTCAGTGGTTTAATTGGACTCATGGGCCTAAGGGGTCGAAGTGGCCTAGTGTGCGTAATGGACCTAAGTGGCCTAATGGACCTGAGTGGCCTAATGGGCCTAAGGGTCCTAATGGGCCTAAGTGGCCTAATGAGCCTAAGTGGTCAAATGAGAATAATGGGCATAATGGGCCAAAGTGGCCTAAGTGGCCTAATGGAATAAATGGACCTAAGTGGCCTAATGGGCCTAAGTTGCATAATGGGCCTTAGGGGCCTAATGGGCCTAAGTGTCCTAATGCGCTTAATTGGGCCAATGGGCCTTAGTGGTCTAATGGGCCTAAGTGGCCTAATGGGCCACAATGGCCTAATGGGCCTAATGGGCCTCAGTTGCCTAATGGGCATAATGTGCCTAGTGGGCCCAAGTAGCCTAATGTGCCTAAGGGGTCAAAGTGGCCTAATGGGCCTGATGGGATAAATGGGCCCTAGTGGTATAATGAGACTAATGGGCCTAATGAGCCTAATGGGCCTAATAGGCATGATCATCCAGAGGATTATAATAGGCCTTAGTGGCCCAATGGGCCTAGGTGGCCCAATGGGCCTCAATTCCTCATTAGGCCTACATGGCCTAATGGGCCTTAGTGGCTGAATGGGCCTAATGGACTTGATAGGGCGAATGGGCATAATAAGGCGAAGTGGCCCAATGGGCCTCATGGGCCCAAGTTTCCAATTTGTCCTTATGTGCCAAAGTGGCATCATGGGCTTGATGGGATGAATGGGCCTCATAGGCCTAATGAGCCTAAGTGGCCTAAGTGTCCTAATGGGCCTCATGGGCCTAAGTGGATGAATGAGACTAGTGGGCCTAAGGGGCCTGATACGTCAGATGGGCATAATGGGCCTAATGTGCCTAACTGGCCTAAGTAACCTAATGGATCTAATGGGCCTAATGGTCTTAACGGGCCTAAGTGGCTTAATGGGCCGAACATGCCAAAGTGGTTGAATGGTCCTAACAGGTCTAAGTGACGGAATGGGCCTAAATGGCGGAATGTGCCTAGGTGGTGGAATGGGGCGAATAGGCCTAAGTGGCCTAATGGGCCTAAGTGACCGGATGGGCCTAATGGGCCTAATGGGCCTCAAGGGAGGAATCAACCTCATGGGACAAATGGGTCTAAGTGGCCTCATGGGCCCAATGGGCCTAATGGGCATAATGGGCCAAATGGGACTAATGAGACCGAGTGGCCTTATGGGCCAAATTGGCCAAATTGGCCTCCTGCCTAAGTGGTATAATGGGCCTAGTGGGCTGAATGGGCTTAAGTGGCTTAAGTGTCCTAATGGTCCTATGTGGCTAAATGGACCCAGGGGCCCTAAAGGGATGAATGAGCCTAATGGGTCTAAGTGGCCTGATGGGCTTAATGGGGTCTCATAGTTCTAATGGGCCTCATAGTCCTAATGGGCCCAATGGTCCTAATGGGACGAATGGGCCTAGTGGGTCGAAGTGGTATCATGGGCCCAATAGGCCCAATGTGCATAATGGGCCTAATATGCCTATTGAGTCTAAGTGGATGAATGATCCTTATGGGCCTAATGGGCCTCATGGGGCCCAAGGACCTAAGTGGCCTATGTGGCCTAATGGGCCTAAGTGGCGTAATGGGTCTAATGGGCCTAGAGGGCCTAATGGGTCTAATGGTTTGAATGAATCTAATTAGCATGATGGGCCTAATGGGCCTCATAGTCCTAATAGGGATCATGGGCCTAAGTTACCTCATGGGCCCAATTGACATAATGGTCCGAATGAGCCTAAGTGGCCTAAGTGGGCCTAATGGTCCGAATGGGCCTAAGTGGTCTAATGGGCCTAATGGACCCAATTGGCCTCATGAGCCTAAGGGGCCTAATGGGTTGAGTGGGCCTAATGGACTTGATGGGCCCAATGGGCCTAATGGAATTGATGGGCCTAGTGGTCCCAATGGAACTAATGGGTCTAAGTGGATTAATTGGCCTAAGTGGGATAAAGGGCCTAGTGGGCCTAACGGGTCTAATGGGAACAAGTTTCCTGATGGATCTAAGGGTCCACATGGGCCAAATAGGCCTAAGTGGCCTCATGGGACCAATGGGCCTAATGGGGGTAAGTTTCCTAATGGGCCTTAGGGGCCTCATGGGCCTAATGGGCCTCAAAGGTCACATGGGCAGAATGTGCCTCATGGGCCTAATGGGAATGATGGTCCTAATGGAACTAATGGTCCTAAGTAGCCAAATTGGCCTAAGTGTCATGATGTGATTAGTGGGACTAATGGTCCTAATGGGTATAATGGAACTAACTGGCCTAAGTGGCCTAAGTGGCCTAATCGGGCTAATTGACTGAATTTTCCCAATGAGCATAAGTGGCCTAAGTGGATTAATGGGCTTAATGGGCCTAGTGGGACTAATGGGTTTAACGTGCCGAATGGGACTAAGTGTCATAATGGGCCTACGTGGCCTAATGGGCCTGAGTGACCTAATCAGGCTAATTGACCGAATAGGCCTAATGGGCCTAAGTGTCCTAAGTGGCTTGACGATCCTAATTGGCCTAATGAGACTAATGGGTTTAATGGGACTAATGAGCCTAAATGGCCTAATGGGCCTAATGGGCCGATGTGGCATAATGGTCCTGGTTGGTTTAAGTAGCCCAATGGGCCAAATGGGCCCAATGGGATGAATTGGTTTAATGGGACTAATGGCCCTAAGTGGCCAAATTGGGCCAACAGTCCTAATGGGCCTAAGTGGCCTATGTGTCCTAATCGACCTAATTGGCTGAATGAGACTAATGGGACCAATGGGCCTTAGTGGCATAATGAGCCTAATGGTTCTAATGAGCCTAATGGGACTAATGTTCCTAATGGGCCTAATGCCTAAGTGGAATAAGTGGCATAATTGGCCTAATGGGCCTAATTGGTCGAATCAGCCTAATCAGTTGAATGGGCCTAATGGGCCTGAGTGGTCTAATGGGCCTAATGAGCCTATATGGATTAATGGTCCTAAAGGGCCTAATGGGACAAAGTTTATAAATGGACATGAGTGGCTGAATGGGCTTAGTGGCCGAATGGGGCTAATATGCCTATGTGGTCGAATAGATCTAAGTGGCCGAATGGGGCTAATGGGCCTAAGTGGGGGAATGGTCTTAAGTGGCCCAATGGGTCTAATGGGCCTAATGGGAATAATTGTCTTAATGGGCCAAAGTGGCCTAATGGGCCTAATGGGACCAACTAGCCGAATGATCCAAATGGTTCTAAGTGACCCAACTGGCCCAATGGGCTTAATGGACCGAATGGGCCAAATGGGCCTAAGTGGTGTAATGGGATAGTAGGCCTAAGTGGACTAATGTGCATAATGAGTTTAATGGGCCTAAGTGGTCTAAGTGTCTTCATCAGCCTAATCAGCTGAATGGGACTAATGAGCCTAATGGTCCAAAGTGGCCTAATGGGCCTAATGGGCCTAATGGGTCTAATGCCTAGGAGGTGTAAGTGGCCTAATGGGCCTAATGGACATAATGGGCCGAAGTGGCCTAAGTGGTCTAATCAACCTAATCAGCTGAATGGGCCTAGCGGGCCTAGGTGTCCTAATGGGCCTAATGGGACTATGTGGGCTAATGGGACTAATGGGCCTATTTGGTCTAAACAGCCTAATCGACTGAATGGGATTAATGGGCCTAATGAGCCTAAGTGGCCTAATGGGCCTAATGGTCCTAATGGGTCTAAGTGGCCTAATATTCCTAATCGGCCAAATGAGACTAAATATCCTAATGGGCCTAAGTGGCCTAATATGCCTAATCGACTGAATGGGCCTAAGTGGCCGAATCGGGCTAATCAACCGAATGGGCTTATGTGGCCTAATCGCCTAATCGATTGAATGGGGCAAATGGTCATAATGGGCCTAGGTGGACTAATCGGCCTAATCAATTAAATGGGACTAAATGACATAATGGGCCAAAGTGGCCTAATGAGCCTAATGGGTCTAAGTGGCCTAAGTGGCATAATCGTCTTAATCAACCGATTGAGCCTAATGGGACTTAGTGAGCGAATGGGCCTAATGGTCCTAATGGGTCTAAGTGGCCTAAGTGACCTAATCAACAGAATCGATCGAATGTGCCTAATGGGCCATATGGGGCTAAGTGGCCGATTGGAATGAATTGGCCTCAGTGGCTAAATGGGCCTAATGTGCTAAAATGGCCTAATGTGGTTAATGGGAATAATGGGCCTAGGTGGACGGATGAGATTAAGTGTAATATTGGGCCTAATGGGAGAAAGTGGTCTAATGGTCTTAATGGGATGAAGTGGCCTAATGGGCAGAAGTGGTTGAATGGGTCTAAGTGGACGAATGGGCCTAAGGGGCCTAATGTGCCTAATTGGCCTAATGGAACCAATGTGCCTAGTGGGCATAAGTTTCCTAATGGGCCTAAGTGGCCCAAAGGGGCGAGTGGGCCTAGGTGGCCTAATGGGCCTAATGGGCTTAATGGGTCGAATGGGCCTAATTGGCCTAATTGGCCTAATGGGCCTAATGAGCCTAATGTTTCTAATGGGACCAATGGTTCTAATGAGCCTAATATGTATAATGTTCCTAATCAGCCTAATGGTACAATGGGACTAAGTGGCCTAATGGGCCTAATGGGCCTAAGTGTCCTTAGTGGCCAAATCGGATTAATCGAATGAATTAGACTAATGGACCAAATGAGTCTAAATGGAATAATGGGCCTAATTTGCCGAAGTGGCTGAATGAGCCTGATGGGCCTGATAGCCCGAATTGGCCTATTGAGCCTCATGGGCCTAAGTGGCCTAATGGGATTCATGGGCCTAAGTGGCCTAAGGAGCCTAATGGGCCTAATGGGCCTCATGGGCATAAGTTGATTAATGGGCATCATGGGCCTAAGTGGCCTTATGGGCCTAATGGGCCTAAGGGGACTAAGTGGCCTAATGGGCCTAATGGGCTTAATGAACTTAACGGGCCTAGGTGCTAGATGGGTCAAATGGTCCAAATGGGTTTAAGTGGCCTAATGGGCCTAATGGGGAAAATGGGACTAATTGGCCTAAGTGTCCCCATTGGTCTAAGTGGCCTAATGGTCCAGATTTTCCTAATCGGCCTAATGAGCTTAATGGTCCTAATCAGCCTAAGTGGCTAATGGACCTAATGAGCCCAATGGGCCAAATTGGCCTAAGTTGCCTAATGGGGATATGGGCCAAAATGGAACAATGGACCTAAGTTTCTGAATCGGCATAATGGGCTTAATTTTCCTAATGGTCTAATGGGCCTAATTGGCCTAATAGGCTTAATAGGCCGAGTGGGCCTAAGTGTCCTAATGGGCCTAATGGGTCTTACTGGCCTAATCGGACTAATGGGAGTAAGTGGCATAATGGGCCTAAGTGGCATAATGGGCCTAAGTAGCCTAATGGGCTTAATGGGCTTAACGGGCTTAGGAGACAAATGCGCCTGATGGGCTGAATGGGCCTAATGGGCCGAATGGGCATAATGGGTTGAATGAGCTTAATTAGCGTAAGTGGCCTAATCGGATGGATGGGCCTAATGTGCCTAAGTTTCCTAATCAGCCTAATGGGATTGATGGTCCTAATGTGCCTAATGGGCCTAATGGGACTAAGTGGCCTAATGGGCCTAATGGGTCTAAGTA
Source organism: Viscum album (assembly GCA_963277665.1). Taxonomy (NCBI): domain Eukaryota; kingdom Viridiplantae; phylum Streptophyta; class Magnoliopsida; order Santalales; family Viscaceae; genus Viscum; species Viscum album. The sequence continues at coordinate 1,771,568,411 of OY728156.1, read as the reverse complement.
GCCTAAGTGGCCTAATCGACCTAATCGACCAAATGGGCCTAATCGACTGAATGGTCCTAATGAGCCTAAGTGGCCTAATGGGCCTAAAGGGCCTAATGTTCCTAATGGGTTGAAGTGGCCTAAGTGGCCTAATCGGCCTAATCAACCGAATTGGCCTAATGAGCCTAATAGGGCTAAGTGGCTGATTAGGACTAAGTGGTCGAATGAGCATAATGGGCCAAATTGGCCTAGCAAGGTTAATGAGCCTAATGGGTCTAAGTGGATGAATGGGCTTAAGTGGCATAATGGGCCTAATGGGCCTAATGGGCGTAAGTGGCCTAAAGGGCCTAAGTGGCTTTAATGGGCCTAGTTGAACTAAGTGGTTGATTGATTCTGATGCACCTAATTGGCCTAATGGACCTAATGGGCTTAAGTGGCATCATGGGTCGAATGGGCCTAAGTCGCCTAATGATCCCAGTGGGCCTAGGTGACCGAATGGGCCTAATGGGAATAATACACCTAATGGGACTAATGGTGATGAGGATCATGGAACACATGGGCATCACGGGGTTGGAGGCGGACATGATGAGGAAGGCGGAATGCACACAAGTGGACAAGACCCTTTGCATGGAATTGGAGGCCCAATGACAAGGGAGCAGACCAAGAGAATGAAGGAGGCCTTAAATGGATTCATCATGGAATTCCAAGAGGAGGCCCAACACTTTTGCTTGGGGGAAGCATTCGGGCCTATAATTACATTAATTAAGGCCCAAACATGCTTTTAAAAACCCAACCCAAGTGGTGATACGAGATTTCAAGCCCACCCACCATGGAATCTTCAAAGTCAAAAGGTGGTGGGCTACTTGTCTTTACTTTTCGAAAAGGGTGTGCTACTTGTCTCTTAAAGTCATGGTCAAGTTCCAAAGTTGTCAAAATCATCCTATAGGCTTTTTGACTATGGAAAACTAGCCATTAGACTAATGTAAAGATCCACCCCATGTGTAATTCGAATTTCAGGTTTCTTTGGCTATAAATAGCCACCCTCTTGTACTCTTGAAGCATCATGAATGAAGGTAATGTTATTATAGTGAGTTTTGCTTGCAACCTTTGTGTTCTTGCTTAATTATTGACTTATCAAAGGATTGGTCATCCTTTGTGGCGTCTTGTGGCTAGAGTTCTTAGAGACAAGTTCTCTTTGGGTACTACCTTGACCATTTCCCCCTTCCTTCTCATTTCACTATCCGCACATCAAATACACTTGTTTTCTTGCGGCGATCCAGGTGCTCAACGCGCGAACATTATACAAGGTTCCTAGGACAATTCCTAGCAGGTCTTGCATCGCGTATCATTTGGAATCAGAGCCCATTTGCAAGAAATCAGGTTCTTTCTTTCTTATCCTTTCTTCCATTTTCATTTCTCTTCAAATCGGGCCAACATCAATTATGGTTCATTTTATTATTCCTCTACAGACATCATTTCTTCGTCTTTTCAGACGTACAATATATCATTCTTGTAGCTGAGAAGCTCATCTTTATTCTCCATTTAAAATCATCAAAATCAGAGCTATACATTGTGAGATACAGCGGGTTCAAATTTTTCAACAAATTCTGCAATTTTAAAACCACGCAAATCTCACATTGATTCCATTTGATGTTACAAATTATTGCTTCTCCTTCATTTAAATATTGAAAAATTCATCTTATTGCTGCTGCATCTACCAAAAAAAAGAGCCAAAAAAAACCAAAAAAAATCGAAAAAAAATTAAAGGCACAAAAAAAATTGCAACATTTTGAATTCTACGTCCCATTTTCATTCTTCTTCTTCCCTTTTCTTCCGCTTCCCACATTTTTCATCTTGAATCCAATTTGAATTTTATCTTTGAATTCTAGTTCGGGATTGCCACATTTCAAAGATCCTTTCGATTTGTTGAAATTGGGTAAGAACATTATAGGAAGCAAGTTGAGTGGTAAAAGGCAAGAGTGTTACATTTTGATAAAATCCAAAATTGAGTGAAACACGAGCGAACATATTATTTTTGAGTGTAAACACGTGAGGGAGTGCGTGAGGTCCATTTTCCTTTCTCTTCACTTTTTTCTACAGGATTCCTAAATGGCGGAGTCAAGTAATACCAATGAATCGGACATTAAGATGTTCATGAGGACTGTACAAGAACAATTCCAAAGGTTGAATGCGAGGATGGATGAACTCCAATCCCCTTCCAATTCTAGAGCACCACCAAGGAGGGGAGTTGTTGAAGAAGAGGAGGAGTTATCTGATTTTCACGAGTCACCAATTCGGAGAAATCAACCACCATGGAGGAAAACCAATGATCTTGGAGGAGTAAAGTTGAGGATCCCTTCATTCCAAGGTAAGAATGATCCTGAAACTTACTTGGATTGGGAAAGAAAGGTCGAACATGTTTTTGGTTGTCACACCTATTCAGAGGAAAAAAAAGTGAAGTTGGCGGCCGTGGAGTTCACCGATTATGCTAGTATTTGGTGGGACCAACCACAAGTGAGTCGACGACGAAGTGGAGAAAGACCCATCCACACTTGGGAGGAGATGAAAGTGGTAATGCGTAAGAGGTTCATTTCTAGCCACTATTATCGTGATTTGTTCCTCAAGTTACAGGGTTTGAAACAAGGGGTCATGAGTGTTGAGGAGTATCACAAAGAGATGGAGATCATCATGATTCGAGCGAATATTGATGAGGAGCGAGAGGCCACCATGGCAAGGTTTGTGAATGGCCTCAACCATGACATTCGGGACATAGTGGACATGCACCACTACTTGGACATGGAGGATCTACTTCACATGGCCACTAAAGCGGAGAGGCAAGTAAAGGCAAGAAGGATGTGCCCTACATCTTATGGTAAGGATTCTAGACCTTCATTAAAGTTTAAGGATTCCAAACCACAAGAGCATGTAAGGGAACACAAAACTGATTCGAAGGAGTTGCCCAAACCAAAACCATTCTTTCCGGAATCCAAAGGTAAAATGGAGGGTAAGGTTGTTTCCAAATCACGAGATATCAAATGTTTTAAATGTCAAGGATTTGGACATATTGCCTCACAATGCCCAAACAAGAGGACAATGATTATTTTTGATGATGGAGATGTTCTTAGTTCTAGCTCAAGTGAAGATGAAATGCCATCACTTGAGGATGATTTAGATGTGGAAGTAGAAAGCCCCGTACATGGAGAAATGCTTGTGGCAAGGCGTGCTTTGAGTGCTCAACCCGAAGAAGAACATGATCAAGAGAAAAGGGAGCACATTTTTCATACTAGATGCCTCGTCAAAGATAAGGTATGTAGTATGATTATTGATGGGGGTAGTTGTACAAACGTAGCAAGTGGTTTGATGGTTGATAAATTGGGATTGGCTACGACTAGACATCCTAGGCCTTATAGATTGTAATGGTTAAATAACAGTGGGGATGTCAAAGTGACTAAGCAAGCACAAGTTCCATTTTCTATTGGGAAGTATGAAGACAATGTGATGTGTGATGTTGTTCCAATGCATGCTAGTCATATTTTGTTGGGAAGACCGTGGCAATTTGATAGGATTGTCACACATAATGGATACACCAATCGATATTCTTTTGAGTATAATGGGAGGACGGTTATTCTTACACCATTGAGACCTTTGCAAGCTTATGAAGACCAAGTGAGGATTGAGAGAGATTGTGAGAAGAGAGATAAAGAAAAGAGAGAAAAAAATAGAGAGAATGAGAAGAGTGGAAAAATCAAGAGTGAAAAGGAGTTTTGAGTGAAAGCAAAAAAAAATGAGGGAAATAAAAAAGTTGAAAATAAGAGTGAAAATAAGAGTGAAAACAAGTATGTTGAGCGAAAGTGAGCTTATTTTCAGGAAAAAGAGAGATAGAGAGAGCTTTGGAGGGGGAGTAAACTCTCGTGCTTTTATGCAAGGGAGAATGTTTCACCATTAACTCTCCTAACCCATCTATGCCTTCTAGTGTTATGTCTCTTTTGCAGGATTTTGGTGATGTTTTTCCCGAGGACATTCCCGATGGCTTACCACCCTTACGGGGTATCGAGCACCATATCGACTTCCTCCCCAGAGCAACACTTCCCAATCGACCAGCTTATTGGGCTAACCCGGAGGAGACTCGAGAAATCCAATGACAAGTGGAAGAATTGCTAAGGAAGGGATTTGTTCGAGAGAGTTTGAGTCCGTGTGCCGTACCGGTAATCCTTGTCCCAAAAAAAGATGGTAAGTGGAGAATGTGTGTCGATTGTCGAGCTATCAACAAAATCATGGTAAAGTATTGTTATCCCATACCTCGTTTGGATGATATGCTTGATGAACTCCATGGTGCATGCTTGTTTACTAAAATTGACCTAAGGAGTGGATACCATCAAATTAGAATGAAAGAGGAAGATGAATTGAAAACCGCATTTAAAACTAATTTTGGATTTTATGAATGGCTAGTTATGCCTTTTGGACTAACTAACGCCCCTAGTACATTCATGAACTTAATGAATCATGTTTTCCGTCCATTCATTGGGAAATTTGTGGTTGTGTATTTTGATGACATCCTTGTTTATTCTAAGAGCCTTGATGAACATCATGAACATTTGAAACATGTTTTTGAGACTCTTAGGAAAAATAGGTTGCAAACTTGGAAAAATGTACATTTTTTTCAATTCGGTTGTTTTCCTTGGTTTTGTGGTAGGAGCTGATGGCATGAGGGTTGATGAAGAGAAGGTGAAGGCGATTCGGGTTTGGCCACAACCAAAGAATGCCAATGAGGTGAGGAGCTTCCATGGACTTGCGAGTTTTTACCGAAGGTTCATGAGAGACTTTTCAACAATCGCGGCACCATTGAATGAGTTGGTCAAGAAAGGGGTGAGTTTCAAGTGGGGAAAAGCTCAAGAGGAAGCCTTCTCCACACTCAAAGGTAAGTTAACCAATTCACCTCTCTTAGTTCTGCCTGACTTTTCTAAAGTTTTTGAGGTTGAGTGTGATGCCTCTGGAATAGGAATTGGGGCTGTTTTAATGAAAGACTCTAAGCCTATCACATACTTTAGTGAGAAGCTTAATGGGGCTGCATTGAACTACTCTACCTATGACAAGGAATTGTATGCTCTCAAAAGAACTTTAGAAAATTGGAAACATTACTTGTGGCCAAGGGAATTTGTGATTCATTTGGATCATGAAAGCCTAAAATTTCTTTAAGTCACAAGGAAAGTTGAATAGACGGCATGCAAGATGGCTTGAATTCATTGAAACATTTCCTTTCATCATTAAGCATAAAAAATGAAAAGAAAATGTTGTCGTTGATGCTTTGTCTAGGAGATATTCTCTTATTACTTCAATGCATGCTAAAATACTTGGTTTTGAAATGTTGAAAAGCATGTATGAGAATGATGTGGATTTTTCTAAATTTTGGAAGTTGTGTGAAAAACATGGCAAAAGTGATTTTTACAAACATGATGGATTTATTTTTCGGAAAAATAAATTGTGTGTTCCATCTTGTTCCATGTGTGAATTGCTTGTTAGAGAAACACATGGTGGTGGATTAATGGGGCATTTTGGGGTTGAGAAAACATTGTCCTTATTGAGTGAACATTTTTATTGGCCTCACATGCGTAGAGATGTGGTAAGTGTTTCTAGAAATTGTAATGTGTGTAAAAATGCAAAGTCTAAAGTGCTTCCACATGGCTTATACACCCCTTTGCCTGTTGCTTCTCATCCTTGGGTTGACATTTCAATGGATTTTGTCCTCGTCTTGCCAAGATCACAATCAGGTAAGGATAACATCTTTGTGGTGGTGGACCTGTTTAGTAAAATGGCTCATTTTATTACTTGTTCTAAAACCAATGATGCAACTCATATTGCTGATTTGTTTTTCAGGGAAATTGTTAGGTTGCATGGCTTACCCAAGAGCATTGTGAGTGATAGGGATGTCAAATTCCTTAGTCACTTCTGGAGGACATTGTGGAACAAACTTGGAACCAAACTTTTATTCTCCACCACTGCACACCCACAAACAGATGGTCAAACGGAGGTGGTCAATAGGAAACTTTCCACATTATTGCGTTCCATCCTTAGAAAAAATCTAAAACAGTGGGAAAGATGCCTTCCTCACATTGAGTTTGCTTATAATCGAGTGGTTCACTCCACTACTAATGCTTCACCATTTGAAGTTGTGTATGGTTTTAACCCATTAACTCCACTTGATATTTTACCTTTTCCTACTAATCAATTTTTGAATCTTGAAGGTGAAAAGAAGGCAAAGTTTGTGCAGGAGTTCCATGCAAATGTAAAGGCCAACATTGAGCGGAAGAATGAACAAGTAGCGAAGCACGCCAACAAAGGTCGGCGAAAAATGGTTTTTCAACCTGGAGATTGGGTGTGGCTACACTTGAGGAAGGAGAGGTTTCCGGAGCAACGAAAATCAAAACTTCATCCACGAGGAGATGGTCCTTTACAAGTCTTAGAGAAGATCAATGATAATGCCTACAAGATTGATTTACCCAACAGGTATGGGAATGTTAGTGGTACCTTTAATGTTGCTGATCTTTCTCCCTTTGAATTTTCAGATTCGAGGACGAATCCTTTTGAGGAGGGAGGAGATGATGAGGATCATGGAACACATGGGCATCACGGGGTTGGAGGCCTAATGGGATTTAGCGGGCAAATCAACCTAATGGGCCTAAGTTGCCTAATGGGCCTAAGTGGTCTAATGGGCATAATGGGCTTAACGGGCCTAGGTGCCAAATTGGTCTAATGGGACGAATGGACCTAATGGGCCTAATGGGTCAAAGGAGCCTAATTAGGCTAAGTGGCCTAATTGGTCGAATGGGCCTAATGGGGCCTAAGTGGCCTAATGGGCCTTAGTTGCCTAATTGGCCTAATGAGCTTAATGGGCCTAAGGGGCCTAAGGGGCCTAATGGGACTAAGTGGCCTAATGGGTTTAAGTGGCCTAATGGGCTAAGTGGTCAAATATGACTAAGTGGCTCAATGGATCTAATGGGCCTAAGTGGCCTAAGTGGCTTAATCGGCCTAATGGACATAAGTGGACAAATGGGCCTAATGGGCCTAAGTGGACTAATGGACCTAACGAGCCTAATGGGTGTAAGCGGACTAATGGGCCTAACGCGCCTCAGTGGCCTCATGGGCCTTTGTGACCTAATGGGCCTCAATGGCCTCATTGGCCTAATGGGCCTCATGGGCCTAAATGGACTAGGTGGACTAATGGGCCTAATGGGACAAATTTGCATAATGGACCTTGTGAGCATAATGGGCCTAAGTTTATGAATCAGCCTAGGTGGCCCAATTGGGAGAATAGGACAAATGGGTCTAGTGGCCAAATGGGCAAAATGGACCTAAGTTTCCTAATGGGTGTAATGGGCCTAAGTGGCCGAGTGGGCCAAAGTTCCCTAATGGGCCTTGGTGGCCTAAGCGACATAGTGGGTCGAAGTGGCTAAAGTGGCCTAATGAGCCAAATGGGCCAATGGGGCCTAATGGGGCTAATGGTTCAAAGTGGCCTAATGGGCCTAAGTAGCCTAATGGGCCTAGTGGGCCTAATGCACTTGAGTGGATAAATGGGCCTAATGTTTCTAAGTGGCCTAATGGGCCGAATGGGCCTAATGTGATTTGTGGGCCTAATGGGCCTAAGTGGCCTAATGGGCCAAATGGGTCGAAGTGGCTTAATGGGCCTAGTGGGCCTAATGGGATTAAGTGGCCTAATGGGCCTAATGGGCCTAGGTGGCTTAAGTGTCCTAATAGTCCAAATGGGCCTAAGTGTCCTAATGGGCCTAAGTTGCCTAATGGGCCTAATGGTCATAATGAGCCTAAGTGGCCTAATGGTTTGAATGGGCATAATTTGCCTAAGTAGCCTAATTGTCCAAATTGGATTAATGGGCTTAATGGTCCTAATGGGCCTAAGTGGATGAATGGGCCTATTGGGTCAAAGTGGCCAAATGTATTTAAGGGTCCTAAGGGGCCTAATGGGCCTAACGGGCCTCATGGGCCTAAGTGTCCTCATGGGCCTAAGTGGCCAAATGGTTCTAATGGGCTTAATAGGCCTAGTGGAATGAATGGTCTTAACGGGCCTTAGTTCCAAATGGGCCTAATGGGTCGAATGGAGCTAATGGACCTAATGGGCCTAATGGGCCTAAGTGGCCTAATGGGTTTAATGTGCCTAAGTGGCCTTATGGGCCTAAGTGGCCTAATCAACCTAATTGGCTTAATGGGCCTAATGAGCCTAAGGGGCGCAATAGACCTAAGTGGACTAATGGGCCTAAGGGTCCTAATGGGACTAAGTGGACTAATGGGCCTAGGTGGCCTAACTGGATTAATGGACTTTACAAGCATAGGGGCCAAATGGGCCGAATGTGCCTAATTAGCCCAAGTGTCCAAATCGGCCAATGTGGCCCAATGGGCCAAAGTTTCCATATCGACCTAATGGGATTAATAGGCCTAATGGTCCTAATGGGCCTAAGTGACCTAATGTGCCTAATTGGCCTTAGTGGTATATTGGGCCTAATGGTCCTAATGGGCTTAAGGGGCCAAGTGGTCAAAATTTTCCTAATCGACCAAATGGGTGTAATTGGCCTAATGGGGGGAATGGGATGAATGGGCCAAATGGACCTAAGTGGCCTAATTTTCCTAATGGGATTAATGGCCCAAGTGGACCTAAGTGCCCGACTTAGTGGCATAATGGGCCTAATTTGTCTAAGTGGCCTAATGGGCCTAAGTGGACTAATGGGCTTAATGAGAATAATGGGCCTAGGGGCCAAATGGGCCAAATGGGACGAATGGGAATAATAAGCTAAATGGGACAAATTAACATAAGTGGCCTAATGAGGCTAATGGGCCTAATGAGCCTAAGTGTCCCAATGGGCCTAAGTTTCCTAATCAGTGTAATGGGCTTAACCTAAGGGGTCTAATGGGCCTAATGGACCTAAGTGGCCTAATGGGCCTTAGTGGCCTCGTCAGCCTAATGGACCTCGGTGGCGTATTCAGCCTAATGGGAATAAGTGGACCAATGGGGATAAGTGGCCTAATGGGCCTAAGTTGCCTAATGAGCCTAATGGGCCTAAGTGGCCTAATGGGCCTAATGAGCCTAAGTGGCCTAATGAGATGATGTGGTCGAATGAGCCTAATGGGCATAATGAGGAAAAGTGGCCAAAGTGTCTTAATGGGCCTAAGTGGCCTAAGTTTCCTAATGCGCCTAATGGGCCTAAGTGGCCTAATAGGCCTAATGGGCCGAAGTGGCCTAATGGGTCTAAGTGGTCCAATGGGCCTAAGTGGCCTAATTGGACTAATGAGCCCCTATGGCCTAATGGGCCTAATGGGCCTAATGGGGCTAATGGGCCTAAGTGGCCTAATGGGCTAGAGTGGCCTAATGGGCCTAATGGGCCTTAGTGGTTTAATGGGCCTAATCAACCTAAGTGTCCTAATGGGACTAATCAGTTTATTGGGCCTAGGTGGCCAAATGAGTCGAATGGGCCTAAGTGGTCTAATGGGCCTAATTGGCCCCACTGCCCTAATGGACCTAATGGGCCTAACTGTTCTAATGTGCCTAATGGGCTTAAGTAGCCTAGTGATTCGTATAGGCCTAAGTGGCCTAATAGGCCTAATGGGACTAAGTGGATTAATGGACCTGATGGGCCTAATGGGCCTAAGTGGCTTAATGATCCGAATAGGCCTCAGTGGCCTAATGGGACTGATGGGCCTAAGTGGCCTAATGAGCTGAATGAGCCTAAGTGGCATAATGGGCCTAATGAGACTAATTTACCTAAGTAGCCTAGTGGGACTGATGGGACTGATGGGCCTAATGGCCCTAAGTGGCCTGATGAGCTGAATGGGCCTAAGTGGCATGATGAGCCTGATGAGCCTAATGGGTTGAATGGGTCAAAGTGGCCTAATGGGCATGATGGTCCTGATGGGTCAAATGGGCCAAAGTGGCCTAAGGATTCAAATTTGCTTAAGTGGCCTAATGGGCATATGGGCCTCATGGGCCTAATGGGCCTCAATGGCCTAATGGTCCTAATGGTCCTGATTGGCCCAATGGGCCTCAGTGGCCTCATGGGCCTAATGACCTAATGTGCTTAATGAGCCTTATGGGCCTAAGTGGCCTAATGGGCCTAATGGGCATCAGTGGCCTAATGGACCTAATGCACCTAACGGGCCTAAGTGGCATAATGGGCCTAATTGGCCAAATGGGCCTATGTGGCCTAATTGGCATGATGGGCCTTAGTGTCCTAATGGGCCTAATTGGCCTAAGTAGAAAAGGTAGCCTAATGGGGCTAATGGGCCTAATGGTACTAAGTGGCCTCATGGGCTTAATGGGCCTGATGGGCCTGATGGGCCTGATGGGCCTCAGTGGCCTAATTGGCCTCATGGTCCTAATGGGCCTCAGTGACCTAATGGGCCTAATGGACCTAAGTGGCCTAATGTGCCTAAATGGACTCATGGGCCTGATGGGATTCATGGGTCTAATGGGCCTCACTCGTCTAAGTGTCGTAATGGGCCTGATGGGCCTAAGTGTCCTAATGGGATGAGTGATCCTTAGGGGCCTAAGGGGCCGAATGGTCTTGATTTGCTTCATGGGCCCAATGGGCCTCAGTGGAAAAATGTGCCTAATGGTATTAATGGTCCTGGTGGGCTCAATGGGAGTAATGTGCCCAAGTGGTCCAATGGTCCAAATGGGTCTAAGTGGCCTAATGGGCCTAATGTCCTTAATTTGCCCAATAGGCCTAATGGGCCTGATGGGGATAATGGGGAGAATGGACCTAAGTTTCCTAAGTGTCCTAATTGGCATAATGGGCCTAAGTGGCTGAGTGGGCCTAAAGGACCTGATTGAAAAAATGGGCCTATTGGGCCTAAGTGGCCTATTGGTCCTACGTGACCTCATGAGTGTAATGGGACTTTGTGGACTGATGGGCCTAATGGGCCTAATAGGACTAATGGCCCTCAGGGGCCAAATGATCCCAAGTGACCTAATGGGCCTAATGTGTTTAGTATCCAAATGGGATGAACGGGCCCAATATGCCTAGTGGGCGTAAGTGGCTAATGGGCCTTATGGGCCTAATGCGCCTAAGTGGCCTAAGTGTCCTAATCAGTCTAATCGAACAACTGGGCCAAGTGGTCCTAAGTTGCCTAATGGGCCAAATCGGCCTAGGTGGACGAATGAGCCTAAGTGGCCCATAGGGCCTAATTTGCCTTCGTGGCTGAATGGGCTGAATGGGCATGATAGGCCTAATTGGCCTAATGGGTCATATCATCCTAGGTGGCCGAATGGACCTAAGTGGCCCATAGGGCCTAATTTTCCTTGGTGGCTGAATGAGCCTAATGGGCCTAGTAGGCTTAAGTGGCCTAATGATCCTAATGGTCCAAAGTGGCTTAATGGGCGTAATCAGCCTAAGTGGCCAAATCGACCTAATGGGCTTAATGGTACAAATGGGCCTAATAGGATTAATTGGACTAAGTGGATCAATGGGTCTTAGGAGACGAATGAGCCTAAGTAGCCTAATGGGTTTAGGAGGCCCAATGGGCTTAATGGGATTAACGGGCCTAGGGGAAAAAGGGCCTAATGGGCGGAATGTGCCTCATCAGCCTAATAGGCCTAAGCGGCCTAATGAGACTAAGTGGCCTAATCAGCCTAATGGGCATAATGGTCGTAATGGGCCTAATGGGCCTAGGGGGACGAAGGGTCCCAATAGGCCTAAGTGGCCTAATGGGCCTAACTGACCTAATGAGCATAATGGGCTTAACGGGCCTAGGCTCCAAATAGGCCTAATTGGCCTCAGTGGCCTAATGGGCCTAATGGGTTAAAGTGGCCTAATGGGAAAAAGTTGCCTAATCGACCTAATAGGTATAATTAGCCTAATGGGCTGAATGGTCCAAATGGGCCTAAGTGGCCAAATGGTCCTAATTGGCCTATGTGGACTAATGGGCTGAAGTTTCCTAATTAGTCTAATGGGATTAATGGGCCTAATGGGGCTAATGGGATTAAGTGTCCTAAGGGACCTAAGTGGCCTAATCGACCTAATGGGCTTAATGGGCCTAGTGGGCTTAAGTGGCCTAATGGGTCTTAGTCGCCTAATCGGGTAAATATGGATAAGTGGTCCAATGGGCTTAATGGGCTTAATGAGCCTAGGGGCCTAATAGGCCGAATGAGACTAATGGGCTTGAGTGGCTCAATGGACCTAATGGGCCTAAGTGGCCTCATGGGCCTAAAGGGCTTGAGTGGCCTAATGGGCATAAGTGGCCTCATTGGCCTAATAGGCCTAATGGGCCTAATGGGCCTAATGGGCCTAAGTGGCCTATGTAGCCTAATGGGTATAATGGGCCTAATGGCCCGAATGGGTCTAATGGGTCTAAGTGGTTGAATGGGCCTAATGGGTTTAATGGGATGAAGTGGCCTAATGGGCCTAATGGGCGTAATGGGCCGAAGTGGTCTAATGGTCGTAATGGGACTAAGTGGCCTAATGAGCCAAATGGGCCTTAGTGGCTTAATGGGTGGAATGGGCTGAATGGGTCGAATGGGACTAAGTGGCCTAATCAGCCAAAAGGGCCTAATGCGCCAAAGTGGCCTAATGAATCTAAGTGGCTGAATGGGCCTAAGTGGCCTAATGGGGCTAATGGGCCTAAGTGGTCAAATGGGCCTAAGTGGCCTAATTAGGCTAATGGACTTCAGTGGACTAATTGCCCTAAAGGACCTAATGCGCCAAAGTGTCCTAATGGCACTGATGGGTCTAAGTGGCAGAATGAGCTTAAGTGGCCTAATAGGCCTAATGGGTGTAAGGGGCCTTATTGTCATAATGGGCCGAAGTGGCCTAATGGGATTAATGGGACCAAGTGGCCGAATGATCCAAATGGAGCTAAGTGGACCAAATGTTTCAATGAGCCTAATGGGCTGAATGGGCTTAATGGCCCGAATGGGCCTAAGTGGCCTAATGGGCCTAATTAGCCTTTGTGGCCTGATGGGCCTCATGGGCCTAAGTGGCCTCATGGGACTAAGTGGCCTCATGGGCCTAAGTGTCCTAAGTGGCCTAATTGGACTAATCAACTGAATGGGCCTAATGGGCTTAAGTGGCCTAAAGGGCCTCATGGGCCTAAGTTTCCAAATGGGCCTATTTGGCCTTAGTGGCCCAGTGGGCCTAATTTTCCTAAGTGGCCTCATGAGCCTAATGTGATGAATGAGATGAATGGGCCTAATTGGGCTAATGGGTCCAAGTGGCCAAATGGGCCTAAGTGGCATAATGAGCCAAAGTGGCATGAATGAGTCTAATGGCCTGAATGGGCCTAATGGTTGAAATTGGCCTAATGTGTTGAATGGGCCAAATGGGCCGAAGTGGCCGAAAGGGCCAAATGGCCGGAATGGGGTTAATGGCCCAAATGGGTTTAATGGCTCAAATGGGCCTAATGGGCCAAATGGGCTCAATGGCCCGAAGTGACTTAATGGGTCTAAGTGGCCTAATGGTTCTAATGGTGCGAATTGGACCAACGGCTCGAATGGGCCCAATGGTCCTAATGGGACGAATGGGCCTAATGGGCTAAAGTTTCCTAAGGGGCCTAATGTTCCAAATGGGCCAGATGGGCTTAACGGGTCTAAGGAGCCTAATAGGCCTAATGGGTTGAACGAGCCTAATGGGCCTAAGTGGTCTAATGAGCTTAATGGGCTTAATGGGCCTAATGGGCCAAAGTGGCCTAATGGGCCTAATGGGTCTAAGTGGCTTAATCAACCTAAGGGGCTTAATAGGCCTAATTGTTCTAATGGGCTAAAGTGGCCTAATAGGCCGAATGGGCTTAAGGGGCCTAATGGACTGAAGTGACCTAATGGGCCTAAGTGGCTGAATGGTTCTAATGGGCCTTAGTTTCCTACTGCGCCTAAGTTTCCTAATGGGCCTAAGTGTCCAAATAAGCCTAATGGTCCTAATGTTCCCTATAGGCCAATGTGGCCTAATCAGCCTAATGTGCCTATGGGGTCGAATGGGTCTAAGTTGCCTAATGGACCAAAGTGACCGAATGGGCCCAATTGGCCCAATGGGCCTAAGTGGATGAATGGGCCTAATGGGCCTAGTGGCCCAAATGGGCCTAATGGGACTTAGTGGCCTAATGAGCCTAAGTGTCCTAATGAGACTAAGTGGCCTCAAGGGCATAATGGGCCTAAGTGGCCTAATTGGCCTAATGGTGCTAATGGGTTGAATGGGCCTAATGGGCTGAATGGGCCTAATGGGCCGAATGGGGCTAATGGGCCTAGTGGTCCTAAGTGCCCTAAGGGGCTTAATGGGCCAAAGTGGCCTAATCTACCTAAGGGGCTTAATGGGCCGAAGTAGCCTAATTGGCCTAATGGGGCTAAGTAGCCTAAGTGGCCAAATGAGCCTAATGGACCAAAGTGGCCCAATGGGCCTAAGTGGCATAATGGGCCTAAGTGGCATAATGGGTCTAATGGGTCTAATGGGACAAAGTGGCATAATCAACTTAATGGTCCCAATGGGCCTAAATTGCCTAATGGTACTAGTGGGCCTAAGTGGCCTAATTGACCTAATGAGCCTAATGTGCCAAAGTGGCCTAATTGGCCTAGTGGTCCTAAGTGGCATAACAGGCCTAAGGGGACTAAGTGGCCTAATGGGCCTAATGGGCCTAAGTGGTGTGATGAGACTAATGGGCTTAAGTGGCCTAATGGGCATAAAGGGCTTAAGTGACCTTATGGGCCTAATGGGATTTAGTGACTCATGGGCCTAATGGGCCTAAAGGGACTAAGTGGCCTAAGTGGCCTAATAAACCTAAGTCGCCTGATGGGCCTAATGGGATAAAGTTTTCAAATGGGCCTAATAGGACTAATGGGCCTAAGTGGCCTAATGCGCCTAAGTGACCTAATCAACCTAATGGGCATAATTGGCTTAAGTGGTCGAATGGGCTTAAGGGGCCTAATGCGCTGAATGGGCTTAAGTGGCCTAATGGGACTAATGGGCCTAGTGGGCCTAAGTGACCTAATCATCATAATGGAGCTAATGGGAGTAATGGGCCTAAGTGGACGAATGGGCCTAAGTGGCCGAATGGGCTAAATTGGTTGAATGGGCCTAATGTTCTTAGTGAACCTAATGGGCCTAATGGGCCTAAGTGGTTGAATTGTCCTAATGTGCCTAAGTGGAATAATGGGTCTAATGTGATAAATGGTTCGAATGGGCCTAATGTGACAAGTGGGCCTAATGGGCCTAAGTGGATGAATGGTCCTAATGGGCATAATGGCCCTAAGTGAAAAAATGGGCCAAATGGGCCTAAGTGGCCCAATGGGCCTAATGGGTCAAATGTGCCTAGTGGGCCTAAGTGGACCAATGGGCCTACTAGGCTGAATGGGCCTAAGTGTCCAAATGGGCCAAATGGGCCGAATGGGCATAAGTGGCCTAATGGACATGAGTGGCCTAGTGAGCCCAATGAGACCAATTGGCCTAAGTGGTCTAATGGCCCTAAGTGGCCTAATGGGATTAATGGGTCCAATGGTCCTAATGGGTATAATGGGATGGTGTGGGCTAAGTGGACTAATGGGGCAGAAGGGCCAAGTGGGCCTAAGTGGCCTAATTTTCCCAATGGGCTAAGTAGTCTAATCTGCCTAACAGGACTAATGGGCCTTATGGGGATAATGGGCCTTAGTGGCCTGAGTGGCCTAATGGGTCTAATGGAAAAAATGGGACAAAGTGGCCTAATTAGCCCAATGGGACTAAGTGCCCTAATGGGCCGAACAAGCATAATGGGCCTAAGTGGCCTAAGGGGATGAAGTGGCCTAATGGGCCCAACATGCCTAATGAGCCTAATGAGCCTCATGTGCCTAATGGGCCTTAGTGGCCTAATGGGCCTAATGGGCATAAGGGGCCTAATGTGCCTAAGGGGACTAATGGGCCTAATGAGCCTTAGTGGCTGAATGAGCCTAATGGACATAAGGGGCGTAAAGGGCCTAATGGGGCTAATGGGACTAATTGTCCTAAGGGGCCTAATGAGCCGAATGGGATTAAGTGGCATAATGGGCCTAAGTTGCCTAATAAGCTTAAGTGACCTAATCAGCCTAATGACCATAATGGGTGTATTAGGCCTAAGTGGTCAAATGGGCCTAATTGGCCGAATGGGCCTAATGTGCCTAGTGGACCTAAGTGTCTGAATGGGTATAATGGAATGAATTAGCCTAAGTGGACCAATGGGACTAATGGGCCTAAGTGGCCCAATGGGCCTAATGGGCTTAATGGGCCTAAGTGGCCTAATGGGACTGATGGTCCTAATGGGACTAAGTGGCCTCATTGGCCTAAGTGTCCAAATGGGCCGATGTGGCAAAATGGTCCTGATGGGACTAATGGGCCTCATGGGCCTAAGTGGCCTAATGGGACTCATGGGCATAAGTGTCCAATGGGCCTAGTGGGCTTAAAGGGCGTAATGGGCCCAATGGGAGTAATTGGAATGATGGGCCTAATGGGCCTAAGTTACCTCATGGGCCCAATGGCTATAATGGGCCTAATGGGCCTTAGTGGACTAAGTGGGCCTAGTGGGCCTAATGGGTTGAATTAGCCTAAGTGGCCAAATGGGCCTATTGGGCCCAATAGGCCTCATGGGATGAATGGGCCTAAAGGGCCTAATGGGATGAGTGGGCCAAATGGGTCCAATGGACCTAATGTGATGAATGTGCCCAATGGGCCTAATGGGCCTAATGGGCCTAATGGGCCTAAGTGGCCTAATGGGTCTAAGTGGCCTAATGGGCCTAAGTGGCCTAAAGGGCCAAATGGGTCTAATGGGTTTAATGGGACCAAGTGTCCTGATGGGTCGAATGGGCCTAATGGGACTAATGGGCCTAAGTGGCATCATGGGCTCAATGGTCTTAATGAGCCTTAGTGTCCTAATGGGCCTGATGGGCCTCATGGGTGTGATGGGCCTCCAGGGTGTGATGGGACTCATGGGTGTGATGGGCCTCACGGGCCTCATGGGCCTCATGGGAGGAATGCGCCTCATGGGCCCCATGAGCCAGATGGGCCTAATGGGACTAATGGTTCAAAGTGACATAGTTGGCCTAATGGTCCTAAGTTCCCTATTGGGATTAATGGGCCTAATTGGGCTAATGGGGCTAATGGACCTAATGGGCCTAAGTGACCTATGTGGGGTAATAAGGATAATCGACCGAATGGGTATAATGGTCCTAAGTGGACTAAGTGGATTAATGGACCTAATGGGCCTAATAGGACTAATGAGTTTAATGGGATTAATGTTCCTAAGCATCCTAATGGGCCTAATGGGCCTAGGTGGCCTAATGGGACTAATGGTCCTAGGGGGCCTAATTGGTCTAATCGACTGAATGGACCTAATGGGCCTTAGTTGCCTAAGCGGATTAATGTGCCTAATGGGACTAATGGGACTAATGAGACTAATGGGTTTAATTAGCCTAATGGGCCTAAGTGGATTAATGGTCCAAATGGGCCTATGTGGCCTAAGGGGCCTAATGGGACTAAGTGACCTAATGGGACTAATGGGCATAATGGGAATAATGGGTTTAGTGGGATAATGGGCCTTAGTGGCCTAATGGGCCTAATGGACCTAATGGACCTAATGGACCTAATGGACCTAAATGGAATAATGTGGCTAAGTTTACTAGTGGACCTAATAGGCCTAATGGGCCTAAGTGGAATAATCCCTCTAATCGACTTAATGGGCCTAATGCGACTAATGGGCCTAACTGGCCTAAGTGGCCAAAGTGGCCTAATCGGCCTAATTAAGTGAATGGGACTAATGGGCCTAAGTGGCCTAATGGGCATAATGCCTAAGTGGCCTAAGTAGACTGATGGATCCAATAGGCCTAATGGGCATAATGGGAATAATGCACCTAAGTGGCCTAAGTTGTCTAATCATCCTAATCGGTTGAATGGTCTTAATGGGCCTAAGTGGCCTAATGGGCCTAAGTGTCCTAATGGTCCTGATGGGTCAAAATGGCCTAATCTGTCTAATTGACCGAATGGGCCTTAGTGGCCTAATGGGCCTAACGGTCCTAATGCGCCTAAGTGGGCTAATCGGGCTAATCAACTGAATGGGTCTAAGTGGCCGTATCGGCCTAGTCAACCAAATGGGCCTATGTGGTCAAATGGGCCTAATGGGCTAAGTGGCCTGATCAGCCTAATTGACCGAATGGGCCGAATGGGCCTAAGTGGCATGTTGGGTATAATGGGCCTAATGGGTCTAAGTAGCCTAAGTGGATTAATCAGCCTAATCGACCGAATGCGACTAATGGTGCTTATGGGACTAAGTGACTGATTGGGCCTAATGGGATTATGTGTCCGAATGGGCCTAACGGGACAAATTGGTCGAATGAGGCTAATGGGCCTAATGGGTCTAAGTTTTCCGATGGGCTTAAGTGGCATAATGGGCCTAATGGCCCTAAGTGGCCTAATAGACCTAGTGGCACTAAGTGACCGAATGAGCATAATGGGCCTAATGTGCCTATGTGGCCGAATGGGCCGAATGGGCCGAATGGGCCGAATGGGCCTATTGGGCCTAATGGGCCGTAGTGGCCTAATGGTTTCATGGGCCTAACTTGCATAATGGGTCTAATAGGCCTAATGGGACTAAGTGGCCTAAGTGGCATAATGAGCCTAATCGAACGAATGGGCCTAATGGGCCTAAGTGGCATAATGGGACTAATATGCCTTAGTGGTCGAATGGGCCTAATGGGCACAATGGACTGAAGTGGCCTAGTGGACTCATGGGCCTATGTGGCCTAATGGGCCTCATGGTCCTAAGTGTACTAAGAGGCCTAAGGGCCCAATGGGCCTTATGAGCCTATGTGGCCTATTGTGCCTCATGGGCCTAAGTGGCCTTATGGGCCTAATGGGCCCAAGGGGGCTAATTGGCCAAATGGACATAATGAGATTAATGGGCTTAACGTGCCTAGGTTCCAAATTTTCCAAATGAGCCAAAGTGGCCTAAGGGTCCTAATGGGCCTAGGTGGCCTAATGGGCTTAATGAGCTTAATGGGTCTAAGGGCCAAATGGGATAAATGAGCCTAATTGGCCTAAGTGGCCTAATGGGTCTCAGTGTCCTAACAGGCCTATGTTTCCTAATCGGCCTAATGGGCTTAATGGGCTAAATGGTTATAATGGACCTAATGGGTCTAAGTGGTGTAATGGGCCTAATGGGCCGAATGAGCATAATTGGCCTAAGTGGTCTAATGGGACTAGTGGGCCTAAGTGACCTAATTTGCATAAATTACCTAATTGGGCTAAATTACCTAATGGGGCTGAGTGGCCTAATTGGCGTAATGGGTCTAAATGACCTCATGTGCTTAATGTGCTTAACGGTCCTAGAGGCCAAATGGGCTTAATGGGCCTAATGGGCCTAATGGGCTTAATGGTCCAAATGGGCATAATGGGCCTAGTAATCCTAAGTTCCCTAATGGTCCAAATGTGATTAATGGGCCTAATGGGCCTAATGGACTTAATGGGCCAAATGGGCCGAATGGGCCTAGTAATCCTAAGTTCCCTAATGGGCCAAATGGGCCTCATGGGCCTATGTGGCCTAATGGGATTAATGGGCCTGAGGGTCATAATGGGCATATTTGGCCTAATGGTACTATGTGGCCAAATCGGCCTAATGGGATTAATGGGCCCACTGGGCCTAAGTGGTCGAATGGGCCTAAGTCCTAATGGGCCTAAGTGGTCTGATAGGCCTAAGTGGACCAAAGGGCCGAATGGGAATAATGGTCCTAATGAGACTAAGTGAGATAATGGGCCTAAGTAGCCGAATGGGCCTAAGTGGTCCAATGGGCCTAATGGGCCAAAGTGGCCTGGTGGGCCTAATGAGTCTTAGTGGCCTCATGGGCCTAAAGGGCCTTAGTGGCCTCATGGGCCTAATGGGACTAATATGTCTAAATTCCCTAAGTGGCATAATGGGCATAATGGGCCAGATGGGCCAAATGGGCCTAAGTAGCCGAATGAGAAGAATGGGCCTAAGTGGCCCAATGGGCCTAATGGGTCGAATTGGCCTAGTGGCCTAATGTGATTAATGGATCGAATGGGCCTATGTTGCCTAATGGGCGTAATGGGACTAAGTGGCCTAATTGGCCTAATGGGTCTTTGTGGCCAAAGGGGCCTAGTAGGTGTAAGTGGCCTAAGTGGCCAAATGGGCCTAATAGGCCTAAGGGGCCTAAGTGGCCTAATGGACCTAAGTGGACTAATAGGCCTAGTGGGTCTAATGAGTCTAAGTGGTCGAATGGGCATAATGGACCTAATGGACCGAATGGGCCTAAGTGGCCTAATGGGCCTAATGGACCTAATGGGCCTAATAGTCTTAATCGGTCGAAGCGGCCTAATCATCCTAATCGACCGAATGGGCCTAATGGGCCTTATAGGCCTAAGTGGTCGATTGAACCTAAGTGGTCGAATGGGAATAATGGGTCAAATTGAACGAGTGAGGGCAATGGGCCCAATGGGCCTAAGTGGATGAATGGTCTTAAGTGGCATAATGGGCCTAATGGGCATAATTGGCCTAAAGGGCATAAGTGAATTAATGAGTCTAATTGGACTAAGTTGTGGATTGGGCCTAATGCACCATATTCTCCAAATGGGCCTAATTTGCGTAAGTGGCCTCATGGGCCTAATTGTCCTAAGTGGACTAATGAGCCTAGTGGGCCTAAGTGACCGAATGGGCCTAATGGGCCAAATGCACCTAATGGGCCTAAGTGGCCTTATGGGCCTAATGGGTCTAATAGGCCTAATGGGCATAATGAACCTAATCGGCCTAATGTGCATAATGGGCCTAATGTACCTATGTGGTCTAATGGACCTAGGTATCTCAATCGGCCTAATGGGCTTAATGGGCCTAAGTGGCGGAATGGGCCTAAGTGGACCAATCGACTGAATTGACCTAAGTGGCCTAATAGGCCTAAGTGGCCCAATGGACCCAATAGGTATAACGGGACTAAGGGTTCTAATTGGCCTAATGGGCCTAAGTGGCCTAATGGGCCTAATGGGCCTAAGTGGCCTAGGTGTCCTAATGGGCCAATTGGGCCTTATGTGCTTAGTGGGCCTAATGAGCCTAAGTGTCCTAATCAGACTAAGTGTCCTAATGGGCCTTATAGGCTTAATGGGCCTAGTGGGCCTAAGTTTCCTAATAGGCCTAATGAGATTTAGCAGGAAAATCGGCCTAATGGGCCTAAGTGGCCTAATGAGCCTAAGTGGCCTAATGGGCCTAAGTGGCTTAATGAGCTCAATGGGATTAACAGGCCTAGGTTCCAAATGGGCCTAATGGGATGAATGGACCTAATGGGTCTAATGGGTCAAATGAGCCTAATTAGCCTAGGTGGCCTAATGGGTCGAATGGGCCTAATGGGGCCTAAGTGGCCAAAGGGGCCTAAGTTTCCTAATCATCCTAATGGGATTAATGGGGATAAGTAGCCTAATGGGGCTAAGTGGCCTAATGGGATAAGTGGTTGAATATGCCTAAGTGGCCTAATGGGTTTATTGGGCCTAAGTGGCTTAATGGGCCTAATGGGCATAAGTGCCCAAATAAGCCTAATGGGTCTAAGTGGACCAATACCCTTAATGGGCGTAAGTGGACTGATGGGCCTAATGCGCCTTAGTGGCCTCATGGGCCTTAGTGGCCCAATGTACCTCATGGGCCTAAAGGGACTAAGTGGACTAATGGGCCTAATGGGCCTAATGGGATGAATATGCATAATGGGCCTAGTGAGCCTAATGGGCCTAAGTTGACGATTGATCTTAAGTAGTCCAATGGGGTGAATGAGATGAATGGATCTAGTGGCCAAATGGGCCAAATGGGCCTAAGTTGCCTAATGGGAATAATGGGCCTAAGTGGCCCAGTGGGCCAAAGTGCCCAAATGGGCCTAATGGACCACAGTGGCCTAAGCGGCCTAATGGGACGAATGGGCCAAAGGGGCCTAATGGGCCTAATGTCTTGAAGTGGCTTAATGGGCCTATGTAGCCTAATGGGCCTAATGTGCCTAAGTGGTTGAATGAGCCTAATGGGTCTTAGTGGCTGAATGAGCTTAATATGCTTAGTGGGCCTAATGGGCATAAGTGGCCTAATGAGCCAAATCGGTCTAAGTGGCCTAATGGGCTGAGTGGGCCTAATGTGCCTAGTGTGCCTAATGGGGCTAAGTGGCCTAATGGGCCTAATGGGCCTAAGTGGATTAAGTAGCCTAATGGTTAAAAGAGCCTAAGTGTCCTAATGGGACTTAGTGGCATAATGGGACTAATGGTCATAATGGGCCTAATTGGCCTAATGGATCGATTTGGCATAATTGGCCTATGTGGCATAATGGGCCTAATTGGCTTAATGGTCCTGATGGTCCTAATGGGCCTAAGTGGCCAAATGGGCCTATTGGGTCGAAGTGTCCTAATGGTCCTAAGGGTCCTAAGGCCTAATGGGTCTCATGGGCCTAAGTGGTCTCATGGGCCTCATGGGCCTAAGTGGCTAAATGGGCCTAATGGGCTTAATATGCCTAGTGGGATGAATGGGCTTAACGAGCCTTAGTCCAAATGGGCCTAATGGGTTGAATAGACCTAATGGGACGAATGGGACTAATGGGCCTGAGTGTCCTAATGGGCCTAATGGGCCTAAGTGGCCTTATGGGCCTAAGTGGCCTAATCGACCTAATTGGCTTAATAGGCCTAATGGGCTTAAGGGGTGCAATGGACCTAAGTGGCCTAATGGTCCTAAGTGGCTTAATGGCCCTAGGTTGCCTAATGGGCTTAATTAAATTTATGAGCCTAGGGCCCCAAATGGGCCGAATGGGCCTAATTAGCATAAGTGGCCAAATTGGCCTATGTCCCAATGGGCCAAAGTTTCCTGATCGACCTAATGGGATTAATAGGCCTAATGGGCCTAAGTAGCCTAATGTGACTAATTAGCCTGAGTGGCCTATTGGGACTTATGGTCCTAATGGACCTAAGGGGCCTAATGGGCCAAAGTTGCCTAATCGGCCTAATGGGCATAATTTTCCTGATTGGGCCTAATGAACCGAATTGGTCAAATGGGACTAAGTGGCCTAATCAGCCTAATGGGAATAATGGCCCAAGTGGACCTAAGTGCCCTAATAGGCTTAATGGGCCTTAGTGGCCTAATCGGCCTAATGTGCCAAAGTGGCCTAATAGGTCTAAGTGGACTAATGGGCTTAATTGGCATAACGGGCCTAGGGGCCAAATGGGCCTAATGGGCCTAATGGGCCTAATGAGCTGAATGAGCCTAATTAACCTAAGTGGCCTAATGATCATAATGGGCCTAATGGGCCCAATGGGCCTAAGTGGCCTAATGGGCCTATGTTTCCTAATCGGTGTAATGGGCTTAATGGGCCAAATGGGCCTAAGTGGCCTCGTCAGCCTAATGGGATTAATGGACCAAGTGGGCCAAGTGGTTGAATGGGTCTAATGGACCCCAGTGGCGTAATCGGCCTAATGGGACAAAGTTGTTGAAGTGGTCGAATGAGCTAAGTTGCCTAATGGGCATAAGTGACTTAATGAGGCTAAGTGGTCCAATGGGCATAATGGGCCTAAGTGGCCTAATGGGTCTAATAGACCTAAGTGGACTAAAGGGCCTAATGGGCCTAATGAGACTAAGTGTCCTAATGGAGAGATGTGGCCGAATGAGCCCAATGGACATAATGGGGCGATGTGGCCGAACGAGCTCAATGGACATAATGGGGAAAAATGGCCAACGTGTCTTAATGGGCCTAAGTGGCCAATGTTGCCTAATGCACCTAATGGGCCTAAGTGGACTAATGGGCCTAATGGGCCTCAGTGGCCTAATGGGTTTAAGTGGTCCAATGGGCCTAAGTGGCCTAATGGTCCTAATGAGACTTAGTGGCCCAATGGGCCTCATGGGGCTAATGGGCCTAATGGGCCTAAGTGGCCTAATGGAACTGAGTAGCCTAATTGGACTAATGTGCCTTAGTGGCCTAATGGTCCTAATCGACCAAAGTGACCTAATGGGTCTAATCACATTAATGGAACTTGGTGGCCAAATGAGTCGAATGGGCC
This sequence comes from Viscum album, assembly GCA_963277665.1. Taxonomy (NCBI): domain Eukaryota; kingdom Viridiplantae; phylum Streptophyta; class Magnoliopsida; order Santalales; family Viscaceae; genus Viscum; species Viscum album. The sequence goes on along the minus strand of OY728156.1, from coordinate 1,771,544,433 downwards.
TAAGTGGCCTAATGGGCCTAATGGGCCACAATGTCCTAATGGGCCTAAAGTGCCTAATGGGCCTAAGTGGCCTAATGAGTCATATAGGCCTAAGTTTCCTAATAGGCCTAATGGGCCTAAGTGGATTAATGGGCCGAATGGGCCTAATGGGCCTAAGTGGCTTAATGAGTCGAATAGGCCTTAGTGGCCTAATGGGCCGGATGAGCCTAATGGGCCCAAGTGGCCTAATGATCCAAATGGGACTAAGTGGAATATTGGGCCTAATGAGACTAATGGACCTAAGTTGCCTAATGGGGCTGATGGGCCTGATGGGCCTAATGGGCCTAAGAGGCCTAATTAGCCGATTAGGCCTAAGTGGAATGATGGGCCTAATGGGCCTAATGGGTTGAATGGGTCGAGGTGACCTAATGGGCTTGATGGGCTTGATGGGTCGAATGAGCCTAAGTAGCCTAATGATTCGAATTAGCCTAAGGTGACTAATGTGGCTAAGGGGACTCTTGGGCCTAATGAGCCTTAGTGGCCTAATGGTCCTGATGGGCCTGATTGGCCCAATGGACCGAACATGCCTTTGTGGCCTCATGGGCCTGATGAACTAATGTGCCTAATGATCCTCAAGGACCTAAGTGTCCAAATGGGCCTAATGGAAATTAGTGGCCTAATGGACCTAATGCGCCTAATGGGCCTAAGTGGCCTACTGGGCCTAATGGTCCTTAGTTGGATTAGTGGGCTGAAGTGGCCTAAGTGGCCTAATGGCCCTAGTGGGCTTAAGTTTCATAATGGGCCTAACTGGACTAATGGTCCTATATCCCTAGTGGGCCTACGTGGACTAATGGGTGTGATGGGCCTTAGTGTCCTAATGGGACTGATGGGCCTAATGGGCCTAAGTAGACAGAGTAGTCGAATAAGGCTAATGGTCTAAAGTGGACTAATGGGCCTTATGGTCCTGATGGGCCTAATGGACCTCAGTGGCCTAATTGGTCTCATGGGCCTCAGTGGCCCAATGGGCCTAATGGGCCTAAGTGTCATAATGGGCCTAAGTGACCTCATGGTCCTAATGGGATTCATGGGTCTAATGGACCTCAATGATCTAAGTGGCCTAATGGGCCTGATTGGCCTAAGTGTTCTAATGGGATGAGTGGGCCTCATGAGCCTAAGGGGATGAATGGGAATGATTTGCCTGATGGGCCTAATGGGCCTCAGTGGTTGAATGTGCCCAATGGGATTAATGGGCCTGGTAGGCCCAATGGGAGTAATAGCCCTGGTGGCCCAATGGTCCTAATGGGTCTAAGTGGCCTAATAGACCTAATGGCCCTAATGGGCCTAAGTAGCCTAATGGGCCTGATGGGCCTAATGGGGCGAATGGACCTAAGTGGCCTAAGTGTCCTAATGGGCATAATGAGCTTAAGTGGCCGAATGGGCCTAAAGGACCTGAGTGACAGAATGGGCCTAATGGGCCTAAGTGGCCTAATGGTCCTAAGTATCCACATGAGTTTAATGGGCCTATGTGGACTGATGAGCCTAATAGACCTAATGGGCCTAATTGGCCTAGTGAGCCTAAGTGGCCTAATGGGCCTAATGGGTTTAAGCGACCAAATAGGTCAAATGGTCATAATGTTCCTAGTAGGCCTAAGTGGCCTAGGGACATAATGGTCCAAATGGGCCGATGTGGCCTAAGTGGCCTAATCGGTCTAATCGAACAATTGGGCCTAATGGCCCCAAGTTGCCTAATGGGCTAAATCGGCCTACATGGCCGAATGGGCCTAAGTAGCCCACATGGCCTAATATGCCTTCGTGGCTGAATGGGCCTAATGGACCTGATAGGCCTAATTGGACTAATGATCCAAATCGGCATAGGTGACCGAATGGGACTAAGTGGCCCATAGGTCCTAATTTGCCTTTGTGGCTGAATGGGCCTAATGAGCCTGATAGGCCTAGGTGGCCTATTGGGCCTAATAGGCCTCAGGGGACTAAGTGTCCTAATTTTTGAATGGGCCAAACTGGCTGAATGGGCCTAATGGACCCAAGGGGACTAATGAGATTAATGGTCTTATTGGGCCTCGGTTCCAAATGGGTCTAATGGGACGATTGGGACTAATGGGCTTAAGTGGCCTAATGAGCGTAATGGTCCTAGTGGCCAAATTGTCCTAATGGGATTAATGGTAAAAATGGGCCTAATAGTCTTAATGGGCCAAAGTGGATTAATGGTCCTAAGGATCCAAATGGGCCTAAGTGACCTAATGGGTATGGGTGGCCCAATGGGCTTAATGGGATTAACGGGACTAGGGGAAAAAAGGTCCTAATGGGCTGAATGATTTCCAGCGGCCTAATGGGCCTAAGCGGCCTAATGGGCCTAAGTGGCCTAATCAACCAAATGAGTGTAATGGTCGTAATGGGCCTAATGGGCCTTAAGGGCCTAAGAGGCCGAAGGGGCCCAATGGGCCTAAGTGGCCTAATGGGACTAGCTGGCCTAATGGGCTTAAAGGGCTTAACAGGCCTAGGCTCCAAATAGGACTAATTGGGCTCAGTGGCCTAATGGTCCTAATGGGTCGAAGTAGCTTAAAGGGGGAAAGTTGCATAATTGACCTAATGGTTATAATGAGTCCAATGGACTGAATGGGCCAAAGGGGCCTATGTGGCCAAATGGGACTAATGGGCCTAATTGGCCTAAGTGGATGATGCGAACCATGCAGAAAGCACCGAGTCAATTACTCGGGTGGAGGAATTGGATTTGCAAGGCCCAATGATGTGAGGAAGATTAAAGAGGTTGAATGCTTCAATGGGTGCTCATCTTGCTTCATTAAAGTCCCAATGGGTATTACCTTGCATGGATGGAGCAAATGAGCCTATTATCTCACTTATTCAAGCCCAAGCATGATGTTTAATGGTTGGCCCACATGGTTGCACGAATTTGGAAGCCTTATCCACGTGGAGGATTCTAGAAATGGCATCTTTGGGCACCAAAGTCAAATCCGGTGGGCTATGCACTCAAAGTCAATTCCGGTGGGCTATAGTTGGAAAGTTGTGTGCTACTTTTCCAAAAAGTCTTTGATAGACTTTACCTTTTTGACTTTAAGGGGACAAGGTATGAATAGGCTCTATGACTTTATGATATTAGGCCCTTGACCTTTTATGTCACCCCTTGGCTATAAATAGCCACCCCATGGCATTGTAATCTCATTCAAGATTTTAATTGAGAGCTTATGCTTTGTTTCTCTCTGTTGGTTGAGGATTGTTCCAAATTTCCCTTGCTCTTGTGCATTCTTGCCTTGTCAATCTACAAGTTAGATTGGTGATCCAAGATCACAAAGCCCCCAATTCCGTGCCTCAACCCAAATGCGTTGTTGTTTGGATTGGCCATCACACCCCTCCGTTGAGTGCATTGTCTAAGTAGTATCTCACGCTCCATATAGCGTTGGTTGACTACTTGCTTCCACTATCCATACCCTTCACCCGTCACTTAGCCCCAAACCGCATCCGTCATCCGCCGCCCTACGCCGTGAAGATCGGACCACCCCGTGCGTCTCGCATCAGTGGAATATTGAGCTTAAGTGGAATAATGAACCTAATGGGATTAATGGGCCTAATGGGCCTAAGTGGCCTAAGGGGCCTAAGTGGCCTAATCGACCTAATGGGCTTAAGGGGCCTAGTGGGCCTAAGTGGCCTAATGGGCCTTAGTCGCCTAATCTGCCAAATAGGGATAAGTGGCCCAATGGGCTTAATGGGATTAAAGGCCCTAGGGGCCTAATGGGTCTAATGGGCCTAATGGGATTGAGTGGCCTAATGGGCCTAATGGGCCAAAGTGGCCTAATGGGCCTAAAGGGCCTTAGTGGCATAATGAGCCTAAGTGGCCTCATGGGCCTAATAGGCCTAATGGTCCTAATGGGCCTATGTGGCCTATGTGGCCTAATGGGTCTAATGGGCCTAATGGTCCTAATGAGCCAAATGTGCCTAAGTGGTTGAATGAGACTAAAGGGTTTAATGGGCCAAAGTGGCCTAATGGTCCTAATGGGCGTAATGGGCTGAAGTGTCCTAATGGGCATAATTAGCCTAAGTTGCCTAATGTTCCCAATGGTCCTTAGTGGCTTAATGGGTGGAATGGGATGACTGGGCCTAAGTGGCCTAATTGACCAAAAGGGCCTAATGCACCAAAGTGGCCTAATGGACGTGAGTGGCCGAATGAGACTAAGTGGCCTAATGGGGCTAATAGACCTAAGTGGATGATTGGGCCTAAGTGACCTAATGGGGCGAATGGGCCTAAGTGTCCTAATCGGACTAAAGGGCTGAATGTGCCAAAGTGGCCTAATGGACCTAAGTGGTCGAATGGGCCGAAGTGGCCTAATGGGGCTAATGGACCTAAGTGGCTGAATGGGCCTAAGTGGCCTAATGGTGCTAAAGGGCCTAAGTGGTGGAATGAGATTAAGTGGCCTAATAGGCCTAATGGGTGTAAGAGGCCTTATTTTCCTAATGTGATGAAGTGGGTCAATGGGCTTAATGGGCCTAAGTGGCTGAATTAGCCAAATGGGTCTAATGGGTCAAATGAACCTAAGTGGCCTAATGGGCCTAAGTGGCATGATGGGCCTCATGGGCCTAAGTGGCCTAAGTGTCCTACTTGGCCTAATCAACCGAATGGACTTAATGTGCCTAAGTGGCCTAAAAGGCCTCATGGTAGCAAGTTTCCAAATGGGTCTATTTGGCCTTAGTGGCCTAGTGGGCCTAATTTTCCTAAGTGGCCTCATGATCCTAATGGGTTGAATGAGATGAATGGGATTGATTAAGCTAATTGGGCTAACGAGGTTAAGTGACCTAGTGGGCCTAAGTGGCATAATGAGCCTAAGTGGCCTGAATGGGTCTAATGGCCCGAATGGGCCTAATGGTCTAAATGAGCCTAATGTGTCGAATAGGCCTAATGGGCCGAAGTGGCCTAACGGGCCTAATGGCCTGAATGAGCATAATGGGCCGAAGTGTCCAAATGGGCCGAAGTGGCCGAATGGGCCTAATGGGCTGAATGGGCATAATGTGCTAAAGTGGCCTAAGGGGTCTAATGGGCCAAACGGGCTTAACGGGTCTAAGGAGCCTAATGGGCCTAATGGGTTGAATGGGCCCAATGGGCCTAAGTGTCCTAATGGAATTAATGGGCCTAAGTTGCCTAATGGTCCTAATGGGCCTAAGTGGACTAATCAGCCTAATGGGCTTAATGGGCCTAATTGGTCTAATGGGCCAAAGTGGCATAATCGTCCTAATGGGCTAAAGTGGCCTAATGGGTCGAAATGGCCTAATGGACCTAGGTGGACTAATGGTTCTAATGGGCCTAAGTGGCCTAGTATGCCTATGTGGCATAATGGAACTAAGTTTCCTAATAAGCCTAATGGGCCGAATGGGCCTAATGGTCCTAATGTGATGTGAGACGCACGGGGTGGCCCGATCTTCATGACATAGGGCGGCGGATGACAGATGCGGTTTGGGGCTAAGTGACCGGTGAAGGGTATGGATAGTGGAAGCAAGTAGTCAACCAACACTATATGGAGCGTGACCTACTACTTAGACAACGCACTCAAGGAAGGGGTGTGATGGCCAATCCACACAACAACGCACTTGGGTTGAGGCACAAAATTGGGGGCTTTATGATCTTGGATCACCAATCTAACTTGTAGATTGACAAGGAAAGAATGCACAAGAGCAAGGGGAAACTCGGAACAATTCTCACACAACGGAGAGAAACAAATCACAAGCTCTCAATTAATTCTTGAATCCAATACAATGCCATGGAGTGGATATTTGTAGCCAAGGGGCTGATACAATGGTCAAGGGTCTAATACCCTAAATTCATAAAGTCTAAACCTACCTTATCCCCTTAAAAGTCAAAAAGATAAAAGCCAAGAAAGACTTTTGGAAAAGTAGCACACAACTTTCCAACATAGCCCACCGGATTTGACTTTGAGTGCATAGCCCACCGGATTTGACTTTGGTGTCCAAATATGTCATTTCTAGAATCCTTTATGTGGGCAAGGCCTCCAAATTCGTGCAACCATGTGGGCCAAGCTTTAAACTTCAATTTTGGGCTTGAATAAGTGATATTATAGGCCCATTCTCTCTATCCATGCAAGGCAAGATACATTGGGCCTTTAATGAACCAATATGTGCACCCATTGTAGCTTTGAGCCTCTTTAATCTCCCTCGTGTCATTGGGTCTTGCAAATCCAACTCTTCCTCTCGTGCAATCGACTTGGTGTCTTCGACATGGTTCTCATCATCCCCCCCCTCTTGAAAAGGAGTCGTCCTCGACTCTTCATCCTCTACACCCAAAAAAGGAGAAAGATCAGAAACATTGAAGGTGGCACTTACACCATACTCACCTGGAAACTCTATCTTGTAAGCATTGTTGTTAATCTTCTTGAGCACTCGGAAAGGTCCGTCTCCTCGTGGCATGAGTTTTGATTTCCGCCTGTCAGGAAATCTATCCTTTCGCATATGAATCCAGACCAAGTCCCCGGGATCGAACAACACTTGTTTGCGACCCTTGTTTGCATGATCAACATATTTTTGAGTCATCCGCTCGATATTTTTCCTTGCCTTTTCACGGAGTTGTTTGATGAATTCTGCGCGCCCTTTCGCATCCATATTAGTTGATTCCTACAAAGGCAAAAGAACTAGATCAATAGGGGCAAGAGGGTTAAAACCATAAACAATTTCGAATGGAGAATATTGAGTAGTGGAGTGCTTGGCCCTGTTATATGCAAATTCCACGTGTGGCAGACACTCCTCCCAATTCTTGATATTCTTCTTGACAATTGTTCGTAGAAAGGATGATAATGTACGATTCACCACCTCTGTTTGCCCATCGGTTTGTGGATGACAAGTAGTGGAAAAGAGTAACTTTGTACCCAGTTTGCTCCACAAGGTCTTCCAAAAGTAACTAAGAAATTTTGTTTCTTGATCCGACACAATGGTCCTTGGCATTCCATGATGTTTGACTACTTCCTGAAAGAAAAGTGTTGCAATGTTAGTGGCATCATCAGTTTTGTAACAAGGAATAAAATGTGTCATTTTTGAAAACCGATCCACCACAACAAAAATGGAATCTCTACCCCACTTGGTCCGTGGTAGCCCCACGATAAAGTCCATTGATATGTCCTCCCAAGGGGTGTTGGGAATTGGGAGAGGAAGATATAGTCCATGTGGTTTTAGTTTCGATTTGGCTTTATGGAAAACAATGCACTTTCCCACAAATTTCTCAACATCTCTAGATATCCTAGGCCAATAAAAATGCTCACTAAGAACAAGTTTTTGAAACACCAAAATGACCCATTAACCCACCCGAATGTGACTCCTTTAGTAAAAGTAAACGGATAGAGCAATTAGGAATGCAAAGCTTATCAATCCGAAATAAGAATCCATCATGTAAATAGAACTTTTCCCAACTAACTCTAGGTTTACAATGTTCATAAGGTTCTCTAAAATCACTATCAATGGCATATAAATCCTTAATGTATTCAAAACCAAGAAGTTTTGAATCCAACAAGGATAAAAGAGAATATCTACGTGAAAGTGCATCGGCCACAGTATTTTCTTTACCCTTTTTATGCTTGATGACATATAAAAATGATTCAATGAATTCCAGCCATCTAGAATGTCTCCTATTTAGTTTATGTTGGCTCTTAAGGTATTTAAGAGCCTCATGATCAGAATGGATCACAAATTCTTTAGGCCAAAGATAGTGTTGCCATGTCTCTAGTACTCTAAACAATGCATAAAATTCTTTATAATATGTAGCATAGTTTAGATTTGGGCCATTTAACTTCTCACTAAAGAAAGAAATAGGCTTACCTTCTTGCATGAGTACTCCTCCTATGCCAATTCCGCTTGCATCACATTCAATTTCAAAGGTCTTACCGAAGTCTGAAGTGCAAGTAGAGGGGCGTGGGTGAGTCTCTCCTTTAGCACATGGAAGGCTTTTTCTTGAGTTGTCCCCCATTTTAAAGGAACATTCTTCTTTGTCAATTCATTCAATGGTGCTGCTAGTGTGCTGAAGTCTTTCACAAATCTCCTGTAAAAACTAGCAAGCCCATGAAATCTTCTTACCTGCCCAACGGAGGTTGGAGTTGGCCATTCTTGTATTGCTTTGATCTTCTCGGTGTCCACTTCAACTCCATTGCCACTCACAACAAATCCAAGGAAAACAATCTTATCGAGACAAAATTCACACTTTTTTATGTTTCCAAACAGGTTTTCTTTCCTTAACACCTCTAGGACTTTTCTCAAGTGAACTACATGTTCATGCAAAGTCCTACTATACACCAGAATATCATCAAAATAAACTACCACAAATTTTCCAATATATGCACGTAAGACATGATTCATTAACCTCATAAATGTGCTACGTGCATTGGTGAGACCAAAGGGCATGACTAACCATTCATAAAGTCCATGTTTTGTCTTAAATGCAGTTTTCCAATCATCTCCTTCTTTCATCCTAATTTGATGGTAGCCACTTCTGAAATCAATTTTTGAGAAAATAGTTGAACCATTTAATTCATCTAGCATATCATCTAATCTAGGGGTAGGATGACGATACCTAACCGTGATGTTGTTGATGGCTCTACAGTCAATGCACATTCTCCATGTTCCATCCTTCTTTGGTACTAGAAGCACCGGTACCACACAAGGACTAAGACTCTCTCTCACATACCCCACATTCAACAACTCTTGAACTTGCCTTTGAATTTCTTTTGTCTCCTCTGGGTTGGTGTGATATGCTGGGCGGTTTGGTAGTGATGCTCCAGGTATGAGGTCAATTTGATTCTCAATACCTCTAATGGGTGGAAAACCCGGTGGCACCTCTTCGGGAAACACATCCTCAAATTCCTGCAACAAAGACTCAACAACATGTGGCAAAGAAGATGTTAAGTCATTAGTATTCAACATCACCTCTTTGTACATAAGTACTAAGAGATTTTGTCGAGAAATCAAAGCTTCCATAACCTCACTCTTTTTTTCCAACATCACAATTTTCTCTCCTCTCAAATCTTTTTCCCCTCTTGATTTTTCTTTGCTCTCCATTTCTTTTCTTCTCTCATTTTCTATTTTCCCTCATTCTCTCCTTTTTTATTTTCTCTCTTTTTTTCCTCATCACTCTTTTTTTTTATTTTCTCTCAAAATGTGATCTTCCAGAATTTGCTTGGGGGACATGGGGATGAGGGTTATAGGTTCCCCTCGGAGTACAAAAGAGTGATGGTTCAAGAAACCATCATGAGTAACACGCCGATCGTACTGCCATGGTCGACCCAACAACAAGTGGCACGCCTTCATAGGAACAATGTCGCACAATACCTCATCGTTGTATTTACCAATGGAGAACAATTCCTTCACTTTCTTGGTGACCTTCAGCTCTCCACAATCATTCAACCATTGAAGATGATATGGATGTTGATGCTTCAAAGTAGGAAATCCCAACTTCTCTACTAACTCGGTGCTCGCAACATTACTACAGCTTCCTCCATCAATAATAACACTACATACCTTCCCATGGATCTTGCATCGTGTATGGAAAAGGTTCTCCTGCTGATCATTCTCTCCCACGGTCATTTGTGAGCTTAGAACTCTCCTAGTGACAAGAATCTCACCATCTTCTGCAAATTCTCCACTATCAATTTCTAGAGATTCTTCCTCCTCCTCTTCCGAGCTCTCTCCATCGGTCTCCCATTCTCCATACTTGTTGATGGTCATGGTGCGCCGGTTTGGGCACTCACTAGCAATGTGACCCCTTCCTTGACATTTAAAACACCGAATATCCCTATTCCTGGTTTGGTTAGCCTCAAAAGTAGGTTTCTTAGGTGGAAGAATTACCTTGTCACTTTTGCGATCAACCAACTCTTTTGCCTTGGATGGTTCCCTAATCTCCTTCCTTGGATTTCTCCATGGTGTGAAAGGGGTAGTGGGTTTCCTCATGTTGCTCCTCCTTTTGATTTGTTGCTCGATCTTGGTGGCTTGGTGGATCATATCTTGTATCTCTACATGGTGGTACATCTCCAATTGATCCGCAATCTCCCGATTGAGCCCATGTAAAAACCGCGCCATGGTTGCCTCCGGATCCTCCTCAACGTTTGCCCGAATCATGGCAATTTGCATCTCCTTGTAGTAGTCTTCTACACTCTTACTCCCTTGGATGAGGCGTTGAAGATTGTTGTGGAGATCTCTATGGTAATTCATGGGAACAAACCGCTTCCGCATGGTGAACTTCATGTCTTCCCAAGTGTTGATGGGACGTCCACCATATCTAGCCCTCTCCTTTTGAACTTGATCCCACCAAATTAAAGAATAATCAGAAAATTCAAGGGAAGCAAGTTTGACCTTTTTCTTCTCGGAATATGCATGGCATGAAAAGACCTACTCGATCCGCATCTCCCACTCCAAGTATGCTTCCGGATCGCTTTTCCCTTGAAAAGAAGGGACCTTCACCTTGATCCCGCCAAGTAGGTCATCATCATGTTGTCTCCTTTGTCCTCCTCTCGGTTGTTGGTACAACCTCCTCCTTTGTGGGACATCATCAAGATCATCATCAAAGTTCACCATTTCCTCCCCCATGATGTGGGGACGACGTGGTGCTGGAGCGCGTCGTGGGTTATCATGGAACATCCTTGGGCTTGGTTTATTCTCCAATTCATCAATCCTCTCATGTAACACCTCCAACTTTCGATCAAGAAGCTTCTCGAAGTGGCTCACCAAAGCTTGCATTTGGAATTGCTTAGCTTCGGGTGCGGGAGATCTACTTCGACTTCCTTCATCGCTAACATAAGCAATTTTCTTCCCACGATCTTCTGCCATGACAAGTTACACAAACACAAACACACACCGGGGGGGGGGGGGAACACACACAATGATATACACTCACTCACACATGCGAGATGTACACACACACACACAAGATGTACACAATCACACAAACAAAGATACACACTCACGCACGCAAGATATACACACTCACACGCACAAGATGTACACACACACGCACACAACAAGATGCACACACTCACACACACAAGATATTTTTTTTTTGCTTATTTCTCTCCACTCTCAAAACTCAATTTGAATCCCAAGCACTTATGAAATATAATAACTTGTTTAGGGCGATCAAGTGCCACCAATTCTTCCCCAATCAAGATTGTGTCGGGGGATGGTTTAACACAACTCGCTTGAGTGGTAAAGGGTAAGGGGTGAAAAGAGGGTAGAAAATGGATAAAAGGTGGATGGAAAAGAGGGGTAGAAATATGGTATTTGGGTTTTTCCCGATTGTGCAAGATAAGATAAATGAATAACAATATGAGCCAAATACAAAATGGGGATGAAGTAAAATGATTGAAAAAGTTATATATGGAAATGAAAAGTGCTAATAAGGTAAAGCACAAAGGAGTAATTGTATCCGCTTTTTTTTTTTGCTTTTTTTTGTTAATTCTCCCCAAAAAGTGTTGTGCTTGGAGTTTTAAAGCACAAGATGATTGAACGGAGAGTAAGAATTTTTTTTTCTTTTTTTTTTCGAAATCTATCAAATAAAGGATGTGCTTAATTTTGAAAAGCACAAAATGATGAGTTGAGAGATTTTTTTTTCCGGATACAAATCACATATAGAGAATTAAATGCGGAAAGAAGATGAATGAAAATTTGGCTCAATTTATAATAATCCAAGCATGCACAAACTAGGACAATTCGGGAGGCTTTCAAGAAAATGGATTTTTTTTGTTTAATGGGTGAATAATATGAAAATATAAGGAGGGTAATGGATAGAATTAAAGTAAATAAAGGGATAGACGCCTACCGTGTCAACCGGAGCTCTGATACCAACTGATGTGAGACGCACGGGGTGACCCAATCTTCACGACGTAGGGCGGCGGATGACGGATGCGGTTTGGGGCTAAGTGACGGGTGAAGGGTATGGATAGTGGAAGCAAGTAGTCAACCAACGCTATATGGAGAGTGACCTACTAATTATACAACGCACTCAAGGGAGGGGTGTGATGGCCAATCCACACAACAACGCACTTGGGTTGAGGCACAGAATTGGGGGCTTTGTGATCTTGGATCACCAATCTAACTTGTAGATTGACAAGGAAAGAATGCACAAGAGCAAGGGGAAACTCGGAACAATTCTCACACAACGGGGAGAAACAAAGCATAAGCTCTCAATTAATTCTTGAATCCAATACAATGCCATGGAGTGGCTATTTATAGCCAAGGGGGTGATACAATGGTCAAGGGTCTAATACCCTAAAGTCATAAAGTCTAAACCTTCCTTGTCCCCTTAAAAGTCAAAAAGATAAAAGCCAACAAAGACTTTTGGAAAAGTAGCACACAACTTTCCAACATAGCCCACCGGATTTGACTTTGAGTGCATAGCCCAGCGGATTTGACTTTGGTGTCCAAAGATGCCATTTCTAGAATCCTCCATGTGGGCAAGGCCTCCAAATTCGTGCAACCATGTGGGACAAGCTTTAAACATCAATTTTTGGCTTGAATAAGTGATATTATAGGCCCATTCTCTCTATCCATGCAAGAAAAGATACATTGGGCCTTTAATGAAGCAATATGTGCGCCCATTGTAGCATTGAGCCTCTTTAATCTCCTTCGTGTCATTGGGTCTTGCAAATCCAACTCTTCCTCTCGCGCAATCGACTTGGTGTCTTCGACATGGTTCTCATCATAATGGGCCAAAGTGGTCTTGTCAGCCTAAGTGGTCGAATGGGCCTAAGTTGTCGAATGAGCCCAAGTGACCTAATGGGACTAAGTGGCCCAATGGGCCTAAGTGTCCAAATGGTCCTAGTGGGCCTAAGTGACCCAATGGGTCTAAGTGGCATAATGGTCCTAATGGGCCTAAGTGACATAATTGGCCTATGTGGCCTCATGGGCGTAATGGGCCTAAGTGGCCTAATGGGCCTAATGGTTCTAATGGGCTGAATGGGCTGAATGGGCATAATGGGCCTAGTGGTCCTAAGTGGCCTAAGGGGCTTAATGGTCCGAATAGGTTTGAGTGGCCTAATCAACCTAAGGGGCTTAATGGGGAGAAGTGGACCTATTGGACTAATGGGACTAAGTGGCCAAAGTGGCCTAATGAGCCTAATGGGCCAAAGTGGCCCAATGGGCCTAAGTGGCCGAATGGGCTTAAGTGGCCGAATGGGCCTAATTTTCCGAAGTGACATAATCAGCCTAATGTACTTAATGGGCCTAAATTGCCTAATGGGACAAATGGTTCAAAGTGGCCTAATTGATCTAATGGGCCTAATGGGCCAAAGTGGCCTAATCGACCTAATGGGCCTAACTGGAATAACGGGCCTAATGGGCCTAATGTGCATAAGTGGTGTGATGGGCCTAATGTGCATAAGTGGTGTGATGGGCCTAATGGGACTGAGTGGATTAATGGGCTTAAAGGGATTAAGTTGATTCATGGACCTCATGGGCTTCTGTGGCCTCATGGGCCTAATGGGGCTAAAGGGACTATGTGGCCTAAGTGGCCTAATGGGCCTAATCATCCGAATGGGTCTAAGTAGCCTGTTGGGCCTAATGGGATAAAGTTTTCTAATGGGACTATTATGACTAATGGGCATAATGGGCCTAAGTGGCCTATTGGGACTAAGTGACCTAATCAGCCTAATGAACATAATTGGCTAAAGTGGTTGAATGGGCCTAAGGGTCCTATTGCACCGACTCAGCTTAAGTGGCCTAATGGGCCTAAATGACCTAATCGGTATAATGAATCTAATGGGCGTAATGGGCCTAAGTGGTCGAATGGACCTAATTAGATGAATGGTACTAATGTGCTTAGTGGACCTTATGGGCCTAAGTGGTCGAGTGGGCCTAATGGGCCTAATGTGCCTAAGTGGCATAATGGGCCTTATGGGATGGATGGTCTGAATGGGCCTAATGTGACCGGTGGGCCCAATAGGCCTAAGTGGCTGAATGAGTCTAATGGGCCTAATGGTCCTAAGTGGACAAATGGGCCAAATGGGCCCAAGTGGCTAATGGGTCCAATGGGCCAAATGTGCACAGTTGACCCAAGTGGACTAATGGACCTACTAGGTTGAATGGGAAGTGGCCAAATGGGCCAAATGGTCAGAATGGGCGTAAGTGGCCTAATGGACATGAGTGGCCTAGTGAGCCTAATGGGCCCAATTGGCTTAAGTGGCCTAATGGACCTAAGTGACCTAATGGGATTAATAGGCCTAATTGTCCTAATGGGTATAATGGGCCTAAGTGGGATAAGTGGCCTAATATGCCTAAAGGGCTGAGTGGGCTTAAGTGGCCTAATTTTCCCAATGTGCTGAGTAGCCTAATCTGGCTAACAAGCCTAATGGGACTAATGGGTATAATGGGCCTAAGTGGGCTAATGGTCCAAATGGGACTAAGTGACCTAATTATCCCAACGAGCCTAAGTGGGCTAATGGGCCGAAGGAGCCTAACGGGCCTAAGTGGCCTAAGTGGCTGAAGTGGAATAATGGGTCCAACGGGCCTAAGTGGCCTAATGAGCCTGATGGACCTAATGGGCCTCAATGGACTAATTGGCCTAATGGTCAGAATGGGCCTAAGGGGCCTAATGCGCCTAAGGGGCCTAATGGGCCTAATGAGCCTTTGTGGCCGAATGAGCCTAATGGGCCTTAGTGGCCGAATGAGCCTAATGGGCCTTAGGTGTCTAATTGACCTAATGGGCCTAATGGGACTAATGGGCCCAAGGGGCCTAATGAGCTGAATGGGCTTAAGTGGCCTAATGGGCCTAATGGGTCTAAGTTGCCTAATCGGTTTAAGTGACATAATCAGCCTAATGGCCCTAATGGGCGTAATGAGTCTAAGTGGCTGAATGGGCATAATTGGACGAATGGGCCTAATGTGCCCACTGTGCCTAATGGGGCTAAGTGTCCGAATGGGCATAATGGGACAAATGGGCTAAGTGGCCCAATGGGCCTGATGGGAGCAATGGGCCTAATGGGATGATGTGGCCCCATGGGCCTAAGTGTCCAAATGGGTCGAAGTGGCCAAATGGGCTTGATGGGCCTAATGGGTCTCATGGGCCTTAGTGGCTTAATGGGCCTCATGGGCATACGTGTCGAATGGACCTAGTGGGCTTAAAGGGCGTAATGTGACCAATGGGACTAATTGGCATGATGGGACAAATGGGACTAAGTTACCACATGGGCCCAATGGCTGTAATGGGCCTTAGTGGTCTGAGTGGGCCTCAAGGGCTTAATGGGTCGAATGGGCCTAAGTGGCCTAATGGGACTAATGGACCCAATAGGCCTCATGGGCTGAATGGGCCTAAGGGGCCTAATGGGACGAGGGGGCCAAATGGGCCAAACAGGCCTAATGGGATGAATGTGCCCAGTGGGCCTAATTGGACTAATGGGCCTAAGTTGCCTAAAGGGCCAAGTGGGTCTAATGGGTTTAATGGGCCCAAGTGGCCTGATGGGTCGAATGGGCCTCATGGGACTAATGGGTCTAAGTGTTCTCATGGGCCTAATGGGCCTCAGTGTCCTAATGGTCCTGATGGTCCTCATGGGTGTGATGGGGCTCATGGGCCTAATAGGCCTCATCAGTGGAATGGGTCTCATGGGCCCATGGGCTAGATGGTCCTAATGGGTCTAATGGTCCAAAGTGGCCTAATGGGCCTAAGTTCCCTAATGATCCTAATGGTCCTAATTGGCCTAATGGGCCTAATGGAGCTAATGGGCCTAAGTGGCCTAATGGGGATAATCGACTGAATATGGTAATGGTCTGAAGTGGCCTCAGTGGCTTAATGGACCTAATGGACCTAATGGGACTAATGGGTGTAATGAGCCTAATGTTTCTACGCATCCTAATGGGCCTAATGGGCCTAGGTGACCTAATGGGACTAATGGGTCTAAGTGGCCTAATTTTGATAATCGACTGAATGGACCTTAGTGGCCTAAGTGGATTAATGGGCCTAATGGGACTAATGGGTTTAATTATACTAATGGGCCTAAGTGGCTTAATGGGACAAATGGGCCTATGTGGCCTAAGGGGCCAAATAGGACTAAGTGACCTAATGGGACTGATGAGAATAATGGGAATAATGGGTTTAGTGGGCATAATGGGCCTAAGTGGCCTAATGGGCCTAATGGGCCTAATGAACCTAATGGTCCTAAGTGGCATAATGGGCCTAAGTGGACTACTAGACCTAATGGGCCTAATGGAACTAAGTGGCCTAATCCTCCTAATTGACTGAATGGGCCTAATGGGACTAATGGTCCTAAGTGGCCTAAGTGGCCAAAGTGGCATAATCAACCTAATCGAGTGAATGCGACTAATGGGCCTAAGCGGCCTAATGGGCCTAATGGGCCTAATGCCTAAGTTGCCTAATTGGACCAATGGTCCTAATGTGTCTAATGGGCATAATGTACCTAAGTTGCCTAAATGGTTTAATCAGCCTAATCGGCCGAATGGGTTTAATGGAGCTAAGTGGAATAATGGGTCTAATGGGCCTAATGAGCCTAAGTGGCCTAAGTGCCTAATCGGCCTAATCAATTGAATGAGATTAATGGGCCTAATGGGCCTAAGTGACCTAATGGTCCTAATGGTCCAAAGTGGCCTAATCCCCCTAATCAACCGAATGGGCCTGAGTGGCCTAATGAGTCTAAAGGTCCTGATGGTCCTAAGTGGGCTAATCGGGCTAATCGACCGAATGGGCCAAAGTGGCCGAATCGGCCTAATAGACCAAATGGGCCTCATGATCCTAAGTGAAAAAATGGACCTAATTGGCTAAGTGGCCTAATCGACCTAGTTGACCAAATGGGCCGAATGGTCTGAGGTGGCCTAATGGGTCTAATGGGCCTAATGGGTCTAAGTGGCCTAAGTGTCTTAATTGTCCTAATTGACCAAATGGGACTAATGATTCTTATAGGCCTAAGAGGCAGATTGGCCCTAATGGGCTTATGTGGCCGAATGGGCCTAATGGGAAAAATTGGCCAAATGGGGCGGGCATAATGAGCCTAAGTTGTCGAATGAGCTTAAGTGGCATAATGGGCCTAATGGCCCTAAGTGGCATAATGGGTCTAGTGGCCCTAAGTGGCTGAATGATCCTAATGGGCCTAATGTTCCTATGGGGCCAAATGGGGCTAATGGGTCTATTGGGCCTAATGGGCCATAGTGGCCTAATGGTCCAATGGGCCTAAGTGGCCTAATGGGCCTAATGGGCCAAGTGGCCTAAGTGGCACAATCAGCCTAATCGAATGAATTGGCCTAATGGGACAAAGTGGCATAATGGGCCTAATAGGCCTTAGTGGTGCAATGGGCCTAATGGACATGATGGGTTGAAGTGGCCTGGTGGGCCTCATGGGCCTATGTGGCCTAATGGACCTTATTGTCCTAAATGTTCCTAATTGGTCTAATGGGTCTAAGTGGCCTAATGGGCCTAATGGGATGAATGAACATAATTGGCCTAAGTGGTCTAATGGGCCTAATGGGCCTAATGGGACAAAATGGCATAATGTTCCAAAGTTTCCTAATCATCCCAATGGACTTAATGGGCCTAATGGGCCTAGTCGACCTAATGGGCCTAAGTGGCATAATGGGCATAAGTGGGCTAATTGGCATAATGGGATTAATGGGCCTAGTGGTCCTAAATTGCCTAACGGGGCTTGGTGGCCTAATCGGTCTAATGGGCCTAAGTGGACTCATGTGATTAATGGGATTAACGGGCCTAGGGGCCAAATGGGCCTAATGGGCCAAATGGGCTAAATGGGACTAGTTTACCTAAGTTCCCTAATGGGCCAAATTGGCCGAATGTGACTAAGTGTCCTAATGGGATTAATGGGCCTAAAGGGCCTAATGGGCATAATTGGCCTAATGGGCCTAAGTGGTCTAATCCGTCTAATGGGTTTAATGGGACCAATGGGCCTAAGTGGTCGAATAGGACTAATGGGCCTAAGTGGCCCAATTAGCCTAATGGTCCTAAGTGGCCAAATTAGCCTAATGCGCCTAAGTGGCCTGATAGGCCTAAGTGGCCCAATGGGCCAATTGGGCATAATGGGCCTAAGTGTGCTAATGAGCCTAAGTAGACGAATGAGCCTAAGTGGCCCAATGGGCCTAATGGGCCTAAGTGGACTGATGAGCCTAATGGGTCTCAGTGGCCTCATAGGCCTAAAGGGCCTTAGTGGCCTCATGGGCCTAATGAGACTGATGGGCCTAAATTCCCTAAGTGACATAATGGGCCTAATGGGCCGAATGGGCCTAATGGGATAAATGGGTGAAATGGCCCTAAGTAGCCGAATGAGACAAATGGGCCTAATTGGAACAATGGGGAAAATGGGTCGAATGTGCCTAGTGGCCTAATGGGATTAGTGGGTCAAATGATCCTAAGTTTCCTAATGGACGTAATGGGCCTAAGTGGCCTACTGGGCCTAATGGGCCTTAGTGGCCTAAGGGGCCTAAGGGGCCTAAGGGGCCTAGTTGGTGTTAGTGGCCTAAGTGGCCAAATGGGCCTAATGGGTCGACGTTATCTAATGGGCCTAATGGACCTTTGTGGTCTAATAGGCCTAGTGGGCCTAATGAGCCTAAGTGGCCGAATGGGTCTAAGTGGCCTAATGGTCCTAATGTGCCTACTAATGGGCCTAATGGGCCCTAGTGGACCAATGGGCCTAATTGGCCTAAGTGGCCTAATGGGCCTAAATGGCCTAATGGGCCTAAGCGGCCTAATGGGCCGAGGTGGCCTAATTGACCTTAGTGGACTAATGGTCTGAATGGGCCTGAGTGGCCGAATGGGCCTTAATGGCATAATGTGACTAATGGGCCTAAAGGGAATGAGTGTCCAAAATGACCTAATGGGCCTAATGTGCCTAATGGAACTAATGGGTCATAGTGGCCTAATGGGCCTAATCAACATAATGGGCCTAAGTGGCCAAATTGGCATAATGGGCCGAGGTGGCCTCATGGGCCTAAGTGGCCTCATGGGCCTAAGCAGACTAATGGGCCTAAGTGGCTTCATGGGTTTGATGGGGCTAATGGGACTAGTGGGCCTCAGTGGACACATGGGCCCAATTTTCTTAATGGGCCTAAGTAGCCTAATGGGCCTAAGTGGCCGAATTGGCCAAAGAGGACTAGTGGGCCTAATGGGACCCAGTGGCCTAATGATCCAAATGAGCCTAAGTGGCCTAAGTGACCCAATGTCCCTAATGGGCGTAAGTGGCCTAATGGGCCTAATGGGCCTAGTGGGCCTCAGTGGCCAATAGGCCAAATGGTCCTAATGTGCCTAAGTGGCTAAATGGGCCTAAGTGGCTTAATGAGCCAAATGGGGCCTAAGTTGCCTAATGGGACAAATGGGCCTCAGTGTCCTAATGGGCCTAATGGGTCTTAGTGGCCTAATGGGCCTAATGGGCATGAGTGGTTGAAATGTCCTAATGGGCCTAATTGACCTAAGTTGCTAGAAATGCCAAGTGGGCCTAAGTGGCCCAATTGGCATAATGGGTTTAAGTGGCCTAATGGGCCTAAGTGGACTTCTGGGCCTAATGGGCCTAAGTGGATTAATGATCCAAAGTGGGATAATGAGCCTAAGTGGCCTAATGGGCTTAATGTGCCAAAGTGGCATAATGGGCCAAAGTGGCCTGATTGGATCAATGGGCCATAGTGGCCTAATGGGCCTAAGTGGCCAAATGGGCCTAATGGGCCTAATGGGCGTAAGTGGCCTAATGTGACGAATGGGCCAAATTAGCCCAATGGGCCTTAGTGGCCTAATGTGCCTAATGGTCTTAAGTGGTCTAAGTGGCCTAATGAGCCTAATGGGGATAAGTGGCCTAATGAGCTGAATGGGTCTAATGGGCCTGATGGGCCTAATAGGAAGAAGTGGCCTAATGGTTCTGATGGGACTAATGGGCTGAATGGGATTAATGGTCCTAAGTGTTCTAATGAGCCGAAGGGGCCTAAGTGGCCTAATGTGCTTGATGAGCCTGATGGGCATAATGGACCGAATTGGCCTAGTTCTTAGGGTTTTTCAGGGGTATTGAGGGGTTTTAGGGGTTTTCAGGGTTGTTAAGGTCCTTTTGGGTTTTTCTGTTTTTTTGAGTTTTTTAGGGTTTTTAAGGTTTTTAAGATTTTTTCAATGTTTTTAGGGGTTTTAAGGGGTTTTAGTGTTTTTTGTATTTTTTTGGGATTTTTAGGGTTTTTACGTTTTTAGAGGGTTTTCGGGGTCTTTAGAGTTTTTTATGTTTTTATGGATTTTTAAGGGTTGTTTAGGATATTTATGATTTTTAGGGGTCTTAGAGATTTTGAGGGGTTTTTCAATGGTTTTTTGTTTTTAGGGTCTTTTGAGGTTTTTTGGGTTTTTGTGGGTTTTTAAGGTTTTTTATTATTTTTAAACACTTTTTGGGGTTTAAAAGCTTCTTAGAGTTTTAGTTATTTATTAGGGATTTTTAAGGTTTTTAGGGTTTTATGGTTTTTTTTTGGGGGGGGGGGGAGGTTAGGGGTTTTAGTGTTTTTTTATATTTTCATGGATTTTTAGAGATTTTTGAGTTTTTATACCTTTTAGGGTTTTTAGTATTTTTAGGGATTTTGAGGGGTTTTCGGGGCTTTTCAGAGGTTTTATGAGTTTTTAGGGTTTACTTTTTGAGTTTTTTAGATGTTATAAGGTTTTTAGTGTTTTTAGTGGGTTTTTAAGGATTTTTGAGTTTTTAGGGTATTTTTTCCTTTTTTTTATTTTTAGGTGTTTTAAGGGTTTTTAGAGGTTTTTAACATTTTTGGGGGTTCAAGGGTTTTTAGAGTTTTAAGTGGTTTTTAGGGTTTCTAAGGTTTTAAGGGGTATTTATGGTTTTGAGGGGTTTTTTCAAGGTTTTTGGGTTTTTTTACATTTTCATGAATTTTTAACTGTTTTTAGGATTTTTATGGTTTTCAAGGTTTTTAGGGTTTTTAGGGATTTTGTGGGTTTTTAGGGTTTTTCAGTGGTTTTTAGGGTTTTCAGGGGTTTTTCGAGTTTTTAGGGTCCTTTTGGGGTTTAGGGGTTTTTTGAGTTTTTTAGGGGTTTTAAGGATTTTTGGAGTTTTTTAACATTTTAGGGGGTTTAAGGGGTTTTAGAGTTTTTTTGTTGTTTTTAGGGTTTTTATGGGTTTTTAAGGTTTTTAGGGGGTTTTCAATGTTTTTAGGATTTTTTACATTTTCATGGTTTTTTAGGTTTCTTTAAGGATTTTTATGCTTTTTACGATTTTTAGGATTTTTAGGGATTCTGAGAGATTTCAGGGGTTTGGGGGTTTGTATGGGTTTTCAGGATTTTTTTGGGTAATTTTGGATTTTTAGGGGATTTTTTTGAGTTTTTTAGGCTTTTTAAAGTTTTTATAGCTTTTTTATTCTTTTTAGGTGGTTTAGGGTTTTTAGTGAGTTTTAGGGTTTTTTATTCTTCAAAGGTTTTAGGGTTTTTAGGGGTTTTAGGATCTTTTGGGGTTTTAGGTTTTTTTAGTTTCTTTTAGGTTTTTTTAGATTTCTTTAACATTTATTGGGGTTTAAATGGTTTTTAGAGTTTTTAGTGGTTTTGGGGGGGTTTTAGGGTTTTTAATTGTTTTTATTGGTTTTTCTAGTTTTCAGGGTTTTAAGAATTTTTTACTTTTTCATGGATTTTTTGGGTTTATAAGGATTTTTATGGTTTTTAGGGTTTTTTAGGGTTTTTTGTGATTTTGCGGGTTTTTGGGGTTTTTAGGAGTTTTAAGAGTTTTTATGGTCTTTTTGGTTTTTGGGGTTTTTTGTGTTTCTAGGATTTTTATGGTTTTTAGAGTTTTTTTACGTTTTAGGGATTTTTAGGGGTTTTAGTGGTTTCAGAGGTTTTTAGGGCTTTTAGGGGTTTTCAGGGTTTTTAGTTTCTTTTTTGGTTTTAAGGATTTTTTTGAGTTTTTAGGATTTTTAAGATTTTAAAAGTTTTATAACGTTATTAGGGGTTTAAGTGTTTTTAGAATTTCTAGTGGGTTTTTAGGGTGTTATGGGTTTTTGGGTTTTTTAAGGTTTTTAGGGGTTTTATTGTTTTCATGGGTTTTTCAAATTTTTATTGTATTTTAAATTTTCATGGATTTTTAGGGGGTTTTTAGGATTTTTTTGGTTTTTAGGGATTTTTTGGGTTTTAGGGTTTTCAGGGGGTTTTAGGGTTTTTAGGGTTTTTTAGTGTTTTTAGGGCCTTTTGTGTTTTTAGGGTTTTTTTATTTTTAGGGGTTTTATGGTTTCTTAGAGTTTTTTAACATTTTAGGGGTTAAAGGGTTTTTAGAGTTTTAAATGGTTTTTTAGGTTTTTATGGGGTTTTAGGGTTTTTTGGTTTTTTGGGGTTTTATGGTTTTTAAGTGTTTTTTAGGCACTTTAGTGTTTTTTTCATTTTCATGGATTTTTAACAGTTTTTAGGATTTTTCGGTTTTTAGGGGTTTTTAGGGTTATTATGGGGTTTTTACGGTTTTTATGGGTTTTGAAGTATATTAAGGTTTTTATGGTTTTTTGGGGTTTTTCAGGGTTTTTAGAGATTTTTAAGTTTTCATGGATTTTAAGGAGATTTTAGAATTTTTATGATTTTTATGGTTTTTAGGGGTTTTAGTGGGTTTTATGGTTTTTTTTAGGTTTTTAGGGTCTTTTTGGGATTTTAGGGTTTCTTGAGTTCTGAGGGTTTCTACGCGTTTTTAGATTTTTTTTAACGTTTTTAGAGGTTTTATGGTTTTTTAGAGTTTTAGTGGCTTTTTAGGGTTGTTATGGGGTTTTAGGGTTTTAGGGGATTTATGGTTTTCAGGTGGTTTTTAGGGTTTTTTACATTTTCATGCATTTTTAGGGGGTTTTAGGATTTTTGTGCTTTTTAGGGTTTTTAGGGATTTTGAGAGTTTTAGGGTTTTTAGCAGTTTTATGGTTTTGAGTGTTTTTAGTATTTTTAGGATCTTTTGGGTTTTAAGGGTTTTTTTAGGTTTTTTAGAGTTTTTAGTGTTTTTGCGTATTTTATGGGGTTTTAGAGTTTTTCTTGTTTTTAGAGTTTTTTGGGTTTTTGGGTTTTTTAAAGTTTTTTGGGGTTTTATGGTTTTCAGGGTTTTAGTGTTTTTTTCATTTTCAGGGATTTTAAGGGCTTTTAGGATTTTAATTATTTTTAGGGGATTTTTGATTTTTGAGGGTTTACATGGGGTTTTAGGGTTTTGCTGTGAGATATAGGGGGGTGGCTCAATCTTCACGGCATGGGGTGGGGGACTGGAACAATCCTCACACAAGAGAGAGAAACAAAGAATAATCTCTCTATATAAATCTTGAATGCCATACAAGTGCCATGGGGGTGGATATTTATAGCCAAGGGGTGATACAATAGTCAAGGGCATAATACCCTAAAGTCATAAAGGATAAACCTACTTTGATCCCTTAAATTCAAAAAGATAAAGTCTACCAAAAACTTCTTGGAAAAGAAGCACACAACTTTCCAACTATAGCCCATCAGATTTGATTTTGAGTGCCTAGCCCACCAGATTTGACTTTGGTTTCAAAAGATGTCATTCTAGAATCCTCCATGTGGTCAAGGCTTCCAAAATTCATGAAACTTTGTGGTCTAAGCTATAAACATCTTGTTTAGGCTTGAATAGGTGATATACTAGGCCCATTTGGTCCATCCATGCAAGGAGAGATCCATAAGACCATTAATGAAATGAGATGGGCACCCATTTTAGCATTCAACCTCTTAAATCTCTCTCACACCATCGTTCCTTGCAAATCCAACTCCTCCACTTGGGAAATCAACTCTATGCCTTTAACATGGTTCTCATCATCCTCCCCTATTGAAAAGAAGTGATCCTCGACTCTTCATCCTCTACATCCAAAAAATGAGAAAGACCAGAAACATTGAAAGTGGCACTTACACCATACTCACCTAGAAGAGCTATCTTGTAAGCATTGTTGTTAATATTCTTGAGCATTCAGAAAGGTTTGTCTTCTCAAGGAATCAGTTTTGATTTCTTCTTATTGTGAAATATTTCCATTCGCATAAAAATCCAAACTAAGTCATCGGGTTTGAAAAACACTTGCTTACAACCCTTTTTTGCACAATAAATGTATTTCTAGGTCATCCGCTTGATATTTTTCCTTAAATTTTCATGGATTTGTTTGATAAATTCTTCACGCCCTTTCGCATCTATATTATTTTCTTCCTACAAAGCTAAAGGAACTAGATCAATAGGGGCAAGGGGGTTAAAACCGTAAAAAAAATCAAATGGAGAATATTGAGAAGTGGAATGCTTAGCCATGTTATATGTGAATTCCACATGTGGCTGACACTCCTTCAAATTCTTGATATTCTACATGAAAATTGTTTATAGAAGATATGATAGTGTCTGATTCACCACCTTTGTTTCCCCATTAGTTTGTGGATGAAAATTAGTGGAAAATAGTAAATTCGTACCCAGTTCTCTCGACAAGGTCTTCCAAAATTAATTAAGGAATTTTGTGTCATGATCCAATAAAATCATCCTTGGAATTCCATAGAGTTTGTCTACTTCCTAAAATAAAAGTGTTGCAATGTTTGTGGCATTATCTGTATTGTGACAAGGAATAAAATGTGACATTTTAGAAAACGGATCCACCACAAAAAAATGGAATCTCTCACCATCTTGGTTCTTGGTAAACCCACAATAAATTTCATTGGTATGTCCTCCCAAGGGGTGTTGGGGATTGTGAGGGGAAGATATAATCCATGTGGGTTCAATTTAGATTTGGATTTATGGCAAACAATGCACTTTATTACAAAATTTTCAACATCTCTAGACATCCTAGGCTAATAAAAATGCTCACTTAGAATTCTTAAAGTTTTTGCAACACCAAAGTGGCCCATTAACCCACCATAATTTGACTCCTTTAGTAAAAGTAAATAGATAGAGAAATTGGGAATACAAATCTTATCAATCTGGAATAAGAATCCATCATGAAAATAAAACTTCCCCCAAGTAACTCCAGGTTTTCAATGACCAAAAGGTTACCCAAAACCTGTATATGGGGAATATAAATCCTTAATGTATTCAAAACCAAGGAGTTTAGAATCCAACAATGATAAGAGAGAATATCTACGTGAAAGTGCATTAGCCATGGTATTTTATTTACCCTTTTTAGGGGTTTTAAGGGTTTTAGAGTTTTTATCCATTTTTAGGATTTTTATGGGTTTTATAGTTTTAAAGGTTTTGAGGGGTTTTTATGGGTTTTCAGGGGTTTTCAGGGGTTTTACGCTTTTAGGGATTTTTAGAGGTTTTTTGGATTTTTATGTTTTTTAGGGTTTTTTAGGGTTCTGAAGGATTTTTTGGGTATTAAGGTTTTTTAAGGGAATTTTATGGTTTTTAGAGGTTTTCTGGGTTTTTTTGGGTCTTTTGGGGTTTTCTAGTTTTTTTGGAGTTTTGTTGGGTTTTTAAGGTTATTTAGAGTTTTTAGTGGTTTTTAGGGGTTTTATAGGTTTTTAGGGTTTTAAAGGCTTTTAGGGGTTTTTATGGTTTTCGGGGGTTTTCAGGTTCTTTAGGGTTTTTTATGTTTTCGGAAAGTACTTGATTGAAAGTAATCTAGCATCATGATCACATCTTTTCGACTTTGTACAGACCATTGATAGTAACCATTTTGACTACTATCAAAGTAGATATTTCCTCCAAATACTACCTTATAATACTCTACATCTTGTAGAAGTTTATTATTGACTCGAATACTGAGTTGAGGTAGTTGATGCTTCATAGCGATACCAATGGTACCATCAACATCAAAGAATCCTGCAAACCAATTGGATTGAGCATCTAGTGTAATAGGTAGAATGACGGGGATATCCAGTACTTGACAGACACGATGTAGTTGAAGTAGTCGTGCTGAATGTCTAATATGACCATTAATACAATTCATGAGTTTCATCATACCAAGTCGATGATGTAGTCGATAACGATAAGCTTTAGCACCTGATCGCATTTTAATACTTCCACCAAGCATATGTTGGATATATCGTAGTAGTCGTATATCTTCCAGTCCCATAGTAATTTCAAGAGAAGTATATCCTTCCCGGTCAGATCTTTTAGAACCTTGTTGACTCACTTGAATACTTCCATCACCATCGATAATTCCAGCTAGCCACTCACAGAAGGATTTAGGATCAGTTGTTGCGCATGTAGTCTCTGAGGTTCCTACTAGACTGCTTTTATGTCGTTGGTTACCTGCGGATTGTGTCTTAGATACTCCATTTTGACTAGATCGGGGTTTGACTAGAAAACCACTTATGAACATAGTAGGAGTACCATGAAGGAGACAGTCCCAGCATATAGCACAATGCGTATTCAGATTTGAATCTGAAAAGGGCCATTTAAAACCGAAGAACCAAAAGAGATGCTGGTATAAAATGGGGTCTCCACCGCTAGCTGGATCAGAAAATGTAGTATTGAAGTTTCGATCCGTTAATAACATTGTGAGTCCCCCAGCCAGTACGGGAAGAGCCAACACTATGGGGCATGCAGTCACAGGAACGGACCACACAAAGAGGGGTGATCTATGCATCGTCATTCCAGGTCCACGCATGTTCGATATTGTGGAAATAAAATTGATCGCACCTAAAATGGAAGATAACCCGCTAAGATGCAGACTAGAAATTGCTAAATCGACCGCGCCTCCCGAATGGCTGGTGATCCCACTTAGGGGCGGATAGACCGTCCAACCAGTGCCGCTACCCAATTCCACTGGATTTTTAGGGGTTTTTTGGATTTTTATGGTTTGTAGGTTTTTTAGGGTTTTTAGGGATTTTGAGGGTTTTTAGGTTTTTTAGAGTTTTATAGGGTTTTCAGGGTTTTTAGGGTATTTTTGGGTTTTTAGTTTTTTTTCTTCAGTTTTTTAGGTTTTAAGGTTTTTTAGAGTTTTTAACATTTTTAGGGTTTTTAAGGGGTTTAAGTAGTTTTAGAGTTTTCAGTGGTTTTTATGGGTTTTTAAGGTTTTTTATGCTTTTTAGGTGTTTTTATGGTTTTAGGGGGTTTTCAATGTTTTTAGGGTTTTTTACATTTTCATGGGTTTTTACGGGTTTTTAGTATTTTTATGGTTTTTTTGGGTTTTTAAGGTTTTTAGGGATGTTTACGGTTTTTAGGGTTTTTTAGGGTTTTTAGAGTCTTAGGGTTTAGGGATATTTATCGTTTTCATGGTTTTTTTTTGTTTTTAGATTTTTTTAACGTCTTTAGGGGTTTTAAAGGTGATTTTTTAGTGTTTTTTAATATTTTATGGGTTTTTAGGGTTTTTGATGTTTTTATGGGTTTTATGGCTTTCAAGGTGTTTTTAGGGTTTTTAGGGATTTTTACCCTTTGAGGGATTTTTAGGGGGGTCTTAGGATTTTTATGGTTTTTAGGGTTTTTTGGGGGTTTTAAAGTGTTTTAGAGTTTTTTTTATCATTTTTAGGGGTCTAAGGGGTTTTAGAGTTTTTGTGTGGGATTTTAGGGTTTTTGTAGGTTTTTGGGGATTTTTTAAGGTTTTAGAGGATTTTATGGTTTTCAAGAGTTTTTCAGGGTTTTTAGGGTTTTTTACATTTTCGTGAATCTTTAGGGCTTTTTTATGATTTTTATGAGTTTAAAGGTTTTTGGAATCTTTGAGGGGTTTTAGGGGTTTTAGGGGTTTTTAGGGTTGTTCAGTGTTTTTAGGGTCTTTTTGGGTTTTCAAGATTTTTTTAGTTTTTTAAGGTTTTTAAGTTTTTTTCAAGTTTTTAATGTTTTTAGGGGTTTTAAGGGTTTTTAGATATTTTAGTTTGTTTTGGGGGTTTTATGGGATTTTTTTTTAATTTAAGGTTTTTAGGGGGGTTTGGGGTTCAACATTTTTTAAGGTTTTTTAGAGGTTTTTACATTTTCATGGATTTTTAGGGTTTTCTTAAGATTTTTATGATTTTTATGATTTTTACAGGTTTTAGGGATTGGGGGGGTTATTTTTTCTAGGGGATTTTAAAGTTTTTATGTTTATTCAGGTATTAGGGTATTTTTGGGTTTTTTAGGGTTTTTAAGGCCTTTTAGAGATTTTTCACATTTTTATGGGTTTAAAGGGTTTTAGAGTTTTGTGGTTTTTAGGTGTTTTATGGGTTTTTAGCGTTTTTAAGTTTTTAGAGATTTTTTATGGTTTTAGGGGTTTTTGAGGGTTTTCAAGGTTTTTACATTTTTATAGGGTTTTAGAGGATTTTTATGGTTTTTAGTGTATTTTATGGTTTTTAGGGTTTTTTAGGATATTTAGTGTTTTTCAAGGGTTTTTGGGTTTTCTGGGGGTTTTAATGTCTTTTAGGGTTTTTTGAGTTTTTAGGTGTTTAATGGTTTTTTAGAGTTTTCTAACCTTTTTTGGGGTTTTGTGGTTTTTAATGTTTTTAGCGGTCTCTTAGGGTTTTTATGGGCTTTGATGGTTCTTTAAGACTTTTTGGGGTTTATGGTTTCAGGATTTTTAGGGTTTTTCTCTTTTTTTATGGATTTTTATAGTTTTTTAATATTTTTATTATTTTTATGGGTTTTTAGGGTTTCCGGTGATTTTGATGATTTTTAGGGTTTTTTCAGGGGTTTTATGGGTTTTCATAGTTTTTAGAGTCTTTTGGGGTTTTATGAATTTTTTGAGTTTTTAACATTTTTAGGGGTTTTAAGGGATTTTAGGGGGCTTTATTGTTTTCAGGGGTTTTTCAGGGTTTTTTTGGGTTTTTTTCCTTTTCATGGATTTTTAGGGGTTTTTTAGGATTTTTGTGGGTTTTAGGGGTTTTTAGGGTTTTAGAGTCTTTTAGGGGTTTTAGTATGTTTTATGATTTTTATGATTTTTTTTATTTTTATGGTTTTTAAAGTTTGTTAACGTTTTAGGGGTTTTAAGTGTTTTTAGAGTTTTTATTGATTTTTTTGGTTTTTTAGGTTTTGATGGGTTTTTATCGTTTTCAGGGGGTTTTATGATTTGTAGGGTTTTCTACGCTTTCATGTATTTTTAGCAGATTTTTAAGAATTTTATGATTTTTAGGGATTTTTAGGGGTTTTAGAGATTTTGTGGGTTTTTAAGGTTTGGGGGGGGGGGGTTGAGATTTTTAGAGTTTTTTAGTGTCCTTTGGTGTTTTTTAGTATTTTTGAGTTTTTTAGGTTTTTAAGGTTTTTTAGATTTTTTAATATTTTTAGGGGTCTTAAGTGTTTTTTGAGTTTTTTATGTTTTTAGGGTTTTTAGGGGGTCTTTATGGTTTTCAAGGGTTTTCAGAAGTTTTCAGGGTTTTTAAGATTTCTTATTTTTTTCACGGATTTTTAGGGGTTTTTAGGATTTTTATGATTTTTAGGGTTTTGGGGACTTCAAGGGTTCTTAGGGTTTTTCAGGGTTTTTTTGGGTTTTAGGGGTTTTCTGGGTTTTTATGTTCCTTTTCGTTTTTTTTGTTTTTTTGTGTTTTTAAGGTTTTTTAGAGTTTTTTTAACATTTTTAGGGGTTTTAAGGGTTTTTAGAGTTTTTAGTTGTTTTTTAGGGTTTTTATATATCTTTTCATTTTCATTATTTTTAGGGGCTTTTCGGTATTTTCAAAGGTTTTTAGGTTTGTTCAGAGTTTTTAAGGTCATTTTGGGGTTTTAGGATTTTCATGAATTTTGAAGGGTTTTTAAGGTTTTTTTTAACATTTTAGGGGTTTTATGGGTTTTTAGAGATTTTAGTGGGTTTTTAGGATTTTTAGGTTTTTTATGGTTTTTAGGGGTTTTTATGGTCTTCAAGGGTTTTTAGTGTTTTTTACATTTTCATGGATTTAAGTGGTTTTTTAGGATTTTTGTGGTTTTTATTATTTTTTATGGTGTTTAGGGATTTTTAGGGATTTAGGGATTTTTTGGGTTTTTAGGGTTTTTTAGGGTTTCAGGGTCTTATGGGTTTTTAGTATTTTTTGAGTTTTTGAGGGGTTTAAAGGGTTTTTAGTGTTTTTAACGTATTTAGGGCAAAGAAGGCTCAGGTCCAGGATATTCCTGGCACCCCCCAAAAATTATTAAACAAAAGGAGACAAACACTGCAGACAAGGGAGGGGAGGGGTCGAATGACCCACACCCAAAAACCCTTACAACCCACACCAAAGAAAGAAAAACAAAGAAAGAAAAAGACACAAAAAAAGACAAAACCGCAGCATCATCACATCACATCCAGCCAGTACCAGCATCCAACAGCACTACATCCAGCGTTAACCAGCATCCAGCAGCTCACAGCTAACCAACAACCAGCATTCAGACTACAGCAGCAAACAACATCCAGCAGCAGCAACCAGCCAACCAGCATCCACAACAAACCAGCAACCTGCATCCTCATTTTCAGACAGCTAGCACCTCTTTCGACCACCAAACATCCCCCAGCATCCCACTTCCACTCCAGCAGCATTTTTTTTCCACCAACACCAACATTACCAGCAAATTCTGACCCAAGCAGATCAAATCAAACCATTTCAACAAACCAAACAACCCATCAAACCAAAGCAACGCAAGAAAACCAGAAACACAAGGCCCCCTCCCTCCAAGCCGCTGGATCCGACTTCGAAAAACCGGTGCACGCCAAGATGACGACGAGACAGGGTGAAGCCAAGCAGAAGAATCGGAGCCGGAGGTCACCGTGGCAGGCGCACACCGGATCCGATGCCAGAAGCCGCAATAGAACCAGCAACCATCGTGGCCGACGGTGAGCACACCGAAATCGAAGAGCACTCCGAAGCCGCGGTGAGATCCCGAAGCCGAAGACACTCCGCAGTCGACAAGAAGCTCCCAAGGCCATGGGGAGAAACCGAAGCTAAGCGAAGCGAAATCAACACCGGACTGAAACCCCAAAGCCAGGAACACCGAGGTCATTGCACGTCGACACAGATCTGAAAACTCGAAACCACAAGCAAAACAGGTCTGGCGTCAAACATACTAGAGCCAAAGCGAGATCCCGAAGTTGAAGGGTTCGAAGCAGATTCCATTGGACCAAAACCGAAGCCGATCCAACTAGATCCAACACCGATCTACGCCGAGCCAAAGCGAGGCAACCAGCGATGAAGCCAGCCCGTGCCGGAGGAGGGGAGGGGAAGATCGGTATTTTTGAGTCCTTTTGGGTTACTAGGGTTTTTAAAGTTTTTTATGGGTTTTAAGGTTTTTTTCAGTATTATAACTTGTTAAGGGGTTCTAAGGTTTTTTAGAGTTTTTTTAGGGTTTTTAAGTGCTAATAGAATTATAGGGGGGTTTTAGGATTTTTATGGTTTTTGCATTTTTTTATGGTTTTTATGGATTTTGAGGGTTTTTTGGGTTTTAAGGATTTTCAGGGTTTTTAGGGTTTTTTGGGTTTTTCAGGTTTTTTGAGTTTTTTAGGGGCTTTAAAGTTATAGAGAGTTTTTTTACTTTTTAGGGATTTTAAGGTTTTTTAGAGTTTTTTGTGGTTTTATGGTTTTAATGTGTTTTCAAGGTTATTAAGGTTTTTTGGGATTTTTATGGTTTTTAGGGTTCTTCACATTTTCATGGATTTTTAGGCGTTTTATGGATTTTTATGGTTTTTAGGGTTCTTCACATTTTCATGGATTTTTAGGCGTTTTATGGATTTTTATGGTTTTTATGGTTTTTTTTGTTTTTTTCAGGGTTTTAGGGTCATTTTGGGTTTTTGGATTTTTTGGAATTTTTAGTGTTTTAAGGTTTTTATAGTTTTTAAAGTTTTTAGGGGGTTTAAGGGTTATGGGGTTTTAGGGTTTTAATGGTTTTTAGTGGTTTCATGGTTTTCAGTGTTTTTTCAATAATTTTAGGGTTTTTTACGTTTTCATGGATTTTTTGGGTTTTTTAGGATTTTTTATGGTTTTTTTAGTTTTTTGGGTTTTTAGGGAATTTAGAGGGG
This sequence comes from Viscum album, assembly GCA_963277665.1. NCBI lineage: Eukaryota > Viridiplantae > Streptophyta > Magnoliopsida > Santalales > Viscaceae > Viscum > Viscum album. The sequence continues at coordinate 1,771,512,657 of OY728156.1, read as the reverse complement.
TTTTAGCATTTTTAGGGCTTCTGGGCTCTTTTTGGATTTTAAGGGTTATTTTGAGTTTTTTAGGGTTTTTAGTGTTTTTTAATGTTTTTCAGGGTTTTAAGGGTTTCTATAATTTTTAGTGATTTTTAGGGTTTTTAATGGTTTTTAGCGGTTATTTTGGATTTTAAGGGTTATTTTGAGCTATTTAGGGTTTTTAGTGTTTTTTAATGTTTTTCGGGGTTTTAAGGGTTTCTATATTTTTTAGTGATTTTTAGGGTTTTTAATGGTTTTTAGCGGTTATTATGATTTTCAGAGGGTTTTAGGGTTTTTTTTGGTTTTCATAGATTTTTAATGGATTTTTAGGTTTTTTAAAATTTTTAAGGGTTTTAGCGGTTTTAGGGATTCTGAGGTTTTTTATGGTTTTTCAGGGGCTTTTAGGTATTCATGGGTTTTAGGGTCTTTCTGGGTTTTGGGGGTTTTTTTGAGTTTTTTTGTTTTTTAATGGTGTTTATAGATTTTTAACATTTTTAGGGGTTTAGTGGGGTTTTAGAGTTTTTAGAGGTTTTTAGGGTTTATTGGTTTTTAGGGTTTTTATGGTTTGTTGGGGGTTTTTTTTAAGGGGGTTTTAAGGGATTTTAAGGGCTTTTAAGTTTTCATTAATTTCTAGGGGTTTTTAGGATTTTTATGATTTTTATGACTTTTTAGTGTTTTTAGGGATTTTGAGTGGTTTTAGGGGTTTTCATAGGTTTTAGGGTTTTTCATGGATTTTATGGTCTTTGGGGGGTTAGGGGTTTTATGATTTTTTAGATATTTTTTACGTTTTTAGGTGTTTAAAAGGTTTTTAGAAGTTTTAGTGGATTTTTAGGGTTTTATGGATTTTTTGGATTTTTTGGGTTTTTAGGGGATTTAATGGTTTTCAAGGGTTTTTAGGGTTTTTTAGTCATTTTAGGGATTTTTAGGGTTTTTTGGGGTTTTAAGGGTTTTCATGGTTTTTTGTGTTTTTATGGGATTTTTAGGGTTTTTATGGTTTTTAGAGTTTTTTAATGTTTTAGGAGCTTTAAGGGTTTTTAGAGGTTTTAGTGGGATTTTAGGGGTTTTATGAGTTTTTAGGGGTTTTTAGGATTGTAGGTGTTTTTATGGTCTTCAGAGGTATTTCAGGGTTTTTAGGGCTCTTTACGTTTTCATGCATTTTTTAGGGTTTTAAAAGATTTTTATGGTTTTTAGTGGTTTTAAGGTTTTTAGGGATGTTATGTGTTCTTATGGATTTTTAGGGGGTTTTAGAGTCTTTGAGGGTTTTTAGTGTCTTTTTGGGTTTTTAGGGGAGTTTTTTTTTTGAATTTTTTCGTATTTTTAAGGTTTTTAGATTTTTTAACGTTTTTTAGTGTTTTAAAGGGTTTTTTTTTGTTTTTAGTATTTTTTAAGATTTTTATGGTTTTTATGGTTTTTAGGGGATTTATGGTTTCTAGGGTTTTTAGGGTTTTCTATGTTTTCATGGATTTATAGGGGATTTTTAGAAATTTAATGATTATTGGGGTTTTAAAGGGGGTTTTTAGGGTTTTTAATTTCCTTTTAGGTTTTCAGTTTTTTTTTTAAATTTTTAGGGTTTTTAGGTTTTTTAACATTTTTAGGGGTTTTAATTTTTTAGTGGGTTTTTAGGGTTTTTAGGGGTTTTAAGGTTTTTAAGGGGTTTAATGGTTTTGAGGGGTTTTAGTGTTTTCTACGTTTTCATGGATTCTTAGGGGATTTTTAGGGGTTTTATGGTTTTAAGGGGTTCTTCAAGGTTTTTAGGGGTTTTTACAATTTCATTGATTTTTTTTGGGTTTTTTTAGATTTTTATTCTTTTTAGGATTTTTTTAGTGTTTTTTGGGATTTGAGGGTTTTTTTGGATGTTTTTAGGTTTTTTAGGGTTTTCATGGTTGTTTTGGGTTTTTAGGGTTTTTTCCAATTTTTTAGGTTTTTAAGGTTTTTAATAGTTTTTAACATTTATAGGGGTTATAAAGTCTTTTAGAGTTTAGTGTTTTTTTAGGGGTTTATTGGGTTTTAGTGTTTTTTTATGTTTTTAGGGGTTTTAAAGGTTTTTAGTGTTTTTAATGGATTTTAGGGTTTTTATGGGTTTTGAGGTTTTTTATGGTTTTTAGGGATTTTATAGTTTTCAAGGGTTTTTCATGATTTTTAGGGTTTTTTATGTTTTAATGGATTTTTGGAGGTTTTTTAGATTTTTATGGTTTTTTGGGTTGTTAGGGATTTTTTCGGGTTTTATGGGTTTTGCTCGGTTTTTAGGGACTCTTGGGTTTTAAGGGTGTTTTTTCAGTTTTCTAATGGTTTTGAGGGTTTTTAAAGTTTTTTCGTTTTTATGGGTTTAAAGGGATTTTAGAGTTTTTGGTGGTTTTTAGGTATTTTATGGGTTTTTTGGGTTTTTAAAGGCTTTTAGGGGTTTTTATGTTTTTAAAGAGGTTTTCAAGGTTTTAGGGTTTTTTATGTTTTCCTGGATTTTTAGAGGTTTTTAAGACTTTTATGGTTTCTAAGATTTTTTAGAGTTTTATGGATTTTGAGGGTTATTGGGGATTGGCAAGGGTTTTAGGGTTTTTTGGGTTTTTAAGGTTTTTTGAGTATTTTTACGGTTTTGGGGGTTGAAGGCTTTTTTTGAGTTTTTAGTTGTTATTAGGGTTTTGGGGGTTTTTAGGAATTTTTAAGGTTTTAGGGGTTTTATGGTTTTTATGTTTTTTGGGGGTTTTAGTGAGTTTACATTTTCATGGATTTTTTGGATTTTATGCTGTTTATAGATTTTTGAGATTTTTAGGGTTTTAGGATTTTTCAGGTGATTTTAGGGTTTTAGGGTTTTTCAGGGCTTTTAGTGTCTTTTTGGGTTTTAGGGGTTTTTTGAGTTTTTTAAGGTTTTTAGAGTTTTTAGTGGTTTTAGGGTTTTTAAGGTTATTTAGGGTTTTTAAAGGTTTTAAGGGGTTTTTAGGATTTTCATGGAGTCTTCAGGGTTTTTTACATTTTAATGGATTATTAGGGGGTTTTAGGTTTTTTCTTTGGTTTTTATGTATTTTTAGGGATTTTATTAATTTTGAGGGTTTTAGGGTTTTTCAGAGGTTTTTAGGGGTTTTAGGGGTTTTTAGGGTTTTCAGGGACTTTTGGGTTTTATGGGTTTTATGGGTTTTTTTAGTTTTTTAGGGTTTTTAAGACTTCTAACATTTTTTTCAGTTTAAATGGTTTTTAGAGTTTTTAGTGGGTTTTGGGGATTTCTATGGGTTTTTAGTATTTTAAGATTTTTAAGGGTTTTATGGTTTTCAATGCTTTTTCCATATTTTTATGGTTTTTGGGGTTTTTATATTATCATGGATTTTTAGGGGTTTTTTTAGATTTTTATGGTTTTTTTGGTTTTTTAGGGATTTTAGGGATTTTGAGGGTTTTTATGGGTTTTCATTGGTTTTTAGGGGTTTTCTAGGTTTTATGGTCTTTTTTGGTTTTTAGGGGTTTTTTATTTTTAAGGGTTTTTAAGGTTTTGTAGAGTTTTTAATCGTTTTTAGTGGTTTTTAAAATTTTTAGTGGTTTTAGGGGTTTTTATGGTTTTTAGGGGTTTTAAGGGTTTTAGGGTTTTTTATGTTTTCATGGATTTTTAGGGGTCTTTTAGTTTTTTTATTATTTTTAGAGTTTTATTGGGTGTTCAGGGATCTTTAGGTTTTTAGGGGTTTTCAGGGTTTTTTGGGGTTTTTAGTGTTTTTTCTGAATCTTTTAGGGTTTATAGGTTTTCTATAGATTTTTAACCTTTTTAGCGATTTAAAAGGTTCTTAGGGATTTTATTGATTTTTAGAGTTTTTTAAGGTTTTTATCATTTCCAGGAGTTTTTCAAGGTTTTTTGGGTTTTTTTATATTTTCTTGGATTTTTAGGGGATTTTAGGATTATTATGGGTTTTAAGGTCTTTACGGATTTTGAGGGGTTTTAGCATTTTTTTGTAAGGTTTTTAGGGTTTTTGGATCTTTTATGGGTTTAGGGATTTTTGCATGTGTTATTTTGGGTTTTTAAGTTTTTTTAGAGTTTTTCACGTTTTTGGGGTTTAAAGGGTTTTTAGAGTTTTTAGTGAGTTTTTAGGGTTTTATGATTTTTTAGGGGTTTTAAAATTTTTAGGGGTTTTGTGATTTTTAGGGGTTTTTTCAGGTTTTTTAGGGTTTTTTTGGTTTTCATGGATTTTAAGGGGGTTTTAGGATTTTTATAATTTTAGGGTTTTAAATGTTTTTTAGTTTGAGGGGTTTAAGGGGTTTCAGGTGTTTTTTTTGGTTTTTTAGGATTTTCAAAAAATTTAGGGACTTTTTGGGTTTTTGGGTTTTTTTTTGATTTTTTATGGTTTTTAAGGCTTTTAGAGTTTTTAACCATTTTAGAAGTTTTTAGAGTTTTTAGTGATTTTTTCGGGTTTTATTGGTTTTTTAATGTTTTAGGGGTTTTTATGGATTCAAGAGGTTTTTTCGGGTTTTTACGGTTTTTTTAAGTTTTCATGGATTTAAAGTGGTCTTTTTATTTTTATAGTTTTTAGGGGTTTTTTAGGTTTTTAGGGATTTTGAGGGGTTTTAGAGTTTTTATGATTTATAGGGGGTTTTGGCTTTTTGGGTTTTTATTGTCTTTTTGGGTTTTTTGGTTTTTTTAAGTTTTTAGGGCTTTTGAGCCTTTTAATGTTTTTTTAACATTTTTAGAGGTTTTAAGGGTTTTTAGAGTTTTTAGTGTGTTTTTAGTGTTTTTATGGGTTTTTGAATTTTTTAGGATTTTATAGGATTATATGGTTTCAGAGGGTTTTCGAGGTTTTTAGGGTTTTTTTACGTTTTCTTGGTTTTTTAGAGGTTTTTGAAATTTTATGGTTTTTAGAGATTTTTGGGGTCTTTGGGGATTTTGAGGGTTTTAGAATTTTTCAGGGGGTTTTCTGGGTTTCCATGGTTTTTTTGAGTTTTTTTTGGGTTTTAATGATATTTTAGTGTTTTTTATCATTTTTAGGGGTTAAAGTGTTTTTAGATTTTAGGGATTTTTTGGGTTTTTATGGGTTTTTGATGGTTTTAGGGGTTTTATGGTTTTCATGGGGTTTTTTAGTGTTTTTAGTGTTTTTTAAGATTCACACGTTTTTTGGGATTTTTAGGATTTTTATGGATTTTAGAGTTTTTAGAGCATTTTGGTGTTTTTTTGTTTTTAGGGTTTCCATTGGCTTTTAGGGGTTTTCATGGTTTTAGGGTCTTTTGGGGTTTTTATGGTATTTTTGAGTTTTTACGGTATTTAGGGTTTTTTAGATTTTTTAACCTTTTTTAGGGGCTTTAAGGGTTTTTAGATTTTTAGTGGGTTTTTAGGTTTTTTAGGGGAATCTATGGCTATCATGTGTTTTTCAGGGTTTTTTAAATTTTCCTGGATTTTAAGGGGTTTTTAAATATTTTTATTGTTCTTATGGTTTTTAGGAGTTTTAGCAATTTTGAGGGTTTTAGGGCTTTTAAGGGGTTTTTTGGCTTTTTCAGGGTTTTTAGGTTCTTTGTGGGTTTTTGGGGGTTATTTTGAATTTTTTAGGGTTTTAAGGTTTTTTAGAGTTTTTTAACATATATTTGGATTTTAAGTGGTTTTACAGTTTTTAGGGTTTTTATAGGTTTTTAATGCTCTTACGGGTTTTTATGGCTTCCAGGGGTTTTTTCTGGGTTTTTAAGGTTTGTTACGTTTCCATGGATTTTTAGGGGGGTTTTAGGATATTTATGGTTTTTAGGGTTTTTAGGGATTTTGAGGGCTTTTAGGGGTTTTCAAAGGTTTTAAGGGGTTTTTTGGGTTTGCAGGGTCTATTTGGAATTTTTTGGTGTTCTAAGGTTTTTTTGAGTTTTTTTAACATTTTTTTGGGTTTTAAGGGTTTTTATAGGTTTTAGTGGTTTTCAGGGTTTTTTAAGGTTTTTTGGGTTTTTAGGGTTTTTTTGGTTTTCTGGGGTATTTCATGGTTTTTCGTGTTTTTACATTATCATGGATTTTTAGGGGTTTTTTAGCATTTTTATGGGTTTTAGTTTTTTTAGTGTTTTAGTGATTTTGAGGGTTTTAAGGGGTTTTCATAGGTTTTTATGTGTTTTTAAGGTCATTTTAGGTTTTTTGGGTGTTCTGAGTTTTTTAGGGTTTTTAGAGGTTTTGAAATTTTTGGAGTTTTAATGGTTTTTTGAGTTTTTAGTTGTTTTTAGGGGTTTTATGGGTTTTTAGAGTTTTTATTTTTTTTAGTGGTTTTATGGTTTTCAGGGTTTTTCACGGTTTATAGGGTTTTTACGCTTTCATGGATTTTTTGGGGTTGTTTTGAATTTTTATGGGTTTTTAGTGTCTCCTGTGTTTTCAGATGTTTTTTGAATTTTAGTGTTTTAAGGTTTATTAGTTCTCTTTAAGTTTTTTTTGGTTTTTAAGGGTGTTTAGAGTTTTTAGGGGTTTTAGGGTTTTATGGGTTTTTAGGGGTTTTATGGTTTTCTTGGGTTTTTTAGGGTTTTAGGGTTTTTTATGTTTTCGTGGATTTTTAGGTTTTTTGGGATTTTTATGGTTTTTAGTTTTTTTAGTTTTTTTTAATTTTGGGGGGTTTTAGGGGTTGTTTCCGGTTTTTAGGCTCTTTTTGGATTTTTTGGATTTTTTTGAGTTTTTAGAGGTTTTAAGGTCTTTAGCATTTTTTAGGAATTTTAATGTTTTTATGGGCTTTTAGGGTTTTCATAGGCTTTTTAGGGTTTTGGGGGTTTTTTACAATTTCATGTATTTTTAAGGGTTTTTAGAAGTTTTATGTTTTTAGGGTTTTTAAGGATTTTGATGGGTTTCAAAGGTCTTTAGGGTTTTTAGGGTTTTCAGGGTTTTTAAGGTCTTTTGGGTTTTTATGGTTTTTTGAGTTTTTTAGGGTTTTTAAGGTTTTTAGCTTTTTTTAACGTATTTATGGTTTTAAGGGTTTTTAGATTTTTTTTGGGTTTTTAGTGTTTTTTTTGTTTTTAGGTTTTTTAATGGTTTTAGGGGTTTTATGGTTTTGAAGGGTTTTTAAGTGTTTTTAGGGTTTTTTATGTTTTCATGGGTTTTTAGGGGTTTTTCGGATTTTTCAGGTTTTTAGGGTTTTCAGGGGTTTTAGGGATTTTGATGGTTTTTTGGGATTTTCAAGGGTTTTTAGGGTTTTAGGGGTTTTTAAGGTTTTTAAGGTCTTTTGGGTTTTTAGGGTTTTTTAAAAAATTTAGGGTTTTGAAGGTTTTTTAGTGTTTTTTAACATTTTTTGGGGTTTAAAGAGTTTTTATTGTTTTTAGGGGTTTTTTAGGTTTTTTGGGTTTTTATGGTTTTTAGGGGGTTTATGGTTTTTTTTTCATTAATTTTTATCGGTTTTTTGGATTTTTATGGATTTTAGGGTTTTTTGGGATGTTGAGGGTTTTTAGAGGTTTATAGGGGTTTTTCAGTGTTTTCAAGGTATTTAGGGTCATTTTGGGATTTTAGGGTTTATTTGAGTTTTTTTTAGGATTTTTAAGGGTTTCTTGAGTTTTTTAATGTTTTTAAAGTCTTAATGGTTTTTAAAGTTTTTAGTGGTTTTTATGGGTTTTAGGGTTTTTTATATTTTTGAGGGTTTTTATGGTTTTTAGGGGATTTTTTAGGTTTTTTGGTGTTTTTTACATTTTCATTGATTTTATGGGTTTTTAAAGAATTTTATGGTTTTTAGACTTTTTATGGATTTTTAGGGTTTTTAGGGTTTTAATTGGTTTTAGGGGGTTTAGGGACTTTTTGGGTAATTTGGAATCTTTTGGGTTTTTTAGATTTTTAGGGATTTAAAGGTCTTTAAAAAGTTTTTAAGTTTTTTAGGGTTTTAGGATTTTTAGGTCTTTAAGGGTTTTTAGAGTTTTAAGGGTTTTATGCGGTTTTAGGGTTTTTTAAGATTTTATGGTTTTTATGGTTTTCAATGGTTTTCATAGTTTTTACATTTTCATTGATTTTTATGGGTTTTTTAGGATTTTTTAGGTTTTATGGTTTTTAGGGATTTTCAGGGTTTTGAAAATTTTCATGGGTTTTAGGGTTTTTATGGGTTTTTAGGGGTTTTTTTGAGTTTTTTTAGTGTTGTAAGGTATTTAGAGTTTTTTATCATTTGTCGGGGATTTGAGGGTTTTTAGAGTTTGTAGTGGTATTTTAGGATTTTATGGCTTTTAAGGTTTTCTGAGGATTGGGGGGTTTATGGTTTTTGTAGTTTTGATAGGGTTTTCATGGTTTTAAGTGTTTTTTACGTTTTCATGGATTTTAGGGGGTTTTAAAGTATTTTTTTAGGGGTTTTAGGGGAATTTAGGGCTTTTAATGTCTTCTTGGGTTTTTTTTGGGTTTGTTTTGAGTTTTTTTGGGATTTTTAAGGTTTTTTCGAGTTTTTCTTTTTTTTAGGGGTTTTAAGAGTTTTTAGAGTTTTTAGGGTTATTAAGGGTTTAGGGGTTTGATGGTTTTCATGTGTTTTTTAAGTTTTTTAGGGCTTTTTATGTTTTTAATTATTTTTTGGGGTTTTTATGATTTTTATGGGTTTTAGGAGGTTTTTTGGTTTTTAGGGATTTTGAAGGTTTATAGGGATTATCAAGGATTTATAGGGGTTTGGGGGGTTTTCGGGTCTTTTGGGGTTTTTTGGGTTTTTTGAGTTTTTTAGGCAGAAGATGTGTGTGACCAGGCTATTCCCGGCCCCCCAAAATTTATTAGAAAAAAGACACTACAGAAAAGGGAGGAGCGGATGAATCAACCCACACCCAAAAACCCTGGACGCCCACAATAGCCAAAAGTCCCCAAAAAAAACCCAAAAGACACAACAACCAGAAAAAGAAGAAAAACGAAAGCATTCCCGAAAGAAACTCCCTGCCAAACAACAACCAACATCCCACATCACCATTTTCTTTATATATTTTTTATAATATTAAGCGTTTTTAGAGTTCTTAGTGGTTTTTTGGGGTTTTTTACAGTTTTTAAGGGGTTTTATGGTTTTCATGGGTTTTTAGGATTTTTTACATTTTAATGGATTTTTAGGGGTTTTTATGATTTTTATGATTTTTAGTGTTTTTAGGGATTTTGAATGTTTTTAAGGATTTTTGGGGGTTTAGGGTTTTTAGGGTTCTTTAGTGTCTTTTTGGTTTTTAGGGTTTTTTGAGTTTTTTATAGTTTTATAGTTTTTGGGATTTTTTTAATGGTTTTTACATTTTTAAAGGGTTTTTAGAGGTTTTAGTGGTTTTTAGGGATTTAAAGGTTTTTTGGATTTTAAAGGTTTTTGGGGGTTTTATGGGTTTTTATGTTTTCTTTGATTTTTAGGGGTTTTGATGGATTTTTATTGTTTTTAGAGTTTTTAGGGGTTTTATGGATTTTTAGGGTTTTTAGGTTTTTAAGAGGGTTTTAGGGTTTTTTAGGGTTTTTAGGGGTTTTCGAGGTTTTTATGGTCTTTTGGGGGTTTAAGGTTTTTTTGAGTTTTTTAGTGTTTTTAAATATTTTAAAATTTTTATGTATTTTAAATGATTTTAGAGTTTTTAGTGGTTTTTATGGGTTTTATGGGTTTTATGGATTTTTTGGGTTTTCCGAGTTTTTAGGGCCTTTTTGGTTTTCAGGGGTTGTTATTGTTTTTTATGTTTCCATGGATTTTTAGGGGGGGTTTAGTATTCATATAGTTTTTTGGATTTTTTGGGTTTTTAGGGATTTTGAGTTTTAGGGTTTTTGAGAGGTTTTAGTGTTTTCAGGTATCTTCAGGTGGTTAGATTCTTTTTGATTCTTTAGGTTTTTTTAGTTTTTATGGTTTTTAAGGTTCTTTAGAGTTTATTACATTTTTATGGTTTTTAAGGTTCTTTAGAGTTTATTACGTTTTTAGGGGTTTTAAGAGATTTTTTTTATTTTTAGTGTGTTTTTAGGGGTTTTATGGGTTTTCCTAGGGTTTTAATGGTTTTAGGATATTTTATGATTTTCAAGGGTTTTTCAGGGTTTTTAGGGTTTTTAAATTTTCATGGATTTTAGGGCAAGGAAGATGTGAGGGTCGGGCTTTTCATGGATTTTTGGGGTTTCTCAGGACTTTTATGGGTTTTAGGGTTTTTAGGGATTTTAGGGATTTTGAGGTGGCTTACATCTTTTAAGGGTTCCTAAGGTTACTATGGGTTTTCAAGGTTTTTATGGTCTTTTTAGTTTTTATGGTTTTTATGATTTTATGATTTTTTATGATTTTTTTTGGTTTTTAAGGTTTTTTAGAGTTTTTTAACATTTTTAGGGATTTTAAGCATCTTTAGAGTTTTTAGTGTATTTTTAGGGTTTCAATGGATTTTTAGGGGTTTTAAGGTTTTTTAGGGTTTTTTATTGATTTTAGGAATGTTTCAGGGTTATAGGGTTTTTTTACATTTTCGTGGATTTTAAGGCATTTTTTGGCATTTTTATGGTTTTTAGGTTTTTTGGGGTTTTTAGGGATTTTGAAGGGTTTTAGGGGTTTTCATGGGTTTGTACTTTTTTTAGGTATTTTTGGTGGGTTTAGGTTCCTTTTGTATTTTTTAGGGTTTTTTTGAGTTTTTTGGGGGTTTTAACAGTTTTAGAGTTTTTTTAACATTTTTAGAGGTTTAGATTTTCATGGGATTTTCATGGTTTTTAGGGTTTTTTGTGTCTTCATGGATTGTTAAGGGGTTTTTAGGATTTTTTTTTTGTTTTAAAAGTTTTTTGATTTTTTAGGTGTTTTACGGTTTTTGAGAGATTTTTAATGTATTAGGGTTTTTAAGGGGTTTTTGAGTTTTTAGTGGTTTTAGGGTTTTTATGTGTTTTTAGTGTTTTTAAGGTTTTTAAGAGTTTCAATGGTATTTAAGGTTTTTTCAAGGTTTTTATGGTTTCTTACGTTTTGATGGATTTTTAAGGGTTTTTTAGGATTTTTAGTGTTTTTTAGGGTTTTTAGGGATTTTGATGATTTTTTGTGTTTTCAAGGGTTTTTAGTGTTTTCATGGTTTTTAGGGTCTTTTGGGTTCTATGGATTTTTTATGAGCTTTTTAGGGTTTTTAAGGTTTATTATACTTTTTAACATTTTTATGGGTTTTAAGGATTTTTAGAGTTTTTAGTTGGTTTTTAGGCTTTTATGAGGTTTTAGGATTTTTTAAGGTTTCTGGGGATTTTTACGATTTTTAGGTTATTTTTCATGGTTATTAGGGTTTTTTATGTTTTCATTGAATTTTTGGGGTTTTTTAGGATTTGTGTGGTTTTAAGGTTTTTAGGGCTTTTAGGGATTTTTAGGGTTTTTAGGGTTTTTAGGAGTTTTCAGGGTTTTTAGGTTTTTCACGGTTTTTTTGGTATTTTTGGGTTTTTAGTGTTTTTTTGTTTTTTAGGGTTTTAAGGTTTTTTAGAGTTTTTAACATTTTAAGGGTTTTATGGGTTTTTAAGGCTTTTTAAAGGTTTTAGGGGGTTTTAGGGTTTCTTGAGGTTTTAGGGTTTCTTTTTTTTTCATGGATTTTTAGGAGGGGTTTTGGATTTGTATGGTTTTTATGGTTTTTTAGGGTTTTTATGGATTTTGTGGGTTTTTAATGTTTTCTGGGGTATTTACAGTTTTTAGGGTTATTCAGGGGTTTTAGGGTTTTTTTGAGTTTTTAAGGATTTGAAGGTTTTTATGATTTTCTGGATATTTTCAAGGTTTTTTGGGTTTTTTTAGGGTTTTTAAGGTTTTTGGAGCATTTTAACATTTTTAGAGGTTTTAAAGGTTTTTAGAGTTTTTAGTGGTTTTAGGGTTTTTTGGGTTTTTAGGGGTTTTAAGGCTTTCTGGGGTTCTTTAGGGTTTTTAGGGTTTTTTTACATTTTTATAGATTTTTAGGTGTTTTTTTAGATTTTATGGGTTTTTAGGGTTTCTAAGGATTTTAAGGCTTTTATGGGTTTTCAGGGTGGTGTAAGGTTTTTAGTGTTTCTCGATGGTTTTAGGGTTTTTTTTTGGATTTTTAGGGTTTTTTGAGTTTTTAGGGTTTTTAAAGTTTTTATAGTTTTTAATGTTTTTATAGGTTTCAAATGTTTTTAGAGTTTTTTGCAGTTTTTATGGGGTTTTAAGGTTTTTAAATGTTTTTTGGGGGTTTTACAGTTTTACGGTTCTTCAATGTTTTTTTAGTGTTTTTAGGGGTTTTTAAGTTTTCCTAAATTTTTAGTGGTTTTGTATGATTTTTATGGTTTTTATGATTTTTATGGTTTTTATGATTTTTAGTGATTTTCATGGTTTTTTGTCTTTTTCAGCGGAGGGGGTTTTTAGGGTCTTTTGGATTTTTTAGGGTTCTTTTTAGTTTTTTGGGGGTTTTAGGGTTTTTATTTCTTTTTAACATTTTTGGGGGATTTGAGGGTTTTTAGTGTATTTTTAGGGGTTTTATGGGTTTTAAGGGATTATTAAAGTTTTAAGGGGTTTTTATGGTTTTCAGGGGCTTTTAGGATTTTTAGGGTTTGGATGTTTTTATAGATTTTTAGGGGTTTTTAGGATTTTGATGTTTTTTAGGGTTTTTAGGGGTTTAGGGTTTTTAGGGGTTTTAGGGGTTTTTTGGGTTTTTAGGTGTTTTTATGGTTTTAGGGTCTTTTTGGGATTTTACCACTTTTTTTAAGTTATTAAGGGATTTTAAAGTTTTTATAGTTTTTAAAAATTTTAGGGGTTTTAAGAGTTTTTAGAGTTTTAGTGGGTTTTTTTGGATTTTATGGATTTTTACGATTTTTTATGTTTTTAGGGTGTTCTCTGGGTTTTTAGGGTTTTTTACGTTTTCATGTATTTTTTGGGTTTTTATTAATTTTATGGTTTTTAGGGGTTTTTCGGATTTTTTGGGATTTTGAGGGTTTTTACTGGTTTTTAGGGGGTTTTAGGGGTTTTTAGGGTTTTTAGAGTCTTTTGGCTTTTTAGGGGTTTTTAAGTTTTTTTGGGTTTTTATGGTTCTTTCGAGTTTTTTAATGTTTTTAGGGATTTCAAGTGTTTTTAGAGTTTTTAATGGTTTTTACTATTTTTATGGGTTTTATGTGTTTTTATGATTTTCAGGGTTTTTTAGGGTTTTGAGATTTTTTTTTATTTCCATATATTTTTATGGGTTTTTTAGGATTTTTATGGGTTTTAGGGTTTTTAGGTTTTTTAGGTTTTTTTGGGATTTTGAGGAGTTTTAGGATTTTTCGGTGTTTTAGGGTTTTTATGGGTTTTCAGGGTTTTCAGGGTGTTTTGTGTGTTTTTAATGTTTTTCGAGGTTTTTAAGGTTTTTTTGGGTTTTTAACGTTTTTAGAGTTTTTTAACGTTTTAGGGGTTTTGAGGTTTTTAAGTGTTTTTAGTGGGGGTTTTGGGTTTTATGGGTTTTTAGGGTTTTTTGTGGGTTTTAGAGATTTTTAGTGGTTTAAGATTTTTATAGTGTTTAGGGTTTTTAAAGTTTTAGGGGTTTATGGTTTTAAGAGTTTTTCAAGGTTTTTTACGTTTTCATAGATTTTTAGGGTTTTTATGATTTTTTTTTGGTTTTTATGTTTTTTAGGGTTTTTAGATATTTTGAGGGTTTTTAGGGATTTTCAAGGGTTTTGAGGTTTTACGGGGTTTTAGGGTGTTCTTTTTGAGTTTTTTTGGTTTTTAAGGTTTTTTTAGAGTTTTTTAACGTTTTCAGATTTCTAAGGTTTTCTAGAGTTTTTAGTTATTTTTAGGGTTTTTCTTGTTTTTCTAGGCTTTTTAAGGTTTTGGGGGGTTTTAGGGTTTTTTAAGTTTTCATGGATTTTTAGGGTTTTTTAGGATTTTTATGGTTTTTAGGTTTTGTATGGTTTTTAGGGATTTTGAGTGTTCTTAGGGTTTTTCGAGGTTTTTAAGGTTTTTTTTGGTTTTTTATAGTTTTTGAATTTGTTTAGGGTTTTTAAGGATTTTAGAGTTTTTTAAAGTTTTAGTGGTTTTGAGGTTTTTTAGTGTTTAAGTGGGCTTTTTGGGTTTTATGGGTTTTAGTGTTTTTTGAGGTTTTTAGGGGTTTTTATGGTGTTCATGGGTTTTTCAGGGTTTTTAGGGTTTCTTATTTTCCATGGATTTTTAGCCATTTTTTGGGATTTTAGAAATTTTGAGGGGTTTTAGTGTTTTGTGGGTTTTTAGGATTTTTATGGAATTTTAAGTTTTTAGGGTCTTTTTGGGTCTTTAGGATTTTTTAGTTTTTAGGGTTTGAAAGGTTTTTTAGAGTATTTTAATGTTTAAAAGGCTTTTAAGGGTATTTAATGTTTTTTGTGGGTTTTTTGGGTTTGTATAGATTTTTAGGGGTTTTAAAGGCTTTTAGGGGTTTTTATGAATTTAAGGGGGGTTTAGTGGTTTTAAAATTTTCATGGATTTTTAGGGATTTTAGGATTTTTATGGTCCTAGTTTTTTTAGGTTATTTAGGGATTGTGATGGTTTTTAGTGTTTTTCATGGGTTTTTAGGGGTTTTCACAGTTTTTAGGGTCTTATGTGTTTTTAGGGTTTTTTTTGTTTTTTAGGGGTTTTATGGGTTTTTAGAGTTTTTAACGTTTTTAGGGGTTTTAGGTTTTCATAGGTTTTTTAGGGTTTTTTAAGTTTTCATGGATTTTTGTGTTCTATATGTTTTTTATGCTTTCAAGGTGTATTTGGGATTTTAAGGGTTTTGGGGGTTTTAAGGGCAAGGAAGGTGAAGGGTCAGGCTAATCCCGACCCCCCCAAATTTATTAGAAAAATTATGCAATAGACAAGGGAGGGGGAGTGGTCAAACATCCCACACCCAAAAGCCCTTAACAACCCAAAACCCATAAAAACACAAAAACCAAAAAAACACACAAAAGACAAACAAAACAGACATTCACAATAATCTCCATCAGCACCTCACATCCAACTAGTAACCAGCATCTCGCGTCACATATTCCATCATACATCACTTCAGCATCGACATCCCCTTTAACATTTTCCAGGGCCAGGGTTTTCCTCCTGGACAAGGCAACAAGCATCCAGGTGTTTTTAACATTTTTAGGTTTTTTAAGGTTTTTAGTAGTTATTAGTAGTTTTTAGAGTTTTGGGGTTTTTAAGGTTTCCAGGGGTTTTAATGGTATTCAAAGTTTTTTTCAATGTTTTTAAGGTTTTTTACATTTTCATGGATTTTTAGGGTTTTTTGTGATTTTTAGGTTTTTTAGAGATTTTGATGGTTTTTAGGGTATACAAGGGTTTTCAAGGTGTTTTGATGTTTTTAGGGACCTTGGGGTTTTAATGTTTTTTTTTTGTATTGAGGGTTTTAAGGTTTTTTATAGTTTTTAACATTTTTATGGATTTTAAAGGGTTTTAGGGGTTTTAGGGTTTTTAGTGCGTTTTTAGGGTTTTTAGGGCTTCCAGGGGTTTTTTTCTGGGTTTTTAAGATTTGTTACGTTTCCATGGATTTTTAGGGGGTTTTTAGGATATTTATGGTTTTTAGGGTTTTTCAAAGGTTTTAAGGGGGTTTTAGGGTTTTCGGGGTTTATTTGGAATTTTTTGGTGTTCTAAGGTTTTTTAGATTTTTTTAACTTTTTTATGGGTTTTAAGGGTTTTTATATGTTTTAGTGGTTTTTAGGGTTTTTAAGGTTTTTGTGTTTTTTAAGGTTTTTAGGGTTTTTTTGGTTTTCTAGGGTTTTTTAGGGTTTTCAAGGTTTTTACATTATCATGGATTTTTACGGGATTTTTAGCATTTTTATGGGTTTTAGTTTTTTGGTGTTTTTAGTGATTTTGAGGGTTTTAAGGGGTTTTCATAGGTTTTTATGTGTTTTTAAGGTCATTTTAGGTTTTCTGGGTATTTTGAGTTTTTTAGGGTTTTTAGAGGTTTTGAACCTTTTTGGGGTTTTAATGGTTTTTTGAGTTTTTAGTTGTTTTTAGGGGTTTTATGGGTTTTTAGAGTTTTTATGGTTTTTAGTTGTTTTTTTGGTTTTCAGGGGTTTTTCACGGTTTATAGGGTTTTTACGATTTAATGGATTTTTTGGGGTTGTTTTGAATTTTTATGGGTTTTTAGTGTCGCCTGTTTTTTCAGATGTTTTTTAATTTTAGTGTTTTAAGTTTTATTAGTTATGTTTAAGTTTTTTTGGTTTTTAAGGGTTTTTAGTGTTTTTAGTGGTTTTAGGGTTTTCATAGGTTTTTATGTGTTTTATGCTCTTTTAGGATTTTTTGGATTTTTTTTGAGTATTTAGAGGTTTTAAGGTCTTTAGCAGTTTTTAGGTTTTTTTATGTTTTTATGGGTTTTTAGGGTTTTCTTAGGCTTTTCCGGGTTTTTAGAGTTTTTTACATTTTCATGGATTTTTAAGGGTTTTTTAGAAGTTTTACGTTTTTAAGGATTTTGATGGGTTTTCAAAGGTCTTTAGGGGTTTTGGGGTTTTTTGGGTTTTTAAGGTCTTTTGGGTTTTTATGGTTTTTTTGAGTTTTTTCGGGTTTTTAAGGTTTTTAAGGTTTTTTAGAGTTTTTTTTAACATTTTTGGGGTCTAATTGTTTTTAGATTTTTTAGTCTTTTATGGTTTTTATGGGTTTTAAGGTTTTTAGAATTTTTTATGGCTTTCATAGGCTTTTTGTGGTTTTTAGTGGGTTTTCAGGGGTTTTATGGTTTTTAGGGGTTTTTAGGATTCTTTTGGTATTTAGGGTTTTCTAGGGATTTCAGATATTTTTAGGGGTTTAGGGGTTTTCAAGGGTTTTTGAGGTTTCTATAGTTTCACTGTGATTTTAGGATCTTTTGGGTCTTTAGGGTTTTTTTTGAGTTTTTTAAAGATTTTTTAGGTTTTTAGCTTTTTTTAACGTTTTTATGGTTTTAAGGGTTTTTAGATTTTTTTTTGGTTTTTAGTGTTTTTATTTGTTTTAGGTTTTCTAATGTTTTTAGAGGTTTTATGGTTTTGAAGGGTTTTTAAGTTTTTTTTGGGTTTTTTATGTTTTCATGGATTTTTAGGGGTTTTTCAGATTTTTCAGGTTTTTAGGGTTTTTAGGAGTTTTAGGATTTTGATGTTTTTTTGGGATTTTCAAGGGTTTTTAGGGTTTTATGGGTTTTTAAGGTTTTTAAGGTCTTTTGGATTTTTAGGGTTTTTTAAAAATTTTAGGGTTTTGAAGGTTTTTTAGTGTTTTTAACGTTTTCTGGGGTTTAAAGATTTTTTATTGTTTTAAGTGGTTTTTTCGGTTTTTTGGGTTTTTATGGTTTTTAGGGGTTTTATGGTTTTTAGGGGTATTTAGGGTTTTTTGTGGTTTTTTTGTTTTCATCAATTTTTATGTGTTTTTTTTTGGATTTTTATGGATTTTAGGGTTTTTTGGGATGTTTTGGGTTTTTAGAGGTTTTTAGGGGCTTTTCAGTGTTTTCAAGGTATTTAGGGTAATTTTCGGATTTTAGCGTTTATTTGAGTTTTTTTACGGGTTTTAAGGGTTTTTTGAGTTTTTTAATGTTTTTAAGAGTCTTAATGGGTTTTAAAGTTTTTAGTGGTTTTTATGGGTTTTAGAGTTTTTTATATTTTTTAGGGGGTTTTTTGGTTTTTCAGGGGATTTCTTAGGTTTTTAGTGTTTTTTACATTTTCATTGATTTTATGGGGTTTTTTTTAAGCATTTTATGGTTTTTAGACTTTTTAGGGATTTTGAGGGTTTTTAGGGTTTTAAGTGGTTTTAGGGTTCTT
Source organism: Viscum album (assembly GCA_963277665.1). Classification (NCBI taxonomy): domain Eukaryota; kingdom Viridiplantae; phylum Streptophyta; class Magnoliopsida; order Santalales; family Viscaceae; genus Viscum; species Viscum album. The sequence continues at coordinate 1,771,495,139 of OY728156.1, read as the reverse complement.
AGGGACTTTTTGGGTAATTTGGATTCTTTTGGGTTTTTTAGAATTTTAGGGATTTAAAGGTCTTTAAGAAGTTTTTAAGTTTTTTAGGGTTTTAAGATTTTTAGAACATTAAGGGTTTTTAGAGTTTTAAGGTTTTTATGCGATTTTAGGGGTTTTTAAGATTTTAGGGGTTTTATGGTTTTCAATGTTTTTCATAGTATTTACATATTTATTGATTTTTATGGGTTTTTTACGATTTTTTAGGTTTTATGGTTTTTAGGGATTTTCAGGGTTTTGAGGGTTTTCATGGGTTTTTAGGGTTTTTATGGGGTTTTAGGGGTTTTTTTGAGTTTTTTCAGGGTTGTAAGGTATTTAGAGTTTTTTTATCATTTGTAGGGGATTTGAGGGTTTTTAGAGTTTGTAGTGGTATTTTAGGATTTTATAGGTTTTAAGGTTTTCTGAGGTTGGGGGGGTTATGGTTTTTATAGTTTTGATAGGGTTTTCAAGGTTTTTAGTGTTTTTTATGTTTTCATGGATTTTAGGGGGTTTTAAGTATTTTTTAGGGTTTTTTGAGTTTTTTAGGCAGAAGAGGTGCGAGGCTAGGCTATTCCTGCCCCCCCAAAATTTATTAGAAAAAAGACACTGTAGAAAAGGGAGGAGCGAGTCAATCAACCCACACCCAAAAACCCTGGACGCCCACAATACCGAGAAGTCCCAAGAAAACCGAAAAGACACAACAACCAGAAAAAGAAGAAAAATGAAAGCATTCCCGACAGCAACTCCCTGCCAAACAACAACCAACATCCCACATCACCATTTTCTTTATATTATTTTTATAATATTTAGGGTTTTTAGATTTCTTAGTGGTTTTTTGGGGTTTTATAGGTTTCAGGGTTTTTTTACAGTTTTTAAGGGGTTTTATGGTTTTCGTGGGTTTTTAGGGTTTTTTACATTTTAAAGGATTTTTAGGGATTTTTATGCTTTTTATGCTTTTTAGGGTTTTTAGGGATTTTGAATGTTTTAAGGTTTTTTGGGGGTTTAGGGTTTTTAGGGTTCTTTAGTGACTTTTTTGATTTTAGGGTTTTTTGAGTTTTTTATAGTTTTATAGTTTTTTGGATTTTTTTAATGTTTTTTACATTTTTAAAGGGTTTTTAGAGCTTTTAGTGGTTTTTCAGGATTTAAAGGTTTTTGGGGTTTTTATGGTTTTCTTGGGGTTTTCAGGGTTTTATGGGTTTTTATGTTTTCATTGATTTTTAGGGGTTTTAAAGGATTTTTATTGTTTTTAGAGTTTTTAGGGGTTTTATGGATTTTAAGGGTTTTTAGGTTTTTTGAGATGGTTTTAGGGTTTTTTCGGGGTTTTCGAGGTTTTTATGGTCTTTTGGGGGTTTAAGGTTTTTTTTTAGTTTTTTAGTGTTTTTAAATATTTTAACATTTTTATGTATTTTTAATGCTTTTAGAGTTTTTAGTGGTTTTTATGGGTTTTATGGATTTTTAGGGTTTTCCGAGTTTTTTAGGGCCTTTTTGGTTTTCAGGGGTTTTTATTGTTTTTTATGTTTTCATGGATTTTTAGGGGGGGGGGTTAGTATTTTTACAGTTTTTTGGATTTTTAGGGTTTTTAGGGATTTTGAGGGGTTTTAGGGTTTTTGAGAGGTTTTTAGTGTTTTCTGGGATCTTCAGGTGGTTAGAGTCTTTTTTATTTTTTAGGTTTTTTTTAGTTTTTATGGTTTCTAAGGTTCTTTAGAGTTTATTACATTTTTATGGTATTTAAGGTTCTTTAGAGTTTATTACATTTTTAGGGGTTTTAAGGGATTTTTGAATTTTTAGTGTGTTTTTTGGGGTTTTATGGGTTTTCATGGGGTTTTAAGGGTTTTAAGTGATTTTATGGTTTTCAAGAGTTTTTCAGGGTTTTTACATTTTCATGGATTTTAGGGGTTTCTTAGGACTTTTATGGTTTTTAGAGTTTTCAAGGATTTTAGGGATTTTGAGGTGGCTTACATCTTTTAAGGGTTCTTAAGGTTATTATGGGTTTTCAAGGTTTTTATGGTCTTTCTAGTTTTTATGGTTTTTATGATTTTATGATTTTTTATGATTTTTTCAGTTTTTAAGGGTTTTTAGAGTTTTTTTAACATTTTTAGGGATTTTAAGCATTTTTAGAGTTTTTAGTGGATTTTTAGGGTTTCAATGGATTTTTAGGTTTCTTATGGTTTTTTAGGGTTTTTTTATTGATTTTAGGATTTTTTTGGGCTATAGGGTTTTTTTACATTTTCGTGGATTTTAAGCATTTTTTGGCATTTTATGGTTTTTAGGTTTTTTAGGGTTTTTATGCATTTTGAAGGTTTTTAGGTGTTTTCATGGGTTTGTACTGTTCTTAAGTATTTTCAGTGGGTTTAGGTTCTTTTTGTATTTTTTAGGGTTTTTTGAGTTTTTTGGGGTTCTTAACAGTTTTTAGAGTTTTTTAAAATTTTTAGAGGTTTAGATTTTCATGGACTTTTCATGGTTTTTAGGGTTTTTTGGGTCTTCATGGATTGTTAAGGGGTTTTTAGGATTTTTTTGGTTTTTAAAGTTTTTTTTTGATTTTTTAGGTTTTTTAATGTTTTTGAGAGATTTTTAATATATCAGTGTTTTTAAGGGGTTTTTGAGTTTTTAGTGGTTTTAGGGTTTATTATGGGTGTTTGGTGTTTTTAAGGTTTTTAAGAGTTTCAATGGTATTTAAGGTTTTTTCAAGGTTTTTATGGTTTTTTACGTTTTGATGGATTTTTAAGGGTTTTTTAGGATATTTAGTGTTTTTAGGGTTTTTAGGGATTTTGATGATTTTTTGGATTTTTATGGGTTTTTAGTGTTTTCAAGGTTTTTAGGGTCTTTTTGGGTTCTATGGATTTTTTTGAGTTTTTTACGGTTTTTAAGGTTTATTATAGTTTTTAACATTTTTATGGGTTTTAAGGATTTTTAGAGTTTTTAGTTGGTTTTTAGGGTTTTATGAGTTTTTAGGATATTTTATGGTTTCTAGGGATTTTTACGATTTTTAGGTTATTTTTCATGGTTATTAGGATTTTTTATGTTTTCATTGAATTTTTGGGTTTTTTTAGGATTTGTGCGGTTTTTAAGGTTTTTAGGGCTTTTAGGTATTTTTAGGGTTTTCAGGAGTTTTTAGGGTTTTTTGGTTTTTCAAAGTTTTTTTGGTATTTTCGGGTTTTTAGTGTTTTTTTTTGTTTTTTAAGGTTTTAAGGTTTTTAAGAGTTTTTAACATTTTAAGGGTTTTATGGGTTTTTAGGGTTTTTTAAAGGTTTTAGGGGGTTTTAGGTTTTCTTGAGGTTTTAGGGTTTCTAATGTTTTCATGGATTTTTAGGGGGGGTTTTGGATTTGTATGGTTTTTATGGTGTTTTAGGGTTTTTATGGATTTTGTGGGTTTTAAGGTTTTTTGGGGTATTTGCAGTTTTTACGGTTTTTCAGGGTTTTAGGGGTTTTTTTTGAGTTTTTAAGGATTTTGAAGGTTTTTTTATTTTTAGGTGTTTTCATGGTTTTTTGGGTTTCTTATGGTTTTTAATGTTTTTGGAGCATTTTAACATTTTTAGTGGTTTTAAAGGTTTTTATAGTTTTTAGTGGTTTTAGGGTTTTTTTGGTTTTTAGGGGTTTTATAGCTTTCTGGGGTTCTTTAGGGTTTTAGGGTTTTTTACATTTTTATAGATTTTTAGGTGTTTTTTTAGCTTTTATGGGGTTTTAGGGTTTCTAAAGATTTTTAAGGGTTTTATGGGTTTTCGGGGTGGTTTAAGGTTTTTAGTGTTTTTCGACGGTTTTATGGTTTTTTTGGATTTTTAGGGTTTTTTGAGTTTTTTAGTGTTTTTAAGGTTTTTAGAGTTTTTTAATGTTTTTATAGGTTTCAAATATTTTTAGAGTTTTTTACAGTTTTTATGGGGTTTTAGGGTTTTTTAAAAGTTTTTGGGGGGTTTTACGGTTTTACGAGTTTTCAAGGTTTTTTAGTGTTTTTAGGGGTTTTTACGTTTTCCTGGATTTTTAGTGGTTTTCTAGGATTTTTATGGTTTTTATGATTTGTAGTGATTTTCATGATTTTTTGTCTTTTTCAGGGGGTTTTTAGGGTCTTTTTGAGTTTTTAGGGTTCTTTTTAGTTTTTTGGGGGTTTTTAGGGTTTTTATTTCTTTTTAACATTTTTAGGGGTTTTGAGGGTTTTTAGTGTATTTTTAGGGGTTTTAGGGGTTTTAAGGGCTTATTAAAGTTTTAAGGGGTTTTTATGGTTTTCAGGGGCTTTTTGGGTTTTTAGGGGGTTTTAGGATTTTGATGTTTTTAGGGTTTTTAGGGTTTTTAATGGGTTTTTTGGGTTTTTAGGGCATTAGGGTCTTTTTGGGATTTTAACACTTTTTTTAAGTTATTAAGGGATTTTAAAGTTTTTAAAGTTTTTAACCTTTTTAGGGGTTTTAATAGTTTTTAGAGTTTTAGTGGGTTTTTTGGGATTTTTTGGATTTTTACGATTTTTTATGTTTTTAGGGTGTTCTCAGGGTTTTTAGAGTTTTTTACGTTTTCATGGATTTTTTGGGTTTTTATTATTTTTATGGTTTTTAGTGGTTTTTAGGATTTGTAGGGATTTTGAGGGTTTTTACAGGTTTTCAGGGGGGGTTTAGGGTTTTTTTGGGGTTTTTAGAGTCTTTTGGGATTTTAGGGGTTTTTATGTTTTTTAGGGTTTTTATGGTTCTGTCGAGTTTTTAATGTTTTTAGGGATTTCAGGTGTTTTAGAGTTTTTAATGGTTTTTACTATTTTTATGGGTTTTATGTGTTTTTATGATTTTCAGGGTTTTTTAGGGTTTAGAGATTTTTTTTACATTTCCATATATGTTTATGGGTTTTTTAGGATTTTTATGGGTATTATTTTGGGTTTTTTGGGATTTTGAGGGGTTTTAGGGTTTTTCGGCGTTTTAGGGTTTTTATGGGTTTTCGGGGTGTTTTGTGTGTTTTTAGGGTTTTTTGCATTTTTTAAGGTTTCTTTTGGGTTTTTAAGGTTTTTAGAGTTTTTTAACGTTTTAGGGTTTTGAGGTTTTTAAGTGTTTTTAGTCGGGTTTTTGGGTTTTATGGGTTTTTAGGGTTTTTTTTGGTTTTGGAGGTTTTTAGTGGTTTAAGATTTTTATGGTTTTTAGTGTTTTTAAAGTTTTGGGGGTTTTATGGTTTTAATAGTTTTCAAGGTTTTTTACGTTTTCATATAGTTTTAGGGTTTTTAGGTTTTTTTTGGTTTTTAAGTTTTTTAGGGTTTTTTGGTATTTTGAGGGTTTTTATGGGTTTTCAAGGGTTTTGAGGTTTTAGGGGTTTTTCGGGTGTTCTTTTTTAGTTTTTTAGGTTTTAAGGTTTTTTTAGAGTTTTTTAACATTTTTAGATTTCTAAGGTTTTCTAGAGTTTTTAGTGATTTTTAGTGTTTTTCTTTTTTTTTAGGGTTTTTAAGGTTTTGGGGGGGTTTAGGGTTTTTTAAGTTTTCATGGATTTTTAGGGTTTTAGGATTTTTATGGTTTTTAGGTTTTTTATGGTTTTTAGGAATTTTGAGTGTTTTTAAGGTTTTTCGAGGTTTTTAAGGTTTTTTTAGGTTATTATAGTTTTTTGAATTTTTTTAGGGTTTTAAGGTTTTTAGAGTTTTTAAAATTTTTAGGGGTTTTGAGGTTTTTTAGTGTTTTAGTGGGATTTTTGGGTTTTTATGGGTTTTTAGTGTTTTTTGAGGTTTTTAGGGGGTTTTATGGTGTTCAGGGGTTTTTTAGGGTTTTTAGGGTTTCTTATTTTCCATGGATTTTTAACCATTTTTGAGGATTTTAAAAAATTTTGAGGGGTTTTAGTGTTTTGTGGGTTTTTAGGATTTTTATGCGATTTTATGTTTTTAGGGTCTTTTTGGGTTTTTAGGATTTTTAAGAGTATTTTAATGTTTTAAAAGGCTTTTAAGGGTCTTTAAAGTTTTTTGTGGGTTTTTTGGGTTTGTATGGATTTTTAGGGTTTTAAAGGCTTTTAGGGTTTTTTTATGAATTTCAGGGGGGTTTAGGGGGTTTTAAATTTTCATGGATTTTTAGGGATTTTAGGATTTTTATGGATCCTAGGTTTTTTTAGGTTATTTAGGAATTGTGATGGTTTTTAGTGTTTTCATGGGTTTTGAGGGGTTTTCATAGTTTTTAGGGTCTTCTGTGTTTTTAGGGGTTTTTTGTGTTTTTAGGGGTTTTATGGGTTTTTAGAGTTTTTTAACGTTTTTTGGGGTTTTAGGTTTTCAGGGGTTTTTTAGGGTTTTTAGGGTTTTTTAAGTTTTCATGGATTTTTGGGTTCTATATTTTTTTTATGGTTTTAAGTTTTATTCAGGATTTTAAGGGTTTTAGGGGTTTTAAGGGCAAGGAAGGTTCAGGCTAATCCCGACCCCCCCCCCCCCCCCAAATTTATTAGAAAAAATATGCAGCAGACAAGGGAGGGGGAGGGGTCAAACGACCCACACCCAAAAGCCCTTAACAACCCCAAACCCATAAAAACACAAAAACAAAAAAAGCACACAAAAGACAAACAAAGCTGACATTCACAATCATCTCCGCCAGCACCTGAAAATCCAAAAAACCTTGAAACCCCCTAAGAACCTTAATAGCCCTAAAAACCATAAAAACCCTAAAAACCCATAAAAACTCAAAAAACACACTAAAAACTCTTAAAACCCTCGAAACCCCTAAAAACATTAAAAATCTCCGAAAAACCTTAAAACCCCTAAAAACTCAAAAAAAGCATAAACCCTAAAGTTCCAAAAAATACCATGAAAAACACTAAAAACCCTCAAAATCCTTAAAAACCCTAAAAACATAAAAAAACATAAAAATCCTAAAAAACCCCTAAAAATCCATCAAATCATAAAAAACCCTAAAAACCTTGAACCCCCCCCCCCTAAAACCTGAAACCCCTAAAAATGTTAAAAAAAATCTAAAAACCATTAAAAATCCTAAAAAATCAAAAATCCCTAAAATCCACAAGACCCTAAACCCCTAAGAAACCCTAAAAACCCATGAAATCCCCTAAAAACCTTGAAAATCCTTAAAAACCCGAAAAACCATAAAACCCCTAAAAGTCAATGAAATTGTAAAAAACCCCTAAAAACCTTGAAAAACCCCTAAAAACCATAAAAATCCTAAAAACCCCTAGAAATCCATGAAAGCATAAGAAACCCTGAAAATCTCTCAAAAGCCATAAAAATCCATAAAGTATGGCCCTAAAAACCCATAAAACCCCTAAAAATACAATAAAAACTCTAAAACCCCTTAACCCCCTAAAAACATTAAAAATCCCCCAAAACCTTAAAAATCCTAAAATACTCAAAAAACCATAAAAACCCAAAAAGACACTAAAAACCATGCAAACCCCTAAAAACCCATGAAAAACCCTAAAGACCCTCAAAATCCCTAAAAACCCTTAAAACCCCTTAAAACCCTAAAAACCCAAAAAATCATAAAAACCCAAAAAATCCATGAAAACGTAACAAGCCTAAATACACTGAAAACCCCTTAAAACCATAAAAAACCCTTAAAACCTAAAAAACCCTAAAAAACCCTAAAAACCTAGAGAAACCCAAAAACCCACTAAAAACTCTAAAAACAACTTAAGAATCTAAAAATGTTAAAAAACTCTAAAAACCTTAAAAATCCTAAAAAATCCTAAAAATCCTAAAAATAAAAAAAGACCTAAAAACCCTAAACAACCCCAAAACCCCTGAAAAACCATAAAACCCTTAAAATCCTTAAAAACCCTAAAAACCTAAAACCCATAAAAATCCTAAAACCCCCCTAAAAATCCATTAAATGGTAAAAACCCTAAAAACACTGACAGCCCCTTGAAAACCATAAAAACCCATAAAAACCCTAAAAACCACTAAAACTCTAAAAACCCTTAAAACCCCTAAAAATGTTAAAAAACTCTAAGAACCCTTTAAATCCCTAAAAAACTCAAAGAAACTCTAAAATCCCAAAAAGACACTTAAAACTTTAAAAAGCCTTTAAAATCACTTAAATCCATAAAAACCCTCAGAAATCCCTAAAAACCATAAAAATCCCTAAAAACCATAAAAATCTGAAAAACCACCAAAAAATCCATGAAAACATAAAAAACTCTAAAAACCCTGAAAAACCCCAACCCCTAAAAACCTTAAAAACCCATAAAACCCATAAAAAACCTAAAAACCACTAAAAACTCTAAGAACCCTTAAAAACCCTAAAACATTAAAAACTCAAAAAAACCTTAAAAACTCAAAAAAACCATAAAACCCTAAGAAGACAATAAAAACCCAGAAATACCCTTAAAACCCTAAAAAATATGAAAACCCCTCAAAACCCTGAAAATCCCTAAGATCTCTAAAAACCCTAATAACCATAGAAATACAAAAGAACCCTAAAAATCAATGAAAAGGTAAAAAACCCTAAAATCCCTAAAAAACCCATAAAAACCATAAAACCTCTAAAAACATTGGAAAACCCTAAAAACCAATTAAAACTATTAAAACTCTAATACCCTTAAAACCGTTAAAAACGTTAAAAACTCTAAAAACCATAAAACCCTAAAAAAAACGCAAAAAACCCCTTAAAAACCCAAAATAACATGAAAACCTTGAAAACCCCTAAACCCCCCCTAAAAAGCCCTAAAAACCCTTAAAAATACTCAAAATCCCTAAAACCCTAAAAAAGCTAAAGCCCAAAAAATAATCCTAAAAACCCCTAAATATCAAATCCTTTTTTCTTTCTAATAAATTTGGGGGGGCCGGTAATAGCCCAACCCTCGCATCTTCCTTGCCCTAAATATCAATGAAAACATAAAAAACCACAAAAACCCTGAAAACCAATGAAACCAATAAAACCCCTAAATCCTCAAAAAACCCTAAAAACCCTAAAACCCCCTAAAAACACTCAAACATATAAATCCCTTCAAAGCCCTAAAAACATTAAAAAAACTCTAAAAAACCTTAAAAACCCTAAAAACTCAAAGAACCCTTAAAAACCCAAAAGACTCTAAAAATGCTAAAACCCCTGAAAACCCGTAAAAACCCCCAAATACCCAAAATATCCCTAAAATCCCTAAAAAATCTAATAACCACAAAAATCCTAAAAACCCATAATAATCCATGACAACATAAAAAACCCTAAAATCCCTGAAAAATCGCTGAAAACCATAAAACTCCTAAAAACATAAAAAACCTAAAAAACCACTAAAATTTCTATAACCCTTAAAACCCCTAAAACATTAAAAAACTCTAAAAAACCCCTAAAATCCTAAAAATACCCCAAAACCCTGAAGACGCATAAAATCCCTAAAAACCGGTAAAACCCCTAAAAATTATAAAAATCCTAAAAAACCTGTAAAAATCCATGAAAAAATAAAAATCCCTAAAAACCCCTAAAAACCATAAAGACCACTATAAACCATAAAAATACTAAAACCCCAAAACCACTAAAAGCGATAAAAAACTCAAAAAACTCTTAAACCCCTTAAAAAACTCAAAAAAAAACCTATAAACACCAAAAGACCCTAAAAACCCTAAAACACAAAAAACCATTAAAATCCCTAAAAACGATAAAAATCTTAAAAACCCCTAAAAAACCTTGAAAACATAAACAACCCTAAAAACCCTTAAAACATCAAATAACGTAAAAAAATCTCTAAAAACCCATAAAAAGTCCTAAAAACACTAAAAACTCTAAAACCCTCAAACGCCCTAAAAACAGTAAAAGCACTAAAACCCCTTAAAACGCTAAAAAAATAAAAAACCCTAAAAACCAAGAAGACCATAAAAACCCCGAGAAACACTAAAAACACTCAAAACCCTAAAAAACCATAAAAACCATAAAAATCCTAAAAAACCCCTAAAAATCGATGAAATCGTAAAAAAACCGCAAAAACCTTGAAACCCCCCTGGAAACCATAAAACCCCCCAAAACCTTAAAAACCCTAAAACCCCATAAAAACCCTAAAAATTACTAAAAACTCTAAAACCCTTTAAACCCCTAGAAACTTTAAACCATCATATTCCCTAAGGGTAAGGTGTGCGATGGTGGGGCTTTCTTGGGGTTGTTTGTTCAACATGGTTTGGGCTATGATCTCGATGAAATTTAACTTCTCCTGTAAATGGTTTCTCTCAACTCTAAAAACCTTAAAAACCCTAAAAAGATAAAAAAAAACATAAAAACCCAAAAAGACCCTAAAAATGTGAAAACCCCAAAACCCCCTCAAGATAAAAAAACCTAAAAATTAAAAAACCACAAAAATCCTAAAAAACCATAAAAATAAATGAAATCATAAAAACCCCGAAAAACCTAAAAAAAATCATAAAAACCCTAAAAACCTAAAAACTTATAAAAACCCTAAAACCCACTAATAACTCTAAAAATCATTAAACACATAAAAAGTTAAGAAACACAACAAACCTAAAAAACACTAAAACTCAAAAAAACCCATAAAACCTCAAAAAAGCCTAAAAACCTAGAAAAATGTTAACAACCCTAAAAACTATAAAAATCATAAATAACTCCCAAAAATCCATGAAAATGTAAAAAAACCTAAAAACTCCAAAAAAAAACCCTAAAAACAATAAAAAAATCCTAAAAACATTAATCCCATCAAACCCATAAAACCCCTAAAAACCCACTAAAACTCTGAGTCCCATAAAACCCCTAAAACATTAAAAAACTTGGAAAAACATACAACCACTAAAAACCCAAAAAACCCTGAAAACCCTAAAAACCATCAAAATCTGTAAAAACTCAAAAACCCCAAAAGACCATAAAAATCCTAAAAAAATCCTTAAAATCCAGGAAAACATAAAAAACCAAAAAAACCATGAAATACCCCTATAAATAACAAAAACCCCTAAAAACCTTAAAAAAATCTAAGAACCCATAAAAATCCTAAAAACCCACTAAAAACACTAAAATCCCTTTAAATCTATAAAAACATTAAAAAAATTTAAAAACAAACTTAGAAACCCTAAAAAACTCAAAAAACCCAGAAGACCCTAAAATCCTTGAGAACCCCTAAAACCCCATAAAAACCCTCAAAACCCTAGATAACCCTAAAAATCCTAAAAAACATAAAAAACACTTTAAAATCCATGAAAATGTAAAAAAACCATAAAAATATGGAAAAACCCTTGAAACCGAAAAAACCCTAAAAAATAACAAAACTCATAAAAACCCTAAAACGCACAAAAAAAACTCCAAAAACCCTTAAAACCCCTAAAAATGTTAAAAACTCAAAAAACCTTTTAAACCCTAAAAACTCAAAAAAAAAAACCAGAAAACCAAAAAATAACCTAAAGAACTAAAACCCTAAAACCCCTAAAAACCCTCAAAATTCCTAAAAACACTAAGAAACTCTAAAAACCATAAAAATCATAAAAAATAATAAAAATCCATGAAAACATAAAATCCCAAAAACCTTGGAAAACCCCTAAAAATATAATACCCATAAAAACATTAAAAACCCCATAAAAATGGTAAAAAATTACTAAAAAGACGAAAAACCCTTAAAACCACTAAAAAGATTAAAAACTCAAAAAAAACTTGAGAACCATAAATACCATAAAAACTCCGAAAAACCATAAAACCATAAAAACTCCGAAAAACCATAAAACCATAAAAATCCACAAAAACCTAAAAACCACTCAAAACTATAAAACCCCAAAAACCCCAAAAACCCCTAAAAATGTTTAAAATCCCTAAAAAAACCTTAAATCCCTGAAAACCTAAAAAATGCCCTAAAACCCAAAAGGCCCTAAAACCCTAAAAACACCAATAACCCTAGAAAACCCTAAAGCTCCTCAAAATCCCTTAAAACCTTAAAAAACCCTAAAAATACAGGGAAACGTAAAATACCCCTAAAAACCGTAAAACCCCTAAAAAACATAAAAAAAACCCATAAAACACCTATAAAACCTCTAAAAACCCACGAAAAACTCTAGAAAACGTTAAACCCCATAAATATGGTAAAAAACTCTAAAGAACCTTAAAATCCTAAAAAATTAAAAAAAAAAACTTAAAAAAAAAAGACCCTAAATCCCTTGAAAGCCCTAAAACCCTCAAAATCCCTAAAATACATAAAATACCCTTAAACCATAAAAATCACAAAAATTCCTTAAAAATCCATGAAAATGTAAAAAATCCTGAAAACCTTAAAAAAACCCCTGAAACCCATAAAACCCCTAAAAACCATAAAAACCCTAAAACCCCATAAAAATCCTTAAAACCATAAGAAACTCTAGAAAAAATTAAAACCCACTAAAATGGTAAAAAAATCTAAAAACCTTTAAAACCCTAAAAACTAAAAATACCCAAAAAACCTAAAATGACCCTAAAAACCCTAAAACCCCCTAAAAACCAGAAAAACCTTGAAAATCCCTAACCTCCCCCCCCCCCCAAAAAAAATCCCAAAAAATCCAAAATTCGTAAAAACTATAAAAATCATAAAAAACTTATAAATACCCAAAAAAATAAAAAACCCTAAAACCCCCTTGAAAACCATAAAAACCTCAAAACCCCTAAATACCCATAAAACCCCAAAACCCACTAAAAACTTTGAAAACACTTAAAACCCCTAAAAATTTTAAAAATTCTAAAAACCTTATAAACACTTAAAACTCAACCCCCCCCCCCCCCCCCACCAAAACCATAAAAATATAAGGATTTAGAGCTTTTAGTGGGTTTTAGGGTATTTATGGGTTTTAGGGTTTCATGGAATTTAGGGGTTTTATGGTTTTAAGGGGTTTTTTCCGGTTTTTTTGGGTTTTCCATTGTTTTTAGGGATTTTGATGGTATTTATGATTTTTTAAGGGGTTTTACAAATTTTTATGTGATTTATGGTCTTTTTTATTTTAAGGATTTTTTTTGAGTATTTTTGGGTTTTAAAGGTTTTTAGTGTTTTTAACATTTTTAGGGTTTTTAAGGGTTTTTAAGGGTTTTTAGAGTTTTTAGTGGGTTTTATGGGTTTTATTCATTTTTAGGGTTTTTAAGGTCTTTTAGGGGTTTTTAGGGTTTTAAGAAATTTTAGGGGTTTGTGGTTTTTCAGGGGGGTTTTATGGGTTTTAGGGGTTTTCATGGATTTCAGGTCATTTTTAGGGTATTTTTTGAGTTTTTTAAAGTTTTTAAGGATTTTTAGATATTTTTAATGTTTTTAGGGGTTTTAAGTGTTTTTAGAGTCTTAGTGTTTTTTAGGATTTTTATGGGTTTTTAGCGTATTTTTTGGTTTTTAGAGGTTTTCATGGTTTTCATAGGCTTTCCGGGTATTTAGGGTTTTTTATGTTTCCTTGGATTTTAGGGTTTTTTTGGATTTTTATGGTTTTTAGGTTTTTTTGGGTTTTTAGATATTTTGATGGGTTTTAGGGTTTTTAGGGTTTTTCCGTGGTTTTAGGGTTTTTTATGGTTTTTAGGGTCTTTTGGGGGTTTTATGGTTTTTTTGAGTTTTTTTAGGTTCTAAGGTTTTTTAGAGTTTTCAACATATTTATGGGTTTTAATGGTTTTTTGAGTTTTTGGAAGGTTTTTAGGGTTTTTATGGGTTTTAAGGGTATTTAATGTTTTTAGTGTTTTTTGGTTTTCTTGTGTTTTTTCTTGGTATTTAGGGTTTTTTTAGGATTTTTATGATTTTTAGTGTTTTTAGGGTTTTTCAAGGGTTTTAGGGACTTTTTGATGTTTTAGAGGTTTTAAGGTTTTTTTGAGATTTCAGTGGGTTTTTAGGTTTTTTCTTTCTTTTTATATGTTTCAATGTTTTTAGCAATTTTTATGGATTTCAGGGTTTTTTTAGGGTTTTTAGGGTTTTTTACGTTTTTAGGGGTGTTTAAGAGTTTTAGGGGTTTTAGGGTTTTTTATGGTTTTTCAAGGTTTTTATGGTCTTTTTGGGTTTTTAGGGTTGTTTAGAATTTTTTTTTGGGATATTAACGTTTTTATAGTTTTTAAACATTTTTTGGGGTTTTAAGTGTTTTTAGAGTTTTCAGTGTGTTTTAAGGTTTCAGGGGTTTTATGGTTTTTAGGGGTTTCTCTGCGGTTTTTACATTTTCTTGGATTTTTTGGTTTTTTTAGGATTTTTATGGATTTTTGGAATTTTTAAGTTTTTTAGGGATTTTGAGGGGTTTTAAGGATTTTTAGGGCAATTTAGGGTCTTCCAGGGTTTTCTTTTAGTTTTTATGTTTTTATGATTTTTTTTAATTTTAAACATTTTTAGGGGTTTTAAAGGTTTTTAGTGTTTTTTTGATGTTTTAAGGTTTTAATGGGTTTTTATGAGTTTTTATGGTTTTTTAAGGTTTGCAGGGTTTATGGTTTTTAGGGGCCTTTTAGGGTTTTTAGGGTTATTTACGTTTTCATGGATTTTTAGTGTTTTTTAGGATTTTTATGGTTTTTAGGGGTTTTTAGAGTTTTTAGGGGTTTTGAGAGTTTTAAGGGTTTTCACCATATTTATGATTTTTATAAATTTTCAAAGTTTTAAGGGTCTTTTTAGGTTTAAGTGTTCTTTTTGAGTTTTTTAGGGTTTTGAGGGTATTGGTGTTTTTAAAATTTTAGGGGTTTCATGGTTTTTAGATTCTTCAGTTTTTTTGGGGGGTTTTAGTGGATTTTAGGGTTTTTAAGGTTTTTAGGGGTTTTTATGGTTTTCAGGGATTTTTGTATTTTTTACGTTTTCCTGTATTTTAAAGGGGGGGAGGTCTTTAGGATTTTTTTTTGTTTTTACAGTTTTAGGGTTTTTATGGTTTTTAGGGATTTTGATAGCTTTTAGGAAATTTCAGGGGGTTTAGAGTTTTTTTGGGGTTTGGGGGTTTTTTTGAGTTTTTAGTGGTTTTAAGATTTTTTAGAGTTTTTTAACATTTTTAGGGGTGTTACAATAGTCAAGGGTCTAATACCCTAAAGTTATAAAGGATAAACCAACATTTTCCCCTTAAAAGTCAAAAAGATAAATCTAACAAAGACTTTTGGAAAAGTAGCACACAACTTTCCAACTATAGCCCACCAGATTTGACTTTGAGTATAGCCCACCAGATTTGACTTTGGTGTCCTAAGATGCCATTTCTAGAATCCTCCATGTGTGAAGGCATCCAAATTCGTGCAACCATGTGGTACAAGCTTTAAACATAAATTTTGGGATTGAATAAATGATATTATAGGCCCATTTTCTCCATCCATGCAAGGAAAGATCCATTGGGCCTTTAATGAAGCAAGATGCACACCCATTGTACATTAAGCATCTTTAATCTCCATCATTTCATTGGGCCTTGAAAATCCAACTCTTTCTCCCATGCAATCGACTTGGTGCCTTTAACATGGTTCTCATCATCCTCCCCCTCTAGAAAAGGAGTCGTCCTCGACTCTTCATCCTCTACACCCAAAAAGGGAGAAAGATCAGAAACATTGAAAGTGGAACTTACACCATACTCACCTGGAAAATCTATCTTGTAAGAATTGTTGTTAATATTCTCGAGCACTCGAAAAGGACCATCTCCTCGTGGCATGAGTTTTGATTTCTGCTTGTCGGGAAATCTATCCTTTCACATATAAATCCAGACCAAGTCCCCGGGCTCGAGCAACACTTGCTTCCGACCCTTGTTTGCACGATCAACATATTTTTGGGTCATCCACTCGATATTTTTCCTTGCCTTTTCATGGAGTTTTTTTATGAATTCTGCAGCCCCTTTCTCATCCATATTAGTTGCTTCCTACAAAGGCAAAGGAACTAGATCAATAGGGGTAAGAGGGTTAAAACCGTAAACAATTTCGAATGGAGAATATTGAGTAGTGGAGTGCTTGGCCCTGTTATATGTGAATTCCACATGTGGTAGACACTCCTCCCAATTCTTGATATTCTTCTTGGCAATTGTTCGTAGAAGAGGTGATAGTTTCCGATTCACCACCTCTGTTTTCCCATCGGTTTTCGAATGAAAAGTAGTGGAAAATAGTAACTTTGTAACTAGTTTTCTCAACAAGGTCTTCCAAAAGTAATTAAGAAATTTTGTGTCTTGATATGACACAATTGTCCTTGGCATTCCATGGAGTTTGACTACTTCCTGAAAGAAAAGTGTTGCAATGTTAGTGGCATCATCTGTTTTGTGACAAGGAATAAAATGTGCCATTTTTTAAAACTGATCCACCACAACAAAAATGGAATCTCTCCCCCTCTTGGTCCATGGTAACCCCACAATACAGTCCATTGGTATGTCCTCCCAAGGGGTTTTGGGGATTGTGTGAGGAAGATATAGTCCATGTGGGTTCAGTTTTGATTTGGATTTATGGTAGAAAATGCACTTTCCCACAAATTTCTCAACATCCCTAGATATCCTAGGCCAATAAAAATGCTCACTAAGAACACTTAGAGTTTTTGCAACACAAAAATGCCCATTAACCCACCCTAATGTGACTCCTTTAGTAAAAGTAAATGGATAGAGCATTTGAGAATGGAAATCTTATCAATCCGGAATAAGAATCCATCATGTAAATAGAACTTTTCTCAACTAACTCTAGGTTTACAATGTTCATAAGGTTCTCTAAAATCACTATCAGTGGCATATAAATCCTTAATGCATTCAAAACCAAGGAGTTTTGAATCCAACAAGGATATAAGAGAATATATACGTGAAAGTGCATCAACCATAGTATTTTATTTACCCTTTTTATGCTTGATGACATATGGAAATGACTCAATGAATTCCTTCCATCTAGCATGTCTTCTATTTAGTTTATGTTAGATCCTAAGGTATTTAAGAGCCTCGTGATCAAAATGGATCAAAAATTATTTAGGCCAAAGATAGTACTATCGTGTCTCTAATACTCTAAACAATGCATACAACTCTTTATCATATGTATCATAGTTTAGAGTTGGGCCATTTAACTTCTCTCTAAAGAAAGCAATAGGCTTACCTTCTTGCATGAGTACTCCTCCTATGCCAATTTTGCTTGCATCACATTCAATTTAAAAGGTCTTACCGAAGTCTGGTAGTGAAAGTAGAGGAGCGTGGGTGAGTCTCTTCTTAACTTCATGGAAGGCCTTCTCTTGAGTTATCCACCATTTGAATGGAACATTCTTCTTTGTCAACTCAATCAACGATGATGCTAGTGTGCTAAATTCCATCACAAATCTCTTATAAAAACTAGCAAGCCCATGAAAACTTCTTACCTATCCAACGAAGGTTGGAGTTGGCCCTTCTTGTATTGATTTGATCTTATCGGTGTCCACTTCAACTCCATTGACGCTCACAACAAATCCAAGGAAAACAATCTTATCGAGACAAAATTTTCACTTATTTATCTTTCCAAACAGGTTTTCCTTCCTTAACACCTCTAAGACATTTCTTAAGTGATTTACATGTTCAAGCAAGGTCCTACTATAAACCAAAATTTCATCAAAGTAAACTACCACAAATTTTCCAATATATGCACATAAGACATGATTCATTAACCTCATAAATGTTCTAGGTGAATTGAAGAGACCAAAGGGCATGACTAACCATTCCTAAAGTCCATGTTTTGTCTTAAATGCAGTTTTCCACTCATCTCCTTCTTTCATCCTAATTTGATGGCAGCAACTTCTTAAATCAATTTTTGAGAAAATAGTTGATCTATTTAATTCATCTAGCTTATCATCTAGCCTAGGGATAGGATGACGATACCTGACCATGATTTTGTTGATGGATCTACATTCAATTCACATTCTCCATGTTCCATCCTTCTTTGGTATTATAATCACCAGTACGGAACAAGGACTAAGGCTCTCTCTGACATATCCCACATCCAACAGCTTTTGAACTTACCTCTGAATTTCTTATGTCTCTTCCGAGTTGGTGCGATATGAAGGGAGGTTCGGTAGTGATGCTCTAGGTATGAGGTCAATTTGATGCTCGATACCTCTAATGGGTGGAAAACCTGGTGGTAAATCTTTAGGAAAGACATCCTCATACTCCTGAAACATGGACTCAACAACATTTGTCAAACGGGGTAAGTCGCCAATATTTAGCAACACCTCTTTGTACATGAGTATTAGGAGGGTTTTCTATGAAAACAGAGCTTCCTTAACCTCACTTTTTTTTCCAACATCACACTTTTCTCTTCTCTCAAATTCTTTTTCCCACTTGATTTTTCTTTGCTCTCCATTTCTTTTCTTCTCTCATTTTCTATCTTTCCATCATTCTCTCCTTTTTCATTTTCACTCTTTTTTTCCTCATCACTCATTTTTTTCTTTTCTCTCAAAATGTGATCTTCCAGAATTTATTTGGGGGACATGGGGTTGAGGATTATAGGTCACTTTATTGGTGACCTTCAGTTCCCCGAAATCATTCTACCACTGAAGCCGATATGGATGTTGATGCTTTAAAGTGGGAAGTCCCAACTTCTCTACTAACTCGATGCTCATAACATTACTACAACTTCCTCTATCAATAATAACACTATATACCTTCTCATGGATCTTGCATCGTGTATGGAAAAGGTTATCTCACTACTCCTTCTCTCCCATGGTCATTTGTGTGCTTAGAACTCTCCTAGTGACAAGATTCTCGCTGTCTTCTGCAAATTCTCCACTATCAATTTCTAGATATTATTCTTCCTCTTCTTTTGAGCTCTCTCCATCGATCTCCCATTCTCCATACTTGTTGATGGTCATGGTGCGCCGGTTTAGGCACTCACTAGCAATGTGACCCCTTTCTTGACATTTGTAGCAACGAATATCCCGATTCATGGTTTGGTTAGCCTCAAAAGTAGGTTTCCTAGGTGGAAGAATTACCTTGTCACTTTTGCGGCCAACCACCTCTTTTAACTTTAACGGTTCTCCAATCTCCTTTCTCATATTTATCCATGGTGTGAAAGGAGTAGTGGGTTTCCTCATGTTGCTCCTCTTGATTTGTTGTTCAATCTTGGTGGCTTGTTGGATTATATCTTGTATCTCTACATGGTGGTACATCTCCACTTGTTCAGCAATATCCCGATTAAGCCCATGTAAGAACCGTCCCATGTTTGCCTCCGGATCCTCCTCAACATTTTCTCGAATCATGAAGATTTTCATATCATTGTAGTAGTCTTCTACACTCTTACTCACTTGGGTGTGGCGTTGAAGTTTGTTGTGGAGATCACTATGGTAATGTGTGGGAACAAACTGCCTCCGCATGGTGAACTTCAAGTCTTCCCAAGTGTTGACGGGACGTCCACCATATCTAGCCCTCTCCTTTTGAACATGATACCACCAAATTAAAGCATAATCAGAAAATTCAAGGGAAGAAATTTTGACCTTTTTCTCCTCGGAATATGCATAGCATGAAAAGACCTGCTCGATCTGCATCTCCCACTCCAAGTATGCTTCAGGATCTCTTTTCCCTTGAAAATAAGGGGCCTTCACCTTGATCCTGCCAAGCAGGTCATCATCATGTTGTCTCCTTTGTCCTCCTATAGGTTGTTGGTACAACCTCCTCCTTTGTGGGACATCCTCAAAATCATCATCCAGGTTTTCCATCTCCTCCTCCATGATGTGGGGGCAACAGGTTGTCGGAACTCGCAGTGAGTTATCATGGATCATCCTTGGGCTTGGTTGATTCTCCAGGTCATCAATACTCTCATGTAGCACCTCCAACTTTTGATCAAGAAGCTTCTCGAAATGGCTCAGCAAAGCTTGCATTTGGAGTGGAGAAGCTTCCTGTGCAGGAGACCTACTTCGGATTCCTTCATCACTAGCATGAACAATTTTCTTCCCACGATATTTGGCCATAATATATTACACAAACACAAAGACACAACGGGGGGGGGGGGGGGGACACACACAATGATACACACTCACTCACACACACGAGATGTACACACACACACAAGATGTACACACTAACACACACAAGGATACACACTCACACACACAAGGATACACACTCACACACACAAGATGTACACATGCACACACACACAACAAGATGCACACTCACACACACAAGATATTTTTTTTTTCTTATTTCTCTCCACTCTCAACACTCAATTCAAATTCCAAGCTCTTATAATACCTTGTTTTGGGTGATTACTTGTCACCAATCCTTCCCCAATCAACATTGTGTTGGGGGATGGTTTAACACAACACGCTTGAGTTGTAAAGGGTAAAGGGTGAAAAGAGGGTAGAAAATGGATAAAGGGTGGGTGGAAAAGGGGGTAGAAAGGTGGTATTTGGGTTTTTCCCGATTGTACAAGATATGAAAAATTAATAATAATATGAGCCAACTATAATATGAGGATGAATCAAAATGATGGAGAAATTGATGTATGGAAATGGAAAGTGCTAATAATGTAAATCACGATGATGAAGTAATTGTATCCAATTTTTTTTCTTTCTTTTGTCAAATCTCCCCAAAAAGTGTTGTGCTTGGAGTTTCAAAGAAAAAGATGATGAACGAAGAGTAAGATTTTTTTTTGAAATCTCTCAAAGGAAAGGATGTGCTTAATTTTGAGAAGCACAAAATAATGAGTTGAGAGAATTTGATTTTTTTTTGATACAAATCACATATAGCGAATTAAATGTGAAAAGAAGACAATTGACTCAATGTAAAAATATTTCAATCGTGCACAACAAAGGCCAATTCTGTTGGTTTTCAAGGAAAAGTTTTTTTTTGAATAGGTGGATAATAAAGAAAGCTAAGAAGGGTGATAGATATACAGGATAAAAGAGGGTGATAGATGCCTACCGTGTCAACCAGACCTCTGATACCAACTGATGTGAGACGCATGGGGTGGCCCGATCTTCACGGCGTGGGGTGGCGGTTGATGGATGCGGTTTGAGGCTAAGTGGCAGATGATGGGTACGGATAGTGGATTCAAGTAGTCAATCATAGCTATAAGGAGCGTTAACTACTACTTAGACAACACGCTCAAGGGAGGGATGTGATAGCCAATCCACACAACAACAAACTCAGGTTGAGGCACGGAATTGGGGGCTTTGTGATCTTGGATCACTAATATAACTTGTAGATTGACTAGGAAAAAATGCACACGAGTTAGGATAAAATCGGGTACAATCCTCACACAATGGAGAGAAACAAAGCATAAGCTCTCAATTAAGTCTTGAATGAAAATACAATGCCATGGAGTGGCTATTTATAGCCAAGGGGTGATACAATAGTCAAGGGTCTAATACCCTAAAGTCATAAAGGCTAAACTAACCTTGTCCCCTTAAAATTCAAAAAGATAAAGTCTAACAAACACTTTTGGAAAAGTAGCACACAACTTTCCAACTATAGCCTACTGGATTTGACTTTGAGTGCATAGCCCACTGGATTTGACTTTGGTGTCCTAAGATGCCATTTCTAGAATCCTCAATGTGGGCAAGGCATCCAAATTCGTCTAACCATGTGGGCCAAGCTTTAAACATCAATTTTGGGCTTGAATAAGTGATATTATAGGCCCATTTTCTCCAACCATGCAAGGCATGATCCATTGGGCCTTTAATGAAGCAAGATACACGCCCATTGTAGCATTAAGCCTCTTTAATCTCCCTCGCGTCATTGGGCCTTGCAAATCCAACTATTCCTCCCGCGCAATCGACTTGGTGCCTTTAACATGGTTCTCATCAACTCTTAAAAATGTTTAAAACACAAAAAACCCTTAAAGACCCTAAAAAACTCAAAAAATCCCCAAGAAACCCCAAAAGACCCTAAAAACCCTAAAAATTCCTAAAACCCTACAGACCATAAAAATCCTAAAAAACCCCTAAAAATAAATGAAAATGTAAAAAACCCTAAAAACCCAAAAAAAACCTCAAAAACCCATAAAACACCTAAAAACCACAAAAACTATAAAAACCCATAAAAACCCAAAAGGCCCATTAAAAACTCTAAAACCCTTAAAATCTCAAAAAGGTTAAAAACTCTAAAAAAACATAAAAACCCTAAAAACCGAAAAAATACTAAAAACCCTAAAAACCCTAAAAACTCTAAAACCCCCAGAAAAAACACTAAAAACCCTCAAAATCACTAAAAGCTCTAAAAACCCTAAAACCAAAAAATCCTTAAAAAACCCTAAAAATCCATGAAAAGAAAAAAAGATCCTAAAAACCTTAAAAAAACCCCTAAAAACCATAAAAAACCATAAAAAAATAAAAAAAAATATAAACCCTTAAAACCCACTAAAAACTCTAGAAACCCTTTAAACCCACTAAAAACTCTAGAAACCCTTTAAACCCATAAAAACGTAAAAAAAACTCTAAAACCCCTAAAAAACTCCAGGAAAACCTAAAAATCCAAAAAGACAGAAAAAACCCTGAAAACCCTAAAACCCCCTAAAAACCCTAAAAACCAAAAAATTCCCAAAAACCCCAAAAAATTCCCTAAAACCAAAAAAATCTTAATAAACCCCAAAAAATCAATGAAAATGTAAAAAACCCGAAAAACCCTGAAGACCCCCTGAAATGCATAAAACCCCTAAAAACCATAAAACCCCTAAAACCCCATAAAAACCTTAAAAACCACTAAAAACACTAAAAACAATTAAAACCCTTAAAAATGTTAAAAATTCTAAAAACCGTAGCAAAAATAAAAAAATTAAAAAATACCATAAAAACCCCAAAAGACCCTAAAAATCCCACAAAACCCTAAAAACCCCTAAAAACCCAAAAAACCCAAAAAAGCCAAAAAAATCATAAAAATCAAAAAGAACCCTAAAAATCCATGAAAACATACAAAATCCTAAAAACCCTGAAAACCCTCTAAAATCAAAAAAACATTAAACAACCCGAAAACAAAAGGTCAAAAAAACCTAAAATCCCAAAAAGATCCTAAAAGCCCAAAAATATCCTAAAAAACCTGAAACCCCTTTGAAACCCCAAAAACATTTCAAAAACCCTAAACAACCTCATATTCACTAAAATCCCTAAAAGCCAGAAAAATCATAAAAACCCCTTAAAATCCATACAAACGTAATAAAACCTAAAAATCGTGAAAAACCCCTAAAAACCATAAAAGCCCCAAAAAACCTTAATAAACCCTAAAACCACATAAAAACTCTGAAAACCACTAAAAAATCTAAAATCCCTTCAAACCCCAAAAAATATTAAAAAAATCTAAAAACAATTTAAAACCCTAAAAACTCAAAAACCCAAAAAACCCAAAAAAACCCCTAGAAACCATAAGAACCTTCAAAATCTCTAAAAACCCTAAAACCTCTAAAAACTATAAAAATCCTCAAAATCCCTAAAAATCCATCAAATCATAAAAAACCCTAAAAACCCTTGAAAAAAATAAAACCCCAAAAAATCATAAAAATCCTAAAAACCATAAAACCCTAAAGACTAATAAAAACTCTAAAACCCTTTAAACCCCTAAAAATGTTAAAAAACTCTAAAACCATTAAACCCTTATAAACAAAAAAAAACCATAAAACCCCAAAAAGAACCTATAAAGCCTGAAAACCCTAAAAACACTAAAAACCCTAAAACCCCTAAAAACCCTAAAAAACCCTAAAACTATAAAACTAAAAAAAC
This sequence comes from Viscum album, assembly GCA_963277665.1. Classification (NCBI taxonomy): domain Eukaryota; kingdom Viridiplantae; phylum Streptophyta; class Magnoliopsida; order Santalales; family Viscaceae; genus Viscum; species Viscum album. The sequence goes on along the minus strand of OY728156.1, from coordinate 1,771,471,703 downwards.
CCTTAAAAATCCATAAAAACATAAAAAACCCAAAAAACCTAGAAAACCATAACCCCCCAAAAAACCTTAACACCCTAAAAAACCCTAAAAAACTCAAAAAAGCCCAAGTATAAAAAAAGTCCCTAAAACTCTAAAAAACTAAAAACCCTAAAACACCTAAAAACCCCTATAAACTCTCAAAATCCCTAAAACACGTAAAAACCCAAAACACCATAAAAATCCTAAAAAATCACTAAAAACACAAGAAAATGTAAAAAACCCTAAAACACATAAAAACCCCATAAAAACTCTAAAACTGTTAAAACCCATAAAAACATTAAAAACTCAAAAAAAAAACTCCTAAAAACCCAAGAAGAACTTAAAAACCCTGAAAAAACCCTAAAATCCCTAAAAACAACTGAAAATCCCTAAAAATCTTAAAAATCCCTAAAACCCTAAAAATCCTAAAAAACGCCTAAAAATCCATGAAAACATAAAATCCCCAAAAAATGCGAAAACCCCATGAAAACTATAAAACCCCCTAAAAATCGTGAAAAACCTTAAAACCCCATAAAAACCCAAAAAACCACTATGAACTTTAAAACCCTTAAAACCACTAAATTTTTTAAAAAACACTAAAATACCATAAAACCCCTAAAAAACTCCAAAAAACCCTAAAAACCCAAATAGTTCCTAAAAACCCTAAAAAACTATAAAAAACCTTAAAACACCATAAACCCCCTAAAAATCCTAAAAATTCCTAAAAATCCTGAAAAAACATAAAAACCAAGTCCTAAAACCCCCCTAAAAATCCATAAAAATGTGAAAAACCCTAAAAACATAGAAAATCCCCTAAAAACCATAAAAAACTAAAAAAATCTGAAAACCATAAAACCTTTTAAAAACATAAAACCCATAAAAACTCATAAAAACCCCAAAAAGCCACAAAAACTATAAAAACCTTTTAAACATGTAGAAATGTAAAAAAACTCTACAAAATGTTAAAAACCCTAGAAAAGTAAAAAAACCCAAAAACACCAAAAAAACCCTGAAAACCCCTAAAACCCCTAAAACTCCTAAAAAATCCTAAAACCATTAAAATCCCTAAAAACCATTAAAATCCTAGAAAAACCTAAAAATCTATAAAAATGTAAAAAATCCAAAAAAACTGAAAAACCCCTAAAAACCATAAAAAACCCTAAGAACCTTAAATACCATAAAAACCAATAAAACCCCTGAAAAACAACTTATAACTCTAAAACCCCTTAAAACTCCTAAAAACATTAAAAACTCTACAAAACCTTTAAAACCCAAAAAAACACAAAAAAACCCATAAAAATCAAAAAAGACCCTAAAAATCCTGAAGAACCCTAAAAACCCCTCCAAAACCATAAAACCCCTAAAATTTTCCTAAAACCCCTAAAACCATTAAAATCCTGAAAAATCCCCTAAAAATACTTGAAAATGTAAAACCCCCTAAAAAGCATAAAACCCCCTACAACCATAAATACCCAAAAAACCTCTAAAAACTCTATAAACCCTTAAAACCCCTAAAATGATAATAACTATAAAAAAACCTTAAAAATCCAAAAAAACTCAAGAAAACACTAAAAACCCAAAAAGACCCTAAAACCCATGAAAAACTATTAAAACTCCAAAAACTCATGAAAACTCCTAAAACCCCTGAAAATATTTGAGACCCTAAACACCCCTAAAAACTAGAAAAATAATAAAAAATCCTTAAAAATCCATGAAAACAAAAGAAACCCTAAAACCTCGAAGACCCCTGAAAACCATAAAACCCCTAAAAACTTAAAAAAACCCTAAAACCCATAAAAACCCTACAAAACCTTTAAAAACTTTAAAAATACATAAAACTCCTAAAACATTAAAAGAACATAAAAACATTAAGACGCCTAAAATACTTCAAAAGACCCTAAAAACCCTAAAAAAAATATTAAAACACTAAAACCCTAGAAAAACCCTAAAAACCAAAAAATCGCTAAAAACCCTAAAAACCCTAAAAACCAAAAAAATCCTTCAAAACCCACCATAAATCCATGAAAATGTAAAAAAACCCTAAAACCCCTAATAAAACCTTGAATACATTAAAAAACCATAAATCCCTAAAAAACCCTAAAACCCCAAAAAACCTACTAAAAACTCCAAAACCCCTTAAAACCCCTAAAAACCCTAAAAAGCCACAGACTCTAAAAACCCTTTAAACCCCTAAATTGGTTAAAAACTATTAAAAACCTTAAAAACTCAAAAAAACTCAAAAAAAATCCCTAAAAACCCAAAAGACACTAAAAACCCTGAAAACCGTAAAAAGCCTTGAAAAACCCAAAAAACCCACAAAATCCCTAAAAACCCTAAAAACCATAAAATTCCTAAAAATCATCTAAAAATCCATGAAAATATAAAAATCCCTAAAAACACTAAAAACACCCTAAAACCTATAAAAACGCCTAAAACCCATAAAAATCCTATAAACCCATAACAACCCCAAAAACCGCTATAAATTCTAACCTCAAAACCCCTAAAAAAACCAAAAAACTCTAAAAAACCTTAAAACACCTAAAAAACTAATAAAAATCATAAAAACCAAAAAAGACCCTAAAAACCCTTAAAACCCTAAACACCCTAAAAATAACAGAAAAAAACTAAAAACCCACAAAACCCTAAGAATCCTAAAAAATCCTAAAACCCAAGAAAGTCCTAAAAACATAAAAACCATGGAAAAACCCCGAAAAAAATAAAAAACCTTAAAAACCAAAATACCCATGAAAACTCTCAAAAACCACTAAAAACTCTAAAAAACTTTCAAACTCTTAAAAACGTTAAAAATACAAAAAACCCTTAAAGACCCAAAAAAACTCAAAAAAACCCATGAAACCCAAAAATGACCCTAAAAACCCGAAAAATTCCTAAAAACCTTGTAGACCATAAAAATCCCAAAAAAACCCTAAAAATAAATGAAAAGGTAAAAAACCCTAAAAACCAAAAAAACCTCTGAAAACCATAAATCCCCTAAAAACCGCAAAAGCCATAAAAACCCATAAAAACCCAAAAATCCCATTAAAAACTCTAAAACCCTTAAAACCTCAAAAAGATTAAAAACTCTAAAAAATCATAAAAACACTAAAAAAGAAAAAAACACTAAAAACACTAAAAAACCTAAAAACTCTAAAACCCCAAGAAAAAAAACACTAAACCCCTCAAAATCCCTCAAATCTATAAAAACCCTAAAACCATAAAATCCCTAAAAACCCCTAAAATCAATGAAAAGAAAAAAATCCTAAAAACCTTAAAAACCATAAAAAAAAATAAAGACCCTTAAAACCCACTAAAAACTCTAGAAACCCATTAAACCCCAAAAAACTTTAAAAAATTCTAAAAATCCTTAAAAGCCCTATAAAACTCAAGAAAATACTAAAAACCCAAAAGACCAAAAAAACCATGAAAGCCCTAAAAACCCTAAAACACCCTAAAAACCCTAAAAACCCCAAAAACCCAAAAAACCCTAAAACCCCTAAAAACCCTAAAACCTTGAAAATTCCCTAAAACCCCAAAAATCACTAAAACCATAAAAATCTTAATAAACCCCTAAAAATCCATGAAAATGTAAAAACCCTAAAAACCCTAAAGACCCCCTGAAATACATAAAACCCCTAAAAACCTTTAAAACCCTAAAACCCGTAAAAACCTTAAAAACCACTAAAAACACTTAAAACCCTTAAAATGTTAAAAATTCTAAAAACCTTAAAAAAACATAATAAATTAAAAAAAACCCATAAAAACCCAAAACACGCTAAAAACCCTCAAAATCCATAATAAACCTAAAAAACCCAAAAAACCCAAAAAATCATTGAAATCATAAAGAACCCTAAAAATCCATGAAAACATAAAAAATCCTAAAAACCCTGAAAAACCTCTAAAAATCAAAAAAACATTAAAAAACCCAATAACAAAAGGTCAAAAAAACCCTAAAATCCCCAAAAGATCCAAAAGCCCAAAAAGATACTAAAAACCCTAAAACCCTTTGAAACCCCAAAAAAATATGAAAAAATATAAACACCCTCATATTCACTAAAAACCCTAAAAGCCAGAAAAATCCTAAAAAACCCCTTAAAATCCATAAAAACGTAAGAAACCCTAAAAATCGTGAAAACCCCTGAAAACCATAAAATCCCCTAAAAACCTTAAGAAACCCTAAAAACCCATAAAAACTCTAAAAACCACTAAAAAATCTAAAATCCCTTCAAACCCCAAAAAATGCTAAAAAAATCTAAAAACAATTTAGAACCCTAATAACTCAAAAAAACTAAAAAAACAAAAAAAATCCCAAAAACCCCTAAAAACCTTAAGAACCCTCCAAATCTATAAAAACCCTAAAACCCCTAAAAACTATAAAAATCCTAAAAATCCATAAAAATCAATGAAAACATAAAAAACCCTGAAAACCCCTTCAAAATAATAAAAGCCCTAAAAATCATAAAAACTAATAAAAATGCTAAAAAACCCTTTAAACCCCTAAAAATGTTAAAAAAACTCTAAAGCCTTAAACCCTTAAAAACAAAAAAAACCATAAAACCCCAAAAGGAAACTATAAAGCTTGAAAACCCCTAAAAACCCTAAAAACCCTAAAACCCCTAAAAACCCTAAAAACCCTAAACCCCCTTAAAACCCATTAAAGCCCCAAAATCCCTAATAACCCAAAAAAACCCTAAAATTATAAAAATCCAAAAAAATCCTTAAAAATCCATGAAAACATAAAAAACCCAAAAAACCTAGAAAACCATTAAAACCCCAAAAACCTTAAAACCCTAAAACCCATAAAACCCTAAAAAACACTAAAAACTATAAAACCCTTAAAACTCCCAAAAACTTTAAAAATTTCAAAAAACCTTAAAAACTCAAAAAAAAAGCCTATGCATAAAAAAAGTCCCTAAAAACCCTAAAAAACTAAAAACCCTACAACACCTAAAAACCCCTATAAACCCTCAAAATCCCAGAAACACCTAAAAACCCAAAACACCATAAAAATCCTAAAAATCACTAAAAACACAAGAAAATGTAAAAAACCCTAAAACGCATAAAAAACCCATAAAACATTAAAACCTTTAAAACCCATAAGAACCTTAAAAACCCTGAAAACCCTAAAAACCACTGAAAATCCCTAAAAATCCTAAAAATCCCTAAAACCCTAAAAATCCTCAAAAACACCTAAAAATTCAGGAAAACATAAAAACCCCTAAAAAACGTGAAACCCCCCTGAAAACTACAAAAAACCCTAAAAAAAGTGAAAAACCTTAAAACCCCATAAAAACCCAAAAAACCACTATGAACATTAAAAACCCTTAAAACCCCTAAAAATGTAAAAAAACTCTTAAAACCCCAAAAAAACACAAAAAACCCCATAAAAATCCAAAAAGACCCTAAAAACCCTGAAGAACCCTAAAACCCCCTCCAAAACCATATAACCCCTAAAAATTTCCTAAAAAACCTAAAACCATTAAAATCTTAAAAAATCCCCTAAAAATGCATGAAAATGAAAAAACCCATAAAAACCCTAGAAACCCCTGAAAACCATAAAAACCACAAAAAACCTTCAAACCCCCTAAAACCATAAAAACCCTAAAAACCACTAAAAACTCAATAAACCCTTAAAACCTCTAACATGTGAATAACTATAAAAACATTAAAAATCCAAAAAAAACTTAAAAAAAACTCCAAAAACCCAAAAAGACCCTAAAAACTCTGAAAAACTATAAAAACTCTAAAAACCCCTAAAACCCCCTAAAACCCCTCAAAATATCTAAACCCTAAACACCCATAAAAACTAGAAAAATCCAAAAAAAATCCTTAAAAATCCATGAAAACATAAGAAACCCTAAAACCTCGAAGACCCCTGAAAACCATAAAATCCTTAAAAACATAAAAAACCCTAAAACCCATAAAAACCCTAAAAACCTTAAAAAAACTCTAAAAATCTATAAAACCGTTAAAACATTAAAAGAACTTAAAAACATTAAGACACCTAAAAAACTTCAAAAAGACCCTAAAATCCTGAAAAAACATTAAAACTCTAAAACCCTAGAAAAACCATAAAATCCACAAAATCGCTAAAAACCCTAAAAACCAACAAAATCCTTAAAAACCCCATAAATTTTTGAAAATGTAAAAAAATCTAAAACCCCTAATAAAACATGGAATACCTTAAAAACCCCTAAAGCCCTAAAAAACCCTAAAAACCCAAAAATCATACTAAATACTCTAAAACCCCTTAAAACCCCTAAAAACCAATAAAAACATTAAAAACTCAAAAAAACCATAAAACGCCTAAGAAACTCAAAAAAAACCCTAAAAACCCAAAAGATGCTAAAAAACTTGAAAACCCATAAAAACCATTAAAAACCCGAAATACCATCAAAATCCCTAAAACCCCTAAAAACACTAAAAACCATAAAAACCCTGAAAAACCCTGAAAATCCATGAAAACGTAAAAACCCATAAAAACCTTGAAACCCCCCTAAAAATCTTAAAACCCTAAAAACTCAAAAAAACTCAAAAAATATACTAAAAACTCTTAAAACCCTGGAAACCCCTAAAAATATTAAAAGTCTCCCAAAAACCTTAAAACCCCTAAAAACTCAAAAATACCATAAACCCTAAAATTACAAAAGATACCCTGAAAACCCCTAAAAACCCTAAAAACCCCTAAAAACCCCTAAAACCCTCAAAATCCCTAAAAACACTAGAAAACATAAAAAACATAAAAAACCTTCAAAACCCCCTAAAACCTAAAAACCCTTAAAATGTTAAAAAAATCTAAAAACCCTTAAAAAACCTAAAAATTCAAAAATTCCTAAAACCCACAAGAACCTAAACCCCTAAGAAACCCTAAAAACCCATGAAAACCCCTAAAAACCTTGAAAATCCTTAAAAACCGGAAAAACCATAAAAACCATAAAAACCCCTAAAAGTCAATGATATTGTAAAAAACCCTTAAAAAACTTGAAAAATCCATAAAAACCATAAAAATCCTAACAAACCCCTAGAAATCCATTAAAGCATAAAAACTCCTAAAAAACCCTTAAAAGCCATAAAAATCCATAAAATCTGGCCCTAAAAACCCATAAAAACCCTAAAAATACAATAAAAATTCTAAAAACCCTTAAACCCCCTAAAATCATTAAAAAATCCCAAAAACCTTAAAAATCCTAAAATACTCAAAAAACCCATAAAACCCAAAAAGACACTAAAAACCCTACAAACTCCTAAAAACCCATGAAAAACCCTAAAGACCCTCAAAATCCCTTAAAACCCTAAAAACCCCTTAAAACCCTAAAAACCATAAAAATCCTAAAAACCTGAAAAATCCATGAAAACGTAACAAGCCTAAATACCCTGAAAACCCCTTAAAATCCATAAAAACCCCTTAAAACCTAAAAAAACCTAAAAACCTATAGAAACCTCAAAACCCACTAAAAACTCCAAAAAATCATAAAAACTGAAAAAGACCTTAAAACCCTAAACAACCCTAAAACCCCTAAAAACCATAAAACCCTTAAATTCCTTAAAAACCCCAAAAACCTAAATCCCATAAAAATCCTAAAACCCCCCTAAAAATCCATGAAAAGCTAAAAACCCTAAAAACACTGACAACCCCTTGAAAACCATAAAAATCAAAAAAAACCTTAAAAAAAACTAAAAACCCATAAAAACCCTAAAAACCACTAAAAACTCTAAAAAACCTTTAAACCCCTAAAAACGTTCAAAAAATCTAAAAACCCTTAAAATCCCTTAAAAACTCAAAAAAACTCTAAAATCCCAAAAAAACACTAAAAACCTTGAAAAGCCTTAAAAACAACTTAAAACCCTAAAAACCCTCAAAAATCCCTAAAACCCATAAAAAACCCAAAAAACCATAAAAATCTAAAAAACCCCAAAAAATCCATGAAAACACAAAAAACTCTAAAAACCCTAAAAAACCTCAACCCCTAAAAACCTTAAAAATCCATAAAACCCATAAAAAATCTAAAAACCACTAAAATCCCTAGAAAACCGCTTAAAACCATAAAACCTCTAAAAACATTGAAAAGCCCTAAAAAACGTTAAAAAACTATAAAACCATAAAACCCTAAAAAAACGCAAAAAACCCCAAAAAACCCAAATGAACCTGAAAACCCTGAAAAACCCTAACCCCCCCCCCCCTAAAAAGCCCTTAAAACCCTTAAAAATACTAAAAATCCCGAAAACCCTAAAAACCCTAAAGCCCATAAAAATCCTGTAAAACCCCTAAAAATCAATGAAAACATAAAAAACCATAAAAACCCTCAAAACCCATGAAATCCATAAAACCCCTAAATCCTCAAAAAACCCTAAAACCCATAAAACCCTAAAAAAACTAAAAAATATAAATCCCTTCAAAGCCCTAAAAATATTAAAAAACTCTAAAAAACCTTTAAAACCCTAAAAACTCAAAAAACCCTTAAAACCCCAAAAGACCCTAAAAATGCTAAAAACCCTCAAAACCCTTAAAACCCCTAAAACCCCAAAAAATCCCTAAAATCCCTAAAAACCCTAATAACACAAAAAATCCTAAAAACCCATAGTAATCCATGACAACATAAAAAACCCTAAAATCCCTTCAAAATTGTTGAAAACCATAAAAACTCCTAAAAGCATAAAAAACCTAAAAAACCACTCAAATGTCTACAACCCTTAAAACCCCTAAAACGTTAAAAAACTCTAAAAAAACCCTAAAATCCTAAAAATACCCCCAAAACCCTGAAAACACCTAAAATCCCTAAAAACTGGTAAAAAACCTAAAAACCCTCAAAATCTCTAAAAAACCGAAAAAACATGAAAAATTATAAAAATTCTAAAAACCTGTAAAAATCCATGAAAAAATAAAAACCCCTGAAAACCATAAAGACCTCTATAAACCTTAAAAAAATACAAAAACCATAAAACCACAAAAAACGTTTAAAACCCTTAAAACCCCTAAAAATGATAAAAAAAAACTCTACAAACCCTTAAAACCCCTAGAAAACCCTATAAACACCAAAAGACCCTAAAAACCCTAAAAACACTAAAAACGATAAAAATATTAAAAACCCTAAAAAACCTTGAAAACATAAACAACACTAAAAACCCTTAAAAATCTAATAACAAAAAAATCTCTAAAAACCCTTAAAAAATCCTAAAAACACTAAAAACTTTAAAACCCTCAAACCCCTAAAAACAGTAAAAGCACTAAAACCCCTTAAAATGCTAAAAAAATAAAAAACCCTAAAAACCAAGAAGACCATAAAAACCCTGAGAAACACTAAAAACACTAAAAACCCTGAAAAACCAAAAAAACCATAAAAATCCTAAAAAACCCCTAAAAATCGATGAAAACGTAAAAAACCCCAAAAACATTGAAAACCCCCTGTAAACCATAAAACCCCCAAAACCCGTAAAAACCCAAAAAACCCATAAAAACCCTAAAAATTACTAAAACTCTAAAACCCTTTCAACCCCTAGAAACTTTAAGAAAACTCTAAAAACCTTAAAAAACCTAAAAAGCTAAAAAAACATAAAAACCAAAAAAGACCCTAAAAATGTGAAAACCCCAAAATCCCCTCAAGAAAAAAAAACCTAAAAATTAAAAAACACCAAAAATCCTAAAAAAAACATAAAAATAAATGAAAACGTAAAAAACCCGAAAAACACTGAAAAACCTAAAAAAATCATAAAAACCCTAAAAACGTAAAAACTCTAAAAACCTATAAAAACCCTAAAACCCACTAATAACTCAAAAAATCATTAAACCCCAAAAGGTTAAGAAACACAAAAAACCTAAAAAACAATAAAACTCAAAAAAAAACCATAAAACCTCGAAAAACCCTAAAAACCTTGAAAAATGTTAACAACCCTAACAACTATAAAAATTATAAATAACCCCAAAAAATCCATGAAAACGTAAAAACCCTAAAAAATCCAAAAAAAACCCCTAAAAACCATAAAAATCCTAAAAACATTAACCCCCCAAACCCATAAAACCCCTAAAAACCCACTAAAAACTCTGAATCCCGTAAAACCCCTAAAACATTAAAAAACTCGAAAAAACTCAGAACCACTAAAAACCCAAAAAAACCTAAAAACCCTAAAAAGCATCAAAATCTGTAAAAACTCTAAAACCCCTAAAGACCATAAAAATCCTAAAAAATGACTAAAAATCCATGAAAACATAAAAAATCGAAAAAACCATGAAATACCCTTATTAATAACAAAAAACCCTAAAAACCTTAAAAAACTCTAAGAAACCATAAAAATCCTAAAAAACCCACTAAAAACTCTAAAATCCCTTTAAATCTCTACAAACATTAAAAAACTTTTAAAAAACATAGAAACCCTAAAAAACTCAAAAAACCCAAATGACCCTAAAAACTTTGAGAACCCCCAAAACGCCATAAAAACCCTCAAAACCCTAGATAACCCTAAAAATCACAAAAAAAAACATAAAAAACACTTGAAAATACATGAAAATAGAAAAAAACCATAAAAATATGGAAAGACCCCTGAAAACCAAAAAACCCCTAAAAAATAAAAAACTCATAAAAAACCTAAAACGCAAAAAAAACTCAAAAAACCCTTAAAACCCCTAAAAAAGTTAAGAACTCAAAAAAAACATTTAAAACCCTAAAAATTCAAAAAAAAACCAAAAAACCAAAAAAGACCCTTAAACACAAAACAACCCTAAAACCCCTAAAAACCCTCAAAATTCCTAAAAATCCTAAACAACCCTAAAAACCATAAAAATCATAAAAAACACTAAAAACCATGAAAACATAAAATCCCAAAAACCCTGGAAAACCCCTAAAACTATAATACCCATAAAAACATTAAAAACCCTATAAAAATGGTAAAAACCCAATAAAAAGACTAAAAATCCTTAAAACCACTAAAAAGATTAAAAAAATCTAAAAAACCTTGAGAACCATAAATACCATAAAAACTCCTAAAAACCATAAAACCCTATAAAAAATCCACAAAACCCTAAAAATCACTAAAAACTAAAAAACCGCTAAAACCCTAAAAATGTTAAAAATCCCTAAAAAACTTTAAATCCGTAAAAACCTAAAAAATTCCCTAAAAACCCAAAAGGCTCTAAAAACCCTAATAACCCTAGAAAACCCTAAAACTCCTCAAAATACCTTAAAACCTTAAAAAAACCCTAAAAATACAGGGAAACATAATACCCTAAATACCCCTAAAAACCGTAAAACCCCTAAAAAACTTAAAAACCAATGAAACACCTATAAAACCACTGAAAACCCACTAAAACTCTAAAAAATGTTAAACCCCATAAATATTTTAAAAACTCTAAAGAACCTTAAAATCCTAACAAATTCAAAAGCAACCCAAAAAAAAAGACCCTAAATCCCTTGAAGGTCCTAAAACCCACAAAATCCCTAAAATACATAAAATACCTAAAATACCCTTAAACCCATAAAATCACAAAAATCCCTTAAAAATCTATGAAAATGTAAAAAATCCTAAAAACCCTAAAAAACCCCTGAAACTCATAAAACTACTAAAAACCATAAATAAAACTAAAGCCCCATAAAAATCCTTAGAACCATAAGAAACTCTAGAAATAATTAAAACCCCTTAAAATGGTAAAAATAACTAAAAACCTTAAAAACCCTAAAAACTAAAAAGACCCTAAAAACCTAAAAAGACCCTAAAACCCTAAAAACCCCTAAAAACTAGAAAAACCTTGAAAATCCCGAAAACTACCCAAAATCCCTAAAAACCCAAAATTAATAAAAACTATAAAAATCCTAAAAAACTTATAAATCCCTAAAAAAATAAAAACCCTAAAAACCCCTTGAAAACCATAAAAAACGCTAAACCCCTAAATACCCATAAAACCCCAAAACCCACTAAAAACTTTGAAAACACTCAAAACTCCTAAAAATGTTAAAAATTCTAAAAACCTTATAAACACTTAAAATTTAACCCCCCCCCAACCAAAACCCTAAAACTATAAGGATTTAGAGTTTTTAGTGGGTTTTAGGGTATTTATGGGTTTTAGGGTTTTTATGGTTTTTATGGTTTTTAGGGGTTTTATGGTTTTCAGGGGTTGTTTCAGGGTTTTTTTGGTTTTCCATTGTCTTTAGGTATTTTGATGGTATTTAGGGTTTTTTATGGGGTTTTACAATTTTTATGTGTTTTATGGTCCTTTTGATTTTAAGAATTTTTTGGAGTATTTTAGGGTTTTAAAGGTTTTTTAAAGTTTTTAACATTTTTAGGGTTTTTAGAGTTTTTAGTGGGTTTTATGGTTTTTATTCATTTTTAGGGGTTTTAAGGTCTTTTAGGGGTTTTTATGGTTTTTATGGTTTTTAGGGTTTTCAGAAATTTTATGGGTTTTTATGGTTTTTCAGTGTTTTTATGGGTTTTAGGGGTTTTCATGGATTTCATGTCATTTTGGGTTTTAGGGTATTTTTTGAGTTTTTTATAGTTTTTAAGGGATTTTAGAGATTTTTAAGGTTTTTAGAGGTTTTAAGTGTTCTTAGAGTCTTAGTGGTTTTTTAGGATTTTTATGGGTTTTTAGGGTATTTATGGTTTTCATAGGCTTTTCAGGGAATTTAGGGTTTTTTATGTTTCCTTGGGTTTTAGGATTTTTTAGGATTTTTATGGTTTTTTGGTTTTTTTGGGTTTTTAGATATTTTGATGGTTTTAAGGGTTTTTAGGGTTTTTCTAGGGCTTTAGGGGGTTTTTATAGTTTTTAGGGTCTTTAGGGGGTTTTATGGTTTTTTTGAGTTTTTTTAGGTTCTAATATTTTTTAGATTTTTTCAACATTTTTATGGGTTTTAATGGTTTTTTGAGTTTTTGGGAGGTTTTTAGGGTTTTTATGGGTTTTAGGGGTATTTAAGGTTTTTAGTGTTTTTTGGTTTTCTTGTGTTTTTCATGGTATTTAGGGTTTTTTTGGATTTTTATGATTTTTAGTGTTTTTAAGGGTTTTTAAGGGTTTTAAAGACTTTTTGATGTTTTAGGGGTTTCTTTTTGATTTTTTAGGTTTTTTTAGGTTTCTTAGAGTTTTTATCATTTTAGGGGTTTTAATGTTTTTTTTGATATTTTAGTGGGTTTTTAGGTTTTTTCTTTCTTTTTACATGTTTCAATGTTTTTAGCAATCGTTATGGCTTTCAGGGGTTTTTCAGGGTTTTTAGGGTTTTTACGTTTTTATGGATTTTTAGGGTTTTTAAGAGTTTTAGGGGTTTTAGGGAGTTTTATGGGTTTTCAAGGTTTTTAGGGTCTTTTGGGTTTTTAGGGTTGTTTGGAGTTTTTTGGGATTTTAATGTTTTTTAGATTTTTTTTAACATTTTTTGGGGTTTTAATCTTTTTTAGAGTTTTTAGGGTGTTTTAAGGTTTTTAGGGATTTTTTATGGTTTTTTATGGTTTTTAGGGGTTTCTCTGCAGTTTTTACATTTTCATGGATTTTTTGGGGTTTTGAGGATTTTTATGGATTTTTTAATTTTTTTTGTTTTTTATGGATTTTGAGGGGTTTTGGGGTTTTTAAGGGTTTTTAGGGGTATTTAGGGTCTTCTAGGATTTTTAGGGTATTTTGGGGTTTCCGGGTTTTTTTTTTTGAGTTTTTATGTTTTTATGATTTTTTATAATTTTAAACATTTTTAGGGGTTTTAAAGGTTTTTAGTATTTTTTGGGTGTTTTAAGGTTTTTATGGGTTTTTATGAGTTTTTATGGTTTTTTAAGGTTTGCAGGGTTTATGGTTTTTAGGGGCTTTTCAAGTTTTTTAGGGTTTCTTACGTTTTCATGGATTTTTAGTGTTTTTTAAGATTTTTATGGTTTTTAGGGGGTTTTAGAGTTTTTATTGGTTTTGAGAGTTTTAAGGGTTTTCACCATATTTATGATTTTTATAAATTTTCATAGTTTTTAGGGTCTTTTGGGTTTAAGGGTTCTTTTTGAGTTTTTTAGGGTTTTATGGTCTTTTCGATTTTTAATTTTTTTATTTTTTATGGTTTTTTAGGTTTTTTAGAGTTTCTTGACATTTTTAGGGTTTTAAGGTTTGTAGAGTTTTTAGTGGTTTTTATGGGGTTTTAAGATTTTTTAAGGTGTTTAAGGGTTTTATGATTTTCAGGTGTTTTTTAGGGTTTTTAGTATTTTTACTTTTTCATGGATTTATTGGGGTTTTTTATGATTTTTAAAGTTTTAGCATTTTTAAAAGTTTTGGGGGCTTTTATATTTTTTCGGGGTTTTTTGGGTTTTTAACATTTTTTTAAGGTTTTTAGGAATTTTTGGCTTTTTAGGGCATTTTTTAAGTTTTTTAGGGGTTTTAATGTTTTTTGGAGTTTTTTAACGTTTTTAGGGGTATTCAGGATTTTTAGAGTTTCTAGTGTTTTTAGGGTTTTTATTAGCATTTAGGGTTTTTAAGGTTTTTATGGGTTTTATGGTTTTTTGGGGGTTTTCAATATTTTTAGAGTTTTTTACATTTTCTTGGATTTTTGGGTGTTTTTTAGTATTTTTTTTGAGTTTTTAGGGTTTTTTGGGTTTTTAGGGATTTTTATGGTTTTTAGGGGTTTTTCATGGTTTTTTGGGATTTTAAGGGTCTTTTTTGTTTTTTGGTGTTTTTAGGAGTTTTTTAGGGGTTTAAGGTTTCTTTGAGTTTTTTAATGTTTTTATGGGCTTTATAGTTTTAAGGGTTTTTAAGGTTTTAAGGTTTTTTAAATATTTATAGGGTTTTTTATGTTTTCATGGATTTTTAGGGGTTTTTTATGTTTTTTGTGGTTTTCTAGGGTTTTCATGGTTTTTAGGGATTTTGAGGGTTTTAGGGTTTTTGAGTTTTTTGGGGGTTTTAAGGTTTTTTAACATTTTTATGGGTTTTAAGTGTTTTTATAGATTTTAGTGGTTTTTAGGGTTTTGGGGGGTTTTTATGGTTTTTATGGGTTTTTAGGTTTTCATGGATTTTCTGGGTTTTGTTTTATTTTTATGGTTTTTTGGGGTTTTGGGGGTTTGAGGGTTTTACAAGGGGTTTTCTTGGTTTTTAGGGTCTTTTGGTTTTTAGTGTTTTTTGAGTATTTTGGGGTTTTAAAAATAAAATAGAGTTTTTTAACGTTTTATGGGTTTTAAGGGTTTTGAGAATTTTTAGTGTTTTTTGGTTTTTATGGGTTTTTAGGGTTTTAAGGGGTTTTTATGGTTTTCTGGGATTTTTCAGGGTTTGTAGTTTTTTTATGCTTTCATGGATGTTTAGGTTTTTTAGGGTTTTTAGAGATTTTGGGGGGGTTTTAGGGGTTTTCAGAGGTTTTAGGGACTTTTTGGGGGTTTAGGGTATTTTTGAGTTTTTTCTGGTTTTTATGGTTTTTTAGAGTTTTTAACATGTTTAGGGGTTTAAAGGGGTTCTAGAGTTTTTAGTGGTTTTTAGGGTTTTATGAGTTTTTTGGATTTTTAAGGTTTTTTGGGGTTTTGTGGTTTTTAGGGATTTTTCATGGTTTGTAGGGTTTTTTATGTTTTCGTGGATATTTAGGGGTTTTAGGTTTTTTATGATTTTTAGTGCTTTTAGGGTTTCTACGGATTTTGAGGGATTTTAGGGCTTTTTTAGGGATTTTTAGGGGGTTTTAGTGTTTTTAGTGTCTTTTTTGATTTTAGGTCTTTTTAGTTTTTTAGGGGTTTGAGATTTTTTACAGTATTTTAACAAATATAGGAGTTTTAAGGGTTTTTGGTTTTAGGGTTTTTATGGGGTTTTAGGGTTTTTTAGAGTTTTTGGGGATTTTGATGGTTTTTTGGTTTTTTCTTGCGTTTTTAGGATTTTTAAGGGTTTTTTGAGCCTTTTAGGGTTCTTAAATTCTTTTAGAATTCTTTAACATTTTTTGGGATTTTAAGGGTTTTAGTGATATGGATGAGATTCAGGCCAAGGAGAATAATTTTGGGCTTGATAAAAATTTCAAGCCCAATTGTTGTTCGAATTGGACCAGCCCACACTTCATGATCTCCAACACTATGGTGGGCCACAACACACTTATTTGGGGGCCAAAATCACTTATCCACATGGTAATGGGTGGAAATTCGTAGCAGCACATTAATGAGGAGAGAGAAGGTGGAGAAAAGTATCATTAAGAGAGAATCCCACTACTTTAGCTAGTGGGGTCATTAAATGGCTTGGAAAAGTGTTGTTTTATTCTTTTTATGTGCCTTTTGGGTTCCCCATGCCTTTTAACTCGAATTAGGGCATTTTCCTTTCTTGATTTTATCTTTATAATGTATTTTCATCCCTTTGTAATGGAAGTTTTTGAATTGGACGAATTTTTGAAGCTTGTTGTGTATTCTTCTAGCTTTAGCCTCTTTCCTTTTCCCAGAATTGGTGGTGAATCTCCATTGCTGGTGACGTGGTCTTTAAGTGTCGAGAAACCTTGGCGGGTGGCATTTCCTTTATGCCTTGGTCGATTCGGCTACATTATATGCTGGTCCTCTTCTCTTACTCGTTTTGAGCTTTATGGCGACGCATCAATTGGTATCAGAGTCGCAGTTCATCCGAGTAAGTTCTATCGCATCCTTCTTGTTACTCTCTATCATGTCTCGCAAGAGCAGATCTTCTACTCCTCCTGCTCCATGAGAAATAGCTAACACACAACTACAATTGCAAATTACTCAAATCGGTGAGCAACTTGGTCAACTATTGAGAGTGTGGCGACCTGACTCCCCTCTACTGCAGAGGCATCCCCGACATCCATCACCACATAATAGGAGCAATCCAGCACCATTTTATGAAGATCGTGCAAATGGTGATGATTCCAGTGATTCAGAGGTGGATATGCGAACAAGAAGAGATGGTGAAGATATTGAAAGAGGGCTGAAGATTGACATTCCAGATTTTTATGGGAGTATGAATCTGGATGATTTTCTGGATTGGATACGGGAAATTGAATGGTTCTTCGAATTTAAGAATTGTTCTGATGAGAAGAAGTGCAAAGTAGCCATTCTTAAATTTAAATATTATGCATCTCTTTGGTGTGAAAATCTGAAGAAATAACGAGAACATGATGAAAAAGGCAAAATACGCTCATGGGAGAAGTTGAAAAGACTTTTGAGGAGATGATTTCTACCCGAGAATTATAAGCAAGAGCTTTATTTCTGAATGCATAGCCTGCGACAAGGAGATAAATCTGTTGAAGAGTATATTTGGGAGTTTGATCGTTTATTGATGCAAAGTGATGTTCCAAAATATAAAGAGCAAACAATTGCAAGATTTTTAGGTGGATTAAATGAAGAAATTGGACATTTAGTGGAGTTGCAACCATTCTGCTCACTTGATGATGTTTGCAAGCTAGCGATCAAGGTGGAAAAGAAAAAGCGGACCTCAAAGGCACCAACACTCAAAAACTACAATAGAGGTACAAATTTTTATAAAGGTACTTCTTCTAATAAATCTGGTGTTGGTGAGAAGGAATTTGGAAGGAACAAGATGCTGGATAAAGGGAAAGAGAAGGCTATGGAACAACCAAAAGAGAATTCTAACTCCTTTGAACGTGGGAATTGAAAGTGTTTCAAATTCCATGGGGTGTGGTCATTTTCAGGCCAATTGCCCAAAAATTGAATTATTACTATTAAGGAGATTAAAGAGATTGAAGAGGCAATCAAAGAGGATGAACATGATGGTGAAGATTCTGAAAATGAGGAACATGTTGTGGAAGAAGCTGATGTGGGAAACATGCTGGTGCTGAGAAGAGTTTTGCAAGCTAATATCTGCCCGGAAGAAGATCAAAGAGAAAACTTGTTCCAAACTCGATGCACCATTAATCAGCAGGTATGCATGCTGATTATTGATAGTGGGAGCTGTATAAATGTGGGTTCAACAACACTAGTAGATAAATTGAAGCTTCCAACTCAGAATCGTCCTTAGTCATATAAATAGAAATGGTTGAACAATAGGAGCACACTACAACTAAACAAACATGTTCTGATTTCATTCTCCATTGGTAAGAACTATGCAGATGAAGTATTGTGTGATGTTATTCCTATGGTTGCTTGTCACTTGTTGTTGGGAAGGTCTTGGCAGATTGACAGGGAAGTGAAATATGATGGGAGGAAGAACACATTTTCTTTTTGATATAGGGAAAAGAACATCACACATGCCCCTTTGAAGCCATCCCAAACTCTTCAAGAAAAATCTGTTCTGGAAGTGAACAAAGATAGTCTCTTTATCAACAAAGCTCAAGTGGAGAAAGCTATAAATAAGTAAAAGATAGCTTTTGCTTTATTGATGATGGAAAAGTCGTTCCATGAGGAGAAGAGTCATCCACATTCGTTATCTCATTCCTTAATTGGGAAATATCATGACGTTTTTCCTAATGATCTTCCAGAAAGATTACCACCATTTAGAGGCATTGATAACCAGATTGATCTTGTACTGGGTTCACAATTGCCAAATAAACTAGCATATCGGTGTAATCCTGGAGAATCAAGGGAATTGTAGAAGCAAGTAGACGAGTTGATGGATTGAGGCTTTATAAGGCCAAGCACGAGCCCGTGTTCTATTCCTGCATTATTGGTGCCGAAGAAAGATGGTACATATCGCATGTGCATTGATAGTGGGGCTATCAATAATATTACCATCAAATACTGGTATCCCATTCCACGACTCAATGATATGCTTGATGAATTACACGGTTCATCAATATTTTCGAAGGTTGATCTTCATAGTGGATACCACCAGATTCGAATGAAGGAAGGGGATAAGTGGAAAGTGACCTTCAAAACTAGAGGCGGATTGTTTGAGTGGCAGGTCATGCCATTTGGCCTCTCAAATGCTCCTAGAACATTCATACGACTCAAGAATGAAGTTCTAAAACCATTCATTGGTAAATTTGTGGTTGTTTATTTGGATGATATTTTGATTTACATCAAGGATGTGGAGAGCCATATCGATCATCTTTGGTGGGTATTTGACATTCTACGGAAACAAAAGCTATACGAAAAGCTAAAAAAATGCGAGTTCTTTGCAACAAAAGTGGTGTTTCTAGAATATGTGGTAACCAAAGAAGGCATCATGGTGGATGAATCAAAAGTGGAAGTAACCAAGCCCTGACCCCAACCAGAATCCATCACTGAAGTAAGAAGTTTCCATGGTTTGGCATCTTTTTATCATTGCGTTGTTTCCAATTTCAGCACTATCATGGTACCTATCACTGAATTCTTGAAAAATGGGAAATTTAAGTGCTCAAAGGAAGCAAATGAATCATTTGAAGTCATTAAGAAAAAGTTGTGTGAAGCACCAGTTTTGGCATTGTCTTATTTTG
This sequence comes from Viscum album, assembly GCA_963277665.1. Lineage (NCBI taxonomy): Eukaryota > Viridiplantae > Streptophyta > Magnoliopsida > Santalales > Viscaceae > Viscum > Viscum album. The sequence continues at coordinate 1,771,452,417 of OY728156.1, read as the reverse complement.
ATCAAGTCTTTGAAGTGGAATGTGATGCAAGTGGAGTTGAGATATGCCCTATTATCATCCAAAGCAAGCATCCTATTGCATATTTCAGTGAGAAACTGAATGATTCAAGGAGTAATTATAGCACTTATGATAAGGAATTTTATGCGGTTATAAGAGCCCTAGATCATTGGTCTCATTTTTTGAGACCGAAGCAGTTTGTTCTTCATTTTGACCATCAGGCATTGAGGTTTATCAAAGGTCAACATAAGCTGAGTTCAAGGCGTGAAAAGTGGGTGGAATTCTTACAATCATTCTCATTTGTGTCAAAATAGAAGAAGGGTCAAGATAATCAGGTGGCAGATGCCTTATCTCGAAGGTATTCATTACTTACCATTCTAGATGCTCGAATTCTTGGATTTCAGCTTATGAGAGAAGATTATCACCATGATATGAAGTTTGATTATATTTTAATCCAATGTCAAGATGGATTTGTAGAGGATTATTCTATAAATGATGGGTTTCTCTTTAATAGAAACAAGTTGTGTGCTCTAAAGGGTATTTACAAAGACTTTCTCATTAGGGAAGCACATGAAGGGGGACTTTCTGGTCATTTTGGCATCCATAAAACCTTGGAGATAATAAAGGAGCATTTATACAGGTCGAAGATGCAATCAGATGTCCAAGAAATTCTTTCGAGATGCGGAACATTTTAAAGAGAAAAGTGTCATTTCAAGCCTGGTTCATACACTCCGTTACCTATTCCGAAGCAGCCATGGGAAGATCTCAGCATGGATTTCATTATGGCTTTACCGAAGACTCAGCAAGGTAAAGATTCAATAATGGTTTTTGTTGATCGATTTTCTAAGATGGCTCATTTCATACCTTTTCATAAGACTGAAGATGCGGTGAGAGTGGTAGAATTGTTTTTCAAAGAGATTGTTCACCTTCATGGAATTCCTCGCAGCATCGTTTCAGATAGAGACACAAAATTTCTCAGCAATTTTTTGAGGACATTTTGGGGGAAATTCAGTACAAAACTCCTTTTTAGCAAATCCCATCACCCTCAAACGGATGGGCAAACATAAGTTACGAATCGTACATTGGACACTATTCTAAGAACATTGGTGAATAAGGGCATGAGAGATTGCGATTTGCAACTTGCCCAAGAAGAATTTGCATACAATAGATCTCTGAGTGCTACCACTAGGAATTCTATATTCGAAGTGGTTTATTTCATCAATCCAATCAATCCTATAGAATTGTGCTCTTTGCCTCTTGATTTTCAGGTGAATATTGATGCGGAGGAGAAGAAAAAGTAGATGAAGAAGCTCCATGAATCTATTCGTGCTCAAATAGAGAAGTCTAATGAAGCATACAAGAGGCGAGAAAACAAGCATTGGAAGCAGGACATTTTCCAACCTAGAGACGAAGTGTGGATTCACATTCACAAGAAGAGATTCCCATCCAATAGGAAGAGCAAGTTGGCGCCACGAGCTGAAGGTCCATTCAAAGTGCTTGAACGAGTGGGAAAAAATGCCTACAAAATTGAATTACCAGATGATTTTGGCGGCGTTTCTGCAACGTTCAACATTGGGGACTTATCTCCTTACATTGAAGAAGATGATGTCATGGATTTGAGGGAAAATCCTCTTCAACCAGGGGGAATGATATGAATCAAATTCAACCCAAGGAGAATAATTTTGGGCTTGATAAAAATTTCGAGCCTAATTGTTGTTCGAATTGGACCAGCCTGTACTTCTTTATTTCCAACACTATGGTTGGCCACAATACACTTATTTGGGGCCCAAAATCACTTATCCACATGGAAATGGGTGGAAATTCGTAGCAGTACATTAATGAGGAGAGAGAATGTGGAGAAAAGTATCATTAAGAGAGAATCCTGCTACTTTAGCTAGTGGGGTTATTAAATGGCTTGGGAAAGTGTTGTTTTATGATTTTTATGTGCATTTTGGGTTTCCCATACCTTGTAAATCGAATTGGGGCATTTTCCTTTCTTAATTTTGTCTTTATAATTTATTTTAATCAATTTGTAATGGATGTTTTTGAATTGGACGAATTTGTGAAGCTTGCTATGCATTCTTCTAGATTTAGCCCCTTTCCTTTGCCCGTAATTAGTGGTGTATCTCCATTTCTGGTGATGTGGTCTTTAAGCATGGAGAAACCTTGGAGGGTGGCATTGTCTTTAAGCCTTGGTCGATTTGGCTACATTACGTTGTTCCTCTCCACTTACTCGTTTTGACCTTTCCGGTGATGCATCATTTAGAGTTTTTAGTCGATTTTTAGGGGTTTATGCGTTGTTAGGGTTTTAAGGTTTTTAGGTGTATTTATGGTTTTTAGGGTTTTTTACGTTTTCATGGATTTTTCTGGGTTTTTTGGGGTTTTTTTTGGTTTTACAGTTTTTAGGGTTTTATGAAATTTAAGGTGTTTTATTGTTTTTCTAGGTTTTTAGGTCATTTGTGTTTTTAGGGTTTTTTTGTATTTTTAGGATTTTAAAATTTTATTGTAGTCTTTTAATGTTTTTAGGTTTTTAATGGTTTTTTAGAGTTTTTTTTGGGTTTTTATGGATTTTTAGTGTTTTTAAGTTATTTAGGGAGTTTTATGGTTTTTAGGATTTTTTTGGGGTTTTTAGTGTTTTTATGTTGTCATTGGTTTTTATGGGTTTTTTAGGTTTTTTAGATTTTTAGGGTTTTTAGTGATTTTTTGGTTTTGTAGAATTTTTCAGGGGTTTTTGGGTCCTTCTGTGTTTTTAGTTTGTTTTTTTTTGATTTTTTTTAGAGTTTTTAGAGGGTTTTAACGTTTTTAGGAGTCTTGATGGTTTCTAGAATTTTTAGTGGTTTTTAGGGTTTTAAGGATTTTTGTTGTTTTTTTATTTTCATGTGCTTGTCCGAGTCTTTTGGGTTTTTTACGTTTTCTTAGATTTTTAGGGTTTTTTAGGATTTTTATGGGTTTTAGGGGTTTTAGGATTTTTAGGATTTTTAATGTTTTTAGGAAATTTCAGGGGTTTTAAGGTTTTTTGGGGTTTTTAGGGTCTTTTGGGTTTTATGGTTTTTTTTAGTTTTTAGGAATTTTAAGGTTTTTAACCGTTTTTGAACATTTTTAGGTGTTTAAAGGGATTTTAGAGTTTTTAGTGGTATTTTATAAATTTTAGGGTTTTATGGTTTTTAGGGTTTTTTTTTTATTTTGTGGGTTTTTATGAGTTTCTTAACATTTTGGGGGGTTTAAATGGGTTTTAGAGTTTTTAGTAGTTTCTTAGTGTTTTTATTAGATTTTTAAGGTTTTTAGGGGTTTTATGGTTTTTGTGGGTTTTTGAAATTTTCATATTTTTAGGGTTTTTTTCAATTTTTTTATTTTTATGGTTTTTATATTTTTAGTGGTTTTTAGGGTTTTTACTGTTTTTAAGAGTTTTTAGAGTTTTTAGTACTTTTGTATGGTTTTTATGGGTTTTTAAGTTTTTTAGGGGGTTTATGGTTTTCTAGGTTTTTTCAGGGATTTAGGGTTTTTTATGTTTTCATGGATTTTTTAGGGTTATTTATGATTTTTATGGGTTTTCAAGTTTTTTAGTGGTTTTAGGGATTTTGAGGGCTTTTAGGGTTTTTTTTCAGGTTTTTAGAGGTTTTTGGGTTCTTAAGGGTTTTAAGGTCTTTTGGGTTTTTAATGTTTTTTTATTTTTTAAGGGGTATTAAGGTTTTTTAGAGTTTTTTAACATTTTTAGGGGGTTTAAGGGTTTTTAGAGTTTTTAGAGGTTTTTATGAGTTTTTTGTGTTTTTAGGAATTTTTAAGGGTATTAGGAGTCTTTATGGTTTTCATGGGTTTTTTAGGGTTTTTAGGTTTTTTATGTTTTCATGGATTTTTAGTTTTTTTAGGATTTTTATGTTTTTAGGGTTTTTAGGTATTTTATAGATGTTGATGGGTTTTAGGGTTTTTTTCTAGGTTTTTTTTGGGTTTTCAGGGTTTTTATGGTCTTTTGGGTTTTATAGATTTTCTGAGTTTTTAAGACTTTTAAGATTTTTTAGAGTTTTTTAACATTTTTAGGTGTTTAAAGGGTTTTTATAGTTTTTAGTGGTTTTTAGGGTTTTTATGGGTTTTTAAGGTTTTTATGGTTTTTATGGTCTTTAGGGGTTTTTCATGGTTTTTAGGATTTTTTTGACGTTTTTATCGATTTTAGGGGTTTTTTAGGATTTTTATGGTTTGTAGAGTTTTAGGGTTTTTAGAAATTTTGATGGTTTTTAGGGTTTTTAGGGGTTTTAGAGTTTTTGGGGGTTTTCAGGGGTTTTCATGTCTTTTTGGGGTTTCAGGTATTTTTTGAGTTTTTAGGGATTTTAAGGTTTTTTCGAATTTTTTAACGTTTTTATGGGTTTTAAGAACTTTTGGAGTTTTTTGTGGTTTTTAGGGTTTTAGGGGTTTTTATGGGTTTTTATGCAATTTAGGGCTTTTATGGTTTCCAGGGGTTTTTAGGGGGTTTTAGGTTTTCCTGTATTTTTAGGGGTTTTTGGGATTTTTAAGGTTTTTAATGTTTTTAGGAATTTTTAGGTTTTTAGGGTCATTTTGGGTTTCTAAGCTTTTTTTGAGTTTTTTTTATGGTTTTAAGGTTTTTTAGAGTTTTTAGCGTTTTTATGTGTTTTAAGGGTTTTAGAGTTTTTAATGGTTTTTTTGGGTTTGATGGATTTTAATGTTTTTAAGGTTTTTAGGGTTTTTTTATTTTCAAGGTCATTTTAGGGTTTTTTACATTTTCATGGATTTTTAGGGGTTTTAGGATTTTTATGGTCTTAAAAGGGTTTTAGTGGTTTTCTGTGTTTTTGGGGTCTTTTTGGGTTTTAGGTGTTTTTTTGATTTTTTAGGGTTTTTATGGTTTCTTTGAGATTTTTAACGTTTCTAGGGGTTTGAAGTGCTTTTAGAGATTTTAGTGGGTTTTTAGGTTTTTTCTGGGTTTTTAGGTTTTTAGTGGTTTTATAGGTTTCAAGGGTTTTCAGGGTTTTTTATGTTTTCCTGGATTATTAGGGGATTTCTAGGATTTGTAAGGGTTTTTAGGGATTTTGAGGAGTTTTCAAGGGTTTTTAGGGGATTTCTGGGTTTTGAAGGGCTTTTTGAGTTTTTTGGGTTCTTTTGGATTTTTATGAGTCTTTTAATCTTTTCATGTTTTAAGGTTTTTTAACATTTTTAGGGGTTTAAAGGGTTTTTTGGATTTTTAGTGGTTTTTAGGGTTTTATGAATTTTTAGGGTTTTTAAGGCTTTTATGGGTTTTTATGGTTTTTCAGGGGTTTCCTGGGGGTTTTAGAGGTTTTTACTTTTTTATGGATTCTTAAGGGTATTTAAAGATTTTTATGGTATTTAGAATTTTTGTAGGTTTTCAGGGATTTTGAGAGTTTTTCAAGGGGTTTTAGGGTTTTTCATGGTTTTAGGGTCTTTTTTGTGCTTTTAGGGTTTTTTTGAGTTCTTAGCGTTTTTAAGGGTTGTTAGAGTTTTTAGTGTTTTTAGGGTTATTATGGGCTTTTAGGGTTTTTACATTTTCATTAATTTTTTGGGGTTTTTAGTATTTTTATGGTTTTTTGGGTTTTTTGGTTTCTTAGGGACTTTGAGTGGTTTTAGGGGTTTTCAACTATTTTAGGGGGGTTTTAGGTTTTTAGGGTCTTTTGAGTTTTTATTGTTTTATTTTAATTTTTCTATGAGTTTTAAGGGTTTTTTGAGTCTTTAAAAGTTTTTATGGTTTTTTAGATTTTTTTTAATGCTTTAGGGGTTTTTATGGGTTTCAATGGTTTTTTAGTGTTTTAAGGTTTTTACATTTTGATAGATTTTTTTGGGGATTTTTAGGATTTTTTGGTCTTTAGGGTTTTTATAGATTTTGAAGGTTCTTAGGTGTTTTTGGGGTTTTTTGGGGTTTTAAGGTTTTTTCAGCTTTTATGGTTTTTAAGGTTTTTTAAAGCTTTTTAATGTTTATAGGGGTTTTAGTAGTTTTTATTTTTTTAGTGGGTTTTTAGGGGTTTTATGGTTTTCTAGGATATTTTTATGGTTTTTAGGTGTTTTGATGTTTTTTAGGGTTTGTAGGGCAATTAAATTTTCATGGATTGTTTGTTTTTTTTATTTTTAGGGTTTTTGGGTTTTTTAAGGATTTTGGGTTTTTTAGGGTTTTCAGGGTTTCGGGGATTTTCAGGGGGTTTTAGGGGTTTTAGGGTTTTATGGTATTTTTAGTTTTTTAGGGTTTTTAGGGTTTTATGTGTTTTTATAGTTTTCAGAGTTTTTTTTTTGTTTTTAAGGTTTTTTTAGGGTTTTTACATTTTCATGGATTGTTGGGGGTTTTGTTGATTTTTTTAGTTTTTAGGGTTTAAGGGGTTTTTAGGGATTTGGGGGGGGTTTAGGGGTTTTTATGGTTTTCATGGTTTTCATGGTTTTCAGGGGTTTTATAGTTTTTAGGGTTTTCGAGGTTTTAGGGTTTTTTTAGTTTTTAGGGTTTTAAGGCTTTTTATAATTTTTAGGGTTTTAGGGTTTTTAGGTTTTTAGGGGTTTTCAAGGTTTTTATAGTCTTTTTGGGTTTTTAGTTTTTTTTGAGTTTTTAATGTTTTTAAGGATTTTTAGTGTATTTTAACGTTTTTAGGGGTTTATAGGATTTTTAGAGTTTTTGATGGTTTTTAGGGGTTTTCAGGGTTTTTATGGTTTTTACACTTTCATCAATTTTTAGAGTATTTCTAGGATTTTTTATCGTTTTTTGGTGTTTTGAGGGTTTTTTGAGATTTTTGGGGATTTTAGGGGTTTTCAAGGGTTTTTAGGGGTTTTATGGTTTTTCAGAGTTTTTAGGGTCTTTTGGGGGTTTTAGGGTTTTTGTGTTTTTTGGGTTTTTAATGTTCTTTAAAGTTTTTTTAACATTTTACAGGTTTTAATGGTTTTAGAGTTTTGAGTGGGTTTTTCGGTTTTTATGGGGTTTTATGATTTTTTATGGTTTTTAGGGTCTTTAATATTTGTAAGGGTTTTAAAGTTATTTATGTGTTCATGAATTTTTAGGGGTTTTTTAAGAATTTATAGTTTTAGAGTGTTTTTAGGGGTTTTGGGGATTTAGAGGGTTTTTAGGGTTTTGAGGGGTTTGTAGGGATTTTCAGGTTTTTTAAACATTTTTCAAGGTTTTTAGGGTCTTTTTGGGATTTCAGGGTTTTTTGAGTTTCTTAGGGTTTTTAAGGGTTTTTAGAGGTTTTTAACACTTTTAGGGGCCTTTCGGGATTTTTGAGTTTTTTAGTGGTTTTCTAAGGTTTTTATATGTTTTGAGGGTTTTGAGGGTTTTTAAGGTTTTTAAGGGGTTTTATGGCTTTTAGGGTTTTTTGGGTTTTTATGGTTTTTTTGTTTTCTTGGATTTTTTGTTGTTTTTTAGGATTTTTATTATATTTGGGTTTTTCAGGATATTGAGGTTTTTTTATGGTTTTAGAAGGTTTTTAGGGTTTTAGGGTTTTTCTAGATTTTTAGGGTCCTTTTGGTTTTTTGAGGTTTTTTTTGAGTTTTTCTTTGTTATTAATGTTTTTTATAGTTTTCTAACATTTTTAAGGTTTTAAAGGGATTTCATATTTTTAGTGATTTTTTAGGGTTTTTATGTGGTTTTAGGGGGTTTTTTGGTTTCAAGGGGTTTCAAGGGGTTTTCAGGGTTTTCAGGGTTTTTTAATTTTCATAGTTTTTAGGGGTTTTTAAAAATTTTATTGGTTTTAAACTTTTTAATGATTTTTTTGGATTTTGAGGTTTTTTTAGGTTTTTCAGGAGGTTTTTAGGATTTTAGGGGTTTTCAAGGTTTTTAGTGCCTTTTTGGGTTTTTCGGTCTTTTTTGGGTATTAAGGTTTTTTAGTGTTTTTAATGTTTTTAGGTTTTTTAAGGATTTTTAGAGTTATTAGAGATTTTAATGTTTTTATGGTTTTAACGTTTTTTAAAGATTTTTAGAGGTTTTAATGATTTTCAGGGGGTTTTCAGGTTTTTTAGGGTTTTTTTACATTTTCATTAATTTTATGGTGTTTTTAGGAATTTTGTGATGTTTAGGGTTTTGGGGGTTTTAACGATTTTAAGGGTTTTAGGGTTTTTAGGGGTATTGTGGTTTTAATGGTTTTTTAAGGTTTTTTGGGTTTTATGGGTTTTTAGTGTCTTTTTGAGTTTTTATGGGTTGTTTAGGTTTTTTAGAGTTTTTTTATCATTTTTATGGGTTTTAAGTTTTTTAGAGTTTTTAGTGGTTTTTAGGGTTTTTATTAGTATATAGGGTATTTTAAGGTTTTTAGGGGTTTTTATGATTTTCCGGGGGTTTTCAGGGTTTTCAGGGTTTTTAGGCTTTTGAAGTTTTTATGGGTTTTTAGGGTTTCTAATGTTTTTAGGGTTTCTAGGGGCTTTTAGGGTTTTTAGGGTATTTTTGGATTTTTAAGTTTTTTTGAGGTTTTTAGTGTTTTTAATGTTTTTAGAGTTTTTTAACATTTTTTGGGGTTTTAAGGGTTTTAAAAGTTTTTAGTGGTTTTTAGAGTTTTATGGGGTTTTAGGGGTTTTAAGTTTTTTAAAGGTCTTTATGGGTTTCAGTGTTTTTAGGGCTTTTAAGTTTTCATGGATTTTTAGGTGTTTTTTAGAATATTTACAGATTTTTTGATTTTTTTTGTATTTTTAGGGGTTTTCGGGGTTTTTTGCGATTTTTAAGGCTTTTTAGTGTTTTTATGGTCTTTTTGGTTTCTTTATGATTTTTTTTTGTTTTTTAGTGTTTTCATAGTTTTTAATAGTTTTTAAAGTTTTTAGGGGTTTTAAGGGTTTTAGAGTTTTCAGTGGTTTTCGGGGTTTTTTATGTTTTCATGGATTTTGAGTTTTTTAGGATTTTTTTAATTTTTTTAACATTTTTAGGGGTTTTAAGAGTATTTAGAGTTTTTAGTGGTTTTTAGGGTTTTTATGGGTTTTTAGAGTTTTAAGGTTTTCAAGGGTTTTTATAGTTTTTAGGAGTTTTTTTGTTTTTAGGGGTTTTTACATTTTCATGGATTTTTGGGGGGTTTTTAGGATTTTTATGGGTTTTAGGGGTTTTTATGGTTTTTAGGGATTTTAACAGTTTTTAGGTTTTTTCATGATTTTTTAGGGTTTTTGGGGTTTTAAGGTCTTGTTTATTTTTCGGGTTTTTTTGGAGTTTTTTAGGGTTTTATATTTTTTAAAAGTTTTTAATTTTTTTAATAGGTTTAAGGGTTATTTTAGCATTTCTAGTGGTTTTTAGGGTATTTATGGGGTTTTAGGGTTTTTTAGGTTTTTATTGGATTTTAGGGTTTTCAGGGTGTTTTCCAGTGTTTTAGGGCTTTTTACGTTTTCATGGATTTTCAAGGGGTTTTTTTAGATTTTAAGTGTTTTTATGCTCTTTTTAGGTTTTTAGAGTTTTTCAAATTTATTAGAGGTTTTATAGTTTTTTAGAGTTTTTTAATGTTGTAGGGGTTTAAAGGGTTTTTCGAGTTTTAGTTGGTTTTAATGGGGTTTTAGGGTTTTCAAGGTTTTTACGGGGTTTTATGGTTTTTAGAGTTTTTTCAAGGTTTTTAGGGTTTTTTACATTTTCATTGATTCTTTAGGATTTTTTAGGATTTTTCTGGGTTTTAGGGTTTTTAGGGTCGTTTTGGGTTTTTAAGGGTTTTTTTGATTTTTTTTAAATATTTTTTAGAATTTTTAAAGATTTTTTGGGATTTTAAGGGTTTTTAGAGATTTTAGTGGTTTAGGGTTTTTATGAGGTTTTAGGGTTGAAATATTTTTAGGGGTTTTGATGGTTTTCAGGTTTCCTATATGTTTTTATGTTTTCATGGATTTTCAGGGGTTTTTTTTGGTTTTTTAGGATTTTATAACCGCATAAAATTCCTTATCATAAGTGCTATAATTACTCCTTGAATCATTCAGTTTCTCACTGAAATATGCAATAGGATGCTTGCTTTGGATGATAATAGGGCATATCTCAACTCCACTTGCATCACATTCCACTTCAAAGACTTGATCAAATTAAGACAATGCCAAAACTGGTGCTTCACACAACTTTTTCTTAATGATTTCAAATGATTCATTTGCTTCCTTTGAGCACTTAAATTTCCCATTTTTCAAGAATTCAGTGATAGGTACCATGATAGTGCTGAAATTGGAAACAACGCAATGATAAAAAGATGACAAACCATGGAAACTTCTTACTTCAGTGATGGATTCTGGTTGGGGTCAGGGCTTGGTTACTTCCACTTTTGATTCATCCACCATGATGCCTTCTTTGGTTACCACATATTCTAGAAACACCACTTTTGTTGCAAAGAACTGGCATTTTTTCAGCTTTTCGTATAGCTTTTGTTTCCGTAGAACGTCAAATACCCACCAAAGATGATCGATATGGCTCTCCACATCCTTGATGTAAATCAAAATATCATCCAAATAAACAACCAAAAATTTACCAATGAATGGTTTTAGAACTTCATTCTTGAGTCGTATGAATGTTCTAGGAGCATTTGAGAGGCCAAATGGCATGACCTGCCACTCAAACAATCCGCCTCTAGTTTTGAAGGTCACTTTCCACTTATCCCCTTCCTTCATTCGAATCTGGTGGTATCCACTATGAAGATCAACCTTCGAAAATATTGATGAACCGTGTAATTCATCAAGCATATCATTGAGTCGTGGAATGGGATACCAGTATTTGATGGTAATATTATTGATAGCCCCACTATCAATGCACATGCGATACGTACCATCTTTCTTCGGCACCAATAATGCAGGAATAGAACACGGGCTCATGCTTGGCCTTATAAAGCCTCAATCCATCAACTCGTCTACTTGCTTCTACAATTCCCTTGATTCTCCAGGATTACACCGATATGCTAGTTTATTTGGCAATTGTGAACCCAATACAAGATCAATCTGGTTATCAATGCCTCTAAATGGTGGTAATCTTTCTGGAAGATCATTAGGAAAAATGTCATGATATTTCCCAATTAAGGAATGAGATAACGAATGTGGATGACTCTTCTCCTCATGGAACGACTTTTCCATCATCAATAAAGCAAAATCTATCTTTTACTTATTTATAGATTTCTCCACTTGAGCTTTGTTGATAAAGAGACTATCTTTGGTCACTTCCAGAACAGATTTTTCTTGAAGAGTTTGGGATGGCTTCAAAGGGGCATGTGTGATGTTCTTTTCCCTAGATCAAAAAGAAAATGTGTTCTTCCTCCCATCATATTTCACTTCCCTGTCAATCTGCCAAGACCTTCCCAACAACAAGTGACAAGCAACCATAGGAATAACATCACACAATACTTCATCTGCATAGTTCTTACCAATGGAGAATGAAATAAGAACATGTTTGTTTAGTTGTAGTGTGCTCCTATTGTTCAACCATTGCTATTTATATGACTAAGGACGATTCTGAGTTGGAAGCTTCAATTTATCTACTAGTGTTGTTGAACCCACATTTATACAGCTCCCACTATCAATAATCAGCATGCATACCTGCTGATTAATGGTGCATCGAGTTTGGAACAAGTTTTCTCTTTGATCTTCTTCTGGGCAGATATTAGCTTGCAAAACTCTTCTCAGCACCAGCATGTTTCCCACATCAGCTTCTTCCACAACATGTTCCTCATTTTCAGACTCTTCACCATCATGTTCGTCCTCTTTGATTGCCTCTTCAATCTCTTTAATCTCCTTAATAGTAATAATTCAATTTTTGGGCAATTGGCCTGAAAATGACCACACTCCATGGCATTTGAAACACTTTCAATTCCCACGTTCAAAGGAGTTAGAATTCTCTTTTGGTTGTTCCATAGCCTTCTCTTTCCCTTTATCCAGCATCTTGTTCCTTCCAAATTCCTTCTCACCAACACCAGATTTATTAGAAGAAGTAACTTTATAAAAATTTGTACCTCTATTGTAGTTTTTGAGTGTTGGTGCCTTTGAGGTCCGCTTTTTCTTTTCCACCTTGATCGCTAGCTTGCAAACATCATCAAGTGAGCAGAATGGTTGCAACTCCACTAAATGTGCAATTTCTTCATTTAATCCACCTAAAAAACTTGCAATTGTTTGCTCTTTATATTTTGGAACATCACTTTGCATCAATAAACGATCAAACTCCCAAATATACTCTTCAACAGATTTATCTCCTTGTCGCAGGCTATGCATTCAGAAATAAAGATCTTGCTTATAATTCTCGGGTAGAAATCATCTCCTCAAAAGTCTTTTCAACTTCTCCCATGAGCGTATTTTGCCTTTTTCATCATGTTCTCGTTGTTTCTTCAGATTTTCACACCAAAGAGATGCATAATCTTTAAATTTAAGAATGGCTACTTTGCACTTCTTCTCATCAGAACAATTCTTAAATTCGAAGAACCATTCAATTTCCCGCATCCAATCCAGAAAATCATCCGGATTCATACTCCCATAAAAATCTGGAATGTCAATCTTCAACCCTCTTTCAATATCTTCACCATATCTTCTTGTTCGCATATCCACCTCTGAATCACTGGAATCATCACCATTTGCATGATCTTCATAAAATGGTGCTGGATTGCTCCTATTATGTGGTGATGGATGTCGGGGATGCCTCTACAGTAGAGGGGAGTCAGGTCGCCACACTCTCAATAGTTGACCAAGTTGCTCACCGATTTGAGTAATTTGCAATTGTAGTTGTGTGTTAGCTATTTCTCATGGAGCAGGAGGAGTAGAAGATATGCTCTAGCGAGACATGATAGAGAGTAACAAGAAGGATGCGATAGAACTTACTCGGATGAACTGCGACTCTGATACCAATTGATGCGTCGCCATAAAGCTCAAAACGAGTAAGAGAAGAGGACCAGCATATAATGTAGCAGAATCGACCAAGGCATAAAGGAAATGCCACCCGCCAAGGTTTCTCGACACTTAAAGACCACGTCACCAGCAATGGAGATTCACCACCAATTCTGGGAAAAGGAAAGAGGCTAAAGCTAGAAGAATACACAACAAGCTTCAAAAATTCGTCCAATTCAAAAACTTCCATTACAAAGGGATGAAAATACATTATAAAGACAAAATTAAGAAAGGAAAATTCCCTAATTCGAGTTAAAAGGCATGGGGAACCCAAAAGGCACATAAAAAGAATAAAACAACACTTTTCCAAGCCATTTAATGACCCCACTAGCTAAAGTAGTGGGATTCTCTCTTAATGATACTTTTCTCCACCTTCTCTCTCCTCATTAATGTGCTGCTACGAATTTCCACCCATTACCATGTGGATAAGTGATTTTGGCCCCCAAATAAGTGTGTTGTGGCCCACCATAGTGTTGGAGATCATGAAGTGTGGGCTGGTCCAATTCGAACAACAATTGGGCTTGAAATTTTTATCAAGCCCAAAATTATTCTCCTTGGCCAGAATCTCATCCATATCACTAAAACCCTTAAAATCCCAAAAAATGTTAAAGAATTCTAAAAGAATCTAAGAACCCTAAAAGGCTCAAAATACCCTTAAAAATCCTAAAAACCCAAGAAAAAACCAAAAAACCATCAAAATCCCCAAAAACTCTAAAAAACCCTAAAACCCCATAAAAACCCTAAAACCAAAAACCCTTAAAACTCCTATATTTGTTAAAATACTGTAAAAAATCTCAAACCCCTAAAAAACTAAAAAGACCTAAAATCCAAAAAGACACTAAAAACACTAAAACCCCCTAAAAATCCCTAAAAAAACCCTAAAATCCCTCAAAATCCGTAGAAACCCTAAAAGCACTAAAAATCATAAAAAACCTAAAACCCCTAAATATCCATGAAAACATAAAAAACCCTACAAACCATGAAAAATCCCTAAAAACCACAAAACCCCAAAAAACCTTAAAAACCCAAAAAACTCATAAAACCCTAAAAACCACTAAAAACTCTAGAACCCCTTTAAACCCCTAAACATGTTAAAAACTCTAAAAAACCATAAAAACCAGAAAAAACTCAAAAATACCCTAAACCCCCAAAAAGTCCCTAAAACCTCTGAAAACCCCTAAAACCCCCCCAAAATCTCTAAAAACCCTAAAAAACCTAAACATCCATGAAAGCATAAAAAAACTACAAACCCTGAAAAATCCCAGAAAACCATAAAAACCCCTTAAAACCCTAAAAACCCATAAAAACCAAAAAACACTAAAAATTCTCAAAACCCTTAAAACCCATAAAACGTTAAAAAACTCTATTTTATTTTTAAAACCCTAAAATACTCAAAAAACCCTAAAAACCAAAAGACCCTAAAAACCAAGAAAACCCCTTGTAAAACCCTCAAACCCCCAAAACCCCAAAAAACCATAAAAATAAAACAAAACCCAGAAAATCCATGAAAACCTAAAAACCCATAAAAACCATAAAAACCCCCCAAAACCCTAAAAACCACTAAAATCTCTAAAAACACTTAAAACCCATAAAAATGTTAAAAAACCTTAAAACCCCCAAAAAACTCAAAAACCCTAAAAACCCTCAAAATCCCTAAAAACCATGAAAACCCTAGAAAACCACAAAAAACATAAAAAACCCCTAAAAATCCATGAAAACATAAAAAACCCTATAAATATTTAAAAAACCTTAAAACCTTAAAAACCCTTAAAACTATAAAGCCCATAAAAACATTAAAAAACTCAAAGAAACCTTAAACCCCTAAAAAACTCCTAAAAACACCAAAAAACAAAAAAGACCCTTAAAATCCCAAAAAACCATGAAAAACCCCTAAAAACCATAAAAATCCCTAAAAACCCAAAAAAACCTAAAAACTCAAAAAAAATACTAAAAAACACCCAAAAATCCAAGAAAATGTAAAAAACTCTAAAAATATTGAAAACCCCCAAAAAACCAAAAAACCCATAAAAACCTTAAAAACCATAAATGCTAATAAAAACCCTAAAAACACTAGAAACTCTAAAAAACCTGAATACCCCTAAAAACATTAAAAAACTCAAAAAAAACATTAAAACCCCTAAAAAACTAAAAAAATGCCCTAAAAAGCCAAAAATTCCTAAAAACCTTAAAAAAATGCTAAAAACCCAAAAAACCCCGAAAAAATATAAATGCCCCCAAAACTTTTAAAAATGCTAAAACTTTAAAAATCATAAAAAACCCCAATAAATCCATGAAAAAGTAAAAATACTAAAAACCCTAAAAAACACCTGAAAATCATAAAACCCTTAAACACCTTAAAAAATCTTAAAACCCCATAAAACCACTAAAAACTCTACAAACCTTAAAACCCTAAAAATGTCAAGAAACTCTAAAAAACCTAAAAAACCATAAAAAATAAAAAAAATTAAAAATCGAAAAGACCATAAAACCCTAAAAAACTTAAAAAGAACCCTTAAACCCAAAAGACCCTAAAAACTATGAAAATTTATAAAAATCATAAATATGGTGAAAACCCTTAAAACTCTCAAAACCAATAAAAACTCTAAAACCCCCTAAAAACCATAAAAATCTTAAAAAACACTAAAAATCCATGAAAACGTAAGAAACCCTAAAAAACTTGAAAAGCCCCTAAAAACCATAAACCCTGCAAACCTTAAAAAACCATAAAAACCTTAAAACACCCAAAAGATACTAAAAACCTTTAAAACCCCTAAAAATGTTTAAAATTATAAAAAATCATAAAAACATAAAAACTCAAAAAAAAACCCGGAAACCCCAAAATACCCTAAAAACCCTGTAAGACCCTAAATACCCCTAAAAACCCTTAAAAACCCCAAAACCCCTCAAAATCCATAAAAAACATAAAAAATTAAAAAATCCATAAAAATCCTCAAAACCCCAAAAAATCCATGAAAATGTAAAAACTGCAGAGAAACCCCTAAAAACCATAAAAACCATAAAAAACCCCTAAAAACCTTAAAACACCCTAAAAACTCTAAAAAAGATTAAAACCCCAAAAAATGTTAAAAAAAATCTAAAAAACATTAAAATCCCAAAAAACTCCAAACAACCCTAAAAACCCAAAAGACCCTAAAAACCTTGAAAACCCATAAAACCCCCTAAAACCCCTAAAACTCTTAAAAACCCTAAAAATCCATAAAAACGTAAAAACCCTAAAAACCCTGAAAAACCCCTGAAAGCCATAACGATTGCTAAAAACATTGAAACATGTAAAAAGAAAGAAAAAACCTAAAAACCCACTAAAATATCAAAAAAAACCTTAAAACCCCTAAAATGATAAAAACTCTAAGAAACCTAAAAAATCAAAAAGAAACCCCTAAAACATCAAAAAGTCTTTAAAACCCTAAAAAACCCTGAAAAACACTAAAAATCATAAAAATCCAAAAAAACCCTAAATACCATGAAAAACACAAGAAAACCAAACAACACTAAAAACCTTAAATACCCTTAAAACCCATAAAAACCCTAAAAACCTCCCAAAAACTCAAAAAACCATTAAAACCCATAAAAATGTTGAAAAACTCTAAAAAATATTAGAACCTAAAAAAACTCAAAAAAACCATAAAACCCCCTAAAGACCCTAAAAACCATAAAAAACCCCTAAAGCCCTAGAAAAACCCTAAAAACCCTTAAAACCATCAAAATATCTAAAAACCCAAAAAAACAAAAAAACCATAAAAATCCAAAAAAATCCTAAAACCCAAGGAAACATAAAAAACCCTAAATTCCCTGAAAAGCCTATGAAAACCATAAATACCCTAAAAACCCATAAAAATCCTAAAAAACCACTAAGACTCTAAGAACACTTAAAACCTCTAAAAACCTTAAAAATCTCTAAAATCCCTTAAAAACTATAAAAAACTCAAAAAATACCCTAAAACCCAAAATGACATGAAATCCATGAAAACCCCTAAAACCCATAAAAACCCTGAAAAACCATAAAAACCCATAAAATTTCTGAAAACCCTAAAAACCATAAAAACCATAAAAACCCCTAAAAGACCTTAAAACCCCTAAAAATGAATAAAAACCATAAAACCCACTAAAAACTCTAAAAACCCTAAAAATGTTAAAAACTTTAAAAAACCTTTAAAACCCTAAAATACTCCAAAAAATTCTTAAAATCAAAAGGACCATAAAACACATAAAAATTGTAAAACCCCATAAAAAACCCTAAATACCATCAAAATACCTAAAGACAATGGAAAACCAAAAAAACCCTGAAACAACCCCTGAAAACCATAAAACCCCTAAAAACCATAAAAACCATAAAAAACCCTAAAACCCATAAATACCCTAAAACCCACTAAAAACTCTAAATCCTTATAGTTTTAGGGTTTTGGTTGGGGGGGGGGGTTAAATTTTAAGTGTTTATAAGGTTTTTAGAATTTTTAACATTTTTAGGAGTTTTGAGTGTTTTCAAAGTTTTTAGTGGGTTTTGGGGTTTTATGGGTATTTAGGGGTTTTTAGGGGTTTAGCGTTTTTTATGGTTTTCAAGGGGTTTTTAGGGTTTTTATTTTTTTAGGGATTTATAAGTTTTTTAGGATTTTTATAGTTTTTATTAATTTTGGGTTTTTAGGGATTTTGGGTAGTTTTCGGGATTTTCAAGGTTTTTCTAGTTTTTAGGGGTTTTTAGGGTTTTAGGGTCTTTTTAGGTTTTTAGGGTCTTTTTAGTTTTTAGGGTTTTTAAGGTTTTTAGATATTTTTACCATTTTAAGGGGTTTTAATTATTTCTAGAGTATCTTATGGTTCTAAGGATTTTTATGGGGTTTTAGTTTTATTTATGGTTTTTAGTAGTTTTATGAGTTTCAGGGGTTTTTTAGGGTTTTTAGGATTTTTTACATTTTCATATATTTTTAAGGGATTTTTGTGATTTTATGGGTTTAAGGGTATTTTAGGTATTTTATGTATTTTAGGGATTTTGTGGGTTTTAGGACCTTCAAGGGATTTAGGGTCTTTTTTTTTGGGTTGCTTTTGAATTTTTTAGGATTTTAAGGTTCTTTAGAGTTTTTAAAATATTTATGGGGTTTAACATTTTTTAGAGTTTTAGTGGGTTTTCAGTGGTTTTATAGGTGTTTCATTGGTTTTTAAGTTTTTTAGGGGTTTTACAGTTTTTAGGGGTATTTAGGGTATTATGTTTCCCTGTATTTTTAGGGTTTTTTTAAGGGTTTAAGGTATTTTGAGGAGTTTTAGGGTTTTCTAGGGTTATTAGGGTTTTTAGAGCCTTTTGGGTTTTTAGGGAATTTTTTAGGTTTTTACGGATTTAAAGTTTTTTAGGGATTTTTAACATTTTTAGGGTTTTAGCGGTTTTTTAGTTTTTAGTGATTTTTAGGGTTTTGTGGATTTTTATGGGGTTTTATGGTTTTTAGGAGTTTTTATGGTATTTATGGTTCTCAAGGTTTTTTAGATTTTTTTAATCTTTTTAGCGGTTTTAAGGATTTTTAGTCTTTTTATTGGGTTTTTACCATTTTTACAGGGTTTTTAATGTTTTTATGGGTATTATAGTTTTAGGGGTTTTCCAGGGTTTTTGGGATTTTATGTTTTCATGGTTTTTAGTGTTTTTTATGATTTTTATGGTTTTTAGGGTTGTTTAGGATTTTTAGGAATTTTGAGGGTTTTTAGGGGTTTTAGGGTTGTTTTGTGTTTAAGGGTCTTTTTTGGTTTTTTGGTTTTTTTTTAATTTTTAGGGGTTTAAAGGTTTTTTTTGAGTTCTTAACTTTTTTAGGGGTTTTAAGGGTTTTTTGAGTTTTTTTTGCGTTTTAGGTTTTTTCTGAGTTTTTTATTTTTTAGGGGTTTTTTGGTTTTCAGGGATCTTTCCATATTTTTATGGTTTTTTTCTATTTTCATGTATTTTCAAGTGTTTTTTATGTTTTTTTTGTGATTTTTAGGGTTATCTAGGGTTTTGAGGGTTTTTATGGCGTTTTGGGGGTTCTCAAAGTTTTTAGGGTCGTTTGGGTTTTTTGAGTTTTTTAGGGTTTCTATGTTTTTTAAAAGTTTTTTAATGTTTGTAGAGATTTAAAGGGATTTTAGAGTTTTTAGTGGGTTTTTTAGGATTTTTATGGTTTCTTAGAGTTTTTTAAGGTTTTTAGGGTTTTTTGTTATTAATATGGGTATTTCATGGTTTTTTCGATTTTTTATGTTTTCATGGATTTTTAGTCATTTTTTAGGATTTTTATGGTCTTTAAGGGTTTTAGAGTTTTTACAGATTTTTATGCTTTTTAGGGTTTTTAGGTTTTTTTGGGTTTTTAGTGGTTCTGAGTTTTTTCGAGTTTTTTAATGTTTTAGGGGTTTTACAGGATTCAGAGTTTTTAGTGGGTTTTTAGGGGTTTTATGGGTTTGGGGGGTTAATGTTTTTAGGATTTTTATGGTTTTTAGGGGTTTTTTTGGAGTTTTTAGGGTTTTTACGTTTTCATGGATTTTTTGGGGTTATTTATAATTTTTATAGTTTTTAGGGTTGTTAACATTTTTCAAGGTTTTTAGGGTTTTTCGAGGTTTTATGGTTTTTTTTTGAGTTTTATTGTTTTTTAGGTTTTTTGTGTTTCTTAACCTTTTGGGGTTTAATGATATTTTGAGTTATTAGTGGGTTTTAGGGTTTTTATAGGTTTTTAGAGTTTTTACGTTTTTAGGGTTTTTATGATTTTTTTAGGTTTTTCAGTGTTTTTCGGGTTTTTTACGTTTTCATTTATTTTTATGTTTTTTTTAGGATTTTTGGTGTTTTTTAATTTTTAGGTTTTTTTATCTTGAGGGGATTTTGGGGTTTTCACATTTTTAGGGTCTTTTTGGGTTTTTATGTTTTTTTAGCTTTTTAGGTTTTTTAAGGTTTTTAGAGTTTTCTTAAAGTTTCTAGGGGTTGAAAGGGTTTTAGAGTTTTTAGTAATTTTTAGGGTTTTTATGGGTTTTTTGGGTTTTTACGGGTTTTGGGGGTTTTATGGTTTACAGGGGGTTTTCAATGTTTTTGGGGTTTTTTACGTTTTCATCGATTTTTAGGGGTTTTTTAGGATTTTTATGGTTTTTTTGGTTTTTCAGGGTTTTTAGTGTTTTTAGTGTTTCTCAGGGTTTTTATGGTCTTCTTGGTTTTTAGGGTTTTTTATTTTTTTAGCATTTTAAGGGGTTTTAGTGCTTTTACTGTTTTTAGGGGTTTGAGGGTTTTAAAGTTTTTAGTGTTTTTAGGATTTTTTAAGGGTTTTTAGAGATTTTTTTTGTTATTAGATTTTTAAGGGTTTTTAGTGTTGTTTATGTTTTCAAGGTTTTTTAGGGGTTTTTAATATTTTTATCGTTTTTAGTGTTTTTAGGGTTTTTAGGGTCTTTTGGTGTTTATAGGGTTTTCTAGGGGTTTTAAGGGTTTGTAGAGTTTTTTTTATCATTTTTAGGGGTTTTAAGGGTTTTAAACGTTTTTAGTGGTTTTATGGTTTTTGTATTTTTTTAAGGTTTATAGAGGTCTTTATGGTTTTCAGGGGTTTTTATTTTTTCATGGATTTTTACAGGTTTTTAGAATTTTTATAATTTTTCATGTTTTTTCGGTTTTTTAGAGATTTTGAGGGTTTTTAGGTTTTTTACCAGTTTTTAGGGATTTTAGGTGTTTTCAGGGTTTTGGGGGTATTTTTAGGATTTTAGGGTTTTTTTAGAGTTTTTTAACGTTTTAGGGGTTTTAAGGGTTGTAGACATTTGAGTGGTTTTTTAGGTTTTTTATGCTTTTAGGAGTTTTTATGGTTTTCAACGATTTTGAAGGGATTTTAGGGTTTTTTATGTTGTCATGGATTACTATGGGTTTTTAGGATTTTTTTGGTTATTAGGGTTTTTAGGGATTTTAGGGATTTTTTGGGTTTTTAGGGGTTTTAAGGGTTTTGAGGGTTTTTAGCATTTTTAGGGTCTTTTGGGGTTTTAAGGGTTTTTTGAGTTTTTAGGGTTTTAAAGGTTTTTTAGAGTTTTTTAATATTTTTAGGGCTTTGAAGGGATTTATATTTTTTAGTTTTTTAGGGTTTTATGGGTTTTAGGGTTTTTTGAGGATTTAGGGGTTTTATGGATTTCATGGGTTTTGAGGGTTTTTATGGTTTTTTATGTTTTCATTGATTTTTAGGGGTTTTACAGGATTTTTATGGGCTTTAGGGTTTTTAGGGTTTTAGGGATTTTTAGTATTTTTAAGGGTTTTAAGGGCTTTTTAGGGGGGGGGGGTTAGGGTTTTCAGGGTTTTCAGGTTCATTTGGGTTTTTTGGGGGTTTTTGCGTTTTTTTAGGGTTTTATGGTTTTATAGTTTTTTAACGTTTTTTTGGGCTTTTCAATGTTTTTAGAGGTTTTATGGTTTTAAGCGGTTTTCTAGGGATTTTAGTGGTTTTTAGATTTTTTATGGGTTTTATGGATTTTTAAGGTTTTTAGGGGTTGAGGTTTTTTAGGGTTTTTAGAGTTTTTTGTGTTTTCATGGATTTTTTGGGGTTTTTTAGATTTTTATGGTTTTTTGGGTTTTTTATGGGTTTTAGGGATTTTTGAGGGTTTTTAGGGTTTTAAGTGGTTTTTAAGGCTTTTCAAGGTTTTTAGTGTTTTTTTGGGATTTTAGAGTTTTTTTGAGTTTTTAAGGGATTTTAAGGGTTTTTAGATTTTTTGAACGTTTTTAGGGGTTTAAAGGTTTTTTAGAGTTTTTAGTGGTTTTTAGGGTTTTTATGGGTTTTTAGTTTTTTTTAAGGTTTTTTTTTGGTTTTTATGGTTTTCAAGGGGCTATCAGTGTTTTTAGGGTTTTTGGCTTTTCATGGATTTTTAGGGGGGTTTTAGGATTTTTATGGGATTTAGGTTTTTGGGGTTTTTAAGGAATTTAAGGGTTTTATGGTTTTCAGGGGTTTTAGGGTTGTTTAGGGTTTTAAGGTCTTTTTCAGTTTTTATGATTTTTTGGAGTTTTTAGTGGGTTTTGAGGTTTCTATAGGTTTTTAGGTTTTTTTAGGTTTTAAGGGGTTTTTATGGATTTTAAGGGGTTTTCAGGGTATTTAGGCTTGTTACGTTTTCATGGATTTTTCAGGTTTTCAGGATTTTTATGGTTTTTAGGGTTTTAAGGGGTTTTTAGGGTTTTAAGGGATTTTGAGGGTCTTTAGGGTTTTTCATGGGTTTTTAGGAGTTTGTAGGGTTTTTAGTGTCTTTTTGGGTTTTATGGGTTTTTGAGTATTTTAGGATTTTTAAGGTTTTTGGGATTTTTTAATGATTTTAGGGGGTTTAAGGGTTTTTAGAATTTTCAGTGTATTTTTAGGGTTTTTATGGGTTTTTAGGGCCAGATTTTATGGATTTTTATGGCTTTTAAGGGTTTTTTAGGAGTTTTTATGCTTTAATGGATTTCTAGGGGTTTGTTAGGATTTTTATGGTTTTTATGGATTTTTCAAGTTTTTTAAGGGTTTTTTACAATATCATTGACTTTTAGGGGTTTTGATGGTTTTTATGGTTTTTCCGGTTTTTAAGGATTTTCAAGGTTTTTAGGGGTTTTCATGGGTTTTTAGGGTTTCTTAGGGGTTTAGGTTCTTGTGGGTTTTAGGAATTTTTGAATTTTTAGGTTTTTTAAGGGTTTTTAGATTTTTTTTAACATTTTTAGGGTTTTTAGGTTTTAGGGGGTTTTGAAGGTTTTTTATGTTTTTTATGTTTTCTAGTGTTTTTAGGGATTTTGAGGGTTTTAGGGTTTTTTAGGGGTTTTTAGGGTTTTTAGGGGTTTTCAGGGTATCTTTTGTAATTTTAGGGTTTATGGTATTTTTGAGTTTTTAGGGGTTTTAAGGTTTTTGGGAGACTTTTAATATTTTTAGGGGTTTCCAGGGTTTTAAGAGTTTTTAGTATGTTTTTTGAGTTTTTTTGAGTTTTTAGGGTTTTGAGGTTTTTAGGGGGGTTTCAAGGTTTTTATGGGTTTTTACGTTTTCATGGATTTTCAGGGTTTTTCAGGGTTTTTATGGTTTTTAGTGTTTTTAGGGGTTTTAGGGATTTTGATGGTATTTCGGGTTTTTAATGGTTTTTATGGCTTTTCAAGTTTTTTAGCATCTTTTGTGTTTTTAGGGTTTTTTTTGAGTTTCTTAGGCGTTTTATGGTTTTTTTGATTTTTTAACGTTTTTATTGGTTTTTAGGGGTTTTAAGGGGTTTTAGAGTTTTTAGTATGATTTTTGGGGTTTTAGGGTTTTTTAGGGCTTTAGGGGTTTTAAGGTATTCCATGTTTTATTAGGGGTTTTATATTTTTTTACATTTTCAAAAATTTATGGGGTTTTTAAGGATTTTGTTGGTTTTTAGGGTTTTTAGCGATTTTTTGGATTTTATGGTTTTTCTAGGGTTTTAGGGTTTTAATGTTTTTTCAGGATTTTAGGGTCTTTTTTAAAGTTTTTTAGGTGTCTTAATGTTTTTAAGTTCTTTTAATATTTTAACAGTTTTATGGATTTTTAGAGTTTTTTTTAAGGTTTTTAGGGTTTTTATGGGTTTAGGGTTTTTTATGTTTTTAAGGATTTTATGGTTTTCAGGGGTCTTCGAGGTTTTAGGGTTTCTTATGTTTTCATGGATTTTTAAGGATTTTTTTTGGATTTTTCTAGTTTTTATGGGTGTTTAGGGTCTTAGATATTTTGAGGGGTTTTAGGGGGTTTTAGGGGTTTTTAGAGTTTTTATAGTTTTTCAGAGTTTTTAGGGTCTTTTTGGGTTTTTGGAGTTTTTTTATGTTTTTTTTGGATTTTTAAGGTTTTTATAGTTATTAACATGTTAGAGGTTTTAAGGGTTTATTGAGTTTTTAGTGGTTTTTAGGGTTTTTATGGTTTTAGGGGGTTTGAAGGTTTTTTGTGGTTTTTATGGTTTTCAGGGGTTTCTAGGGTTTTTATGGGTTTTTTCATTTTCATGCATTTTTAGGGGATTTTGTAAGATTTTAATGGTTTTAGGTTTTTTAGGAAATTTTTAGGGGTTATATGGTTTTGGAGGGGTTTTTAGGGTTCTTCAGGGTTTTTAGGGTCTTTTTGGATTTTTATGGGGTTTTTTGTGTTTTTTGGGGTTTTAAGAGTTTTTTTACATTTTTAGGGGTTTTAAGGGTTTTTAATGTTCATAGTGGTTTTTTGGGTTTTTATGGGGTTTTAAGGTTTTTCACTTTTTTTAGGGTTTTTTGTAGTTTTCAGGGGGGTTTCACGTTTTTTAGGGGTTTTTATGTTTTCCTGAATTTTTAGGTGTTTTTGAGGATTTTTAGGGTTTTAGGGATTTTTAGGATTTTTAGGGATTTTCAGTGGTTTTTAGGGTTTTCAGGGTTTTTAAGGTTCTTATGGGTTTTAAGGGTTTTAATGTTTTATGGGTTTTTTATGCGTTTTAGGGTTTTTTACATTTTCTTGTGTTTTTTAGTGATTTTTAGGATTTTTATAGGGGTTTTTAGGTGTTTTAGGGTTTTTAGTTTTTTAGGGTTTTTAGGGACTTTTTTTATGCATAGGCTTTTTTTGAGTTTTTAAGGTTTTTTGAAAATTTTAAAGTTTTTAGGAGTTTTAAGGGTTTTATAGTTTTTAGTGTTTTTTAGGGTTTTATGGGTTTTAGGGTTTTAAGGTTTTTGGGGTTTTAATGGTTTTCTAGGTTTTTTGGGTTTTTTATGTTTTCATGGATTTTTAAGGATTTTTTTGGATTTTTATAATTTTAGGGTTTTTTTGGGTTATTAGGGATTTTGGGGCTTTAATGGGTTTTAAGGGGGTTTAGGGTTTTTAGGGTTTTTAGGGGTTTTAGGGTTTTTAGGGTTTTTAGGGGTTTTCAAGCTTTATAGTTTCCTTTTGGGGTTTTATGGTTTTTTTTTTTAAGGGTTTAAGGCTTTAGAGTTTTTTTAACATTTTTAGGGGTTTAAAGGGTTTTTAGCATTTTTATTAGTTTTTATGATTTTTAGGGCTTTTATTATTTTGAAGGGGTTTTCAGGGTTTTTTATGTTTTCATTGATTTTTATGGATTTTTAGGATTTTTATAGTTTTTAGGGGTTTTAGGGTTTTTATAGATTTGGAGGGTTCTTAAGGTTTTTAGGGGTTTTTGGGATTTTTTTTCTGTTTTTTTAGTTTTTTGAGTTATTAGGGTTCTAAATTGTTTTTAGATTTTTTTAGCATTTTTTGGGGTTTGAAGGGATTTTAGATTTTTTAGTGGTTTTTAGAGTTTTTATGGGTTTTTAGGGTTTCTTAAGGTTTTTAGGGGATTTTATGGTTTTCAGGGGTTTTCACGATTTTTAGGGTTTCTTACGTTTTTATGGATTTTAAGGGGTTTTTTAGGATTTTTCTGGCTTTTAGGGTTTTTAGTGAATATGAGGGTGTTTATATTTTTTCATATTTTTTGGGGGTTTCAAAGGGTTTTAGGGTTTTTAGTATCTTTTTGGGCTTTTGGATCTTTTGGGGATTTTAGGGTTTTTTTGACCTTTTGTTATTGGGTTTTTTAATGTTTTTTTGATTTTTAGAGGTTTTTCAGGGTTTTTAGGATTTTTTATGTTTTCATGGATTTTTAGGGTTCTTTATGATTTCAATGATTTTTTGGGTTTTTTGGGTTTTTTAGGTTTATTATGGATTTCGAGGGTTTTTAGGGTGTTTTGGGTTTTTATGGGTTTTTTTTAATTTATTATGTTTTTTTAAGGTTTTTAGAATTTTTAACATTTTAAGGGTTTTAAGTGTTTTTAGTGGTTTTTAAGGTTTTTACGGGTTTTAGGGTTTTAAAGTTTTTTAGGGGTTTTATGTATTTCAGGGGGTCTTCAGGGTTTTTAGGGTTTTTACATTTTCATGGATTTTTAGGGGTTTATTAAGATTTTTATGGTTTTAGTGATTTTTGGGGTTTTAGGGAATTTTCAAGGTTTTAGGGTTTTTAGGGGTTTTAGGGTTTTTTGGGTTTTTAGGGTTTTTAGGGTTTTTAGGGTTTTTAGGGTGTTTTAGGGTTTTTAGGGCTTTCATGGTTTTTTTGGTCTTTTGGGTTTTTAGTATTTTCTTGAGTTTTATAGGGCTTTTAAGGGTTTTTAGAATTTTTTAAAGTTTTTTGGGGTTTAATGGGTTTCTAGAGTTTTTAGTGGGTTTTAAGGGTCTTTATTTTTTTTATGGTTTTTAAGGTTTTTAGGATTTTTTTCTTTTCATTGATTTTAGGGGTTTTTAGGGATTTTATGGTTTTAGGGTTTTTATAGATTTGAGGGATTTTGAGGGGTTTAGTGTTTTTTTCTTGGGGTTTTAGAGTTTTTAGGTTTTTTAGTGTTTTTAGTGTTTTTTTCTTTTTTAGTGTTTTTATGATTTTTTAGAGTTTTTAATCTTTTTGAGGTTTTAAGGGTTTTAGAGTTTTTAATGGGATTTTTGGGTTTTTATGGGTTTTTATGGCTTTTGCGGTTTTTAGGGGTTTTATGGTTTTCAAAGGTTTTTTTGGTTTTTAGGGTTTTTTACCTTTTCATTTATTTTTAGGGTTTTTTTAGGATTTTTATGGTCTACAAGGTTTTTAGGAATTTTTTGGGTTTTTAGGGTCATTTTTGGGTTTCATGGGTTTTTTTGAGTTTTTTTGGGTCTTTAAGGGTTTTTTGTATTTTTAACGTTTTTAAGAGTTTGAAAGTTTTTTAGAGTTTTTAGTGGTTTTTGAGAGTTTTCATGGGTATTTTGGTTTTTAAGGTTTTTTATTTTTTTCGGGGTTTTTCCATGGTTTTTAGGTTTTTAGGACTTTCTTGGGTTTTAGGATTTTTTAGGATTCTTAGGGTTTTTGTGGGTTTTTAGTTTTTTTCTGTTATTTTTAGGGTGTTTAGGGTTTTAAGGGTTTTTAGGGTCTTTTTTGGTTTTTATGATTTTTATTAGTTTTTTAGGTGTTTTAAGGTTTTTTAGAGTTTTTTGGTTTTTTAGGGGTTTTGAGGTTAGAATTTATAGCGGTTTTTGGGGTTGTTATGGGTTTATAGGATTTTTATGGGTTTTAGGCGTTTTTAAAGGTTTTAGGGTGTTTTTAGTGTTTTTAGGGATTTTTATATTTTCATGGATTTTTAGATGATTTTTAGGAATTTTATGGTTTTTAGGGTTTTTAGGGATTTTGTGGGTTTTTTGGGTTTTTCAAGGCTTTTTACGGTTTTCAGGATTTTTAGTGTCTTTTGGGTTTTTAGGGATTTTTTTTGAGTTTTTTTGAGTTTTTATGGTTTTTAATAGTTTTTAACCAATTTAGGGGTTTAAAGGGTTTTTAGAGTCTGTGGCTTTTTAGGGTTTTTAGGGGTTTTAAGGGGTTTTGGAGTTTTTAGTAGGTTTTTGGGGTTTTAGGGTTTTTTAGGGATTTATGGTTTTTTAATGTATTCAAGGTTTTATTAGGGGTTTTAGGGTTTTTTTACATTTTCATGGATTTATGGTGGGTTTTGAAGGATTTTTTTGGTTTTTAGGGTTTTTAGCGATTTTGTGGTTTTTAGGGTTTTTCTAGGGTTTTAGTGTTTTAATATTTTTTTTAGGGTTTTTAGGGTCTTTTGAAGTATTTTAGGCGTCTTAATGTTTTTATGTTCTTTTAATGTTTTAGGAGTTTTATGTATTTTTAAAGTTTTTAAAGGTTTTGTAGGGTTTTTATGGGTTTTAGGGTTTTTTTAAGTTTTTAGGGGTTTTATGGTTTTTAGGGGTCTTCGAGGTTTTAGGGTTTCTTTTGTTTTCATGGATTTTTAAGGATTTTTTATTATTTTTCTAGTTTTTAGGGGTGTTTAGGGTCTCAAATATTTTTAGGGGTTTTAGGAGTTTTCATGAGTTTTTGGAGTTTTAATAGTTTTTCATGGGTTTTAGGGTCTTTTTGGGTTTTTAGTGTTTTCTTGAGTTTTTTTGGATTTTTAAGGTTTTTTTATAGTTATTATCATTTTAGGGGTTTTAAGGGTTTATAGAGTTTTTAGAGGTTTTTTGGGTTTTTATGGTTGTAGGGGGTTTTATGCTTTTTAGGGGGTTTTACATTTTCAAGTATTTTTAGGGGATTTTTCAGGATTTTAATGGTTTTAGGGATTTTAGGAAAATTTTAGGGGTTTTATGGTTTTGGAGGGGTTTTTAGGGTTCTTCAGGATTTTTAGGGTCTTTTTGGATTTTTATGGGTTTTTTTGTGTTTTTTTGGGTTTTAAAGGTTTTGTAGAGTTTTTAATGTTTTTAGGAGTTTTAAGGGGTTTTAGAGTTATAAGTTGTTTTTCAGGGGTTTTATTGGTTTTTATGGTATTTAAGGTTCTTAGGGTTTTTTATGGTTTTTAGGGGTTTTTCAGTTTTTTTGGATTTTTTACATTTTTATAGATTTTTAGGTTTTTTTAGGATTTTAATGATTTTTAGGGATTTTAATGGTTTTAGGATTTTTTAGGAGTTTTAGTGTTTTTAGGGGTTTTCAGGGTTTTTTTGGTGTTTTTGGGTTTTTTTACTTTTCTAGGGTTTTTAACATTTTGTAGAGTTTTTTTACATTTCTACATGTTTAAAAGGTTTTTATAGTTTTTGTGGCTTTTTTGGGGTTTTTATGAGTTTTTATGGGTTTTATGTTTTTAACAGGTTTTATGGTTTTCAGATTTTTTTAGTTTTTTATGGTTTTTAGGGGATTTTCTATGTTTTTAGGGTTTTTCACATTTTTATGGATTTTTAGGGGGGTTTTAGGACTTGGTTTTTATGTTTTTTCAGGATTTTTAGGAATTTTTAGGATTTTTAGGGGGTTTATGGTGTTTTAAGGTTTTTTATAGTTTTTTATGGTTTTTAGGAACTATTTGGGTTTTTAGGGTTTTTTGGAGTTTTTTAGGGGTTTTATGGTATTTTAGTGTTTTTTAAAAAATTTAGTGGTTTTAAGGGTTTTAAAGTTCATAGTGGTTTTTTGGGTTTTTATGGGGTTTTAAGGTTTTTCACGGTTTTTAGGGGGTTTTATAGTTTTCATGGGGTTTTTGCATTTTTTGGGGATTTTATGTTTTCATGGATTTTTAGGCGTTTTTTAGGATTTTTAGGGTTTTAGGGATTTTTAAGATTTTTATGGATTTTCAGTTGTTTTTAGGGATTTTAGGGTTTTTTCAGGGTTTTTAAGTTCTTCTTGGGTTTTTAGGAGTTTTTTTTTTTGAGTTTTTAATGTTTTTATGGGTTTTAACGGTTTTAGAGTTTTTATGGGGGTTTTTTACATTTTCTTGTGTTTTTAGTGATTTTTTAGGATTTTTATGGTGTTTTGGGTTTTTACGTGTTTTAGGGATTTTGAGAGTTTATAGGGGTTTGTTAGGTGTTTTAGGGTTTTTAGTTTTTTAGAGTTTTAGGGACTTTTTTTATACTTGGGCTTTTTTGAGTTTTTTAGGGTTTTTTAGGGTGTTAAGGTTTTTTGGGGGGTTATGGTTTTCTAGGTTTTTTGGGTTTTTTATGTTTTTATGGATTTTTAAGGGTTTTTTTATTTTTATAGTTTTAGGGTTTTTTAGGGTTTTTAGGGGTTTTAGGGTTTTTAGGGTTTTTAGGGTTTTCAGGCTTTATAGGTTCTTTTTGGGGTTTTATGGTTTTTTTTGTTTATAAGGGTTTAATGGTTTTAGAGTTTTTTAACATTTTTAGGGGTTTAAAGGGTTTTGGAGTTTTTATTAGTCTTTAGGGTTTTATGGTTTTTAGGATTTTTATGATTTTTTGGGGTTTTATTTTTTTCAAGGGTTTTTAGGGTTTTTTATGATTTGATGGATTTTTAGGGATTTTGAGGATTTTTATAGTTTTTAGAGGTTTTAGGGTTTTTAGAGATTTTGAGGGTTCTTAAGGTTTCTAGGGTTTTTTTTGGGTTTTTTGGGTTTTTGAGTTTTTAGGGTTTTAAATTGTTTTTAGATTTTTTTAATATTTTTTGGGGTTTGAAGGGATTTTAGATTTTTTAGTGGTTTTCAGAGTTTTTATGTGGTTTTAGGATTTATTAAGGTTTTTTGGGGCTTTTATGGTTTTTAGGGGTTTTTCACGATTTTTAGGTTTTATTACGTTTGTATGGATTTTAAGGGGTTTTTATGATTTTTCTGGCTTTTAGGGATTTTAGTGAATATGAGGGTGTTTAGGGTTTTTGAAATGTTTTTGGGGTTTCAAAGGGGTTTCAGGTTTTTTAGGATATTTTTGGGCTTTTAGGATCTTTTTGGGATTTTAGGTTTTTTTGACCTTTTGTTTTCAGGTTGTTTAATGTTTTTTTTTTTATTTTAGAGGGTTTTCAGGGTTTTTAGGATTTTGTATGTTTTCATGGATTTTTAGGGTTCTTTTTGATTTTTATGATTTTTTTGGGTTTTTTGGGTTTTTTGGGTTTTTAGGGGTTTTTAGGGTTTTGTGGGATTTTTTTGGGTCTTTTGGGGTTTTTATGGTATTTTTTAATTTTTTTATTTTTGCTAAGGTTTTTAGAATTTTTAACATTTTTAAGGGTTTTAATTGTTTTTAGTGTTTTTAGTGGTTTTTAAGGTTTTTATGGGGTTTTAGGGGTTTTATGGTTTTTAGGGGTTTTATGCATTTCAGGGGGTCTTCTGGGTTTTTCGGGTTTTTTACATTTTCATTGATTTTTTGGGGTTTATTAAGATTTTTTTGGTTTTAGGGATTTTTTTGGGGTTTTTGGGAATTTTTTGGTTTTTAGGGTTTTTAGGGGGTTTTAGGGTTTTCAGGGTTTTTTCTGTCTTTTTGGATTTTTATGTTTTCCTGGAGTTTTTTAGGGGTTTTAGAGTTTTTTTACGTTTTTATGGGTTTAAAGGGTTTCTAGAGTTTTTAGTGGGTTTTAAGGGTTTATATTTTTTTATTTTTTTATGGTTTTTTATGGTTTTTAGGGGTTTTTTTAAGGTTTTTAGGATCTTTTTTTCTTTTCATGGATTTTTAGGGTTTTTTAAGGATTTTTTGGTTTTAGGGTTTTTAGAGCTTTTAGTGATTTTGAGGGTTTTTAGTGTTTTTTCTGGGGGTTTTAGAGTTTTTAGGGTTTTTAGGGTTTTTAGTATTTTTTCGGTTTTTAGGGTTTTTATGTTTTTTTAGAGTTTTTAACCTTTTTGAGCTTTTAAGGGTTTTAGAGTTTTTAATGGGCCTTTTGGGTTTTTATGGGTTTTTATGGTTTTTGTCGTTTTTAGGTGTTTTATGGGTTTTTGAGGTTTTTTTTGGGTTTTTAGGGTTTTTTACATTTTCATGTATTTTTAGGGGTTTTTTAGGATTTTTATGGTCTGTAGGGTTTTAGGAATTTTTAGGGTTTTTAGGGTCTTTTGGGGTTTCTTGGGGGTTTTTTGAGTTTTTTAGGGTCTTTAAGGGTTTTTTGTGTTTTAAACGTTTTTAAGAGTTGATGAGAACCATGTTAAAGGCACCAAGTCGATTGCGCGGGAGGAATAGTTGGATTTGCAAGGCCCAATGACGCGAGGGAGATTAAAGAGGCTTAATGCTACAATGGGCATGTATCTTGCTTCATTAAAGGACCAATGGATCATGCCTTGCATGGTTGGAGAAAATGGGCCTATAATATCACTTATTCAAGCCCAAAATTGATGTTTAAAGCTTGGCCCACATGGTTGGACGAATTTGGATGCCTTGCCCACATTGAGGATTCTAGAAATGGCATCTTAGGACACCAAAATCAAATCCAGTGGGCTATGCACTCAAAGTCAAATCCAGTAGGCTATAGTTGGAAAGTTGTGTGCTACTTTTCCAAAAGTGTTTGTTAGACTTTATCTTTTTGAATTTTAAGGGGACAAGGTTAGTTTAGCCTTTATGACTTTAGGGTATTAGACCCTTGACTATTGTATCACCCCTTGGCTATAAATAGCCACCCCATGGCATTGTATTTTCATTCAAGACTTAATTGAGAGCTTATGCTTTGTTTCTCTCCATTGTGTGAGGATTGTACCCGATTTTATCCTAACTCGTGTGCATTTTTTCCTAGTCAATCTACAAGTTATATTAGTGATCCAAGATCACAAAGCCCCCAATTCCGTGCCTCAACCTGAGTTTGTTGTTGTGTGGATTGGCTATCACATCCCTCCCTTGAGCGTGTTGTCTAAGTAGTAGTTAACGCTCCTTATAGCTATGATTGACTACTTGAATCCACTATCCGTACCCATCATCTGCCACTTAGCCTCAAACCGCATCCATCAACCGCCACCCCACGCCGTGAAGATCGGGCCACCTCGTGCGTCTCACATCAGTTGGTATCAGAGGTCTGGTTGACACGGTAGGCATCTATCACCCTCTTTTATCCCATATATCTATCACCCTTCTTAGCTTTCTTTATTATCCACCTATTCAAAAAAAAAACTTTTCCTTGAAAACCAACAGAATTGGCCTTTGTTGTGCACGATTGAAATATTTTTACATTGAGTCAATTGTCTTCCTTTCACATTTAATTCTCTATATGTGATTTGTATCCAAAAAAAAATCAAATTCTCTCAACTCATTATTTTGTGCTTCTCAAAATTAAGCACATCCTTTCCTTTGAGAGATTTCAAAAAAAAAATCTTACTCTTCGTTCATCATCTTTTTCTTTGAAACTCCAAGCACAACACTTTTTGGGGAGATTTGACAAAAGAAAGAAAAAAAATCGGATACAATTACTTCATCATCGTGATTTAAATTATTAGCACTTTCCATTTCCATACATCAATTTCTCCATCATTTTGATTCATCCTCATATTATAGTTGGCTCATATTATTATTAATTTTTCATATCTTGTACAATCGGGAAAAACCCAAATACCACCTTTCTACCCCCTTTTTCGCCCACCCTTTATCCATTTTCTACCCTCTTTTCACCCTTTACCCTTTACCACTCAAGCGTGTTGTGTTAAACCATCCCCCAACACAATCTTGATTGGGGAAGGATTGGTGACAAGTAATCACCCAAAACAAGGTATTATAAGAGCTTGGAATTTGAATTGAGTGTTGAGAGTGGAGAGAAATAAGCAAAAAAAATATCTTGTGTGTGTGAGTGTGCATCTTGTTGTGTGTGTGTGCATGTGTACATCTTGTGTGTGTGAGTGTGTATCCTTGTGTGTGTGAGTGTGTATCCTTGTGTGTGTTAGTGTGTACATATTGTGTGTGTGTGTACATCTCGTGTGTGTGAGTGAGTGTGTATCATTGTGTGTGTCCCCCCCCCCCCGTTGTGTCTTTGTGTTTGTGTAATATATTATGGCCGAATATCGTGGGAAGAAAATTGTTCATGCTAGTGATGAAGGAAGCCGAAGTAGGTCTCCTGCACAGGAAGCTTCTCCACTCCAAATGCAAGCTTTGCTGAGCCATTTCGAGAAGCTTCTTGATCAAAAGTTGGAGGTGCTACATGAGAGTATTGATAACTTGGAGAATCAACCAAGCCCAAGGATGATCCATGATAACTCACTGCGAGTTCCGACAACCTGTTGCCCCCACATCATGGAGGAGGAGATGGAAAACCTGGATGATGATTTTGAGGATGTCCCACAAAGGAGGAGGTTGTACCAACAACCTATAGGAGGAAAAAGGAGACAACATGATAATGACCTGCTTGGCAGGATCAAGGTGAAGGCCCCTTCTTTTCAAGGGAAAAGAGATCCTGAAGCATACTTGGAGTGGGAGATGCAGATCGAGCAGGTCTTTTCATGCTATGCATATTCCGAGGAGAAAAAAGTCAAAATTTCTTCCCTTGAATTTTCTGATTATGCTTTAATTTGGTGGTATCATGTTCAAAAGGAGAGGGCTAGATATGGTGGATGTCCCGTCAACACTTGGGAAGACTTGAAGTTCACCATGCAGAGGCAGTTTGTTCCCACACATTACCATAGTGATCTCCACAACAAACTTCAACGCCACACCCAAGTGAGTAAGAGTGTAGAAGACTACTACAATGATATGAAAATCTTCATGATTCGAGAAAATGTTGAGGAGGATCCGGAGGCAAACATGGGACGGTTCTTACATGGGCTTAATCGGGATATTGCTGAACAAGTGGAGATGT
Organism: Viscum album; assembly: GCA_963277665.1. NCBI lineage: Eukaryota > Viridiplantae > Streptophyta > Magnoliopsida > Santalales > Viscaceae > Viscum > Viscum album. The sequence continues at coordinate 1,771,418,751 of OY728156.1, read as the reverse complement.
ACCACCATGTAGAGATACAAGATATAATCCAACAAGCCACCAAGATTGAACAACAAATCAAGAGGAGCAACATGAGGAAACCCACTACTCCTTTCACACCATGGATAAATATGAGAAAGGAGATTGGAGAACCGTTAAAGTTAAAAGAGGTGGTTGGCCGCAAAAGTGACAAGGTAATTCTTCCACCTAGGAAACCTACTTTTGAGGCTAACCAAACCATGAATCGGGATATTCGTTGCTACAAATGTCAAGAAAGGGGTCACATTGCTAGTGAGTGCCTAAACCGGCGCACCATGACCATCAACAAGTATGGAGAATGGGAGATCGATGGAGAGAGCTCAAAAGAAGAGGAAGAATAATATCTAGAAATTGATAGTGGAGAATTTGCAGAAGACAGCGAGAATCTTGTCACTAGGAGAGTTCTAAGCACACAAATGACCATGTGAGAGAAGGAGTAGCGAGATAACCTTTTCCATACACGATGCAAGATCCATGAGAAGGTATATAGTGTTATTATTGATAGAGGAAGTTGTAGTAATGTTGTGAGCATCGAGTTAGTAGAGAAGTTGGGACTTCCCACTTTGAAGCATCAACATCCATATCGGCTTCAGTGGTTGAATGATTTCGGGGAACTGAAGGTCACCAATAAAGTGACCTATAATCCTCAACCCCATGTCCCCCAAATAAATTATGGAAGATCACTTTTTGAGAGAAAATAAAAAAATGAGTGATGAGGAAAAAAAGAGTGAAAATGAAAAAGGAGAGAATGATGGAAAGATAGAAAATGAGAGAAGAAAAGAAATGGAGAGCAAAGAAAAATCAAGTGGGAAAAAGAATTTGAGAGAAGAGAAAAGTGTGATGTTGGAAAAAAAGTGAGGTTAAGGAAGCTCTGTTTTCATAGAAAACCCTCCTAATACTCATGTACAAAGAGGTGTTGCTAAATATTGGCGAGTTACCCCGTTTGAAAAATGTTATTGAGTCCATGTTTCAGGAGTATGAGGATGTCTTTCCTAAAGATTTACCACCAGGTTTTCCACCCATTAGAGGTATCGAGCATCAAATTGACCTCATACCTAGAGCATCACTACCGAACCTCCCTTCATATCGCACCAACTCGGAAGAGACATAAGAAATTCAGAGGTAAGTTCAAAAGCTGTTGGATGTGGGATATGTCAGAGAGAGCCTTAGTCCTTGTGCCGTACTGGTGATTATAATACCAAAGAAGGATGGAACATGGAGAATGTGCATTGAATGTAGATCCATCAACAAAATCATGGTCAGGTATCGTCATCCTATCCCTAGGCTAGATGATAAGCTAGATGAATTAAATAGATCAACTATTTTCTCAAAAATTGATTTAAGAAGTCGCTGCCATCAAATTAGGATGAAAGAAGGAGATGAGTGGAAAACTGCATTTAAGACAAAACATGGACTTTAGGAATGGTTAGTCATGCCCTTTGGTCTCTTCAATTCACCTAGAACATTTATGAGGTTAATGAATCATGTCTTATGTGCATATATTGGAAAATTTGTGGTAGTTTACTTTGATGACATTTTGGTTTATAGTAGGACCTTGCTTGAACATGTAAATCACTTAAGAAATGTCTTAGAGGTGTTAAGGAAGGAAAGCCTATTTGGAAAGATAAATAAGTGCAAATTTTGTCTCGATAAGATTGTTTTCCTTGGATTTGTTGTGAGCATCAATGGAGTTGAAGTGGACACCGATAAGATCAAATCAATACAAGAAGGGCCAACTCCAACCTTCGTTGGATAGGTAAGAAGTTTTCATGGGCTTGCTAGTTTTTATAGGAGATTTGTGAAGGACTTTAGCACACTAGCATCATTGTTGATTGAGTTGACAAAGAAGAATGTTCCATTCAAATGGTGGATAACTCAAGAGAAGGCCTTCCATGAAGTTAAGAAGAGACTCACCCACGCTCCTCTACTTTCACTACCAGACTTCGGTAAGACCTTTTAAATTGAATGTGATGCAAGCAAAATTGGCATATGAGGAGTACTCATGCAAGAAGGTAAGCCTATTGCTTTCTTTAGCGAGAAGTTAAATGGCCCAACTCTAAACTATGATACATATGATAAAGAGTTGTATGCATTGTTTAGAGTATTAGAGACACGGTAGTACTATCTTTGGCCTAAATAATTTTTGATCCATTTTGATCACGAGGCTCTTAAATACCTTAGGATCTAACATAAACTAAATAGAAGACATGCTAGATGGAAGGAATTCATTGAGTCATTTCCATATGTCATCAAGCATAAAAAGGGAAAAAAAAATAATATGGTTGATGCACTTTCACGTATATATTCTCTTATATCCTTGTTGGATTCAAAACTCCTTGGTTTTGAATGCATTAAGGATTTATATGCCATTGATAGTGATTTTAGAGAACCTTATGAAAATTGTAAACCTAGAGTCAGTTGAGAAAAGTTCTATTTACATGATGGATTCTTATTCCGGATTGATAAGATTTCCATTCTCAAATGCTCTATCCATTTACTTTTACTAAAGGAGTCACATTAGGGTGGGTTAATGGGGCATTTTGGTGTTGCAAAAACTCTAAGTGTTCTTAGTGATCATTGTTATTGGCCTAGGATATCTAGGGATGTTGAGAAATTTGTGGGAAAGTGAATTTTCTACCATAAAGCCAAATCAAAACTGAACCCACATGGACTATATCTTCCTCACCCAATCCCCAACACCCCTTGGGAGGACATACCAATGGACTGTATTGTGGGGTTACCATGGACCAAGAGGGGGAGAGATTCCATTTTTGTTGTGGTGGATCAGTTTTAAAAAATGGCACATTTTATTCCTTGTCACAAAACAGATGATGCCACTAACATTGCAACACTTTTCTTTCAGGAAGTAGTCAAACTCCATGGAATTCCAAGGACAATTGTTTCATATCAAGACACAAAATTTCTTAATTACTTTTGGAAGACCTTGTTGAGAAAACTAGTTACAAATTTACTATTTTCCACTACTTTTCATTCGCAAACCGATGGGCAAACAGAGGTGGTGAATCGGAAACTATCACCTCTTCTACGAACAATTGCCAAGAAGAATATCAAGAATTGGGAGGAGTGTCTACCACATGTGGAATTCACATATAACAGGGCCAAGCACTCCACTACTCAATATTCTCCATTCCAAATTGTTTACAGTTTTAACCCTCTTACCCCTATTGATCTAGTTCCTTTGCCTTTGTAGGAAGCAACTAATATGGATGAGAAAGGGGGTGCAGAATTCATAAAAAAACTCCATGAAAAGGCAAGGAAAAATATCGAGCGGATGACCCAAAAATATGTTGATCGTACAAACAAGGGTCGGAAGCAAGTGTTGCTCGAGTCCGGGGACTTGGTCTCGATTTATATGTGAAAGGATAGATTTCCCGACAAGCAGAAATCAAAACTCATGCCACGAGGAGATGGTCCTTTTCGAGTGCTCGAGAAGATTAACAACAATTCTTACAAGATAGATTTTCCAGGTGAGTATGGTGTAAGTTCCACTTTCAATGTTTCTGATCTTTCTCCCTTTTTGGGTGTAGAGGATGAAGAGTCGAGGAAGACTCCTTTTCTAGAGGGGGAGGATGATGAGAACCATGTTAAAGGCACCAAGTCGATTGCATGGGAGAAAGAGTTGGATTTGCAAGGCCCAATGAAATGATGGAGATTAAAGATGCTTAATGTACAATGGGTGTGCATCTTGCTTCATTAAAGGCCCAATGGATCTTTCCTTGCATGGATGGAGAAAATGGGCCTATAATATCATTTATTCAATCCCAAAATTTATGTTTAAAGCTTGGACCACATGGTTGCACGAATTTGGATGCCTTCACACATGGAGGATTCTAGAAATGGCATCTTAGGACACCAAAGTCAAATCTGGTGGGCTATACTCAAAGTCAAATCTGGTGGGCTATAGTTGGAAAGTTGTGTGCTACTTTTCCAAAAGTCTTTGTTAGATTTATCTTTTTGACTTTTAAGGGGAAAATGTTGGTTTATCCTTTATAACTTTAGGGTATTAGACCCTTGACTATTGTAACACCCCTAAAAATGTTAAAAAACTCTAAAAAATCTTAAAACCACTAAAAACTCAAAAAAACCCCCAAACCCAAAAAAAACTCTAAACCCCCTGAAATTTCCTAAAAGCTATCAAAATCCCTAAAAACCATAAAAACCCTAAAACTGTAAAAACAAAAAAAAAATCCTAAAGACCTCCCCCCCTTTAAAATACAGAAAAACGTAAAAAATACAAAAATCCCTGAAAACCATAAAAACCCCTAAAAACCTTAAAAACCCTAAAATCCACTAAAACCCCCCAAAAAACTGAAGAATCTAAAAACCATGAAACCCCTAAAATTTTAAAAACACCAATACCCTCAAAACCCTAAAAAACTCAAAAAGAACACTTAAACCAAAAAAGACCCTTAAAACTTTGAAAATTTATAAAAATCATAAATATGGTGAAAACCCTTAAAACTCTCAAAACCCCTAAAAACTCTAAAAACCCCTAAAAACCATAAAAATCCTAAAAAACACTAAAAATTCACGAAAACGTAAATAACCCTAAAAACCCTATAAGGCCCCTAAAAACCATAAACCCTGCAAACCTTAAAAAACCATAAAAACTCATAAAAACCCATTAAAACCTTAAAACATCAAAAAAACACTAAAAACCTTTAAAACCCCTAAAAATGTTTAAAATTAAAAAAAATCATAAAAACATAAAAACTAAAAGAAAACCCTGAAACCCCAAAATACCCTAAAAACCCTGGAAGACCCTAAATTCCCCTAAAAATCCTTAAAACCCCTCAAAATCCCTAAAAAACTTAAAAATTCCAAAAATCCATAAAAATCCTAAAAAAACCAAAAAATCCACGAAAATGTAAAAACCGCAGAGAAACCCCTAAAAACCATAAAACCCCTGAAACCTTAAAACACACTGAAAACTCTAAAAACACTTAAAACCCCAAAAATGTTTAAAAACTCTAAAAACGTTAATATCCCAAAAAAAAATTCTAAACAACCCTAAAAACCCAAAAAGACCATAAAAACCTTGAAAAACCATAAAAAACCCTAAAACCCCTAAAACTCTTAAACACCACTAAAAACGTAAAAAACCCTAAAAACCCTAAAAAAACCCTGAAATCCATAAAAAATGCTAAAAACATTGAAACATATAAAAAGAAAGAAAAAACCTAAAAACCCACTGAAATCTCAAAAAAACCTTAAAACCTCTAAAACATCAAAAAGTCCCTAAAACCCTTGAAAAACCCTAAAAAAACTAAAAATCATAAAAATCCTAAAAAAACCCTAAATACCAAGAAAAAACACAAGAAAACCAAAAAACACTAAAAACATTAAATACCCTTAAAACCCATAAAAACCCTAAAAACCTTCCAAAAACTCAAAAAACCATTAAAACCCATAAATATGTTGAAAACTCTAAAAAACCTTAGAACCTAAAAAAACTCAAAAAAACCATGAAACCCCCAAAAGACCCTAAAAACCATAAAAAACCCTAAAACCACGGAAAAACCCTAAAAACCCTAAAACCCATCAAAATATCTAAAAACCCAAAAAAACCTAAAAACCATAAAAATCCAAAAAAACCCTAAAATCCAAGGAAACATAAAAAACCCTAAATACCCGGAAAGCCTATGAAAACCATGAAAACCTCTAAAAACCAAAAAATACGCTAAAAACCCATAAAAATCCTAAAAAACACTAAGACTCTAAAAACACTTAAAACCCCTAAAAACGTTAAAAATTTCTAAAAATCCTTAAAAACTTTAAAAAACTCAAAAAATACCCTAAAAATGAATAAAACCCATAAAACCCACTAAAAACTCTAAAAACCCTTAAAAACCCTTAAAAACCCTAAAAATGTTAAAAACACTAAAAACCTTTAAAACCCTAAAATACTCAAAAAAAATCCTTAAAATAAAAAAGACCATAAATCACATAAAAATTTGTAAAACCCCTTAAAAAATCATAAATACCATCAAAATCCCTAAAAACAATGGAAAACCCAAAAAAACCTGAAAAAACCCCTTAAAACCATAAAACCCCTAAATTCCATGAAACCCTAAAACCCATAAATACCCTAAAACCCACTAAAAGCTCTAAATCCTTATATTTTTATGGTTTTGGTGGGGGGGGGGTTGAGTTTTAAGTGTTTATAAGGTTTTTAGAATTTTTAAAATTTTTAGGGGTTTTAAGTGTTTTCAAAGTTTTTAGTGGGTTTTGGGGTTTTATGGGTATTTAGGGGTTTTGAGGTTTTTAAGGTTTTTTATGGTTTTCAAGGGGGTTTTAGGGTTTTTTATTTTTTTGGGTATTTATAAGTTTTTTATGATTTTTATAGTTTTTAGGAATTTTGGATTTTTTGGGATTTTTTTTGGGGGGGGGGGAGGTTAGGGATTTTCAAGGTTTTTCTGGTTTTTAGGGGGTTTTAGGGTTTTTAGGGTCATTTTAGGTTTTTTGGGTATTTTTAGTTTTTAGGGTTTTAAAGGTTTTTAGATTTTTTTACCATTTTAGTGGGTTTTAATTTTTTCTAGAGTTTCTTATGGTTTTAAGGATTTTTATGGGGTTTTAGGGTTTTTATGGTTTTTAGGGGTTTTATGGGTTTCAGGGGTTTTTTTAAGGTTTTCAGGTTTTTTTACATTTTCATGGATTTTTAAGGAATTTTTGTGATTTTTATGGTTTAAGGGTATTTTATGTATTTTAGGGATTTTGAGGGTTTTAGGGCTTTCAAGGGATTTAGGGTCTTTTTTGTTTTTTAAGTTGTTTTTTTTAATTTTTTAGGATTTTAAGGTTCTTTAGAGTTTTTTACCATATTTATGGGGTTTAACGTTTTCTAGAGTTTTTCGTGGGTTTTTAGAGGTTTTATAGGTGTTTTATGGGTTTTTTTTATGTTTTTTAGGGGTTTTACGGTTTTTAGGGGTATTTTACGTTTCCCTGTATTTTTAGGGTTTTTTAAGGTTTTAAGGGATTTTGAGGAGCTTTAGGGTTTTCTAGGGTTATTGGTGTTTTTAGGGTTTTAGGGCCTTTTGGGTTTTAGGGTATTTTTTAGGTTTTCAGGGATTTAAGGTTTTTTTAGGGATTTTAAACATTTTTAGGGGTTTTTGGGGTTTTATAGTTTTGAGTGGTTTTTAGGGTTTTGTGGATTTTTATGGTTTTATGGTTTTTCGGAGTTTTTATGGTTTTATGGTTTTTTGGAGTTTTTATGGTATTTATGGTTCTCAAGTTTTTTTAGAGTTTTTAATCTTTTTAGTGGTTTTAAGGGTTTTTCGTCTTTTTAGTGGTTTTTTACCATTTTTATGGGGTTTTTAATGTTTTTATGGGTATTATATTTTTAGGGGTTTTCCAAGGTTTTTGGGATTTTATGTTTTCATGGATTTTTATTATTTTTTATGATTTTTATGGTTTTTAGAGTTTCTTAGTGTTTTTAGGAATTTTGAGGGTTTTTAGGGGTTTTAGGGTTTTAGTTCTTTAGGTTATTTTTTGGTTTTCTGGTTTTTTTTTTGAGTTTTTAGGGTTTAAAAGGTTTTTTTGAGTTTTTAACATTTTTAGGGGTTTTAAGGGTTTTTGGAGTTTTTTTGTGCGTTTTAGGGTTTTTATGAGTTTTGTTATTTTTTAGGGTTTTTTCGGTTTCAAGGGGTTTTCCATATTTTTATGGTTTTTTTACATTTTCATGGATTTTAAAGTGTTTTTTATGTTTTTTAGGATTTTTAGGGTTATATAGGGTTTTGAGGGTTTTTATGGGGTTTTAGGGGTTCTCAGGGATTTTAGGGTCTTCTGTGTTTTTTGAGTTTTTTAGGGTTTCTAAGTTTATTTTTAAATTTTTTTAATGTTTTTATAGATTTAAAGGGATTTTAGTGTTTTTAGTGGGTTTTTAGGATTTTTATGGGTTCTTAGAGTTTTTTAAGGTTTTTAGGGGTTTTTAGGGTTTTTTACATTTTCATGGATTTTTGGGAGTTATTTATGATTTTTATAGTTTTTAGGGTTGTTAACATTTTTCAAGGTTTTTAGGCTTTTTTGAGGTTTTATGGGTTTTTTTGAGTTTTAGTGTTTTTTAGGTTTGTTGTGTTTCTTAACCTTTTATGTGTTTAATGATTTTTAGAGTTATTAGTGGGTTTTAGGGTTTTTATAAGTTTTTAGGTTTTTAGGGTTTTTATGATTTTTTTAGGTTTTTCGGGGTTTTTATGATTTCATTTATTTTTATGGTTTTTTAGGATTTTTGTGGTTTTTTAATTTTTAGGTTTTTTTATCTTGAGGGGGTTTTGGGGTTTTCACATTTTTAGGGTCTTTTTGGGTTTTTATGTTTTTTTTATCTTTTTAGGGTTTTTAAGGTTTTTAGAGTTGAGAGAAACCATTTACAGGAGAAGTTAAAGTTCATCGAGATCATAGCCCAAACCATGTTGAACAAACGACCCCAAGAAAGCCCCACCATCGCACACCTTACCCTTAGGGAATATGATGGTTTAAAGTTTCTAGGGGTTTAAAGGGTTTTAGAGTTTTTAGTAATTTTTAGGGTTTTTATGGGGTTTTAGGGTTTTTAAGGTTTGGGGGGTTTTATGGTTTCCAGGGGGTTTTCAAGGTTTTTGGGGTTTTTTTACGATTTCATCGATTTTTAGGGGTTTTTTAGGATTTTTATGGTTTTTATGGTTTTTTAGGGTTTTGATTGTTTTTAGTGTTTCTCGGGGTTTTTATGGTCTTCTTGGTTTTTAGGGTTTTTTATTTTTTTAGCGTTTTAAGGGGTTTTAGTGCTTTTACTGTTTTTAGGGGGTTTGAGGGTTTTAGAGTTTTTAGTGTTTTTAGGACTTTTTATGGGTTTTTAGAGATTTTTTTACGTTATTTGGTGTTTTAAGGGTTTTTAGGGTTGTTTATGTTTTCAAGGTTTTTTAGGGGTTTTTAAGATTTTTATCGTTTTTAGGGATTTTAATGGTTTTTTGTGTTTTAGGGGTTTTAGGGTCTTTTGGTGTTTATAGGTTTTTTTTTGAGTTTTTTAGGGGGTTTAAGAGTTTTTTGAGTTTTTTATCGCTTTTAGTGGTTTTAGGGTTTTAGTATTTTTATGGTTTATAGTGGTCTTTATGGTTTTCAGGGGTTTTTAGGGATTTTTATTTTTTCATGGATTTTTACAGGTTTTTTAGGATTTTTATAATTTTTAGGGGTTTTACCGGTTTTTAGGGATTTTATGCGTCTTCAGGGTTTTGGGGTATTTTTAGGATTTTAGGGGTTTTTTAGAGTTTTTTAATGTTTTAGGGGTTTTAAGGGTTATAGACATTTTAGTGGTTTTTTAGGTTTTTTATGTTTTTAAGAGTTTTATGGTTTTCAGCGATTTTTCAGGGATTTTAGGGTTTTTTATGTTGTCATGGATTATTATGGGTTTTTAGGATTTTTTGGTTATTAGAGTTTTTAGGGATTTTAGGGATATTTTGGGTATTTGGGGGTTTTTACGGGTTTTCAGGGGTTTTAGCATTTTTAGAGTCTTTTGGGTTTTTAAGGGTTCTTTGAGTTTTTAGGGTTTTTAAGGTTTTTTAGAGTTTTTTTAATGTTTTTAGGGCTTTGAAGGGATTTATATGTTTGAGTGTTTTTAGGGGTTTTATGGGTTTTTAGGGTTTTTTGAGGATTTAGGGGTTTTATTGGTTTCATTGGTTTTCAGGGTTTTTGTGGTTTTTTATGTTTTCATTGATATTTAGGGAAAGGAAGATGCGAGGGTTGGGCTATTACCGGCCCCCCCAAATTTATTAGAAAGAAAAAAGGATTTGATATTTAGGGGTTTTTAGGATTTTTTTTTGGGCTTTAGCTTTTTTAGGGTTTTAGGGATTTTGAGTATTTTTAAGGGTTTTTAGGGCTTTTTAGGGGGGGTTTAGGGGTTTTCAAGGTTTTCATGTTATTTTGGGTTTTTAAGGGGTTTTTTGCGTTTTTTAGGGTTTTATGGTTTTTAGAGTTTTTAACGTTTTTAACGGTTTTAAGGGATATTAGAGTTTTAATAGTTTTAATTGGTTTTTAGGGTTTTCCAATGTTTTTAGAGGTTTTATGGTTTTTAGGGGTTTTTTAGGGATTTTAGGGTTTTTTACCTTTTCATTGATTTTTAGGGTTCTTTTGTATTTCTATGATTATTAGGGTTTTTAGAGATTTTAGTGATTTTCAGGGTTTTGAGGGGTTTTCATATTTTTTAGGGTTTTAAGGGTATTTCTGGGTTTTTATTGTCTTCTTAGGGTTTTATGGTTTTTTTGAGTTTTTAAGGTTTTTTTGAGTTTTTTATGTTTTAGGGTTTTTAAGGGTTCTTAGAGTTTTTTGTGGTTTTTTGGTTTTTTATGGGTTTTATGGGTTTTTAAGGTTTTTAGGGGTTGGGGTTTTTCAGGGTTTTTAGAGTTTTTTATGTTTTCATGGATTTTTTGGTGGGTTTTCAGATTTTTATGGTTTTTAGGGCTTTTTATGGTTTTTAGGGATTTTTGAGGGTTTTTATGGATTTAAGTGGTTTTAAAGGCTTTTTAAGGTTTTAAGTGTCTTTTTGGGATTTTAGAGTTTCTTTGAGTTTTTTAGGGATTTAAAGGGTTCTTAGAGTTTTTTAACATTTTTAGGGGTTTTAAGGGTTTTTAGAGTTTTAGTGGTTTTTAGGGTTTTTATGGGTTTTTATGGTTTTCAAGGGGCTTTCAGTGTTTTTAGGGTTTTTACCATTTCATGGATTTTTAGGGGGGTTTTAGGATTTTTATGGGTTTTAGGTTTTTAGGGTTTTTAAGGATTTTAAGGGTTTTATGGTTTTTCAGGGGTTTTGGGGTTGTTTAGGGTTTTTAGGTCTTTTTTTATTTTTAGGATTTTTTGGATTTTTTAGGATTTTTAAGGTTTTTAGAGTTTTTTAACATTTTTAGATTCTTAAGTTGTTTTTAGAGTTTTTAGTGGGTTTTTGGGTTTCTCTAGGTTTTTAGGGTTTTTTAGGGTTTTTTAGGTTTTAAGGGTTTTTTATGGTTTTAAGGGGTTTTCAGTGTATTTAGGCGTGTTACGTTTTCATGGATTTTTTGGGTTTTTATGATTTTTTGGGTTTTTAGGGTTTTAAGGGGTTTTAAGGGTTTTTAGGGATTTTGAGGGTCTTTAGGGTTTTTCATGGGTTTTTAGGGGTTTTCATGGTTTTTAGTGTCTTTTTGGGTTTTTATGGTTTTTTGAGTATTTTAGGATTTTTAAGGTTTTGGGGGATTTTTAATGTTTTTAGGGGGTTAAGGGGTTTTAGAGTTTTTATTGTATTTTTAGGGGGTTTATGGGTTTTTAGGGCCATACTTTATGGATTTTTATGGCTTTTGAGAGATTTTCAGGGTTTCTTATGCTTTCATGGATTTCTAGGGGTTTTTAGGATTTTTATGGTTTTTAGGGGTTTTTCAAGGTTTTTAGGGGTTTTTTACAATTTCATTGACTTTTAGGGGTTTTATGGTTTTTCGGGTTTTTAAGGATTTTCAAGGTTTTTAGGGGATTTCATGGGTTTTTAGGGTTTCTTAGGGGTTTAGGGTCTTGTGGATTTTAGGGATTTTTGAGTTTTTAGGTTTTTTAATGGTTTTTAGATTTTTTTTTAACATTTTTAGGGGTTTCAGGTTTTAGGGGGGTTTCAAGGTTTTTAGGGTCTTTTGTGTGCTTTTTTGGTTTTTGTGTTTTTATGGGTTTGGGGTTGTTAAGGGCTTTTGGGTGTGGGTCGTTTGACCCCTCCCCCTCCCTTGTCTGCTGCATATTGTTTCTAATAAATTTGGGGGGGTCGGGATTAGCCTGAACCTTCCTTGCCCTTAAAACCCCTAAAACCCTTAAAATCCTGAATAAAACTTAAAACCATAAAAAAAATATAGAACCCAAAAATCCATGAAAACTTAAAAAACCCTAAAAACCCTAAAAAACCCCTGAAAACCTAAAACCCCAAAAAACGTTAAAAAAATCTAAAAACCCATAAAACCCCTAAAAAACACAAAAAACCCCTAAAAACACAGAAGACCCTAAAAACTATGAAAACCCCTCAAAACCCATGAAAACACTAAAAACCATCACAATTCCTAAATAACCTAAAAAAACCTAGGATCCATAAAAATACTAAAATCCCTAAAAATCCATGAAAATTTAAAACCCCCTAAACCCCCCTGAAATTCATAAAAAAACCCTAAAAGCCTTTAAAACCCCTAAAAATCCATACAAACCCAAAAAACCCACAAAAAACTTTAAAGACCCTTAAAAGCCTTTAAAACATTAAAATACTCTTAAAAATCCTAAAAACCCAAAAAGACCCTAAAAAACATAAAATCGCATAAAAATCCTAAAAACCCACAAAACACTAAAACCCCTCAAATTTTTTTAAAATCCTCAAAAATGGCTAAAAATCCATGGAAAATAAGAAACCCTAAAAACCCTAAAAAAACCCTGAACACCATAAAACCCCCTAAAAACCTCAAAAAACACTAAAAACCCATAAAACCCAAAAATCCCACTAAAACACTAAAAAACCTCAAAACCCCTAAAAATTTAAAAAACTCTAAAAACCTTAAAAACCCTAAAAAAATTCAAAAAACTATAATAACCCAAAAAACCTTAAAAACCTCGAAAAACCTTAAAAACACTCAAAATTACTAAAAACCATAAAAAACCTAAAAACCATAAAAATCCTAAAAACCCTAAAAATCCATGAAAACTTAAAAAACCCTAAAAACCATAAAAATCCTAAAAACCCTAAAAATCACTAAAAACTCTAGAAAACCTTAGAAATCTAAAAATGTTAAAAAACTCTAAAAAAACCTTAAAACCTAAAAAACTAAAAAAGAACACCCGAAAAACCCCTAAAACCTCAAAACCCTTGAAAACCCATAAAAACCCTCAAAATACCAAAAAACCCTAAAAAACTTAAAAACCAAAAAAAAACCTAAAAACCCTAAAAGTATATGAAAACGTAAAAAACCTTAAAAAACTATTAAAACCATAAAACCCCCAAAACTTTAAAAACACTAAAAACCATAAAAATCTTAAACCACTAAAAACCTCCAAAACCCAAAAAAACCCTAAAAACCCATAAAACCCAAAAACCCGACTAAAAACACTTAAAAACCTCAAAACCCTAAAACGTTAAAAAACTCTAAAAACCTTAAAAACCCAAAAAAAACTTAAAAACTGCAAAAAACCCTAAAAACACACAAAACACCCCGAAAACCCATAAAAACCCTAAAACGCCGAAAAACCCTAAAACCCCTCAAAATCCCAAAAAACCTAAAAACCCTAAAACCCATAAAAATCCTAAAAAACCCATAAACATATATGGAAATGTAAAAAAAATCTCTAAACCCTAAAAAACCCTGAAAATCATAAAAACACATAAAACCCATAAAAATAGTAAAAACCCTAAAAAACTTAAAAACCCCTAAAATCCCAAAAGACTCTAAAAACCCAAAAAAACCCTAAACCCCCCTGAAAACCAGTAAAAACCCTCAAAATCCCTACAAATCCTAAAAACCCCTAAAAACCATAAAAATAATAAAAACCCAAAAAATCCATGAAAACGTAAAAAACTCTAAAAACCCTGAGAACACCCTAAAAACATAAAAAATCGTAAAAATCCATAAAATCCCAAAAAACCCACTAAAACGCTAAAAACTATTAAAACCCCTAAAAAGGTTAAAAACTTTAAAAACTTTAAAATCCCTTAATAACTTAAAAAAAGTGTTAAAATCCCAAAAGACCCTAATGCCCTAAAAACCCAAAAAACCAATTAAAAACCCTAAAAACATCAAAATCCTAAAACCCCCTAAAAATCCAAAAATCCCCTGAAAACCATAAAACCCCTTAAAACTTTAATAATCCCTTAAAACCCATAAAACCCGTAAAAATACACTAAAAACCCTCAAAACCCCTAAAAATGTTAAAAAGAAATAAAAACCCTAAAAACCCCCAAAAAACTAAAAAGAACCCTAAAAACTCAAAAAGACCCTAAAACCCCCCTGAAAAAGACAAAAAATCATGAAAATCACTACAAATCATAAAAACCATAAAAATCCTAGAAAACCACTAAAAATCCAGGAAAACGTAAAAGCCCCTAAAAACACTAAAAAACCTTGAAAACTCGTAAAACCGTAAAACCCCCCAAAAACTTTTAAAAAACCCTAAAACCCCATAAAAACTGTAAAAAACTCTAAAAATATTTGAAACCTATAAAAACATTAAAAAACTCTAAAAACCTTAAAAACACTAAAAAACTCAAAAAACCCTAAAAATCCAAAAAAACCATAAAACCGTCGAAAAACACTAAAAACCTTAAACCACCCCGAAAACCCATAAAACCCTTAAAAATCTTTAGAAACCCTAAAACCCCATAAAAGCTAAAAAAACACCTAAAAATCTATAAAAATGTAAAAAACCCTAAAACCCTAAAGAACCCCAGAAAGCTATAAAACCCCTAAAAACCAAAAAAACCCTAAAACCACTAAAAACTATAAAAACCTTTAAAACCACAAAAAATGTTAAAATGCTCCAAAAACATTAAAAACCCTAAGAAACCCAAAAAACCATGAAAACACCTAAAAATAAAAAAAACCTTCAAAATCCTTAAAAACTCAAAAAAACCCCCTAAAACCCTGAAAAACCGTAAAAACTGCAAATACCCCGAAAAACGTTAAAACCCACAAAATCCATAAAAACCCTAAAACACCATAAAAACCATACAAATCCAAAACCCCCCCTAAAAATCCATGAAAACATTAGAAACCCTAAAACCTCAAGAAAACCTAAAACCCCCTAAAACCTTTAAAAAACCCTAAAAACCCATAAAACCCTTAAAATGTTAAAAACTCTTAAAAATCTTAAAACCTTAAAAAAGAAAAAAAAAACACTAAAAACCCGAAAATACCAAAAAAAACCTTGAAAAACCAAAAAACCCTAATAACTCCTGAAAACCCTAAAAATACCTAAAAGCCCTAAAAACCTTAAAAACCGCACAAATCCTAAAAAACCCAAAAATTCAATGAAAACATAAAAAATCCTAATAACCATGAAAAATAACCTAAAAATCGTAAAAATCCCTAGAAACCTTAAAATATCCTAAAAACTCATAAAACCCTAAAAACCAACTAAAAACTCTAAAAATCCTTAAAACCCATAAAAATGTTAAAAACTATAATAAACCTTAAAAACCGTAAAAAACTCAAAAAAATCCATAGAACCCAAAAAGACCCTAAAAACCTTGAAAACACTAAAAACCCTTAAAAACCCAAAAAATCATCAAAATCCCTAAAAACCCTAAAAACACTAAATATCCTAAAAACCCTTAAAAATCCATCAAAACGTAAAAAACCATAAAAACCTTGAAAAAACCTTAAATACCATTGAAACTCTTAAAAACCTTAAAAACACCAAACACCCATAATAAACCCTAAAACCACTAAAAACTCAAAAACCCCTTAAAAACACTGATACATTAAAAATCTCTCAAAAACATTAAAAAACCTAAAAAATCAAAAAAAAACTTTAAAAACCAAAAAAATCCTAAAAACCCCTTAACAATCCATGAAGACCCAAAAAACCCTAAAAACCATGAAAAGCCCATGAAAATCTAAACCTCTAAAAATGTTAAAAAACTCTAAAAACTGTTAAGAACCCCAAAAAACTCAAAAAACCCTAAAAAATACAAAAAGAACCTAAACCCACTGAAAATACTTAAGAATAGTACAAACCCATGAAAACACCTAAAAACCTTCAAAATCCATAAAAACCCTAAAAAACCTAAAAACCATAAAATGCCAAAAAAAATGCTTAAAATCCACGAAAATGTAAAAAAACCCTATAGCCCAAAAAAATCCTAAAATCAATAAAAAAAACCCTAAAAAACCATAAGAAACCTAAAAATCCATTGAAACCCTAAAAATCCACTAAAAACTCTAAAAATGCTTAAAATCCCTAAAAATGTTAAAAAAACTCTAAAAACCCTTAAAAACAGAAAAAATCATAAAAAATCATAAAATTATAAAAACCATAAAAACTAGAAAGACCATAAAAACCTTGAAAACCCATAATAACCTTAAGAACCCTTAAAAGATGTAAGCCACCTCAAAATCCCTAAAATCCTTGAAAACTCTAAAAACCATAAAAGTCCTAAGAAACCCCTAAAATCCATGAAAATGTAAAAACCCTGAAAAACTCTTGAAAACCATAAAATCACTTAAAACCCTTAAAACCCCATGAAAACCCATAAAACCCCAAAAAACACACTAAAAATTCAAAAATCCCTTAAAACCCCTAAAAATGTAATAAACTCTAAAGAACCTTAAAAACCATAAAAATGTAATAAACTCTAAAGAACCATAGAAACCATAAAAACTAAAAAAAAACCTAAAAAATAAAAAAGACTCTAACCACCTGAAGATCCCAGAAAACACTAAAAACCTCTCAAAAACCCTAAAACCCCTCAAAATCCCTAAAAACCCTAAAAATCCAAAAAACTGTAAAAATACTAACCCCCCCTAAAAATCCATGAAAACATAAAAAACAATAAAAACCCCTGAAAACCAAAAAGGCCCTAAAAAACTCGGAAAACCCTAAAAATCCATAAAACCCATAAAAACCACTAAAAACTCTAAAAGCATTAAAAATACATAAAAATGTTAAAATATTTAAAAACACTAAAAAACTCAAAAAAAACCTTAAACCCCCAAAAGACCATAAAAACCTCGAAAACCCCGAAAAAACCCTAAAACCATCTCAAAAAACCTAAAAACCCTTAAAATCCATAAAACCCCTAAAAACTCTAAAAACAATAAAAATCCTTTAAAACCCCTAAAAATCAATGAAAACATAAAAACCCATAAAACCCTGAAAACCCCAAGAAAACCATAAAAACCCCAAAAACCTTTAAATCCTGAAAAACCACTAAAAGCTCTAAAAACCCTTTAAAAATGTAAAAAACATTAAAAAAATCCAAAAAACTATAAAACTATAAAAAACTCAAAAAACCCTAAAATCAAAAAAGTCACTAAAGAACCCTAAAAACCCTAAACCCCCAAAAAACCTTAAAAACATTCAAAATCCCTAAAAACCCTAAAAAGCATAAAAAGCATAAAAATCCCTAAAAATCCTTTAAAATGTAAAAAACCCTAAAAACCCACGAAAACCATAAAACCCCTTAAAAACTGTAAAAAAACCCCGAAACCTATAAAACCCCAAAAAACCACTAAGAAATCTAAAAACCCTAAATATTATAAAAATAATATAAAGAAAATGGTGATGTGGGATGTTGGTTGTTGTTTGGCAGGGAGTTGCTGTCGGGAATGCTTTCATTTTTCTTCTTTTTCTGGTTGTTGTGTCTTTTCGGTTTTCTTGGGACTTTTCGGTATTGTGGGCGTCCAGGGTTTTTGGGTGTGGGTTGATTGACCCGCTCCTCCCTTTTCTACAGTGTCTTTTTTCTAATAAATTTTGGGGGGGCAGGAATAGCCTGGCCTCGCACCTCTTCTGCCTAAAAAACTCAAAAAACCCTAAAAAATACTTAAAACCCCCTAAAATCCATGAAAACGTAAAAAACACTAAAAACCTTGAAAACCCTATCAAAACTATAAAAACCATAACCCCCCCAAACCTCAGAAAACCTTAAAACCTATAAAATCCTAAAATACCACTACAAAATCTAAAAACCCTCAAATCCCCTACAAATGATAAAAAAACTCTAAATACCTTACAACCCTGAAAAAACTCAAAAAAACCCCTAAAACCCCATAAAAACCCTAAAAACCCATGAAAACCCTCAAAACCCTGAAAATCCCTAAAAACCGTAAAACCTAAAAAATCGTAAAAAACCCATAAAAATCAATAAATATGTAAATACTATGAAAAACATTGAAAACCATAAAACCCCTAAAATCTTAAAACCCCCTAAAATCGCATAAAAACCTTAAAACTCTAAAAACCCTTAATGTTCTAAAAATCTTAAAACCCTAAAAAACTTAAAAACATCTTAAAGACCTTTAAATCCCTAAAATTCTAAAAAACCCAAAAGAATCCAAATTACCCAAAAAGTCCCTAAAAACCCTAAAACCACTTAAAACCCTAAAAACCCTCAAAATCCCTAAAAAGTCTAAAAACCATAAAATTCTTAAAAAACCCCCATAAAATCAATGAAAATGTATAAAACACTAAAAAACCTAAGAAATCCCCTGAAAAACCATAAAAACCCCTAAAAACTTTAAAACCCATTAAGACTCTTAAAAACATTAAAAAACTCAAAAAACCCTTAAAACCCGTAAAAAAACTCAAATAAACGCTAAAATCCGAAAATTACCCTAAATACCTTGAAAACACTGAAAAGCCCCTAAAAACCTCTAAAAACCCAAAACATCCCAAAAAACCCTAAAATCCATAAAAATCCAAAAAAAACCCATAAAAATTGATGAAAACAAAAAAACCACAAAAAACCCTAAATACCCCTAAAAACCATAAAACCCCTAAAAACCATAAAAACCCAAAAAACCGAAAAAACCACTTAAAACAATAAAAAATCTTTAAACCCCAGAAAACGTTAAAAAACACTAAAAAACCTTCAAAACCCTAAAATTTTAAAAAACCCTAAAAATCCAAAAGACCTTAAAAACCTTAAAAACCCATAAAACCCTAAAAACCCTTGAAAATCCCAAAAAACCATCAAAATCCTAAAACTCCTAAAAACCCTAAAAACCTGAAAAATCTGAAAAACCCCTAAAAATCCATGAAAACATAAAAAACCCAAAAAAACACTTAAAAACCCTTCAAAACCATAAAACCTCTAAAAACATTAGAAAACCTAAAACAAATAAAAACACTAAAAACCAAAAAAAATCTAAAAACCCTTAAAACCATAAAAACGTTAAAAAAAGCTAAAAACCTAAAAAATCTTTAAAAAACTCAAAAAAAACCCTAAAGACCCAAAAGATCCTAAAATCACAGTGAAACTATAGAAACCTCAAAAACCCTTGAAAACCCCTAAACCCCTAAAAATATCTGAAATCCCTAGAAAACCCTAAATACCAAAAGAATCCTAAAAACCCCTAAAAACCATAAAACCCCTGAAAACCCACTAAAAACCACAAAAAGCCTATGAAAGCCATAAAAAAATCTAAAAACCTTAAAACCCATAAAAACCATAAAAGACTAAAAAATCTAAAAACAATTAGACCCCAAAAATGTTAAAAAAACTCTAAAAAACCTTAAAAACCTTAAAAACCCGAAAAAACTCAAAAAAACCATAAAAACCCAAAAGACCTTAAAAACCCAAAAAACCCAAAAACCCCTAAAGACCTTTGAAAACCCATCAAAATCCTTAAAAACGTAAAACTTCTAAAAAACCCTTAAAAATCCATGAAAATGTAAAAAACCCTAAAAACCCGGAAAAGCCTAAGAAAACCCTAAAAACCCATAAAAACATAAAAAAACATAAAAACTGCTAAAGACCTTAAAACCTCTAAATACTCAAAAAAAATCCAAAAAATCCTAAAAGAGCATAAAACACATAAAAACCTATGAAAACCCTAAAACCACTAAAAACACTAAAAACCCTTAAAAACCAAAAAAACTTAAACATAACTAATAAAACTTAAAACACTAAAATTAAAAAACATCTGAAAAAATAGGCGACACTAAAAACCCATAAAAATTCAAAACAACCCCAAAAAATCCATTAAATCGTAAAAACCCTATAAACCGTGAAAAACCCCTGAAAACCAAAAAAACAACTAAAAACCATAAAAACTCTAAAAACCCATAAAACCCCTAAAAACAACTAAAAACTCAAAAAACCATTAAAACCCCAAAAAGGTTCAAAACCTCTAAAAACCCTAAAAAACTCAAAATACCCAGAAAACCTAAAATGACCTTAAAAACACATAAAAACCTATGAAAACCCCTTAAAACCCTCAAAATCACTAAAAACACCAAAAAACTAAAACCCATAAAAATGCTAAAAATCCCGTAAAAATCCATGATAATGTAAAAACCTTGAAAACCCTAAAAAACCCTAGAAAACCAAAAAAACCCTAAAAACCTTAAAAAACACAAAAAACCTTAAAAACCCTAAAAACCACTAAAACATATAAAAACCCTTAAAACCCATAAAAATGTTAAAAAAAATCTAAAAAACCTTAGAACACCAAAAAATTCCAAATAAACCCCGAAAACCCGAAAACCCCCTTAAAACCTTTGAAAAACCCTAAAAACCATAAATATCCTAAAAACCCCCTAAAAATCCATGGAAACGTAACAAATCTTAAAAACCCAGAAAAAAACCCCTGGAAGCCCTAAAAACCCTAAAAACGCACTAAAAACCCTAAAACCCCTAAAACCCTTTAAAATCCATAAAAATGTTAAAAACTCTAAAAAACCTTAAAACCCTCAATACAAAAAAAACATTAAAACCCCAAGGTCCCTAAAAACATCAAAACACCTTGAAAACCCTTGTATACCCTAAAAACCATCAAAATCTCTAAAAAACCTAAAAATCACAAAAAACCCTAAAAATCCATGAAAATGTAAAAAACCATAAAAACATTGAAAAAAACCTTGAATACCATTAAAACCCCTGGAATCCTTAAAAACCCCAAAACTCTAAAAACTACTAATAACTACTAAAAACCTTAAAAAACCTAAAAATGTTAAAAACACCTGGATGCTTGTTGCCTTGTCCAGGAGGAAAACCCTGGCCCTGGAAAATGTTAAAGGGGATGCCGATGCTGAAGTGATGTATGATGGAATACCCAATAAAACTCTAAAAATAATAAAAAAACTAAAAGACCCCTAAAAATCCATGAAAACATAAAAAACCCTAAAACCCTTAAAACCCCTAAAAACCATAAAAACCCCTAAAACCACTAAAAATTTTAAAAACCACTAAAAACGATTAAAAACTCTACAAAACCTTAAAACCCCTTAAAAATAAAAAACCCCTAAAAACCAAAAAAGACCATAAAACCTAGAAAACCCCTAAAAACCAATGAAAACCCATAAAAACCCTCAAAATCCCTAAAATCCCTAAAAAACCAAAAAAACCATAAAAATCTAAAAAAACCCCTAAAAATCCATGATAATATAAAAACCCCAAAAAACCATAAAAATATGGAAAAAGCATTGAAAACCATAAAACCCTTAAAAATCTTTAAATACTAAAAACCCATAGAAATCCCCAAAACCCACTAAAAACTCTAAAAACCATTTAAACTGAAAAAAATGTTAGAAGTCTTAAAAACCCTAAAAAACTAAAAAAACCCATAAAACCCATAAAACCCAAAAGTCCCTGAAAACCCTAAAAACCCCTAAAACCCCTAAAAACCTCTGAAAAACCCTAAAACCCTCAAAATTAATAAAATCCCTAAAAATACATAAAAACCAAAGAAAAATCCTAAAACCCCCTAACAATCCATTAAAATGTAAAAAACCCTGAAGACTCCATGAAAATCCTAAAAACCCCTTAAAACCTTTAAAAACCCTAAATACCCTTAAAAACCCTAAAACCACTAAAAACTCTAAAAACCTTAAAAAACTCAAAAAACCCCTAAAACCCAAAAAGACACTAAAAGCCCTGAAAAACCCTAAAAACCTAAAATCACCTGAAAAATCCTAAAACCCTAAAAATCTCAAAAATCTATAAACAGCATAAAATCCAAAAAATCCATGAAAATGTAAACTCACTAAAACCCCCCAAAAACATAAAAACCATAAAACCCCTAAAACCTTAAAAATTCCTAAAAACCCCCAAAACCCTAATAACAACTAAAAACTCAAAAAAAGCCTTCAACCCCCAAAACCGTAAAAATACTCAAAAAACCTTAAAAACCCCAAAAAGCCTAAAACCCTTGCCAATCCCCAATAACCCTCAAAATCCATAAAACTCTAAAAAATCTTAGAAACCATAAAAGTCTTAAAAACCTCTAAAAATCCAGGAAAACATAAAAAACCCTAAAACCTTGAAAACCTCTTTAAAAACATAAAAACCCCTAAAAGCCTTTAAAAACCCAAAAAACCCATAAAATACCTAAAAACCACCAAAAACTCTAAAATCCCTTTAAACCCCTAAAAACGAAAAAAACTTTAAAAACCCTCAAAACCATTAGAAAACTGAAAAAACACCCTTAAAACCCAAGAGTCCCTAAAAACCGAGCAAAACCCATAAAACCCGAAAAAATCCCTAACAACCCAAAAAACCATAAAAATCTAAAAAACCTCCAAAAATCCATTAAAACATAAAAAACCCTAAAAATCATGAAAAACACTTGAAAACTATAAAATCCCTAAAAACCATAAAAAACCTCAGAACCCATAAAAACCCTAAAAGCCATTAAAAACACTAAAAACCTTTAAAACCCCTAAAAACATAAAAAAACACTAAAACCCAATAAATCCCTAAAAAACCACTAAACTCTAAAAGACTTTATAACCCCTATAAATGTTAAAAACTATTAAAAACCTTAAAAACCTAAAAAATTGGAAAAAACCCTAAAAACCCAAAACAACCATGAAAACCCTAAAAAACCTAAAAACATCCAAAAAACCCTCAAATACCAAAAAACACTAAAAAAATCCTAAAAAGAATAAAAATCTAAAAAAACCCAAAAAAAATCAATGAAATTGTAAAAACCCCTAAAAACCTTGAAGAACCCCTTAAAACCATAAAACCCCTAAAAATACCCTAAGAATCCATGAAAACGTAGAAAACACTAAAACCCCTCAAAACCATTAAACCCCTTAAAAACCTTAAAACCCCTAAAAACCCTAAAAACCCACTAAAAAATTAAAACCCCTAAAAATGTTAAAAAACCTAAAAACCCTAAAAATTCAAAAAAAAAAACTGAAAACCTAAAAGGAAATTAAAAACCCTAAAAACCCCCTTTAAAACCCCAATAATCATTAAATTTCTAAAAATCCCCTATAAATCCATGAAAACATAGAAAACCCTAAAAACCCTAGAAACCATAAATCTCCTAAAAACCATAAAAACCATAAAAATCTTAAAAAATACTAAAAACAAAAAAAACCCTTTAAAACACTAAAAAACGTTAAAAAATCTAAAAACCTTAAAAATACGAAAAAATTGAAAAAAAACTCCCCTCAAAACCCAAAAAGACACTAAAAACCCGCAAAGACTCTAAAACCCCCTAAAAATACATAAGAACACATAACATCCCTAAAAACCTTAAAACCACTAAAAACCATAAAAATCTTTTAAAACCCTAAAAAATGCATGAAAACGTAAAGAGCCCTAAAAACCCTGAAATACCTCTGAAGACCATAAAAACACCTACAATCCTAAAAACCCCTAAAAACTCATAAAACCCCTAAAATCCCACTAAAACCTCTAAAAACCCTTAAAGCTCCTAAAACATTAAAAAACTCTAAAAACCATAAAAACCCTAAAAATCCCATAAAAACACAAAAAACCATGAAAACCCTTAAAACCCCAAAAAACCCTAAAAATCCCTAAAATGACTAAAAAAACCCTAAAAACCCTTGAAAACCATTAAATCCCCTAAAAACCCAAAAAATCCAAAAAATCCATAAAACCCTAAAAATCCACTAAAACCTCTAAAAACCTTTTAAACACCTAAAAACGTAAAAAATATCTAAAAAATCATAAAACCCCTAACCCCCCAAAGACCATAAAATCCATGAAAAACCCTAAAACCTATGAAAACCCCTAAAACCACTCAAAATCCCTAAAAACACTAAAAAGTCATAAAAATCATAAAAATCCTAAAAACCCCTAGAAATTAATGAAAACTTAAAAGCCCTTAAAATCCCTGAAAACCCCCTTAAAACAAAAAACCCCCAACAAACCATAAAAACCCTAAAAACCAATAAACCCTAAAAACCTCTAAAAACTCTAAAACCCCACTAAACCCCTAAAAATGTTAAAAATCTATAAACACCATTAAAAAACAAAAAAACTCAAAAAAACCCCCAAAACCCAAAAAGACCCTAAAACCAATGAATACCTAAAAGCCCCTGAAAAACCATAAAAAACCTCAGAATCCCTAAAACCGCTAAAACCCTTAAAAATTTTAAAAAACCTAAAAATCCATTAAAAATCCATGAAAACCAAAAAAAACCCTAAAACCCTCTGAAAATCATAATAACCGCTAAAAACCATTAAAAACCCTAAAAATCACTAAAAAATATAGAAACCCTTAAAACCCCGAAAAACATTAAAAAACACTAAAAACCCTAAATAGCTCAAAATAACCCTTAAAATCCAAAATAACCGCTAAAAACCATTAAAAACCCTAAAAATCACTAAAAAATATAGAAACCCTTAAAACCTTGAAAAACATTAAAAAACACTAAAAACCCTAAAAAACTCAAAATAACCCTTAAAATCCAAAAAGAGCCCAGAAGCCCTAAAAACGCTAAAACCCCTCTAAATTCCATAAAAACCCAAAAAACTAAAAAAACCATAAAAAATCCTAAAAAACCCAAAAAATCCATGAAAACGTAAAAAACCCTAAAATTATTGAAAAAACACTAAAAACCATGAAACCACTAAAAACCATTAAAACCCTAAAACCCCATAACCCTTAAACCCCCTAAAAACTTTAAAAACTATAAAAACCTTAAAACACTAAAAATTCCAAAAATCCAAAAACCCAAAATGACCCTGAAACCCTAAAAAAAACAAAAAAGGCATAAAAACCATAAAAATCCCTAAAACGCCTAAAAATCCATGAAAATGTGAAGAACCCTAAAAACCATAAAAATCCCAAAAAACCTTAATAACCTTGAAAACACATTAAAACCATAAAACCACAAAAAACTCTAAAAAACCTTAAAATCCCTAAAAAGTAAAAAAACTCTCTATAACTTTAAAGCCCCTAAAAAACTCAAAAAACCTGAAAAACCCAAAAGACCCTAAAAACCCTGAAAATCCTTAAAACCCAAAAAACCCTCAAAATCCATAAAAACCATAAAAAAATGCAAAAACCATAAAAATCCTAAAACCCCCCTATAATTCTATGAGCACTTAAAAACCCTAAAAAAAACTCTAAAAAACCTTAGAACCCCTTAAAAAGTTATAATACTGAAAAAAACCTTAAAAACCATAAAAAACTTTAAAAACCCTAGTAACCCAAAAGGACTAAAAAATACCGATCTTCCCCTCCCCTCCTCCGGCACGGGCTGGCTTCATCGCTGGTTGCCTCGCTTTGGCTCGGTGTAGATCGGTGTTGGATCTAGTTGGATCGGCTTCGGTTTTGGTCCAATGGAATCTGCTTCGAACCCTTCAACTTCGGGATCTCGCTTTGGCTCTGGTATGTTTGACGCCAGACCTGTTTTGCTTGTGGTTTCGAGTTTTCAGATCTGCGTCGACGTGCAACGACCTCGGTGTTCCTGGCTTCGGGGTTTCGGTCCGGTGTTGATTTCACTTCGCTTAGCTTCGGTTTCTCCCTGCGGCCTTGGGCGCTTCATGTCGACTGGATTGGTGTCGACTGCGGAGTGTCTTCGGCTTCGGGATCTCACCGCGGCTTCGGAGTGCTCTTCGATTCCGGTGTGCTCACCGTCGGCCACGATGGTTGCTGGTTCTATTGCGGCTTCTGGCATCGGATCCTGTGTGCGCAGCGTCTGCCACGGTGACCTCCGGCTCCGATTCTTCTGCTTGGCTTCACCCTGTCTCGTCGTCATCTTGGCGTGCACCGGTTTTTTGAAGTCGGATCCAGCGGCTTGGAGGGAGGGGGGCCTTGTGTTTCTGGTTTTCTTGCGTTGCTTTGGTTTGATGGGTTGTTTGGTTTGTTGAAATGGTTTGATTTGATCTGCTTGGGTCAGAATTTGCTGGTAATGTTGGTGTTGGTGGAAAAAAAATGCTGCTGGAGTGGAAGTGGGATGCTGGGGGATGTTTGGTGGTCGAAAGAGGTGCTAGCTGTCTGAAAATGAGGATGCAGGTTGCTGGTTTGTTGTGGATGCTGGTTGGATGGTTGCTGCTGCTGGATGTTGTTTGTTGCTGTTGTCTGAATGCTGGTTGTTGGTTAGCTGTGAGCTGCTGGATGCTGGTTAACGCTGGATGTAGTGCTGTTGGATGCTGGTACTGGCTGGATGTGATGTGATGATGCTGCGGTTTTGTCTGTTTTTGTGTCTTTTTCTTTCTTTGTTTTTCTTTCTTTGGCGTGGGTTGTAAGGGTTTTTGGGTGTGGGTCATTCGACCCCTCCCCTCCCTTGTCTGCAGTGTTTGTGTCCTTTTGTTTAATAAATTTTGGGGGGTGCCAGGAATAGCCTGGACCTGAGCCTTCTTTGCCCTAAATACGTTAAAAACACTAAAAACCCTTTAAACCCCTCAAAAACTCAAAAAATCCTAAAAACCGATAAGACCCTGAAACCCTAAAAAACCCTAAAAACCCGAAAAATCCCTAAATCCCTAAAAATCCCTAAACACCATAAAAAATAATAAAAACCACAAAAATCCTAAAAAACCACTTAAATCCATGAAAATGTAAAAAACACTAAAAACCATTGAAGACCATAAAAACCCCTAAAAACCATAAAAAACCTAAAAATCCTAAAAACCCACTAAAATCTCTAAAAACCCATAAAACCCCTAAAATGTTAAAAAAAACCTTAAAAACCCTTCAAAATTCATGAAAATCCTAAAACCCCAAAATGACCTTAAAAACTCTGAACAAACCTAAAAACCCTAAAAACCTTTGAAAATACCGAAAAGCCCCTAAAAATAATGAAAATGAAAAGATATATAAAAACCCTAAAAAACAACTAAAAACTCTAAAAACCCTTAAAACCCCTAAAAATGTTAAAAAACCTTAAAAACACAAAAAAACAAAAAAACCGAAAAGGAACATAAAAACCCAGAAAACCCCTAAAACCCAAAAAAACCCTGAAAAACCCTAAGAATCCTTGAAGTCCCCAAAACCCTAAAAATCATAAAAATCCTAAAAACCCCTAAAAATCCATGAAAAAAAATAAGAAATCTTAAAAACCCTGAAAACTTCTGAAAACCCTTGAAAACCATAAAGACCCCCTAAAAACCCTAAAACCATAAAAAACTCAAAAAACACTTAAGACCCCTAAAAATATTAAAAAATCTAAAAAACCTTAAAAACCTAAAAAACTCAAAAATACTAAAAAACACCAAAGGACACTAAAAAACTCTAAAAATCTCAACCCCCCCCCCAAACCTTAAAAACCCACAAAATCTCTAAAACCCCTAAAAATCCCTAAAAATCATAAAATTCTTAAAAATCTGCTAAAAATACATGAAAGCGTAGAAAACCCTACAAATCATAAAACCCCCTGAAAACGATAAAAACCCATCAAAACCTAAAAAAACCAAAAAAATCAATAAAAAATCTAAAAACACTTAAAACCCCTAAAACGTTAACAAACTTTAAAACCCATAAAAATAAAAAAAAATCATAAAAATCATAAAACATACTAAAACCCCTAAAAGACTCTAAAACCCTAAAAACCCCTAAAACCCACAAAAATCCTAAAAAACCCCTAAAAATCCATGAAAAGGAAAAAAAACCCAAAAAAACCCTGAAAAACCCCTGAAAACAATAAAGCCCCCTAAAATCCCTTAAAACCCCTAAAAATGTTAAAAACTCAAAAAATTCATAAAACCCCAAAAGACTCTAAAAACTATGAAAACCCATAAAACCCCTGAAAAAACCCTAAAAATCATCAAAATCACCGGAAACCCTAAAAACCCATAAAAATAATAAAAATATTAAAAAACTATAAAAATCCATAAAAAAAGAGAAAAACCCTAAAAATCCTGAAACCATAAACCCCAAAAAGTCTTAAAGAACCATCAAAGCCCATAAAAACCCTAAGAGACCGCTAAAAACATTAAAAACCACAAAACCCCAAAAAAGGTTAGAAAACTCTAAAAAACCATTAAACACCTAAAAACTCAAAAAACCCTAAAAGACATTAAAACCCCCAGAAAACCCAAAAACCCTTGAAAAACACTAAATATCCTAAAAATCCCTAAAAACCATAAAATACACTAAAAACCATAAAAATCCTCTAAAACCCTATAAAAATGTAAAAACCTTGAAAACCCTCAAAAACCCCTAAAACCATAAAAAATCTCTAAAAACTTAAAAACGCTAAAAACCCATAAAACACCTAAAAACCACAAAACTCTAAAACCCTTTAAACCCATAAAAATGTGAAAAATCTCTAAAAGGCCTTAAAAACCCTAAAAAACCCAAAAATACCCTAATACCTGAATAAACATAAAAACTTTAAAATCCCCTAGAAAAAATAACCCCCCCACTCCCTAAAACCTGTAAAAATCATAAAAATCATAAAAATCTTAATAAAACCCTAAAAATCCATGAAAATGTAAAAACCTCTAAAAAACCTTAAAAAATGTTGAACCCCAAACCCCCCTAAAAACCTTAAATTAAAAAAAATCCCAGAAAACCCCCAAAACAAACTAAAATATCTAAAAACCCTTAAAACCCCTAAAAACATTAAAAACTTGAAAAAAACTTAAAAACCTTAAAAAACTAAAAAAATCTTGAAAACCCAAAAAGACCCTAAAAACACTGAACAACCCTAAAAACCCCTGAAACCCCTAAAACCCCTCAAAGATTCCAAAAACCTTTAAACTCATAAAAATCATAAAAAAGCCCTAAAGATTCACGAAAATGTAAAAAACCCTAAAAACCCTGAAAAACTCTTGAAAACCATAAAATCCTCTAAAACCTTAAAAAATCCCCAAAAACCTACAAAAACCCTAAAATCCCACACAAAAACTCTAAAACCCCTTAGACCCCTAAAAATGATAAAAAAACTCTAAAAAACTTTAAAACCCCCAAAAAACCCTAAAAACCATAAAAATCCTAAGACCCCCCTAAAAATCCCTCAAAGGGTAAAAATCCCTAAAAACCCTAAAAACACCTTGAAAGCCATAAAACCCATAAAAACATCAAAAACCCTAAAAACCCATAAAACATTAAAAAACACTAAAAAATCACCTTTAAAACCCCTAAAGACGTTAAAAAAATCTAAAAACAAAAAAAAACCATGAAAACGATAAATATCCCTAAACCCTAAGACTCTAAAAACCCTAAAAAACCCTAAAAACCGTAAACATCCCTAAAAACCTTAAAAACCAAAAAAACCATAAAAATACTAAAAACCCGTAAAAACCCATGAAAATGTAAAAAACCCTAAAAACATTGAAAACCCCCTAAAACCATAAAAACACCTAAAAAGCATAAAAAACCTTAAAAACCCATAAAAACCACTGAAAACTCTAAAACTACTTAAACCCCTTAAAAACCCTAAAAATGTTAAAAACTCTAAAAAACCTTAAAACCTAAAAAACTGAAGAAAAAAAACTAAAAACCCAAAAATACCCTAAAAACCCTGAAAACCCTATAAAACTCTAAAAAACCTAAAAACCCTCAAAATCCCTAAAAACCCTAAAAACCCTACAAACCATAAAAATCCAAAAAACCCCTAAAAATCCAGTGGAATTGGGTAGCGGCACTGGTTGGACGGTCTATCCGCCCCTAAGTGGGATCACCAGCCATTCGGGAGGCGCGGTCGATTTAGCAATTTCTAGTCTGCATGTTAGCGGGTTATCTTCCATTTTAGGTGCGATCAATTTTATTTCAACGATATCGAACATGCGTGGCCCTGGAATGACGATGCATAGATCACCCCTCTTTGTGTGGTCTGTTCCTGTGACTGCATGCCCCATAGTGTTGGCTCTTCCCGTACTGGCTGGGGGACTCACAATGTTATTAACGGATCGAAACTTCAATACTACATTTTCTGATCCAGCTGGAGGTGGAGACCCCATTTTATACCAGCATCTCTTTTGGTTCTTCGGTTTTAAATGGCCCTTTTCAGATTCAAATCTGAATACGCATTGCGCTATATGCTGGGACTGTCTGCTTCATGGTACTCCTACTATGTTCATAAGTGGTTTTCTAGTCAAACCCCGATCTAGTCAAAATGGAGTATCTAAGACACAATCCGCAGGTAACCAACGACATAAAAGCAGTCTAGTAGGAACCTCAGAGACTACATGCGCAACAACTGATCCTAAATCCTTCTGTGAGTGGCTAGCTGGAATTATCGATGGTGATGGAAGTATTCAAGTGAGTCAACAAGGTTCTAAAAGATCTGACTGGGAAGGATATACTTCTCTTGAAATTACTATGGGACTGGAAGATATACGACTACTACGATATATCCAACATATGCTTGGTGGAAGTATTAAAATGCGATCAGGTGCTAAAGATTATCGTTATCGACTACATCATCGACTTGGTATGATGAAACTCATGAATTGTATTAATGGTCATATTAGACATTCAACACGACTACTTCAACTACATCGTGTCTGTCAAGTACTGGATATCCCCGTCATTCTACCTATTACACTAGATGCTCAATCCAATTGGTTTGCAGGATTCTTTGATGCTGATGGTACCATTGGTATCGCTATGAAGCATCAACTACCTCAACTCAGTATTCGAGTCAATAATAAACTTCTACAAGATGTAGAGTATTATAAGGTAGTATTTGGAGGAAATATCTACTTTGATAGTAGTCAAAATGATTACTATCAATGGTCTGTACAAAGTCGAAAAGATGTGATCATGATGCTAGATTACTTTCAATCAAGTACTTTCCGAAAACATAAAAAACCCTAAAGAACCTGAAAACCCCCGAAAACCATAAAAACCCCTAAAAGCCTTTAAAACCCTAAAAACCTATAAAACCCGTAAAAACCACTAAAAACTCTAAATAACCTTAAAAACCCAACAAAACTCCAAAAAAACTAGAAAACCCCAAAAGACCCAAAAAAACCCAGAAAACCTCTAAAAACCATAAAATTCCCTTAAAAAACCTTAATACCCAAAAAACCCTTCAGAACCCTAAAAATCCCTAAAAAACATAAAAATCCAAAAAACCTCTAAAAATCCCTAAAAGCGTAAAACCCCTGAAAACCCCTGAAAACCCATAAAAACCCCTCAAAACCTTTAAAACTATAAAACCCATAAAAATCCTAAAAATGGATAAAAACTCTAAAAACCCTTAAAACCCCTAAAAAGGGTAAATAAAATACCATGGATAATGCACTTTCACGTAGATATTCTCTCTTATCATTGTTGGATTCTAAAATCCTTGGTTTTGAATACATTAAGGATTTATATTCCCCATATACAGGTTTTGGGTAACCTTTTGGTCATTGAAAACCTGGAGTTACTTGGGGGAAGTTTTATTTGCATGATGGATTCTTATTTCGGATTGATAAGATTTGTATTCCCAATTTCTCTATCTGTTTACTTTTACTAAAGGAGTCAAATTATGGTGGGTTAATGGGCCACTTTGGTGTTGCAAAAACTTTAAGAATTCTAAGTGAGCATTTTTATTAGCCTAGGATGTCTAGAGATGTTGAAAATTTTGTGATAAAGTGCATTGTTTGCCATAAATCCAAATCTAAACTGAACCCACATGGATTATATCTTCCCCTCACAATCCCCAACACCCCTTGGGAGGACATACCAATGAAATTTATTGTGGGTTTACCAAGAACCAAGGTGGTGAGAGATTCCATTTTTTTGTGGTGGATCCGTTTTCTAAAATGTCACATTTTATTCCTTGTCACAATACAGATAATGCCACAAACATTGAAACACTTTTATTTTAGGAAGTAGACAAACTCTATGGAATTCCAAGGATGATTTTTATTGGATCATGACACAAAATTCCTTAATTAATTTTGGAAGACCTTGTCGAGAGAACTGTGTACGAATTTACTATTTTCCACTAATTTTCATCCACAAACTAATGGGGAAACAAAGGTGGTGAATCAGACACTATCATATCTTCTATAAACAATTTTCATGTAGAATATCAAGAATTTGAAGGAGTGTCAGCCACATGTGGAATTCACATATAACATGGCTAGCATTCCACTTCTCAATATTCTCCATTTGATTTTTTTTACGGTTTTAACCCCCTTGCCCTATTGATCTAGTTCCTTTAGCTTTGTAGGAAGAAAATAATATAGATGCGAAAGGGCGTGAAGAATTTATCAAACAAATCCATGAAAATTTAAGGAAAAATATCAAGCGGATGACCTAGAAATACATTTATTGTGCAAAAAAGGGTTGTAAGCAAGTGTTTTTCAAACCCGATGACTTAGTTTGGATTTTTATGCGAATGGAAATATTTCACAATAAGAAGAAATCAAAACTGATGCCTTGAGAAGACAAACCTTTCTGAATGCTCAAGAATATTAACAACAATGCTTACAAGATAGCTCTTCTAGGTGAGTATGGTGTAAGTGCCACTTTCAATGTTTCTGGTCTTTCTCATTTTTTGGATGTAGAGGATGAAGATTCGAGGATCACTTCTTTTCAATAGGGGAGGATGATGAGAACCATGTTAAAGGCATAGAGTTGATTTACCAAGTGGAGGAGTTGGATTTGCAAGGAACGATGGTGTGAGAGAGATTTAAGAGGTTGAATGCTAAAATGGGTGCCCATCTCATTTCATTAATGGTCTTATGGATCTCTCCTTGCATGGATGGACCAAATGGGCCTAGTATATCACCTATTCAAGCCTAAACAAGATGTTTATAGCTTGGACCACAAAGTTTCATGAATTTTGGAAGCCTTGACCACATGGAGGATTCTAGAATGACATCTTTTGACACCAAAGTCAAATCTGGTGGGCTAGGCACTCAAAATCAAATCTGATGGGCTATAGTTGGAAAGTTGTGTGCTTCTTTTCCAAGAAGTTTTTGGTAGACTTTATCTTTTTGAATTTAAGGGATCAAAGTAGGTTTATCCTTTATGACTTTAGGGTATTAGGCCCTTGACTATTGTATCACCCCTTGGCTATAAATATCCACCCCCATGGCACTTGTATGGCATTCAAGATTTATATAGAGAGATTATTCTTTGTTTCTCTCTCTTGTGTGAGGATTGTTCCAGTCCCCCACCCCATGCCGTGAAGATTGAGCCACCCCCCTGCATCTCACAGCAAAACCCTAAAACCCCATGTAAACCCTCAAAAATCAAAAATCCCCTAAAAATAATTAAAATCCTAAAAACCCTTAAAATCCCTGAAAATGAAAAAAACACTAAAACCCTGAAAACCATAAAACCCCAAAAAACTTTAAAAAACCCAAAAACCCAAAAAACTCTAAAAACAAGAAAAACTCTAAAACCCCATAAAATACGCAAAAACACTAAAAACTCTAAAAAACCTAAAAAAACCCTTAAAAACCCAAAAGATCCTAAAAATACTAAAAACACTCAAAACCATAAAACTGCTAAAAACCATAAAAACTCTCAAAATCCCTAAAAACCCTAAAAAGCACAAAAATCCTAAAACCCCCTAAAAATGCATGAAAATGTAAAAAACCCTAAAAACCACCTGAAAACCATAAATCCCCTAAAACCCTAAAACCCCATAACAACCCTAAAAAGCCACTAAAACTCTAAAAAACCATAAAACCTCTAAAAACGTTAAAAAAAATCTAAAAACGCATAGAAACCCTCAAAACTCAAGAAACCCTAAAATCCCAAAAAGACCCTAAAAACCTAAAAAAACCATAAAACCCACTAAAACCCCTAAAAACCATAAAAATCATAAAAATTCTAAAATCTCCTTAAAATCCATGAAAACTTAAAAATCTCTAAAAACCCTGAAAAACCCCAAAAAACCATAAAAACCTTAATATACTTCAAAACCCATAAAAACCGTAAAAACCCCATAATAACCCTAAAAACCCCTAAAAACCGAAAAATCCTAAAAACCGTTAAAAATCCATGAAAATGAAAAAAACACTAAAGTTCCTAAAAAACACTTAAAAACCATAAAACCCCAAAAAACCAAAAAACCCTAAAACCCCATAAAAACCTAAAAAACCATTTAAAACTCTAAAAACCCTTTAACCCCTAAAATGTTAAAAAACTCTAAGAAACCATAAAACCCCTAAAAATAAAAAAAACCCTAAAAACAAAAAAGGCCCTAAAAACACTAAAAAACCCTAAAAACCCTAAAACCCCCTGAAAACCCTAAAACCCAAAAAATCCCTAAAAACCAAAAAAATCCTAAAAACCCCCTAAAAATCCATGAAAATTTAAAATACAATAAAAATTTGAAAAACCCATGAAAACAATAAAACCCCTAAAAACCTTAAAAACCCTAAAACCCATAACACCCTAAAAACCCACTAGAAATTCTAAAAACACTTAAACCCCTAATAACGTTATAAAACTTTTAAAATCTTAAAAATCCTAAAAACTCAAAAAAATCCTTAAAACCAAAAAAGAAACTAAAAACCCTGAAAACCCCTAAAAGCCCTAAAAACCTCTGAAACCACTAAAACCCCTAAAAATCCCTAAAACGTAAAAAAACTCTAAAAACCATAAAAATCCTCGAAACACAAAAAACCCCAAAAACCAAAAAGACCATAAAAACTCTTAAAACTCCTAAAAACCCCAAAAACCCGCAAAATCACAAAAAACCCTAAAAAACCCTAAAAACCATAAAAATCCTTATAAACCCAAAAAATCCATGAAAAATTAAAAAATGATTAAAACCCTGAAAACTAGAAAAACCAATAAAAACAATTAAAAACCCTAAAACCCCCCCAAAACCACTAAAAACTCTAAAAACCATTTAAACCCCAATAAATGTTAAAGAAATCTAAAAAAACCTAAAAGAAACTAAAAAAAACCTAAAACCCCAAAAGATCCTAAAACCCCTAAAAACCCTAAAACCTTTGAAGAATAAAAAACCCTAAAACTTACTAAAAACCCTAAACCACCTAAAAAGAATAAAAAAGCTATAAAAACTTTAAAAAGCCTAAAAAACTCAAAAAAATCCCCTAAAAATCCAAAATTACCCAAAAAAATCCTGAAAACCCATACAAACCCCCAAACCCCTGAAATCTCTCAGAATCCCTAAAAATCCTAAAAATCGTAAAAAGCATAAAAATCCTTAAAGAAACCTAAAAAACCATGAAAATGTAAAAAATACTAAAAACATTGAAAACCCCCTAAAAACCTTAAAAACCCATAAAAACCCTAAAAACAACAAAAAACTCTAAAACCCCTTAAACCCCCTAAAATGTTAAAAAACTCCAAAAATCCTTAAAACCCCTAAAAAACTCAAAAAACCCCTAAACCCCAAAAGGACCCTAAAAACTCGAAAAACCCCTGAAAACCCTAAAAACCACTGAAAAACCCTAAAAACCCACAAAATCTCTAAAAACCCTAAAAACCTTGAAAACCATAAAAATCCTAAAAACAGTTAAAAATTCATGAAAATGTAAAAAAACCCAAAAACCTTGAAAAAACCCCTCAAAACCATAAATACCCCTTAAAACCTTAGAAACCCTAAAAACCACTTAAAACTCTAAAAACCCTTGAACCCCCAAAAATGTTAAAAACCTCTAAAAACCCTTAAAACACCTAAAAATAAAAAAAAGGCAAAAATATCCTAAAAACTCAAAAATCCTTAAAAACCCACTGAAAACACTAAAAACCTTATAACATCTAAAAAACTCAAAAAGTAAACCCTAAAAACTCATAAAACCTCTGAAAAGCCCCGAAAACCCCTCAAAATCCCTAAAAATACTAAAAACCCTAAAAGGTATAAAAACTCAAAAACCTCTAAAAATCCATGAAAATATAAAAAAACCCTAAAACCCCTAACCTCCCCCCCCCCCAAAAAAAAACCATAAAACCCTAAAAAACTTAAAAATCCCTAATAAATAACTAAAACTCTAAGAAGCTTTTAAACCCCAAAAAGTGTTTAAAAATAATAAAAAACCTTAAAAACCCACAAAAACCCAAAAAACCCCCAAAAGACCCTAAAAACAAAAAACCCTTGAAAAACCCCTCAAAATCTCTAAGACCCCTAAAAATCATAAATATCCTAAACAACCCTTAAAAATACATAAAAACATAAAAAACTCTAAAGACCCCGAAAACCCTCTAAAAACGTAAAAACCCTAAAAATCCCAAAAAACTACGAAAAACACTAAAACCCCTTAAAACCCCTAAAAACATTGAAAAAATCTTAAAAACCTTAAAAACCCTAAAAAACTCAAAAAAAAAAAAACAGAAAAACCCAAAAGGACCTTAACAACCCTGAAAACCCCTAAAACCCCTCAATACCCCTGAAAAACCCTAAGAACCATCAAAAATCCCTAAAACCCCTAAAAACCTTCAAAACCTTAAAAATAATAAAACCCCCTAAAAATTGATGAAAACATAAAAAACACTGAAAACCCCATGAAAACCATTAATAACTCTAAAAGCCTTTAAAACCCCAAAGAACCCACAAAAACTATAAAAACCACTAAAAACTCTAAAAACCCTTAAAACGACTAAAATTTTGAAAAACTCTAAAACCCCATAAAACTCTAAAAACTAGACAAATAACCCTAAAAATCCAAACAAACCCTAAAATCCCGGAAAAACCATAAAAACCCTAAAAGCATTCAAAAACCTAAAAAAACTCAAAATCCCTAGAAACCCTAAAAGACCCTGAAAACCATCAAAATCTTTAAAACCCTCTGAATATCCATGAAATATAACAAACCCTAAACCCCCCCCAAAAAACCCATTGAAAACCCAAAAACCGTTAAAAACCTTAATAAACCCAAAAAATCCCCCACTGAAAACTCTAAAAACCCCTTAAACCCCTAAAAACTTTAAAAACACTAAAAAACCTTAAAACCCTAAATAACTCGAAAAAACCCTAAAACCCCCGAAAGACCCAAAAAACCATGAAAAAACATAAAACCCCCAAAAACTATCCTAAAACCCTCAAAATCAATAAAACCCCTAAAACCCTAAAATTGATAAAAATCCTAAAAAGCCCCTAAAAATCCATGAAAATGTAAAAAGCCCAAAAAACCATAAAAAAATCACGAAAACCATAAAAACCCCTAAAACCCTGAAATAGGCCCAAACACATAAAAACCCTTAAAACCCCTAAAAAGATAAAAAAAAACTCTAAAAAACTTAAAAACCTTTTAAAAAAAATCAAAAAATCCCCTAAAAAACCGAAAGACCAAAAATAACCAGAAAAAACATAGAAACCCAAAAAAACTTGAAAACCCTAAAAGACTGAAAATTCCAAAAAACCCTAAAAACCATAAAAATTCGAAACCCCCCATAAAAATACATGAAAACGTAAAAAACCCAAAATACCCTGAAAACCCATGAAAACCATAAAAACCATTAAAACCCATAAAAATGTTAAAAAACACTAAACACCCATAAAAAAATTAAAAAACCATTAAAAACTATAAAATCCTAAAAATGTTTAATAATTCTGAAAAAACTTTACAACCCTAAAAACTCAAAAACCCTAAAAACCCAAAAAAACATAAAAATCCTAAAGAACCCAAAAACCCAAAAACCTTTAAAAAACCCTAAAAACTTGAAAATCCCTAAAAACCCTAAAAAAAATATTAATCCTCAAAAACCCTTAAAATCCATGAAAATATAAAAGACCATAAAAACCATGAAAAGCCCCTTAAAACCAAAAAAAAACACTAAAACCTTTAAAAACCCCAAAACCCACATAAAAACCCTAAAGACCGACTAAAAACTAAAAAACACCTTAAAACCACTAAAAATGTTTAAAAAACTCTAAAAATATCTTTAAAACCCTAAGAACGCACCCCCACAAAAAAAACCCCAAAACACTTGAAAACCCCTAGAAAACCTAAGAACCCCTGAAAACCCCTAAAAAACCTCAAAATCCTAAAACCCCAAAATTTCCATTAAAATGTAAAAAATATTAAATACCCCCTAAATACCATAAAACCCCTAAAATATTAAGAAACCCAAAAAAACTCTAAAATCCCTCAAAATCCCTAAAAATAATAAAAAACCATAAAACCCATAAAAAACCTAAAAAACTGCTAAAAATCATTGAAAACGTAAAAAACCCTAAAACCCCTAAAAATAAAAAAAAACCCTAAAAACACATAAAAATCCACTGAAACTGTAAAAACCCTTTAAACCCCTAAAAACGTTAAAAACACTAAAAACTTTAAAAGCCCTTAAAAACTCAAAAAAACACCTAAACCCAAAGCACCTTAAAAACCATGAAAACCCATAAAAAATCCTAAAAACCCTCAAAATACCTTAAAACCCTAAAGACCCCTAAAAACCATAAAAATCTTAAAAAACCCCTAAAAATCAATGAAAACATAAAAAACATAAAAACCATGAAAAAACCCTTGAAAACCATAAAAAACCCTACAAACCTTAAAAACCCTAAAAACCCTAAAAAACCACTAAAAACTCTAAAAACTATCAAAACTCTAAAAACGTTAAAAAACTCTAAAACCCCTTAAACCCCCCCCCCCCCTAAAAACTCAAAAAAAAATCTAAAAACCCAAAAAACCAAAAAACTCCGAAAACCCATAAAAACCCTCAAAATACCTAAAAGCCCCCCAAAGACCCTAAAAACTATAAAAATCATTAAAACTCCATAAAATCCATGAAAATGTTAAAAAAACCCCTAAAACCTCTGAAAAACTCTTGGAAACCATAAAAAACATTAAAATAGCCTAAAACCCATAAAAACCCTAAAACCCACTAAAAACTCTAAAAACCCTTAAAATCCCTAAAAATGTTAAATACTCTAAAAACCATAAAAACCCTAAAAAACCTAAAAAAACCCTAAAAGACCAAAAGACCCTAAAATCCATGAAAACCCTAAAAACCCCTAAAAACCCCTAAAAACCTTCAAAATCTCTAAAAACCATAAAAATATTTAAAAATCCATGAAAATATAAAAAACTCTAAAATCCCAGAAAAACCCCTAAAGACCATAAAACCCCCTAAAGACCTTAAAGCCCCCTAAAAACACATAAAACCCTAAAAAACACTACAAAATCTAAATTCCTTTAAAACCCCAAACAACATTTAAAGACTCTTAAAACCTTTAGCACCCAAAAAAACTCAAAAAACACCAAAAGGGGACCCTAAACCCCCCACCCCCAAAACCCAAAAAACTAGAAAAACCATAAAAAAACTCAAAAATCCATAAAAACACTAAAAAACCCTAAAAAACAAACATATCCTAATAAACCCCTAAAAATCCATGATGATGTAAAAAACCCAAAAAAAACTTGAAACCCCTTGAAAACCATAAAACCCCAAAAAACCTTAGAAAATCCTAAAACCCATAAATCCCCTAAAACCCACTAAAACCCCAAAAAACCCTTAAAACACCTAAAAACGTTAAAAACTCTAAAAAACCTTAAAAACCCTAAAAAACTAAAAAAATACCCTAAAGACCAAAAAAGACACTAAAAACATTCAACAACCCTAAAACACATAAAAAATGAAAATCCCAAAAATGATCAAAATCCCTAAAAACCATAAAAACCTAGAAACCATAAAAATCCTAAAAACCCCTAAAAATCATTGAAAACATAAAAAACCCTGAAAACCCTTTCAAAACCATAAAAACCCCTACAACATTAAAAAACCTAAAAACCATAAAAACCCTAAAAAACCGCTAAAAATCTCGAAAACCCTTAAAACCCCTAAAAATATTAAAAAACACTAAAATCCCACAAACCCCCTAAAAACCTTGAAAAACCCAAAAACCCAAAAAAACCAAAAAAACCCCAACAAACCCTAAAACCCTAAAACCCCTCAACATCCAAAACCAAAAAAAACCTAAAAAGAACCTTAAAAATCAAAGAAAATGTAAAAAACCTTAAAATCTCTGAATAACCCCTACAAACAAACCCCCCCCCCTAAACCCCCATAAATCCTTAAAACACTAAAAACTCTAAAAACCCTTAAAACCCCAAAAAATGTTAAAAAATATTGAAAAACCTAAAAACCCTAAATCACCCAAAAAAACATGAAAAAAAACATAACCCCCCCCCAAACCCTAAAAACAATAAAAACCTTCAAAATCCCTAAAACCCCTAAAAACAATAAAACCCAGAAAAAAACCTAAAAGACCCCTAAAAATCCATGAACTCGTAAAAAACCCTAAAAACCCTGAAGCCCACCCAAAAAACATAAAATTGCCTAAAAACATTAAAAAAACCATAAAAATTCATAAAACCCTAAAAACTACTCAAAACTTTAAAAACCCTTAAAACCCCTAAAAACGTTTAAATACTCTAAAAACCTTAAAACCAAAAAAAGCTAAAAAAAACCCTAAATCCCAAAAGAGACCCTAAATCTCTGCAAAACCCTGAAAAATCATAAAAACTCTCTAAATCCCTAAAAACCCTAGAAAGAACACAAAAAAATCATATAGATCCTCAAAACCCCCTAAAAATCCCAGATATCATAAATAACTCTAAAAACCCCGAAAACCCCAGAAAACAATAAAAACCCATAAAAACCTTCCAAGACCCTAAAAACCCACAAACAAAAAAAACCATCAAAAATTCAAAAAACTTGTAAAACACCCAATAAAGTTTAAAAACTATAAAAACCTAAAAAACACTAAAAACTAAAAACACCCCTAAAATCCAAAAAGACCCTAAAAACCCTAGAAACCTTAAAAACCATAAAACCTTGAAAAACACTAAAACCTTCAAAATCACTAAAAACACTAAAAGCCTTAGAAACCATAAAAACCCCTAAAAATCCATGAAAATGTGAAAAACCCTAAAAACCAAAAAAAACTCCTGAAAACCATAAAAACCTTAATAAATCCTAAAACCCATAAAACCCACTAAAAACTAAAAGACCATGAAAACCTGAAACAAAATGTAAAAAGACTCTGAAAACCTTGAAAACCCCTACAAATCCTAAAATCCCTTGAAAAATCCTAAAAACCCTCAAAATCCTTAAAAACCCTAAAAACCATAAAAAACCTTTAAAACCCTCAACATTAATGAAAACATAAAAAGCCAAAAAAACCCCTAAAATCCTTAAAAACCCATAAAAACCCTAAAACACTATAAAATATAAAAACCATTAAAACCCCTAAAAAAACTCTGAAAAAATTCAAAACCCTAAACAGATAAAAAAACCCTAAACCCAAAATAACCCAAAAAACCCTAAAAACCTAAATCCCTAGAAAGCCCATAAAACCCTAAAACCCATAAAAACCCCTGGAAAACCGTAAACCCCCTTGATGCGCGGTACAAGACCCACTAGGAAGTGTCCTAGGAACCTTGTACAATGATCGCGCGTTGTGCACCCGGATCGCCATAAGAAAACAAGTGAATGTGGTGTGCGGATAGTGATAAATAGTAGGAAGAGGGAATTGGTAAAGGTAGAACCCAAAGAGAACTTGTCTCTAAGAACTCTAGCCACAAGACGCCACAAAGGATGACCAATCCTTTGATAAGTCAAGAATTAAGCAAGAACACAAAGGTTGCAAGCAAAACTCACTATAATAACATTACCTTCATTCATGATGTCCAAAGAGTACATGGGGGTGGCTATTTATAGCCAAGGATTGATACAAAATTCTAACACCTAGTTTCCTCAAGTCAAAAAGCCTACATGTCACTTTTGACAATTTTGGCACATGCCCATGACTTTAGGAGACAAGTAGCACATCCTTTTTGGAAAGTAAAGACAACTAGCCCACCACTTTTGACTTTGAAGATTCCATGGTGGGGTGGGCTTGAAATTCGTAGCACACATTGGATTGGGTTTTTATAAGCATGTTTGGGCCTTAATTAATGTAATTATAGGACCGGATGCTTCCCCCAAGCAAGGGTGTGGGGCCTCCTCTTGGAATTGCAAGATTAACCCATTTAAGGCCTCCTTCATTCTCTTGGTCTGCTCCCTTGTCATTGGGCCGCCAATTCCTCACAGCAGGTCTTGTGGAATCATGCGCCTTACACCCTCCTCATCAAGACCACCTCCAACACCTCGATGACCATTCGTGCCATGATCCTCATCATCTCCTCCCTCCTCAAAAGGATTCATCCTCGAATCTGAAAATTCAAAGGGAGAAAGATCAGTAACATTAAAGGTGGCACTAACATTCCCATACCTGTCGGGTAACTCAATCTTGTAGGCATTATCATTGATCTTCTCTAAGACTTGGAAAGGTCCATCTCCCCGTGGATGAAGTTTTGATTTTATTTGCTCCGGGAACCTCTCTTTCCTCAAGTGTACCCACACCCAATCTCTAGGTTGAAACACCATTTTCCGTCGACCTTTGTTGGCATGTTTCGCCACTTGTTCATTCTTCCGCTCAATGTTGGCCTTTACCTTTGCATGAAATTCCTGCACAAACTTTGCCTTTTTTTACCTTCAAGATTAGAAAATTGATTAGTAGGCAAAGGTAAAATATCAAGTGGAGTCAATGGGTTAAAACCATACACAACTTCAAATGGTTAAGCATTAGTAGTTGAGTGAACCGCTCGATTATAAGCAAACTCAATGTGAGGCAAGCATCTTTCCCAATGTTTCAAATTTTTTCTAAGGATGGCACGTAATAGTGTGGAAAGTGTTCTATTGACCACCTCAGTTTGACCATCTGTTTGTGGGTGTGCAGTGGTGGAGAACAAAAGATTGGTTCCAAGTTTGTTCCACAATGTCCTCCAGAAGTGACTAAGGAATTTGACATCCCTATCACTCACAATGCTCTTGGGTAAGACATGCAACCTAACAATTTCCCTGAAAAATAGATCAGCGATATGAGTTGCATCATTGGTTTTAGAACATGCAATAAAATGTGCCATTTTACTAAATTTGTCCACCACCACAAAGATGCTATCCTTCCCTGATTGTGATCTTGGCAAGCCGAGAACAAAGTCCATTGAAATGTCAACCCAAGGATGAGAAGAAATAGGAAAAGGGGTGTATAAGCCATGTGGATGCACTTTGGACTTTGCATGTTTGCATACATGACAATTTCCACAAATACTAACCACATCTCAACGCATGTGAGGCCAATAAAAATGTTCACACAACAATGCCAAAGTTTTCTCAACCCCAAAATGCCCCATTAATCCACCTCCATGAGTTTCTCTAACAAGCAATTCACGCATGGAACAAGATGGAACACACAATTTATTTTTTCGAAAAATAAATCCATCATGTTTGTAAAAATCATTTTTCCCATGTTTTTCACACAACTTCCAAATTTCAGAAAAATCACCATCATTCTCATACATGCTTTTCAACATTTCAAAACCAAGTATTTTAGCATGCATAGAAGTGATAAGAGAGTACCTCCTAGACAAAGCATCAGCAACAACGTTTTCTTTTCCTTGCTTATGCTTAATGATATAAGGAAATGTTTCAATAAATTTAATCCATCTTGCATGCCTCCTATTCAACTTTCCTTGTGACTTAAGAAATTTTAGGCTTTCATGATCCGAATGAATCACAAATTCCCTTGGCCACAAGTAATGCTGCCAA
The DNA here is from genome assembly GCA_963277665.1 of Viscum album. Taxonomy (NCBI): domain Eukaryota; kingdom Viridiplantae; phylum Streptophyta; class Magnoliopsida; order Santalales; family Viscaceae; genus Viscum; species Viscum album. The sequence continues at coordinate 1,771,375,390 of OY728156.1, read as the reverse complement.
TTTTCTAAAGTTCTTTTGAGGGCATATAATTCCTTGTCATAGGTAGAGTAGTTCAATGCAGCCCCATTAAGATTCTCACTAAAGTAAGCAATAGGCTTAGAGTCTTGCATTAGAACAGCCCCAATTCCTATTCCAGAGGCATCACACTCCACCTCAAAAACTTTAGAAAAGTCGAGCAGAATTAAGAGAGGTGAATTTGTCAACTTACCTTTGAGTGTGGAGAAGGAATCTTCTTGCGCTTTTCCCCACTTAAAGCTCACTCCTTTCTTGACCAACTCATTCAATGGTGCCGCAATGGTTGAAAAGTCCCTCACAAACCTTCGGAAAAAACTCGCAAGTCCATGGAAGCTCCTCACCTCATTGACATTCTTTGGTGTTGGCCATTCCCGAATTGCCTTCACCTTCTCTTCATCAACCCTCATGCCATCAGCCCCTACCACAAAACCAAGGAAAACAACCGAATTTAAACAAAATGTACATTTTTTCACATTGGCAAACAACCTATTTTTCCTAAGAGTCTCAAAAACATGTTTCAAATGCCCATGATGTTCATCTAGACTCTTAGAATAAACAAGGATGTCATCAAAATAAACAACCACAAATTTCCCAATGAATGGACAGAAAACATGATTCATTAAGTTCATGAATGTACTCAGGGCGTTAGTTAGCCCAAAAGGCATAACTAGCCATTCATACAACCCAAACTTAGTTTTAAATGCAGTTTTCCATTCATCTCCCTATTTCATTCTAATTTGATGGTATCCACTCCTTAGGTCAATTTTAGTGAACAAAGATGCACCATAGAGTTCATCAAGCATATCATCAAAACGAGGTATGGGATAGCGGTACTTTACTGTGATTTTGTTGATAGCTCGACAATCAACACACATTCTCCACTTACCATTTTTTTGGGACAAGAATTACCGGCACCGCACAAGGACTCAAGCTCTCTCGGACAAATCCCTTCCTTAGCAATTCTTCCACTTGTCGTTGGATTTCTCGAGTCTCCTCTGGGTTAGCCCGATAGGCCGGTCGATTGGGAAGTGTTTCTCCTGGGAGGAAGTCGATGTGGTGCTCGATACCCCGCAAGGGAGGTAAGCCATTGGGAATTTCCTCCGGAAACACGTCACCAAATTCCTGCAAAAGAGACACAACACTAGAAGGCAATGATGGGTTAAGAGAGTTAGCCGTAAAACATTCTCCCTTGCATAAAAGCATGAGAGTTTCCTCCTCCTCTAAAGCTCTCTCTATCTCTATTTTTCCAGAAAATAGACTCACTTTTCCCTCAACACTCTTGTTTTCACTCTTATTTTCACTCTTGTTTTCAACTCTTTTATTTCCCTCATTTCTTTTGATTTCACTCATCACTCCTTTTTCACTCTTGATTTTTCCACTCTTCTCAATCTCTCTATTTTTCTCTCTCTTTTCTTTTTGTCTCATCTCACAATCTCTCTCAATCCTCACTTGGTCTTCATAAGCATGCAAAGGCCTCAATGGTGTAAGAATAACCGTCCCCCCGTTGTACTCAAAGGAATAGAGGTTGGTGTATCCATCATGTGTGACCCTCCTATCAAATTTCCAAGGTCTTCCCAACAAAATATGACTAGAATGCATTGGAACAACATCACACATCACCTTGTCTTCATACTTCCCAATAGAAATGGAACTTGTGCTTGCTTAGTCACTTTGACATCCCTGCTATTATTTAACCATTGCAATCTATAATTCCTAGGATGTCTAGTCGTAGCCAATCCCAATTTATCAACCATCAAACCACTTGCTACGTTTGTACAACTACCCCCATCAATAATCATACTACATACCTTATCTTTGACGAGGCATCTAGTATGAAAAATATGCTCCCTTTGCTCTTGATCATGTTCTCCTTCAGGTTGAGCACTCAAAGCACGCCTTGCCACAAGCATTTCTCCATGTACTGGGCTTTCCACTTCCACCTCCGAATCATCCTCAAGTGATGGCATTTCATCTTCGCTTGAGCTAGCACTAAGAACATCTCCATCATCCAAAATAATCATGGTTCTCTTGTTTGGGCATTGTGAAGCAATATGTCCAAATCCTTGACATTTAAAACATTTGATATCTCGTGATTTGGAATCAACCTTACCCTCCATTTTACCTTTGGATTCCGGAAAGAATGGTTTTGGTTTGGGAAACTCCTTTGAATCGGTTTTGTGTTCCCTTACATGCTCTTGTGGTTTGGAATCCTTAAACTTAAAAGGTCTAGAATCCTTACCATAAGATGTAGGGCGCATCCTTCTTGCCTTTACTTGCCTCTCCGCTTTGGTAGCCATGTGTAGTAGATCCTCCATGTCCAAGTAGTGGTGCATGTCCACTATGTCCCGAATGTCATGGTTGAGACCGTTCACAAATCTTTCCATGGTGGCCTCTCGCTCCTCATCAATATTCGCCCGAATCATGATGATCTCCATCTCTTTGTGATACTCCTCAACACTCATAGCCCCTTGTTTCAAACCCTGCAACTTGAGGAACAAATCACGATAATAGTGGCTAGAAATGAACCTCTTACGCATTACAACTTTCATCTCCTCCCAAGTGTGGATGGGTCTTTCTCCACTTCGTCATCGACTCACTTGTAGTTGGTCCCACCAAATACTAGCATAGTCGGTGAATTCCACACCCGCCAACTTCACTTTGTTTTCCTCCGAATAAGTGTGACAACCGAAAACATGTTCGACCTTTCTTTCCCATTCCAAGTAAGTTTCAGGATCATTCTTACCTTGAAATGAAGGGATCCTCAACTTCACTCCTCCAAGATCATTGGCTTGCCTCCATGGTGGTTGATTTCTCCGAATTGGTGATTCGTGAAAATCGGATAACTCCTCCTCTTCTTCAACAACTCGCCTCCTTGGTGGTGCTCTAGAATTGGAAGGGGATTGGAGTTCATCCATCCTCGCATTCAACCTTTGGAATTGTTCTTGTACAACCCTCATGAACATCTTAATGTCCGCTTCATTGGTATTACTTGACTCCGCCATTTGGGAATCCTGTAAAAAAAAGTGAAGAGAAAGGAAAATGGACCTCACACACTCCATCACGTGTTTACACTCAAAAATAATATGTTCGCTTGTGTTTCACTCAATTTTGGCTTTTATCAAAATGTAACACTCTTGCCTTTTACCACTCAACTTGCTTCCTATAATGTTCTTACCCAATTTCAACAAATCAAAAGGATCTTTGAAATGTGGCAATCCCGAACTAGAATTCAAAGATAAAATTAAAATTGGATTCAAGATGAAAAATTTGTGAAGAGGAAGAAAAGGGAAGAAGAAGAATGAAAAATGGGACGTAGAATTCAAAATGTTGCAATTTTTTTTTTTGAGCCTTTAATTTTTTTTTTCCGATTTTTTTGTTTTTTTTTGGCCCTTTTTTTTTGGTAGAGGCAGCGGGAACAAGATGAATTTTTCAATATTTAAATGCAGGAGAAGCAATAATTTGTAACATCAAATGGAATCAACGTGAGATTTGCGTGGTTTTAAAATTGCAGAATTTGTTGCAAAATTTGAACCCGCTGTATCTCGCTATGTATAGCTCTGATTTTGATGATTCCAAATGGAGAAGAAAGATGAGCTTCTCAACTACAAGAATGATATACTGTACGTCCGAAAAGACGAAGAAATGACGTCTGTAGGGGAAGAAGAAAATGGACCAGAATTGTTGTTGGCCCGATTTGAAGAGAAATGAAAATGGAAGAAAGGATAAGAAAGAAAGAACCTGATTTCTTGCAAATGGGCTCTGATACCAAATGATGCGCGGTGCAAGACCCGCTAGGAAGTGTCCTAGGAACCTTGTACAATGACCGCGCATTGTGCACCCGGATCGCCGCAAGAAAACAAGTGAATGTGGTGTGCGGATAGTGATAAATAGTAGGAAGAGGGAATTGGTCAAGGTAGAACCCAAAGAGAACTTGTCTCTAAGAACTATAGCCACAAGACGCCACAAAGGATGGCCAATCCTTTGATAAGTCAAGAATTAAGCAAGAACAAAAAGGTTGCAAGCAAAACTCACCATAATAACATTACCTTCATTCATGATGTCCAAAGAGTACATGGGAGTGGCTATTTATAGCCAAGGATTGATACAAAATTCTAACACCTAGTTTCCTCAAGTCAAAAAGCTTACATGTCACTTTTGACAATTTTGGCACATGCCTATGACTTTAGGAGACAAGTAGCCCATCCTTTTTGGAAAGTAAAGACAACTAGCCCACCACTTTTGACTTTGAAGATTCCAAGGTGGGGTGGGCTTGAAATTCGTAGCACACATTGGATTGGGATTTTAAAAGCATGTTTGGGCCTTAATTAATGTAATTATAGGCCCGGATGCTTCCCCCAAGCAAGGGTGTTGGGCCTCCTCTTGGAATTGCAAGATAAACCCATTTAAGGCCTCCTTCATTCTCTTGGTTCGCTCCCTTGTCATTGGGCCGCCAATTCCTCGCAGCGGGTCTTGTGGAATCATGCGCCTTCCACCCTCCTCATCAAGACCGCCTCCAACACATCGATGACCATTCGTGCCATGATCCTCATCACCCCAAAAAACTATAAAAAACCTAAAACCCATAAAACCCTAAAAACCCACTAAAAATACTAAAAACCCTTAAAACCCCCAAAAAACACTAAAACTCTAAAAAACCTTAAAACACATAAAAATGTGAAAATCTCTAAAAAACCTTAAAAATAAAAAATATCCTAAAAACCCAAAAATACCCAAAAACCTATAAAAACCCAAGAAAACCCCTTTAAACCCCTCAAAATCCCAAAAAAAATCCTAAAAACCCAAAAAACCATAAAAATCCTAAAAAACCCTTAAAAATCCATGAAAACATAAAAAATCCTAAAAAACATGAAAAACACTTGAAAACCATAAAACTCCTAAAACCTTAAAAAAACTAAAATCCCATAAAAATCACAAAAAAGTCTAAAAAACATTAAAACCCCTAAAAATGCTAAAAAACTCCAAAAAACTTTAAACCCCTAAAAACTTAGAAAACCCTAAAAACCCAAAATGTCCCTAAAAAACTTGAGAACCCCTAAAAGCCCTAAAAAAATCATAGAAACCCTCAAAATCCATAAAAACCATAAAAATCTAAAAAATCTAAAAAATCTCAAAAAATCAATGAAAACGTAAAAAACACTAAAAACCCCGAAACCCCCTGAAAACCACAAAAACCTTAAAAACTCATAAAGACCCTAAAAACTAGAAAAAACTATAAAAACCCTTAAACCCCTAAAAACTTTAAAAAATCTAAAAAAAACTAAAACACTCATAAAACACCAAAAAACCCAAAAAGATCATAAAAACCCTGAAAACCATCAAAATCCCAAAAAACCCTAAGAACACCCTAAAAACCATAAAAGAATTAAAAACACTGAAAATCCATGAAAACGTAAATAACCCTAACAACCCTCAAAACCATAATAACCTAAAAACCTTAAAAATCCAAAAACCTTGTAAAAAATGATAAAACCCACTAAAAACTCTAAAAACCATAAAAACCCATAAAAATATTAAAAACTATAAAAATACTTTAAAACCCTAAAAACTCAAAAAACCCTAAAATCCCAAAAAGACCATAAAAACCTTAAAACACTCTAAAAACCCTAGAAACCATGGAAAAACCATAAATGCCCGAAAAGTCCCTAAAAACCCTAAAACCTTGAAAGACCCCTTGAAACCATAAAAACCTTAAAAATACATAAACCCATAAAACCCTAAGAATCCACTAGTGCTCTAAAAACCCTTAAAAGCCCTAAAAAAGTTTAAAACTCTAAAAAACCTTAAAAACCATAATAAACTCAACAAAACCCTAAAACCCCCAAAATACCCTAAACCCCTGAAAAACCTAGAAAATAATAAAACGCCTAAAAACTTTAAACCCCAAAAAATGCATTAAAACACAAAAAAAACTAAAAACACTAAAAACCCTTTAAACCCCTAAAAATGTTAAAAAACTCTAAAAAAACTTAAAACCCAAAAAAACTAAAAAGAACACTAAAAACCCAAAAAGACTATGAAAAACTTGAAAAATCCTAAAAACATATGAAAACCCCCATAACCCCTTAAAGTCCATAAAACCTTAAAAAACAATAAAAGCCCTAAAAAACCTCTAAAAAACATTGAAAACATAAAAAGCAGTAGAAACCCTTAAAACCCACAGAAAACCATTAAAAGTCCAAAAATATTTAAAACCCCTAGAACCACATAAAAACCCTAAAAACCCACTAACAACTCTAAAAAACCTTAAAAACCCTAAAAACATTAAAAAACACTAAAAATCTTAAAAACCCTAAAATACTCAAAAAAAAACCCAAAACCCCCAAATGATCATAAAACCCCTGAAAAACCCTAAAAACTTACCAAATCCCTAAAATCCTAGAAAACCTTAAACACATAAAAATCCTAAAAATCACCTACAAATCCATTAAAACATAAAAAAACCCGTAAAATCAATAAAAAAACCCTAAAAACCCTTAAAAACCATAAAAACTTTAAAAAACCTAAAAACCCAGAAAAACCAAAAAATTCACGAAAAACTCTAAAAACCCTTAAAACCCCTAAAAACTTTAAAAACCCTAAAAACTCAAAAAAAATCCTAAATACCCAAAAAAACCATAAAACCCCTCAAAATCCCTAAAAACTCTAAAGACCCTAAAACAAAAAAAAATCTAAAAACCCCTAAAAATCAATGATATTGTAAAAAAACCTAAAAAACCTAAAAAACCACTGAAATTCATAAAAACCCTTAAAAATATTAAAAAACCATAAAAACCCATAAAACCCCTAGAAAATGCTAAAAACTCAATAAACCCTCAGAATCCAAAAAAACTCTAAAAACCCTAAAAACCATAACAAACCTATAAACCCCAAAAAGTCTAGGAAAATGTAAACAACCATAATAACCTGAAAAACCCCAAAAAATAATAAAAACAATTTAAAACCTTAAAAACCCTAAAAACCCATTAAAACCCTTAAAACCGATAAATTTTTTAAAAACCCTTACAACCCATAAAAACTTCAAAAAAAATACTAAAACCCCTTAAAATCCTAAAAACCCTCAAAATCCTTAGAAACCCAAAAAACCATAAAAAATAAAAATCCTAAAAAACCCATAAAAATCCATGGAAATTTCAAAATCCATAAAAACCTTGACAAACCCCTACAAACAATAAAAAACCCTAAAAACTTAAAAACCCCTAAAATCCCCTAAAAACCCTAAAAACCATTTAAACCCCTAAAATGGTAAAAATTATATAAAACCTTAAAAACCACAAAAAAATAAAATAAACCCAAAAATCCCAAAAGGACACTAAAAGAACCTAAAATCCCCTGAAAAACCTCAAAAACACTCAAAAACCCTAATAAACCTAAAAACCCCTAAAAACCATAAAAATCCTACAAAACCATTAAAATCCATGAAAACGTAAAAAAACCTAAAAACCCTGAAAAACCATTGAAAACCATAAAACCTCATAAAAACCTTAAAAAACTCCAAAAAATCCATAAAAAAACCAAAGAACCACTAAAAAATCTAAAGACCCTTTATACCCCTAAAAACATTAAGAAGTCATAATAACCTTAAAACCCCTAAAAACAAAAAAAAAATCTAAAACCCAAAAAAGAAACTAAAAAACCTTGAAAACCCCTAAAAACCCTCATAATCACTAAAAGCCCAAAAAACAAAAAAAACCATAAAAATTCTCAAATACCCCTTAAAAATCCATGAAAACGTAAGAAACCCTAAAATCCCCTGAAAACCATAAAAACCCCTAAAAACTTTACAAAACACAAAAAAACCTATAAAAACTTCAAAAAACAACTGAAAATCAAAAAAACCCCTAAAACTCCAAAAGACCCTTAAACCCTGAAAACCCCTAAAAACCCCCAAAACACCCTAAAACCCCTCAAAATATCCAAAAAAAACAAAAAATCTTTAAAAAGAAATTCATTTTCAGGAAAAAGTAAAATGCCCTAAAAACCCTGAAAAAACCCAAAAAACCGTAAAAACCCAAAAAACCCATAAAAAACCTAAAACCACTAAAAAGTCTAAAACCCCTAAAAACGTTAAAAACTCTAAAAAACCTTAAAAACCAGAAAAAACTCTAAAAAACCCTCAAAACACAAAAAGACCATATAAACCCTCAAGACCCAAAAAGACCATATAAACCCGAAAAAACCCTAAAAACCCTAAAACCCCAGGAAAACCCAAAAAACCCCTCAAAAACCCAAAAAACCCCCAAACCTATAAAAAGATTAAAAAAGTCTTAAAAATCCATGAAAACGTAAAAAACCCTAAAAACCATGACCCACCCCTTAAAACCATAAACCCCCTAAAAACTGTAAAAAACCCATAAAACCCTAAAAACCACAAAAAACGCAAAAAAACAAAGAAAACCCAAAAAGTCTATAAAAACCCAAAAAACTATAAAAATCCTAAAAAACCACTAAAAATCTGTAAGAACCCGATTTTTTCTACGAAATACTTTGGAATATTCTTGATGATATACCAGAGCAGTGCCTTCGGACGGCGTGCGATTCCGAGCCCCGGAGTGGCCGAAATTAAATTTTCAGTGTGTTCACACTGGAAACGCCAAATAAATGAGATAACTCCTAAACGGAGTTCTGGATCAGATATCCGAGTGTACAGATGGGTCCGGAATGGGGTTTTTACCCTAGGAACAACATAAAACTTGTCAGCGCGGGACGTTTGGACCCCTCGCCCGCTTCTGGAACGTTAAATGGATTAATTAATTTGTTCGTTTAATGTTGAAACATAGGTATCTCTTAAACGGTGGATCGGATTGGGAAACCGAGGGAACCTTTGAGTTCAGAGCATGTCGTTTACCCTAGGAGGGGTATAAGATTCGCGAGCGCGGGCCATCTGTGAAAAATGGCCCCAGGGGCATTTTCGTAATTTGGCGGCCTCGGGCGCTAAGTTTAATAACTTTTGAACGAGGTCTCAGATTAAAATTCCAAGATCTCCGTTTTGCTCTGGAGGTGTTGTTTGGCCTAGGGGATGCTTAACCTCGTCTCCGCCAGAGGTTCGGGTTCGGGCCGACAGGCGGGTGGTTAAATGTGTTTCTATTTAAACACTTAACCCCCCCCCCCCACTTCCCCTCTCTTCATCTCCTGGCAGGAGCTCTCCATCCCTCCTCTCCTCCACTCCGGCGAGGCGTCTCTGGTGAGGCAGTTCCGGCAAGGCGGCGAATCGCGGCGAAGCTCCGGGCAACGCCCACGAGGTAGGGTCTTGTTGTGTTTTGTCTTCTCACACATACTTTGAGCATGCTTAATACTATAAAATTGCTGTTGGTTTTTCGAACGAAGCCCATGAATGCGTAGTAGAGATTATTCCCTTCCCAACGCATCTTTCAGATTCGAATTCCGAGCTCCGTGGCATCCGCAATCATCCGCCGAAGTTGGCAGGTTTTCGGTTTCCGACGGGTTCGAGCGGCGGCGCGGCTAGGGAGGACGACAGGGCAGGGGGGCGCTTGGCGTCAAGGGTGTCAGCAGGGCGGTGAGGGGGAGCGTCCAGGCGAGGCCAGGGTGTGCAGCGCTAGCGGGATTGCGGGGCGCCGGCGCGAGGCAGCGCTCACCGGAGCGCGACGGAGAACCGGGGTCGCGGTGCGCGACCCCGCGGAGGAGGCACGACCCGCGCGGCTAAGCCGCGGGCTGGCCCAGGCCGGGCGGACCGGCCGATCCAGGCCGGTCCAGCCCCAGGGGCCTTGCCCCCTTGGTGTTCGGACACCCATATTTTCCGCTACGGGTGTCCGTTTTGAGTGTCGTCTGCGACGGTGGAACTTTATCGACGAGGCAGACTTTTTGAGATGGTTTCTGGAATTTTTAATTCCCGAAACGAGAGGTCTCGGTGGCGCGACACGTATGTCAAGGGGTTAGTCGTTTCTTCAGCGGATCTTGTTTTGGACGGCGCGGACCCGTCTGACGTCCGTTTTGAGTGCCGTCAGTGGCGTTGGGACCCTGGCATCAATGCAGAGTTTTCCAGGGTGGTTTCAGGCATTGAGACCGAAGTTGAGGCACGGGCCCCACGGCTCGTCTTTTGAGCTGCGTGCAGCTTTTAGCGACTTTTTCCTCAGACGTCCGTTCGGGGCGTGCGAGCAGTCGATGTTGGGTGTTTTTCCGAGGGCATCGCGTTGGCGCAGTCTGCCCGCTGTAATTCCGCACGATGGTGCGGGCCCCGCGAGGGCCGTTTTGGGAGTTGACGGTGATTTCTAGCTTTATCACTGGGCGACTGTTTTGGACAAGTGAATAGTCCATTTTGTGTACTTTTTTGAGAGGATCGCGACGTTGCAATCCGTTCGTTGAGTTTCGGGGCCGGGATGCGGTTCTCACGTGGCACCGCTCGTGTGCAGTGCGCCGGGATGCACCTTTTTCTCCGGATATCCGTTGCACTCAAGTGAGTAGTGCTTTTGACGTGTTTTCCCGAGGGGGTCGCAATGGTGCGATGTGCCCGACTGTTTTCAGGGCCGAGGCTCGGGATCACGGGACGCCGTTTGGGCGTGAGGCGGTGTTGGTGACTTTTCCGTCGGATATCCGTTTGAGGCGAGTGAGTAGTCGATCTAGCGTGTTTTTCTGCGAGGATTACAACGGTGCGATCCGTTTGGTTGTGCGGAGCCTCTTGCACAATCTTGTTAAATGTGGAAGCATGGAAGGTGCTCCAATGGTGGTTTGCCCTACCTTGTTTGTAGCGGACCCTTGGCGTGTGTGATCGCGCACTCTTGGGAGAGTGATATAAATGGTTCACGAGATGTGGTTGGTCGTGACTGGGCCTTTGAGGTGGAGTTGTTACGTCACGCCTTCACGTTGACGCTAGGTGTCGTGTGCACGATAGCCTTTAGGCTGGAACGAGGTATACTCTGGGAGTATACGGGAGCACTTGGAGGTACGTGTGGTTGTTTGAACCTGAGGAAGTTTGTGCGCTCAGTTGGGGTTGACTTGGGGCCACACGTCGTGTGGGCCCCACGTGCGTGTCGTGATCTGCTTTACGTACTTTAACCTCTCGCGACGTAGAGGGTCCCTCTGTGCTTGTTTGTTTGACCAGCAAGGTGAAGTTTTCCCCTGGCTTTGTGCTCGTTTGTTTGACCAGTAGGGTGGAGTTTTCCATTGTGTTGGTGCTCGTTTGGTTGTTCCAACAGGGCTGAGGTTATTCCAGCAGGGCTGAGGTTGTTCCAGCAGGGCTGAAGTTGTTTCCAGCAGGGCTGAGGTTGTATCGAGCAGGGCTCGTCAGTGGGTTACCATCCAGCAGGGATGGCCAGTACAGCAGTGTTCACCGACCAGTACCATCCAGCAGGGATGGCCAGAGCAGTTCCGGGCTTACCTCCAGTAGGGCTGGGCAGTGGTCCCTGATGCCGGGCTTACCTCCAGTAGGGTTGGGTAGTGGTCCACGATGTCAGGCTTACCTCCAGCTGGGCTGGGTAGTGATCCCCGATGCCGGGCTTACCTCCATGGGCTGGGCAGTGGTCCCCGATGCCCGGTTACCTCCAACTTGGCTGGGCAGTGGTCCCGTCTCCGACTTTAGCCGGGTCTCCCTCTAGTGGTTTACCCTGTTATGGGACTGGGCAGTGTGGCACCCTTCGACTTTCCGGGTCTCCCTGTAGTGGGAACCCGTTGACTTCTAGGGACCCTCCAGCGGGGCTGGGCAGGGGGTCGCCTGTCGACTTTGAGACCTCTCGATTGTGGGGTAGTGACGAGTTGTGTTTGACGTTCCCCTAGAACTCTCAAGTACGAGGAGCGTTTTCCCCCACTGTGATGCGTCCTTGTGACACGACCTAAAACCGTGCGACCGAAGACGCGCATGGGTATGCCACATGTTTTTCGTGTCTAGATTATCGTGGTTGGACGAGTCTACTCTCATGCTATAGGTAGCGAAGACTCGACGGGAAGTTCATCTTCTCACCATTTCCAGCTCCTTGTGTCTGGACAAGTCTACCTTCTTTCCTCTTGTTGGGTTGAGCTGGACTCTTTACTGCACTTTCAATTGTACTCCTCTACTTTTCCTATTCGCTCTACTGGTCACCCTTCGGTGCCTCCTTTATTGCTCCCTCGAGCCTTAGGGGTATCCTAATGAGTATTTTTATACTCACCCCTGCTTAGGCTTTGCCCGCACTTGGTGTGCCCTTGCAGACGACAGACAGGTTGGTCGTGACTTCGGTGGAGCATAGGAGTTCGGGAGCTTGGACCGCGTGCGGTGGTCGTAGTCGGGTTCCAGGTGGGAGACCCGTCAGATGTTTGTTTTGTTTACCTGTTTCCGGATTGTGGCACCTCCCTGGTTGGGCGCCTGTTTTGCCCCTTTTTCCTTTCCAGCACTTTATTTGTACTGTTTAGAGGTCGATGCACATTTGTGGTATATATAGCAGTTGCCCTTTGTTTTTCTTTTCTTTTACTCTGCACTTTTGCATTGAGTGTGCTATGTGTGTGTGTGTACAGGTACTTAGGCAAAGGCCTCCCCGAGTTGTTTTAGCCTTCGGTGCTGGTCGCCAGCCCCTGGCCTATGGAGGCGGGCTTGGGGTAGTTGCAGCTTGAGCCCGGGTAGGGTCGGGTCATGACAAAGTGGTATCAGAGGTGGTTCGTTCGCTGGGACGTTGTTCGGACGTCCCTAAAATAAAAGGAATTGGTTGGGATTTAGGGAAACAGTGTTAACGTGTCTCGAGAGAGGCTCTCAGGCCAGGGAGTCCAGTGATGGTACGGCGGTCGACGTATCTATTCACCAGGACCTTGATAACCCGCTTGTCGACTCGACATGCTGAGCCCGGGTAGGGTCGGGTCATGACAAAGTGGTATCAGAGGTGGTTCGTTCGCTGGGACGTTGTTCGGACGTCCCTAAAATAAAAGGAATTGGTTGGGATTTAGGGAAACAGTGTTAACGTGTCTCGAGAGAGGCTCTCAGGCCAGGGAGTCCAGTGATGGTACGGCGGTCGACGTATCTATTCACCAGGACCTTGATAACCCGCTTGTCGACTCGACATGCTGAGACACTTGTTGTAGGGAAAAATTGGTTTGTGCATCACATAGGATTGAGTCTTTCACTGTCCTTCTTGAGTCAGCTCCCCATCGTTGCTATTGGTATATACATATATGCTCATCTGACCGCGGCACTCCTTGATAATATTCGGGGTGTCTCTGCGAATACAGCCAGCCAGGATACCAGCTTTGGTTCATGACAACGACCCTGTGAGCTACGAGGCCACAGTCCAGGACCCATCATGCGAGTCCCTTTCTCTAGGTGGGCCGGTAGCAGCACCCCCACCTGTTGAGCAGCAGGCAGTTTTAGCAGAGCAGGCTAAGCTTGAGCGCAGGTTGAGCGCGCTCTGTGAGTTCCAGCGGTAGAGACCACTGAGGTTCAGTGGTGAGCCAGACCCTCAGGCAGCAGATGTTTGGCTCGAGGCAGTGGTTCGCCTTTTTAGGCTTGTGCAGATGCCGACAGATCAAAGAGTGGATTTGGAAGGCACCCTTTTTCGTGGAGCAGCTCGGCATTGGTGGAGTCTGGTGACTCAGTTTCTTGACGAGTCGTCACTTTCGTGGGACGACTTTCAGTTGTTGTTTGGTGAGGAGTTTTTCCCCTCCTGCTTGCGCTCCTTTTAGATTCAGGAGCTCCTACAGTTTTAGCAGAGAGGGATGATGGTGGCCGAGTACGCGGATAGTTTTGCAGACCGTGCACGCTTTTACCCGGACTTGGTACATGATGACAACATCCGAGCGCGGAAGTTTGAGCAGGGTCTCTGCCGAGAGATTCGTGCTGTCATAGTACCCTTGGGCATTTCCACATATGCCGGGGTGCTAGAGCAGGCGCTGGTGACAGAGGTATTCCTGTCATGTTCTGAAGTTGGTAGTGGCAGTAGGCACGTTGGAGATGAGACGTCTGCCACGTCTAGTGGGTGTCGACAAGCAGGACCTCGACGTAGGTGGCTTTCTGACAACCGGACTTAGGGGCGTGGTCGTACACCACAGTGGCGCTGGAGGGCACTAGTGCAGCCCAGAGAGGGTCGGTGCTATGCTTGTGACGGTCGAGGTCACTTGGCACGAGACTGCCCGACCCGAGTTGCTGAGAGCTTCGGGCAGGCAGCAGGCGCACTACCACGACAGAGGCAGCACCGTGATCGGAGTAGTACCCAGAGAGGTGGTGCTAGCAGAGGAGCGGGAGGAGCTCGTAGTGGGGGACAACTTTATGAGATCTCCCCATCACCACTAGGCGGTCCACGTCAGGCTCCGGGAGCTGACGGTTGGGACCACGGACAGCCGCGAGCTTTGGATGTCTACGATCTTGCAGAGCATGAGATGGTGAGAGGTACCCATTGCGACTCTTCTACTTTTTTTGCAGTAGAATTGTTAGGCTCTGCGTGTGAACGGATTTTCTCCCTGCTCCTTGTTTGAGGTTTTACCAGGGTGACGCAGGGCATCGGGTGTAACCCTGTGTTGGTAAGGAAAAAGGCGTGACACCTTTTCCTTTAGTCGATGGTGTTGACTCCTTAGCCTTTTGAGCGTATAAGAGAGCATCGACTGTGGAACCTTGCATGACCAGATATCCTTGGGTGTTTTACCATATGGATATTCTAAAGGAGGGAATCATCGGGCCTTGTTTCAGGTGCGGGTGGTGATTCCGATCGCGGCGTGCGACGTAGAGGTTCGTTCAGGGAGGTGAGCTACCCCCGAGAGCCTTCGGGTCATTTGAGATCGTGCAAAGGGATGGTGAGGTGCCCTACCGCATTTCCCTAACCCCGAAGTCTGGACTGGGTGCACGACATCGGCAAGGGCCGACCTCGCGTGAACGGATCAATCCTTTGGTCTGTGTGCGGTGACGCAGAGTTGTGCGTGGTTTCTTCTGGGTATGGGAAAGCCAGGTGTAGGCTTAGTACCCTGTGTTGCTCCCTAGTTTTGCTTTTCGGGGATGAAAATCTTGAAGGAGGGAATGATGTAAGAACCCAGTTTTTACTACGAAATACTTTGTAATATTCTTGATGATATACCAGAGCAGCGCCTTCGGACGACGTGCGATTCCGAGCCCCGGAGTGGCCGGAATTAAATTTTCAGTGCGTTCACACTCGAAACGCCAAATAAATGAGATAACTCCTAAACAAAGTTCCGGATCATAGATCCGAGTGTACGGATAGGTCCAGAATGGGGTTTTTACCCTAAAAACGACATAAAACTTGTCGGTGCGGGACGTTTGGACCCCTCGCCTGCTTCTGGAATGTTAAACGGATTAATTAATTTGTTCATTTGTTCATTTAATCTTGAAACGCAGGTATCTATTAAACGGTGGCTCAGATAGGGAAACTGAGGGAACCATTGAGTTCGGAGCATGCCGTTTACCCTAGGAGTGGTATAAGTTTCACGAGTGCGGGCCGTCTGTGAAAAATGGCCCCAGGGGCGTTTTCGTAATTTGGCGGCCTCAGGCGCTAAGTTTAATAACTTTTGAACAGGGTCTCGGATTAAAATTCTGAGACCGCCGTTGTGCTCGGGAGGTGGTGTTTGGCCTAGGGGATGCTTAACCTCGTCTCCGTCGGAGGTTCGGGTTCGGGCTGGCAGGCGGGTGGTTAAATGTGTTTCTATTTAAACACTTAACCCTCCCCCCACTCTTCCCCTCTCTTCATCTCCTGGTAGGAGCTCCCCCTCCCTCCTCTCCTACACTCCGGCAAGGCGTCTCCGGCGAGGCAGCTCCGGCATGGCGGCGAATCGCGGCGAAGCTCCGGGCAACGCCCAAGAGGTAGGGTCTTGTTGCTTTTTGTCTTCCCGCACCTACTTTGAGCATGCATAATACTATCAAATTTCTGTTGGTTTTTTGAACTAATCCCATGAATACTTAGTAGATATTATTTCCTTCCCAACGCATCTCTCGGATTTGAATTTCGAGCTCCTTGGCGTCCGCAATCATCCGCTGAAGTTGGCGGGTTTTCGGTTTCCGGCGGGTTCGAGCAGCGACGCGGCTAGGGCGGACGACGCGGCAACGGGGCGCTTAGTGTCGAGGGAATCAGCAGGGCGGCGAGGGAGAGCGTCCAAGAGAGGCCAGGGAATGCGGCGATGGTGGGTTTGCTGGGTGCCGGCGCGAGGCAGCGCTCACCGGAGCGCGACGGAGAATCGGGGTCGTGGCGCGCGACCCCGCGGAGGAGGCACGAACCGCGGCGTGCGGGTCGACGCGCGGTGACCGGCCTCAGCCGGTCGGCCGGGCGGGGGACCGGGTCCACCGCCGGCCCGCACGGCTAAGCCGCGGGCCGGCCCAGGCCGGGCGGACCGGCCGGTCCAGGCCGGTCCAGCCCCAGGGGCCTTGCCCCCTTGGTGTTCGGACACCCGTATTTTCCGCTACGGGTGTCCATTTTGAGTGTCGTATGCGGCGGTGGAACTGTATCGATGAGGCGGACTTTTTGAGATGGTTTTGGGAATTTTTAATTCCCGAAATGAGGGGCCTCGGTGGCGCGACACGTACGTTGAGGGGTTAGTCGTTTCTTCAGCAGATCTTGTTTTGGACGGCACAGACGCGTCCGACGTCCGTTTTGAGCACCGTCAGTGGTGTTGGGACCCTGGCATCGAGGCAGAGCTTACCAGGGTGGTTTTAGGCATTGAGACAAAAGTTGAGGCGCGGGCCCCATGACCCGTCTTTTGAGCTGCGTGCAGCTTTTAGCGACTTTTTCCTCAGACGTCCGTTCAGGGCATGCGAGCAGTCGATGTTGGGTGTTTTTCCGAGGGCATCACGTTGGCGCAGTCTACCCGCTGTAATTCCGCACGATGGTGCGGGCCCCGCGAGGGCTGTTTCGGGAGTTGACGGCGATTTCCAGCTTTATCACTGGGCGACCGTTTTGGACAAGTGAATAGTCCATTTCATGTACTTTTTCGAGAGGATCGCAATGATGCGATCCGTTTGTTGAGTTTTGGGACCGGGATGCGGGTCCCACGTGGCACCGCTCTTGTGCGGTGCGTTGGGATGCACCTTTTTCTTCAGATATCCGTTTTACTCAAGTGAGTAGTGCTTTTGACATGTTTTCCCGAGGGGATCACAATGGTGCGATGCGCCCGACTATTTTCGGGGCTGAGGCTCGGGATCACGAGATTCCATTCGGGCGTGAGGTGGTGTTGGTGAATTTTCCGTCGGATATCCGTTTGAGGCGAGTGAGTAGTTGATCTCGCGTGTTTTTCTCCGAGGATTACAACGGTGCGATCCGTTTGGTTGTGCGGAGCCTCTTGTGCGATCTTGTTAAATGTGGAAGCATGGAAGTTGCTCCAGTGGTGGTTCGCCCTACCTTATTTGTAGCAGACCCTTGGCGTGTGATCGCGCACTCTTGGGAGAGTGATGTAAATGGTTCATGAGATGTGGTTGGCCGTACCTGGGCCTTTGAAGTGGAGTTGTTACGTCATGCCTTCGCGTTGACGCTGGGTGCCGTGTGCACGATAACCTTTGGGCTGGAACGAGGTATACTCTGGGAGTATACAGGAGCGCTTGGAGGTAGGTGTGTTTGTTTGTACCTGAGGATGTTTGTGTGCTCAGTTGGGGTTGACTTGGGGCCACACGTCGTGTTGGCCCCACGTGCGTGTCATGATCTGATTTACGTACTTTGACCTCTCGCGACGTAGAGAGTCCCTCTGTGCTCGTTTGTTTGACCAGCAGGGTGGATTTTTCCCCTAGATTTGTGCTCTTTTGTTTGACCAGTAGGGTGGAGTTTTTCCCTGGCCTGGTGCTCGTTTGGTTGTTCCAGTAGGGCTGAGGTTGTTCCAGCAGGGCTGAGGTTGTTCTAGCAGGGCTGAGATTGTTTCTAGCAGGGCTGAGGTTGTATCGAGCAGGGGTCGTCAGTTGGTTACCATCCAGCAGGGATGGCCAGTACAACGGTGTTCACCGAGCAGTAACATCCAGCAGGGATGGCCAGAGCAGTTCCAGGCTTACCTCCAGCGGGGCAGGGCAGTGGTCCACGATGCCGGTCTTACCTCTAGCTGGGCTGGGTAGTGGTCCACGATGTCGGGCTTACCTCCAGCTGGGCTGGGCAGTGGTCCCCGATGCCGGGCTTACCTCCAACTGGGCTGGGCAGTGGTCCCCGATGCCGGGCTTACCTCCAGTTGGGCTGGGCAGTGGTCCCCGATGCCGGGCTTACCTCCAGCTGGGCTGGGCAGTGGTCCATGATGTCGGGTTACCTCCAGGAGGGCTGGGTAGAGGTCCCATCGCCGACTTTAGCCGGGTCACCCTCCAGTGGTTTACCCTATTATGGGACTGGGCAGTGTGGCACCCGTCGACTTTCCAGGTCTCCCTGTAGTGGGAACCCGTTGACTTCCAGGGACCCTCCAGTGGGGCTGGGCAGGGGGTCGCCTGTCGACTTTGAGACCTCTCGACTGCGGGGCAATGACGAGTTGTGGTTGAAGTTCCCCCAGAACTCTCAAGTAAGAGGAGCATTTTCCCCCACTGAGACACATCCTTGTGACGCGACCTAAAACTGTGCGGGCGAGTCAGTGCCTCCCAAAGCAGATAGGGTCGAGGTGTGGTGATTGAGCCTTTGGCTTGCGGTTCGGGGCAGACGTGCGGGATGCTGGGCATTGATGGTGTTACTTCTGGGATTGTTGGCGACTCACTCTTTCTTGGGCGGAGCTACGAGATGGAGATCCCCTTACGATCTTGTTTGGGCTTCTTGTTTGAGCATATGGACTTGTATATACCTTGTTCTAGTACCCACTTCTTGGGTTTGGTTACTCTCCTTCCAGGGGAGGAGAAGACACGCGAGGTATGCAACGTGATTTCCGTGTCTAGCTTCTTGTGGTTGGACGAGTCTACTCTCCTGCTATAGGTAGCGAAGACTCGACGGGAAGTTCATCTTCTCACCGTTTCCAGCTCCTTGTGTCTGGATGAGTCTACCTTCTTTCCTCTTGTTGGGTTGAGCTGTACTCTTTACTACACTTTCAGTTGCACTCCATTACTTTTACTGTTCGCTCTACTGCTCACCCTTCGGTACCTCCTTTGTTGCTCCCTCGAGCCTTCGGGGTATCCTACTGAGTATTTTTATACTCACCCCTACTTGGGCTTTGCCCGCACTTGGTGTGGCCTTCCAGCACTTTATTTGTACTGTTTAGAGGTCGATGCACATTTGTGGTATATATAGCAGTTGCCCTTTGTTTTTCTTTTCTTTTACTCTACACTTTTGCATTGAGTGTGTTGCGTGTGTGTGTGTACAGGTACTTAGGAAAAGGACTCCCTGAGTTGTTGTGCCTTCGGTGCTGGTCGCCTTCCCCTGGCCTATGGAGGCGGGTTTGGGGTAGTTGCGGCTCGAGCCCGGGTAGGTTCGGGTCGTGACAAAATCCATGAAAATGTAAAAAACAAAAAAAAACGATGAAGAACCCCTCAAACCAATAAAAGTCCCTAAAAACCATAACAAACACTAAAACCCTACAAAAACAACTAAATAAATCTAGAACCCTTAAAACCCCTAAAAAAGTTAAAAAACTATAAAAACCCATAAAAACATAAAAAACTCAAAAAAACTCTAAAAACCAAGAAGGCACTAAAAACCTTGAAAACCCCTAAAACCCCCCAAAACCCAAAAACCCAAAAAAATACCTAAAACCCCTAAAAACCACTAATATCCATGAAAACGTAGAAAACCCCCTAAAAACCATAAAAACCCCTCAAAATTTTAAAACCCTAAAAATCCATAAAAACCCTAAAAACCACTAAAAACTATAAAATCACCCCAAACCCCAAAATACATTAAAAAACCTAAAAACCCTAAAACACCTAAAACCCCATAAAATCCTCAAAATCCGTAAAAACCCTAAAAACACTAAAACCGTAAAAATCCTGAAAACCACCAAAAAATCCCTGAAAATCAAAAAAATGTAGAAACACCCTGAAAACCATAAAAATGTTAAAAAATTCAAGAAAACTTAAACCCCTAAAAACTCAAGAAAACCCTAAAACCCCAAAAATACACTAAAAACCCTAAAAACCCCTAAGAACCCTAAATACCCCTAAAAACCCCTAAAAACCCACAAAACCCCTAAAACCCCTAATATCCCTAAAAACCATAAAGATCCTAAAAAATCCCTAAAATTTGATGAAAACATAAAAAACACAAAAAACCCTAAAAACCTTGAAAACCATAAAACCCCATAAGAACATAAAAAATTGTAAAAACCCTAAAAACCACTTAAATCAAAAAAACCATTAAAATCCCTAAAATTTTAAAACTCTAAAAAACCTTAAATACCTAAAAAATTAAAAAAAGCACTAAAACGCCCAAAAGACCCTAAAAACCTCTACAAACCTTAAAAACCCTCAAAATCTCTAAAAAATCTAAATGTGATTATGAGGCGGAGCTCTAGGAAATGATCAAAGCAGTTCATTTTGCTAATCAATATTAGTGAAAGCGCCTTTGGAATGAATCTGACTCAATCTGGCGGTGGAGGCCCATAAAAACAAATCAAGAAGGGTACCTTAGATAATTCTCCCACATTATATTGATTGCCTCAAGGTATACCAGGACCTCACTCTCAAAAATGTGGGGTGAAAAAGGACCACATTGATCTCCTTTTCCATAAAAACCCTAAAAACCCTAAAAACCATTTAAAATCCTAAAAACCCCCTAAAAATCCATGAAAACGTAAAAAAACTAAAAACCCTAAAAAATCCTGAAAAAAATAAAAACCCTAGAAAAACATAAAAATAAAAAAACCCATAAAAACCCTAAAAATACAGTAAAAACTCTAAAAACCCTTTAAACCCCTAAAAACATTAAAAACTCTAAAAAACCATTAAAATCCTAAAAAATTCAAAAAAACCCTAAAAACCCAAAAAGATACTAAAAACCCTGAAAAACCCTAAAAACTATAAATACCCCTAAAAATCCTAAAACCCTTCAAAATCCCTAAAAACCATAAAAATCCATAAAAATTCTATAAAACCACTAAAACTCCAAAAAAACCCAAAAACCCCAAAACCCCCCTAAAATGTTAAAAAAAACTCTATAAAACCCAAAAAGCCTAAAATACTCAAAAAAACCATAAAAATCCAAAAAGAGAATAAAAACCCTAAAAACCCTTTGAACCCTAAAACTCCTAAAATACTCAAAAAAACCATAAAAATCCAAAAAGAGAATAAAAACCCTAAAAACCCTTTGAACCCTAAAACTCCTAAAAACCCCTAAAAAATCTCAAAATCTTTAAATCCCTAAAATATCTAAAAACCACAAAAATCCTAAAAAATCGTAAATATCCATTAAAACGTAAAAAACCATAACAACCTTGAAAAAACTATGAAACCATAAAATCCCTAAAACCATTAAAAAATCATAAAAAAGCATAAAAACCCATAAAAATTTTAAAAATACTTAAAACCCATAAAAACATTAAAAAGCTCAAGGAAAATCCTAGAACCCAAAAAGACCTAAAGAACATGAAAAGCACTAAAAACCTAGGAAACTAAAAAATTCATCAAAATCCCAAAAACCCAAAAAAAAACTAAAAACCATAAAAAACCTTAAACCCCCTAAAAATCCAGGAAAACGTAAAAAACCGTAAAAACCTTGAAAATAACCTGAATACCATTAAAACCCTTAAATACCTTAAATACCCTAAAAACCCATAAAACCCATAAAAAATCCACAAAAAATCTAAAAATCCTTAAAACCCAAAAAATGATATAAATCTCTCAAAAACCTTAAAAAACCTAAAAAACTCAAAAAACCATAAAACCCAAAAATACCCTAAAATCCCTGAAAAACCTTAAACATTTAAAAACACCGAAAAACCCACAAAATCCCTAAAAACCCCAAAAATAGAAAAGTCCCAAAAAATCCCTTAAAAATACATGATGACGTAAAATATCCTAAAAACTGTGAACAACCACTAAAACCCCTAAAAACCCTAAAACCCTAAAATTCCAAAGAAACCCCTAAAATCCAAGAAAAGATAAAAATGCTGGAAAACCCCTGAAAACCAAAAAAACCCTAAAAGCCTTAAAAACCATAAAAACCCATAAAAACCCTAAAACCCATTAAAAATTATAAAAACCCTTAAAGGTCATAAAAACGTTAAAAAATTCTAAAGAAACTTAAAAACCCTAAAAACTCAAAAAAAACCCTAAAACCCAAAAAGACTCTAAAAATCATAAAAACCCCTAAAAACCCTAAAAACCATAAACATACCTAAAGACCCTAAAAACCCCAAAAATAATAAAAAACCTAAAAAACCCCTGAAAATCCATGAAAACCTAAAAATCCTAAAAACCCCTAAAAACTGAAAAACACCTCATAACCTTGAAAACCCTAAAAATCCATAAAATCCCTAAAAAACCACTATAAACTCTGAAAACCCTTAAAATACCTAAAAACGTTAAGAGACTCCAAAACCCTTAAAACCCTAAAAAACCCTCAAAATCCATAAAAACCCTGAAAACCCCTTGAAAACCATAACAATCCTAAAAACCTTAAAAACCATAAAAACCATAAAAACATAAAAACCAATAAAACCCCTAAAAACACTTGAAACACCCTAACCCCTCAAAATCTCAAAAACCCCCAAAAGAATAAATATATTAAAAATTCCATAAAATCGATGAAAATGTAAAAACCCTAAAAACCTTGAAAACCCCCTCAAACCAATAAAACACCTAAAAACATTAAAAAATATTAAAACCTAAAAAACCACAACAACTCTAAAAACCCTTAAATCCCTAACAAACATTAGAAAACTCTATAAACCTTATAAACTATAAAAAAAACTCAAAAAATCCCTAGAAACCCAAGTGACTGCAAAAAGCCTGAAACCCCCTAAAAACCTGTAAAGCCCTTGAAAACCCTCAAAACCCTCAAAACCCCTAAAATCCCTGAAACCCCTAAAAACCCTAAAACCCCTAAAAATTCTAAAAAACCCTAAAACCTCGTAAAAACCCCAAAAACTCTAAAAACCCTTTAAAGCCCAAAAAACCTTTACAAAAATCCAAAAACCTTAAAAACCATAAAAAAATAAATACCCAAAATACCCAAAATCCCAAAGGACCCTAAAAACTTGAAAGACCCTAAAACCCCTGATAAACCAAAAAACCCTCAAAATTATGAAAAACCCTAAAAAACCCTAAAAACCCAAAAAATCTAAATAAAATCCAAAAAAATCAATGAAAATGTAAAAAACTCTATAAACCCTGAAAAACCCCTAAAAACCATAAAACCACTAAAAACATAAAATCCAAAAAACCCATAAAACCCAAAAAAACTACTAAAACTCTAAAAACCCTTAAGGCCCCTAAAATGTTAAAAACTCTAAAAATTCTAAAAAACTCAAAAAAAAAACTAAAATACCAAAAAAACACTAAAAAACTTGAAAACACATAAAAACCATCAAAAAGTCCTAAAAACTCTCAACATACATAAAAACCCAGAAAACCCAAAAAAACCATAAAAATACTAAAAAACCCATAAAAATCCCTGAAAACCTAAAAACCCTAAAAACCCTAAAACCCCCTAAAAACCATAACCCCCCTAAAAACCTTAAAAAACCCAAATCACTGATAAAAAACCTAAAAACCCACTGAAAACATTAAAAACTGTTAAAAATCGTAAAAATGTTAAAAAACTCTAATAAACATTAAAACCCTAAAAAATTAGAAAAATCTCCAAAAAATGCAAAAAACTCCTAAAAACCACTAAAAACATAAAAATCCTGAAAACCCCCATAAAATAATCAAAATACCTAGAAACCCTAAAATCAT
Source organism: Viscum album (assembly GCA_963277665.1). NCBI lineage: Eukaryota > Viridiplantae > Streptophyta > Magnoliopsida > Santalales > Viscaceae > Viscum > Viscum album. Next base: position 1,771,351,668 of record OY728156.1, on the reverse strand, counting down.
AAAAATCCTAAAACCCCCTTAAAACCCATGAACCCCCCCCCCCCCCATGAAAAATCCTCTAAAAAACATAAAAACCCCTAAACAACTTAAAAAACCCTATAAATGCATTAAAAACTCTAAAAACCACTAAAAACTCTAAAAACCCATTAAACCCCTAAAAGTATTAAAAAACTATAAAAACCTTTAAAACCCCAAAAAAACTCAAAAATACCCTAAAAACCCTATGAGACACTAAAAACCTCAAAAACTGCTAAAACCCCCAAAACCCAAAAATCCAAAAAATCCCTAAAAACCATAAAAACCATAAAATCCTCAAAAACCCTAAAAACCCTGAAAAACCCTTAAAGCCCCCTTAAAACAATAAACCCCCCCAAGCCTTAAAAACCCTAAAAACCCATAAAAACCATAAAAACACTAAAAAATACAAAAACTAAAAAACCCTTAAAACCCCTAAAAATGTTAAAAATCTCTAAAAAACTTCAAAAACCCGAAAACAACTACAAAAACCCCTAAAACCCCAAAAAGACACTAAAATCCCAAAAACCCCTAAAAACCTTTAAAAACCAATAAAAACCTTTAAAAACCCCTAAAACCCCTCAAAATACCTTAAACCCCTAAAAACCCAAAAAACCATAAAATACTAAAAACCCTTAAAAATCCATGAAAACGTAAAAATCCCTAAAAACCAAAAAAACCCAAGAAAACCATAAAAATCCCAAAAAAGATTAGAAAATCTTGAAAACCCATGAAACCCTAAAAACCCACTAAAAACTATAAAACCCTTACAACTTCTAAAAATGTTAGAAAACTCTAAAACCTTAAACTCTAAAAAACTAAAAAAAAATCTTAAAAACCCTAAAAGACCCTAAAAACCCTAAAAACCCTAAAAACCCTTGAAAACCCCTAAAAAACCCTAAAAAATCTAACCCCCCCAAACCATAAAATCCCCTAAAACCAATAAAACCCTAAAAACCACTAAAAATACTAAAACCTTTAAAACTCCCCAAAACCTTAAAAAGAACTAAAAATCCTTAAAAACTCAAAAATCCCCTAAAAACACAAGACGCACTAAAAATCATGAAAAAACCTAAAAACAATAAAAATCCTAAATAACCCCTAAAAATCCATGAAAACATAAAAACCCTATAAATATTAAAAACCATAAAAACCCCTAAAACCCTAAAAAACCATAAAATCCGCAAAACTACTAAAAACTCTAAAAAAACATAAAACCCCCCACAACATTTAAACCTTCTAAAAACCATTAAAACCCTAAAAAACTCAAAAAAACCTTGAAAACCTAAAAAGATCCTCAAAACCTAAAAAACCATAAAAACCTACAAAAACCCCTAAATCCCTCAAAATCCCTAAATACACTAAAAAACACTAAAAACCATAAAAATCCTAAAAACTCTATAATCCATGATAATGTAAGAACCCCAAAACATTGAAATATCTCAAAAATCCATAAGACCCCCTAAAACCTTAAAACCCCCTAAAACCCCATAAAAACCCTAAAACCACTAAAACTCTAAAACCCCTCAAAATCCCTAAAAATATTAAAAACTCTAAAAAAAATTAAAAACCCTAAAAACTAAAAAAAAACACTAAAAGCCATGAAAAACACTAAAAACCCTGAAAACCCTTAAAGCCCTGAAAACCCTAAAAACCCTAAAACCCATCAAAATTACAAAAACCTAAAAAACCATTAAAACACTAAAAACCCTGAAAACCGTTAAAAAGCCTAAAACCATGAAAACCCTGAAAGCCCTCAAAATTCCTAAAAACCATAGAAATCCTAAAAACCCCATAAAAACAATGAAAATGTAAAAAACCCTAAAAATCCCTAAAAACCAGAAAACCCCTAAAACAATTACAAAACCCTAAAATCCCATTAAAACCATAAAACCCATGAAAAACATTACAAACCCATAAAGCCCCTAAAAATGTTAAAAAAAATCTAAAAACCATAGAAACCCTAAAAAGTCAAAAAAAAACCCTAAAAACCAAACAAGACCCTAAAAACCCTAAAAACCCCTAAAACCCTAACCCCCTAAAAATCCTTAAAATTCCCTAAAACCACTAAAAACCTAAAGCCATAAAAATCCTAAAAAACTCTCAAAGTCCATGAAAACATAAAAACCCCTAAAACCCCTGAAAACCCTCTAAAAAAATAAATTTCCCTAAAAACCTTTAAAAACCTAAAAAACCATAAAATCCCTAAAAACCACTAAAAAATCTAAAAACCCATAAAACCCTAAAAACAATAAAAAACTCTAAAAAAGCTTAAAACCCCAAAAAAATAAAAAAAATTAAAAAGAAAAAAAGACCCTAATAAACCTTGAAAAACAATAAAAATCATAAAACCCTAAAATCCCTAAAAACCCTAGAAACCATAAAAATCCTAAAACCCCCCTAAAAGTCCATGAAAATGTAAAAAAACTAAAAATCCTTAAAACCCCCTTGAGAACCGTAAAAACTCATAAAAACCATAAAAAACCTAAGTAACCATAAAATCCCTAAATAACCACTAAAAACTCTAAAAAACCTCAAAACCCATAAAAAGTTTTAAAAACTCTAAAAAACATTAAAACCACAAAAAACTCAAAAAGCCCTAAAAAACCAAAAGACCATAAAAACCATGAAAACCCCTAACAACCATAAAAACCTTTAAAAAACCCTAAAACCCACAAAATTCGTAAAAACCATAAAAAACCCCTAAAAATATAAGAAAACATAAAAAACCTTAAAACCCAATAAACACATAAAAATCATAACACCCCCCTAAAAACCCTAAAATTCCTAAAAACCCATAAAACCCTAAAAACCCACTGAAAACTCTAAAAACCCTTAAAACCCCAAAAAATGTTAAAAAACTCTAAAAAACCTTAAAAATCTTTAAAAAAATAGAAAAACCCCTAAAAACCAAGGGGCCCCAAAAAACCTAAAAACCCTTAAAATCCCTAAACATCTAAAAATACCCTAAAAACCATAAAAATCCTATAAAACCCCTAAAAATCCATGAAAACATAAAATACCCAAAAAATGTTGAAAACCCTATGAAAACCATAAAATCCCCTAAAACCGTTAAAAACACTAAAACCCATAAAAACTCTAAAAACCCACTAAAAACTCTAAAAACAGTTAAAAACCCTAAAAATGTTAAAGAGCCCTAAAAAATATTAAAACCCTAAAAAGCACAAAAAAATCAAAATATCAAAAAAGGACACTAAAAACCCTAAAAAACACTAAAAACCCAAAAGCCCTGAAAAGCCCCTAAAAACCTTTAAACCCTTCAAAATCTCAAAAAAACTCAAAAGATCCTAAAGACTATAAAAATCCTAAAACCCCCTAAATATCATTAAAAACCAAAAAAACCCTAAAAACCTTGAAAACCCCGAAAAAAAACAATAAAAACCTTAAAAATCCCTAAATCCCCATAAAAACACTAAAAACCAATAAAAACTATAAAAACCCTCAAGACCACTAAAAAAGTTAAAAAAACCTAAAAACCCTAAAATCTAAAAAAACATTAAAAACCAAAAAAGACCCTAAAACAATGAAAACCCATAAAACCTTTGAAGAACCCTAAAACAACCAAAATCCTTAAAAAACCTAAAACAATAAAAATTCCTAAAACCAAAAAAACCCTAAAACCCCTAAAAATCCAGATATAACTCTAGAAATGATGGTCGATATCCTCTCTCCCGCTCCGCTCTGTGATGGTGACATTCCTTTGCCTGATTGAAGACGACATCGACCTCCGCGACTTGTCCTCCCCCCCCCCCCCCGAGGGGGAGGGGTCCTCACTGGTTCTTGATGAAAGTAGAGCTTTCATTCCATTCTTGGATCCGGATTCACTCCCTTCTTTTCCACGTATTAATCTCACACCTAAGGTGCTGGGTCTGTTTGAAGGTCATCTGAAGCTGCAATTGTCAATTTCAGAATTCAACGAGGCTTCGGCGTTGCATAATCAGTCTTTGGTGGCTCGATTCTCTAACTGGTTCCCTCCAGTGGATGTTTTTGATAGATTTGTGTTCGAATGTTGGGATCTCTAGGATAGGGCGACGGTGGGCTTGGTTGATGCCTAACATATTTTGATCCACTTTGCTTCTGAGGAGGACCTTATCCAGGTTTGGTTCGCTGCCCCTCGCAGATGTGACGGTGCACGCTTTTGTCTCTTCAGGTGGATCTTTGATCTTCATTTACGTCGGGACTCACCTTTGGTTGCCATTTGGGTACGATTCCCTGAACTCCCTCTTCCCTTCCAAAATTTGTCAATTCTTACAATGCTGGGAAATCTGGTTGGAAGATTTCTGTGTGTGGATAGTCGAACGCGAGCCCTCTGTCATCCGGTTGCTCTGAGAGTCTGTATTAAGTTTGATGTTTCCAATCTACCAGTGGATTTTGTCTGGATTGAGATTGGCGAAGAGCTGTGGTGGAAGCAACCTGTGGTTTTTGAATCCTGGGTGAATTACTGTGAATCTTGTCTAACTCTTGGTCATGTGAAACAGGTGTGTCGTCGTGGGGGAAATGATCACTTGGTTTCTAAGAGTGATGTCTGTGCCACCCCCCAAGGCTGGACCTGGCTTCTGACCGTAGGGATGGACCATGCCCTGATAAAAATGAGGGGGAGCTTCACCCAGGGGTCTTGGTAAAGGACGTTTTCATTCGGTTGAAGGATGATTTAGGATGGGCATGTGCTGCCCCTTCATCCAGTGGGGTGGTGGAGGTGGTTCCTAAGAAAGATATGGCTACTAATGACTGCTTGAAGATGGTTCTGAGTGGGGTGTGCAGTAACATTTCAAGTCCAGGTTCTGAGGGGATGAGTATGGAGGGGTTGCTGATGAATACTGCTTCTGCCGAGGCAAATGGTTAGGAGTTAGAACAAGACCTGGTTCTCACTTCGAATCCATTCGCAGTGCTTGATCTAGAGGAGGGGGAGTGTCCGGAGTCACTGGCTGATGCTCAGGCTGATGAGGATTGGCAGGTCTCTGACATCCACTTAGAAGAGATGACCTTAAATACCCCGGGTGATGATTTAGGTGGTGCCAAGGCCACCCCATCTGTTCATTTGCTAGAACAGGAGCTGCGTGATGCGGCCACTTCTGATGCTGAGCGGACTGTGGTGCAACAGAATTTGGGAATGGAGCTTGTGGTCTTTGAAAAGCTACCTCCCTGTGTTGAACTCGCTGATATGATCGTTCTGGATGGTTCCAAAATCCCCCTTGAGCAACACCGACGTGAGATTCTACAACAGCCCAAATTAAAGGTGATGTTTAACTGTGATAACATTGATGAGGATGTTAAATATGATTTTGTCTTTGGGGACCGTAATGACTTCATTGATGCGAACATGCCCAAGATTTGGAGGAGGATGACCTTGATGGATGGCTCAGTTTATCCTGACTCGAATCCAAGAGGAGGGTCTGAGCACGGCTATTGATTCCAGGCAAGAGGGGATCCCCAAGGTGGTGAGTGCTGATGATGTCCTTTGCAGCAGGAGGAGGGGGAGTGCTTCCCCTGTCAAGAGGAGGGCAAGGAGATACTATTCATCACTTCCAAAACCAATGGCAGCAAGGGCCTCTTCGAAGGCTTCCAAAGCTGTGGAGGATGCTCTTGCCAAGGATCGAGCGGATAGGAAGCTGGAGAAGAAGCGACTCAGGAGGTATTGTACTGACTTCCTCAAGCAGTATGAGTCATCTGAATGGGAGACGGTGGACTCGGATTCCTCCTCTGGGTATGGTGCAGATGGGGATCCCTATGGATGGGAGGACGCGTGATGCGGTGCTGGGTCGTTTGGTCTGTTGTGTCTTTTTCTGTTCCTTTGTTTTCTTTGCTTTTCCTTTTGGGGATTGTTTTTGGGTATGGGTCGATTGACCCAACCCTCCCTTGGTCTTGTACTCCTGTTTCCCTTTATATTTTGGGGGCTAGGCTTGGCTAGTCTTGAACCTCTTCTGCCCGAAAAATCCATGAAAATGTAAAAACCTTGAAAACCCCTGAAAAGAATAAAACACCCTAAAAACTTAAAACCCCTAAAAACCCATAAAATGCCTAAAACCCACTAAATACTCAAAAAACCATTTAAAACCCTAAAAACATAAAAAACTCTAAAAAACCCTTAAAACTCAAAAAAACCTAAAAAATCGAAAAGATCATAAATACCACGAAAACCATAGAAACCCTAAAAACACTAAAAAAATCACTAAACCTCCTCAAAATCCCTAAAAACACACCCAAACCCCCTAAAAATCCACATAAAACCCCCTAAAGACCATAAAAATCCTTAAAAACCTTAGAATCCGCTAAAAACCACTAAAAACTCTAAAAACCCTTGAAACCCCTAAAAATGTTTAAAAACTCTAAAAATCCTTAAACACCTAAAAAACTCAAAAAGCCCCTAAAAACCCAAAAGACCCTAAAACTCCTAAAAACCCTAAAAATCTCTCAAAAACCCCAAAAAATCCCTAAAAACCCTAAAAACCATAAAAATACTAAAATACCTCCAAAAACCATGAAAACTTAAAAACACATAAAAACCTTGAAAACCATAAAACCCAGAAAAAAAACCCAAAAAAAACCCCAAAAACCCCACTAAAAAACCCTAAAAACCACTAAAACTCTAAAAACTCTTAAAACACTTAAAAACGTTAAAAAACTCTAAAAACCTTAAAACCCCTAAAAAACTCAAAAAACCCCCGAAATCCCCTAAAAGTCCCTAAAACCCAAAAAAACCCTAAAAACACTAAAAGCCCCTAAAAACACCAAAACCCCCTCAAAATCTTAAAAAACCATAAAAAACACTAACAACCATAAAAATCCTAAAAAATCATCAAAATCAATGAAAACATAAAAAACCTTAAAAATAGTGAAACCCCCTGAAAAGCATAAACCCCTTTAAAACCCTAAAATTCCACTTAAAACTCTAAAACCCCTTAAAACCCCTAAAATCATTACAAACACAAAAAACCCTAAAACCCTGAAAAACCCCAAAAAAAGAAAAAAATCCAAAAAATCCCTAAAACCATAAAAACCCCTAAAAACTCTAAAAACCACTAAAACTCTAAAAAATATTAAAACACTTAAAAACGTTAAAAAACTCTAAAAACCTTAAAACCCCTAAAAAACTCAAAAAAACCCTGAAATCCCCTAAAAGTCCCTAAAACCCAAAAAAACCCTAAAAACACTAAAAGCCCCTAAAAACACCTAAAACCCCTCAAAATCTTAAAAAACCATAAAAACACTAATGACCATAAAAATCCTAAAAAATCATTAAAATCCATGAAAACATAAAAAACCTTAAAAACCGTGAAACCCCCCTGAAAAGCATAAACCCCTTTAAAACCCTAAAAAACCATAAAACCAGTAAAATTCCACTAAAAAATCTAAAACCCCTTAAAATCCCTAAAATCATTACAAACAAAAAAAACCCTAAAACCCTGAAAACCCCCCCAAAAAAGCATAAAATCCAAAAAATCCCTAAAACCCCTAAAACCATAAAAATCCGAAACAACCCCTAAAAGTCCATGAAAATGTAAAAACCCCTAAAAAACCTAAACAACCACTAAAAACCATAAAAACGCATAAAAAGTTTATAAAAACTATTAAGCAATAAAATCCATAAAACCACTAAAATCTCTAAAACCCATAAAACTCCTAAAAACGTTAAAAACTATAAAAACCTCAAAAAACCCCTAAAAACCCAAAAAGACCCTAAAAACCCATAAAATCCCTAAAAACCCCTTAAAACCATCAAAATCCCTAAAAACCCCTTAAAACCATCAAAATCCCTAAAAATCCTAAAAACCAAAAAAATCCTAAAAACCCCTAAAAATCTGTGAAAACAAAAAAAAACCCAAAAAAGTCTGAAAAACCCCTCAAAATTATAAACCCCCTGAAAACCATTAGAAACCCTAAATTCCCATAAAAACCATAAAACAAAATAAAATCTTCAAAAACCCCTAAAAACGTTATAAAACTCTAATAACCTTAAAACCCCTAAAAACCAAAAAAACCCTAAAAAACCAAAAGGACCCTAAAAACCCTAAACACCCCTAAAACCCCCCAAAATCACGAAAACCCCAAAAAACCCTAAAACCGAAAAAAAACCTAAGAAACCCCAAAAAATATATGAAAATGTAAAAATCCTGAAAACTCATAAAAACCCCTCAAAACCATAAAAACCACTAAAAACCTTTAAAAAACTTAAAAACCCAAAAAACCCCCTAAAAAGCTAAAAACTCTAAAAACCCTTTAAACCCCTTAAAACGTTAAAAAAACTCTAAAAATTCTTAAATCCCCTAAAAATTCAAAAAATACCCTTGAACCCAAAAAAACCCTTAAAACCTCTAAAAACATTTGAAAACCCCTAAAAACCCTCAAAATCCATAAAAATTCTAAAAATTCATAAAAACCATAAAATTATTAAAAAAACTCCTAAAAATCCATAAAAATGTAAAAAACACTAAAAACCCTAAAAAATCCCTAAAAACCATCCAAACCCATAAAAAATTTAAAAACCCATAAAAACCCCTTAACCTAAAAAGGTTTAAAAACCTTCAAAACCCAAAAAACTCAAAAAAAAACACCTAAAAACCCAAAATACTGTAAAAAACCTGAAAACCCCTAAAAACCCCTAAAAACCCCTAAAAACCCCTAAAAACCCCTAAAAACCCTAAAAACCATAAAAAACCTCAAATTCCCTAAAAATCCTAAATGCCCTAAAAAAAATCTTAAAAAACCCTAAAATCCATGAAAAAAAACCTAGAAAAGCCCCGGAAAACCATAAAACCCCTAAAAATATTTAAAATCCCATAAAAACTACAAAAATAACTAAAAAATCCTATAACCCTCAAAACCACAAAAAACATTTAAAAACTCTAAAAACCCATAAAAACCCAAAAAAAGTAAAAAAACACTAAAAACACAAAAGGCATGAAGAATCTAGAAAAAACCCAAAACAACCAATGAAAAACCCTAAAAACACTCAAAATTTCTAAAAACCTTGAAAACCATAAAAATCCTAAGAACCCTAAAAATCGATGAAAACGTAAAAACCATAAAACCACTAAAAACCCAGTAAAATCTATAAATACCCTTACATCCCTGCCCCTAAAAATGTTAAAAACTCTCAAAAACATGAAAATCTCAAAAAAACTCAAAAAACCCTATAAACCCAAAAGTCTCTAAAACCATGAAAACCCCTAAAAACCCTTGAAAACCCCTAAAATACCTTCAAAATGAATCAAAAATCCTGAAATCCCTAAAAACCCAAATATATTCTTAAAATCCTTAAAATCCATTAAATATAAAGAACCCAAAAAACCCTGAAAACCATAAAAATCCCTAAAACTCTTAAATACCCTTAAAACCCCACAAAAACCCTAAAAACCCACTAAGCACTCTAAAAACCTCAAAATCCCTAAAAACATTAAAAAATATAAAAATCCATAAGAACCCTAAAAAACTCCAAAAAAAATCCTAAAAACCCAAAAGACCCTAAAAAACCTGAAAACCCTTAAAAACCCAAAAAAACCCTCAAAGACCCAAAAAACCCTTAAAATCCCTAAAAACCCTAAAAAACTTTAAAAACTATAACAATCCTAAAAACCGCTAGGAATCCATGAAAGCGTAAAAAAATCCTAAAAACCCTGACAAACCCCTGAAAACCATAAAACCCTCTAAAAACCTTAAAATCCAAAAAAAACCATAAAAACCTTAAAAACCACTAGAAACTCTAAAAAACCTTTAAACCCCTGAAATTTTGAAAAAACACTAAAAAACCGTTCAAACCCAAAAAAACATGAAAAAAAATCATAAAAACCCAAAACGACCCTAAAAACAAAGAAAAACCTTAAAATCCCTAAAAACCACTGATAAAATCTAAAACCCCTCAAAATACTCAAAAACCCTAAAAAACCTAAAATCCTGAAAAACCCCTAAAAACCCATAAAAACCTTAAATACCCCAAAACATATAAAAACCCTAGAAATCCTAAAAATTCTAAAAACACTTAAGACCCCTAAAAATTTTAAAAACACCAAAAAACCTTTAATGCCCTAAAAATTGAAAAAACCCTAAAAAACCTAAAAAACTCTAAAACCCTCAAAATCCCAAAAAACCCCAAAAAACCTTAAAACCCATAAAAATCCAAAAAAACCCCTAAAATCCAAGAAGACATAAAAAACAATAAAAACCTTGAAAACCCCTCAAAAACAAAAAAGACTACAAAAAACCTTAAAAACCCTAAAACATGACTAATACTCTAAAAACCCTTAAAACCCCAAAAAACAATAAAATCTCTAAAACACCTTAAAACCCCTAAAACTAAAAAAACACTATAAAACCAAATCGACCCTGAAAACCCCTAAAACACTTAAAAACCCTAAAAACCATCAAAATCCATAAAAACCCTAAAAAACCTAAAATCCATAAAAATCCTAAAAACGCCAAAAAATCCATAAAAACCTAAAAACCCCTTTAAACCCTAAACACCCCCAACCCCCAAATCGCTAAAAACCCAAAAACATCCTAAACACCATAAAAATCATAAAAATCTATGAAAACATAGAAAACCCAAAAAATCCATAAAACCCCTGAATACTATAAAAACCTCCAAAAACCTTAAAAACCCTAAAACCCCATGAAACCTTAAAACCCAATAAAAAGTCTAAAAACATATAAAACCCCTAAAAACATTAAAAAACTCTAAATAACCACAAAAACTCTAAAAAGTAAAAAAAAAACAAAAAACCAAAAAGACCCTAAAATCCCTAAAAACCCATAAAACCCAAAACCCCTAAAAAACACTAAAACCCTCAGAATCCCTAACAACCATAAAAAAAAGAAAACCACTAAAAATACATGAAAAGATAAAAAAAACCCTAAAAACCTAAAAATGCTGAAACCCCCCCTAAAAACCATAAAAACCCCTAAAACCCCCAAAAAACCATAAAAATAACTAAAAACTCTAAAAACACTTAAAACCCATAAAAGTGTTAAAAAAATAAAAAAAAACCTTAAATACACTAAAAAAATAAAAAAAATCTAAAAACCCCAAAAGACCAGAAAAACCCCGGAAACCCCTAAAAACCATAAAAGTCATAAAAACCCCTAAAACCCATGAAAACCTAAAAAACCCTAAAAACCCTGAAAAACTCCTGAAAACTATAAAAACCCCTAAAAACCATTAAAAACCCTCAAACCCCATAAAACCCTAAATACTACTAAAATTTATAAAATCCCTTAAAACCCCTTAAATTTTTTAAAAAACTCTAAAAAACCTTAAAACCCATTGAAACCCAAAAGAACCAAAAGGCCCTAAAAAATAAAAAATCCTAAACCCCCCTAAAAACCCTCAAAATACATAAAAATCTAGAAAACCCTAAAAAACATTAAAACCCATAAAAAATGAAAAAAAAACCATAAAAAAACCTAAAACCCCATAAAAACCATAAAAACCTCCTAAAAATCCAAAAACCCATGAAACCCCTAAAATAATTAAAAACTCTAAAAATCCTTAAAAACCATAAAAAACCTAAAAAACCCTAAAAACACAAAAAGACCTTAAAAGGCCTAAAAACCCTTGAAAACCCCTAAAAGCCCTCAAAATCAGTAAAAACCCTAAAATCCTAAAAACCATAAAAATCCTTACAGAATTCTAAAAATCTGTGAATATGTAAAAAAACCTAAAAAACCCCTAAAGACCATAAAACCCCTAAAACCCTTAAAAACCACTAGAACCCATAAAACCACAGAAAACTCTAAAAACCCTTTAAAAGCTAAAAACCCAAAAGACCGTAAAACACTAAAAACCCTAAAAACCTCTAAAAAAGCATAAAAACACTAAAAATCCCTAAAAACCCTAAAAACCATAAAAACCATAAAAATCCTAAGAAACCCTAAAAATCCATGAAAATGTAAAGAACCCTAAAAAACATGAGAAACCCCTAAAAACCATAAAACCATTAAAAACCTTAAAAACCCATAAAAACCCAAAAAGACCATATAAAACCCAAAACGTCCCTACAAACATGGAAAAACCCTAAAACCCTCTGAAAAAACCCTAAGACCCTCAAAATCTCTAAAAATATTTAAAAACCCTAAAAACCATAAAAATTCTGAAAAAACCCCAAAAATCCAGAATACATAAAAAACCAAAAAACCCCCTAAAAACCATAAATTCCCCTAAAAAACATAAAAACCCTAAAACCCCATAAAAACCACTAAAAACACTAAAAATACTTAAAACTCCTAGAAACGTTAAAAACTCTAAAAAACCTTAAAACCCTAAAAAACTCAAAAAAACAGTAAAACCCACAAAAGATCCTAAAAACCCTAAAAAACCCTAAAACACCACAAAAATCCATAAAACCCCCAAAATCTTTAAACCCTCAGAAAAACACTTGAAAACAATAAACCCCCTGAAAACTTAAAAACCCTAAAAAACCTCTCGCAGTTGCTCTTGTCTGGTCTCTTGTGGATAAGGAAACTACACTTGACTGGTTGGTTTTGTGCTGATAGGGTTCTGTTGCTTAGGTTGCTAGGTGCTAGGTTTTATAGATGCCTTTTTTCTTTGGTAGGTTTTGGTTTCTCATGTTTGGGAGGAGTTTTTTGTGCTTTTGCTTCTGGTTATCGTTTGATGTGCTTTGTTGGGATTGCAAGTTGGTGACTGTATGTTTCTTGCTTAGTTGGGGTGTGTCTGGTCGTGGACTTGTGCAGAAGCTTGCTTGTGGATAAGAATAATGGATCGTGCAATTCTGGTCTTTGGCTTGGGTTTTTCTTTATGTTTTTTTTGTTTTTGACATCCAGGGCAGTTATTTCACCCATAATGATCATTTTTAATTCAATTCCATTTCCCTTTCATATATCATGTTTATTTGCCTTGTAAAAAAACCCTGAAAAAACCTAAAACAACTAAAAACTCAAAAAACACTTAGAACCCATAAAAAGGTTAAAAAATCTAAAAAACCAGAAACCCATAAAAGCTGAAAAAAACCCTAAAACCCCAAAAACCCTAAAATCCCTGAAACCTTAAAACCCCTAAAACCCTTCAAAATCCCTAAAAACCCTAAAAACTATAAAAGTCATAAAACCCCCAAAAGTCCATGAAAACATAAAAAACTATAAAAATGTCGAAAGACCTTAAAAACTATAAAAAACCATAAAAACGTTAAAACCAACCAAAACCCATAAAACCCTAAAATGCAACTCAAAACTCTAAAAACCTGAAAAAAAACCCCTTAAAAACGTTAAAAATTTCTATAAAAATTAAAATAATAAGAAACTCAAAAAACCACTAAAAACTATTAAAAACCTTATAAACACTAAAAAACAAAAAAAAAACTAAAGAAAAAAAAGACCCTAAAAACCCTTAAAAGCCTTAAAAATCACCAAAAAACCCTGAAAACCCCTATGAATCCAAAAAAAACCTAAAATCTGTAAAAATTATAAAAAATGCTTAAAAATCCATGAAAACATAAAAGCCCTAAAAGCCCTAAAAAACACTGAAACCCATAAAAACATTCATAAAACTTAAAAACCCTCAAACACCATAAAACTCTAAAAACCACTAAAAACTTTAAAAACCCTTAAAACCCCAAAAAATGTTAAAAAACATTAAAAACCCTAAAAAACTCAAAAAAAAAACTTAAAAACCCAAAAATACCCTAAAAACCATGAAAACCCCTAGGAACCCTAAAAACCCTAGAAACCCTAAAAACCCATAAAAACCCTTAAAATACTAAAAAACCCTAAAAATCCTTCAAAACATAAAAAACACTAAAAACCCTGAAACCCCCCAGAAAATCATAAAAACCCCTGAAAACCTTAAAATACCCTATATACTAATAAAAACCCTAAAAACCACTAAAAACTCTAAAAACCCTTAAAACCCATAAAAAGGATAAAAAAACTCTAAAAAACCAGAACAACCCTTAAAAACTCAAAAAGACACTAAAAACCCAAAAAAACCTAAAAACCTTAAAAACCTTAAAAACCCATTAAAACCCCAATACCCCTGAAAAACCCTCAAAACCCTTAAAATCTTTAAAACCCCAAAAAACCCTAAACAACACAAAATTCCTAAAAACCATAGAAACCCCTAAAAATCATTAAAAAACCTCAAAATCTCTAATAACTCTAAAAATCCTTAAAACCCCTCAAAACATTAAAAACACTAAAAATCCTTAATACCCTAAAAAAACTGAAAAACCCCAAAAGACACTAAAAACCCCTGAAAACCAAAAAAATCCTATAAAACCCTTGAAAAAACTCAAAAAACCTCAATCTCCAAAAAAATAATTAAAGTGTAAAAACCATAAAATTCTTAAAAACCCATAAAAATCGATGAAAATGTAAAAAACCCTAAAAGCCCTCGAAAACCCCTTGAAACAAAAAAAGACCCCTAAAAACCCATAAAATAGTTCAAATCCCTAAAACCTTAAAAAACTATAAAAACCCATTAAAACCCTAAAAATCACTATAAACCCTAAAACCCTTAAACACCTAATCATTTTTAAAACTAAAAAAACCATAAAACCCTCAAAAAATTTAAAAAAACACCTAAAAACACCAAAACACCCGAAAAACCATGAAAACCCCTAAAACCCCCTAAAAACATACAAAATCCCTAAAATCCCTAAAAACCATAAAAATCATAAAAACCCGTGAAAATGTAAAAAACCCTAAAAACATTGAAAAACCCCTAAAACCATAAAAACCTTAAAAAACCCCCAAACCCCATAAAATCCCTAAAAACCCATAGAAAACTCAAAAAACATTTCAAACCCATAAAAATATTAAAAAAATATAAAATACCTTAAAACCCTTGAAAAACCAAAAACCCTTAAAACCCAAAAGACCTAAAAAACCTAAAAAACTCTAAAAACCCAAAAACCCCCTGAACAACTGTAAAAACAATCAAAATTACTAAAACCTTACAAGATCCTAAAAACACATAAAACCATAATAAACAGCTAAAAACTAAAAAAACCTTTTAAACCACTAAAAAAATTAAAAACTCAAAAAACATTAAAAACCCTAAAAAACTAAAAAAACACTAAAACCAAAAAGACCAAAAAACCCAAAAAACCCCATAAGCACCCTAAAAATCCATGAAACCATAAAACCCCGAAAACCCTGAAAAACCCCTCGAAATCCATAAACCCCCCTTAAAACTAAAAAAACCCTAAAAACCAAAAACCCTAAAAACCCAAAAAAAACCACTAAAAACCCTTAAAACCCCCAAAAATGTTAAAAAACTCTAAAATCCTTTAAAACTCTATAAAACTGAAAAAATCCTCTAAAAACCCAAAAAGACACTAAAAGCCCTAAATAACCCTAAAATCCTAAAACCCCCTAAAAACACTAAAAACCCTCCATAAACATAGAAACCCTAAAAACCCAAAAAACCATCAAAATCATAAAAAACCACTAAAAACCCATGAAAACGTAAAAAACCCATTAAAAACCCTGAAAACCATAAAAATTTCTAAAAACATTAAAAACCCTAAAATCCATAAAAACCCTAAAAACTAATTAAAAACTCTAAAAATCATTAAACCCCATAAATATGTTAAAAATCTTTAAAAACCTTAAACCACTAAAAACTCAAAAAAACCTAAAAGTCCAAAAGACCCTAAAAACCCTAAAAACTCCTAAAAATCCAAAAACCCTTCAAAATCCCTAAAAACCACAAAACCCTAAAACCCATAAAACCCCTAAAAATCTCCTAAAAATCCATAAAAATGTAAAAACCCTAAAACACTTTAAACCCCATAAAAACCATAAAGGCCCATAAAAACCATAAAACCCTAAAACCCATAAAAACTCTTAAAACCCGCTAAAAACCATAAACGCCCATAAAAACCATAAAAACCCTAAAACCCATAAAAACTAAAAAAACCCCAAAACACTCAAAAAACCCTTATTACCTCTAAAAATGATAAAAACTATAAAACCCCCCAAAAAATAAAAAAAAATCCTAAAACCCAAAAGACCCTAAAAACCCTAAAAACCACTAAAAACCTAAAAACTAATGAAAACCCCTAAAATCAATCAAAATCCCCAAAAACCATAAAAACACTAAAACCCTAAAAACCATAAAAATCCTAATTTATTTTAAATCCATGAAAATGTAAAAAACCCTAAAACCCTAAAAAAACACTAAAAACATAAAACACCCTAAAAAGCTTACAAAACCCTAAAAAAATATAAAACCCCTAAAAACACAAAAACCCTTAAACCCCATAAAAATATTAAAAATTCTAAAAAAATATAAATCCCTAAAAACTCAAAAAAAAAACACCTAAAAACCCAAAACGATTCTAAAAACCCTAAAATCACTAAAAACCCTTAAACCATCTGAAATAACCAAAAAACCCCACAAAATCCCTAAAAACATAAATATCCCAAAAAACCCTAAAACCCCTAAAACCCCCTATAAATCCATGAAAAAAACACTAAAAACTCTGAAAAACCATTGAAAACCATAAAACACCTAAAACCCTTACAAAATTAAAAAAGACCCTAAAAACCCAAGTCCCTAAAAACCCGAAAAACCCTAAAAAACCCTAAAAGCCCAAAGTATCAAAAAAAATCATTAAAAACACTAATATACCATAAAAATACAAAAAATGCCTAAAAATCAATGAAAACATAAAAAACCTAAAAACCATAAAAAAGTCCTGAAAACAATTAAATCCCCTAAAAACTTAAAAAACCATAAAACCCCATAGAATCCCAAAAAAAACCCACTAAAAGCACTAAAAATCCTTTAAATCCCTAAAAATGTTAAAAACTCTAAAAAACCTAAAAACCCCTAAACAACTAAAAAAACCTAAAAACCCAAAAAAAGAGCATACAAACCACTAAAAACCCATAAAAACTCTAAAACCACTAAAAACTCTACAAACCCAAACCCCCCTAAAAATGTCAAAAAAATCTAAAAAACCTTCAAACGGTTAAAAAACTCAAAAAACCCCTAAATCCCCAAAAAGACCCTAAAAACCCCAAAAAAAACTCTAAAACCCTAGAAAATCCATGAAATCCCTAAAAACTCTAAAAACCCTTAAAACCCATAAAAATGTTTAAAAAATCTACAAAACCTTAAAGACCCTAAAAACTCAAAACTAATCCTAAAAACCCAAAAAGGCCCTAAAAACTCTGAAACCCCATAAAATCCCTAAAACCCAATAAAAACCCCTAAAACTCTCAAAATCCCTAAAAACCAAAAAAACGCTAGAACCATAAAAATCCTAAAAAACATCTAAATTCCATGATAACGTAAAAACCCCAAGTAACAATGAAAAACCACTAAAAACTCCGAAAACCCTTAAAACCTCAAAAAATGTTAAAAAAACTCTAAAAAACATTAAAACAAAAAAAAACTCAAAAAAACCTGAAAAACCCAAAAAGACACGAAAAATCCTAAAAACCCTAAAAACCCCCAAACACACTAAAACTCCTAGAAAACCCCCAAAACCCTCAAGTTACTAAAAAACATTAAAAATAGTAAAAATCAGAAAAATCCTAAAAAACCCTAAAAATCCATGAAAATGTTAAAAACCCAAAAAACCCTGCAAAACGGTTAAAAACCATAAAAAACCCCTAAAAACCTTAAAAACCCATAAAAACCCTAAAAACCCACTAACAACTCTAAAAACCCTTAAAACACCTAAAAATGTTAAAAACTCTAAAACACCATTACACCCCTAAAAACTCAAAAAAAACCCCTAAAACCCCAAAAAGACCAGAAAACCCCTAGAAAACCCTAAAAACCCTAAAACCCCTAACCCCCCAAACCATAAAAGTCCTAAAAACCCCAAAAAATCATCAAAATTGTAAAATTCCATAAAAATCATGAAAACCCCTAAAAATCACAAAACCCCAAAAAACCTTAAAACCCCTAAATCCCCTAAAAACCCTAAAACCACTAAAAAATCCCAAAACCTACAAACCCCTAAAAAGGTTAAAAAACTCTAAAAAACCTTAAAACCATACAAAACTCAAAAAACCTCAAAAAACCCAAAATACCCTAAAAATACTGACCCCCTAAAACCCTTAAAATCCATAAAAATGATAAAAAACCCTAAAAACTAAAAAAAACTAAAAAAAACCCCTAAATTCCAAGAAAATGTAAAAAAGACTATTAACCTAGAAAAACCTTTGAAAACCACAAAAACCAGTAGAAACCTTAAAAAATATTAAAACCCCATAAAACCACTAAAAACTCTAAAAAGCCTTTAAACCCCTAAAAATATTAAAAAATTATAAAAATTCCCAAAAACCTTACAAAAACTCAAAAAACACTAAAACCAAAAAGACCCTTAAAACCTTGCAAAACCCTAAAAACAACATAAATCATAAAAAACCCATAAAAATCTAGGAAAAAATAAAAAATCTAAAAAAACCAGAAAAACCCCTAAAAACCAAAAAAACCAAAAAAACACCTACCCTTAAAAACCCCTAAAAACCACTAAAAATATAAAAACCCATAAAACCATGAAAACGATAAAAAACTCTAAAAATCTTAGAAACCCTAAAAAACTCAAAATACCCTAAAAACAAAAAAGACCCTAAAAACCCTTAAACATCTAAAAATCTTAAAAACCCTTGAAAAACACTAAAAAACTTTTAAATCCATAAAAATAGTAAAAATCTTTAAAAACACCCAAAAATCCATGAAAACGTAAAAAACCCCTAAAAACCCTAAAACCACTAACAACCTTAAAAATCCAAAAAACACATAAAAATCCTAAAAACCACTAACACCTCTAGAAACTCATAAAACCCCTCAAAATGTTAAAAAACTCTAAAAAACTTTAAACCCTAAAAAACTCAAAAAAACCCTAAAAACCTAAAAAGAAACTAAAAACCCTAAAAAAACACTAAAACCCCCCAAACCCTTGAAAATTCTCATAAATAATCAAAATTTCTAAAATCCCTAAAAACCATAAAAATCCTAAAAAACAACTAAATATTCATGAAAATATAAAAAAAACTAAATAACCTAAATAACACTTGAAACCATAAAAACCCATAAAAACCTTAAAAACCCTAAAAACCATAAAAATCCTAAAACCCTTAAAAACCCACTAAAATCTCCAAAGACCCTTAAAACCCCAATAAAAAATTAAAAACTCTAAAAACTCAAAAGGCCCTAAAAACCCAAAAAGACACTAAAACCCTCAAGAACCATAAAACCTTAAACCCCTAAAAATCCCTAAAACCCTTAAAATATAAAAAAATCCTAAAAATCTCCTAAAATTGTATAAAAACATAAAAAAACCCCCAAACCCCTAGGAACCTTACAAAACTCAAAAAAACCCTAAAACCCCTACAAAACCTTAAAAACACTAAAACCCCTCAAAATCACTAAAAACCCTAACCCCCCCCCCCAAAAAAAACCATAAAAATCTAAAAAACCACTAAAAATCAATGAAAGCTTAAAAAACCCTACAAACCCGTAAACAACCCTAAAAATCATAAAAACCCTTTAAACCCATAAAAACCCTTATAAACCCATAAAAACCCCCAAAAAAAACAAAAATATCTGAAAACCATAAAAAACCTTAAAAAGGTTTAAAAACTCTAAAAAATCTGAGAACCCCTAAAAACTAAAAAAAAACCTAAAACCCTTAAAACCACTAAATACCCTAAAACCCCTTAAAAACCATGAAAACTCTCAAAATGCCTAAAAATCCTAAAAAACCCTACAGACCATAAAAATCCTCAAAACCCCTATAAATCCATGAAAAGGTAAAAAACCCTAACCCCCCTGAAAAAAATAAAAACCCCTTAAAACTTTAAAAAATCCTAAAAACCCATAGAAACCCTAAAAAGCCACTAAAATTTCTAAAAACACTAAAACCCCCTTGAAACATTAAAAAAACAATAATGAACATTGCCTTGTAAAAAAAGCTTTAAAACCACTGAAAACTCAAACTCAAAAAACCCTAAAAACCCAAAAAGACCCTAAAAACCTAAACCCGCCTAAAATCCATAAAACCCTCAAAATCCCTAAAAACCCTAAAAACCCTAAAAACGCTAAAAATAATAAAAAACATAAAAAAAAACTCCAAAAATTCATGAAAATTTAAAAAAAACCCTAAAATCCATTAAAAATCCCTTAAAACCATATAACCCAAAAAACCATAAAAACCCTAAAAAACACTAAAAATCTAAAAACCCTTAAAACCCCTTAAAATGTTGAGAAATTCTAAAAAACCTTAAAAACCATAAAAAAACTGAAAAAAAAAATTCTAAAAACCCAAAAAGACCCTAAAAACCCTGAAAACCCTAAAAACCCAAAAACACCTAACAAATACTAAAAACCCTCAAAATCCCTAAAATCCACAAAAAATGTAAAAACCAAAATATCCAAAAAACCCCTAAAATCCATGAAAACATAAAAAACCAAAAAACACTAAAAACCACTAAAAACTATAAAAACCCCTAAAAATGTTAAAAACGCAAAAAAATATTAAAGAACCTAAAAAATAAAAAAACCCTAAAAACCCTACAAAACCATAAACATGCTAAAAACCTTTGAAAAACCCTAAAACCCATCAAAATCCCTAAATAACCTAAAAATGAAAAAAAATCTAAAAAACCCCTAAAATTCCATTAAAACTTAAAAAAACCTAAAAACCAACAAAAACTCTAAAAACCTTAAAATGCCTAAAAACTTTAAAAAACTCTAAAAACCCCTAAAACACCTTAAAACTAAAAAAACCCTAAAACCCCAGAAAAAACCCCATAAAAACCCTAAATTTTTTAAAAAAACCTTCAACATCCCTAAAAATCCATGAAAATGTAGAAAACCCAAAAAATCTCCAAAATCCCTAAAACCCAAAACCCCCCAAAAATCCATAGAAACCCATAAATCCCCTAAAATCCAGTAAAAACTTTAAAAACCCTTAAAACCCCTAAAAACCATAAAAACTCTAAAAAACCTTTTAAATCCTAAAAAACTTAAAAAACATAAAAACCCAAACACCCTAAAAACTATAAAACCCCTAAAAGTGTATGAAAAACCCTAAAACCCTCAAAATCCCTAAAAAAATAAAAACCCAAAAACAATAAAAATCCTAAAAAACCACTAAAAATACATGAAAACTTAAAAAACCCTAAAAACGTTAAAAATCCTGAAAACCCATAAAAACCCTAAAATGCCTAAAAACCTCAAAAAACCTAAAAACCATAAAACCCCTAAAACCCTTAAAAAACCTAAAAACCCCTAAAACCACTAAAAACTCTAAAAACCCTTAAAACCCTAAAAACTATAAACAACTCTAAAAACCATTAAACCAATAAAAATCCTAAAAATCATAAAAACTTTTGAAAACCCATATAAACCCTAAAAATCCCAAAAAACCCTAAAAAGATTGAAAATCCTAAAAAACCAAAAAAAACCCTAAAAATCCATGAAAACATAAAAACATATAGGAAACCTGAAAACCATCAAAACCCCTAAAAACATTTCAACCCTAAAACCTCATAAAAACCCTAAACCACTAAAATCTCTAAAAACCCTTAAAATCCCAAAAAATGTTTAAAAACTCTAAAAAATATTTTAAAAAAATCAAAAAACCCTTAAAAACCCAAAACGACCCTAAAAACCCAAAAACCAAAAAAAATCCAAAAAAACCCTAAAAATCAATGAAAATGTAAAAAACCCTAAAAACACTGAAAAAACTCTAAAAACCATAAAACCCCCTAAAAACCTTGAAAACCCTAAAACCCCATTAAAACCCACTAAAACTTGAAAAACCCCTTTAGACCCCTAAAACATTAAAAAACTCTAAAAAAATATAAAACCTCTAATAAATTTGAAAAAACTCTAAAAACCTAAAAAGAGCATAAAAACACTTAAAATCTAAAAAAACCCTTGAAAATCCAGGAAAATGTAAAAAACCCTAAAACCCCTGAAAAAACCCTGAAAACCCAAAAATCCACTAAAAACCTAAAAAACCCTAAAAACCCATAAATACCATAAAAACCACTAGAAATGCTAAAATCCCCCTTAAAACTCTTAAAAAATTAAAAACTTTAAAAAAATATAAAACCCCAAAAAACTCCAAAAAAACCCAAAAAATCAACAAGACCTTAAAACCCCCAAAACCCTAAAAATTCATGAAAAAACCTAAAAGCTGTCAAAATCCCAAAAAACCATAAAAAACCCCTAAAACCCATAAAAATCCTAAAAAACCCCCAAAAATACATGAAAATGTAAAAACCCCTAAAAAAACTCCTAAAAACTATAAAAACCCTTGAAAACCTTAAAACTCTAAAAACCCATAGAAACCCTAAAAACCACTAAAAACTCTAACTACTCTTAAAACCCCTAAAAATGTTAAAAAAATTAAAAAAACCATAAAAAGTCAAAAAAAAACTAAAAACCCTAAAAGACACTAAAAACCTTTAAAAACCCCTAAAACCCCCTAAAAACCCAAAAAACCCCTCAAAATCCTTAAAAATCCTAAAAAACTAAAAACCATAAAAAAAATAAAAAACCCTAAAAATCCATGAAAACATAAAAACTCTAAAAACCCTAAACACCCCCTAAAACCATAAAAATCCCAAAAAACCTTTAAAAATCCTAAAAACCCATAAAAACCTTAAAACCACTAAAAACTCTAAAAACACTTAAAACCCCTAAAAATGTTTAAAAACTCTAAAAACCTTAAACCCCCTAAAAAGTTCAAAAAAACACCAAAAACCAAAAAAGATCCTAATAACCCTTAAAACCCCAAAAAACCAAAAAAAAAACCCCTAAAACCCCTAAAACTAGAAAAATTCTAAAAAAATCCCTAAAAATCCCTGAAAACATAAAAAACCCTGAAAAAACACCCAAAACCATAAGAAACTCTAAAAATCATAAAAACCCTAAAACCCATAAAAACCCTAAAAATCACTGAAAACTCTAAAACCCTTAAAACCCCTAAAAACGTTAAAAACTATTAAAAACTATGAAAACACTAAAAAACAAAAAAAAATCATAAAGAAACCAAAAGGACCATAAAAACCTTGAAAAGCCTTAAAAATCCCAAAAAACCCCAAAAACCCCTAGAAATCCAAAAAAATCCAAAAATCTTTAAAAATTCTAAAAAACACCTAAAAATCCATGAAAACTTAAAAGCCCGAAAAAACCTAAAAAACACTGAAACCCATAAAAACCTTTAAAAAACCTAAAACCCCTAAAACCCCATAAAACTCTAAAAACCACTAAAAACGTTAAAAACCCTTAAAACCCCAAAAAATGTTAAAAAACTCTAAAAACATTAAAAACACTAAAAACCTCAAAAAAAACTTAAAAACCCAAAAATACCCAAAAAGACCCTAGGAACCCTAAAAACACTAGAAACCCTAAAAACCCATAAAAACCCTCAAAAGCCTAAAAACCATAAAAACCGTTAAAATCCTAAAAAACCCTAAAAATCCTTGAAGACATAAAAAACACTAAAAACCCTGAAAACCCCTGGAAAGTCATAAAAACCCCTAAAAACCTTAAAAAACCCTATATACTAATAAAAACACTAAAAACCACCAAAAACTCTAAAAAATTTAAAACCCATAAAAATGATAAAAAAAAACTCTAAAAAACCTAAACAACCCTTAAAAACTCAAAAAGACTAAAAACCCAAAAAACCCAAAAAACATTAAAAAACCATTAAAACCACAATACCCCTAAAAAACCCTCAAAGCCCTTAAAATCCTTAAAACCCCAAAAAACCTAAACATCACAAAATTCCTAAAAACCCCATAAAATTAATGAAAATGTAAAAAAAACCTAAAAACCCTGAAAAACCCCTGAAAACCATTTAAACCCCTAAACTCTTTAAAAACATTAAATCCATAAAAACATTAAAATCTCTAATAACTCTAAAAATCCTTAAAAAACCTAAAAACATTAAAAACACTAAAAAACCTTAATACCAAAAAAAGACCCAAAAACCCAAAAGGCACTAAAAACCTTGAAAACCCCTAAAATTTTAAAAACCTCATAAAAAACCTAAAAAAACCTCAAAATCCCAAAAAATCATTAAAAAGTTTAAAACCCATAAAATTCTTAAAAACATCTAAAATCTATGAAAATGTAAAAAACCCTGAAAACCATCAAAAACCCCTTGAAACCAAAAAACCCCCTAAAACCACATAAAAACCCTAAAAATAACTAAAAATATTAAATCCCTTTAAACCCTTAAAAATGTCACAGAACTATAAAAACATTAATAACAAAAAAACCCCAAAAACCCAAAAGGACCCTAAAAATCTAGAAAAACCCTATAACCCTAAAAATCTTCTAAAACCCTAAGAAACCTCAATATCCTAAAAAACCCAAAAATAATAAAAATCCTAAAAAACACCTAAAAATCCAAGAAAACATAAAAATCATAAAAACCCTAAAAACCAGAAAACCCCTTAAAGACCTTAAAAACCCTCAAAACCCATAAAAACCTTAGAAAACCACTAAAAACTCAAAAATCCCGTAAGGCCCCTAAAAATGTTAAAAACCACTAAAAACCCACAAAAACCCTAGGAAACTCAAAAAACCCTGAAATCCCAAAAAGACCCTAAAAACTATGAATAATATTTAAAAAACATGAAAATCCCTACAAACCCCTCAAAACCCTAAAACCCTCTAAATCACTAAAACCCCTAAAAACTCTCTAAAACTATAAATTCCTAAGAAAACCCTAAAAATTCATGAACACGTAAAAAAATATAAACCCTTATAAATATTAAAGCCCCTAAAAACCAAAAAAAATCATAAAACCCCATAAAAATCGAATAATGCACTCAAAACTCCTAAACCATTAAAACCTGTAAAATGTTAAAAAAACATTAAAGAACCTTAAGAACCCAAAAAACTCAAAAACCCTAAAAACCCCAAAAGACCCTAAAAACTCTAAAAAACCACAAACCCCTAAAAACCCTTGAAAACCCCTAGACTCCCCAAAAATCTCAAAAAACCCTCAAAACACCAAAAAACCTTAAAAATACTAGAAATACCCTAAAAATCGATGAAAATGTAAAAACCATAAAAACCCTGAAAACCATAAAAACCCTTAAAACCTTAAAAAACCCCGAAAACCATAAAAACCCTTAAAACCTTAAAAAACCTTGAAAACCACTAAAAACCATTAAAAACTCTAAAAATCATATAAACCCCTAAAAACGTTAAAATACACTAAAAATCCTTAAAAACATTAAAAACTCAAAAAAAAACTAAAAACCCAAAAAGACCAGAAAAACCATGAAAACCCCTAAAAACCATAAAAACCCTAAAAACCCTAAAAACCCTAAAAAACATAAAAACTATAAAAACCATTTAAACCCCTAAAAACAATAAAAAACCTTAAATCCCTAAAAATCTAAAAAAAACCCTAAAACCCCGAAAACCCTAAAAACCAAAAAACCCCTGAAAACCATGAAAACCATAAAACCCCTAAAACCACCTAAATCCCTAAAAACCCCTTAAACCCTAAAAACCAAAAAAATCCAAAAAACCATCAATCCATGAAAATGTAAAAACCCTAAAAAAACCTTAAAAACAAAAAAAACTCTGAAAACTATAAAAACACATAAAACCCTAAAAACCCTAAAAAACTAAAAATACCATAAAACCCTAAAAATAAAAAAAACTAACAATCCATGAAAATTTAATTACCACTACAAACCCTGAAAACCATCAAAACACCTAAAAAAAATAAAAATATCCTAGAAACCCATAAAACCCCTAAAAACCCACAAAAAATAAAAACTATTAAAACCCCTATAAATATTAAAAAGCTTTAAAAAACCTTAAAAACCATAAAAAATGAAAAAAACCATAAAAACCCAAAAAACCCAAAAAACCCCGAAAACACCTAAAAAGCTTCAAAATCTATAAAAACCATAAAAAACCCTAAAGGCCAAAAAAATCCTAAAACTCCTGAAAAAATCTATCAAAATGTAAAAACTTTAAAACACTAAAAAACCATTGAAAGCCATAAAAACCCCTAAAGCATTAAAAAAATCTAAAAACCCATAAAAACCTTTAAAGACTCCAAAAACCCTTAAAACCCCTAAAAATGTTAAAAAACTCTAAAACCCCTTAAAACCCATAGAAAAATTAAATTAAACCCTAAAAACTCAAAAGACCCTGAAAACCTAAAACCCCCCTAAAACAGTTGAAAACCCCTAAGAAACCTAAAAATCCAAAAAACCATAAAAATCCTAAAAACCCCTAAAAATTAATGAAAATGTAAAAACCCTAAAAGCCAATAATAACCCTAAAACCACTAAAAACTCTAACAACCCTTAAAAATGCTAAAAATGTTAAAAAACTGTAAAAAACTTTACAAACCCAAAGAAACTTTAAAAAAATACTAAAAACCATGAAAACGCTTAAAAAAATCTAAAGATCCCTAAAAACCCTTAAAATCCCTAAAACCCTAAAAACCCATAAAAATCCTAAAAACATATGAAGATGTAAAAAAAACTAAAAACATGAAAATCTATAAAAACCATAAAACCCATAAAACCAATAAAAACCCTAAAACCACATAAAAACCCTAAAAGAACACTAAAAACTCTAAAAGCCTTTTAAAACCCTAAAAAACTAAAAACTTTAAAACCCTAAAAAACTCAAAAAAACCAGAAAAACTCAAAAAAAAACCCAAAAAACTCTGAAAAATCCTAAAAACCATAAAAACCCAAAAAAACCATGAAAATGTAAAAAACCCTAAAAACCATAAAAAACCCTTGAAAACCTAAAAACCCCTAAAAACCATAAAAAACAAAAAAATCCATAGAAACACTAAAACCCCACGAAAAACTCTAAAAACCCTTAAAACCCCTTAAAATGTTAAAATACTCTAAAAACCCTTAAAAACACAGAAAGCCCCTATAAACCCTTGAAAACTCCTCAAGATCCCTAAAAACCCTTACAAATCCTAGAAATCCCCTAATAATCCAGGAAAACATAAAAAACCCTAAAAACCCTTGAAACCTATAAAACCACTAAAAACCATAAAACCTAAAACCCAGAAAAAACCTAAAAACACACTAAAATCTCTAAAAGCACTTCAAACCCCTAGAAACGTTAAAAATCTCAAAGAAACCTTAAAAACCATAAAAAATCAAAAAAATACCGAAAACCCAAAAAGACCCCAAAAACACAGAAAACCGCTAAAACCCTTTTAAGACCATAAAAATCCTAAAACCCCTAAAAATCCATGAAAATGTAAAAAACCCTAAAATTCGCTTGAAAATAAAAAAACCCTAAAAACCTTAAAAACATTAAAATCCATCAAAACCCAAAAAAACCACTAAAAACTCTAAAACCCTTAAAACACATAAAAACACTAAAAACTCTAAAAAACCTTAAAACCATAAAAAAACTAAAAAAAGCTTAGAAACCCAAAACGACCCTAAAAACCTAAAAATTCCTAAAAACCTTAAAAACAATAAAAATCCTAAAAATCCCTAAAAATACAGGAAAAACAAAAAACCCCTAAAAACCCCTGGAAACCATAAAATCCCTAAATTTCATAAAAACTCCTAAAAACCCATAAAACCCTAAAAACCACAAAAACTCAAAAAGTTCTTAAAACCCATAAAAACGTTAAAAAACTCGAAGAAACCTTTAAATCCCTAAAAACTCAAAAAATACCCCAAAACCCAAAAAGACCCGAAAACCCCTGAAAATTCCCAAAAACTCTAAAAACCCCTAAAAACCCCTAAAAACCATCAAAATTTATAAAAACCCTAAAACTCTACAAACCATAAAAAACCTAAAAAACCCCTAAAATCAATAAAAACGTAAAAAAATCCTAAAAACCATGAAAAACCCCTAAAGACCATTAAAAACCATAAAAACCATAAAAACCCATAAAAACCCTAAAAACCACTAAAAACTATAAAAACCCTTTAAACACCTAAAAATGTTAAAAAACTCTAAAAAAGCTTAAAAAGCTTAAACACTCAGAAAATCTATAAAACCCAAAAGACCATAAAAACCCTGAAAAACAAAAAAAACCTAGAAAAAACCCTAAAACCCATCAAAATCTATAAAACACCTAAAAAACCCTAAAACATAAAAATCCTAAAAACCAACTAAAAATCCATGAAAACCTAAAAAACCTAAAAACCCTAAAAACCCATGAAAACCATAACGACTCCTAATACCCTTAAAAGTTCCTAAAAACACATAAAACTCCTAAAAACCACTAAAAACTCTAAAAACCCTTAAACCACCTAAAAACGTTAAAAAACTCTAAAAACCCTTAAAACCCCTTAAAAACTAAAAAAACACTAAAAACCCAAAAGACCCTAAAACCCTTAAAAACCCAAAAACCTCTAAAAACCTGAAAAAAAACCCTAAAAGACCTCAAAATCCCTAAAACCACTAAAAAACTTGAAAACCCATAAAAATCATTAATAACCCTGAAAAATCCATGAAAACATAAAAAACCCTAAAGCCCCGAAAAAACACAGAAAACCATAAACCCCCTAAAAACCTTAAAAACCCATAAAAACCCATAAAAACCATACAAAAGTACTAAAAACTCTAAAAACCCTTAAAAACACTAAAAACGTCAAAAACTCTAGAAACCTTAAAAACCCTAAAAAACTCAAAAAAGCCTAAAACTCGAAAATGGTCCTTAAAAGCCTAAAACCCCTAAAAACTCTAAAAACCCATAAAAACCCTAACACCACTAAAACTATAAAAACCCTAAAAATAAAAAAATTTAAAAATACCTTAAAAATATGAAAATTTCAAAAACCCACGAAAACCATAAAAACCCCTAAAAACCTTAAAATATGATAAAAACACTAACAAACTACTAAAAACTCTAAAACCAATTTAAACTCCCCAAAATGTTAAGAAACTCATAAAAACCCTCAAAATCACAAAAAATCCGAAAAACCATAAAACCCTAAAATCTATAAAATACCACTAAAAACTCTAAAATCCCTTTAAACCTCTAAAAATGTTCAAAAACGCTTAAAAACCTTAAAAACCCAAAACCCAAAAGACCCTAAAAACCCTGAAAAATCTTAAAAACCCATTAAATTTCCTAAAAACCCTAAAAATCCTAACAATCCTAAAACCCCTAAAACCCATAAAAATCCTAAAAAACCCTAAAAATCCATGAAAACCTAAAAAACCCTAAAGACTCAGACAAGCACATGAAAATAAAAAAACAACAAAAATCTTTAAAACCCTAAAAAACCACTAAAAATTCTAGAAACCATCAAGATGCCTAAAAATGTTAAAACCCTCTGAAAACTCTAAAAACTCAAAAAAAAACTAAAAACACAAAAGGACCCAAAAACCCCTGAAAAATTCTACAAAACCAAAAAATCACTAAAAACTCTAAAAACCAAAAAATCATAAAAAACCTAAAAAACCTATAAAAACCAATGACAATGTAAAAACACTAAAACCCCAAAAAAACCCTAAAAACCATAAAACTCCTTAAATACCTTAAAAATACTAAAAATACATAAAAACCCACAAAAAACTCTAAAAAACCATTAAAAACCTAAGAACATTAAAAGACTACAAAAAATTTTTAAAATTCTAAAAAGTCAAAAAAACCCTAAAAACATAAATGACCTAAAAACCTAGAAAAACAATAAAACCCCTTAAATTTCATAAAACCCTAAAAATACCTAAAAACCCTAAAATCTGTAAAACCAAAAAAAACCCAAAAAACCCACAAAAATCCATGAAAACAAAAAAACCCTGAAAAACCATAAATACACCTAAAAACCTTAAAAACCCTAAAAACACATAAACCCCTAAAAATCGACTAAAAACTCTAAATGATGAATCACCAGAAAGCTCCCCTAAAAACCCATAAAAACTAGAAAACCCTTGAAAAGCCCTTAAACGCCCCAAAATCCCTAAAAACCCAAAATTCCTAAAAACTAAAAAAAACCTAAAAAACATATAAATCCCTGAAAAAATAAAAAACCCTAAAAACCCCTTGAAAACCATAAAAAACCCAAAAACCCAAAAACCCCTAAATATCCATAAAACCCCAAAACCCACTAAAAACTTTGAGAACACTTAAAACCCCTAAAAATGTTAAAAATTCTAAAAACCTTATAAACACTTAAAATTCACCCCCCCCCCAAACACTAAAACTATAAGGATTTAGTGTTTTTAGTGGGTTTTTGGGTATTTATGGGTTTTAGGGTTTTTATGGTTTTTAGGGGTTTTATGGATTTCAAGGATTTTTTCAGGGTTTTTTTGGTTTTCCATTGTTTTTAGGTATTTTGATGGTATTTAGGGTTTTTTATAGGGTTTTACAATTTTTTATGTGTTTTATGGTCCTTTTGATTTTAAGGATTTTTTGGAGTATTTTAGGGTTTTAAAGGTTTTCTAGATTTTTTAACATTTTTAGGGTTTTTATGGGTATTTAGAGTTTTTAGTGGTTTTTATGGTTTTTATTCATTTTTAGGGTTTTTAATGTATTTTAGGGTTTTTTAGGGGTTTTGTGGTTTTCAGAAATTTTAGGGGTTTTTATGGTTTTTCAGGGGGTTTTATGGGTTTTAGGGGTTTTTCATGGATTTCAGGTCATTTTGGGTTTTAGGGTATTTTTTATGTTTTTTTATAGTTTTTAAGGGTTTTTATAGATTTTTAATGTTTTAGGGGTTTTAAGTGTTCTTATAGTCTTAGTGGTTTTTAAGGACTTTTATGGGTTTTTAGGGTATTTTATGGTTTTTAGAGGTTATCATGGTTTTCATAGGCTTTTCAGGGTATTTAGGGTTTTTTATGTTTCCTTGGATTTTATGATTTTTTTGGATTTTTATGATTTTTAGATTTTTTTGAGTTTTTAGATATTTTGATGGTTTTAAGGGTTTTAGGGTTTTTCCAAGGTTTTATGGTTTTTAGGGTCTTTTGGGGGTTTTATGGTTTTATTGAATTTTTTTAGGTTGTAATGATTGTTAGAGTTTTTAAACATTTTTATGGGTTTTAATGGTCTTTTGAGGTTTTGGTAGGTTTTTAGGGTTTTATGGGTTTTAATGGTATTTAAGGTTTTTAGTGTTTTTTGGTTTTCTTGTGTTTTTCATGGTATTTAGGGTTTTTTTAGGATTTTTATGATTTTTAGTGTTTTTAGGGTTTTTTAGGGGTTTTAGGGACTTTTTGATGTTTTAGGGGTTTCTTTTTTATTTTTTTATGGTTTTTAAGGTGTCTTAGAGTTTTTATCATTTTAGGGGTTTTAAGGTTTTTTGAGATTTTATTGGGTTTTTAGGTTTTTTCTTGATTTTTACATGTTAAAATTTTTTTAGGGTATTTCGGGGTTTCAGGGTTTTCTTTGAGTTTTAATGTTTTTATGATTTTTAATAATTTTAAACATTTTTAGGGGTTTTAAAGGTTTTTAGTATTTTTTCGGTTTTTTAAGGTTTTTATGGGTTTTTATGTGTTTTTATGGTTTTTTAAGGTTTGTAGGGTTTATGGTTTTTAGGGGCTTTTCAGATTTTTTACGGTTTTTTACGTTTTCATGGATTTTTAGTGTTTTTTAATATTTTTATGGTTTTTAGGGGTTTTTAGAGTTTTTATTGGTTTTGAGAGTTTTAAGGGTTTTCACCATATTTATGATTTTTATAAATTTTCGCAGTTTTAGGGTCTTTTTGGGTTTAAGGGTTCTTTTTGAGTTTATTAGGGTTTTGAGGGTATTAGTGTTTTAACATTTTTGGGTTTTAATGGGTTTTTAGAGTTTTCAGTTGTTTTTTTGGGGTTTTATGGGATTTTAGGGTTTTTATGGTTTTTAGGTGGTTTTATGGTTTTCAGGGGGGTTTTAGGGGTTTTTTTTATTTTTTACGTTTTCATGGATTTTAAGGGGGTCTTTAGGATTTTTATTGTTGTTACAGTTTTTAGGGTTTTTATGGTTTTTAGGGGTTTTGATAGCTTTTAGGAAATTTCAGGGGGTTTTAGGGGTTTTTATGGGTTTTTATGGTTTTTAAGGTTCTTAGAGGTTTTTATGGTTTTTGGTGGTTTTTCTGGGTTTTTATAGTTATATACATTTTCATGGATTTTTAGGGGTCTTTTAAGATTTTTATGGGTTTTAGGGTTTTTTTGGGTTTTTAGGGATTTTGAGGGGTTTAGGGTTTTAAATGGTTTTATGGTTTTTAGGGGTTTTCAGGGTTTTATGATCTTTTGGGTTTTTTAGATTTTTTTAGTTTTTATGTTTTTTTTAGGTTTTTTAGAGTTTCTTAACATTTTTAGGGGTTTATGGTTTTTTAGATTTTTTAGTGGTTTTTATGGGGTTTAGGGTTTTTTAAGGTGTTTAAGGGTTTTATGGTTTTAGGTGTTTTTGAGGGTTTTTAGGTTTTTTACCTTTTCCTGGATTTATTGGGGTTTTGTGTGATTTTTATAGTTTTTGCATTTTTAAAAGTTTTGGGGGCTTTTACAGTTTTTTCGGGGTTTTTTCAGTTTTTAGCATTTTTTAAGGTTTTTAGGACTTTTTGTCTTTTTAGGGCATTTTTTTAGTTTTTTAGGGGTTTTAAGTTTTTTTTTTGAGTTTTTTAACATTTTTAGGGGTATTCAGGATTTTTATAGTTTCTATAGTGTTTTTTATGATTTTTATTGGCATTTAGAGGTTTTAATGATTTTTATGGGTTTTTATGGTTTTTTTGGGGGGTTTCAATATTTTTAGAGTTTTTAACATTTTCTTGGATTTTTGGGTGTTTTTTAGGATTTTTTTTGAGTTTCTTAGGGTTTTGTGGTTTTTAGGGATTTTTAGGGGTTTTAGGGGTTTTTCATGGTTTTTAGGGATTTTAATGGTCTTTTTGGTTTTTTAGTGTTTTTAGGAGTTTTTTTAGGGGTTTAAGGTTTCTTTGAGTTTTTTAATGTTTTTATGGGCTTTATAGTTTATAAGGGTTTTTAAGGTTTTAAAGTTTTTTAAAGATTTTTAGGGTTTTTTTATGTTTTTAAGGATTTTTTGGGGTTTTTTATGTTTTTTGTGGTTTTCCAAGGTTTTCAGGGTCTTTAGGGATTTTGAGGGTTTTTAGGGTTTTTGAGTTTTTTGGGGGTTTTAAGGTTTTTTAACATTTTTATGGGTTTTAAGTGTTTTTAGATATTTTAATGGTTTTTAGGGTTTATATTTGTTTTTAGGGTTTTAAGGGGTTTTTATGGTTTTTATGG
Organism: Viscum album; assembly: GCA_963277665.1. Taxonomy (NCBI): domain Eukaryota; kingdom Viridiplantae; phylum Streptophyta; class Magnoliopsida; order Santalales; family Viscaceae; genus Viscum; species Viscum album. The sequence continues at coordinate 1,771,318,523 of OY728156.1, read as the reverse complement.
GTTTTTAGGTTTTCATGGATTTTTCTGGGTTTTTTTGGATTTTTATAGTTTTTTTTGTTTTTAGGGGTTTTTTGGTTTTTAGGGTTTTTGGGGTTTGAGGGTTTTACAAGGGGTCCTCAGGGTTTTCTTGGTTTTTAGGGTCTTTTGTTTTTTAGGGGGTTTTGAGTATTTTAGGGTTTTAAAAATAAATTAGAGTTTTTTAACGTTTTATGGGTTTGAAGGGTTTTGAGTGTTTTTAGTGTTTTTTGGTTTTTATGGGTTTTTAGTGTTTTAAGGTTTTAAGGGGTTTTTATGATTTTTAGGGGTTTTTTAGGGTTTGTGGTGTTTTTTATGTTTTCATGGATGTTTAGGTTTTTTAGGGTTTTTAGAGATTTTGGGGGGGTTTTATGGTTTTTCAGAGGTTTTAGGTACTTTTTGGGGGTTTATGGTATTTTTGAGTTTTTTTCTAGTTTTTATGGTTTTTTTAGAGTTGTTAACATGTTTAGGGATTTAAAGGGGTTCTAGAGTTTTTAGTGGTTTTTAGGGTTTTATGAGTTTTTTGGGTTTTTTAAGTTTTTTGGGGGTTTTGTGGTTTTTAGGGATTTTTCATGGTTTGTAGGGTTTTTTATATTTTCATGGATATTTACGGTTTTAGGTTTTTTATGATTTTTAGTGCTTTTAGGGTTTCTAGGGATTTTTGAGGGATTTTACTATTTTTTAGGGATTTTTAGGGGATTTTAGGGTTTTTAGGGTCATTTTGGATTTTAGGTCTTTTAGTTTTTTAGGGGTTTAATATTTTTTACATTATTTTAACATATATAGGAGTTTTAAGGGTTTTTAGAGTTTTTAGTGGTTTTAGGGTTTTTATGGGGTTTTAGGGTTTTTTAGAGTTTTGGGGATTTTGATGGTTTTTTTGTTTTTTCTAGGGTTTTTAGTATTTTTAAGCGTTTTTTTGAGCCTTTAGGGTTCTTAAAGTCTTTTAGAATTCTTTAACATTTTTTGGGATTTTAAGGGTTTTAGTGATATGGATCATATTCAGGCCAAGGAGAATAATTTTGGGCTTGATAAAAATTTCAAGCCCAATTGTTGTTCGAATTGGACCAGCCCGCACTTCTTGATGTCCAACACTATGGTGGGCCACAACACACTTATTTGGGGCCCAAAATCACTTATCCACATGGCAATGGGTGGAAATTCGTAGCAGCACATTAATGAGGAGAGAGAAGGTGGAGAAAAGTATCATTAAGAGAGAATCTCGCTACTTTAGCTAGTGAGGTCATTAAATGTCTTGGGAAAGTGTTGTTTTATGCTTTTTATGTGCATTTTGGGTTCCCCATGCCTTGTAACTCGAATTGTGGCATTTTCCTTTATTAATTTTGTCTTTATAATGTATTGTCATCCCTTTGTAATGGAAGTTTTTTAATTGGACGAATTTGTGAAGCTGGATGTGCATTCTTCTAGCTTTAGCTTCTTCCCTTTGCCCGGAATTGGTGGTGCATCTCCATTGCTGATGACGTGGTCTTTAAGCGTGGAGAAACCTTGGCGGGTGGCATTGCCTTTAAACCTTGGTCGATTTGGCTACATTACGCTGGTCCTCTTCGCTTACTCGTTTTGAGCTTTCTGGTGATGCATCAGTTGGTATCAGAGCCGCAGTTCCTGCGAGTAAGTTCTATCGCATCCTTCTTGTTACTCTCCATCATGTCTCGCAAGAGCGGATCCTCTACTCCTCCTGCTCCATGGGAAATAGCTAACGCACAACTACAATCGCAAATTACTCAAATTAGTGAGCAACTTGCTCAACTATTGAGAGCATGGTGACCTGACTCCCCTCCATTGCAGCGGTATCCCCGACATCCATCACCACATTATAGGTGCAATCCAGCACCATTTTATGAAGATCGTGCAAATGGTGATGATTCCAGTGATTCAGAGGTGGATATGTGAAGAAGAAGAGATGATGAAGATATTGAAACAGGGTTGAAGATTGACATTCGAGATTTTTATGGGAGTATGAATCTGGATGATTTTATGGATTGGATGCGGGAAATCGAATGGTTCTTCGAATTTAAGAATTGTTCTGACAAGAAGAAGTGCAAGGTAGCCATTCTGAAATTTAAAGATTATGCATCTCTTTGGTGGGAAAATATGAAGAAACAGCGGGAACATGATGAAGAAGGCAAAATATGCTCATGGGAGAAGTTGAAAAGGCTTTTGAGGAGACGATTTCTACCCGAGAATATAATCAAGAGCTTTATTTCGGAATGCATAGTCTGTGACAAGGAGATAAATCTATTGAAGAGTATATTCAGGAGTTTGATCATTTATTGATGCGAAGTGATGTTCCAGAATATAAAGAGCAAATAATTGCAAGATTTTTGGGTGGATTAAATGAAGAAATTGCACATTTAGTGGAGTTGCTACCATTCTGCTCACTTGATGATGTTTGCAAGCTGGCGATCAAGATGGAAAAGCAAAAGTGGATCTCAAAGGCACCGATGCTCAAAAACTACAATAGAGGTACAAATTTTTATGAAGGTATTTCTTCTAAAAAATCTGGTGTTGGTGAGAAGGAATTTGGAAGGAAGAAGATGATGGATAAAGGGAGAGAGAAGGCTATGGAACAACCAAAAGGGAATTCCAACTCCTTTGAACGTGGGAATTGAAAGTGTCTCAAATGCCATAGGTATGGTCATTTTCCATCCAATTGCCCAAAAATCGAATTATTATTATTAAGGAGATTGAAGAGATTGAAGAGGCAATCAAAGAGGATGAACATGATGGTGAAGAGTCTGAAAATGAGGAACATGTTGTGGAATAAGATGATGTGGGAAACATGCTGGTACTAAGAAGAGTTTTGCAAACTCAAATCTGCCCGGAAGAAGATCAAAGAGAAAACTTGTTCCAAACTCGTTGCACCATTAATCAGCGGGTATGCATGGTGATTATTGATAGTGGGACCTGTATAAATGTGGCTTCAAAAATATTAGTGGAGAAATTGAAGCTTCCAACTCAGAATCATCCTCACTCGTATAAATTGCAATGTTTGAACAATGGGAGCACACTACAAGTCAACAAATAGGTTCTGATTTCATTCTCCATTGGTAAGAACTATGCTGATGAAGTATTGTGTGATTTTATTCCTATGGATTCTTGTCACTTGTTGTTGGGAAGGCATTGGCAGTTTGACAGGAAAATGAAATATGATGGGAGGAAGAACACATATTCTTTTCGATCTAGAGAAAATAAAATCACACTTGACCCTTTGAAGCCATCCCAAACTCTTCAAGAAAAAACTATTCTGGAATTTCCCAAAGCTAGTCTCTTTATCAACAAAGCTCAAGTGGAGAAATCCATAAATAAGAAAAAGCCAGTTTTTGCTTTATTGATGATGGAAAAGTCGTTCCATGAGCAGAAGAGTCATCCATATTCGTTATCTCATTCCTTAATTGGGAAATATCATGATGTTTTTTCCTAATGATCTTCCAGCAAGATTACCACCATTTAGAGGCATTGAACACCAGATTGATCTTGTACCGGGTGCACAATTGCCAAATAAACTAGCATATTAGTGTAATCCTGGAAAATCAAGGGAATTACAGAAGAAAGTAGACGAGTTGATGGATCGAGGCTTTATAAGGCCAAGCATGAGCCCGTGTTCTATTCCAGAATTATTGGTGCTGAAGAAAGATGGTACGTATCACATGTGCATTGATAGTAGATCTATTAATAATGTTACCATCAAATACAGGTATTCCATTCCACGACTCAATGATATGTTTGATGAATGACATGGTTCATCAATATTTTCGAAGGTTGATCTTCATAGTGGATACCACCAGATTTGAATGAAGGAAGGGGATGAGTGGAAAACGCCCTTCAAAACTAGATGCGGATTGTTTGAGTGGATGGTCATGCCATTCAGCCTCTCAAATTCTCCCAGCACATTCATACGACTCATGAATGAAGTTCTGAAACCATTCATTGGTAAATTTGTGGTTGTTAATTTGGATGATATTTTTATTTACAGCAAGGATGTGGAGAGCCATGTTGATTATCTTCAGTGGGTATTTGACGTTCTACAGAAACAAAAGTGGTATAGAAAACTGAAAAAATGCGAGTTATTTTAAAAAAAAGGTGGTGTTTCTGGGATATGTGGTACCAAAGAAGGCATCATGGTGGATGAATCAAAAGTGGAAGTAATCAAGTCCTCGAAACAACCAGAATCCATCACTGAAGTAAGAATTTTCCATCATTTGACATCATTTTATCATCGTTTTGTTTCCAATTTCAGCACTATCATGGTACCTATCACTGAATTCTTGAAAAGGGGGAAATTTGAGTGGTCAAAGGAAGAAAATGAATCATTTTAAATCATTAAGAAAAAGTTATGTGAAGCACCGGTTTTGGCATTGTCTCATTTTGATCAAGTCTTTGAAGTGGAATGTGATGCAAGTAGATTTGGGATAGGCGCTAGTATCATCCAAAGAAATCATCCTATTGCATATTTTAGTGAGAAACTGAATGATTCAAGGTGGAATTATAGCACCTATGATAAGGAATTTTATGCGGTTATAAGAGCCCTAGATCATTGGTCTCATTATTTGAGATTGAAGCAGTTTGTTCTTCATTCTGACCATCAAGCATTGAGGTTTATCAATGGTCAACACAAGTTGAGTTCAAGGCATGCAAAGTTGGTGGAATTCTTAAAATAATTCTCATTTGTGTCAAAATACAAGAAGGGGAAATATAATCTGGTGGCAGATACTTTGTCTTGTAGGCATGCATTACTTACCATTCTAGATGCTCAAATTCTTGGATTTCTGCTTATGGGAGAAGATTATCAGCATGATATGGAGTTTAATTCTATTTTAATCCAATTTCAAGATGAATTTGTGGGGGATTATTCTGTAAATGATGGGTTTCTCTTTAAGAGAAACAAGTTGTGTGCTCCAAAGGGTAATTACAGGGACTTTCTCATTAGGGAAGCACATGAAGGGGGACTTTCTGATCATTTTGGCATCCATAAAACTTTGGAGATACTAAAGGAGCATTTCTACTATCCGAAGATGCAATCAGATGTCCAAGAAATTCTTTCGAGATGCGGAACATGTCAAAGAGCAAAGAGTCATTTCAAGCCTGGTTTATACACTTCGTTACCTAATCCGAAGCAGCCATGGGAAGATCTCAGCATGGATTTCATTATGGATTTACCAAAGACTCAGCAAGGTAAAGATTCAATAATGGTTTTTGTTGATCAATTTTCTAAGATGGTTCATTTCATACCTTGTCATAAGACTAAAGATGCGGTGAAAGTTGCAGAATTTTTTTTCAAATAGATTTTTTTCCTTCATGGAATTCCTCGCAGCATCGTTTTAGATAGAGACACAAAATTTTTTAGCAATTTTTTGAGGACATTATTGGGGAAATTTGGTACAAACTCCTTTTCATCACATCCCATCACCCTCAAATGGATGGGCAAACATAAGTTACGAATCATACATTGGGCACTATTCTGAGAACATTGGTGAATAAGAGCATGAGAGATTTGGATTTTCAACTGGACCAAGCAGAATTTGCATACAATAGATCTCAGAGTGCTACCACTAGGAATTCTCCATTCGAAGTGGTTTATGGCATCAATCCAATCACTCCTATAGAATTGTGCTCTTTGCCTCTTGATTTTCAGGTAAATATTGATGCGGAGGAGAAGACAAAGCAGATGAAGAAACTCCATGAATCAATTCGTGATCAAATAGAGAAGTATAATGAAGCATACAAGAGGCGAGCAAACAAGAATCAGAAGCAGGCTATTTTCCAACCTAGAGACAAAGTGTGGATTCACCTTCGCAAGAAGAGATTCCCATCCAAAAGGAAGAGCAAGTTGGCACCATGATCTGAAGTTCCATTCAAAGTGCTTTAACGAGTGGGAAACAATGCCTACAAAATTGATTTAACAGATGATTTTGGCGGCATTACTACAATGTTCAACATTGGGGACTTATCTCCTTACATTGAAGAAGATGATGTCATGGATTTGAGGGAAAATCCTCTTCAACCAGGGGGGGATGATATGGATCAGATTCAACCCAAGGAGAATAATTTTGGGCTTGATAAAAATTTCAAGCCCAGTTGTTGTTCGAATTGGACCAGCCCGTACTTCTTGATTTCCAACACTATGTTATTTCAATACCAATTATGGGGTTTATGTTTTTTTAAGGTTTTAGGGAGTTTTATGGATTTTTGGGGTATTTTATGGTGTTTAGGGTTTTACATTATCATGGATTTTAGGGATTTAGGATTTTTACGGTTTTTAGTGTTTTTTAGTGTTTTTAGGGATTTTGATGGTTTTAGGGGTTTTCATAGGTTTTTTATGATTTTTTAGGTTTTTAGGATCTTTTTGGGTTTTTAAGATTTTTTTGAGTTGTTTAGGGTTTTTAAGGTTTTTTAGAGGGTTTTAATGTTTTGTGGGGGTTTTAAGGTTTTTTAGAGTTTTTAGTAGTTTTGGGGTTTTATAGTTTTTATGGTTTTGGGGGGTTTTATGGTTTTTAGGTTTTTTAGGTTTTCATTTATTTTTAGGGGTTATTTAGGATGTTTATGGTTTTTAGATTTTTTCAGGGTTTTTAGTGTCTCTTGTGTTTTTAGGGGATTTTTGAGTTTTTAAGGTTTTTTAGTTCTTTTTAAGGTTTTGGGGTTTTAAAGGTTTTTAGTGTTTTTAGTGGTTTTTAGGGTTTTATGGGTTTTTAGGGGAGTTTATTTTTTTTGGATTGTTGTAGAGTTTTTAGGGGTTTTCAGGGGTTTTCAGGGTTTGTAGGGTCTTTTGGGGTTTTTAGGATATTTTTTTGAGTTTTTTTAGAGTTTTAAGGTTTTTAGAGTTTTTTAACATTTTTAGCAGTTGTAAGGGTTTTAGTGGTTTTAGTGGTTTTTTAGGGTTTTATGGGTTTTTAGGATTTTCTAATATTTATAGGGATTTTTATGATTTTCTTGGGGTTTTTTGGGTTTTTACGGATTTTTACGTTTTCATGGATTTTTAAGGGGTTTTTAGGATTTATATGGTTTTTTGGGTTTTTTAGGGGTTTAAGGTATTTTGAGGGTTTTTAGGGGGTTTTAAAGGTTTTCAGGGGTTTTTAGGGATTTTAGTGTCTTTTGAGGGTTTAGGGGTTTTTTTGAGTTCTTTGGGATTTTTGATGTTTTTTAGATATTTTTAACATTTTTAGGGGTTTTAAGGGTTTTTTGAGTTTTTGGAGTTTTTATTGTTTTTTATGGTTTTTATGGGTTTTAGGGTTTTTTAAGGTTTGGGGGGGTTATTGTTTTAAGGGTTTTTAAGGGTTTTTCATGTTTTTAGGGTTCTTGGGGATTTTATGGTTTTTATGGTTTTTTAGGGATTTTAGGGATTTTAGGATTTTTAGAGGTTTTAGCAATTTTTGCGGTTTTCAGTGTTTCATACGGTTTTTAGGGTATTTTTGAGTTTTTTGGGGTTTTAAAGGTTTTTATAGTTTTTTAAACATTTTTAGGGGTTTAATGGGTTTTTATATTTTTAGTGGTTTTTAGAGTTTTTTATGCATTTTAAGGAATTTTTATTCTTTTTAGGGCTTTTTAGGTTTTTTAAGGTTTTTTAGAGTTTTTTAACGTTTTAGGGGGTTTTACGGTTTTTATCAGTGTTTTTATTTTTTTAATGTTTTTAGGGGGGTTATGGTTTTTAGGGGTTTTCAGGGTTTATAGGGTTTTTACATTTTCATGGATTTTATGGGTTTTTTTTTAGGATTTTTATGGTTTTGGGGGTTTTCTAGATTTTTAGGGATGTTGAGAGTTTTTAGACTTTTTTGATGGTTTTTATGTGTTTTCGAGTTTTTTAGTGTCCGTTTGGGATTTTAGATTTTTTTTTGAGTTTTTTAGAATTTTTTAGAGTTTTTAACATTTTAGGGGGCTTAAGGGTTTTAGAGTTTTATTAGTTTTTAGGGGTTTTGTGGGTTTTGTGGTTTTTAAGTTTTCAGTGGTTTTTATGGTTTTAGGGGTTTTTCTGGGTTTATAGGGTTTTTTACATTTTCATTGATTTTTATGGGTTTCATTTAGATTTTTTTGGTTTTTAGGGTTTTTCATAATTTTGACGGTTTTTTGGGTTATCAGGAGTTTTAGGGTATTTCAAGTTTTTTAGGGACCTCTGGGATTTTGGGTTTTTTTGGTTTTTTAGTTTTTTATGGTTTTTAGGTTTTTTGGGCTTTAAAGTGTTTTTAGAGTTTTAAAGGTTTTATGAGGTATTAGGGTTTTTTAGGATTTTTAGGGGTTTTAGGGGTTTTTAGGGTTTTTATGGTTTTTATGGTTTTTGAGGGTTTTTAGGGTTTTTCAAGGGTTTTACTGGTTTCTAGGGGTTTTTCAGGATTTTTACGGTCTCTTGGGTTTCTAGGGATTTTTTGAGTTTTTTAGAGTTTATAAGGTTTATAGTGTTTTCTAATGTTTGTAAGGGATTTAAGGGATTTTAGGGTTATAGTGGTTTTTTATGTTTTAAGATTTTTTAATGTTTTTAGGAGTTTTTATGGGTTTGAGGGGTTTTTCTAGGTTTTTAGAGTTTTTACATTTTCATAGATTTTATGGATTTTTTAATATTTTTATTCTTTTTGGGGTTTTCAAGATTTTAATGGGATTTTAAGGGTTTTATTGGTTTTTATGATTTTTAAGTTTTTTAGGGTTGTTATGGTTTTCATGGGGTTTCCAGGTTTTTAGGGTTTTTTATGTTTTCATAGATTTTTTGTAGTTTTTAGGAATTTTATGGTCTTTATGATTTTTTAGGGTTTTTAGGGATTTCGAGGGTTTATAGGGATTTTAAGGGGTTTTTAGGGTTTGGGGGTTTTTGAGGTTTTAGGGTCTTTTGGGGGTTTTAGGGGTTTTTTTAGTTTTTTTGGGTTTTAAGGGTTTAAAGTGTTTTTTAAACATTTTTAGGGGTTTTTAAGTTTTTAGTGTCTTTTAGGGTTTTTATGGGTTTTTAGGGTTTTTTTAAGGATTTTAAGGGTTTTTATGGTTTAATGGGTTTTTAGGGTTTTTTATGATTTTTTGGCCTTTTAGGGTTTTATAGGTTTTTTAGGGTTTTTAGGGGTTTTTAGGGGGTTTGGGGTTTTTATGGTTTTAGGATTTGATGGGTCTTTTTGGTTTTTAGGGTTTTTTAAGTGTTTTAGGGTTTTTATTTATTTTAGAATCTTATAAAGTTTTTTATATTTTTAAATGGTTTTTAGATATTTTAGTGGATTTAGGGGTTTTTACAGTTTTGGGGAGTTTTACGGTTTTTAGGTTGTTTTAAGTTTTTCATTTTTAGGGGTTTTATGGATTTTAAAGGTTTTTACGGGTTTTTAGGGTGTTTAGGGTGTTTAGGGTTTTTAGGGTTTTTATGGTCTTTTTGGAGTTTTAGGGGATTTTTGAGTTTTTTAGGGTTTTAAGGGTTTTTAGAGTTTTTTAATGTTTTTAGGTATTTGAAGGGTTTTCAGAGTTTATAGTGGGTTTTTAGGGATTTTATGGATTTTTAGGGTTTTCAAGGTTTTTAGGTGTTTTTCAATTTTCAAGGGTTTTTTCAGGGGTTTTCAGGGTTTTTTAGGTTTTCATGAATTTTAGGGGTTTTTTTGGATTTTTATTATTTTTTGGGTTTTTAGGGATCGTTATTGTTTTTAGGGGTTTTCAAATGTTTTTAGGGGTTTTAGGGGTTTTTTATGGTTTTAAGAGTCTTTTTGGGTTTTATGTTTTTTTTTGATTTTTTAGGGTTTTTAAGTTCCATTATAGTTTTATAACATTTTTATGTGCTTTAAGGGTTTTTATAAATTTTGATGGGTAGTAGGGTTTTTTTGGGGTTTTATGGTTTTTAAGGCTTTTAGGGGTTTTTATGGTTTTAGGGGTTTTCTAGTGTTTTTATGTTTTCATGGATTTTAGGGGTTTCTTAGGAATTTTAAGGTTTTAAGGTTTTTAGGGGTTTTAGTGGTTTTTCACAGTTTTTAGGATTTTTTACGCCTTCATGTATTTTTATAGTTTTTTTTGGATTTTTCTTGTTTTTAGGGGTTTTAGGGTTTTTAGGTATTTTGAGGGTTTTTAAGTGATTTTAGGGGTTCAAGGTTTTTCAGGGTTTTTAGGGTATTTTTGAGATTTAGGGTTTTTTAAGTTTTTTAGGTTTTTAAGGTTTTTGAGAGATTTTTGTCATTTCTAGGGTTTTAAGGGTTTTTAGAGTTTTTTGTGGATATTTAGGGGTTTTATGGATTTTTAGGGTATTTAAGTTTTTTAAGGGTTTTAGTGGTATTCAGGTTTTTTCAATATTTTTACCGTTTTTTACGTTTTCATGGATTTTTAGGGTGTTTTAGGTTTTTTTTTATGGTTTTCAGTGTTTTTTTTTGGGTTTTTGGGATTTTGATGAATGTTTTATTTTCCTAGGTTTTTTGTGTTTTTCATGTTTTTCATGTCTTTTTGTGTTCTAGGGTTTTCTTTGAGTTTTTTAATGTTTTTATGGGTTTTAAGTATTTTTGGAATTTTTAGTGGGTTTTTAGGGTTTTTAAGGTTATTTAGAATTTTTTAAGGGTTTTAAAAATTTTAATGGTTTCAAGGTTTTTTCAAGGTTGTCATGGTTTTTTACGTTTTAATGGATATTTAGGGTTTTTTTAGTATTTCTGTGGTTTTTAGAGATTTTGAGGGTTTTTAGGTTTTTTTACATTTTCATGGATTTTAATGGTTTTGTAGGAATTTTATGGTTTTTAGGGGTATTTAGGTTTATTAGGGATTTTTAGAGTTTTGGGGGTTTTTCAGGGGTTTTTTCAGGGGTTTTTAGGTGTTTTTAGTGTCCTTTTGGGATTTTTGGGTTTATTTTAATTTTTAGGGTTTTAAGGTTTTATATATTTTTTAACATTTTTAGGGGTTTAAAGGGTTTTTAGTGGTTTTTAGGGTTTTTAGGGTTTTTATGGGATTTTAGGGGTTATTAAGTTTTATTGTCTTTTATGGTTTTTAGGGGTTTTTCCAGGTTTTCAGGGATTTTGACTTTCCATGGATTTTATGGGTTTTTTTAGGATTTGTATTTTTTATGGTTTTTAGGGTTTTTAAGGATTTTTAGGATTTTTAGGGTTTTTAGGGGTTTTGGGGTTTTTCAGGGTTTAAAGGATTTTTTAAATTTTCTTGGAATTTACAGGGGGTTTTTAGGATTTTTATGGTTTTTAGGGTGTTTTAGGGTTTTTAGGATTTTTCCATGGTTTTAGGGTTTTTTAGGGGTTTTAGGTTTTTTATGGTGTTTCGAGGTGTTTAGGATCTTTTTAGGTTTTTAGGGGTTTTTTTAGTTTTTAGGGTTTTTAAGGTTTTTTAGAGTTATTTAACATTTTTTGGGTTTTAACGGTTTTTAGAGTTTTAGTGGTTTTTATGGGTTTGGGGGAGTTAAGGTTTTTAGGGGGTTTTATATATTTTAGGGGTTTTTAAGTATTTTTATGGTTTTTTACATTTTCATGGATTTTAGGGGGGTTTAGGATATTTATGGTTTTTATGGTTTTTTAGGGTTTTTATGGATTTTAGGGTTTTTAGGGTTCTTCAAGGGTTTTAGGGATTTTAGGGGTTTTCAGGATTTTTAGGATCTTTTTGGGGTTTTATGTTTTTTTCGAGTTTTTTAGGTTTTTAAGGTTTTTTAGAGTTCAACATTTTTAGGGGTTTAAATGGGTTTTAGAGTTTTTCTTGGTTTTGGGGATTTTATGGGTTTTTTAGGGTTTTTAATTGTTTTTACGGGTTTTTCTAGTTTTCATGGGTTTAAGGATTTTTTACGTTTTTTTTATTTTGAGGGTTTTTAGGTTTTTAGGGGTTTTAAGAATTTTTAGGGTCTTTTTGTTTTTTGGGGTTTTTTGAGTTTTTTAGTATTTTTATGGTTTTTAGATTTTTTTATCGTTTTAGGGATTTTTTGGGTTTTTAGGTGTTTTAGAGGTTCTTAGGGTTTCTAAAGGTTTTAAGGATTTTTAGTGACTTTTTGGGTTTTTAGGATTTTTAATGTTTTTTAGAGTTTTATAACGTTATTATGGGTTTAAAGGGTTTTTATAATTTTCAGTGGGTTTTTAGGGTGTTACGGTTTTAGGTTTTTTTAAGGTTTTTAGGGGTTTTTATTGTTTTCATGGGTTTTTCAACTTTTTAGGGTTTTTTATGATTTCATGGATTTTTAGGGGGGTTTTAGGATTTTTTTTGTTTTTAGGGTTTTTAGGTATTTTTATGGATTTTAGGGTTTTCAGGGGTATTTAGGTTTTTAAGAGTTTTTTAGTGTTTTAAGGCCTTTTTTGTTTGTAGCGTTTTTTTATTTTGTCAGGTTTTTATTTTTTTTTGAGTTTTTTAATGTTTTTAGGGGTCGAAGGGGTTTTAGAGTTTTTAATGGTTTTTTGGGTTTTTTATGGGGTTTTAGGTTTTTATGTTTTTTTGGGGTTTTATGGTTTTTAAGTGTTTTTTAGGCACTTTAGTTTTTTTTTTGCATTTTCATGGATTTTTAACGGTTTTTAAGATTTTTAGGTTTTTTAGGGTATTTTAGGTTTTTTAAAGGGATTTTTCCTTTTTCAAGGTTTTATAGGTTTTTTAGAGTTTTTTAATACTTTTAGGGGTTTTAAGGGTTTCTAGAGTTTTGCGTGGTTTTTTAGGGTTTTTATGGGTTTTGAGTATATTAAGGTTTTTAGGGGTTTTTAGAGATTTTAAAGTTTTTATGGATTTTAAGTGGTTTTTAGGATTTTTATGGTTTTTATGCTTTTTTGGGTTTTTAGGTATTTTGAGGGGTTCTAGGGTTTTTGGTTTTTTAGTTGGTTTTAGGGTTTTTTATGTTTTTTAGGGTATTTTTGGGTTTTTAGGGTTTCTTGAGTTTTGAGGGTTTCTAAGGGTTTTTTATTTTTTTAACGTTTTTAGAGGTTTTAAGGGTTTTTTAGAGTTTTTAGTGGGTTTTTAGGGTTGTTATGGGGTTTTATGGTTTTAGGGGATTTTATGGTTTTGAGGGGGTTTTGAGGGTTTTTAGGATTTTTTACATTTTCATGAATTTTTAGGGGTTTTAGGATTTTTGTGGTTTTTAGGGTTTTTAGGGTTTTTAGGGTTTTTAGGGATTTTGAGGGTTTTTAGGGTTTTTTAGTAGTTTTAAGGTTTTTAGTGTTTTTAGTATTTTTAGGACCTTTTTGGGTTTTTATGGTTTTTTATTTATTTTTTAGGGTGTTTTAGAGTTTTAAATGTTTTTAGGTATTTTATGGGGTTTTAGAGTTTTTAGTGGTTTTTAAGATTTTTATGGGTTTTTCGGTCTTTTAAAGTTTTTCAGGGTTTTATGGTTTTCAGGGTTTTTCAGGGTTTTTTTGTTTTTTTCATTTTCATAGATTTTAAGGGTTTTTAGGATTTTTTTTGGATTTTGAGGGGTTAGGGTTTTTACACTTTTAGGTATTTTTAGGGTATTTAGATTTTTAAGGGGGTTTTATGGCTTTTAGAGGTTTTATGGGTTTTTTTGGTCTTTTGTGGTTTTTTGGTTTTTTTGAACTTTTGTTGGGTTTTTAAGGTTTTTAGAGTTTTTTAAAGTTTTTAGGGGTTTTAAGGATTTTTATAGTTTTTAGTGGTTTTTAGGGTTTTTATAGTTTTTTAGGGTTTTTATGGTTTTCTGGGGTTTTTTAGGGTTTTTAGGGTTTTTATGTTTTCATGGATTTTTAGGGTTTTTTTGGATTTTTATAGTTTGTAGGGTTTTTTAGGATTTTAGGGATTTTGATGGTTTTTATGTTTTTTAGAGATTTTTAGTGTTTTTAGGGTTTTTAAGGTAATTTTGGGTTTTAAGGTTTTTTAGGATTTCTAACATTTTTAGGGGTTTTAAGGAGTTTTAGAGTTTTCAGTGGTTTTAGGGTTTTTTATGGGTTTTTAACGGTTTTTATGGTTTTTAGGGGTTTTTATGGTTTTTAGGGGGGTTTCAGTGTTTTTAGGGTTTCTTACATTTCATGGAATTTTACGGGTTTTTAGGATTTTTATGGGTTTTTTGGTTTTTTAGGGTTTTTTTGGGTTTTTCGTGGTTTTTAGAGTCCTTTGCGGTTTGGGTATTTTTTATGGTTTTCAGGGTTTTTTAGGTTTTGTAGATTTTTTTAACGTCTTTAGAGGTTTTAAAGGTTTTAGGGTTTTAGTGTTTTTAGTGTTTTATGGGTTTTTAGGGTTTTTTATGGTTTTTAGGGGTTTTATGGTTTTCAAGGGACTTTCAGGGTTTTTAGGGATTTTGACCTTTTCATGAATTTTTAGGGTGGTTATAGGATTTTTATGGTTTTTAGGGATTTTGAGGGGTTTAGTGTTTTTCAGGGGTTTTATGGTTTTAAGGTTTTTTAGGGTCTTTTAGGTTTTTAGCATTTTTGAATTTTTAGGGGATTTAAAGGGTTTTTAGAGTTTTTTAACATTTTACAAGTTTTTAAGGGGTTTTAGAGTTTTTATTAGTTTTTTAGTGTTTTTTTTTTGTTTTTAGTGTTTTTAAGGATTTTAGGGGGTTTATGTTTTTCAGTGGGTTTTTAGGGTTTTTAGGGGTTTTATATTTTCAAGGATTTTTAGGATTTTTTTAGTATTTTTTTGGTTTTTATGGGTTTTTAGGGTTTTTAGGGATTTTGACGATTTTTAGGGGTTTTAAGGCATTTTGTGGGTTTTATGTTTTTTTGGGTTTCTCATGTTTTTAGAGTGTTTTTAGGTTTTTAGGGTTTTTTGAGTTTTTTAAGGTTTTTAGAGTTTTTTAAAGTTTTTAGGGCTTTTAAGGGTTTTCGAGTTTTTAGTGGTTTTTAGGCCATCTATTCAATTTTAGGGTTTTTTTACAGTTTTTAGGGGTTTCATAGTTTTAAGGGTGTTTTTAGGGTTTTTAAGGCTTTTTACGTTTTCATGGATTTTTAGGGTATTTGTGGATTTGTATGGTTTTTAGGGTTTTTATGGATTTTGAGGGTTTTAGGGTTTTTAGGGTCTTTTACGGTTTTTAGGGTTTTTTTGAGTTTTTTATGGGTTTTAAGATTTTTTGGAGTTTTTTAACGTTTTTAGGGGTTTTAATGGTTTTTAGAGTTTTTTGTGGGATTTTATAGATTTTATGGGTTTTTAAGCTTTTTTAATCTCTTGAGAGGTTTTTATATTTTTCAGGGGTTTTCAAAGTTTTTATGGCTTTTTGCATCTTCATGGATTTTTAGTGGGTTTTTGGATTTTTATGGTTTTTAGGAACTTTTAGGGTTTTTACGAGTTTTAATATTTTTAGGGGTATTCATGTATTTTTTGTGGTTTTAGGGGGTTTCGGGCTTTTATGGTCTTTATGGATTTTTAGGGTTTTTTTTGGGTTTTTATGGTTTTTAGAGTTTTTCACGTTTTAGGGGTTTTAAGGGTTTTTAGAGTTTTTAGTGGTTTTATAGGTTTTTGTGTTTTTTTGGGATTTTTAAGGATTTTAAGGATTTTTATGGTTTTCAATGGATTTTTAGGGTTTATAGGGCAAAGAAGGCGTGAGGCCAAGCAGAAGGCTTGGTCCCTCAAGTGTATAAATGAAAAATAAAGTGCAAGGCATTACAAGGGGGACTTATGCAACCGGGTACGAGTAGCCCCCTTCATGTCCGAATCCACAATTGACTCACAAAACAAGGGAGCAACAAAAGGCCACCATGAGCAGCGTTCTTCAATAGCCTTCTTGGAAAGCACATCAGCTACCATATTAACTTCCCTGTATGCATGGGTGATCTTAAGAACCAGATTTTTGGATAAACTAATGCAATAAATCCATTGGGGTAGAAGCCGCCAGGGAACCATCCTTGAATTTTGAAGAAAGGCCTCAACTGCAAGCATGGAGTCAAACTCAATCCAGAGTTGCTTCCAACCAAATTGGTTTTCAAACCGCACCGCCTTGATGATAGCCCAAAGCTCTGCTTCATAAGCACAACCAATTCCGATGAAGTGATAAAAAGTGCCCTTGACAAAACCTCTATAAGTACGGAAGATGCCACCACAGCCAGAAGGCCCTGGAGAGCCTACTGCCACAACATCAACATTGACTTTGATCCAAGACGGGATAGGTGGAATCCATCGGATTGACTTCACCACCAAAGGTTTTTTTGCACCTACCAGAGACACCAAGAATACCCTCATGAAGGGATCTTGACTTATTCCGGAACATAGCAGAGTTCCTGGAAGCCCATAGAAAAGCCACAATGGCTTCCGAAGCAGCAAGGAGAAGATTGTAGATCTGCTCACTATACCTCAATTCCGTGATGAGAGACATCATCTAAGAAAAGGTTCTACCCAGGGGCAATAGAAAACCAAAGACATCCTGCAGATACTTCCACAGACCATAGGAAAGCTTGCATTTAACAAAAAGATGCTGCACATTTTCAGCATCTTGCATGCATATACAGCAGGCCGAAGCAAGATGCAAACCAACTTTTTGAAGTTGGACATGCATGGGCAGCCGATTCCTCTAGATCCTCTAGAAGAGCAGAAAATATCTAGGAGGAATAAAATGGAATTTTTATCTCATGAGCCATGAGGGGGGATCTATTCCTTGCTGGCATTTGTGATTGTAAAAGTCCTTTGCAGTAATCAGACCAATCAAGTTCGGTTTACAGATAATTGTGTCATAATCCATGTAACTGTAGAGTTGAATCTCAGAAATGATATGGGCAAGTAAGATCCCAGCCAGCTCCAGCAGTCTGGGGTTGAGTTCATTAATGGACATGTGTTGCAAGCCATGCGGAACCTGCATAGATTCATGCAGCGGACTCTTGAGCCAAGGGCTGGACCAACAATTCAAGTTGGATTGCCTCGAGACAGCCCAAGTAGATTGGGAGATAATGTCCTTGTACGAGTATTTAACCGTTGTCCAAAAAGAGGAGAGTATGTACCCAGTATAACCATTGCAAAGTTTCCCAGTAAAGCGTTCTTTGAGAAAGTCCAAATCACCCTCTCTGTGTGTGAAAAGATTCCAAGTGAATTTGGCGAACAAGGCATCATTGAAGATCCTGAGATCCTTAATTCCTAGACCACCCATTTCAAGTGGTTTGATGCACTCCTTCCAGGCAACAGTGATCAATTTCCTTTCATTAATACAGCCTATCCATGCAAAGTTCTGGATCTTGGATTGAAGGGATTTAATTAGGCTAACTGGCCATTTATAGATGGAGAAGGTATGAGCAAACATTGAGGTGACAACAGAATTGATGAGACATATCCTGCCTATTTGTGAGAGGGTCTTGCCCTTCCATTTGGCAAGCTGTTGAGTGATGTTAATAGAGATGCTTTCAAGATGACAATGTTTAACCTTCCCCCAAAATAAGAGAACACCAAGATAGTTGAAAGGCAAGGATCCTTTTTTGACACAAAGGCATCTGAGAATCTTGTTCTGTCTCATAGTAGAGCTCCCTTTCCCAAACACAATAGATGATTTACTCCAGATAATGGCCTGTCCAGCAACAGCCTCATAATGAGAGAAGATTTTCCGGATAGAAGATATGGTCTGCATATTAGCCTGCCCAAAGAGGAGGATATCATCAGCATAAAGTAGTTGTGAAGGCAGAAATAAATCTCTCCCATCTTTAATAAGGCTGTAGTAGCCAGCCAGCATAGCATTAGTAACAAGGTGGCTTAGGTAGTCCTCAGCAAGTGCAAAGAGAATTCCGGAAAGAGGATCACCCTGTCTGACCCCCCAGGAACACTGAAAGAATCCTTTTAGAGCTCCATTAATCAAAACAGAAATTCTGGCACTATTCAAGATGGTGGAAATCATGCAAACAAATTTGTCTGAGAAACCATACATGCCAAGAATCTTGAACAAGAAATCCCACTTAATAGTATCAAAGGCTTTGGATATATCCAGTTTTAAGGCAAAGGACCCAAACTTCGATGCCCCCCTCATGGAATTAACTCCTTCAGAGGCCGTGTATAAGCAATTCTGAATACTTCGTCCAGGAACAAAACCAAATTGGTTAGGTGTAATCATGTTGCCAACAATCTTCCCTAACCGGACAACAATGATTTTTCTAATAATCTTTGGTATAGTGTTCCCAATGGAAATTGGCCGAAAATCACCTATCTCAATTGCAGATTCCTTTTTAGGAAGCAAGGCAATAAAATTGGACTTGACTCCATGAGGGATTAACCATAAGAGAAAGAATTCCCTGACAGCTTTAGTGATTTCTGCATGAAAGATGTCCCAATAAAATGTGAAGAATTTGTTGGTGAAGCCATTCGGGACTTATGGTTTTGTAGAGTTTTTAAACATTTTTTGGGGTTTTAAGGGTTTTTATATTTTTTTGTGGTGTTAGTATTTTTAGGGGTTTTATGGGTTTTTGTGTCTTTTAATGTTTTTAGGATTTTATTGTTTTCATCGTTTTTTCGGGTTTTTGGGTCTTTTTTAAATTTTCATGAAGTTTTTCGGGTTTTTTTAGATTTTTATAGAGTTTTGGGGGGTTTTAGGATTTCATGGGTTTTTAATATTATGAGGGACTTTAGGGTTTTTCAAGGATTTTGAGGGGTTTTTTTGGGGGGTTTAGGGTCTTTTTTTGTTTTTTTTTTTGTGTTTTTTAAGGTTGTAAGGTTTTTTAGAGTTTTTAATGTTTTTAGGTGTTTAAAGGGTTTTTAGAGTTTTTAGTGGTTTTTGGGTTTTTATGGATTTTTAGTGTTTTTAGGGGTTTTATGGTTTGCAGGGGTTTTTCTGGTTTTTAGGGGTTTTTATGTTTTCTTGGTTTTTAGGGGGGTTTTAGGATTTCAATGATTTTCTGTGTTTTTTATGGTTTTTAGGGATTTTGAGGGATTTTAGAGTTTTTAGGGCGTTTTAGGTTTTTTAGTGTTTTCAGGGTTTTTAGTCCTTTTGGGTATTTTTAGATTTTAAGTTTTTTTAGAGTTTTTTATGGTTTTTAGGGTTTTTAGATTTTTTAGAGTTTTTAGTGGGTTATTAGGGGTTTAAAGGTTTTTTTAGAGTTTTTAACGCTTTTATGGGTTTAAAGTGTTTTAGAGTTTTTAGTGGGTTTTTAGGGTTTTTATAGGTTTTTATGGTTTTTAATTTTTTTGGGGGTTTTGTGGTTTTAAGGGTTTTTATGTTTTCAAATATTTTTTTTTGGTTTTATAGGATTTTTTTGGGTTTTAGGATTTTTTAGGGTTTTTAGGGATTTTGAGGGCTTTTATGGGGCAAGGAAGATGCGAGGATCGGGCTATTTCCGACCCCCAACAATTTATTAAAATAAAAGGATGCAACAGACAACGAGCAGACAAGGGAGGGGAGGGGTCAATCAACCCACACCCAAAAACCCTTACAACCCAAGACACCAAAGACCCCAAAAAAAGAAAAATCAAAAAAAGGAAGAAAAGGACACAAATGACCAGAAACACCAGCAACTTCAGCACATCTTATCAAACCAACACTAGCATTCAACAACACCAAATTGAGGGCTTTTATGGGTTTTCATGGTTTTTAGGGTTTTTTAGGGTTTTTCGGGTATTTTTGGGTTTTGGGGTTTTTTGAGTTATTTAGGGTTTTATGGGTTTTTTGAGTTTTTTAATGTTTTAATGGGGTTTTACAGTTTTTAGAGTTTTCAATATTTTTAGGGTGTTTATGGTTTATAGGGGTTTTTAAGGTTTTCATGGGTTTTTTAGTGTTTTAGGGTTTTTATGCTTTCATGGGTTTTTAGTATTTTTTAAGGTTTTTATTCTTTTTAGGGTTTTTATGGGTTTTTATTTGTTTTTTTGGGATTTTGATGGGTTTTAATGTTTTTTTGGGGGGGGGGGGGGTTAGGGTTTTAGGCTATTTTTGGATTTTAAAGTTTTTTTTGAGTTTTTTAGGGTTTTTAAAGGTTTCTAGATCTTTTTTATGTTTTTAGGGGTTTAAATGGTTTTTATAGTTTTTAGTGGTTTTTAGGTTTTTAGGTTATTTTCTGGGTTTTAGGGGTTTTTCTAGGTTTTTAGGTTTTTTTATGTTTTCATGAATTTTTAGGGGGTTACAGGATTTTTATTGGATTTTGGGTTTTTAGGGATTTTGACAAATTTAAAGGTTTTTAGGGGTTTTTAGGGTTTTTTAGGGGTTTAGGGTCTTTTTAGGTTTTGAGTGGTTTTTTGAGCTTTTTAGATTTTTAAACTTATTTATAAATTTTTAACGTTTTTAGGGGATTAAAGGGTTTTTAGAGTTTTTAGTTGTTTTTAGGGGTTTTGTGGTTTTTTAGGGTTTTTATGGGTTTTAGGGTTTTTAGTGTTTTTAACATTTTCATGGATATTTGTAAGTTTTTAGTGTTTTATGGTATTTACTGTTTTTTAGGGTTTTTAGGGATTTTGAGGATTTTTAGTGTTTTTCAAGGGTTTTAAGGATTTTTAGGGTGCTTAACGATTTTTAGGGGTTTTTTTGAGTTTTTAGGCATTTAAAGTTTTTTTCCAGTTTTTAACAATTTTAGGGGTTTAAAGGGATTTTAATTTTTATGGTTTTTATGGTTTTTAGGGTTTTTAGTGTTTTCAGGTTTTTTAGAGTTTTAGGGTTATTTTGGGATTTTAGGTACTTTTTTCTTTTTATTGAGCCTTTTAAGGTTTTTTATGTTTTTTAGAGTTTTTAATGTTATTAGGGGTTTTAAGGGTTTTAGAGTTTTTATTGTTTTTAGTGTTTTTATGGGTTTTCAGTTTTTTTAAATTTTAATGGGTTTTAGGGGTTTTTATTGCTTTCAAGGTTTTTTCCATTTTTTAGTGTTTTTTATGTTTTCCAGAATTTTTAGGGGTTTTAGGATTTTTATGATTTTTAGGTTTTTAGGGTTTTATGGATTTTGAGGGTTTTTAGTGGTTTTCAGGGGTTTTTGGTTTTTTCACGGTTTTTACGGTCTTTTGGGGATTTAAGGTTTTTTTTTGATTTTTTAGGGTTTTATGGTTTTTTCGAGTTTTTTAGGGGTTTTAAGGGATTTTAGAGTTTTTAGTTATAGTTTAGGGTTTTTATGGGGTTTTCAACATTTTAAGGTTTTTAGTGGGTTTTATGGTTTTTAGGGGTTGTTCGGGGTTTTTTACGTTTTCATTGATTTTTAGTT
Organism: Viscum album; assembly: GCA_963277665.1. Lineage (NCBI taxonomy): Eukaryota > Viridiplantae > Streptophyta > Magnoliopsida > Santalales > Viscaceae > Viscum > Viscum album. The sequence continues at coordinate 1,771,297,569 of OY728156.1, read as the reverse complement.
TTTTTAGGATTTTCATGGTTTTGAGGGTTTTTAGGGATTTTGAGGGTTTTAGTGTCTTTTAGGGGTTTTAGGGGTTTTTTTACTTTTTTAGGGTTTTAAGGTTTTTTATATTTTTTTAACATTTTTTTGGGATTAAATGGTTTCAAGAGTTTTTAGTGGTTTTTTGGGTTTTTAGTGGTTTTTTGGGTTTTTAGTGGTTTTTATGGTTTTTAAGGGGTTTTCAGTGTTTTTAGTATTTTTATGTTTTCGTGGATTTTTTGGGGTTTTTAGGATATTTATGGTTTTTGCAGTTTTTTAGGGTTTTTAGGGAGTTTGAGGTTTTAGGGGTTTCATGAGTTTTCAAGGGGTTTTCAAGGGTTTTTTTTTGAGTTTTTAGTTTTTTTATGGTTTTTTAGAGTTTTTTACATTTTTAGGGGTTTTAAGTGTTTTAGAGTTTTTAGTTGTTTTTTGGGTTTTTATGAGGTTTTAGGGGGTTTTTAGGTTTTTAGGTGTTTATGGATTTTCTGGGGTTTTCAGGGCTTTTAGGGTTTTTTACAATTTCTTTTATTTTTAGGGGTTTTTGGGATTTTTATGGTTTTTAGGGACTTTGAAGGTTAATAGGGGTTTTATGCTTTTAGGGGTTTTTAGAGTTTTTAGGGTCTTTTGGGGTTTTAGGGGGGGTTGAGTATTTAGGGGTTTTAAGGGTTTTTAGAGTTTTTTTTAACATTTTTATGGCTTTAAGGGTTTTTAGAGTTTTTAGTTTTTTTAGGGTTTTTATGGGTTTTAGGGGGTTTTAAGCTTTTTATGGTGGTTTTAGGGTTTTTTACATTTTCATGGATTTTTAGGGGGTTTTTACAATTTTTATGGTTTTTAGGCTTTTTTAGGGGTTTTCAGGGATTTTGAGGGGTTTTAGGGGTTTTCAAGTTTTCTTTGGTTTTTAAGGCTTTTCAAAGGTTTTAGAGTCTTTGTGGTTTTAGGGATTTTTTTTGTGTTTTTTAGGGTTTTAAAGGTTTCTTAGAGATTTTTAACGTTTTGAGGGGTGTTTATGGTTTTAGGGGTTTTTCAAGGTTTTTAGGGTTTTTTTACGTTTCAATGACATTTAGGGTTTTTTTGGGATTTTTATGGGTTTTAGGGGTTTTTTGGGTTTTATGGAATTTGAGGGGTTTTATTGGTTTTAAAGATTTTTTAGGGGGTTTTAAGGTTTTTAGGGCCTTTTGGGGGGTGTTGGGTATTTTGGAGTTTCTTAGGGTTTTTAGGAGTTTTTTAACATTTTTTGGGGTTTTAAGGGTTTTTAGAGTTTTTACTGGTCTTTTAGGGGTTTTGGGTTTTTATTATTTTTACAGTTTTTAGGGGTTTTGTGGTTTTTAGGTGGTTTTTAGGGTTGTTTTACATTTTCATGGATTCTTAGGGGTCTTTTAGGTTTTTTTATTGTTTTTAGGGTTTTTAGGGTTTTTAGGGACATTTTTGGGTTTTAAAGGTTTTTTTTGATTTTTAGGGTTTTCTAAGGTTTTCAGGGGTTTATGGATTTTAGGGGGTTTTTTTATCTTTTTTAGGTTTTTTTTATGTTTTCATGGAATTTTAGGGTTTCTTAGGATTTTTATGGGTTTTAGGGTTTTTAGGGATTCTGAGGGTTTTTAGGCTTTTTAGGGATTGTGAGGGTTTTTAGGGATTTTCAAGGGTTTTTAGGTCTTTTTTGGTTTTTTGGGTCGTTTGGGGATTTTTTTTTGAGTTTTTAGGGTTTTGTTGGGTTTTTTGAGTTTTTTAACAGTTTTTTGGCAAAGAAGGTGCAGGACCAGGTGAGCCTGGTCCCCAAATTTAAATAAAAGTATAAAGGTATAGGGTCTTACAAGGAGGGCCTACAGAAGCAAGTGTGTGTATCACCCTTCATGTCTGAGTCCACAAGGGTGTATAGTAAGGTGGAGTGAGGAAGGACCACATGAAGCCCCTATCTTCAATTGCTTTCTTTGAGAGTGCATCTGCCACCACATTCGCTTCCTGAAAAATCACGTGTGATGTGTAGGGTCAGATCTTGTGAAGCTTTGAGGCATTCAATCCATTGCGGGAGTAGCCGCCAAGGTACTCTTCTTGATCCGCTTCTCAGGGCCTCCACCGCCAGCATTGAGTCGGACTCTTCCATAAGAGCTTCCAATAAAACTACGTCGCAAACTGGACTGCCTTGATGATGGCCTAGTTCCGCCTCATAGGCGCATCCACTCCCCAAGAAGTGAAAGAAGCATCCCTTGACGAAGCCTCTGTAAGTATGAAAGACACCTCCGCATCTCGTGAGCCCAGGTGCTCCTGATGCAGCGCCATCCACGTTAACTTTAATCCAACCTATGATTGGGGGAATCCACCTGATAAATTTCATGGGTGTTGGTTGTTTGCACCTGCCAGGAACACTAAGAGTTCTCAAAATGATCAAATCATTCATGTTGTTATGCATTTCTCCAGTTTGAATATGAGATGCCACGTGAACAGCTTTATGGATCGCCAGGATTCCACCATGGAGGGAGCTGGCCTTTGATTCAAAAACGGTCTTATTCCGGGTTGTCCACACATATATTGCAAGGGCCGCGACAGCAGCGAGCATGATGTTCTTGATCTGATCATTGTTTTCCGCACTAATGACGCTGTTAAAAAGTTCTGCAAGATTTTTTAGAGTTTTTAATGTTTTTAGGGATTTTAAGGGGTTTTAGAGTTTTTAGGGGTTTTAGCGTATTTAGGGTTTTTTAAAATTTCATTAGTTTTTATAGGTTTTTTAGCGTTTTTATCGTTTTTAGGGGTTTTTAGGGTTTTTAGGGGGTTTTAGGGGGTTTGGGGTTTTAAGGGGTTTTCAGGGTTTTTACAACCTTTTTGGGTTTTAAAGGTTTTTTAGAGTTTTTCTAGGGTTTTTAAGGTGTTTTAGTGTTTATAACATTTTTCGGTGTTTAAAGGGTTTTCAGAGTTTTTATTGGTTTTTAGGGTTTTATGGGTTTTTAAGGTTTTTATGGTATCCATGAATTTTTTAGGGTTTTAGCGGTTTTAAGCTTTAATTGAGTTTTAGGGTTTTTAGGATTTTTATGGTTTTTAGGGTTTTATGGATTTTGAAGGTTTTTAGAGTTTTTTAGGGTTTTTAGGGTTTTTTAAGGTTTTAGGGGATTTTTGGTTTTAAGAGGTTTTTTTAGCATTTTAGGGATTTTAAGGTTTTTTTGAGTTTTTGAACATTTTTTCTGGTTTTAAGGATTTTTAGAGTTTTTTGTTATTTTAAGGGGTTTTATGGGTTTTTAGGGTTTTAAGGGTTTTTATGGTTTTTTGGGTTTTTTTGGCTCTTTAGGGTTTTTTTACATTTCCAAGGATTTTTTGGGATTTTTTAGGATTTTTATGGTTTTTATGGTTTTCCAGGGTTTTTGAGATTTTAGGGGTTTTAGTGGGTTTCATTGGTTTTAGGGATTTTATGGTCATTTTTGGTTTTATGATTTTTTGTTAGTTTTTATGGGTTTAAAGGCTTTTTAGAGTTTCTTAACTTTTTTAGGATATTGAGTTTTAGATTTTTTTTAGTGTCTTTTTGTTGTTCTTATGGTTTTTAAGGTTTTTAGGGGTTTTTATGGTTTTCAATGGTTTTTTAGGGTTTTCATCATTTTTTACGTTCTCATGGATTTTATGGGTTCTTAGGATTTTTATGGGTTATTGGGTTTTTTGGGATTTTGAGGGGTTTTAGGGGCTTTTAGGTGTTTTTAGGGTTTTTCAGGGTTTTAAGGGTTTTTAGGGTATTTTTAGTTTTTAGTGTTTTTTGAGTTTTTATGGGTTTTAAGGTTTTTTAGAGTTTTTAACGTTTTTATGGGTTTTAAGCGTTTTTATAGTTTTTAGTGATTTTTTTTTTGTTTTTTTGGGGGAGCGGGGGGGGGGGGGGGGGTTAATGTTTGTAGGGGTTTAATGGTTTTCAAGAGTTTTCATGGTTTTTTGGGTGTTTTACGTTTTCATGGATTTTTAGGGGTTTATTAGGATTTTTATGTTTTATAGAGTTTTTCAGTATTTTGAGGGATTTTAGGGGTTTTATGGGGTTTTTAGTGGTTTTTTTGTGTTTTTTAGAGCTTTAAATGTTTTTTTGAGTTTTTTAGAGCTTTAAATGTTTTTTTGAGTTTTCTATGTTTATATGGGTTGTAAGGGTTTTTAGGGTTTTTCAATGGTTTTTAGGGTTTTTATGGGTTTTCAATGTTTTAGGGTCTTTTGGGTGTTTTAGGATTTTAATGTTTTTAACATTTTTAGGGTTTTTAAGGGTTTTTTGATAATTTAGTTGTTTTTTAGGGTTTTTATTGGTTTTTAGGGTTTTTAGGGGTTTTACGGTTTTAAAATGTTTTTTAGGGTTTTAGGGTTTTTTACCTTTTCAGGGATTTTTAGGATTTTTATTGTTTTTATGGATTTTGAGGGTTTTGATGGGTTTTCTAGGGATCTAGGGGTTTTCAAGTTTTTAGGGTCTTTTTGGGGTTTTTATTGTTTTTTTGAATTTTAGGTTTCTTAATGTTATTTAGAGTTTTTAACATTTTAGTGGTTTTAAAGGTTTCTAGAGTTTTGGTGGGCTTTTAGGGTTTTATGGTTTTTAAGGTTTTTAGGGGGTTCAGGGCTTTTTCAGGTTTGTTAGGCTTTTTTACGTTTTCATGTATTTTTAGTGGGTTTTAGCATTTTTATGCTATTTATAGTTTTTAGGGTCTTTATGTTTTTCAGGGGTGTTAGGGGTTTTTAGGGGTTTTCAGGTTTTTTAGGGTTTTTTTGGTTTTTAGGGATTTTTTGGTTATTAGGATTTTTTTAGTTTTTTTGGGGATTTTTAGGTTCTTTAGATTTGTTAACATTTTCATGGGTTTTTAGATTTTTTATCGGATCTTTTGATTTTTTATGAGTTTTTAGGGTTTTTTAAGGTTCTAAGGGTTTTTTATGGTTTTGAGGTGTTTGTCTAAGCTTTTAGGGTTTTTTATGTTTTCATTGAATTTTGGAGTTTTTTTTAGAATTTTTATGCTTTTGGGGGTTTTATTGGCTTTTAGGGTTTTAAGGGTTTTTAGGGTCTTTTTTGGGTTTTTAGGGTATTTTTGAGTATTTTTGTGTCTTTAAGGTTTTTTAGATTTTTGAATATTTTAAGAGGTTTTAAGGGGTTTTTAGAGTTTTTAGTCTTTTTTTGTGTTGTTGTGGGTTTTTAGGATTTTTATAGTTTTCAGGTGTTTTTAAGTTTTCTTTGGGTTTTTAGTGTATTTTACATTCTCAAGGATTTTTTCAACTTTTTAATGATTTTTATGGCATTTAGCCTTTTTGGGATTTTGAGGGTGTGTAGGATATTTTTAGGGCTTTTAGGTTTTTTAGGGTTTTTAAGTTTTTATAGAGTTTTTTAACATTTTTGTGGGTGTTAAGGATTTTTAGAGTTTTTAGTGATTTTTAGGGTTTTTATTCATTTCAGGGTTTTTATGGTTTTAGAGGTTTTTATGGATTTCAGTGGTTTTCAGGGTTTTTAATGTTTTTTACGATTTCATGGATTTTTAGGGGGGGTTATGTTTTTTATGGTTTTTGGGGTTTTTTGTGGTTTTTGGTGGTTTTTCTGGGTTTTTATAGTTATATACATTTTCATGGATTTTTAGGGGTCTTTTAAGATTTTTATGGGTTTTGGTGTTTTTTTGGGTTTTTAGGGATTTTGAGGGGTTTAGGGTTTTAAATGATTTTATGGTTTTTAGGGGTTTTCAGGGTTTTATGATCTTTTGGGTTTTTAGATTTTTTTAGTTTTTATGGTTTTTTAGGTTTTTTAGAGTTTCTTAACATTTTTAGGGGTTTATGGTTTTTTAGAGTTTTTAGTGGTTTTTATGGGGTTTTAAGGTTTTTTAAGGTGTTTAAGGGTTTTATGGTTTTAGGTATTTTTTAGGGTTTTTAGGTTTTTTACTTTTTCCTGGATTTATTGGGGTTTTGTGTGATTTTTATAGTTTTTGCATTTTTAAATGTTTTGGGGGCTTTTACAGTTTTTTCGGGGTTTTTTCAGTTTTTAGCATTTTTTAAGGTTTTTAGGACTTTTTGTCTTTTTATGGCATTTTTTTAGTTTTTAGGGGTTTTATGTTTTTTTTTGAGTTTTTTAACATTTTTAGGGGTATTCAGGATTTTTATAGTTTCTAGTGTTTTTTAAGATTTTTATTGACATTTAGGGGTTTTAATGATTTTTATGGGTTTTTATGGTTTTCTTTTGGGGGTTTTCAATATTTTTAGAGTTTTTAACATTTTCTTGGATTTTTGGGTGTTTTTTAGGATTCTTTTTGAGTTTTTTAGGGTTTTGGGGTTTTTAGGGATTTTTAGGGTTTTTAGGGGTTTTTCATGGTTTTTAGGGATTTTAATGGTCTTTTTGTTTTTTAGTGTTTTTAGGAGTTTTTTAGGGGTTTAAGGTTTCTTTGAGTTTTTTTTAATGTTTTTATGGGCTTTATAGTTTTTAAGGGTTTTTAAGGTTTTAAGGTTTTTTAAATATTTTTAGGGTTTTTTTATGTTTTAAGGATTTTTTGGGGTTTTGTATGTTTTTTGTGGTTTTCCAAGGTTTTCAGGGTTTTTAGGGATTTTGAGGGGTTTTAGGGTTTTTGAGTTTTTTGGGGGTTTTAAGGTTTTTTAACATTTTTATGGGTTTTAAGTGTTTTTAGATATTTCAGTGGTTTTTAGGGTTTATATTTGTTTTTAGGGTTTTAAGGGGTTTTTATGGTTTTTATGGGTTTTTAGGTTTTCATGGATTTTTCTGGGTTTTTTTGGATTTTTATAGTTTTTTTTTGTTTTTAGGGGTTTTTTGGTTTTTAGGGTTTTTGGGGTTTGAGGGTTTTACAAGGGGTCCTAGGGGTTTTCTTGGTTTTTAGGGTCTTTTGGTTTTTAGGGGGTTTTGAGTATTTTAGGGTTTTAAAAATAAATTAGAGTTTTTTAACGTTTTATGGGTTTGAAGGGTTTTGAGAGTTTTTAGTGTTTTTTGGTTTTTATGGGTTTTTAGTGTTTTAGGGTTTTAAGGGGTTTTTATGATTTTTAGGGGTTTTTTAGGGTTTGTGGTGTTTTTTATGTTTTCATGGATGTTTAGTTTTTTTAGGGTTTTTAGAGATTTTGGGAGGGTTTTATGGTTTTTCAGAGGTTTTAGGGACTTTTGGGGGGTTTATGGTATTTTTGAGTTTTTTTCTAGTTTTTATGGTTTTTTAGAGTTGTTAACATGTTTAGGGAATTAAAGGGGTTCTAGAGTTTTTAGTGGTTTTTAGGGTTTTATGAGTTTTTTGGGTTTTTTAAGTTTTTTGGGGGTTTTGTGGTTTTTAGGGATTTTTCATGGTTTTTAGGGGTTTTTATGTTTTCATGGATATTTAGGGGTTTTAGGTTTTTTATGATTTTTAGTGCTTTTAGGGTTTCTAGGGATTTTTGAGGGATTTTACTTTTTTTTAGGGATTTTTAGGGGGTTTTAGGGTTTTTAGGGTCATTTTGGATTTTAGGTCTTTTAGTTTTTTAGGGGTTTAATATTTTTTACATTATTTTAACATATATAGGAGTTTTAAGGGTTTTTAGAGTTTTTAGTGGTTTTAGGGTTTTTATGGGGTTTTAGGGATTTTTAGAGTTTTTGGGGATTTTGATGGTTTTTTTCTAGGTTTTTTAGTATTTTTAAGGTTTTTTTGAGCCTTTAGGTTTCTTAAAGTCTTTTAGAATTCTTTAACATTTTTTGGGATTTTAAGGGTTTTAGTGATATGGATCATATTCAGGCCAAGGAGAATAATTTTGGGCTTGATAAAAATTTCAAGCCCAATTGTTGTTCGAATTGGACCAGCCCACACTTCTTGATGTCCAACACTATGGTGGGACACAAAACACTTATTTGGGGCCCAAAATCACTTATCCACATGGCAATGGGTGGAAATTCATAGAAGCACATTAATGAGGAGAGAGAAGGTGGAGAAAAGTATCATTAAGATAGAATCTCGCTACTTTAGCTAGTGAGGTCATTAAATGGCTTGGGAAAGTGTTGTTTTATGCTTTTTATGTGCCTTTTGGGTTCCCCATGCCTTATAACTCAAATTGTGGCATTTTCCTCTCTTAATTTTGTCTTTATAATGTATTTTCATCCCTTTGTAATGGAAGTTTTTTAATTGGACGAATTTGTGAAGCTTGATGTGCATTCTTCTAGCTTTAGCTTCTTCCCTTTGCCCGGAATTGGTGGTGCATCTCCATTGCTGGTGATGTGGTCTTTAAGCGTGGAGAAACCTTGGCGGGTGGCATTGCCTTTAAACCTTGGTCGATTCGGCTACATTATGTTGGTCCTCTTCGCTTACTCGTTTTGAGCTTTCTAGCGACGCATCAGTTGGTATCAGAGCCACAGTTCTTGCGGGTAAGTTCTATCGCATCCTTCTTATTACTCTCCATCATGTCTCGCAAGAGCGGATCTTCTACTTCTCCTGCTCCATGGGAAATAGCTAACGCACAACTACAATCGCAAATTACTCAAATTAGTGAGCAACTTGCTCAACTATTGAGAGCGTGGCGACCTGACTCCCCTCCATTGCAGCGGCATCCCCGACATCCATCACCACATTATAGGTGCAATCCAGCACCATTTTATGAAGATCGTGCAAATGGTGATGATTCCAGTGATTCAGAGGTGGATATGTGAAGAAGAAGAGATGATGAAGATATTGAAACAGGGTTGAAGATTGACATTCCATATTTTTATGGGATTATGAATCCGGATGATTTTATGGATTGGATGCGGGAAATCGAATGGTTCTTCGAATTTAAGAATTGTTCTGACAAGAAGAAGTGCAAGGTAGCCATTCTGAAATTTAAAGATTATGCATCTCTTTGGTGGTAAAATATGAAGAAACAGCGGGAACATGATGAAGAAGGCAAAATATGCTCATGGGAGAAGTTGAAAAGGCTTTTGAGGAGACGATTTCTGCCCGAGAATATAAGCAAGAGCTTTATTTCAGAATGCATAGTCTGCGACAAGGAGATAAATCTATTGAAGATTATATTCGGGAGTTTGATCATTTATTGATGAGAAGTGATGTTCCAGAATATAAAGAGAAAACAATTGCAAGATTTTTGGGTGGATTAAATGAAGAAATTGCACATTTAGTGGAGTTGCAACCATTTTGCTCACTTGATGATGTTTGCAATAAGGCGATCAAGATGGAAAAGAAAAAGTGGATCTCAAAGGCACTGACGCTCAAAAACTAAAATAGAGGTACAAATTTTTATAAAGGTATTTCTTCTAAAAAATCTGGTGTTGGTGAGAAGGAATTTGGAAGGAACAAGATGATGGATAAAGGGAGAGAGAAGGCTATGGAACAACCAAAAGGGAATTCCAACTCTTTTAAACGTGGGAATTGAAAGTGTTTCAAATGCCATGGGTATTGTCATTTTCCAGCCAATTGCCCAAAAAATGAATTATTATTATTAAGGAGATTGAAGAGATTGAAGAGGCAATCAAAGAGGATGAACATGATGGTGAAGAGTCTGAAAATGAGGAACATGTTGTGGAAGAAGATGATGTGGGAAACATGCTGGTGCTAAGAAGAGTTTTGCAAACTCAAATCTGCCCGGAAGAAGTTCGAAGAGAAAACTTGTTCCAAACTCGTTGCACCATTAATCAGCGGGTATGCATGGTGATTATTGATAGTGGGACCTGTATAAATGTGGATTCAAAAACACTAGTGGAGAAATTGAAGCTTCCAACTCAGAATCATCCTCACTCGTATAAATTGCAATGGTTGAACAATGGGAGCACACTACAAGTCAACAAACAGGTTCTGATTTCATTCTCCATTGGTAAGAACTATGCGGATGAATTATTGTGTGATGTTATTCCTATGGATTCTTGTCACTTGTTGTTGGGAAGGCATTGGCAGTTTGACAGGGAAATGAAATATGATGGGAGGAAGAACACATATTCTTTTCGATCTAGGGAAAATAACATCACACTTGACCCTTTGAATCCATCCCAAACTCTTCAAGAAAAATCTATTCTGGAAGTTCCCAAAGCTAGTCTCTTTATCAACAAAGCTCAAGTGGAGAAATCCATAAATAAGCAAAAGCCAGTTTTTTCTTTATTGATGATGGAAAAGTCGTTCCATAAGCAGAAGTGTCATCCATATCCGTTATCTCATTCCTTAATTGGGAAATATTGTAAGAACCCTGTTTTTGCTACGAAAGACTTTGGAATATTCTTGATAATATTCCAGAGCAGCGCCTTCAGACGGCGTGCGATTCCGAGCCCCGGAGTGGCCGAAATTAAATTTTCAGTGCGTTCACACTGGAAATGCTAAATAAATAAGATAACTCCTAAACGGAGTTCCGGATCAGGGATCTGAGGGTACGGATGGGTCCGGAATGGATTTTTTACCTTAAGAGTGACATAAAACTTGTCGGCGCGGGATGTTTGGACCCCTCGCCCGCTCCTGGAACTTTAAACGGATAAATAAATTAAATTAATTCTTTTAATGTTGAAACGCAGGTATCTCTTAAACGGTGGATCGGATAGGGAAACTGAGGGCACCCTTGAGTTCGGAGTGTGCCATTTACCCTAGGAGGGGTGTAAGTTTTTCGGGCGTGACCCGTCTGTGAAAAATGGCCCCGGGGGCGTTTTCGTAATTTAGCGGCTTCGGACGATAAATTTTATAACTTTTGAACGGGGTCACGGATTTTTATTCTGAGACCGCCGTTGTGCTCGAGAGGTGGTGTTCACCCTAGGGGAGGCTTAACCTCGACCCCGTCGGGAGTTCGGGTTCGGGCAGACGAGCGGGTGGTTAAGCGTTTTCTATTTAAACGCTTAACACACCCACCTCCCTCTTCTCCTTCCCCTTCCTCCCGGCAGCCCCTCCTCTCCCTCTCCTCCGCCACCTCCGGCGAGACGCTCCGGCGAGACAGCTCTGGCGAGGCGTGGTGGCCGGCGGATCGTCGCGAAGCTTCGGGCGAAGCCCCACGAGGTAGGATGTTGCGTTGCATTTTCTATCCCCGTACCTAATTTGAGCTCTTTTTGCACTGTCGATTCCTCGTCAAAATTTTGAACAAAGCACATGAATGTGTAGTAGTGTAAATTCTCTTTCCGACGCATCTTTAGGATCTCAATTCCGAGTCCCGAGCTGCTCACGGATGATCGCCGAAGTTTGCGGGAAATGGGGGGATCGGTCGGCGGCGCGGTGAGGGCGGACGACGCGGCAGGGGTGTCCGGTGGAGGTGCTGGGCGTGGCAGCAGGGTGTCGTGGCGTCTGGCCAGCGCGAGGGGGGCGGCGTCGGGGCGGGGCAGGGGCGTCAGTGGGGGTGTCTGGTGGGCGTCCGCGGGTGTCTGGCGGGCGTCCGCGGGCGTCTGGCGGAGCGCATGGCGAGGCGGCGGTCGCCAGGGAGCGGCGACCGTGGGGTCGCGTCGCGCGACCCCTGTGCGGCGACTGCGGGGTCGCGTCGCGCGACCCCTGTGCGGCGACAAAGACCCGCGCCGCGCAGGTCTTCACGCGGCGGCCGCGACAGGACCTCATGGCCTGTCTGCGTGGGGACCGGGTGTCCGCGGCCGGCCCGCGCGGCTAAGCCGCGGGCCGGCCCAGGCCGGTCCAGCCCCAGGGGTTATGCCCCCTCGGTGTTCGGACACCCGTACTTTCCTCTACGGGTGTCCGTTTTGAGGGCCGTCTGTGGCGGTGGGACCCTATTGACGAGACGGTCTTTTTGAGATGGTTTTGGGAATTTTTAATTCTCGAAATGAGGGGTCGCGGTGGCTCGACGTGTCTTTAAGTAGACGAGCGTTTTCTTCCAGGATTCTTGTTTTGGACGGCGCGGACGCGTCCGACATCCGTTTTGAGCACCGTCAGCGGCGTTGTGACCCTGGCACTGAGGCGGAGGTTTCCAGTGCAGTTCCAGGCATTGAGGTTGGAGTTGAGGCGCGGGCCCCGCGGCCCGTCTTTTGAGCTGCGTGCAGCTAGTAGCGACTTTTTCTTCAGACGTTCGTTCGGGGTGTGAGAGTAGTCGATGTTGGGTGTTTTTCCGAGGGCAACGCGTTGGCGCAGTCTGCCCGCTGTAATTCCGCACGATGGTGCGGGCCCACGAGGGCCGTTTCGGGAGTTGACGGTGATTTCCAGCTTTATCACCAGGCGACCGTTTTGGACAAGTGAGTTGTCCATTTCGTGTACTTTTTCGAGAGGATCGCAACGGTGCAATCCGTTTGTTGAGTTTCGGGACCGGGATGCGGGTTCCACGTGGCACCGCTCGTGTGCGGTGCGCCGGGATGCACCTTTTTCTCCGGATATCCGTTGCACTCAAGTGAGTAGTGCTTTTGACGTGTTTTCCTAAGGATATCGCAATGGTGCGATGCGCCCGACTGTTTTCGGGGCCGAGGCTCAGGATCACGGGACGCCGTTCGGGCGTGAGGCGGTGTTGGTGACTTTTTCGTCGGATATCCGTTTGAGGCGAGTAAGTAGTCGATATCGCGTGTTTTTTCACGAGGATTACAACGGTGCAATCCGTTTGGTTGTGCGGAGCCTATTGCACGATATTGTTGAATGTGGAATGTGGAAGGTGCTCCAGTGGTGGTTCACCCTACCTTGTTGTAGCGGACCCTTGGCGTGTGATTGAGCACTCTTGGGAGAGTGATACAATTGGTTCACGAGATGTGGTTGGTCTTGCCTGGGCCTTTGAGTGGAGTTGTTACGTCACACCTTCGCGTTGACGCTGGGTGCCGTGTGCACGATAGCCTTTGGGATGGAATGAGGTATACTCCGGGAGTATATGGGAGCGCTTGGAGGTACGTGTGGTTGTTTGTACCTGAGGAGGTTGTGCGCTCAGTTGGGGTTGACCTGGGGCCACACGTCGTGTGGGCCCCACGTGCGTGCCGTGATCTACTTTGCGTTTTTGACCTCTCACGACGTAGAGGGTCCCTCTGCGCTCGTTTGTTTGACCAGTAGGGTGGAGTTTTCCCATGGCTTTGTGGTCGTTTGTTTGGCCAGCAGGGAGGAGTTTTCCCCTGGCTCTGTACTCGTTTGTTTGACCAGCAGGGTGGAGTTTCCCCTGGCCTGGTGCTCTTTTGTCTGACCAGCAGGGTTGAGCGGTCTCCCCCTGGTCTTGTGCTCGATGGTTTGGCCGGCAGAGATGGTTTGGTTCCTCTTCTTCTTTGGCTGTGAGGGGTTTCAGTACTGTGCCCTTTCACCGGACTGTGACACCGTCTGCAACTACGGGTATTCGTACAGCGTGGGTGTTTTCCCCACTTTCTGGGATGAGGTGTTTTGGTCCGCTTCGACAGTGACTCAGCGGATTGGAGCGGGATTGCCTTGTGAGGCCTGGGGAGTTTCTCCCGTTGTTCCGTGTTCCCTGGTAGAGCTTGTGGTTTCGGTGTGACCAACACTTTACGCGGGCACCGATCCTCTACCCAGGAGGTTGTTCCAGCAGGGCGGAGGTTGTTCCAGTAGGGATGAGGTTGTTCCAGCAGGGCTGAGGTTGTTTCCAGCAGGGCTGAGGTTGTTTCCAGCAGGGCTGAGGTTGTTCCAGTAGGGCTGAGGTTGTTCCAGCAGAGCTGAGGTTGTTTCGAGCGGGGCTCGCCAGTGGGTTACCATCCAACAGGGATGGCCAATACAGTGGTGTTTACCGAGCAGTACCATCCAGCAGGGATGGCCAGAGCAGTGCCGGGCTTACCTCCAGCAGGACTGGGTAGTGGTCTCCGATGCCGGGCTTACCTCTAGCTGGGCTGGGCAGTGGTCCCTGATGCCGGGCTTACCTCCAGCTGGGCTGGGCAGTGGTCCCCGATGCCAGGTTACCTCCAGCTGGCCTGGGCAGTGGTCCCGTCGCCGACTTTAGCCGGGTCGCCCTCCAGTGGATTACCCTGTTACGGGACTGGGCAGTGAGGCACCCGTCGACTTAACGGGTATCCCCGTAGTGGGAACCCGTTGACTTCGAGGGATCCTCCAGCGGGGCTGGGCAGGGGGTCGCCTGTCGACTTTGAGCAGACCTCTCAACTGCGGGGCAGTGACGAGTTGTGGTTGACGTTCCCCCAAAACTCTCAAGTATGGGAAGCATTTTCCCCCACCGAGACGCGTCCTTGTGATGCGACCTAAAACCGTGTGGGCGATTCAGTGTCGCCCAAAGCGGATAGTGTCGAGGTGTGGTGATTGAGCCCCTTGGATTGCGGTTCGGGGCAGACGTGCGGGATGCTGGGCATCGATGGTGTGACTTCTGGGACTGTTGGCTACTCTTTCTTGGGCTGAGCTATGGGACAGAGATCCCCTTACGAGTTTGTTCGGGCTTCTTGACAGAGCATACATATGTATATACCTTGTTTCCGACACCCACTTCTTGGGTTTGACTACTCTCCTTCCAGGAGAGGCGAAGACGCACGGGGTATGCCACGTGCTTTCCGTCTTTGTCTTCTCATGGTTGGACGAGTTTACTCTCCTACTATAGGTAGCGAAGACTCGATGAGAAGTTCGTATTCTCACCGTTTCCAGCTCCTTGTGTCTGGATGAGTCTACCTTCTTTCCTCTTGTTGGGTTGAGCTGGACTCTTTACTGCACTCTCTGTTGTACTCCTTTACTTTTCTGTTCGCTCTACCGCTCACCCTTCAGTACCTCCTTTTGTTCCTCCCTCGAGCCTTCGGGGTATCCTACTGAGTATTTTTATACTCACCCGTGCTTGGCCTTTGCCCGCACTTGGTGTACCCTTGTAGACGACGGACAGGTGGAGCATGACTTTAGTGGAGCGTAGGAGCTTGGGAGCTTGGACCGCGTGTGGGGGTCGTGGCCGGGTTCTAGGTGGGAGACCCATCAGTAGTTTCTTTTGTTTACCAGTTGCCGAGTTGTGGCACTTTTTGGTTGGGCGTGTGTTTTGCCCCTTTACCTTTCAGTGTACCTTTAGCTTTCTTTGTACTTGTAGAGGTCGATGCACTTTGTGGTATATATATGTAGCAGTTGCCCCTTTCCTTTTCTTTGCTTGTCTTTACTTTTACTCTGCACTGTTTTATTGAGTTTGTTGTGTGTGTGTGTACAGGTGCTTAGGCAAAGGCCTCCCCCGAGTTATTGTGCCTTCGGCGCTGGTCGCCAGCCCCTGGCCTATGGAGGTGGGC
Organism: Viscum album; assembly: GCA_963277665.1. Taxonomy (NCBI): domain Eukaryota; kingdom Viridiplantae; phylum Streptophyta; class Magnoliopsida; order Santalales; family Viscaceae; genus Viscum; species Viscum album. The sequence goes on along the minus strand of OY728156.1, from coordinate 1,771,282,550 downwards.
TTGGGGTAGTTGTGGCTCGAGCCCGGGTAGGGTCGGGTCATGAAAAAGTGGTATCAAAGGTGGTTCGTTCCTTGGGACTTTGTTCAGACGTCCCTAAAACAAAAGGAATTGGTTGGGATATAGGGCAACAGTGTTAACATGTCTCGAGAGCGGCTCTCAGGCCAGGGAGTCCAGTGATGGTGCGGCGGCCGACGTATCCATTCACCAGGACCTTGATAACCCGCTTGTCGACTCGGCATGCTGAGACACTTGTTGCAGGGAAATTTGTTTGTGTATCACATAGGATCGAGTCTTTGACAGTCCTTCTTGAGTCAGCTCCCCATCGTTGTTGTTGTATTGGTATATACATATATGCTCATCTGACCGCGGTACTCCTTGATAATTTTCAGGATGTCTCCGCGAGGACAGCCAGCCAGGATACCATCTATGGTTCGTGACGACGACCCTGTGAGCTACGAGGCCACAATCTAGGACCCATCATGCGAGCCCCTTTCTCCGGGTGGGCCGGTAGCAACACCCCCACCTGTTGAGCAGCAGACAGTTTCAGCAGAGCAGGCTGAGCGTGAGCGCAGGTTGCGCACGCTCCGTGAGTTCCAGCGGTAGAGACCGTTGAGGTTCAGTGGTGAGCCAGACCCTCAGGCAGCAGAGGTTTGGCTCGAGGCAGTGGTTCTCCTTTTCAGGCTTGTGCAGACGCCGACAGATCAGAGATTGGCTTTGGCAGCCACCCTTTTTCATGGAGCAGCTTGGCGTTGGTGGAGTCTGGTGACTCAGTTTCTTGACGAGTCGTCACTTTCGTGGGACGACTTTCAGTTGTTGTTTCGTGAGGAGTTTTTCCCCTCCTGTTTGCGCTCCATTCGGATTCAGGGGCTCCTACAGTTTCAGCAGGGAGGGAGGACGGTGGCTGAGTACGCGGCTAGTTTTGCAGATCGTGCACGCTTTTACCCGGACTTGGCCCGTGACAACAACCTCCGAGCGCGGAAGTTTTAGTAGGGTCTCCGCCGAGAGATTCGTGCTGTCATAGTACCTTTGGGAATTTCCACATATGTCGGGGTGCTAGAGCAGGCGCTGGTGACAGAGGGATTCCTGTCGCGTTCTAGTGTTGGTGGTGGCTGCAGGCACGTTGGAGCAGAGACGTCTGCCGCAGCTAGTGGGCGTCGGCAAGCAGGACCTCGACGCAGGTGTATTTCTGACAACCGGACTCAGGGGCGTGGTCGTACACCACAGTGGATCCGGAGGGCACCAGTGCAGCCCAGAGAGAGTCGGTGCTATGCTTGTGACGGGCGAGGTCACTTGGCATGAGACTGCCGACCCAAGTTGCTGGGGGCTTCGGGCAGGCAGCAGGTGCACCACCACGACAGAGGCAGCGCCGTGATCGGAGTAGTACCCAGAGAGGTGGTGCTAGCAGAGGAGCGGGAGGAGCTGGTAGTGGGGGACGATGTTACAAGGTCTTCCCATCACCACTAGGGGGTCCACGCCAGGCTCCGGGAGCTAACAGTTGTGACCGCGGGTAGCCGCGAGCTTTGGATGTCTACGATCCTGCAGAGCATGAGGAGATAAGAGGTATGCTCTACAACTCTTCTACCCTTTTTGCAGTAGAATTGTTATACTCTGTGTGTGATCTTCTCTCCTCCCTGCTCCTTGTTTGATGTGTTACCAGGGTGACACAGGGCGTCGGGTGTGACCTTGTGTTGGTAAGGAAAAAGGCGTGAGACCTTTTCCTTTAGTCGATGGTGTTGACTTTTTCACCTTTTGAGCATGTAAGAGAGCATTGACTGTGGAACCTTGCGTGACCAGATATCCTTGGGTGTTTCACCATATGGATATTCTGAAGGAGGGAATCACCGGGCCTTGTTTCAGGTGTGGGAGGTGATTCCAGTCGCGGCGTGCGGCGTAGAGGTTTGGTCAGGGAGGTAAGCTACCCCCGAGGGCCTTCGGGCCGCTTGAGACCGTGCAAAGGGATGGCGAGGTACCCTACCGCCTTGCCCTAACCCCAAAGTCTGGAATGGGTGCACGACGTCGGCAAGGGCCGACTAGCGTGAACAGATCGATCCTTTGGTCTGTGTGCAGTGACGCAGAGCTGTGCGTGGGTTCTTCTGGGTATGGGAAAGCCAGGTGTGGGCTTAGTACCCTCTGTTCTTCCCTAGTTTTGATTTTCTAGGACGAAAAGCTTGAAGGAGGGAATGATGTAAGAACCTGGTTTTTGCTACGAAAGACTTTGGAATATTCTTGATAATATTCCATAGTAGCACCTTCAGACGGCAAGCGATTCCGAGCCCCGGAGTGGCCGAAATTAAATTTTCAGTGCGTTCACACTGGAAATGCTAAATAAATGAGATAACTCCTAAACGGAGTTCCGGATCAGTGATCCGAGGGTACGTATGGGTCCGGAATGGGGTTTTTACCCTAAGAGCGACATAAAACTTGTCGGCGCGGGATGTTTGGACCCCTCGCCCGCTCTCGGAATGTTAAACGGATAAATAAATTAAATTAATTCGGTTAATGTTGAAACACAAGTATCTCTTAAATGGTGGCTCGGATTGGGAAACCGAGGGCACCATTGAGTTTGGAGCGTGCCATTTACCCTAGGAGGGGTGTAAGTTTTTCGGGCGCGACCTGTCAGTGAAAAATGGCCCCGGGGGCGTTTTCGTAATTTAGCGGCTTCGGACGTTAAATTTTATAACTTTTGAACGGGGTCTCAGATTTTTATTCCGAGACCGCCGTTGGGCTTGGGAGGTGGTGTTCACCATAGGGGAGGCTTAACCTCGACCCCGTCGGGAGTTCGGGTTCGGGCCAACGAGCAGGTGGTTAAGCGTTTTCTATTTAAACGCTTAACACACCCACCTCCCTCTTCTCCTTCCCCTTCCTCCCAACAACCCCTCCTCTCCCTCTCCTCCTCCACCTCCGGCGAGATGCTCCGGCGAAACAGCTCCAGCGAGGCGTGGTGGCCGGCGGATCGTCGCGAAGCTTCGGGCGAAGCCCCACGAGGGAGGATGTTGCGTTGCATTTTCTATTCCTGTACCTAATTTGACCTCGTTTTGCACTGTCGATTCCTTGTCAAAATTTTGATCAAAGCACATGAATGCGTATTAGAGTAAATTCTCTTTCTGACACATCCCTCGGATCTCAATTCCGAGTCCCGAGATGCTCACGGATGATCGCCGAAGTTTACGGGAAATGGGGGGATCGGTCGGCGGCGCGGCGCAGCAGGGGTGTCCGCGGGTGTCCGGTGGAGGTGCTGGGCGCGACAGCAGGGTGTCGCGGCGTCTGGCCAGCGCGAGGGGGGCGGCGTCGGGGCGAGGCAGGGGTGTCGGTGGGGGTGTCCGGCGGGCGTCCGCGGGTGTCTGGCGGGCATCCGCGGGCGTCTGCCGGAGCGCCCGGCGAGGCGGCGGTCGCCAGGGAGCGGCGACCGCAGGGTCGCGTTGTGCGACCCTTGTGCGGTGACAAAGACCCGCGCCGTGCGGGTCTTCACGCGGCAGCCGCAAGAGGCCCTCGTGGCCTGTCTGCGCGGGGACCGGGTGTCCGCGGCCGGCCTGCGCGGCTAAGCCGCGGGCCGGCCCAGGCCGGTCCAGCCCCAGGGGTTATGCCCCCTCGGTGTTCGGACACCCGTACTTTCTGCTACGGGTGTCCGTTTTGAGTGTCGTCTGCGGCGGTGGGACCGTATTGACGAGACGGTCTTTTTGAGATGGTTTAGGGAATTTTTAATTCCCGAAACGAGGGGTCGCGGAGGCGCGACGTGTCTTTAAGTAGACGAGCGTTTTCTTCCGGGATTCTTGTTTTGGACGGCGCAGACGCGTCCGACATCCGTTTTGAGCGCCGTCAGCGGAGTTGTGACCCTGGAACTGAGGCAGAGGTTTCCAGTGTGGTTCCAGGAGTTGAGGCTGGAGTTGAGGTGCGGGCCCCGCGGCCTGTCTTTTGAGCTGCGTGCAGCTAGTAGCGACTTTTTCCTCGGACGTCCGTTCGGGGCATGCGAGCAGTCGATGTTGGGTGTCTTTCCGAGGGCAACGCGTTGGCGCAATCTTCCCACTGTAATTCCGCACGATGGTGCGGGCCCCGCGAGGGCCGTTTCGGGAGTTGACGGTGATTTCCAACTTTATCACCGGGCGACCGTTTTGGACAAGTGAGTAGTCCATTTCGTGTACTTTTTCGAGAGGATCACAACGGTGCGATCCGTTCGTTGAGTTTCGGGACCGGGTTGCGGGTTCCACGTGGCATCGCTCGTGTGCGGTGCGCCGGGATGCACCTTTTTCTCCGGATATCCATTGCACTCAAGTGAGTAGTGCTTTTGACATGTTTTCCCAAGGGGATCGCAATGGTGTGATGCGCCCGACTGTTTTCGGGGCCGAGGCTCGGGATCACGGGACGCCGTTCGGGCGTGAGGCGGTGTTGGTGACTTTTTCGTCGGATATCCGTTTGAGGCGAGTAAGTAGTCGATCTCGCGTGTTTTTCCACGAGGATTACAACGGTGCAATCCGTTTGGTTGTGCGGAGCCTCTTGCACGATCTTGTTGATTGTGGAATGTGGAAGGTGCTCCAGTGGTGGTTCGCCCTACCTTGTTGTAGCGGACCCTTGGCGTGTGATCGCACACTCTTGGGAGAGTGATACAAATGGTTCATGAGATGTGGTTGGCCGTGCCTGGGACTTTGAGTGGAGTTGTTACGTCACACCTTCGCATTGACGCTGGGTTCCATGTTCACGATAGCCTTTGTGCTGGAATGAGGTATACTCCGGGAGTATACGGGTGCGCTTGGAGGTACGTGTGGTTGTTTGTACCTGAGGAGGTTGTGCGCTCAGTTGGGGTTGACTTGGGGCCACACGTCGTGTGGGCCCCACGTGCGTGTCGTGATCTGCTTTGCGTACTTGACCTCTCGCGACGTAGAGGGTCCCTCTGCGCTCTTTTGTTTGACCAGCAGGGTGTAGTTTTCTCATGGCTTTGTGGTCGTTTGTTTGGCCAGCAGGGAGGAGTTTTCCCCGGGCTCTGCGCTCGTTTGTTTGACTAGCAGGGTGGAGTTTCCCCTGGCCTGGTGCTCTTTTGTCTGACCAGCAGGGTTGAGCGGTCTCCCCTGGTCTTGTGCTCGATGGTTTGGCCGACAGAGATGGTTTGGTTCCTCTGCTTCTTTGGCTGTGAGGGGTTTTAGTACTGTGCCCTTTCACCGGACTGCGACACCGTCTGCGACTACGGGTGTTCGTACAGCGTGGGTGTTTTCACCACTTTTTGGGATGAGGTGTTTTGGTCCGCTTCGACAGTGACTCGATGGATTGGAGTGGGATTGCCTTGTGAGTCCTGGGGAGTTTCTCCCGTTGTTCTGTGTTCCCTGGTAGAGCTTGTGGTTTCGGTGTGACCAACACTTTACGCGGGCACCGATCCTCTACCTAGGAGGTTGTTCAAGCAGGGCGGAGGTTGTTCCAGCAGGGCTGAGGTTGTTCCAGTAGGGCTGAGGTTGTTTCCAGCAGGGCTGAGGTTGTTTCTAGGAGGGCTGAGGTTGTTCCAGCAGGGCTGAGGTTGTTCCAGCAGAGCTGAGGTTGTTTCAAGCGGGGCTCGCCAGTGGGTTACCATCCAGCAGGGATGGCCAATACAGTGGTGTTTACCGAGTAGTACCATCCAGCAGGGATGGCCAGAGCAGTGCCGAGCTTACCTCCAGCGGGGCTGGGTAGTGGTCTCCGATGCCGGGCTTACCTCCAGCTGGGCTGGGCAGTGGTCCCTGATGCCGGGCTTACCTCCAGCTGGGTTGGGCAGTGGTCCCCGATGCCGGGCTTACCTCCAGCTGGGCTGGGCAGTGGACCCCAATGCCGGGTTACCTCCAGCTGGGCTAGGCACTGGTCCCGTCACCGACTTTAGCCGGGTCGCCCTCTAGTGGATTACCCTGTTACAGGACTGGGCAGTGAGGCACCCGTCGACTTACCGGGTATCCCCGTAGTGGGAACCCGTTGACTTCTAGGGATCCTCCAGCGGGGCTGGGCAGGGGGTTGCCTGTCGACTTTGAGCAGACCTCTCGACTGCGGGGCAGTGATGAGTTGTAGTTGACGTTCCCCTAGAACTCTCAAGTACGGGGAGCATTTTCCCCCACCGAGACGCGTCCTTGTGACGCGACCTAAAACCGTGCGGGCGATTCAGTGCCGCCCAAAGCGGATAATGTCGAGGTGTGGTGATTGAGCCCCTTGGCTTGCGGTTCGGGGCAGACGTGCGGGATACTGGGCATCGATGGTGTTACTTATGGGACTGTTGGATACTCTTTCTTGGGCTGAGCTATGGGATGGAGATCCCCTTACAAGTTTGTTCGGGCTTCTTGACAGAGCATACATATGTATATACCTTGTTTCTGGCACCCACTTCTTGGGTTTGGCTACTCTCCTTCCAGGAGAGGAGAAGACGCGCGGGGTATGCCACGTGCTTTCCGTGTTTAGCTTCTCATGTTTGGACGAGTCTACTATCCTACTATAGGTAGTAAAGACTCGACGATAAGTTCATCTTCTCACCATTTCCAGCTCCTTGTGTCTGGATGAGTCTACCTTCTTTCCTCTTGTTGGGTTGAGCTGGACTCTTTACTGCACTCTCTGTTGTACTCCTTTACTTTTCTGTTCGCTCTACCGCTCACCCTTCAGTACCTCTTTTTGTTGCTCCCTCGAGCCTTCGGGGTATCCTACTGATTATTTTTATACTCACCCCTGCTTGGGCTTTGCCCGCACTTGGTGTGCCCTTGCAGACGACGGACAGGTGGAGCGTGACTTCAGTGGAGCGTAGGAGCTTGGGAGCTTGGACCGCGTGCGGTGGTCGTGGCCGGGTTCCAGGTGGGAGACCCGTCAGCAGTTTCTTTTGTTTACCTGTTGCCGGGTTATGGAACTTTTTGGTTGGGCACGTGTTTTTCCCCTTTACCTTTTAGTGTACCTTTAGCTTTCTTTGTACTTGTAGAGGTCGATGCACTTTGTGGTATATATATGTAGCAGTTTCCCCTTTCCTTTTCTTTGCTTGTCTTTACTTTTACTCTGCACTATTGCATTGAGTTTGCTGCGTGTGTGTGTACAGGTGCTTAGGCAAAGGCCTCCCTGAGTTATTGTGCCTTTGGCGCTGGTCGCCAGCCCCTGGCCTATGGAGGCGGGCTTGGGGTAGTTGCGGCTCGAGCCCGGGTAGGGTCGGGTCGTGACAAATATCATGACGTTTTTTCCCAATGATCTTCCAGCAAGATTACCACCATTTAGAGGCATTGAACACCAGATTGATCTTGTACCAGGTGCACAATTGCCAAATAAACTAGCATATCAGTGTAATCCTGGAAAATCAAGGGAATTGCAGAAGAAAGTAGACGAGTTGATGGATCGAGGCTTTATAAGGCCAAGCATGAGCCCGTGTTCTGTTCCAGAATTATTAGTGCTGAAGAAAGATGGTACGTATCACATGTGCATTGATAGTAGATCTATTAATAATATTATCATCAAATACAGGTATCCCATTCCATGACTCAATGATATGTTTGATGAATGACATGGTTCATCAATATTTTCGAAGGTTTATCTTCATTGTGGATACCACCAGATTCGAATGAAGGAAGGGGATGAGTGGAAAACGACCTTCAAAACTAGATGCGGATTGTTTGAGTGGCTGGTCATGCCATTCAGCCTCTCAAATGCTCCTATCACATTCATGCGACTCATGAATGAAGTTCTGAAACCATTCATTGGTAAATTTGTGGTTGTTAATTTGGATGATATTTTGATTTACAGCAAGGATGTGGAGAGCCATGTTTATTATCTTCAGTGGGTATTTGACGTTATACAGAAACAAAAGTTGTATGGAAAACTGAAAAAATGCGAGTTCTTTTCAAAAAAAGTGGTGTTTCTGGGATATGTGGTACCAAAGAAGGCATCATGGTGGATGAATCAAAATTGGAAGTAATCAAGTCCTCGAAACAACCAGAATCCATCACTGAAGTAAGAAGTTTCCATCGTTTGACATCATTTTATCATCGCTTTGTTTCCAATTTCAGCACTATCATGGTACCTATCACTGAATTCTTGAAAAGGGGGAAATTTGAGTGGTCAAAGGCAGAAAATGAATCATTTTAAATCATTAAGAAAAAGTTGTGTGAAGCACCGGTTTTGGCATTATCTCATTTTGATCAAGTATTTGAAGTGGAATGTGATGCAAGTGGATTTGGGATAGGCGCTATTATCATCCAAAGAAATCATCCTATTGCATATTTCAGTGAGAAACTGAATGATTCAAGGAGGAATTATAGCACCTATGATAAGGAATTTTATGCAGTTATAAGAGCCCTAGATCATTTGTCTCATTATTTGAGATTGAAGCAGTTTGTTCTTCATTCTGACCATCAGGCATTGAGGTTTATCAATGGTCAACACAAGTTGAGTTCAAGGCATGCAAAGTTGGTGGAATTCTTAAAATCATTCTCATTTGTGTCAAAATACAAGAAGGGGAAATATAATCTGGTGGCAGATGCTTTGTCTTGTAGGCATGCATTACTTACCATTCTAGATGCTCGAATTCTTGGATTTCCGCTTATGGGAGAAGATTATCAGCATGATATGGAGATTAATTATATTTTAATCCAATGTCAAGATGGATTTGTGGAGGATTATTCTGTAAATGATGGGTTTCTCTTTAAGAGAAACAAGTTGTGTGCTCCAAAGGGTAACTACAAGGACTTTCTCAATAGGGAAGCACATGAAGGGGGACTTTCTGGTCATTTTGGCATCCATAAAACCTTGGAGATACTAAAGGAGCATTTCTACTGTCCGAAGATGCAATCAGATGTCCAAGAAATTCTTTCGAGATGCGGAACATGTCAAAGAGAAAAGAGCCATTTCAAGCCTGGTTTATACACTCTGTTACCTAATCCAAAGCAGCCCTGGGAAGATCTCAACATGGATTTCATTATGGATTTACCAAAGACTCAGCAAGGTAAAGATTCAATAATGGTTTTTGTTGATCAATTTTCTAAGATGGTACATTTCATACCTTGTCATAAGACTGAAGATGCTGTGAAAGTTGCAGAATTTTTTTTCAAATAGATTGTTTTCCTTCATGGAATTCCTCGCAGCATCGTTTTAGATAGAGACACAAAATTTCTTAGAAATTTTTTGAGGACATCATTGGGGAAATTCGGTACAAAAATCCTTTTCATCACATCCCATCACCCTCAAATGGATGGGAAAACATAAGTTACGAATCGTACATTGGGCACTATTCTGAGAACATTGGTGAATAAGAGCATGAGAGATTGGGATTTGCAACTGGACCAATCAGAATTTGCATACAATAGATCTCGGAGTGCTACCACTAGGAATTCTCCATTCGAAGTGCTTTATGGCATCAATCCAATCAATCCTATAAAATTGTGCTCTTTGCCTCTTGATTTTCAGGTAAATATTGATGCGGAGGAGAAGACAAAGCAGATGAAGAAACTCCATGAATCAATTCATGCTCAAATAGAGAAGTCTAATGAAGCATACAAGAGGCGAGCAAACAAGAATCGGAAGCAGGCTATTTTCCAACCTAGAGACAAAGTGTGGATTCACCTTTGCAAGAAGAGATTCCCATCCAAAAGGAAGAGCAAGTTGGCACCATGAGCTGAAGGTCCATTCAAAGTGCTTTAACGAGTGGGAAACAATGCCTACAAAATTGATTTAACAGATGATTTTGGCGGAATTACTGCAACGTTCAACATTGGGGACTTATCTCCTTACATTGAAGAAGACGATGTCATGGATTTGAGGGAAAATCCTCTTCAACCAGGGGGGAATGATATGGATCAGAATCAACCCAAGGAGAATAATTTTGGGCTTGATAAAAATTTCAAGCCCAGTTGTTGTTTGAATTGGACCTTCCCGTACTTATTGATTTCCAACACTATGTTATTTCAATACCAATTATGGGGTTTTAAGTTTTTTAAGGTTTTAGGGAGTTTTATGGATTTTTGGGGTATTTTATGGTGTTTAGGGTTTTTACATTATCATGGATTTTAGGGATTTAGGATTTTTTCGGTTTTTAGTGTTTTTTAGTTTTTTAGGGATTTTGATGGTTTTAGGGTTTTCATAGGTTTTTTATGATTTTTTAGGTTTTTAGGATCTTTTTCGGTTTTTAAGATTTTTTTGAGTTGTTTAGGGTTTTTAAGGTTTTTTAGAGGGTTTTAATGTTTTGGGGGGGGGGGGGTTAAGGTTTTTTAGAGTTTTTAGTAGTTTTGGAGTTTTATAGTTTTTTATGGTTTTGGGGGGTTTTATGGTTTTTAGGGTTTATAGGGTTTTTATGTTTTCAGGGATTTTTAGGGGTTATTTAGGATGTTTATGGTTTTTAGAGTTTTTCAGGGTTTTTAGTGTCTTTTGTGTTTTTAGGGGATTTTTGAGTTTTTAAAGTTTTTTAGTTCTTTTTAAGGTTTTGGGGTTTTAAAGGTTTTTAGTGTTTTTAGTGGTTTTTAGGGTTTTATGGGTTTTTAGGGGATTTTTTTTTGGATGGTTGTAGAGTTTTTAGGGGTTTTCAGGGGTTTTCAGGGTTTGTAGGGTCTTTTGGGGTTTTTAGGATATTTTTTTGAGTTTTTTTAGAGTTTTAAGGTTTTTAGAGTTTTTTAACATTTTTAGCAGTTGTAAGGGTTTTATAGAGGTTTTAGTGGGTTTTTAGGGTTTTATGGGTTTTTAGGATTTTCTAATATTTTTATGGATTTTTATGGTTTTCTTGGGTTTTTAGGGATTTTTACGTTTTCATGGATTTTTAAGGGATTTTTAGGATTTATATGGTTTTTTGGGTTTTTTAGGGGTTTAAGGTATTTTGAGGGTTTTTAGGGGGTTTTAAAGGTTTTTAGGGATTTTAGTGTCTTTTGAGGGTTTAGGGGTTTTTTTGAGTTCTTTGGGGTTTTTGATGTTTTTTAGATATTTTTAACATTTTTAGGGGTTTTAAGGGTTTTTGGAGTTTTTGGAGTTTTTAGTGTTTTTTATGGTTTTTATGGGTTTTAGGGTTTTTTAAGGTTTATGGGGGGGGGGTTATTGTTTTAAGGGTTTTTAAGGGTTCTTCATGTTTTTAGGGTTCTTGGGGATTTTATGGTTTTTATGGTTTTTTAGGGATTTTAGGGATTTTAGGGATTTTAGGATTTTTAGAGGTTTTAGCAATTTTTGCGGTTTTCAGTGTTTCTTAGGGTTTTGAGGGTATTTTTGAGTTTTTTGGGGTTTTAAAGGTTTTTATAGTTTTTTAAACATTTTTAGGGGTTTAATGGGTTTTTAGATTTTTAGTGGTTTTTAGAGTTTTTTATGCATTTTTAGGCATTTTTAAGCTTTTTTGGGCTTTTTAGGATTTTTAAGGTTTTTTAGAGTTTTTTAACGTTTTAGGGGGTTTTACGGTTTTTATCAGTGTTTTTGTTTTTTTAATGTTTTTAGGGGGGTTATGGTTTTTAGGGGTTTTCAGGGTTTATAGGGTTTTTACATTTTCATGGATTTTATGGGTTTTTTAGGATTTTTATGGTTTTGGGGGTTTTCTGGGTTTTTAGGGATGTTGAGAGTTTTTAGACTTTTTCGATGGTTTTTATGTGTTTTCGAGTTTTTTAGTGTCTGTTTGCGATTTTAGATTTTTTTTTGAGTTTTTTAGAATTTTTAGAGTTTTTAACATTTTAGGGGGCTTAAGGGTTTTAGAGTTTTATTAGTTTTTAGGGGTTTTGTGGGTTTTGTGGTTTTTAAGTTTTCAGTGGTTTTTATGGTTTTAGGGGTTTTTCTGGGTTTATAGGGTTTTTTACATTTTCATTGATTTTTATGGGTTTCATTTAGATTTTTTTGGTTTTTAGGGTTTTTCATAATTTTGACGGTTTTTAGGGTTATCAGGGGTTTTAGGGTATTTCAAGTTTTTTAGGGACCTCTGGGATTTTGGGTTTTTTTTGGTTTTTTAGTTTTTTATGGTTTTTTTAGGTTTTTTGGGCTTTAAAGGGTTTTTAGAGTTTTAAAGGTTTTATGAGGTATTAGGGTTTTTTAGGATTTTTAGGGGTTTTAGGGGTTTTAGGGTTTTTAGGGTTTTTATGGTTTTTGAGGGTTTTTAGGGGTTTTCAAGGGTTTTACAGGTTTCTAGGGGTTTTCAGGCTTTTTACGGTCTCTTGGGTTTTTAGGGGTTTTTTGAGTTTTTTATAGTTTATAAGGTTTATAGTGTTTTCTAATGTTAGTAAGGGATTTAAGAGATTTTATAGTTATAGTGGTTTTTTATGTTTTAAGATTTTTTAATGTTTTTAGGAGTTTTTATGGGTTTGAGGGGTTTTTCTAGGTTTTTAGGGTTTTTACATTTTCATAGATTTTATGGATTTTTTAATATTTTTATTCTTTTTGGGGTTTTCGAGATTTTGATGGGCTTTTAAGGGTTTTATTGGTTTTTATGATTTTTAAGTTTTTTAGGGTTGTTATGGTTTTCATGGGGTTTCCGGGTTTTTAGGGTTTTTTATTTTTTCATAGATTTTTTGTAGTTTTTCGGAATTTTATGTTCTTTTTGATTTTTTAGGGTTTTTAGGGATTTCGAGGGTTTATAGGGATTTTAAGGGGTTTTTAGGGTTTGGGGGTTTTCGAGGTTTTAGGGTCTTTTGGGGGTTTTAGGGGTTTTTTGAGTTTTTTAGGGTTTTAAGGGTTTAAAGTGTTTTTTAAACATTTTTAGGGGTTTTTAAGTTTTTAGTGTCTTTTAGGGTTTTTATGGGTTTTTAGGGTTTTTTAAGGATTTTAAGGGTTTTTATGGTTTAATGGGTTTTTAGGGTTTTTTATGATTTTTTGGGTTTTTAGGGTTTTATAGGTTTTTTAGGGGTTTTAGGGGTTTTTAGGGGGTTTGGGGTTTTTATGGTTTTAGGATTTGATGGGTCTTTTTGGTTTTTAGGGTTTTTTAAGTGTTTTAGGGTTTTTATTTTTTTTAGAATCTTATAAAGTTTTTATATTTTTAAATGGTTTTTAGATATTTTGGTGGATTTAGGGGTTTTTACAGTTTTAGGGGGTTTTATGGTTTTTAGGTGGTTTTAAGTTTTTCATTTTTATGGGTTTTATGGATTTTGAAGGTTTTTACGGGGTTTTAGAGGGTTTAGGGTGTTTAGGGTTTTTAGGGTTTTTATGGTCTTTTTGGAGTTTTAGGGGATTTTTGAGTTTTTTAGGGTTTTAAGGGTTTTTAGAGTTTTTAACGTTTTTAGGTATTTGAAGGGTTTTCAGAGTTTATAGTGGGTTTTTAGGGATTTTATGGATTTTTAGTGTTTTCAAGGTTTTTAGGTGTTTTTCGGTTTTCAGGGGTTTTTCAGGGGTTTTCTGGGTTTTTTAGGTTTTCATGAATTTTTGGGGTTTTTTTGGATTTTTATTATTTTTTGGGTTTTTAGGGATCTTTATAGTTTTTAGGGGTTTTCAAATGTTTTTAGGGTTTTTAGGGGTTTTTATGGTTTTAAGAGTCTTTTTGGGTTTTAGGTTTTTTTATTTATTTTTTAGGGTTTTTAAGTTCCATTATAGTTTTATAACATTTTTATGTGCTTTAAGGGTTTTTATAAATTTTGATGGGTTTTAGGGGTTTTTTGGGGTTTTATGGTATTTAAGGCTTTTAGGGGTTTTTATGGTTTTAGGGGTTTTCCAGTGTTTTTATGTTTTCATGGATTTTATGGGTTTCTTAGGAATTTTAAGGTTTTTAGGTTTTTAGGGGTTTTAGTGGTTTTTCATAGTTTTTAGGATTTTTTACGCCTTCATGTATTTTTATGGGTTTTTTTGGATTTTTCTTGTTTTTAGGGGTTTTAGGGTTTTTAGGTATTTTGAGGGTTTTTAAGTGATTTTAGGGGTTTAAGGTTTTTCAGGGTTTTTAGGGTATTTTTGAGATTTAGGGTTTTTTAAGTTTTTTAGGTTTTTAAGGTTTTTGAGAGATTTTTGTCATTTTTAGGGTTTTAAGGGTTTTTAGAGTTTTTTGTGGATATTTAGGTGTTTTATGGGTTTTTAGGGTATTTAAGTTTTTTAAGGGTTTTAGTGGTATTCAGGTTTTTTCAATATTTTTACCATTTTTTACGTTTTCATGGATTTTTAGGGTGTTTTAGGTTTTTTTATGGTTTTCAGTGTTTTTTGGGTTTTTGGGATTTTGATGAATGTTTTATTTTCCTAGGTTTTTTGTGTTTTTCATGTTTTTTATGTCTTTTTGTGTTCTAGGGTTTTCTTTGAGTTTTTTAATGTTTTTATGGGTTTTAAGTATTTTTGGAATTTTTAGTGGGCTTTTAGGGTTTTTAAGGTTATTTAGAATTTTGTAAGGGTTTTAGGGATTTTGATGGTTTCAAGGTTTTTTCAAGGTTGTCATGGTTTTTTACGTTTTAATGGATATTTAGGGTTTTTTAGTATTTTTGTGGTTTTTAGAGATTTTGAGGGTTTTTAGGGGTTTTCAAGAGTTTTAGGGTTTAAAGGGTTTTCAGGAGTTTTAGGGTTTAAAGGGTTTTTATTGTCTTTTTGGGTCTTTATGGTTTTTTTGAGTATTTTTGGCTTTTTAGGGTTTTATAGAGTTTTTTTAACATTTTAGGGGTTTTAAGGGTCTTATGGGTTTTTTGAGTTTTAGTGGATTTTTAGAATTTTTTTGGGTTTTTAGGGTTTTTGAAGTTTTTAGGGTGTTTCATGGTTTTCAGGGTTTTTTGGGGGAATTTTTTGGATTTTTTTGGTTTTAGGGATTTTTAGGGGGTTTTAGGATTTTTTAGGGGTATTTTCATTTTTTAGGGTTTTTCAGGGTTTTTAGGGTTTTTTTGATTTTTTTTAGGATTTTTATGGTTTTTTAGAGTTTTTAATGTTTTTTGGGGTTTAAAGGGTTTTTGGAGTTTTTACTGGATTATTAGGGTTTTATGGTTTTTTTGGATTTTTATGTTTTTTTAGGGTTTTTATGTTTTTAAGGATTTTTTAGGGTTTTTAGTTTTTTTTACGTTTTCATGGATATTTAGGGGGTTTTAGGATTTTAAATGGTTTTTAGGGTTTTTATGGTTTGTAGTGAAAAAGAGATCAATGTGGTCCTTTGTCACCCCACATTTTTGAGAGTGAGGTCCTCGTATACCTTGAGGCAATCAATCTAATGTGGTAGAATTATCCAAGGTACCCTTCTTGATTTGTTTTTGAGGGCCTCCACCACCAAGATCGAGTCGGATTCATTCCAAAGGTGCTTCCACCAAAATTGATTAGCAAAATGAACTACTTTGATCATTGCCCAAAGCTCCGCTTCCTAATCACATTTAGAGTTCGTAGGGATTTTGAGGGTTTTTCAGGTTTTGTAGGAGTTTTTAGGGTCTTTTAGGCATTTTAGTGCTTTTTTAGTTTTTTAGGTATTTATGGTTTTGTAGAGTTTAACATTTTATGGATTTTAAGGGTTTTTTAAGATTTAAGTGGTTTTTAGGGTTTTTACTATTTTTTATGTTCTTATGGGGTTTTATGGTTTTTAAGGGTTTTTAGGGGTTTTTGTGTTTTTTATGTTTTCATCGATTTTTAGGGATTTTTTAGGATCTTTATGGTTTTTAGGGTTAATAGGGGTTTTGGGGGTTTTGGGGGGTTTTCAGGGGTATTTAGGGTTTTTAGGGGTTTTCAGGGTTTTTAGGGTATTTTTGGGATTTTAGGGTTTGTTTTTGAGTTTTTAGGGTTTTTAAGTTTAACTTGATTTTTTTAACATTTTTAGGGGTTTTTAGGGTTTTTATATTTTTTAGTAATTTTAAGGGTGTTTATAAGTTGTAGGGTTTTTTAAGGTTTTTACGGGGTTTTATGGTTTTCAGGGTGTTTCTACATTTTTTTTATTTTTAATGGATTTTTAGGGGGTTTTCAGGATTTTTATTATTATTAGTGTTTTGAGGGTTTTTAGGGATTCTGAATATTTTATGGGGTTTTAGGTGTTTTAGGGGTTTTAGGTTTTTTAATTTATTTTGGGGGTTTTTATAGTTTTTAGTGGTTTTAGGGTCTTTATGGATTTTTAGGGTTTTTAAAGTTTTTAGGGGTTTTACGGTTTCCAGGGGGTTTTCAGGGTTTTCTATGTTTTCAGGGATATTAGTGGGTTTTAGGGGTTTTAGGGATTTTTTTGGTTTTAGGGGTTTTCAAGGTTTTAGTGCCTTCTTGGTTTTTAGGGTATTTTGAGTTTTTTAAGTTTTTTATGGTTTTTAGATTTTTTTTAAATTTTTAGGGATTTTAAGGGTTCTAGATTTATTTAGTGGTTTTTAGGGTTTTAGGGTTTTTTAAGGTTTTTTAAGGTTTTTAGGGATTTTTATTGGTTTGAGGGGTTCTTTATAGTTTTTTTTGTTTTTTACATTGTCATGGATTTTTATTGGGTTTTTAGGATTTTTATGGTTTTTAGGGTTTTTATAGACTTTTTGGGTTTTCTTTTTTTTTTTGAGTTTTTTGTGGTTTTTAGGGATTTTATGGAGTTTTACCATTTTTAGGGGGTTTATGTTTTTAAGGGGGGTTTTAGGATTTTTTATGTTGTCGCGGATTGTTTAGATTTTTTTTATCTTTTTACGGGTTTAGGGGTTTTTAGGGTTTTTGAGGGTTTTCAGGGATTTCCTCAGGTTTTATGGTTGTTACTGTTTTTTTCGGGTTTATATGGTCTTTTTGGGTTTGATGGTTTTTAGAGTTTTTTTCTAGTTTTTAAGGTTTTTTAAGAGTTTTTAACATTTTTAGGGGTTTTAGAATTTTTAGTGGTTTTTAGGGTTTTTATGGGTTTTTTTGGATTTTTAATGTTTTTAGGGGTTTTATAGAGTTTTTAGGGCATTTTAATTTTTCCTAAATATGTATTGATTTTTTAGGATTTTAGGTTTTTCAGATATTTTGAGGGTTTTTAGCGTGTTTTGGGGGGTTTTATGGGTTTTCAGGGTTTTAGGGTCTTTTGGAGTGGTTTTAGGGGTTTTTTGTTTTTTAGGGTTTTATTGGTTTTTAGAGTTTTTACACATTTTTAGGGGTTTTAAGGGTTTTTTGATTTTTTTAGTTGTTTTTTGAAGTTTTTTTAGTTTTTTTGTGTTTTATAAATTTTTAGGGGGTTTTATGGTTTTTAGAGGTTTTTAGGATTTTTAGTGTTTCTTACGTTTTCATGGATTTTTAAGGGGTATTTGAGGAATTTTATGGTTTTTATTGTTTTAGGGATTTTAGTGATTTTGAGGGTTTTTAGAGGTTTTCAAGGATTTTTAGTTTCTTCTTTGGGTTTTAGTTTTTTTTAGTTTTTCGGGGTTTTAAGGTTTTTATGAATTTTTAACATTTATATTGGTTTAAAGAGTCTTTAGATTTTTTAGTGGTTCTTATGGGTTTTTTGGAGTTTTTTAAAGTTTTTATGGTTTTTAGGTTTTTTTACATTTTCATGGATTTTAATGGTTTTGTAGGAATTTTATGGTTTTTAGGGGTATTTAGGTTTATTAGGGTTTTTTAGAGTTTTTGGGGTTTTTCAGGGGTTTTTTCAGGGGTTTTTAGGTGTTTTTAGTGTCCTTTTGGGATTTTTGGGTTTATTTTAATTTTTAGGGTTTTAAGGTTTTATATATTTTTTAACATTTTTAGGGGTTTAAAGGGTTTTTAGTGGTTTTTAGGGTTTTTATGGGATTTTAGGGGTTATTAAGTTTTATTGTCTTTTATGGTTTTTAGGGGTTTTTCTAGGTTTTTAGGGATTTTGACTTTCCATGGATTTTATGGGTTTTTTTAGGATTTTTTTTTTTATGGTTTTAGGGTTTTTAAGAATTTTGAGGGTTTTTAGGGTTTTTAGGGGTTTTAGGGTTTTTCAGGGTTTAAAGGATTTTTTAAATTTTCTTGGAATTTATAGGGGTTTTTTAGGATTTTTATGGTTTTTAGGGTGTTTTAGGGTTTTTAGGATTTTTCCAAGGTTTTAGGGTTTTTCAGGGGCTTTAGGGTTTTTATGGTGTTTCGAGGTTTTTAGGATCTTTTTAGGTTTTTAGGGTTTTTTTTGAGTTTTTAGGGTTTTAAAGGTTTTTTAGAGTTATTTAACATTTTTTGGGTTTAACGGTTTTTAAAGTTTTAGTGGTTTTTATGGGTTTGGGGGAGTTAAGGTTTTTAGGGGGTTTTATATATTTTTGGGGTTTTTAAGTATTTTTATGGTTTTTTACATTTTCATGGATTTTAGGGGGGTTTAGGATATTTATGGTTTTTATGGTTTTTTAGGGTTTTTATGGATTTTAGGGTTTTTATGGTTCTTCAAGGGTTTTAGGGATTTTAGGGGTTTTCAGGATTTTTAGGATCTTTTTGGGGTTTTATGTTTTTTTCGAGTTTTTTAGGTTTTTAAGGTTTTTCAGAGTTCAACATTTTTAGGGGTTTAAATGGTTTTTAGAGTTTTTCTTGGTTTTGGGGATTTTATGGGTTTTTTAGGGTTTTTAATTATTTTTACGGGTTTTCTAGTTTTCATGGGTTTAAGGATTTTTTACGTTTTCATGGATTTTTTGGGTTTATTAGGATTTTTATGGTTTTTAGGGTTTTTTTTATTTTGAGGGTTTTTATGGGTTTTTAGGTTTTTTAGGGGTTTTAAGAATTTTTAGGGTCTTTTTGTTTTTTGGGGTTTTTTGAGTTTTTTAGTATTTTTATGGTTTTTAGATTTTTTTATCATTTTAGGGATTTTTAGGGTTTTTAGGTGTTTTAGAGGTTCTTAGGGTTTCTAAAGGTTTTAAGGGTTTTTAGTGACTTTTTGGGTTTTTAGGATTTTTAAGGTTTTTTAGAGTTTTATAACGTTATTATGGGTTTAAAGGGTTTTTATAATTTTCAGTGGGTTTTTAGGGTGTTATGGTTTTAGGTTTTTTAAGTTTTTTAGGGGTTTTTATTGTTTTCATGGGTTTTTCAAGTTTTTAGGGTTTTTTACGATTTCATGGATTTTTAGGGGGGTTTTAGGATTTTTTTGGTTTTTAGGGTTTTTAGGGATTTTTATGGATTTTAGGGTTTTCAGGGGTATTTAGGTTTTTAAGAGTTTTTTAGTGTTTTAAGGCCTTTTATGTTTGTAGTGTTTTTTTATTTTGTCAGGTTTTTATTGTTTTTTAGAGTTTTTTAATGTTTTTAGGGGTCGAAGGGTTTTTAGAGTTTTTAATGGTTTTTATGGGGTTTTAGGTTTTTATGTTTTTTTGGGGTTTTATGGTTTTTAAGTGTTTTTTAGGCACTTTAGTTTTTTTTTGCATTTTCATGGATTTTTAACGGTTTTTAGGATTTTTACGGTTTTCACGGTTTTTTAGGGATTTTAGGTATTTTTAGGATTTTTTGGATTTTTAGGTTTTTTAGGGTATTTTAGGTTTTTTAAAGGGATTTTTCCTTTTTCAAGGTTTTATAGGTTTTTTAGAGTTTTTTAATATTTTTAGGGGTTTTAAGGGTTTCTAGAGTTTTGCGTGGTTTTTAGGGTTTTTATGGGTTTTGAAGTATATTAAGGTTTTTAGGGGTTTTTATGGTTTTTCGGAGTTTTTCAGGGTTTTTAGAGATTTTAAAGTTTTCATGGATTTTAAGTGGTTTTTAGGATTTTTATGGTTTTTATGCTTTTTTGGGTTTTTAGGTATTTTGAGGGGTTCTAGGGTTTTAGGGTTTTTTTATGTTTTTTAGGGTATTTTTGGGTTTTTAGGGTTTCTTGAGTTTTGAGGGTTTCTAAGGGTTTTTTATTTTTTTTTACGTTTTTAGAGGTTTTAAGGGTTTTTTAGAGTTTTTAGTGGGTTTTTAGGGTTGTTATGGGGTTTTATGGTTTTAGGGGATTTTATGGTTTTGAGGGGGTTTTGAGGGTTTTTAGGATTTTTTACATTTTCATGCATTTTTAGGGGGTTTTAGGATTTTTGTGGTTTTTAGGGTTTTTAGGGGTTTTAGGGTTTTTAGGGATTTTGAGGGTTTTTAGGGTTTTTTAGTAGTTTTAAGGTTTTTAGTGTTTTTAGTATTTTTAGGACCTTTTTGGGTTTTTATGGTTTTTTATTTATTGTTTAGGGTTTTTTAGAGTTTTAAATGTTTTTAGGTATTTTATGGGGTTTTAGAGTTTTTAGTGGTTTTTAGAATTTTTATGGGTTTTTGGGTCTTTTAAAGTTTTTCGGGGTTTTATGGTTTTCAGGGTTTTTTTGTTTTTTTCATTTTCATAGATTTTAAGGGTTTTTAGTATTTTTTTGGATTTTGAGGGGTTAGAGTTTTTCAAGGGTTTTTAGGGTTTGTTGTGAGATGCAAGGGGTGGTACAATAGTCAAGGGTCTAATACCATAAGTCATAAAGGATAAACCTACTTTGTTCTCTTAAATTCAAAAAGATAAATTCTACCACAAAATTTTTGGAAAAGAAGCACACAACTTTCTAACCATAGCCCGCAGGATTTGATTTTGAGTGCCTAGCCCACCAAATTTGACTTTGGTGTCAAAATATGCCATTTTAGAATCCTGGGAAAGGCTTCCAAAATTCATGCAACTATGTGAGCCAAGATTTAAACATCGTGTTTGGGCTTGAATAAGTGATATACTAGTCCCATTTTCTCCATCTATGCAAGGAGTGATCCATAAAACCATTAATGAAATGAGATGGGCACCAATTGTTGCATTCAACTTCTTAAATCTCCCTCACATCATCGAGCCTTGCAAATCCAACTCCTCCACCTGGGTAATCGACTCAGTGCCTTCAACGTGGTTCTCATCATCCTCCCCCTATTGAAAATGAGTCATCCATGACTCTTCATCCTCTACATCCAAAAAAGGAGAAAGATCAGAAACATTAAAAGTGGCACTTACACCATACTCACATGGAAGAGCTATCTTGTTAGAATTGTTGTTAATATTCTTGATCACTCAGAAAGGTTCGTCTTCTCAAGGCATGAGTTTTGATTTCTGCTTGTTGGGAAATATTTCCTTTCACATAAAAATCCAAACTTAGTCACCGGGTTTGAACAACACTTACTTGTGACCCTTTTTTGAAAGATCAATGTATTTCTAGGTCATCCGGTTGATATTTTTTCTTACATTTTCATGGAGTTGATTGATGAATTCTTCACACCCTTTCAAATCCATATGATTTTCTTCCTAGAAAGGAAAAGGAACTAGATAAATAGGGTAAAGGGGGTTAAAACCATAAACAATTTGAAATAGAGAATATTGAGTAGTGGAATGCTTAGCCATGTTATATGTGAATTCCATATGTGTCCAACAATCCTCACAATTCTTGATATTCTTCATGAAAATTGTTCATAGAAGATATGATAGTGTCTGATTCCCCACCTTTGTTTTCCCATCAGTTTTCAGATGAAAATTAGTGGAAAATAGAAAATTTGTACCCAATTTTCTCTACAAGGTCTTCCAAAAGTAACTGAGGAATTTTGTGTCGTGATCCAATAAAATCATCCTTGGCATTCCATAGAGTTTTTCTACTTACTAAAAGAAAATTTTTTCAATATTAGTGGCATCATTTGTTTTGTAACAAGGAATAAAATGTTACATTTTAGAAAACTGATCCACCACAAAAAAATGAAATCTCACCCTCTTAGTCCTTGGTAAGCCCACAATAAATTTCATTGGTATGTCCTCCCAAGGGGTGTTGTGGATTGGGAGGGGAAGATATAATTCATGTGGGTTCAGTTTAGATTTGGATTTATGGAAGACAATGCAATTTATCACAAATTTTTGAACATCTCTAGACATCCTAGGCTAATAAAAATGATCACTTAGAATTCTTAAAGTTTTTGCAACACCAAAATGTCCCATTAACCCACCATAATTTGTCTCCTTTAGTAAAAGTAAATAGATAGACCAATTGTGAATACACATCTTATCAATCCAAAATAAGAATACATCATGCAAATAAAACTTCTCCCAACTAACTCTAGGTTTTCAATGACCAAAAGGTTCCCCAAAACATGTATAAGTGGAATATAAATCCTTAATGTATTCAAAACCAAGGAGTTTAGAATCCAGCAAAGATAAGAGAGAATATCTACGTGAAAGTACAATATCCATTTTATTTTCTTTACACTTTGTATGGGTTTTAAGGGTTTTTAGAGATTTTAGTCATTTTTGGGATTTTTATGGGTTTTATGGTTTTAAAGGTTTTGAGGGGTTTTTATGGTTTTTCGGGGGGGGGGGGGGGGTTAGGGTTTTTACACTTTTAGGGATTTTTAGGGTATTTAGATTTTTAAGGGGGTTTTATGGCTTTTAGAGGTTTTATGGGTTTTTTTGGTTTTTTTGTGATTTTTTGGTTTTTTTGAACTTTTGTTGGGTTTTTAAGGTTTTTAGAGTTTTTTAAAGTTTTTAGGGGTTTTAAAGCTTTTTATAGTTTTTAGTGGTTTTTAGGGTTTTTATATTTTTTTAGGGTTTTTATGGTTTTCTGGGGTTTTTTAGGGTTTTTAGGGTTTTTATGTTTTCATGGATTTTTAGGGTTTTTTTGGATTTTTATAGTTTGTAGGGTTTTTTAGGATTTTAGGGATTTTGATGGTTTTTATGTTTTTTATAGATTTTTAGGGTTTTTAGGGTTTTTAAGGTAATTTTGGGTTTTTAGGTCTTTTTTTCAGTTTTTTAGGTTTTAAGGTTTTTTAGGATTTTTAACATTTTTAGGGGTTTTAAGGAGTTTTAGAGTTTTCAGTGGTTTTAGGGTTTTTTATGGGTTTTTAAGGGTTTTTATGGTTTTTAGGGGTTTTTATGGTTTTTAGGGGGGTTTCAGTGTTTTTAGGGTTTCTTACATTTCATGGAATTTTACGGGTTTTTAGGATTTTTATGGGTTTTTTGGTTTTTTAGGGTTTTATGGATTTTTACAGTTTTTAGGGTTTTTAGGGTTTTTCGGGGTTTTTAGAGTCTTTTGCGGTTTGGGTATTTTTTATGGTTTTCAGGGTTTTTTAGGTTTTGTAGATTTTTTAACGTCTTTAGAGGTTTTAAAGGTTTTAGGGTTTTAGTGTTTTTAGTGTTTTATGGGTTTTTAGGGTTTTTTATGGTTTTTAGGGGTTTTATGGTTTTCAAGGGACTTTCAGGGTTTTTAGGGATTTTTACCTTTTCATGAATTTTTAGGGTGGTTATAGGATTTTTATGGTTTTTAGGGATTTTGAGGGGTTTTAGTGTTTTTCAGGGGTTTTATGGTTTTAAGGTTTTTTAGGGTCTTTTAGGTTTTTAGCGTTTTTGAATTTTTAGGGGATTTAAAGGGTTTTTAGAGTTTTTTAACATTTTAGAGGTTTTTAAGGGGTTTTAGAGTTTTTATTGGTTTTTTAGTGTTTTTTTTGGTTTTTAGTGTTTTTAAGGATTTTAGTGGGTTTATGGTTTTCAGTGGGTTTTCAGGGTTTTTAGGGGTTTTATATTTTCATGGATTTTTAGGATTTTTTAGTATTTTTTTGGTTTTTACAGTTTTTAGGGTTTTTTAGGGATTTTGACGATTTTTAGGGGTTTTAAGGAATTTTGTGGGTTTTATGTTTTTTTTGGGTTTCTCATGTTTTTAGAGTATTTTTAGGTTTTTAGGGTTTTTTGAGTTTTTTAAGGTTTTTAGAGTTTTTAAAGTTTTTAGGGCATTTAAGGGTTTTCGAGTTTTTAGTGGTTTTTAGGCCATCTATTCAATTTTAGGGTTTTTTTACTATTTTTAGGGGTTTCATGGTTTTAATGGTGTTTTTAGGGTTTTTAGGATTTTTACGTTGTCATGGATTTTTAGGGTATTTGTGGATTTGTATGGTTTTTAGGGTTTTTATGGATTTTGAGGGTTTTAGGGTTTTTAGGGTCTTTTAAGGTTTTTAGGGTTTTTTTGAGTTTTTTATGGGTTTTAAGATTTTTTGGACTTTTTAACGTTTTTAGGGGTTTTAATGGTTTTTAGAGTTTTTTGTGGGTTTTTATAGATTTTATGGGTTTTTAAGATTTTTTATCTCTTGAGAGGTTTTTATATTTTTCAGTGGTTTTCAAAGTTTTTATGGCTTTTTTCATTTTCATGGATTTTTAGTGGGTTTTTGGATTTTTATGGTTTTTAGGAACTTTTAGGGTTTTTACGAGTTTTAATATTTTTAGGGGTATTCATGTGTTTTTTGTGGTTTTAGGGGGTTTCAGGATTTTTCGGTCTTTATGGGTTTTTAGGGTTTTTCTTTGGGTTTTTATGGTTTTTAGAGTTTTTCACGTTTTTAGGGGTTTTAAGGGTTTTTAGAGTTTTTAGTGGTTTTATAGGTTTTTGTTTTTTTTTGGGCTTTTTAAGTCTTTTAAGGATTTTTATGGTTTTCAATAGATTTTTAGGGTTTATAGGGCAAAGAAGGCGCGAGGCCAAGCAGAAGGCTTGGTCCCTCAAGTGTATAAATGAAAAATAAAGTGCAAGGCATTACAAGGGGGACTTATGCAACCGGGTACGAGTAGCCCCCTTCATGTCCGAATCCACAATTGACTCACAAAAAGAGGGACCAACAAAAGACCACCATGAGCAGCGCTCTTCAATAGCCTTCTTGGAAAGCACATCAGCTACCATATTAACTCCCCCGTATGCGTGGGTGATCTTAAGAACCATATTTTTGGATAAACTAATGCAATAAATCCATTGGGGTAGAAGCCGCCAGGGAACCTTCCTTGAATTTTGACGAAAGGCCTCAACCGCAAGCATGGAGTCAGACTCAATCCAGAGTTGCTTCCAACCAAACTGGTTTTCAAACCGCACCGCCTTGATGATAGCCCAAAGCTCTGCTTCATAAGCACAGCCAATTCCGATGAAGTGATAAAAAGTGCCCTTGACAAAACCTCTATAAGTACGGAAGACGCCACCACATCCAGAAGGCCCTGGAGAGCCTACCGCCACACCATCAACATTGACTTTGATCCAATACGGGATAGGTGGAATCCATCGGATTGACTTCACCACCAAAGGTTTTTTGCACCTACCAGAGACACCAAGAGTGCGGAGAGTGATAAGTTCAGTAAAGCAATTGTTCATCGCACCTATTTAAATGCCCCCGGCCATCCGAACAGCAGAGTGTATGGCAAGAATACCCTCATGAAGGGATCTTGACTTATTCCGGAATATAGCAGAGTTCCTGGCAGCCCATAGAAAAGCAACAATGGCTTCCGAAGTAGCAAAGAGAAGATTGTAGATCTGCTCACTATACCTATATTCTGTGATGAGAGACAACATCTAAGTAAAGGTTCTATCCAGGGGCAATTGAAAACCAAAGACATCCTGCAGATACTTCCACAGACCATAGGCAATCTTGCATTCAACAAAAAGATGTTGCACATTTTCAGCATCCTGCGTTCATATACAGCAGGCCAAAGCAAGATGCAAACCAACTTTTTGAAGTTGGCCATGCATGGGCAGCCGATTCCTCCAGATCCTCTAGAAGAGCAGAAAATATCTAGGAAGAATAAAATGGAATTTGTATCTCATGAGCCATGAGGGGGGATCTATTCCTTGCCGGCATTTGTGATTGTAAAAGTCCTTTGCAGTAATCAGGCCAATCAAGTTCAGTTTCCAGATAATTGTGTCATAATCCATGTAACTGTAGAGTTGAATCTCAGAAATGATATGGGTAAGTAAGATCCCAGCCAGCTCCGGCAGTCTGGTGTTGAGTTCATTAATGGACATGTGTTGCAAGCCATGCAGAACCAGCATAGATTCATGCAGCGGACTCTTGATCCAAGGGGTGGACCAACAATTCAAGTTGGATTGCCTCGAGACAGCCCAAGTAGATTGAGAGATAATGTCCTTGTATGAGTATTTAACTGTTGTCCAGAAAGAGGAGAGCATGTACCCAGTATAACCATTTTAAAGTTTCCCAGTAAAGCATTCTTTGAGAAAGTCCAAATCACCCTCTCTGTGTGTGAAAAGATTCCAAGTGAATTTGGACAACAAGGAATCATTGAAGATCCTGAGATCCTTAATGCCTAGCCCACCAATTTAAAGTGGTTTGATGCACTCCTTCCAGGCAACAGTGATCAATTTCCTTTCATTAATACAGCCTGTCCATGCAAAGTTCTGGATCTTGGCTTGAAGGGATTTAATTAGGCTAACTGGCCATTTATAGATGGAGAAGGTATGAGCAAACATTGAGGGGACAACAGAATTGATGAGACATATCCTGCCTACTTGTGAGAGGGTCTTTCCCTTCCATTTGGAAAGCTGCTAAGTGATGTTAACAGAGATGCTTTCAAGATGACAACGTTTAACCTTCCCCCAAAATAAGGGAACACCAAGATAGTTGAAAGGCAAGGATCCTTTTTTGACACAAAGGCATCTGGGAATCTTGTTCTGTCTCATAGTAGAGCTCCCTTTCCAAAACACAATAGATGATTTACTTCAGATAATGGCCTGTCCAGCAACAGCCTCATAATGAGTGAAGATTTTCCGGATAGAAGATATGGTCCGCATATTAGCCTGCCCAAAGAGGAGGATATCATCAGCATAAAGTAGGTGTGAAGGCACAAATAAATCTCTCCCATCTTTAATAATGCTGTAGTAGCCATCCAACATAGCATTAGTAACAAGGTGGCTTAGGTAGTCCTCAGCAAGTGCAAAGAGAATTCCGGAAAGAGGATCACCCTATCTGACCCCCCGGGAACACTGAAAGAATCCTTTTGGAGCTCCATTAATCAAAACAAAAATCCTGGCACTATTCAAGATGGTGGAAATCATGCAAACAAATTTGTCTGAGAAACCATACATGCCAAGAATCTTGAATAGGAAATCCCACTTAATAGTATCAAAGGCTTTGGATATATCCAGTTTTAAGGCAAAGGACCCAAACTTCGATGCCCTCCTCATGGCATTAACTCCTTCAGAGGCCGTGTATAAGCAGTTCTGAATACTTCGTCCAGGAACAAAACCAAATTGGTTAGGTGTAATCATGTTTCCAACAATCTTCCCTAACCGGACAATAATGATTTTTCTAATAATCTTGGGTATAGTGTTCCCAATGGCAATTGGCCGAAAATCACCTATCTCAATTGCAGATTCCTTTTTAGGAAGCAAGGCAATAAAATTGGAGTTTACTCCATGAGGGATTAACCCCAAGAGAAAGAATTCCCTGACAGCTTTAGTGATTTCTGCATGAAAGATGTCCCAATAAAAGGTGAAGAATCTGTTGGTGAAGCCATCCGGGACTTATGGTTTTGTAGAGTTTTTAAACATTTTTTGGGGTTTTAAGGGTTTTTATATTTTTTTTGTGGTGTTAGGATTTTTAGGGGTTTTATGGGTTTTTTTTGTTTTTTAATGTTATTAGGATTTTATTGTTTTCATCGTTTTTTTGGGTTTTTTGGTCTTTTTTAAATTTTCATGAAGTTTTTTGGGTTTTTTTAGATTTTTATAGAGTTTTGGGGGGTTTTAGGATTTCATGGGTTTTTAATATTGTGAGGGACTTTAGGGTTTTTCAAGGATTTTGAGGGGTTTTGTTTGGGGGTTTTAGGGTCTTTTTTTGTTTTTTTGTGTTTTTTAAGGTTGTAAGGTTTTTTAGAGTTTTTAATGTTTTTAGGTGTTTAAAGGGTTTTTAGAGTTTTTAGTGGTTTTTGGGTTTTTATGGATTTTTAGTGTTTTTAGGGGTTTTAGGGGTTTTATGGTTTTCAGGGGTTTTTCTGGTTTTTAGGGGTTTTTATGTTTTCTTGGTTTTTAGGGGGGGTTTAGGATTTCAATGATTTTTTTGTGTTTTTTATGGTTTTTAGGGATTTTGAGGGATTTTAGAGTTTTTAGGGCGTTTTAGGTTTTTTAGTGTTTTCAGGGTTTTTAGTCCTTTTGGGTATTTTTAGTTTTTAAGGTTTTTTAGAGTTTTTTATGGTTTTTAGGGTTTTTAGAGCTTTTAGAGTTTTTAGCGGGTTTTTAGGCGTTTAAAGGTTTTTTAGAGTTTTTAACGCTTTTAGGGGTTTAAATTGTTTTAGAGTTTTTAGTGGGTTTTTAGGGTTTTTATAGGTTTTTATAGGTTTTTATGGTTTTTAATTTTTTGGGGGGTTTTGTGGTTTTAAGGGGTTTTATGTTTTCAAATATTGTTTTTGGTTTTATAGGATTTTTTTTGGGTTTTAGGGTCTTTTAGGGTTTTTAGGGATTTTGAGGGCTTTTATGGGGCAATGAAGATGCGAGGATCGGGCTATTCCCGACCCCCCAACAATTTATTAAAATAAAAGGATGCAATAGACAAAAAGCAGACAAGGGAGGGGAGGGGTCAATCAATCCACACCCAAAAACCCTTACAACCCAAGACACCAAAGACCCCCAAAAAAAAAAGAAAAATCAAAAAAAGGAAGAAAATGACACAAATGACCAGAAACACCAGCAACTTCAGCACATATTATCAAACCAACACTAGCATTCAACAACACCAAATTGAGGGCTTTTATGGGTTTTCATGGTTTTTAGGGTTTTTCAGGGTTTTTCGGGTATTTTTGGGTTTTGGGGTTTTTTGAGTTATTTAGGGTTTTATCGGTTTTTTGAGTTTTTTAATGTTTTTATGGGGTTTTACAGTTTTTAGAGTTTTCAATATTTTTAGGGTGTTTATGGTTTTTAGGGGTTTTTAAGGTTTTCATGGGTTTTTTAGTGTTTTAGGGTTTTTATGCTTTCATGGGTTTTTAGTATTTTTTAAGGTTTTTATTATTTTTAGTGTTTTTATGGGTTTTTATTGGTTTTTTTTGGGATTTTGATGGGTTTTAATGTTTTTTTTGGGGGGGGGGGGGGTTAGGGTTTTTAGGATCTTTTTGGGTTTTAAAGTTTTTTTTGAGTTTTTAGGGTTTTTAAAGGTTTCTAGATCTTTTTTATGTTTTTCGGTGTTTAAATGGTTTTTATAGTTTTTAGTGGTTTTAAGGTTTTTAGGCGGTTTTCTGGGTTTTAGGGGTTTTTCTAGGTTTTTAGGTTTTTTTATGTTTTCATGCATTTTTAGGGGGTTACAGGATTTTTATTGGATTTTGGGTTTTTATGGATTTTGACCAATTTAAAGGTTTTTAGGGGTTTTTAGGGTTTTTAGGGGTTTAGGGTCTTTTTAGGTTTTGAGGGGTTTTTTGAGCTGTTTAGATTTTTAAACTTATTTATAAATTTTTAACTTTTTTAGGGGATTAAAGGGTTTTTAGAGTTTTTAGTTGTTTTTAGGGTTTTTGTGGTTTTTAGGGTTTTTATGGGTTTTAGGGTTTTTAGGGTTTTTAACATTTTCATGGATATTTGTAAGTTTTTAGTGTTTTTTGGTTTTTAGGGTTTTTTAGGGTTTTTAGGGATTTTGAGGGGTTTTAGTGTTTTTCAAGGGTTTTAAGGATTTTTAGGGTGCTTAACGGTTTTTAGGGATTTTTTTTGAGTTTTTAGGCGTTTAACGTTTTTTTCCAGTTTTTAACAATTTTAGGGGTTTTAAGGGATTTTAATTTTTATGGTTTTTATGGTTTTTATAGTTTTTAGGGTTTTAGGGTTTTTAGTGTTTTCGGGTTTTTTGGTGTTTTAGGGTTATTTTGGGATTTTAGGTACTTTTTTCTTTTATTGAGCCTTTTAAGGTTTTTTATGTTTTTTAGAGTTTTTAATGTTATTAGGGGTTTTAAGGGTTTTAGAGTTTTTATTGTTTTTAGTGTTTTTATGGGTTTTCAGTCTTTTTTAAATTTTAATGGGTTTTAGGGGTTTTTATTGCTTTCAAGGTTTTTTCCATTTTTTAGTGTTTTTTATGTTTTTAGGAATTTTTAGGGGTTTCAGGATTTTTATGATTTTTCAGTTTTTAGGGGTTTTATGGATTTTGAGGGTTTTTAGTGGTTTTCAGGGGTTTTTGGTTTTTTCAGGGTTTTTACGGTCTTTTGGGGATTTAAGGTTTTTTTGATTTTTTAGGGTTTTATGGTTTTTTCGAGTTTTTTAGGGGTTCTAAGGGATTTTAGAGTTTTTAGTTATTGTTTAGGGTTTTTATGGGGTTTTCAACATTTTAAGGTTTTTAGTGGGTTTTATGGTTTTTAGGGGTTGTTCAGGGTTTTTTACGTTTTCATTGATTTTTAGTTTTTTTAGGATTTTCATGGTTTTGAGGGTTTTTAGGGATTTTTGAGGGTTTTAGTGTCTTTTAGGGGTTTTAGGGTTTTTTTTACTTTTTTAGGGTTTTAAGGTTTTTTATATTTTTTTAACATTTTTTCGGGATTAAATGGTTTCAAGAGTTTTTAGTGGTTATATTGGTTTTTAGTGGTTTTTAGTGGGTTTTTGGGTTTTTAGTGGTTTTATGGTTTTTAAGGGGTTTTCAGTGTTTTTAGTATTTTTATGTTTTCATGGATTTTTTGGGGTTTTTTAGGATATTTATGGTTTTTTCAGTTTTTTAGGGTTTTTAGGGAGTTTGATGTTTTAGGGGTTTCATGAGTTTTCAAGGGGTTTTCAGGGTTTTTTTTTGAGCTTTTAGTTTTTTTATGGTTTTTTAGAGTTTTTTACATTTTTAGGGGTTTTAAGGGTTTTAGAGTTTTTAGTTGTTTTTTGGGTTTTTATGAGGTTTTACGGGTTTTTAAGGTTTTTAGGTGTTTATGGATTTTCTGGGGTTTTCAGGGCTTTTAGGGTTTTTTACAATTTCTTTTATTTTTAGGGGTTTTTGGGATTTTTATGGTTTTTAGGGACTTTGAAGGTTAATAGGGGTTTTATGCTTTTAGGGGTTTTTAGAGTTTTTAGGGTCTTTTGGGGTTTTAGGGGGGGTTGAGTTTTTAGGGGTTTTAAGGGTTTTTAGAGTATTTTTTAACATTTTTATGGCTTTAAGGGTTTTTAGAGTTTTTAGTTTTTTAGGGTTTTTATGGGTTTTAGGGGGTTTTAAGCTTTTTATGGTGGTTTTAGGGTTTTTTACACTTTCATGGATTTTTAGGGGGTTTTTACAATTTTTATGGTTTTTAGGCTTTTTTAGGGTTTTTCAGGGATTTTGAGGGGTTTTAGGGGTTTTCAAATTTTCTTTGGTTTTTAAGGCTTTTCAAAGGTTTTATAGTCTTTGTGGTTTTAGGGATTTTTTTATGTTTTTTAGGGTTTTAAAGGTTTCTTAGATATTTTTAACATTTTGAGGGGTGTTTATGGTTTTTAGGGGTTTTTCAAGGTTTTTAGGTTTTTTTTACGTTTCAATGACATTTAGGGTTTTTTTGGATTTTTATGGGTTTTGGGTTTTATGGAATTTGAGGGGTTTTATTGGTTTAAAAGATTTTTTAGGGGGTTTTAAGGTTTTTAGGGCCTTTTGGGGGGTGTTGGGTATTTTGGAGTTTCTTAGGGTTTTTAAGAGTTTTTTAACATTTTTTGGGGTTTTAAGGGTTTTTAGAGTTTTTACTGGTCTTTTAGGGGTTTTGGGGTTTTATTGTTTTTACGGTTTTTAGGGGTTTTGTGGTTTTTAGGGGGTTTTCAGGGTTGTTTTACATTTTCATGGATTCTTAGGGGTCTTTTAGGTTTTTTTATTGTTTTTAGGGTTTTTAGGGACATTTTTGGGTTTTTAAGGTCTTTTTGGATTTTTAGGGTTTTCTAAGGTTTTCAGGGGTTTATGTATTTTAGGGGTTTTTTATATTTTTTAGGTTTTTTTATGTTTTCATGGAATTTTAGGGTTTCTTAGGATTTTTATGGGTTTTAGGGTTTTTAGGGATTCTGAGGGTTTTTAGGCTTTTTAGGTATTGTGAGGGTTTTTAGGGATTTTCAAGGGTTTTTTGTTCTTTTTTGGTTTTTTGGGTCGTTTGGGGTTTTTTTTTTGAGTTTTTAGGGTTTTTTTTGGTTTTTTGAGTTTTTTAACTATTTTTGGGCAAAGAAGGTGCAGGACCAGGCGAGCCTAGTCCCCAAATTTAAATAAAATTATAAAGGTATAGGGTCTTACAAGGAGGTCCTACAGAAGCAGGTGTGTTTATCACCCTTCATGTCTGAGTCCACAAGGGATGTATAGTAAGGTGGAGTGAGGAAGGACCACATGAAGCCCCTATCTTCAATTGCTTTCTTTGAGAGTGCATATGCCACCACATTCGCTTCCCGAAAAATCACGTGTGATGTGTAGGGTCAGATCTTGTGAAGCTTTGAGGCATTCAATCCATTGCGGGAGTAGCCGCCAAGGTACTCTTCTTGATCCGCTTCTCAGGGCCTCCACCGCCAGCATTGAGTCGGACTCATTCCATAAGAGCTTCCAATAAAACTGCATCGCAAACTGGACTACCTTGATGATGGCCTAGTTCCGCCTCATAGGCGCATCCACTCCCCAAGAAGTGAAAGAAGCATCCCTTGACGAAGCCTTTGTAAGTATGAAAGACACCTCCGCATCTCGTGAGACCAGGTGCTCCTGATGCAGCGCCATCCACGTTAACTTTAATCCAACCTATGATTGGGGGAATCCACCTGATGAATTTCATGGGTGTTGGTTGTTTGCACCTGCCAGGAACACTAAGAGTTCTCAAAATGATCAAATCATTCATGTTGTTATGCATTTCTCCAGTTTGAATATGAGATGCCACGTGAACAGCTTTATGGATCACCAGGATTCCACCATGGAGGGAGCTGGCCTTTGATTCAAAAACGGTCTTATTCCAGGTTGTCCACACATAGATTGCAAGGGCCGCGACAGTAGCGAGCATGATGTTCTTGATCTGATCATTGTTTTCCGCACTAATGACGCTGTTAAAAAGCTCTGCTAGAGTTTTTAGAGTTTTTAATGTTTTTAGGGATTTTAAGGGGTTTTAGAGTTTTTAGGGGTTTTATCATATTTAGGGTTTTTTAAAATTTCATTAGTTTTTATAGGTTTTTTAGGATTTTTATCGTTTTTAGGGGTTTTTAGGGTTTTTAGGGGGTTTTAGGGGGTTTGGGGTTTTCAGGGGTTTTCAGGGTTTTTACAACCTTTTTGGGTTTTTAAGGTTTTTTAGAGTTTTTCTAGGTTTTTTAAGGTGTTTTAGTGTTTATAACATTTTTTGGTGTTTAAAGGGTTTTCAGAGTTTTTATTGGTTTTTAGGGTTTTATGGGTTTTTAAGGTTTTTATGGTATCCATGAATTTTTTAGGGTTTTATGGGTTGTAAGCTTTAATTGAGTTTTAGGGTTTTTAGGATTTTTATGGTTTTAAGGGTTTTTAGGGTTTTATGGATTTTGAAGGTTTTTAGAGTTTTTTAGGATTTTTAGGGATTTTTAGGGTTTTAGGGGCTTTTTGGTTTTAAGAGGTTTTTTTAGCATTTTAGTGATTTTAAGTTTTTTTTTGAGTTTTTGAACATTTTTTTGGGTTTTAAGGATTTTTAGAGTTTTTTGTTATTTTAAGGGGTTTTATGGGTTTTTAGGTTTTTAAGGGTTTTTATGGGTTTTAGGGGTTTTTTTTGGGTCTTTAGGGTTTTTTTACATTTCCAAGGATTTTTAGGGATTTTTTAGGATTTTTATGGTTTTTATGGTTTTCCAGGGTTTTTGATATTTTGGGGGTTTTAGTGGGTTTCATGGGTTTTTAGGGATTTTATGGTCATTTTTGGTTTTATGATTTTTGTTAGTTTTTAGGGGTTTAAAGTCTTTTTAGAGTTTCTTAAGTTTTTTAGGATATTTAGTTTTAGATTTTTTTAGTGGCTTTTTGTGGTTCTTATGGTTTTTTAAGGTTTTTAGGGGTTTTTATGGTTTTCAGTGATTTTTCAGGGTTTTCATCATTTTTTACGTTCTCATGGATTTTATGGGTTCTTGGGATTTTTATGGGTTATTGGGTTTTTTGGGATTTTGAGGTGTTTTAGGGGCTTTTAGGTGTTTTTAGGGTTTTTCAGGGTTTGAAGGGTTTTTAGGGTATTTTTAGTTTTTAGTGTTTTTTGAGTTTTTTTGGGTTTTAAGGTTTTTTATAGTTTTTAACATTTTTATGGGTTTTAAGCGTTTTTATAGTTTTTAGTGATTTTTTTTGTTTTTTTTGGGGGGGGGGGTTAATGTTTGTAGGGGTTTAATGGTTTTCAAGAGTTTTCAGGGTTTTTTGGGTGTTTTACGTTTTCATGGATTTTTAGGGGTTTATTAGGATTTTTATGTTTTATAGAGTTTTTCAGTATTTTGAGGGTTTTAGGGGTTTTTAGGGGTTTTAGGGGTTTTTAGTGGTTTTTTTTGAGTTTTTTAGAGCTTTAAATGTTTTTTTTTGAGTTTTCTGTGTTTATATGGGTTTTAAAGGTTTTTAGGGTTTTTCAATGGTTTTTAGGGTTTTTATGGGTTTTCAATGTTTTAGGGTCTTTTGGGGGTTTTAGGATTTTAATGTTTTTAACATTTTTAGGGGTTTAAGGGTTTTTTGATAATTTAGTTGTTTTTTAGGGTTTTTAGGGGTTTTACGGTTTTAAAATGTTTTTCAGGGTTTTAGGATTTTTTACCTTTTCAGGAATTTTTAGGATTTTTAGGATTTTTATTGTTTTTAGGGATTTTGAGGGTTTTGATGGGTTTTCTAGGGATCTAGGGGTTTTAAAGTTTTTAGGGTCTTTTTGGGGTTTTTATTGTTTTTTTGAATTTTAGGTTTCTTAATGTTATTTAGAGTTTTTAACATTTTAGGGGTTTTAAAGGTTTCTAGAGTTTTGGTGGGCTTTTAGGGTTTTATGGTTTTTATGGTTTTTAGGGGGTTCAGGGCTTTTTCAGGTTTGTTTTGATTTTTTACGTTTTCATGTATTTTTAGTGGGTTTTAGCATTTTTATGCTATTTATAGTTTTTAGGGTCTTTATGTTTTTCAGGGGTGTTAGGGGTTTTTAGGGGTTTTCAGGGTTTTTAGGGTTTTTTTGGTTTTTAGGGTTTTTTTGGTTATTAGGATTTTTTTAGTTTTTTTGGGGTTTTTTAGGTTCTTTATATTTGTTAACATTTTCATGGGTTTTTAGATTTTTTATCAGATCTTTTGATTTTTTATGAGTTTTTAGGGTTTTTTAATGTTCTGAGGGGTTTTTATGGTTTTGATGTGTTTTTCTAAGCTTTTAGGGTTTTTTATGTTTTCATTGATTTTTGGAGGTTTTTTAGAATTTTTATGCTTTTGGGGGTTTTATTGGATTTTAGGGTTTTAAGGGGTTTTAGGGTCTTTTTTGGGTTTCTAGGGTAATTTTGAGTTTTTTTGTGTTTTTAAGGTTTTTTAGATTTTTGAATATTTTAAGAGGTTTTAAGGGGTTTTTAGAGTTTTTAGTCTTTTTTTTGTGTTGTTATGGGTTTTTTAGGATTTTTATAGTTTTCAGGTGTTTTTAAGTTTTCTTTGGGTTTTTAGTGTATTTTACATTCTCAAGGATTTTTTCAACTTTTTAATGATTTTTATGGATTTTAGCCTTTTTGGGATTTTGAGGGTGTGTAGGATATTTTTAGGGCTTTTAGGTTTTTTAGGGTTTTTAAGGTTTTCTAGAGTTTTTAAACATTTTTGTGGGTGTTAAGGATTTTTAGAGGTTTTAGTGATTTTTAGGGTTTTTATGGGTTTCAGGGTTTTTATGGTTTTTAGAGTTTTTTATGGCTTTTAGTGGTTTTCAGGGTTTTTAAGGTTTTTTACGATTTCATGGATTTTTAGGGGGGGGGGGGGGTATGTTTTTTATGGTTTTTAGGGTTTTTTATGGTTTTTAGGGATTTTGAGGGGTTTGGGGGGTTTTCAGGGGTTCTTAGGGTTTTTGTTGTCTTCTAGGTTTTTTTAGCTTTTTAGGGGTTTTAAGGGTTTTTATAAAATTTTAACATTTTTAGGGTATTTAAGGGTTTTTAGAGTTTTTAATGGTTTTAGGATTTTTATCTGGTTTTAGGGTTTCTTTAGCATTTTTTGGGTTTTGTGGTTTTTAGGGTTTTTTGGGGTTTTTAGGGTTTTCAACTTTTTAATGGATTTTTAGGGTGTTTTTAGGATTTTTATAGTTTTTAGCATTTTTAGGGTTTTTAGCGATTTTGAGGGTTTTATGGGTTTTCAGGGGATTTTAGGGTTTTTAGCGGTTTTCTATATTTTTAGGGTCTTTTGGGTTTTTTTTGTCTTTTTGATTTTTTTAGGGTTTGAAGGTTCTACAGAGTTTTCAACATTTTTAGAGGTTTTATGGGTTTTCAGTGTTTTTATCGGTTTTACGGGGTTTTTTTGGTTTTTATGGTTTTTAGTTGTTTTTATTGTTTTGGGTTTTTTTTTGGGTTTTTAGGGTTTTATACATTTTTAGGGATTTTTAGGGTTTTTTAAAGATTTTTATGGTTTTTAGGGTTTTTAGGAATTTTAGGACTTTTAGGGTTTTCAGAGGTTTTTTGGGGTTTTAAGGTTTTTTGGGTTTTCTAGGTTATTTTTTTGGGGTTTTAGGTTTTTTAGGGTTTTTTAAGTTTTTAAGGGTATTTAAGGGAGTTTTGAAATATCTTAGGGGTTTATGGATTTTTTTGTGGTTTTTAGGGTTTTTTGGAGTTTTTAGGTTATTAGGGGTTTTATGGGTTTTAGGGCGTTTTAGGGTTTTTAGGTACTTTTATATTTTCATTGATTTTTTAGGGTTTTTTTGGATTTTATGGTTTTTAGGTATTTTAAGGATTTTGAGGGGTTTAGGATTTTTAGCGGGTTTTGGGGTTTTTCAGGGGTTTTAGGGTCTTTTTGGGGTTTAAAGGTTTTTGACCGTTTTTTAGCATTTTTAGGGTTTTAAATGTTTTTAGAGTTTATAATTGTTTTTAGGGGTTTTATGGGTTTGTAGTGTTTTTAAAGGTTTTTAGGGGGGTTTTATGTTTTTCAGGGGGTTTTCAGGGATTTTAGGGATTTTAGGGATTTTAGGGATTTTTATGTTTTTATTGACTTTTAGGGGTTTTTTTTAAAGTTTTATGGTTTTTAGGGTTTTGAGGTATTTTGAGGGATTTTAGGGTGTTTCAAGGTTTTTAGGTTTTTTTTGTGTTTTTTAGGGGTTTAAGGTTTTTAGAGTTTGTTTAACATTTTTATGATTTTAAGGGTTTTTAGTGGTTTTTAGGGTTTTGTGAATTTTTAGGGGTTTTTAAGGTTTTTTGGGGGTTTATGGTTTTTAAGGGTTTTTCCTTATTTTTAGGGGTTTTACGGTGTCATGGATTTTTATGGGTGTTTAGGATTTTTATGGGTTTAGGGTTTTTTAGGGTTTTAAGGGGTTTAGTTTTTTTAGAATTGTTTAGTGTTTTTAGGTTATTTTTTGATTTTTAGGGTTTTTTTTAGTTTTTTTGGGTTTTGAGGTTTTTTAGAAAATTTTAATGTTTTTAGAGATTTTAAGAATTTTTAGAGTTTTTAGTGATTTTAGGGTTTTTATGGATTTTTTAGGGTTTTTATTGTTTTTAGGGGTTTTTATGCTTTTTAGGGGGTTTTGGTGTTTTTATGGTTTTTTATGTTTTCATGGATTTTTAGGGGTTTCTTAGGTTTTTTATTTTTTAAGGTTTTTAGGTATTTTGAGGGGTTTTAGGGGTTTTCAGTGGGTTTTAGGGTTTTCAGGGTCTTTTAGGGTTTTGGGGTTTTTTTTGAGTTTTTATGGGATTTTAAGGTTTTTTAGAGTTTTATTTTTTGGGGGGTTTTATGGATTTTTAGAATTTTTTGTGGTTTTAACATTTTTTTGGGTTTTTTTATAAGAAAAATAGAACATGATATATAAAAGGGAAAAGTAATTGAAGTAAAAACTATCACCCAAGGGTGAAACAACCAACCTGAAGGACAGAAACAACAAAAATAAAGAAGTGAAACTCAAGCCGAAGACTAGCATTCTGCACTCCACTATTCCTATCCACAAGCAAGCATCTGCACAAGTACACGGCTAGATGCACCCTAGCCAAGAACAAAACAACATACCACCAACCTGCAAGCCCAACACAGCCCGCCGAAAGACAACGAGAACCAAAAGTACAAAAAAAACTCCTCCCCAACAAGAGCAGTTAGAAGCCACCAAACCAAAAAAGGCATCTCTGAAACCCAACACCCAGCAACCCAAGCAACAATACCTTGTCAGCACAAAACCAATCCGCCAAGAGCAGTCCCCATATCCTCGATAGACTATACAAGAGCAAACATTAGAGGTTTTAAGGTTTTTAAATATTTTTAGGGGTTTTTATGTTTTTCAGGGGTTTTAGGGATTTTGAGAGCTTTGAGGGGTTTTCATTTGTTAATAGGGGTTTTCAGGTTTTTTTGGATCTTTTTGGGTTTGTATGTTTTTTTTGAATTTTTTAGGGGTTTTAAGGGTTTTTAGAGTTTTTTAACATTTTTGGGGTTTTCAGGGGTTTTAGGATTTCTTCAGGGTTTTTAGGGTCCTTTTTGATTTAGGGTTTTTTCAATTTTTTTGGGGGGTTTTAGGGTTTTTTTAGTTTTTTAGGTTTTCATGGATTTTTACGGGTTTTTTAGGATATTTATGGTTTTTAGGGTCTTTATGGATTTGAGGGATTTCATGGGTTTTCATGTTTTTTAGGGGTTTTAGGGGTTTTTAAGGGTTTTTAGGGTTTTATGGTCTTTTGGGTATTTTTTTTTTAGTTTTTTAGAATTTGTAACATTTTTATGAGTTTTAAGGGTTTTTAGAGCTTTTTGTGATTTTATGGTCTTTATGGGTTTATAGTGGTTTTAGGGGTTTTTATGGTTTTCAATGGTTATTTAAGGTTTTTAGGGTTTTTTACATTTTCATGGATTTTTATGGGTTTTAGAGTTTTTTAGGATTTCAAGGGGTTTTCGTTTTCAAGGGTTTTTAAGGTTTTTAGGAACTTTAGGGTTTTTGGGGTATTTAAGGATTCTTAGGGTTTTAAAGTTTTTTTTTATATTTTTAAAGTTTTTAGGGGTTTTAAGGTTTTTTAGAGTTTTTAGTGGGTTTTGAGGGCTTTTATGGGTTTTAGCGGTTTTATGATATTTAGGGTTTTTTATGTTTTCATGGATTTTTGGGGTTTTTTAGGTTTTTATTGTCTTTAGGGTTTTATGGATTTTAGGATTCTCGGTGTTTTTTGGGTTTTCTGGTGTTTTCAGGGTTTTTCACGGTTTTAGGGTCTTTTTGGGTTTTTGGGCTATTTTGAGTTTTTTATAGGGTTTTAAAGGGTTTTAAGAGTTTTTCAGCATTTTTAGGGGTTTTTGATTATTTTAGTGGTTATTGGTATTTTAGGAGTTTTTAAAGTTTTATGGGGTTTTATGGTGTTTAGAGGTTTTTCAATTTTTTTTGGTTTTTTTATGTTTTCATGGATTTTTATGCCTGGATCTCCATTTTCCTATTTTAACGGCTTCCCTTCATGGATTTTTTGGCGTTTTTTAGGATTTTTAAATTTTTAGGGTTTTAGGGTTTTTAGGGATTTTGAAGGATTCTACGGTTTTTTGGGGGGTTTTTTCTTTTAGGGTTTTTGAGGGTTTTAGGGGCATTTGGGTTTTAGGGTTTTTATAGTTTTTATTTTTTTAAAGATTATTTAGAGTTTTTAATTTTTTTTGTGTTTTTAAGGGTATTTAGAGTTTTTAGTTGGTTTTTAGGGTTTTTATCGGCTTTCAGGGTTTTAAGGTGTTTATGGTTTTCATGGGGTTTTAAAGGGTTTTTAGGGGGTTTTACGTTTTCATTCATTTTAGGGGTTTTTTAGGTTTTTTATGGGTTTTTATTGTTTTTAAGGATTTTGATGGGTTTTAAGGTTTTTATGGATTTTTAGGGTTTTAAGAGATTTTAGGGTTTTGGAGTTTTTTGGTTTGTTTTGAGTTTTTGTGGGGTTTTAAGGTTATTTATATTTTTATGACGCTTTTAGGGGTTTAAAGTTTTTTTAGAGTTTTTAGTTGGTTTTTAAGAATTTTATAGGGTTTTAGGGTCTTTTTATAGTTTTGGGGGTTTTTATGGCCGTTAGGGGGTTTTTAGGGTTTTTTTTGGTTTTTACGTTTCCATGGATTTTTACGGGTTTTTATGATTTTTATGATTTTTATGGTTTTTAGGATTTTTATGGATTTTGAGGGTTTTTAGGGGTTTTTCAATGTTTTTAGGGGTTTTGGTTTTTCAAGGTTTTTTGGATTTTTAGCGATTTTTTAGTTTTTTTGGGGTTTAAAGGTATTTTATAGTTTTTAATGTTTTTAGGGGTTTTCTAGATATTTAAGGTTTTTAGTGGGTTTTATGGGTTTTTGGGGATTTTATGGATTTTAGGGGTTTTCAAGGTTTTTTAGGTTTCTCAGGTTTTCATGGATTTTTAAAGGGGTTTTAGGTTTTTTAATTTTTTTAGGGTTTTTAGGAATTATGAGTGTTTTTATGGTTTTTTTTTTGGGGGGGGGGGGTAGGGTTTTTAGTGTTTTTAAGGGCTTTGGGGTCTTTTGGGTTTTAGGGTTTTTTGAGTTTTTTTGGGGGGTTTTAGGTTTTTTAGAGTTTTTAACATTTTTAGGGATTTAAAGAGGTTTTTAGAGTTTTTAGTGGGTTTTTAGGGTTTTATGGGTTTTTAAGGTTTTGAAGGGTTTTATGGTTTTATGGTTTTCATAGGTTTTTTTAGGGTTTTTAGGGCTTTTCACTTTTTCATTGATTTTTAGGGGGGGTTTAAGATTTATTTTGGTTTTTATGGTTTTTCTGGATTTTTAGGGACTTGAGGGTTTTTAGGGTTTTTCAGGGGTTTTTAGGGTTTTTAGGATCTTTTTGGGTTTTTAGGATTTTATTGAGTTTTTAGGGTTTTTAAGATTTTGTAGAATTTTTTAAAGTTTTTAGGGGTTTATAGGATTTTTATTGTATTTAGTGGTTTTTATTGGGTTTTAGGGTCTTAAAAGATTTTTAGGGGGGTTTTCATGGATTTTTTTGGGTTTTTAGGGTTTTTTATGTTTTCATGGATTTTTTGGATTTTTAGGGTGTTTTAGGTTTTTAGAGATTTGAGGGTTTCTAGGGTTTTTTAGATGGTTTAAGGGTTTTTTCCATGTGTTTAGAGACTTTTTTGGTTTTATGGCCTTTTTGGGTTTTTAGGGTTTTATGGTTTTTAGGGATTTTTCTGGTTTTTTAGTGGGTTTTACGTTTTCCTGGATTTTTAGGGGTTTCTTAGGATTTTTATGGTTTTTAGTTGTTTTAGGGATTTTGCGTGTTTTTAGGTTTTTTAATAGGTTTTAAGGGTTTTACGTGTTTTCAGAGTTTTAGGGTTTTTATTGTTGTTTTGGGTGTTTAGGGTTTTTAAGGGTTTTTAGTGTTTTGTGGTTTTTTAAGGTTTTAGGGGTTTTATGGGTTTTAGGGGGTTTTAGGGATTTTTATGTTTTCACAGATTCTTAGTATTTTTTTAAGATTTTTATGGTTTTTAGGGGTTTTAAGGATTTTGTGGGTTTTTAGGGGTTTTCAAGGGTTTTTAGTGGTTTTAGGTTTTTAGGGTCTTTTGGGTTTTTAGTATTTTTTGAGTTTTTTAGGGTCTTAATGTCTTTTAGAGTTTTTCAATGTTTTTAGGGGTTTAAAGGGTTTTTAGAGTTTTTAGTGGGTTTTTAGGGTTTTTATGGGGTTTTATGGGTTTTTATGGTTTTTATGGATTTTTATGGTTTTTTAGGGTTTTTAAGGTTTTTTACATTTTCATGGATTTTTAGCGGTCTTTTAGGATATTTTTGGTTTTTCGGGTTTTTTAGAGTTTTTATTTATTTTGAGGGTTTTAGGGGGGGTAGTGTTTTTAGGGATTTTTGGATTTTGAGGGGGGGGGGTTGAAGTTTTTATGGGTTTTAAGGTTTTTTGGAGTATTTAACATTTTTAGGGGTTTTAAGAGTTTTTAGATCTTTTAGTCGTTTTTTTGGTTTTTAATGGGGTTTAATGGGGTTTTAAGGTTGTTAGGAGTTTTTATGGTTTCTAGTGGTTTTTAGAGTTTTTTTTGGGGGGGGGGGGTTTACGTTTTCATAGATTTTCGGGGTTTTTTAGGATTTTTATGGTTTTAGGGGTTTTAGGGATTTTGTGTGTTTTTTTTGGTTTTTCAGAGTTTTTTGGGGGTTTTAGAGTTATTCAGGGGTTTTAGGGCTTTTGTGTTTTTAAAGTCTTTTTTGAATTTTGTAGCATTTTGAAGGTTTTTAGAGTTTTTAATATTTTTAATGGTTTTAATGGGTTTTAGAATTTTTATTGGATTTTTATAGTTTTTATCGGATTTTAGGGGTTTTTATGGTTTTTAGGAGGTTTTCAGGGTTTTTTGGGTTTTTTTGGGTTTTTTATGTTTTCATTGATTTTTAGTGGTTCTGAAGATTTTTATGGGTTTTTAGGGTTTTTAGGGATTTTGAGGGGTTTTAGGGGTTTTCAGTGGTTTTAGGATTTTTAGAGGGTTTAAGGGATTTTAAGGTCTCCTTTTCTTTTTTGGGTTTTTTAAAGTTTTTAGATTTTTTAAGCTTTTTTAGAGCTTTTAATGTTTTTAGGGGTTTAAAGGATTTTTAGAGATTTTAGTGGTTTTAGGGTTTTATGGGTTTTTATGGCTTTTAGGCATTTTTTATGGTTTTTAGGGTTTTCGACGTTTACATGGATTTTTAGGATTTTTAGAGATTTGGAGGGGTTTGGGGGTTTTTAGTGGGTTTTAGGGTTTAAAGGGTTTTTTTTATGTTTTTGTGAATTTTTAGGGGTTTTTTAGGATTTTTATGGGTTTTAGAGTTTTTTCGGGTCTTTAGGGATTTTGGTGGTTTTTATGGTTTTTCGAGGATTTTTAGGGGTTTTTAGTTCGTATTTGGGTTTTTAGAGTTTTTTTGAATTTTTAGGGGTTTTAAGGTTTTTTAGAGTTTTTAGGGGTTTAAAGGGTTTTAGAATTTTAGTGTGTTTTTAGGGGGTTTTAGGATTTTTAAGGTTTTTGGTAGTTTTTATAATTTTCGGGGGGGGGGGGGGGGTCTTAGGATTTTTAGAGTTTTTTATGTTTACATGGATTTTTTGGGGGTTTTTTGGAATTTTATGGTTTTTAGGGTTTTTTAGGGTTTTTAGGTTTTGAGGGATTTTTGGGTTTTTAAGGGTTTTCGGGGTTTTATGGTCTTTTTGGGTTTTTATGGTTTTTTTAGTTTTTTAGTGTTTTTATGTTTTTTTAGAGTTTTTAACATTTTATGGTTCTTAAGAGTTAATAGAGTTTTTAGTGGGTTTTGGGGGTTTTATGGGTTTTGGGGTATTAATGGTTTTAGGGGGTTTATGCTTTTTAGGTATTTTTCTGCATTTTTTTGGATATTTTACGTTTTCCTGAATTTTAGGGGTTTTCAGGTTTTTTATATTTTTTATGGTTTCTTAGGGTTTTGGAGATTTTGAATGTTTTCAGGTGTTGTTAGGGGTTTTAGGGGTTTTCCAAGCTTTAAGGGTCTTTTTTATGGGTTTTTCATGTTTTTTAGGGTTTGTAAGGTTTTTGAGATTTTTTAACATTTTTATGGTTTTAAAGGGTTTTTATTGTTTTTAGTCGTTTTAGGGCTTTATGGGTTTTAAGGTTTTTTGGGGTTTTTATGGTTTTTCGGATTTTTTCAGGGTTTTTAGTGTCTTTTATGTTTTCATAGAATCTTAGCTGTTTTTTAGAATTTTTATGGGTTTTAGGGTTTTTTTTGGTTTTTTAGGGATTTTGAGGTTTTTTGGGGTTTTTAGGGTTTTTCAGGTTTTTATAGGTTTTCAAGTTTTTAGGGTCTTTTTGGGTTTTTAGGGTTTTTTTTTTGAGTTTTTAGGGTTTTTAAGATTTTTTAGTTTTTTTAACGTTTTTTGGGATTTAGAAGGTTTTTGATTTTTTTAGTGGTTTTTATTATTTTTATGGGTTCTTAATGGTATTTATGTGTTTTAGAGGTTTTTATGGTTTTTAGTGGAGTTTTAGAGATTTTAGGGTTTTTTATGTTTTCATGGATTTTAGGGAGTTTTTAGGACTTTTTTTGTTCTTAGGGTTTTTTAGGGTT
The DNA here is from genome assembly GCA_963277665.1 of Viscum album. NCBI lineage: Eukaryota > Viridiplantae > Streptophyta > Magnoliopsida > Santalales > Viscaceae > Viscum > Viscum album. The sequence goes on along the minus strand of OY728156.1, from coordinate 1,771,239,119 downwards.
TTTTAGGATTTTAGGGATTTTGAGGGTTTTTAGGGTTTTTTAGGTTTTTTAGAGTTTTTAGGGTTTTAGGGCCTTTTTGGGTTTTTAGTGTTTTTTTGAGTTTTTTAGGGATTTAAAGATTTTTTAGAGTTTTTAACATTTTAGGGGTTGTTAGGGTATTTGGAGTTTTCAGTGTTTTTAGGTGTTTTATGATTTTTATAGTTTTTATTTTCTTTTTCTAGTGAATTTATGGGTTTAAGGGGTTTTTAATGATTTTTAGGATTTTTTATGTTTTCATGGATTTTTAGGTTTTTTTAGATTTTTTTTGGTTTTCAAGGATTTTAGGGTTTTTGTAACATCCTTCTTGTCTTCATTGGCTTGAGGAGGTAGAGGAACATTACTTGGCGTTAACCGACATCCCCAAAACACCAAATCTTGGTAATAAATGTCGAAGGGCTTCAATACATGTGGGGGAAATCTTTCCTTTAAGAATAAAACAACTAACCAAAAAATCCATAACCAAACAAAGAACTATATGATGCATGATAACAATGAAAGACAATCCAACATTTCATTTATCAAAATTAAACTAAAACTAAGTACCACAGTGGATGACAACAATATCAAAGTAAACAACGCACGACAAAACTCAAAGACTCGAATGACAACTCCAAGCTCTGAACATGCTTCATGCTCCAACTCCACAACAACCCAAGTATCATGAAGTACTACTAAAGATGTGTGATACCTTACCTCTTACCATATTTAGATAAACAACATCTGAAAAAGCACCAAAGTGCTAAAGCAAGGATGAGTAGTGTAATTCAGTAGATTTTCCCCCCAATGACTTCCCTACGCACGCCACTGGGATAGAACATGTTAGCCCAATCATATAAAACAATTTATATAAAATAATTTTTAAAATAGTTTATATCAAAATATAAACAAGTGCCAATGTAAAACACTTTTCTCAAACAACACCAATTTCCATGTAAAGAAACCAAACAATGTTTTGAAACCATTTCATTCATTCAACTTTGGTATACCCCATTCCAATTCACACATCCACACATCTACACATGCATTCTTTATTATGACAGTTTGATACTCATGAGCGGTTTCACATCGATCTACCAATTTTTCACAAGGTAATTAAACCCCATGTGTCATTACACCTTTGGCACCAAGCACAAGGTCATATTTCAACCAAGCCTCATAAAGAAATGTGAACACACACACCAAGTATTCCCAAAAACCATGCCAATATAATCATTCCAAAACCATTTTCGTAAAACAACCTTTTTATTGAAAACCTTTTTCTGTAAACCAAATCAAGCAACTATTTTAAAATCATCATTTTTAAATCATTTATTAAATAAATTTGCACAATAATTCCATGATTTCACACAAATCCACAAACCATCACTAAAGAAGTTTTTTTACCATACTTTGCACATAAATTTCATTATAAATTTTAATCAATTTGAAACTAATCCAATCAGTTCTAGCATGAGGAGTCGAGAGTGAATCCACCTACCTTAGGTTTTATGACGAAAATGAAGAATGACACTTAAAATCCCACGAAACTGAGTTAAATCTCCGTGAACCCACCTTAGATCACTTCCCCTATCAATAATAAGACCAAATCTAAACATATTTGGCATCTACGACCTTAGATCTACCCATAGCAGGTGTATATCTAAGAATCTGAGAGAGTAGGAGAATTATATCTAACAAAACTACCAAGAGAAACCAAGAACGATCACTTACAACAATAATACAACTTCAAATCACCAAGAGAAGACTTCAGATCACCTCGGAAACGATGGGAAGAGGTTCTCCAACCTTTGAGTTGGAAAAATCCCTAGTTAAGGCTGCTTTGGGACAAAAGAAGCATTAAAACATAAGGCCCACCTAGATCCACTTTTTTAGTATCTATTTTTTTAACCATTCATGATTTAGTCACACAGTTAGGTAAACCATGCACTAATCGTGTGCTAGCCACTACCTCAAGGATGAACCACGAATGATTAGCTTGCACGGTTTCCAAACCATGGGCCAATCATGCTAAAGCTCACTATCCAACAAATAATGGTTTCTCCTAGGCTTACACACAGTTTGGAGAAATTGTACATAGCCCGTGTGCCTTCCCCTTTACCTTTGTCTCACTATGCACGATTTCCTGTAGGAGTTTCATGGTTTACCCAAACTGTGCACCTATAGAAAATCCCCAAAAATATTCCAAAAGGTCCCCAAATATTCCCAAACTCAACCCATATAGTTTACATACTTAAAATAAATAAATAAAGGGTTACTTAATTGATACTAGGGGTGCTATATTTTTTTTTGTAATTTTGAGTGTTTTTAGGGGTTTTCATTGGTTTTTTATGGTTTTAGAGTTTTTTGAGTTTTTTAGTGTTTTAACGGGTTTTAGAGATTTTAAAAGATTTTAATGGTTTTAGGGGTTATTAGATATTTAGTTTTTTAGGGTTTTTAAATATTTTAGGGTTTTTATGGTTTTTAGGGGAATTTTAGGGATTTTAGGGTTTTTTTACGTTTTTATGGATTTTAGGTGTATTTTAGGATATTTATTATATTTAGGGGTTTTAGGATTTTTAGGGAATTTGAGGGATTTTAAGGTTTTTCTGGGGGGGTTGGGTTTTTTAAGCCTTTTAGGGTCTTTTTGGTTTTTAGGGTTTTTAGAGTTTTTAAACATTTTTAGGGGTTTTATGGGTTTTTAGAATTTTTAATGGGATTTTAGGGGTTTTAATGTTTTAGGAGTTTTGATGGTTTTCAGAGATTTTTAGGGTTTTAGGTTTTTTTACATTTTACTAGATTTTTAGGGGTTTTTAAAGATTTGTATGGGCTTTATGGGTTTTTAGGGTTTTTAGAGATTTTGAGGGTTTTTTGGGTTTTTTTAGTTTTTAGGTGTTTGAGGGTGTTTAGAATTTTTTTAATGTTTTAAGGGGTTTTCAGGGGTTTTATAATTTTTAGTGTTTTTGGGGTTTTAATGTTTTTTAAGGTTATAAGGCGTTTTTTTAGTTTGTAGGGGTTTTTTAAGTTTTTAGGGTTTTTTACATTTTCATGTATTTTTTGGGGGGTTTTAGGATTTTAACGATTTTTGGGTTTTTTAGGTTTTTTAGAGATTTTGGGGGTTTTCCAGGGGTTTTTAGGGGTTTTCAAAGGTTTTAGTGTCAATTTGGGTTTTATGGTTTTTTTGAGTTTTTTAAGGTTTTTAAGGTTTTAAGAGTTTTATTACATTTTTAGGGGTTTTAATGTGTTTTGGAGATTTTGATGGATTTTAAGGTTTTTATGGTTTTTAAAGGTTTCTAGGGGTTTTCTGGTTTTCTGGATTTTTTGAGGGTTTTTTAGGTTTTTTACATTTTCAGGGATTTTTATGGTTTTTAGGGTTTTTATGGATTTCAAGGATTTTTTGGGGTTTTAAGGTTTTTAGGGGTTTTTAGGGTATTTTGGGCTTTTTAGGGATTTTTAGGGGTTTTTTGAGTTTTTTAGAGTTTTTAGCACTGTTAGGAGTTTTCAGGGTTTTTAGAGTTTTTAGTGGTTTTATGGTTTTTATGATATTATGGGTTTTTAAGGTTTTTAGGGGTTTTACTGGTTTTTGGTGGTTATTTAGGGTTTTTAGGGTTTTTTACACTTTCCTGGATTTTTATGGATTTTTTAATATTTTTATGGTTTTTTGGGTTTTTTGGGAATTCAAGAGTTTTAAGGGTTTTCAATGTTTTTTAGGGTTTTAAGGTTTTTAGGGTCTTTTTGATTTTTTTTGATTTTTTTGAGATTTGTAGGTTATTTAAGGTTTCTTAGGGTTTTAAATTTATTATATATTTTTTAATGATTTTATGGAAAGGAGGGCATAGGGCCAGGCTATTCTTGCCCCCTCAAAATTTATAAAAAGAAAATAAAACAAAGCAGACAAGGGCAGTGCTGGGTCAAACGACCCACATCGAAAAACCCTAGACCCCCCAAGACACCAAAAAACCCCAAAAGTCTCGAATAGTAGAAGAAAAAGAAAAAGGAACTACAAATCCACGTCCCCATCCCCATAAGGTTTTATAGAGTTTTTATTGAGTTTTGAGGGGTTTTATGAGCTTTTAGGGTTTTTTCTGGTTTTAGGGGTTTTTATGGTTTTTAGGAGTTTTAAGGGTCTTTAGGGTTTTTTATGTTTTCATGGATTTTATAGAATTTTGATGAATTTTTATGGTTTTTAGGTTTTTAGGGATTTTAGGGATTTTCAGGGTTTTTAGGGTTTTCTACTATTTTCAGGTTTTTCAGGGTTTTAGGGTCTTTTTTGGATTTTTTGGATTTTTTAGTGTTTTTTAGAATTTTTTAGTGTTTTAAAGAATTTTTAGAGTTTTCAACATTTGTATGGGTTTTAAGGGGTTTTAGATTATTTAGTGGTTAAAGGGTTTTTATGGGTTTTTAGAGGCATTTAATGTTTTGGGGGGTTTTATGGTTTTCTGAGGTTTTTCAGGGTTTTTTTGGGTTTTTTTTTGTTTTCATGGATTTTTAGACTTTTTTTTTGGTTTTTATTATTATTAGGGTTTTATGGATTTTGATGGTTTCTATGGTTTTTTGGGTATTTTTTTGTTTTTAGGGTTTTTAAGGGTTTTAGGGTCTTTTCAGTTTTTAGGGTTTTTAGAGTTTTTTGTGATTTATGGTTATTTATAGTTTTTTAATGTTTTTAGGGTTTTAAGGGTATTTTGAGTTTTTAGTTGGTTGTTATGGTCTTTTAGAATTTTTGCAGTTTTTAGGGTTTCTATGGTTTTAAGGGGTTTTTAATATTTTTTACATTTTTTGGGATTTTAAGGGGTTTTTTAAGTTTTTTATGGTTTTTAGGGTATTTATGGATTTTGAGGGGTTTAAAGGTTTTTTCAGGGGGTTTTAGGGTGCTTAAGGTTTTCAGGGATTTTAGTATCTTTTTGGATTTTTAGGGTTTTTTTGACTTTTTTGGTTTTTTAATGTTTTTAATATTTTTTAATGTTTTTAGGGATTTTAAGGATTTTTAGAGTTTTTAGTGGGTTTTTAAAGATTTTAAGTGTTTTTTATGGTTTTGGGGGGGTTTTGTGGCTTCTGGGGGGGGGGGGGGGGGTTAGCGTTATTAGTGTTTTTTACGTTTTCATAGAATTTAGGGGGTTTTATGATTTTTATGGTTTTTAGGGTTTGTGTGGTTTTTGATAGTTTTATGGGTTTTCAAGAGTTTCTGGGGGTTTAGGGTATTCTAGATTTTTAAGGTCTTTTTTGGTTTTTCATGTTTTTTTTAGTTTTTTAGGGTTTTAAAGGTTTTTTAGAGTTTTAAATGTTTTTAGGTGTTTTATGGGTGTGTAAACATTTTAGTTTGTTTTTAGGGGTTTTATGGGTTTTTAGGGATTTTATGGTTTTTTGGAGTTTTATGGTTTTTAGGTGTTTTCACATTTTTTTAGGTTTTTTAAGTTTTTTATGTTTTTAAGAATTTTGAAAGGTTTTAGAGTTTTTAGTGTTTTTTAGGTGTTTTAGGGTCTTTTGGGTTTTATGGTTTTTTTGAGTTGTTGGGGGTCTAAAGTTTTTTAGAATTTTTTTAATGTTTTTAGGGATTTAAAGGGTTTTCAGAGTTCTTAGCTGGTTTTTAGGGTTTTTTAGGATTTTTAAGGGTTTTATGGTTTTTAGCGGGTTTTCAGGGTTTTTAGTGTTATTTAGATTTTCATTGACTTTCAGGGGGTTTTAGGATTTTTTAGGCTTTTTACAATCTTGAGGGTTTTAGGGGTTTTAGGGTTTTTTAGGGGTTTAGGGGGTTTTAGGGGTTTTTTGGGTTTGGGTTTTTTGGGTTTTTTTGAGTTTTTTTTTGCGTTTTTATGGTTTTTTAGAGTTTTTAATATTTTTAAGTTTTTAAGGGTTTTTAGTGGGTTTTTAGGGTTTTTAGTGTTTTTTAAGGTTTTAGTGGTCTTTATGGTCTTCAGGGGGTTTTCAAGGTTCTTAGGATTTTTTACATTTTCATGTATTTTGAGGGGTTTTTTAGGATTATTATGGTTTTTAGAGATTTTGATGGTTTTTATGGTTTTCAAGTGTTTTATGGTTTTTAGAGATTTTCAGGGTCTTTTGGGTCTTTTGGGTTTTTAGGTTTTTATTTATTTGTTCAGGTTTTTATAGTTTTTTAACGTGTTTATGATTTTTAAGGGATTTCAGATTTTTAAATGGGGTTTTTTGGTTCTTATGGGTATTTCCTGTTTTTTTTTGTTTTTAGGGGGTTTTCAGGGTTTTTAGGGGTTTTTACGATTTCAGGAATTTTAGGGGGGTTTTCGGATTTTCATGGTTTTTAGGGTTTTTTAGGGTTTTAGGGATTTTGAAGGTTTTTTGGGTTTTCAAGGGTCTTTTGGGTTTTTAGGGTTTTTAGGGTTTTTCAGGGTTTTAGGGTCTTTTTTGGGGTTTTAGGGGTTTTTTGAGTTTTTAGTGGTTTTAAGGTTTTTTTATATTTTTTTAACATTTTAGCGTTTTTTTTGGTTTTTATAGTTTTATTGGGGTTTTAGGAATTTTATGTGTATTTAGGTTTATTTAATGTTTTTAAGGAGTTTTCATGGTTTTTAGGGCTTTTTTATGTTGTCTTGGATTTTTAGGGGTTTTTAAGGATTTTTGTAGTTTTTAGGTTTTTTAGGGATTTTGAGGACTTTTATTCTTTTTAGTAGTTTTTAAGGTTTTTAGGGTTTTAGGGTCCTTTTGGGGGTTTAGGGTTTTTTGGGTTTTAGGGTTTCTAAGGTTTTTTAGTGTTTCTAATGTTTTTAGTGTTTTTAAAATTTTTAGGGGTGTTTGGTGTTTTTGGGGGGTTTTCAGGGTTTTTAGGTTTTTTTTCATTTTTATAGTTTTAAGAGGTTTTTAGGATTTTCGTGGTGTTTAGGGTTTTTTAGGGTTTTTAGGGATCTTGATGGGTTTTAAGGTTTTTCAGGGCATTTTAGGGTTTTTAGGATTTTTCAACATTTTAGGGTCTTTTAGGTTTTTAGTGTTTTTTGGGTTTTTAGGAGTTTTAATGTTTAAAGGTTTTTAGAGATTTTATTGTTTTTTAGGGTTTTTATGGTTTTTAGAGGTTTCTATGGTATTTATGGGGTTTTATGGTTTTTAAGGTTTTAATGTCTTCGTGGATTTTGAGGGTTTAAAGGGTTTTTCTGATGTTTTAGGGTCTTTTGGATCTTTTTTGGGGTTTTAGGGGTTTCTTTTGATATTTTTAGTGTTTTAATCTTTTTAGAGTTTTTTAACGCTTTTAGGGGTTTTAAGTGCTTTTAGAGCTTTTCATGGTTTTTTTGGGGTTTTAGGGGATTTTTAAGGTTTTTAGGGGTTTTATGGTTTTCAGGGAGTTTTCAGGGTTTTAGAGTTCTTTAGGGTTTTTAGAGTCATTTGGGTTTTAGGTTTTTTGTGCTTTTAGGGTTTTAAGGTCTTTTTGGTGTTTGGGGGGGTGTTTATTTTTGATTTTTTAGTGCTTTAATGATTTTTAGTGTTTTTTATGTTTTTAGGGGTTTTATGGGTTTTGGGGGGTTTGGGGTTTTTTTTAAGTTTTTTAAGGGGTTTTGTGGTCTTTAGGTGTTTTTCGGGGATTTTAGGGCCTTTAAGTTTTCATTGATTTTTAAGGGGGTTGGATTTTTATGGTTTTTAGGTTTTCTTGGTTTTTAGGGATTTTGAGGTTTTTAGGGGTTTTCTTAGTTTTTTAGGGTTTTTATGGGTTTTTAGGGGTTTTAGGGTCTTTTGTGTTTTTAGGGTTTTTTTGAGTTTTTTAGGGTTTTAAATTTTTTTAGTGTTTTTAAACATTTTTTGGGTTTTTAAGGGTTTTTTGAGTTTTAGTCATTTTTAGGCTCTTCTGGGTTGTTAGGGTTTTTTATGATTTTAGAGGTTTTATGGTTTTTAGAGCGTTTTTAGGGTTTTTATGGTTTTCTACGTATTCATGGGTTTTTAGGGGTTTTTAGGGGTTTTTAGGGGGTTTTAATGTTTTTAGGGGTTTTCAACATTTTTTGATGTTTTTTTGGGTCTTTATGGTTTTTTTGAGTTTTTAGTGTTTTTTGGGGTTCTAGAGTTTTTAATGTTTTTAGGGGTTTTAAGTGTTTTTAGAGTTTTTAGGGGTTTTTAGGGGTTTTATGGGTTTTTACGTTTTTTAGGGTTTTTAGGGTTTTTATGGATTTCATGTGTTTTTTTGGTTTTTAGGGTTTTTAGGGTTTTTTGTGTTTTCATGTATTTTTAGCGCTTTTTTATTTTTATGGATTTTAGGGTTTTCATGGATTTTAGGGACTTTGAGGGTTATAGGGTTTTTAGGGGTTTTTAGGGTTTTGAGTTTTTTGTGGTTTTAGGGTTTTTGTGGATTTTTAGGTGTTTTTAAGGTTTTTAAGGGCTTAATTGTTTTCAGGGGTTTTTTGGGTTTTAGGGATTTTGAGGAGTTTTAGGGTTTTTCAGTGTTTCTTTGGTTTTTAGGGGTTTTCAAGGGTTTTAGGGTCTTTTTGGGTTTTAGGTCTTTTTTGTGTTTTTTACTGTTTTAATGGGTTTTTAGAGATTTTTATTATTTTTATGGGTTTTAAAGGTTTTTAGAGTATTTAGTGGGTTTTAGGGTTTTTATGGGTTTCTAGGGTTTTAAGGATTTTTAGGGTTTTTATGGATTTCGGGTGTTTTTCAGGGTTTTTAGGGTTTTTTACGTTTTCATGGATTTTTAGGGTTTTTTGGATTTTTATTGTATTTTGGATATTTTGGGTTTTTTGGGAATTTGACGATTTTTAGGTGTTTTCAGGAGTGTTTAAGATTTTTAGGGTTTTTATAGGGTTTAGGACCTTTGTGAGGTGTTAGGGGTTTTTTGAGTTTTTTAGGGTTTTAAAAGTTTTTTAGATTTTTTAGTGCGTTTTATGGGTTTTTGTGTTTTCAAGGTTTTTCGGGGTTTTTTTTTGTTTTAGGGGTTTTCACGGTTTTTAGGGTTTTTAGGGATTTTTATGTTTTCATGGATTTTTAGGATTTTTAGTATTTTTCTATTTTTAGGGTTTGTACAGATTTTGAGGGTTTTTTGAGTTTTTCCTAGTTTTTAGGGACTTTTTTGGTTTTTAGGTTCTTTTTGGGTTTTGAGGGATTTTTTATGTTTTTAGGGGTTTTATGGCTTTTGGGGGGCTTTAGGTTTTTTTAGGGTTTTTTAAATTTTCATGGTTGTTTAGGGGTTTATTATATTTTTTTATGGTTTTTAGGGTCTTAGAAAATTTGAGAGGTTTTACACTTTTTCTTGGGTTTTAAGGGTTTTTAGGGGTTTTCAGGGTTTTTATAGTCTTTTCAGGTTTTTAAGGTCTTTTGGGGATTTTGGGTTTTTTTTTTGAGTTTTTAGGGTTTTTTTCGTTTTTGGAGTTTTTTAATGTTTTGGGGGGTTTTAAGTGTTTTAAGGGATTTTAGAGTTTTTTGTGGGTTTTAGGTTTTTTTTTGTGTTTATAAGGTTTTTAAGGGTTTTAGTGGTTTTTATGGTTTTACGGGTTTTTTAGGGTTTTTAGTTTTTATGGATTTTGAGGGTTTTTTTGGTTTTTCAAGAAGTTTCAGGGTATTTCAAGTATTTTAGTGTGTTTTTTGTGGGGGGGGGGTTCATTTTTTAGGGTTTTTATGATTTTTAGGGCTTTTAACGTTTTTAGTGGTTTAAAGAGTTTTTAGAGTTTTTAGTGGGTTTTCAGGGTTTTTATGGGGTTTTAGGGTTTTAATGGGTTTCAGGGTTTTTATGATTTTCCGAGGTTTTTCAGGGTTTTTAAGGTCTTACTTTTTCATGGATTTTTAGGGGGGGGTTTATGATTTTTTTGGTTTTTAGTGATCTTGAGGGGTTTTAGGATTTTTTTTAGGAGGTTTTTAGTGGTTTTAGTGTTTTTCAGGGTTTTTAGGGCTTTTTGGGTATTTTTAATATTTAGGGGTTTAAGGTTTTTTATAGTTTTTTAAATATTTTTAGGGATTTTGAGTTTTTTAGAGTTTTTAGTGGTTTTAGGGTTTTTAGGGTTTTTTTTATTTTTAAGTGTTTTTTATAGTTTTTTGGGGGGTTTTTAGCCTTTTTACAGTTTTTTGTGTTTTCATGGATTTTTATGGGTTTTTTAATATTTTTATGGTTTTTATGGTTTTTAGGGGGTTTTAGGGGTTTTTAGTGTTTTAAGTGGTTTTTGGTGTTTTTACGGTCTTTTGTGATTTTAAGTTTTTTTTAGTTTTTGGATTTTTAAGGTGTTTTAGTGTTTTTAACATTTTGAGGGGTTTAAAGGGTTTTCATAGCTTCTAGATTTTTTAAGGGTTCTATGGGGTTTTAGGGTTTTTTACGTTTTTTAGGGGTTTTCATGGTATCCAGAAGTTTTTAGGGTTTTTTGGGGTTTTTACATTTTCATGGATTTTTATGGATTTTTAGGGTTTTAGGGATTTTGAGGGTTTTTAGTGTTTTTCAGGTTTTTTTGGGTTTTCAGGACTTTTTGGTTTTAAGGTTTTTTTTAGTTTTTAGGGCTATATGGGTTTTTAGAGTTTATTAAAAAATTTATTGGTTTTAAGGGTTTTTAGAGTTTTTTGTTGTTTTTAGGGTTTTTATGGTTTTTTAGGGTTTTTAAAGGTTTTTAGGGGTTCTTATAGATTTCATGATTTTTTTAGGATTTGTAATGTTTTTTATGTTTTCATGGATTTTTAGGGTTTTTTTAGGATTTTTATGGTTTTTAGGGTTTTCTAGGGTTTTAGGGATTTTTGAGGGTTTTAAAGGGGTTTTAAGGGGGTTTTCGGGTTTTTAGTGTCTTTTGGGGGTTTTATGTTTTTTTGTTAGTTTTTAGGGGTTTTAAGGTTTTTTAGAATTTCTTAATATTTTTGGGGTTTTAAGTGTTTTTAGTGGTTTTATAGGGATCATATGGTTTTTTAGGGTTTTATAAGGTTTTTGGGGGTTTTATTGTTTTTAGGGTGGGGGGTTTAGTGTTTTTAGGGATTCTTACGTTTTCATGGATTTTAGGGTTTTAGGGTTTTTGTGGGTTATAAGGTTTTTTGGGATTTTGAGGAATTTTAGGAGCTTTCATGCATTTTTTAGGGTTTTAAGGGTTTTTAGGGTATTTTTGGGTTTTTTGTTTTTTTTTTAGATTTTCAAGGGAATTTATAATTTTTAGGGTTTTTCTATTTTGAGGGATTTTTAGGTGTTTATTAGGATTTTTATGGTTTTTAAGGTTTTTAGAGGTTTAGGGATTTTGAGGATTCTTAGGGTTTTCATGGGGTTTTTAGGGTTTTTAGGGTCTTTTGGGCTTTTAGGGGTTGTTTCTGAGTTTTTTAGAGTTTTAAAGGGTTTTTAGAGTTTTCTAATGTATTATGGGTTTTAAGGGTTTTTAGATTTTTTATTTATTTTTAGGGTTTTGAGGGGTTTTATGGTTTTTAAGGGTTTTATGGTTTTCAATGGGTTTTCAGGTTTTTTACTTTTTCATGGATTTTTAGGGTTTTCATGGTTTTTCAGGGTTTTAGGGTCTTTTGTGTGTTTTAGTGTTTTTTTGAGTTTTTTAGGATTTTAAGGTTTTTTAACATTTTTTAGGGTTTTAAGGGTTTGTTTTCATTTTAGTTGTTTTTTGGGTTTTTTATGGGTTTTTAGGGTTTTTTACGATTTTAGGGGGTTATGGTTTTAAAGGGTTTTTAGGGTTTTAGTATTTTTTTTATGTTTTTTTGGATTTTTAGGGATTTTTATTGGATTTTTATTGTATTTTTATTGTTTTTTTGGTATTAGGGTTTTTAGGGGTTTTGGGGGTTTTCATGGGTTTTAAGGGGTTCTAGGATTTTTAGGGTTTTTAGGGTATTTTGTGGTTTTTAGGGGCTTTTTTTGAGAAATTTTGCGTTATTAATGTTTTTTATATTTTTTTAATGTTTTAAGGGTTTTAAGTGTTTTTAGAGTTTTTAGTGTGTTTTTATGGTTTTTAAGGTTTTTAGGGGTTTTAGGTTTTTCAGGGTTTTTAGGGTTTTTTACTGTTTCATGGATTTTTAGGGTGTTTTATCATATTTATGCTATTTTGTGTTTTTATGGATTTAGAGGGTTTTTTTGGGTTTTTAGGGGTTTTTAGGGTTTTTAGTGATTTTCTGGGTTTTTAGGGTATGTTCAGTTTTTAGGATTTTTTAATGTTTTTTTCCTTTTAAGGTTTTTTAAAGTTTTTTAACATTTTCAGAGGTTTTATTAGTTTTTAGAGTTTTTTGTGGGTTTTTAGAGTTTTTATGGGTTTTGTGGATTTTAAAGTTCATAGGGGTTTTTATGGTTTTCAGGGGTCTTTGGGGATTTTAGGGATTTTTATGTTTGCATGGATTTTAAGGGGGTTTTTTAGATTTTTATGTTTTTTAGGATTTTAATGGTTTTTATTATTTTTAGGGGTTTTAAAAAACATTTAGGCATTTTAAGGTTTTTCTTGGTTTGTAGGGTCTTTTTTTGTGGTTTTAGGGTTTTTTGAGTTTTTTATGGATTTTTACAGTTTTTTAGTGTTTTTTAATGTTTTAAGGGGTTTTAGAGTTTTTAACAATTTTTGGGCAAGGAAGATGCGATGGTCGGGCTATTCCCAACCCCCCCCCCAAGTTTATTAGAAAGAAAAAAAAAGAAACAACTGACAAGTGAGGGAGGGGTCAAACGACCCACACCCAAAAATCCCTTACAAACCACACCCAAAAAAGGAGGAAAACAAAAAGGAAAACCACACAGAGAGCAGAAGAGGGAGAGGCAGGAACATTAATTTAGAGGTCAGAAATCTCCATCTCCATACGGGTCCCCATCAAAACTATATCCAGTGGAAGCATCTGACTCCACTGACTCCCATTCAGATGATTCATATCGTTTAAGGAAGGTGGTGTAGTAATCTCTGAGGCGTTGCTGCTTCACATCAAGCTGCACCTGCTCCACATTCAGCTACTTCTTACCAGACCACCCCACCAAGCCAGAGGAGTTCTTCACTGTTTTACTGGATTCCCTAGTAGCCACTGTCTTTGGCAGGGAGGAATAGCCCTTCCTCAGCTTCCTCTTTCCTGGGTTAGATGTGACACTAGCAGAAAATTTATCCTGAACGGGGATAATAGTGTCCTCTTTATTCATATAGAAAACAGTGGGGATTGACCCCTCAATAGCCCCCTCCCCAGATGAACCACATGTAAGGTTCTCGTTCCCAAGAGGGAGTTCATTTCCAAGCATTGCCTTCTCCTTCATTATCTGTGCCATGTTGAAGTTCATTCTTGATTTATCATCAGAGCCCTCCCCCCAAGCCATTGCGCCATGTAAATCCCTTTCGTTTTGTAAGATGGATTTATGCACTGCTGTTGGCATCACATTGGAGACCTCCAAGGTCATGTGCTTTAGTATCTTGGTCCGGAAAACAGCTCATGTTTGTCCATCCTCATCAATCTGGGCGTTGAGTATCCCTTTGGGCACCTGCGCATTTGAAAAATCCACTGCGACTGAGACCGGGTGCCCATTATCAGCATAACTTGCTTCATGCAGATCAGAGCATGCCACAACAACACATGTCAGATCCTTAGCACATGCAGGCCGAGTAGCGTGCACACCATCAAGCCCATCATATTCATCCATTGTAGCACTGGCACCAGGTACAACGGTATCATTTAACAATTTTTGGGGTTTCTATGGGTTTTAGGTCTTTTTATGGTTAGGGGTTTTTATTGTTTTAAAAAAATTTAGGATTTTTAGGGTATTTTACATTTTCATAGATTTTTTGGGGGTTTTAAGGATTTTTATGGCTTTTAGGGTCTTTTAGAATTTTTAGGTATTTTGAGGTTGTATATGGTTTTTTAGGGGTTTTAGGGTTTTTCAAGTTTTAAGTTTTTTTTTGTTTTAATGTTTTAAGTTTTTGTAGAGTATTTTAATGTTTCCTGTGGTTTTAAGGGTTTTTAGAGTTTTTAGTTATTTTAGGATTTTTATGGGGTTTAGGGTTTTTTATTATTTTTAGGTGTTTTATGGATTTAGGGTTTCCATGGTTTTAAGGTTCTTTATGTTTTCATGGATTTTTAGGGAGTTTTTAGGATTTTACGGTTTTTAGGGTTTTTCAGGTCTTTCGGGATTTTGAGGGGTTTTAGGGTTTTTAGGGGGTTTTAGGGTTTTTAGGGTTTTTCAGGAGTTTAGTGCCTTTTGGGTTTTTAGTTTTTTTTTTGAGTTTTTAGGTTTTTTAAGTGTTTTATAAGTTTTTAATGTTTTTAAGGATTTAAATAGTTTTTAGAGTTTTTAGATGTTTTTAAGGGTTTTATCGGTTTTCAGGGCCTTTTAAGGTTTTTCGTTGTTTTGTGGTTTTCAACTTTTTTTTGGGTGTTTAGGGTTTTTCATATTTTCATGGATTTTTAGGGCTTTTTAGGAATTTCATGGTTTTTAGTGTTTTGGAGATTTTTAGTGATTTTTAGTTGGTTTTATGGGTTTTCAGGGGTTTTATGGATTTTTAGTAGTTTTATTTGTTTTTAGGGTCTTTTTGAGTTTTTAGGGGTTTTTATAGTTTTAGGCGTTTTTTGGGTTTTTAGTGTTCTTCACATTTTCAGGATTTTATGGGTTTTTTGGATTTTTATGGTTTTTATGGTTTCTTAGGGTTTTTCTAGATTTTGAGTTTTTTTAGGGTTTTTCAGGGGTTTTTAGGGGTTTTTAGGGTTTTTAGGGTCTTTGGGGTTTTTAAATTTTTTTGGTTTTTTAATGTTTTTAGGGTTTTAAAGGATTTTAGATGTTTAAAAAGTTTTTATAGTTGTTAGTTGTTTTTATGGGTTTTATGGGTTTTTATTGTTCTTTAGATTTTTATGGGTTTTATGGTTTTAAAGTGTTTTTAAGGGTTTTTAGGATTTTTTATATTTTCATGGATTTTTTTGGGATTTTTTAGGATTTTATTGTTTTTCGGGTGTTTAGGGATTTTGAGGGGTTTTGGAGATTTTCAGGGGCTTTTATGGTTTTTCAGAAGTTTTAGGATCTTTTTGTGTTTCAGGGTTTTTAGGTTCTTTTTGGATTTTTAGGGTTTTTTTTGAGTTTCTTCTAGTTTTAATTTTTATAGAAATTTTTAAAGTTTTTAGGTTTTTTCAGGTTTTTAGAGTTTTTAGTTGCATTTTAGGGTTTTAGGGGTTTTGGGGGGGGGGGTTAAGGTTTTATGGTTTTTTGTAGTTTTTAAGGTCTTTCGACATTTTTATAGTTTTTTATGTTTTCATGGACTTGTTGAGGGTTTTATGATTTTTATAGTTTTTAGGGTTTTTAGGTATTTTGAAGGGTTTTAGGGGTTTTCCGTAGGTTTTAGGGGTTTTAAAGTTTTCAGGGCTTTTAGGGTCTTTTGGGGTTTTAGGTTTTTTTCAGCTTTTAGGGGTTTTATGGTTTTTTAGACTTTTTAACCTTTTATGGGTTCTAAGGGTTTTTAGAGTTTTTAGTGGTTTTAGGTTTTTTCAAGTTTTTTTTACAAGGGAAATAGATCATGATATATAAAAGGGAAAAGGAATTGAATTAAAAACGATCACTATGGGTGAAACAACTGCCCTGAAGGTCGAAAACAAAAAAAAAACAAGATGAAAAACCCAAGCCAAAAACCAGAATTGCACATTCCATTGTTCTTATCCACAACCAAGCTTCCATACAAGTCCACGACCAGACACACCCCATCCAAGCAAGAAACAGACCGTCACCAACTTGCAAGCCCAACAAAGCACATCAAACGACAACCAGAACCAAAAGCACAAAACACTCCTCCCCAACATGAGCAGCCAAAAGCTACCAAACCAAAAAGGAATCTCTAAAACCTAGCACCCAGCAACCTAAGCAACAGAACCCTATCGGCACAAAACCAACCAGTTAAGTGTAGTTTTCAATCCACAAGAGCAGCTGCGAGAGGTTTTTTAGGGTTTTTAAGTTTTTAGGGGGTTTTATGATTTTCAAGGGTTTTTCTGAGGGTTTAAATATTTTGTGTGTTTTTATGGATTTTCATGGTGTTTTAGGGTTTTTAGGGGTTTTAGGATTTTTTGTGGGTTTTAGGGTTTTTTGGAGTTTTTTAGGTTTTTAAGGTTTTTTAGAGTTTTTAACGTTTTTAGGGGTTTAAAGTATTTTTAGTGTTTTTTATGTTTTTTAGGGGGTTTTAGGGTTTTTATGTATTCTGTATTTTTGGGTTTTTTTCAAGATTTTTATGGTTTTAGGGATTTTAAATATTTCTAGAGATTTTGAGGGTTTTAGGGTTTTTCAGAGGTTTTTAGGGTTTTTCCATGTTTGTAGGGACGTTTTGGGTTTTTATGGTCTTTTTGGGTTTTTATGGGTTTTTAAGGTTTTTAATGGTTTTATGGTTTTTAGAGTTTTCTCATGTTTTTTAGGGTTCTTTACATTTTCATGGATTTTTAGGGGTTTCATAGGATTTTTATGGTTTTTAGGGATTTTAGGGATTTTTAGTGTTTTTATGCTTTTTAAGAGGTTTTTAGGGTTTTACGGTGTTTTGGGTTTTTAGGGTTTAAAGGGTTTTTAGAGTTTTCATTGGTTTTATGAGTTCTATTGATTTTTAAGAGTTTTGGGGGTTTTATGTTCTTCAGGGGTTTTTTAGGTTTTTTTACATATTCTTGGATTTTTAGAATTATGTTAAGATTTTTATGGTTTTTAGGATTTTCGGGTTTTTACTGATTTTGAGGGTTTTTAGAGTGTTTCAAGGGTTTTTAGGCTTTTTAAGGTCTTTTTGTGTTTTAGGGTTTTTTTAGTTTTTTTATGGTTTTTAAGGTTTTTTAGAGTTTTTAATTTTTTTAGGGGTTTTAAGGGTTTTTGGATTTTTAGGGGGTTTTATGGTTTTTATGGGGTTTTAGGTTTTTTTATGGTTTTTTTTTCAGTTTTTATGGTTTTTATGGTTTTTAAGGTTTTTTAGGGTTTTTAATGTTTTTTATGTTTTAAGGGATTTTTAGGGATCTTTTAGTATTTTTATGGTTCTTAGGGTTTTCTAGATTATTTATGTATTTTGAGGGTTTTTAGGGGGGTTTTAGGATTTGTTATTTTTTTAGGGCCTTTTGGATTTTTTGTGTTTCTATGGGTTTAAAGGTTTTTTAGAGTTTTTTAAAAAATTTAAGGGGTTTTAAGGGATTTTAGAGATTTTAGTAGTATTTAGGGTTTTATGGGGTTTTAGGGTTTTTTAAGGTTTTTAGGGGTTTTTATAGATTTTTGGAGTTTTCAGGGTTTTTAGTGTTTTTTAGGTTTTAATGGGTTTTAGGGGTTTTTATGACTTTTATGGTTTTTAGGGGTTTTCAGGGTTTTTAGGTCTTTTGGGGTTTTTAGAGTTTTTTTTATTTTTTGGGTGTATTTAAGGTTTTTTATATTTTTTAACACTTTTATGGGTTTTTAGGGTTTTTAGAGTTTTTAGTCATTTTTATGGTTTTTTGGGGGTTTTAGGGGTTTTATGGTTTTCTAGGGGGGGTTCAACATTTTTAGGTTTTTAGGGTTTTTTATCTTTACACGGATTTTTAGTGGTTTTCAATTTTTATGGTTGTTAGGTATTTTGATGATTTTAATGTTTTTTATGGGTTTTGGGTTTTATGGTTTTCCGGGATTTTAGGGTCTTTTTGGTTTTTTGAGTTTTTTACCTTTTAGAGTTTTTATGGTTATTTAGAGATTTTTAATGTTTTTAGGGGTTTTATATGTTTTTAGAATTTTTAGTGGGTTTTAAGGTTTCATGGGGTTTTAGGGTTTTTAAGATTTTTGGAGGTTTTTATGGTATTTAGGGTTTTTTTTTATGTTTAGGGCTTTCTATGTTTTCATGGATTTTTATGATTTTTATGGTTTTTAGGATGTTTTAGGGTTTTTAGCGATTTGGGGGTTTTGGGGTGGGGGGGTTAGGGTTTAAAGGGTTTTTTAGGTTTTTATGGATTTTTTGGGGGTTTTATGATTTTTATGGATTTTAGGGTTTTTTAGGGTTTTTAGGGATTTTGATGGTTTTCGGGTTTTTAAGTGTTTTAGGGGTTTTCAGGGTCTATTTGGTTTTGTAGAGTTTTTTTAGTTTTTAGGGTTTTTAAGGTGTTTTAGAGATTTTATTGTTTTTTGTGGTTTTAAGGGTTTTTAGTGTATTAGTCAGGTTTTAGGGTTTTTTATAGTTTTTATCATTTTTGTGGGGTTCCAAGGTTTTTATGGTTTTTTATGCCTTCGTGGATTTTAGGGTTTTTTTGGATTTTTGTGGGGTTTAAGGTTTTTTATGGTTTTTTTTGGGATTTTGAGGGTTTTTAGAGTTTTTTAGGGTTTTTAGGGTTTTTTCAATTTTTAGGGCATTAAAGGTTTTTTAGTGTTTTTAAAATTGTTTGGGGTCTTAAGTGTTTTTAGAATTTTTAGGAGTTCTAGGGTTTTTATATGTTTTTGGGTATTTAAGGTTTTTATGGGTTTTATGGTTTTTAGGGATTTTTCAGGATTTTAGGTTTTTAGGGTTTTTGAGGATCTTGAGGGGTTTTAAATTTTATCAGGGGTTTTTAGTGTCATTTTGGTTTTTTATGATTTTTTTCTAGTTTTTTTGGGTTTGAAAGGTTTTTTATTGTTTTTTCAAAATTTTATGCGTTTTAAGGATTTTTAGAGTTTTTAGTGGGTTTTATGGTTTTTATGGTTTTTTTGGGATTTTAAAGTTTTTAGGTGGTTTTATGGTTTTTAGGGGTTTTCAGGGTTTTTTTAGGTTTTCATGGATTCTTAGCGGTTTTTTAGGATTGTTATAGTTTTTAAAGTTTTTTTTAGAGTTTTTAGGGATTTTAAGGGTGTTTTGGGTCTTTCAGGGTTTTTTTGGGGGGTTTTAAGGGTTTTAAGGTTTTTTAGGGTCTTCTGGATTTTTAGGAATTTTTTTGATTTTTTTAGGGTTCTTATGGCTTTTTATATTTTTTAAAATTTTTAGGGATTTTGAGGTTTTTAGTGTGTTTAGTGGGTTTTTAGGGTTTTTGTGGGGTTTTAAGGGTTTTTAAGAGCTGTATGGATTTTTATGGTTTTCAGGGTTCTTTGGGTTCTTTATATTTAATGGATTTTTATGGGTTTTTTTGAATATATTTGTGTTTTTTAGGGTTTTCAGGGTTTTTTACTATTTTTGATTGATTTTGAGGGTCTTTTAGTGGTTTTCAATGATTTTTAGGGGTTTCATGGTTTTAAAGACTTTTGGGTTTATAGTGTTTTTTTAGTTTTTTTGAGATTTCAGGTTTTTGAGAGTTGTTTAACATTTTTTGGGGCTGTGATGTAAGGGTATTTATAGATTTTACTGGGATTTTAGTGGTTTTATGGTTTTTACAGTTTTTAAGGTTTTTAGGGGAATTTATGGTTTTAAGGGTTTTTCTTGGATTTTTAGGGTTTTTTACGTTTTCATAGATTTTTAGGGTTCTTAGGAATTTTATGGTTTTCAAGGTTTTTAGAAATTTTGAGTGTTTTTAGGGTTTTTCATAGGTTTTTTGGGTTTTTCTGGATTCTTCATACCTTTTTGTTTTTTTTAGTGTTTTTTTACTTTTTTTTGGGTTTTATAGGTTTTTAGAGTTAATAAATATTTTGTGTCAGTTTTTAAGGTTTTTATGGGTTTTGATGGTTTTTAGGGATTTTTTAGGGTTTTTAGTGTTTTCTATGTTTTTATGGATTTTTAGGAGTTTTTTTTAATATTTTTATGGTTTTTATGAATTTTTATAATTTTTAGAGATTTTGAGGGTTTTTAGGTGTTTTCAAATGTTTTTAGGGGTTTTAAGGGGTTTTTTTGGGTTCAAGGGTATTTTTTGAATTTTTAGGGGTTTTAAGAATTTTTAGAGTTTTTTAACGTTATAAGGGGTTTAAAGGGTTTTTAGAGTTTTTAGTTTTTTAGGGGGGTTTTGGGGTTTTAAGTTTTTAAAGGTTTATAGGGTTTTTTATCGTTTTCAGGGGTTTTTCTGAGTTTTTAGGATTTTTTACATTTTCATATATTTCTTGGGGTTTCTTAGGGTTTTTCCGGTTTTAGGGTTTTTTGGGGTTTTCATGATTTTGGGGGTTTTTAGGGGTTTTTAGGATCCTTTTGGTTTTTAGGGTTCTTTTGGTTTTTTAGGGGTTTTAAGGTTATTAGTGCTTTATAACATTTTTCCGGGTTTTTAGAGATTTTACTAGGTTTTAAGGTTTTTATGGGAATTTAGGGTTTCTAATGGTTTTCAGGGGGGTTTACCGTTTTGAGGGGTTTTTCTGAGTTTTTTGGGTTTTTTATGTTTTCACGAATTTTTAAGGGTTTTTAGGATTTTTTGGTTTTAGGATTTTTAGGTATTTTGAGGGTTTTAAGGGGTTTTAGGGATTTTATGGGTTTTTAGGGTCTTTTTGGGTTTTTAGGAGTTTTTTGAGGTTTTTAGAGTTTTTAAGGCTTTTAGGAGTTTTATGGGTTTTAGAGATTTTAGTGGTTTTATGGATTTTATGGATTTATGGGATTTATAAACTTTTTATGGGTTTTTATGGTTTTTAGTGGTTGTTTAGGGTTTTTAGGGGTTTTTACATTTTCATGGACTTTTCGGTGTTGTTTATGATTTTTATGGTTTTAGGGTTTTTAGGGATTTTTTGGATTTTATAGGTTTTTTGAGGGTTTTCAGGGTTTTAGGGTTTTTTGTGTTTGTAATAATTTTAGGGGTTTTAAAGGCTTCAGAGTTTTTAGTGGAATTTTAGGGTTTTTATGATTTTTTAGGTTTTTTAAGGGGTTTATGCTTTTCATGGGGTTTCACGGTTTTTAAGGTTTTTTATGCTTTCATGGATTTTTATGGTTTTTTAAGATTTTTATGGTCATTAGTGTTTTTTATGGGTTTTTTGGGATTTTGAGGGTTTCAGGTGTTTTTAGGGGCTTTTAGTGTTTTTAGGGGTTTTTTGGGGTTTTAGGGACATGTAGGAGATTTAGGGTTTTTTTTGAGTTTTTTAGGGTTTTAAGGTTTTTAGAGTTATTTAACGTTTTTAAGTGTTTTAAGAGTTTTTAGAGCTTTAGTGGGTTTTTGGGTTTTTATGGGGTTTTGGGGTTTTTTTATGGGTTTTATGGTTTTCAGGGTTTTTATGTGTTTTTAAGTTTTCATGGATTTTTGGAGATTTTTTAGTATTTTTATGGTTTTTAGGGTATTTAGGTTTTTTAGGGATTTTTAGGGGTTTTCAGATATTTTTAGGGTTTTTAGGGGTTTTAGGGTCTTTTGGGTTTTTAGGGGTTTTTTGAGTATTTAGTGGTTTTTTAGGCATTTTATGGGTTTTAGGGGATTTAAGTTTTTAGGGTGTTTTATTCTTTTCAGGGTTTTTTCAGGGATTTTACATTTTCATGGATTTTTAGCGGTTTTAGGGTTTTTTTCGTTTTAGGATTTTTTTTTTGTTTTTGGTTTTTAAGTATTTTGGTTGTTTTAGGGTTCTTCAAAGGTTTTTTTGGGTTTTTAATGGTTTTAGGGTCATTTTTTTTTACGGTTTTTTTAGATTTTTGGGTTTTTAGGTTTTCTTAACTTTTTTAGTGGTTTTAAGGGTTTTTATAGTTTTATTGGATCTTAGTGTTTTTATGGGGATTTAGGGATTTTTAAGGTTTTTAGTGTTTTTTTGTTTTAAGGGGTTTTCAAGGTTTTTAGGGTTTTTTAGGCTTTTAATGATGTTTAGGGGGTATTTAATATTTTTATAGTCTTTAGGGTTTTTTGGTTTTTTTGGGATTTTGAAGGGTTTAAAGGTTTTTAGGTGCTTTTGGGATCTTTTGGGTTTTTAGTGTTTTTTAGAGTTTTTATGTCCTTTTTTGATATTTCAATTTTTTTGTGTTTTTTAAGGTTTTAATATTTTTTAAAGCTCTTTAACATTTTTAGGGGTTTTAAGGGTTTTTAGAGTTTTTAGTGGGTTTTTAGAGTTTTATGGGTTTTAGTGTTTTTAACGGTTTTTAGTGGGGTTTATAGTTTTCATAGGTGTTTCAACGTTTATAGGGTATTTTTTATTTTCATGGATTTTTAGGGGTTTTCTAGGATTTTTATGGTTTTTAGGGTATTTTTAGGTGTTTAGAGATTTTAAGGGTTTTTTGGTTTTTGGGGACCTTTGGTTTTTAGGGGTTTTTCTATTTTTTTAAAGATTTTAACGGTTTTTAGAGTTTTTAACATTTTTGGGGTTTTAAGGGTTTTTAGAGTTTTCAGTGGGTTTTTAGGAATTTATGGATTTTTAGGATTTTTAAGGTTTTTAGGGGGGTGTTATGGTTTTTATGTGTTTATAGGGTTTTAATGTTTTTTATGTTTTCTTATATTTTTAGGGGTTTTTTATGGTTTTTACGAATTTTGAGGGCTTTAGGGTTTTTCAAAGATTTTTAGGGTTGTTAGGGTTTTTCATGGTTTTTATGGTCTTTTGGGTTTTTAGGGATTTTTTAGTTTTTTATGGTTTTAAGGTTTTTAGAGTTTTTTAAACTTTTAATGGGTTTTGAGGTTTTTTAGAGTTTTTAGTGGTTATTTAGGGATTTTATGGGTGTTTAGGGTTTTTATGGTTTTTAGGAGTTTTTACAGTTCTCATGGGGTTTTCAGGGTTTTTAGTTTTTTTACATTTTCATGGACTTTTTGGGGGTTTTAGGATGTTTATGGTTTCTAGGGTTTTTAGGGGTTTTAGGGTTTTAGGTTTTTTTTTCAAGGTTTATTAGGGTCTTTTTTTCTTTTTATTTTTTTTTTTGAGTTTTTTGGGGTTTTAAGGTTTTTTAGAGTTTTTTTATTATTTTTAGGGTTTAAGGGTTTTTAGATTTTTTAGTGTTTTCTGGGATTTTATGGTTTTTTAGGTTTTTTAAGGTTTTTAGGGGATTTTATGGTTTTTAGAGGGTTTTTAGGGGTTTCAGGGGTTTTTATGTTTTCATGGACTTTGAGGGTTTTTTAGGATTTTATGGCTTTCGGTTTTTAGGGGTTTTAGAGATTTTTAGGGATTTTCAGGGGGTTTAGAGTTTTAGGGTTTTTTAGGGTTTTTAGGGTCTTCTTTGCGTTTTAGGGTTTTTTTTTGAGTTTTAGGGTTTCTATTGTTTTTAGATT
Organism: Viscum album; assembly: GCA_963277665.1. Classification (NCBI taxonomy): domain Eukaryota; kingdom Viridiplantae; phylum Streptophyta; class Magnoliopsida; order Santalales; family Viscaceae; genus Viscum; species Viscum album. The sequence continues at coordinate 1,771,216,253 of OY728156.1, read as the reverse complement.
TTTTTAAACATTTTTAGGGACTTTATGGGTTTGTAATGTTTTTCATGGGTTTTTATGGTTTCAATGGGATTTTAGGGTTTTGTAATTATTTTAGGTGTTTTCTGGTTTTCAGGGGTTCTTAGGGTTTTTTACATTTTCATTGTTTTTATGGGGTTTTTAGGATTTCTTTGGTTTTTAGGCATTTTGAGGGATTTCATGGTTTTCATGGTTTTTAGGGTTTTTAACAGTTTTCAGGGTTTTTGGTGTTATAATAGTTTTTTGGGTTTTGGAATTTTGAGGGGTTTAGGGTTTTCAGAGTTTTTCATGGATTTTAGTGGTTTTTTGAGTTTTTAGGGTTTTTAAGTTTTTTTTAGAGTTTTTAATCTTTTTAGGGATTTTGATGGTTTTTAGAGTTTTAGTAGGTTTAGGGTTTTTATGGGGTTTTAGGGGTTTTTAAGGTTTTAGGGGTTTTTAAGGTTTTAACGGGGTTTTTTGGATTTTTGAGATATTTCGGTGTTTTAGGGTTCTTACATTATAATGGATTTTAGGGTTTTTAGGGTTTTATGGTATTTAGTGTTTTTTAGTGTATTTAGGGATTTTGAGGGATTTAGGGGTTTTCCTAGGTTTTTATGATTTTTTAGGTTTTTAATATATTTTTGGGTTTTCAAGGTTTTTTTTGAGTTTTTTTAGGGTTTTAAAGGTTTTTAGAGGGTTTTAATATTTTGTGGGGTTTTAAGGTTTTTTAGATTTTTTAGTAGTTTTGGGGATTTTATGGTTTTTAGGGTTTTTAGGGTTTTTATGTTTTCATGTATTTTTAGGGGTTATTTAGGAATTTTATGGTTTTTAGGGTTTCTCACGGTTTTTAATGTGTCTTGTGTTTTTAGGGGATTTTTGAGTTTTTAAGTTTTTTTAGTTCTTTTTAAGGTTTTTGGGGTTTTAAAGGTTTTAGTGTTTTTAGTGGTTTTTAGGGTTTTATTGGTTTTTAGGGTTTTATGGGTTTTTAGGATTTTCTAGTATTTTTAGCGCTTTTTTTGGTTTTCTTGGGTTTTTAGGGGTTTTTTGAGTTGTTTAGGGTATTTGAAGTTTTTTAGAGATTTTTAACATTTTTAGGGTTTTTAAGTGTTTTTGCAGTTTTTAGTGTTTTTATGGTTTTTATGGGTTTTTAGGGGTTTTTAAGGTTTGGGGGGTTTATTGTTTTAAGGGGGTTTTAAGGGGTTTTCAAGGTTTTTAGGGTGTTTGAGGATTTTATGGTTTTTATGGTTTTTAGGGATTTTTGGGATTTTTGGGTTTTGCTGGGTTTTAGCAGTTTTTTAGGTTTTTATTGTTTCATGGGGGTTTTAGGGTATTTTTGAATTTTTCTGGGTTTTTAAAGGTTTTTATAGTTTTTAAACATTTTTAGGGGTTTAATGGGTTTTTAGAATTTTTTGGGGTTTTTAGAGTTTTTTAGGCATTTATAGGGTTTTTAAGTTATTTAGGAGTTTTTATGTTTTTTAGTGGTTTTTTCATGGGGGGGGGGTTGTTTTCATGGGTTTTGAGGGGGTTTTAGGATTTTTACGATTTTAGGGTTTCTAGGGATTTTGATTGTTTTTAGGGGTTTTCAGGATTTTTAGGTTTTTTGTGGTTTTTAGGAGTCTTGCGTTTTTTGGAGATTTTTCTAATTTTTTAGGGTTTTAATGGTTTTTTAGAGTTTTTTAATGTTTTTAGGCTTTATAATAGTTTTTAAAGTTTTTAGTGGGTTTTTAGGGTTTTTATCAGTGTTTTTGGTTTTTTAAGGTTTTTTAAGGTTTTTAGGGGGGTTTATGGTTTTTAGGGGGTTTTAGGGTTTGTAGGGTTTTTACGTTTTCATGGATTTTTCTGGGTTTTTTAGGATTTTTATGGTTTTTTGGCGTTTCTTGGGTTTTTATGTATGTTGAGAGTTTTTAGGCCTTTTCGATGGTTTTTATGTGTTTTCAAGTTTTTAGTGTTTGTTTGGTATTTTAGATTTTTTTTGAGTTTTTTATAATTTTTAGAGTTTTTAACATTTTAGGGGCCTTAGGGGTTTTTAGAGTTTTAGTAGTTTTTTGGGGTTTTATGGATTTTGTAGATTTTATGTTTTCAATGGTTTTTATGGTTTTTAGGGGTTTTCTAGGGTTTATAGAGTTTTTTTACATTTTCATTGATTTTTTTGGGTTTTATTTATATATTTTTTTGGTTTTAGGGTTTTTTAGTGTTTTTCATAATTTTGAGGGTTTTTAGGGTTATCATGGGTTTTAGGGTCTTTCAAGTTTTTTAGGGTCCTTTGGGATTTTGGGTTTTTTGGGTTTTAGGTTTTTTTAGTGTTTTTCATAATTTTGAGGGTTTTTAGGGTTATCATGGGTTTTAGGGTCTTTCAAGTTTTTAGGGTCTTTTGGGATTTTGGGTTTTTTGGGTTTTTTATTTTTTTATGGTTTTTAAGGTTTTTGGATTTTTGTAAAGGTTTTTTGGGCTTTAAAGGGTTTTTTAGAGTTTTTAGGGTTTTTATGAAGTTTTAGGGGTTTTAGGATTTTTAGGCGTTTAGGGTTTTTAGGGTTTTCAGGGATTTTAGGGTTTTTGAGGGTTTTGAGGGGTTTTCAAGGGTTTTATGGGTTTTTAGGGGGTTTCAGTCTTTTTACAGTCACTTGGGTTTCCAAGGATTTTTTGAATTTTTTTATAGTTTATAAGGTTTATAGAGTTTTCTAATGTTTGTAAGGGATTTAAGGGTTTTTAGAGTTGTAGTGGTTTTTTATGTTTTAATATTTGTTAATGTTTTTAGGAGTTTTTATGGGTTTGAGGGGTTTTTCAAGGTTTTTAGGGTTTTTACATTTTCATAGATTTTATGGAATTTTTAATATTTTTATTCTTTTGGGGTTTTCAAGATTTTGAGGGATTTTAGGGGGTTTCAAGTGTTTTTAGGGGTTTTATTGGTTTTTATGGTTTTTAAGGTTTTTAGGGTTGTTTATGGTTTTCAATGGGTTTTCAGGGTTTTTAGGGTTTTTATGTTTTCATAGTTTTTGTGGTTTTTAGGAATTTTATGGTATTTAGGGTTTTTTAGGGTTTTAAGGATTTTGAGGGTTTATATAGATTTTAAGGGGTTTTAGGGTTTGGGGGTTTTTAGGGTTTTAGGGTCTTTTGGGGGTTTTAGGGTTTTTTTGAGTTTTTTAGGGTTTTAAGTGTTTTTTAAACATTTTTTGGGGTTTTTATGTTTTTAGTGGGTTTTAGGGTTTTTATGTGTTTTTAGGATTTTTTAAGGATTTTATGAGTTTTTATTATTTAATGGGTTTTTTGGGTTTTTTACGTTTTCATTCATTTTTAGGGAGTTTTATGATTTTTATGCTTTTTAGGGTTTTGTAGGGTTTTAGGGTTTTTATGGTTTCAGGATTTGATGGGTCTTTTTTGTTTTTAGGGTTTTTAAGTTTTTATGGGTTTTTATAGTCTTATAAAGTTTTTATATTTTTAAATGGTTTTTAGAGTTTTTAGTGGATTTATGGGTTTTTACAGTTTTAGGGGGGTTTATGGTTTTTAGGGGTTTTTGAATTTTCATGGATTTTTAGGGGGTTTTAAGTTTTTTATTTTTTAGTGGTTTTATTGATTTTGATGGGTTTTACGGGTTTTATGGGGTATAGGGTGTTTAGGTTTTTTTAGGGTTTTATGGTCTTTTTAAAGTTTTAGGGGTTTTTTGAGTTTTTTAGGGTTTTTAGAGTTTTTTAACGTTTTTAGGTATTTTTAGGGTTTTTAGAGTTTATAGTGGTTGTTTAGGGATTTTATGGATTTTTAGGGATTTCTAGGTTTTTAGGTGTTTTTAGGCTTTCCGGGTTTTTAGGATTTTTTAGGTTTTCATGGATTTTCAGGGGTTTTTTAGGATTTTTATTATTTTTTGGGTTTTTAGGGTCTTTAGGGATCTTTATGGTTTTTAGGGGTTTTTATGATTTTTAGAGTCTTTTTCGGTTTTAGGGGGTTTTTTTTTGTGTTTTTAGGGTTTTTAAGTTTCTTTAGAATTTTTTAACGTTTTTATGAACTTTATGGGTTTTTATAATTTTTAATGGGTTTAGGGTTTTTATGGGTTTTTATGGTTTTTAAGGGTTTTAGGGTTTTTTTTTGTTTTTAGGGGTTTTTGAGGGTTTTTATGTTTTCATGGATTTTAGGGGTTTCTTCGGAATTTTATGGTTTTAGGGTTTTTAGGGTTTTTAGTGGTTTTTCACTGTTTTTAGTATTTTTTACGTCTTCATGTATTTTTAAGGGCTTTTTTAGGATTTTTCTATTTTTATCGGTTTTTAGGGTTTTTAGGGTTTTTAGGGATTTTTAGGGTTTTTAGGTGTTTTTAGGGGTTTAAGGTTTTTTAGGGTTTTTAGGGTATTTTTGGGTTTTATGGTTTTTTCAGTTTTTTAGGTTTTTTAATGTTTTTGAGGGATTTCTATTGTTTTTAGGGTTTTTATATTTTTTTGTGGATTTTTTATGGGTTTTTAGGGTATTTAATGTTTTTAAGGGTTTTAATGGTATTCATGTTATTTTCAAGGTTTTTACGGGTTTTTATGTTTTCCTAGATTTTTAGGGGGTTTAAGATTTATATCATTTTTAGGGTTTTAAGGGTTTTTAGATTTTTTGTAGATTTTTTTGGGTTTTATGGGTTTTTAGGGTATTTAAGGTTCTTTATGTCTTTTTGGGTTCTAGGATTTTCCTTGATTTTTTAATGTTTTTATGGGTTTTAAGTATTTTTATAATTTTAAATGGGTTTTTAGGGTTTTTATTCATTTTTAGGATTTTTTAAGGGTTTTAGGGATTTTATGGTTTCAAGGTTTTTTCAAGGTTGTTATGGTTCTTTACGTTTTAATGTATATTTAGGGATTTTTCAGGATTTTTGTGGTTTTTAGATATTTTAGGGTTTTTAGAGATTATGAGAGTTTTTAGGGGTTTTTAGGAGTTTTAGGGTTTAAAGGGGTTTTAGGGTTTTTATTGTCTTTTTGGTTCTTTATGGTATTTTTAGTATTTTAGGCTTTTTAGGGTTTTATAGAGTTTTTTTTAACATTTTAGGGGTTTTAGGGGTTTTTTGGGTTTTTTGGAGTTTTAGTGGTTTTATAGAATTTTTAGGGTGTTTCATGGTTTTCAGGGGGTTCTCAAGGTTTTAGTGTTTCTTATATTTTCAGGGAGTTTTTGGGGTTTTTTGGATTTTTATGGTTTTTATGGATTTTGAAGGGTTTTAGGATTTTTTAGGGGTATTTATAGTTTTTAGGGTTTTTCAAGGTTTTTAGGGTCTTTTTGGGTTTTTAGGGTTTTTGTGAATTTTTTAGGATTTTAAAGGTTTTTTAGATTTTTTAAAGTTTTTAGGGGTTTGAAGGGTTTTTATATTTTTTACTAGATTTTTAGTGTTTTTATGGTTTTTATTTATGTTTTTCTATGGTTTTTATGTTTTTTAGGATTTTTTTAGGGTTTTTAGTGTTTTTTACATTTTCATGTTTTTTTGGGGGGTTTAGGATTTTAAATGGTTTTTAGGATATTTTAGGGTTTTTAGGGAAAAGGAGATCAATTTGGTCTTTTTCACCCCACATTTTTGAGAGTGAGTTCCTGGTATACCTTAAAGCAATCAATCTAATGTGGGAGAATTATCCAAGGTACCCTTCTTGATTTGTTTTTGAGGGCCTCCACCACCCAGATGGAGTCAGATTCATTCCAAAGGCGCTTCCACCAATATTGATTAGCAAAATGAACTTCTTTGATCATTGCCCCGAGCTTCGCCTCATAATCACATTTAGAGTTTTTAGAGATTTTGCGGGTTTTCAAGGTTTGTAGGGGTTTTTAGGGTCTTTTGGGCGTTTTAGTGCTTTTTTAGTTTTTTAGGTATTTAAAGTTTTGTAGAGTTTTAACATTTTAGGGGTTTTAAGGGTTTTTTTAGATTTAAGTGGTTTTTAGGGTTTTTACAGTTTTTTATGTTCTTATGGGGTTTTATGGTTTTTAAAGTTTTTTAGTGTTTTTTGTGTTTTTTATGTTTTCATTAATTTTTAGGGATTTTTTACGATCTTTATGGTTTTTAGGGTTATTAGGGGTTTTAGGGGTTTTGTGGGGTTTTAGGGGTTTTCAGGGGTATTTAGGGTTCTTATGGGTTTTCAGGGTTTTTAGGGTATGTTTGGGATTTTAGGGTTTTCTTGAGTTTTTAGGGGTTTTTAAGTTTTTTTTTGAATTTTTTAACATTTTTATGTGTTTTAATGGTTTTTAGATTTTTGTAGTAGTTTTTATGGTTTTTATGGGTTTTAGGGTTTTTAAGGTTTTTAGGGGGTTTTATGGTTTTCGGGGTGTTTCTACATTTTTTTGATTTTTCATGGATTTTTAGGGGGTTTTCAGGATTTTTATGGTTTTTAGTGTTTTGAGGGTTTTTAGGGATTCTAAAGAATTTATGGGTTTTTAGGTGTTTTAGGGTTTTTAGGTTTTTAATGTATTATGGGGTTTGGGGTGTTTTTATAGTTTTTAGTGCTTTTTAGGGGTTTTTATGGACATTTAGGGTTTTAAAGTTTTTATGGTTTTCATGGATTTTTCAGGGTTTTCTACGTTTTCATGGATATTAGTGGTTTTTAGGGGTTTTAGGTATTTTTTGGGTTTTTTGGGTTTTGGGGGGTTTTAGGGGTTTTAGGGGTTTTCAAGGTTTTTAGTGCCTTCTTGGTTTTTAGAGTTTTTAGAGTTTTTTTAAGTTTTTATGGGTTTTTAGAGTTTTTTAACTTTTTAGGGGTTTTAAGGGTTCTAGATTTATTATTGGTTTTTAGAGTTTTAGGTTATGTAAATGTTTTTAGGTATTTTTATTGGTTTGAGGGGTTCTTCATTGTTTTTTGTGTTTTTTACATTTTCATGGATTTTTAGTGGGTTTTTAGGATTTTTATGGTTTTTCGGGTATTTATAGACTTTTTGGGTTTTCTTTGTTTTTTTTGAGTTTTTTTTTTGGTTTTAGGGTTTTATGGTTTTTTTACAGTTTTTAGGGGGTTTATGGTTGTAAGGGGGGGTTTCATGGTTTTTAGGGTTTTTTATGTTTTCATGGATTTTTAAGACTTTTTAAATCTTTTTATAGGTTTGGGGATTTTAGGTTTTTTGAGGGTTTTTAGGGTTTTCCTGAGGTTTTATGGTTTTGGGGGTTTTTTTCGTGTTTATATGGTCTTTTTGGGTTTTGAGGGTTTATATTGTATTTTTGGGTTTTGAGGGTTTTTTAGAGTTTTTTCTGGCTTTTAAGGTTTTTTAGAGTTTTTAACATTTTTAGGGGTTTTAGACTTTTTAGTTGTTTTTCGGTTTTTTATGGGTTTTTTGGGTTTTTAATGTTTTTAGGGTTTTTTTTAGGGTTTTTAGGGCATTTTACTTCTTCCTGAATATGTATTGCTTTTTAGGATTTTTGGTTTTTTTGGAGATTTTTAGGGTATTTAGGGTGTTTTGGTGGTTTTTATGGGTTTTCAGGGTTTTAGGGTCTTTTGGAGTTTTATGGGTTCTTTTGATTATTTAGTTGTTTTTTGAAGTTTTTATGGGTTTTTTGTGTTTTATAAAGTTTTAAGGGGTTTTTCTGGTTTTCTGGGGTTTTTAGGGTTTTTAGGGTTTCTTACATTTTCATGGATTTTTAAGGGGTATTTGAGGATTTTTATGTTTTTTTTGTTTTTAGGGATTTTAGGGGTTTTCAAGGTTTTTTAGTTTCTTTTTTGGGTTTTAGGTTTTTCTAGTTTCTTTTTTGGGTTTTAGGTTTTTTTAGTTTTTAGGGGTTTTAAGGTTGTTATGACTTTTTAACGTTTTTAGGGGTTTAAAGGGTTTTTAGATTTTTTAGTGGTTCTTTAGTGTTTTATGGGTTTTTTGGAATTTTTTAAGATATTTATGAGGTTTTATGGTTTCCAAGGGTTTTTCAGGGTTTTTAGGTTTTTTAGGTTTTCATGGATTTTAATGGTTTTGTAGGATTTTTATGGTTTTTAGGGGTATTTAGGTTCATTAGGGTTTTTTAGAGTTTTCGATGTTTTTAGGGGATTTTAGGTGTTTTTAGTGTCCTTTTGGGATTTTTGGGTTTATTTTATTTTTTTGGGTTTTTAAGGTTTTATATATTTTTTAATGTTTTAGGGGTTTAAAGGATTTTTAGTGGTTTTTAGGGTTTTTAGGGGATTTTAGGGGCTTTTAAGTTTTTAGGGTTTTTTATTGTTTGTAGGGGTTTGTCAAGGTTTTTATGGATTTTGACATTTCCATGGATTTTTATGGGTTATTTAGGATTTTTTTTATTGTTTTTGGGGTTTTTAAGTATTTTTAAGATTTTTAGGGTTTTAAGGGGTTTTAGTTTTTTTTGACGTTTTTAAGGGTTGTAAGGTTTTTTAAAAAATTTAGTGGTTTTAAGGGTTTTTTTGGGTTTTAGGGTTTTTAAGGTTTTAAATTTTTTTTATTATTTTTTGGGGGTTTTTAGGGTGTTTATGGTTGTTTACATTTTCCTAGACTTTTTGGGGTTTATAGGTTTTTTATGGTTTTTTGGGTTTTTAGGTTTTTTTTGGATTCTGAGTGTTTTTTGAGTTTTTAGTGTTTTCTAGGGTTTTTATGGGGTTTAAAGGTTTTTTAATATTTTTAATGGTTTTTATGAATTTCGGTGGTTTTTTAAATTTTTAGGGTTTTTACAATATCATTGATTTTTAGGGGTTTTTAGGATTTTTTTTTGGTTTTAGGGTCTTTAGGGTATTTTGGGATTTGAGGAGTTTTAGGGTTTTCATTGGGTATTTAGGATTTTTTTTGAGTTTTTAGGGTTTTAAATTTTTTAGGGGTTTTAAGGATTTTTATAGTTTTTCTTGAATTTTTTGGTTTTTAGGGGTTTAGGTTTTTTAAGGTTTTTATGGTTTTTTAGGGTTTTTAGTGGTTTTTTCGGGATTTTAGGGGTTTTTTTTGTTTTAATGGATTTTTAGGTGGTTTTTAGATTTTTTTTGTGTTTAAGGTTTTCTAGGATTTTAGGGATTTGGTAAGTTTTTAGGGTTTTTCAGGGGTTTTATGATCATTTGGGGGTTTTGGGGTTTTTTTGAGTATTTTCAGTTCTTAAGATTTTTAGACTCTTTTAATGTTTGTAGGGGTTTTATGGTTTTTAGAGTTGTTAGTGGGTTTTTTGGGTTTTTATGTGCTTTTAGGAGTTTTAAATTTTTTAGGACTTTTTATCGTTGTCTGGGGGGTTTTAAGGGTATCTAGGGTTTTTTAGGTTTTCAAGGTTTTTTAGAGGTTTTTTAGGTTTTTTTATGGTTTTTTAGGGTTTTTGGGATTTTGAGGGGTTTTAGGGGTTTTAGGGGTTTTGAGAAGTTTTTAGGATTTTTCAAGGTTTTCATAGTCTTTTTGGTTTTTTAGAGTTCTTTTTAGTTTTTTAAGTTTTTAATTTTTTTTAGAGTTTTAATGCATTTTTTGGGGTTTTAAGTTTTTAGTGGTTTTTATTATTTTTAGGGTTTTTCAGAGGTTTAGGGTATTTTGGGGGTTTTAGGGTTTTTTTTGAGTTTTTTATGGTTTTTAAGGTTTTTTAGAGTTTTTAAACTTTTTGGGATTTAAAGGGTTTTTAGAGAATTAGTGGGTTCTTAGGGTTTTATGGGTTTTATGTATTTTTAAGGTTTTTATTGTTTTAAGGGAATTTTCAAGGTTTTAGTGTTTTTAAGGAATTTTCGGGGTTTTATGGATTTTCCAAGGTTTTTATGGTTTTTAGGGGGTTTCAAGGTTTTTATGATCTTTTTGGGATTTTAGGGTTTTTTGAGTTTTTAGGGTTTTAATGGATTTTTATAGTTTTTAATATTTTTATGGGTTTTAATGGTTTTTAGAGTTTTTAGTGGGTTTTATCGGTTTTTACAAGGTTTTATGATTTTTTTAAGGTTTTTATGATATTATGGTTTTGAGGGTTGTTAGGGTTATTTACGTTTTCATGGATTTTAAGTGTTTTTAATTCTTTTATGGTTTTTAGGGTGTTCTTAGGGTATTTTGGGATTTTGATGGTTTTCAGGGTTTTTGTGATCTTTTTGGGTTTTTCAGGGTTTTATGAGTGGTTTAGGGTTTTTTAGATTTTTTAAGGTTTTTATGGGTTTAAGGGTTTTTAGAGTTTTTACTAGTTTTTAGGGTCTTTATGAGTTTTTAGGGTTTTTAAGGTTTTTGTGGTTTTAAAGGGGTTTCAGGATTTTCAGGGTTTTTTATGTTTTCATTTATTTTTTTGGGATTTTTTAGATTTTTATGTTTTTATGGTTTTTATGGATTTTGAGGGTTTTTATGATGTTTTAGGGCTTTTAGGGGTTCTCAAGTTTTTTAGGTACATTTTGGGTTTTTAGGGTTTTTTTTGGTTTTTTAGGGGTTTAAAGTTTTTTAGAGTTTTTAAAATTTTTAGGGGTTTTAATTTTTTTAGACTTTTTTGTGATTTTTATGGGATTTTAGGGTTTTTTAAGGTTTTAGGATTTTTTATGGTTTTCAGGTGTTTTCATGTTTTTTAGGATTTTTTATGTTTTCATGGATTTTTAAGGGTTTTTAGGATTTTTATGGTTTTTTGGGTTTTTTGCGATATTGAGGGTTTTAAAGGGGTTTTCTTGGCTTTTTAGAGGTTTTTGGGTCTTTTGGGTTTTTAGGATATTTTTTATTTTTTAAGGTTTTTAAGTTTTTTCAGAGATTTTCACGTTTTTATGTGTTTTAAGGTTTTTTAGAGTTTTAGTGTTTTTGGGGGTTTTAAGGGTTTTTAGTATTTTTAGTGGGATTTTAGGGTTTTTATGGGTTTTAGGCTTTTAATGGTTTTTAGGGGGTTTATAGTTTTCAAGGGTTCTTTCATGGTTTTTAGGGTTGTTTATATTTTCATGGAATTTAAGGTGTTTTTTAGAATTTTATTGGTTTTTGGGGTTTTTAGTATTTTTAGTGATTTTGAGGGTTTTTAGGTTTTTTACGAGTTTCTGGGGATTTAGGTTTTTTTAGGGTTTTTTGGGTTTAGGGTTTTTTTATCTCTTTAGGGTTTTAAAGGTTTTTAGAGTTTTTTAGGGGTTTTAATGGTTTTTAGATTTTATAGTGTTTTATGGTTTTTATGGGTTTTTTGGGTTTTTTAAGGCTTTTAGGGGTTTATTTTGGCTTTTTACGTTTTCATTAATGTTGAGGGTTTTTAAGGTTTTTTTTATGGTTTTTAGGGTTTTTAAGGATTTTGAGGGTTATTAGGATTTGTAGGGGTTTTCAGGGTTTTTAGAGTCTTTTTACATTATTTTTTTCGGGTTTTCATGGTCTTTTAGTTTTTAATGGGGTTTATGTGTTTTAGGATTTATTAAGGTTTTTATGGTTTTCAAGAGTTTTTTGGGGTTTTTAGGGTTTTTCACATTTTCATGTATTTTTAGGGGTTTTTAGGATTTTTATGGTTTCTAATGCTTTTAGTGTTTTTAGGGATTTTGAGGGTTTTAGTGTTTTTCAATGATTTTATGGAATTTAAGGTTTTTAGAGTTTTTAGGGTCTTTTTGGATTGGGGGGGGGGGTTAGTTTTTAGTGTTTTTTTAGGTTTTATAGTTTTTAAACTTTATTGGGTGTTTTACAAGTTTTTTGAATTTTTGATGGTTTTTTGTTGTTTGTGGGTTTTAAGGGTCTTGGAAGGTTTTTAGGGGTTTTTATTGTTTTCAGGGGTTTTCGGGGTTTTTAGAGTTATTTATGATATCTGGGATTTTTAGGGGGTTTTGAGGACCTGAATGATTTTTTTGTGTTCTTACTAGGATTTTTAGGGATTTATAGAGTTTTTATGATTTTTCAGGGTTTTGCATAGTTTTAGGGTCTTTTTTGTGATTTAGGTTTTTTTAGCTTTTTTGGGTTTTATGGTTTTTAGAGTATTTAAACGTTTTTAGGGGTTTTAAGGGGTTTTAGTGTTTTTAGTGGTTTTTAGGGTTTTATGGATTTTATGGTATTTTAAGGTTTTTAGGGGATTTTATGTTTTTCCCGGTGGTTTTCAGGGTTTTTAGGGTTTTTTACAAGTTCATGGATTTTTAGGGGTCTTTTAGGGTTTTTTTTCTGGTTTTTATTGTTTTTAGGGGTTTTACGGATTTTGAAGGTTTTTAGTGTTTTTAGGGTTGGGGGGGGGTTATGTTTTTTTTCATGGTTTTTTGGGTCATTTTGGGTTTTTAGGTTTTTTTTAGTTTTTAGGTTTTAAGGGTTTTTTAGGGTTTTCAATATTTTTTAACATTTTTTGGGGTTTTAGGGGTTTTAGAGTTTTTTGGATTTGATAGGGTTTTAGGGATTTTAAGGTTTTTAGGGGTTATTCAGGGATTTTAGGCTTTTTTACATTTTCTTTGATTTTTAAGGTTCTTTTTAGGTTTTTTATGGTTTTGGATGTTGTGGGGTTTTAGGGATTTTCAAGGGGTTTTAGGGTTTTTAGGGTTTGTAGGGGTTTTTTGGTCTTTTGGGGTTTTTGGGTTTTTTAGGGTTTTTAGGGGGTTTGTGGGATTTTAGTGTTTTTTAATGTTGTTAGGGGTTTTAAGGGTTTTCAAGTTTTTAGTGGTTTTTAGGGTTTTTATGGTTTTTAGGGTTTTTAATGTTTTAAGGTTTTTTATGGTTTTGAAGGGGTTTTCAGGGTTTTTTATGTTTTCAAGGATTTTTAGGGGTTTTAAAATTTTTATGGTTTTTAGTTTTTTTTATGGTTTTTCTGGATTTCGATCATTTTAGGGATTTTCATGTGTTTTTATGTGTTTTAGAGTTTTTGAATATTTTAGGGTCTTTTTTGGTCTTCAGGTTATTTTTTTAGTTTTTCAGGGTTTTTAAGGTTTTTTAGAGTTTTTAACGTTTTTAGGTGTTTTTAGGGTTTTTCGGGGTTTTAGGGGATTTGTGGGGTTTTAGGATTTTCAAAGGTTTTTAGGGGTTTTATGGTTTTCAAGGGGTTTCAAGGTTTTTTTGGGTTTTTTATATCATCATGGATTTTTAGGGGTTTATTAGGATATGTATGTTTTTAGGGTTTTTTATTGTTTTTATGGATTTGGAGGGTTTTTATGGTTTTTCTAGATTTTTGGGTTTTTGGGGGGGTTTTAGGGTCCTTTTGGTGTATTTTTTATGGTTTTTAGTGTTTTTAGAGATTTTGAAGCTTTTAAGGGGGTTTTAGGGCTTTCATGGGTTTTAGGGTCTTTTGGTATTTTAGGGGTTTTTTGAGTTTTTTAGGGTTTTTATGGTTTTTAGAGTATTTAACATTTTTAGGGGTTTAAAGGGTTTTTAGAGTTTTTAGTGGGTTTTATGGTTTTTATGGATTTGGTTTTTATGGATTTTAGGCTATTATAATATTTTTTGTGGTTTCCAAGGGGTTTTCAAGGGTTTTAGGGTTTTTTTAACATTTTCATGGATTTTATGGGGTTTTAATGATTTTTATAGTTTTTAGGGTCTTTTGGGGGGGCTTTTAGGTATTTTGAGGGTTTTTATGGGTTTTCGGGGTTTTTTTCCTTTGGTTTTTTAGATTTTTTTGAGTTTTTTTGGGGGTTTAAGGGTTTTTAGAGTTTTTTAACGTTTTTATAGTTTTGGTGGTTTTTTGATTTTTTAGTGGTTTTTTAGGGTTTTAGAGGTTTGTAGGGTTTTTTATGGTTTTCAAAGGTTTTTTCAGGGTTTTTATGTTTTTTTATGTTTTCATCGATTTTATGCGGTTTTAAAGATTTTTATGAATTTTAGGAGTCTTTAGGGTTTTTAAGGGATTTTGAGGGTTTTTTAGGATTTTTTAGTGATTTTTATGGTTTTTCATGGGTTTTAAGGACTTTTGGGTTTAGGCGTTCTTTTGAGTTTTTAAGGGCTTTTAATGTTTTTTAGTGTTTTTAAACGTTTTTAGGGGTTTAAAGGGTTTTTACAGTTTTAGTGGATTTTTATGTGTTTTTTGGGTTTTTTTGGGGTTTTTAGGGGTTTTTTATTATTTTTAGGGGTTTTAGGGTTTTTTACGTTTTCATAGATTTTTAGCAGTTTTTTAGGATTTTTATGGGTTTTATGGTTTTTTATTATTTTTACGGATTTTGAGGGATTTTAGGGGGGGTTTGGGTTTTTTAATATTATAGGGGTTTTATGGTTTTTAGGGGGTATTTAATGTTTTTTACATTTTCATGGAAATTTAGGGGTTTTAGGATTTTGAGGTTTTTAAGGGGTTTTCAGGGGTTCTTAGGTTTTTTACGTTATTTCAAGGGTTTCAGGGGTTTTGGGGGGGGGGGGGTTGAGTTTTTATTGTTTTAAATATATTTGAGAGTTTTTTAATATTTTTAGTGGTTTTAAGGGGTTTTTTAGTTTTTAGTCGGTCTTTAGGGTTTTTTATAGGGATTTTTGGGGTTTTTAAGGTTTTAGTGGTTTTTTTGGTTTTCAAGGCTTTTCAGGGTTTTTATGGTCTTTTACATTTTCATGGATTTTAAGGGTTTTTTAGGATTTATATGGTTTTTAGGGTTTTTAGGGATTTTCAAGTTTTTAGGGTTTTTCAGGGGTTTTTGGGTTTTTTAGCATTTTTATTTTTTTTTGGGTTTTTATGGTTTTTTTAGTTTTTAGGGTTTTAAAGTTTTTTCAGAATTATTAAATATTTTTGGGATTTTATAGTTTTTAATTGTTTTTTAGTGTTTTTATGGGTTTTAATTATTTTATGGTTTTCATGGGTTTTCATGGTATTTTGGGTTTTTTACATTTTTAGGTATTTTTAGGTGTTTTTTTAGAATTTTTATGGTTTTTTGGAATTTTCAGTCTTTTTCAGGGTTTTCAAGTTTTTTTGGGTTTCTATGTTTTTTCTGGTTATTTTTTGTCTTTTGGGTTTTTAGGGGATTTTTTGATTCTTTTTAAAAGGTTTTTAAGTTTTTTAGAGTTTTTTTTAACTTTTAAGGGGTTTCTGGTTTTAGAGTTTTTCAAAGTTTTAGTTGTTTTAAGGGATTTTAGAGTTTTTAGTAGTTTTTTATAGTTTTTGTGGGTTCTTTGGGGTTTTAAAGGCTTTTAGAGTTATTAATGGTTTTCATGGGGTTTTCAGTGTTTTTTATGTTTTCATCAATTTTTAGGGGGTTTTATTATTTTTATAGGTTTTAAGGTTTTTAGGGGTTTTAGGGATTTTTGAGGGTTTTTAGGGTTTTCAGGGGTATTTAGGGGTTTTAGGGTTTTAAGGGTTGTTAAGGTCCTTTTGGTGTTTCATGTTTTTTTTTGAGGTTTTTAAGGTTTTTAAGGTTTTTTATATTTTTTCAATGTTTTTAGGGGTTTTAGTGTTTTTAGTATTTTTTTGGGGATTTTTAGGGTTTTTAGGTATTTTTATTTTTTTAGGGTTTTCGGGGTCTATAGAGATTTTTACGTTTTTATAGATTTTTAAGGGTTGTTTAGGATTTTTATGATTTTTAGGGGTCTTAGGGATTATCGAGGGGGTTTTCAGGGTTTTTTTGGGTTTTAGGGTCTTTTGGGGTTTTTTGGGTTTTTGCTGGTTTTTTAGGGTTTTTAAGGTTTTTTTATTGTTTTTAAACACTTTTTGGGGTTTTAAAACTTTTAGAGTTTTACTTATTTATCATGTATTTTTATGGTTTTTAGGGGTTTATGGTTTTTTTTTTGGGGGGGGGGGGGTAGGGTTTTTAGTGTTTTTTTATATTTTCATGGATTTTTAGAGGTTTTTTGATTTTTTATACTTTTTAGGGTTTATAGGGATTTTGAGGGGTTTTCGGGGTTTTTGAGAGGTTTTATGGGTTTTTAGGGTTTTTGGTGTCTTTTTGGGTTTTTAGGGTTTACTTTTTGAGATTTTTAGATGTTATAAGGTTTTTAGTGTTTTTTAACATTTTTTGGGGTTTTAAGGGTTTTAGAGTTTTTAGTGGGTTTATAAAGTTTTTGGGGATTTTTATGGTTTTTGGGGGGTTTTGTGGTTTTTATGGTTTTTTACGTTTTTGTGGATTTTTAAGGCTTTATAGGATTTTTATGGTTTTTACAATTTTTTAGGGTTATCATGGATTTTGAGGGGTTTCATGGGTTTTGAGGGGTTTCATGGGTTTTGAGGGGTTTTTAAGGTTTTTACAGTACTTTTGGGCTTTTTGGTTATTTTTTGAGTTTTTAGGGTCTTTATGGTTTTCGGGGGTTTTATAAGGATTTTAGGGATTTTACATTTTCATGGTTTTTTCAGGTTTTTGTGATTTTTATCAGTCTTAGGGTTTTTAGTGATTTTATGGGGTTTAGGGGTTTTATGTGTTTTTAGTGATTTATAGGGTTTATAAGGGGTTTTAGGGTTTTTTTTTGACATTTTAGTGTTTTTTGAGTTTTTAGGGTTTTTAAGGTTTTTCAGTGTTTTTTACATTTTTGGGGGTTTTAAGGGTTTTCAGAGTTTTTTGTGGGTTTTTAGGGATTTTATGGGTTTTTAGGATTTTTATGTTTTTTTTGGGTTTTCTAGGTTTTTAGGGTTTGCTACGTTTTCCTAGAATTTTAGGGGTTTTTACGATTTTTATAGTATTAGGGTTTTTTGGGGTCTCTACGAATTTTTTGGGTTTTTAGGGTTTTTTAGGTGTTTATATTTTAAGGTATTTTTAGTGTTTTTAGGGTATTTTTTTCTTTCTTTTATTTTTTTAGGTGTTTTAAGGGTTTCTATAGGTTTTTAACATTTTTGGGGGTTTAGGGGTTTTTAGAGTTTTAAGTGGTTTTTAAGGTTTCTAAGGTTTTAAGGGGGGGGGGGGTTCAAGGTTTTTGGGGTTTTTTACATTTTCATGGATTTTTAGCTGTTTTTAGAATTTTTATGGTTTTCAAGGTTTTTAGGGTTTTTAAGGATTTTGAGGGTTTTCAGGGTTTTCAGGGGTTTTTAGTGTTTTCAGGGGTTTTCCTAGTTTTTAGGGTCCTTTTGGGGTTTAGGGTTTTTTTGAGTTTTTAGGGGTTTTAAAGCTTTTTGGGGTTTTTTAACATTTTAGGGGGTTTAAGGGTTTTTAGATTTTTTTGATGTTTTTAGGGTTTTTATGGGTTTTTAAGGTTTTTAGGGGTTTTTCAATGTTTTTATGATTTTTTACATTTTCATGGTTTTTTAGGTTTTTTTAAGCATTTTTATGCTTTTTATGATTTTTAGGATTTTTAGGGATTCTGAGAGTTTTCAGGGGTTTAGGGGTTTTTACGGGGTTTCAGGATTTTTTTTTGGGTAATTTTGGATTTTTAGTGGTTTTTTGAGTTTTTTAGGTGGTTTGGGGTTTTTAGTGAGTTTTAGGGGTTTTTTAGGGTTTATAGGGTTTTTTCATGGTTTATAGGGGTTTTTACATTTTTTTTGGAATTTAGGGTTTTTATAGGATTTTTTTGGTTTTTAGGGTGTTTTAGGGTTTTTAGGATTTTTCCAAGGTTTTAGGGTTTTTATGGTGTTTCGAAGTTTTTAGGGTCTTTTTAGGTTTTCAGGGTTTTTAAGGTCTTTTAGAGTTATTTAACATTTTTTGGGTTTTAATGGTTTTTATGGGTTGGGGGGGTATGGTTTTTATGTGGTTTTATATATTTTAGGGGTTCTTCATTATTTTTACGTTTTTTTACATTTTCATGGATTTTAGGGTTTTTTTAATATTTTTATGGTTTTTATGGCTTTTTAGGGATTTTTAATATTTTTATGGTTTTTATGGTTTTTAGGGTTTTAGGGTTTTAGGGTTCTTCAAGGGTTTTGGGGTTTTTAGGGGTTTTTAGGGGTTTTAGGATCTTTTTGGGTTTTTAGGTTTTTTTCACGAGTTTTTTTAGGTTTTTTAAGGTTTTTTAGATTTATTTAACATTTTTTGGGGTTTTAGGTTTTTAGGGGTTTTAAGAGTTTTTAGGGTCTTTTTGGTTTTTGGGGTTTTTTGAGTTTTATAGGATTTTTATGGTTTTTAGAGCTTTTTTATGTTTTAGGTATTTTTAGGGTTTTTAGCGGTTTCAAAGGTTTTTAGGGATTTTAGGGGTTTTCAGTGTTTTTAGAGTCTTTTTGGGTTTTAAGGGGTTTTTTTTTTTTGAGTTTTTAGGATTTTTAAGATTTTTTAAAGTTTTATAACGTTATTAGGGGTTTAAGGGCTTTTATAATTTCTAGTGGGTTATTAGGGTGTTATGGGTTTTTGGGGTTTTAAAGGTTTTAAGGGTTTTATTGTTTTCATGGATTTTTCAAATTATTATTGTATTTTAAATTTTCATGGATTTTTAGGGGGTTTTTTGGATTTTTTTGGTTTTTAGGGATTTTTATGGGTTTTAGGGTTTTAAGGGGTTTTTAGGGTTTTTAGGGTTTTTAGTGTTTTTAGGGCCTTTTGTGTTTTTAGGGGTTTTTTTATTTTTTTAGGGGTTTTGTGGTTTCTTAGAGTTTTTTAACATTTTTAGGTGTTAAAGGGTTTTTAGACTTTTTAAGGGTTTTTTGGGTTTTTAGGCGGTTTTTTGGTTTTTGGGGGTTTTATGGCTTTTAAGTGTTTTTTAGGCACTTTAGTGTTTTTTTCATTTTCATGGATTTTTAACCGTTTTCAGGATTTTTACGCTTTTTAGGGGTTTTTAGGGATTTTGGGGATTTTGGGGGTTTTTAGGATTTTCAGGTTTTTTAGGGTTTTTAAGGTTTTTAAGGGGGTGTTTTCCCTTTTCAAGGTTTTAAAGGTTTTTTAGAGTTTTTAAACATTTTTAGGGGTTTTGAGGGTTTTTATGGGTTTTGAAGTATATTAAGGTTTTTATGGTTTTTTGGGTTTTTGGGGGTTTTTACAGATTTTTAAGTTTTCAGGGATTTTAAGGAGTTTTTAGAATTTTTATGATTTTTATGGTTTTTAGGGTTTTTAGTGGGTTTTAGGGTTTTTTAGGATCTTTTTGAGTTTTTAAGGTTTCTTGATATTTGAGGGTTTCAACGCGTTTTTAGATTTTTTTAACATTTTTAGAGGTTTTATGATTTTTTAGAGTTTTAGTGGGTTTTTAGGGTTGTGATGGGGTTTTAAGGTTTTAGGGGATTTTTTGGTTTTCAGGTTCTTTTCAGGTTTTTTTTACATTTTCATGCATTTTTAGGGGGTTTTAGGATTTTTGTGCTTTTTAGGGTTTTTAGGGTTTTTAGGGTTTTTAGGGATTTTGAGAGTTTTTAGTATTTTTTAGTAGTTTTATGGTTTTTAGTGTTTTTCGTATTTTTAGGATCTTTTTGGGTTTTTAAGGGTTTTTTAGGGTTTTTAGGTTTTTTAGAGTTTTTAATGTTTTTATGTATTTTATGGGGTTTTAGATTTTTTGTGGTTTTTATAGTTTTTATTGGTTTTTGGGTTTTTTAATGTTTTTTGGGGTTTTATGGTTTTCAGGGTTTTAGTGTTTTTTCATTTTCAGGGATTTTTAGGGTTTTCAGGATTTTAATTGTTTTTAGGTTTTTTTTTATTTTGTAGTGTTTAGGGTTTTTCATGGGGTTTTAGGGTTTTGTTGTGAGATGCCGGGGGTGGCTCAATATTCACGGCATGGGGGGGGGGACTGGAACAATCCTTACACAATAGAGAGAAACAAAGAATAATCTCTCTATATAAATCTTGAATGCCATACAAGTGCCATGGGGGTAGATATTTATAGCCAAGGGTGATACAATAGTCAAGGGTTTAATACCCTAAAGTCATAAAGGATAAACCTACTTTTTTCACTTAAATTCAAAAAGATAAAGTCTACCAAAATCCTTTTGGAAAAGAAGCACACAACTTTCCAACTATAGCCCATCAGATTTGATTTTGAGTGTCTGGCCCACCAAATTTGACTTTGGTGTCAAAAGATGCCATTCTAGAATCCTCCATGTAGGAAAGGCTTCCAAAATTCATGCAACTTTGTGGTCCAAGCTTTAAACATCATTTTGGGCTTGAATAAGTGATATACTAGGCCCATTTGGTCCATCCATGCAAGGAGAGATCCATAAGACCATTAATGAAATGAGATGGGCACCCATTGTATCATTCAACCTCTTAAATCTCCCACACATCATCAATCCTTGCAAATCCAAATCCTCCACCTGGGAAATCAACTCAGTGCCTTTAACATGGTTCTCACCATCCTCCCCTATTGAAAAGAAGTGATCCTCGACTCTTCATCCTCTACACCCAAAAAAGGAGAAAGATCAGAAACATTGAAAGTGGCACTTACACCATACTCACCTGGAAGAGCTATCTTGTAACCATTGTTATTAATATTCTTGAGCACTCAGAAAGGTTTGTCTTCTCAAGGCCTGAGTTTTGATTTCTGCTTGTTGGGAAATATTTCCTTTCGCATAAAAATCCAAACTAAGTCATCAGGCTTGAACAACACTTTCTTACGACCTTTTCTGCACAATCAACGTATTTCTAGGTCATCCTCTTGATATTTTTCCTTAAATTTTCATAGAGTTGTTTGGTAAATTCTTCACACCCTTTCGCATCCATATTATTTGCTTCCTAAAAAGCTAAAGGAACTAGATCAATAGGGGCTAGGGGGTTAAAACCGTAAAAAATTTCAAATGGAGAATATTGAGAAGTGGAATGCCTTAGCCACGTTATATGTGAATTCCACATGTGGCTGACACTCCTTCAAATTCTTAATATTCTACATGAAAATTGTTTATAGAAGATATGATAGTGTCTGATTCACCACCTTTTTTTTCCCATTAGTTTGCAAATGAAAATTAGTGGAAAACAGTAACTTCGTACCTAGTTTTCTCGACAAGGTCTTCCAAAAGTAATTAAGGAATTTTGTGTCGTGATCCAATAAAATCATCCTTGGAATTCCATAGAGTTTTTCTACGTCCTAAAATAAATGTGTTGCAATGTTAGTGGCATCATCTGTATTGTGACAAGGAATAAAATGTGCCATTTTAGAAAACCGATCCACCGCAAAAAATGGAATCACTCACCCTCTTGGTTCTTGGTAACCCCACAATAAATTTCATTGGTATGTCCTCCCAATGGGTGTTTGGGATTGTGAGGGGAAGATATAATCCATGTGGGTTCAGTTTAGATTTGGATTTATGGAAAACAATGCACTTTATCACAAATTTTTCAACATCTGTAGACATCCTAGGCTAATAAAAATGCCCACTTATAATTCTTAAAGTTTTTACAACACCAAAGTGTCCCATTAACCCACCATAATTTGACACCTTTAGTAAAAGTAAACAGATAGAGAAATTTGGAATACAAATCTTATCAATCTGGAATAAGAATCCATTATGAAAATAAAACTTCCCCCAAGTAACTCCAGGTTTGCAATGACCAAAAGGTTCCCCAAAACCTGTATATGTGGAATATAAATCCTTAATGTATTCAAAACCAAGGAGTTTAGAATCCAGCAAAGATAAGAGATAATATCTACGTGAAAGTACATTAGCCATGGTATTTTATTTACCCTTTTTAGGGGTTTTAAGGGTTTTTAGAGTTTTTATCCATTTTTAGGATTTTTATGGGTTTTAGGGTTTTAAAGGTTTTGAGGGGTTTTTATGTTTTTTCAAGGGTTTTCAGGGTTTTTACGCTTTTAGGTATTTTTAGAGGTTTTTTGGTTTTTTATGGTTTTTAGGGATTTTTAGGGTTCTTGTGGATTTTTTGGGTATTAAGGTTTTTTAAGGGGATTTTATGGTTTTTAGAGGTTTTCTGGTTTTTTTTAGTTTTGTTGGGTTTTTAAGGTTTTTTAGAGTTTTTAGTGGTTTTAGGGTTTTTATAGGTTTTTATGGTTTTCGAGGTTTTCAAGTTCTTTAGGGTTTTTTATGTTTTTATGGATTTTTAGGGGTTTTATGGATTTTTATGGTTTGTAGGGTTTTTAGGGATTTTGAGGGTTTTTAGGTTTTTTAGAGTTTTTTAGGGTTTTTAGGGTTTTCAGGGTTTTTAAGGTATTTTTGGGTTTTTATTTTTATTTCTTCAATTTTTTAGGTTTTAAGGTTTTTTAGAGTTTTTAAATTTTTAGGGGTTTTAAGGGGTTTAAGGAGTTTTAGAGTTTTTAGTGGTTTTAGGGTTTTTATGGGTTTTTAAGGTTTTTATGCTTTTTAGGTGTTTTTATGGTTTTTAGGGGGTTTTCAGTGTTTTTAGGGTTTTTTACATTTTCATGGATTTTTACGGGTTTTTTTGTATTTTTATGGTTTTTTTGGTTTTTTAAAGTTTTTAGGGATGTTTACGGTGTTTAATGTTTTTCACGGGTTTTAGAGTCTTAGGGTTTAGGGATATTTATGGTTTTCCTGGTTTTTTTGGGTTTTAAGAGTTCTTTAACGTATTTAGGGGTTTTAAGGTGAGTTTTTAGTGTTTTTTAGTGTTTTATGGGTTTTAGGGTTTTTGATGGTTTTATGGGTTTTATGGTTTTCAAGGGGTTTTCAGGGTTTATAGGGATTTTTACCTTTTAAGGGATTTTTAGGGGGTCTTAGGTTTTTTATGGTTTTTTGGGGTTTTTTGGGGTTTTAAACTATTTTAGAGTTTTTTTATCATTTTTAGCGGTCTAAGTGGTTTTAGAGTTTTTTTTTGGGATTTTAGGGTTTTTATAGGTTTTGGGGATTTTTTAAGGTTTTATAGGATTTTATGGTTTCCAAGAGTTTTTCAGGGTTTTTAGGGTTTTTTACATTTTCGTGAATTTTTAGGGGTTTTTTATGATTTTTATGAGTTTAAAGGTTTTTTGGATCTTTGAGGGGTTTTAGGGGTTTTTAGGGGTTTTAGGGTTTTTCAGTGTTTTTAGGGCCTTTTTGGGTTTTCAAGTATTTTTTATTTTTTTATGGTTTTTAAGTTTTTTTTCAAGTTTTTAAAGGTTTTTAGGGGTTTTAAGGGTTTTTAGATATTTTAGTTAGTTTTGGGGATTTTATGGGGTTTTTGGGTAATTTAAGGTTTTTAGGGGGGTTTAGGGTTCAACATTTTTAAGGGTTTTTCGGGGTTTTTACATTTTCATGAATTTTTAGGGTTTTCTTAAGATTTTTATGGTTTTTATGGTTTTTAGGGGTTTTAGGGATTTTGGTGGGGGGGTTAAGGTTTCTAGGGGATTTTTAATGTTTTTAGGTTTATTCAGGTTTTAGGGCATTTTTGGGTTTTTTAGGGTTTTAAAGGTTTTTAGAGATTTTTCACATTTTTATGGGTTTAAAGGGTTTTAGTGTTTTGTGGTTTTTAGGTGTTTTATGCATTTTTAGGGTTTTTACGTTTTTAGGGATTCTTTATGGTTTTAGGGGTTTTTGAGGGTTTTTAAGGTTTTTTACATTTTTATGGGTTTTTAGAGTATTTTTATGGTTTTTAGGGTATTTTATGGTTTTTATGTATTTTTAGGATATTTAGTGTTTTTCACGGGTTTTTGGGTTTTCTAGGCGTTTTAATGTATTTTAGGTTTTTTTGAGTTTTTAGGTGATTCCAGGTTTTTTAGAGTTTTCTAACCTTTTTAGGGGTTTTGTGGTTTTTGATGTTTTTAGGGGTTTCGTAGGGTTTTTATGGGATTTCATTGTTCTTTAATACTTTTTGGGGTTTATGGTTTTAGGATTTTTAGGATTTTTCTCTTTTTTTACGAATTTTTATAGTTTTTTAATATTTTTATTGTTTTTATGGTTTTTTAAGTTTTTTAGTGATTTTGATTATTTTTAGGGTTTTTTCAGGGGTTTTATGGGTTTTCATGGTTTTTAATTTCTTTTGGGGTTTTATGATTTTTTAGAGTTTTGAACATTTTTAGGGGTTATATTGGTTTTTAGTGGTTTTGGGTTTTTATGGTATTTGAGGGTTTTTAAGGCCTTTAGGGGGCTTTATGTTTTTCAGTGGTTTTTCAGGGTTTTTTGGGTTTTTTGCTTTTTCATGGATTTTTAGGGGGTTTTTAGGATTTTTGTGGGTTTTACGGGTTTTTAGGGTTTTTAGGGTTTTTAGGGATTTTAAGGGTTTTTAGGGGTTTTAGGGGTTTTAGGGGTTTTCGGGTCTTTTAGGGGTTTTAGTATGTTCTTTGATTTTTTTGATTTTTTTGGATTTTTATGGTTTTTTAATGTTTTTTAACGTTTTAGGGGGTTTAAGTGTTTTTAGAGTTTTTATTGGTTTTTATGGTTTTTTGTGTTTTTGAGGGGTTTTTATGGTTTTCAGGGGGTTTTTAGGGTTTGTAGGGTTTTCTACGCTTTCATGGATTTTTAGCAGATTTTTAAGAATTCTATGATTTTTATTGATTTTTAAGGTTTTTATAGATTTTGAGGGGTTTTAAGGTTTTTTTGGGGGGGTTTGATATGTTTAGAGTTTTTTAGTGTCCTTTGGTGTTTTTTAGTTTTTTTGAGTTTTTTAGGTTTTTAAGGTTTTTTAGATTTTTTAACATTTTTATGGTTTTAGGGTTTTTAAGGGGGGTCTTTATGGTTTTCAGGGGTTTTTAGAATTTTTTAGGGTTTTTAAGGTTTCTTATTTTTTCACAGATTTTTAGGGGTTTTTAGGATTTTTATGATTTTTAGGGTTTTAGGGACTTCAAGGGTTCTTAGGGGTTTTCAGGGTTTTTATGGTCCTTTTGGGTTTTTAGGTTTTTTTTTGTGTTTTTAAGGTTTTTTAGAATTTTTTAACATTTTTAGGGGTTTTAAGGGTTTTTAGAGTTTTTAGTTATTTTTTAGGGTTTTTACAGATCTTTTCATTTTCATTGTTTTTAGGGGTTTTTTGGTATTTTCAAAGGTTTTAGGGTTTTTAGGTTTGTTCAGAGTTTTTGAGGTCATTTTGGGGTAATAGGATTTTCATGAATTTTTAAGGATTTTTAAGGGTTTTTAGAGTTTTTTTTTAACATTTTAGGGGTTTTATGGGTTTTTAGATATTTTATTGGGTTTTTAGGTTTTTTAGGGTTTTTATGGTTTTTAGGGGTTTTTATGGTTTTCAAGTGTTTTTAGTGTTTTTTACATTTTCATGGATTTAAGTGGTTTTTTAGGATTTTTGTGGTTTTTATTATTTTTTATGGTGTTTAGGGATTTTTAGGGATTAAGGGTTTTTTAGGGTTTTTATGGTTTTTCAGGGCTTTAGGGTCTTTTGGGTTTTTAGGGT
The DNA here is from genome assembly GCA_963277665.1 of Viscum album. Taxonomy (NCBI): domain Eukaryota; kingdom Viridiplantae; phylum Streptophyta; class Magnoliopsida; order Santalales; family Viscaceae; genus Viscum; species Viscum album. The sequence goes on along the minus strand of OY728156.1, from coordinate 1,771,191,486 downwards.
TTTTTTGTGTTTTTGAGGGGTTTAAAGGTTTTTTAGCGTTTTTAACGTATTTAGGGGTTTTAAGGGTTTCTAGAGTTTTAGTAGGTTTCTTGGGTTTATATGAGGTTTTGGGGTTTTTAAAGGTTATTAGTAGTTTTTTTGGGGTTTTCATGGTTTTTTGGGGTTTTTACATTATCATTGATTTTTTGGGTTTTTTTAGGATTTTTATGGTTTCTGGGGTTTTTTAATGTTTTTAGTGATTTTAAGGGGTTTTAGGGTTTTTTAGTGTTTTTAGGGTTTTTCACGATTTTTAGAGTCTCTTTGTGTTTTTAAAGTCGCTTTGGGTTTTTAGAGTTGCTTTGGGTTTTTAGAGTCTTTTTGGGTTACTAGGGTTTTTAAAGTTTTTTATGGTTTTTAAGGTTTTTTTTTGAGTATTATAACTTTTTAAGGGCTTCTAAGGGTTTTTAGAGTTTTTAGTAGTTTTTAGGGTTGTTATAGGTTTTTATTTTCTTTAAGGTTTTGAGGGATTTTATGTTTTTTATGGATTTTGAGAGTTTTTAGGGTTTCTTTAGGTTTTATGGATTTTCAGGGTTTTTGGGTCTTTTGGGGTTTTAAGGTTTTTTGAGTTTTTTAGGGGCTTGAAAGTTATTTAGAGTTTTTTATTTTTTAGTGATTTTAAGGTTTTTTAGAGTTTTTTGCGGTTTATGGTTTTAATGTGTTTTCAAGCTTATTAAGGTTTTCAGGGATTTTCATGGTTTTTAGGGTTCTTCACATTTTCATGGATTTTTAGGCGTTTTAGGAATTTTTATTGTTTTTCGGTTTTTCAGGTTTTTCCGGGGTTTTAGGGACATTTTGGGTTTTTGGATTTTTTTTGTGATTTTTGTATTTTAAGGTTTTTATATTTTTAAACGTTGTTAGGGGTTTAAGGGTTGTATGGGGTTTTAGGGTTTTAAATGTTTTTAGTGGTTTCATGGTTTTCAGTCTTTTTTCAACAATTTTAGTGTTTTTTACGTTTTCAGGGATTTTTGGGGGTTTCTAGGATTTTTTATGGTTTTGGGGGTTTGGGGTTTTTAGGGTTTCTGGGATCTTTTTGGATTTTAAGGCTTATTTTGAGTTTTTTTTAGGGTTTTTAGTGTTTTTTAATGTTTTTAGGGGTTTTAAGGGTTTCTATATTTTTTATTGATTTTTAGGGGTTTTAATGGTTTTTAGCGGTTATTATGATTTTCAGAGGGTTTTGGGTTTTTTTTGGGGGGTTTTAGGGATTTTTAATGGTTTTTAGGTTTTTTGAAGTTTTTAAGGGTTTTGGGGTTTTAGGGATTCTGAGATTTTTTATGGTTTTTCAGGGGCTTTTAGGTATTCAAGGGTTTTTGGGTCTTTTTGTGTTTTTTGGGTTTTTTTTGAGTTTTTTTTGTTTTTAACTGTGTTTATATATTTTTAACATTTTTAGGGGTTTAATGGGGTTTTAGAGTTTTTAGAGGTTTTTAGGTTTTATTGGTTTTTAGGGATTTTATGGTTTGTTGGGGTTTTTTTGTTTTATGGGGGTTTTCAGGGCTTTTAGGGGTTTTTAAGTTTTCATTGATTTTTAGGGGGGTTTAGGATTTTTATGATTTTTATGATTTTTATGGTTTTTTAGTGTTTTTTGGGATTTTGAGTGGTTTTAGGGGTTTTCGTTGGTTTTAGGGTTTTCCAGGGAATTTATGGTCTTTGGGGGGGGGTAGGGGTTTTATGATTTTTTAGATATTTTTTTTACGTTTTTAGGTGTTTTAAGGGTTTTTAGAGGTTTTAGTGGATATTTAGGGTTTTATGGATTTTTAGGGTTTTTAGGGGTTTTAATGGTTTTCATGGGTTTTTTAGGGTTTTTGCGATATTTTTACGTTTTCATGGATTTTTTGGGGTTTTTTAGGGTTTTTAGGGTTTTTAGGGTTTTTAGGGATTTTAGGGATTTTAGGGTTTTTTTGCGGTTTTCATGGTTTTTTGTGTTTTTTATGGGTTTTATAGTTTTTAGAGTTTTTTTAATGTTTTAAGAGCTTTAAGGGTTTTTAGTGGTTTTAGTGGGGTTTTAGGGGTTTTTAGGATTTTAGGTGTTTTTTATGGTCTTCAGGGGTATTTTAGGGTTTTTAGGGCTCTTTATGTTTTCAAGCATTTTTTAGGGTTTTAAAAGATTTTTATTGTTTTTAGGGGTTTTAGGGTTTTTAGGGATGTTGTGTGTTTTTATGGGTTTTTAGTTGGTTTTAGGGTCTTTAAGGGTTTTTAGTGTCTTTTTGGGTTTTGAGGGGAGTTGTTTTGAATTTTTTAGTATTTTTAATGTTTTTAGAATTTTTAAAGGTTTTTATTGTTTTAAAGGGTTTTTTGGTTTTTAGTGTTTTTTAGGATTTTATGGTTTTTATTGGTTTTTTAATGTTTTAGGGGTTTTTTACATTTTCACGGATTTTTTGGGTTTTTTAGGATTTTTATGGTTTTTTGGGTTTTTAGGGTTTTTAGGGTTTTTAGGGAATTTAGAGGGGTTTGGGGTTTTTAGGGTTTCTTGGCTCTTTTTGGATTTTATGGGTTATTTTGAGTTTTTTTAGGGTTTTTAGTGTTTTTTAATGTTTTTAGGGGTTTAAAGGGTTTCTATATTTTTTAGTGATTTTTAGGGTTTTTAATGGTTTTTAGCGGTTATTATGATTTTCAGAGGGTTTTGGGGTTTTTTTTTGTTTTCATGGATTTTTAATGGGTTTTTAGGTTTTTTAATGTTTTTATGGGTTTTAGGGGTTTTAGGATCTTTTTGGGTTTTTTTGAGTTTTTTTGGTTTTTAACGGTGTTTATAGATTTTTAACATTTTTAGGGGTTTAATGGGGTTTTAGAGTTTTTAGAGGTTTTTAGGTTTTATCGGTTTTTAGGGTTTTTATGGTTTGTTGGGGTTTTTTTGTTTTATGGGGGTTTTCAGGGCTTTTAGGGGTTTTTAAGTTTTCATTGATTTTTATGGGGGTTTTAGGATTTTTATGATTTTTATGGTTTTTTAGTGTTTTTAGGGTTTTTAAGTGGTTTTAGGGGTTTTCATAGGTTTTAGGGTTTTCCAGGGATTTTATGGTCTTTGGGGGGGGGTGTTAGGGGTTTTATGATTTTTTAGCGCTTATTATGATTTTCAGAGGGTTTTACGGTTTTTTTGTTTTAGTGGGTATTTGGGGTTTTATGGATTTTTAGTGGTATTTCAGGGTTTTTAGGATTTTAGGTGTTTTTATGGTTTTCAGGGGTATTTCAAGGTTTTTAGGGCTCTTTAGGTTCCATGCATTTTTTAGGGTTTTAAAATATTTTTATGGTTTTTAGGGGTTTTTGGGTTTTTAGGGATGTTGTGTGTTTTTGTGGGTTTTTAGTTGGTTTTATGGTCTTTGAGGGTTTTTAGTGTCTTTTTGGGTTTTGAGGGGAATTTTTTTTAATTTTTTAGTATTTTTAATGTTTTAGATTTTTTAAAGGTTTTTAGTGTTTTAAAGGGTTTTTTGGTTTTTAGTGGTTTTTAGGCGTTTTATGGTTTTTATGGTTTTTAGGGGATTTATGGTTTCTAGGGTTTTTAGGGTTTTCTATGGTTTCATGGATTTTTTGGAATTTAATGATTATTGGGGTTTTAAAGGGATTTTTCAGGGTTTTTAGTGTCTTTTTAGGTTTTCAGGTTTTTTTTCAATTTTTTAGGGTTTTTATGGTTTTTAGATTTTTTAACGTTTTTAGGGGTTTTATTTTTTTAGTGGGGTTTTAGGGTTTTTATGGTTTTTAAGGTTTTAAGGGGTTTTATGGTTTTGAGGGTTTTTAATGTTTTCTACGTTTTCATGGATTTTTCGAGGTTTTATGGTTTTAAGGGGCTCTTCAAGGTTTTTTTGGAGTTTTTACATTTTCATGGTTTTTTTTGGTTTTTTTTTGGATTTTTATTCTTTTCAGGGTTTTTTTAGGGTTTTTAGGGTTGTGAGGGTTTTAGGGTTTTTTGGATGTTTTTAGGGTTTTTATGGTTGTTTTGGGTTTTTAGGGGTTTTTCCAGTTTTTTAGGTTTGTAAGGTTTTTTATAGTTTTTAACATTTATAGGGGTTATAAAGTCTTTTAGAGTTTTAGTGGTTTTTTTTTGTTTTAGTGTTTTTATGGTTTTTAGGGGTTTTTATGGTTTTCAATGGTTTTTGTAGGGGGTTTAGGGTTTTCTACATTTTTATTGATTTTTAGGATTTTTTAGGATTTTTATGATTTTTTGGGTTTTTTAGGATTTTTTGGGTTTTTATGGGTTTTGTGGGGGTTTTAAGGTTTTTATGGTCTCTTTGGGGTTTTTGTTTTTTCTGGGGTTTTTAGGGGTTTTAAGGTTTTTAGTGTTTTTTTATGTTTTTAGGGGTTTTAAAGGTTTTTAGTGTTTTTAATGGGTTTTAAAGTTTTTATGCGTTTTTGGGTTTTTTAAGTTTTTTAGGGATTTTATATTTTTCAAGGGTTTTTCATGATTTTTGGGTTTTTTGGGATTTTTTTGGGTTTTATGGTTTTTCCTCAGTTTTTAGGGACTCTTGGGTTTTAAGGGTTTTTTTTCAATTTTCTAATGGTTTTGCAGGTTTTTAAAGTTTTTTTTTTCATTTTTAGGGGTTTAAAGGGGTTTTAGAGTTTTTGGTGGTTTTTAGGGATTTTATGGTTTTTTTGCGTTTTTTTAGGTTTTTAGTGGTTTTTATGTTATTTATATTTTCCTAGAATTTTAGAGGGTTTTAAGACTTTTATGGTTTCTAATATTTTTTTATAGTTTTATGGATTTTGAGGGTTATTGGGGATTGTCAAGGGTTTTAGTGTTTTTTGGGTTTTTATGGTTTTTTGGGTATTTTTACGATTTTGGGGGTTTAAGGGTTTTTTGAGTTTTTAGTTGTTATTAGGGTTTTTGGGGTTTTTTGAGATTTTTAAGGTTTTTAGGGGTTTTATGGTTTTCATGTTTTTTGGGGGGTATTATGTGTTTACATTTTCATGGATTTTTAGGATTTTATGTTGTTTATGGATTTTAGAGATTTTTTAGGGTTTAGAATTTTTCCGGTGATTTTAGGGTTTTAGGGTTTTTCAAGGCTTTTAGTGTCTTTTTGGGTTTTTAGGGGTTTTTTGAGTTTTTTATGGTTTTTAAGGTTTTTAGAGTTTTTTTAACATTTTTAGGTTTATAAGATTTTTTTAGAGTTTTTAGTGGTTGTAGGGTTTTTATGGTTATTTAGGGTTTTTAAAGATCTTTAGGGGTTTTTATGATTTTAATGGAGTCTTTTGGGTTTTTTGGGTTTTTTTACATTTTAATAGATTATTAGGGGGTTTTAGGATTTGTTTTTAGTTATTTTTAGGGGTTTTATTAATTTTGAGGGTATTAGGGTTTTTCAGAGGTTTTTAGGGGTTTTAGGAGTCTTCAGGGTTTTTAGAGTCTTTTGGGTTTTATGGGTTTTTTTTAGTTTTTTAGGGTTTTTACGACTTCTAACATTTTTTGGGTTTAAAATATTTTTAGAGTTTTTAGTGGGTTTTTAGGATTTTTATGGGTTTTGGGTATTTTAAGGTTTTTAGGGGTTTTATGGTTTTCAATGCTTTTTCCATATTTTTATGGATTTAAGGGTTTTTAATGTTCTTAGGGATTTTTAGTGGGTTTTTTTCGATTTTTATGGTTTTTTTGGTTTTTTATTATTTTTAGGGATTTTGAGGGGTTTAATGGGTTTTCATTGGTTTTTAGGGGTTTTCAAGGTTTTTAGGGTCTTTTGGGTTTTTAGGGTTTTAGTGGTTTTTCGAATTTTTAGTGGTTTTAGGGGTTTTTATGGTTTTTAGGGGTTTTAGGGGTTTTAGGGTTTTTAATGTTTTCATGGATTTTAGGGGTCTTTTAGTATTTTTATGGTTTTTATAGTTTTATTGGGTGTTCTTGGATCTTTAGGGTTTTTAGGGGTTTTCAGGGTTTTTTTTTGGGTTTTTAGGGGTTTTTCTGAATCTTTTAGGGTTTATAGGTTTTCTGTGGATTTTTAACCTTTTTAGCGATTTAAAGGGTTTTTAGGGATTTTATTGATTTTTAGAGTTTTTAAAGGTTTTTATCATTTCCAGGGGTTTTTCAAGGTTTTTTTGGTTTTTTATATTTTCATGGATTTTTAGGGGATTTTAGGATTTTATGGGTTTTAAGGTCTTTACGGATTTTGAGGGTTTTTAGCATTTTTTTTCTTTGATTTTAGGGTTTTTGGATCTTTTATGGGTTTAAGGATTTTTGTGTGTGTTATTTAGGGTTTTTATGTTTTTTTATAGTTTTTAACATTTTTGGGGTTTAAAGAAATTTTAGAGTTTTTAGTGATTTTTAGGGTTTTTATGAGTTTTTAGTGGTTTTAAATTATTTTAGGGGTTTTGTGATTTTTATGGGGTTTTCAGGTGTTTTAGGGTTTTTTACGTTTTCATGGATTTTAAGGGGGTTTTAGGATTTTTATGGTTTTAGGCTTTTAAGGTTTTTTAGTTTGAGGGGTTTTTGGGTTTTTTTGAGTTTTTAGGGTTTTTAAGGCTTTTAGAGTTTTTAACCATTTTAGAATTTTTTAGAGTTTTTAGTGTTTTTTTAGAGTTTTATTGGTTTTTTAATGTTTTAGGGGTTTTTATGGATTCAAGAGGTTTTTTCAGGGTTTTATGGTTTTTTTTAAGTTTTCCTGGATTTTTAGTGGACTTTTTATTTTTATAGTTTTTAGGGATTTTAGGGTTTTTATGGATTTTGAGGGGTTTTAGAGATTTTAAGGTTTTTAAGGGGGGGTTTGGTTTTTTGGATTTTTATTGTCTTTTTGGGTTTTCTGGTTTTTTAAGTTTTTAGGGATTTTGAGGATTTTAGAATTTTTTAACAATTTTAGAGGTTTTATGGGTTTTTAGAGTTTTTAGTGTGTTTTTAGTTTTTTTATGGGTTTTCGACTTTTTTACGATTTTTAGAGGATTATATGGTTTTTACAGGTTTTTCGAGGTTTTTTGGGTTTTTTACGTTTTCTCGGTTTTTTAGAGGTTTTTAAAATTTTTATGGTTTTTAGGGATTTTTGGGGTCTTTGGGGATTTTAAGATTTTTAGGATTTTTCAGGTGGTTTAGGGTTTTTAGGGGTTTTCAGGTTTTTAGGGTTTTTTTGTGTTTTTTTTTTGGGTTTTAATGATATTTTAGCATTTTTTTTCATTTTAGGGGTTTAAAGTGTTTTTAGATTTTAGGGGTTTTTTGGGTTTTTATGGGTTTTTTTATGGTCTTAGAGGTTTTCTCGTTTTCATGGGGTTTTTTTTAGCATTTTTAGTGTTTTTTACGATTCACATATTTTTTGGGTTTTTTAGGATTTTTATAGATTTTAGTGCTTTTAGGGTTTTTTGGTGTTTTCTTGGTTTTTAGGGTTTTCCATTGGCTTTTAGGGGTTTTCATGGTTTTAGGGTCTTTTTGGGTTTTTATGGATTTTTTGAGTTTTTTTGGCATTTAAGGTTTTTTAGATTTTTTAACCTTTTTAGGGGTTTTAAGGGTTTTTAGATTTTTAGTGAGTTTTTAGGGTCTTTAGGGGAATCTATGGCTATCATGGGTTTTTTAAATTTTCCTGGATTTTAAGGGGTTTTTTAAGATTTTTATTGTTCTTATAGTTTTTAGGGGTTTTAAGGATTTTGAGAGTTTTAGGGCTTTTAAGGGGTTTTTTGGATTTTTCAGGGCTTTTAGGTTCTTTATGGGTTTTTAGGTGTTTTTTTGAATTTTTTAGGGTTTTAATGTTTTTTTAGAGTTTTTTAACATATTTTTTGATTTTAAGGGTTTTTAAAGTTTTTAGGGTTTTATGGGTTTTATAGGTTTTTAATGCTTTTACGGGTTTTTATGGCTTCCAGGGGTTTTTTCTGGGTTTTTAAGGTTTGTTACATTTCCATGGATTTTTAGGGGGTTTTAGGATATTTATTGTTTTTAGGGTTTTAGGGATTTTGAGGGCTTTTAGGGTTTTTCAAAGGTTTTCAGGGGTTTTCAGGGTTTTCAGGGTCTATTTAGAATTTTTTGGTGTTCTAAGGTTTTTTAGAGTTTTTTTTAACATTTTTATGGGTTTAAAGGGTTTTTATAAGTTTTAGTGGTTTTTAGGGTTTTTTAAGGTTTTTTGGATTTTTAAGGTTTTTTGGGTTTTTTTGGTTTTCTAGGGTATTTCAGGGTTTTCTTGTTTTTACATTATCTTGGATTTTTAGGGGTTTTTTAGTACTTTTATGGGTTTTAGTTTTTTTAGTGTTTTTAGTGATTTTGAGGGGTTTAAGGGGTTTTCATAGGTTTTTATGTGTTTTAAGGTTATTTTTGGTTTTCTGGGTATTTTGAGTTTTTTAGGGTTTTTAGAGGTTTTGAACCTTTTTGGGGGTTTCAATGGTTTTTTGAGTTTTTAGTTGTTTTTAGGGGTTTTTTGGGTTTTTCGAGTTTTTATGGTTTTTAGTGGTTTTTATGGTTTTCAGGGGTTTTTCATGGTTTATAGGGTTTTTACGCTTTCATGGATTTTTTGGGGCTGTTTTGAATTTTTATGGGTTTTTAGTGTCTCCTGTGTTTTCAGATGTTTTTTTAATTTTAGTGTTTTAAGGTTTATTAGTTCTATTTAAGTTTTTTTGGTTTTTAAGTGTTTTTAGAGTTTTTAGTGGTTTTTAGGGTTTTATGGGGTTTTAGGGGTTTTAATTTTTTTAAGGGTTTTATGGTTTTCTGGGTTTTTTTAGGGTTTTAGGGTTTTTTATGTTTTCATGGATTTTTAGGTTTTTTTTGGGTTTTTTATGGTTTTTAGTTTTTTAGGTTTTTTGGGATTTTTTGGGGGGGGGGTTTAGGGGTTGTTTCCGGTTTTTAGGCTCTTTTTGGATTTTTTGGATTTTTTTGAGTTTTTAGAGGTTTTAAGGTCTTTAGTTATATTTAGGATTTTTAATGTTTTTATGGTTTTCTTAGGGTTTTTCGGATTTTTAGGGTTTTTTACATTTTCATGGATTTTTAAGGGTTTTTTAGAAGTTTTACGTTTTTAGGGTTTTTAAGGATTTTGATGGGTTTTCAAAGGTCTTTAGGTGTTTTAGGGTTTTCAGGGTTTTTAGGGGTTTTAAGGATTTTGATGGGTTTACAATGGTCTTTACGAACTGCTTTTAAGCACTTTTTAACCTTTTTCTCTCTATGAAACTGGTGGAAAAATTTCGACTTATGATCTCCATTTTTGAGCCATCTAACATTGAACTGATTTTTGGCGAGCTTTTCTTTAATAGCTAGGAGATCATCAAGCTTGGAATGAAGCTGCAACTCCTCTTGAGGGGGAAGAGACAAAAGCTGGTTGGAATCCTAGTGGAGGGCGAGCTACTGCTCAGCAGCCGGAATATCTTCATCCATCCCAAAGAAGCGGTTCTTGCTCCACTCCTTGGGTAAGTCTTTGATTCTTTTAAGCTTAGAGACCAAAATATAGTAATGACTGCCCCAGAGGTCTTTACTGTAACCATTGATGACAATTTCCCTACAACCTGGAACCGTGATCTAGGCATTATTGAACCTGAAAGGCAGGGGTGATAACCTTGAGGAACCCACAGACCAATCAGTAATCAAGGGGTTATGATCCGAATGAAATTTGGGGAGGGTAAATCCGGAGACATCAAAAGGAGAATTCCTATCACTGATCCTATAAAAACACATGTCCAACTTGCTAGCTTGCCTTCCGTTAACAGTGAAAATGCCCCCCAAGTAAAGGAGGCTCCAGAAACGTGAACTTCCATGAGATCACAAGTGTCTAAGCAGAAGGAAAAGTCTTTAGAAGGTAAGTGAGAGAAGTTGGAGCCAATCCTCTCATCTGGGCGCAAAAAAGTGTTGAAATCCCCAATCACAACCTTGTTGTTCTCAATGATCCCATTTAGAATAATCATATTTTCCCATAGGGCCCCGTCTCCTTGTCTATGAACAAGATGCATACACAAAGGATAGGGAAGGAGGGGTATCACTGCATATAGTAGACAAGCTGATGACTTGGGTACTCACATCCACAGACAATAATTGGATTTCATCATGCTTCAGCACCCATAAGGTGTCCAAACCATTCTCATTAGCAGTCTTGGAAACACAGGAGTATCCAGGCTAACCCTAGTTGAAACCTATCTAGCTATCGAACGAGATCATTGGTTCATCAATTCAAAGAATCATAGGCCTCTGAGAAAGGAGAAAATGCCTAAGGGCTGAGGCAGTGGGAAGATTCCCAATCCCCTGGCAGTTCCAGAATAGGGTCCTCATTTATTTAGATGGGAGCTGCCCCTCTCACAGGGCTGCTGTTTGCATTCAGAGGCATTACCTTTTCCTTTACCTTTTTCCCCTTCTTCTTGGGCCTCCCCAAAGGTTTCTACCTAGGGAAATGATCGGTGGCTTCAGAGATCCGGTATTTCAGTCCAGAGCCATACAGAGGTTGAGATCCAACCTCTTGTGTCAGGTCCTCATCAACCGGTTTGTTGGATCCATCTACCTCCTCACCATTTTGATCCTCAGCCTCATCAGCCTAGAAGCTACCACTGAGAGGGGTGAACTTGTTTAGGGGGAAGATTGTCACAGGGGAGGCACTCCTTGATGTGATACGCCTTGCAGCCTTACCATAGAATATAGCCGTAAAGGAATCATCAGTCACTGACAAGAGAGCCTAGGGCAAGCATCCCTTCCCAGGGCCAGAGGAGGCTGTAGAAAACCCTGAAATAGCAGCAGACACAGGAAGGGTTGTCCCAGCAATCACCTCCTTCATGAGAGGGGGTGATCCCTGGCAGCATCTATCATCCACCACCGGAACCTCCTTGGGAATTTCAGCAAGTGGCACAGGGATCACCACCGTGGCAGGGCCAAGTAGAGTGGAAGTTTGTCCGGGTTCAGCCAGGGATGATAGCAATAGGCCTTGAGGAAGCAGAGACCGGAACAATCATCATATCAACAGGGGGTTAGGCCCAGTAGACACTCCCTACAAATGTGGGGGAATCTCCTGGCAGCAGGTGTCATCCACCCTCAACACCCCCTTTAGTGAAGACGGCTCCACATGACTTCCTACCACAGAAGGACCATGTTGAGCGAAGGCCTGGCCGGGCTCAACCATGGATTCCTGAGAGCCAGGGATGGCAGCAGTACTCCCTGAGGTAGTAGAGACTGGATCAGCCAGTAGACCAGCAGGGGGTTAGGCCCAGCAGGCACTCCCTGCATATGAGAGGGCGTCTCCTGGTAGCAGGTGTCATTCACCCTGGAACCCCCTTTTGCGAAGGCGGCTCCACAGGATTTCTTACCACAACAGGACCAGGCTGGGAGGGGTCATGTGCCTGACCAGACACGGGGGGCCTGCTTCCCCACTCCAGCTCCTGATTTCCTGTTGTAGGACTCAGCTACATGACCTTTGATATTGCACTTGGCACACACTTTAAGTCGTCGACAATCAGAGATGAGATGTCCAAAGATGTTGCAGTGAAAACAAATCTGGGGTTTGTGCTCATATTGAATTTCCAGCATGAATTTGTCTTCATCAGTGTTGAGCACCACTTCCTTAACTAGTGTGGAAGCCAAGTCAACTTCAACAAGGACAAGAGCATAATGCCCATACTTTGGATTTTCTGTCTCCTTGTTGATGCGTATATGACAACCCACCGAGGAGGCAATGTCCCATAAAATCGGAGGATGCCAATAAAGCCAGCTAAGTTTACAGATACGAATCCATACCTGCACAGAGGTATTCTTAACATTCAATGGGTCAAAATTCTGATCCCATTCTGGGATCCTTAAGAGTCCATGCTTCAAGTTGAGAGAGCTGAAGCCCCATGCTCAACGCTTCCACTCATCGGATGGGAAGACAATATGGTAGTACCCTCTCCCCATAACAGTCATTCACCATTCAGAGAAACCCCAGATCTCCTTGATCCAGTTGGTGAGGTCAGCAAATTTCCAGAGCCGCTCACCCTTCGGAGTCAACACCATGGAAATGATGGAGAATCGACAGAGATTGCACCATTCCTCCACTGCCTCACGATTAGCCGAAACATGAGCCACCCGCCCCTTCCGAATGACCCGACCGAGAGAGGGAGGATCAAAATTAGAGAAGGTGAGTGAAATCACCGATTTCGCCGCCTCTGTAAAATTAAGCTTCAATCTCGACACCTCTGGTGCATCACAAGCCATGCTGACCCCAGAGGTTGAACGTTTATAGAGATGAAAGAGCTCCTTGTGACCACATACCTCTGGCATTGCTAGGGCCGACCCACCTTGCCGTCAGGGGCTGACGCAGCCAAAGGCCGAGCAGGATCCCCATCTCTGTCGGACTCCCTTCCTTGAGCCATTCTTCGTAAGGGGTTTTAGGGCATTTTATGGGTTTTAGTGATTTTTATGGTTTTCAGGGGTTTTTCGGGGTTTTTAGGGTTTTGTACATTTTCAAGGATTTTAGGTGTTACTTAGGATTTTTATAGTTTGTAGAGTTTTTAGGGTATTTAGGGATTTTAATGGGTTTTTAGTTTTTTTTTATAGTTTTTAGGTTTTCTCAGAGTTTTTAGGGTCTTTTGGGTTTTTATGTTTTTTTTTTGAGTTTTTAGTGATTTTTTATTGTTTTAATGGATTTTTAGGGCTTTGAAGGTTTTTAGAGGTTCTTTATACTTTTCAAGGTTTTAAGATTTTTTACATTTTCTTGTATTTTTAGGGGGTTTTTTATTTTTATGGTTTTTGTGTTTTTTAGGGTTCTTAGTATTTTTTGAAAACCTTAAAAAACCCTAAATACTATTTAAATGCTTAAAAACATTAAAAACCCTAAAAACCCATAAAAACCTAAAAAACCACTAAAAACTCTAAAAACTCTAGAAATCCCTAAAAATGTTAAAAATCTCTCAAAAACAATAAAAACCCTAAAAAACTCAAAAAAAACCCCTAAACACCCAAAATTAACCCAAAAACCCTAGAAAACAAAAAACCCCTAAAAACACCTTAAAACTCCTAAAACCCCTCAAAATCCCTAACAATGCTAAAACCAATAAAAATACTAAAACCCCCAAAAAAATCCATGATGACGTAAAAAACCCTAAAAACAATGAAAAACACTTAAAAACCTAAACTCCTAAAATGTTAAAAAAACTCTAAAACCCATTAAAACCCTAAAAACTAAAAAAATCCTAAATCCAAAAAAGAACTCAAAAACCCCCAAAACACTCAAAATCGCTAAAAAACCTAAAAACCATTAAAATCCTAAAAAACGCCTTAAAATCCATGAAAACGTAAAAACCCCTAAAGACCCTAAAACCCCTAAAATCCATAAAAAACACTAAAACCTTAAAAATATTAAAAATCCATAGAAACCATAAAACCCAATAAAAACCCTTAAAATCCCTAAAAATGTTAAAAAACTCTAAAAAACCTTAAAAACAAAAAATACCAAAAAATATTAACTCCTTAAAATATATAAAATCCCTAAAAAATCCTATAAACCATAAAAATCCTAAGAAACACCTAAAATCCATGAAAATGAAAAAACCCTAAAAAACTTCTCAAAACCATAAAACCCTTAAAAACCTTAAAAACCCCTAAACCCCCTAAAACCCCCCCTAATATTTCTAAAAACTATTTAAACCTCTAAAAATGTTAAAAAAACTCTGAAGAACCTTTACAACATTAAAAACCCAAAACCCATAAAAACCCCTAAAAACCCAAAAAGACCCTAAAAACCTGAAAACCCCTAAAAATCCTAAAAACATCTGAAAACCCAAAAAACCCTCAAAATCCCTAAAAACCAAAAACCCCCAAAAAACCATAAAAATCCCAAAAACCCCTGAAAATCCATGGAAACGTAAAAAACCCTAAAAATCCTTGAAAACGAAAAAATCCCTAAAAACCTTAAAAATCCTAAAATTCTATAAAACCCCTAAAACCAACTAAAAACTCTAAAAACCCTTAAAATTCCTAAAACTGTTAAAAAAACATTGAAAACTCTTAAAAACCCTAAAGAACTAAAAAAATCCCTAAAACCCCCAAAAAGACCATAAAAACCCTGAAACCCAAAAAAATATAAAACCCCCTAAAAAACCCGAAAAACCCACAAATCTGTAAAACCCCTAAAAATCCTAAAAACAATAAATATCGTTAAAAACCCCTAAAAATCTAAGAAAATGTAAAAAACCCTAAAACCCCTGAAAACCATAAAATTCCCCAAAAACATTAAAAAACCCTAAAAACCACTAAAAACTATAAAAACCCTTTATAAAAAATGTTAAAAAACTCCAAAAAATCATAAAACCCCAAAAAACTCAAAATCCCTAAAAAACCTAAAAACCCCTAAAAACCCTAAAGCCCCTTAAAAACCATAAAACCCCCTAAAACATCAAAAATCCAAAAATCCATAAAAACATAAAAACCACTAAAAACTCTAAAAAACCCTTAAGACTCCTAAAAACTTTAAAAAACTATAAAAACCCTTAAAACCCCTAAAAACTCAATAAATTCCTAAAATCCCAAAAAGGCCCTAATAACATTGAAAATACCTAAAAACCCTAAAAATCCTCAACATCCCCAAACCCCCCAAAAACGCTAAAAACCAAAAAAATCCCAAAACCCCCATAAAAACCCATGAAAACATAAAAACCCTAAAAACCCTAAAAACCCTAAAAACCCCCTAAAAACCATAAACCCCGTAAAACCATAAAAAACCCAAAAAACCATAAAAAATATTAAAAACTCTAAAACCCCTTAAAACAACTAAAAACCATGAAACCCACTAAAAACATTAAACTCTAAAAACCTTAAAAACCCTAAATAACTCAAAAAACCATAAAAATCCAAAAGACATTAAAAACCCTAAAAATCCTAAAAATCTCTGAAAACCAAAAAAAACCATCAGAATCCCTCAAAACCCAAAAACCATAAAAACCATAAAAACCATAAAAAGCATAAAACCCCCTAAAAATCTCTGAAAACGTAAAAACCCTTTAAAACCATGAAAAACACCCTGAAGACCATAAAACCCCTAAAAACTTAAAAACCCTAAAAACACTAAAAACCACTAAAAACTCTAAAAACCCTTTAAACCCCTAAAAAAATTAAAAAACTCTAAAAACCATAAAACCCTAAAAAACTCAAAAAAACCCTAAAACCCCAAAAGACCATAAAAATCCTATGAAACACTAAAAACATAAAAACAATTGAAAACCCCTAAAACCCATCAAAATCCCTAATATCCCTAAAAACCCTAAAACCCATAAAAATACTGAAAAACAATAAAACAATTGAAAAACCTATAAAACCCTAAAAACCTCTGAAAACCATTCAACCCTTAAATTACATAAAAACCCTAAAAACACTAAAAAATATAAAATCCTTTTAAACCCCTAAAAATGTTAAAAAACTCTGAAAACCCGTAAAAACCCAAAAACCAAAAAAACCCAAAAACCCAAAAAAAGACCCTACAAACCCTAAATTTTTTCAAAAACCCTAAAAACCCTCAAAATTCCTAAAAACTCTAAATAACCCAAAAACACATAAAAATCATAATATACATTAAAAATCCTTGAAAATGAAAAAAACAAAAACCCTTAAAATCCCAAGAAAATCATAAAAACCCTATAAAACCTTAAAAACCAAAAAATGATCTAAATCCCTTAAAATCCCTAAAAATTATAAAAAACTCTAAAACCCTTAAAAACCCTAAAAAATGAAAATAAAATTCCTAAAACCCCCAAACAACCCAAGAAACCCAGAAAACCCCTAAAACCGCTAAAAACCCTAAAACCCCTGAAAAACCCTAAACCCCTCAAAGTCCCAAAAAATCATAAAAACACTAAAACCCATAAAATCCTAAAAACACCCCTAAAAATCCATGAAAATGTAAAAAACCCTAAAAACCCTAAAAACACCAGAAAACCAGAAAACCCCTAAAACATTAAAAACCCTAAAAACCCATAAAACCCTAAAACCACTAAAAACTCTAAAAACCCTTGAAACCCCAAATAACCTTAAAAAGAACTAAAAATCATTAAAAACACTAAAAACTCAAGAAACCCCTAAACACACAGGAGACACTACAAACCCTAAAAATGATAAACATCCTAAATAACCCTTAAAAATCCATGAAAACGTAAAAACCCTCTAACCCTAAAAAACCCCTGAAATCCATAAAACCCCTCAAAAATCCATAAAACCTCTAAAAACCCACAAAAACTCAGAAAACCCTTAAAACCCCAAAAATGTTAAAAAATTATAAAAACATTAAAAACCTTAAAAAACTAAAAAAACATGAAAACAAAAATATACCAACAACCCTAGAAAACCTAAAAAACTTAAAAAAACCTCTGAAAACCACTAAAAACCTTCAAAATCCCTAAATCACTAAAAACACTAAAAACAATAAAAATCCTAAAAACCCCTAAAATCCATGACAACGTAATGACCCTAAAAACCTAAAAACCCCTAAAACCATAAAACCGCTAAAAACTCTAAAAAAACACCCCAAAAATCCCTAAAAACCCTCAAAATCCCTAAAACCCCAAAACCCTAAAAATCCATGAAAATGTAAAAAATCCTCAAAACCCTAAAAACCATGAAAAACTCTAAAAACCCCTTAAACCCCTAAAAATGTTAAAAAAATCTAAAAAACCTTAAAACCCTAAAAAACTCGAATACCCCAAAAATCCCAAAATGACCAAAAAAACTATGACAAACCCTAAAAAACCTAAACACTCAAAAATCCATTGAAAAAAACCTAAAAATCATCAAAATTCCTAAAAACCCAAAAAAAACCCAAAAAAACCATAAAATCCTAAATCCACCTAAAATCTAAGAAAACAAAAAAAACCCTAAAAACACATGAAAACCATAAACCCCCCTAAAAACCTTAAAACCCCTAAAAATCCAAGATACCCTAAAAACCCACTAAAAACTCTAAAAACTCTTAAAACCCCAAAAAATGTGAAAAAAAACTCTAACAAATCCTTAAAATCCTAAAAAATTAAAAAAATCCCGAAACCCCCCAAAAGACCCTAAAACCCCTAAACCCCATAAAACCCCTCAAAATACCCTCAAAATACCTAAAAACCAAAAAAAATACCTTAAAACCAAAAAAATCCTAGAAAACCCCTAATACCTCTTAGAAAACATAAAACCCCCTAAAACCCTTTAAAACCTTTAAAAATACATAAAAACGATAAAATACCCACTAAACTCAAAAAACCCTTAAACCCCTAAAAATGTTAAAAAATTCTAAAAAACATTAAAAACACTAAAAACCTAAAAAAATCTAAAAACCCTAAAAGACCCTAAAAAATCCAGAAAAACACTAAAATCCTAAAAAAACCATTAAACACCCTTTAAAACCCTCAAAATCCCAAAAACGCCATTAAACCCCTAAAACTATAAAAAACCTAAAACCCCCTAAAAATCCATGAAAATGTAAAAAACTCTGAAAACCTCCTAAAAACCTAAAACCCCTAAAAACAATAAAAATTCGTAAAACCCCATAAAAACCCTAAAAATACTAATGACTATAAAAACTCTTTAAACCCTAAAAACACTAAAAAACTTTGAAAAACCCAAAACCTCAAAATACTTAAAAACCCTAAAAACAATAAACCCTAAAACTATGAAAATCCTAAAAAGCCCTAAAAATCCATGAAAACATAAAAAATCCTAAAAACCCTAAAAAACTCCTGAAAACCATAAAACCCCCTAAAACCTTAAAAATCCAAAAAACCCATAAAAACACTAAAAACCACTAAAAACTCTAAAAACCATTAAAACCCTGAAAATGTTAATAAACTCTAGAAAAACTTAAAACCCTTAAATCTCAAAACAACCCTAAAACCCCGTAAAGACCTTAAACACCATGAAAACCTTAAAAAACCTAAAAACACTAGAAAAATCCTAAAAACCCATAAAATCCCTAAAACCCCTAAAAACCTAAAATACCCCTAAAAATCCACATAAAAACCCTGAAAACCCCAGAAAACTATAAAAAACCTTAAAAACATTAAAACCCCTAAAACCCATAAAATCCTAAAAAACCCTAAAAACTCTAAAAACCCTCAAAACCCTAAAAATTTAAAAACATTAAAAAACCTTAAAACTCTAAAAACTCAAAACCCCCCTAAAACCCCCCCAGAAAACCCAAAAAACTGTAAAAATACTAAAAAATCCCTAGAAATCCATTAAAACGTAAAAATTCATAAAAACCCTGAAAAACCCCTGAAAACACAAAAAACCCCTAAAAACCTAAAAAACCCATAAAAACCCACTAAAAACTCTAAAAACCTTAAAAACCCTAAAAAACTAAAAAAACCCTAAAAACCATAAAAAACCTTAAAACCCTGAAAAACCCTAAAAACCCCTAAATCCCTCAAAATCCCTAAAAACCAAAAAAACCCATAAAAACCATAAAAAACATAAAAAACCTAATGTCCCTGAAAATGTAAAAAACACTAAAAATTGTGAAAACCCCCTTAAAAATATAAAAACCCCTAAAAGCCTTAAGAAACCATAAAAAACCTAAAAACACACTAAAAACTCTAAAATCATTAAAACCCCTTAAATTGTTAAAAAACTCAAAAAACCCTTAAAAGACCTATAAACTCAATGAATTGAGTTTCTCAATCTCTCAGGCTCTCAGCTTATGGGTTACTCATTTCTACAGAGAGGCATACTCGGTGGCAGATGCACTCTCCTCTCCTTGTAGCCTTTGTTTTTTTTATTTAAAGTTTGGTGGGGCTTCAGCCTTGAAACTTTTTCACCCTAAGAAAATCAAAAGAACCCTTAAAACCCAAAAAAGACCTTAAAAACCCGGAAAAACACCAAAACACATAAAAACCCCTGAAAAACACTAAAAACCCTCAAAATCCATAAAAACCCTAAAAATGATAAAAATCATAAAAATCTAAAAATCCCTAAAATCCATGAAAACATAAAAAACCATAAAAAACTCAGAAATACCCCTCAAAAACCATAAAAACCCCTAAAAGCTTTAAAAAACTTTAAAAATCCCTAAAACTGTAAAACCCCAATATAACTCTAAAAAACCTTAAAACCCCAAAAAACATTAAACTGTTCTAAAAACCTTTAAACCCAAAAAAACTCAAAATAGCTTCAAAACCCAAAAAGACCTTAAAAACCGTGAAAACCTTAAAAACCCTAAAAACCCTGAAAAACCATAAAAACCCTCAAAATCTCTAAAAACCAAAGAAAACCCAAAAACCACTAAAAACCCTAAAAACCCAATAAAAACTCTAAAACCCCAAAAAACATTAGAAAACTCTAAAAACCTAAAAAATAAAAAAAAAACCAAAAAACCTAAAATGGCCCTAAAAACCCTGGAAATGCCTAAAAACCCTAAACCCCTCAAAATCCTAAAAAAAACTAAGAACCCTAAAATCCACTAAAAACCATAAAAGACCCCCCAAAACCTTAAAAACTCTAAAAACTCTAAAAACCCATAAAAACCCACTAAAACACTAAAACACCTCGAAACCCCTAAAAGCGTAAAAAAACTCTAAAACCCCATAAAAATCCAAAAACTATAAAAAAGTGCTAAAACCCATAAAACCCTCTAAAGTCCCTAAAAACCCTCAAAATCTCTAAAACCCATAAATACATAAAAACCATAAAAATCCTAAAACCCCCTAAACATCCATGAAAACATAAAAAACCCTAAACCCCCCCTGAAAACCATAAAACCCCTAAAAAACTTACAAAAACCTAAAACCTCACAAAAATACAAAGAACCCACCAAATGCTAAAAAAACCTTTTAAACCCCTAAAAACGTTAAAAAACTCTAAAAACCCATAAAAACCCATAAAAACCATAAAAAACCTAAAAAATCTCAAAATCCCTAAAACACTAAAAACCATAAAAATCCTAAGAAACCCTAAAAATCCATGAAAACATAAAACCCCTAAAAACCCAGAAAACTACTGAAATCCCGTAGAGACCCCCAAAACCATAAAAACCCCTAAAAACATTAAAATACCCAAAAAACAATTAAAACCACTGAAAACTCTAAAAAACACTTAAAACCCTTAGAAATTTCCAAAAACTCTAAAAACCTTAAAACCCCTAAAAACTCAAAAAAGCCTGAAAAACCCAAAAAGACCCTGAGAACCCTAAAAAATCCTAAAAACCCTAAAACCCAAAAAAACCCTAAAACCCTTAAAATCCCTAAAAACCCTAAACAAATACTAAAAACCATAAAAATCCTAGAAAACCCCTAAAAATCCATGAAAACATATATATCTTTAAAAACCCTTAAAACCCCTAAGAAACCCCAGAAAATCATAAAAATACCTAAAAACCTTAAATAACCCTAAAAACCTATAAAAACATAAAACACACTAAAAAATATTAAAAACTTTGAAGCCTCTAAAAATGTTAAAAATATCTAAAAATCTTTTTTTAAAAGGTTGGGGCCGAAGCCTCAATATATTATTTAAAGCAAAGACCTCGTTTTGTCTTGGTAGAGGGAGACACATTACATAGCCCGAAGGCCCAAGACCAAGTGGCCTGAATACAAGGATTGAAAGCCCATTTTTTGGCCCAAAGGACCCCTTAGTGAATAGTACTACTACAGTACCACGCTGCTAGAGTAACTATTATAGTACTGCCGCTACAGTTCAACCGCTGCTATAGTATCAGAAATTCACCCATGCTCGGATTTGATCCTGGATCTTTTGGATGCCATGTAGGAGCCTGTACCACTTGGGTACATGCTCGTTGGCAAAATCTCTAAAAACCTTTAAAACCCTAAGAAACTATAAAAACCCCCAAAACCCCAAAAGACCCTAAAACCCTTGAAAAACCCTAAAAACCAAAGAAACCCCTTAAAACCCTAACCTCCCCCCCCAAAAAAAATCACAAAAAAACCTAAAAAACGTGAAAACCATAAAAATCCTAAAACCCCCTAAAAATACATGAAAACATAAAAACGCTAAAACCCCAAAAAAAACCCCTAAAAATAATAAAACATTGAAAAACCTTTAAAACCCCCCTAAAAACCATAAAACCACTAAAAACTCTAAAATCTCTTAAAATCACCAAAAACATTAAAAATCTCTAAAAAACCTTAAAACCCTAAAAAACTAAAAAAACTCTAAAAACCCAAAAGACCTTAAAAACTCTGAAAACCCCGAAAAACCCTAAAACCCTTAAAGTCCCTAAAAGCCATAAAATCACTAAAATCCATAAAAATCCTAAAAAACCCTAAAAATACATGAAAATTAAAAAACCCAAAAAACACTGAAAAACACCTCAAATCCATAAAAACCACTAAAAACCAAAGAAACCCTAAAAACCCATAAAAACCCAAAATCTCACTAAAAACTCTAAAAAACCTTAAACCCCTAAAAACGTTATATAACTCTAAAAACCTTAAAATCACTAAAAAATTTACAAATACCCCTAAAAACCCAAAAGACCATAAAAACCCTAAATACCCCTAAAATCCCTAAAATCCCCTTAAACCCATAAAAACCCTAAAACCCCTAAAAAACATAAAAATCCATGAATATGTAAAAAACCCTAAAAATCCTGAAAAACTTCTGAAAACCAAAACCCCTAAAAAAATAAAAAACCCTAAAAACCCATAAAAACCTAAAAACCAATAAAAATCTAAAAACACTTTAAAACCCGAAAAATATTAAAAAACTCGAAAGAAACTTAAAAACCCAAAAAAAGTCAACAAAACCCTAAAAACCCAAAAGACCAAAAAAAAATTAAAAAACCCTAAAAACCATTAAAAACCCTAAAAACCCTAAAAACCCTAAAAACCCTAAAACACCTAAAAATCCTTAAAAATCCCTAAGAAACCCTAAAATCTTGGCAGTGTTGGTCTCCAGGGGCCTCTTTCGGCTTCTTGGTGGTAGGAATCTCCCAATGCCTTCGACGATTTGGTCTTCTCCGAACGATGGCCTGGCCTCTCTGGTTTCGTGATGCTGAACGGTGGGTGCGGCGAGATCCGTGATGTTCTGGAAGTGACATACCCACTTCCATGCTTGGATCTAGTTTTCCAGATCTGAGTCTAGGAGGGATTTGCTGGATATCTTGGCTTTTTGACGGGTTCTGGTGGCTGTTGAAAGTGAAGGTGCAGGTTTGTGCTTCTGGCTCCTTAGTTTTTGATACGCGGTGCAAGACCCGCTAGGAAGTGTCCTAGGAACCTTGTACAATGTTCACGCGTTGTGCACCCGGATCGCCGCAAGAAAATAAATGAATGTGGTGTGCGGATAGTGATAAATAGAAGGAAGAGGGAATTGGTCAAGGTAGAACCCAAAGAGAACTTGTCTCTAATAACTCTAGCCACAAGACGCCACAAAGGACGACCAATCCTTTGATAAGTCAAGAATTAAGCAAGAACACAAAGGTTGAAAGAAAAACTCACCATAATAACATTACCTTCATTCATGAAGTTCAAAGAGTACGTGGGGGTGGCTATTTATAGCCAAGGATTGATACAAAATTCTAACACCTAGATTCCTCAAGTCAAAAAGCCTACATGTCACTTTTGACAATTTTGGCACATGCCCATGACTTTAGGAGACAAGTAGCACATCCTTTTTGGAAAGTAAAGACAACTAGCCCACCACTTTTGACTTTGAAGATTCCATGGTGGGGTGGGCTTGAAATTCGTAGCACACATTGGATTGGGTTTTTAAAAGCATGTTTGGGACTTAATTAATGCAATTATAGGACCAGATGCTTCCCCTAAGCAAGGGTGTTGGGCCTCCTCTTGGAATTGCAAGATTAACCCATTTAAGGCCTCCTTCATTCTCTTGGTCCGCTCCCTTGTCATTGGGCCGCCAATTCCTCGCAGCGGGTCTTGTGGAATCATGCGCCTTCCACCCTCCTCATCAAGACCGCCTCCAACACCTCGATGACCATTCGTTCCATGATCCTCATCATCTCCTCCCTCCTTAAAAGAATTCATCCTCGAATCTGAAAATTCAAAGGGAGAAAGATCAGCAACATTAAAGGTGGCACTAACATTCCCATACCTGTCAGGTAACTCAATCTTGTAGGCATTATCATTGATCTTCTCTAAGACTTGGAAAGGTCCATCTCCCTGTTGATGAAGTTTTGATTTTCTTTGCTCCGAGAACCTCTCTTTCCTCAAGTGTACCCATACCCAATCTCCGGGTTGAAACTCCATTTTCCGCCGACCTTTGTTGGAATGTTTCTCCACTTGTTCATTCTTCCGCTCAATGTTGGCCTTTACCTTTGCATGAAATTCCTGCACAACTTTGCCTTTTTTTTACCTTCAATATTAGAAAATTGATTAGTAGGCAAAGGTAAAATATCAAGTGGATTCAATGGGTTAAAACCATACACAACTTCAAATGGTGAAGCATTAGTAGTTGAGTGAACCACTCGATTATAAGCAAACTCAATGTGAGGCAAGCATCTTTCCCAATGTTTCAAATTTTTTCTAAGGATGGCACGTAACAGTGTGGAAAGTGTTCTATTGACCACCTCAGTTTGACCATCTGTTTGTGGGTGTGTAGTGGTGGAGAACAAAAGCTTGATTCCAAGTTTGTTCCACAATGTCCTCCAGAAGTGACTAAGGAATTTGACATCCCTATCACTCACAATGCTCTTGGGTAAGCCATGCAACCTAACAATTTCCCTAAAAAACAGATCAGCAATATGAGTTGCATCATTGGTTTTAGAACATGCAATAAAATGTTCCATTTTACTAAATCTGTCCACCACCACAAAGATGCTATCCTTCCCTGATTTTGATCTTGGCAAGCCGAGAACAAAGTCCATTGAAATGTCAACCCAAGGATGAGAAGTAACAGGCAAAGGGGTGTATAAGCCATGTGGATGCACTTTGGACTTTTCATGTTTTCATTCATGACAATTTCCACAAATACTAACCACATCTCTACGCATGTGAGGCCAATAAAAATGTTCACATAACAATACCAAAGTTTTCTCAACCCCAAAATGCCCCATTAATCCACCTCCATGAGTTTCTCTAACAAGCAATTCACGCATGGAACAAGATGGAACACACAATTTATTTTTTCGAAAAAGAAATCCATCATGTTTGTAAAAATCATTTTTCCCATGTTTTTCACACAACTTCCAAATTTCAGAAAAATCACCATCATTCTCATACATGCTTTTCAACATTTCAAAACCAAGTATTTTAGCATGTATAGAAGTGATAAGAGAGTACCTCCTAGACAAAGCATCAGCAACAACGTTTTCTTTTCCTTGCTTATGCTTAATGACATAAGGAAATGTTTCAATAAATTCAAGCCATCTTGCATGCCTCCTATTCAACTTTCCTTGTGACTTAAGAAATTTTAGGCTTTCATGATCCGAATAAATCACAAATTCCCTTGGCCACAAGTAATGCTGCCAATTTTCTAAAGTTATTTTGAGGGCATATAATTCCTTGTCATAGGTAGAGTAGTTCAATGCAGCCCCATTAAGCTTCTCACTAAAGTAAGCAATAGGCTTAGAGTCTTGCATTAGAACAGCCCCAATTCCTATTCCAGAGGCATCACACTCCACCTCAAAAACTTTAGAAAAGTTGGGCAGAATTAAGAGAGGTGAATTTGTCAACTTACCTTTGAGTGTGGAGAAGGCATATTCTTGCGATTTTACCCACTTAAAGCTCACTCCTTTCTTGACCAACTCATTCAATGGTGCCGCAATGGTTGAAAAGTCCCTCACAAACCTTCAGTAAAAACTCGCAAGTCCATGGAAGCTCCTCACCTCATTGACATTCTTTGGTGTTGGCCATTCCCGAATTGCCTTCACCTTCTCTTCATAAACCCTCATGCCATCATCCCCATCTTTTTTTGGGACAAGAATTACCGGCACCGCACAAGGACTCAAGCTCTCACGGACAAATCCCTTCCTTAGCAATTCTTCCACTTGTCATTGGATTTCTCGAGTCTCCTCTGGGTTAGCCCGATAGGCCGGTCGATTGGGAAGTGTTGCTCCTGGGAGGAAGTCGATGTGGTGCTCGATACCCCGCAAGGGAGGTAAGCCATCGGGAATTTCCTCCGGAAACACGTCATCAAATTCCTGCAAAAGAGACACAACACTAGAAGGCAATGATGGGTTAAGAGAGTTAGCCGTAAAACATTCTCCCTTGCATAAAAGCATGAGAGTTTCCTCCCCCTCTAAAGCTCTCTCTATCTCTCTTTTTCCAGAAAATAGACTCACTTTTCCCTCAACACTCTTGTTTTCACTCTTGTTTTCACTCTTGTTTTCAACTCTTTTATTTCCCTCATTTCTTTTGATTTCACTCATCACTCCTTTTTCAGTCTTGATTTTTCCACTCTTCTCAATCTCTCTATTTTTCTCTCTCTTTTCTTTTTCTCTCATCTCACAATCTCTCTCAATCCTCACTTGGTCTTCATAAGCATGCAAAGGCCTCAATGGTGTAAGAATAACCGTCCTCCCATTGTACTCAAAGGAATAGCAGTTGGTGTATCCATCATGTGTGACCCTCCTATCAAATTGCCATGGCCTACCTAACAAGATATGACTAGCATGCATTGGAACAACATCGCACATCACCTTGTCTTCATACTTCCCAATAGAAAATGGAACTTGTGCTTTCTTAGTCACTTTGACATCCCCTCTATTATTTAACCATTGCAATCTATAAGGCCTAGGATGTCTAGTTATAGCCAATCCCAATTTATCAACCATCAAACCACTTGCTACGTTTGTACAACTACCCCCATCAATAATCATACTACATACCTTATCTTTGACGAGGCATCTAGTATGAAAAATGTGCTCCCTTTGCTCTTGATCATGTTCTCCTTCGGGTTGAGCACTCAAAGCACGCCTTTCCACAAGCATTTCTCCATGTACAGGGCTTTCTACTTCCACCTCCGAATCATCCTCAAGTGATGGCATTTCATCTTCGCTTGAGCTAGCACTAAGAACATCTCCATCATCCAAAATAATCATTGTTCTCTTGTTTGGGCATTGTGAGGAAATATGTACCAATCCTTGACATTTAAAACATTTGATATCTCGTGATTTGGAAACAACCTTACCCTCCATTTTACCTTTGGATTCTGGAAAGAATGGTTTTGGTTTGGGCAACTCCTTCGAATCAGTTTTGTGTTCCCTTACATGCTCTTGTGGTTTGGAATCCTTAAACTTGAATGAAGGTTTAGAATCCTTACCATAAGATGTAGGGCGCATCCTTCTTGCCTTTACTTGCCTCTCCGCTTTGGTAGCCATGTGTAGTAGATCCTCCATGTCCAAGTAGTGGTGCATGTCCACTATGTCTCGAATGTCATAGTTGAGCCCATTCACAAACCTTGCCATGGTGGCCTCTCGATCCTCTTCAATATTGGCCCGAATCATGATGATCACCATCTCTTTATGGTACTCCTCAACACTCATGGACCCTTGTTTCAAACCCTGCAACTTGAGGAACAAATCACGATAATAGTGGCTAGAAATGAACCTCTTACACATTACCACTTTCATCTCCTCCCAAGTGCGGATGGGTCTTTCTCCACTTCGTCGTCGACTCACTTGTAGTTGGTCCCACCAAATACTCGCATAGTCGGTGAATTCCACGGCCGCCAACTTCACTTTGTTTTTCTCTGAATATGTGTGACAACCAAAAACATGTTCCACCTTTCTTTCCCATTCCAAATATGTTTTGGGATCATTCTTACCTTGGAATGAAGGGATCCTCAACTTTACTCCTCCAAGATCATCCGCTTGCCTCCACGGTGGTTGATTTCTTCGAATTGGTGACTCATGGAGATCAGAAAACTCTTCCTCTTCTTCAACGACCCGCCTCCTTGGTGGTGCTCTAGAATTGGAAGGGGATTGCAATTCATCCATCCTTGCATTCAACCTTTGGAATTGTTCTTGTACAGCCCTCATAAACAACTTGATGTCCGCTTCATTGGTGTTACTCGACTCCGCCATTTAGGTATCCTGTGAGAAAAATGAAAGGGAAAGGAAAATGGACCTCACACACTCCCTCACTTGTTTACACTCAAAATAATTTGTTCGCTCGTGTTTCACTCAATTTCGGTTTTTATCAAAATGTAACACACTTGCCTTTTACCACTCAACTTGCCTCCTATAGCGTTCTTACCCAATTTCTACAAATCTAAAGGATCGTTGAAATGTGACAATCCCGAACTAGAATTCAAAGATAAAATTCAAAAATGGATTCAAGATAGAAAATATTTTAAGTGAATGAAAATGGATGAAGAAGAATGAAAATGGGACGTAGAATTCAAAATGTTGCAATTTTTTTTTTGAGCCTTAAAATTTTTTTTTTGATTTTTTTTTGGGCTCTTTTTTTTTGAATAAATGTAGTAGCAACAAGATGAATATTTCAATATTTAAATGCAGGAGAAGTAGTAATTTTTAACACAAAATGGAATCAAAGTGTGAGTTGCGTGGTTTTGAAATTGCATATTTTTTTGCAAAATTTGAACCCACTGTATCTCACGATATATGGCTTTGATTTTTATGATTCCAATTGGAGAGGAAAGATCATCTTCTGAACTGCAAGAATGACATGCTATACGTCCGAAATGATGAAGAAATGACGTCCGTAGGTTAAGGAGGAATTGGACCAAAATTGATGTCGGCCCGATTCGAAGAGAAATGAAATGGAAGAAGGGATAAAAAAGAAGGAACCCGATTTCTTGCAAATGGGCTCTGATACCAAATGATGCGCGGTGCAAGACCCGCTAGGAAGTTTCCTAGGAACCTTGTACAATGTTCACGCGTTGTGCACCCGGATCGCCGCAAGAAAACAAGTGAATGTGGTGTGCAGATAGTGATAAATAGAAGGAAGAAGGAATTGGTCAAGGTAGAACCCAAAGAGAACTTGTCTCTAAGAACTCTAGCCACAAGATGCCACAAAGGATGACCAATCCTTTGATAAGTCAAGAATTAAGCAAGAACACAAAGGTTGCAAGCAAAACTCACCATAATAACATTACCTTCATTCATGATGCCCAAAGAGTACGTGGGGGTGGCTATTTATAGCCAAGGATTGATACAAAATTCTAACACCAAGATTCCTCAAGTCAAAAAGCCTACATGTCACTTTTGACAATTTTGGCACATGCCCATGACTTTAGGAGACAAGTAGCACATCCTTTTTGGAAAGTAAAGACAACTAGCCCACCACTTTTGACTTTGAAGATTCCATGGTGGGGTGGGCTTGAAATTCGTAGCACACATTGGATTGGGTTTTTAAAAGCATGTTTGGGCCTTAATTAATGTAATTATAGGACCGGATGCTTCCCCCAAGCAAGGGTGTTGGGACTCCTCTTGGAATTGCAAGATTAACCCATTTAAGACCTCCTTCATTCTCTTGGTCTGCTCCCTTGTCATTGGGCCGCCAATTCCTCGCAGCGGGTCTTGTGGAATCATGCGCCTTCCACCCTCCTCATCAAGACCGCCTCCAACACCTCGATGACCATTCGTGCCCTGATCCTCATCAGTTTTTCCTTTGGTTTATGCTGCTGATGAAGTTCCGGTCAAGTTGAGCTGCATCCTGGCTGCTATGGTGGAATGTGGTATTTTGAGCTGTTGCTGGTTTGGTTGTGAGTCGTTGCTGAAGCTGGATTTGAGGCAAGATGAGATGGAGGTTGATGGATGTGGTGCTTGTTTGGTTTTGAATAGCTATGGGTGAGAGATTTTTGTTCCGTTGAGTTTGTTGGATGTTGTCCTGTGTGTTGCTAGTTGCTGTTTGTTAGGATGTGAAGATGGCTACGTCTGGTTGCGGTGCTTGTGCTGTGGTTTGATGCTGCTGGTTGTGATTGATTGTGATGACGAATTTGGTGTTGTTGGTTGCTGGGGCTGGTTGGTTTGGATGTACTGCTGCTGTGTTGCTGTGATGATTGGATGTGGTGTTGTTGGATGCTGGTACTGGCTGGATGTGATGTGATGATGTCGTTGTTGTGTCTGTTTTTGAGTATTTTTCTTTCTTGGTTTTTCTTTTTTTGGTGTGGGTTATAAGGGGTTTTTTGGGTGTGGGTCGTTTGACCCCTCCCCTCCCTTGTCTGTTGTGTCTCTGTTTTTCTTTCTAATAAATTTGGGGGGCTGGGAATAGCCCGACCCTCGCATCTTCCTTGCCCTAAAAACCCATAAATCCTTAAAAACCACTAAATACCCTAAAAACTCTTAAAAAATCTAAAAACACTTTAAACACCTAAAAACGTTAAAAAAACTCTAAAAACCCTTTAAAACCCTAAAAACGTTAAAAAACTCTAAAAAACATTTAAAACCCTAAAAACTCAAAAAAGAAAACCTATACCCCAAAAGGACCCAAAAACCCCCTGAAAAACCTTAAAATCCCTCAAAATCCCTAATAACTCTAAAAACCATAAAAATCTTAAAAACCCATAAAAAACCATGAAAACTTAAAAAACCCTAAAAACCCATGAAAACAAAAAAACCCCATAAAAAGCATAAACAAACCTAAATACCCATAAAATCTCTAAAAGACCACTAAAACTCTAAAACCCTTTAAACCCCCAAAATGTTAAAAAACTCTAAAAAAATTAAATCCCCTAAAAACTCAAAAAAAACCCTAAAACCCCAAAACGACCCGAAAAACACTAAAAACCCTTGAAAACCCAAAAACCCCTCAAAATCCCTAAAAACCCTAAAAACCCAAAAAACCATAAAAATACTAAAAAACACCTAAAAAATCATGAAAAAGTAAAAAACCCTAAAAACCTTGAAAAACCCCTAAAAAAGATTTAAAACCCTAAATTCCCATAAAACACTAAAAACACAGTAAAAACATTGAATACCCTTAAAACCCTTAAAACATTAAAAAATTATAAAAACATGAAAAAAATAAAGAAACCCTAAAAACCCCTAAAATCACTAAAAATCCTAAAAACACATAAAAACCCATAAAAACCAACAAAATACATAAAAGCAATACAAATATTGAAAAACCCCTTAAAATCTAGGAAAATGCAAAAAAACCCTAAGAACCCAGAAAAACCCCTAAACACCATAAATACCCCTAAAACCATAAAAAACCCTAACATCCCATAAAACCCCTAAAAACCCACTTAAAACTTTTAAACCCCTTAAAACATCTAAAAACATTAAAAAACTCTAAAAATATTAAACACCCAAAAAACTAAGAAAAAAACCCTAAAAACCCAAAAGACCCTAAAAACCCTGAAAATCCCTAAAATCCCTAAAACCCCCTAAAAACCCAAAAAACACTCAAGTCCCTAAAAATCTTGAAAAACAATAAAAATCCTAAAAATCGCCTAAAATACCGTGAAAATGTAAAAAACCCTAAAATCCCTCAAAAACCCTGGAAAACCTTAAAACCCCTAACAACCTTAAAAAACACTAAAAACCTATAAAAAGAATAAAACCTACTAAAAACTCTAAAAACCCTTTAAATACCTAAAAATGTTAAAAAAACTCTAAAATACCTTTAAACGCTATAACAACTCAAAAAACCCTAAAACCGAAAAATACCCTACAACCCTTAAATTAAAACCCCTAAAACCCCCCTCAAAAGCCTTAAAAAGCCACAAAATTTTGAAAAACCCTCAAAACATTAAAAACCTAAACCCCCCCTAAAAAACCATGAAAACGTTAAAAATCCTAAAAACCCTGAAAACCCCTTGAAAACCATAAAACCCCCTAAAAACCCTAAAAATGTTAAAAACTCTAAAAAAGCTTAAAAACCCTAAAAACTAAAAGAACTAAAAAACACCTTAAAATCTTGAAAAACCCAAACTCCTTAAAACCTATAAAACCCCTCAAAATCCCTAAAAACCACTAAAAACCCCTAAAAACCCCTAAAAACCATAAAAATCCTAAAAAACCCCTAAAAATCCATGATAATGTAAAAAACCCTAAGAACCCTAAAAAACCCTTAACAGCCATAAAACCCCTCAAAACAATAAAAACCCCTAAAAATAAATAAAGTCCTTAAAAACCCCAATAAAAACTCTAAAAACCCTTAAAACCTCTAAAAATGTTAAAAAACTATAGAAACCCTTAAAAAACCAAAATAACACAAGAAAAACCCCAAACCCCCAAAAGACCCTAAAATCCCAGAAAACCCTAAACACTCATGAAAAACCTTGAAATCTCATAAAATCCATAAAACCCCTAAAAGTACATAAAAACACTAAACCCCCCAAAAAATCAATGAAAATGTAAAATACCCTAAAAAAATTAAAACCCTAAAAGCCCATAAAACCCTAAAAACCAACTAAAAACTCTAAATATCCTTGAAAAACTAAATATGTTAAAAACCACCAAAGAACCTTAAAAACACTAAAAACTCTAAAAACCTAAAAGACCTAAAAATCGTTAAAACCCCTAAAAATCGTAAAACCCCCAGAAAAACCCTAGAAACCCTTAAAATCCTTAAAAATTCTAAAAACTCCAAAACCCCTAAAAAGAATAAAAATCCTAAAAAACACCTAAAAATCCATGAAAACATAAAAAAACCCTAAAAACCCTGAAAAACCTCTAAAAACCATAAAACCCCCTCAAATTTTTAAAAAACCCTAAAAATCAATAAAAACCCTAAAATGAATAAATACTCTTACAACACCCCCTAAAATCCCTAAATTCCATAAAACCATAAAAACCATATAAACCCTAAACCCCCCCTAAAATCCGTGAAACTGTTAAAAACCCTAAAAAACTTAAAAACCCCCAAAACCCCCATAAAACCCTCAACGACCACTTAAATATCTAAAAACCCTTAAAACCCCTTAAAATGTTAAAAAAATCTAAAAAACCTTTAAAACCCTAAGAAACTTTAATTACCAAAAAAACATAAAAATCCCTAAAAACCCAAAAGACCCTAAAAACCCCTAAAAACCCTCAAATAACAAAAAACCCTATAAAACCCTAAAAACCATAAAAACCCATGAAAATGTAAAAATTCCAAAATAACTAGTGAAAACCTTAAAAAACCTAAAACCTTAAAACCTCAAAACCCATCAGAACCACTAAAAACTCTAAAAAACCTTACAACTCCTAAAAACGTTAAAAACACTAAAAAACTCAAAAACCCCCTAAAAACCTTGAAGAACCTAAACACATTAAAAACCCCTAAAAACCCTTAAAAACCCAAAAAACCCAAAAAACCATAAAAATCCTAAAAACCCCTAAAAATACCTGAAAACATAAAGGACCCAAAAAACCCTGAAAACCATAAAACTCCTAAAAACCTTTTAAAACCCTAAAAACACATAAAAACCTTAAAAACGACTAAAATATCTAAAAACCCTTAAAATCCCTAAAAACATTATAAAACTCTAAAAACCTTAAAAACCATAAAAAACTCAAAAAAACCAAAAAAAGCCCAAAAGGATGCTAAAAGCCCTAAAAATCCATAAAAACCAGAAAAACCTCTAAAAAAACCCCAAAATCCCTAAAAACCCTAAAAAAATCCTAAAACCATAAAAATCATAAGAACCCCTAAAAAATACATGAAAACATAAAAAACAATGAAAACCCAGAAAAAACCTAAAAACCCAAAAAAACCCATGAAAACCATAAAACCCCCTAAAAACCTTAAAAATCCAAAAAAACCCTAAAAAATCACCAAAAACTCCAAAAACCCTAAAAAACCCTTGAAAGCCTTCAAAACCACTAAAAACCTTAATAC
This sequence comes from Viscum album, assembly GCA_963277665.1. Taxonomy (NCBI): domain Eukaryota; kingdom Viridiplantae; phylum Streptophyta; class Magnoliopsida; order Santalales; family Viscaceae; genus Viscum; species Viscum album. Next base: position 1,771,158,960 of record OY728156.1, on the reverse strand, counting down.
CCTTAAAACTCCTAAAAAAATTAAAAACTCTAAAAACTGTAAAAATATAGACTAAAAAAAACCCAAAACACCCTAAAAACACCAAAAACCCCTAAAACCCAAAATCCCTAAAAAACCTAAAAACACTGAAGTTCCCTAAAACACATAAAAAACCTAAAAATCTCATAAAATCATAAAAATCCTAAAAAACCCCAGAAAATCCATAAAGCCTTAAAACCCCTAAAAACACTGAAAATCTTCTAAAACCCATAAAACCCCTAAAAGACACTAAAAACCCTAAAAACCCCTAAAAACCTATGAAAAACCCTAAAACCTACAAAATTTATAGAAATCATAAAAACCCTAAAACCCATAAAAATCCTAAAACCCATAAAATCCTCAAATATGTAAAAAACTCTAAAAATCCTGAAAAACCCCTTAAACCCACAAATTCCATAAAAATCCTAAAAAACCCCCAAAACCCTAAAAATTGCTAAAAATCAATGAAAACATAAAAAACCATAAAAACCCTTTACACACTCTTAAAACTTAAAAAACCCTAAAACCCTTAAATACCCTTAAAAACACATAAAAACCCTAAAACCAATAAAAACTCTAAAACTTTTTAAATACCTAAAAATGTTAAAAAATATAAAAAACCTTAAAAACCATAAAAACTAAAATAAAAAACCCAAAAAGACCATAAAAACATAAAAACCCCTAAAACCCCTTGAAATCCACAAAAAAACCTAAAATCCCCAAAACCCTAAAAAACCCAAAAAACCTTAAAAATCATAAAAAACCACTAAGAATCTAAAAAAACATAAAAAACGATGAAAACCCTAAAAAACCCCTAAAAACTACAAAACCCCAAAAAACCTTAAAAACCATAAAAACCCTAAAACCCATTAAAAAATATAAAAAACCATAAAACCCTAAAAAGCTCGAAAAAACCATAAAACCCCAAAAGACCCTAAAAATACTAAAAAATCTTAAAACCCCAAACAACACCTAAAAACCCTAAAAACCCATAAAAACCCTAAAAACCCGGAAAACTATAAAAATCTTGAAAAAACCCTAAAAATCCATCAAAATGTAAAAAACCCTAAAAACCCTGAAAAACCCCTAAAAACCATAAAACCCCTAAAAACATTAAATACCATAAAACCCAAAAAAATCTAAAAACCCACTAAAACCTCTAAAAACATTTAAGACCCATAAAAATGTTAAAACCTCTAAAAACCTTAAAAACCCCTAAAAACACAAAATACCCCTAAAAACCGAAAAAGACCCTAAATACATTAAAAACCATAAAAATAAAAAAGCCCTAAAAATCCATGAAAACATAAAACCCTTAAAAACCTCAAAAACCTCCCGAAAACCATAAAAACTACTAAAAACATTAAAAAACCCTAAAACCCATAAAAATTTCCAAATACCCACCAAAAAATCTAAAAACCCTTTAAACCCCTAGAAACTTTAAAAAATCTAAAAACCTTTAAACCCGAAAAAAACTAAAAAAAACTCCTAAAACCAAAAAAGACCATAAAAACCCTAAAAACTCCTAAACCCCCCCAAAAAACAACAAAACTCCAAAACCCTAAAAAACCCTAAAACACTCAAAAAATGATAAAAATCCTAAAAATCCATGAAAACATAAAAAACACTTAAAACCTTAAAAAACCATGAAAAACATAAAAACCCATAAAAACCTTTAAACGTGAAAAACCTTCAAACCCTAATAACCTAAAGAAACCATAAAAACCCACTAAAAACTCTAAAAACCCTTAAAACCCCTAAAATCACTAAAAACCATAAAACCCTAAAATCCCTCAAAACCCCTAAAAACCATAAAACCCCTAAAAACCCTAAAACCCCTCAAAAACCCTAATAACCTTAAAAAACCATAAAAATTCTAAAAACCAATAAAAACCCAAAAAAAACCCAAAAATCCCTGAAAAACATAAAAACACATAAAACCCTAAAAGTCACTAAAAACTCTAAATACCCTAAAACCCTTAAGAATATTAAAAATCTAAAAAAACCACTAAAAAATGAAAAAAAAAACTCTAAAAGCACAAAAAGACCCTAAAAACTGTAAAAAACCCTAAAATCCTAAAAAGAACTGAAAAACCCTTAAAACCCACAAAAGACCTAAAAACCCAAAAAAGAATAAAAATCCTAAAAACCCATGAAAACGTAAAAAACTGTAAAACCCTAAAAATAATAAAAACCCCAAAAACTTTGAAAACCCTAAAAAACTACTAAAATATCTAAAACCCCTTAAAACCCCCAAAAATATTAAAAAAATCTAAGAAACTTTAAAAACTAAAAAAACACAAAAAACCCTAAAAATTCAAAAATCCCTAAAAAAGCTAAAAACCCTAAAAACCCCTAAAACCCCTCGAAATACATAAAAACTCGAAAAAATCCTAAAAACCATCAAAACCCAAAATGACCCCTAAAAATCCATGAAAATGTAAAAAAACCTTAAAAACCCTAAAAACCCTTGAAATCCATAAAAACCTACAAAAACCATAAAACACCTAAAACCCCTAAAAAACTCTAAAACCCATTTAAACCCCTAAAAATGTTAAAAAATTCTAAAAAATCGTAAAAAACCTAAAAAACTCTAAAAACCCTTAAAAAACAAAAGGACTCAAAACCCAAAAACCCTAAAAACCTTTGAAAACCCCTAAAAACTATCAAAATTCCTAAATACCGTAAATACCATAAAAATCTTAAAAATACCTGAAAATGTAAAAAACCCTAAAATACTGCACAAAACCATAAAAACTATAAAAACCCAAAAAACCCTAAAACCACTTAACATTCTAAAAACCCTTAAAACCCCCTAAAACCCAAAAAGACAATAAAAACCCTGAAAACCCCTAAAAAGCCTCAAAACCTCTAAAAATCCTAAAATCCCTCAAAACCCCTAAAACCCCTCGAAATACATAAAAACTCAAAAAAATCCTAAAAACCATCAAAACCCAAAATGACCCCTAAAAATCCATGAAAATGTAAAAAACCTTAAAAACCCTAAAAACCCTTGAAATCCATAAAAACCTACAAAAACCATAAAACACCTAAAACCCCTAAAAAACTCTAAAACCCATTTAAACCCCTAAAAATGTTAAAAAATTCTAAAAAACCGTAAAAAATCTAAAAAACTCTAAAAACCCTTAAAACACAAAAAGACTCAAAACCCAAAAACCCTAAAAACCTTTGAAAACCCCTAAAAACTATCAAAATCCCTAAATACCGTAAATACCATAAAAATCCTAAAAATACCTGAAAATGTAAAAAACCCTAAAATACTACACAAAACCATAAAACCCATAAAAACTATAAAAACCCAAAAAACCCTAAAACCACTAAACACTCTAAAAACCCTTAAAACCCCCCTAAAACCCAAAAAGACAATAAAAACCCTGAAAACCCCTAAAAACCCTCAAAACCTCTAAAAATCCTAAAATCCCTCAAAACCCCTAAAGATGTTAAAAACCATAAATATCCTAATAAACCCATAAAAATCCAGGAAAATGTTAAAAACCCTAAAAACCCAAAAAGACCCTAAAAACTCAAAAAGTCCATAAAACCTGGAAAAAACCCAAAAATCCTTTGAAAACTCTAAACCCCGTCAAAATCTCTAACAAACATAAAAACCCTAAAAACATAAAAATCCTAAAAAACACCCAAAAATCTTTGAAAATGTAAAAATCCCTAAAAACCTTGAAAAACCCCTGAAAACCATAAGTTCCCCAAAAAACCGTAAAAAACCTAAAACCCCATAAAAACCACTAAAAACACTAAAAACACTAAAAAACATTAAAACCCAAAGAAACATAAAAAACTCTAATAAGCCTTACAACCCTAAAAAATTTAAAAAAACCCTAAAACCCAAAAAGTTCTAAAACCCTGAAAAACCCTAAAAAAATCAAAATCCCTAAACCCCCTAAAAATCCCTAAGAACCATGAAAAACAATAAAAACCCTAAAAACCTCTAAAAACCTTTAAAAACCTAAAAAAACCTATTAAAACATGGCTAGAAAAAAAACCTTAAAAACCATAAAAATAAATGAAATCTCTAAGAATCCTTTAAACCCCTAAAAAAGTTAAAAAAAACTCTAAAAAACGTTAAAACCCATAAAAAAACTCAAAAAACCTTTATACCCCCAAAAGACCCTAAAAACCTTAAAAACCCTAAAACTAGTTAAAAACCCTAATAAACTGGAATACCATAAAAACCACTAAAACATTAAAACCCCCCAAAAAACCTTAAAAAAACCTAAAAAACCACTAGAAACTATAAAACCCATTTAAAACCCAACAAATGTTAAATTTTTTAAAAAACCTTAAAACATGAAAATACTCAAAAAAACCCAAAAATCCAAAAAGAACCTAAAAACCCTAAAAACCCTAACACCACCTTAAAACCTTCAAAAACCCTAGAAACCATAAAAAACCAAAAAAAACCAAAAAATAAATGAAAACATAAAAGCCATAAAAATAATGAAAAACCCCATAAAACCATAAAACCCCCTAAAATCCTTAAAAAACCCTAAGAACCCATACAAACCCAAAAACCCACTAAAATCTAAAAATCTTTAAAAACCCAAATTTTTTAAAAAAACTCTAAAAAACTTCAAACCCCTAAAAACTCAAAATAACCCTGAAAATGAAAAAGACCCTAAAAATTGTGAAAATCGCTAAAATAACTAAAATCCCTCAAAATCTCTAAAAACCCTAAAAAACCTTAAAAACCATAAAATTCATAACCCCCCCCCCCCCCTTAAAATCAATAAAAATGTAGAAAACACATAAAAACAATAAAAAATCCCTGAAAAACATAAAAACCACTAAAAACATTCAAAAACAATAAAAACCCTAAAAACCCACTATAAACTCTAAAAACATTTTAAACCCCTAAAAACTTTAAAAAATTTAAGAAACCTTAAACCCCCCCAAAAAACTCAAAAAAACCCTAAAACCCAGAAAGACCCTAAATACCCAAAAAACACTAAAAACCCGAAAACCCCCTGAAACCCCCTAAAACCGATAAAATCCTAAAAAAACCCTAAAAATCAATGAAAAAATAAAACAACCTAAATACCCTTAAAACCCCAAAAACCATAAACCCCTAAGAAGCTAAAAAACCCTAAAACCAAGAAAAACTATAAAAAACTCATGAAACCCCTAAAAACATTTAAAAACTCTAAAAAACCTTAAACGACCTAAAAAACTTAAAAAACCCCTAAACCCCCAAAAGACCCTAAAAACTCGAAAAACCCTAAAAACCCCTGAAAACCCCCCAAAACCCACAATATCCCTGAAAACCATAAAAAACCTAAAAACAATAAAAATTCTAAAACCCCCCCAAAAAATCCATGAAAATGTAAAAAACCCTAAAACCTTAAGAAACCACTAACAACCATGAAAACCCCTTAAAACCTTAAAAACCTTAAAAACCCATAAAACCCCTAAAAACACTAAAAACATTATAACCCTAAACAACTCAATTCAAACGATAAACACCCAAAAAGACCCTAAAAACCTTGAAAACCTCTAAAAACCCTAAAACCCCTTGAAAACCCTCAAAATCAATAAAAACCTAAAAAACACTAAAAACCATGAAAATCCTAAAAAACCCGTAAAAATCCTTGAAAATGTAAAAATCCTAAAAACCCTGAAAACCACAAAACCAATAAAAACCATTAAAAAACTAAAAACTGAAAAAACACTAAAAACTAGTAGAAACTAAAAAAACCCTTTAAACCACTAAAAATGTTAAAAAAAACATTAAAAACTTGAAAAACTCAAAAAATACCAAAAAAGACCCTAAAAACCCTAAAAACCCTAAAACCCCTTAAAACCCCCCTAAAAACCCTAAAACCCCTCAAAATATAAAAAAACCCTAAAAACCATAAAATCCTAAAAAATCCCTAATGATCCATGAATACGTAAAAAACATTTAAAACCCTAAAAATCCCTAAAAGCCAAAAAACCCCCTAAAAACCTTAAAAAACCGTAAAACTCAAAAAAACCTAAAAATTCACAAAAAACTCTAAAATTCCTTATAACCCCTAAAAACATAAAAAAACTCCAAAAAACCATAAAAGCACTAAAAAACTCAAAAAAAATCATAAATCCAAAAAAACCCTAAAACCCTGAAAACCCTAAACACCCTAAAATCCCTTGAAAACCCCATGCACCCTCAAAATCTGTAAAACTCTAAAAAACCTAAAATACATAAAAATCCTATAACCCCCAAAAAATCCATGAAAAAAAAAATTCCCAAAAAACCTTGAAAGACACCTAAAAACCATAAAACCCCTAAAACCCATTAAAACACAAAACAACCCTTAAAATGTAGTAAACGTTAAAACCCTTAAAACCCCTTAAAACAATAAAAAACTATAAAAAAGCTTAAAACCCCTAAAAAACTCAAAAAAACCCTAAAACACCAAAAAAGAACCTAAAAACCCTGAAAAACCTTAAAAACTCTAAAAGCCCCTGAAAGCCCCTAAAAACAATAAAAACTATAAAAAACATTTAAAACCCCTAAAAATCCATGAAGACGTAAAAAACCCTAAATACCCAGAAAAAAACTTGAAAACCATAAAAACCCCTAAGAAATTAAAAAACCTAAAACCCTAAAAACTCCTAAACCACTAAAAACTCTAAAACCCCTTAAAACCCTGAAAACATTAAAAATATTTAAAAAACAAAAAAAAACCTAAAAAATTAAAAAAAATACTAAGAACCAAAAAGACCCTGAAAACCCTAAAAACCCGTAAAAACCCTAAAAACAGTTAAAATCCATAAAAACCTAAAAAACCCTAATTAGTAAAAAATTGTCAAATCCCTCTAAAAATCCATGAAAATGTAAAAACCCTAAAAACCCATGAAAACCCTAAAAACCCCTAAACATTTAAACCCCCAAGATCCTTAAAAACCACTAAAAAACTCTAAAAAACATCAAAAACCCTAAAATTCTCAAAAAAAAACCCTAAACACCCAAAAGACTCTAAAATCCCTAAAAACCCCTAATCCCTTGAATATCCCCTTAAAACCATAAAACCCCTAAAAACCTTAAAAAAACATAAAAACCCATAAAACCCCTAAAAAAATAACTTAATTATCTAAATACCTGTAAACCCCCTAAAATGTTCAAAAACTAAAAAACCCTAAAAACTCAAAAAAAAACCTCCAAAACCCCAAAAAGACCATAAAACCCTGAGAAACCATAAAACCATAAAAACTTAAAAAAATTCAAAAACCCTAAACCTCCTAAAACCCTAAAAACCAATAAAAACCCAAAAAACCATTGAATACCATTAAAACCCCTAAAACCCTTAAAACCATAAAACCCCATAAAAACCCTAAAAACCAAAAAATACTCTAAAATCCTTAAACCCCATAAAAACATTAGAAAACTCTAAAAAACATTAAAACTCTAAAAAACTTTAAAAACCTCTAAAACCCAAAATAGACCCTAAAACCCCTAAAAACACTAAAACTCCTAAAAACCCGTGAAAAACCCTCAAGAACCATTAAAATACCAAAAAAACCTAAAATCCCTAAAAACCATAAAAATCCTAATAAACTCCTAAAAATCCACAAAAATGTAAAAACTTTAAAAACCCCCAAAACCATAAAACTCCTAAAAACGTTTAAAAACCAAAAAAAACCCAAAAAACAAATAAAAACTCTAAATACCCTTAAAACCCCTAAAAATATTATAAAACTCTAAAAATCCTTGAACCCCCTAAAAACTAAAAAAACACTAAAAACCCAAAATGACCCTAAAAACACTGAAAAATCATAAAAACCCTAAAAACACCTGAAAGTCCCTAAAACCCCTCAAAATCTTTAAAAAATCAAAAAACCCTATAATCCATAAAAATCCTAAAAATCCATAAAATCAATGAAAATGTTAAAAACCCGAAAAACCCATTTAACCCCTAAAAACCATAAAACCTTAAAAACCCTAAAAACCATAAGAAACCTAAAAACCAGTAAAAAATAAAAAAAACCCATAACCCCTAAAAATGTTAAGAAACTCTAAAAAACCTTAAAAATACAAAAAGCTAACAAAAAACCATAAAAACCCAAAAAGATCCTAAAACCCAAAAAATCCCAAAAAACCCATAAAAATTGTTAAAACCCCTCAAAATCCCTAAAACCATAGAAAGCCCTAAAAACCATAAAAATCCTAAAAACCCCCAAAAATCCACAAAAATGTAAAAAACCCCTAAAAACCCTGAAAAACTATTGAAAACCAAAAAAAATCCCCATAAAACCTTAAAATCCTAAAAACCCATAAAACCCCCAAAATGACAAAAAAAACTCTAAAAACCCTTAAAACCACTAAAAAACTTAAAAAACCTTAAAAAAATCCCTAAAAACTCAAAAAACCCATTTAAACCAAAAAGTCCCTAAAACCCTAAAACCACTGAAAAACTCCAAAAACCTTCAAAAGTCCCTAATACCCTAGAAAATCCTAAAGACTAAAAATTCTATAAAACCCTAATATCCATGAAAACGTAAAAAACCTTAAAAACCCTTAAAAACTCTTGCAGACTATAAAAACCCCTAAAAAACATTAAAAAACCCAAAAAATTCATAAAACCCACTAAAAACTATAAAAACCATTTAAAACTCTAAAAACGTTAAAAATACTAAATCACCTTAAACCCCTAAAAATGTTTAAAAACCTAGAAACCCTAAAAGGCTATAAAAACCCTAAAAACCCCTGAAAAATCCAAAACCCCTCAAAAACCCTAAAAACCCTAAAACCCATAAAATACTAAAAACCCCATAAAAATCAATGAAAAAGTTAAAAGCCCTAAAAACTCTAAAAACCCCCTAAAACCATAAAACCCATAAAAACCCTAAATCCCATAAATACCCTAAAACCCACAGAAAACTCTAAAAACCCTGAAAATCCCTAAAAACATTAGAAAATTATAAAACACTATAAAACCTATAAAAATTCAAAAAAAAAACACAAAAAAAAACGACCCTAAAAACCTTGAAAACCCTAAAACCCATAAAACCCCTAAAAATTCTAAAAGCTCTCAAGATCACCAAGAAACCTAAAAACCATACAAATCCTAAAAAACTTCTAAAACCCCTAAAACCCAATAGAATCCCTAAAACCCCTAAAACCCCTAGAACCACTAAAAACCCCTAAAACCCCTAAAAACCCATAAAACCCCTAAAACCCAATAGATACACTAAAAACCCTTTAAACCTCTAAAAATGTTAAAACCCATAAAATTTTTTAAAAAACATAAAAAATCAAAACAAAACCCAACAAACACCTTAAAATCCCTAAAACCCCTAAAAGTCCTAAAAACTCTTAAAAACCCGCAAAATCCCAAAAAACTGAAAACCCTTAAAACCCTTAAAACCATAAAAACCCTTAAAAACACTAAAAACACATAAAACCCAAAAAAAACCACTAAAAACTATATGAATTCATAAACCCCTGAAAATGTTAAAAAACACCAAAAAACCCTAAAAACTCAACGGAAACCTAAACCCCCAAAATTCCCTAAAACCTCCAAAAACCATAAAAATCCTAAGAAACCCCTAAAAATCCATAAAAATGTAAAAAACCCAAAAAACCTTGAAAACCCCCTTAAAACCATATAACCCCTAGTAATAAAAAAACTCTAAAAACCCAAAAGACCATAAAACCCCAAAAGTCCCTTAAAACTCGAAAAAACCTTTAAACCCCTCAAAATCCCTAAAAACCCTATAAACCCCAAAAAACCATAAAAATCCTAAAAAACCCCTAAAAATCCCCTAAAAATCCATTAAAACGTAAAACCCCTAAAAACCCTAAAAACTCTTTGAAAACCACAAAACCCCTAAAAACCTTAAAAAACCTAAAAAACCATAAAACCCCTAAGAAACCACTAAAAACACTTAAAATCCCCCAAATCCCTAAAAATGTTTAAAAACTCTAAAAAAATCTTAAAAATATTAAAAAACTCAAAAAAAAAAACCCAAAAAACCAAAAAAATCCTAAAAAACCCCCAAACCCCTCAAATTCCCTAAAAAGCTAAAAAACCCAACAAACCATAAAAATCGAAAAATACTCCAAAAATTCCATGAAAACATAAAAAACCCTAAAATCACTGAAAAACCCCTGAAAACCATAAAACCCCTAAAACCCTTTAAAACCCTGTAAAAACCCTAAAACCCACTAAAAACCCTAAAAACGTTAAAAAAACTCTATAAAACATTTAAAATGCTAAAATGCTCAAAAAAGACCCTAAAAAACAAAATGACGCTAAAAACCCTAAAAACCCGGAAAACCCCTAACCCCCTCAAAATCCCTAAAAACCATAAAAACCCCAAAAATCCTAAAAAGCCCCTAAAATCAATGAAAACGTAAAAACCCCTAAAAACCTCTAAAAAACCTGAAAAACCCTGAAAACCATAAAGACCCCCAAAGACCTTAAAAACCCTAAAAAATAATAAAACCCCTAAAAACCATGAAAAACTCTAAAAAATATTAAAACCCCTAAAAACGTAAAAAAAACTCTAAAAACATTAAAAACCCTAATAAATAGAAGAAAAAAATCCTAAAAAACCTAAAAGAGCCTAAAAACCCTAAAACCCCTAAAAACCATTAAATCCCTGAAAAAACTTAAGGAAAACCCTAAAAACCCAAGAATACCCTTAAAACCTCTAAAATCCCTAAAACCCCTCAAAATTAGTAAAACCTTAAAAACTCAAAAAACCATAAAATTACTAAAAAACCTCTAAAAATTCATGAAAATGTAAATATCCATGAAACCTATAAAAACTCCTAGAAACCATAAAAATCCCTAAAATCTTATAAAAACCATAAAACGACAAAAAAAATTAAAAACACTTGAAACCCCTAAAAATGTTAAAAGACTCTAAAAAACATTAAAAATCCTAAAAAACTCAAAAAACCCCTAAAAACCCAAAAGACCCTAAAAACCAAGAAAACCCATAAAAACCCAAAAAACCCGTGAAAACTCATGAAAACACTCAAATCCCTAAAATAACTTTAAACCATAAAAATCCTAACACTATGGGAAAAATGGGTATTTGCGACGGGTTATTTGCGACGGGATTTATTCCCGTCGCAAATAGTCCCGTTAAAAACTTATTTGCGACGGGGGTATTTAGCCGTCGCAAATAATTAGGCTTTTGCGACGGGATTGCTTTCCCCGTCGCAAATAGTTTTCCCGCGCTGCGCGCCAAATCGCGGGAAAACTATTTGCGACGGGAATATCCCCCTGTCGCAAATAACCAGCGGCGGTAAAAGGTATTTGCGACGGGAATATTCCCCCGTCGCAAAAAGTATGTCGGCAGGTGGTTATTTGCGACGGGACCCGTCGCAAATAAATATTTACCGGTTGACCGTAATAAATGTTGGCGAAGGTATTTGCGACGGGCACCGTCGCAAATAACACTATTTGCGACGGGAGTCCCGTCGCAAATGGACCCGTCGCAAATAATCTAACCTATAAATACCCCCATCCGTTTTTTTAAAATCATTATCAAACTCCATCTTCTTCTTCTCTCGAAGTTATATTTCTAAAGTTCATTTTTTCTCCAGTTTAACTTTTTTTTCCGGAGGTGATATTAAAGATTTGAAGAACGATCAGAGCAGATCAATTTTCAAGGTATTTATGTTCATTTTAATTTTTTATTTATTTTTAATTTTGTATTAGTTTCAAATATTATTAATTAGTTGTAATTTAATTATGTTTACATTATTTTATTACTTAATAAATTTAAATTATTAGTATTGTTTATAGTTAATAGTAATTAGGAATAATTAGTAATAATTTTTAATAATTAAGAATAAATATTAATAATTAGTAAAAAATACCACTAATTAGGAATAATAACATTATTACATTATTAGTTTATTTTATTATTAATATTAAAATAATATAATTTTATATATATATACAATTCTTTTTTCATCTGTGTGTTTGCTGTCTTCACATGTATTATTTGTATATGGAGATAGAAAACGCACAGATGAAAGAAGAATTGTATATAAATTAGAAAATTATATTATTTTAATATTAATAATAAAATATATTAATAATGTTATTATTTGTAATTATTGGTAATTATTTCTAATTATTGATAATTATTCATTTAATTACTAATAATTAGGAACAATTATCAATAATTATCAATAATTAAGAATAATTAGTAATAATTAGTAATAATTATCAATAATAAGTAATAATTACCAATAATTAGTAATAATTAACAATAAGTAGTAATAATTACCAATAAGTAGTAATAATTACCAATAATTAGTAATAATTACCAATAAGTAGTAATAATTATCAATAATTAGTAATAATTACCAATAATTAACAATAATTAGTAATAATTACCAATAATTAACAATAATTAGTAATAATTACCAATAATTACCAATAATTACCACTAATTAGTAATAATTAGGAATAATTGGTAATAATTAGTACTAATTAGGAATAATTAGGAATAATTAGGAATAATTAGGAATAACTAGGAATAACTAGGAATAATTAGGAATAATTAGGAATAATTATCAATAATTAGGAATAATTAGGAATAATTGTCAATAATTGTCGAATAATTAGGAATAATTAGGAATAATTAGGAATAATTAGTAATAATTAGGAATAATTAGTAATAATTATTAGTAATTATTAGTAATTATTTATAATTAATTATAATTACCAATAATTACCAATAATTACCAATAATTACCAATAATTACCAATAATTACCAATAATTACCAATAATTACCAATAATTACCAATAATTACCAATAATTGTAACGCCCCGACCCTAGTTACCCAGAGTCAGTGCAATATTACATAACATTGGCATGATCACGAGAAAGATCAAGTCTCGAAAGACCGATTAGTTTAGTAGCCTTGGAATAACTAGATACATCCATAAATTTTTACATTACATCATAAAAAAAAACATCTTGTCCTCATATCCCCTCATACTACCCCTGCAGGTCATTCATAAATTACTTCTTCATAATCCTGGGAAAAATAAAACATTGAAAGGGGTGAGCTCGGATGCTCAGTAAGGATAACATTATAGCAGAAGCTTTCATAAATAAGAATAAACACTTAAGGCAATTTATAACTAAAACAAAAGCCTTTTAAATTTGAACTTCAGCATAAAATGGCAAAGGTAAAATGAAATAATGCCATTTACTTACTCACATGGATATTCTACTAGTCGAATGATCACATGAAATATCAATAACCACTTTCATAATGATGGAATACATAATGCCAGACTATCATAACCACATAGCCAAGGCCTCGTGCCAAGACTACAAATAAGATTTTGCCAAGGCCCTGTGCCAAGACACTAGTTTGCCTCATGAGACCTACCGATGCATCGAGGAGCTATAGAGGGCTCCACCCGTCACTTATTAAGTCCAATGCAATCCTCATATGAACAGGTTTAAACATAACATAAACATTCGTATTAAAACTAGCATACGAAATGTCAATACTTTTACCACAAACCATGAATGGTATAAAAATAGCACATCCACAGTCAAACATAACTCATTCGATACAATATGGAAGATTGTATTGTATCACATTAACCTCAATCAAGAATAATTAAGGATGTTGACATAGATGAAAATAATCATCAAAACTATTTGAGAGAAATATCCCCCTTTTCTTGAAAACATTTAAAAGTCACACTATTTGTCAAGAAGCCATTTAAAAATAGATTTTTGAATCAAAGTGTCCCATACCACTTTGAAACTTTTTAAAAGTATTTTTAATTTCTAAACTTTAATGTCCATATAAATAAATCCTTAAAACCATTTTTAAAACATGGACATTAATGAGAAATATTTAGATGAATAAGTCTTTAAAACATTTAAAAATGGTATTTTAGTTAGAGATTCTAACCAAAAGAGAGACACTTGAATGAAAATAATTGAGGTAATCAAAACATTGTAATATCATGAGAATAAAGGGAATTCATGACATACTATGTCAAAGTACATTATATACACCACATAAAAGTGATTTGGTGTATATCAACAAAGAAGTCTCAATGGAATGTAAGTTGAGATGAAATCTCTCATAAAGTCCATATCCTTAGGTTAAGGATAAATCAACAACATAATTATGTGTGAAAAATATAAATACACTAAATATGATTGGATATTCAGTGTAAAACAATCAAAGTATATTCACACATATTCCTGTAAAAACAACACCAACGAATTGGATGTTTAACTCAACAAATGGTGAAAGAGTTAAAATTACTCTTATCAAATTCATATCAATGACTTGAGAATTTTCAATGGAGTGATTATGTGTATCAAAAGTATATCCACAGGAAGGGGAGTGGAAATTATGACATAATCAAATGAATAGTGATTCCACACATAATCTTGGGGTAATATAATCAATGAAATATGCGTAAAGCCAAATGAGTGGAAATTGAAATCTCAAATTCCCTTATTGATTAGGTAACTTAAGAAACAAACACCCATGAAAGAAAGATCATACCATGATGATGTAAATACCCATAAAATAAAGTATATTACACAATGAATACAATCATGGGTAGTACACATACACCACATGCAATAATTAAGTGGTGATCAATGGAATTCTCACGGAATTAAAAGTGAGACAAGAAACCCCTTACCACGTTAATCAACTGAGTCGCATGGCCAAAAGTTAATAACCACCAAATGATTTACAGAATAACATGAATATAAAGTGAATCATGGAAGTACACAATACACCACTTTCAATAATTTAGTAGCGAACAATGGAAATCTCACGAAATTGAAAGTGAGATAAGAGAATCCCTTACTTTGTACTTTTTCCTTGGTCGATGGTAGGTTTACCTCCTGTATAATGGTGAAATAATTGTTATTGAATAATACAAGAATCATTTACTTTAATGTGATATCATATATGATCTTTTAACATTGATTTGTTAATAATATCTTAGAATTATCGTCATTTCGGGTGTTAACGGGTTCATTTTACTTTATATTCTTTGTTATGTGAGCCATATTCGTTATTAATGGGATGTGTATTATTCAAATACAGAATGGTATCAAGTCCTTAAACATCATTTTTAAATCATCAAATGATAATTATACTTGAATGGATACGATGGATAATGAATCTCATCGCGTTCGTGGAGACGGTAGTCCGTACGTACGCACGAACGCTACTTCCATTTAATTTTTATTTTAAAAGAATCGAATCCAAATGATACATAGGTATATTACTATTCCAGTATAATATAATATTTTATATATGTTACATAAGTTCATTAACACCATCCTTTATTCGTTCCATGTGTGGTATGAACGAGTCATATCATTTTAAGGGGGCGGTAGTCCGCACTTCCTCAAATGAAATTATCGTATGTATATACAACATGAAACGAATAATGGTATGAAATAAAATGGAATTACAGAAGATTATATATAAAATATATATCATTAATATCATATTTAATTACAGTTCCATCATAATGGCCACCATGAGAGGCGGTAAGATGTATTTGAACAATCATCGTTTCGTGAGGCGTTAGTTTGCCATCCACAGAAACATTATGTTCATCATCCATTAGATGGAGTTGTGTGTATGTGTAGTTTTAATCCTTCTTATAACAACATCCTAGTATATTTTGGATACTGGTGTTGTTACAAAAGAAAGGAAATAAAAAGAGTTTGGGGGTTGGAGAAGCAAAATAAATGAAAATAATTTAAGAGCAAACGTTACCTTTAATTTAGGTAACTCACTTTGGTTGGAACCAAAGGACTTCTTGAAATGCTTTCTGCCTAATGGGAAGCTTCAAGGATGAGGAGAGGGATGTGGGGAGATTATTTGGGCAGGGTTTGGACGAGCCAAGTGGCTTGAGAGGTGTGAGGAATGAGTAGAAGTGGTCTCCTTTTATAAGGGAGAGGAGGGGCTCTTTAGGAAAGAGTGAAAGTATTACTTTATAATATAATTATATTCGGTTTATAATGGTCCAAAAATCATTGAGGTCGAAGATAAGATGACTAATATTCTAACTAAAATCAACCAATAAGAATTGGACAGGTTTTAGATAATATTTTAATCATTATAATCTTTTTTATTTAAATGATTTATTAATGAGGTAAACATTGCATCATTATTGTGTCATTAATAATTTAAATTATTTGATGTCTAAAAATTATAAATAAAATATCATTATGTAGGAAATATTTTTATCTTTCTAATGAATATTTATAATCGAAAATCCAACATGTATAACCCTATGTAAAAAGTTTTCTTCTATAAGATGTAAGCTTATGCCATTTTTATTTTTATTTTAACTTTATTAATATAATGTGTCCCTACCACATACAAGTGGCTCCATGGGGTCCCCAAATCGACCCAAGGATGCCCATGGTCGGGTATGTGTCCACCAATAAGGTTAGGACACGTTTTAGGGTAATTTTGTATTATTATAATATTATTTTTTAACCCTTATTTACCGGATTTACCCTTAACCATGGTAAATAAAATATTTACCGCAGTAATTATTCAAAATGTCTAAAAATAAAAGTTACCTATTTACAAAATTTGGACATCCTGATTCCAAATATGGAATCCATTTTTCTAAATTCAAAACACAGAAGTGGCAGAAATTAATTTAAAATTAATTCCCGCTGTCAAAACAAAAAGCGTGTTTTTAAGAGATAATAACTATCAAAAGATTGACACTTGTTTATGTTCGGTTTAATTGTAAAATTATGTCCAATGACCAACATTATATTAAGTGGTAAAAATATATTCTAAATATACTTTAAAACCACTCAAATTCACAATTTATCACTATTAATTATTTTGATTAAAAAAGTTGTTTTTAATTAAAATTTAGTAATTTTCACTATTCATCAAAATATAAAAGTTATCCGAAAAGTACCAAAATTTCACCCTAGGCTAATTTCGATATTCTGAATCCAAAAATGAAGTCCATTTTAAAATATAAAATATATATTATTTCAAAAATTAGGTATTACTATTCACAACGGCTAGTTTAATTAGTTGTGGTGTGTGTTAGAACTCGAGGTTGCGTACAACACACGCTATCGCATTATTCGAAGGGAAACGTACTGTGGAAGCTTGGGGTGTTGCATTCTCCCCTCCTTCAATAAATTGCGTCCTCGCAATTTTTTAAAATTTTGCTTGGGAATACAATGGAAAGTCCCACATCGGAAAAAGAGTCAATAAAACTATCACTTTAAAAGAATGAAAGAGAGGTATAAGGGTCATCCAAGATAACCCATACTAGGATTCCATGTAAGAAAACATGGATATGGATGATAAACTAAGTGTCAAGTTCTGATGGAGAGGGATAGAAATCATGATCAGGAGAAAGTTAACAATGAGAAAACCACAAACTTGTGTTGGGACAAACGACCATTAGTCTCCTAGTAGGAAAGTAAACAGACAACATTTTTTTTAAGTTACATTACATAAGGAAGAGGAATTCATTTATGATATTGACTAAGAACATCATGAGATATACTTACATTTTAAGTAGATTTTCATTCTTTAATAAATTTCCACCACTAACTCAATTTTTTTTTAAACGATGAGTATTCAAGAAGACTTGGTCACACTGGAAGAGCTAGAATAACTTCTATAAAATCACATGATCCATGCAGGATAAACCATATATTTACATTGTCTTTGAAGATTAATCAAAACCAAAATGGTTAGTGAATGATCTAATGATCCCCCAAAAGGATATTCATTGAGATAAATATGCACTAATCTTAATTTTCTAAAATTAAACCAACAATACCCCAAAGTTAAATAGATACCATTCAATAACCAATTTTCCTTAAAATCCTTTAATATAATCCAAACTAATATTGAAACCCAAAACATAGAAGAATTTGATTATGTAGTCTCCCATGTTACATTGTATCTCCAAATGACATCAAATACTCTTAAAGTCACATACTTAAAAGTAATTAACATTATCACATATTCTCTGTTATAGGTTAATCATTTCCATAAATAACCCAAATCACTATAAATCAACAATAAAAACGTAGATAAAAATCCACCATTACTCTACAAATGAAACCCCATTGTATTCGATTTTCCTTGGGCATATAGTGTTCCCAACAAAGTGAACATCTTCCAAAATAACATTTATCACTTAATCACCAAATCATTTTCTTATACCAAGGGTATTCATTTGATAAGAAATAAGAACCCAAATCATCTTATTATTGATCAATAAAATCATTTAACAACAAAAAAAGTCACACTAACCAGGGACTTCACGTAGTCCAGTGGTAGGCGATAAATCCCAATCGCACTTTGGATGTGGGTTCGATTCCCACAGCTTTGTCCGACGCGACGGGTTGTCATACGGTCTACGTGTTGTCCTTTTTCAAAAACTATATTTTATAATATTACCAAAATGAGATAAATTCCTCAAAATAACATAATTTAACCACAAATGTTATATCATACTTTGCATTTTCATCCCAAATTATAATAACTTATCATTTTCTCAAACCTCAATGATCATATAAAACCAAATGGTTATTTATACCTATATCCACAATAGAAGAGACAATTCTTCCTCAAATATCATTCTCACATGGCAAACTATGGGGTTACAAATACAAGAGAAAATTATTCCAAAGTAAACCCATCAATAAAGAGCACTAACACTTTTAAACATTTCACCATCCATTTATTTCCACATAGGTTATTCATCATATGTTCCTCGGGTTCCCACATTGCCTCTTCCATCTTATGATTTCTCCATAGATCTTTTACCAGACAATTCATCCGGTTTCTCAACACTTGATCTTTGGTATGAAGAATTCTGATAGGCTCTCCACAATAAGATAGATCGAGTTCCAGTTATAATTCTTCATAGGTGAGTACATGCATTGGGTCAGGCATGTATTTTGTCACTAGAGGTATGTGGATCACAACATGAACTCTGGAGAGACTAGGCGGATTTGCCTTTTGGTAGAATGCGTTCATGTGTCACAATGGTACCTCAGGAATTTTTCAAAATCATCTACTTCCTTTACCCAAAAACTCCTCATCCATTTTGGATTATATCGATGGAAGCATCGATGCATCATAAAAAAATAGGTATTTCTTATATATAATTTTGAGACATCGTCATTAACATGTTTTTTTAGAAAAATTCTCACTGATTCATCTTCAAATATTTCAAAATAAGATTTTGGTAAATCAGTATTTGTATATCCCAAAAGACATAAATATATAATTTGATACATATAGGCTGCTCGAAGGTCTCCCTCTTCTGCAGCATCTAGAAAATCATTTAGTGCATCGTAATTTTGAGATAAAGTGAATAATTTGAAAAGCCCCTGATGGTACTTCCCACGCTTAGCGTGGTAAGAAAGTTGAGAGCACAAAATTATCCCATAGTCGGTACTTGATCCTTGAAATAATCGTGCAATGCTAGAGGTATTGGATGTCTCATAAAGTTGTTTGCATGTAACATGGACATTTGAAAAAGTTTCAACATCGTCTGCGCATGACTTCTGGATAATAATTGTAAGTAGTTCTTCAGGAAGAGAGAGAAGAGTTGTTCGTGATCTTGCTCCCTCCATGTTTCAACTAACAAAAGAAAATACAATTAGGGTTTTTGAATACTTATCTAATAAGAATGTAAAAAAAATAGACATAATAGGATAATCTTGTAATTGAACAATATATCCTAACTTGGGGTACCCTATGTTAAAATCTAGGTTATCCACTATCTATTTGCCGACATATATTCTTAGGGGCATTTTTTTGTATTCCCTTAATAATGGTTTATACTAATCTTGTGAATTTACCAAAGCATATCCCCCGGGAGTGTCGTAACCAAGAGTGCAGCAAGGCCCGTTGTCGTGCACCAGTTCCCGTTCGAGTCTAGCTCAAAGCGGTGTTTTCGAGTTTTACCCCTAGATACATCTGTGTCAGAGCCGCCTCTACCTGCTCGTATCCAGACAGGGATGTATTGCTCGGAAAACTCACAAAATCTCTACAATACCAAAATTCTAGGAAGTTCTTCTATACTAATCCTCAAAGTTCATCTTAGGTTTACGTGCTCTAATCAGAGTTTATCTAAATCTAGCTTCCAAGGTTTGTACTAAACTTCCTCTGATACCAACTGTAACGCCCCGACCCTAGTTACCCAGAGTCAGTGCATTATTACATAACATTGGCATGATCACGAGAAAGATCAAGTCTCGAAAGAACGATTAGTTTAGTAGCCTTGGAATAACTAGATACATCCATAAATTTTTACATTACATCATAAAAAAAACATCTTGTCCTCATATCCCCTCATACTACCCCTGCAGGTCATTCATAAATTACTTCTTCATAATCCTGGGAAAAATAAAACATTGAAAGGGGTGAGCTCGGATGCTCAGTAAGGATAACATTATAGCAGAAGCTTTCATAAATAAGAATAAACACTTAAGGCAATTTATAACTAAAACAAAAGCCTTTTAAATTTGAACTTCAGCATAAAATGGCAAAGGTAAAATGAAATAATGCCATTTACTTACTCACATGGATATTCTACTAGTCGAATGATCACATGCAATATCAATAACCACTTTCATAATGATGGAATGCATAATGCCAGACTATCATAACCACATAGCCAAGGCCTCGTGCCAAGACTACAAATAAGATTTTGTCAAGGCCTTGTGCCAAGACACTAGTTTGCCTCATGAGACCTACCGATGCATCGAGGAGCTATAGCAGGCTCCACCCGTCACTTATTAAGTCCAATGCATTCCTCATATGAACAGGTTTAAACATAACATAAACATTTGTATTAAAACTAGCATACGAAATGTCAATACTTTTACCACAAACCATGAATGGTATAAAAATAGCACATCCACAGTCAAACATAACTCATTCGATACAATATGGAAGATTGTATTGTATCACATTAACCTCAATCAAGAATAATTAAGGATGTTGACATAGATGAAAATAATCATCAAAACTATTTGAGAGAAATATCCCCCTTTTCTTGAAAACATTTAAAAGTCACACTATTTGTCAAGAAGCCATTTAAAAATAGATTTTTGAATCAAAGTGTCCCATACCACTTTGAAACTTTTTAAAAGGATTTTTAATTTCTAAACTTTAATGTCCATATAAATAAATCCTTAAAACCATTTTTAAAACATGGACATTAATGAGAAAGATTTAGATGAATAAGTCTTTAAAACATTTAAAAATGGTATTTTAGTTAGAGATTCTAACCAAAAGAGAGACACTTGAATGAAAGTAATTGAGGTAATCAAAACTTTGTAATATCATGAGAATAAAGGGAATTCATGACATACTGTGTCAAAGTACATTATATACACCACATAAAAGTGATTTGGTGTATATCAACAAAGAAGTCTCAATGGAATGTAAGTTGAGATGAAATCTCTCATAAAGGCCATATCCTTAGGTTAAGGATAAATCAACAACATAATTATGTGTGAAAAATATAAATACACTAAATATGATTGGATATTCAGTGTAAAACAATCAAAGTATATTCACACATATTCCTGTAAAAACAACACCAACGAATTGGATGTTTAACTCAACAAATGGTGAAAGAGTTAAAATTACTCTTATCAAATTCATATCAATGACTTGAGAATTTTCAATGGAGTGATTATGTGTATCAAAAGTATATCCACAGGAAGGGGAGTGGAAACTATGACATAATCAAATGAATAGTGATTCCACACATAATCTTGGGGTAATATAATCAATGAAATATGCGTAAAGCTAAATGAGTGGAAATTGAAATCTCAAATTCCCTTATTGATTAGGTAACTTAAGAAACAAACACCCATGAAAGAAAGATCATACCATGATGATGTAAATACCCATAAAATAAAGTATATTACACAATGAATACAATCATGGGTAGTACACATACACCACATGCAATAATTAAGTGGTGATCAATGGAATTCTCACGGAATTAAAAGTGAGACAAGAAACCCCTTACCACGTTAATCAACTGAGTCGCATGGCCAAAAGTTAATAACCACCAAATGATTTACAGAATAACATGAATATAAAGTGAATCATGGAAGTACACAATACACCACTTTCAATAATTTAGTAGCGAACAATGGAAATCTCACGGAATTGAAAGTGAGATAAGAGAATCCCTTACTTTGTACTTTTTCCTTGGTCGATGGTAGGTTTACCTCCTGTATAATGGTGAAATAATTGTTATTGAATAATACAAGAATCATTTACTTTAATGTGATATCATATATGATCTTTTAACATTGATTTGTTAATAATATCTTAGAATTATCGTCATTTCGGGTGTTAACGGGTTCATTTTACTTTATATTCTTTGTTATGTGAGCCATATTCGTTATTAATGGGATGTGTATTATTCAAATACAGAATGGTATCAAGTCCTTAAACATCATTTTTAAATCATCAAATGATAATTATACTTGAATGGATACGATGGATAATGAATCTCATCGCGTTCGTGGAGACGGTAGTCCGTACGTACGCACGAACGCTACTTCCATTTAATTTTTATTTTAAAAGAATCGAATCCAAATGATACATAGGTATATTACTATTCCAGTATAATATAATATTTTATATATGTTACATAAGTTCATTAACACCATCCTTTATTCATTCCATGTGTGGTATGAACGAGTCATATCATTTTAAGGGGGCGGTAGTCCGCACTTCCTCAAATGAAATTATCGTATGTATATACAACATGAAACAAATAATGGTATGAAATAAAATGGAATTACAGAAGATTATATATAAAATATATATCATTAATATCATATTTAATTACAGTGCCATCATAATGTCCACCATGAGAGGCGGTAAGATGTATTTGAACAATCATCGTTTCGTGAGGCGTTAGTTTGCCATCCACAGAAACATTATGTTCATCATCCATTAGATGGAGTTGTGTGTATGTGTAGTTTGAATCCTTCTTATAAAAACATCCTAGTATATTGTGGATACTGGTGTTGTTACAAAAGAAAGGAAATAAAAAGAGTTTGGGGGTTGGAGAAGCAAAATAAATGAAAATAATTTAAGAGCGAACGTTACCTTTAATTTAGGTAACTCGCTTTGGTTGGAACCAAAGGACTTCTTGAAATGCTTTCTGCCTAAGGGTAAGCTTCAAGGATGAGGAGAGGGATGTGGGGAGCTTATTTGGGCAGGGTTTGGACGAGCCAAGTGGCTTGAGAGGTGTGAGGAATGAGTAGAAGTGGTCTCCTTTTATAAGGGAGAGGAGGGGCTCTTTAAGAAAGAGTGAAAGTATTACTTTATAATATAATTATATTCGGTTTATAATGGTCCAAAAATCATTGAGGTCGAAGATAAGATGACTAATATTCTAAATAAAATCAACCAATAAGAATTGGACAGGTTTTAGATAATATTTTAATCATTATAATCTTTTTTATTTAAATGATTTATTAATGAGGTAAACATTGCATCATTATTGTGTCATTAATAATTTAAATTATTTGATGTCTAAAAATTATAAATAAAATATAATTATGTAGGAAATCTTTTTATCTTTCTAATGAATATTTATAATCGAAAATCCAACATGTATAACCCTATGTAAAAATTGTTCTTCTATAAGATGTAAGCTTATGCCATTTTTATTTTTATTTTAACTTTATTAATATAATGTGTCCCTACCACATACAAGTGGCTCCATGGGGTCCCCAAATCGACCCAAGGATGCCCATGGTCGGGTATGTGTCCACCAATAAGGTTAGGACACGTTTTAGGGTAATTTTGTATTATTATAATATTATTTTTTAACCCTTATTTACCGGATTTACCCTTAACCATGGTAAATAAAATATTTACCGCAGTAATTATTCAAAATGTCTAAAAATAAAAGTTACCTATTTACACAATTTGGACATCCTGATTCCAAATATGGAATCCATTTTTCTAAATTCAAAACATAGAAGTGGCAGAAATTAATTTAAAATTAATTCCCGCTGTCAAAACAAAAAACGTGTTTTTAAGAGATAATAACTATCAAAAGATTGACACTTGTTTATGTTCGATTTAATTGTAAAATTATGTCCAATGACCAACATTATATTAAGTGGTAAAAATATATTCTAAATATACTTTAAAACCACTCAAATTCACAATTTATCACTATTAATTATTTTGATTAAAAAAGTTGTTTTTAATTAAAATTTAGTAATTTTCACTATTCATCAAAATATAAAAGTTATTCGAAAAGTACCAAAATTTCACCCTAGGCTAATTTCGATATTCCGAATCCAAAAATGAAGTCCATTTTGAAATATAAAATATATATTATTTCAAAAATTAGGTATTACTATTCACAACGGCTAGTTTAATTAGTTGTGGTGTGTGTTAGAACTCGAGGTTGCGTACAACACACGCTATCGCATTATTCGAAGGGAAACGTACCGTGGAAGCTTGGGGTGTTACAATAATTACCAATAATTACCAATAATTACCAATAATTACCAATAATTACCAATAATTACCAATAATTAGAAATAATTAGCAATAATTAGCAATAATTAGCAATAATTAGCAATAATTAGCAATAATTAGCAGTAATTAGCAATAATTAGCAATAATTTGCAATAATTACCAATAATTTCCAATAATTTGCAATAATTACCAATAATTACCAATAATTACCAATAATTAGTATTAATTAGGAATAATTACCAATAATTAGTATTAATTAGGAATAATTACCAATAATTAGTATTAATTAGGAATAATTAACAATAATTACCAATAATTACCAATAATTAACAATAAGTAGTAATAATTACCAATAATTAACAATAAGTAGTAATAATTACCAATAAGTAGTAATAATTACCAATAATTAACAATAAGTAGTAATAATTACCAATAATTATTAATAATTACCAATAATTCCCAATATTTAGTAATAATTAACAATAATTGCCAATAATTATCAATAATTGCCAATAATTACCAATAATTAGTAATAATTAAGAATAATTAGTAATAATTATGAATAATTAGTAATAATTACGAATAATTAGTAATAATTACGAATAATTAGTAATAATTACGAATAATTAGTAATAATTACCCATAATTAGTAATAATTACCCATAATTAGTAATAATTACCCATAATTAGTAATAATTACCCATAATTAGTAATAATTACCCATAATTATCAATAATTACTAATAATTATCAATAATTACTAATAATTATCAATAATTACTAATAATTAGCAATAATTACTAATAATTAGTAATAATTAGCAATAATTAGTAATAATTAGCAATAATTAGTAATAATTAGCAATAATTAGTAATAATTAGCAATAATTAGGAATAATTAGCAATAATTAGTAATAATTAGTAATAATTAGTAATAATTAGTAATAATTAGTAATAATTAGTAATAATTAGTAATAATTAGTAATAATTAGTAATAATTAGTAATAATTAGTAATAATTAGTAATAATTAGGAATAATTAGTAATAATTACCAATAATTAGTAATAATTAGTAATAATTAGGAATAATTAGGAATAATTACCAATAATTATTATTAATTACCAATAATTATTATTAATTACCAATAATTAGTATTAATTACCAATAATTAGTAATAATTACCAATAATTAGTAATAATTACCAATAATTAGTAATAATTATTATTAATTACCAATAATTGGTATTAATTACCAATAATTGGTATTAATTACCAATATTTAGTATTAATTACCAATATTTAGTATTAATTACCAATATTTAGTATTAATTACCAATATTTAGTATTAATTACCAATAATTAGTATTAATTACCAATATTTAGTATTAATTACCAATAATTACCAATAATTACCAATAATTACCAATAATTACCAATAATTACCAATAATCACCAATAATTACCAATCATCACCAATATTTTCCAATAATCACCAATAATTACCAATATTTACCAATAATTACCAATATTTACCAATAATTACCAATATTTACCAATAATTACCAATATTTACCAATAATTACCAATATTTACCAATAATTACCAATATTTACCAATAATTAGGAATAACTACCAATAATTAGGAATAACTACAAAAAATTATGAATAACTACCAATAATTTGGAATAACTACCAATAATTTGGAATAACTACCAATAATTTGGAATAACTACCAATAATTTGAAATAATTACCAATAATTAGGAATAATTACCTTATTACATTATTTGTATATTTTATTATTAATATTAAAATAATATAATTTTCTATATTATATACAATTCTCTTTTCTTCTGTGTTTTTTCTGTCTCCACATGTAATATTGGAATTCTTTTTCAAAATTATCAACCTACTCGCCAATGGAGAGGTGAAAGTGAATGTCAATATTACATGTGGAGACAGAATGTGAAACACACAGATGAAAGGAGAATTGTATATAATATAGAAAATTATATTATTTTAATATTAATAATAAAATATACTAATAATGTAATGATGTTATTATTATATAATTAATATTTATGAAAAAAATTATATTAGTATTATTAAAAAAAATAAAAAATCAATATAATATTAAAATTATCAATATTTGTAACAGGTTTTGCTTTATTCTCAATATATTCAATCCTTGCTTGTGTTTTTTCTAACAAATTATTCAAAACCAGTAATGCTTTTATATTTTATAGAAAAATATGGAACAACGAGGTCGTCAACAGTCATTATTAGATGACCGCATATGGATAAATCAACGTAGAAATCCAAATGGTTCTGGTTTAAATTCAGTATATATAGAGGGTGTGGAGATTTTTTTATCATTTGCGGCATCAAATCCAGAATTTGTTTCAGAAGGAAAGATAAAATGCCCTTGTAGAAAATGTGCATTGAGAACGTTTGACACGTTTGACAAAGTGGGGGAACATCTCTTGCGTTTTGGTTTTCAAGCAGATTATGTTTTTTGGTATCAACACGGTGAACGCAGTTCCAGAGCAGGTGATACCAACTTGATTCCGGATCCATCCCAGTTTCAAGATTTAGTACATGATGTTGCAGGTTCATCTGTTCAACATACAGAAACTCCGGGTGATATAGCTTCAAATCCTGAGTTGGGACCGTCTGAATTTTATGAGTTGTTGAAGTCTGCTGAGGATGCATTATATCCTGGCTGCAAGATGAGCAAATTAGAAGTAGTTGCAAAATTTATGGCTATCAAATCAGATAACGGAATTTCAAACACCTGTTTTGACCAGATATTTTCTTTGCTGAAAACACTGTTACCCGAAGGAAATGTTTTACCTGCAAATTACTATGAAAGTAAGAGGTTGGTTCGATATTTGGGACTTACTTGTCAGAAGATTCATGCATGTTCAAATGACTACATTTTATATTCTGGGGAAAATGAGTCGTTGGATAGTTGTCCCACATGTGGGCAACTGAGATATAAAGAAGGACAACACGGGAAGTCTGGTTTGATTCCTGTAAAACAGTTGAGATATTTTCCGCTTACATCCAGACTTCAGCGTTTATTCATGTCTAAGAATACAGCGACAATGATGTCATGGCATAAAGAGAATAGTTCAACCGATAAAATCTTGAATCATCCAGTGAATGGTGATTCATGGAAACATTTTGATAGAGTGCATCCATCCTTTGCTTTAGAAGCTAGAAATGTTCGACTGGGCCTTTCCACTGATGGTTTCTGTCCGTTTGGATCTTATGGTAGTCAATATTCATGTTGGCCTGTTTTTTTAACTCCGTACAATTTACCTCCATGGATGTTGATGAAGGAGCCATATATCTTTTTGACTTTACTAATTCCAGGACATCCGAAGAAAAATATTGATGTTTATTTGAAGCCATTGATTGATGAATTAAATTTATTGTGGAGTACTGGTGTCAGTACATATGATGTTGCAACGAAACAGAATTTCATACTGAGAGCAGCATTGATGTGGACAATAAGTGACTTCCCGGCTTATGGGATGTTATTTGGCTGGAGTACACATGGTCAGAAATCATGTCCTTACTATATGGGAGAGAACAAAGCATTTATGCTCATTCATGGAAAGAAACCTTGTTATTTTGACTGTCATCGCAGATTTCTTCCAGCTGTTCATCCTTTTCACAGAAACAGATCTCATTTCAGAAAAGGAACAACTGAAAGGGATGGACCTCCAAAAATGCTATCAGGTTCGGAGTTAAAATCGGTTGTATTTTCATTACCTCCCATCACTTTTGGTCCCACAATAAACCAACAGAAAATTTCTGGTTTTGGGAAAGAACACAATTGGATTAAACGTAGCATATTTTGGGATTTTCTATATTGGTCTGATTTGTTGGTCCGACACATGTTAGATGTCATGCATATTGAGAAGAACTGTTTTGATAATTTGTTTCATACAGTTTTGGATACGCCAGGAAAGAGCAAAGACAATGTAAATGCACGTTTAGATCTTGCCCAAATTTGCAGGCGTCCAGAATTGGAACTATTTGAGAATGTCAGAACAGAAAGGTTACTAAAACCAAAAGCAGCTTATACACTGTCTAAAGAAAACCGTTTATTATTTTGTCAGTGGATTGCAGATTTGAGACTTCCAGATGGCTGTGCTTCCAATTTGGGTAGATGTGTAAAGAATGGTCATATTACTGGATTAAAAAGTCATGATTGTCATGTTATAATGGAGAGACTTCTACCCATTGGATTAAGAGGTCTCTTGAATTCTGTGATTTGGGATTCCATAACAGACATGTCTCATTTTTTTTGGGAAATTTGTGCAGCTACGGCAGATTATGATGCTCTAGGAAAACTTGAAAAAGATGTTGTTGTAATTATATGTAAACTGGAAAAAATATTTCCGCCGTCTTTCTTCGACTCAATGGAACATTTGATGTTACATTTGCCATATGAAGCCAAATGTGGAGGTTCGGTACAGTTTCGATGGATGTACCCATTTGAAAGATGCATGCAAAAATTGAAAAGAAAAGTACGCAACAAAGCATCTGTTGAAGGATCTATTGCAGAAGCTTATTTGCAAGAGGAAATATCTTTTTTCTGCTCCCATTATTTTGAATCTGAGTATCCTTCAAAACACAACCGAATGGGATGGAATGAGAGGAATATTGATGAAATTGACAATCAATTATCTGTTTTCAACCAGTCAGAGCTTGGTTTTGGTGAAGTTTCTGAACGCTGGCTTTCAGATAATGAACATCATAGAGCTCATACGTATGTTCTGCTCAACTGTGAAGAGATGACATCAGTTGTACTGTAAGTGTTTATATCACTTATTCTATCATTTATGTTACAGTAAATAACTTTGGTTTTTATAGGTTGTATGATAATCATATCAAGAAAAAAATTCCACAAATTACAGCAGCTGCTCTCGAAGAACGTCGACTGAAAAATTTCTCTCAGTGGTTTCAAAAACTGGTAACATAAATTCTTTATCTTCTAGCAACTCATTCAATGTATAGTTTACTATATTGATAATTATTTCACAAATTTTCAGGTGTCTCGACATGCTGATAAAATTGACAAACAGTTGTGTGTATTGAGTAACCCACCTTCCAAACTTGTTAAAACTTATAATGCATATGTGGTGAATGGATTTCGATTCCACACACATGCATATGGGGAATCGAAAAAAACAATGAACAGTGGAGTTAGCTTGAGAGGATCTCATCATCGAGAAAATGAAGTTGACTTTTATGGCATACTTGATGAAATCATTGAACTCTGTTATCTTGGACAACATTACATAACCATGTTCAAATGTCGGTGGTTGGATACAGAGAGAGGCGTGCGTGTTCATCCGACTCATGGAATCATCGATATTAAATGTAAAAGTGTTCTCGCAGTAAATGAACCATTTTTATTGGCTCAACAGGCATATCAAGTTTATTATGCAAATTACTGTGCAACATCAAGAGACTTGACTGATTGGTGGAGTGTAATAAAAATCAAAATTCGAGACAATCAGTTTAGTCAAAGTGAATGTGCTTTCACTGATATGCAAAGAATTGAAGTTTTTCAAGAGAGTACTCAAAATAAATCTTTTTTACAAAGAGACATGAGTATCGATGACGACACCCCACATTTAAGAGTCGGTGATGCCGATGATGTTAATGATGTCACATATGAATTTGAAACGGTAAGAGATGAAGCAACTGTAACTCGAATGGATATCGATGATGTTGAGGAGGAATATGAAGATGACATTGACATATATGAAGATGATGATGAAGATGAACACTGATAGCATTTCATGGTATTTATATACAATCATAATATGTATATATGTATATATAATAGTAATTATCAATTATTTGCTAACATTAACATTTTCTGTTTCAGATGGACGACGCCACATTTCGTGCGTTGGCGGATGCTGACCTGAGTTTTGATGCGGATGAGTTGCTGACAGATGACCCTCAGCCTGCAGGCGCTCCAGGGAGTACGCGGAGGGGGCGCGTTCTTGCACGATTGATGATTCCTGACCCCGTCCCCGAGCGACGTCCACGTCTTGGGTTTGATCCATGCACACGGAGGTGTGATAACCTGTGTGATAACATGTGGATTTGACTAAGATTTCATTAATCTATTCACATAATAAATGTTTATTATTTTTTCAGTTTTCCGCATATAGCAGTCGGACAGGGCAGCGCTATTTTGCGCAACTATTTCTCTCAGTCGTGGACCACATGGGAGCAGATTCCCATTGATGTGCAGCAGGCCATGTTCGGCCATTGGTTGGTACGTACGTAAATAAATAATTTTTATTTTGAAAATTATTTCATTTCTAACTTGATATTTTGATTTATTTGTAGGGTTTATGGTATCCGATCGAGGATACCAGGCGTGACGCCATCCACGAGGCATGGGAGGTGGCCATGCGTGATCGTCTTCGTCAGTTTTTGCACAATTTAAGAAAAGCTACGATGAAGAAAGCAGGAGTGTCAGATTTTGAGGAGTCGTGTAGGGTACACCGACCAGAGTATATTTCATCCCATGTATGGGATGGATTATGTGCGCACTGGTTGAGTGGTTCCTTTCAGAGGAGATCATCGGTGGGGAGGCAGAATCGGGGGAGACAGGAGGTGACTCATCGAGCTGGGAGTCGTTCTTTCAGTACTCATAGACAGCATCTGGTACGTACATTATTTATAAATATTTTATATAACTATAAATATTAACAGTTTATTTTTTATTCTTATAGGCTGTCGAGCACCCCGATATTACAGAGTACGACGTATATCGGAGGATGTATAGTGATCCTGCTACTGGGGAGCTCAGAGGTGATCGTCAGCATCACATCGTGGTCAGTATTATTTGTTTTCAAGTTTAAAAATTAACTGCATATAATATATTCACAATTTTAATTTTAAATTGCAACTATAGGAGTCATATGAGGCCGCAGCGGCACAGGCCCGGCCTGAGAGTCAGGCCGAGTCATCAGATCAGACCACTGCCCGTCAGTTTGATGAGGCGGCATGGATGCAGGCCACCCAGTATGCCTTCGAGAAGGGCCGGGTAGTTGGTATCGGCTCTCGACTGACTCCCGGAGATTATTATGGAAGTGCTGTGATGTCGGCGTCCAGCTCGAGAGGAGCTCGTGCATCTTCTTCTACACAGTATGAGGATCAGTTGCGATCTCAGACTGCACAGATAGAGAGTCTCCGACAGGAGCAGGAGCAGATGCGTCAGCAGCATGAAGAGGAGTGTCGACGCCAGCAGCAGCTGTACGAGGAGCAGACGAGTCGGTGGCAGCAGCAACATCAGGAGCAGATGGAGTACATGCGCCGACTCACTCATGCTTTAGGGATGGAGTTTCCTCCACCACCATCTGCAGATCCCCCACCTCCCCCCCTCCCCCCCCCTCCTTCAGATTAGAGTTTGTATTTCTGTTATAAAATTTGTGAAATCAAAATATTTTTTTTTTCTATTCGTAGTTTCTGTCTCATTATAAAATATTAATAATATTATATTTTTAAATAACAATATTAATATGAATAATTATATTATTTATATTTTATAATATTAAATTATATATATATATTAAAATTTTATATATATATTAAAATTTTATAATATTAAAATTTAATTATTTTTTTTTTGTAATACTTGAATTATTTTAATATTTGAATGTAAAATAATTCTATTATTTTTATATTAATTAAAATAACTTATTAATATTTTTTTTATTTATAAATTATAATTGTAATATTATTATATTAATTAAATCATTTATTAATATTCTATTATTTTTTATTTTTGAATTATAATTCTACTATTATTATAGTAATTAAAATAATTTTTTAATAATTTATTTTTTTTATTTTTTTTATATTATTTGCGACGGGACCCGTCGCAAATACTATTTGTAGTATTTGCGACGGGATACTACTCCCGTCGCAAATACTAGTATTATTAATTTTTTTTATTTTTTAAAAATATAGTTTTTGCGACGGAACCGTCGCAAAAGAGATTGTGACGGGTCCCGTCGCAAAAACTATTTTAAAAGTTTTTTACAAAAATACGGAATACTATTTGCGACGGGGAGAATGTCCGTCGCAAAAAAGGGATTTAGCGACGGGCCCGTCGCAAATAAGTGTAGTTGCGATGGCGTTTTCAGCAACGGGCTATTTGCGACGGGATCCCGTCGCAAATAGCCCGTCGCAAATACCTGTTTTTTTAGTAGTGTAAAACCCTTAAAAACCCATAAGAATCCATAAAACCCTAAAAACTACTGAAAACTCTAAAAACCCCTAAAAATGTTAAAAAACTCTAGAAACCTTATAAACCCTAAAAAACTCGAAATAACCCTAAAACCCCCAAAGAACCTAAAAACCCTAAAAATATCTGAATAACATAAAAACCCCTGAAAGACCCAAAAAAACCCCTTAAAAATACCTAAAAATCATAAAACCCTAAAAACTATAAAACTCTAAATAACTCAAAAATAACCCTAAAAACCCCCTAAAAACCATAAAACCTATAAAAACTTTAAAAACCCTAAAAAATCCAGAAAATCCCTAAAAACCCATTAAATACTCTAAAAACACTTTAAACCCCTAAAAACAATAAAAAAACTAGGAAACCCTAAAAACCCTAAAAAGCTCAAAATAAAACCCTAAAAATTCAAAAAGACCCTAAAAACATTGAAACCCCTCAAAATCCCTAAAAATGCTAAAACCCTAAAAATTATAAAAACCTAAAAATCCCTAAAAATCCATAAAAATCAATAAAAAACTTAGAAAACCAAAAAAATCAATAAAAAAACCCAAACCCTATAAAAACTCTAAAAACCCTTAAAACCCCTAAAAATGTTAAAAACTCTAAAACACCATGAAACGCTAAAACAATAGAAAAACCCAAAAACCCCAAAAACCCCTAAAAGACCCTAAAAACCCTGAAAAACCTTAAAACCCCTTAAAAACTCTAAAGGCCCTCAAAAACCCTAAAAACCCTAAAAACCCTAAAAACTATAAAAATCCTAAAAAACCCCAAAAAATCCATGAAAAAGTAAAAAGCATAAAAACCCTAAAAACCTAGAAAACCATAAAACCCCTAAAACCCATAAAAACCCCTAAAAATCTTAAAAAAATAATAAAAACTCAAAAAACTCTTAACATCCCTAGAAATGTTAAAAATGTATAAAACCCTAAAAACTCAGATTAACCATAAAAACTCAAAAAATCCTAAAAAACATGAAAACCCTAAACACCTTAACCCCTCCCCCCCCCCCTCTGAAAGACCCTAAAAACCATCAAAATCCTAAAAACCCTATTAGCTACAAAAATCATAAAAAAACATAAAAATTAATGAAAATGAAAAAAAATAAAAACCCTAAAAAAACCCAAAAACCCATAAATCCCCCAAAAAACCTTTAAACCCCTAAAAACCCATGAAAACCATAAAAACATTAAAAACTCTAAAACCCCTTAAAAACCCTAGAAAAAAAAAATAAAACCATAAAAACCCAAAAAATCACTAAAAACCCTAAAGACCCTCAAATTCCCTAAAAACCATAAAAGCCCTAAAAACCATAAAAATCCTAAAATCCTTAAAAAACTATGAGAATCTAAAAATCCCTAAAACAATGAAAGGTCCTTGAAAACCATAAAAACTACTAAAAACATTAAAAACCCAAAAAACCAATAAAAAATCTAGAGAACCACTAAAAACTATAAAAATGTTAAAAATATCTGAAAAACTATAAAAATGTTAAAAAGATCTGAAAAACCTTAAAATCGTTAAAAGCCCATAAAGAATAAAAATCCTAAAAAAAACCCTAAAAATCAATCAAAATGTAAAAACAATAAAAACTCTGAAAACCCCCCAAAACCAGAAGAACCCCTAAAAACCATAAAAACCCATAAAAAACCAAAAGCATTAAAACCCTTAAAAATGTTAACAAACTCTAAAAACCTTAAAAACTCTAAAAACTCAAAAAAAACCCCAAAATACCTAAAAGACCATAAAAACCCTAAAAATACCTTAACCCCCTAGAAACCCTAAAATACCTTAACCCCCTAGAAAACCTAAAATACCTTTATAATACCTAAAACCCCTCAAAACTTTTAAAATCCCTAAAAACCATAAGAACCATAAAAATCCTAAGAAACCCCTAAAATTCCATGAAAACGTAAAAAACCATAAAAACTCTAAACACCCTTAAAACAATAAAATCCCCTAAAAACCATAAAACCCTAAAAACTAATAAAAAACTCTTAAAAACCACTAAAAATCTAAAAACCCTTTAAACCCTTAAAAACTTTAAAAAACTCTAACAACCCTTAAAACAATTAAAAATAAAAAACCCTTAAAATCTCTGAAAACTCCATTAAAACACTAAAAAGCACTAAATACTCTAAAACCCCTTAAAACCCCTGAAACCCTAAAAACCCTAAACCCATCAAAATCCCTAAAAACCCTAAAATCCATAAAAATACTAAAACCCCTTAAAAATCTATGAAAAAGCAAAAAGCCCTAAAGACCCTAAAAAACCCATGAAAAACATAAAACCCCTAAAAACTGTAAAACTGTAAAAACCCATAAAACCCCTAAAACCCACTAAAACATTAAAAATACTCTAAAAAACCTTAAAACCCATTAAAAGCTCAAAAAACCCTAAAAACCCAAAAAACAACAAAATCCAAAGAACCCCTAAAAATCAATGAAAACATAAAACACCATTGAAACCACGAAAACCCCCTAAAAACTCTAAAAACCCTTAAAACCCTAAAAATGTTAAAAAACTCTAAAAACCTTTAAAACCCAAAAAAAAACTAAAAAACCATAAAAACCCGAAATGACCCTTAAAACCCAGAAAACCCTAAAAACCCCAAAAAACCATAAAACCCTAAAAACCCAAAAAAAAACCATAAAACCCATCAAAATCCCTAAAGACCATAAAAAACCTTAAAAACCATAAAATACTAAGAAACCCTAAAAATCCATGGAAACAAAAAAAACCATAAAAATGATTAAAAACCCCTGAAATCCATGAAACCCCTTAAAAACATTAAAAACCCTAACAAACCACTTAAAACTCTAAAAACAATTAAAACCCCTAAAAATGTTAAAAACTCTAAAAATCCTTTACAACACTAAAAAACCAAAAAGACCCTCAAACCCCTGAAAAGCTCTAAAAACCATAAAACCCTGAAAAACCATAAAAAACCTCTAAAAACCCTAAAAACCCCTAAATACATTAAAAAACTCTAAAAAACCTTAAAAACCCTAAAAACTCTAAAATCCCATAAAACCCCCTAAAAATCCCTAAAGACCCTACAAACCCTAAAAACCCCAGAAAAACTTTTCAAATCCCTAAAAACCATAAAAACCTATAAACCATAAAAATCCTAAAAACCCCCTAAAAATCAATGAAAACATAAAAAATCCTAAAAACCTTGAAAACCCTCTAAAAACCATAAAAACCCCTAAACGTTAAAGACCCTAAAACCACTAAAAACTCTAAAAATCCTTAAAACCCCTAAAAATGTTAAAAAACTCTAACAAATCCTAAAAACCCTAAAAAACAAAAAAAAATCAATATCTAAAAGACCCAAAAGACCTTAAAAACCCCCGAAAACTGAAAAAACCCTAGAAAAAACCTAAAACTCCTCAAAATCCATGAAAACATAAAAAATCCTATAAACCCAGAAAAACCCTCTTAAAACCACAAAACCCCTAAAAACCTTAAAAACCATAAAAACCGCTAAAAACTCCAAAATCCCTAAAAACCACTAAAAATCTTTAAAAAACTCTATAAATCATTTAAAACCCTAAAAAACTCAAAAAAATCCATAAAAACCCAAAAAGACTCTAAAAACCCTGAAAACCACTAAAAACCCGAAAAACACTTGAAAAACACTAAAAGCACCCAAAATCCCAAAAAACCCAAAAAAACACTAAAAAATATAAAAAACACCTAAAAATCAATGAAAATGTAAAAAACCCTGAAAAACCCCTAAAACAATAAAAATTCCTAAAACCAGTAAAAACCCACTAAATTGTTTTAAAAACCCTTTAAACCCCTAAAAACATTTAAAAACTCTAAAAACACTTAAAAACCCAAAAAACACAAAAAACCCCTAAAAACTCAAAAAAACCCTAAAAACCCTGAAACCCTGAAAACTCCCTAAAAACACTACTGGTTGCTGGGGCTGGTTGGTTTGGTTGTGCTGCTGCTGCTCTGTAGCTGTGATGACTAGATGTGGTGTTGCTGGATGCTGGTACTGGCTGGATGTGAAGTGATGCTGCTGCTATTGTGTCTGTTTTTGAGTCTTTTTCTCTCTTTGTTTTTCTTTTTTGGCGTGGGTTGTAAAGGGCTTTTGGGTGTGGGTCGATCGACCCCTCCCCTCCCTTGTCTGCAGTGTCTGTGTCTTTTTGTTTTATAAATTTTGGGGGGGCCAAAAATAGCCTGGACCTGAGCCTTCTTTGCCTAAAAACCCTATGAAACAATAAAAAAATAACCAAAAAACACTAAAATGTATGAAAATGTAAAAAACCCTAAAAATCCTGAAAACCCCCTGAAAATCATAAAAACCCTAAAAACCCCTAAAAACCTTAAAAACCCAAAAAACCCATAAAAACAATAAAAATCGACTAAAAACTCTAAATAAACTTAAAACCCATAAAAAGGTTAAAAACTATAAAAAACCTTTGAAACCCTAAAAAACTAAAAAATACCCTAAAACCCCAAAAGACCATAAAAATCCTGAAATCCCCTAAAACCCTAAAACCCTTAAAACCCCTAAAAATCCCCTAAAAATCAATGAAAACATAGAAAACCGTAAAAACCCTGAAAACCCATGAAAGCCATAAAAATCCCAAAAATATTAAAAACCTTAAAACCTATAAAAACTCTTAAAAACCCATTAAAAACTCTAAAACGCTTAAAAACCCTAAAAACCCTAAAAACCCTAAAAACAAAAAAAAGACCCTTAAAACCCCTACAACCATAAAACCCCCTCAAAATCCCTAAAAATCCTAAAAACCCATAAAAGCAAAAACAAAATCAAAATAACCTATAAAAACTATGAAAACACGAAACCCCCCTAAAACATTAAAAAACTCAAAAAAACCTTAAAACCCCTAAAAACTCAAAAAACCCCTAGAAACCTAGAAAAAACCCTAAAAACCATAAAAAACCCTAAAAACCCTAAAAACCATAAAAAACTAAAAAAACCAAAAAAAAATCCATAAAAACTTAGAAAACCTAAAAACCCTGAAAAAACCCAGAAAACTATAAAACCCATAAAAACCTCTAAAACCCTAAAAACTGATAAAACCATAAAAAAACTCTAAAAACCATTAAAACCCCTAAAAAACCTTAAAACCCCTAAAAAACCTTAAAACCCCTAAAAAATAAAAAAACCCTAAAAACCCAAAAAGACACCAAAAACCTTAAAACCCCCTAAAAAAGCCCCTCAAAATTCCTAAAAATCCTAAAAACCCTAAATACCATAAAAATCTTAAAAACCTCTAAAAATATATCAAAATGTATAAAACCTTAAAAACCTTGAAAACCCCTAAAAAACATATAAACCCGTAAAAATCATAAAAAACCCTAAAAACCCATAATACCCTAAAACCCCAATAAAAACTCTAAAATTCTTTAAAACCTAAAAAATGCTAAAAAACTTTGAAAGACCATAAAACCATAAAAAATTCACAAAACCCATAAAAACCATGAAAAACAAGAAAACCCCAAATAGCTCCTAAAAAGCCGTAAAACCCCTCAAAATCCCTAAAAAACCTAAAAATCCTAAAAACAATAAAAATTATATAAAACCCCTTAAAATCCTTTAAAAAGTAAAAAAACAAAAAAACAGAAATACCCTTGAAATCCATAAAAACCCCTAAAAACCATAAAAAACCAAAAAAACCGAAAAAAAACATAAAAACCTAAAAACCCACTAAAATCCATAAAACCCATAAAAATCTTAAAACCCCCTAAAAATCCATGAAAACATTAAAAACTCTAAAACCCCTTAAAACCCCCTGAAAACCATAAAATCCTCTAAAATCCTTAAAAAACCCGAAAATCCCATAAAAACGCTAAAAACCCAATAAAATCTCTAAAAACCCTTAAAACCCCTAAAACATTAAAAAACTCTAAAAACCTCAAAATCCCTAAAAACTCAAAAAAACCTAAAAAACCAAAAAGACCCTGAGATCCTTAAAAACCCTAAAAACTGAAAACCCCTCAAAACCCTAAAAACATCAAAATCCCTAAAAACACTAAAAAACCCTAAAAACCATAAAAATCGAAAAACCCCTAAAAATCCATGAAAATGTACAAAACACTAGAAACCCTGAAAAGCCTCTTAAAACCATAAAACCCCTAAAACATTAAAAAATCGAAAAAACACTAAAAACTCTAAAAACCCTTAAAACCCCTATAAATGTTAAAAAACTCTAAAAACCTTAAAACCATAAAAAACACAAAAAGCCCTAAAACCCAAAAGGTCCCTGAAAATCATGAAAAACACTAAAAACACCTGAAAACCCTAAGAACCCTCAAAATCCCTTAAAACACTAAAAAACCCATAAAAACCATAGATATCCTAAAAACCCCAAAAAATCCATAAAAACATTAAACCCTTAAAAATCTGAAAAAACCCTGAAATCCATAAAAACCCCTAAAAACCTTAAAACCCCCTAAAAACTAACGAAAAACTTTAAATACCCTTTAGACCCCTAAAACGCTAAAAAACTATAAAAACCTTAAAATACCTATTAACCCAAAAAGACCCCCAAACCCCTAAAATCCTTTGAAAATTAATAAAAACCCTCAGAATCCATAAAATCCCTAAAAACCATACAAATCCTAAAATCCTCTAGAAAAACATGCAAATATAAAAACCCAAAAAACATAGAAATCCCCTGAAAACTATAAAAACCCCTAAAAACTATAAAAAACTCTAAAAACCCATCAAAAAACTTAAAACCCACAAAAAATATAAAAACCCTTAAAACCCCGAAAAATGTTACAAATCTATAAAAGGCATAAAAATCCAACAAAACTCAAAAAAACCTAAAAACCCAAAAGACCCTAAAAACCCTAAAAACCCTAAAACCCCTCAAGATCCACAAAAACCTATAAAAACTAAAGACCAAAACAGTCATAAAATTCCCGTAAAAATCAATGAAAAAGGTAAAAATACCCTGTCCCTAAAAAACCCCTTAAAACCGTAAAACCCCTAAAAACCTTAAAAGAACCCAAAAACCCTTGAAAAACATAAAAACCACTATAAACCTTAAAAACCCTAAAACCCCTAAAAACTATAAAACCCACCAAAAACTCTAAAACCCTTTAAATCCCAAAAAACATTGAAAACCATAAAAACGCTAAAAAACTCAAAATAAAACTTAAAACCCCAAAAGACCCTAAAACCCCAAAAAACCCCTAAAAACCCTAAAAACCTATGAAAAACACTAAAACCCTCAAAATACATAAAAACCCTAAAAAACCCTAAAAACCATAAAAAACCTAAAAACCCACTAAAAACATGAATATGTAAAAACACCCAAAAA
This sequence comes from Viscum album, assembly GCA_963277665.1. Taxonomy (NCBI): domain Eukaryota; kingdom Viridiplantae; phylum Streptophyta; class Magnoliopsida; order Santalales; family Viscaceae; genus Viscum; species Viscum album. The sequence goes on along the minus strand of OY728156.1, from coordinate 1,771,118,808 downwards.
ACCTTCAAAAATCCCCTGAAAACCATAAAAACCACTAAAAAATCTAAAAAATCTTCAAAACCATAAAAATGATAAAAACTTTTAAAACCTTAAAAACCCAAAAAAAACCCCTAAAAACTCAAAAAACTCCTGAAAGACCCTAAAAACCATGAAAACCCCTAAAAACGCTTGAAAAACCCTAAAACCTTCAAAATCCCTCAAAACCCTAAAACCTCCAAAAACATTAAATCCTAAAAAATTCCTAAAAATCCACAACAAAGTTAAAAACCCTAAAAAACCTAAAAAAAACATGAAAACCATAAAGCCCTAAAAAACTTTAAAAAACCCTAAAACCCCCTAAAACCCAAATAACATCTAAAAACTAGAAAACCCCTTAAACCCCAAAAAACGTTAAAACACTCTAAAAAACCTTAAAACAACTAAAAACATTAAAAAAACCGAAAAAACCCCAAAATATCAAAAAAAACCCTAAAAAACTAAAACCCCTGAAAAAGCCGAATAACCCAAAAAATCCATTAAACCCTAAAAAACCCTAAAAAACATCAAAGTCTTAAAACCCCCCCAAAAAATCCAAGAAAACGTAAAAACCCCTAGAAACCCTGAAAACCCCCTAAAGCCTTAAAAAACCCTAAAAACCAACTAAAAACTCTAAAAAACCTTAAAACCCTTATAAAACACCAAAAAACCCTAAAAACCTAGGAAAAACCCTCAAAGGCCCTAAAAACAAAAAAAACCATAAAAATGCTAAAACCCCTAAAAACCATGAAAAACCCCTAAAAACCATAAAAACCCCTAAGAACCTTAAAAACCACAAAAAAACCCATAAAAACCTCTAAAAATGTTAAAAAACACTAAAAAACTTAGAAACCCTAAAAATACCCAAAAAACCCAAAAAGACCCAAAAAAACCTAAAAAACCCAAAAAACCCATAAAATCCCAAAAAACCCACTAAACCCAAAAAACCAAAAAATTCCTAAAAATCAATGAAAACGTATAAAACCCTAAAATCCCTGAAAACCCCCTGAAAACCATAAAACCCCCTAAAAATCATTAAAACACTAAAAACCAATAAAACCCTAAAAAACAATAAAAACTCAAAAAACCCTTATAACCCTATAAACGTTAAAAATTATAAAAAACTTTAAAAAACCTAAAAAACCTAAAAAACTAGAAAACCCAAAAAACCATAAAAACCCTAAGAAACCCTAAAACCCCCTAGAAACCTCCAAAACCCTCAAAATTCCTAAAACCCTTAAAAACACTAAAAACCATTGAAATCCTAAACCCCCCCTAAAAATCCATGAAAATATAAAAAACCCAAAAACATTAAAAACCCCCAAAAAATAAAAAGACCCCTAAAAATCCCTAGAAATCATGAAAACGTAGAAAACCATCAAAACCCCTAAAAACCTTAAAACCCCCTAAAAACCCTAAAAACAACCAAAAAATATAAAAACCTTAAAACCCCTAAATACATTAAAAAACACCAAAAACCTTAAAACCCCTATTTTTTTATAAAAAAAACCCTAAAAACCCCAAAAGACACTAAAAACCCTAAAAACCCCTAAAAACCCTAAAAATCATAAAATTCCTAAAAAAACACTAAAAATCTATGAAAACGTAGAAAACCTTTAAAACCCTGAAAACCATAAAAACCCCTAAAAACCTTAAAAACCCATAAAACCCAAAAAAACCCAAAAAAACTACTAAAAATCTAAAAAACCTTTAAGCCCCTAAAAACATTAAAAAACTATAAAAACTCTTAAAACCCATAAAAATTACAAAATAACCCTAAAAACCAAAAAAGACACTAAACACCCTGAAAGACCCTAAAAATCTCTGAAAAAACATAAAAACCTCAACATCCCTAAAAACCCTAAAAAACCTTAAAATCTTTAAAATGCTTTTAAAACCCCTAAAAATGCATGAAAATGTAAAAAGAACTAAAAACCCTAAAACCCCCCTCAAAACCATAAAAACCCCTAAAAACCTTAAAAACTCGAAAAACCCTTTAAACCCTAAAAACCAACTAAAAACTCTAAAAACCCTTTAAACCCCTAAAACGTTAAAAAAACTCTAAAAAACCATAAAACCCTAAAAATCACATAAAATCCCTAAAAAACCAAAAAACCCAAAAAACCCTGGAAAACCCTAAAAACCCAAAACCCCCTAAAAACCCTAAAAAAATTAAAAAACCCTAAAATCTGTATAAAACCCTAAAACCCATAAAAATCCTAAAAACCCCCTAAAATCCATGAAAATGTAAAAAATCCTGAAAACCATAAAAAACCCTTGAAAACCATAAAACCCCCTAAAAACATTAAAAACCTTAAAAACCCATAAAACCCTTAAGGGCCACTTAATCCTCTAAAAACCCTTAAAATTCCTAAAAACATTAAAATAGTCTAAAAATCTTAAAACCCCAAAAAACTCAAAAAGCGTCCCTAAAAACCCTTAAAACTCCTAAAAACATTAAAATAGTCGAAAATTTTTAAAACCCCAAAAAAACTCAAAAAGCGTCCCTAAAAAGGCCCAAAAAACCATAAAAATGCTAAAAACCCCTAAAAATCCATGAAAACATAAGAACCCTAAAACCCCCTAAAAACCATAAAACCCCTAAAAACTCTAAAAACACCTAAAACCCCTTAAAGGTTAAAATAATCTAAAAAACCTTAAAACCCCTCAAAAACAATAAAAAACCCTAATAACCCAAAAAGACAATAAAACCCCAAAAGAACTCTAAAAACCCTTAACAACCCTAAAATCACCTAGAAAACCATAAAACCCCTTAAAATCCCAAAAAATCCTAAAAACACTGAGAAACCATAAAAATCATAAAAAATCAATAAAAATTAATAAAAACAGAAAAAACCTAAAAAACCCTAAAATCCCCTTGAAAACGTAAAACCCCTAAAACCCATAAAAAACCCTAAAACCCCAAAATACATAAAATAAACATCTAAAAAACCTTAAAAACCCAAAAAACCCTAAAACCCTAAAACTCCAAAAGAACCTAAAACCCTGAAAAACCCTAAAACCCTAAAACCCAAAAAATCCCTAAATACCCTAAAAAATTAAAATCCAAAAAATCCTTAAAAAACCCAAAAAACCCCATGAAATTTTAAAAAACCATAAAAACCCTAAGAAACCCCTTAAATCCCTAAAAACCCATAAATCCCCTAAAATGTTAAAAACTATAAAAAACCTTAAAACCCTTTAGAACTCGAAAAACCCCTAAAAACCCAGAAAGACCCTAAAAACACAGAAAAAAACTTAAAAACCCTTAAAACCCCTGAAAAACCCCAAAACCCCTCAAAATCCAAAAAAAACCTGAAAAACTGTAAAATCCACAAAAATCCCAAAAAACCACTAAATATCTATGAAAATGAAAAGAACCATAAAAACCACTGAAAACAATAAAAACCCTAAAACGCTAAATACAATTAAAAACCCTAAAAACCCTTAAACCCCCTAAAAATGATAAAAACTCTAAAAACCTAAAAGACACAAAAACACTAATAACCGAAAAAGACCATAAAAAAACCCAGAAAAAACCTAAAAGCTATAAAAACCCTTGAAAACCCCTGAACACACCTAAAACCCCTCAAATTTCCTAAGACCCTAAAAACAATAAAAACCCTAAAACCCCCTCAAAATCCATGAAAAAGTAAGAAACCCTAAAAACTCTTAAAATCATAAAAACCCCATCTTAAAAACCCATAAAAACCCTAAAAACTCAAAAAACACTTAAGACCCCTAAAAACCCTTAAAACCCTGAAAACCCCTGAAAACCTATAAAAACCCTCAAAATCCCTAAAAATCCAAAGAAAACATAAAATTACTAAAAATCCCCTAAAAATCCATGAAAGCGTATAAAACCCTAAAAACCCTGAACCCCCCCCCCAAACCATAAAAACCCTAAAACCCCATCAAAACTCTAAAAAATCACGAAAAACTCAAAAATCCCTTAAAACCCCTAAAAATGTTAAAAACTCTAAAAAACATAAAATCCCAAAAATAAATAAATAAAAACCCAAAAAACAAACTAAAACCCTTCAAAGACCCCAAAACCCTAAAACCCCCCAAAATACCTAAAAACTCCAAAAAAACCACAAAAATTGTAATTTTTTTTTAAAAATCCATGAAAAACTAAAAAACAATAAAACCCCTAAAACCCCCTAAAAACCATAAAACCCCTAAAAACCTTAAAAACCCTAAAATACCATAAAAACCCTAAAACCACTAAAGACTCTAAAAACACTTAAAACACCTAAAAATGTTAAATACTTAAAAAAACCCTTAAAAACTAAAAAAACACTTAAAACCCAAAAAGACGCTAAAAACCCCTAAAACCCCTAAAATCCCTAAAAGCCCTAACAATCCCTAAATACCTGAAAACCCCTAAAAAGTCTATAAACCCTAAAAATATTTAAAAACCCTAAAAATACATGAAAGCAAAAAATCCCTAAAAATCCCTAAAAACTTTTAAAAACCATTAAAATTGATAAAAACACTAAGAAACCACTAAAAACTTTTAAAACATTAAAATCCCTAAAAACATTAAAAAAACTCTAAAAAACCTTAAAACGACTAAAAACAAAAAAACCCTAAAAACCTCAAAAGACCTGAAAAACCTTGGAAAACCCTAAAAACCTTAAAAGCAGTAAAAACCCTAAAAAACCTTGGAAAACCCAAAAAAAATTAAATCCCTAAAAACCCATGAAAATGTAAAAATTCTAAAACCATGAAAACCCCATGAAAACCACAAAAAACCCTAAAAACATAAAAACAAATAAAAACCCTAAAAATCCACTAAAATCTCAAAAAAACCCTTTAAACCCCTAAACACGTTAAAAATCTCTAAAAAACCGTAAAACCCCTAAAAAACCCCTAAAAAAACAAAAATAACCTAAAATACCTGAATAACCCTAAAAAAACCTAAAATCCCCTGAAAACTCTAAAAAACACCCAAATCTCTAAACCCCTAAACCCCCCCAAAAATCGTAAAAATCCTAAGAAATCCCTAAAAATCAATTAAAATGTAAAAAACCTTAAAAACCTATAAAACCCCCCTAGAAACCCTAAAAACCTCTAATTTTTTTAAAAAACACTGAAACGCCATAAAAACCCAAAAAACCACTAAAAACTCTAAAACCCCTTAAAACTCCTAAAAATATTAAAAACCCTAAAAATCACAAAAAAAAAACCCATAAAACCCAAAAAGACCTTAAAACCACTAAAAAACATAAAAAACCCCTAAAGGACCCTAAAAATTGTCGAAAACCCAAAAAACCCTAAAACCCCTTGAAAACCCTAAAAACACTCAAAATCCCTAAAAACCCAAAAAACCATAAAAAACCTAACCCCCCCTAAAAATTCGTGAAAGAAGAAAAACCCTAAAAACACTAAAAATCTTAAAAATCATAAAAACCATAAAAACCCTAAAAAACACTAAAAACTCTAAAATTTTTTATAACCCCACATAAACGTTAAATACTATAAAAACCCTTAAAAAATAAAAAAACCCTAAAAAACAAAGACCTTAAAACCATGAAGAACCCAAAAACCCCTAAAAGACCCTAAAAACACTCAAATCCCTAAAACCCTTAAACAAACTGATAACCCCTAAAAAATAAAAATCCTTAAAATCTCCTAAAAAGCTTTAAAAAACCCTAATACCCCATAAAAATCCTAAAAACCCACTAAAAACTCAAAAAACCCTTAAAACACCTAAAAATGTTAAAAAACTCTAAAAAGACTTAAGACCTTTAAAAAACTAAAAAAACACAAAAAACCCAAAAGACCCTAAAACCCATGAAAAGTCCTAAAACCCCTAAAAACACCAAAAAAACTCTAAAAACCGTCAAAATTACTAAAAACCCTAAAATACCCTAAGAACCATAAAATCCTAAAAACCCACTAAAATTCCATGAAAACTTAAAAAACACAAAAAGCCATGAAAAACCCCTAAAAACCCTAAAACCCCTAAAACCTTAAAAACCCCCAAAACCCATAAAAACCCTAAAAAGCCACAAAGACTCTAAAACCCTTTAAACCCCTAAATTGGTTAAAAATCAATTAAAAACCTTAAAAACCTTAAAAACTCTAAAAAACTCAAAAAAAATCCCTAAAAACCCAAAAGACACTAAAAACCCTGAAAACCCTAAAAAACCCTGAAAAACCCAAAAAACCCCACAAATCCCTAAAAACCATAAAATTCCTAAAAATCACCTAAAAATCCATGAAAATATAAAAATCCCTCAAAACCCTTAAAACCCCTAAAAATTCTAAAAATTCCAAAAAACCCTATAGACCATAAATATCATAAAAACCCCCTAAAATACACAAAAATGTAAAAAACCCTAAAAAACCCAAAAAATAAACTCTGAAAACCATAAAACCCCTAAAAACCGCAAAAACCATAAAAACCCATTAAAACATAAAAAGCCAATTAAAAACTCCACAACCCTTAAAACCTCAAAAGGTTAAAAACTCTAAAAAACATAAAAAACCCTAAAAACCCAAAAAATAAACACTAAAAACACTAAAAACTCTAAAACCCCCAGAAAAAACACTAAAAACCCTCAAAATCCCTCAAAGCTCTAAAAACCCTAATACCAAAAAATCTTTAACAACCCCTAAAAAACCCTGAAAAGAAAAAACATCCTAAAAACCTTAAAAAACTCCTGAAAACCATAAAAAACCTTAAAAACCATAAAAAAAATAAAGACCCTTAAAAACCACTAAAACACTAGAAACCCTTTAAACCCATAAAAACATAAAAAAATCTAAAAACCCTTTAAATCCCTAAAAAATTCAAGAAAAACCTAAAAACCCAAAAATACCGAAAAAACCCCTGAAAACCCTAAAAACCCAAAAATTCCCTAAAACCCGAAAAAATCCCTAAAACCGAAAAAAATCTTAATAAACCCCTAAAAATCCATGAAAATGTAAAAAACCCTAAAAACCCTGAAGACCCCCTGAAATGCATAAAACCCCTAAAAACCTTTAAAACCCCTAAAAATCCATAAAAACTTTAAAAACCGCTAAAAACACTTAAAACCCTTAAAATGTTAAAAATTATAAAAACCTTAAAAAAACCACAAAAACCCAAAAAGATCCTAAAGATCCCACAAAACCCTAAAAAGCCATGAAAACCTCTAAAAACCCTCGAAATCCACAAAACCCAAAAAACCCAAAAAATCATAAAAATCATAAAAAACCCCCCTAGAAATCAATGAAAACATCCAAATACTAACAACCCAAAAAAACCTCTAAAAATCAAAAAAACATTAAAAAACATAAAAAAAAGGTAAAAAAACCCTAAAATCCCAAAAAGATCCTAAAAACCCTGAAAGCCCTTTGAAACCCCAAAAAAATCTGAAAAACCTTAAACACCCTCATATTTACTAAAAACCCTAAAAGCCAAAAAAATCCTAAAAAACCCATTAAAATCCATAAAAACGTAAGAAACCCTAAAAATCATGAAAAACCCATGAAAACCATAAAAGCCCCTAAAAACATTAAGAAACCCTAAAAACCGATAAAAACTCCAAAAAATGTTAAAAAAATCTAAGAACAATTTTAAACCCTAAAAACTCAAAAACCCTAAAAACCCAAAAAAAACCCTAAAAACCCCTAAAAACCTTAAGAACCCTCCAAATATCTAAAAACCCTAAAACCCCTAAAAACTATAAAAATCCAAAAAATCCATGAAAACATAAAAAAACCCTGAAAAAACCCTTGAAAAAAATAAAACCCCTTAAAAATCATAAAAACCCTAAAAACCCATAAAAACCTAAAAACTAATAAAAACTCTAAAAGCCCTTTAAACCCCTAAAAATGTTAAAAAAACTCTAAAACCCTTAAACCCTTAAAAAAAATAAAAACCCTAAAACCCCAAAAAGAACCTATAAAGCCTGAAAAACCCTAAAAACCCTAAAACCCCTAAAAACCCATAAAACCCCCAAAAATCCATAATAACCCCCCAAAACCCTAAAACTATAAAAATACCAAAAACCCTTAAAAATCCATGAAAACATAAAAAACCCAAAAAAACTAGAAAACCATAAAACCACCAAAAAACCCTAAAAAACAATAAAAACTATAAAGCCCTTTAAACTCCTAAAAATGTTAAAAATTTCTAAAATCCTTAAAAACTCAAAAAAATCCTAAACATAAAAAAAGTCCCTAAAAACCCTAAAAAACTAAAAACCCTAAAACTCCTAAAAACCCCTATAAACCCTAAAAATCCCAAAAACAACTAAAAACCCAAAACACCATAAAATTCCTAAAAAATCACTAAAAACACAAGAAAATGTAAAAAACCCTAAAACACATAAAAAACCCATAAAAACTCTAAAACCCAAAAAAACCTTAAAAACTCAAAAAAAAACTCCTAAAAACCCAAGAAGAACATAAAAACCCCGAAAACCCTAAAAACTCTAAAAACCACTGAAAATCCCTAAAAATCCTAAAAATCCCTAAAACCCTAAAAATCCTAAAAACCACTTAAAAATCCATGAAAACATAAAAACCCCTAAAAAATGTGAAAACTCCTTGAAAACTATAAAACCCCCTAAAAACCGTGAAAAACCTTAAAACCCCATAAAAACCCAAAAAACCACTATGAACTTTAAAAACCCTTAAAACCCTAAAAATGTTAAAAAACTCTAAAATACCATAAAACCCCTAAAAACTCAAAAAAACTAAAAAACCAAATAGTTCCTAAAAACCATAAAAACTATAAAAAACCTTAAAACAACATAAAACCCCTAAAAAACCTAAAAATCCTATAAAATCATAAAAACCATTTAAGTCCTAAAAACCCCTAAAAATCCATGAAAATGTTAAAAACGCTAAAAACATAGAAAACCCCCTAAAATCCAAAAAAACCTAAAATACTATGAAAACCATAAAAACCCCTTAAAAACATAAAACCCATAAAAACTCATAAAAAACCAAAAAAGCCACAAAACTCTAAAAACCTTTTAAACTTGTAAAAATGTAAAAAAACTGTACAAAACCTTAAAACCCCTAGAAAAGTAAAAAAACCCCAAAACACCAAAAATACCCTAAAAAGCCCTAAAAACCCCAAAACCCCTGAAAACCCATAGACCATTAAAATCCCTAAAAACCATTAAAATCCTAAAAAAACCTAAAAATCCATAAAAATGTAAAAAATCCAAAAAAACTGAAAAACCCCTAAAAACCATAAAAACCCCTAAGAACCTTAAAATCTCGTAAAAACCAATAAAACCCCTGAAAAACAACTTAAAACACTAAAAACCCTTAAAACCCCTAAAAACATTAAAAACTCTACAAAACCTTAAAAATCTAAAAAAACACAAAAAACCCCCATAAAAATCCAAAAATACCCTAAAAATCCCTCCAAACCCATAAAAACCCTAAAAATTTCCTAAAAACTCTAAAACTGTTAAAATTCTAAAAAAGTCCCTAAAAATGCTTGAAAATGTAAAAACCCCTAAAACCCCTAGAAACCCCTGAAAACCATAAAAAACCCTAAAAACCTTAAAACCCCTAAAATCATAAAAACCCTAAAAACCCCTAAAAACTCAATAAACCCTTAAACCCACTAAAATATTAATAACTATAAAAAACCTTAAAAATCCAAAAAAACTCAAGAAAACTTCAAAAACCGAAAAAGACCCTACAAACCCTGAAAAACTATAAAAACTAAAAAACCCCTAAAAACCCGTAAAACCCATCAAAATACCTAAGACCCTAAACACCCATAAAAACTAGAAAATTCCTAAAAAACATTAAAGATTCATGAAAACATAAGAAACCCTAAAACCTCGAAGACCCCTGAAAACCATAAAATCCCTAAAAACATAAAACAACCCTAAAACCCATAAAAACCCAAAGAAACCTTTAAAAACTCTAAAAATCCATAAAACCCCTAAAACATTAAAAGAACTTAAAAACATTAAGACACCTAAAAAACTTCAAAAATACCCTAAAAACCTTTAAAAAACATTAAAACCCTAAAACCCTAGAAAAACCCTAAAAACCACAAAATCGCTAAAAACACTAAAAACCAACAAAATCCTTAACCCCCCCCATAAATCCATGAAAATGTAAAAAACCCTAAAACCTCTAATAAAACACTGAATACCTTAGAAACACCTTAAAAGCCCTAAAAAACCCTAAAACCCCAAAAAACTGACTAAAAACTCTAAAACCCCTTAAAACCCCGAAAACCCATAAAAATGTTAAAAACTCAAAAAAACCATAAAACACCTAAGAAACTCAAAAAAACCCTAAAAACCCAAAAAGATGCTAAAAACCTTGAAAATCACTAAAAACCATTGCAAACCCTAAAAACCATCAAAATCTCAAAAAACCAAAAAAACACTATAAACCATAAAAATCCTAAAAAACCCTGAAAATCAATGAAAACGTAAAAACCCATAAAAACCTTGAAACCCACCTAAAAACCTTAATATCCCTAAAAACCTTAAAAAACCCTAAAAACACCTAAAACTCAAAAAACACACTAAAAACTCTTAAAACCCTTGAAACCCCAAAAAACATTAAAAATCTCCCAAAAACCTTTAAACCCCTAAAAACTCAAAAAAAACCATAAACCCTAAAATTACAAAAAATACCCTGAAAAACACTAAAACCCTAAAAACTCCTGAAAACCCCTAAAAACCCTCAAAATCCCTAAAAACCCTAAAAACATAAAAAACCTAAAAAACCTCTCAAAATCCATGAAATCATAAAAAACCCTAAAAACCTTGAAAAAACCTAAAACCAAAAACCCCTAAAAATGTTAAAAAAATCTAAAAACCCTTAAAAAACCTAAAAACTCAAAAATCCCTAAAACCCAAAAGACCCTAAACCCCTAAGAAACCATAAAAACCCATGAAAACCCATAAAAACCTTGAAAACCCTTAAAACCGTGAAAAACCATAAAAACCATAAACCCCCTAAAAGTCAATGAAATTGTAAAAAACCCTTAAAAACTATAAAAAACCTAACAAACCCCTAGAAATCCATAAAAGCATAAAAAACCCTGAAAATATCTTAAAAGCCACAAAAACCCATAAAAAACCCAAAAATACAATAAAAACTCTAAAACCCCTTAAACCCCCTAAAAACATTAAAAATCCCCAAAAACATTAAAAATCCTAAAATACTCAAAAAACCATAAAAAGAAAAAAAGACATTAAAAAACCTGCAAACCCCTACAAACCCATGAAAAACCCTAAAGACCCTCAAAATCCCTAAAAACCCTTTAAACCCCTTAAAAACCTTAAAACCATTAAAATCCTAAAAACCCGAAAAATCCATGAAAACATAACAAGCCTAAATACCCTGAAAACCCCTTAAAAACCATAAAAATCCTTAAAACCTAAAAAACCCTAAAAACCTAGAAAAACCCAAAAACCTAGTAAAAACTCTAAAAACCACTTAAAAATCTAAAAATGTTAAAAAACTCTAAAAACCTTTAAAAACCTAAAAACTCCAAAAAATCCTAAAAATCAAAAAAGACCTAAAAACCCTCAACAACCCTAAAACCCCTGAAAACCCATAAAAACCCTTAAAATCCTTAAAAACCATAAAAACCTAAAACCCATAAAAATCCTAAAACCCCCCTAAAAATCCATGAAAAGGTAAAAACCCTAAAAACACTGACAGCCCCGAAAACCATAAAAACCCAAAAAAACCTTAAAAAAACTAAAAACCCATAAAACCCTAAAAACCACTAAAAACTCTAAAAACTCTAAAAACCCTTAATACCCTAAAAACGTTAAAAAACTATAAAACCCCTTAAAATACCTAAAAAACTCAAAGAAACTCTAAAATCCCAAAAAGACACTAAAACCCTTGAAAAGCCTTAGAAACCACTTAAATCCCTAAAAACCCTCAAAAATCCCTAAAAACCATAAAAATATGAAAAACCCCAAAAATCCATGAAAACATAAAAAAACTCTAAAAACCCTTAAAATCCTCAACCCCTAAAAACCTTAAAAACCCATAAAACCCATAAAAAACCTAAAAACCGCTAAAAACTCTAAGAACCCTTAAAACCCCGAAAACATTAAAAACTCTAAAAAACCTTAAAATCTCAAAAAAACCACAAAACCTTAAGAAGACAATAAAAACCCAGAAATACCCATAAAACCCTAAAAAACCTGAAAACCCCTCAAAACCCTGAAAATCCCTAAAATATCTAAAAACCCTAATAACCATAAAAATATAAAAAAACCCTAAAAATCAATGAAAAGGTAAAAAACCCTAAAATCCCTAAAAAACCCCTGAAAACCATAAAACCTCTAAAAACATTGAAAAACCCAAAAAACCAGTTAAAACCATTAAAACTCTAAAATCCCTTAAAAACCTTAAAAACGTTAAAAACTCTAAAAACCATAAAACCCTAAAAAAATGCAAAAAAACCTCTAAAAACCCAAAAGAACCTGAAAACCCTGAAAACCTTTAAAAATACTCAAAATCCCTAAAACCCTAAAAAAGCTAAATCCCAAAAAAATCCTATAAACCCCTAAATATCAATGAAAACATAAAAAACCATAAAAAACCCGAAAACCCATGAAACCCATAAAACCCCTAAACCCTCAAAAAACCCAAAAAACCGAAAAAACCCCTAAAAACACTAAAAAATATAAATCCCTTCAAAGCCCTAAAAACATTAAAAAAAGTCTAAAAAACCTTAAAAACCCTAAAAACTTAAAGAACCCTTAAAACCCCAAAGACTCTAAAAATGCAAAAAACCCTGAAAACCCTTGAAAACCCCTAAAAACCCCAAAAAACCCAAAAAATGACTAAAATCCCTAATAACCAAAAAAATCCTAAAAACCCATAATAATCCATGACAACATAAAAAACCCTAAAATCCATGAAAAATCGCTGAAAACCATAAAAACTCCTAAAAACATAATAAACCTAAAAAACCACTAAAATGTCTACACCCCTTAAAACCCCTAAAACATTAAAAAACTCTAAAAAACCCTAAAATCCTAAAAATACTCCAAAAACCCTGAAAACACATAAAATCCCTAAAAACCGGTAAAAAACCTAAAAACCCGGAAAACCCTAAAAATTATAAAAATCCTAAAAAACCTATAAAAATCCCTGAAAAAAATAAAAAACCCTAAAAACCCCTAAAAACCATAAAGACCTCTATAAACCTTAAAAAATACCTAAAAATGATAAAAAGAACTCAAAAAACCCTTAAACCCCCTAAAAAACTCAAAAAAACCCCTATAAACACAATAAAAACCCTAAAACCAAAAAAACCAAAAAAACCATTAAAATCCCCCAAAACCCTAAAAACACTAAAAACGGTAAAAATATTAAAAATTCCTAAAAAGACTTGAAAACATAAACAACCCTAAAAACCCTTAAAACATCAAATAACGTAAAAAAATCTCTAAAAACCCATAAAAAATCCTAAAAACACTAAAAACTCTAAAACCCTCAAACCCCCTAAAATCAGTAAAAGCACTAAAACCCCTTAAAACGCTAAAAAAATAAAAAACCCTAAAAACCAAGAAGACCATAAAAACCCTGAGAAACACTAAAAACACTAAAAACCCTAAAAAACCAAAAAAACCATAAAAATCCTAAAAAAACCCTAAAAATCGATAAAAACGTAAAAAACCCCAAAAACCTTGAAACCCCCCTAGAAACCATAAAACCCCCCAAACCCTTAAAAACCCTAAAACCCCATAAAAACCCTAAAAATTACTAAAAACTCTAAAACCCTTTAAACCCCTAGAAACTTTAAAACATCATATTACCTAAGGGTAAGGTGTGTGATGGTGGGGCTTTCTTGGGGTCGTTTGGTCAACATGGTTTGGGCTATGATCTCGATGAACTTGAACTTCTCCTGTAAACAGTTTCTCTCAACTCTAAAAACCTTAAAAACCCTAAAAAGCTAAAAAAACATAAAAACCCCAAAAGACCCTAAAAATGTGAAAACCCCCAAACCCCATCAAGATAAAAAACCTAAAAATTAAAAAACCAAAAAATCCTAAAAAAAACCATAAAATTAAATGAAAACGTAAAAACCCCGAAAAACACTGAAAAACCTAAAAAAATCATAAAAACCCTAAAAAACTAAAAACTCTAAAAACCTATAAAAACCCTAAAACCCACTAATAAATCTAAAAATAAATACACCCCTAAATGGTTAAGAAACAAAACAAACCTAAAAAACACTAAAACTCAAAAAAACCCATAAAACCTCAAAAAACCCTAAAAACCTTGAAAAATGTTAACAAACCTAAAAACTATAAAAATCATAAATAACCCCAAAAAATCCATGAAAATGTTAAAAACCTTATAAACTCCAAAAAAACCCCTGAAAACCATAAAAAAATCCCAAAAACATTACCCCACTCTAACCCATAAAACCCCTAAAAACCCACTAAAACTCTGAATCCCATAAAACCCCTAAAACACTAAAAAACTTGAAAAACATACAACCACTTAAAACCAAAAAAACCCTGAAAACCCTAAAACCATCAAAATCTGTAAAAACTCTAAAAAATCCTATAGACCATAAAAATCCTAAAAAATGACTTAAAATCCATGAAAACATAAAAAAACCAAAAAAACCATGAAATACCCCTATAAATAACAAAAACCCCTAAAAACCTTAAAAACTCTAAGAACCCACTAAAAACTATAAAATCCCTTTAAATCTATAAAAACATTAAAAAAATTAAAAAAACTTAAAAACCCTAAAAAACTCAAAAAACCCAGAAGACCCTAAAAACCCTGAGAACCACCAAAACACCATAAAAACCCTCAAAACTATAGATAACCCTAAAAATCCTAAAAATCATAAAAAACACTTGAAAATCCATGAAAATGTAAAAAAACCATAAAAATATGGAAAAACCCTTGAAAATCGAAAAACCCCTAAAAAATAAAAAACTCATAAAAACCCTAAAATGCACAAAAAAACTCTAAAAACCCTTAAACCCCTAAAAATGTTAAAAACTCAAAAAAACCTTTGAAACCCTAAAAAATAAAAAATAAACCAAAAAATAACCTAAAGAACTAAAACCCCTAAAAACCCTCAAAATTCCTAAAACCCTAAGGAACCCTAAAAACCATAAAAATCATAAAAAACACTAAAAATCCATGAAAACATAAAATCCCAAATACCCTGGAAAACCCCTAAAACTATAATACCAATAAAAACATTAAAAACCATATAAAAATGGAAAAAACCCACTAAAAAGACTGAAAACCCTTAAAACCAATAAAAAGATTAAAAAAATCTAAAAAACCTTGAGAACCATAAATACCATAAAAACTCCTAAAAACAAAAACCCCATAAAAATCCATAGAACCCTAAAAACCACTAAAAACTATAAAACACCTAAAACCCTAAAAATGATTAAAATCCCTAAAAAACATTAAATCCCTAAAAACCTAAAAAATGCCCTAAAAACCCAAAAGGCCCTAAAACCCTAAAAACCCTAATAAACCTAGAAAACTCTTAAACTTCTCAAAATCCCTTAAAACCTTAAAAAATCCTAAAAATCTAGGGAAACGTAATACCATAAATACCCCTAAAATCCGTAAAACCCCTAAAAAACTTAAAAACCCATAAAACACCTATAAAACCACTAAAATCCCACTAAATACTCTAGAAAACGTTAAACACCATAAATATGGTAAAAAACTCTATAGAACCTTAAAATCCAAAAAAAATCAAAAAAAAACTTAAAAAACAAAAAAGACCCTAAATCCCTTGAAAGACCTAAAACCCTCAAAATCCCTAAAATCCCTAAAATACCCATAAAACCATAAAATTCACAATTTTTTTTTAAAATCCAATAAAATGTAAAAAATCCTGAAAACCCCTAAAAAATGACTGAAACCCATACAACCCCTAAAAACCATAAAAACCCTAAAACCCCATAAAAATCCTTAAAACCATAAGAAACTCTAGAAACAATTAAAACCCCTAAAATGGTAAAAAAACTCTAAAAGCCTTAAAAACCCTAAAAACTAAAAGCACCCAAAAAACCTAAAAAGACCCTAAAAACCCTAAAAACTCCTAAAAACCAAAAAACCCTTTAAAATCCCTAAACCCCCCCCCCCCCTAAATCCCTAAAAACCCAAAATTCCTAAAAACTATAAAAATCATAAAAAACTTATAAATCCCTGAAAAAATAAAAAACCCTAAAACCCCCTTGAAAACCATAAAAAACCATAAAAACCTCAAAACCCCTAAATACCCATAAAACCCCAAAACCCACTAAAAACACTGAAAACACTTAAAATCCCTAAAAATGTTAAAAATTCTAAAAACCATATAAACACTTAAAACACATCCCCCCCCACCAAAATCCTAAAACTATAAGGATTTAGATTTTTTGTGGGGTTTAGGGTATTTATGGGTTTTAGGGTTTTTATGGTTTTTAGGGGTTGTTTAGGGTTATTTCAGGGTTTTTTTGGGTTTTCCATTGTTTTTAGGGATTTTTGTTGTATTTATGGTTTTTAGGGGGGTTTACAAATTCTTATGTGATTTATGGTCTTTTTGATTTTAAGGATTTTTTTGAGTATTTTAGGGTTTTAAAGGTTTTTTAGTGTTTTTAAGATTTTTAGTGTTTTTAAGTGTTTTTAGAGTTTTTAGTGGGTTTTATGGGTTTCAGGGGTTTTCATGGATTTCAGGTATTTTGGGTTTTAGGGTATTTTTTGAGTTTTTTATAGTTTTTAAGGGTTTTTAGAGATTTTTAAGGTTTTTTGGGGTTTTAAGTGTTTTTAGAGTCTTAGTGTTTTTTAGGATTTTTATGAGTTTTTAGGGTATTTTATGGTTTTTAGAGGTTTTCATGGTTTTCATAGGATTTCCAGGTATTTAGGTTTTTTATGTTTCCTATGATTTTAGGTTTTTTTGGGATTTTTATGGTTTTTAGGTTTTTTTGGGTTTTTAGATATTTTGATGGTTTTTAGGGTTTTTCCAGGGTTTTAGGGTTTTTTATGGTTTTTGGGGTCTTTTGGGGGTTGTATGGTTTTTTTTAGTTTTTTTAGGTTCTAAGGTTTTTTTAGTGTTTTTTAGGATTTTTATGGTTTTTAGGGGTTTTGAGAGTTTTAAGGGTTTTCACTATATTTATGATTTTTATAAATTTTCACAGTTTTTAGGGACTTTTTAGGTTTTAGTGTTCTTTTTGAATTTTTTATGGTTTTGAGGGTATTAGTGTTTTTAAAATTTTATGGGTTTAATGGGTTTTTAGAGTCTTCAGTTGTTTTTTGGGGTTTTATGGGATTCTAGGGTTTTTAAGGTTTTTAGGGGTTTTTAGGGTTTTCATGGGGTTTTCAAGGTTTTTTGTATTTTTTACATTTTCCTGGATTTTAAGGGGGTCTTTAGGATTTTTTTTGTTTTTATATTTTTTAGGGTTTTTATGGTTTTTAGGGATTTTGATAGCTTTTAGGAAATATTAGGGGGTTTTAGAGTTTTTTTGGGTTTTAGGGTTTTTTTTGAGTTTTTAGTGGTTTTAAGATTTTTTAGAGTTTTTTAACATTTTTAAGGGTGTTACAATAGTCATGGGTTTAATGCCCTAATGTCATAAAAGATAAACAAACCTTTTCCCCTTAAAAGTCAAAAAGATAATGTCTAACAAACACTTTTGGAAAAGTAGCACACAACTTTCCAACTATAGCCCACCAGATTTGACTTTGAGTGCATAGCCCACCGGATTTGACTTTGGTGTCCTAAGATGCCATTTCTAGAATCCTCCATGTGGGAAAGGCATCCAAATTCATGAAACCATGTGGGCCAAGATTTAAACATCAATTTTGGGATTGAATAAATGATATTATAAGCCCACTTTCTCCATCCATGCAAGGCAAGATCCATTGGGCCTTTAATGAAGCAAGATGCACGCCCATTGTAGCATTTAGCCTATTTAATCTCCCTCGTGTCATTGGGCCTTTAAAATCCAACTCTTCATCCCGCACAATCGACTTAGTGCCTTTAACATGGTTCTCATCATCCTCCCCCTCTTAAAAAGGAGTCTTCCTCGACTCTTCATTCTCTACACCCAAAAAAGGATAAAGATCAGAAACATTGAAAGTGGAACTTACACCATACTCACTTGTAAAATCTATCTTGTAAGCATTGTTGTTAATCTTCTTGAGCACTCAAAAAGGACAATCTCCTCGTGGCATGAGTTTTGATTTCCGCTTGTCGGGAAATCTCTCCTTTCGTATATAAATCCAGACCAAGTCCCCGGGCTCGAACAACACTTGTTTCCGACCCTTGTTTTCATGATCAACATATTTTTGGGTCATCCGCTTGATATTTTTTCTTGCCTTTTCATGGAGTTGTTTGATGAATTTTTCACCCCCTTTCTCATCCATATTAGTTGCTTCCTACAATGGCAAGGGAACTAGATAAATAGGGGTGAGAGTGTTAAAACTGTAAACAATTTCGAATGGAGAATATTGAGTAGTGGAGTGCTTGGCCCTGTTATATGTGAATTCCACATGTGGTAGACAATCCCCCCAATTCTTGATATTCTTCTTGGAAATTTTTCACAGAAGGGATGATAGTTTTCGATTCACCACCTATGTTTACCCATCGGTTTGCAGATGAAAAGTAGTGGAAAATAGTAATTTGTACCTAGCTTTCTCCACAAGGTCTTCCAAAAGTAACTAAGAAATTTTGTGTCTCGATCTAACAAAATTGTCCTTGGAATTGCATGGAGTTTGACTACTTCCTAAAAGAAAAGTGTTTCAATGTTAGTGGCATCATCTGTTTTGTGACAAGGAATAAAATGTACCATTTTTTAAAACTGATCCACCACAACAAAAATGGAATCTCTCCCCCTCTTGGTCTGTGGTAACCCCACAATAAAGTCCATTGATATGTCCTCTCAAGGGGTTTTGGGGATTGGGAGAGGAAGATATAGTCCATGTGGGTTCAGTTTCGATTTGGCTTTATAGAAGACAATGCACTTTCCCACAAATTTCTCAACATCTCTAGATATCCTAGGCCAGTAAAAATGCCCAATAAGAATACTTAGAGTTTTTGCAACACCAAAATGACCCATTAACCCACCCTAATGTGATTCCTTTAGTAAAAGTAAACGTATAGAGTAGTTGGGAATGCAAATCTTATCAATCTGGAATAAGAATCCATCATGTAAATAGAACTTTTCCCAACTAACTCCAGGTTTACAATGTTCATAAGGTTCTCTAAAATCACTATCAGTGGCATATAAATCCTTAATTCATTCAAAACCAAGGAGTTTTGAATCCAACAAGGATATAAGAGAATATCTTCGTGAAAGTGCATCAGCCGCAATATTTTCTTTACCTTTTTTATGCTTGATGACATATGGAAATGACTAAATGAATTCCATCCATCTAGAATGTCTTCTATTTAGTTTATATTGGCTCCTAAGGCATTTAAGATCCTCGTGATCAGAATGGATCACAAATTCTTTAGGCCAAATATAGTGCTTCCATGTCTCTAGTACTCTAAACAATGCATACAACTCTTTATCATATGTAGCATAGTTTAGAGTTGGGCCATTTAAATTCTCACTAAAGAAAGCAATAGGCTTACCTTCTTGCATGAGTACTCCTCCTATGAAAATTCCACTTGCATCACATTCAATTTCAAAGGTCTTACTGAAGTCCAGTAGTGAAAGTAGAGGAGCATGGGTGAGTCTCTCCTTAAGTTCATGGAAGGCATTCTCTTGAGTTATCCTCTATTTGAAAGGAACATTCTTCTTTGTTAACTCGATCAACGGTGTTGCTAGTGTGGTGAAGTCCTTCACAAATCTCCTGTAAAAACTAGCAAGCCCATGAAAACTTCTTACTTATCCAACGGAGGTTGGAGTTGGCCCTTCTTGTATTGCTTTGATCTTATCGGTGTCCACTTCAACTCCATTTCCACTCATAACAAATCCAAGGAAAACAATCTTATCGAGACAAAATTCACACTTATTTATCTTTCCAAATAGGTTTTCCTTCCTTAACACCTCTAAGACTTTTCTTAAGTGATCTACATGTTCAAGCAAGGTCCTACTATAAACCAAAATGTCATCAAAGTAAAATACCACAAATTTTCTAATATATGCACGTAAGACATGATTCATTAACCTAATAAATGTGCTAGGTGCATTGATGAGACCAAAGGGTATGACTACCCATTCATAAAGTCCATGTTTTGTCTTAAATGCTGTTTTCCACTCATCTCCTTCTTTCATCCTAATTTGTTGGCAGCCACTTCTTAAATCAATTTTTGAGAAAATAGTTGATCCATTTAATTCATCTAGCATATCATCTAACCTAGGGATAGGATGACAATACCTGACCATGATGTTGTTGATGGCTCTACAGTCAATGCACATTCTCTATGTTCCGCCCTTCTTTGGTACTAGAATCACTGGTATGGAACAAGGACTAAGGCTCTCTCTGACATATCCCACATCTAACAGATCTTGATCTTGCCTCTGAATTTCTTTTGTCTCTTCCGGGTTGGTGCGATATGAAGGGAGATTCGGTAGTGATGCTTCTGGTATGAGGTCAATTTGATGCCCGATACCTCTAATGGGTGGAAAACCTAGTGGAACATCTTCAGGAAAGACATCATCATACTCCTACAATAAGGACTCAACAAAATTTTTCAAATAGTGTAAGTCGTCAGTATTTAGAAACACCTCTTTGTACATGAGTATTAGGAGGGTTTTCTGTGAAAATAAAGCTTCCTTAACCTCCCTTTTTTTCCAACATCACACTTTTATCTTCGCTCAAATTCTTTTTCCCACTTGATTTTTCTTTTCTCTCCATTTATTTTTTTCTCTCATTTTCTCTCTTTCCCTCATTCTCTCCTTTTTCATTTTCACTCTTTTTTTCCTCATCACTCGTTTTTTTCTTTTCTCTCAAAATATGATTTTCCAGAATTTGTTTGGGGGACATGGGTTTGAGGGTTATAGGTTCCCCTCGGAGTACAATAGAGTGACGATTCAAGAAACCGTCATGGGTAACACATCGATCATACTACCTTGGTCGTCCCAACAACAAATGGCAAGCCTTCATAGGAACAACATTGCACAAGACCTCATATTTGTACTTCCTGATGGTGAACAATACTTTCACTTGCTTGGTGACCTTCAGCTCCCCACAATCATTCAACCACTGAAGTCGATATGGATGTTGATTCTACAAAGTGGGAAGTCCCAACTTCTCTACTAACTCAGTGCTCGCAACATTACTACAGCTTCCTCCATCAATAATAACACTATATACCTTCCCATGGATCTTGCATCATGTATGGAAAAGGTTCTCTCACTACTCCTCTCTCCCACGGTCATTTGTGCGCTTAGAACTCTCCTAGTGACAAGAATCTCACCGTCTTCTCCAAATTCTCCACTATCATTTTCTAGATATTCTTCTTCCTATTCTTCTGAGCTCTCTCCATCAGTCTCCCATTCTCCATACTTGTTGATGGTCATGGTGTGCCAGTTTAGGCACTCACTAGAAATGTGACCCCTTCCTTGACATTTGTAACAACGAATATCCCGATTCCTAGTTTGGTTATCCTCAAAAGTAGGTTTCCTAGGTGGAAGAATTACCTTGTCACTTTTGCGGTCAACCACCTCTTTTGCCTTTGACGGTTCTCCAATCTCCTTCCTTATATTTCTCCATGGTGTGAAAGGAGTAGTGGGTTTCCTCATGTTGCTCCTCCTTTTTATTTGTTGTTCAATCTTGGTGGCTTGGTGGATCATATCTTGTATCTCTACATGGTGGTACATCTCCACTTGATCTGAAATCTCCCGATTGAGCCCATGTAAGAACCGTCCCATGTTTTCCTCCGGATCCTCCTCAACGTTTTCTCGAATCATGGCAATTTGCATCTCCTTGTAGTAGTCTTCTACACTCTTACTCCCTTGGGTGAGGTGTTGAAGTTTTTTGTGGAGATCACTATGGTAATGTGTGGGAACAAACCGCTTCCGCATGGCGAACTTCATGTCTTCCTAAGTGTTGACGTCCACCATATCTATCCCTCTCCTTTTGAACATAATACCACCAAATTAAATCATAATAATAAAATTCAAGAGAAGAAAGTTTGACCTTTTTCTCCTCGGAATATGCATAGCATGAAAAGACCTGCTCGATCTGTATCTCCCACTCCAAGTATGCTTCCGGATCACTTTTCCCTTGAAAAGAAGGGGCCTTCACCTTGATCCCGCCAAGTAGGTCATCATCATGTTGTCTCCTTTTTACTCCTATAGGTTGTTGGTACAACATCCTCCTTTGTGGGACATCCTCAAAATCACCATCTAGGTTTTTCATCTCCTCCTCCATGATGTGGGGAAGACGGGGTGCTGGAGCTCGCCGCGAGTTATCATGGATCATCCTTGGGCTTGGTTGATTCTCTAGGTTATCAATCCTCTCATATAGAACCTCCAAATTTTGATCAAGAAGCTTCTCGAAATGGCTCAAAAAATCTTGCAGTTAGAGTGGCGAAGCTTCCGATGCGGGAGAACTACTTTGGCTTCCTTCATCACTAGCATGAACAATTTTTTTCCCACGATCTTCGGTCATAATATATTACACAAACACAAACACACAGCGGGGGGGGGGGTCACACACAATGACACACACTCACTCACTCACGCGAGATGTACACACACACACACAATATGTACACACTCACACAGACAAGGATACACACTCACACACACAAGATGTCCACATGCACACACACACAAGATATTTTTTTTCTTATTTCTCTCCACTCTCAACACTCAATTCAAATTTCAAGCTCTTATAATACCTTGTTTCGGGTGATCAGTTGTCGCCAATCCTTCCCCAATCAAGATTGTGTTGGGGGCTGGTTTAACACAACCCGATTGAGTGGTAAAGGGTAAAGGGTGAAAAGAGGGTAGAAAATGGATAAAGGGTGGGTGGAAAAGGGGGTAGAAAGGTGGTATTTGGGTTTTCACTGATTGTGCAAGATAAGAAAAATTAATAACAATATGATCCAACTATAATATGAGTATGAATCAAAATGATGGAGAAAGTGATGTATGGAAATGGAAAGTGCTAATAATGTAAATCACGATGATGAAGTAATTGTATCCGATTTTTTTTCTTTTTTTTGTCAAATCTCCCCAAAAAGTGTTGTTCTTGGAGTTTTAAAGCAAAAGATGATGAACGAAGAGTAAGAATTTTTTTTAAATCTCTCAAAGGAAAGGATGTGCTTAATTTTGATAAGCACAAAATGATGAGTTGAGAGAATTTGATTTTTTTTTGTTTTTTTTCGGATACAAATCACATATCGCGAATTAAATGTGAAAAGAAGACAATTGACTTAATGTAAAAATATTTCAATCTTGAACAACAAAGACCAATTATGGTGGTTTTCAAGGAAACAGGTTTTTTTAATGGGAGGATAAAAAATAAAGCTGGGAAGGGTGATAGATATATAGGATAAAAGAGGGTGATAGATGCCTATCGTGTCAACCGGACCTTTGATACCAACTGATGTAAGATGCACGGGGTGGCCCGATCTTCATGGCGTAGGGTGGCGGTTGATGGATGCGGTTCGAGGCTAAGTGGCAGATGATGGGTACGGATAGTGGATGCAAGTAGTCAATCAACGCTATAAGGAGCGCGAACTACTACTTAGACAACACGCTCAATGGAGGGATGATAGCCAATCCACACAACAATGCACTTGGGTTGAGGCATGGAATTGGGGACTTTGTGATCTTAGAGCACCAATCTAACTTGTAGATTGACTAGGCAAGAATGCACACGAGTTAGGAGAAAAACCGGGACAATCCTCACACAATGGAGAGAAACAAAGCATAAGCTCTCAATTAAGTCTTGAATGAAAATACAATGCCATGGGGTGGCTATTTATAGCCAAGGGGTGATATAATAGTCAAGGGTCTAATACCCTAAAGTCATAAAGGCTAAACCAACCTTGTCCCCTTAAAAGTCAAAAAGATAAAGTCTAACAAACACTTTTGGAAAAGTATCACACAACTTTCCAACTATAGCCCACCAGATTTGACTTTGAGTGTATAGCCCACTGGATTTGACTTTGGTGTCCTGAGATGCCATTTCTAGAATCTTCCATGTGGGCAAGGCATCCAAATTCGTGCAACCATGTTGGAAAAGAGTTAAACATCAATTGTGGTCTTGAATAAGTGATATTATAGGCCCATTTTCTCCAACCATGTAAGGCAAGATCCATTGGGCCTGAAGCAAGATGCACGCCCATTGTAGCATTAAGCCTCTTTAATCTCCCTCGCGTCATTGGGCCTTGCAAATCCAACTCTTCCTCCCACGCAATCGACTTGGTGCCTTTAACATGGTTCTTATCAACTCTTAAAAATGTTAAAAACACTAAAAACCATTAAAGACCCTAGAAAACTCAAAAAAACCCAAGAAACCCAAAAAGACCCTAAAAACCCTAAAAATTTCTAAAAACCCTATAGACCATAAAAATCCTAAAAAACCCCTAAAAATACATGAAAATGTAAAAAACTCTAAAAACCCAAAAAAACCTCTGAAAACCATAAAACCCCTAAAAACCGCAAAAACCATAAAAACCCATAAAAACCCAAGAGGCCCATTAAAAACTCTAAAACCCTTAAAACATCAAAAAGGTTAAAAACTCTAAAAAACATAAAACCCCCCAAAAAAAACTAAAAACCCTAAAAACCCTAAAAACTCTAAAACCCCCAGAAAAAACACTAAAAATCCTCAAAATCCCTAAAAGCTCTAAAAACCCTAAAAATCCATGAAAAGAAAAAAAAATCCTAAAAACCTTAAAAAACCCCTAAAAACCATAAAAAACCTTAAAAACAATAAAAAAAATAAAGACCCTTAAAACCCACTAAAAACACTAGAAACCCTTTAAACCCAAAAAAACGTAAAAAACTCTAAAACCCTTAAAATCCCTAAAAAACTCAAGGAAAACCTAAAAATCCAAAAGACCGAAAAAACCCGGAAAACCTTGAAAACCCCTAAAACCCCAAAAAACCAAAAAATTCCCTAAAACCCACAAAAATCCCTTAAACCATAAAAATCTTAATAAACCCCTAAAAATCCATGAAAATGTAAAAAACCCTAAAAACCCTGAAGACCCCTTGAAATGCATAAAATCCCTAAAACCCATAAAAACCATAAAACCCTATAAAAACCTTAAAAACCACTAAAAACACTAAAACACTTAAAACCCTTAAAATGTTAAAAATTCTAAAAACCTTAGAAAACATAAAAAATTAAAAAATACCATAAAAACCCAAAAAGACCCTAAAAATCCCACAAAACCCTAAAAAACCCTGAAAACCCTTAAAAACCCTCGAAATCCATAAAAACCCCAAAAAAACCCAAAAAATCCAAAAAAATAATAAAAAATAAAGAACCCAAAAAATCCATGAAAACATACAAAATCCTAAAAACCCTGAAAACCCTCTAAAAATCAAAAAAACATTAAAAAACCTGAAAACAAAAGGTCAAAAAACCCTAAAATAGCAAAAAGATCCTAAAATCCCAAAAAGATCCTAAAAACCCTGAAATCCCTTTGAAACCCCAAAAAAATCTGAAAAACCCCAAACACCCTCATATTCACTAAAAACCCTAAAAGCCAGAAAAATCCTAAAAACCCCTTAAAATCCATAAAAAACGTAATAAACCCTAAAAATCGAGAAAAACCCCTGAAAACCATAAATCCCCCAAAAACGTTAATAAACCACTAAAAATCTAAAATCCCTTCAAACCCCAAAAAAATGTTTAAAAAAATCTAAAAACAATTTAAAACCCTAAAAACTCAAAAAACCTAAAAACCCAAAAAAAACCCTAAAAACCCCTAGAAACCTTAAGAACCCTCCAAATCTCTAAAAATCCTAAAACCTCTAAAAACTATAAAAGTCCTCAAAATCCCTAAAAATCCATGAAAACATAAAAAACCCTCAAAACCCTTGAAAAAAATAAATCCCCTAAAAATCATAAAAATCCAAAAAACCCAAAAAACCCTAAAAACAAATAAAAACTCTCAGAACCCTTTAAAATCCTAAAATTGTTAAAAAAATCTAAAACCCTTAAACATTTATAAACAAAAGAACCATAAAATCCCAAAAAGAACCTATAAAGCCTGAAAAACCCTAAAAACCCTAAAATTATAAAAATCCATAAAATCCCTTAAAAATCCATGAAAACATAAAAAACCCAAAAAACCTAGAAAACCATAAAACCCCCCAAAAAACCTTAACACCATGAAAAAAACCCTAAAAACTCAAAAAAAGCCTAAGTATAAAAAAAGTCCCCAAAACCCTAAAAATTTAAAAAACCTAAAACAGCTAAAAACCCCTATAAACTCTCAAAATCCCAAAAACACCTAAAAACCCAGAACACCATAAAAATCCTAAAAAATCACTAAAAACACAAGAAAATGTAAAAAACCCTAAAACACATAAAACCCCCAGAAAAACTCTAAAACCCTTAAAACCCATAAAAACTGTAAAAACTCAAAAAAAAACTCCTAAAAACCCAAGAAGAACTTAAAAACCCTGAAAACCCCAAAAAACCCTATAAACAACTGAAAATCTCTAAAAATCCTCAAAATCCCTAAAACCCTAAAAATCCTAAAAAACACCTAAAAATCCATGAAAACATAAAATCCCCAAAAAATGTGAAAACCCCCATGAGTACTATAAAAACCCATAAAAACCTTGAAAAACCGTAAAACCCCATAAAAACCCAAAAACCCACTATGAACTTTAAAAACCCTTAAAACCACTAAAAATGTTAAAAACGCTAAAATACAATAAAACCCCTAAAAAACTCCAAAAAACCCTAAAAAAGAAAATAGTTCCTAAAAACCCTAAAAACTATAAAAAACCTTAAAACACCATAAACCCCTTAAAATCCTAAAAATACCTAAAAATCCTAAAAATACCTAAAAATCCATGAAAATTTGAAAACCCTAAAAACATAGAAAACCCCCTAAAAACCATAAAAACCTAAAAAACTCTGAAAATCATAAAAACCCCTTAAAAAATGAAAACCCATAAAAACTCATAAAAACCCCCAAAAGCCACAAAAACTATAAAAACCTTTTAAACATGTAAAAATGTAAAAAAAAAACTCTGCAAAATGTTAAAAATCCTAGAAAAGAAAAAAACCCCTAAAAACCCTAAAACCCCTGAAAACCCCCTAAAACCATTAAAATCTTTAAAAACCATTAAGATCCTAAAAAACCTAAAAATCCATAAAAATGTAAAAAATCGAAAAAAAACTGAAAACCCCCAAAAAACCATAAAAAACCCTAAGAACCTTAAAATCCCGTAAAAATCAATAAAACTCCTGAAAAACAACTTATAACTCTAAAACCCTTAAAACTCCTAAAAACTTTAAAAACACTACAAAAACTTAAAAACACAAAAAACCCCAAAAAATCCAAAAAGACCCTAAAAACCCTGAATAACCCTAAAAACCTCTCTAAAACCATAAAAACCCTAAAAATTTCCTAAAAACCCTAAAACCATAAAAATCCTAAAAAATACCCTAAATATACTTGAAAATGTAAAACCCCCTAAAAAGCCTAAACACCCCTGAAGACCATAAAAACCCCTAAAAACCACAAAACCCCCTACAACCCTAAAAACCCTAAAAACCACTATTAACTCTATAAACCCTTAAAACCCCTAAAATGATAATAATTATAAAAAAAACCTTAAAAATCCAAAAAAACTCAGGAAAACTCCAAAAACCCAAAAAGACCCTAAAACCCCTGAAAAACTATAAAAACTCCAAAAACCCCTAAAAACCCCTAAAACCCCTGAAAATATCTAAGACCCTAAACACCCCTAAAAACTAGAAAAATAATAAAAAAATCCATAAAAATCCATGAAAACATAAGAAACTCTAAAACCTCGAAGACCCCTGAAAACCATAAAACCCCTAAAAACTTAAAAAAACCCTAAAACCCATAAAAATCCTAAAAAACCTTTAAAAACTCTAAAAATCCATAAAACCCCTATAACATTTAAAGAAATTAAAAACATTAAGACACCTAAAATACTTCAAAAGGACCGTAAAAACCCAGAAAAAACATTAAAACCCTAAAACCCTAGAAAAACCCTAAAACCCACAAAATCGCTTAAAACCCTAAAAACCAAAAAAACCCTTAAAAACGCCCCATAAATCCATGAAAATGTAAAAAACCCTAAAACCCCTAATAAAACCATGAATACCTTAAAAATCCTAAATCCCTAAAAAACCCTAAAACCCCAAAAAACCTACTAAAAACTCTAAAACCCCTTAAAACCCCTAAAAACCCAAAGAATCCACAAAGTCTCTAAAAACCCTTTAAACCCATAAATTGGTTAAAAAACTATTAAAAACCTTAAAAACTCCAAAAAAACTCAAAAAAATCCCTAAAAACCCAAAAGACACTAAGAACCCTGAAAGCCTAAAAAGCCCTGAAAAAATCCACAAAATCCCTAAAAACCCTAAAAACCATAAAATTCCTAAAAATCATCTAAAAATCCATGAAAATATAGAAATCCCTAAAAACACTAAAAAACCCCAAAAATCGATAAATACCCCTAAAACCTATAAAAACCCCTAAAACCCATAAACAATCCTATAAACCCATAACAACCCCAAAAACCATTATAAACTCTAACCTCAAAACCACTAAAATCATTAAAAAACTCTAAAAAACCTTTAAACACCTAAAAAACGAATAAAAATCATAAAAACCAAAAAAGACCCTAAAAACCCTTAAAACCCTAAACACCCTAAAAATAACAGAAAAAAACTAAAAACCCACAAAAACCCTAAGAATCCTAAAAAATCCTAAAACCCAAAAAAGTCCTAAAAAACCTAAAAACCATGGAAAAACCCTGAAAAAATTAATAAAAAACCCTAAAACCAAAAAACCCATGAAAACTCTCAAAAACCACTAAAAACTCTAAAAAACTTTAAAACTCTTAAAAATGTTTAAAACACTAAAAACCCTTAAAGACCCTATAAAACTCAAAAAAACCCATGAAACCCAAAAAGACCCTAAAAACCCTATAGACCATAAAAATCCTAAAAAACCCCTAAAAATACATGAAAATGTAAAAAACTCTAAAAACCCAAAAAAACCTCTGAAAACCATAAAACCCCTAAAAACCGCAAAAACCATAAAAACCCATAAAAACCCAAGAGGCCCATTAAAAACTCTAAAACCCTTAAAACATCAAAAAGGATAAAAACTCTAAAAAAACATAAAAACCCAAAAAACCAAAAAAAAAACAAAAAACCCTAAAAACTCTAAAACCCCCAGAAAAAACACTAAAAACCCTCAAAATCCCTAAAAGCTCTAAAAACCCTATAAATCCATGAAAAGAAAAAAAAATCCTAAAAACCTTTAAAAACCCCTAAAAACCATAAAAAAACACTTAAAAACAATAAAAAAAATAAAGACCCTTAAAACCTACTAAAAACTCTAGAAACCCTTTAAACCCAAAAAAACGTAAAAAACTCTAAAACCCTTAAAATCCCAAAAAACTCAAGGAAAACCTAAAAATCCAAAAGGACCGAAAAAAACCCGGAAAACCTTGAAAACCCCTAAAACCCCAAAAAACCCAAAAATTCCCTAAAACCCACAAAAATCCCTAAAACCATAAAAATCTTAATAAACCCCTAAAAATCCATGAAAATGTAAAAAACCCTAAAAACCCTAAAAACCCTGAAGACCCCCTGAATTGCATAAAACCCCTAAAACCCATAAAAAACCATAAAACCCCATAAAAACCTTAAAAACCACTAAAAACACTAAAACACTTAAAACCCTTAAAATGTTAAAAATTCTAAAAACCTTAGAAAACATAAAAAATTAAAATATACCATAAAAACCCAAAAAGACTCTAAAAATCCCACAAAACCCTAAAAAACCCTGAAAACCCCAAAAATCCCTCGAAATCCATAAAAACCAAAAAAAACCCCAAAAAACCCAAAAAATCATAAAAAACATAAAGAACCCAAAAAATCCATGAAAACATACAAAATCCTAAAAACCCTGAAAGCCCTCTAAAAATCAAAAAAACATTAAAAAACCTGAAAACAAAAGGTCAAAAAACCCTAAAATACCAAAAAGATCCTAAAATCCCAAAAAGATCCTAAAAACCCTGAAATCCCTTTGAAACCCCAAAAAAATCTGAAAAACCCTAAACACCCTCATATTCACTAAAAACCCTAAAAGCCAGAAAAATCCTAAAAACCCCTTAAAATCCATAAAAAATGTAATAAACCCTAAAAATTGAGAAAAACCCCTGAAAACCATAAAAGCCCCTAAAAACATTAATAAACCACTAAAAATCTAAAATCCCTTCAAACCCCAAAAAATGTTTAAAAAAATCTAAAAACAATTTAAAACCCTAAAAACTCAAAAAACCTAAAATCCCAAGAAAACCCAAAAAACCCCTAGAAACCTTAAGAACCCTCCAAATCTCTAAAAATCCTAAAACCTCTAAAAGCTATAAAAGTCATCAAAATCCCTAAAAATCCATGAAAACATAAAAAACCCTCAAAACCCTTGAAAAAAATAAATCCCCTAAAAATCATAAAAATCCAAAAAACCCAAAAAACCCTAAAAACAAATAAAAACTCTCAAAACCCTTTAAAATCCTAAAATTGTTAAAAAAATCTAAAACCCTTAAACATTTATAAACAAAAGAACCATAAAACCCCAAAAAGAACCTATAAAGCCTGAAAAACCCTAAAAACCCTAAAACTATAAAAATCCATAAAATCCCTTAAAAATCCATGAAAACATAAAAAACCCAAAAAACCTAGAAAACCACAAAACCCACCAAAAAACCTTAACACCATGAAAAAACCCTAAAAAACTCAAAAAAAAAACTTAAGTATAAAAAAAGTCCCCAAAACCCTAAAAATTTAAAAAACCTAAAACAGCTAAAAACCCCTATAAACTCTCAAAATCCCAAAAACAACTAAAAACCCAGAACACCATAAAAATCCTAAAAAATCACTAAAAACACAAGAAAATGTAAAAAACCCTAAAACACATAAAAACCCCAGAAAAACTCTAAAACCCTTAAAACCCATAAAAACTGTAAAAACTCAAAAAAAAACTCCTAAAAACCCAAGAAGAACTTAAAAACCCTGAAAACCCATAAAAACCCTATAAACAAATGAAAATCTCTAAAAATCCTCAAAATCCCTAAAACCCTAAAAATCCTAAAAAACACCTAAAAATCCATGAAAACATAAAATCCCCAAAAAATGTGAAAACCCCCATGAGTACTATAAAAACCCATAAAAACCTTGAAAAACCTTAAAACCCCATAAAACCCCAAAAAACCATTATGAACTTTAAAAACCCTTAAAACCACTAAAAATGTTAAAAAACGCGAAAATACAATAAAACCCCTAAAAAACTCCAAAAAACCCTAAAAAAGCAAATAGTTCCTAAAAACCCTAAAAAACTATAAAAAACCTTAAAACACCATAAACCCCATAAAAATCCTAAAAATACCTAAAAATCCTAAAAATACCTAAAAATCCATGAAAATGTGAAAACCCTAAAAACATAGAAAACCCCCTAAAAACCATAAAAACCTAAAAAACTCTGAAAATCATAAAAACCCCTTAAAAAATAAAAACCCATAAAAACTCATAAAAACCCCCAAAAAGCCACAAAAACTATAAAAACCTTTTAAACATGTAAAAATGTAAAAAAACTTTGCAAAATGTTAAAAATCATAGAAAAGGAAAAAAAACCCTAAAACCCTAAATCCCCTGAAAACCCCCTAAAACCATTAAAATCTATAAAAACCATTAAGATCCTAAAAAACCTAAAAATCCATAAAAATGTAAAAAATCGAAAAAAAAACTGAAAACCCCCAAAAAACCATAAAAAACCCTATGAACCTTAAAATCCCGTAAAAATCAATAAAACTCCTGAAAAACAACTTATAACTCTAAAAACCCTTAAAACTCCTAAACACTTTAAAAACTCTACAAAAACTTAAAAACACAAAAAACCCCATAAAAATCCAAAAAGACCCTAAAAACCCTGAATAACCCTAAAAACCCCTCTAAAACCATAAAACCCCTAAAAATTTCCTAAAAACCCTAAAACCATAAAAATCCTAAAAAATACCCTAAATATACTTGAAAATGTAAAAACCCCTTAAAAGCCTAAACACCCCTGAAGACCATAAAAACCCCTAAAAACCATAAAACCCCCTACAACCCTAAAAACCCTAAAAACCACTATTAACTCTATAAACCCTTAAAACCCCTAAAATGATAATAATTATAAAAAACCTTAAAAATCCAAAAAAACTCAGGAAAACTTCAAAAACCCAAAAAGACCCTAAAACCCCTGAAAAACTATAAAAACTCCAAAAACCCCTAAAAACCCCTAAAACCCCTGAAAATATCTAAGACCCTAAACACCCCTAAAAACTAGAAAAATCATAAAAAAATCCATGAAAATGAATGAAAACATAAGAAACTCTAAAACCTCGAAGACCCCTGAAAACCATAAAACCCCTAGAAACTTAAAAAAACACTAAAACCCATAAAAATCCTAAAAAACCTTTAAAAACTCTAAAAATCCATAAAAACCCTATAACATTAAAAGAAATTAAAAACATTAAGACACCTAAAATACTTCAAAAGGACCGTAAAAACCCAGAAAAAACATTAAAACCCTAAAACCCTAGAAAAACCATAAAACCCACAAAATCGCTTAAAACCCGAAAAACCATAAAAACCCTTAAAAACGCCCCATAAATCCATGAAAATGTAAAAAACCCTAAAACCCCTAATAAAACCATGAATACCTTAAAAATCCTAAATCCCTAAAAAACCCTAAAACCCCAAAAAACCTACTAAAAACTCTAAAACCCCAAAAAACCCTAAGAATCCACAAAGTCTCTAAAAACCCTTTAAACCCCTAAATTGGTTAAAAAACTATTAAAAACCTTAAAAACTCCAAAAAAACTCAAAAAAATCCCTAAAAACCCAAAAGACACTAAAAACCCTGAAACCCTAAAAAGCCCTGAAAAAACCCACAAAATCCCTAAAAACCCTAAAAACCATAAAATTCCTAAAAATCATCTAAAAATCCATGAAAATATAGAAATCCCTAAAAACACTAAAAAACCCCTAAAATCGATAAAAACCCCTAAAACCTATAAAAACCCCTAAAACCCATAAACAATCCTATAAACCCATAACAACCCCAAAAACCATTATAAACTCTAACCTCAAAACCACTAAAATCATTAAAAAACTCTAAAAAACCTTTAAACACCTAAAAAACTAATAAAAATCATAAAAACCAAAAAAGACCCTAAAAACCCTTAAAACCCTTAAAACCCTAAACACCCTAAAAATAACAGAAAAAAACTAAAAACCCACAAAAACCCTAAGAATCCTAAAAAATCCTAAAACACAAAAAAGTCCTAAAAAACCTAAAAACCATGGAAAAACCCTGAAAAAATTAATAAAAAACCCTAAAACCAAAAAACCCATGAAAACTCTCAAAAACCACTAAAAACTCTAAAAAACTTTAAAACTCTTAAAAATGTTTAAAACACTAAAAACCCTTAAAGACCCTATAAAACTCAAAAAAACCCATGAAACCCAAAAAGACCATAAAAACCCTATAGACCATAAAAATCCTAAAAAACCCCTAAAAATACATGAAAATGTAAAAAACTCTAAAAACCCAAAAAAACCTCTGAAAACCATAAAACCCCTAAAAACCGCAAAAACCATAAAAACCCATAAAAACCCAAGAGGCCCATTAAAAACTCTAAAACCCTTAAAACATCAAAAAGGTTAAAAACTCTAAAAAAACATAAAAACCCAAAAAACCAAAAAAAAATAAAAACCCTAAAAACGCTAAACCCCCCAGAAAAAACACTAAAAACCCTCAAAATCCCTAAAAGCTCTAAAAACCCGATAAATCCATGAAAAGAAAAAAAAATCCTAAAAACCTTAAAAAACCCCTAAAAACCATAAAAAACACTTAAAAAAAATAAAAAAAAATAAAGACCCTTAAAACCTACTAAAAACTCTAGAAACCCTTTAAACCCAAAAAAACGTAAAAAACTCTAAAACCCTTAAAATCCCTAAAAAACTCAAGGAAAACCTAAAAATCCAAAAGGACCGAAAAACCCCGGAAAACCTTGAAAACCACTAAAACCCCAAAAAACCCAAAAATTCCCTAAAACCCACAAAAATCCCTAAAACCATAAAAATCTTAAAAAAACCCTAAAAATCCATGAAAATGTAAAAAACCCTAAAAATCCTAAAAACCCTGAAGACCCCCTGAATTGCATAAAACCCCTAAAACCCATAAAAAACCATAAAAACCCCATAAAAACCTTAAAAAACACTAAAAATAATAAAACACTTAAAACCCTTAAAATGTTAAAAATTCTAAAAACCTTACAAAACATAAAAAATTAAAAAATACCATAAAAACCCAAAAAGACCCCAAAAATCCCACAAAACCCTAAAAAACCCTGATAACCCCTAAAATCCCTCGAAATCAATAAAAACCCAAAAAAAACCCAAAAAACCCAAAAAATCATAAAAAACATAAAGAACCCAAAAAATCCATGAAAACATACAAAATCCTAAAAACCCTGAAAACCCTCTAAAAATCAAAAAAACATTAAAAAATCTGAAAACAAAAGGTCAAAAAACCCTAAAATACCAAAAAGATCCTAAAATCCCAAAAAGATCCTAAAAACCCTGAAATCCCTTTGAAACCCCAAAAAAATCTGAAAAACCCTAAACACCCTCATATTCACTAAAAACCCTAAAAGCCAGAAAAATCCTAAAAACCCCTTAAAATCCATAAAAAATGTAATACACCCTAAAAATCGAGAAAAACCCCTGAAAACCATAAAAGCCCCTAAAAACGTTAATAAACCACTAAAAATCTAAAATCCCTTCAAACCCCAAAAAATGTTTAAAAAAATCTAAAAACAATTTAAAACCCTAAAAACTCAAAAAACCTAAAATCCCAAAAAAACCCAAAAAACCCCTAGAAACCTTAAGAACCCTCCAAATCTCTAAAAATCCTAAAACCTCTAAAAACTATAAAAGTGCTCAAAATCCCTAAAAATACATGAAAACATAAAAAACCCTCAAAACCCTTGAAAAAAATAAATCCCCTAAAAATCATAAAAATCCAAAAAACCCAAAAAACCCTAAAAACAAATAAAAACTCTCAAAACCCTTTAAAATCCTAAAATTGTTAAAAAAATCTAAAACCCTTAAACATTTATAAACAAAAGAACCATAAAACCCCAAAAAGAACCTATAAAGCCTGAAAAACCCTAAAAACCCTAAAACTATAAAAATCCATAAAATCCCTTAAAAATCCATGAAAACATAAAAAACCAAAAAAACCTAGAAAACCACAAAACCCCCCAAAAAACCTTAACACCATGAAAAAAACCCTAAAAAACTCAAAAAAAAAAGCCTAAGTATAAAAAAAGTCCCCAAAACCCTAAAAATTTAAAAAACCTAAAACAGCTAAAAACCCCTATAAACTCTCAAAATCCCAAAAACAACTAAAAACCCAGAATACCATAAAAATCCTAAAAAATCACTAAAAACACAAGAAAATGTAAAAAACCCTAAAACACATAAAAACCCCAGAAAAACTCTAAAACCCTTAAAACCCATAAAAACTGTAAAAACTCAAAAAAGATACTCCTAAAAACCCAAGAAGAACTTAAAAACCCTGAAAACCCCTAAAAACACTATAAACAACTGAAAATATCTAAAAACCCTCAAAATCCCTAAAACCCTAAAAATCCTAAAAAACACCTAAAAATCCATGAAAACATAAAATCCCCAAAAAAATGTGAAAACCCCCATGAGTACTATAAAAACCCATAAAAACCTTGAAAAACCTTAAAACCCCATAAAAACCCAAAAAACCATTATGAACTTTAAAAACCCTTAAAACCACTAAAAATGTTAAAAAACGCTAAAATACAATAAAACCCCTAAAAAACTCCAAAAAACCCTAAAAAAGCAAATAGTTCCTAAAAACCCTAAAAAACTATAAAAAACCTTAAAACACCATAAACCCCATAAAAATCCTAAAAATACCTAAAAATCCTAAAAATACCTAAAAATCCATGAAAATGTGAAAACCCTAAAAACATAGAAAACCCCCTAAAAACCATAAAAACCTAAAAAACTCTGAAAATCATAAAAACCCCTTAAAAAATGAAAACCCATAAAAACTCATAAAAACCCCCAAAAGCCACAAAAACAATAAAAACCTTTTAAATATGTACAAATGTAAAAAAAACTCTGCAAAATGTTAAAAATCCTAGAAAAGGAAAAAAAACCCTAAAAACCCTAAAACCCCTGAAAACCCCCTAAAACCATTAAAATCTTTAAAAACCATTAAGATCCTAAAAAACCTAAAAATCCATAAAAATGTAAAAAATCGAAAAAAAACTGAAAACCCCCAAAAACCCATAAAAAACCCTATGAACCTTAAAATCCCGTAAAAATCAATAAAACTTCTGAAAAACAACTTATAACTCTAAAAACCCTTAAAACTCCTAAAAACTTTAAAAACTCTACAAAAACTTAAAAACACAAAAAACCCCATAAAAATCCAAAAAGGCCCTAAAAACCCTGAATAACCCTAAAAACCCCTCTAAAACCATAAAACCCCTAAAAATTTCCTAAAAACCCTAAAACCATAAAAATCCTAAAAAATATCCTAAATATACTTGAAAATGTAAAAACCCCTAAAAAGCATAAACACCCCTAAAGACCATAAAAACCCCTAAAAACCATAAAACCCCCTACAACCCTAAAAACCCTAAAACCACTATTAACTCTATAAACCCTTAAAACCCCTAAAATGATAATAATTATAAAAAAAACCTTAAAAATCCAAAAAAACTCAGGAAAACTCCAAAAACCCAAAAAGACCCTAAAACCCCTGAAAAACTATAAAAAATCCAAAACCCCCTAAAAACCCCTAAAACCCCTGAAAATATCTAAGACCCTAAACACCCCTAAAAACTAGAAAAATCATAAAAAAATCCATAAAAATCCATGAAAACATAAGAAACTCTAAAACCTCGAAGACCCCTGAAAACCATAAAACCCCTAAAAACTTAAAAAAACCCTAAAACCCATAAAAATCCTAAAAAACCTTTAAAAAATCTAAAAATCCATAAAACCCCTATAACATTAAAAGAAATTAAAAACATTAAGACACCTAAAATACTTCAAAAGGACCGTAAAAACCCAGAAAAAACATTAAAACCCTAAAACCCTAGAAAAACCCTAAAACCCACAAAATCGCTTAAAACCCTAAAAACCAAAAAAACCCTTAAAAACGCCCCATAAATCCATGAAAATGTAAAAAACCCTAAAACCCCTAATAAAACCATGAATACCTTAAAAATCCTAAATCCCTAAAAAACCCTAAAACCCCAAAAAACCTACTAAAAAACTCTAAAACCCCTAAAAACCCTAAAAATCCACAAAGTCTCTAAAAACCCTTTAAACCCCTAAATTGGTTAGAAAACTATTAAAAACCTTAAAAACTCCAAAAAAACTCAAAAAAATCCCTAAAAACCCAAAAGACACTAAAAACCCTGAAACCCTAAAAAGCCCTGAAAAAACCCACAAAATCCCTAAAAACCCTAAAAACCATAAAATTCCTAAAAATCATCTAAAAATCCATGAAAATATAGAAATCCCTAAAAACACTAAAAAACCCCTAAAATCGATAAAAACCCCTAAAACCTATAAAAACCCCTAAAACCCATAAACAATCCTATAAACCCATAACAACCCCAAAAACCATTATAAACTCTAACCTCAAAACCACTAAAATCATCAAAAAACTCTAAAAAACCTTTAAACACCTAAAAAAGTAATAAAAATCATAAAAACAAAAAAAAGACCCTAAAAACCCTTAAAACCCTAAACACCCTAAAAATAACAGAAAAAAACTAAAAACCCACAAAAACCCTAAGAATCCTAAAAAATCCTAAAACCCAAAAAAGTCCTAAAAAACCTAAAAACCATGGAAAAACCCTGAAAAAAATTAATAAAAAACCCTAAAACCAAAAAACCCAGGAAAACTCTCAAAAACCACTAAAAACTCTAAAAAACTTTAAAACTCTTAAAAATGTTAAAAACACTAAAAACCCTTAAAGACCCTATAAAACTCAAAAAAACCCATGAAACCAAAAAAGACCCTAAAAATCCTAAAAATTCCTAAAAACCCTATAGACCATAAAAATCCTAAAAAACCCCTAAAAATACATGAAAATGTAAAAAACTCTAAAAACCCAAAAAAACCTCTAAAAACCATAAAACCCCTAAAAACCGCAAAAACCATAAAAACCCATAAAAACCCAAGAGGCCCATTAACAACTCTAAAACCCTTAAAACATCAAAAAGGTTAAAAACTCTAAAAAAACATAAAAACCCAAAAAACCAAAAAAAACTAAAAACCCTAAAAACCCTAAAAACTCTAAAACCCCCAGAAAAAACTCTAAAAATCCTCAAAATCCCTAAAAGCTCTAAAAACCCTAAAAATCCATGAAAAGAAAAAAAAAATTCCTAAAAACCTTAAAAAACCCCTAAAAACCATAAAAAACCTTAAAAACAATAAAAAAAAAATAAAGACCCTTAAAACCCACTAAAAAATCTAGAAGCCCTTTAAACCCAAAAAAACATAAAAAACTCTAAAACCCTTAAAATCCCTAAAAACTCAAGGAAAACCTAAAAATCCAAAAGGACCGAAAAAACCCGGAAAACCTTGAAAACCCCTAAAACCCCAAAAAACCCAAAAATTCCCTAAAACCCACAAAAATCCCTAAAACCCTAAAAATCTTAATAAAACCCTAAAAATCCCTGAAAATGTAAAAAACCCTAAAAACCCTAAAAACCCTGAAGACCCCCTGAATTGCATAAAACCCCTAAAACCCATAAAAAAATATAAAACCCCATAAAAACCTTAAAAACCACTAAAAACACTAAAACACTTAAAACCCTTAAAATGTTAAAAATTCTAAAAACCTCAGAAAACATAAAAAATTAAAAAATACCATAAAAACCCAAAAAGACCCTAAAAATACCACAAAACCCTAAAAAACACTGAAAACCCCTAAAAACCCTCGAAATCCATAAAAACCCAAAAAAAACCCAAAAAACCCAAAAAAATCATAAAAAACATAAAGAACCCAAAAAATCCATGAAAACATACAAAATCCTAAAAACCCTGAAAACCCTCTAAAAATCAAAAAAACATTTAAAAACCTGAAAACAAAAGGTCAAAAAACCCTAAAATACCAAAAAGATCCTAAAATCCCAAAAAGATCCTAAAAACCCTGAAATCCCTTTGAAACCCCAAAAAAATCTGAAAAACCCTAAACACCCTCATATTCACTAAAAACCCTAAAAGCCAGAAAAATCCTAAAAACCCCTTAAAATCCATAAAAAATGTAATAAACCCTAAAAATCGAGAAAAACCCCTGAAAACCATAAAAGCCCGTAAAAACGTTAATAAACCACTAAAAATCTAAAATCCCTTCAAACCCCAAAAAATGTTTAAATAAATCTAAAAACAATTTAAAACCCTAAAAACTCAAAAAACCTAAAAACCCAAAAAAACCCTAAAAACCCCTAGAAACCTTAAGAACCCTCCAAATCTCTAAAAATCCTAAAACCTATAAAAACTATAAAAGTCCTCAAAATCCCTAAAAATCCATGAAAACATAAAAAACCCTCAAAACCCTTGAAAAAAAATAAATCCCCTAAAAATCATAAAAATCCAAAAAACCCAAAAAACCCTAAAAACAAATAAAAAATATCAAAACCCTTTAAAACCCTAAAAATGTTAAAAAAATCTAAAACCCTTAAACATTTATAAACAAAAGAACCATAAAACCCCAAAAAGAACCTATAAAGCCTGAAAAACCCTAAAAACCCTAAAACTATAAAAATCCATAAAATCCCTTAAAAATCCATGAAAACATAAAAAACCCAAAAAACCTAGAAAACCATAAACCCCCCAAAAAAACCTTAACACCATGAAAAAAACCCTAAAAAACTAAAAAAAATCCTAAGTATAAAAAAAGTCCCCAAAACCCTAAAAATTTAAAAAACCTAAAACATCTAAAAAC
The DNA here is from genome assembly GCA_963277665.1 of Viscum album. Classification (NCBI taxonomy): domain Eukaryota; kingdom Viridiplantae; phylum Streptophyta; class Magnoliopsida; order Santalales; family Viscaceae; genus Viscum; species Viscum album. The sequence continues at coordinate 1,771,078,612 of OY728156.1, read as the reverse complement.
CCCTATAAACTCTCAAAATCCCAAAAACACCTAAAAACCCAGAACACCATAAAAATCCTAAAAAATCACTAAAAACACAAGAAAATGTAAAAAACCCTAAAACACATAAAAACCCCAGAAAAACTCTAAAACCCTTAAAACCCATAGAAACTGTAAAAACTCAAAAAAAACTCATAAAAACCCAAGAAAAACTTAAAAACCCTGAAAAACCCTAAAAACCCTATAAACAACTGAAAATCTCTAAAAATCCTCAAAATCCCTAAAACCCTAAAAATCCTAAAAAACACCTAAAAATCCATGAAAACATAAAATCCCCAAAAAAAAGTGAAAACCCCCATGAGTACTATAAAAACCCATAAAAACCTTGAAAAACCTTAAAACCCCATAAAAACCCAAAAAACCACTATGAACTTTAAAAACCCTTAAAACCACTAAAAATGTTAAAAAACGCTAAAATACAATAAAACCCCTAAAAAACTCCAAAAAACCCTAAAAAAGAAAATAGTTCCTAAGAACCCTAAAAAACTAAAAAAAACCTTAAAACACCGTAAACCCCTTAAAATCCTAAAAATACCTAAAAATCCTAAAAATACCTAAAAATCCATGAAAATATGAAAACCCTAAAAACATAGAAAACCCCCTAAAAACCATAAAAACCTAAAAAACTCTGAAAATCATAAAAACCCCTTAAAAAATGAAAACCCATAAAAACTCATAAAAACCCCAAAAATCCACAAAAACTATAAAAACCTTTTAAACATGTAAAAATGTAAAAAAAAACTCGGCAAAATGATAAAAATCCTAGAAAAGGAAAAAAAACCCCCGAAACACCCAAAAACCCCTGAAAACCCCTAAAAACCCTAAAACCCTTGAAAACCCCCTAAAACCATTAAAATCTCTAAAAACCATTAAGATCCTAAAAAACCTAAAAATCCATAAAAATGTAAAAAATCGGAAAAAAAAAACTGAAAACCCCCAAAAAACCATAAAAAACCCTAAGAACCTTAAAATCCCGTAAAAATCAATAAAACTCCTGAAAACAACTTATAACTCTAAAAACCCTTAAAACTCCTAAAAACTTTAAAAACTCTACAAAAACTTAAAAACACAAAAAACCCCATAAAAATCCAAAAAGACCCTAAAAACCCTGAATAACACTAAAAACCCCTCTAAACCCATAAAACCCCTAAAAATTTCCTAAAAACCCTAAAACCATAAAAATCCTAAAAAATACCCCAAATATACTTGAAAATGTAAAAACCCCTAAAAAGCCTAAACACCCTGAAGACCATAAAATCCCCTAAAAACCATAAAACCCCCTACAACCCTAAAAACCCTTAAAACCCCTAAAATGATAATAATTATAAAAAACCTTAAAAATCCAAAAAAACTCAGGAAAACTCCAAAAACCCAAAAAGACCCTAAAACCCCTGAAAAACTATAAAAACTCCAAAAACCCCTAAACCCCCCTAAAACCCCTGAAAATATCTAAGACCCTAAACACCCCTAAAAACTAGAAAAATCATAAAAAAATCCATAAAAATCCATGAAAACATAAGAAACTCTAAAACCTCGAAGACCCCTGAAAACCATAAAACCCCTAAAAACTAAAAAAAACCCTAAAACCCATAAAAATCCTAAAAAACCTTTAAAAACTCTAAAAATACATAAAAACCCTAAAACATTAAAAGAAATTAAAAACATTAAGACACCTAAAATACTTCAAAAGGACCGTAAAAACCCAGAAAAAACATTAAAACCCTAAAACCCTAGAAAAACCCTAAAACCCACAAAATCGCTTAAAACCCTAAAAACCAAAAAAACCCTTATAAACGCCCCATAAATCCATGAAAATGTAAAAAACCCTAAAACCCCTAATAAAACCATGAATACCTTAAAAATCCTAAATCCCTAAAAAACCCTAAAACCCCAAAAAACCTACTAAAAACTCTAAAACCCCTTAAAACCCCTAAAAACCCTAAAAATCCACAAAGTCTCTAAAAACCCTTTAAACCCCTAAATTGGTTAAAAAACTATTAAAAACCTTAAAAACTCCAAAAAAAACTCAAAAAAATCCCTAAAAACCCAAAAGACACTAAAAACCCTGAAACCCTAAAAAGACCTGAAAAAACCCACAAAATCCCTAAAAACCCTAAAAACCATAAAATTCCTAAAAATCATCTAAAAATCAATGAAAATATAGAAATCCCTAAAAACACTAAAAAACCCCTAAAATCGATAAAAACCCCTAAAACCTATAAAAACCCCTAAAACCCATAAACAATCCTATAAACCCATAACAACCCCAAAAACCATTATAAACTCTAACCTCAAAACCACTAAAATCATCAAAAAACTCAAAAAAGCCTTTAAACACCTAAAAAACTAATTAAAATCATAAAAACCAAAAAAGACCCTAAAAACCCATAAAACCCTAAACACCCTAAAAATAACAGAAAAAAAACTAAAAACCCACAAAACCCCTAAGAGTCCTAAAAAATCCTAAAACCCAAAAAAGTCCTAAAAAACCTAAAAACCATGGAAAAACCCTGAAAAAATTAATAAAAAACCCTAAAACCAAAAAACCCATGAAAACTCTCAAAAACCACTAAAAACTCTAAAAAACTTTAAAACTCTTAAAAATGTTAAAAAAACTAAAAACCCTTAAATACCCTATAAAACTCAAAAAAACCCATGAAACCCAAAAAGACCCTAAAACCCTAAAAATTCCTAAAAACCCTATAGACCATAAAAATCCTAAAAAACCCCTAAAAATACATGAAAATGTAAAAAACCCTAAAAACCCAAAAAAAACCTCTGAAAACCATAAAACCCTTAAAAACCACAAAAACCATAAAAACTCACAAAAACCCAAAAAAATTCCATTAAAAACTCTAAAACCCCTAAAACCTCAAAAAGGTTAAAAACACTAAAAAATCATAAAAACACTAAAAAATGAAAAAAAAAACACTAAAAACCCTTAAAACCCTAAAAACTCTAAAACCCCGAGAAAAAAACACTAAAACCCCTCAAAATCCCTCAAAGCTCTAAAAACCATAAAACCAAAAAATCCTTAAAAACCCCTAAAAATCAATGAAAAGAAAAAAAATCCTAAAAACCTTAAAAACCATAAAAAAAATAAAGACCCTTAAAACCCACTAAAAACTCTAGAAACCATTTAAACCCATAAAAACTTCAAAAAAATCTAAAAAACCTTAAAATCCCTAAAAAACTCAAGAAAAACCTAAAAACCCAAAAAGACCAAAAAAAACCCTAAAAACCCTAAAAACCCTAAAACCACATAAAACCCTAAAAACCCTAAAACCCCAAAAATTCCCTAAAACTCAAAAAATCCCTAAAACTATAAATTTTTTAATAAACCCCTAAAAATCCATGAAAATGTAAAAAACCCTAAAGACCCCCTGAAATGCATAAAACCCCTAAAAACCTTTAAAAACCCTAAAACCCGTAGAAACCTTAAAAAACACTTAAAACCCTTAAAAATGTTAAAAATTCTAAAAACCTTAAAAAACATAAAAAATTAAAAAAAACCATAAAAACCCAAAAGACCTTAAAAATCCCACAAAACCCTAAAAAGCCCTTAAAACCCCTAAAACCCTTGAAATCCATAATAAACCCAAAAAATCATAAAGATCATAAAGAATCCAAAAAATCCATGAAAACATACAAAATCCTAAAAACCCTGAAAAACCTCTAAAAATCCAAAAAAAATTAAAAAACCCGAAAATAAAAGGTCAAAAAAACCCTAAAATCCCAAAAAGATCCAAAAATCCCAAAAAGATCCAAAAAACCCTAAAACCCTTTGAAACCCCAAAAAAAATATGAAAAAATATAAACACCCTCATATTCACTAAAAACCCTAAAAGCCAGAAAAATCCTAAAAACCCCTTAAAATCCATAAAAACGTAAGAAACCTTAGAAATCGTGAAAAACCCCTGAAAACCATAAAATCCCCTAAAAACCTTAAGAAACCCTAAAAACCCATAAAAACTCTAAAAACCACTAAAAAATATAAAATCCCTTCAAACCCCAAAAAATGATAAAAAAAAATCTAAAAATAATTTAAAACCCTATAAACTCAAAAACCCTAAAAACCCAAAAAAACCCAAAAAACCCCTAAAAACTTTTAGAACCCTCCAAATCTATAAAAACCCTATAACCCCCAAAAACTATAAAAATCAAAAAATTCCCTAAAAATCCATGAAAACATAAAAAGCCCTGAAAACCCCTTCAAAAAAATAAAACCCCTAAAAATCATAAAAACCCTAAAAACTAATAAAAACTCTAAAAACACTTTAAACCCCTAAAAATGTTAATGAAGATGTCGTCGCTCTCACCAGGTTCTCTCCCGATTTCGCGTTTCCCAGGAGATCCTCCTCGAACCCTTCCCGGCGGCTTCGCTGCTCCTTTCAAGACCTTGAGGTGTGATGCATATGCGGTTTTTGGCGGTGGGGCTTCTTGTTGGCATGGATCTGTGCTCTCGAACTTCTTCAAGCGGCTCGTGGATCACGTGTTCAAGACCTTCAGAGGCGTGTATGGCACGGTTTTCGTGCGGCTAGAGGCGCGTCTGCGTGCGTCGGGTTTTATCCGTGATAGATCTGGGCACCGGTGGTGTTTCTCAGTCCTTGTTGGATTTGCTTTGGATGGATTTCTGCAGTGGTGTGGTGCGGGCTCGACAGATCTGGAATCTGTTTCTAGGGTTTCAAGACCTACGGATCTGATGGTGGCGATCCTCGATCAGGGAGGCAAGGTTCGTTTTCGACTTGCTTCGTTTTATGCTGATGTTAATCTTCTGGTTTGTTGTGGATTTTTGGTTGCTATTTTGGTTTTTGGAGTTTCTTTGTGTGGTTTTGTGGGCCGATGTGATGATGATTCTTGGTTGGTTCATGGTTTATTGTTGCTACTAGATCATGAGTTTATTGCAAATTGTGAGTTATGGATTATCGTGTGTTGTGGATTTTAATTGTCTCGTACTACTGTGAAATTCTAGATGCTACGGTTTGGTACTGGGTATGGTTGCTGGTGGTGCGCTGTTAGTTGCGCTACAAGATGTGGATTGCTGCAAGCTGCTCGGGTTGAAGGTTTTGGTTGTTGGTTGTTAAGTTGTGACCTCTTAAGAGATGGGTTAGGAGGCTGCAGCTGGTTTCTTGGGTATATGGGATTGGGAAGGCATGATATTCTTTGGTGCGGTTGGTTGCTCGGAGTTGATGATGGCTGTGTTTGTTTGCAGTGCTCGTGCTGTGGTTTCATGCTGCTGGCTGTGATTGGTTGCGTTGTCGGTTCTGGTGCTTTTGGTTGCTGGGGCTAGTTGGTTTGGACGTGTTGCTGCTGCTATGTTGCTGTGATGATTGGATGTGCTACTGCTGGATGCTGGAATGTGCTGGATGATGGCAATTGTGATGCTGGATGCTGGTTGCTGTTGAGCTGGGAGTTGCTGAAGCTGTGGTTTATGATCGTGCTGTTGCTGGATGTTGATTGTTGTTCGAGTTTAAATGCTGGGAGTTTGGTTAGCTGTGAGCTGATGGATGCTGGTCGATGCTGGATGATGGTGGTGGTTGCTTGGCTTTGTGTGTTTTTCTTTTTCGCTTTTGATTTTTCTTTTTTTGGGTCTTTTGCGTCTTGGGTTGTAAGGGGTTTTTGGGTGTGGGTCGTTTGACCCCTCCCCTCCCTTGTCTGTTGTGTCTCTTTTTTCTTTCTAATAAATTTGGAGGGGCCGGGAATAGCCTGACCCTCGTATCTTCCCTGCCCTAAAAATGTTAAAAAACTTTAGAACCCTTAAACCCTTAAAAACAAAAAAAAATTACAAAACCCCAAAAAGAACCTATAAATCCTAAATAACCCTAAAAAACCTAAAACCCCTAAAAACCCATAAAACCCCCAAAATCCCTAATAACCCCCCAAAACTCTAAAACTATAAAAATCCAAAAAAACCCTTAAAAATCCATGAAAACATAAAAAACCCAAAAAACCTAGAAAACCATAAAAACCACAAAAAAACATTAAAACCCTAAAAACACTAAAAACACTAAAAAACACTAAAAACTATAAAAACATTAAAACTCCTAAAAATGTTAAAAATTTCTAAAAACCTTAAAAACCTTAAAAACTCAAAAAAAATCTTAAGCATAAAAAAAGTCCCTAAAACTCCTAAAAAACAAAAATCCCTAAAACACCTAAAAACCCCTATAAACCCTCAAAATCCCCAAAACACCATAAAAATCCTAAAAATCACTAAAAACACAAGAAAATGTAAAAAAATCCTAAAACACATAAAAAACCCATAAAAACACTAAAACCCTTAAAACCCATAAAACCTTAAAAACTCAAAAAAAAATCCTAAAAATCCAAGAAGAACTTAAAAACCCTGAAAACCCTAAAAACCACTGAAAATCCCTAAAAATCCTAAAAATCCTAAAAATCCCTAAAACCCTAAAAATCCTAAAAAACACCTAAAAATTCATGAAAACATAAAAACCCCTAAAAAACGTGAAACCCCTCTGAAAACTATAAAAACCCCTAAAACTGTGAAAAACCTTAAAACCCCAAAAAAACCCAAAAAACCACTATGAACTTTAAAAACCCTTAAAACCCCTAAAAATGTAAAAAAATTATTAAAACCCCCAAAAAAACACAAAAAACCCCATAAAAATCCAAAAAGACCATAAAAACCATGAAGAACCCTAAAAACCCCTCCAAAACCATAAAACACCTAAAAATTTCCTAAAAAACCTAAAACCATTAAAATCCTAAAAAATCCCCTAAAATGCTTGAAAATGTAAAAACCCATAAAAACCCTAGAAACCCTAGAAAACCATAAAAACCTCTAAAACCCTTAAAACCCCCTAAAACCATAAAAACCCTAAAAACCACTAAAAACTCAATAAACCCTTAAAAACTCTAAAATTTTAATAACAATAAAAAAAACCTTATAATCCAAAAAAACTCAAAAAAACTCGAAAAACCCAAAAAGACCCTAAAAACTCTGAAAAACTATAAAAACTCCAAAAACCCCTGAAAACCCTAAAACCCCTCAAAATATCTAAGACCCTAAACACCCATAAAAACTAGAAAAATCCGAAAAAAAAATCCTTAAAAATCCATGAAAACATAAGAAACCCTAAAACCTCGAAGACCCCTGAAAACCATAAAACCCCTAAAAACATAAAAAAACCCTAAAACCCATAAAAACCCTAAAAAGCCTTAAAAAACTCTAAAAATCCATAAAACCCCGAAAACATTAAAAGAACTTAAAAACATTAAGACACCTAAAAAACTTCAAGAAGACCCTAAAACCCTGAAAAAACATTAAAACCCTAAAACCCTAAAAAAACCCTAAAACCCCGAAAAAACTACTAAAAACTCTAAAACCCCTTAAAACCCCTAAAAACCCGTAAAAATGTTAAAAACTCAAAAAAAACAATAAAACACCTAAAAACTCAAAAAACCACTAAAAGCCCAAAAAGATGCTAGAAAACTTGAAAATCCCTAAAAACCATTAAAAACTGTAAAAACCATCAAAATTTCTAAAAACCCTAAAAACATAAAAACCATAAAAATCCTAAAAAACCCTGAAAATCCATGAAAATGAAAAAACCCAGAAAAAATTTGAAACCCCCCTAAAAACCAATAATATCCCTAAAAACCTTAAAATCCTTAAAACCCATAAAAACTCGAAAAACACACTAAAAACTCTTAAAACCCTGGAAACCCCTAAAAACATTAAAAATCTCCCAAAAACCTTAAATTCCATAAAAACTCAAAAAACCATAAACCCTAAAATTGCAAAAAATACAATGAAAACCCCTATAAACCCTAAAAAACCCTAAAAACCCTAAAACCCCTCAAAATCCATAAAAATACTAAAAAACATAAAAAAACATAAAAAACCTAAAAACCCCATAAAAATCCATGAAATCATAAACAACCCTAAAAACCTTCAGAACCCCATAAAACCTAAAACCCCTAAAAACGTTAAAAAAATCTAAAAACCCTTAAAAAAACTAAAAACTCACACTACTAGAAAATCTAGTTTTGGAGGCGGGGCACCTATAGAGGCCGCCATTTGGCGGCCGCTAATACTATCAACAGCGGCCGCTGCAATTTTTCCTAAAAAAACCACTATTTTCCCTTTCCTCCCCTCCCTCCCCTCCCTGACCCCGCGACCAAGACCCCGACCCCCGACCCCGGCCCCCGGCGACCCCGACCCCGCCGGCGACCCCGACTCCCATTGACCCCGACCCCGACCCCCGACCTCCCGGCGACCCCGGCTACCCGACCCCGGGCGACCCGACCCCCGGCGACCCCGACCCCTGGCGATCCCCACCCCCTTGCCTCTATGCTGCGCCACCGGCAACCCTAGAAACCCCCACTGCCTTGCCTCCACGCTACGCCCCCGTGACCCCGACACCCCCTGCGCGCGCTGCACCCCAGCGACCCCCACCGCCTTGCCTCCGCGTTGCGGCCCCGTGACCCCGACACCCCCGTGACCCGGCAACCCCCACCCCTGCTTGCACTGCACCTTTGGATAGCCCCGCCACCTTCGTCCCCTCACGGCCCCGTTGCATCCCTCTGGAAAGTCCTCCTGCCTCTGTTGGACCCTTCCAGTCCATTGTGCCCCGCCGTGTAGAACCCTTCACGCTTCGTCCAACGGTTCTGCTCCTTTCGAGTCCGGTCGTCGAACCTCTGTCGTCAAGTCACTACGCCGTCATGGATCCTCAATCGAGTCAGACCCCATTACCCGCGGTCGAGTCCTCCACAGGTAATGTTTTTTATCCAAATTTGGTTTTTAAATTTTAATGATATGTGTGTTTTTTTAGAATTTAAATAAGATATTTCACTTTTGATTTCTATTAAATACAGATATGGATAAGAGTTGGATTGATATGCAAGATAGATTTTCAGCTGAATATTATGAGGGGATTAAGCGATTTTTAGATTTCACCAACAAATTTCCAAGCGATATGATTAGTTGTCCATGCAGAAAATGTGCAAATAGATATCTCTTCAAACGAGATAGTGTTAGAGAACATTTGTTTTTGAATGGGTTTTTGAAAAACTATAAGACATGGACGCATCATGGAGAAGATTCTGTTTCATGTCATCACTCAGAAAATATTCATATGAATGTTGATTCGAGAACAGTTGATCTGATGAACATAATGCTGAATGATATGATGCGTCAGTTTCAATCTGAAGACAGTAATGTTGTAAATGACAACGTTGGATTGAGTAATCCTCATTCTTCTGCAGATGGAGAAGCATTGAAATTCTTTGAAATTCTTGACGATGCGCGTACTGAATTATATCCTGGATGCACTAAATTTAGTAAACTGTCGTTCATCGTTGAATTGTTACACCTGAAGGCCTTGAACCAGTGGTCGGACACCTCATTCGACATGTTATTGGTATTATTGAAGAAGGTACTCCCTGCTAGAGCGAAGATTCCGGAGTCATTCTATCAAGCTCTCAAGTTAATCGATGATCTTGGTTTTACATATGATACAATTGATGCATGTCTCAATAATTGTATGTTGTTCAGAAAAGAGAATGCGCAATTAAATAATTGTACTATTTTCTATATATCCAGGTGGAAGACCAATGAGATTAATCAAGGTAGTCAGATTCTTCCTGGGAGAGTCTTGAATCAAGGGAAACAAGTTGCCGCTAAATAGATGCATTATTTCCCACTGAAACCGAGACTGAAGAGATTCTTCTTGTCCACTAAAATTGCTAAATTGATGACTTGGCATTCAGAGAGAAAGAAAGAGGTTGATAAATTAACTCACCCGGCAGATTCTTTGGCATGGAAAGAGTTTGATCAGAGACACCCCGACTTTTCCTGAGATGATCGTAATATTCGACTGGGTTTGGCAGCAGATGGTTTTAACCCATTTAGGTCCATGGTTGGTGCGACACATAGTACATGGCCAGTGGTGTTGGTTCCATACAACATTCCCCCATGTTTGAAGCAACCTTTTTTGTTATTGTCAATTCTAATTGATGGACCGAGAGGACCTGGTGATAAAATTGATGTTTATATGCAACCTTCGATTTATGAGCTGCAAGAATTTTGGGCCGATGGTGTAATGACTTTTGACTCAGCAGCAAATGAAATGTTTAGACATCGGGCCGCTTTGTTATGGACAATTAATGATTTCCCAGCGTATGCTAACTTACCAGGTTGGAGTTCAAAAGGAGAATTTTCTTTCCCTTGTTGTAATAAGAGTAAGAAATCTATATGGCTTAAGCACTATATAAAGTGGGCATATCTTGGTCACATACGCTTTCTTCCTCCATTGCACATGTTCAGAAAAGACCGTGTATCATTTGATGGGAATAGAGAGTTTGAATCATCACCACAAATACTGTCTGGGGTTGAAATTTGTGCACAACTTGACGAAGAAAACATCCGTACAATGTATGATTTTCAAGATTTATTGATTCCTGCATTGCCTTCTATTCCTACTGCAAATAGACAGCGAAGTCATAATTGGAATAAATGAAGTTTTTTTTTGAATTGCCTTATTGGAAATATAATATTTTAAGGCATAATTTAGATGTGATGCACATTGAAAAAAATGTATGTGATAATATTTTGTGCATCATTTTAGGCGTCAAGGGGAAATCAAAGGACAATGCTAATGCTCGACGTGATTTGCAAGAAATGGGATTGAGAAAACCTTTACATTTACAGCTGAGTGAAGGTAATCGGGCATACATGCCTGCTGCACAATACACAATGAGTAAAAAATAGAAACAAACATTTCTATCAATTTTGAAGACTATTAAGGTGCCAGATGGTTATTGCTCTAATATTTCGAAGTGCCTGAATATGACGAGCATGACATTACAGGGTTTAAAAAGTCACGATAATCATATTTTGCTTCAACAGTTAATTCCTATAGCAATTTGTGATTGCTTACCTTCCCAGGTTGTTGATCCATTGATTGGAGTTTCTAATTTTTTTCAGACAGCTCTTTTCTAGGAATCATCGCATGAGTGATTTGAAAAAGCTACAGGATAAGATTGTACTTGCACTATGTCACCTAGAAAAACTCTTTTCGCTGTCTTTTTTTGATGTCATGGTTCACTTGACCATGCATTTAACTGGTGAAGTCATTGCTGGCGGTCCCGTGCAATTCAGGTGGATGTATCCAATAGAGCGATACTTAAATACATTAAAACGCTATGTGCGCAACAAAGCTCGTCCAGAAGCATCAATTGCCAAGGGATATTTAATGGATGAGTGTACTAATTTTTGTGCTTCATATATTGATGAGGTTGAAACAAAGATAGATAAACCATCCCAGACTGACAAGGGTCCAATTAGAGAAGGAATAACATTTGATATTCGGAACGACGAGTGGGTTCAAGCTCATCGATATGTGTTGTTCAACACTCCATCAGTTATGCCATTGATACAGTAAGTTTCATAGTTGATGTGTATTTTGTTTCTATATTTATTTTATTGCTTACCTTATATTGTGTTGTGATTTAGGATGCATATCGCTGAGTTGAAACGTGAAAGGCCCCGTGCAACTGAGTATCAAATCCAAAAACATCATTTCAACACATTTCATGAGTGGTTCAAGACTCATGTATGTATAATTGATTTAATATTTTTATAGTGAAACTAAGTTGTATTTTCACAATCCTTTATCCATTAAACTATATATGTGAAATTTGCAGATTCAAAAGTTACGTGATTTAACCCAGCATGTGAGCAAAGAACTCAACCAACTAGCTGATGGTCCATTTATTACAGCTCTTCGCTACAAGTCTTTGGAAGCTAACGGATTCCGATTTCGTATTAGCGATGTTGACATGAACCGAGCCACACAAAATAGTGGCGTTGGTTGTTCTTTTGTTGGTACGGGTTATTATTATGGATTGTTGAGAGATATTATTGAGGTTATTTATGATCGTGGCTTAAAACACATATTGTTAAGGTGTGATTGGGTCGATCCAGTTCGTGGAATGAATGTTGATAACTTCCAATTTACATTAGTAAACTTTAACAATATGCTATATATATGACTGAGTTAGTAATGAGCCCTTCATACTGACATCGCAGGCAGAACAAGTTTACTTTGTCGGCATTGATTCTGATTGGAAAGTTGTGGTGAAAATGTCTAGAAGAGGGGTTTTTCTGATTGACCAAGAGGAACCTGAAGTTGTCGCATTTCCTGATCAAACACTTGACTAAACAACAGTAGCTGTACGAGATGAAGATATACAATGGACCAGAGAGACAGTTGAAGGAGATATGATAGACTTGCATGATTAGTGGAAATTGTAATTATATTCCTAGTTATTATTTGTAAAAATATTTATGAGTTATATATGTATAAAAATTGCTTGATTTAACTATAATTTCTTTTAATGTAGGTATGTCACTGGGTGGTCACAGTGGTTCACCTGATGTTGTTGGTATGTATGTTTTCATTTTTCTAAATTAATTGATTGCAATTTTCTGTTTATATTTCCCTAACTATTTCTAATCATTAATTTTTATTGTAATTGAATTATGAATTTATTTTTATCAGGATCTACTGCTTCTTCCAGCAGACGCAGTGGTTCTGGTAGAGGGTTTGATCCTAGAACTCTAGAGCCCAATTGGATGTGTTATTTGACGACACATTTCATCCAGTTGGAGATGGAGCTACTGCAATGAGTCATCAGTTTGGGAATATGATACGAGACTCACACAGATTCCCTATGACGACTCATGACTGGAGTTCTTTCCCTCAGGATACGATGGAAAAATTATGGAGGGAGGTTCAGGTAAATTCAATGTTTAATTTTTCATGAAATTGTTATTATTATTGTCCCATTTACTGAAAATATTTTTAACAGGATAATTTGACATCCTGTCCAGATGAGTTTCGGGCTGTTTGTATGTCCAAATGCCGAAAATTATGGAAGGATTACAAGTCAAGGGTGAAGAGAGGTCACTGGACACCATTTGCGGGTGTGCCAGACATTCTACAGTGAGTCCCTCCGGGCATTCTTCCTGCACAGTGGAAGGATTTGGTTGCGTTTTGGTCGAGTGAGGCAGCGATGGTAAGATTTATTACTTTTAATCTATAAATGACTAATTTTTCAAATGTCTATTAAGTAAATACGTTGAATGTAGACCGATTCTTCTCGTCATTCACATAATCGGGCGATGCAGGACACGCCTTCCAGACTTGGCACTCGACATGTGTCACAGCTCAGACATGATGTAAGTTCAGAATTCACTATTTCATTCATATTTTAAAAATATTGTAGTATAAAATGGTGAACCCCTTTATTATAGTTACACCAACGCGGCGAGCCAATCGATCGGATGTCCATATGGATGAGGACTCGTAAGGCGGGTGATCCCGATGTTGCTGATGTTATAGTAAGAAAATTATTTACTAATTAATAAATGTATTTTTTATTTTATATAAATTATTCATATTTGTTCATTGATTCATTATATGCTACAGGCTCAGTTTGACGCTCAGTTAGCAGAGTTTCCAGAGGAGCAACGTCGTACTATTGTGCGTAGAGATGAAATATTTCACCGTGTCGTGGGGCATGACGGTCATGGTTATTCTTTGACTTATGGCGATGGTGTCCCATGACGTACAGTTTTTAGAGCAGATGTGATGGGTGCATGCAGAGAGTCAGGGATGTGCACACAGGCTGAGATAGATGCTTCCATGCAGGATATGCAGTGTAATTTTGATTCACAGTTTCAGCAGTAACGTGCAGAGTATGAGGAGAGGTTGTCACAGATATCATCGCGTATCGATGAAATGGCGATGCAATAAGTGGCGCCACAAGTAAACAATAAAACAAACCATACTCAGATTGAATTTTATTGATATGTTTAATATACATAATATTGATATATATTGTAGGCTACGAATACATCTGGTGGACATCACAGTGATATTGGTGATCCAGATGAGAATGAACCCCATGCATGAGGTAATTTCATTTTTCTTGATGAATTCTTTAGAATTTTTTATATCCTTGATGAATATAATTTTCCTTTTTTACCTAGATTAGTTTGTTTTAATATTTGTGGATGACATCTTCGTGCACTCCAAGAGTGATTATGATCATACCCAATATCTTGACATCATACAGATTACACTAATTGACTATACGTCAAGCTATATATATGTTATTTTTGTATTGATTATATAGGTATAGTTATTGGGTCAAATAATTTCAGAGGAAGGTGTGTCAGTGGATGAAGAGAAACTCCAGATAGTTGTTTCTTGGGAGAAGCCCAAGAACTCTTTCAATATTTGTATCTTTTTAGGGTGAGTGAATTGTGACGTGCATGCGCAGATGGCACGTCAATCAGACGTGTGATCTGCGCGGTAGGGCTCATTATGCGTTCTTTAAGTGTTGCGCGCGCTTGATAAACGCGCGTGGGGGGTCAAACGGGCCGAACGAAGTCCGAATGGCCTTAAATCGGACGACATCAAAGGGTGAGATAATTTTGATGTGGTCGAGCAGACGGCACGTCAATCGGACGTGCCGTGTGCCCACGGTGACCGGGAACGCCGTTCTGGTGTCATAAACGGCCAAAACGGGCGTCTAACGGTCAAACTCATAGCTGACGACATCGGATTGACCTGAAATCACAGGACAACAATCCTATTATTATTCGCGACGTGCACGCAAAGACGGTACGTCAATCAGACGTGCGGTCTGCGCGGTAGGGATCATTATGCGTTCTTTAAGTGTTGTGCGCGCTTGATAAACGCACGTGGGGGGTCCAAATGGGTCAAACAATGTCCTAATGGCCTGAAATCAGACGACATCAAAGGGTGAGTGAATTTTGATGTGGTCGAGCAGACAGCACGTCAATCGGACGTTTCGTGTGCCCGCGGTGACCGGGAACGCCGTTCTGGTGTCATAAACGGCCAAAACGGGCCACTAACGGTCAAACTCATAGCGGACAACATCGGATTGACCTGACATCATAGGACAACAATCCAATTATTATTCTTGACATGCATGCATAGACAGCATGTCAATCGGATATGCGGTCTGCGCGGTAGGGCTAATTATGCGTTCTTTAAGTGTTGTGCGCGCTTGATAAACGCGTGTGGGGGGTCCAAATGGGCCAAACAAAGTCCGAATGGCCTGAAATCGGACTACATCAAAAGGTGAGTAAATTGTGATGTGGTCGAGCAAACTTCACGTCAATCGGATATGCCGTGTGCCCGCGGTGACCGAGAACGCTGTTCTGGTGTCATAAACGGCCAAAACGGGCGTCTAACGGTCAAACTCATAGCGGACGACATCGGATTGACCTGAAATCATAAGAAAAAAATCCAATTATTATTCGTGATGTGAACGTGCAGAAGGCACGTCAATCGGACGTGCGGTCTGCGCGGTTGGGCTCATTATGCGTTCTTTAAGTGTTGCGTGCGCTTGATAAACGCGCGTGGGGGAGTCCAAACGGGCCGAACAATGTCCCAATGGCCTGAAATTGGACAACATCAAAGGGTGAGCGAATTGTGATGTGGTTGAGCAGACGACACGTCAATCGGACGTACCGTGTGCCCGCGGTGACCGTGAACGCCCCTCTGGTGTCATAAACGGCCAAAACGGGCATCTAACGGTCAAACTCATAGCGGACGATATTATATTGACTTGAAATCACAGGAAAAAAATAAAATTATTATTCGTGACATGAACGCGCAGACGGCACATCAATTGGACGTGCGGTCTGCGCGGTATGGCTCATTATGCGTTCTTTAAGTGTTGCGCGCGCTGGATAAACGCGCGTGGGGGGCCCAAACGGGCCGAACGATGTCCGAATGGCCTGGAATCGGAAGACATAAAAGGGTGAGTGAATTGTGATGTGTTCGAGTAGAAGGCACGTCAATCGGACGTGTCTTGTGCCCACGGTGACCGGGAACGCCGTTCTGGTGTCATAAACGGCCAAAACGGGCGTCCAACGGTCAAACTCATAGCGGACGACATCGGATTGACCTGAAATCACAGGACAACAATACAATTATTATTCGCGATGTACACGCACAGATGGCACGTCAATCGGACATGCGGTCGGCGTCGTAGGGCTCATTATGCGTTCTTTAAGTGTTGCGCGCGCTTGATAAACGCGCGTGGGGGGGTCCAAACGGGCCGAAAAAATTCCGAATGGCCTGAAATCGGATGACATCAAAGGATGAGTGAATTTTGATGTGGTCGATCAGACGACACGTCAATCGGACGTGCCGTGTTCCCGCGGTGACCGGGAACGCCGTTCTGGTGTCAAAAACGGCCAAAACAGGCGTCTAACGGTCAAACTCATAGCGGACGACATCAGATTGACCTGAAATCACAGGACAACAATCCAATTATTATTTGCGACGTGTACACGCAGACAGAACGTCAATCGGACGTGCGGTCTACGCGGTAGGGCTCATTATGCATTCTTTTAAGTATTGTGCGTGCTTGATAAACGCGCGTGGTGGGGTCCAAACGGGCCGAACGATGTCCTAATGGCCTGAAATCGGACGACATCAAAGGGTGGGTGAATTTTGATGTGGTCGAGTAGACGGCACGTCAATCGGACGTGCCGTGTGCCCGCGGTGACCGGGAACGCCGTTCTGGTGTCATAAACGGCCAAAACGGGCGTCTAACGGTCAAACTCATAGAGGACGACATCGGATTGACCTGAAATCATAGGAAAGACCCTTGAAAACAAAAAAAACCCCTAAAAAAAATAAAAAACTCATAAAAAACCTAAAACGCACAAAAACTCTAAAAAACCTTAAAACCCCTAAAAACTTTAAAAAATAAAAAAAAGCTTTAAAACCCTAAAAATTCAAAAAAAACCAAAAAACCAAAAAAGACCCTTAAACACTAAAAAACCCTAAAAACCGTAAAAACCATCAAAATTCCTAAAAACCCTAAGAAAACCTAAAAACCATAAAAATCATAAAAAACACTAAAAAACCATGTAAACATAAAATCCCAAAAACCCTGGAAAACCCCTAAAACTATAATACCCATAAAAACATTAAAAACCCCATAAAAATGGTAAAAACCCATTAAAAAGACTAAAAATCCTTAAAACCACTAAAATGATTAAAAAATTCTAAAAAACCTTGAGAACCATAAATACCATAAAAACTCCTAAAAACCAAAAAACCCCATAAAAAATCCATAAAACCCTAAAAATCAGTAAAAACTATAAAACCCCTAAAACCCTAAAAATGTTAAAAATCCCTAAAAAACCTTAAATCCCTAAAACCCTAAAAAATTCCCTAAAAACCACAAAGGCCCTAAAATCCTAAAAACCCTAATAACCCTAGAAAATCCTAAAACTCCTCAAAATCCCTTTAAACCTTAAAAAACAATAAAAATCCAGGGAAACGTAATACCATAAATACCCCTAAAAACTGTAAAACCCCTAAAAACTTAAAAACCCATAAAACACCTATAAAACCACTAAAAACCGACTAAAAACTCTAAAAAACGTTAAACCCCATAAATATGTTAAAAAACTCTAAAGAACCTTGAAATCCTATAAAATTCAAAAAACAACCCAAAAAACAAAAAAGTCCTTAAATCCCTTGAGAGCCCTAAAACCCTCAAAATCCCTAAAATACCTAAAATACCCTTAAACCCATAAAAATTACAAAAATCCCTTAAAAATCCATGAAAATGTAAAAAATCCTAAAATCCCTAAAAAAACCCTGAAACCCATAAAACCCCTAAAAACCATAAAAAACCCTAAAGCCCCATAAAAATCCTTAAAACCATAAGAAACTCTAGAAACAATTAAAACCCCTTAAAATGGTAAAAATCTCTAAAAATCTTAAGAACCCTAAAAACTAATAATACCCTAAAAACCTTAAAAGTCCCTAAAACCCTAAAAATCCCTAAATACTAGAAAACCCTTGAAAAGCCCTAAAACCCCCCAAAATCCCTAAAAACCTAAAATTCCTAAAAACTATAAAAATCCTAAAAAAGTTATAAATCCCTGAAAAAATAAAAGAAAACCATAAAACCCCTTGAAAACCATAAAAACACTAAAAACCTCAAAACCCCTAAATACCCATAAAACCCCAAAACCCACTAAATCTTTGAAAACACTTAAAACACCTAAAAATGTTCAAAAATCTAAAAACATTATAAACACTTAAAATTCAACCCCCCACCAAAACCCTAAAACTATAAGGAGTTAGAGTTTTTAGTGGGTTTTAGGGAAGTTATGGGTTTTAGGGTTTTTATGGTTTTTAGGGTTTTTATGGTTTTCAGGGGATGTTTCAGGGGTTTTTTGGTTTTCCATTGATATTAGGTATTTTGATGGTATTTAGGGTTTTTATGGGGTTTTACAATTTTTATGTGTTTTATGGTCCTTTTGATTTTAAGGATTTTTTGGAGTATTTTAGGGTTTTAAAGGTTTTTAACATTTTTAGGGTTTTAAGGGTTTTTAGAGTTTTTAGTGGGTTTTATGGTTTTTATTAATTTTTAGGGATTTTAAGGTCTTTTAGGGGTTTTTATGATTTTTAGGGTTTTCGGAAATTTTAGGGGTTTTTATGGTTTTTAACGGTTTTTTATGGGTTTTAGGGATTTTCATGGATTTCATGTCATTTGGGGTTTTAGGGTATTTTTTGAGTTTTTTATAGTTTTTAATGGTTTTTAGAGATTTTTAAGGTTTTTAGGGGGTTTAAGTGTTCTTAGAGTCTTAGTGGTTTTGTAGGATTTTTATGGGTTTTTATGGTATTTATGGTTTTTAGAGGTTATCATGGTTTACATAGGCTTTTCAGGGTTTTTAGGGTTTTTTATGTTTCCTTGGATTTTAGGATTTTTTTGGATTTTTATGGTTTTTAGGTTTTTTTTTTGTTTTTAGATATTTTGATGGTTTTAAGGATTTTAAGGGGTTTTCTAAGGTTAGCGTTTTTCTATGGTTTTTAGGGTCTTTAGGGGGTTTTATGGTTTTTTTGAATTTTTTTAGGTTCTAAGGTTTTTTAAAGTTTTTCAACATTTTTATGGGTTTTCATGGTTTTTTAGTTTTTGGTAGGTTTTTAGGGTTCTTATGGGTTTAAAGGGCATTTAAGGTTTTTAGTGTTTTTTGGTTTTCTTGTGTTTTTCATGGTATTTAGGGTTTTTAGGATTTTTATGATTTTTAGTGTTTTTAGGGTTTTTAAAGGGTTTTAGGGACTTTTTGATGTTTTAGGAGTTTCTTTTTGATTTTTTAGGGTTTTTAAGGTTTCGTAGAGTTTTTATCGTTTTAGGGGTTTAAAATTTTTTTTTTTGAGATTTTAGTGGGTTTTCAGGTTTTTTCTTGCTTTTTACATGTTTCAATGTTTTTAGCAATCATTATGGCTTTCAGGGGTTTTTCAGGGTTTTTAGGGTTTTACGTTTTTTTGGATTTTTAGGGTTTTTAGGGGTTTTATGGGTTTTTAAGAGTTTTAGGGGTTTTAGGGGTTTTATGGTTTTTCATGGTTTTTAGGGTCTTTTTGGGTTTTTAGGGTTGTTTGGAGTTTTTTTGGGATTTTAATGTTTTTAGATTTTTTTAACATTTTTTGGGGTTTTAAGTGTTTTTAGAGTTTTCAGGTTGTTTTAAGGTTTTTAGGGGTATTTTTATGGTTTTATGGGTTTCTCTGTGGTTTTTACATTTTCATGGATTTTTTGGGTTTTTTAGGATTTTTATGGGTTTTTGGATTTTTTATGTTTTTAGGGATTTTGAGGGGTTTTAGGGGTTGTAAGGGTTTTTACGAGTATTTAGGGTCTTCCAGGGTTTTTAGGGTATTTTGGGGTTTCATGGCTTTCTTTGAGTTTTTTTGTTTTTATGATTTTTTATAATTTTAAACATTTTTAGGGGTTTTGAAGGTTTGTAGTGTTAATTTGGTGTTTTAAGGTTTTTATGAGTTTTATGGTTTTGTAAGGTTTGCAGGGTTTATGGTTTTTAGTGGATTTTCAGGTTTTTTAGGGTTTTTTACGTTTTCATTGATTTTTAGTGTTTTTTAAGATTTTTATGGTTTTAGGGGTTTTTAGAGTTTTTATTAGTTTTGAGAGTTTTAAGGGATTTCACCATATTTATGATTTTTATAAATTTTCGAAGTTTTTAGGGTCTTTTTGGGTTTAAGGTTTAATTGATTTTTAGGGTTTTTAGGATTTTTATGGTTTTAGGGTTTTTAGGGTTTTATGGATTTCGAAGGTTTTTAGAGTTTTTTTAGGGTTTTTAGGGGTTTTTAGGGTTTTAGGGGCTTTTTGGCTTTAAGGGTTTTTTTGGCATTTTAAGGATTTTAAGGTTTTTTTGAGTTTTGGAACATTTTTTGTGGTTTTGAGGATTTTTAGAGTTTTTTGTTATTTTAAGGGTTTTTATGGGTTTTTATGGGTTTTTAGGTATTTTTTAGGATTTTAAGGGTTTTTATGGTTTTCATGGGGTTTTCAGGGTCTTTAGGGTTTTTTTACATTTCCAAGGATTTTAGGGGATTTTTTTAATATTTTTATGGTTTTTAGGGTTTTCCAGGGTTTTTGAGATTTTTGGGGTTTTAGTGGTTTTCATTGGTTTTTAGGGATTTTATGGTCGTTATGGGTTTTATGATTTTTGTTAGTTTTTAGGGGTTTAAAGGATTTTTAGAGTTTCATAACTTTTTTAGGATTTTTAGTTTTAGATTTTTTAGTGGTTTTCTGTGGTTCGTACGGTTTTTTAAGGTATTTATGGTTTTCAGTGGTTTTTCAGGGTTTTTATCATTTTTTACGTTTTCATGGATTTTATGGGTTTTTAGGATTTTTATGGGTTATAGGGTTTTTTGGGATTTTGAGGGGTTTTAGGGGCTTATAGGTGTTTTTAGGGGTTTTCAGGGTTTTTAGGGTATTTTTAGTTTTTAGTGTTTTTTGAGTTTTTAGGGGTTTTAAGGTTTTTTAGAGTTTTGAACGTTTTTATGGGATTTAAGCGTTTTTTAGTGTTTTTAGTGATTTTTTTTGTTTTTTTGGGGGGGTTTAATGTTTATAGGGGATTTATGGTTTTGAAGAGTTTTCAGGGTTTTTAGGGTGTTTTACGTTTTCTGGGACTTTTAGGGGTTTATTAGGATTTTTATGTTTTATAGGGTTTTTCGGTATTTTGAGGGTTCTTAGGGGTTTTTAGGAGTTTTTAGGGGTTTTAGGGTTTTTTAGTGGTTTTAGGATCTTTTTGGGGTTTTTGGGGTTTGTTTGAGTTTTTTAGAGCTTTAAATATTTTTTGAGTTTTCTCTGTTTATATGGGTTTTAAGGGTTTTTATAGTTCTTAGTGGTTTTTAGGGTTTTTATGGGTTTTTATAGTTTTTAAGGTTTTTAGGGGTTTTATGGTTTTAAGTGGGTTTTCAGGGTTTTTAACCTTATAATGGATTTTAGGGGGGTTTTAGGAATTTTACGGTTTTTAGGGATCTTTAGAGTTTTTTGGGATTATGAGGGTTTTTAGTGTTTTTCAATGGTTTTTAGGGTTTTTATGGGTTTTCAATGTTTTAGGGTCTTTTGGGGGTTTTAGGATTTTAATTTTTTAAACATTTTTAGGGGTTGAAAGGGTTTTGGGATAATTTAGTTGTTTTTAGGGTTTTTAAGGTTTTTTAGGGGTTTTATGGTTTTAAAATGTTTTTCAGGGTTTTAGGGTTTTTTACATTTTTAGGATTGTTTTTGTATTTTTATCGTTTTTAGGGATTTTGATGGTTTTGATGGTTTTTCTTGGGATCTAGTGGTTTTAGGGTTTTTAGGGTCTTTTTTAGTTTTTTAATGTGTTTTCGAATTTTAGGGTTCTTAATGTTTTTTCGAGTTTTTAACATTTTAGGAGTTTTAAAGGTTTCTAGGCTTTAAGGGTTTTTTATGTTTTCATTGATTTTAGAGGTTTTTTTAGAATTTGTATGGTTTTGGGGGGTTTTATTGGATTTTAGGGTTTTTAGGGTCTTTTTTGGGTTTTTAGGGTATTTTTGAGTATTTTTGGGTTTTTAAGGGTTTTTAGATTTTAGAATATTTTAAGGTGTTTTAAGGGTTTTAGAGTTTTTAGTATTTTTTGTGTTGTTATGGGTTTCTTGGGTTTTTTATAGTTTTCAGGGGTTTTTAAGTTTTCTTTGGGTTTTTAGTGTATTTTACATTCTCAAGGATTTTTTTTGATTTTTTAATGATTTTTATGGCTTTTAGGGCTTTTAGCCTTTTAGGGATTTTGAGGGTTTGTAGGATATTTTTAGGGTATTTAGGGTTTTTTAGGGGTTTTAAGGTTTTATAGAGTTTTTTAATGTTTTTGTGGGTGTTAAGGATTTTTAGAGTTTTTAGTGATTTTTAGGGTTTTTTATGGGTTTTAGGGTTTTTATGGTTTTTAGAGGTTTTTATGGCTTTCAATGATTTTCAGGGTTTTTAAGGTTTTTTATGATTTCCTGGATTTTTAGGGGGGTAGGTTTTTTATGGTTTTTAGGGTTTTTTATAGTTTTTATGGATTTTGAGGGGTTGGGGGTTTTTAGGGGTTCTTAGGGTTTTTGTTGTCTTCTAGGTTTTTTTAGATTTTTAGGGGTTAAGGGTTTTTATAAATTTTTAACGTTTTTGGTGGATTTAAGGGTTTTTAGAGTTTTTAATGGTTTTAGGATTTTTATCGGTTTTTAGGGTTTCTTTAGCCTTTTATGGGATTTGTGGTTTTTATGGTTTTTTGGGCTTTTAGGGTTTTTAACATTTTTTGGATTTTTAGGGTGTTTTTAGGATTTTTATAGTTTTTAGTGTTTTTAGGGTTTTTAGCGATTTTGAGGTTTTAGGGGTTTTCAGGGGATTTTAGGGTTTTTAGCGATTTTCAATATTTTTTGGGTCTTTTGGGTTTTTTGGTCTTTTTGAGTTTTTTAGGGTTTGAAGGTTCTTCAGAGTTTTGAACATTTTTAGGGGTTTTATGGGTTTTTAGAGTTTTTATGGGTTTTATGGGTTTTTTTGGTTTTTTTGGTTTTTATGGTTTTTAGTTGTTTTTATTGTTTTTTGGGGTTTTTAGGGTTTTATACATTTTCATGAATTTTTAGAGTTTTTTAAAGATTTTTAAGTTTTTTAGGGTTTTTTGGGTTTTTTGGAGTTTTTAGGTTATGAGGGGTTTTATGGTTTTTAGGGCGTTTTTGGGTTTTTAGGTACTTTTATATTTTCATTGATTTTTTAGGGTTTTTTTGGATTTTATGGTTTTTAGGGATTTTAACGATTTTGAGGGGTTTTAGGATATTTAGCGGTTTTTGGGTTTTTTCAGGGGTTTTAGTGTCTTTTTTGGGGTTTAAAGGTTTCTGAGTGTTTTTTAGCATTTTTAGGGGTTTTAAATGTTTTTAGAGTTTATAATGGTTTTTAGGGGTTTTAGGGGTTTTTAGTGTTTTTAAAGGTTTTTAGGGGGGTTTTATGTTTTTCAGGGGTTTTCAGGGTTTTTAGGGTTTTTAGGGATTTTTATGTTTTTATTGACTTTGATGGGTTTTTTTAAGGTTTTATGGTTTTTTAGGGTTTTGTGGGATTTTGAGGGATTTTAGGGGGTTTCAGGGTTTTTTGGGTTTTTTTGTTTTTTTAGGGGTTTAAGGTTTTTAGAGTTTTTTTAACATTTTTATGATTTTAAGAGTTTTTAGTGGTTTTTAGGGTTTTGTGAAATTTTAGGGGTTTTTAAGGTTTTTCGGGGGTTTATGGTTTTAAGGGTTTTTCATTATTTTTAGGGGTTTTACGGTTTCATGGATTTTTAGGGGTGTTTATGATTTTTATGGGTTTAAGGGTTTTTTAGGGTTTTAAGGGGTTTAGTTTTTTTAGAATTTTTTAGTGTTTTTAGGTTATTTTTTGATTTTTAGGGTTTTTTTAGTTTTTTTGGGTTTTAAGGTTTTTTATAAATTTTTAACGTTTTTAGAGATTTTAAGAATTTTTAGAGTTTTTAGTGGTTTTAGGGTTTTTATGGATTTTGGGGGTTTTTTATAGTTTTTAGGGGGTTTTATGCTTTTTAGGGGTTTTTGGTGTTTTATGGTTTTTTATGTTTTCGTGGATATTTAGGTGTTTTTTAGGATTTTTATTTTTTAAAGGTTTTTATGGGTTTTGAGGGGTTTTAGGGGTTTTCAGTGGGTTTTAGGGTTTCCAGGGTCTTTTAGGGTTTTGGGGTTTTTTTGAGTTTTTACGGGATTTTAAGGTTTTTTAGAATTTTAATTTTTTTTGGGGTTTTATGGATTTTTAGAATTTTTTGTGGTTTTAACGTTTTTTTGGGGTTTTTATAAGACAAATAGAACATGATATATAAAAGGGAAAAGGAATTGAAGTGCAAACTATCACTCAAGGGTGAAACAACCAACCTGAAGGACAGAAACATAAAAAATAAAGAAGTGAAACCCAAGCCGAAGATTAGCATTCTGCACTCCACTATTCCTATCCACAAGCAATCATCTGCACAAGTCCACGACTAGATACACCCTATCCAAGAATGAAACAACATGCCACCAACCTACAAGCCCAACAAAGCCCGCCGAACGACAACCAGAACCAAAAGTACAAAAAAAACTCCTCCCCAACATGAGCAATTAGAAGCCACCAAACCAAAAAAGGCATCACTGAAACCCATCACCCAGAAACCCAAGCAACAATACCCTATTATCACAAAACCAATCATCCAAGATCAGTCGCCACATTCTCGATAGACTAGACAAGAGCAAACATTAGAGGTTTTAGGGGTTTTTAATATTTTTAGGGGGTTTTATGTTTTTCAAGGGTTTTAGGGATTTTGAGAGCTTTGAGTGGTTTTCATTGGTTGATAGGGTTTTTCAGGCTTTTTAGGATTTTTTTGGTTTGTATGGTTTTTTTGAATTTTTTAGGGGTTTTAAGGGTTTTTAGAGTTTTTTAACATTTTTGGGGTTTTCAGGGGGTTTTAGGATTTCTTCAGGGTTTTTAGGGTTTTTTCAACTTTTTAGGGAGGGTTTAGGGGTTTTTTAGGATGTTTATGGTTTTTAGGGTCTTTATGGATTTGAGGGATTTTAGGGGTTTTCAGGTTTTTTAGGGGTTTTAGGGGTTTTTTTGGGGGTTTTAGGGTTTTATGGTCTTTTGGGTGTTTTGGTTTTTTTTTTGAGTTTTTTAGAATTTGTAACATTTTTATGAGTTTTAAGGGTTTTTATAGATTTTTGTGATTTTTATGGTATTTATGGGTTTATAGGGTTTTTAGGGGTTTTTATGGTTTTCAATGGTTATTTAAGGTTTTTAGGGTTTTTTACATTTTCATGGATTTTTAAGGGTTTTTTAAGATTTTTATGGGTTTTAGATTTTTTTAGGATTTCAAGGGGTTTTCGGGGGTTTTCAAGGGGTTTTAAGGTTTTTAGAAACTTTAGGGTTTTTAGGGTATTTAAGGATTCTTAGGGTTTAAAAGGTTTTTTATATTTTTAAAGTTTTTAGGGGTTTATGGTTTTTTAGAGTTTTTAGTGGCTTTTGAGGGCTTTCATGGGTTGTTAGGAATTTTCATGGGTTTTAGAAATTTTATGATATTTAGGGTTTTTTACGTTTTCATGGATTTTTGGGGTTTTTTTAGGTTTTTATAGTCTTTAGGGTTTTAGGGATTTTAGGATTCTCAGGGTTTTTTGGGTTTTCTGGTGTTTTCAGGGTTTTTCACGATTTTAGGGTCTTTTGGGTTTTTGGGTTTTTTAGAGTTTTTTATAGGGTGTTAAAGGGTTTTTAGAGTTTTTCAGCATTTTTAGGGGTTTTTAATTTTATTTAGTGGTTATTGGGTTTTTAGGAGTTTTTAAAGTTGTAGGGGGTTTTATGGTGTTTAGAGGTTTTTCAAGGTTTTTTGGTTTTTTTATGTTTTTATGGATTTGTATGCTTTGATCTCTATTTTCCTCTTTTAACGGCTTCCCTTCATGGATTTTTAGGCGGATTTTAGCATTTTTAATTTTTTTAGGGTTTTAGGGTTTGTAGGGATTTTGAAGGTTTCTATGGTTTTTCTGGGGGTTTTTTGCTTTTAGGGGTTTTAAGGGTTTTAGGGTTTTTATAGTTTTTATTTTTTTAAGATTATTTAGTGTTTTTTAAATTTTTTGTGTTTTTAAGGGTATTTATAGTTTTTAGTTGGTTTTTAGGGTTTTTATAGGCTTTCAGGGTTTTTAAGGTGTTTATTGTTTTCAAGGTTTTTTGAAGGGTTTTTAGGGGGTTTTACGTTTTCATTCATATTAGGGGTTTTTTAGGTTTTTTATGGGTTTTTATTGTTTTTATGGATTTTGATGGGTTTTAAGGTTTTTATGGGTTTTTAGGGTTTTTAGGGTTTTAAGAGATTTTAGGGTCTTGGAGTTTTTTGGGTTTTTTTGAGTTTTTGTGGGGTTTTAAGGTTATTTATATTTTTTTGACGCTTTTAGAGGTTTAAAGTTTTTTTAGAGTTTTTAGTGGGTTTTTAAGGATTTTATGGGGTTTTGGGGTTTTTTATAGTTTTGGGGGGTTTTATAGCCGTCAGGGGGTTTTGGGGTTTTTTATAGTTTTGGGGGGTTTTATAGCCGTCAGGGGGTTTTTAGGGTTTTTGGGGTTTTTATGTTTCCTTGGATTTTTAGGAGTCTTTATGATTTTTTTGATTTTTATGGTTTTTAGGGGTTTTATGGATTTTGAGGGTTTTTTGGGGTTTTTCGATGTTTTTAGGGCTTTTGGTTTGTCAGGGTTTTTTTGATTTTTAGGGTTTTTTAGTTTTTTTGGGTTTTTAAGGTTTTTATAGTTTTTTACGTTTTTAGGGGTTTTCTAGATATTTAAGGTTTTTAGTGGGTTTTATGGGTTTTTAGGGATTTTATGGTTTTTAGGGGTTTTATAGTTTTTAGGGGTTTTCAATGATTTTTAGGTTTCTCATGTTTTCATGGATTTTAAAAGGGGTTTTAGGTTTTTTATTTTTTTTAGGGTTTTAGGAATTATGAGTGTTTTTAGGGTTTTTTATTGGGGGGGGGGTAGGGTTTTTAGTGTTTTTAAGGGCTTTGGGTCTTTTGGGTTTTAGTGTTTTTTGAGTTTTTTGGGGGGTTTTAGGTTTTTTAGAGTTTTTAACATTTTTATGGATTTAAAGGGGTTTTTATAGTTTTTAGTGGGGTTTTAGGGTTTTTATGAGTTTTTAAGTTTTTGAAGGGTTTTAGGGGTTTTATGGTTTTCATAGGTTTTTCAGGGTTTTTAGAGTTTTTCACCTTTTCATTGATTTTTAGGGGGGGTTTAAGATTTTTTTGGTTTTTATGGTTTTTTTTGGATTTTTAGGGACTTGAGGGTTTTTAGGGGTTTTCAGAGGTTTTTAGGGTTTTTAGGATCTTTTTGGGTTTTTAGGATTTTTTTGAGTTTTTAGGGTTTTTAAGATTTTGTAGAGTTTTTTAAAGTTTTTAGGGGTTTAAAGAATTTTTAGTGTATTTAGTGGTTTTATGGGGTTTTAGGGTCTTAAAAGATTTTTAGGGGAGTTTTCATGGATTTTTTGGATTTTTAGTTTTTTTAGGTTTTCATGGATTTTTTGGATTTTTAGGGTGTTTTAGGTTTTTTAGAGATTTTGAGGGTTTCTAGGGTTTTTTAGATGGTTTAAGGGTTTTTTCCATGTGTTTAGGGACTTTTTTGGTTTTATGGTCTTTTTGGGTTTTTAGGGTTCTTAGGGTTTTAGGGGTTTTATGGTTTTTAGGGATTTTTCAGGTTTTTTAGTGGGTTTTACGTTTTCATGGATTTTTAGGGGTTTCTTAGGATTTTTATGGGTTTTAGGGGTTTTAGGAATTTTGCGTGTTTTTAGGTTTTTTCATAGGTTTTAAGGGTTTTAGGGGTTTTTAGGGTTTTTAGGGTTTTTATTATTGTTTTGGGTGTTTAGGGGTTTTAAGGGTTTTTAGTGTTTTTTTGGTTTTTTAAGGTTTTAGGGGTTTTTATCGGTTTTAGGGGGTTTTTAGTGTTTTTTATATTTTCATGGATTCTTAGTATTTTTTTAGGATTTTTATGGGTTTTAAGGTTTTTAAGGGTTTTTAGGGTTTTAGGGGTTTTCAAGGGGTTTTAGGGGTTTTAGGTTTTTAGGGTCTTTTGGGTTTTTAGTATTTTTTGAGTTTTTTAGGGTCTTAATGTCTTTTAGAGTTTTTTTAATGTTTTAAGGGGTTTAAAGGTTTTTTAGTTTTTTTAGTGGGGTTTTAGGGTTTTTATGGGGTTTTATGGTTTTTTATTGTTTTTATGGGTTTTTATGGTTTTTTAGGGTTTTTAAGGTTTTTTACATTTTCATGGATTTTTAGCGGTCTTTTAGGATATTTGTGGTTTTTAGGGTTTTTTAGAGTTTTTATATATTTTGAGGGTTTTTAGGGGGGTTTTAATGTTTTTAGGGCTTTTTGGATTTTGAGGGGGGGTTGAAGTTTTTATGGGTTTTAAGGTTTTCTTGAGTTTTTAACATTTTTTAGGGGTTTTAAGAGTTTATAGATCTTTTAGTATTTTTTATGTTTTTATGGGGTTTTATGGGTTTTTAAGGTTTTTAGGGGTTTTTTGGTTTCTAGGGGGGTTTTTAGAGTTTTTTGGGGGTATTTACGTTTTCATAGATTTTAGGGGTTTTTTAGGATTTTTATGGTTTTAGGGGTTATAGGGATTTTGTGTGTTTTTTTTTGGTTTTTCAGGGGTTTTTTGGGTTTTTTGAGTTATTCAGGGGTTTTAGGGCTTTTTGTGTTTTTAGAGTCTTTTTTGAATTTTGTAGCATTTTGAAGGTTTTTTAGAGTTTTTAATATTTTTAAGGGTTTTAATGGGTTTTAGAGTTTTTATTGGATTTTTAGAGTTTTTATCGGATTTTAGGGGTTTTATGGTTTTAAGGAGGTTTTCAAGGTTTTTTGGGGTTTTTCAGTTTTTTATGTTTTCATTGATTTTTAGTGGTTATGAGGATTTTTATGGTTTTTTAAGGTTTTTAGGGATTTTGAGGGGTTTTAGGGGTTTTCAATGGTTTTAGGATTTTTAGAGGGTTTGAGGGATTTGAAGGTCTCTTTTTCTTTTTTGGGTTTTTTTAAGTTTTTAGATTTTTTAAGATTTTTTAGAGCTTTTAATGTTTTTAGGGGTTTAAAGGGTTTCTAGAGATTTTAGTGGTTTTGGGGTTTTATGGGTTTTTAGTGTTTTTAATCATTTTCAGGCATTTTTTATGGTTTTTAGGGTTTTCTACGTTTGCATGTATTTTTAGGATTTTTAGAGATTTGGAGGGGTTTAAGGGTTTTTAGTGGGTTTTAGGGTTTAAAGGGTTTTTTATGTTTTTGTGGATTTTTAGGGGGTTTTTTAGGATTTTTATGTTTTTAGAGTTTTTTAGGGTCTTTAGGGATTTTGATGGTTTTTATGGTTTTTTTAGGATTTTTAGGGGTTTTTAGTTCCTATTTGGTTTTTAGTGTTTTTTTTTAATTTTTAAGGGTTTTAAGGGTTTTAGACTTTTAGTGTGTTTTTAGGGGTTTTTAGGGTTTTAATGGGTTTTTGGGTATTTAAGGTTTTTAGGGGGTTTATGCTTTTTAGGTATTTTTCTGCATTTTTTTTCGATATTTTACGTTTTTATGAATTTTATGGGGTTTTCAGGATTTTTATAGTTTTTATGGTTTCTTAGGGTTTTGGGGTCTTTTTGGGTTTTTATGGGTTTTTGGGTATTTAAGGTTTTTATGGGGTTTATGCTTTTTAGGTATTTTTCTGCATTTTTTTTGATATTTTACGTTTTTATGAATTTTATGGGGTTTTCAGGATTTTTATAATTTTTATGGTTTCTAAGGGTTTTATGGTCTTTTTGGGTTTTTAGGTTTTTTTTTATTTTTTAGTGTTTTTAAGTTTTTTTAGAGTTTTTAAAATTTTTTGGGTTCTTAAGACTTTATAGTGTTTTTAGTGGGTTTTTGGGTTTTTATGGGTTTTTGGGTATTTAAGGTTTTTAGGGGGTTTATGCTTTTTAGGTATTTTTCTGCATTTTTTTTTGATATTTTACGTTTTTATGAATTTTATGGGGTTTTCAGGATTTTTATAGTTTTTATGGTTTCTTAGGGTTTTGGGGATTTTGAACGTTTTCAGGTGTTGTTAGGGGGTTTTAGAGTTTTTCAGGGATTTTAGTGTTTTTTACGTTTTCATAGAATCTTAGCGGTTTTTTAGGATTTTTATGGGTTTTAGGGTTTTTTTTTGGTTTTTTAGGGATTTTGAGGTTTTTTTAGGTTTTTAGGATTTTTCAGGTTTTTATAGGTTTTCTAGTTTTTAGGGTCTTTTTGGGTTTTTAGGGTTTTTTTTTGAGTTTTTAGGGTTTTTAAGATTTTTTAGTTTTTTTAACGTTTTTAGGGATTTGAAGGGTTTTTGATTTTTTTAGTGGTTTTTATTATTTTTATGGGTTCATATTGGTATTTATGTGTTTTAGAGGTTTTTATGGTTTTCGGTGGAGTTTTAGAGATTTTAGGGTTTTTTATGTTTTCATGGATTTTTAGGGAGTTTTTAGGACTTTTTTTTGTTTTTAGGGTTTTTTAGGATTTTAGGGATTTTGAGGGGTTTTAGTGTTTTTTAGGTTTTTTAGAGTTTTTAGGGTTTTAGGGCCTTTTTGGGTTTTTAGTGTTTTTTGAGGTTTTTTAGGGATTTAAAGATTTTTTAGAGTTTTTAACATTTTAGGGGTTGTAAGGGTATTTAGAGTTTTTAGTGTTTTTAGGTGTTTTATGATTTTTTATAGTTTTTATTTTTTTTCAGGTGAATTTATGGTTTTAAGGGGTTTTTAATGAATTTTAGGATTTTTTACGTTTTCATGGATTTTTAGGATTTTTTAGAATTTTTTTGGTTTTCAGGGATTTTAGGGGTTTTGTAACATCCTTCTTATCTTCATTGGCTTGAGGAGGTAGAGGAAAATTACTTGGCCTTAACCAACATCCCCAAAACACCAAATCTTGGTAATAAATGTTGAAGGGATTCCATACATGTTGGGAAAATCTCCCCTTTAAGAATAAAATAACTAACCAAACAAGTCATAACCAAACAAACCACTATATGATGCAAGATAACAATGAAAGACAATCCAACAATTCATTTATCAAAATTAAACTAAAACCAAGTACCACAGTGGAAGACAACAATATAAAAGTAAACAGCGCGAGACAAAACTCAAAGACTCGAATGACAACTCCAAGCTCTGAACATGCTCCATGCTCCAAATCCACAACAACCCAAGTATCATGAAGTACTACTAAAGATGTGTGATACCTTACCTCTTACCATATTTTGATAAACAACATCTACAAAAGCACGAAAGTGCTAAAGCAAGGATGAGTAGTGCAACTCAGTAGATTTTCCCCCAATGACTTCCCTACTCACGCCACTAGGATAGAACATGTTAGCCCAATCATATAATACAATTTATATAAAACAATTTTTAAAACAGTTTATATCAAAATATAAACAAGTGCCAATGTAAAACACTTTTCTCAAACAACACCAATTTCCATGTAAAGAAAACAAACAATGTTTCGAAACCATTTCATTAATTCCACTTTGGCATACCCCATTCCAATCCACACATCCACACATCTACACATGCATTCTTTGTTATGACAGTTTGATACTCATGAGCGGTTTCACATCGATCTACCAATTTTTCACAAGGTAATTAAACCCCATGTGTCATTACACCTTTGGCACCAAGCACAAGGTCATATTTCAACCAATCCTCGTAAAGAAATATGAACACACACACCAAGTATTCCCGAAAACCATGCCAATATAATCATTCCAAAACCATTTTAGTAAAACAAACTTTTTATTGAAAACCTTTTCTGTAAACTGAATCAAGAAACTATTTTAAAATCATCATTTTAAAATCATTTATTAAATAACTTTGCAAAATAATTCCATGATTTCACACAAATCCACAAACCATCACTAAAGAAGTTTTTTACCATGTTTTGCACATAAATTTCATTATAAATTTCAATCAATTTGAAACTAATCCAATCAGTTCTAGCATGAGGAGTCGAGAGTGAAGCCACCTACCTCAGGTTTTAAGATGAAAATGAAGAATGACACTTAAAATCCCACGAAACTGAGTTAAATCTCCATGAACCCACCTTAGATCTCTTCCCCTATCAACAATAAGACCAAATCTAAAAATATTTGGCATTTACGACCTTAGATCTACCCATAACATGTGTATATATAAGAATCTGAGAGAGTAGGAGAAGTAGATCTAATAAAACTACCAATAGAAACCAAGAACGATCACTTACAACAATAATACTGCTTCAAATCACCAAAATAAGCCTTCATATCACCTCTAAAATGATGGTAAGAGGTTCTCCAACCTTTGAGATGGAAAAATCCCGAGTTAGGGCTGCTTTGGGAAAACAGAAGCATTAAAACATAAGGCCCACCTAGATCCACGTTTTTAGTATCTAGTTTTTTAACCATTCATGGTTTAGTCACATGGTTAGGTAAACCATGCACTAATCGTGTGCTAGCCACTGCCTCAAGGATGAACCTCGAATGGTTAGCTTGCACGGTTTCCAAACCATGGGAAAATCATGCCAAAGCTCATTGTCCAATAAATAACGGTTTCTCCTAGGCTTCCACACAGTTTAGACAAACTGTGCATAGCCCGTGTGCCTTCCCCTTTACCTTTGTCTCACTATGCATGGTTTCCTATAGGAGTTTC
Organism: Viscum album; assembly: GCA_963277665.1. Lineage (NCBI taxonomy): Eukaryota > Viridiplantae > Streptophyta > Magnoliopsida > Santalales > Viscaceae > Viscum > Viscum album. The sequence goes on along the minus strand of OY728156.1, from coordinate 1,771,046,052 downwards.
ATGGTTTACCCAAACTGTGCACCTATAAAAAATCCCCAAAAAATATTCCAAAAGGTCCCCAAATATTTCTAAACTCAACCCATGTAATTTACATACTTAAAACACATAAATAAAGGGTTACTTAATTTATACCATGGGTGCTATATTTTTTTTTAATTTTGAGTGTTATTAGGGTTTTTCTTAGGTTTTTTGTGGTTTTAGAGTTTTTTGACTTTTTAGTGTTTTAACAGGTTTTAGAGATTTTGAACGACTTTAATTATTTTAAGGGTTATTAGATATTTAATTTTTTAGGGTTTTTAAATATTTTTAGGGTTTTTATGGTTTTTAGGGGCATTTTAGGGTTTTTAGGGTTTTTTACGTTTTTATGGATTTTTAGGGGTATTTTAGGATATTTATTATATTTAGGGGTTTTAAGATTTTTAGCGAATTTGAGGGGTTTTAAGGTTTTTCTGTGGGTTTTAGAGTTTTTTAAGCCTTTTAGGGTCTTTTTGGTTTTTAGGGTTTTTTGGAGTTTTTAAACATATTTAGGGGGTTTATGGGTTTTTAGAATTTTTAATGGGATTTTAGGGGTTTTAATGTTTTAAGGGTTTTCATGCTTTTCAGAGGTTTTTTAGGGTTTTAGGTTTTTTTACATTTTCCTAGATTTTTAGGGGGTTTTAAAGATTTTTATGGGATTTATGGGTTTTTAGGGTTTTTAGATATTTTGAGGGTTTTTTTTTGGTTTTTTGGTTTTTTTTAGTTTTTTAGGGGTTTTATGGTGTTTAGAATTTTTTAAATGTTTTCAGGGGTTTTGAGGGGTTTTATAATTTTCAGTGTTTTTTGGGTTTTAAGGTTTTTTAAGGTTATAAGGTGTTTTTTAGTTTGTAGGGGTTTTTTAGGTTTTTAGGGTTTTTTAGATTTTCATGTATTTTTTGGGGGGTTTTAGGATTCTAACAATTTTTGGGTTGTTTAGGTTTTTTAGATATTTTGGGGGGTTTTCCAGGGGTTTGTAGTGTTTTTTAGAGGTTTTAGTGTCAATTTGGGTTTTATGGTTTTTTGAGTTTTTAGGGTTTTTAAGGTTTTAAGAATTTTATTACATTTTTAGGGTTTTTAAGGTGTTTTAGAGATTTTAATGGATTTTAAGGTTTTTATGGTTTTTAAAGGTTTCTAGGGGTTTTATGGTTTTTCTGATTTCTTTGATGGTTTTTTAGGTTTTTTAAATTTTCATGGATTTTTTGTGGTTTTATTAGGATTTTTATGGTTTTTAGGGTTTTTAGGGATTTCAAGGGTTTTTTGGGATTTTCAGGGTTTTTAAGGTTTTTAGGGTTTTTTCAGGGTTTTTAGTGTCTCTTGAGGTTTTTAGGGGTTTTTTTGATTTTTTTAGAGTTTTTAATGGTTATTAGAAGTTTTCATGGTTTTTAGTGGTTTTAGGGTTTTTATGATATTATGGGTTTTTTTAATTTTTTAGGGGTTTTAATGGTTTTTAGTGGTTATTTATGGTTTTTAGGGTTTTTTACATTTTCATGGATTTTTATGGGTTTTTTAAGATTTTTATGGTTTTTAGGGTTTTTTGGGATTTCAAGGGTTTTAAGGGTTTTCAATGTTTTTTAGGGTTTTAAGGTTTTTAGGGTCTTTTTTATTCTTATGGTTTTTTGGGATTTGTATGGTATTTAAGGTTTCTTAGGGTTTTAAATTTATTATATATTTTTTAATGTTTTTATGGCAAGAAGGGCGCAGGGTCAGGCTATTCTTGCCCCCTCAAAATTAATAAACAGAAAATAAAACAAAGCAGATAAGGGTGGAGCATGGTCAAACGACACACACCAAAAAACCCTAGACCCCCAAGACACCAAAAAACTCCAAAAGACCCAAAAAGAAGAAGAAAAAGAAGCATGAACTACAAATCCATGTCCCCGTCCCCATAAGGGTTTATAGAGTTTTTATTGAGTTTTGAGGGGTTTTATGAGCTTTTAGGGTTTTCTTCAGGTTTTAGGGGTTTTTATTGATTTTATGAGTTTTAAGGGTCTTTAGGGTTTTTATGTTTTCATGGATTTTATGGAATTTTTATGATTTTTATAGTTTTTAGGGATTTTAGGGATTTTCAGGGTTTTTAGGGTTTTCTAGTATTTTCAGGGTTTTCAGGGTTTTAGGGTCTTTTTGGATTTTTTGGATTTTTTAGTGTTTTTTAGAATTTTTTAGTGTTTTAAAGAATTTTTAGAGTTTTCAACATTTGTAGGGGTTTTCAGGGGTGTTATAGTTTTTAGTGGTTAAAGGGTTTTTATGGGATTTTAGAGGCATTTAATGTTTTTTTTGGGGGGGTTATGGTTTTCTGAGGTTTTTCAGGGTTTTTTGGGTTTTTTTGTTTTCATGGATTTTTAAACCTTTTTTAGGTTTTTTATTATTTTTAGGGTTTTTATGGATTTTGATGGTTTCTGCGGTTTTTTGGGTGTTTTTTTGGTTTTTAGGGTTTTTAAGGGTTTTAGGGTCTTTTCGATTTTTAGGGTTTTTATAGTTTTTTGTGATTTATGGTTATTTAGAGTTTTTTAATGTTTTTAGGGTTTTAAGGGTATTTTGAGTTTTTAGTTGGTTTCTATGGTCTTTTAGAGTTTTTACAGTTCTTAGGGTTTCTATGGTTTTAAGGGGTTTTTAATATTTTTTACATTTTTAGGGATTTTAAGGGGTTTTTTAGTTTTTTATGGTTTTTAGGGTGTTTATGGATTTCAAGGGGTTTAAAGGTTTTTTCAGGGAGTTTTAGGGTTCTTAGGGTTTTCAGTGATTTTAGTATCTTTATGGATTTTTAGGGTTTTTTTGATTTTTTGGTTTTTTAAGGTTTTTAAGATTTTTTAATGTTTTTAGGGATTTTAAGGATTTTTAGAGTTTTTAGTGGGTTTTTAAAGATTTTATGTGTTTTTTGTGGTTTTGGGGGGGTTTTGTGGCTTATTGGGGTTTTTTTAGCGTCATTGGTGTTTTTTACGTTTTCACAGATTTTAGGGGGTTTTAGGATTTTTATGGTTTTTAGGGGCTTTTAGGGTTTATGGGGTTTTTAATAGTTTTAGGGGTTTTTAAGAGTTTCTGGGGGTTTGGGGGTATTCTTGGTTTTTAAGGTCTTTTTGGGTTTTTCATGTTTTTTTAGGGTTTTAAAGGTTTTTTTAGAGTTTTAAATGTTTTTAGGTGTTTTATGGGTTTGTAAACATTTTAGTGTGTTTTTAGGGTTTTTATGGGTTTTAGGGATTTTATGGTTTTTTGGGGATTTTATGGTTTTTAGGTGTTTTTCAAGTTTTATTAGGTTTTTAAAGTTTTTTAGGTTTTTAGGAATTTTGAGGGGTTTTAGAGTTTTTAGTGTTTTTTGGCATTTTAGGGTATTTTGGGTTTTATGGTTTTTTTGAGTTTTTGTGGGTCTAAAGTTTTTTAGAGTTTTTAGGGGTTTAAAGGGTTTTTAGAGTTTTTAGCTGGGTTTTAGGGTTTTTATGGGTTTTAAGGGTTTTATGGTTTTTAGGGGGTTTTCAGGGTTTTTATTTTTTTTACATTTTCATTGACTTTCAGGGGGTTTTAGGATTTTTATGGGTTTTAGGATTTTTTAGGCTTTTTACAATCTTGCGGGTTTGGGGGGTTTTAGGGTTTTTCAGCAGTTTTTGGGTTTTTTGGGTTTTTTTGAGATTTTTTGTGTTTTTAAGGTTTTTTAGAGTTTTTAATATTTTTAAGTTTTTAAGGGGTTTTAGTGGGTTTTTAGGGTTTTTAGTGTTTTTTAAGGTTTTAGTGGTCTTTACGGTCTTCAGGAGGTTTTCAAGGTGCTTAGAGTTTTTTACATTTTAATATATTCTGAGGGGTTTTTTAGGATTTTTATGGTTTTTAGTGATTTTGATGGTTTTTATGGTTTTCAGGTGTTTTTATGGTTTTTAGAGATTTTCAGTGTTTTTAGTGTCTTTTGGGTTTTTAGGTTTTTATTTATTTGTTTAGGTTTTTATAGCTTTTTAACGTGTTTACTAGTTTTAATGGATTCCAGATTTTTAAATGGGGGTTTTTGGTTTTTATGGGTATTTCGTGTTTTTTTTGTTTTTAGGGGGTTTTCCAGGTTTTTAGTGGTTTTTACGATTTTAGGAATTTTAGGGGGTTTTTAGGATTTTCATGGTTTTTAGGGTTTTTTAGGGGTTTTAGGGATTTTGAGGGTTTTCAAGGGTCTTTTGGGTTTTTAGGGGTTTTAGGGTTTTTCAGGGTTTTTAGGGTCTTTTCTGGGGTTTTAGGGGTTTTTTTTGAGTGTTTAGTGGTTTTAAGGTTTTTTTAGATTTTTTTAACATTTAAGGGTTTTTTTGGTTTTTTATAGTTTTAGTGGGGTTTTAGGGATTTTATGTGTATTTAGGGTTATTTAATGTTTTTTGGGAGTTTTCATGGTTTTTAGGGGTTTTTAAGGATTTTTGTGGTTTTTAGGGTTTTTAGGGATTTTGAGGTCTTTTAGGGTTTTTAGTAGTTTTTAGGGTTTTTAGGTTTTTTCAGGGTTTTAGGGTCCTTTTGGGGGTTTAGGGTTTTTTGGGTTTTAGGGTTTCTAAGGTTTTTTAGTGTTTCTAATGTTTTTAGTGTTTTTAAAATTTTTAGGGGTGTTTGGTGTTTTTAGGGGTTTTTCAGGGTTTTTATGGTTTTTTTCAATTTTATAGTTTTAAGAGGTTTTTAGGATTTTTTTATTTTTTAGGGTTTTTAGGGTTTTTAGGGATCTTGATGGTTTTTAGGGTTTTTCAGGGCTTTTAGGGTTTTAGGATTTTTCAACATTTGAGGGGTCTTTCTGGGTTTTTAGTGTTTTTTGGGTTTTTAGGACTTCTAAGGTTTAAAGGTTTTTAGTGATTTTTTTGGTTTTTAGGGGTTTTAAGTGTTTTTAGGGTTTTTATGGTTTTTAGAGGTTTTTTATGGTATTTAGGGGGTTTTTATAGTTTTTAAGGTTTTAATGTCTTCGTGGATTTTGTGGGTTTATAGGGTTTTTCTGATGTTTTAGGGTATTTTGGATCTTTTTTGGGGTTTTAGGGGTTTCTTTTGAGTTTTTTAGTGTTTTAATCTTTTTAGAGTTTTTTAACACTTTTAGGGGTTTTAAGTGCTTTTAGAGTTTTTCATGGTTTTTTGGTGTTTTAGGGGGTTTTAAAGTTTTTAGGGGTTTTATGGTTTTCAGGGAGTTTTTAGGGTTTTTAGGTTTAGGGTTTTTAGGGTCTTTTGGGTTTTAGGTTTTTTTTGCTTTTAGGGTTTTTAGGGTCTTATGGGGTTTTGGGGGGGGGGGGTTGTGTATTTTTGAGTTTTTTAGTGTTTTAATGTTTTTTAGAGTTTTTAATGTTTTTAGGGGTTTTAAGGGTTTTTTTTGGGGGGGGGGGTTGGGGTTTTTTAAGTTTTTAAGGGTTTTTTTGGTTTTTAGGTGTTTTTCTGGGATTTTAGGGCCTTTATGTTTTCATTGATTTTTAGGGGGGGTGGATTTTTATGGTTTTTAGGTTTTTTTGGGGATTTAGGGATTTTGAGGTTTTAGGGGTTTTCTTAGTTTTTTAGGGTTTTTATGGTTTTTTTGGGGATTTAGGGTCTTTTGTGATTTTATGGTTTTATTGAGTTTTTTAGGGTTTTAAAGTTTTTTAGTGTTTTTAAACATTTTTTTGGGATTTTAAGGGTTTTTTGAGTTTTAGTCGTTTTTAGGATTTTATGGGTTGTTAGGGTTTTTTATGATTTTAGAGGTTTTATGGTTTTCAGAGCGTTTTTAGTGTTTTTAGGGTTTTTTATGTATTCATGGGTTTTAGGGGTTTTTAGGGGGTTTTAATGTTTTTAGGGGTTTTCAATGTTTTTTGAGGTTTTTTTTGGTCTCTATGGTTTTTTTGATTTTTTAGTGTTTTTTGGGGTTTTAGAGTTTTTTAACATTTTTAGGGGTTTAAAGTGTTTTTAGAGTATTTAGTGGTTTTCAGGGGTTTTATGAGTTTTTAGGTTTTTTAAGGTTTTTAGGGTTTTTATGGATTTCATGTGTTTTTTTGTGTTTTTAGGGTTTTTTGTGTTTTCATGTATTTTTAGGGATTTTTTATTTTTATGGATTTTAGGGTTTTTATGGGTTTTAGGGACTTTGAGGGTTATAGGGATTTTTAGGGGTTTTTAGTGTTTTGAGTTTTTTTGTGGTTTTAGGGTTTTTGTGGATTTTTAGGTGTTTTTAAGGGTTTTATGGGTTAATTGTTTTCAGGGGGTTTTGGGTTTTTAGAGATTTTGAGGAGTTTTGGTGTTTTTCAGTGTTTCTTTGGTTTTTAGGGTTTTTCAAGGGTTTTAGGGTCTTTTGGGATATGGGGATTTTTTTTTTGTTTTTTTTACTATTTTAATGGGTTTTTAGAGATTTTTATTATTTTTAGGGGTTTCAAAGGTTTTTAGAGTATTTAGTGGGTTTTAGGGTTTTTATGGGTTTCTAGGGTTTTAAGGAGTTTTAGGGGTTTTTATGGATTTTGGGTGTTTTTAGGGTTTTTAGGGTTTTTTACGTTTTCATGGATTTTTAGTGTTTTTGGATTTTTATTGTTTTTTGGATATTTTGGGTTTTTTGGGAATTTGACGGTTTTTATGTGTTTTCATGAGTGTTTAATATTTTTAGGGTTTTTATAGGGTTTAGGGCCTTTGTGGGATGTTAGGGGTTTTTTGAGTTTTTTAGGGTTTTAAAAGTTTTTTAGATTTTTTAGTGGGTTTGATGGGTTTTTGTGTTTTCAAGGTTTTTCAGGGTTTTTTGTTTTTTAGGGGTTTTCAAGGTTTTTAGGGTTTTTTACGTTTTCATTGATTTTTAGGGTTTTTAGGATTTTTATATTTTTAGGGTTTTTAGGGATTTTGAGGGTTTTTAGAGTTTTTCCTAGTTTTTACGGACTTTTTTGGTTTTTAGGTTCTTTTTGGGTTTTGAGGGATTTTTTATGTCTTTAGGGGTTTTATGGTTTTTGGGGGGTTTTAAGTTTTTTTACGGTTTTTTATGTTTTCATGGATTTTTTAGGGGTTTATTATGTTTTTTATGGTTTTTAGGGTTTTAGGAAATTTGAGAGGTTTTACGCTTTTTCTTGGGTTTTTAGGGTTTTTTGGGGTTTTCAGGGTTTTTATGGTCTTTTTCAGGTTTTTAAGGTCTTTTGTGGATTTTGGGATTTTTTTTGAGTTTTTAGGGTTTTGTTTTGTTTTTTGGAGTTTTTTTAATGTTTTGGGGGTTTTAAGTGTTTTAAGGGTTTTTAGAGTTTTTTGCGGTTTTTAGGTATTTTTTTGTGTTTATAGGGTTTTTAAGGGTTTTAGTGGTTTTTATGGTTTTAAGGGTTTTAGGGTTTTTATGATTTTTAGGGCTTTTAACGTTTTTAGAGGTTTAAAGATTTTTTAGAATTTTTAGTGGGTTTTCAAGGTTTTTATGGGGTTTTAGGGTTTTAATGGGTTTTAGGGTTTTTATGATTTTCAAAGGTTTTTCAGGGTTTTTAGGGTCTTACTTTTTCATGGATTTTTAGGGGGGTTCATGTTTTTTTGGTTTTTAGTGATCTTGAAGGTTTTTTGGTTTTTTAGTAGGTTTTTAGTGGTTTTGGTGTTTTTAAGGGTTTTTAGGGCTTTTTGGGTTTTTTGGGTTTTTTTAGTATTTAGGGGTTTAAGGTTTTTTATAGTTTTTTTAATATTTTTAGGGATTTTGAGGGTTTTTAGAGTTTTTAGTGGTTTTTATGGTTTTTAATGGTTTTTATTGTTTTAAGGGGTTTTTATTGTTTTTGGGGGGTTTTTAGCTTTTTTACTGTTTTTTGTGTTTTCATGGATTTTATGGGTTTTTTAGGATATTTATGGTTTTTATGGTTTTTAGGGGTTTCAGGGGTTTTTAGTGTTTTAAGTGGTTTTTGGTGTCTTTATGGTCTTTTGTGGTTTTAAGTTTTTTTATTAATTTTTGGATTTTAAGGTGTTTTAGTGTTTTTAACATTTTTAGGGGTTTAAAGGGTTTTCATAGCTTTTAGCTTTTTTAAGGGTTTTATGGGGTTTTAAGGTTTTTTTACGTTTTTAGGGGTTTTCATGGTATCCAGAAGTTTTTTAGGGTTTTTGGGGGTTTTTACATTTTCATGGATTATTATGTTTTTTTAGGATTTTAGGGATTTTGAGGGTTTTTAGTGTTTTTTAGGGTTTTTAGGGTTTTTTTGGGTTTTTAGGGCTTTATGGGTTTTTAGAGTTTATTAACATTTTTTTTGGTTTTAAGGGTTTTTAGAGTTTTTTTTGTTTTTAGGGTTTTTATGGGTTTTTAGGTTTTTAAAGGTTTTTAGGGGTTCTTATGGATTTCATGATTTTTTAGGATTTGTAATGTTTTTTACGTTTTCAGGGATTTTTTGGGTTTTTTAGGATTTTTATGGTTTTTAGGATTTTCAAGGGTTTTAGGGATTTTTGAGGGTTTTAAAGGGGTTTTTAGGGGGTTTTAGGGTTTTTAGTGTCTTTTGGGGATTTTTTTTGTTTTTTTCTTAGTTTTTAGGGGTTTTAAGGTTTTTTAGAATTTTTTAATATTTTTGGGGTTTTAAGGGTTTTTAGTGGTTTTATAGGGATCATATGGGTTTTTAGGGTTTTTTAAGGTTTTTTGGGGTTTTATGGTTTTCAGGGGGGGGGTTAGATTTTTAAGGGGTTTTTACGTTTTCATGGATTTTAGGGTTTTTAGGGTTTTTGTGGGTTTTACGGTTTTTTGGGATTTTGAGGGATTTTAGGATCCTTCATGTATTTTTAGGGTTTTTAGGGTTTTTAGGGTCTTTTTGGGTTTTTAGATTTTTAGGGGTTTAATGTTTTTAGAATTTCATAACGTTTTTAGGGGTTTAAAGGGTTTTTAGAGTAGGGTTTTTAGAGTTTTTTGTGAGTTTTTTGGGCTTTTTAATGTTTTTAGGGGTATTATGGTTTTCAAGGGCTTTCGGAATTTTTAGGGTTTTTATGTTTTGAGGGATTTCTAGGTGTTTATTAGGTTTTTTATGGTTTTTTGGGTTTTTAGAGGTTTAGGGATTATGAGGGTTCTTAGGGTTTTCATGGGGTTTTTAGGGTCTTTTGATCTTTTAGGGGTTGTTTCTGAGTTTTTTTAGAGTTTTAAATGGTTTTAGAATTTTCTAATGTATTATGGGTTTTAAGGGTTTGTAGAGTTTTTATTTATTTTTTGGGTTTTGATGGGTTTTATGGTTTTTAAGGGTTTTTATGGTTTTCAATGGGTTTTCAGGTTTTTTACCTTTTCATGGATTTTTTGGGGGGTTTTAGGATTTTTACAGTTTTTAGGGATTTTGAGCATCTTTATAGTTTATCAATGGTTTTTAGGGTTTTTAGGGTTTTTCAGGGTTTTAGGGTCTTTTGTGTGTTTTAGTGTTTTTTTGATTTTTTTTGGATTTTAAGGTTTTTTAACATTTTTTGGGGTTTTAAGGGTTTGTTGTCATTTTAGTTGTTTTTAGGGTTTTTATGGGTTTTTAGAGTTTTTTATGATTTTAAGGGTTTATGGTTTTAAAGGGTTTTTAGGGTTTTAGTATTTTTTTTATGTTTTTATGGATTTTTAGGGATTTTTATTGTTTTTTTATTAGGATTTTTAGGGATTTTGGGGGTTTTCATGCGTTTTAAGGGGTTCTAGTATTTTTAGGGTTTTTTTTGAGAAAATTTGAGATATTAATGTTTTTTAGATTTTTTTTAATGTTTTAAGGGTTTTAAGTGTTTTTAGAGTTTTTAGTGTGTTTTTATGTTTTTTAAGGTTTTTAGGGGTTTTTAGGGGTTTTTAGGGGTTTTTTATTGTTTCATGGATTTTTAGGGTGTTTTTATCATTTTTAGGATTTTTATGTTTTTAAGGATTTTAATGGTTTTTATTATTTTTAGGGGTTTTTAAAAAAAATTAGGCATTTTAAGGTTTTTCTGGGTTTGTAGGTTCTTTTTTGGGGGTTTTAGGGTTTTTTGAGTTTTTATGGATTTTTACAATTTTTTAGAGTTTTTTAATGTTTTAAGGGGTTTTAGAGTTTTTAACGATTTTTGGGGTTTCTATGGGTTTTAGGTTTTTTATGGTTTTTAGGGGTTTTTATTGTTTTTAGGAATTGTTTTGGGTTTTTAGGGTATTTTACATTTTCATGGATTTTTTTGGGTTTTTTAGGATTTTTATGGCTTTTAGGGTCTTTTAGAATTTTTAGGGATTTTGAGGGTGGGTAGGGTTTTTTATGGGTTTTAGGGTTTTTTCAAGGTTTTAAGTTTTTTTTGGGTTTTAGTGTTTTATGTTTTTTTAGAGTTTTATAATGTTTCCTGTGGTTTTAAGGGTTTTTAGAGTTTGTAGTTATTTTAGGATTTTTATGGGGTTTAGGGTTTTTTATTATTTTTATGGTTTTTTAGGGTTTTTATGGTTTTTTAGGAGTTTAATGTCTTTTTGGGTTTTTAGTGTTTTTTTTTGAGTTTTTAGGGTTTTTGAGTTTTTTTATTATTTTTTAATGTTTTTAGGGGTTTAAAGAGTTTTTAGAGTTTTTAGCGGGTTTTAAGGGTTTTATCGGTTTTTAGGGCCTTTTAAGGTTTTTTGTTGTTTTGTGGTTTTCAACTTTTTTTTGCGGTTTTAGGGTTTTTTGTATTTTCATGTATTTTTAGGGGTTTTTTAGGATTTTTATGGTTTTTAGTGTTTTGAAGTTTTTTAGTGATTTTTAGGGGTTTTATGGGTTTTATGGAATTTTAGTAGTTTTATGTGTTTTTAGGGTCTTTTTGAGTTTTTAGGGGTTTTTTGAGTTTTTAAAGGTTTTAAGGTTTTTAGAGTTTTTAACGTTTTTTGGGGTTTTAAGGGTTTTTAGAGTTTTAGTGGTTTTTATGGGTTGTTAAGGTTTTTAGGGGGTTTTATAGTTTTCGGGGTTTTTCTGGTTTTTAATGTTCTTCACATTTTCATGGTTTTTTAGGGGTTTTTAGGTTTTTTATGGTTTTGTAGGGTTTTTCTAGATTTTGAGGGTTTTAGGGTTTTTAAGGGGTTTTTAGGGGTTTTTAGGGTTTTTAGGGTTTTTAGGGTCTTTTGGGGTTTTTATGTTTTTGGGGGTTTAATGTTTTTTAGGGTTTTTAAATATTTTCAGAGGTTTAAAGAGTTTTTATAGTTGTTAGTTGTTTTTAGGGGTTTTATGGGTTTTTATTGTTCTTTAGATTTTTATGGGTTTTATGGTTTTCAGGTGTTTTTAAGGGTTTTTAGGATTTTTTATATTTTCATGGATTTTTTCATGGATTTTTTGGGATTTTCTAGGATTTTATTGTTTTTCGGGTGTTTAGTGATTTTGAGGGGTTTTAGAGCTTTTCAGGGGATTTTATGGTTTTTCAGGAGTTTTAGGATATTTTTGTGTTTTAGGGTCTTTTGATTTTTTGGGGGGTTTTAAGGTTTTTAGAGTTTTTTAATTTTTTTTTTGGGTTTTTAATGTTTTTTGATATTTTAGTTATATTTATGGGTTTTTAGGGTTTTTAAAGGTTTTTGGGGGTTTATGTTTTTCAGGGGGTTTTAGGGTTTTTAGGATATTTTACATTTTATTTGAGTTTGGGGGGGGGTGGATTTTTATGGTTTTTAGGGTTTTTAGGGTTTTTAGGTAATTCAAGGGATTTTAGTGTTTTTAGGTCTTTTAGGGCCATTTTGGGGTTTTAGGGTTTTTTGAGTTTTTTATGGGTTTATGGTTTTTTAGATTTTTTAACATTTTCATTGGTTCTTAGGGTTTTTTGTGATTTTTAGGATTTTTATGTGCTTTTAGGGTTTTTATGGGTTTTAGGGGTTTTTTATGGTTTTTAAGGGCATTTTATTGATTTTGGGGGTTTTATGTTTTCATGTATTTTTTAGGGGCATTAGGAATTTTATGGTTTTTAGGATTTTTTAGGGTTTTAAGGGGTTTTTAGAATTTTTCAGGGTTTTTAGGTTCTTTTTGGGTTTTTAGGGGTTCTTTGATTTTCTTCTGGTTTTAATTTTTATAGAAATTTTTAAAGTTTTTAGGGGTTTTTTTGAGGTTTTTAGAGTTTTTTGTTGCATTTTAGGGTTTTTTGGGTTTTTTTGGGGGGGGTTTAAGGTTTTTATGGTTTTTTATAGTTTTTAAGGTGTTTCGACATTTTTATAGTTTTTTATGTTTTCATGGCCTTTTGGGGGGTTTTATGATTTTTATAGTTTTTAGGGTTTTTAATGGTTTTGAAGGGTTTTAGGGGTTTTCCGCAAGTTTTAGGGGTTTTAATGTTTTCAGGGCTTTTAGGGTCTTTTGGGGTTTTAGGGGTTTTTTTCAGCTTTTAGGGGTTTTATGGTTTTTTAGATTTTTTAACCTTTTTATGGGTTCTAAGGGTTTTTAGAGTTTTTAGTGGTTTTAGGTTTTTTCAGGTTTTTTTTACAAGGAAAATAGAACATGATATATAAGAGGGAAAAAGGAATTGAATTAAAAACGATCACTATGGGTGAAACAACTGCCCTGAAGGTCAAAAAAAAACAAGAAGAAAAAACCAATCCAAAGACCAGAATTGCACAGTCCATTGTTCTTATCCATAAGCAATCTTCTGCACAAGTCCATGACTAGACACACCCCGGCCAAGCAAGAAACAGATCGTCACCAACTTGCAAGCCCAACAAAGCACATCAAACGACAACCATAACCAAAAGCACAAAAAACTCCTCCCCAACATGAGCATCTAAAAGCTACCAAACCAAAAAGGCATCTCTAAAACCTAGCACCGAGCAACCTAAGAAACAGAACCCTATCAACAGAAAACCAACCAGTCAAGTGTAGTTTCCATATCCACAAGAGACAAGACAAGAGCAACTGCGAGAGGTTTTTTAGGGTTTTTAAATTTTTAGGTGGTTTTATGGTTTTCAAGGGTTTTTCTGAGGGTTTAAAGATTTTGATGGTGTTTATGGATTTTTGTGGTGTTTTATGGTTTTTAGGATTTCTATGATCTTTTGTGGGTTTTAGGCTTTTTTGGAGTTTTTTTATGGTTTTAATGTTTTTAGAGTTTTTAATGTTTTTAGGGGTTTTAATTATTTTTAGTGTTTTTAGTGGTTTTTATGGGGTTTTAGGGTTTTAATGGTTTTTAGGGGAATTTACGGTTTTAGGGGGTTTTAGGGTTTTTTATGTATTCATGGATTTTTGGGGGGTTTCAGGATTTTTATAGTTTTTAGGTTTTTAAATATTTTTAGAGATTTTGAGGGTTTTAGGGTTTTTCAAAGGTTTTTAAGGTTTTTTCATGTTTGTAGGACTTTTTGGGTTTTTATGGTCTTTTGGGATTTTTATGATTTTTTAATGTTTTTAATGGTTTTATGGTTTTTAGGGGTTTCTCATGTTTTTTAGGGTTCTTTACATTTTCAAGGATTTTTAGGGGTTTCTTAGGATTTTTATAGTTTTTATGGTTTTTAGGGATTTTTAGTGTTTTTATGCTTTTTAAGAGGTTTTTAGGGTTTTTAGGGTTTTACGGTCTTTTGGGTTTTTATGATTTAAATGTTTTTATAGTTTTTAGTGGTTTTATGGGTTCTGTTGATTTTTAAGGGATTTAGGGGTTTTATGTTCTTGAGGGGTTTTTTAGGTTTTTTTACATATTCATGGATTTTTAGAATTCTGTTAGGATTTTTATGGTTTTTTGGATTTTAGTTTTTTTACTGATTTTGAGGTTTTTTAGGGGTTTTCAAGGGTTTTTAGGCCTTTTAAATTATTTTTGTGTTTTTAGGGTTTTTTGAGTTTTTTAAGGTTTTTTAGAGTTTTTTAACATCTTAAGGGGTTTAAAGGGTTTTTAGAGTTTTTAGTTTTTTTAGGGTTTTTTGGGGTTTTTAGGTTTTTAAAGGTTTTTAGCTATTTTCATATATTTTTTTGGGGTTTCTTAGGTTTTTTTTGGTTTTAGGGTTTTCGTGATTTTGTGGGGTTTTAGGGGTTTTTAGGGATTTTAGGGTCCTTTTGGTTTTTTAGGGTTTTTTTGGTTTTTTAGGGGTTTTAAGGTTATTAGAGTTTTATAACGTTTTGAGGGGTTTTTCAGAGTTTTTGGGGTTTTTTATGTTTTCACAGATTTTTAGGGGGTTTTAGGAATTTTTTGGTTTTTAGGATTTTTAGGGATTTTGAGGGTTTTAAGGGGTTTTTAGGGATTTTTTGGGTTTTTAGGGTCTTTTTGGGTTTTTAGGGTTTTTTAAGGTTTTTAGAGTTTTTAACGTTTTTAGGAGTTTTATGGGTTTTAGAGATTTTAGTGGTTTTATGGATTTTATAGCTTTATAGGGTTTGTAAACTTTTTATGGGTTTTTATGGCTTTTAGTGGTTGTTTAGGGTTTTTAGGGGTTTTTACATTTTCATGGACTTTTAGGGTTTGTTTAGGATTTTTAGGGATTTTTTGGATTTTATAGGTTTTTCGGTGGTTTTTAGGGTTTTAGGGTTTTTTGTGTTTGTAATGATTTTAGGGGTTTTAAAGGGTTTTAGAATTTTTAATGGAATTTTAGGGGTTTTATGGGTTTTTAGGGTTTTTAAGGGGTTTATGCTTTTCAGGGGGTTTCACGGTTTTTAAGGTTTTTTATGTTTTCATGGATTTTAATGGTTTTTTGGGATTTTTATGGTCATTAGTGTTTTTTATTTTTTTTTGGGATTTTGAGGGGTTTCGGGTGTTTTTAGGGGCTTTTAGTTTTTTTAGGGGTTTTTTAGGTTTTTAGGGACTTTTAGGGGATTTAGGGGTTTTTTTTGAGTTTTTTAAGGTTTTTAAGGTTTTTAGAGTTGTTAACGATTTTAAGTGTTTTAAGAGTTTTTAGAGTTTTAGTGGTTTTTAGTGTTTTTATGGGGTTTTTAGGTTTCTTCTTGGTTTTATGGTTTCAGGGTTTTTATGTGTTTTTAAGTTTTCATGGATTTTTTGAGATTTTTTAGTATTTTTATGGGTTTTAGAGTATTTAGGGTTTTTAGGGATTTTCAGGTGTTTTCAGAGAATTTTAGGGTTAATAGGGGTTTTAGGGTCTTTTGGGTTTTTAGGGGTTTTTTTTAGTTTTTTAGGTGTTTAAGGTTTTTTAGAGTTTTTAAACATTTTTTTTTGCAAGGCAAAATCTAAGCTTGGTTTTGATCCCAGCACCTCCCGTTTATAATCCAACAACATAACCACTAACCTAATATGACTTTTGAGTTTTTAAACATTTTTAGGGGTTTCAAGGGTTTTTAGAGTTTTTAGTGGTTTTTTGTGGGTTTTTATGGTTTTTAAGGGGTTTTAGGGTTTTTAGGGGTATTTATGTGGATTTTTAAGGGGTTGGGGTGTTTAAAGGTTTTTAGGGTTTTTTAGGGGTTTTAGGGATTTTTTTAGTGTTTTTCGGGTTTCTATGGTTTTCGTGGTCTTTATGATCTTTTCGGTTTTTTAGGTTTTTTTAGTTTTAAGGGTTTTTTTAGGTTTTTTTATGTTTTTAGGGTGTTAAATGGGTTTTTTGAGTATTTAATGGTTTTTAGGCATTTTCTGGGTTTTATGGGTTTTAGGTTTTTAGGGTTTTTTATTCTTTTCAGGGGTTTTTCAGGGATTTTACATTTTCATGGATTTTTAGGGGTTTTAGGGTTTTTTTGGTTTTAGGATTTTTTATTTTTTTTGGTTTTTTAAGAATTTTGGTTGTTTTAGGGTTCTTCAAAGTTTTTTAGGGTTTTTCATGGTTTTAGGGTCTTTTTTGGTTTTTATGGTTTTTTTAGATTTTAGGGTTTTTAGATTTTTTTAAACCTTTTTAGTGGTTTTAAGGGTTTTTATAGTTTTATTGGTTTTTAGTGTTTTTATGGGGAGTTGGGGATTTTTAATGTTTTTAGTGTTTTTTTTTGTTTTTCAGGGGGTTTTCAAGGTTTTTAGGGTTTTTAGGTTTTTAATGATGTTTAGGGGGTATTTAATATTTTTGTAGTCTTTAGGGTTTTTTGTATTTTTTGGGATTTTGAAGAGTTTAAAGGTTTTTAGGGGCTTTTGGGGTTTTAGTGTTTTTTAGGGTTTTTATGTCCTTTTTTGAGATTTTGATTTTTTTGTGTTTTTTAGGGTTTTAATATTTTTTAGAGCTCTTTAACATTTTTAGGGGTTTTAAGGGTTAGAGTTTTTAGTGGGTTTTTAGAGTTTTTATGGGTTTTAGTGTTTTTAACGGTTTTTAGGGGGTTTTATGGTTTTCATAGGTTTTTCAATGTTTTTAGGGTATTTTATGTTTTCATGGATTTTTATGGTTTTTAGGGTATTTTTAGGTGTTTATGGATTTCAAGGGTTTTTAGGTTTTTTTGTGGGCCTTTGGTTTTTAGGGGTTTTTCTATTTTTTTAAATTTTTTTAAGGTTTTTTAGAGTTTTTTAACATTTTTTGGGGTTTTAAGGGTTTTTGGAGTTTTCGGTGGGTTTTTAGGGATTTATGGGTTTTTAGGATTTTTAAGGTTTTTAGGGGGGGTGTTATGGTTTTAGGGGGTTTTTAGGATTTTTATGGTTTCTAGGGTTTTTAGGGATTTTAGGGTTTTAGGGTTTTAGGATTTTTATTGTTTTTCAAGGTTTATTAGGGTCTTTTTTTCTTTTTAATTTTTTTGAGTTTTTTCGGGTTTTAGGGTTTTTTAGAGTTTTTTTATTGTTTTTAGGGTATTAAGAGTTATAGATTTTTTAGTGGTTTTTAGGGATTTTTTGGTTGTATAGGTTTTTTAAGGTTTTTAGTGAATTTTGTGGTTTTTAGAGGGTTTTCAGGGGTTTTATGGGTTTTTATGTTTTCATGGACTTTGAGGGGTTTTTAGGATTTTTATGGCTTTAGGTTTTGAGGGGTTTTAGGGATTTTTATGGATTTTTATGGGGTTTAGGGTTTTAGAATTTTTTTAGGGTTTTATGGTCTTCTTTGGTTTTTAGGGTTTTTTTTTGACTTTTTAGGGTTTCTATGGTTTTTAGATTTTTTGAACATTTTTAGGTGCTTTATGGGTTTGTAACGTTTTTCATGGGTTTTTATGGTTTCAATGGGATTTTAGGGTTTTGTAATTATTTTAGGGGTTTTCTAGTTTTCAGGGGTTCTTAGGGTTTTTTTAATTTTCATTGTTTTTATGGGGTTTTTAGGATTTTTATGGTTTTTAGGAATTTTGAGGGCTTTTAGGGTTTTCATGGTTTTTAGGGTTTCTAACGATTTTTAGGGTTTTTGGTGTTTTAATGGTTTTTCAGGTTTTTTGGAATTTTGAGGGGTTTTAGGGTTTTCAGGGTTTTTAGGGGTTTAAGCAGTTTTTAGGGTTTTTGGTTTTTTTCATGGATTTTAGTAGTTTTTTGAGTTTTTAAGGTTTTTAAGTTTTTTTAGAGTTTTTAATATTTTTAGGGATTTTGAGGGTTTTTAGAGATTTAGTGGTTTTAGGGTTTTTATGGGGTTTTAGGGGTTTTTAAAGTTTTAGGGGTTTTTAAGGTTTTAGGGGGTTTTATGGATTTTGAGATATTTCAGGGTTTTAGGGTTCTTACATTATCATGGATTTTAGGGTTTTTAGGATTTTTATGGTTTTTAGTGTTTTTTAGTGTATTTAGAGATTTTGAGGGATTTAGGGGTTTTCTTAGGTTTTTATGATTTTATAGGTTTTTAGGATCTTTTGGGGGTTTCAAGGTTTTTTTTGAGTTTTTTTAGGGCTTTAAAGGTTTTTAGAGGGTTTTAATGTTTTGGGGGGTTTAAAGGTTTTTTAGAGTTTTTAGTAGTTTTGGGGATTTTATGGTTTTTTATGGTTTTTTAGGGTTTTTTAGGGTTTTTAGGGGTTTTTAGGGTTTTTAGGTTTTATAGGGTTTTTATGTTTTCATGGATCTTTAGGGGTTATTTAGGATTTTTATGGTTTTTAGGGTTTTTCATGGATTTTAATGTGTCTTTTGTTTTTAGGGGATTTTTGGGTTTTTAAGGTTTTTTAGTTCTTTTTAAGGTTTTTGGGGGTTTTAAAGGTTTTAGTGTTTTTAGTGGTTTTTACGGTTTTATGGATTTTTAGGGTATTTTATGGTTTTTGGGGGTTTTAGAGGTTTTCAGGGGTTTTCAGGGTTTTTAGGGTCATTTGGGGTTTTTAGGATTTTTTTGAGTTTTTTAGAGTTTTAAGGTTTTTAGAGTTTTTTAACATTTTTAGCAGTTGTAAGGGTTTTAGAGTTTTTAGTGGGTTTTTAGGGTTTTATGGGTTTTTAGGATTTTCTAATATTTTTAGATATTTTTTTGGTTTTCTTGGGATTTTTTGGGTTTTTAGGGATTTTTACGTTTTCATTGATTTTTAAAGGTATTTTTGTATTTTTATGGTTTTTTGGGTTTTTTAGGGGTTTAAGGTATTTTGAGTGGTTTTAGGGGGTTTTAAAGGTTTTTAGGGGTTTTAGGGATTTTAGTGTCTTTGGATTTTTAGGGGTTTTTTTGAGTTGTTTAGGGTTTTTGAAGTTTTTTAGAGATTTTTAACATATTTAGGGGTTTTAAGTGTTTTTAGAGTTTTTAGTGTTTTTATGGTTTTTATGGGTTTTTAGGGTTTTTGAGGATTTTATGGTTTTTATGGTTTTTAGGGATTTTTGGGATTCTTTGGTTTGTGGGGGTTTTAGCAGTTTTTGAGATTTTTATTGTTTCATAGGGTTTTTAGGGTATTTTTGAGTTTTTTTGGGGTTTTAAAGGTTTTTATAGTTTTTTAACATTTTTAGGGGTTTGATGTGTTTTTAGAGTTTTTAATGGTTTTTAGAGTTTTTATGCATTTATAGGGTTTTTTAAGTTGTTTAGGGGTTTTTGTGTTTTTTAGAGGTTTTTTCATGGGGGGGTTGTTTTCATGGATTTTGAGGGGGTTTTAGGATTTTTATGATTTAAGGGTTTCTAGGGATTTTGAATGTTTTTTTGGGGGTTTCAGGATTGTTAGGTTTTTAGTGGTTTTTAGGAGTCTTTTGCGTTTTTTGGAGAATTTTCTAATTTTTTAGGGTTTTAAGGTTTTTTAATAGTTTTTAAAGTTTTTTAACATTTTTAGGCTTTTTAATAGTTTTTAAAGTTTTTAGTGGGTTTTTAGGGTTTTTATCAGTGTTTTTAGTTTTTTAAGGTTTTAGGGGGGTTTATGGTTTTTAGGGGTTTCAGGTTTTTTTGGGTTTTTACGTTTTCATGGATTTTTATGGGTTTTTTAGGATTTTTATGGGTTTTCTGGGGTTTTCTGGGTTTTTATGTATGTTGAGAGTTTTTTAGGCCGTTTCGATGGTTTTTATGTGTTTTCAAGTTTTTTAGTGTTTGTTTGGTATTTTAGATTTTTTTTGAGTTTTTTAGAATTTTTAGAGTTTCTTACATTTTAGGGGCCTTAAGGGTTTTTAGAGTTTTAGTAGTTTTTTGGGGTTTTATGGGTTTTTTAGATTTTATGTTTTCAGTGGTTTTTATGGTTTTTAGGGGTTTTCCAAGGTTTATAGAGTTTTTTTTACATTTTCATTGATTTTTTTGGGTTTTATTTAGATGTTTTTAGGTTTTTTCATAATTTTGAAGGTTTTTACTGTTATCATGGGTTTTAGGGTCTTTCATGGTTTTTAGGGTCCTTTGGGATTTTGGGTTTTTTGGGTTTTTTAGTTTTTTATCGTTTTTATGGTTTTTGGATTTTTGTAAAGGTTTTTTGGACTTTAAAGAGTTTTTAGACTTTTTAGGGTTTTTATGTGGTTTTATGGGGTTTTAGGATTTTTAGGGGTCTTAGGGTTTTTAGGGATTTTAGGGATTTTGTGGGTTTTGAGGGTTTTTTTTGGGTTTTACGGGTTTTTAGTGGGTTTCAGGCTGTTTACGGTCACTTGGGTTTCCAAGGATTTTTTGAGTTTTTTTATAGTTTATAAGGTTTATAGAGTTTTCTAATGTTTGTAAGGGATTTAAGGGTTTTTAAATTTGTAGTGGTTTTTTAGGTTTTAAGATTTTTTAATGTTTTTAGAAGTTTTTATGGGTTTAAGGGGGTTTTCAAGGTTTTTAGGGTTTTTACATTTTCATAGATTTTATGGCATTTTTAATATTTTTATTCTTTTTGGGGTTTTCGAGATTTTGAGAGGTTTTAGGGGGTTTCAAGTGTTTTTAGGGGTTTTATTGGTTTTTATGGTTTTTAAGGTTTTTAGGGTTGTTATGGTTTTCAAGGGGTTTTCAAGGTTTTTAGGGTTTTTTTGTTTTCATAGATTTTTTGTGGTTTTTAGGAATTTTATGATCTTTAAGGTTTTTTAGGGTTTTAAGGATTTTGAGGGTTTATATGGATTTTAAGGGGTTTTAGTGTTTGGGGTTTTTTAGGGTTTTAGGGTCTTTTGGGTGTTTTAGGGGTTTTTTTGAGTTTTTTTAGAGTTTTAAGGGTTTTAAGTGTTTTTTAAACATTTTTTGGAGTTTTTATGTTTTTAGTGGGTTTTAGGGTTTTTATGGGTTTTTAGGGTTTTTTAAGGATTTTAAGGGTTTTTATGGTTTAATGGATTTTTTTGGGTTTTTTACATTTTCATTCATTTTTAGTGTTTTTTATGATTTTTATGCTTTTTAGGGTTTTGTATGGTTTTTAGGATTTTTCTATTTTTTAGGGGTTTTAGGGTTTTTAGGGTTTTTAGGGATTTTGTGGGTTTTTAGGTGTTTTTAGGGATTTGAGGTTTTTCAGGGTTTTTAGGGTATTTTTGGGTTTTATGGTATTTTTGGGTTTTTTAGGTTTTTAAAGGTTTTTGAGAGATTTATATCGTTTTTAGGGTTTTAAGGGTTTTTAGATTTTTTTGTGGATTTTTTATGGGTTTTATGGGTTTTTAGGTTATTTAAGGTTTTTAAGGTTTTTAATGGTATTTAGGTTATTTCCAAGGTTTTTATGGTTTTTTACGTTTTCTTGGATTTTTAGGGGGTTTAAGATTTATATCGTTTTTAGGGTTTTAAGGGTTTTTAGATTTTTTTTGTGGATTTTTTATGGGTTTTAGGGGTTTTTAGGGTATTTAAGGTTCTTTATGTCTTTTTGGGTTCTAGGATTTCCTTGAGTTTTTTAATGTTTTTATGGGTTTTAAGTATTTTTAGATTTTTTAGTGGGTTTTTAGGGTTTTTATGCTTTTTTAGGATTTTTTAAGGGTTTTAGGGATTTTATGGTTTCAAGGATTTTTCAAGGTTTTTATGGTTTTTTACATTTTAATGTATATTTAGGGATTTTTTAGAATTTTTTTGGTTTTTAGATATTTTAGGGTTTTTAGAGATTATGAGAGTTTTTAGGGGGTTTTAGGAGTTTTAGGGTTTAAATGGTTTTTAGGGTTTTTATTGTCTTTTTGGGTCCTTATGGTTTTTTGAGTATTTTAGGCTTTTTAGGGTTTTATAGAGTTTTTTTACATTTTAGGGGTTTTAGGGGTTTTTTGGAGTTTTAGTGGTTTTATAGAATTTTTATGGGTTTTTAGGGTTTTTGATGTTTTTTATGGTGTTTCATGGTTTTCAGGGGGTTCTTAAGGTTTTAGTGTTTCTTATATTTTCAGGGATTTTTGGCGTTGTTTTTGGGATTTTTCTGGTTTTTATGGATTTTGAAGGGTTTTAGGATTTTTTAGGTGTATTTATAGTTTTTATAGTTTTTAGGGTTTTTCAGGGTTTTTAGTGTTTTGTTTGAATTTTTTAGGATTTTAAATTTTTTTTAGAGTTTTTAATGTTTTTAGGGGTTTAAAGGGTTTTTAGAGTTTTTACTGTATTTTTAGGTTTTTTATGGTTTTTTTTTATTTTTATGTTTTTCAGGATTTTTTTAGGGTTTGTAGTGTTTTTGACGTTTTCTTGGATTTTTAGGGATTTTTAGGATTTTAAATGGTTTTTAGGGTTTTTAAGGGTTTTTAGGGAAAATGAGATCAATGTGGTCTTTTTCAACCCACATTTTTGAGAGTGAGGTCCTAGTATACCTTGAGGGAATCAATCTAATGTTGGAGAATTATCCAAGGTACCCTTCTTGATTTGTTTTTGAGGGCCTCCATCGCCAAGATCGAGTCAGATTCATTACAAAGGCGCTTCCACCAATATTGATTAGCAAAATGAACTTCTTTGATCATTTCCTAGAGCTCCACCTCATAATCACATTTAGAGTTTTTAGATATTTTGAGGGTTTCCAAGGTTTGTAGGGGTTTTTAGGGTCTTTTGGGCGTTTTAGTTCCTTTTTAGTTTTTTAGGTATTTAATGTTTTGTTGAGTTTTTACATTTTAGGGGTTTTAAGGGTTTTTTTAGATTTAAGTGGTTTTTAGGTTTTTTACAGTTTTTTATGTTCTTATGGGGTTTTATGGTTTTAAAAGTTTTTTAGGGTTTTTTTGTGTTTTTTTGTTTTCAACAAATTTTAGGGATTTTTTAGGATCTTTATGGGTTTTTGGGTTATTAGGGATTTTAGGGGTTTTTTGGTTTTTAGGGATTTTCAGGGGTATTTAGGGTTCTTAGGGGTTTTCGGGTTTTTAGGGTATTTTTGGGGTTTTAGGGTTTTCTTGCGTTTTTAGGGGTTTTTAAGTTTTTCTTGAATTTTTTAACATTTTTATGGGTTTTAAGTATTTTTAGATTTTTGTAGTAGTTTTTATGGTTTTTATGGGTTTTAGGGTTTTTAAGGTTTTTAGGGGTTTTTATGGTTTTCATGGTGTTTCTACATTTTTTAGATTTTTCATGGATTTTTAGGGGGTTTTCAGGATTTTTATGGTTTTTAGTGTTTTGAGGGTTTTTAAGGATTCTAAGGATTTTATGGGGTTTTAGGTGTTTTAGGATTTTTAGGTTTTTTAATGTCTTTTGGGGTTTGGGGTGTTTTTATAATTTTTAGTGCTTTTTAGGGTTTTTATGGATTTTTTGGGTTTTATTGTTTTTAGGGGTTTTTAGGGGTTTTTAGGGTTTTCAGGGGGTTTTCAGGGTTTTCTACGTTTTCATGTATATTAGTGGTTTTTAGGGGTTTTAGGTATTTTTTGGGTTTTAGGGTTTTAGGGGGTTTTAGGGGTTTTCAAGGTTTTTAGTGCCTTCTTGGTTTTTAGAGTTTTTTGAGTTTTTTAAGTTTTTTATGGGTTTTTAGAGTTTTTAACTTTTTTAGGGGTTTTATGGGTTCTAGATTTATTAGTGGTTTTTAGGGTTTTAGGGTTTGTTAAGGTTTTTAGGGATTTTTATTGGTTTGAGGGGTTCTTCCTCGTTTTTTGTGTTTTTTACATTTTCATAGATTTTTAGTGGGTTTTTAGGATTTTTATGGTTTTTTGGGTTTCTATAGACTTTTTGGGTTTTCTTTGTTTTTTTTTAGTTTTTTTTTGTGGTTTTAGGGTTTTATGGTTTTTTTACAGTTTTTAGGGGGTTTATGGTTTTTAGGGGGGTTTCATGGTTTTTAGGGTTTTTTACGTTTTCATGGATTTTTAAGACCTTTTTAATCTTTTTATAGGTTTAGGGGTTTTAGGGTTTTTGAGGGTTTTAGGGTTTTCCTAAGGTTTTATGGTTTTTAGGGTTTTTTTGAGTTTATATGGTCTTTTTGGGTTTTAGGACATTTTACTTTTTCCTGAATATGTATTGCTTTTTTATGATTTTTAGGTTTTTTGGAGATTTTGAGGGGTTTTAGGGTGTTTTGGGGGGTTTTATGGGTTTTCAGGGTTTTAGGGTCTTTTGGAGATTTATGAGTTTTTTTTTATTATTTAGTTGTTTTTTGAAGTTTTTATAGGTTTTTTTGTGTTTTATAAAGTTTTTAGGGATTTTTATGGTTTTCCGGGGTTTTTAGGGTTTTTAGGGTTTCTTACATTTTCATGGATTTTTAAGGGCAAGGAAGATGGGAGGGTCAGGCTATTCCCGACCCCCCAAATTTATTTGAAAGAAAAAAGGGGACACAACAGACAAGGGAGGTGAGGGGTCAAACGACCCACACCGAAAAACCTATTACATCCCACGCCAGAAAAGAAAAACAATGAAAGAAAAAGACTCAAAACAGACACAACAATGGCATCTTCACGTCACATACAGCCAGTACCAGCATCCAGCATCACCACATCCAAACATCGCAGCAACACAGCACTAGAAACACATCCAAACCAACCAGCCCCAGCAACCAACAACACCAAATCCGACATCACAGCCAATCACAACCCGCTACATCAAACCACAACACAAGCACCACAACCAAACACATCCATCATCACCTCCCAACAAACAGCAACCGGCATCAAGCAACACAACAACAAACCCATCCGCAGCAGTAGAAAATAACCAATCACACATCATCCAGCATTCACCAGCAACCAGCAACTCATAACCAACCAATGACCTGCATCCAATCTCACAAGGTCCAGCACCCAGCACCTTCTCACCAAGAAGGTCCATCTCCAGCAGTATAGAACCATCAACATCAACAGAACAAAATCCAGTGTCACCCAACAGAACCGATAGCCAGCATCCACATCGAAACCAAAATAGTATCCAAAACGCAACACCTAACCTGCCCGCCAACAACAGCTTGGGGGGAAACCAGCAAATTGATATCCAACCAAAATTCAGCAGCAACTTATGAAAAGATCAACAACCAACAACAAGCGAGAGATAACAGCTTAAAAATGAAAAATCATCTCTTCCTGGGCAGACCAATTCCAGCATCTCGTCATAACCAAAAACAAAAGGCCACCTGTATCCACGCGTGAACCCATTCCGCCACACCCACAGCTCCTTAACTTCATCATTCAGTAGAAACAACAACTCAAAACCAAGCCATCTACCGGTCAAGAACACGCAGACCAGTAAATCAAAGCGAACAAAACACAGTGTGACCATACCTTCATCAGCAGCAAGATCCAAGAATAAGAAAGCAAAACCAGAAGAGAAAACCTCCATCCTCTCCCTTTTTGTCCACCATGACTCGTTGATAAGCCAGAGAAGCCAGCAAGACCCTCCTCAGGTCCAAACAAGCAGCATAGAACTGAGCACGAAGC
Source organism: Viscum album (assembly GCA_963277665.1). Taxonomy (NCBI): domain Eukaryota; kingdom Viridiplantae; phylum Streptophyta; class Magnoliopsida; order Santalales; family Viscaceae; genus Viscum; species Viscum album. Next base: position 1,771,021,365 of record OY728156.1, on the reverse strand, counting down.
TGTAAACGCCAATGCGAAGAAGCTGCAAAGCCTGTCGAACCCGCTTATCACCAAGGTGAAGCCAAAACTCCCCTCGAAAAAACCACCAGAGCGTCTTGCCGCACCAAAGATCCATCAGGCCGAGCACACCTCTGTCCATTCATCGAAACAGTCATCGCGTCTATGTTGAATTCAACATCAACCTCTTCGACATCGTCCAGATCACTAGAAAGGCATCACCGCTACCACCAAGGAGCAACATAGACGATACCCTAGGAGAAGAAGAAACCATATCTTGAAAAGCCGATCCAAATCGAAGCAAAAACCAAACCAAGCTGCCGCCGCCACAACCAGAGACAACCCACCAGATCTTAGCACTGTCAACCATCTGCCTCTAAAACCACCATTGTGCCAGGGGAAGAAGCCTCTCAAACAGAAAACCATCCACATCGCAAAGCCCGAAGAGGGAGAGATCAACGGAGCTGCTGAAGAGGATTCCAAGATGGAACCCTAGAGATCGTCGCGTCGGGAGAAGCCTGGGAGAGAGCGGTGCCATCTCCTTCTGGATTTTTAAGGGGTATTTGTGGATTTTTATGGTTTTTTTTTTGTTTTTAGGGCTTTTAGTGATTATGAGGGGTTTTAGGGGTTTTCAAGGTTTTTTAGTTTCTTTTTTGCGTTTTAGGTTTTTTTAGTTTTTAGGGGTTTTAAGGTTGTTATGATTTTTTAACGTTTTTAGGGGTTTAAAGGGTCTTTAGATTTTTTAGTGGTTCTTTAGTGTTTTATGGGTTTTTTGGAATTTTTTAATATTTTTATGAGGTTTTATGGTTTTCAAGGGGTTTTCAGGTTTTTTGGTTTTTTTACGTTTTTGTGGATTTTAATGGTTTTGTAGGATTTTTATGGTTTTTAGGGGTATTTAGGTTTATTAGGGTTTTTTAGAGTTTTTAAGGTTTTTCAGGGGATTTTAGGTGTTTTTAGTGTCCTTTTGGGATTTTTGGGTTTATTTTATTTTTTTAGGGTTTTTAAGGTTTTATATATTTTTTAACGTTTTAGGGGTTTAAAGGATTTTTAGTGGTTTTTAGGTTTTTTAGGGGATTTTAGGGGTTTTTATGTTTTTAGGGTTTTTTATTGTTTGTATGGGTTTGTCAATGTTTTTAGGGATTTTGACATTTCCATGGATTTTTATGTGTTTTTTAGGTTTTTTATTTTTTATGGTTTTTAGGGTTTTTAAGGATTTTGAGGGGTTTTAGGGTTTTAAGGGGTTTTATTTTTTTTTTGACGTTTTTAAGGGTTGTAAGGGTTTTTAAAAAAATTAGTGGTTTTAAGGGTTTTTATGGGTTTTTAGGGTTTTTAAGATTTTAAATTGTTTTTATTATTTTTTGGGGGTTTTCAGGGTTTTTATGGTTGTTTACATTTTCTTAGACATTTTGGGGTTTATAGGTTTTTTTTATGGTTTTTAGGGTTTTTCTTAATTCTGAAGGTTTTTTGAGTTTTTAGTGTGTTCTATGGTTTTTATGGGGTTTTATGGGTTTTTAATATTTTTAAGGGTTTTTATGAATTTCAGTGGTTTTTTTGGTTTTTTAGGGCTTTTTGCAATATCCTTGATTTTTAGGGTTTTTTAGGATTTTTTTGGTTTTAGGGTCTTTAGGGTTTTTAGGGATTTTGAGGGGTTTTAGGGGTTTTTTGGGTATTTAGTATTTTTTTTTTGAGTTTTTAGGGTTTTTAAAGTTTTTAGGGGTTTTAAGGGTTTTTAGAGTTTTTCGTGAATTTTTTGGTTTTTAGGGGGTTTTAGGTTTATTAAGGTTCTTATGGGTTTTTAGGTTTTTTAGGGTTTTAGGGGTTTTTGTAGGGATTTTAGGGTTTTTTATGTTTTAATGCATTTTAGGTGGTTTTTAGGATTTTTATGTGTTTAAGGTTTTCTAGGATTTTAGGGATTTGGTAAGTTTTTAGGGTTTTTTAGGGGTTTTATGGTCATTTGGGGGTTTTGTGTTTTTTTTTAGTATTTTCGAGTTTTTAATATTTTTAGAGTTTTTTAATGTTTTTAGGGGTTTTAAGTTTTTTTAGAGTTGTTAGTGGGTTTTTAGGGTTTTTATGTGTTTTTAGGGGTTTTAAATATTTTAGGATTTTTTATGGTTTTCTGGGGGTTTTAAGGGTTTTTTGGGTTTTTTAAGTTTTCAAGGTTTTTTAGATGTTTTTTAGGTTTTTTATGGTTTTTTAGGGTTTTAGGGATTTTGAGGGGATTTAGGGGTTTTCAGAAGTTTTTAGGTTTTTTCAAGTTTTTCATAGTCTTTTTTGGGTTTTTAGAGTTCATTTTAGTTTTTTAGGGTTTTAAGTTTTTTTAGAGTTTTTTAACATTTTTAGGGGTTTAAAGGGTTTAAAGGGTTTTTAGTGTTATTAGTTTTTTTGTGTTTTAATGTATTTTTTGGGGTTTTATGTTTTTAGGGGTTTTTATTATTTTCTGGGTTTTTCAAGGGTTTAGGGTATTTGGGGGGTTTTAGGGTTTTGTTGAGTTTTTTGTGATTTTTAAGGTTTTTTGGAGTTTTAAACCTTTTGGGCTTTTAAGGGGTTTTAGAGAATTAGTGGGTTCTTATGGTTGTATGGGTTTTATGTATTTTTAAGGTTTTTATGATTTTAAGGGGGTTTTCAGGGCTTTATGGTTTTGAGGGACCTTTCGGGCTTTTATGGGTTTTCCAAGGTTTTTAGGGTTTTTAGGGGGTTTCAAGGTTTTTATGGTCTTTTTGGGATTTTAGGGTTTTTTGAGTTTTTAGGGTTTTAATGGATTTTTATAGTTTTTAATATTTTTATGGATTTTAATGGTTTTTAGAGTTTTTAGTGGGTTTAATCAGTTTTTACTACGTTTTTGGATTTTTTAAGGTTTTTAGGATATTATGGTTTTGAGAGTTGTTGGGGTTATTTACGTTTTCATGGATTTTAAGTTTTTTTAATTCTTTTAAGGTTTTTAGGGTGTTCTTAGGGTTTTTTTGGTTTTTGATGGTTTTCAGGGTTTTTGTGATTTTTTGGGTTTTTAGGGGTTTAAGGGTTTTTAGAGTTTTTACTAGTTTTTTTGGGTCTTTATGATTTTTTAGGGTTTTTAAGGTTTTTGTGGTTTTAAGGGGGTTTCAGGGTTTTTAGGGTTTTTTACGTTTTCATTGATTTTTTGGGATTATTCAGATTTTTATGTTTTTTATGTTTTTTATGGATTTTGAGGGTTTTTATGATTTTTTTGGGCTTTTAGGGGATCTCAAGTTTTTTAGGGACATTTTGGGTTTTGAGGGGTTTTTTTTGGGTTTTTAGGGGTTTAATGTTTTTTAGAGTTTTTTAACATTTTTAGGGGTTTTATTTTTTTTAGACTTTTTGGTGATTTTTATGGGATTTTAGGGTTTTTTAAGGTTTTATGAGTTTTATGGTTTTCAGGTCTTTTTCATGTTTTTTAGGATTTTTTATGTTTTCATGGATTTTAAGGGTTTTTACGATTTTTATGGTTTTTTGGGTTTTTTGGGTTTTTTGGGATTTTGAGGGGTTTAAAGGGGTTTCCTTGGCTTTTTAGAGGTTTTGGTATTTTGGGTTTTTAGGATATTTTTTATTTTTTAAGGTTTTTAAGGTTTTTTAGAGATTTTTCATGTTTTTATGTGTTTTAAGGTTTTTTTAGAGTTTTAGTGTTTTTTTGGGTTTTTAAGGGTTTTTAGTATTTTTAGTGCATTTTTAGGGTTTTTATGGGTTTTAGGTTTTTTATGGTTTTTAGGGGGTTTATGGTTTTCAAGGGTTTTTTTATAGTTTTTAGGGTTGTTTATGTTTTCATGGATTTTAAAGTGTTTTTTAGTATTCTTATTGGTTTTTGGTTTTTTTAGTATTTTTAGTGATTTTGAGGGTTTTTAGGGTTTTTACGGGTTTCTGGGGATTTAGGTTTTTTGGGTCATTTTGGGTTTATGGTTTTTTTTATCTCTTTAAGGTTTTAAAGGTTTTCAGAGTTTTTTTAGGGGTTTTAATGGTTTTTAAATTTTATAGTGTTTTATGGTTTTTATGGGTTTTTTAAGTCTTTTAGGGTTTTTTTTGGCTTTTTACGTTTTCATTAATGTTGAGGGTTTTTAAGGTTTTTATGGTTTTTAGTGTTTTTAAGGATTTTGTGGGTTTTTAGGGATTTTCACATTTTCATGGATTTTTAGGGGCTTTTAGGATTTTTATGGTTTCTAAGACTTTTAGTGTTTTATTGTTTTTTTAGGTTTTTATAGATTTTAAACTTTATTGGGTGTTTTACAAGTTTTTTGAATTTTTGATGGTTTTTTGTTGTTTGTGGGTTTTTAGGGTCTTGGAAGGTTTTTAGGGGTTTTTATTGTTTTCAGGGGTTTTCGGGGTTTTTAGAGTTATTTATGATATTCAGGATGTTTAGGGGGTTTTGAGGATTTGTATGATTTTTTTTGTGTTCTTTCTAGGGTTTTTAGGGATTTAGAGAGTTTTTGTAAATTTTTAGGGTTTTGCATAGTTTTAGGGTCTTTTTTGTTATTTAGGGTTTTTTTAGCTTTTTTGGGTTTAATGGTATTTATAGTATTTAAACATTTTTAGGGGTTTAAAGGTTTTTTAGAGTTTTGAGTTGTTTTTAGGGTTTTATGGATTTTTATGGGTTTTTAATGTTTTTAGGGGATTTTATGTTTTTTAGGTGGTTTTCAGGGTTTTTAGGGTTTTTTTTACGAGTTCATGGATTTTTAGGGGTCTTTTAGGTTTTTTTTCTGGTTTTTATTGTTTTTTGGGGTTTTAGGGATTTTGAAGGTTTTTAGTGTTTTTAGGGTTTTGGGGGGGTTATGTTTTTTTCATGGTTTTTTGGGTCATTTTTTGTTTTTAGGTTTTTTTAGTTTTTAGGGTTTTGAAGGTTTTTCAATATTTTTTAACATTTTTTGGGGTTTTAAGGGTTTTTAGAGGTTTTAGTATTTTTTGGATTTTATGGGGTTTTAGGGATTTTTAAGGTTTTTAGGGGTTTGTTTTTTTTATTTTTAGGGGTTATTCAGGGATTAAGCTTTTTTACGTTTTCTTTGATTTTTAAGGTTCTTTTTAGGTTTTTTATGGTATTGGATATTGATGGGTTTTAGGGATTTTCAAGGGGTTTTAGGGTTTTTAGGGTTTATAGGGGTTTTTTGGTCTTTTGGGGTTTTTGGGTTTTTTAGGGTTTTTAGGGGGTTTGTGGGATTTTAGTGTTTTTTAATGTATTTAGGGGTTTTTAGGGTTTTCGAGTTTTTAGTGGTCTTTTAGGATTTTTATGGTTTTTAGGGTTTTTAATGTTTTAGGGGTTTTCAGGGTTTTTTATGTTTTCAATGATTTTTAGGGGTTTTTAGGATTTTTATGGTTTCTAGGTTTTTTTATGGTTTTTAGGGATTTTGATCATTTTAGGGTTGTTGAATGTTTTAGGGTCTTTTTTGGTCTTTGGGGTAATTTTTTAGTTTTTTTAGGGTTTTTTAGAGTTTTTAATGTTTTTAGGTGTTCTAAGGGTTTTTCGGGGTTTTCGGGGTTTTAGTGGGTTTTAGGGGATTTATGGGGTTTTAGGATTTTCTAAGGTTTTTAGGGGTTTTATGGTTTCCAAGGGGTTTCATTGTTTTTTGGGTTTTTTATATAATCATGTATTTTTAGGGGTTTATTAGGATTTTTATGTTTTTTAGTATTTTTATGGATTTGGAGGGTTTTATGGTTTTTCTAGTTTTTTTTGGGTTTTTTGGGGGGGTTTAGGGTGCTTTTGGTGTTTTTTCAGTTTTTTTGGGTTCTAAAGGTTTTAAGAGTCTTTAAATGTTGTTCGGGATTTTAAAGAAATTTATATTTTTTAGTGTTTTAGGGTTTAATGGGTTTTTAGGGGTTTTAAGGTTTTTATGGGGTTTTATGGTCTTTAGGGGTTTTTCTGGGATTTTAGAGTTTTTTGTGTTTTCATGAATTTTTAGATATTTTTATTGTTTTTAGGGTTTTTAGAGATTTTGAAGGTTTTTAGGGGGTTTTAAGAGGTTTTTAGGGTTTTCATGGGTTTTAGGTCCTTTTGATCTTTTAGGGTTTTTTTGAGTTTTTTAGGGGTTTTTATGGTGTTTAGAGTATTTAACATTTTTAGGGGTTTAAAAGGTTTTTAGATTTTTTAGTGGGTTTCATGGTTTTTATGGCTTTTAGGCTATTTTAATGTTTTTTATGGTTTCCAAGGGTATTTCAGGGGTTTTAGGGTTTTTTTTAACATTTTCATGGATTTTATGGGGTTTTAATGATTTTTATAGCTTTTAGGGTCTTTTGGGTGACTTTTATGTATTTTGAGGGTTTTTATGGGTTTTCGGGGTTTTTTTGTCCTTTGGGTTTTTAGATTTTTTTTTGAGTTTTTAGGGGGGTTTAAGGGTTTTTAGAGTTTTTTAACGTTTTGATGGTTTTTACAGTTTTTAGTGGTTTTTAGGGTTTTTAGGGTTTTAAAGGTTTGTAGGGTTTTTTATGGTTTTCAAGGGTTTTTTCAGGGTTTTTATGTTTTTTTATGTTTTCATCGATTTTTTGGGGTTTTTTAAGATTTTTATGGTTTTTAGGGGTCTTTAGGGTTTTAAGGGATTTTGAGGGTTTTTCGGATTTTTTAGGGGTTTTATGGTTTTTCATGGTTTTTAAGGACTTTTGGGTTTAGGTGTTTTTTTGAGTTTTTAAGGGCTTTTAAAGTTTTTAATGTTTTTAACGTTTTTAGGGGTTTAAAGGGTTTTTACAGTTTTAGTGGATTTTTATGAGTTTTTTGGGGTTTTTAGGGGGTTTTATTATTTTTAGGGGTTTTAGGGTTTTTTAAGTTTTCATAGATTTTTAGCAGTTTTTTAGGATTTTATGGGTTTTATGGTTTTTTATTATTTTTAGGGATTTTGAGGGATTTTAGGGTTTTTTTAGGTTTTTTGGGTTTTTTAATATTATAGGGGTTTTATGGTTTGTAGTGGGTATTTAATGTTTTTTACATTTTCATGGAAATTTAGGGGTTTTAGGATTTTGAGGTTTTTAAGGGGTTTTAAGGGGTTCTTGGGTTTTTTACGGTTTTTCAAGGGTTTCAGGGTTTTTTTATAGGGGGTGAGTTTTTAGGGTTTTAAAGTTATTTTAGAGTTTTTTGACGTTTTTAGTGGTTTTAGGGTTTTTCAGGGGTTTTTGGGTTTTTTAGGTTTTTTATGTTTTTTTGGGTTTTTAGGGTTTTTTGAGTTCTTAGGGTTGTAAAGCTTTTTCAGAATTATTAAACATGTTTAGGATTTTATTGTTTTTAATGTTTTTTTAGTGTTTTATGGGTTTTAATTGTTTTATGATTTTCATGGGTTTTCAGGGTATTTTGGGTTTTTTACGTTTTCATGTATTTTTAGGGGTTTTTTAGAATTTTTAAGGTTTTTAGGGTTTTTTTGGAATTTTCAGTCTTTTTCAGGGGTTTCAAGTTTTTTTGGGTTTCTATGTTTTTGCTGGTTATTTTTGGTCTTTCGGGATTTTAGGGTATTTTTTTTAATATTTTAAAAAGGTTTTTAAGTTTTTTAGATTTTTTTTAACTTTTAAGGGGTTTCAGGTTTTATGGAGTTTTTAGTGGGTTTTAAGGGTTTTTATGTGTTTTGGGATATTTCAGGGTTTTAGGCGTTTTTATGGTTTTCATGATTTTTTTAGGGTTTTTTGGGATTTTTACATTTTCATGGATTTTTAGGGGTTTTTTAGGATTTTTATCAATTTTAGGGTTTTTAGGGGTTTTAATGATTTTGAGGGTTTTAGGATAGTTTTTGGGGGTTTTATGTTTTTTCATGGTTTTTTGGGTCTTTTGGGGTTTTTAGGGGTTTTTTGAGTTATTTAGGGTTTTAAGGTTTTTTAGTGTTTTTAAAGTTTTTAGGGGTTTAAGGGGTTCTTAGAGTTTTAGCGGGTTTTTTGGGTTTTTTAAGGTTTTTAACAGTTTTTGGGTTTTCAGTGGTTTTTTGGGGGGGTTTAGGGTTTGTTACGTTTCATGGATTTTCAGGGGTTTTTAATGATTTTTATGGTTTTTAGGGTTTTTTAGGGTTTCTAGGGATTTTGATTTTTTTAGGTTTTTGAATGTTTTTAGTGTTTTTAGAATTTTTCATGGATTTTAGGGTTTGTTTGGATTTTTGGGGTTATTTTTCGAGTTTTTAGAGTTTTATGGGATTTTAGAGTTTTTCAAAGATTTAGCCGTTTTAAGGGTTTTTAGAGTTTTTAGTAGTTTTTATAGTTTTTGTGCGTTTCTTTGGGGTTTTAAAGGCTTTTAGAGTTATAATGGTTTTCATGCTGTTTTTAGTATTTTTTACGTTTTCATCAATTTTAGGGGGTTTTATTATTTTTATGGTTTTTTAGGTTTTTATGGGTTTTAGGGATTTCTGAGGGTTTTTAGGGTTTTTCAGGGGTATTGAGGGGTTTTAGGGGTTTTCAAGGTTGTTGAGGTCCTTTTGGGGTTTTCATGTTTTTTTGAGTTTTTTAGGGTTTTTAAGCTTTTTTAGATTTTTTCAATGTTTTTAGGGGTTTTAAGGGGTTTTAGTGTTTTTAGTAGTTTTTTGGGATTTTTAGGGTTTTAGGTGTTTTTATGTTTTTTAGAGGGTTTCCAGGATCTATAGAGTTTTTTACGTTTTTATGGATTTTTAAGGGTTGTTTAGGATTTTTATGATTTTTAGGGGTCTTAGGGATTTCTGAGGGGTTTTCAGGGTTTTTTTTGTTTTTAGGGTCTTTTGGGGTTTTTTGGGTTTTTGTGGGTTTTTTAGCATTTTAAGGTTTTTTATTGTTTTTAAACACTTTTTGGGGTTTTAAAGCTTTTTAGAGGTTTAGTTATTAATTAGGGATTTTTATGCTTTTTAGGGGTTTTATGTTTTTTTTGGGGGGGGGGGTTAGGGTTTTTAGTGTTTTTTTATAATTTCATGGATTTTTAGAGGTTTTTTGAGTTTTTATACTTTTTAGGGTTTTTAGGTTTTAGGGTTTTGAGGGGTTTTGAGGGGTTTTTCAGTGGTTTTATGGATTTTTAGGGTTTTAGTGTCGTTTTGTGTTTTTAGGGTTTACTTTTTGAGATTTTTAGATGTTATAAGGTTTTTAGTTTTTTTTAACATTTTTTGGGGTTTTAAGGGTTTTAGAGTTTTTAGTGGGTTTTTAATGTTTTAGGGGATTTTTATGGTTTTCTGGGGGGTTTCGTGGTTTTATGGTTTTTTACGTTTTTATGGATTTTTAAGGTTTTTTGGGATTTTCTTGGTTTTAAATTTTTTTTAGGGTTATCATGGATTTTAAAGGGTTTCAGGGGTTTTAAGGGGATTTTATGGTTTTTAGGGCCATTTTGGGCTTTTAGGTTATTTTTTGAGTTTTTAGGGTCTTTATGGTTTTCGAGGGTTTTTTAGGGTTTTTAGGGTTTTTAGGGTTTTTAGGGATTTTACATTTTCATGGATTTTTCAGGTTTTTTTTCGATTTTTATCAGTCTTAGGTTTTTTAGTGATTTTTATGGGTTTTAGGGGTTTTATGTGTTATTAGTGATTTTTAGGGTTTATAAGGGGTTTTAGGGGTTTTTTTTGAGTTTTTAGTGTTTTTTGAGTTTTTAGTGTTTTTTGAGTTTTTAGTGTTTTTTGAGTTTTTAGGGTTTTACGGTTTTTCTGTGTTTTTTACATTTTTGGGGTTTTAAGGGTTTTTAGAGTTTTTTGTGGGTTTTTAGGGATTTTATGGGTTTTAGGATTTTTAAGGTTTTTAGGGGTTTTCTAGGTTTTTAGGGTTTGCTATGTTTTCTTGGAATTTTAGGGGTTTTTAGGATTTTTATAGTATTAGGGTTTTTAGGGTCTCTACGGATTTTTTGGGTTTTTAGGGTTTTTCAGGTGTATATTTTAAGGGATTTTTAGTGTTTTTAGGGTATTTCTTTAGTTTTAGGTGTCTTATGGGAATTTAGAGGTTTTTAACATTTTTGGGGGTTCAAGGGTTTTTAGAGTTTTAAGTAGCTTTTAGGGTTTCTAAGGTTTTAAGGGGTATTTATGGTTTTGAGGGGGTTTTTCAAGGTTTTTGGGCTTTTTTACATTTTCATGGATTTTTAGCTGTTTTAGAATTTTTTTTGGTTTTCAAGGTTTTTAGGGTTTTTAGGGGTTTTCAGGGGGTTTTTAGTGTTTTCAGGGGTTTTCCGAGTTTTTAGGGTCCTTTGGGGGTTTAGGGTTTTTTGAGTTTTTTAGTGGTTTTAAGGCTTTTTGGAGTTTTTTAACATTTTAGGGGGTGGGTTTTAAGAGTTTTTTGTTGTTTTTAGGTTTTTTATGGGTTTTTAAGGTTTTTAGGGGTTTTTCATTGTTTTTAGGATTTTTTACATTTTCATGGTTTTTTGGGTTTTAATGGTTTTTATGGGTTGGTGGGGTAAAGTTTTTATGTGGTTTTATATATTTTATGGGTTCTTCATTATTTTTATGTCTTTTTAGATTTTCATGGATTTTAGGGTTTTTTTAATATTTTTATGGTTTTTATGGTTTTTTAGGGTTTTAGGGTTTTTAGGGTTCTTCAAGGGTTTTAGGGTTTTTAAGGGATTTAGGATCTTTTTGGGTTTTTAGGTTTTTTTCAGAGTTTTTTTAGGTTTTTTAACGTTTTTTAGATTTCTTTAACATTTTTTGGGGTTTAAATGGTTTTTACCGTTTTTTGTGGTTTTCGGGGGGTTTTAGGGTTTTTAGGCTTTTTAATTGTTTTTATTGGTTTTCTAGTTTTCAGGGTTTTAATCATTTTTTACGTTTTCATGGATTTTTTGGGTTTATTAGGATTTTTATGGTTTTTAGGGTTTTTTTTGATTTTGCGGGTTTTTAGGGGTTTCCAAAGGTTTTTAGGGGTTTTAAGAGTTTTTAGGGTCTTTTTGGTTTTGGAGGTTTTTTGGGGTTTTTTGAGTTTTTTAGGATTTTTATGTTTTTTAGAGCTTTTTTATTTTTTAGGGATTTTTAGGGTTTTTAGGGGTTTCAAAGGTTTTTAGGGCTTTTAGGGGTTTTCAGGGTTTTTAGTGTCTTTTGGGGTTTTAAGGATTTTTTTTGAGTTTTTAGGATTTTTAAGATTTTTTAAAGTTTTATAACGTTACTAGGGTTTAAGGGTTTTTAGAATTTCTAGTGGGTTTTGGGGTGTCATGGGTTTTAGGGTTTTTTAAGGTTTATAGGGGTTTTATTGTTTTCATGGATTTTTCAAATTTTTATTGTATTTTAAATTTTCTTGGATTTTTAAGGGGGTTTTAGGATTTTTTGGTTTTTAGGGATTTTTATGGGTTTTAGGGTTTTTAGGGGGTTTTAGGGTTCTTAGGGTTTTTTTTTGTGTTTTTAGGGCCTTTTGTGTTTTTAGGGTTTTTTTATTTTTATAGGAGTTTTGTGGTTTCTTTGAGTTTTTAACATTTTTAGGGGTTGAAGGGTTTTTAGAGTTTTTAATGGTTTTAGGGTTTTTATGGGGTTTTAGGGTTTTTTTGGTTTTTTGGGGTTTTATGGTTTTTAAGTGTTTTTAGGCACTTTAGTGTTTTTTTCATTTTCATGGATTTTTAACAGTTTTTAGGATTTTTACAGTTTTTAGGGGTTTTTAGGGATTTTATGGATTTTGATGGGTTTTAGGATTTTCAAGTTTTTTAGGGTTTTTTAGGTTTTTAAGGGGGTGATTTCCTTTTTCAAGGTTTTAAAGGTTTTTTATAGTTTTTTAACATTTTTAGGGGTTTTAAGGGTTTTTAGAGTTTTTAATTGTTTTTTGGGTTTTTATGGGTTTTGAAGTATATTAAGGTTTTTATGGTTTTGGGGGTTTTTCAGGATTTTTAGAGATTTTTAAGTTTACATGGATTTTAAGGAGTGTTTAGAATTTTTTATATTTTTATGGTTTTTAGGGTTTCAGTATGTTTTAGAGTTTTTTTTGGGTTTTTTAGGGTCTTTTTGGGTTTTTAGGGTTTCTTGAGTTTTGAGGGTTTCTACGCGTTTTTAGATTTTTTTAACGTTTTTAGAGGTTTTATGATTTTTTAGAGATTTAATGGGTTTTTAGGGCTATTATGGGGTTTTAAGGTTTTAGGGGATTTTATGGTTTTCAGGGTTTTTTACATTTTCATGCATTTTTAGGGGGTTTTAAGATTTTTGTGCCTTTTAGGGTTTTTAGATTTTTTTAGTAGTTTTATGGTTTTGAGTGTTTTTAGTATTTTTAGGAGCTTTTTTGGTTTTTAAGGGTTTTTTTATTTTTTAGGGTTTTTTAGGTTTTTTTAGAGTTTTTAGTGTTTTTATGTATTTTATGGGGTTTTAGAGTTTTTGTGGTTTTTATAGTTTTTATGTATTTTTGGATTTTTTAAAGTTTTTTGGGGGTTTTATGGTTTTTAGGGATTTTAAGGGTTTTTAGGATCTTAATTGTTCTTAGGGTTTTTTTATTTTGTAGGGTTTAGGGTTTTTCATGGGGTTTTAGGGTTAAGTTGTGAGATGCAGGGGGTGGCTCAATCTTCACGGCATGGGGGGGGGGACTAGAACAATCCTCACACAACAGAGACAAACAAAGAATAATCTCTCTATAAAAATCTTGAACGCCATACAAGTTCCATGGGGGTGGATATTTATATCCAAGGGGTGATACAATAGTCAAGGGTATAATACCCTAAAGTCATAAAGGATAAACCAACTTTGTTCACTTAAATTCAAAAAGATAAAGTCTACCAAAAACGTTTTGGAAAAGAAGCACACAACTTTCCAACTATAGCCCATCAGATTTGATTTTGAATGCCTAGGCCACCAGATTTGACTTTGGTGTCAAAAGATGCCATTCTAGAATCCTCCATGTGGGCAAGGCTTCCAAAAATCATGCAACTTTGTGTTCCAAGATTTAAACATCATGTTTGGGCTTGAATAAGTGATATACTAGGCCCATTTGGTCCATCCATGCAAGGAGAGATCCATAAGACCATTAATGAAATGAGATGGACACCCATTGTAGCATTCAACCTCTTAAATCTCCCTCACATCATTGATCCTTGCAAATCCAAATCCTCCACCTGGGAAATCAACTTAGTGCCTTTAACATGGTTCTCATCATCCTCCCCTATTGAAAAGAAGTTATCCTCGACTCTTCATCCTCTACACCCAAAAAAATGAGAAAGATCAGAAACATTGAAAGTGACACTTACACCATACTCACCTGGAAGAGATATCTTGTAACCATTGTTGTTAATATTCTTGAGCACTCATAAATGTTTGTCTTCTCAAGGCATGAGTTTTGATTTCTTCTTGTTGGGAAATATTTTCTTTCGCATAAAAATCCAAACTAAGTCATCAAGTTTAAACAACACTTGCTTACGACCTTTTTTGCACAATCAATGTATTTCTAGGTCATCCGCTTGATATTTTTCCTTACATTTTCATGGAGTTGTTTGATAAATTCTTCACGCCCTTTCACATCCATATTATTTGCTTCCTACAAAGCTAAAGGAACTAGATCAATAGGGGCAAGCAGGTTAAAATCGTAAAAAATTTCAAATGGAGAATATTGAGAAGTGAAATGATTAGCCACGTTATATGTGAATTCCACATGTGGCTGACACTCCTTCAAATTCCTGATATTCTACATGAAAATTGTTTATAGAAGATATGATAGTGTCTGATTCACCACCTTTGTTTTCCCATTAGTTTACAGATGAAAAATAGTGGAAAATAGTAACTTTGTACCCAGTTTTCTCGACAAGGTCTTCCAAAAGTAATTACGGAATTTTGTGTCGTGATCCAATAAAATCATCCTTGGAGTTCCCTAGAGTTTGTCTACTTCCTAAAATAAAAGTGTTGCAATGTTAGTGGCATCATCTGTATTGTGACAAGGAATAAAATGTGCCATTTTAGAAAACCGATCCACCGCAAAAAAAAGGAATCGCTCACCCTCTTGGTTCTTGGTAACCCCATAATAAATTTCATTGGTATGTCCTCCCAAGGGGTGTAGGGTATTGTGAGGGGAAGATATAATCCATGTGGTTTCAGTTTAGATTTGGATTTATGGAAAACAAGGCACTTTATCACAAACTTTTCAACATCTATAGACATACTAGGCTAATAAAAATGCTCACTTAGAATTCTTAAAGTTTTTCAAACACCAAAGTGTCCCATTAACCCACCATAATTTGACTCCTTTAGTAAAAGTAAATAGATAGAGAAACTGGGAATACAAATCTTATCAATCCGGAATAAGAGTCCATCATGCAAATAAAACTTCCTCCAAGTAACTCCAGGTTTGCAATGACCAAAAGGTTCCCCAAAACCTGTATATGTGGAATATAAATCCTTAATGTATTCAAAACCAAGGAGTTTAGAATCCATCAAAGAAAAGATAGAATATCTATGTGAAAGTGCATTATCCATGGTATTTTATTTACCATTTTTAGGGGTTTTAAGGGTTTTTAGAGTTTTTATCCATTTTTAGGATTTTTATGGGTTTTAGGGTTTTAAAGGTTTTGAGGGGATTCTATGTTTTTTCAGGGGTTTTCAGGGTTTTTAAGCTTTTAGGGATTTCTAGAGGTTTTTTGGATTTTATGGTTTTTAGGGTTCTTATGGATTTTTTGGGTATTAAGGTTTTTAAGGGGATTTTATGGTTTTTAGAGGTTTTTTGGGTCTTTTGGGATTTTCTGGTTTTTTTGGAGTTTTGTTGGGTTTTTAAGGTTTTTTAGAGTTTTTACTGGTTTTTATAGGTTTTTAGGGTTTTTAAGGCTTTTAGGGGTTTTTATGGTTTTTGGGGTTTTTCAGGTTCTTTAGGGTTTTTATGTTTTTGTGGATTTTTAGGGGTTTTTTGGATTTTTATAGTTTGTAGGGTTTTTAGGGATTTTGAGGGTTTTTAGGTTTTTTATAGTTTTTTAGGGTTTTCAGGGTTTTTAGGATATTTTTGGGTTTTTAGTTTTTTTCTTCAGTTTTATAGGTTTTATGGTTTTTTAGAGTTTTTAACATTTTTAGGGTTTTTAAGGGGTTTAAGTAGTTTTAGAGTTTTCCGTGGTTTTCGGGTTTTTATGGGTTTTTATGGTTTTTTATGCTTTTTAGGTGTTTTTATGGTTTTTAGGGGGTTTTCAGTGTTTTTAGGGTTTTTTACATTTACATGGATTTTTACTGGTTTTTAGTATTTTTATGGTTTTTTTGATTTTTTAAGGTTTTTAGGGATGTTTACGGTTTTTAGGGGTTTTCAGGGTTTTTAGAGTCTTAGGGTTTAGGGATATTTATGGTTTTCATGGTTTTTTTAGGTTTTTAGAGTTTTTTAACATCTTTAGGGGTTTTAAAGGTGAGTTTTTAGTGTTTTTTTAGTGTTTTATGGGTTTTTAGGGTTTTTGATGGTTTATGGATTTTATGGTTTTCGAGGGGTTTTCAAGGGGTTTTTAGGCTTCATAGGGATTTTTACCCTTTAAGGGATTTTTAGGGTCTTAGGATTTTTATGTTTTTAGGGTTTTTTTGAGGTTTTAAAGTGTTTTAGAGTTTTTTTTATCATTTTTAGGGTTCTAATGGGTTTTAGAGTTTTTTTTGCGGGATTTCAGGGTTTTTAAAGGTTTTGGGGATTTTTTAAGGTTTTAGAGGATTTTATTATTTTCAAGAGTTTTTCAGGGTTTTTAGGGTTTTTTACATACTTGTGAATTTTTAGGGTTTTTTATGATTTTTATGAGTTTAAAGGTTTTTGGGATCTTTGAGGGGTTTTAGGGGTTTTCAGAGGTTTTTAGGGTTGTTCAGTGTTTTAGGGCCTTTTTGGGTTTTCATGATTTTTTTTTATTTTTTTAAGTTTTTTTCAAGTTTTTTAATGTTTTTAGGGGTTTTGAGGGTTTTTAGATATTTTAGTTTGTTTTGGGGGTTTTATGGGTTTTTTGGGTAATTTTAGGCTTTTAGGGGGGTTAGGGTTCAACATTTTTTAAGGGTTTTTAGGGGTTTTTACATTTTCATGGGTTTTTAGGGTTTTCTTAAGATTTTTATGGTTTTTATAGTTTTTAGGGGTTTTAGGGATTTGGGGGGGGGGGTTATTGTTTCTAGGGGATTTTAAAGTGTTTAGGTTTATTGAGATTTTAGGGTATTTTTGGGTATTTTAGGGTTTTAAAGGCTTTTTAGAGATTTTTCACATTTTTATGGGTTTAAAGGGTTTTTAGAGTTTTGTGGTTTTTAGGTGTTTTATGGGTTTTTAGGGTTTTTAAGTTTTTAGGGATTTTTTATGGTTTTAGGGGTTTTTGAGGGATTTCAAGGTTTTTTACATTTTTATGCGTTTTTAGAGGATTTTTATGGTTTTAGGGTATTTTATGGTTTTTAGGGATTTTTAGGATATTTAGTGTTTTTCAAGGGTTTTTGGGTTTTCTAGGGGTTTTAACGTCTTTTAGGCTTTTTTGATTTTTTAGGTGTTTCAAGGTTTTTTTGAGTTTTCTAACCTTTTTAGGGGTTTTGTGGTTTTTAATGTTTTTAGCGGTTTCTTAGGGTTTTTATGGGCTTTGATGGTTCTTTAAGACTTTTTGGGGTTTATGGTTTCAGGATTTTTAGGGATTTTCTCTTTTTTATGGATTTTTATTGTTTTTTAATATTTTTATTGTTTTTATGGTTTTTTAGGATTTTTAGTGATTTTGATGATTTTTAGGGTTTTTTTCAGGGGTTTTATGGGTTTTCATGGTTTTTAGGGTCTTTTGGGGTTTTATGATTTTTAGAGTTTTTAACGTTTTTAGGGGTTATGAGGGTTTTTAGTGGTTTTGGGTTTTTATTGTATTTGAGGGTTTTTAAGGATTTTAGGGGGCTTTATGGTTTTCAGGGGTTTTTTAGGGTTTTTTGGGTTTTTTGCTTTTTCATGGATTTTTAGGGGTTTTAGTATTTTTTTTTTGATTTTTTTGATTTTTTTGGATTTATATTGTTTTAAAAGTTTTTTAACGTTTTAGGGGGTTTTAGTGTTTTTAGAGTTTTTATTGTTTTTTATGGTTTTTTGAGGTTTTGAGGGGTTTTTATGGTTTTCATGGGGTTTTTAGGGTTTGTAGGGTTTTCTACGATGGACTTTTAGCAGATTTTAAGAATTTTATGATTTTTATGGATTTTTTGGGTTTTTTAGAGATTTTGTGGGTTTTTAAGTTTTTTTGGGGGGTTTTGAGATTTTTAGAGTTTTTTAGTGTCCTTTGGAGTTTTTTATTTTTTGGGTCTTTATGGTTTTCAGGGGTTTTAAGAAGTTTTTAGGGTTTTAAAGGTTTCTTATTTTTTCACGAATTTTTAGGGGTTTTTAGGATTTTTATGATTTTTAGGGTTTTAGGGACTTCAAGGGTTCTTAGGGTTTTTCAGGGTTTTTTTGGGTTTTAGGGGTTTTCTGGGTTTTTATGGTCCTTTTGGGTTTTTAGGTTTTTTTGTGTTTTTAAGTTTTTTTAGAGTTTTTAACATTTTTAGGGGTTTTTAGAGTTTTTAGAGTTTTTAGTTGCTTTTTAGGGTTTTTACAAATCTTTTCATTTTCATTGTTTTTAGGGGTTTTTTGATATTTTCAAAGGTTTTAGGGTTTTTAGGTTTGTTCAGAGTTTTTAAGGTCATTTTGGGGTTTTAGGATTTTCCTGAATTTTGAAGGGTTTTTAAGGTTTTTAGAGTTTTTTTAACATTTTAGGGGTTTATGGGTTTTTAGATATTTTAGTGGGTTTTTAGGGTTTTTAGGTTTTTTATGGTTTTTAGGGGTTTTTATGGTCTTTAGGGGTTTTTATGGTTTTCAAGGGTTTTTAGTGTTTTTACATTTTCATGGATTTAAGTGGTTTTTTAGGATTTTTGTGATTTTTATTATTTTTTATGGTGTTTAGGATTTTTAGGGATTAATGGTTTTTTAGGGTTTTCAGGGTTTTTTGAGTTTTTGAGGGGTTTAAAGGTTTTTTAGTGTTTTTAACGTATTTAGGGGTTTTAAGGGTTTTTAGAGTTTTAGTAGGTTTCTAAAAATCATAAAAATCCTAAAAACCATAAAACCCTAAAGACTAATAAAAAGTCTAAAAACCCTTTAAACCCCTAAAAATGTTAAAAAACTATAAAACCCTTAAACCCTTATAAACAAAAAAAACCATAAAACCCCAAAAAGAACCTATAAAGCCTGAAAAACCTTAAAAACCTCAAAACCCCTAATAACCCTAAAAAACCCTAAAACTATAAAAATCCAAAAAAGCCCCTTAAAAATCCCTGAAAACATAAAAAACCCAAAAAACCGAGAAAACCATAAAACCCCCCAAAAAACCTTAACACCCTAAAAAACCTTAAAAAACTCAAAAAAAAATCCCAAGTATAAAAAAAGTCCCTAAAACCCTAAAAAACTAAAAACCCTCAAACACCTAAAAACCCCTATAAACTCTCAAAATCCCAAAAACACCTAAAAACCCAAAACACCATAAAAATCCTAAAAAAACACTAAAAACAAAAGAAAATGTAAAAAGCCCTAAAACACATAAAAACCCATAAAAACTCTAAAATCCTTAAAACCCATAAAAAAAATAAAAACTCAAAAAAACTCCTAAAAACCCAAGAAGAACTTAAAAACCCTGAAAACCCTAAAAACAACTGTAAATCCCTAAAAATCCAAAAAATCCCTAAAACCCTAAAACTCCTAAAAAACACCTAAAAATCCTTGAAAACATAAAATCCCCAAAAAATGTGAAAACCCCATGAAAACTATAAAAACCCCTAAAACCGTGAAAAACCTTAAAACCCCATAAAAACCCAAAAAGCCACTATGAACTTTAAAAACCCTTAAAACCACTAAAAATGTTAAAAAACTCTAAAATACCATAAAACCCTTAAAAAACCAAATAGTTCCTAAAAACCCTAAAAAACTATAAAAAACCTTAAAACACCATAAAACCCCTAAAAATCCTAAAAATCCTGAAAAATCATAAAAACCAAGTCCTAAAAAACCCCTAAAAATCCATGAAAATGTGAAAAACCCTAAAAACATAGAAAAACCCCTAAAAAACAAAAAAAAACTAAAAAACTCTCAAAACCATAAAAACCCCTTAAAAACTTAAAACCCATAAAAACTCATAAAACCCCCCAAAAAGCCACAAAAAATATAAAAACCTTTTAAACATGTAAAAATGTAAAAAAACTCTACAAAATGTTAAAAACCCTAGAAAAGTAAAAAACCCCAAAACACCAAAAATACCCTGAAAACCCCTAAAAACCCTAAAACTCCTAAAAACCCCTAAAACCATTAAAATCCATAAAAACCATTAAAATCCTAAAAAAACCTAAAAATCTATAAAAATGTAAAAAATCCAATAAAAACTGAAAAACCGCTAAAAACCATAAAAAACCCTAAGAACCTTAAATCCCGTAAAAAACAATAAAACTATAACTCTAAAACCCCTTAAAACTCCTAAAAACATTAAAAACTCTACAAAACCTTAAAAACCCAAAAAAACACAAAAACCCCCATAAAAATCCAAAAAGACCCTAAAAACCCCGAAGAACCCTAAAAACCCCTCCAAAACCATAAAACCCCTAAAAATTTCCTAGAAACCCTAAAACCATTAAAATCCTAAAAAATCCCCTAAAAATACTTGAAAATGTAAAACCCCCTAAAAATCTTAAAACCCCCTACAGCCATAAAAACCCAAAAAACCTCTAAAAACTCTATAAACCCTTAAAACCCCTCAAATGATAATAACTATAAAAAAACCTTAAAAATCCAAAAAAACTCAAGAAAACTCCAAAAACCCAAAAAGACCCTAATTCCCCTGAAAACTATAAAAACTCCAAAAACTCATCAAACCCCTAAAAACCCCTAAAAACAAGAAAAATATTTAAAAAATCCTTAAAAATCCATGAAAACATAAGAAACCATAAAATCCCTAAAAACTTAAAAAAACCATAAAACCCATAAAAACCCTAAAAAACCTTTAAAAACTTTAAAAATACATAAAACTCCTAAGACATTAAAAGAACATAAAAACATTAAGACTCCTAAAATACTTCAAAAGGACCCTAAAAAACTTAAAAAAACATTAAAACCCTAAAACCCTAGAAAAACCCTAAAAACCAAAAAAAATCCTTCAAAACCCCCTATAAATCCATGAAAATGTAAAAAACCCTAAAACCCCTAATAAAACCCTGAATACATTAAAAACCCATAAATCCCTAAAAAATCCTAAAACCCCAAAAAACATACTAAAAACTCTAAAACCCCTTAAAACCCCTAAAAACCCTGAAAAGCCACAGACTCTAAAAACCCTTTAAACCCCTAAATTGGTTAAAAACTATTAAAAACCTTAAAAACTCAAAAAAAAACTCAAAAAAATCCCTAAAACCCCAAAAGACACTAAAAACCCTGAAAACCCTAAAAAGCCCTGAAAAACCCAAAAGACCCACAAAATCCCTAAAAACCCTAAAAACCATAAAATTCCTAAAAATCATCTAAAAATCCATAAAAACACTAAAAAACCCCTAAAACCTATAAAAACCCCTAAAACCCAAAAAAAATCCTATAAACCCATAACAACCCCAAAAACCGCTATAAATTCTAACCTCAAAACCCCTAAAAACATCAAAAAAACTCTAAAAAACCTTAAAACACCTAAAAAACTAATAAAAGTCATAAAAACCAAAAAAGACCCTAAAAACCCTTAAAACCCTAAACACCCTAAAAATAACATAAAAAAATAAAAACCCACAAAAACCCTAAGAATCCTAAAAAATCCAAAAACCCAAAAAAGTCCTAAAAACCTAAAAACCATGGAAAAACCCCCCAAAAAAATAAAAAACCCTAAAAACCAAAAAACCCATGAAAACTCTCAAAAACCACTAAAACTCTAAAAAACTTTAAAACTCTTAAAAACGTTAAAAACACTAAAAACCCTTAAAGACCCTAAAAACTCAAAAAAAACCCATGAAACCCAAAAAAGACCCTAAAAACCCTAAAAATTCCTAAAAACCCTATAGACTATAAAAATCCTAAAAAACCCCTAAAAATACATAAAATGTAAAAAACCATCAAAACCAAAAAAAACCTCTGAAAACCATAAAACCCATAAAAACCGTAAAAGCCATAAAAACCCATAAAAACCCAAAAACCCATTAAAAACTTTAAAACCCCTAAAACCTCAAAAAGGTTAAAAACTCTAAAAAATCATAAAAACACTAAAAACTACAAAACACTAAAAACCCTAAAAACTCTAAAACCCCGAGAAAAAACACTAAAACCCCTCAAAATCCCTCAAAGCTCTAAAAACCCTAAAACCAAAAAATCCTTAAAAACCCCTAAAAATCAATGAAAAGGAAAAAAATCTTAAAAACATTAAAAACCATAAAAAAAATAGAGACCCTTAAAACCCACTAAAAACTCTATAAACCCTTTAAAAACATAAAAACATTAAAAAATTCTAAAAACCCTTAAAATCCCTATAAAACTCAAGAAAAACCTAAAAACCCAAAAAGACCGAAAAAACCCTAAAAACCCTAAAAACTCTAAAAACCCTTAAAACCCTAAAACACCCTAAAAACACTAAAAACCCTAAAACCCCGAAAATTCCCTAAAACAAAAAAAATCCCTAAAACAAAAAAAATCCCTAAAACCATAAAAATCTTAATAAACCCCTAAAATCCATGAAAATGTAAAAAACCCTAAAAATCCTGAAAAGACCCCCTGAAATGCATAAAACCCCTAAAAACCTTAAAAACCACTAAAAACACTTAAAACCCTTAAAAATGTTAAAAATTCTAAAAACCTTAAAAAACATAATAAATTAAAAAAAACCATAAAAACCCAAAAGACCCTAAAAATCCCACAAAACCCTAAAAACCCCTGAAAACCCCTAAAAACCCTTGAAATCAATAATAAACCAAAAAAACCAAAAAACCCAAAAAAACATAAAAATCATAAAGAACCCTAAAAATCCACGAAAACATACAAAATCCTAAAAACCCTGAAAACCCTCTAAAAATAAAAAAACATAAAAAAAACCCGAAAACAAAAGGTCAAAAAACCCCAAAAGCCCAAAAAGATCCAAAAAGCCCAAAAAGATCCTAAAAACCCTAAAACACTTTGAAACCCCAAAAAATATGAAAAAAAATATAAACACCCTCATATTCACTAAAAACCCTAAAAGCCAGAAAAATCCTAAAAACCCCCTTAAAATCCATAAAAATGTAAGAAACCCTAAAAATCGTGAAAAACCCCTGAAAACCATAAAATCCCCTAAAACCTTAAGAAACCCTAAAAACCCATAAGAAAAAGACGTTTTGAAAGGATGCCGCTGCTCTCACCAGGCTCTCTCCCACTTTCGCGTCTTCCTGGTTTCCATCCCGACGGTTCTGCTACTTCCTTCACGATTTTGCGATGTGATGCGGTTGCGGTGCGTGGCGATGGGGCTTCTTGCTGGTGAGGATCGACTTTTGCGAAATTCTCCATGTGGTTCGTGGCTCGCGTGGTGCTGCATCTTTCAAGGAGCTGCCTCTCTGGAGAAGTAGTGTTCGTGTGGCTTGATATGCGGCTGTGGGCGTCGGAGCCTCTCCTCGATAGATCTGGGATCTGGTGGTTTTTCCCAGCTTTGGTCGGTTTCTCCTTGGATGTACAGCGGTGTGGTGCGGGCGCGAAAGATCTGGTCGCTTCTGGGGTTTCAAGACCCGCGGATCCGGCAGTGGCGGTTTTCGATCTGGGAGGAAAACTCAGATCTGGCTTCCCCAGCGCGCGACGGTTCAGATCCACGGAGATGCGGGATAGATCTGGTCCCTTCTTGGTGCGGTGTTGCACTGCCATGGTGATGCCTTTCGTTGCGACGAGCTCCTGGTGGTTCCCGGCTTCCTCGTCGGCTTCCAAGTGGTGTCCTGGAGAGGCCCAGACCTCAATTGATGTTGTGCGGGTGGGACATTGCCGATCTTTGAAGCTGTGTGGGGGAGCGGCGGTTTTGGTTTGGCTCGGGCAGTCAGGTGAATGTCCTGGTTTCCCACTTCGGACCTCAGCGTGGAGGCAGGTTCGTTTCTAGGTTTCCTTTTTGTGTTATGATCTTGTTTCTCGTCTGGATAAGTGTTGTGTTCTGGAATTTCTATTGGGCTGTGGTGGCTGCTTCATGGATTGTGGTGGGATTGGTTTGGTGCTGGCTCTTTGTTCTGTTTTGAGGTATGGATTGCCACCTGCTCTTGGTGTGCGAGTTCTGTGGTGCTTGCGATGGACCTCTATAGCTGGGAGGTGCTGGATTCTGGTTCTTGTGGAAAAGGATGATGGCTTCTGTCTGGATGTGAGCTTTGGTGAATGGTGGTTGTGCGATTTTGGTGATGATGGCTATGTACTGTTGGTGATTGCTGGTGTTTGGGGAAGATGCTGGATTCTAGTTCTTGTGAGATTGGCTCCTGGTCGCTGATTCATGGCGAGCTGCTGAATGCTGGTGATGGTTGTGATGTTGATGCTGGTGGTTCTGTGGATTTGGTTGCTGGCGGTTATGTGATGTTGAATGCTGGTGATTCTGGAGGCTGGTTGCTGCTTGGATGGGAGGTGCTGAAGCTTTGGTTTTATGGTCGCGATAATGCTGGATGTTGTTTGCTGTTTGGAATTTGGATGCTGGTCGTTGGTTAGCTGCGAGCTGCTGGATGCTGGTTGATGCTGGATAATGGTGGTGGCTGCTTTGCTTTGTGTGTTTTCTTTTTCGTTCTTGATTTTCCTCTTTTGGGGTTTTTTTCTTGGGTCGTTAAGGGGTTTTTGGGTGTGGGTTGATTGACCCCTCCCCTCCATTGTCTGCTATGTCTCTTTTGTTTTTTTTAATAAATTTGGGGGGGGGGGGGGGGGGGGGGGGGGGGGGGGCGGGAATAGCCTGACCCTCGCATATTCCTTGCCTAAAAACCCATAAAAACTCTAAAAACCACTAAAAAATCTAAAATCCCTTCAAACCCCAAAAAATATTAAAAAAGTCTAAAAACTTTTTAAAACCCTAAAAACAAAAAACCCTAAAAACCCAAAAAAACCCTAAAAACCCCAAAAAAACCTCAAGAACCCTCCAAATCTCTAAGAACCCTAAAACCCCTAAAACAGTAAAAATCCTAAAAATCCCTAAAAATCCATGAAAACATAAAAAACCCTGAAAACCCCTTCAAAAAAATAAAACCCCTAAAAATCATAAAAACCATAAAAACTAATAAAAACTCTAAAAGCCCTTTAAACCCCTAAAAATGTTAAAAAAACTCTAAACCCTTAAACCCTTAAAGACAAAAAAAACCATAAAACCCCAAAAAGAACCTATAAAGCTTGAAAACCCCTAAAAACTCATAAAACCCCCAAAATCCCTAATAACCCCAAAAAAACCCTAAAACTATAAAAATCCAAAAAAACCCTTAAAAATCCATGAAAACATAAAAAACCCAAAAAACCTAGAAAACCATAAAACCCCAAAAAAACTTTAAAACCCTAAAAACCCATAAAACCTTAAAAAACACTAAAAACTATAAAACCCTAAAAACTCCTAAAAACGTTAAAAATTTCTTAAAACCCTAAAAACCTTAAAAACTCAAAAAAAGCCTAACCATAAAAAAAGGTCCCTAAAAACCCTAAAAAACTAAAAACCCTAAAACACCTAAAAACCCCTATAAACCTCAAAATCCCAGAAACACCTAAAAACCCAAAACACCATAAAAATCCTAAAAATCACTAAAAACACAAGAAAATGTAAAAAACCCTAAAACACATAAAAAACCTATAAAAACACTAAAACCCTTAAAACCCATAAAAACCTTAAAAACTCAAAAACAAAACTCCTAAAAATCCAATAAGGACTTAAAAACCCTGAAAACCCTAAAAACCCTAAATACCACTGAAAATCTCAAAAAATCCTCAAAATCCCTAAAACCCAAAAAATCCTAAAAAACACCTAAAAATTCATGAAAACATAAAAACCCCTAAAAAACGTAAAACCCCCCTAAAAACTATAAAAACCCCTAAAAAAGTGAAAACCTTAAAACCCCAAAAAAACCACTATGAACTTTAAAAGTCCTTAAAACCCCTAGAAATGTTAAAAAACTCTTAAAACCCCAAAAAAACACAAAAAACCCCATAAAAATCCAAAAAGACCCTAAAAACCCTAAAGAATCCTAAAAACCCCTCCAAAACCATAAAACCCCTAAAAATTTCCTCAAAAACCTAAAACCATTAAAATCCTAAAAAATCCCCTAAAAATGCTTGAAAATGAAAAAACCCATAAAAACCCTAGAAACCCCTAAATACCATAAAAACCACAAAAAACCTTAAAACCCCCTAAAACCATAAAAACCCTAAAAACCACTAAAAAATCAATAAACCCTTAAAACCTCTAAAATGTTAATAACTATAAAAAAACCTTAAAATCCAAAAAAACTCAAAAAAATTACAAAAACCCAAAAAGACCCTAAAAACCCTGAAAACTATAAAAACTCCAAAACCCCTCAAAACCCCTCAAACCCCCTCAAAACCCCTTAAAATATATAAGACCCTAAACACCCATAAAAACTAGAAAAATCCAAAAAAAAATCCTTAAAAATCCATGAAAACATAAGAAACCCTAAAACCTCGAAGACCCTTGAAAACCATAAAACCCCTAAAAACATAAAAAAACCCTAAAACCCATAAAAACCCTAAAAACCTTAAAAATTATTAAAAATCCATAAAACCCCTAAAACATTAAAATAACTTAAAAACATTAAGACACATAAAAAACTTCAAAAAGACCCTAAAACCCTGAAAAAACATTAAAACCCTAAAACCCTAGAAAAACCCTAAAATCCACAAAATCGCTAAAAACCCTTAAAACCCCATAAATTCTTGAAAATGTAAAAAAACCTAAAACCCCTAATAAAACACCGAATACCTTAAAATCCCCTAAAAGCCCTAAAAAGCCCTAAAACCCCGAAAAACCAACTAAAAACTCTAAAACCCCTTAAAACCCCTAAAAACCCATAAAAATGTTAAAAACTCAAAAAAACCATAAAACACCTAAGAAACTAAAAAAAACCCAAAAAACCCAAAAAGATGCTAAAAACATGAAAAGCCCAAAAAACCATTAAAAAACCTAAAAACCATCAAAATCCTTAAAAATCCTAAAAACACTAAAAACCATAAAAATCCTAAAAAACCCTGAAAACCCATGAAAACCTAAAAACCCATAAAAACATTGAAACCCCCCTAAAAACCTTAAAAACCCTAAAAACTCATAAAAACTCGAAAAACACACTAAAAACTCCTAAAACCCTGGAAACCCCTAAAAACATCAAAAATCTCCCAAAAACCTTAAAACCCCTAAAAACTCAAAAAAACCATAAACCCTAAAATTACAAAAAATACCCTGAAAACCCCTAAAAACCCTCAAAATCCCTAAAAACACCAAAAAACATAAAAAACATAAAAAAACCTTCAAAACCCCCTAAATCCTAAAACCCCTAAAAATGTTAAAAAAATCTAAAAACCCTTAAAAAACCTAAAAACTCAAAAATTCCTAAAACCCACAAGACCCTAAAACCCTAAGAAACCCTAAAAACCCATGAAAACCCCTAAAAACCTTGAAAATCCTTAAAAACCGGAAAAACCATAAAAACCATCAAAACCCCTAAAAGTCAATAAAATTGTAAAAACCCCTTAAAAACTTGAAAAATCCATAAAAACAACAAAAATCCTAACAAACCCCAAGAAATCCATGAAAGCATAAAAACCCCTAAAAACCTCTTAAAAGCCTTAAAAATCCATAAAATCTGGCCCTAAAAACCCATAAAAACCCAAAAAATACACTAAAAATTCTAAAAACCCTTAAACTCCCTAAAAACATTAAAAAATCCCAAAAACCTTAAAAATCCTAAAATACTCAAAAAAACCATAAAACCCAAAAAGACACTAAAAACCCTACAAACCCCTAAAAACCCATGAAAAACCCTAAAGACCCTCAAAATCCCTAAAAACTCTTAAAATCCCTTAAAACCCTAAAAACCATAAAAATTCTAAAAACCTAAAAAATCCATGAAAACGTAACAAGCCTAAATTCCCTGAAAACCCCTTAAAAACCATAAAAAACCCTTTAAACCTAAAAAACCCTAAAACCTATAGAAACCCAAAAACCCACTAAAAAATCCAAAAAATCCTAAAAATCGAAAAAGACCTTAAAACCCTAAACAACCCTAAAACCCCTGAAAAACCATAAAAACCCTTAAATTCCTTAAAACCCCTAAAAACCTAATTCCCATAAAAAACCTAAACCCCCCCCCCTAAAAATCCATGAAAAGGTAAAAACCCTAAAAACACTGACAGACCCTTGAAAACCATAAAAACCCCAAAAAACCTTAAAAAAACTAAAACCCATAAAAACCCTAAAAACCACTAAAAACTCTAAAAAACCTTTAAACCCCTAAAAATGTTCAAAAACTCTAAAAACCCTTAAAATCCCTTAAAAACTAAAAAAACTCTAAAATCCCAAAAAAAACACTAAAAACCTTGAAAAGCCTTAAAACCAACTTAAAACCTAAAAACCATCAAAAATCCATAAAACCCATAAAAACCCCAAAAAACCATAAAAATCTGAAAAACTCCAAAAAATCAATGAAAACATAAAAAACTCTAAAAACCATGAAAAACATCAACCCCTAAAAACCTTAAAAATCCATAAAACCAATAAAAAAACAAAAACCACTAAAAGCCCTTAAAAACCCCTGAAAATCATAAAACCTCTAAAAACATTGAAATACCCTAAAAACCAGTTAAAACCATTAAAACTCTAAAATCCCTTAAAACCCTTAAAAACGTTAAAAAACTATAAAACCATAAAACCCTAAAAAAACACAAAACCCCCAAAAAACCCAAAAGAACCTGAAAACACTAAAAACCCCTAACCCCCCCCCCCTAAAAAGCCATTAAAACCCTTAAAAATACTAAAAATCCCTAAAACCCTAAAAACGCTATAGCCCATAAAAATCTTGAAAAACCCCTTAAAATCAATGAAAACAAAAAAAACCATAAAAACCCTGAAAACCCATGAAAACCATAAAACCCCTAAATCCTCAAAAAACACTAAAACCCATAAAACCCTAAAAACACTCAAAAATATAAATCCCTTCAAAGCCCTAAAAATATAAAAAAAACTCTAAAAAACCTTAAAAACCCTATTAACTCAAAAAACCCTTAAAACCCAAAAGACCCTAAAAATTCTAAAAACCCTTAAAACCCCTAAAAGCCCCTAAAAACCCAAAAAATCCCTAAAATCCCTAAAAACCGTAATAACCGAAAAAATTCTAAAAACCCATCCATGACAACATGAAAAACCCTAAAATCCCTACAAAATTGTTGAAAACCATAAAAACTCATAAAAGCATAAAAAACCTAAAAAATCACTCAAATGTCTACAACCCTTAAAACCCTTAAAACGTTAAAAAACTCTAAAAACCTTAAAAACTATAAAACTCTAAAAAAACCCGGAAAACACCTAAAACCTAAAAACCCTCAAAATCTCTAAAAACCTGAAAAACCCTAAAAAATTATAAAAATCATAAAAAACCTACAAAAATCCATGAAAAAAATAAAAAACCCTAAAAACCCCTAAAAACCATAAAGACCTCTATAAACCTTAAAAAATACTAAAACCATAAAACCACTAAAAACATTTAAAACCCTTAAAACCCCTAAAAATGATAAAAAAAACTCTACAAACCCTTAAAACCCCTAAAAAACTCGAAAAAACCCTATAAACACCAAAATACACTAAAAACCCTAAAACCCAAAAAGACCATAAAAACCATTAAAATCCCTAAAAACCCTAAAAAGACGAAAAACGATAAAAATCTTAAAAACCCTAAAAAATCTTGAAAACATAAACAACGCTAAAACCCCTTAAAACATCTAATAACATAAAAAAATCTCTAAAAATCCATAAAAAAATCCTAAAAACACTAAAAACTCTAAAACCCTCAAACCCCCTAAAAATAGTAAAAGCACTAAAACCCCTTAAAATGCTAAAAAATAAAAAACCCTAAAAACCAAGAAGACCATAAAAACCCTGAGAAACACTAAAAACACTAAAAACCCTAAAACCCCAAAAAACCATAAAAATCGTAAAAAACCCCTAAAAATCGATGAAAACGTAAAAAACCCCAAAAACATTGAAAACCCCCTGGAAACCATAAAACCCCCAAAACCCGTAAAAACCCAAAAACCCCATAAAAACCCTAAAAATTACTAAAAACTCTAAAACCCTTTCAACCCCTAGAAACTTTAAGAAAACTCTAAAAACCCAGAAAACCCTAAAAACCCTAAGAACCCCCAAAATGCCATAAAAACCCTCAAAACCCTAGATAACCCTAAAAATCATAAAAAACATAAAAAAAAACTTGAAAATTCATGAAAATGTAAAGAAACCATAAAAATAGGGAAAGACCCTTAAAAACCAAAAAACCCCTAAAAAATAAAAAACTCATAAAAAACCTAAAACGCACAAAAAAACTCAAAAAACCCTTAAAACCCCTAAAAACGTTAAGAAATATAAAAAAACCTTCAAAACCCTAAAAATTCAAAAAAAAACCAAAAAACTAAAAAAGACCCTAGAACACTAAAAAACCCTAAAACCCCTAAAAACCCTCAAAATTCCTAAAAACCCTAAGAAACCCTAAAAACCATAAAAATCATAAAAAACACCAAAAAACAATGAAAACATAAAATCCCAAGAACCCTGAAAAACCCCTAAAACTATAATACCCATAAAAACATTAAAAACCCCATAAAAATGGTAAAAACCCTATAAAAAGACTAAAAATCCTTAAAACCACTAAAAAGATTAAAAAATTCTAAAAAACCTTGAGAACCATAAATACCACAAAAACTCCTAAAAACCATAAAACCCCATAAAAAATCCAAAAAACCCTAAAAATCACTAAAAACTAAAAAACTGCTAAAACCCTAAAAATGTTAAAAATCCCTAAAAAACTTTAAATCCGTAAAAACCTAAAAAATTCCCTAAAAACCCAAAAGGCCCTAAAAACCCTAATAACCCTAGAAAACCCTAAAACTCCTCAAAATCCCTTAAAAACTTAAAAAACCCCAAAAAATACAGGGAAACGTAATACCCTAAATACCCCTAAAAACCGTAAAACCCCTAAAAAACTTAAAAACCCATAAAACACCTATAAAACCACTAAAAACCCACTAAAACTCTAAAAAATGTTAAACCCCATAAATATGTTAAAAAACTCTAAAGAACCTTAAAATCCTAAAAAATTAAAAAAACAACCCAAAAAACAAAAAAGACCCTAAATCCCTTGAAGGTCCTAAAACCCACAAAATCCCTAAAATACATAAAATACCTAAAATACCCTTAAACCCATAAAAATCACAAAAATCCCTTAAAAATCCATGAAAATGTAAAAAATCCTAAAAACCCTAAAAAACCCCTGAAACTCAAAAAACTACTAGAAACCATAAATAACACTAAAGCCCCATAAAAATCTTTAAAACCATAAGAAACTCTAGAAACAATTAAAAACCCTTAAAATGGTAAAAATATCTAAAAACCTTAAAAACCCTAAAAACTAAAAAGACCCTAAAAACCTAAAAAGTCCCTAAAACCCTAAAAACCCCTAAAAACTAGAAGACCATTGAAAAGCCCTAAAACCGCCCAAAATCCCTAAAAACCCAAAATTGATAAAAACTATAAAAATCCTAAAAAACTTATAAATCCCTAAAAAAATAAAAACCCTAAAAACCCCTTTAAAACCATAAAAAATGCTAAACCCCTAAAAACCCCTAAATACCCATAAAACCCCAAAACCCACTAAAAACTTTGAAAACACTTAAAATCCATAAAAATTTTAAAAATTCTAAAAACCGTATAAACACTTAAAATTCAACCCCCCCCCCCACCAAAACCCTAAAACTATAAGGATTTAGATTTGTTAGTGGGTTTTATGGTATTTATCGATTTTAGGGTTTTTTATGGTTTTTAGGGGTTATTTCAGGGTTTTTTTGGTTTTCCATTTTTTTAGGTATTTTGATGGTATTTAGGGTTTTTTATGGGGTTTTACAAATTTTTATGTGTTTTATGGTCCTTTTGATTTTAATGATTTTTTGGAGTATTTTAGGGTTTTAAAGGTTTTTTAGAGTTTAACATTTTTAGGGTTTTAAGGTTTTTTAGAGTTTTTAGTGGGTTTTATGGTTTTTATTCATTTTTAGGGTTTTTAAGGTCTTTTAATGGTTTTTAGGGTTTTAAGAAATTTTAGGGGTTTTTATGGTTTTTCAGGGTTTTTTTATGGGTTTTAGGGGTTTTCATGGATTTCAAGTCATTTTGGGTTTTAGGGTATTTTTTGAGTTTTTTATAGTTTTTAAGGGTTTTTAGAGATTTTTAAGGTTTTTAGGGGATTTAAGTGTTCTTAGAGTCTTAGTGGTTTTTTAGGATTTTTATGGGTTTTTAGGGTATTTATGGTTTTCATGGGCTTTTTAGGGTATTTAGGGTTTTTTATGTTTCCTTGGATTTTGGGATTTTTTTGGATTTTTAGGGTTTTTAGGTTTTTTTGGGTTTTTAGATATTTTGATGGTTTTAAGGGTTTTTAAGGTTTTTCTAGGGATTTAGGTTTTTTATGGTTTTTAGGGTCTTTAGGGGGTTTTATGGTTTTTTTCGAGTTTTTTTAGGTTCTAAGGTTTTTTAGAGTTTTTTCAACATTTTTATGGGCTTTAATGGCTTTTTGAGTTTTTGGTAGGTTTTTAGGGTTTTTATGGGTTTTAAGGATGTTTAAGGTATTTAGTGTTTTTTGGTTTTCTTGTGTTTTTCATGGTATTTATGGTTTTTTTATGATTTTTATGATTTTTGGTTTTTTTTCAGGGTTTTTCAAGGGTTTTAGGGACTTTTTGATGTTTTAGGGGTTTTATTTTGATTTTTTAGGGTTTTTAAGGTTTCTTAGAGTTTTTATCAATTTAGGGGTTTAAAGGTTTTTTTGAGATTTTAGTGGGTTTTTAGGTTTTTTCTTGCTTTTTACATGTTTCAATGTTTCTAGCAATCGTTATGGCTTTCAGGGGGTTTTCAGGGTTTTTAGGGTTTTTACTTTTTTATGGATTTTTAGGGTTTTTAGGGGTTTTAGGGGTTTTTAAGAGTTTTAGGGGGTTTTATGGGTTTTCAAGGTTTTTAGGGTTGTTTGGAGTTTTTTTGGGATTTTAACATTTTTTAGATTTTTTTTAACATTTTTTTGGGGTTTTAAGTGTTTTTAGAGTTTTAAAGGTGTTTTAAGGTTTTTAGGGGTTTTTTATGGTTTTTTTGGGGTTTCTCTACAATTTTTACATTTTCATGGATTTTTTGGGGTTTTTAGGATTTTTATGGATTTTTGAATTTTTTATGTTTTTTAGGGATTTTGAGGGTTTGGGGGGGTTTTAACTATTTTTAGGGGTATTTAGGGTCTTCCAGGGTTTTTAGGGTATTTTGGGGTTTCAGGGTTTTTTTTTGAGTTTTTATGTTTTTATAATTTTTTATAATTTTTTATAATTTTAAACATTTTTAGGGGTTTTAAAGGTTTTTAGTTTGTTTGGGTGTTTTAATGTTTTTATGGGTTTTTATGAGTTTTTATGGTTTTTTAAGGTTTGTAGGGTTTATGGTTTTGAGGGGCTTTTCAGGTTTTTTAGGGTTTTTTACGTTTTCATGGATTTTTAGTGTTTTTTAAGATTTTTATGGTTTTTAGGGGTTTTTAGAGTTTTTATTGGTTTTGAGAGTTTTAAGGGTTTTCAACATATTTATGATTTTTATAAATTTTCACAGTTTTTAGGGTATTTTGGGTCTAAGGGTTCTTTTTGAGTTTTTTAGGGTTTTGAGGGTATTTGTGTTTTTAACATTTTAAGGGTTTAACGAGTTTTTAGAGTTTTCAGTTGTTTTTTTTTTGGGTTTTATGGGATTTTAGGGTTTTTATGGTTTTTAGGGGGGTTTCAGGGTTTTTTGTATTTTTTAAGTTTTCATGGATTTTAAGGGGGTCTTTAGGATTTTTATTGTTTTTACAGTTTTTAGGGTTTTTATGTTTTTTATGGTTTTTAAGGATTTTGATAGCTTTTAGGAAATTTCAGGTGGTTTTAGAGTTTTTTTGGGTTTTCGGGTTTTTTTTGAGTTTTTAGTGGTTTTAAGATTTTTTAGAGTTTTTTAACATTTTTAGGGGTGTTAAGGGTTTTTTGAGTTTTTAATAATTGTTTATATTTTTATGGGTTTTTAGATTTTTTTATATTTTCATTGATTTTTAGGGGTATTTTATAATTTTTATGGGTTTTAGGGTTTTTTCAGGTTTTTAGGTTTTTTCATGGGCTTTTAGATTTTTTAGGGTTTTTAGGGATTTTAGGGTTATTTTTGGTTTCTGGATTTTTTTGGATTTTTGGGGTTTTTAAGGTTTTTAGAGTTTTTAACATTTTTTGGTGTTTTAAGGGGTTTTATAGTTTTTAGTTCTTTTTAGGGTTTTTTTGTTTTAGGGTTTTTAAAGGTTTTTGTGTTTTTATGGTTTTAAGGGTTTTGGGTTTTTTTGGTTTTCAAGGGTTTTAGGGTTTTTATGTTTTTTGGGGTTTTTTACATTTTCATGGATTTTTAGACGTTTTTTAGGATTTTTATGGTGTTTTTGGGTTTTAAGTATTTTGAGGTATTTTAAGTGGATTTTAGGAGTTTGGGGGTTTTTAGATTTTTTTTGAGATTATTAGGGTATTTAAAGTTTTTTAGAGTTTTTAACATTTTTATTGTTTTTAGGGTTTTTAGAGTTTTTAGTGGTTTTGTGGGGTTTTAGAGATTTTTAGTGTTTTTAAAGGTTTTGGGGGGTTTTATGGTTTTTTGGGGGTTTTCAGGCTTTTTAGGGTTTTTTAGGGTTTTATGGTCTTTGGGGGTTTTATGGATTTTTTGAGTTTTTTAGGGCTTTAAGGATTTTTAAATTTTTTTTAGATTTTTAAGGGGTTTTAGGTTTTTAGTGGTTTTTAGGGTTTTTATGTTTTTTATGATTTTTTAAGGTTTTTGGTGTTTTTAAGGGTTTTTAGGGATATTGAGGGGTTTTAGGGTTTTTACGGGTTTTTATGGTTTTTTAGGGTTTTTAGGGTCTTTTTTGGTTTCAGGTTTTTTCTTGAGATTTTAGGATTTTAAAGGTATTTTAGATTTTTTACTGTTTTAGGGGATTTATGGGTTTTTAGGATATTTAAATGTTTTTAGGTGTTTTATGGGTTTTAGGGATATTTCAGGGTTTTTAGGGGTATTTCAGTGTTTTTAGGGTTTTTTATGTTTTCATGGATTTTTAGGATATTTTTGGGTTTTGGTGGTTTTTTAGGGGTTTTTAGGGTTTTTAGGGTTTTTAAGGTTTTTAAATGTTTTTATGGTTTTTAGTGGTTTTTCAGGGTTTTTATAGTTTTATACATTTTCATGGATTTTTAGGGGTCTTTTAAGATTTTTATGGGTTTTAGGGTTTTTTTGGGTTTTTAGGGATTTTGAGGGGTTTAGGGTTTTAATAGGTTTTAGGGGTTTTCAGGTTTTTTAGGTTTTTTAGAGTTTCTTAACATTTTTAGGGGTTTAAGGTTTTTAGAGTTTTTAGTGGTTTTTATGGGGTTTTAAGGTTTTTTAAGGTGTTTAAGGGTTTAATGGTTTTTAGGTGTTTTTTATGGTTTTTAGGTTTTTTACTTTTTCATGGATTTATTGGGGTTTTTTATGATTTTTAAAGTTTTATAATTTTTAAATGTTTTGGGGGCTTTTACAGTTTTTTCGGGGTTTTTTGCGGTTTTAGCATTTTTTAAAGGTTTTTAAGACTTTTTGGCTTTTTAGGGCATTTTTTTAGTTTTTAGGGGTTTTAATGTTTTTTTGAGTTTTTTAATGTTTTTAGGGGTATCAGGATTTTTATAGTTTCTGGTGTTTTTAGGACTTTTACTGGCATTTAGGGATTTTTAAGGTTTTTATGGGTTTTTTGTTTTTTGGGGGGTTTTCAATATTTTTAGTGTTTTTTACATTTTCTTGGATTTTTGGGTGTTTTTTAGTATTTTTTTGAGTTTTTAGTGTTTTTTGGGTTTTTTGGGATTTTTAGGGTTTTAGGGGTTTTTCATGGTTTTTAGGGATTTTAAGGGTCTTTTTGGTTTTTTAGTGTTTTTAGGAGTTTTTTAGGGGTTTAAGGTTTCTTTGTGTTTTTTTAATGTTTTTATGGGCTTTATAGTTTTAAGGGTTTTTAAGGTTTTAAGGTTTTTTAAATATTTTTAGGGTTTTTTATGTTTTCAAGGATTTTTAGGGGTTTTTTATGTTTTTTGTGGTTTTTCAGGGTTTTCAGGGTTTTTAGGGATTTTGAGGGTTTTTAGGGTTTTTGAGTTTTTTGGGGATTTTAAGGTTTTTTAACATTTTTATGGGTTTTAAGTGTTTTTAGAGATTTTAGTGATTTTTAGGGTTTATATTTGTTTTTAGGGTTTTTGGGGGTTTTATGGTTTTTATGGGTTTTTAGGTTTTCATGGATTTTTCTGGATTTTTTTGGATTTTTATAGTTTTTTTTGGGTTTTTAGGGGTTTTATGGTTTTTTGGGGTTTTGGGGGTTTGAGGGTTTTACAAGGGGTTCTAGGGGTTTTCTTGGTTTTTAGGGTCTTTTGGTTTTTAGGGTCTTTTGGTTTTTAGGGTTTTTTGAGTATTTTTGGGTTTTAAAAATAAAATAGTGTTTTTTAAAGTTTTATGGGTTTTAAGGGTTTTGAGAATTTTTAGTGTTTTTTGGTTTTTATGGGTTTTTAGGGTTTTAAGGTTTTAAGGGGTTTTTATGGTTTTCTGGGGGTTTTTAGGGTTTGTAATGTTTTTTATGTTTTCATGGATGTTTAAGTTTTTTAGGGTTTTTAGAGATTTTTTTTTGGTGGGGGGGTTTAGGGGTTTTTAGAGGTTTTAGGGACTTTTGGGGTTTTAGGGTATTTTGGAGTTTTTTTTCTGGTTTTTATGGGTTTTTAGAGTTTTTAACATGTTTAGGGGTTTAAATGGGTTCTAGAGTTTTTAGTGGTTTTTAGGGTTTTATGAGTTTTTTGGGTTTTTATGGTTTGGGGGTTTTTGTGGTTTTTAGGGATTTTTCATGGTTTGTAGGGTTTTTTATGTTTTCATGGATATTTAGGGGTTTTAGGTTTTTTATGATTTTTAGTTATTTTAAGGTTTCTACGGAATTTGAGGGATTTTAGGGTTTTTTTAGGGATTTTTAAGGGGTTTTAGGGTTTTTAGGGTCTTTTTGGATTTTAGGTCTTTTTAGTTTTTTAGGGGTTTAAGATTTTTTACAGTATTTTAACATATATAGGAGTTTTAAGGGTTTTTAGAGTTTTTAGTGGTTTTAGGGTTTTTATGGGGTTTTAGGGTTTTTTAGAGTTTTGGGGATTTTGATGGTTTTTTGGTTTTTTCTTGGGTTTTTAGGATTTTTAAGGGTTTTTTGAGCTTTTTAGTGCTCTTAAAGTCTTTTAGAATTCTTTAACATTTTTTGGGATTTTAAGGGTTTTAGTGATATGGATGAGATTCAGGCCAAGGAGAATAATTTTGGGCTTGATAAACATTTCAAGCCCAATTGTTGTTGGAATTGGACCAGCCCGCACTTCATGATGTCCAACACTATGGTGGGACACAACACACTTATTTGGGGCCCAAAATCACTTTTTCACGTGGTAATGGGGGGAAATTCGTAGCAACACATTAATGAGGAGAGATAAGGTGGAGAAAAGTATCATTAAGAGTGAATCCCGCTACTTTAGCTAGTGGGGTCATTAAATGGCTTGGGAAAGTGTTGTTTTATTCTTTTTATGTGCCTTTTGGGTTCCCCATGCCTTGTAACTCAAATTGGGGCATTTTCCTTTCTTAATTTTGTCTTTATAATGTATTTTCACCCCTTTGTAATGGAAGTTTTTGAATTGGACAAATTTGTGAAGCTTGTTGTGCATTCTTCTAGCTTTAGCCTCTTCCCTTTTCCTAGAATTGGTGGTGCATCTCCATTGCTGGTGACATGGTCTTTAAGTGTCGAGAAACCAAGGCGGGTGGCATTGCCTTTAAGCATTGGTTGATTCGGCTACATTACGATGGTCCTCTTCGCTTAATCGTTTTGAGATTTCTAGCGACGCATCAGTTGGTATCAGAGCCACATTTCCTATGAGTAAGTTCTATCGCATCCTTCTTGTTTCTCTCTATCATGTCACACAAGAGCGGATCTTCTACTCCTCCTGCTCCATGAGAAATAGCTAACACACAACTACAATCGCAAATTACTCAAATCAGTGAGCAACTTGGTCAACTATTGAGAGTGTGGCGACCGAGCTCTACTACAGCGGCATCCCTGACGTCCATCACCACATAATAGGAGAAATCTAGCACCATTTTATTAAGATCGTGCAAATGGTGATGATTCCAGTGATTCAGAGGTGGATATGCGAAGAAGAAGAGATGATGAAGATGTTTAAAGAGGGTTGAAGATTGACCTTCCATATTTTTATGGGAGTATGAATCCGGAGGATTTTCTGGATTGGATGCGGGAAATTGAATGGTTCTTCGAATTTAAGAATTGTTCTGACGAGAAGAAGTGCAAGGTAGCCATTCTGAAATTTAAATATTATGCATCTCTTTGGTGGTAAAATCTGAAGAAACAACTGGAACATGATGAAAAAGAAAAAATACACTCATGGGAGAAGTTGAAAAGGCTTTTGAGGAGACAATTTCTGCCCGAGAATTATAAGCAAGAGCTTTATTTCCGAATGCATAGCCTGCAACAAGGAGCTAAATCTGTTGAAGAGTATATTCGGGAGTTTGATCATTTATTGATGCAAAGTGATGTTCCAAAATATAAAGAGCAAACAATTGCAAGATTTCTGGGTGGATTAAATGAAGAAATTGCACATTTAGTGGAGTTGCAATCATTCTGATCACTTGATGATGTTTTCAAGCTTGCGATCAAGGTGGAAAAGCAAAAGAGGACCTCAAAGGCACCAGCGCTTAAAAACTACAATAGAGGTACAAATTTTTATAAAGGTATTTCTTCTAATAAATCTGGTGTTCTTGAGAAGGAATTTGGAAGAAACAAGATGCTGGAAAAAGGGAAAGAGAAGGATATGGAACAACCAAAAGGGAAGTCCAACTCCTTTGAATGTGTGAATCGAAAGTGTTTCAAATGCCATGGGTATGGTCATTTTCAGGCCAATTGCCCAAAAAATTGAATTATTACTATTATGGAGATTGAAGAGATTGAAGAGACAATCAAAGAGGATGAACATGATGGTGAAGAGTCTAAAAATCAGGAACATGTTGTGGAAGAAGCTGATGTGGGAAACATGCTAGTGCTAAGAAGAGTTTTTCAGGCTCAAATATGCCCGGAAGAAGATCAAAGTGAAAACTTGTTCCAAACTCGATGCACCATTAATCAGCGGGGAGCTGTATAAATATGGGTTCAACAACACTAGTGGATAAATTGATGCTTCTAACTCAGAATCATCCTTACTCGTATAAATTGCAATGGTTGAACAATTGGAGAACACTACAAGTCAAAAAACATGTTTTGGTTTCATTCTCCATTGGTAAGAACTATGCTGATGAAGTATTGTGTGATGTTATTCCTATGGATGCTTGTCACTTGTTGTTGGGAAGGCCTTGTCAGTTTGACAAGGAAGTGAAATATGATGGGAGGAATAACACATTTTCTTTTTGATCTAGGGAAAAG
The DNA here is from genome assembly GCA_963277665.1 of Viscum album. Taxonomy (NCBI): domain Eukaryota; kingdom Viridiplantae; phylum Streptophyta; class Magnoliopsida; order Santalales; family Viscaceae; genus Viscum; species Viscum album. The sequence continues at coordinate 1,770,982,912 of OY728156.1, read as the reverse complement.
AACATCACACTTTCCCCTTGGAATTCGTCCCAAACTCTTCAAGAAAAATCTGTTCTGGAAGTGCCCAAAGATAGTCTCTTTATCAACAAAGCTCAAGTGGAGAAAGACATAAATAAGCAAAAGATAGTTTTTTCTTTATTGATGATGGAAAAGTCATTCCATGAGGAGAAGAGTCATCCACATCCGTTATCTCATTCCTTAATTGGGAAATATCATGACATTTTTCCTAATGATCTTCCAACAGGATTTCCACCATTTAGAGGCATTGAACACCAGATTGATCTTGTACCGGGTGCACAATTGCCAAATAAACTAGCATATCGGTGTAATCCTGGAGAATCAAGGGAATTGCAGAAGCAAGTAGACGATTTGATGGATCGAGGCTATATAAGGCCAAGCATGAGCCCATGTTCTGTTCCTGCATTATTGGTGCCGAAGAAAGATGGTATGTATCGCATGTGCGTTGATAGTGGAGCTATCAATAATATTACCATCAAATACTGGTATCCCATTCCACGACTCGATGATATGCTTGATGAATTACATGGTTCATCAATCTTTTCGAAGGTTGATCTTCATAGTGGATACCACCAGATTCGAATGAAGGAAGGGGATGAGTGGAAAACGACCTTCAAAACTAGAGGCGGATTGTTTGAGTGGCTGGTCATGCCATTCGGCCTCTCAAATGCTCTTAGAACATTCATGCGACTCATGAATGAAGTTCTAAAACCATTCATTGGTAAATTTGTGGTTGTTTATTTGGATGATATTTTGATTTACATCAAGGATGTGGAGAGCCATATCAATCATCTTCGGTGGGTATTTGACGTTCTACGGAAACAAAAGCTATACGGAAAGCTGAAAAAATGCGAGTTCTTTGCAATAAAAGTGGTGTTTTGGGGATATGTGGTAACCAAAGAAGGCATCATGGTGGATGAATCAAAAGTGGAAGTAATCAAATCCTGACCCCAACCAGAATCCATCACCGAAGTAAGAAGTTTCCATGGTTTGGAATCTTTTTATCATCGCTTTGTTTCCAATTTCAGCACTATCATGGTACCTATCACTGAATTCTTGAAAAAGGGGAAATTTAAGTGGTCAAAGCAGCAAATGAATCATTTGAAATCATTAAGAAAAAGTTGTGTGAAGCACCGGTTTTGGCATTTTCTGATTTTGATCAAGTCTTTGAAGTGGAATGTGATGCAAGTGGAGTTGGGATATGCGCTATTATCATCCAAAGAAATCATCCTATTGCATATTTCATTGAGAAACTGAATGATTCATGGAGAAATTATAGCACCTATGATAAGTAATTTTATGCGGTTATAAGATCCCTAGATCATTGGTCTCATTTTTTGAGACTGAAGCATTTTGTTCTTCATTCTGACAATCAGGCATTGAGGTTTATCAATGGTTAACAGAATCTAAGTTCAAGGCATGCAAAGTGGGTGGAATTCTTACAATCATTCTCATTTTTGTCAAAATACAATAAGGGGAAAGATAATCAGGTGGCAGATGCTTTATCTCGAAGGTATGCATTACTTACCTTTCTAGATGCTCGAATTCTTGGATTTTAGCTTATAAGAGAAGATTATCAGCATGATATGGAGTTTAATTCTATTTTAATCCAATTTCAAGATGGATTTGTGGAGGATTATTTTGTAATTGATGGGTTTCTCTTTAAGAGAAACAAGTTGTGTGCTCCAAAGGGTATTTATAGGGACTTGCTGGTCATTTTGGCATCTATAAAACCATGGAGATACTAAAGGAGAATTTCTACTGGCTGAAGATGCAATCAGATGTCCAAGAAATTATTTCGAGATGCGGAACATGTCAAAGAGAAAAGAGTCATTTCAAGCCTGGTTTATAAACTTCGTTACCTATTCCAGAGCATCCATGGGAAGATCTCAGCATGGATTTCATTATGGCTTTACCAAAGACTCAGCAAGGTAAAGATTCAATAATGGTTGTTGTTGATTGATTTTCTAAGATGACTCATTTCATACCTTTTCATAAGACTAAATATGGGGTGAAATTGGTAGAATTTTTTTTCAAAGAGTTTGTTTGCCTTCATGGAATTCCTTGCAGCATCGTTTCAGATAGAGACACAAAATTTCTCAGCAATTTTTGGAGGACATTATGGGGGAAATTCGGAACAAAACTCCTTTTTAGCAAATCCCATCACCCTCAAACGGATGGGCAAACATAAGTTACGAATCGTACATTGGGAACTATTCTGAGAACATTGGTGAATAAGAGCATGAGAGATTGGGATTTGCAACTGGCCCAAGCAGAATTTGCATATAATAGATCTTTGAGTGCTACCACTAGGAATTCTCCATTCGAGTGGTTTATGGCATCAATCCAATCACTCCTATAGAATTTTCCGCTTTGCCTCTTGATTTTTAGGTGAATATTGATGCAGAGGAGAAGAAAAATTAGATGAAGAAGCTCCATGAATCTATTCGTGCTCAAATAGAGAACTCTAATGAAGCATATAAGAGGTGATAAAACAAGCATTGGAAGCATGCTATTTTACAACCTGGAGAAAAAGTGTGGATTCACCTTCGCAAGAAGAGATTCCCATCCAAAAGGAAGAGCAAGTTGGCACCACGAGCTGAAGGTCCATTCAAAGTGCTTGAACGAGTGAGAAACAATGCCTACAAAATTAATTTACCAGATGATTTTGGATGCGTTTCTACAACGTTCAACATTGGGGACTTATCTCCTTACACTGAAGAAGATGATTTCATGTATTTGAGGTAAAATCCTCTTCAACCATGAGGAATGATATGAATCAAATTCAACCCAAGGAGAATAATTTTGGGCTTGATAAAAATTTCAAGCCTAATTTTTGTTTGAATTGGACCAGCCTGTACTTCTTTATTTCCAACACTATGGTTGGCCACAACACACTTATTTGGGGCCCAAAATCACTTATACACATGGAAATGGGTGGAAATTCATAGTAGTACATTAATGAGAAGAGAGAATGTGGAGAAAAGTATCATTAAGAGAGAATCCCGCTACTTTAGCTAGTGGGGTCATTAAATGGCTTGGGAAAGTGTTGTTTTATGATTTTTATGTGCCTTTTGGGTTTCCCATGCCTTATAAATCGAATTGGGGCATTTTCCTTTCTTAATTTTATCTTTATAACGTATTTTCATCAATTTGTAATGGAAGTTTTTGAATTGGATGAATTTGTGAAGCTTGCTGTGCATTCTTCTAGCTTTAGCCCCTTCCATTTTCTCGGAATTAGTGGTGCATCTCCATTGCTGGTGACGTGGTCTTTAAGCATGGAGAAACCTTGGCAGGTGGCATTGTCTTTATGCCTTGGTCGATTTGGCTACATTACACTGGTCCTCTCCGCTTTCTCGTTTTGAGCTTTCCGGTGATTCATCATTTAGAGTTTTTAGTCGATTTTTAGGGGTTTATGTGTTTTCAGGGTTTTTAAGGTTTTTAGGTGTATTTATGGTTTTTCAGGGTTTTTCTGTTTTCATGGATTTTTGTGGGTTTTTTGGGGTTTTTTTGGTTTTACAGTTTTTAGGGTTTTTAGGTATTTTTAGGGTTTTATGAAATTTAAGGGGTTTTATTGTTTTTCTAGGTTTTTAGGCCATTTATGTTTTTAGGGTTTTTTTAACTTTTTAGGATTTTAAAATTTTTTTGTAGTCTTTTAATGTTCTTAGGTTTTTAATGGTTTTTTAGAGTTTTTTGTGGGTTTTTATGGATTTTTAGTATTTCTAAGGTATTTAGGGAGTTTTATGGTTTTTATGGTTTTTTTGGGGGGTTTTGTGCTTTTACATTGTCATTGGTTTTTATAGGTTTTTTAGGTTTTTTATGATTTTTAGGTTTTTAGAGTTTTTAGTGATTTTTTGGTTTTGTAGAATTTTTCAGGGGTTTTTGGGTCCTTTTGTGTTTTTAGTTTTTTTTTGAGTTTTTAGAGTTTTCAGAAGGTTTTAACATTTTTAGGCATCTTGATGGTTTCTAGAATTTTTAGTGGTTTTTTAGGGTTTTGAAGATTTTTGTTGTTTTTTTATTTTCATGTGCTTGTCTGAGTCTTTAGGGTTTTTTAGGTTTTCATGGATTTTTAGGGTTTTTTAGGATTTGTATGGGTTTTAGGGGTTTTAGGATTGTTAGGATTTTTAGGGTTTTTAGGAAATTTCATGGGTTTTTAAGATTTTTCAGGGTTTTTAGGGTCTTTTGGGTTTTGGGTTTTTAAGGTTTTTAAGCGTTTTTGAACATTTTTAGAGGTTTAAAGGGATTTTCGAGTTTTTAGTGGTATTTTATAGATTTTAGGGTTTTATGGTTTTTCGGTTTTTTTGTGATTTTGAGGGTTTTTATGAGTTTCTTAACATTTTGGGGAGTTTAAATTGGTTTTAGAGTTTTTAGTAGTTTCTTAGTGTTTTTATCAGATTTTAAGGTTTTTAGGGGTTTTTATGGTTTTCGTGGGTTTTTGAAATTTTCATATTTTTAAGGCTTTTTTAAATTTTTTTATTTTTAGGGTTTTTATAGTTTTAGTGGTGTTAGGGTTTTTATGGGTTTTTAGGGTTTTTAGGGGTTTTAGGCTTTTAAGGACCATTTTGGAGTTTTAGGCTTTTTTGAGTTTTTTAGGGTTTTTAAGGTTTCTAGAGTTTTTGACGTTTTTAGTGGTTTTAAGGGTTTTTAGAGTTTTTAGTACTTTTGTATGGTTTTTATGGGTTTTTATGGGTTTTTAAGGTTTTTAGGGGGTTTATGGTTTTCTGGGTTTTTTCGGGGCTTTAGGGTTTTTTATGTTTTCATGGATTTTCAGGGTTATTTATGATTTTTATGGGTTTTCAAGTTTTTTAGTGGTTTTAGGGATTTTGAGGTCTTTTAGGGTTTTTTTCAGGTTTTTATAGGTTTTTGGGTTTTTAAGGGTTTTAGGGTCTTTTGGGTTTTTAGTGTTTTTTTAGTTTTTAAGGGGTTTTAAGGGTTTTTAGAGTTTTTTAACGTTTTTAGGTGGTTTAAGGGTTTTTAGAGTTTTTAGTGGTTTTTAGGAGTTTTATGTGTTTTTAGGAACTTTTAAGGGTATTAGGAGTCGTTATGGTTTTCATGGGTTTTTAGGGTTTTTAGGTTTTTTACGTTTTCATGGATTTTTAGTTGGTTTTAAGGATTTTTATGTTTTAGGGTTTTTTAGGTGTTTTATAGATTTTGATGGGTTTTAGGGTTTTTTTCTTGGTTTTTTTGGGTTTTCAGGGTTTTTATGGTCTTTTGGGTTTTATAGATTTTCTGAGTGTTTAAGATTTTTAAGCTTTTTTAGAGTTTTTTAACATTTTTAGGTGTTTAAAGGGTTTTTATAGTTTTTAGTGGTTTTTAGGGTTTTTATGGGTTTTTATGGTGTTTATGGTTTTTTATGGTCTTTAGGGGTTTTTCATGGTTTTTAGGATTTTTTTACGTTTTTATTGATTTTAGGGGTTTTTTAGGATTTTTATGGTTTGTAGAGTTTTAGGGTTTTTAGAAATTTTGATGGTTTTAGGGGTTTTTAGGGGTTTTTAGAGTTTTTGGGAGTTTTCAGGGGTTTTCGGGTCTTTTTGGGTTTTGGTGTATTTTTTGAGTTTTTAGGGATTTAAAGGTTTTTTCGAGTTTTTTAACGTTTTTATGGGTTTTAAGAACTTTTTTAGTTTTTGGTGGTTTTTAGGGTTTTATGGGTTTTTAGGGGTTTTTATGAAATTTAGGGATTTTATGGTTTCCAGGGGTTTTTAGGGGTTTTTTGTTTTTCCTGTATTTTTAGGGATTTTTAGGATTTTTATTGTTTTTAAGGTTTTTAGGAATTTTTAGGTTTTTAGGGTCGTTTTGGGTTTCTAAGCTTTTTTTAGTTTTTTTATGGTTTTAAGGTTTTTTAGAGTTTTTCGTGTTTTTATGTGTTTTAAGGGTTTTAGAGTTTTTAGTGGTTTTTTGGGTTTTGATGGATTTTAATGTTTTTAAGGTTTTTAGGGTTTTTTTATTTTCAAGGGCATTTTAGGGTTTTTTACATTTTCATGTATTTTTAGGGGTTTTAGGATTTTTATGGTCTTAAAAGGGTTTTAGCGGTTTTCTGTGTTTTCGGGGTCTTTTGGGGTTTTAGGTATTTTTTTGATTTTTTATGGTTTTTAAGGTTTCTTTGAGATTTTTAACGTTTCTAGGGGTTTGAAGTGATTTTAGAGATTTTAGTGTGTTTTTAGGTTTTTTCTGGGTTTTAGGTTTTATGGTTTTTAGTGGTTTTATAGGTTTCAAGGGTTTTTAGGGTTTTTTATGTTTTCCTGGATTATTAGGGGATTTCTAGGATTTGTAAGGGTTTTTAGGGATCTTGAGGAGTTTTCAAGGGTTTATAGGGGCTTTCTGGGTTTTTAAGGGTTTTTAGAGTATTTTAACATTTTAAGGGGTTTTAAGGGTTTTTAGAGTTTTTCGTGGGGTTTTAGTGTTTTCTATGGATTTTTTTGTTGTTTATGGTTTTTAGGGGTTTTTATGGTTTTCAAGGGTTTTTTATGGTTTTTAGGGTTTTTTACATTTTAATGGTTTTTTTGGGTTTTTATGGTTTTTAGGATTTTTCAGAGTTTTTGGGTTTTTTTAGTTTTTCTGGTTTTTTTGAGTTTTTTAGGGTTTTAAAGTTTTTTAGTGTTTTTAGGGTTTTAAAAGGCTTTTAGAGTTTTTAGTGTTCTTTTAGGGTTTTTATGTGGTTTTAGGGTTTTTAATGGTTTTATGGGTTTTGTGGTTTTTATAGATTTTCATGTTTTTAGTTTTTTTTACATCTTCATATATTTTTAGGATTTTTATGGATTTTTAGGGTTTTAGGGATTTTAAGGGTTTTTAGGGATCTTTAGATTTTTTTAAGCGTTTTCATGGTTTTTAGTATTTTTTTAATGTTTCTTTGGGTTTGTAAAGTTTTTTTACAGTTTTTTAACATTTTTAGCATTTTTAAGGGTTGTTAGAGTTTTTAGTGGTTTTAGGGTTATTATTGGCTTTTAGGGTTTTTACATTTTCATTAATTTTTAGGGGTTTTTAGGATTTTTATGGTTTTTTGGATTTTTAGGTTTCTTAGGGACTTTGAGTGGTTTTAGGGGTTTTCAACTGTTTTAGGGGGGTTTTAGGTTTTCAGGGTTTTTGAGTTTTTAGGGTTTAATTTAATTTTTCTATGGGTTTTAAGGGGTTTTAGAGTTTTTTAACATTTTTAGGGGTTTTAAGGGTTTTTTGAGTCTTTAAAGGTTTTTATGGGTTTTTAGATTTTTTTAATGCTTTAGGGGTTTTTATGGGTTTCAATGGTTTTTTAGTGTTTTAAAGTTTTTACATTTTGATAGATTTTTTCAGGATTTTTAGGATTTTTTTGGTCTTTAGGGTTTTTTATGGTTTTTATAGATTTTGAAGGTTTTTAGGTGTTTTCGGGGTTTTTTGGGTTTTTTTGGGTTTTTATGGTTTTTTTCATTTTTTATGGTTTTTAAGTTTTTTTTAAAGCTTTTTAATATTTATAGGGGTTTTAATAGTTTATATTTTTTGTGGGTTTTTAGGGGTTTTATGGGTTTCTAGGATGTTTTTATTTTTTTGAGGTGTTTTGATGGTTTTCAGGGTTTGTAGTGGTAATTAAATTTTCATGGATTGTTAGTTTTTTTTATTTTTAGGGTTTTTTTGGGTTTTTTAGGGATTTTGGGTTTTTTGGGTTTCAGGGTTTTTAGGGATTTTCAGGGGGTTTTAGCGGTTTTAGGGTTTTATGGTATTTTTAGTTTTTTAGTTTTTTAGGGTTTTTAGGGTTTTATGTGTTTTTATAGTTTTCAGAGTTTTTTTTTGTTTTTAATGTTTTTTAGGGTTTTTACATTTTCATGGATTGATGGGGGTTTTCTGGATTTTTTTGGTTTTTAGGGTTTAAGGGGTTTTTAGGGATTTGGGTGGTTTTAGGGGTTTTTATGGTTTTCATGGTTTTCAGGGGTTTTTTGGTTTTTAGGGTTTTCAGGGTTTTAGGGTTTTTTTTAGATTTTTAGGGATTTAAGGTTTTTTATTGTTTTTAGGGTTTTTAATGGTTTTTATAGTTTTTATGTTTTTTAGGGTTTTTAGGGTTTTCAGGGTTTTTATGGTTTTTAGGGGTTTTCATGGTTTTTATGGTCTTTTTGGGTTTTTAGTTTTTTTTGAGTTTTTAATGTTTTTAAGAATTTTTAGTGTATTTTAACGTTTTTAGGGGTTTATATGATTTTTAGAGTTTTTAATGGTTTTTAGGGGTTTTCAGGGTTTTTTAAGGTTTTAAGGGTTTTTATGGTTTTCAGGGTTTTTATGGTTTTTACATTTTCATCGATTTTTAGGGTATTTCTAGGATTTTTAAGGTTTTTTGGTGTTTTGAGGGTTTTTTGAGATTTTTGGGGAGTTTAGGGGTTTTCAAGGGTTTTTAGGGGTTTGTGGTTTTTTAGAGTTTTTAGGGTCTTTTGGGGTTTTTAGGGTTTTGAGTTTTTTGGGTTTTTAAGGTTCTTTAAAGTTTTTTTAACATTTTACAGGTTTTAATGGTTTTAGAGTTTTGAGTGCATTTTTCGATTTTTATGGGGTTTTATGTTTTTTTTTGGTTTTTAGGGGCTTTAATATTTATAAGGGTTTATATTTTTTTACGTGTTCATGAATTTTTAGGGTTTTCTTAGGAATTTATCATTTTAGAGAGTTTTTAGGGGTTTTAGTGATTTAGAGGGTTTTAGGGTTTTGAGGGCAAAGAAGGCTCGGGTCCAGGATATTCCTGGCACCCCCCAAAATTTATTAAACAAAAAGACACAAACAATGCAGACAAGGGAGGGGAGGGGTCGAACGACCCACACCCAAAAACCCTTACAACCCACGCCAAAGAAAGAAAAACAAAGAAAGAAAAAGACACAAAAACAGACAAAACTGCAGCATCATCACGTCACATCCAGCCAGTACCAGCATCCAATAGCACTACATCCAGCGTTAACCAGCATCCAGCAGCTCACAGCTAACCAACAACCAGCGTTCCGACTACAGCAACAAAAAACATCCAGCAGCAGCAACCAGCCAACCAGCATCCAGTAGCATATAATCATCACCAACCAGCATCCTTTGTCACCTCTCAGCAAAACAGCAACCATCACCAACCAACATCCTTCGTCTCCCCTCAGCAAAACCGCAACCATCACCAAGCACCAACATCTTTTATCATCACCACCTCTCAGTCAGTCAAGAAGCATCACTCGCATCAAATCACAACCACGAAAACCATAACATAGTTGACCATGGTCCAGCATATCAGCCATAGTGCAGCACAGCATAACAAATCCTTCATCAACAGCATGAAGAAGATCATGCCTTGCCAGTCCCATCTGCCCAAGAAACCAGCAGCAACCTCCGAACCCATCAAACAACCAGTAGCCAAAACCTTCAACCCAAACAGCTTGCAGCAATCCACACCTCACAGTACAACTAACAGCACACCACCAGCAACCATAACCAGTACCAAACCACAGCATCCAGAATTCTTTGGAAAGAGAAAAATTGCGGAGCATCACCAAGCCACGCCTAGCACCTCTCAGCAGATACAAAAACCAGAACTCACATTTACTCACACCCGTAACAGCAACCAGTAAACATAAGAACATGAAGAGCCAAGAAATCCGACCCAAGCTCACATCAATAGTGTGAAACGGATATAGAACCAAGGGAACGGGTTGAGCACGCACCTGCATCAGCATCGCAAATCGAGAGCTAGGGCAAGCTAGAGAAAAAACCAAACCTTCATCAGCATCGCGAGAACAGGAAATAGAGATCTGGTCCGAGGAAGCAACACAATCGCCCGACGACCAAGACCTAGCCGAAGCATAAAGCTCATGGTACCGTTGCATCCTCTGAAGGTCCTTCTCAAAGGAGCTGACCGCACCAACACAAATCCGTCGAACAACCCTCTGGAAGATCCGCGCAAACCGAATCCCTTGACTTCGTTGACTCGTCCGTGGAAAACCCATATCTGAAAAATCATCTTCGAAAGTCTGAACTCCATGGGGCTTCCTGGCCTCCAAGGAGTCGCCGACTTCGCCACATTCCAGATCTGGAAAAACCGATGTCGAGAAAAATCGCCGCAAGATCCATTCCAGATTGTCTTCTCCTTTTTGCGCAAAGAACCTCCAGATCCCGACACCAAGAAACAACAGCCTAATCTCCCACAAGCACAGGGAAGAATATCGTTCAACCAGAACTCCATCTTTAACACTAATCCAGAAAAAGCAGCTCCCGGAAAGGATTCCAAGATGAAACCCTGAAAATCTCCGCGGCAGGAGGGAGAGTCCAGGAGAGAGTGGCGACATCTTTTCTTAGGGTTTTGAGGGGTTTGTAGGGATTTTCAGGTTTTTTAAATATTATTCATAGTTTTTAGGTTCTTTTTGGGATTTCAGGGTTTTTTGAGTTTCTTAGGGTTTTTATGGGTTTTTAGTGGTTTTTAACATTTTTAGTGGCCTTACGGGATTTTTGAGTTTTTAGTGGTTTTCTAAGGTTTTTATGGGGTTTGAGGGTTTTTAAGGTCTTTAAGGGGTTTTCTGGTTTTTAGGGTTTTTATGATTTTTATGTTTTCTTGGATTTTTAGGTGTTTTTTAGGATTTTTATTATTTTTGGGTTTTTTAGGATATTGAGGTTTCTTAGGGTTTTAGAAGGTTTTTAGGGTTATAGGGTTTTTCTAGATTTTTAGGGTCCTTTTGGGTTTTTGGGTTTTTTTGAGTTTTTTTTATTAATGTTTTTTTATAGTTCTGTGACATTTTTAAGGGTTTAAAGGGATTTAATATTTTTAGTTATTTTTAGGGTTTTTATGTGGTTTTAGGGGGTTTTTTGGTTTCAAGGGGTTTTTGATGGTTTTCAGGGTTTTTTACATTTTCATAGATTTTAGATGTTTTTAAGAATTTTATGGGTTTTAAACTTTTTAATGTTTTTTGGGATTTTGAGGTTTTTTTAGTTTTTTCAGGAGGTTTTTAGGATTTTAGGGGTTTTCAAGGTTTTTAGTGCCTTTTTGGGTTTTTGGGTCTTTTTTTGGTATTAAGGTTTTTTAGTGTTTTTAATGTTTTTAGGTTTTTTAAGGATTTTTAGAGTTATTAGAGATTTTAATGTTTTTATGGATTTAATGTTTTTAAAGAGTTTTAGGGGTTTAAATGGTTTTCAGGGGTTTTTCAGGGTTTTTAGGTTTTTTTTACATTTTCATTAATTTTATGGGGTTTTTAGGAATTTTGTGATGTTTAGGGTTTTTGGGGTTTTAACGATTTTAAGGGATTTGATGGTTTTTCAGGGGTATTGTGGTTTTAATGGTTTTTTAATGTTTTTTGGGTTTTTAGTCTTTTTGAGTTTTTAAGGGTTGTTTAGGTTTTTTAGAGTTTTTTTTATCATTTTTATGGGTTTTAAATTTTTTAGAGTTTTTGGTGGTTTTTAGGGTTTTTATTAGTATGGGGTTTTTGGGGTTTTAAGTTTTTTAAAGGTTTTTATGGGTTTCAGTGTTTTTTAGGGTTTTTAGGGCATTTAAGTTTTCATGGATTTTTAGGTGTTTTTTAGAATTTTTAAATATTTTTTGATTTTTTTGGATTTCTAGGGGTTTTTGGGGTTTTTTGGGATTTTTAAGGCTTTTCAAGGTTTTTATGGTCCTTTTGGTTTCTTTATGATTTTTTTTTTGTTTTTTAGTGTTTTCATAGTTTTTAATAGTTTTTAACGTTTTTAGGGGTTTTAAGGGTTTTAGAGTTTTCAGTGATTTTTAGGGTTTTTATGGGTTTTAGGGGTTTTATGATTTTTAGAGTTTCTTATGGTTTTGAGTGTTTTTTCAAGGTTTTTTATGTTTTCAGGGATTTTTAGGTATTTTTTTAGAATTTTTATAGTTTTAGGGGTTTTAGGGTTTTTTTTGGTTTTTTGGGGTTTTAAGGGTTATTAGGATCTTTTTTGGTTTTTGGTGTTTTTTTGAACTTTTTAGGGGGTTTAAGGTTTTTAGAGTTTTTAAACATTTTTAGGGGTTTTAAGAGTTTTTAGAGTTTTTAGTGGTTTTAGGGTTTTTATGGGTTTTTAGGATTTTTAAAGGTTTTTTGGGATTTTTATGGTTTTAGGGGTGTTTAGGGTTTTTAGAGTTTTTATGTTTTCATGGATTTTTAGGGTTTTTTATTTTTTTTTATGGTTTTTAGTTTTGTAGGATTTTTAAGGATTTTGAGGGGTTTTTTGGGTTTTTAGGGGTTTTTAGGGGTTTTTAAAGGTTTTTAGTGTCTTTTAGGGTTTTTAGTTTTTTTTTTGACTTTTTATGGTTTTTTAATTTTTTTAACATTTTTAGGGGTTTTAAGAGTAGTTAGAGTTTTTAGTGGTTTTTAGGGTTTCTATGGGTTTTTAGAGTTTTAAGGTTTTCAAGGGTTTTTATAGTTTTTAGGAGTTTTTTTTGTTTTTAGGGGTTTTTACATTTTCATGTATTTTTAGGGGTTTTTTATGATTTTTGTGGGTTTTATGGGTTTTTTATGTTTTTTTGGGATTTTGATAGTTTTTAGGTTTTTTCATGAATTTTTAGGGTTTTGGGTGTTTTAAGGTCTTGTTGATTTTTTGGGTTTTTTTGGAGTTTTTTAGGGTTTTATATTTTTTTAATGTTTTTAATTTTTTTAAGAGTTTTAAGGGGGATTTTAGCATTTCTAGTGGTTTTTAGGGTATTTATGGGTTTTTATGGTTTTTTAGGTTTTTAGTGGATTTTTGGGTTTTCAGGGTTTTTTCAGGGGTTTTAGGGTTTTTTACATTTTCCTGGATTTTCAAGGGTTTTTTAGATTTTAAGTGTTTTTATGCTCTTTTTAGGTTTTTAGAGTTTTTTCAAATTTATTAGAGGTTTTATATTTTTTTAGAGTTTTTTAATGTTTTAGGGGTTTAAAGGGTTTTTCAAGTTTTAGTGGGTTTTAATGGGGTTTTAGGGTTTTCAAGGTTTTTAGGGGGTTTTATGGTTTTTAGAGTTTTTTCAGTGTTTTTAGGGTTTTTTACATTTTCATTGATTTTTAGGGTTTTTTTGGATTTTTTTTTGGGTTTTTGGGTTTTTAGTGTCGTTTTGGATTTTTAAGGGTTTTTTGATTTTTTTAAAATATTTTTTAGAGTTTTTAAACATTTTTTGGGATTTTAAGGGTTTTTAGAGATTTTAGTGGTTTAGGGTTTTTATGAGGTTTTAGGGTTGAAATGTTTTTAGGGGTTTTGATGGTTTTCAGGTTTCCTTTATGTTTTTATTTTTTCATGGATTTTTAGGGGTTTTTTTGGTTTTTTAGGATTTTCAATCTTTTTAGGGTTTTTTTGGGATTTTTAGGGTTTATATGGGTTTTCAAAAGTTTTTATGATTTTTAGGATTTTTAGGGGTTTAATGGTTTTTAGAGTTGTTTATAGTTTTTAGGGTTTTAAGTGTTTTTAGAGTTTTTAGTGGTTTTAGGGGTTTTTAGATTTTTTAAGGGTTTTAGGGGTTTTATGGTTTTTAGGTTTTTTGAGGTTTTTAGGCATTTTATGGTTTTTATGGGTTTTCAGGATTTTTAACGTTTTTAGGGTTTTTTAAGTTTTCATGGATTTTTAGTGGTTTTTTATGATTTTTATTGTTTTAGGGTTTTTATTTTTTTAGGGATTTTGAGGGTTTTAGGGTTTTTCATACGCTTTTAGGGGTTTTAGAGTTTTTAGGGTGTTTGGGTTTTTATGTTTTTTAAGTTTTTTAGGATTTAAAAGGTTTTTTAGAGTTTTTAAGGTTTTTAGGGGTTTTAAGGGTTTTTAAAGTTTTTACTGGATTTTAGGGGATTTATGGGTTTCTATGGATTTTTGGGGGGTTTTGGTTTTTAGGGATTTTGGAGATTTTTTGGGTTTTCTACATTTTCATGGATTTTTAGGGATGTTGAAGGTTTTTTTAAAAATTTTAGGGTTTTTATGGGGTTTTTTCTGGGGTTTTAGGGTCTTTTGGGGTTTTAGGGTTTTTTTAGTTTTAAGGTGTTTTAGGGGTTTTTAGAGTTTTTTAAAGTTTTTAGGCATTTAAAGGTTTTTTAGAGTTTTTGTGGGTTTTTAGGTTTTTTTAAGTTTTAATGGAATTTTAGGGGTTTTTTAGATTTTTTTTCATTTTTAGGGTATTTAGGGATTTTGATGGGTTTTAGGGTTTTTCAAAGGTTTTCAGCATGTTTATGGTTTTGTAGGGTTTTTAGGGTTTTTTTATTTTTTAGGTTCTTTAATATTTTTTTGCGTTTTTATCATTTTTTGGGGTTTTTATAGTTTTTATTGGTTTTTAGTGTTTTTTGGTTTTTTATGTTTTCATGGATTTTAGGGTTTTTTTGGATTTTTTGGTTTTTACGGTTTTTGTGGATTTTAGGGATTTTGAGGGTTTTTAGTATTTGTTAGGCGTTTTTGGGTTTTTAGGGTTTTCAGGGTTTTTAGGGTCTTTTGGGGGTTTTAGAATTTTTTTTTCAGTTTTTTTATGGTTTTTAAGGTTTTTTAGAATTTCTCAACATTTTAAGGGGTTTTAAGGGTTTTTAGATTTTTAGTGTTTTGTAGGGTTTTTATGGTTTTTTTGGGCTATATGGTTTTAAGGGATTTTTAATGGATTTTAGGGTTTTTTTAAAATTTTCATGAATTTTTGGAGTTTGTTTTTATGTTTTTTATTATTTTTAGCGTTTTTAGGGTTTTTAGGTTTTTTAGGGATTTTGAGGGTTTAATGGATTTTAGGGGGGTTTAGGTTTTTAGGGTCTTTTTGGGTTTTTAGGGTTTTTTGAGTTTTCAGTGGTTTTAAAGCTTTTTTTAAAAGGTAATGTTTATTATTGTTTTTTTAATGTTTCAAGGGGGTTTTAGTGTTTTTAGAAATTTTAGTGGCTTTTTAGGGTTTCTATGGGTTTTTAGGATTTTTTAAAGTTTTAAGGGGTTTTTATTTTTTTCAGGGGGGGTTAGGGTTTTTTACCTTTTCATGGATTTATAGGGGTTTTGAGGATTTTATGGTCTGTAGGGTTTTTTAGGATTTTTAGGCATTTTGAGAGTTTTCATGGTTTTTAAGGGGTTTTAGGGTATTTAGTGGTTTTAAGGGTTTTAGGTTTTTTTTAGTTTTTAGGGGTTCTCAGATTTTTTAGAGTTTTTAAACCTTTTTAAGGTTTTTAGATATTTTTGTGGTTTTTTGGGGTTTTTATGGGTTTATAAGGGTTTTTATGGGTTTAAAGGGTTTTTATGATTTTTAGGGTTGTTTACTGGTTTGTAGGGTTTTCTAAGCTTTCATTGATTTTTAGTGGTTTTTTAGATTTTTATGGTTTTGGGGGGGGGGGGGGTTAGGGTTTTTAGTGATTTTGAGGGGTTTTAGTGTTTTTAGGGTTTTGTAGGGGTTTTAGGGTCTTTTGGGGTTTTAGGGTTTTTTTGAGTTTTGTAAGGTTCCTAGGGGTTTGGGGGTTTTTTTATGTTTTTATAGAATTTTAGGAGATTTTTAGGATTTTTATGGTTTTTAGGGTTTTTTATATTTTAAGGGTTTTAGGGATTTTTAGGGGTTTAAGGTTTTATGGTTCTTGAGGGTTTTAGTGTCTTTTTGGGTTTTTAGGGCCTTTTGAGTTTTTAGAGTTTATAATTTTTTATTGGGGTTTTAAGGGTCTTTGGAGATTTTAGTGGGTTTTTAAGGGTTTTAGGATTTTTATGGTTTTTAGGGTTTTTAAGGTTTTTATGGGTTTTTATGGTTTCAAGTGTTATTTAGGTTATTTAGTTTTTTTTATATTTTCATGAATATTTAGTTGTTTTTTAGGATTTTTATGGTTTTTAGGGTTTTAGAAATTTTGATTATTTATGAGAATTTTCAAGGGTTTGGGGGGTTTTAGTGTTTTTTTAGGGTTTTTAGTTTCTTTTTAGGTTTTTAGGGTTTTTTTTTTGAGTTTTTTAGGGTTTAAAGTTTTTTAGAGTTTTTTAACATTTTGAGGGGTTTTATGAGTTTTTAGAGGTGTTAGTGGTTTTTAGGATTTTTATGTGTTTTTTGGATTTTTAAGGGTGTTAGTGGTTTTAGGGTTTTTAGGGGTTTTTTACGTTTTTATGGATTTTTAGGTGTTTTTAAAGATTTTTACTATTTTTATGGATTTAAAAGTTTTTTAGTGTTTTTCAAGGGTTTTTAGGATTTTTAGATGTTTAAGGGTTTTTAGGTTTTTTTTTGTTTTTAGGGTATTTTGAGTTTTTTAGGGTTTCTAAGATTTTTAGAGTTTTTTATCGTTTTCATGGTTTTATGGGTTTTTATATTTTTAGTGGGTTTTAGGGGTTTTTAAGGGTTTTTAGGGTTTTTAAGGGTTTTAGGTGTTTTTTTGGTTTTTAGGGGTTTTTCTGGTTTTTTTAGATTTTTTATTTTTTCTTAGATTTTTATGGGTTTTTTATGATTTATGTTGTTTTTAGGGTTTTGCAAGGTTTTAAGGGTCTTTTTGGTTTTAGTGTTTTTTGAGTTTTTGTAAGGTTTTTGGGAATTTTTATAATTTTTTAATATTTTTTGGGGTTTAAAGGCTTTTTAGAGTTTTTAGTGGTTTTATGGGGTTTTAATATTTTTTAAGGTTTCTACTGGTTTTGTGGTTTTCAAAGGTTTTTCTAGGTTAATAGGCTTTTTTACATTTTCTTGGATTTTAGGGGTTTTTTTAGTTTTTTTTAGTTTTTAGGGTTTTTTATCGTTTTTATGGATTTTAAGGGTTTTAGGGGGTTAGTATTTTTAGGGTCTTTTGGGTTTTTTGAGTTTTTTTTGAGTTTTGTATGGTTTTAAGGTTTTTTAGAGTTTTTTAACCTTTTTAGGGGTTTGTAGGTTTTTGGATTTTTTAGTGGTTTTAGGGTTTTTAGGGGATTTAGGGGTTTTAAGGTTTTTTGGGGTTTTGTGATTTTTAGGGGTTTTCATGATTTTTATGGAATTTTACAATTTTGATGATTTTTTGGGGGGTTTTAGGACTTTTATGGTTTGGGGGGGTTAGGGGTTTTAAGGGTTTTAGGGTTTTTAGGGTTTTCTAGGGGTTTTCTGGTCTTTTGGGGGTTTTAGTGGGTTTTTTTGAGTTTTTAGGGGTGTAATGGTGTTTTAGAGTTTTTAACATTTTTAGGGGTTTTAAGGGTTTTTAGAGTTGTTAGTGGGTTTTTAGGGTTTTTATGGATTTTTAAGGTTTTTAGGGGTTTTTTATGGTTTTTAACCGTTTTTCAGGGTTTTTTGGGTTTTTAACATTTTCATGGATTTTTAGGGGTTTTTAGGATTTTTCTGATTTTTACTATTTTTAATGTTTTTTAGTAATTTGAGGGTTTTGGGGGTTTTCTAGGAGTTTTAGTGTGTTTGGGGGTTTTTAGGGTTTTTAGGATTTTTCGGGTCTTTTTGGGTTTTTCGGGTTTTTTGAGTTTTTTTTGTTTTAATGTTTTTTAGAGTTTTTTTAACATTTTTTGAGGTTTTAAGGGTTTTAAGAGTTTTTAGTGGTTTTTCATTGTTACTTGGGGTTTTTACTTTATCATGGAATTTAGATGTTTTTTAGGATTTTTATGGTTCTAGCATTTTTTTGGTTTTTAGGGATTTTGAGAGTTTTAGGGGTTTTTACTGGGTTTTAGGGATTTTATGGGGTTTCAGAGTTTTTTAGGGCCTTTTTGGGTTTTTAGGATTAGTTTTGAGTTTTTAGGGTCTTTAAGGTTTTGTAGATTTTTTTAACATTTTTATGGGTTTTAAGGGTTTTTAGAGTTTTTAGGGTTTTCATGGATTTTCTAGTGTTTTAGAGTTTTTTTGGGTTTTTAGGGTCTTTTGGGGGATTTAGGGGTTTTTTGAGTTTTTTAACCGTTTGAAGGTTTTTTAGATTTTTTTGACATTTTTAGGGGGTTTTGGGTTTGTAGAGTTTTTAGTGGTTTTAGAGTTTTTATGGGTTTTTAGTGGTTTCTATGCTCTTTTTTTGGGTTTTTAGGTTTTTTTAGTTGTTTAGGGGTTTTTAGGTTTTTTAGAGTTTTTAACATTTTTAGGGATTTAAAGGATTTTTAGTGCTTTTAGTGGGTTTTTTTTGGGATTCTATGGGGTTTTTATGGTTTTTTAAGTTTTTAGAGGATTTAATTGTTTTCAGGACTTTTTTATGGTTTTTAGGTTTTTAATGTTTTCATTGATTTTTAGGGGATTTTTGTATTTTTATGGTATATTAGTGTTTTTAATGATTTTTTTGATTCTTTGGGCTTTTAGGGTTTTTTAGGGTTTTTCGGGTTTTTAGGGACTTGGGTTTTTAGGGTCTTTTTTAATTTTGTAAGGGTTTTAGGTGTTTTATGGTTTTCAATGGTTTTTCAGAGTTTTTAGTGTTTTTTTCATGGATTTATAGGGGGTTTTAGGGGTTTTAGGGTTTTTTGGGATATTTATTTTTTTTAGGGATTTTGTGGGGTTTTTTGGTTATTTCAGATGTTTTAAGGGTTTTTAGTGATTTTAGGGTTTTTAGAATCGTTTTGGGTTTTTAGGGTTTTTTTTTTGAGTTTTTAGGGATTTATATTTTTTTAGAATTTTTAATATTTTTATGGGGTTTAAGGGTTTTAGTGTTTTTAGGGGTTTTATATTTTTTTAGGGTTTTGTAAGCTTTTTAGGGTGTTTTATGTTTTTAGTGTTTTTTTAGGGTTTTAGGGTTTTTTACATTTTCATGGATTTAAAAAAAATTAGGATTTTTATGGTTTTTAGGGTTTTAGTGTTTTTATGGTTTTGGGGGATTTTGATTGATTTTAGGGGTTTTCATTAGTTTTTAGGTTTTTAGTGGTTTTTAGGGTTTTTAGGGTCTTTTGGGTTTTAGGATTTTTTTTTTATTTTTTGGGGTTTTTATAGTTTTTATCATTTTTAGAGGTAATAAGGGTTTTTTGAGTGTTTTGGGGTTTTTTTAGTTTTTATGGGTTTTAGGGTTTTTATGGTTTTTACGGGCGTTTATGGTTTTTAGCGGGTTTTAAGAGTTTTTATGGGTTTTAGGGTTTTATAGTTTTTATGGGCCTTTATGGTTGTTAGGGGGTTTAAAGTGTTTTTAGGGGTTTTTACATTTTTATGGATTTTTAGGAGATTTTTAGGGTTTTTATGGGTTTTAGGGTTTTGTGGTTTTTAGGGATTTTGAAGGATTTTCAAGGGGTTTTTGGGTTTTTAGGAGTTTTTAGGGTTTTTAGGGTCTTTTGGACTTTTAGGTTTTTTTTGAGTTTTTAGTGGTTTTAAGGTTTTTTAAATATTTTTAACATATTTATGGGGTTTAATGATTTTTAGAGTTTTAATTAGTTTTTAGGGTTTTTATGGATTTTAGGGGGTTTTAATGTTTTTAGAAATTTTTATGGTTTTCAGGGTTTTTAATGGTTTTTTACGTTTTCATGGGTTTTTAGTGGTTTTTTATGATTTTGATGGTTTTTTTGGTTTTTAGGGTTTCTATGGTTATGGAGGGTTTTTAGTGTTTTTAGGGGGTTTTAGGATTTTAGGGTTATTTAGGGCTTTTAGTGTCTCTTTGGGTTTTTAGAGGATTTTTTCAGTTTTATAGAGTTTTAAAGGATTTTTAGAGTTTTTTAACATTTTTGGGGGTTTTAAGGGTTTTTAGTGGTTTTTTTTGGGTTTTTTGGGTTTTTTGGTTTTTTAGGGTTTTTTTAGTTTTAAGGGTTTATGGATTTCAAGGGTTTTTTCAGGGTTTTCGGGGTTTTATGGTTTCATGGATTTTTAGGGTGTTTATGGGGTATTTTGGGTTTTTTGGTTTTTTGGTTTTAGTGTTTTTTTAGTTTTTTAGGGTTTTTAATGTTTTTTGAGTTTTTAATTTTTTTAGTGGTTTAAAAGGTTTTTTTTTGTTTTTAGCTGTTTATTATGGTTTTATGTGTTTTTAGGTTCTTGTAAGGTTTTAGTAATTTTGATTGTTTTTACAGTTGTTCAGGGGGTTTTAGGGTTTTTAGAGTTTTTTAGGTTTTTTAGGTCTTTTGGGTTTTAAGGGTTTTTTGGTTTTTCAAGGGTTTTAAGGTATTTTATATTTTTTTAATATTTTTATGGGTTTGAAATGTTTTTTGAGTTTTCTATGGGTTTTTAGGGATTTTATGGGGTTTTGGGGTTTTTTAAGGTTTTTATGGTTTTAGGGGTTTTTCAATGTTTTTAGGGTTTTTTACATTTTCATGGGTTTTTAGGGGTTTTTATAATTTTTATGGTTTTTAGGGATTTTAGGGATTTTGTATGTTTTTAGGGGGGGTTTAGGGGTTTTCATGGTTTTTCGGGTGTTTTGGTGTTTTTAGGTGTTTTTTTAAATTTTTTGAGGGTTTTATGGCTTTTTTAGTTTTAAAAATGATTAGGTGTTTTAAGGGTTTTAGGGTTTATAGTGATTTTTAGGGTTTTAATGGGTTTTTATAGTTTTTTAAGGTTTTAGGGATTTGAACTATTTTATGGGTTTTTAGGGGTCTTTTTTTATTTCAAGGGGTTTTCGAGGGCTTTTAGGGTTTTTTACATTTTCATCGATTTTTAGGGGTTTTTAAGAATTTTATGGTTTTTACACTTTAATTATTTTTTTGGAGATTGAGGTTTTTTGAGTTTTTTCAAGGGTTTTATAGGATTTTTTTGGTTTTCAGGGGTTTTTAGTGCCTTTTGGGGTTTTTCAGTTTTTTTAGGGTATTAAGGATTTTTAGTGTTCTTAATGGTTTTAGGGGTTTTAAGGATTTTTAGAGTTATTAGAGATTTTGAGGTTTTTTAATGATTTTTAGGGGTTTCTATGGTTTTTAGGAATTTTGTGTTGTTTAGGGTTTTTTGGGGTTTTAAAGATTTTAAGGGTTTTGAGGGTTTTTCAGGGGTATTGGGGTTTTAATGGGTTTTTAAGGTTTTTAAGGTTTTTAGGTTTTTTTGGGTTTTTAGTGTCTTTTTTGAGTTTTTAAGGGTTGTTCTGGTTTTTTAGAGTTTTTTTATCCTTTTTATGGGTTTTAAGGGTTTTTATAGTTTTTAGTGGTTTTATGGTTTTTATTAGTATATAGGGTATTTTAAGGTTTTCAGGGGTTTTTATGATTTTCTGGGGGTTTTCAGGGTTTTTAGTGTTTTTTATGTTTTGAAGGATTTTTAGGGTTTTTTAGGATTTTAAGGGTTTTTATGGGTTTTTATGGGTTTTTAGGGTTTCTAGGGTTTTTAGGGTTCCTAGGGGTTTTCATGGTTTTTAGGGTATTTTTGGGTTTTTAAGTTTTTTTTGAGTTTTTTAGGGTTTTTAATGTTTTTTAACATTTTTTGGGGTTTTAAGGGTTTTTAAAGTTTTTAGTGGTTTTTAGAGTTTTATGGTGTTTGAGGGTTTTTAAGTTTTTTGAATGTTTTTATGGGTTTCAGTGTTTTTTAGGGCTTTTAGGGCTTTTATGTTTTCATGGATTTTTAAGTGTTTTTTATAATTTTTACAGATTTTAGGTTTTTTTTGGATTCATAGGGGTTTTCAGGGTTTTTTGGTGATTTTTAAGGCTTTTAAGGGTTTTTAGGGTCTTTTTTTTCTTTAGATTTTTTTTTGTTTTTTAGTGTTTATAAGGTTTTTAATAGTTTTTAACGTTTTTAGGGTTTTTTTGAGTTTCTTCTTATTTTAATTTTTATAGAAATTTTTAAAGTTTTTAAGGGTTTTTTTTTCAGGTTTTTAGAGTTTTGAGTTGCATTTTAGGGTTTTATGGGTTTTGGGTGGTTTCAACGTTTTTATGGTTTTTTATAGTTTTTAAGGTCTTTCGACATTTTTATAGTTTTTTATGTTTTCATGGACTTTTGGGTGTTTTATGAATTTTATAGTTTTTAGGGTTTTTAGGGATTTTGAAGGGTTTTAGGGGTTTTAAGGTTTCAGGGCTTTTAGGGTTTTAGGGGTTTTAGGGTTTTTTTCAGCTTTTATGGGTTTTCTGGTTTTTTATATTTTTTAACCTTTTTATGGGTTCTAAGTGTTTTTAGAGTTTTTAGTTGTTTTAGGTTTTTTCAGGGTTTTTTTACAAGGCAAATAGAACATGATATATGAAAGGGAAAAGGAATTGAATTAAAAACGATCACTATGGGTGAAATAACTGCCCTGGATGTCAAAAACAAAAAAAAACATAAAGAAAAACCCAAGCCAAAGACCAGAATTGCACGATCCATTGTTCTTATCCACAAGCAAGCTTCTGCAAAAGTCCACGACCAGACACACCCCAACTAAGAAAGAAACATACAGTCACCAACTTGCAATCCCAACAAAGCACATCAAACGATAACCAGAAGCAAAATCACAAAAAACTCCTCCCAAACATGATCAACCAAAACCTACCAAAGCAAAAAGGCATCTATAAAACCTAGCACCCATCAACCTAAGCAACAGAACCCTATCACCACAAAACCAACCAGTCAAGTGTAGTTTCCTTATCCACAAGAGACCAGACAAGAGCAACTGCGAGAGGTTTTTTAGGGTTTTTAAGTTTTCAGGGGGTTTATGGTTTTCAAGGGTTTTTCTGAGGGTTTAAAGATTTTGGGGGGTTTTATGGATTTTTGTGGTGTTTTAGGGTTTTTTAGGGTTTTTAGGATCTTTTGTGGGTTTTACTGTTTTTTGGAGTTTTTTAGGGTTTTAAGGTTTTTTAGAGTTTTTAACCTTTCTAGGAGTTTTAAGTATTTTTAGCGTTTTTAGTGGTTTTTATGGGGTTTTAGGGTTTTTATGTTTTTTAGGGGAATTTATGGTTTTTAGGGTTTTTTTTGGTTTTTTATGTATTCTGGATTTTTGGGGTTTTTTCATAATTTTTATGGTTTTTAGGGTTTTTAAATATTTTTAGAGATTTTGAGGGTCTTAGTGTTTTTTCAGAGGGTTTTAGGGTTTTTCCATGTTTGTAGGGACGTTTTGGGTTTTATATGGTCTTTTTGGGTTTTTATGGGTTTTTAAGGTTTTTAATGGTTTTATGGTTTTTAGGGGTTTCTCATGTTTTTAGGGTTCTTTACATTTACATGGATTTTTAGGGTTTCTTAGGATTTTGATGGTTTTTATGGTTTTTATGGTTTTTAGGGTTTTTAGGGATTTTTAGTGTTTTTATGCTTTTTAAGAGGTTGTTAGGGTTTTTAGTGTTTTACGGTCTTTTGGGTTTTTAGCTTTTAAAGGGTTTTTAGAGTTTTCTGTGGTTTTCTGGGTTCTAGTGGTTTTTAAGGGTTTTAGGGGTTTTATGGTCTTTAGGGGTTTTTTAGGTTTTTTTACATATTCACGGATTTTTAGAATTCTGTAAGGATTTTTATGGTTTTTAGGATTTTAGGGTTTTTACTGATTTTGAGGGCTTTTAGGGGTTTTCAAGGGTTTTTAGGCCTTTTATGGTCTTTTTGTGTTTTTAGGGTTTTTTACGTTTTTATGGTTTTTAAGGTTTTTTAGAGTTTTTAATTATTTTAGGGGTTTCAAGGGTTTTTGGATTTTTAGGAGGTTTTTTTGGTTTTTATGGGGTTTTAGGTTTTTTTATGGTTTTTTTTTCATTTTTTATGGGTTTTAATGTTTTTTAGGGTTTTTAATGTTTTTTATGTTTTAATGGATTTTTAGGGATCTTTTAGGATTTTTATGGTTTTTAGGGTTTTCTAGATTTTTATGTATTTTGAGGGTTTTTAGGGGGGTTTAGGATTTTTTATTTTTTAGGGCCTTTTGGTTTTTTTGGGTTTCAATGGGTTTTAAGGTTTTTAGAGTTTTTTAAAAAATTTAAGGGGTTTTAAGGGATTTTATAAATTTTAGTAGTATTTAGGGTTTTATGGGGTTTGAGGGTTTTTAATGGTTTTTAGGGGTTTTTATAGTTTTCAGGAGTTTTTCAGGGTTTTTAGGGTTTTTTAGGTTTTCATGGGTTTTAGGGGTTTTTATGACTTCTATGGTTTTTAGGGGTTTTCAGGGTTTTTCTGGTCTTTTGGGGTTTTTATATTTTTTTTATTTTTTTAGTGTATTTAAGGTTTTTTATATTTTTTAACACTTTTATGGGTTTTAAGTGTTTTTAGAGTTTTTAGTTATTTTTATGGTTTTTTGGGGGTTTTAGGGGGTTTTATGGTTTTTAGGGGGGTTTTCAGCATTTTTAGGTTTTTAGGGGTTTTTATCTTTTCATGTATTTTTAGTGGTTTTCTTTTTTTATGGTTGTTAGGGATTCTGAGGGTTTTAGTTTTTTTTTAGGGGTTTTGGGTTTTATGGGTTTTTAGGGATTTTAGGGTCTTTTTGGTTTTTTGTTTTTTTTACTTTTTAGAGTTTTTGTGGTTATTTAGAGTTTTTTAATGTTTTTAGGGGTTTTATATGTTTTTAGACTTTTTATTGGGTTTTAAGGTTTCATGGGGTTTTAGGGTTTTTAAGGTTTTTGGAGGTTTTTATAGTATTCAGGGGTTTTTATGGATTTTTTGGGTTTTCTATGTTTTCATAGATTTTTATGATTTTTATGGTGTTTAGGATGTTTTAGTGTTTTTAGCGATTTGGGGGTTTGGGGGGTGTTTAGGGTTTAAAGGGGTTTTTAGGTTTTTATGGATTTTTTGGTGTTTTTAGGATTTTTATGGATTTTAGGTTTTTTTAGGGTTTTTATGGATTTTGATGGTTTTTAGGGTTTTTAAGTGTTTTAGGGGTTTTCAGGGTCGATTTGGTTTTATAGTGTTTTTTTAGTTTTAGGGGTTTTAAGGTGTTTTAGAGATTTTATTATTTTTTGGGGTTTTAAGGGTTTTTAGAGTATTAGTCTTGTTTGAGGGTTTTTAAGGTTTTTTGTAGTCTTTTTTGTTTTTGAGGGGTTTTCAAGGTTTTTATTGTTTTTTATGTCTTCATGGATTTTATGGTTTTTTTTGGATTTTTATGGGTTTTAAGGTTTTTTAGGGTTTTTTCAATTTTTAGGGCATTAAAGGTTTTTTGGTGTTTTTAAAATTTTTAGGGGTCTTAAGTGTTTTTAGAATTTTTAGGAGTTCTAGGGTTTTTATATGTTTTGGGGTATTTAAGGTTTTTATGGGTTTTATGGGTTTTATGGTTTTTAGGGGTTTTTTAGGATTTTAGGTTTTTTAGGGTTTTTGAGTATTTTGAGGGGTTTTAGATTTTATCAGTGGTTTTTAGGGATTTTAAGGTTTTTCTTTGTTTTTAGGGTCGTTTTGGGGTTTTATGATTTTTTTCAAGTTTTTTTGGGTTTGAAAGGTTTTTTAGTGTTTTTTCAAAATTTCAGGGGTTTAAAGGTTTTTTAGAGTTTCTAGTGGTTTTTAAGGTTTTTATGGTTTTTTAGGGATTTTAAGGTTTTTAGAGGGTTTTATGGTTTTCAGGGGTTTGTCAGGGTTTTTAGGATTTTTTTACGTTTTCATGGATTCCTAGCGGTTTTTAGGATTGTTATAGTTTTTAAAGTTTTTTAGGGTTTTTAGGGATTTTAAGGGTGTTTTGGGTCTTTTAGGGTTTTTTTTGGGTTTTTAAGGGTTTTCAGGTTTTTTAGGGTCTTTTGGGTTTTTAGGATTTTTTTTTTGAGTTTTTTAGGGTTCTTATGGATTTTTATATTTTTTAATGTTTTTAGGGATTTTGAGGTTTTTAGAGTGCTTAGTGGGTTTTTAGGGTTTTTGTGGGGTTTTAAGGGTATTTAAGAGTTTTAGGGATTTTTATGGTTTTCAGGGTTTTTTGGGTTCTTTATATTTAATGGATTTTAAGGATTTTTAGAATATATTTGGGTTTTTAGGGATTTCAGGATTTTTTATTCATTTTGAAGGTATTTTAGGGGTTTTCAAGGGTTTTCATGGTTTTAGAGACTTTTGGGTTTATAGGGTTTTTTGAGTTTTTTTGAGATTTTCAGGTTTTTGATAGTTTTTAACATTTTTAGGGGCTGGGATGTAAGGGTATTTACAGATTTTACTGGGTTTTTAGTGGTTTTATGGTTTTTACAGTTTTTAAGGTTTTTGGGGGAATTTATGGTTTTAAGGGGTTTTTTTTTGGATTTTTAGGGTTTTTTACGTTTTCATCGATTTTTAGGGTTCTTAGGATTTTTATGGTTTTCAAGGTTTTTAGAAATTTTGAGTGTTTTTAGGGTTTTTCATAGGTTCTTTTGGGTTTTTTCTGGATTCTTCGTGCCTTTTGTGTTTTTAGTGTTTTTTTACTTTTTTTGGGTTTTTATGGGTTTTTAGAGTTTTTAAATGTTTTTTGTGGTTTTGAGGGTTATAGGATTTTTTAGTTATTTTTGTAGTTTTTATGGGATTTTAAATATTTTTAGGGGTTTTATGGTTTTCCGGGGCTTTTCTAGGTTTTTTTTCATGGATTTTAGGGTTTTTTTAGGATTTTTTTGTTTTTAGGGCATTTAGGATTTTTAGGGAATTTGAGGTTTTTTAGGGTTTTTTAGGGTTTTTAGGGGTTTTTAGGGGTTTTTTGGGGTTTTCAGGTTTTTTACGGTATTTTGGGTTTTCATGTGTTTTTTTTTTTGAGTTTTTAGGGTTTTGAAGGTTTTTAAACCTTTTTAGGTTAAGGGGTTTTTATGGGTTTTTAAATTTTTTATGGGTTTGGATGGTTTTTAGGGATTTTTTAGGGTTTTTAGTGTTTTTTACATTTTTATGGATTTTTAGGAGTTTTTTTAATAATTTTATGGTTTTTATGAATTTTTAGAATTTTTATGGATTTTGAGGGTTTTTAGGGGTTTTCAAATGTTTTTAGAGGTTTTAAGGGTTTTTTTGGGTTCAAGGGTATTTTTTGAATTTTAAGGGGATTTAAGAATTTTTAGAGTTTTTTAACGTTTTAAGGGGTTTAAAGGGTTTTTAGAGTTTTTAGCTTTTTAGGGGTTTTTTGGGTTTTTAAGTTTTTTAAAGGTTTTTAGTGGTTTTTATGGTTTTGAGGGGTTTTTATGAGTTTTCAGGATTTTTACATTTTCATATATTTTTTGGGGTTTCTTAGGTTTTTTTTTTCTGTTTTAGGGTTTTTTGGGGTTTTCGTGATTTTGGGGGGTTTTAGGGGTGTTTAGGGTTTTTAGGGTCCTTTTGGTTTTTTAGGGTTTTTTTTTGTTTTTAGGGGTTTTAAGGTTATTAGAGTTTTATAACATTTTTAGGGGTTTTTGAAGATTTTATTTTTTTTATGGTTTTTATGGGAATTTAGGGTTTCTAATGGTTTTCAGGGGGTTTATAATTTTGAGGGGTTTTTTAGACTTTTTTGGGTTTTTTATGTTTTCACAGATTTTTAGGAGTTTTTAGGATTTTTTTGGTTTTTAGGATTTTTAGGGATTTTGATGGTTTTAAGGGGTTTTAGGGATTTTGATGGTTTTAAGGGGTTTTTAGGGATTTTATGGGTTTTTAGGGTCTTTTTGGGTTTTTAGGGGTTTTTTGAGGTTTTTATAGTTTTTAACGTTTTTAGGAGTTTTATGGGTTTTAGAGATTTTAGTGGTTTTATGGATTTTATTGCTTAATAGGTTTTATAAACTTTTTATGTGTTTTTATGGTTTTTAGTGGTTGTTTAGGTTTTTTAGGGGTTTTTACATTTTCATGGACTTTTAGGGGTTGTTTCGGATTTTTATGGTTTTAGGGGTTTTAGGGATTTTTTGGATTTTATGCTTTTTTAGGGGTTTTTTCAGGGTTTTAGGGTTTTTTGTGTTTGTAATGATTTTAGGGATTTTAAGGGGTTTTAGAGTTTTTAGTGGAATTTTACTGGTTTTATGGTTTTTTAGGGTTTTAAGGGGTTTATGCTTTTCAGGGGGGTTTCACGGTTTTTAAGGTTTTTTATGTTTTCATGGATTTTAATGATTTTTTAGGATTTTTATGGTCATTAGTGTTTTTATGGTTTTTTAAGATTTTGAGGGGTTTTAGGTGTTTTTAGGGGCTTTTAGTGTTTTTAGGGTTTTTTTGGGTTTTAGGGACTTTTAGGGGATTTCAGGGTTTTTTTGTGTTTTTTAGGGGTTTTAAGGTTTTTAGAGTTTTTTAACATTTTTGAGTGTTTTAATATTTTTTAGAGTTTTAGTGGTTTTTAGAGTTTTTTAGGGGTTTTTATGGTTTTAGGGATTTTTTGGATTTTTTGCTTTTTTTGGGGTTTTTCAGGGTTTTAGGGTTTTTTGTGTTTGTAATGATTTTAGGGGTTTTAAGGGGTTTTAGATTTTTTAGTGGAATTTTAGGGTTTTTATGGTTTTTTAGGGTTTTTAAGGGGTTTATGCTTTTTAGGGGGTTTCACGGTTTTTAAGGTTTTTTATGTTTTCATTGATTTTAATGATTTTTTAGGATTTTTATGGTCGTTAGTGTTTTTTATGGTTTTTTAAGATTTTGAGGGGGTTTTGGTGTTTTTAGGGGCTTTTAGTGTTTTTAGGGTTTTTTTGGGTTTTAGGGACTTTTAGGGGATTTCGGGGGTTTTTTGAGTTTTTTAGGGGTTTTAAGGTTTTTAGAGTTTTTTAACGTTTTTAAGTGTTTTAAGAGTTTTTAGAGTTTTAGTGGTTTTTAGGGTTTTTTAGTGGTTTTTTTGGGTTTTTTTTGGGTTTTTTTCTGGGTTTTATGGTTTTCAGGGTTTTTATGTGTTTTTAAGTTTTCATGGTTTTTGGAGGTATTTTAGTATTTTTATGGTTTTTAGGGTTTTTAGGGATTTTGAGGGGTTTTTGAGAGATTTTTAGGGTTTTTAGGGGTTTTAGGGTCTTTTGGGTTTTTAGGGGCTTTTTGAGTTTTTTAGGTGTTTAAGGTTTTTTAGAGTTTTTAAACATTTTTAGGGGTTTCAAGGGTTTTTAGAGTTTTTAGTGGTTTTTAGTGGATTCTAAGGTTTTTAAGGATTTTTATGGTCTTTAGGGGGTTTTATGTGGATTTTTAGGGGGTTTGGGTGTGTTTTTAGGGATTTTGAGGGGTTTTAGTGATTTTTTTAGTGTTTTTAGGGTTTCTATGGTTTCCGTGGTATTTATGATCTTTTCGATTTTTTAGGTTTTTTTGAGTTTTAAGGGTTTTTTAGAGTTTTTTATGTTTTTGGGGTTTTAAATGGTTTTTTGAGTATTTAGTGGGTTTTAGGCATTTTATGGGTTTTTAGGGGTTTTAAGTTTTTAGGGTGTTTTATTCTTTTCAGGGGTTTTAAAGGTTTTTACATTTTCATGGATTTTTCGGGCAGAAGAGGTTCAGGACTAGGCAAGCCTAACCCCCAAAATATAAAGGGAAATAGGAGTACAAGACCAAGGGAGGGTTGGGTCAATCGACCCATACCCAAAAACAATCCCCAAAAGGAAAAGCAAAGAAAACAAAGGAACAGAAAAAGACACAGCAGACCAAACGACCCAGCACCGCATCACGCGTCCTCCCATCCATAGGGATCCCCGTCTGCACCATACCCAGAGGGGGCATCCGAGTCCACCGTCTCCCATTCAGATGACTCATGCTGCTTGAGGAAGTCAATACAATACCTCCTGAGTCGCTTCTTCACCAGCTTCCTATCCGCTCGATCCTTGGCAAGAGCATCCTCCACAGCTTTGGAAGCCTTCGAAGAGGCCCTTGTTGCCATTGGTTTTGGAAGGGATGAATATTCTCTCCTTGCCCTCCTCTTGACTGGGGAAGCACTCCCCCTCCTCCTGCTGCAAAGGACATCATCAGCACTCACCACCTTGGGGATCCCCTCTTGCCTGGAATCAACAGCCGTGCTCAGACCCTCCTCTTAGATTCGAGTCAGGATAAACTGATCCATCCATCAAGGTCATCCTCCTCCAAATCTTGGGCATGTTCGCATCAATGAAGTCATTACGGTCCCCAAAGACAAAATCATATTTAACATCCTCATCAATGTTATCACAGTTAAACATCACCTTTAATTTGGGCTGTTGTAGAATCTCACGTCGGTGTTGCTCAAGGGGGATTTTGGAACCATCCAGAACGATCATATCAGTGAGTTCAACACAGGGAGGTAGATTTTCAAAGACCACAAGCTCCATTCCCAAATTCTGTTGCACCACAGTCTGCTCAGCATCAGAAGTGGCCGCATCACGCAGCTCCTGTTCTAGCAAATGAACAGATGGGGTGGCCTTGGCACCACCTAAATCATCACCCGGGGTATTTAAGGTCATCTCTTATAAGTGGATGTCAGAGACCTGCCAATCCTCATCAGCCTGAGCATCAGCCAGTGACTCCGGACACTCCCCCTCCTCTAGATCAAGCACTGCAAATGGATTCAAAGTGAGAACCAGGTCTTGTTCTAACTCCTAACCATTTGCCTCGGCAGAAGCAGTATTCATCAGCAACCCCTCCATACTCATCCCCTCAGAACCTGGACTTGAAATGTTACTGCACACCCCACTCAGAACCATCTGCAAGCAGTCATCAGCAGCCATATCTTTCTTAGGAACCACCTTCACCACCCCACTGGACGAAGGGGCAGCACATGCCCATCCTAAATCATCCTTCAACCGAATGAAAACGTCCTTTACCAAGACCCCTGGGTGAAGATCCCCCTCATTTTTATCAGGGCATGGTCCATCCCCACGGTCAGAGGCCAGGTCCAGCCTTGGGGGGTGGCACATAAATCACTCTTAGAAACCAAGTGATCATTGCCCCCACGATGACACACCTGTTTCACATGACCAAGAGTTAGACAAGATTTGCAGTAATTCACCCAGGATTCAAAAACCACAGGTTGCTTCCACCACAGCTCTTCTCCAATCTCAATCCAGACAAAATCCACTGGTAGATTGGAAACATCAACCTTAATACAGACTCTCAGAGCAACCGGATGACAGAGGGCTCGCGTTCGACTATCCACACACAGAAATCTTCCAACCATATTTCCCAGCATTGTAAGAATTGACAAATTTTGGAAGGGAAGAGGGAGTTCAGGGAATCGTACCCAAATGGAAACCAAAGGTGAGTCCTGACGTAAATGAAGATCAAAGATCCACCTGAAGAGACAAAAGCGTGCACCGTCACATCTGCGAGGGGCAGCGAACCAAACCTGGATAAGGTCCTCCTCAGAAGCAAAGTGGATCAAAATATGTTAGGCATCAACCAAGCCCATCGTTTCCCTCTCCTAGAGATCCCAACGTTCGAACACAAATCTATCAAAAACATCCACTGGAGGGAACCAGTTAGAGAATCGAGCAACCAAAGACTGATTATGCAACGCCGAAGCCTCGTTGAACTCTGAAATTGACAATTGCAGCTTCAGATGACCTTCAAACAGACCCAGAACCTTATTTGTGAGATTAATACGTGGAAAAGAAGGGAGTGAATCCGGATCCAAGAATGGAATGAAAGCTCTACTTTCATCAAGAACCAGCGAGGACCCCTCCCCCTCGGGGGGGGGGGGGGGACAAGTCGTGGAGGTCGATGTCATCTTCAATCAGGAAAAGGAATGTTACCATCACGGAGCGGAGCGGGAGAGAGGATATCGACCATCATTTCGAGAGTTATATCTGGATTTTTAGGGGTTTTAGGGTTTTTTTGGTTTTATGAATTTTTATTGTTTTAGGTTTTTTAAGGATTTTGGTTGTTTTAGGGTTCTTCAAAGGTTTTATGGGTTTTCATTGTTTTAGGGTCTTTTTTGGTTTTTAAGGTTTTTTTAGATTTTAGGGTTTTTAGGTTTTTTTAACTTTTTTAGTGGTCTTGAGGTTTTTTATAGTTTTTATTGGTTTTTAGTGTTTTTATAGGGATTTAGGGATTTTTAAGGTTTTTATTGTTTTTTTTGGGGGTTTTCAAGGTTTTTAGGGTTTTTTGGTTTTTAATGATATTTAGGGGGTTTTAGGATTTTTATAGTCTTTAGGATATTTTGAGTTTTTTTGAGATTTTGAAGGGTTTAAAGGTTTTTAGGGGCTTTTCGGGGCTTTTGGGTTTTTAGTGTTTTTTAGGGTTTTTAGTGTCCTTTTTTGATATTTTGATTTTTTTTGTGCTTTTTAGGGTTTTAATATTTTTTAGAGCTCTTTAACATTTTTAGGGTTTTTAAGTGTTTTTAGAGTTTTTAGTGGGTTTTTAGAGTTTTTATGGGTTTTAGTGTTTTTAACGGTTTTAGGGGGTTTTATGGTTTTCATAGGTTTTTCAACGTTTTTTGGGTATTTTATGTTTTCATGGATTTTTAGGGGTTTTCTAGGATTTTTATGGTTTTTAGGGTATTTTTAGATGTTTAGGGATTTTAAGGGTTTTTTGGTTTTTTGGGTCCCCTTGGTTTTTATGGGTTTTTCTATTTTTTTAAAGATTTTTAAGGTTTTTTAGAGTTTTTTAACATTTTTTGGGGTTTTAAGGGTTTTTAGAGTTTTCAGTGGGTTTTTAGGGTTTTATGGGTTTTTAGGAATTTTAGGTTTTTTAGGGGGTGTTATGATTTTTATGTGTTTATTGGGTTTTAAGGTTTTTTATGTTTTCTTATATTTTTAGGGGTTTTTTATGGTTTTTACGAATTTTGTGGGTTTTAGGGTTTTTTAAAGGTTTTTATGGTTGTTAGGGGCAAAGAAGGCTCGGGTCTAGGATATTCCTGGCACCCCCCAAAATTTATTAAACAAAAAGACACAAACAATGCAGACAAAGTTTTTATGATTGTTAGGGGTTTTCATGGTTTTATGGTCTTTTGGGTTTTTAGGGATTTTTGAGTTTGTTATGGTTTTAATGTTTTTTAGAGTTTTTTAAACTTTTTATGGTTGTTGAGGTTTTTTAGAGTTTTTAGTGGTTATTTAGGGATTTTATGGTTACTTAGGTTTTTTATGGTTTTTAGGAGTTTTTACGGTTCTCAGGGGGTTTTAAGGGTTTTTAGTTTTTTTACATTTTCATGGACTTTTAGGGGGGTTTTAGGATTTTTATGGTTTCTAGGGTTTTTAGGGATTTTAGGGTTTTATGATTTTTATTGTTTTTCAAGGTTTATTAGGTTCTTTTTTTCTTTTTAATTTTTTTGATTTTTTTGGGGTTTTAAGGTTTTTTAGAGTTTTTTATTGTTTTTAGGGTTTTAAGGGTTTTTAGATTTTTTAGTGGTTTTTAGGGATTTTATGGTTTTTTAGGTTTTTTAAGGTTTTTAGGGAAATTTATTTTTTTAGAGGGTTTTCAGGAATTCTAGCGGTTTTTATGTTTTCATGGACTTTGAGGGTTTTTTAGGATTTTTATGGCTTTAGGTTTTTAGGGGTTTTAGGGAATTTTAAGGATTTTTAGGGGGTTAAGGTTTTAGGGGTTTTTAGGGTTTTTAGGGTCTTGTTTGGTTTTTAGGGTTTTTTTTTGACTTTTTAGGGTTTCTATGGTTTTTAGATTTTTTTAACATTTTTAGGGGCTTTATGGGTTTGTAATGTTTTTCATGGGTTTTATGGTTTTAATGGGATTTTAGGGTTTTGTAATTATTTTAGGGGTTTTCTGGTTTTTAGGGATTTTTAGGGTTTATTACATTTTCATTGTTTTTATGGGGTTTTTAGGATTTCTATGGTTTTTAGGAATTTTGAAGGCTTTCAGGTTTTTCATGGTTTTAGGCTTTTTAAAGGTTTTCAGGGTTTTTAGTGTTTTAATGGTTTTTTAGGTTTTTGTAATTTTGATGGGTTTTAGGGTTTTTAGGGTTTTCAGGGGTTTAAGGGTTTTCCGGGTTTTTAGTGTTTTTCATGGCTTTTAGTGTTTTTTTGAGTTTTTAGGGTTTTTAAATTTTTTTAGAGTTTAATATTTTTAGGGATTTTGAGGGGTTTTAGAGTTTTAGTGGTTTTAGGGTTTTTATGGGGTTTTAGGGGGTTTTAAGGTTTTAGGGGGTCTTATGGATTTTTGAGATATTTCAAGGTTTTGGGGTTCTTACATTATCATGGATTTTAGAGTTTTTAGGATTTTTATGGTTTTTAGTGTTTTTTAGTGTATTTAGGGATTTTGAGGGATTTAGGGGTTTTCGTAGGTTTTTATGGTTTTTTAGGTTTTGAGGATCTTTTTAGGTTTTCAAGGTTTTTTTGAGTTTTTTAGGGTTTTAATGGTTTTTAGAAGGTTTTAATGTTGTGGGGGGTTTTAAGGTTTTTTGGAGTTTTTAGTAGTTTTGGGGATTTTATGGTTTTTTTAGGGTTTTAGGGGTTTTTATGGTTTTTAATATTTATAGGGTTTTTATGTTTTCATGGATTTTTAGGGGTTATTTAGGATTTTTATTGTTTTTATGTTTTTTCACGATTTTTAGTGTGTCTTGTGTTTTTAGGGGATTTTTTAGTTTTTAAGGATTTTTAGTTCTTTTTAAGGTTTTGGGGGGTTTTAAAGGTTTTAGTATTTTTAGTGGTTTTTAGGTTTTTATTGGTTTTAGGGGATTTTATGGTTTTGGGGGGGGGTTATATTTTTTAAGGGTTTTCAGGGGTTTTCAAGGGTTTTCAGGGTTTTTAGGGTCTTTTAGGGTTTTTAAGATTTTTTTTTAGTTTTTTAGAGTTTTAAGGTTTTAGAGTTTTTTAACATTTTTAGAAGTTGTAAGGGTTTTAGAGTTTTTAGTGGGTTTTTAGGGTTTCATGGGTTTTCAATATTTTCTAATCTTTTTTGGGATTTTTATGGTTTTCTTGGGTTTTTTTGGTTTTTAGGAATTTTTACGTTTTCATGGATTTTTAAGGGTTTTTAGCATTTTATGGTTTTTTGGGTTTTTAGGGGTTTAAGGTATTTTGAGGGGTTTTAGGGGTTTTTAAAGGTTTTTAGGGGTTTTTGGGATTTTAGTGTCTTTTTGGGTTTTTAGGGGTTTTTGTAGTTGTTTCGGGTTTTTGAAGTTTTTTAGAGATTTTTAACATTTTTAGGGGTTTTAAGGGTTTTTTAGTTTTTGGATTTTTTAGTGTTTTTATGGTTTTTATGGGTTTTTAGGGTTTTTTAAGGCTTGGGGGGGTTTATTGTTTTAAGGGGGCTTTAAGGGTTTTTCAGGGTTTTTAGGGTTTTTGAGGATTTTATGGTTTTTATGGTTTTTAGGGATTTTTGGGATTTTTGGGTTTTTGGGGGTTTTAGCAGTTTTTGAGGTTTTTAGTGTCTCCTAGGGTTTTTAGGGTATTTTTGAGTTTTTTTGGGGTTTTAAAGGTTTTTATAGTTTTTTAATACTTTTAGGGGTTTAATGGGTTTTTAGAGTTTTTAGTGGTTTTTAGAGTTTTTAATGCATTTATAGGGTTTTTTAAGTTGCTTAGGGGTTCATGGATTTTAAGGGGGTTTTAGGATTTTTATGATTTTAGGGTTTTTAGGTATTTTGATTATTTTATGGGGGTTTTCAGGATTTTTATGTTTTTAGTGGTTTTTAGGAGTCTTTTGCGTTTTTTGGAGATTTTTCTAATTTTTTAGGCTTTTAATGTTTTTTAGAGTTTTTTAACATTTTTAGGATTTTTAATAGTTTTTAATGTTTTCAGTGGTTTTTTAGGTTTTTTATCAGTGATTTGGGTTTTTTAAGGTTTTTAGGGGGGTTTATGGTTTTTAGGGGGTTTTAGGGTTTTTAGGGTTTTTAGGTTTTCAGGGATTTTTATGGGTTTTTTAGGATTTTTATGGTTTTTTGGGGTTTTTTGGGTTTTTATGTATGTTGAGAGTTTTTAGGACTTTTCGATGGTTTTTATGTGTTTTCAAGTTTTTTAGTGTTTTTTTGGTATTTTAGTTTTTTTTAGTTTTTTAGAATTTTTAGAGTTTTTAACATTTTAGGGGCCTTAAGGGTTTTTAGAGTTTTAGTAGTTTTTTGGGGTTTTTTTGGGTTTTTTGGATTTTATGTTTTCAGTGGTTTTTATGGTTTTTAGGGGGTTTTCAGGGTTTATAGAGTTTTTTACATTTTCATTGATTTTTTTGGATTTTATTTAGATTTTTTTTGGTTTTTAGGGTTTTTTAGGGTTTTTCATAATTTTGAGGGTTTTTTGGTTTATCAGGGGTTTTAGGGTCTTTCAAGTTTTTAGGGTCCTTTGGGATTTTGGGTATTTTGGGTATTTATTTTTTTTATGGTTTTTAAGGTTTTTGGATTTTTGTAAAGGTTTTTTGGGCTTTAAAGGGTTTTTAAAGTTTTTGGGGTTTTTATGAGGTTTTAGGGTTTTTTAGAATTTTTAGGGGTTTAGGGTTTTTAGGGGTTTCAGGGATTTTAGGGGTTTTGAGGGTTTTGAGGGTTTTCAAGGGCTTTACAGGTTTTTAGGGGGTTTCAGGCTTTTTGCAGTCACTTGGGTTTCTAGGGATTTTTTGAGTTTTTTTTATAGTTTATAAGGTTTATAGAGTTTTCTAATGTTTGTAAGGGATTTAAGGGTTTTTAGAGTTGTTGTGGTTTTTTAGGTTTTAATATTTTTTAATGTTTTTAGGTGTTTTATGGGTTTGAGGGGGTTTTCAAGGTTTTTAGGGTTTTTACATTTTCATCGATTTTATGGAATTTTTAATATATTTATTCTTTTGGGGGTTTTCGAGATTTTGAGGGGTTTAGGGTGTTTCAAGTGTTTTTAGGGGTTTTATTGGTTTTATGGTTTTTATGGTTTTTATGGTTTTTATGGTTTTTATGGTTTTTATGGTTGTTATGGTTTTCAAGGGGTTTTTAGGGTTTTTATGGATTTTGAGGGTTTTTTAGGGTTTTTATGGGGTTTTGGGTGTTTTGGGTTTTTTAGGGTTTTTATGGTCTTTTTGGAGTTTTAGGGGTTTTTTGAGTTTTTTAGGGTTTTAAGGGTTTTAGAGTCTCTTAACGTTTTTATGTATTTTAAGGGTTTTCAGAGTTTATAGTGGTTTTTTAGGGATTTTATGGATTTTTAGGGTTTTCAAGGTTATGAGGTGTTTTTCAGTTTTTAGGGGTTTTTAGGATTTTTAGGTTTTCATGGATTTTCAAGGGTTTTTTAGGTTTTTTATTATTTTTGGGGTTTTTAGGGTCTTTAGGTATCTTTATGTTTTTTAGGGGTTTTAGGGGTTTTTATGATTTTTAGAGTCTTTTTGGGTTTTAGGGTTTTTTTTGAGTTTTTAGGGTTTTTAAGTTTCTTTTGAATTTTTTAACGTTTTTATGACCTTTAAGGGTTTTTATAATTTTTAATGGGTTTTAGGGTTTTTATGGGTTTTTATGGTTTTTAAGGCTTTTAGGGTTTTTTTGGTTTTCAGGGGTTTTCCAGCATTTTTATCTTTTCTTGGATTTTAGGGGTTTCTTTGGAATTTTAGGGTTTTAGGGTTTTTAGGGGTTTTAGTGGTTGTTCACAGTTTTAGGATATTTTACGTCATCATGTATTTTTAAGGGATTTTTTGGGACTTTTCTATTTTTGGGGTTTTTAGGGATTTTGTGGGTTTTTCGGTGTTTTTAAAGGTTTAAGGTTTTTCAGGGATTTTAGG
This sequence comes from Viscum album, assembly GCA_963277665.1. NCBI lineage: Eukaryota > Viridiplantae > Streptophyta > Magnoliopsida > Santalales > Viscaceae > Viscum > Viscum album. The sequence continues at coordinate 1,770,945,963 of OY728156.1, read as the reverse complement.
GTATTTTTGGGTTTTATGGTTTTTTGAGTTTTTTAGGTTTTTTAAGGTTTTTGAGAGATTTATATCTTTTTTTGGGTTTTAAGGATTTTTAGATTTTTTGTGGATTTTTTATGGGTTTTATGGGTTTTTAGGGTATTTAAGGGTTTTAATGGTATTCAGGTTATTTTCAAGGTTTTTACGGTTTTTTACGTTTTCTTGGATTTTTAGGGGGTTTAAGGTTTTTTATGGTTTTTAGTTTTTTTTTGGGTTTTTGGGATTTTGATGAATTTTTTATTTTCCTAGGTTTTTAGTGCTTTTCATGTTCTTTAGGTCTTTTTGGGTTCTAGGATTTTCCTTGAGTTTTTTAATGTTTTTATGGGTTTTAAGTATTTTTAAAATTTTTATGGGTTTTTATGCTTTTTTAGGATTTTTTAAGGGTTTTAGGGATTTTATGGTTTCATAGTTTTTTCAAGGTTGTTATGGTTTTTTACGTTTTAATGGATATTTACGATTTTTTAGGATTTTTGTGGGTTTTAGATATTTTAGGGTTTTTAAAGATTTTGAGAGTTTTTAGGGGTTTTTAGGAGTTTTAGGGTTCAAAGGGTTTTTAGGGTTTTTATTCTCTTTTTGGATTTTTATGGTTTTTTTGAGTATTTTAGGCTTTTTGGGTTTTATAGAGTTTTTTTAACATTTTACGGGTTTAGGGGGTTTTTGGGTTTTTTTTGGAGTTTTAGTGGTTTTTTAGAATTTTTATGGATTTTTATGGTTTTTAGGGATTTTGAAGGGTTTTAGGATTTTTTAGGGGTATTTATAGTTTTTAGGGTTTTTCAGGGTTTTTAGTATCTTTTTGGGTTTTAAGGGTTTTTTTGAATTTTTTAGGATTTTAATGGTTTTTTAGAGTTTTTAATGTTTTTAGGGGTTTAAAGGGTTTTTAGAGTTTTTACTGGATTTTTAGGGTTTTTATGGGTTTTTTTATTTTTATGTTTTTCTAGGGTTTTTATGTTTTTCAGGAATTTTTAGGGTTTTTAGTTTTTTTACGTTTTCATGGATTTTTAGGGGTTTTTTAGGATTTTAAATGGTTTTTAGGGTTTTTAGGGTTTTTATGGAAAAGGAGATCAATGTGGTCCTTTTTCACCCCACATTTTTGAGAGTGAGGTCCTGGTATACCTTGAGGCAATCAATATAATGTGGGAGAATTATCTAAGGTACCCTTCTTGATTTGTTTTTATGGGCCTCCACCGCCAGATTGAGTCAGATTCATTCCAAAGGCGCTTTCACCAATATTGATTAGCAAAATGAACTGCTTTGATCATTTCCTAGAGCTCCGCCTCATAATCACATTTAGAGTTTTTAGAGATTTTGAGGGTTTTTAAGGTTTGTAGAGGTTTTTAGGGTCTTTTGGGCGTTTTAGTGCTTTTTTTAGTTTTTTAGGTATTTAAGGTTTTTTAGAGTTTTAAAATTTTAGGGGTTTTAATGGTTTTTTTGATTTAAGTGTTTTTTAGGGTTTTTACAATTTTTTATGTTCTTATGCGGTTTTATGGTTTTCAAGGTTTTTAGGGTTTTTTGTGTTTTTTATGTTTTCATCAAATTTTAGGGATTTTTTAGGATCTTTATGGTTTTTAGGGATATTAGGGGTTTTAGGGATTTTGTGGGTTTTTAGGGGTTTTTAGGGGTATTTAGGGTTCTTAGGGGTTTTTAGGGTTTTTAGGGTATTTTTGGGGTTTTAGGGTTTTCTTGAGTTTTTAGGGGTTTTTAAGTTTTCCTGAATTTTTTAACATTTTTATGGTTTTCAGGGTGTTTCTACATTTTTTTGATTTTCAGGGATTTTTTGGTGGTTTTCAGGATTTTTTTGGTTTTTAGTGTTTTTAGGGTTTTTAGGGATTTTGAGTATTTTATGGGGTTTTAGGTGTTTTAGGGTTTTTAGGTTTTTTAATGTATTTTGGGGTTTGGGGTGATTTTATAGTTTTTAGTGGTTTTTAGGGTTTTTAGTGTTTGTTATGGTTTTTAGGGACTTTTATTGGTTTGAGGGGTTCTTCATCGTTTTTTTTTTTGTTTTTTACATTTTCATGGATTTTTTCACGACCCGAACCTACCCGGGCTCGAGCCGCAACTACCCCAAACCCGCCTCTATAGGCCATGGGCTGGCGACCAGCACCAAAGGCACAACAACTCGGGGAGGCCTTTGCCTAAGTACCTGTACACACACACACGTAGCACACTCAATGCAAAAGTGCAGAGTAAAAGAAAAGAAAAACAAAGGGCAACTGCTATATATACCACAAATGTGCATCGACCTCTAAACAGTACAAATAAAGTGCTGGAAGGCCACACCAAGTGCGGGCAAAGCCCAAGTAGGGGTGAGTATAAAAATACTCAGTAGGATACCCCGAAGGATCGAGGGAGCAACAATGGAGGTACCGAAGGGTGAGAAGTAGAGCGAACAGGAAAAGTAAAGGAGTACAACTGAAAGTGCAGTAAAGAGTACAACTCAACCCAACAAGAGGAAAGAAGGTAGACTCATCCAGACACAAGGAGCTGGAAACGGTGAGAAGATGAACTTCCCGTCGAGTCTTCGCTACCTATAGCAGGAGAGTAGACTCGTCCAACCACAAGAAGCTGGACACGGAAAGCACGTGGCATACCTCGCGTGTCTTTGCCTCCCCTGGAAGGAGAGTAATCAAACCCAAGAAGTGGGTACTAGAACAAGGTATATACAAGTCCATATGCTCAAACAAGAAGCCCAAACAAGATCGTAAGGGGATCTCCATCTCGTAGCTCCGCCCAAGAAAGAGTGAGTCGCCAACAATCCCAGAAGTAACACCATCAATGCCCAGCATCCCGAACGTCTGCCCCGAACCGCAAGCCAAGGGCTCAATCACCACACCTCGACCCTATCCGCTTTGGGAGGCACTGACTCGCCCGCACGGTTTTAGGTCGCGTCACAAGGACGCGTCTCAGTGGGGGAAAACGCTCCTCGTACTTGAGAGTTCTGGGGGAACTTCAACCACAACTCGTCACTGCCCCGCAGTCGAGAGGTCTCAAAGTCGACAGGCGAAACCCTGCCCAGCCCCACTGGAGGGTCTCTGGAAGTCAACGGGTTCCCACTACAGGGAGACCCGGAAAGTCGACGGGTGCCACACTGCCCAGTCCTATAATAGGGTAAACCACTGAAGGGTGACCCGGCTAAATTCGGCGATGGGACCTCTACCCAGCCCTCCTAGAGGTAACCCGACATCATGGACCACTGCCCAGCCCAGCTGGAGGTAAGCCCGGCATCGGGGACCACTGCCCAGCCCAACTGGAGGTAAGCCCGACATCGGGGACCACTGCCCAGCCCAGTTGGAGGTAAGCCCGGCATCGGGGACCACTGCCCAGCCCAGCTGGAGGTAAGCCCGACATCGTGGACCACTACCCAGCCCAGCTAGAGGTAAGACCGACATCGGGGACCACTGCCCTGCCCCGCTGGAGGTAAGCCTGGAACTGCTCTGGCCATCCCTGCTGGATGTTACTGCTCGGTGAACACCGCTGTACTGGCCATCCCTGCTGGATGCTAACCAACTGACGACCCCTGCTCGATACAACCTCAGCCCTGCTAGAAACAATCTCGTCCCTGCTAGAACAACCTCAGCCCTGCTGGAACAACCTCAGACCTACTAGAACAACCAAACGAGCACCAGGCCAAGGGAAAACTCCACCCTACTGGTCAAACAAACGAGCACAAATCTAGGGGAAAAATCCACCCTGCTGGTCAAACAAACGAGCACCGAGGGACTCTCTACGTCGCAAGAGGTCAAAGTACGTAAAGCAGATCACGGCACGCACGTGGGGCCAACACAACGTGTGGCCCCAAGTCAACCCCAACTGAGCACACAAACATCCTCAGGTACAAACAAACACACCTACCTCCAAGCGCTCCTGTATACTCCCAGAGTATACCTCGTTCCAGCCCAAAGGTTATCGTGCACACGGCACCCAGCGTCAATGTGAAGGCATGACGTAACAACTCCACCTCAAAGGCCCTGGTACGGCCAACCACATCTCGTGAACCATTTACATCACTCTCCCAAGAGTGCATGATCACACGCCAAGGGTCTACTACAAATAAGGTAGGGCGAACCACCACTGGAGCACCTTCCATGCTTCCACATTTAACAAGATCGCACAAGAGGCTCCGCACAACCAAACGGATCGCACCATTGTAATCCTCGGAGAAAAACACGCGAGATCAACTACTCACTCGCCTCAAACGGATATCCGACGGAAAAGTCACCAACACCACCTCACGCCCGAACGACATCTCGTGATCCCGAGCCTCATCCCCGAAAACAGTCGGGCGCATCGCACCATTGTGATCCCCTCGGGAAAACATGTCAAAAGCACTACTCACTTGAGTACAACGGATATCCGAAGAAAAAAGGTGCTCCCAGCGCACCGCACAAGAGCGGTGCCACGTGGGACCCGCATCCCGGTCCCAAAACTCAACGAACGGATCGCATCATTGCAATCCTCTCGAAAAAGTACATGAAATGGACTATTCACTTGTCCAAAACGGTCGCCTAGTGATAAAGCTGGAAATCACCATCAACTCCCGAAACAGCCCTCGCGGGGCCCGCACCATCGTGTGGAATTACAGCGGGTAGACTGCGCCAACACGATGCCCTCGGAAAAACACCCAACATCGACTGCTCGCATGCCCCGAATGGACGTCTGAGGAAAAAGTCGCTAAAAGATGCACGCAGCTCAAAAGACGGGCCGTGGGGCATGCACCTCAACTTCGGCCTCAACGCCTAAAACCACCCTGGAAAGCTCCGCCTCGATGCCAGGGTCCCAACACCACTGACAGTGCTCAAAACGGACGTCAGACGCGTCCGTGCCGTCCAAAACAAGATCTGCCGAAGAAACGACTAACCCCTCGACGTACGTGTCGCGCCACCGAGGCCCCTCATTTCGGGAATTAAAAATTCCCAAAACCATCTCAAAAATTCCGTCTCGTCGATACAGTTCCACCACCGCATACGGCACTCAAAATGGACACCCGTAGCGGAAAATACGGGTGTCCAAACACCAAGGGGGCAAGGCCCCTGGGGCTGGACCGGCCTGGACCGGCCGGTCCGCCCGGCCTGGGCCGGCCCGCGGCTTAGCCGCGCGGGCCGGCGGTGGACCCGGTCCCCCGCCCGGCTGACCGGCTGAGGCCGGTCGCCGCGCGTCGACCCGCACGCCGCGGGTCGTGCCTCCTCCGCGGGGTCGCGCGCCACGACCCCGATTCTCCGTCGCACTCCGGTGAGCGCTGCCTCGCGCCGGCACCCAGCAAACCCACCAGCACCGCATGCCCTGGCCTCTCTTGGACACTCTCCCTCGCCGCCCTGCTGACGCCCTCGACACCAAGAGCCCCGTTGCCGCGCCGTCCGCCCTAGCCGCGTCGCTGCTCGAACCCGCCGGAAACCGAAAACCCGCCAACTTCAACGGATGATTACGGACGCCACGGAGCTCGAAATTCGAATCCGAAAGATGCGTTGGGAAGGGAATAATCTCTACTACGTATTCATGGTCTTAGTTCAAAAAACCAACAGAAATTAGATAGTATTAATCATGCTCAAAGTAGGTGCGGGAAGACAAAACGCAACAAGACCCTACCTCTTGGGCGTTGCCCGGAGCTTCGCCACGATTCGCCGCCATGCCAGAGCTGCCTCGCCGGAGACGCCTTGCTGGAGTGGAGGATAGGAGGGAGGTGGATCTCCTACCAGGAGATGAAGAGAGGGGAAGAGTGGGGGGAGGGTTAAGTGTTTAAATACAAACACATTTAACCACCCGCCTGCCAGCCCGAACCCAAACCTCCGACGAAGACGAGGTTAAGCATCCCCTAGGCCAAACACCACCTCCCGAGCACAACGGAGGTCTCGGAATTTTAATCCGAGACCCCGTTCAAAAGTTATTAAACTTAGCGCCTGAGGCCTCCAAATTACGAAAACGCCCCTAGGGCCATTTTTCACAGACGGCCCGCGCTCGTGAAACTTATACCACTCCTAGGGTAAACGGCATGCTCCGAACTCAATGGTGCCCTCGGTTTCCCTATCCGAGCCACCGTTTAATAGATACCTGCGTTTCAACATTAAATGAACAAATTAATTAATTAATTAATCCGTTTAACATTCCAGAAGCGGGCGAGGGGTCCAAACGTCCCGCACCGACAAGTTTTATGTCATTTTTAGGGTAAAAACCCCATTCTAGACCTATCCGTATACTCGGATCTCTAATCATGAACTCTGTTTAGGAGTTATCTCATTTATTTGGCGTTTCGAGTGTGAACGCACTGAAAATTTAATTTCGGCCACTCCGTGGCTCGGAATCGCACGCCGTCCGAAGGCGCTGCTCTGGTATATCATCAAGAATATTCCAAAGTATTTCGTAGTAAAAACCGGGTTCTTACATCATTCCCTCCTTCAAGATTTTCTTCCCCGAAAAGCAAAACTAGGGAGCAACACAGGGTACTAAGCCTACACCTGGCTTTCCCATACCCAAAAGAAACCACGCACAGCTCTGCGTCACCACACACAGACCAAAGGATTGATCCGTTCACGCGAGGTCGGCCCTTGCCGATGTCGTGCACCCAGTCCAGACTTCGGGGTTAGGGCAATGCGGTAGGGAACCTCACCATCCCTTTGCACGATCTCAAATGACCCGAAGGCTCTCGGGGTTAGCTCACCTCCCTGAACGAACCTCTACATCGCACTCCACGACTGGAATCACCGCCCGCACCTGAACAAGGCCCGGTGATTCCCTCCTTCAGAATATCCATATGGTAAAACACCCAAGGATATCTGGTCACGCAAGGTTCCACAGTCGATGCTCTCTTATACGCTCAAAAGGCGAAGGAGTCAACACCATCGACTAAAGGAAAAGGTGTCACGCCTTTTTCCTTACCAACACAGGGTTACACCTGATGCCCTGCGTCACCCTGGTAACACCTCAAACAAGGAGCAAGGAGAAAATACGTTCACACGCAGAGCCTAATAATTCTACTGCAAAAAAAATAGAAGAGTCGCAATGGGTACCTCTCACCATCTCATGCTTTGCAAGATCGTAGACATCCAAAGCTCGCAGCTGTCCGTGGTCCCAACTGTCAACTCCCGGAGCCTGACGTGGACCACCTAGTGGTGATGGGGAGATCTCATAAAGTTTTCCCCCACTACGAGCTCCTCCCGCTCCTCTGCTAGCAACACCTCTATGGGTACTACTCCGATCACGGCGCTGCCTCTGTCGTGGTAGTGCGCCTGCTGCCTGCCCGAAGCTCTCAGCAACTCGGGTCGGGCAGTCTTGTGCCAAGTGACCTTGACCGTCACAAGCATAGCACCGACCCTCTCTGGGCTGCACTAGTGCCCTCCAGCGCCAATGTGGTGTACGACCACGCCCCTGAGTCCAGTTGTCAGAAAGCCACCTACGTCAAGGTCCTGCTTGTCGACACCCACTAGACGCGGCAGACGTCTCATCTCCAACGTGCCTACTGCCACTACCAACTTTAGAACGTGACAGGAATCCCTCTGTCACCAGCGCCTGCTCTAGCACCCCGGCATATGTGGAAATGCCCAAGGGTACTATGACAACACGAATCTCTCGGCGGAGACCCTGCTCAAACTTCCACGCTCGGATGTTGTCATCATGTACCAAGTCCGGGTAAAAGCATGCACGGTCTGCAAAACTAGCCGCGTACTCGGCCACCATCATCCCTCTCTACTAAAACTGCAGGAGCTCCTGAATCTAAAAGGAGTGCAAGCAGGAGGGGAAAAACTCCTCACCAAACTACAACTGAAATTAGTCCCACGAAAGTGACAACTCGTCAAGAAACTGAGTCACCAGACTCCACCAATGCCGAGCTGCTCCACGAAAAAGGGTGGCTGCCAAAGCCACTCTTTGATCTGTCAGCATCTGCACAAGCCTGAAAAGGCGAACCACTGCCTCGAGCCAAACCTCTACTGCCTGAGGGTCTGGCTCACCACTGAACCTCAGCGGTCTCTACCGTTGGAACTCACAGAGCGCGCTCAACCTGCGCTCAAGCTTAGCCTGCTCTGCTAAAACTGCCTGCTGCTCAACAGGTGGGGGTGCTGCTACCGGCCCACCCAGAGAAAGGGAATCGCATGATGGGTCCTGGACTGTGGCCTCGTAGCTCACAGGGTCGTTGTCATGAACCAAAGCTGGTATCCTGGCTGGCTGTATTCGCGGAGACACCCTGAATATTATCAAGGAGTGCCGCGGTCAGATGAGCATATATGTATATACCAATAGCAACGATGGGGAGATAACTCAAGAAGGACATTCAAAGACTCAATCCTATGTGATGCACAAACCAATTTTTCCCTATAACAAGTGTCTCAGCATGTCGAGTCGACAAGCGGGTTATCAAGGTCCTGGTGAATGGATACATCGGCCGCCGCACCATCACTAGACTCCCTGGCCTGAGAGCCTCTCTCGAGACACGTTAACATTGTTTCCCTAAATCCCAACCAATTCCTTTTATTTTAGAGACGTCCAAACAACGTCCCAAGGAACGAACCACCTCTGATACCACTTTTTCATGACCCGACCCTACCCGGGCTCAAGCCGCAACTACCCCAAGCCCGCCTCCATAGGCCAGGGGCTGGCGACTAGCGCCGAAGGCTAAAACAACTCGGGGAGGCCTTTGCCTAAGTACCTGTACACACACACACATAGCACACTCAATGCAAAAGTGCAGATTAAAAGAAAAGAAAAACAAAGGGCAACTGCTATATATACCACAAATGTGCATCGACCTCTAAACAGTACAAATAAAGTGCTGGAAAGGAAAAAGGGGCAAAACACGCGCCCAACCAGAGAGGTGCCACAATCCGGAAACAGGTAAACAAAACAAACAGATGACGGGTCTCCCACCTGGAACCCGGCTACGACCACCGCACGCGGTCCAAGCTCCCAAACTCCTATGCTCCACCGAAGTCACGACCAACCTGTATGTCGTCTGCAAGGGCACACCAAGTGTGGGAAAAGCCCAAGCATGGGTGAGTATAAAAATACTCAGTAGGATACCCCTAAGGCTCGAGGGAGCAATAAAGGAGGTACCGAAGGGTGACCAGTAGAGCGAATAGGAAAAGTAGAGGAGTACAATTGAAAGTGCAGTAAAGAGTCCAGCTCAACCCAACAAGAGGAAAGAAGGTAGACTTGTCCAGACACAAGGAGCTGGAAATGGTGAGAAGATGAACTTCCCGTCGAGTCTTCGCTACCTATAGCAGGAGAGTAGACTCGTCCAACCACGATAAGCTAGACACAGAAAACACGTGGCATACCCATGCGCGTCTTCGGTCGCACGGTTTTAGGTCGCGTCACAAGGACGCATCACAGTGGGGGAAAACGCTCCTCGTACTTGAGAGTTCTGGGGGAACGTCAAACACAACTCATCACTGCCCCATAGTCGAGAGGTCTCAAAGTCGACAGGCGACCCCCTGCCCAGCCCCGCTGGAGGGTCCCTGGAAGTCAACGGGTTCCCACTACAGGGAGACCCGGAAAGTCGAAGGGTGCCACACTGCCCAGTCCCATAACAGGGTAAACCACTAGAGGGCGACCCGGCTAAAGTCAGAGACGGGACCACTGCCCAGCCAAGCTGGAGGTAACCGGGCATCGGGTACCACTGCCCAGCCCAGCTGGAGGTAAGCCCGACATCGAGGATCACTACCCAGCCCAGCTGGAGGTAAGCCCGACATCGTGGACCACTGCCCAGCCCTGCTGGAGGTAAGCCCGGCATCGGGGACCACTACCCAGCACTGCTGGAGGTAAGCTCGGAACTACTCTGGCCATCCCTGCTAGATGGTACTGGTCGGTGAACACCGCTGTACTGGCCATCCCTGCTGGATGGTAACCCACTGACGAGCCCTGCTCGATACAACCTCAGCCCTGCTGGAAACAACCTCAGCCCCACTGGAACAACCTCAGACCTGTTGGAACAACCTCAGCCCTGCTGGAACAACCAAACGAGCACCAGGCCAGGGGAAAACTCCACCCTACTGGTCAAACAAACGAGCACAAAGCCAAGGGAAAACTCCACCTTGCTGGTCAAAAAAACGAGCACAGAGGGACCCTCTACGTCGTGAGAGGTTAAAGTACGTAAAGAAGATCATGACACGCACGTGGGGCCCACACGACGTGTGGCCCCAAGTCAACCCCAACTGAGCGCACAAACTTCCTCAGGTTCAAACAACCACACGTACCTCCAAGTGCTCCCGTATACTCCCAGAGTATACCTCGTTCCAGCCCAAAGGCTATCGTGCACACGGCACCCAGCGTCAACGTGAAGGCGTGACGTAACAACTCCACCTCAAAGGCCCAGGCACAACCAACCACATCTCGTGAACCATTTATATCACTCTCCCAAGAGTGCGTGATCACACGCCAAGGGTCCGCTACAAACAAGGTAGGGCGAACCACCATTGGAGCACCTTCCATGCTTCCACATTTAACAAGATCGTGCAAGAGGCTCCGCACAACCAAACGGATCGCACCGTTGTAATCCTCGCAGAAAAACACGCGAGATCGACTACTCACTCGCCTCAAACGGATATCCGACGGAAAAGTCACCAACACCGCCTCACGCCCAAACGGCGTCCCGTGATCCCGAGCCTCGGCCCTGAAAGCAGTCGGGCGCATCGCACCATTGCGATCCCCTCGGGAAAACACGTCAAAAGCACTACTCACTTGAGTGCAACGGATATCTGGAGAAAAAGGTGCATCCCGGCGCACCGCACACGAGCGGTGCCACGTGAGAACCGCATCCCGGTCCCGAAACTCAACAAACGGATTGCACCGTTGTGATCCTCTCGAAAAAGTACACAAAATGGACTATTCACTTGTCCAAAACAGTCATCTGGTGATAAAGCTAGAAATCACCGTCAACTCCCGAAACGGCCCTCGCGGGGCCCGCACCATCGTGCGGAATTATAGCGGGCAGACTGCGCCAATGCTATGCCCTTGGAAAAACACACAGCATCGACTGCTCGCACGCCCTGAACGGACGTCTGAGGAAAAACTCGCTAAAAGCTGCACGCAGCTCAAAAGACGAGTCGTGGGGCCCGTGCCTCAACTTCGGCCTCAATGCCTGAAACCACCTTGGAAAACTCCACATCGATGCCAGGGTCCCAACGCCACTGACGGCACTCAAAACGGACGTCGGACGCGTCCACGCCGTCCAAAACAGGATCCGCCTAAGAAACGACTAACCCCTCGACATACGTGTCGCGCCACCGAGGCCTCTCGTTTTGGGAATTAAAAATTCTAGAAACCATATCAAAAAGTCTGCCTCGTCGATAAAGTTCCACCGTCGCAGACGACACTCAAAACGGACACCCGTAGCGGAAAATATGGGTGTCCGAACACCAAGGGGGCAAGGCCCCTGGGGCTGGACCGGCCTGGACCAGCCGGTCCTCCCGGCCTGGACCAGCCGGTCGGCCGGCCCGCGGCTTAGCCGCGCGGGTCGTGCCTCCTCCGCGGGGTCGCGCACCGCGACCCCGGTTCTCCGTCGCGCTCCGGTGAGCGCTGCCTCGCGCCGGCGCCCCGCAATCCCGCTAGCGCTACACGCCCTGGCCTCGCCTGGACGCTCCCCCTCACCGCCCTGCTGACACCCTCGACGCCAAGCGCCCCGCTGCCGTGCCGTCCGCCCTAGCCGCGCCGCCGCTCGAACCCGTCGGAAACCGAAAACCTGCCAACTTCGGCGGATGATTGCGGATGCCACGGAGCTCGAAATTCGAATACTAAAGATGCGTTGGGAAGGGAATAATCTCTACTACGCATTCATGGGATTCGTTCAAAAAACCAACAGCAATTAGATAGTATTAAGCATGCTCAAAGTAGGTGCGGGAAGACAAAACACAACAAGACCCTACCTCGTGGGCGTTGCCCGGAGCTTCGCCGCAATTCACCGCCTTGCCGGAACTGCCTCACAGGAGACGCCTCGCCGGAGTGGAGGAGAGGAGGGAGGAGGAGTTTCTGCCAGGAGATGAAGAGAGGGGAAGTGGGGGGGGGGTTAAGTGTTTAAATAGAAACACATTTAACCACCCGCCTGTCGGCCCGAACCCGAACCTCTGGCGGAGACGAGGTTAAGAATCCCCTAGGCCAAACACCACCTCCCGAGCAAAATGGAGATCTCGGAATTTTAATCTGAGACCCCATTCAAAAGTTATTAAACTTAGCGCCTGAGGCCGCCAAATTACGAAAACGCCCCTTTGGCCATTTTTCACAGACGGCCCGCGCTCGCGAATCTTATACCCCTCCTAGGGTAAACGGCATGCTCCGAACTCAAAGGTTCCCTCAGTTTCCCAATCCGATCCACCGTTTAATAGATACCTGTGTTTCAACATTAAACGAACAAATTAATTAATTAATTAATCCGTTTAACGTTCCAGAAGCGGGCGAGGGGTCCAAACGTCCCGCGATGACAAGTTTTATGTTGTTCCTAGGGTAAAAACACCATTCCGGACCCATCCGTACACTCGGATATCTGATCCAGAACTCCGTTTAGGAGTTATCTCATTTATTTGGCGTTTCCAGTGTGAACGCACTGAAAATTTAATTCCGGCCACTCCGGGGCTCGGAATCACGCGCCGTCCGAAGGCACTGCTCTGGTATATCATCAAGAATATTCCAAAGTATTTCGTAGAAAAAACCGGGTTCTTACAGATTTTTAGTGGTTTTTTAGGATTTTTATGGTTTTTGGGTTTTTATAGACTTTTTGGGTTTTCTTTGTTTTTTTTTGCGTTTTTTGTGGTTTTTAGGGTTTTATGGGTTTTTTACAGTTTTTAGGGGGTTTATGGTTTTAAGGGGGGGTCATGGTTTTTAGGGTTTTTTACGTTTTCATGGATTTTTAAGACTTTTTTAATCTTTTTATAGGTTTGGGGGTTTTTGGGTTTTTGGGTTTTTGAGGGTTTTTTTGGGTTTTCCTGGGGTTTTAGGGTTTTTAGGGTTTTTTCGGGTTTATATGGTCTTTTTGGGTCTTGAGGGTTTATATGGTCTTTTTGTGTTTTGAGGTTTTTTTAGAGTTTTTTCTGGTTTTTAAGGTTTTTTAGAGTTTTTAACGTTTTTAGGGGTTTTATACTTTTTAGTGGTTTTTAGGTTTTTTATGGGTTTTTTGGGTTTTTACGGTTTTTAGGGTTTTTTCAGGGTTTTTAGGGCATTTTACTTTTTCCTGAAAATGTATTGCTTTTTAAAGATTTTTTTTTTGAGATTTTGAGGGGTTTTAGGGTGTTTTGGGGGTTTTTAGGGGTTTTCAGGGTTTAAGGGTCTTTTGGAGTTTTAGGGTTTTTTTTTATTTTTCAGTTGTTTTTTGATGTTTTTATAGGTTTTTTGTGTTTTGAAAAGTTTTTAGGGGTTTTTATGGTTTTCAGGGGATTTTAGGGTTTCTTACGTTTTCATGGATTTTTAAGGGGTATTTGAGAATTTTTATGGTTTTTTTTGTTTTTTGGGCTTTTAGTGATTATGAGGGTTTTTAGGGGTTTTCAAGGTTTTTTAGTTTCTTTTTTGGGTTTTAGATTTTTTTTTTGTTTTTAGGGGTTTTAAGGTTATTATGACTTCTTAATGTTTTTAGGGGTATAACGGGTCTTTAGATTTTTTAGTGGTTCTTTGGTTTTTTTATGGATTTTTTGGAGTTTTTTAAGGTTTTTATGAGGTTTTATGGTTTTCAATGGTTTTTCAGGGTTTTTAGGTTTTTTACGTTTTCATGGATTTTAATGGTTTTCTAGGATTTTTATGGTTTTTAGGGGTTTTTAGGTTTATTAGGGTTTTTGAGTGTTTTTGAGGTTTTTCAGGGGATTTTAGGTTCTTTTAGTGTCCTTTTGGGATTTTTGGGTTTAATTTTTTTTATGGTTTTTAAGGTTTTATATACTTTTTACCGTTTTAGGGGTTTAAAGGGTTTTTAGGGTTTTTAGGGGATTTTAGGGGGTTTTAAGTTTTTAGGGTTTTTTATTGTTTGTAGGGGTTTTTCAAGGTTTTTATGGATTTTGACATTTCCATGGATTTTTATGGGTTTTTTAGGATTTTTATTTTTTTTGGTTTTTTGGGTTTCTAAGGATTTTGAGGGTTTTTAGGATTTTAAGGGGTTTTAGTATTTTTTTTGAATTTTTTATGGGTTGTAAGGGTTTTTAAAAAATTTAGTAGTTTTAAGGGTTTTTATGGGTTTTTAGGGTTTTTAAGGTTTTAAATTGTTTTTATTATTTTTTGGGGTTTTTCAGGGTTATTATGGTTGTTTACATTTTCCTAGACTTTTTGGGGTTTATAGGTTTGTTATGGTTTTAGGGTTTTTAGAGTTTTTTTGGATTCTGAGGGTTTATTGAGTTTTTAGCGTTTTCTAGGGGTTTTATGGGTTTTTATGGTTTTTTATGATTTTTAAGGGTTTTTATGAATTTCAGTGGTTTTTTATGTTTTTTAGGTTTTTTTACAATATCATTGATTTTTAGGGGTTTTTAGATTTTTTTTGTTTTAGGGTCTTTAGAGTTTTTAGGGATTTTGAGGGGTTTTAGGGTTTTTTTGGGTATTTAGGATTTTTTTGAGTTTTTAGGGTTTTTAAAGTTTTTAGGGGTTTTAAGGGTTTTTAGAGTTTTTCGTGAATTTTTTGGTTTTTCTGGGTTTTTAGGTTTTTTAAAGTTTTTATGGTTTTTAAGGGTTTTTAGAGGTTTTTTTATTGATTTTAGGGTTTTTTATGTTTTAATGGATTTGTAGGTGATTTTTAGGATTTTTATGTGTTTAAGGTTTTCTAGGATTTTAGGGATTTGGTAAGTTTTTAGAGTTTTTCAGGGGTTTTATGATCATTTGGGGGTTTGGGGGTTTTTTTTGAGTATTTTAGGGTTTTTAATATTTTTAGTGCTTTTTAATTTTTTTAGGGTTTTTAAGGTTTTTTAGAGTTGTTAGTGGGTTTTTAGGGTTTTTATGTGGTTTTAGGGGTTTTAAATATTTTTGAACTTTTAATGGTTTTCTGTGGGTTTTAAGGGTTTCTAGTGTTTTTTATGTTTTCAAGGTTTTTTAGAGGTTTTTTAGGGCTTTTATTGTTTTTTAGGGTTTTAGGGACTTTAAGGGGTTTTGGGGGTTTTCATATGTTTTTAGGATTTTTCAAGTTTTTCATAGTCTTTTTGGGTTTTTAGTGTTCTTTTTAGTTTTTTTGGGTTTTAAGTTTTTTTAGATTTTTTTAACATTTTTAGGGGTTTAAAGGGGTTTTAGTGTTTTTAGTTTTTTTTTGTGTTTTAATGCATTTTTTGGGGTTTAAAGTTTTTAGGAATTTTTATTATTTTCTAGGTTTTTCAGGGGTTTGGGGTATTTTGGGGGTTTTAGGGTTTTGTTGAGTTTATTATGGTTTTTAAGGTTTTTTAGAGTTTTTAAACTTTTTTAGGGATTTTAAGGGTTTTTAGAGCACTAGTGGATTCTTAGGGTTTTATGGGTTTATGTATTTTTAAGGTTTTTATGGTTTCAAGGGGTTTTTCAAGGTTTTAGGGTTTTTAGGGACTTTTCGGGCATTTATGGTTTTTCCATGGTTTCTAGGGTTTTTAGAGGGTTTTAAGGTTTTTATGGTCTTTTTGGGATTTTAGGGTTTTTTGAGTTTTTAGGGTTTTAAAGTATTTTTATAGTTTTTAATATTTTTATGGGTTTTAATGGTTTTTGGAGTTTTTAGTGGGTTTTTTCATTTTTTACGAGGTTTTTGGATTTTTTAAGGTTTTTAGGTTATTATGGTTTTGAGGGTTGTTAGGGTTATTTAAGTTTTCATGGATTTTCAGTGTTTTTAATTCTTTTATGGTTTTTAGGGTGTTCTTAGGGTTTTTTGGGATTTTGATGGTTTTCAGGGGTTTTAGGATCTTTTTGGGTTTTTTGGTGTTTTATGAGTGTTTTAGTTTTTTTTAGATTTTTTAAGGTTTTTAGGGGTTTAAGGGTTTTTATAGTTTTTTCTAGTTTTTAGGGTCTTTATGAGTTTTTAAGGTTTTTGTGGTTTTCAGGGGGTTTCGGGGTTTTTAGGGTTTTTTACGTTTTCATTGATTTTTTGAGATTTTTTAGATTTTTTAGATTTTTTTGGTTTTTATGGATTTTCAGGGTTTCTATGATTTTTTTAGGGCTTTTAGGGGTTCTCAAGTTTTTTAGGGACATTTTGGGTTTTTAGGGTTTTTATGATTTTTTAGGGCTTTTAGGGGTTCTCAAGTTTTTTAGGGACATTTTGGGTTTTTAGGGTTTTCTAAGTTTTTAGGGGTTTAAAGTTTTTTGGAGTTTTTTAGCATTTTTAGGGGTTTTAATGTTTTTTAGACTTTTTTGTGATTTTTATGGGATTTTAGTTTTTTTAAGGTTTTAGGTGTTTTATGGTTTTCAAGTGTTTTTCATGTTTTTTAGGATTTTTCATGTTTTCATGGATTTTTAAGGGTTTTTAGGATTTTTATGGTTTTTTGGGTTTTTAGGATTTTTTTTGGGATTTTGAGGGGTTTAAAGGGGTTTTCTTTGGTTTTTATAGGTTTTTGGGTATTTTTGGGTTTTTAGGATATTTTTTATTTTTAAGGGTTTTTAGAGATTTTCACATTTTTATGTGTTTTAAGGTTTTTTAGAGTTTTAGTGTTTTTTGGGGGTTTTAAGGGTTTTTAGTATTTTTAGTGGGTTTTTAGGGTTTTTATGGGTTTTAGGTTTTTTATGGTTTTTAGGGGTGATGAGGATCATGGCACGAATGGCCATCGATGTGTTGGAGGCGGTCTTGATGAGGAGGGTGGAAGGCGCATGATTCCACAAGACCCGCTGCGAGGAATTGGCGGCCCAATGACAAGGGAGCGGACCAAGAGAATGAAGGAGGCCTTAAATGGGTTTATCTTGCAATTCCAAGAGGAGGCCCAACACCCTTGCTTGGGGGAAGCATCCGGGCCTATAATTACATTAATTAAGGCCCAAAAATGATTTTAAAAACCCAATCCAATGTGTGCTACGAATTTCAAGCCCACCCCACCATGGAATCTTCAAAGTCAAAAGTGGTGGGCTAGTTGTCTTTACTTTCCAAAAAGGATGTGCTACTTGTCTCCTAAAGTCATGGGCATGTGCCAAAATTGTCAAAAGTGACATGTAGGCTTTTTGACTTGAGGAAACTAGGTGTTAGAATTTTGTATCAATCCTTGGCTATAAATAGCCACCCCCATGTACTCTTTGGACATCATGAATGAAGGTAATGTTATTATGGTGAGTTTTGCTTGAAACCTTTGTTTTCTGGCTTAATTCTTGACTTATCAAAGGATTGGCCATCCTTTGTGGCGTCTTGTGGCTAGAGTTCTTAGAGACAAGTTCTCTTTGGGTTCTACCTTGACCAATTCCCTCTTCCTACTATTTATCACTATCCGTACACCACATTCACTTGTTTTCTTGTGGCGATCCAGGTGCACAACACGTGATCATTGTACAAGGTTCCTAGGACACTTCCTAGCGGGTCTTGCACCGCGCATCATTTGGTATCAGAGCCCATTTGCAAGAAATCAGGTTCTTTCTTTCTTATCCTTTCTTCCATTTTCATTTCTCTTCAAATCGGGCCAAAAACAATTCTGGTCCATTTTCTTCTTCCCCTACAGACATCATTTCTTCATCTTTTCGGACGTACAGTATATCATTCTTGTAGTTGAGAAGCTCATCTTTCTTCTCCATTTGGAATCATCAAAATCAGAGCTATACATAGCGAGATACAGTGGGTTCAAATTTTGCAACAAATTCTGCAATTTTAAAACCACGCAAATCTCACGTTGATTCCATTTGATGTTACAAATTATTGCTTCTCCTGCATTTAAATATTGAAAAATTCATCTTGTTGCCGCTGCCTCTACCAAAAAAAAAGAGCCAAAAAAAAACAAAAAAATTGGAAAAAAAAATTAAAGGCTAAAAAAAAATTGCAACATTTTGAATTCTACGTCCCATTTTTCATTCTTCTTCTTCCCTTTTCTTCCTCTTCACAAATTTTTCATCTTGAATCCAATTTGAATTTTATCTTTGAATTCTAGTTCGGGATTGCCACATTTCAAAGATCCTTTTGATTTGTTGAAATTGGGTAAGAACATTATAGGAAGCAAGTTGAGTGGTAAAAGGCAAGAGTGTTACATTTTGATAAAATCCAAAATTGAGTGAAACACAAGCGAACATATTATTTTTGAGTGTAAACACGTGAGGGAGTGTGTGAGGTCCATTTTCCTTTCTCTTCACTTTTTTTACAGGATTCCCAAATGGCAGAGTCAAGTAATACCAATGAAGCAGACATTAAGATGTTCATGAGGGCTGTACAAGAACAATTCCAAAGGTTGAATGCGAGGATGGATGAACTCCAATCCCCTTCCAATTCTAGAGCACCACCAAGGAGGCGAGTTGTTGAAGAAGAGGAGGAGTTATCCGATTTTCACGAATCACCAATTCGGAGAAATCAACCACCATGGAGGCAAGCCAATGATCTTGGAGGAGTGAAGTTGAGGATCCCTTCATTTCAAGGTAAGAATGATCCTGAAACTTACTTGGAATGGGAAAGAAAGGTCGAACATGTTTTCGGTTGTCACACTTATTCGGAGGAAAACAAAGTGAAGTTGGCGGCTGTGGAATTCACCGACTATGCTAGTATTTGGTGGACCAACTACAAGTGAGTCGATGACGAAGTGGAGAAAGACACATCCACACTTGGGAGGAGATGAAAGTTGTAATGCGTAAGAGGTTCATTTCTAGCCACTATTATCGTGATTTGTTCCTCAAGTTCCAGGGTTTGAAACAAGGGGCTATGAGTGTTGAGGAGTATCAAAAAGAGATGGAGATCATCATGATTCGGGCGAATATTGATGAGGAGCGAGAGGCCACCATGGCAAGATTTGTGAACGGTCTCAACCATGACATTCAGGACATAGTGGACATGCACCACTACTTGGACATGGAGGATCTACTACACATGGCTACCAAAGCGGAGAGGCAAGTAAAGGCAAGAAGGATGCGCCCTACATCTTATGGTAAGGATTCTAGACCTTTCAAGTTTAAGGATTCCAAACCACAAGAGCATGTAAGGGAACAAAAAACTGATTCAAAGGAGTTTCCCAAACCAAAACCATTCTTTCCGGAATCCAAAGGTAAAATGGAGGGTAAGGTTGTTTCCAAATCACGAGATATCAAATGTTTTAAATGTCAAGGATTTGGACATATTGCTTCACAATTCCCAAA
The DNA here is from genome assembly GCA_963277665.1 of Viscum album. NCBI lineage: Eukaryota > Viridiplantae > Streptophyta > Magnoliopsida > Santalales > Viscaceae > Viscum > Viscum album. The sequence goes on along the minus strand of OY728156.1, from coordinate 1,770,926,790 downwards.
CAAGAGAACCATGATTATTTTGGATGATGTAGATGTTCTTAGTGCTAGCTCAAGCGAAGATGAAATGCCATCACTTGAGGATGATTCAGAGGTGGAAGTGGAAAGACCAGTACATGGAGAAATGCTTGTGGCAAGGCATGCTTTGAGTGCTCAACCCGAAGCAGAACATGATCAAGAGAAAAGGGAGCATATTTTTCATACTAGATGCCTCGTCAAAGATAAGGTATGTAGTATGATTATTTATGGGGGTAGTTGTACAAACGTAGCAAGTGGTTTGATGGTTGATAAATTGGTATTGGCTACGACTAGACATCCTAGGACTTATAGATTGCAATGGTTAAATAATAGCGGGGATCTCAAAGTGACTAAGCAAGCACAAGTTCCATTTTCTATTGGGAAGTATGAAGACAAGGTGATGTGTGATGTTGTTCCAATGCATTCTAGTCATATTTTGTTGGGAAGACCTTGGCAATTTGATAGGAGGGTCACACATGATGGATACACCAACCGCTATTCCTTTGAGTACAACGGGGGGACGGTTATTCTTACACCATTGAGGCCTTTGCATGCTTATGAAGACCAAGTGAGGATTGAGAGAGATTGTGTGATGAGACAAAAAGAAAAGAGAGAGAAAAATAGAGATATTGAGAAGAGTGAAAAAGGAGTGATGAGTGAAATCAAATGAAAAGAGGGAAATAAAAGAGTTGAAAACAAGAGTGAAAATAAGAGTGAAAACAAGAGTGTTGAGGGAAAAGTGAGTCTATTTTCTGGAAAAAGAGAGATAGAGAGAGATTTAGAGGGGGAGGAAACTCTCATGCTTTTATGAAAGGGAGAATGTTTTACGGCTAACTCTCTTAACCCATCATTGCCTTCTAGTGTTGTGTCTCTTTTGCAGGAATTTGGTGACGTGTTTCCGAAGGAAATTCCCGATGGCTTACCTCCCTTGCGGGGTATCGAGCACCACATCGACTTCCTCCCAGGAGCAACACTTCCCAATCGACCGGCCTATCGGGCTAACCCAGAGGAGACTCGAGAAATCCAACGACAAGTGGAAGAATTGCTAAGGAAGGGATTTGTCCGAGAGAGCTTGAGTCCTTGTGCGGTGCCGGTAATTCTTGTCCCAAAAAAAATGGTAAGTGGAGAATGTGTGTTGATTGTCGAGCTATCAACAAAATCACGGTAAAGTACCACTATCCCATACCTCGTTTGGATGATATGCTTGATGAACTCTATGGTGCATCTTTGTTCACTAAAATTGACCTAAGGAGTGGATACCATCAAATTAGAATGAAAGAGGGAGATGAATAGAAAACTGCATTTAAAACTATGTTTGGGTTGTATGAATGGCTAGTTATGCCTTTTGGGCTAACTAACGCCCCGAGTACATTCATGAACTTAATGAATCATGTTTTCCGTCCATTCATTGGGAAATTTGTGGTTGTTTATTTTGATGACATCCTTGTTTATTCTAAGAGTCTAGATGAACATCATGGGCATTTGAAACATGTTTTTGAGACTCTTAGGAAAAATAGGTTGTTTGACAATGTAGAAAAATGTACATTTTGTTTAAATTCAGTTGTTTTCCTTGGTTTTGTGGTAGGGGATGATGGCATGAGGGTTGATGAAGAGAAGGTGAAGGCAATTCGGGAATGGCCAACACCAAAGAATGTCAATGAGGTGAGGAGCTTCCATGGACTTGCAAGTTTTTACCGAAGGTTTGTGAGGGACTTTTCAACCATTGTGGCACCATTGAATGAGTTGGTCAAGAAAGGAGTGAGCTTTAAGTGGGGAAAAGCGCAAGAAGATTCCTTCTCCACACTCAAAGGTAAGTTGACAAATTCACCTCTCTTAATTCTGCCCGACTTTTCTAAAGTTTTTGAGGCGGAGTGTGATGCCTCTGGAATAGGAATTGGGGTTGTTCTAATGCAAGACTCTAAGCCTATTGCTTAATTTAGTGAGAAGCTTAATGGGGCTGCATTGAACTACTCTACCTATGACAAGGAATTATATGCCCTCAGAAGAACTTTAGAAAATTGGCAGCATTACTTGTGGCCAAGGGAATTTGTGATTCATTCGGATCATGAAAGCCTAAAATTTCTTAAGTCACAAGGAACGTTGAATAGGAGGCATGCAAGATGGCTTGAATTTATTAAAACATTTCCTTATGTCATTAAGCATAAGCAAGGAAAAGAAAACGTTGTTGCTGATGCTTTGTCTAGGAGGTACTCTCTTATCACTTCTATGCATGCTAAAATACTTGGTTTTGAAATGTTGAAAAGCATGTATGAGAATGATGGTGATTTTTCTAAAATTTGGAAGTTGTGTGAAAAACATGGGAAAAATGATTTTTACAAAAATGATGGATTTATTTTTCTAAAAAATAAATTGTGTGTTCCATCTTGTTCCATGCGTGAATTTCTTGTTAGAGAAACTCATGGAGGTGGATTAATGGGGCATTTTGGGGTTGAGAAAACTTTGGCATTGTTGTGTGAACATTTTTATTGGCCTCACATGCGTAGAGATGTGGTTAGTATTTGTGGAAATTTTCATGTATGCAAACATGCAAAGTCCAAAGTGCATCCACATGGATTATACACCCCTTTTCCTATTTCTTCTCATCCTTGGGTTGACATTTCAATGGACTTTGTTCTCGGCTTGCCAAGATCACAATCAGGGAAGGATAGCATCTTTGTGGTGGTGGACAGATTTAGTAAAATGGCACATTTTATTGCATGTTCTAAAACCAATGATGCAACTCATATCGCTGATCTGTTTTTCAGGGAAATTGTTAGGTTGCATGGCTTACCCAAGAGCATTGTGAGTGATAGGGATGTCAAATTCCTTAGTCACTTCTGGAGGACATTGTGGAACAAACTTGGAACCAAGCTTTTGTTCTCCACCACTGCACACCCACAAACAGATGGTCAAACTGAGGTGGTCAATAGAACACTTTCCACACTGTTACGTGCCATCCTTAGAAAAAATTTGAAACATTGGGAAAGATGCTTGCCTCACATTGAGTTTTCTTATAATCGAGCGGTTCACTCAACTACTAATGCTTCACCATTTGAAGTTGTGTATGGTTTTAACCCATTGACTCCACTTGATATTTTACCTTTGCCTACTAATCAATTTTCTAATCTTGAAGGTAAAAAAAGGCAAAGTTTGTGCAGGAATTTCATGCAAAGGTAAAGGCCAACATTGAGCGGAAGAATGAACAAGTGGCGAAACATGCCAACAAAGGTCGGCGGAAAATGGTGTTTCAACCTGGAGATTGGGTGTGGGTACACTTGAGGAAAGAGAGGTTCTCGGAGCAAAGAAAATAAAAACTTCATCCACAGGGAGATGGACCTTTCCAAGTCTTAGAGAAGATCAATGATAATGCCTACAAGATTGAGTTACCCGACAGGTATGGGAATGTTAGTGCCACCTTTAATGTTACCGATATTTCTCCCTTTGAATTTTCAGATTCGAGGATGAATCCTTTTGAGGAGGGAGGAGATGATGAGGATCATGGCATGAATGGTCATCGAGGTGTTGGAGGCGGTCTTGATGAGGAGGGTGGAAGGCGCATGATTCCACAAGACCTGCTGCGAGGAATTGGCGGCCCAATGACAAGAGAGCGGACCAAGAGAATGAAGGAGGCCTTAAATGGGTTAATCTTGCAATTCCAAGAGGAGGCCCAACACCCTTGCTTGGGGGAAGCATCCGGGCCTATAATTACATTAATTAATGCCCAAACATGCTTTTAAAAACCCAATCCAATGTGTGCTACGAATTTCAAGCCCACCCCACCATGGAATCTTCAAAGTCAAAAGTGGTGGGCTAGTTGTCTTTACTTTCCAAAAAGGATGTGCTACTTGTATCCTAAAGTCATGGGCATGTGCCAAAATTGTCAAAAGTGACATGTAGGCCTTTTGACTTGAGGAAACTAGGTGTTAGAATTTTGTATCAATCCTTGGCTATAAATAGCCACCCCCATGTACTCTTTGGACATCATGAATGAAGGTAATGTTATTATAGTGAGTTTTGCTTGCAACCTTTATGTTCTTGCTTAATTCTTGACTTATCAAAGGATTGGTCATCCTTTGTGGCGTCTTGTGGCTAGAGTTCTTAGAGACAAGTTCTCTTTGGGTTCTACCTTGACCAATTCCCTCTTCCTACTATTTATCACTATCTGCACACCACATTCACTTGTTTTCTTACGGCGATCCGGGTGCACAACGCGCGATCATTGTACAAGGTTCCTAGGACACTTCCTAGCGGGTCTTGTACCGCGCATCAAGGGGGTTTACGGTTTTCCAGGGGTTTTTATGGGTTTTAGGGTTTTATGGGTTTTCTAGGGATTTAGGGTTTTTAGGGTTTTTTGGGTCATTTTGGGTTTAGGGTTTTTTTATCTGTTTTTGAAGTTTTTCAGAGTTTTTTTAGGGGTTTTAATGGTTTTTAGATTTTATAGTGTTTTAGGGTTTTTATGGGTTTTTAAGGCTTTTAGGGGTTTTTTTGGCTTTTTATGTTTTCATTAATGTTGAGGGTTTTAAAGGTTTTTTATGGTTTTTAGGGTTTTTAAGGATTTTGAGGGTTTTTAGGATTTTTCAAGGGCTTTTAGGATTTGTAGGGGTTTTCAAGGTTTTCAGAGTCTTTTTACATTTTTTTTTCAGGTTTTCATGGTCTTTTAGTTTTTAGTGGGTTTTATGGGTTTTAGGATTTATTAAGGTTTTTATGGTTTTCAGGAGTTTTTTTTGGTTTTTAGGGTTTTTCACATTTTCATGGATTTTTAGGGGTTTTTATGGTTTCTAAGGATTTTAGTGTTTTTAGTGATTTTGAAGGTTTTAGTGTTTTTCAAGGTTTTATGGTTTTTAAGGTTTCTAGGGTTTTTAGGGTCTTTTTGGATTTTAGGGGTGTTTTTAGTTTTTAGTGTTTTTTTAGGTTTTTATAGTTTTTAAACGTTATTGGGTGTTTTACAAGTTTTTTGAATTTTTGATGGTTTTTTGTTGTTTGTGGGTTTTTAGGGTCTTGGAAGGTTTTTATGGGTTTTTATTGTTTTCTGGGGTTTTTGGGGTTTTTAGAGTTATTTATGATATCTGGGATTTTTAGGGGGTTTTGAGGATCTATATGATTTTTTTGTGTTCTTTCTAAGGTTTTTAGGGATTTAGAGAGTTTTTATGATTTTTCAGGGTTTTGCAGAGATTTAGGGTCTCTTTTGGGATTTAAGGTTTTTTTATCTTTTTTTGGTTTTAAGGTTTTTAGAGTATTTAAACGTTTTTAGGGGTTTTAAGGGTTTTTAAAGTTTTGAGTAGTTTTTAGGGTTTTATGAATTTTTATGGTTTTTTTAATGTTTTTAGGCAATTTTATGTTTTTTGGGTGGTCTTCAGGGTTTTTAGGGATTTTTATGAGTTCATGGATTTTTAGGGGTCTTTTAGGTTTTTTTCTGGGTTTTATTGTTTTTAGGGGTTTTAGGGATTTTGAAGGTTTTTATTGTTTTTAGGGTTTGGGGGGGGGGGTTATGTTTTTTTTCATGTTTTTTTGGGTCATTTAGGGTTTTAGGTTTTTCAATATTTTTTAACATTTTTTGGGGTTTTAAGGGTTTTTAGAGTTTTTAGTGTTTTAAGGATTTATGGGGGTTTAGGGGGGGGGGTTTGTTTATAGGGGTTATTCAGGGATTTTAGGGTTTTTTACATTTTCTTTGATTTTTAAGGTTCTTTTTAGGTTTTTTTTTTGGTTTTGGATGTTGAGGGGTTTTAGGGTTTTAGGGTTTGTTGGGGTTTTTTTTGGTTTTTTTGGGTTTTTAGGTTTTTCAAGGTTTTTACGGGGTTTGTGGGATTTTAGTGTTTTTTAATATTTTTAGGGGTTTTAAGGGTTTTCGAGATTTTTTAGTGGTTTTTTAGGGTTTTTATGGTTTTTAAGTTTTTTAATGTTGTAATTTGGTTTTGAAAGGGTTTTCAGGGTTTTTTACGTTTTCAAAGATTTTTAGGGGTTTTTAGGATTTTTATGGTTTCTAGGTTTTTATGGTTTTTAGGGATTTTGATCATTTTTGGGATTTTCATTTTTATTATGTGTTTTAGGGTTGTTGAATGTTTTTAGTGTCTTTTTTGGTCTTTAGGGTATTTTTTTAGTTTTTTAGGGGTTTTAAGGTTTTTTAGAGTTTTTAACGTTTTTAGGTGTTTTAAGGGTTTTTTGGGGTTTTAGTGGGTTTTAGGGGGATTTATGGGTTTTAGGATTTTCTAAGGTTTTGAGGGCTTTTATGGTTTTCAAGGGGTTTCAAGTTTTTTTGGGTTTTTTACATCATCATGGATTTTTAGGGGTTTATTAGGATATGTATGTTTTTAGGGTTTTTTTAGTGTTTTTAAGGATTTTGAGTTTTTTTATGGTTTTTCTAGTTTTTTGGGTTTTGGGGGTGGGGGGTTTAGGGTCTCCTTTTGGTGTTTTTTGAGTTTTTTTGGGTGCTAAAGGTTTTAAGAGTCTTTAAATGTTGTTTGGGGTTTTAAAGGAATTTAGATTTTGTAGTGTTTTTTAGGGTTTTATGTGTTTTTAGGGGGATTTAAGGTCTTTAGGGGGTTTTATGGTCTTTAGGGGTTTTTCTGGGATTTTAGAGTTTTTTATGTTTTCATGGATTTTTAAATATTTTTATGGTTTTTAGAGATTTTGAAAGTTTTTAGGGGTTTAGGGGTTTTTAGGGTTTTCATGGATTTTAGTGTCTTTTGGTCTTTTAGGGTTTTTTTAGGTTTTTTATGGTTTTTATGGATTTTAGAGTATTTAACATTTTTAGGGATTTTAAGGGTTTTTAGAGTTTTTAGTGGGTTTTAGGGTTTTTATGGGTTTTAGGCTATTTTAATGTTTTTTTATGGTTTCCAAGAGTTTTTCAGAGGTTTTTTTAACATTTTCATGGATTTTATGGAGTTTTAATGATTTTTATAGTTTTTAGGGTTTTGGGGGGCTTTTAGGTATTTTGAGGGTTTTTATGGGTTTTCGGAGTTTTTTGGTCTTTTGGGTTTTTAGATTTTTTTTTGAGTTTTTAGGGGGGGTTTAAGGGGCTTTAGAGTTTTTTAACGTTTTTAGAGTTTTGATGGTTTTTAGAGTTTTTAGTGGTTTTTTAGGGTTTTTAGGGTTTTCAAGGTTTGTAGGGTTTTTTTATGGTTTTCAAGGGTTTTTTCATGGTTTTTATGTTTTTTATGTTTTCATTGATTTTTAGGGGTTTTTTAAGATTTTTATGGTTTTTAGGGGTCTTTAGGGTTTTAAGGTATTTTGAGGGTTTTTAGGATTTTTTATGGGTTTTCATGGGTTTTAAGGTGCTTTGGGTTTAGGTGTTTTTTTGAGTTTTTAAGGGCTTTTAAAGTTTTTAGTGTTTTTAATGTTTTTAGGGGTTTAAAGGGTTTTTACAGTTTCAGTGTATTTTTATGTGTTTTTAGGGTTTTTTTTATTTTTAGGGGTTTTAGGGTTTTTTACGTTTTCAAAGATTTTTAGCAGTTTTTTAGGAATTTTATGGGTTTTATGGTTTTTTATTATTTTTAGGGATTTTGAGGGATTTTAGGGTTTTTTTGGGTTTCTTAATATTTTAGGGGTTTTATGGTATTTAGGGGGTATTTAATATTTTTTACATTTTAATGAAAATTTTGGGGTTTTAGGATTTTGAGGTTTTTTAGGGGGTTTCAGGGGTTCTTAGGTTTTCTAGGGGTTTTCAAGTGTTTTGGGGTTTTTTTGTGGGGGTGCATTCTTAGGGTTTTAAAGATATTTTTAGAGTTTTTTTTAACATTTTTAGTGGTTTTAAGGGGTTTTTTAGTTTTTAGTCGGTCTTTAGGGTTTTTATGTGGGTTTTCGGGTTTTTAAAGGTTTTAGTGTTTTTTTGGTTTTAAGGGGATTTTCATGGTTTTTATGGTCTTTTACATTTTCATGGATTTTAAGGGTTTTTGAGGATTAATATTTTTTTATGGTTTTTAGGGATTTTCAAGTTTTTAGGGTTTTTTAAAGGTTTTTGGGTTTTTGGGTTCTTTAGGATTTTTCTGTTTTTTTTTTGGTTTTTAGGGTTTTTGAGTTTTTAGGGTTGTAAAGTTTTTTCAGAATTATTAAACATTTTTAGGATTTTATAGTTTTTAATGGTTTTTTAATTTTTTATGGGTGTTTAGTGTTTTTTAACATTTTTATGGGTTTTAATGGTTTTTATGGTTTTCAAGGGTTTTCAGGGTATTTTGGGTTTTTTACGTTTTCATGTATTTTTATGGGGGGTTTCGAATTTTTATGGTTTTTAGGGTTTTTTGGAATTTTCAGTCTTTTAGGGTCTTCAAGTTTTTTTGGGTTTCTATGTTTTTTCTGGTTATTTTTGGTCTTTCGGGTTTGTAGGGGATTTTTTGATTTTTTTTAAAAGGTTTTTAAGTTTTTTAGAGTTTTTTTTATCTTTTTAGGGGTTTTAAGGGTTTTTATGTGTTTTGGGCTATTTCAGGGTTTTAGGGGTTTTTATGGTTTTCGTGATTTTTTTATGGTTTTTTGGGCTTTTTACATTTTCATGGATTTTTAGGGGATTTTTAGGATTTTTATCAATTTTAGGGTTTTAGGGGTTTTATTGATTTTGAGGGTTTTAGGATAGTTTTTGGGGGTTTTATGTTTTTTCATGGTTTTTTGGGTCTTTCGTGGGTTTTAGGGTTTTTTCGAGTTATTTAGGGTTTTAAGGTTTTTTAGTGTTTTTAAAGTTTTTAGGGGTTTAAGGGGTTTTTAGAGTTTTCAGTGGTTTTTTTGGATTTTTTGGGTTTATTAAGGTTTTTAACGGTTTTTGGGTTTTCAATGGGTTTTTTTTGGGGGGGGGGGGTTAGGGTTTGTTATATTTCATGGATATTTAGAGGGTTTTAAAGATTTTGATGGTTTTCAGGGTCTTTTAGGGTTTCTAGGGATTTTGAGTTTTTTTAGGTTTTTGAATGCTTTTAGGGTTTTTATGGTTTTTCCAGGATTTTAGGGTTTGTTTGGATTTTTAGGGTTATTTGTCTAGTTTTTAGAGTTTTATGGGGTTTTAGAGTTTTTCAAAATTTTAGTCGTTTTAAGGGTTTTTAGAGTTTTTAGTGGTTTTTATAGTTTTTGTGGGTTCTTTGGGGTTTTAAAGGCTTTTAGAGTTATTAATGGTTTTCATGGGGTTTTCAGTGTTTTTTATGTTTTCATCAATTTTTAGGGGGTTTTATTATTTTTAAGGTTTTGAAGGTTTTTAGGGGGTTTAGGGATTTTTGATGGTTCTTAGGGTTTTTCAGGGGTATTGAGGGGTTTTAGGGGTTTTCAGGGTTGTTAAGGTCCTTTTGGGTTTTTCTGTTTTTTTTTTTGAGTTTTTTAGGGTTTTTAAGGTTTTTAAGATTTTTTCAATGTTTTTAGGGGTTTTAAGGGGTTTTAGTGTTTTTCGTAGTTTTTTGGGGTTTTTAGGGTTTTTAGGTTTTTAGAGGGTTTTCGGGGTCTTTAGAGTTTTTTTTGTTTTTATGGATTTTTAAGGGTTGTTTAGGATATTTATGATTTTTAGGGGTCTTAGAGATTTTGAGGGGTTTTTCAAGGGTTTTTTGTTTTTAGGGTCTTTTTGGGTTGTTTGGGTTTTTGTGGGTTTTTAAGGTTTTTTATTGTTTTTAAACACTTTTTGGGGTTTAAAAGCTTCTTAGAGTTTTAGTTATTTATTAGGGATTTTTACGGTTTTTAGGGTTTTATGGTTTTTTTGGGGGGGGGGAGGTTAGGGGTTTTAGTGTTTTTTTATATTTTCATGGATTTTTAGAGGTTTTTGAGTTTTTATACCTTTTAGGGTTTTTAGTATTTTTAGGGATTTTGAGGGGTTTTCGGGGCTTTTCAGAGGTTTTATGAGTTTTTAGGGTTTACTTTTTGAGTTTTTTAGATGTTATAAGGTTTTTAGTGTTTTTTTAACATTTTTTGGGGTTTTAAGGGTTTTAGAGTTTTTAGTGGGTTTTTAAGGATTTTTGAGTTTTTAGGGTATTTTTGCCTTTTTTTATTTTTAGGTGTTTTAAGGGTTTTTAGAGGTTTTTAACATTTTTGGGGGTTCAAGGGTTTTTAGAGTTTTAAGTGGTTTTTAGGGTTTCTAAGGTTTTAATGGGTATTTATGGTTTTAAGGGGTTTTTTCAAGGTTTTTGGGTTTTTTTACATTTTCATGAATTTTTAACTGTTTTTAGGATTTTTATGGTTTTCAAGGTTTTTAGGGTTTTTAGGGATTTTGTGGGTTTTAGGGTTTTTCAGTGGTTTTTAGGGTTTTTAGGGGTTTTCCGAGTTTTTAGGGTCCTTTTGGGGTTTAGGGGTTTTTTGAGTTTTTTAGGGGTTTTAAGGATTTTTGGAGTTTTTTAACATTTTAGGGGGTTTAAGGGGTTTTAGTGTTTTTTGTTGTTTTTAGGGTTTTTATGGGTTTTTAAGGTTTTTAGGGGGTTTTCAATGTTTTTAGGATTTTTTACATTTTCATGGTTTTTTAGGTTTCTTTAAGGATTTTTAGGCTTTTTACGATTTTTAGGATTTTTAGGGATTCTGAGAGATTTCAGGGGTTTAGGGGTTTGTATGGGTTTTCAGGATTTTTTTGGGTAATTTTGGATTTTTAGGGGGTTTTTTTGAGTTTTTTAGGCTTTTTAAAGTTTTTATAGCTTTTTTATTCTTTTTAGGTGGTTTAGTGTTTTTAGTGAGTTTTAGGGTTTTTTATTCTTCAAAGGTTTTAGGGTTTTTAGGGGTTTTAGGTTTTTTTTAGTTTCTTTTAGGTTTTTTTAGATTTCTTTAACATTTATTGGGGTTTAAATGGTTTTTAAAGTTTTTAGTGGTTTTGGGGGGGGTTTAGGGTTTTTAATTGTTTTTATTGGTTTGTCTAGTTTTCAGGGTTTTAAGCATTTTTTACTTTTTCATGGATTTGTTGGGTTTATAAGGATTTTTATGGTTTTTAGGGTTTTTTAGGGGTTTTTGTGATTTTGCGGGTTTTTGGGGTTTTTTGGAGTTTTAAGAGTTTTTATGGTCTTTTTGGTTTTGGGGGTTTTTTGTGTTTCTAGGATTTTTATGGTTTTTAGAGTTTTTTTAAGTTTTAGGTATTTTTAGGGGTTTTAGGGGTTTCAGAGGTTTTTAGGGCTTTTAGGGGTTTTCAGGGTTTTTAGTTTCTTTTTTGGTTTTAAGGATTTTTTTGAGTTTTTAGGATTTTTGAGATTTTAAAAGTTTTATAACGTTATTAGGGGTTTAAGTGTTTTTAGAATTTCTTGTGGGTTTTTAGGGTGTTATGGGTTTTAGGGTTTTTTAAGGTTTTTAGGGGTTTTATTGTTTTCATGGGTTTTTCAAATTTTTATTGTATTTTAAATTTTCATGAATTTTTAGGGGGGTTTTAGGATTTTTTTGGTTTTTAGGGATTTTTTGGGTTTTATGGTTTTCAGGGGGTTTTAGGGTTTTTAGGGTTTTTTAGTGTTTTTAGGGCCTTTTGTGTTTTTAGGGTTTTTTTATTTTTAGGGGTTTTATGGTTTCTTAGAGTTTTTCAACATTTTAGGGGTTAAAGGGTTTTTAGAGTTTTTAATGGTTTTTTAGGTTTTTATGGGGTTTTAGTGTTTTTTGGTTTTTTGGGGTTTTATGGTTTTTAAGTGTTTTTTTAGGCACTTTAGTGTTTTTTTCATTTTCATGGATTTTTAACTGTTTTTAGGATTTTTCGGTTTTTAGGGGTTTTTAGGGTTATTATGGGGTTTTTACGGTTTTTATGGGTTTTGAAGTATATTAAGGTTTTTATGGTTTTTTGGGGTTTTTCAGGGTTTTTAGAGATTTTTAAGTTTTCATGGATTTTAAGGAGATTTTAGAATTTTTATGATTTTTATGGTTTTTAGGGGTTTTAGTGGGTTTTATGGTTTTTTTAGGTTTGTAGGGTCTTTTTGGGATTTTAGGGTTTCTTGAGTTTTGAGGGTTTCTACGCATTTTTAGATTTTTTTAACGTTTTTAGTGGTTTTATGGTTTTTTAGAGTTTTAGTGGCTTTTTAGGGTTGTTATGGGGTTTTAGGGTTTTAGGGGATTTATGGTTTTCAGGTGGTTTTTAGGGTTTTTTACATTTTCATGCATTTTTAGGGGGTTTTAGGATTTTTGTGCTTTTTAGGGTTTTTAGGGATTTTGAGAGTTTTTAGGGTTTTTAGCAGTTTTATGGTTTTGAGTGTTTTTAGTATTTTTAGGATCTTTTGGGTTTTAAGGGTTTTTTTAGGTTTTTTAGAGTTTTTAGTGTTTTTGCGTATTTTATGGGGTTTTAGAGTTTTTCTTGTTTTTAGAGTTTTTTGGGTTTTTGGGTTTTTTAAAGTTTTTTGGGGTTTTATGGTTTTTAGGGTTTAGTGTTTTTTTTCATTTTCAGGGATTTTAAGGGTTTTTAGGATTTTAATTATTTTTAGGGGATTTTTGATTTTTGAGGGTTTACATGGGGTTTTAGGGTTTTGCTGTGAGATGCAGGGGGGTGGATCAATCTTCACGGCATGGGGTGGGGGACTGGAACAATCCTCACACAAGAGAGAGAAACAAAGAATAATCTCTCTATATAAATCTTGAATGCCATACAAGTGCCATGGGGGTGGATATTTATAGCCAAGGGGTGATACAATAGTCAAGGGCCTATTACCCTAAAGTCATAAAGGATAAACCTACTTTGATCCCTTAAATTCAAAAAGATAAAGTCTACCAAAAACTTCTTGGAAAAGAAGCACACAACTTTCCAACTATAGCCCATCAGATTTGATTTTGAGTGCCTAGCCCACCAGATTTGACTTTGGTGTCAAAAGATGTCATTCTAGAATCCTCCATGTGGTCAAGGCTTCCAAAATTCATGAAACTTTGTGGTCCAAGCTATAAACATCTTGTTTAGGCTTGAATAGGTGATATACTAGGCCCATTTGGTCCATCCATGCAAGGAGAGATCCATAAGACCATTAATGAAATGAGATGGGCACCCATTTTAGAATTCAACCTCTTAAATCTCTCTCACACCATCGATCCTTGCAAATACAACTCCTCCACTTGGGAAATCAACTCTATGCCTTTAACATGGTTCTCATCATCCTCCCCTATTGAAAAGAAGTGATCCTTTACTCTTCATCCTCTACATCCAAAAAATGAGAAAGACCAGAAACATTGAAAGTGGCACTTACACCATACTCACCTAGAAGAGCTATCTTGTAAGCATTGTTGTTAATATTCTTGAGCATTCAGAAAGGTTTGTCTTCTCAAGGCATCAGTTTTGATTTCTTCTTATTGTGAAATATTTCCATTCGCATAAAAATCCAAACTAAGTCATCGGGATTGAAAAACACTTGCTTACAACCCTTTTTTGCACAATAAATGTATTTCTAGGTCATCCGCTTGATATTTTTCCTTAAATTTTCATGGAGTTGTTTGATAAATTCTTCACGCCCTTTCGCATCTATATTATTTTCTTCCTACAAAGCTAAAGGAACTAGATCAATAGGGGAAAGGGGGTTAAAACCGTAAAAAAAAAATCAAATGGAGAATATTGAGAAGTGGAATGCTTAGCCATGTTATATGTGAATTCCACATGTGGCTGACACTCCTTCAAATTCTTGATATTCTACATGAAAATTATTTATAGAAGATATGATAGTGTCTGATTCACCACCTTTGTTTCCCCATTAGTTTGTGGATGAAAATTAGTGGAAAATAGTAAATTCGTACCCAGTTCTCTTGACATGGTCTTCCAAAATTAATTAAGGAATTTTGTGTCATGATCCAATAAAATCATCCTTGGAATTCCATAGAGTTTGTCTACTTCCTAAAATAAAAGTGTTGCAATGTTTGTGGCATCATCTGTATTGTGACAAGGAATAAAATGTGACATTTTAGAAAACGGATCCACCACAAAAAAATGGAATCTCTCACCATCTTGGTTCTTGGTAAACCCACAATAAATTTCATTGGTATGTCCTCCCAAGGGGTGTTGGGGATTGTGAGGGGAAGATATAATCCATGTGGGTTCAGTTTAGATTTGGATTTATGGCAAACAATGCACTTTATCACAAAATTTTCAACATCTCTAGACATCCTAGGCTAATAAAAATGCTCACTTAGAATTCTTAAAGTTTTTGCAACACCAAAGTGGCCCATTAACCCACCATAATTTGACTCCTTTAGTAAAAGTAAACAGATAGAGAAATTGGGAATACAAATCTTATCAATCCGGAATAAGAATCCATCATGCAAATAAAACTTCCCCCAAGTAACTCCAGGTTTTCAATGACCAAAAGGTTACCCAAAACCTGTATATGGGGAATATAAATCCTTAATGTATTCAAAACCAAGGAGTTTAGAATCCAACAATGATAAGAGAGAATATCTACGTGAAAGTGCATTAGCCATGGTATTTTATTTACCCTTTTTAGGGGTTTTAAGGGTTTTTAGAGTTTTTATCCATTTTTAGGATTTTTATGGGTTTTATAGTTTTAAAGATTTTGAGGGGTTTTTATGGTTTTTCAGGGGTTTTCAGGGGTTTTACGCTTTTAGGGATTTTTAGAGTTTTTTTTGGATTTTTATGTTTTTTAGGGATTTTTAGGGTTCTGAAGGATTTTTTGGGTATTAAGGTTTTTAAGGGAATTTTATGGTTTTTAGAGGTTTTCTGGGTTTTTTTGGGTCTTTTGGGGTTTTCTAGTTTTTTTGGAGTTTTTTTGGGTTTTTAAGGTTATTTAGAGTTTTTAGTGGTTTTTAGGGGTTTTATAGGTTTTTAGGGTTTTAAAGGCTTTTAGGGGTTTTTATGGTTTTCGGGGGTTTTCAGGTTCTTTAGGGTTTTTTATGTTTTTATGGATTTTTAGGGGTTTTTTGGATTTTTATGGTTTGTAGGGTTTTTAGGGTTTTTAGGGATTTTGAGGGTTTTTAGGTTTTTTAGAGTTTTATAGGGTTTTCAGGGTTTTTTGGGTATTTTTGGGTTTTTAGTTTTTTTTTCTTCAGTTTTTTAGGTTTTAAGGTTTTTTAGAGTTTTTAACATTTTTAGGGTTTTTAAGGGGTTTAAGTAGTTTTAGAGTTTTCAGTGGTTTTTATGGGTTTTTAAGGTTTTTTATGCTTTTTAGGTGTTTTTATGGTTTTAGGGGGTTTTCAATGTTTTTAGGGTTTTTTACATTTTCATGGGTTTTTACGGGTTTTTAGTATTTTTATGGTTTTTTTGGGTTTTTAAAGTTTTTAGGGATGTTTATGGTTTTTAGGGTTTTTTAGGGTTTTTAGAGTCTTAGGGTTTAGGGATATTTATCGTTTTCATGGTTTTTTTTTGTTTTTAGATTTTTTTAACGTCTTTAGGGGTTTTAAAGGTGATTTTTAGTGTTTTTTAATGTTTTATGGGTTTTTAGGGTTTTTGATGTTTTTATGGGTTTTATGGATTTCAAGGTGTTTTTAGGGTTTTTAGGGATTTTTACCCTTTGAGGGATTTTTAGGGGGGTCTTAGGATTTTTATGGTTTTTAGGGTTTTTTGGGGGTTTTAAAGTGTTTTAGAGTTTTTTTTATCATTTTTAGGGGTCTAAGGGGTTTTAGAGTTTTTTTGTGGGATTTTAGGGTTTTTGTAGGTTTTTGGGGATTTTTTAAGGTTTTAGAGGATTTTATGGTTTTCAAGAGTTTTTCAGGGTTTTTAGGGTTTTTTACATTTTCGTGAATCTTTAGGGTTTTTTTATGATTTTTATGAGTTTAAAGGTTTTTGGAATCTTTGATGGGTTTTAGGGGTTTTCAGGGGTTTTTAGGGTTGTTCAGTGTTTTTAGGGTCTTTTTGGGTTTTCAATATTTTTTTAGTTTTTTAAGGTTTTTAAGTTTTTTTCAAGTTTTTAATGTTTTTAGGGGTTTTAAGAGTTTTTAGATATTTTAGTTTGTTTTGGGGGTTTTATGGGATTCTTTTTTAATTTAAGGTTTTTAGGGGGGTTTGGGGTTCAACATTTTTTAAGGTTTTTTAGAGGTTTTAACATTTTCATGGATTTTTAGGGTTTTCTTAAGATTTTTATGATTTTTTTGATTTTTACAGGTTTTAGGGATTGGGGGGGGTATTTTTTCTAGGGGATTTTAAAGTTTTTATGTTTATTCAGGTATTAGGGTATTTTTGGGTTTTTTAGGGTTTTTAAGGGCTTTTAGATATTTTTCACATTTTTATGGGTTTAAAGGGTTTTAGAGTTTTGTGGTTTTTAGGTGTTTTATGGGTTTTTAGTGTTTTTAAGTTTTTAGGGATTTTTTATGGTTTTAATGGTTTTTGAGGGTTTTCAAGGGTTTTACATTTTTATAGGGTTTTAGAGGATTTTTATGGTTTTTAGTGTATTTTATGGTTTTTAGGGATTTTTAGGATATTTAGTGTTTTTCAAGGGTTTTTGGGTTTTCTGGGGGTTTTAATGTCTTTTAGGGTTTTTTGAGTTTTTAGGTGTTTAATGGTTTTTTAGAGTTTTCTAACCTTTTTTGGGGTTTTGAGGTTTTTAATGTTTTTAGCGGTTTCTTAGGGTTTTTATGGGCTTTGATGGTTCTTTAAGACTTTTTGGGGTTTATGGTTTCAGGATTTTTAGGGTTTTTCTCTTTTTTTATGGATTTTTATAGTTTTTTAAGATTTTTATTATTTTTATGGGTTTTTAGGGTTTCCGGTGATTTTGATGATTTTTAGGGTTTTTTCAGGGGTTTTAGGGGTTTTCATAGTTTTTAGATTCTTTTGGGGTTTTATGAATTTTTTGAGTTTTTAACATTTTTAGGGGTTTTAAGGGATTTTAGGGGGCTTTATTGTTTTCAGGGGTTTTTCAGGGTTTTTTTGGGTTTTTTTCCTTTTCATGGATTTTTAGGGGTTTTTTAGGATTTTTGTGGGTTTTAGGGGTTTTTAGGGTTTTAGAGTCTTTTAGGGGTTTTAGTATGTTTTATGATTTTTTTGATTTTTTTTATTTTTATGGTTTTTAAAGTTTGTTAACGTTTTAGGAGTTTTAAGTGTTTTTAGAGTTTTTATTGATTTTTTTGGTTTTTTTAGGTTTTGATGGGTTTTTATCGTTTTCAGGGGGTTTTAGGATTTGTAGGGTTTTCTACGCTTTCATGTATTTTTAGCAGATTTTTACGAATTTTATGATTTTTAGGGATTTTTAGGGGTTTTAGAGATTTTGTGGGTTTTTAAGGTTTGGGGGGGGGGTTTGAGATTTTTAGAGTTTTTTAGTGTCCTTTGGTGTTTTTTAGTATTTTTGAGTTTTTTAGGTTTTTAAGATTTTTTAGATTTTTTAATATTTTTAGGGGTCTTAAGTGTTTTTTGAGTTTTTTATGGTTTTAGGGTTTTTAGGGGGTCTTTATGGTTTTCAAGGGTTTTCAGAAGTTTTCAGGGTTTTTAAGATTTCTTATTTTTTTTCACGGATTTTTAGGGGTTTTTAGGATTTTTATGATTTTTAGGGTTTTGGGGACTTCAAGGGTTCTTAGGGTTTTTCAGGGTTGTTTTCGGTTTTAGGGGTTTTCTGGGTTTTTATGTTCCTTTTCGGTTTTTTGGTTTTTTTGTGTTTTTAAGGTTTTATAGAGTTTTTTAACATTTTTAGGGGTTTTAAGGGTTTTTAGAGTTTTTAGTTGTTTTTTAGGGTTTTTATATATCTTTTCATTTTCATTATTTTTAGGGGCTTTTCGGTATTTTCAAAGGTTTTTAGGGTTTTTAGGTTTGTTCAGAGTTTTTAAGGTCATTTTGGGGTTTTAGGATTTTCATGAATTTTGAAGGGTTTTTAAGGGTTTTTAGAGTTTTTTTTAACATTTTAGGGGTTTTATGGGTTTTTATAGATTTTAGTGGGTTTTTTGGATTTTTAGGTTTTTAGGGGTTTTTATGGTCTTCAAGGGTTTTTATTGTTTTTTACATTTTCATGGATTTAAGTGGTTTTTTAGGATTTTTGTGGTTTTTATTATTTTTTATGGTGTTTAGGGATTTTTAGGGATTTAGGGATTTTTCGGGTTTTTAGGGTTTTTTAGGGTTTTAGGGTCTTATGGGTTTTTAGGATTTTTTGAGTTTTTGAGGGGTTTAAAGGGTTTTTAGTGTTTTTAACGTATTTAGGGGTTTTAAGGGTTTTTAGAGTTTTAGTAGGTTTCTATGGTTTATACAGGGTTTTGGGGTTTTTAATGGTTTTTCATGGTTTTCATGGGGTTTTCATGGTTTTTTGGGGTTTTTACATTTTCATTGATTTTTTTGGATTTTTTAGTATTTTTATGGTTTCCAGGGTTTTTTAGGGTTTTTAGTGATTTTAAGGGGTTTTAGGATTTTTTAGTGTTTTTAGGGTTTTTTATAATTTTTAGAGTCTCTTTGGGTATTTTTGAGTCCTTTTGGGTTACTAGGGTTTTTAAAGTTTTTTATGGTTTTTAAGGTTTTTTTCAGTATTATAACTTTTTAAGGGGTTCTAAGGTTTTTTAGAGTTTTTTTAGGGTTTTTAAGTGCTCATAGAATTATAGGGGGGTTTTAGGATTTTTATGGTTTTTGCATTTTTTTATGGTTTTTATGGATTTTGAGGGTTTTTTGGGTTTTTTGGGTTTTAAGGATTTTCAGGGTTTTTAGGGTCTTTTGGGTTTATCAGGTTTTTTGAGTTTTTTAGGGGCTTTAAAGTTATATAGAGTTTTTTTTTACTTTTTAGGGATTTTAAGGTTTTTTAGAGTTTTTTGTGGTTTTATGGTTTTAATGTGTTTTCAAGGTTATTAAGGTTGTTTGGGATTTTTATGGTTTTTAGGGTTCTTCACATTTTCATGGATTTTTAGGCGTTTTAGGGATTTTTATGGTTTTTATGGTTTTTTTTGTTTTTTTCGGGGTTTTAGGGTCATTTTGGGTTTTTGGATTTTTTGGATTTTTTAGTTTTTTAAGGTTTTTATAGTTTTTAAAGTTTTTAGGGGGTTTAAGGGTTATGGGCTTTTAGGGTTTTAATGGTTTTTAGTGGTTTCATGGTTTTCAGTGTTTTTTCAATAATTTTAGGGTTTTTTACGTTTTCATGGATTTTTTGGGTTTTTTAGGATTTTTTATAGTTTTTTTAGTTTTTTGGGGTTTTAGGGAATTTAGAGGGTTTAGCATTTTTAGGGCTTATGGGCTCTTTTTGGATTTTAAGGGTTATTTTGAGTTTTTTAGGGTTTTTAGTGTTTTTTAATGTTTTTCAGGGTTTTAAGGGTTTCTATATTTTTTAGTGATTTTTAGGGTTTTTAATGGTTTTTAGCGGTTATTTTGGATTTTAAGGGTTATTTTGAGCTTTTTAGGGTTTTTAGTGTTTTTTAATGTTTTTCGGGGTTTTAAGGGTTTCTATATTTTTTAGTGATTTTTAGGGGTTTTAATGGTTTTTAGCTATTATTATGATTTTCTGAGGGTTTTAGGGTTTTTTTTGGTTTTCATGGATTTTTAATGGATTTTTAGGTTTTTTAAAATTTTTAAGGGTTTAAGCGGTTTTAGGGATTCTGAGGTTTTTTATGGTTTTTCTGGGGCTTTTAGGTATTCATGGGTTTTAGGGTCTTTTTGGGTTTTGGGGTTTTTTTTGAGTTTTTTTGTTTTTTAATGGTGTTTATATATTTTTAACATTTTTAGGGGTTTAGTGGGGTTTTAGAGTTTTTAGAGGTTTTTAGGGTTTATTGGTTTTTAGGGTTTTTATGGTTTGTTGGGGTTTTTTTGTTTTAAGGGGGTTTTCATGGATTTTAAGGGCTTTTAAGTTTTCATTAATTTCTAGGGGGTTTTAGGATTTTTATGATTTTTACGACTTTTTAGTGTTTTTAGGAATTTTGAGTGGTTTTAGGGGTTTTCATAGGTTTTAGGGTTTTTCATGGATTTTATAGTCTTTGGGGGGTTAGGGGTTTTATGATTTTTTAGATATTTTTTACGTTTTTAGGTGTTTTAAAGGTTTTTAGAGGTTTTAGTGGATTTTTAGGGTTTTATGGATTTTTTGGATTTTTTGGGTTTTTAGGGGATTTAATGGTTTTCAAGGGTTTTAAGGGTTTTTTAGGCATTTTAGGGATTTTTAGGGTTTTTTGGGGTTTTAAGGGTTTTCATGGTTTTTTGTGTTTTTATGGGATTTTTAGGGTTTTTATGGTTTTTAGAGTTTTTTAATGTTTTAGGAGCTTTAAGGGTTTTTAGAGGTTTTAGTGGGATTTTAGGGGTTTTATGAGTTTTTAGGGGTTTTTAGGATTGTAGGTGTTTTTATGGTCTTCAGAGGTATTTCAGGGTTTTTAGGGCTCTTTACGTTTTCATGCATTTTTTAGGGTTTTAAAAGATTTTTATGGTTTTTAGTGGTTTTAAGGTTTTTAGGGATGTTATGTGTTCTTATGGATTTTTAGGGGGTTTTAGAGTCTTTGAGGGTTTTTAGTGTCTTTTTGGGTTTTGAGGGGAGCTTTTTTTGAATTTTTTCGTATTTTTAAGGTTTTTATATTTTTTAACGTTTTTTAGTGTTTTAAAGGGTTTTTTTTTTGTTTTTAGTGTTTTTAAGATTTTTATGGTTTTTAGTGGATTTATGGTTTCTAGGGTTTTTAGGGTTTTCTATGGTTTCATGGATTTTTAGGGGATTTTTAGAAATTTAATGATTATTGGGGTTTTAAAGGGGGTTTTCAGGGTTTTTAATGTCCTTTTAGGTTTTCAGTTTTTTTTTGAATTTTTAGGGTTTTTAGGTTTTTTAACGTTTTTAGGGGTTTAAATTTTTTAGTGGGTTTTTATGGTTTTTAGGGGTTTTAAGGTTTTTAAGGGGTTTAATGGTTTTGATGGGTTTTAGTGTTTTCTACATTTTCATGGATTCTTAGGGGATTTTTAGGGGTTTTATGGTTTTAAGGGGTTCTTCAAGGTTTTTAGGGGTTTTTACAATTTCATGGATTTTTTTTGGGTTTTTTGGATTTTTATTCTTTTTAGGATTTTTTTAGTGTTTTTTGGGATTTGAGGGTTTTTTGGATGTTTTTAGGTTTTTTAGGGTTTTTATGGTTGTTTTGGATTTTTAGGGTTTTTTCCAATTTTTTAGGTTTTTAAGGTTTTTAATAGTTTTTAACATTTATAGGGGTTATAAAGTCTTTTAGAGTTTAGTGGTTTTTTAGGGATTTATTGGGTTTTAGTGTTTTTTTATTTTTTTAGGGGTTTTAAAGGTTTTTAGTGTTTTTAATGGCTTTTAGGGTTTTTATGGGTTTTGAGGTTTTTTATGGTTTTTAGGGATTTTATAGTTTTCAAGGGTTTTTCATGATTTTTAGGGTTTTTTATGTTTTAATGGATTTTGGAGGTTTTTTAGATTTTTATGGTTTTTTGGGTTGTTAGGGAATTTTTTGGGTTTTATGGGGTTTGCTCGGTTTTTAGGGACTCTTGGGTTTTAAGGGTGTTTTTTCAGTTTTCTAATGGTTTTGAGGGTTTTTAAAGTTTTTTTTGTTTTTAGGGGTTTAAATGGGTTTTAGAGTTTTTGGTGGTGTTAGGGATTTTATGGGTTTTTTGGGTTTTTAAAGGCTTTTAGGGGTTTTTATGTTTTTAAAGAGGTTTTCAAGGTTTTAGGGTTTTTTATGTTTTCCTGGATTTTTAGAGGTTTTTAAGACTTTTATGGTTTCTAAGATTTTTTAGAGTTTTATGGATTTTGAGGGTTATTGGGGATTGGCAAGGGTTTTAGGGTTTTTTGGGTTTTTAAGGTTTTTTGAGTATTTTTACGGTTTTGGGGGTTGAAGGGTTTTTTTGAGTTTTTAGTTGTTATTAGGGTTTTGGTGGTTTTTAGGAATTTTTAAGGTTTTTAGGGGTTTTATGGTTTTTATGTTTTTTTGGGGGTTTTAGTGAGTTTACATTTTCATGGATTTTTTGGATTTTATGCTGTTTATGGATTTTTGAGATTTTTAGGGTTTTAGGATTTTTCAGGTGATTTTAGGGTTTTAGGGTTTTTCAGGGCTTTTAGTGTCTTTTTGGGTTTTAGGGGTTTTTTGAGTTTTTTAGGGTTTTTAAGGTTTTTAGAGTTTTTAGTGGTTTTAGGGTTTTTAAGGGTATTTAGGGTTTTTAAATGTTTTAAGGGGTTTTTAGGATTTTCATGGAGTCTTCAGGGTTTTTTACATTTTAATGGATTATTAGGGGGTTTTAGGATTTTTCTTTGGTTTTTATGTATTTTTAGGGATTTTATTAATTTTGAGGGTTTTAGGGTTTTTCAGAGGTTTTTAGGGGTTTTAGGGGTTTTTAGGGTTTTTAGGGACTTTTGGGTTTTATGGGTTTTATGGGTTTTTTTTAGTTTTTTAGGGTTTTTAAGACTTCTAACATTTTTTTCAGTTTAAATGGTTTTTAGAGTTTTTAGTGGGTTTTGGGGATTTCTATGGGTTTTTAGTATTTTAAGATTTTTAAGGGTTTTATGGTTTTCAATGCTTTTTCCATATTTTTATGGTTTTTTGGGGTTTTTATATTATCATGGATTTTTAGGGGTTTTTTTAGATTTTTATTGTTTTTTTGGTTTTTTAGGGATTTTAGGGATTTTGAGGGTTTTTATGGGGTTTCATTGGTTTTTAGGGGTTTTCTAGGTTTTTATGGTCTTTTTTGGTTTTAAGGGGTTTTTTATTTTTAAGGGGTTTTAAGGTTTTGTAGAGTTTTTTATCGTTTTTAGTGGTTTTTAGAATTTTTAGTGGTTTTAGGGGTTTTTATGGTTTTTAGGGGTTTTAAGGGTTTTAGGGTTTTTTATGTTTTCATGGATTTTTAGGGGTCTTTTAGTTTTTTTATTGTTTTTAGAGTTTTATTGGGTGTTCAGGGATCTTTAGGTTTTTAGGGGTTTTCAGGGTTTTTTGGGGTTTTTAGTGTTTTTTCTGAATCTTTTAGGGTTTATAAGTTTTCTATAGATTTTTAACCTTTTTAGCGATTTAAAAGGTTCTTAGGGATTTTATTGATTTTTAGAGTTTTTTAAGGTTTTTATCATTTCCTGGAGTTTTTCAAGGTTTTTTGGGTTTTTTTATATTTTCTTGGATTTTTAGGGGATTTTAGGATTATTATGGGTTTTAAGGTCTTTACGGATTTTGAGGGGTTTTAGCATTTTTTTGCAAAGTTTTTAAGGTTTTTGGATCTTTTATGGGTTTAGGGATTTTTGCATGTGTTGTTTTGGGTTTTTAAGTTTTTTTAGAGTTTTTCACGTTTTTTGGGGTTTAAAGGGTTTTTAGAGTTTTTAGTGAGTTTTTACTGTTTTATGATTTTATAGGGCTTTTAAATTTTTAGGGGTTTTGTGATTTTTAGGGGGTTTTCAGGTTTTTTAGGGTTTTTTTGGGTTTCATGGATTTTAAGGGGGTTTTAGGATTTTTATGGTTTTAGGGTTTTAAATGTTTTTTAGTTTGAGGGGTTTAAGGGGTTTCAGGTGTTTTTTTGGTTTTTAAGGATTTTCAAAAAAATTAGGGACTTTTTGGGTTTTTGGGTTTTTTTTTTGATTTTTTTAGGGTTTTTAAGGCTTTTAGAGTTTTTAACCATTTTAGAAGTTTTTAGAGTTTTTTGTGATTTTTTCGGGTTTTATTGGTTTTTTAATGTTTTAGGGGTTTTTATGGATTCAAGAGGTTTTTTCGGGTTTTTATGGTTTTTTTAAGTTTTCATGGACTTAAAGTGGTCTTTTTATTTTTATAGTTTTTAGGGGTTTTTAGGGTTTTTAGGGATTTTGAGGGGTTTTATAGTTTTTATGATTTATAGGGGGGTTTTGGTTTTTTGGGTTTTTTGGTTTTTTTAAGTTTTTAGGGATTTTGAGCCTTTTAAAGTTTTTTTAACATTTTTAGAGGTTTTAAGGGTTTTTAGTGTGTTTTTAGTGTTTTTATGGGTTTTTGACTTTTTTAGGATTTTATAGGATTATATGGTTTTCAGAGGTTTTTCGAGGTTTTTAGGGTTTTTTACGTTTTCTTGGTTTTTTAGAGGTTTTTAAAAATTTTATGGTTTTTAGGGATTTTTGGGGTCTTTGGGGATTTTGAGGGTTTTAGAATTTTTCAGGGGGTTTAGGGTTTTTAGGGGTTTTCTGGGTTTCCGTGGTTTTTTTTGAGTTTTTTTTGGGTTTTAATGATATTTTAGTGTTTTTTATCATTTTTAGGGGTTAAAGTGTTTTTTGATTTTAGGGGTTTTTTGGGTTTTTATGGGTTTTTGATAGTTTTAGGGGTTTTATGGTTTTCATGGGGGTTTTTTAGTGTTTTTAGTGTTTTTTACGATTCACACGTTTTTTGGGATTTTTAGGATTTTTATGGATTTTAGAGTTTTTAGGGAATTTTGGTGTTTTTTTTGTTTTTAGGGTTTCCATTGGCTTTTAGGGGTTTTCATGGTTTTAGGGTATTTTTGGGTTTTTATGTTTTTTTTTGAGTTTTTACGGTATTTAGGGTTTTTTAGATTTTTTAACCTTTTTAGGGGCTTTAAGGGTTTTTAGATTTTTAGTGGGTTTTTAGGTTTTTTAGGGGAATCTAAGGCTATCATGTATTTTTCAGGGTTTTTTAAATTTTCCTGGATTTTAAGGGGTTTTTAAATATTTTTATTGTTCTTATGGTTTTTAGGAGTTTTAGGGATTTTGAGGGTTTTAGGGCTTTTAAGGGGTTTTTTGGCTTTCAGGGTTTTTAGGTTCTTTGTGGGTTTTTAGGGGTTATTATGAATTTTTTAGGGTTTTAAGGTTTTTTAGAGTTTTTTAACATATATTTGGATTTTAAGTGGTTTTACAGTTTTTAGGGTTTTTATAGGTTTTTAATGCTTTTACGGGTTTTTATGGCTTCCAGGGGTTTTTCTGGGTTTTTAAGGTTTGTTACGTTTCCATGGATTTTTAGGGGGTTTTAGGATATTTATGGTTTTTAGGGTTTTTAGGGATTTTGAGGGCTTTTAGGGGTTTTCAAAGGTTTTAAGGGGTTTTTAGGGTTTGCAGGGTCTATTTGGAATTTTTTGGTGTTCTAAGGTTTTTTTTGAGTTTTTTTAACATTTTTATGGGTTTTAAGGGTTTTTATAGGTTTTAGTGGTTTTTAGGGTTTTTTAAGGTTTTTTGGGTTTTTTAAGGTTTTTAGGGTTTTTTTGGTTTTCTGGGGTATTTCATGGTTTTTCGTGTTTTTACATTATCATGGATTTTTAGGGGTTTTTTAGCATTTTTATGGGTTTTAGTTTTTTTAGTGTTTTAGTGATTTTGAGGGTTTTAAGGGGTTTTCATAGGTTTTTATGTGTTTTTAAGGTCATTTTAGGTTTTTTGGGTATTCTGAGTTTTTTAGGGTTTTTAGAGGTTTTGAACTTTTTTGGAGTTTTAATGGTTTTTTGAGTTTTTAGTTGTTTTTAGGGGTTTTATGGGTTTTTAGAGTTTTTATTTTTTTTAGTGGTTTTATGGTTTTCAGGGTTTTTCACAGTTTATAGGGTTTTTACGCTTTCATGGATTTTTTGGTGTTGTTTTGAATTTTTATGGGTTTTTAGTGTCTCCTGTGTTTTCAGATGTTTTTTGAATTTTAGTGTTTTAAGGTTTATTAGTTCTCTTTAAGTTTTTTTTTTGGTTTTTAAGGGTGTTTAGAGTTTTTAGGGGTTTTAGGGTTTTATGGGTTTTAGGGGTTTTAATGTTTTTAGGGGTTTTATTGTTTTCTTGGGTTTTTTAGGGTTTTAGGGTTTTTTATGTTTTCGTGGATTTTTAGGTTTTTTGGGATTTTTATGGTTTTTAGTTTTTTTAGGTTTTTTTAATTCTGGGGGGTTTTAGGGGTTGTTTCAGGTTTTTAGGCTCTTTTTGGATTTTTTGGATTTTTTTGAGTTTTTAGAGGTTTTAAGGTCTTTAGCAGTTTTTAGGATTTTTAATGTTTTTATGGGTTTTTAGGGTTTTCATAGGATTTTTAGGGTTTTTGGGGTTTTTTACAATTTCATGTATTTTTAAGGGGTTTTAGAAGTTTTATGTTTTTAGGGTTTTTAAGGATTTTGATGGGTTTCAAAGGTCTTTAGGGTTTTTAGGGTTTTCAGGGTTTTTAAGGTCTTTTGGGTTTTTATGGTTTTTTGAGTTTTTTAGGGTTTTTAAGGTTTTTAGCTTTTTTTAACGTATTTATGGTTTTAAGGGTTTTTAGATTTTTTTGGGTTTTTAGTGTTTTTTTGTTTTTAGGTTTTTTAATGTTTTTAGGGGTTTATGGTTTTGAAGGGTTTTTAAGTGTTTTTAGGGTTTTTTATGTTTTCATGGGTTTTTAGGGGTTTTTCGGATTTTTCAGGTTTTTAGGGTTTTCAGGGGTTTTAGGGATTTTGATGGTTTTTTGGGATTTTCAAGGGTTTTTAGGGTTTTAGGGGTTTTTAAGGTTTTTAAGGTCTTTTGGGTTTTTAGGGTTTTTAAAAAATTTAGGGTTTTGAAGGTTTTTTAGTGTTTTTTAACGTTTTTTGGGGTTTAAAGAGTTTTTATTGTTTTTAGGGGTTTTTTAGGTTTTTTGGGTTTTTATGGTTTTTAGGGGGTTTATGGTTTTTTTTCATTATTTTTTTCGGTTTTTTTTTGGATTTTTATGGATTTTAGGGTTTTTTGGGATGTTGAGGGTTTTTAGAGGTTTATAGGGGGTTTTCAGTGTTTTCAAGGTATTTAGGGTCATTTTGGGTTTTTAGGGTTTATTTGAGTTTTTTTAGGATTTTTAAGGGTTTTTTGAGTTTTTTAATTTTTTTAAAGTCTTAATGGTTTTTAAAGTTTTTAGTGGTTTTTATGGGTTTTAGGGTTTTTTATATTTTTGAGGGGTTTTTATGGTTTTTAGGGGATTTTTTAGGTTTTTTGGTGTTTTTTACATTTTCATTGATTTTATGGGTTTTTAAAGAATTTTATGGTTTTTAGACTTTTTATGGATTTTTAGGGTTTTTAGGGTTTTAATTGGTTTTAGGGGGTTTAGGGACTTTTTGGGTAATTTGGAATCTTTTGGGTTTTTTAGATTTTTAGTTATTTAAAGGTCTTTAAAAAGTTTTTAAGTTTTTTAGGGTTTTAGGATTTTTAGGTCTTTAAGGGTTTTTAGAGTTTTAAGGGTTTTATGCGGTTTGAGGGTTTTTTAAGATTTTAGGGTTTTTATGGTTTTCAATGGTTTTCATAGTTTTTACATTTTCAATGATTTTTATGGGTTTTTTAGGATTTTTTAGGTTTTATGGTTTTTAGGGATTTTCAGGGTTTTGAGGATTTTCATGGGTTTTTATGGTTTTTATGGGTTTTTAGGGGTTTTTTTTGAGTTTTTTAGTGTTGTAAGGTATTTAGAGTTTTTTATCATTTGTAGGGGATTTGAGGTTTTTAGAGTCTGTAGTGGTATTTTAGGATTTTATGGCTTTTAAGGTTTTCTGAGGATTGGGGGGTTTATGGTTTTTATAGTTTTGATAGGGTTTTCATGGTTTTTAGTGTTTTTTACGCTTTCATGGATTTTAGGGGGTTTAAAGTATTTTTTTAGGGGTTTTAGGGGAATTTAGGGCTTTTAATGTCTTCTTGGGTTTTTTTGGGGTTTGTTTTGAGTTTTTTTGGGATTTTTAAGGTTTTTTCGAGTTTTTCTTTTTTTAGGGGTTTTAAGAGTTTTTAGAGTTTTTAGGGTTATTAAGGGTTTAGGGGTTTGATGGTTTTCATGTGTTTTTTAAGTTTTTTAGGGTTTTTTATTTTTTTAATTATTTTTTGGGTTTTTTATGATTTTTATGGTTTTTAGGATGTTTTTTGGTTTTTAGGGATTTTGAAGGTTTATAGGGATTCTCAAGGATTTATAGGGGTTTGGGGGGTTTTCGGGTCTTTTGGGGTTTTTTGGGTTTTTTGAGTTTTTTAGGCAGATGATGTGCGAGACCAGGCTATTCCCGGCCCCCCAAAATTTATTAGAAAAAAGACACTACAGAAAAGGGAGGAGCGGATCAATCAACCCACACCCAAAAACCCTGGACGCCCACAATAGCCAAAAGTCCCAAAAAAAACCCAAAAGACACAACAACCAGAAAAAGAAGAAAAACGAAAGCATTCCCGACAGAAACTCCCTGCCAAACAACAACCAACATCCCACATCACCATTTTCTTTATATATTTTTTATAATATTTAGCGTTTTTAGAGTTCTTAGTGGTTTTTTGGGGTTTTTTACAGTTTTTAAGGGGTTTTATGGTTTTCATGGGTTTTTTGGATTTTTTACATTTTAATGGATTTTTAGGGGTTTTTATGATTTTTATGATTTTTAGTGTTTTTAGGGATTTTGAATGTTTTTATGGTTTTTTTTGGGGGTTTAGGGTTTTCAGGGTTCTTTAGTGTCTTTTTGGTTTTTAGGGTTTTTTGAGTTTTTTATAGTTTTATAGTTTTTTGGATATTTTAATGTTTTTTACATTTTTAAAGGGTTTTTAGAGGTTTTAGTTGTTTTTAGGGATTTAAAGGTTTTTTGGATTTTAAAGGTTTTTGGGGGTTTTATGGGTTTTTATGTTTTCTTTTATTTTTAGGGGTTTTAATGGATTTTTATTGTTTTTAGAGTTTTTAGGGGTTTTATGGATTTTAAGGGTTTTTAGGTTTTTTAAGAGGGTTTTAGGGTTTTTTAGGGTTTTTAGGGGTTTTCGGGGTTTTTATGGTCTTTTGGGGGTTTAAGGTTTTTTTGAGTTTTTTAGTGTTTTTAAATATTTTAAAATTTTTATGTATTTTAAATGCTTTTAGAGTTTTTAGTGGTTTTTATGGGTTTTATGGATTTTTTGGGTTTTCCGAGTTTTTAGGGCCTTTTTGGTTTTTAGGGGTTGTTATTGTTTTTTATGTTTCCATGGATTTTTAGGGGGGGTTTAGTATTTTTATAGTTTTTTGGATTTTTTGGGTTTTTAGGGATTTTGAGTTTTAGGGTTTTTGAGAGGTTTTAGTGTTTTCAGGTATCTTCATGTGGTTAGATTCTTTTTGATTTTTTAGGTTTTTTAGTTTTTATGGGTTTTAAGGTTCTTTAGAGTTTATTACATTTTTATGGTTTTTAAGGTTCTTTAGAGTTTATTACGTTTTTAGGGGTTTTAAGAGTTTTTTTTTATTTTTAGTGTGTTTTTAGGGGTTTTATGGGTTTTCCTAGGGTTTTAATGGTTTTAGGTTATTTTATGATTTTCAAGGGTTTTTCAGGGTTTTTAGGGTTTTTAAATTTTCATGGATTTTAGGGCAAGGAAGATGTGAGGGTCGGGCTTTTCATGGATTTTAGGGGTTTCTTAGGACTTTTATGGGTTTTAGGGTTTTCAGGGATTTTAGGGATTTTGAGGTGTCTTACATCTTTTAAGGGTTCCTAAGGTTACTATGGGTTTTCAAGGTTTTTATGGTCTTTCGAGTTTTTATGGTTTTTATGATTTTATGATTTTTTATGATTTTTTTTGGTTTTTAAGGTTTTTTAGAGTTTTTTAACATTTTTAGGGATTTTAAGCGTCTTTAGAGTTTTTAGTGTATTTTTAGGGTTTCAATGGATTTTTAGGGGTTTTAAGGTTTTTTAGGGTTTTTTTATTGATTTTAGGAATGTTTCAGGGTTATAGGGGTTTTTTTACATTTTCGTGGATTTTAAGGCATTTTTTGGAATTTTTATGGGTTTTAGGTTTTTGGGGTTTTTAGGGATTTTGAAGGGTTTTAGGGGTTTTCATGGGTTTGTACTGTTTTTAGGTATTTTCGGTGGGTTTAGGTTCCTTTTGTATTTTTTAGGGTTTTTTTGAGTTTTTTGGGGGTTTTACCAGTTTTAGAGTTTTTTAACATTTTTAGAGGTTTAGATTTTCATGGGATTTTCAGGGTTTTTAGGGTTTTTTGTGTCTTCATGGATTGTTAAGGGGTTTTTAGGATTTTTTTGTTTTAAAAGTTTTTTGATTTTTTAGGTGTTTTACGGTTTTTGAGAGATTTTTAATGTATTAGGGTTTTTAAGGGGTTTTTGAGTTTTTAGTGGTTTTAGGGTTTTTATGTGTTTTTAGTGTTTTTAAGGTTTTTAAGAGTTTCAATGGTATTTAAGGTTTTTTCAAGGTTTTTATGGTTTTTTACGTTTTGATGGATTTTTAAGGGTTTTTTTAGGATTTTTAGTGTTTTTTAGGGTTTTTAGGGATTTTGATGATTTTTTGTGTTTTCAAGGGTTTTTAGTGTTTTCATAGTTTTTAGGGTCTTTTGGGTTCTATGGATTTTTTATGAGCTTTTTAGGGTTTTTAAGGTTTATTATACTTTTTAACATTTTTATGGGTTTTAAGGATTTTTAGAGTTTTTAGTTGGTTTTTAGGCTTTTATGAGGTTTTAGGATTTTTTAAGGTTTCTGGGGATTTTTACGATTTTTAGGTTATTTTTCATGGTTATTAGGGTTTTTTATGTTTTCATTGAATTTTTGGGGTTTTTTAGGATTTGTGTGGTTTTGAGGTTTTTAGGGCTTTTAGGGATTTTTAGGGTTTTTAGGGTTTTTAGGAGTTTTCAGGGTTTTTAGGTTTTTCACGATTTTTTTGGTATTTTTGGGTTTTTAGTGTTTTTTTGTTTTTTAGGGTTTTAAGGTTTTTTAGAGTTTTTAACATTTTAAGGTTTTTATGGGTTTTTAAGGTTTTTTAAAGGTTTTAGGGGGTTTTAGGGTTTCTTGAGGTTTTAGGGTTTCTTTTTTTCCTGGATTTTTAGGGGGGGTTTTGAATTTGTATGGTTTTTATGGTTTTTTAGGGTTTTTGTGGATTTTGTGGGTTTTTAATGTTTTCTGGGGTATTTACAGTTTTTCGGGTTATTTAGGGGTTTTAGGGTTTTTTTGAGTTTTTAAGGATTTGAAGGTTTTTATGATTTTCTGGGTATTTTCAATGTTTTTTGGGTTTTTTTAGGGTTTTTAAGGTTTTTGGAGCATTTTAACATTTTTATAGGTTTTAAAGGTTTTTAGAGTTTTTAGTGGTTTTAGGGTTTTTTGGGTTTTTAGGGGTTTTAAGGCTTTATGGGGTTCTTTAGGGTTTTTAGGGTTTTTTTACATTTTTATAGATTTTTAGGTGTTTTTTTAGATTTTATGGGTTTTTAGGGTTTCTAAGGATTTTTAAGGCTTTTATGGGTTTTCAGGGTGGTGTAAGGTTTTTAGTGTTTCGCGATGGTTTTAGGGGTTTTTTTGAATTTTTAGGGTTTTTTGAGTTTTTAGGGTTTTTAAAGTTTTTATAGTTTTTAATGTTTTTATAGGTTTCAAAGGTTTTTAGAGTTTTTTGTAGTTTTTATGGGGTTTTAAGGTTTTTAAATGTTTTTTGGGGGTTTTACAGTTTTACGGTTCTTCAATGTTTTTTTAGTGTTTTTAGGGGATTTTAAGTTTTCCTAAATTTTTAGTGGTTTTGTATGATTTTTATGGTTTTTATGATTTTTAGTGATTTTCATGGTTTTTTGTCTTTTTCAGCGGTGGGGGTTCTTTTTAGTTTTTTGGGGGTTTTAGGTTTTTTATTTCTTTTTAACATTTTTGGGGGTTTTGAGGGTTTTTTAGTGTATTTTTAGGGGTTTTATGGGTTTTAAGGGCTTATTAAAGTTTTAAGGGGTTTTTATGGTTTTCAGGGGCTTTTAGAATTTTTAGGGTTTTAATGTTTTTATAGATTTTTTAGGGGTTTTTAGGATTTTGACATTTTTTAGGTCTTTTCAGGGGGTTTTTGGGTTTTTAGGTGTTTTTATGGTTTTAGGGTCTTTTGGGGATTTTAACACTTTTTTAAAGTTATTAAGGGATTTTAAAGTTTTTATATTTTTTAACATTTTTAGGGGTTTTAAGAGTTTTTAGAGTTTTAGTGGGTTTTTTGGGATTTTATGGATTTTTACGATTTTTTAGGTTTTTAGGGTGTTCTCAGGGTTTTTATGGTTTTTTACGTTTTCATGGATTTTTTGGGTTTTTATTATTTTTATGGTTTTTAGGGGTTTTTAGGATTTGTAGGGATTTTGAGGGGTTTTACTAGTTTTCAGGGGTTTTAGGGTTTTTAGGGTTTTTAGAGTCTTTTGGGTTTTGAGGGGTTTTAAAGTATTTTAGGGTTTTTATGGTTCTTTAGAGTTTTTTAATGTTTTTAGGGATTTCAAGTTTTTTTAGAGTTTTTAATGGTTTTTACTATTTTTATGGGTTTTATGTGTTTTTATTATTTTTAGGGTTTTCAGGATTTTTTAGTTTTTGGAGATTTTTTTTATATTTCCTTATATTTTTATGGGTTTTTTAGGATTTTTATGGCTTTAGGGTTTTTAGGTTTTTTTTGGGATTTTGAGGGGTTTTAGGGTTTTTCGGCGTTTTAGGGTTTTTATGGGTTTTCAGAGTTTTTTGGGTGTTTTTGTGTGTTTTTGTGTGTTTTTGGGGTTTTTCGAGGTTTTTACTGTTTTTTTGGGTTTTTAAGGTTTTTAGAGTTTTTTAACGTTTTAGGGGTTTTGAGGTTTTTAAGTGTTTTTAGTGGGGTTTTTGGGTTTTAGAGGTTTTTAGTGGTTTAAGATTTTATGGTTTTTAGGGTTTTTAAAGTTTTAGGGGTTTTATGGTTTTAAGAGTTTTTCAAGGTTTTTTACGTTTTCATAGATTTTTAGGGTTTTTTAGGATTTTTTTAGTTTTTAATTTTTTTAGGGTTTCTAGGTATTTTGAGGATTTTTAGGGGTTTTCAAGGGTTTTGAGGTTTTAGGGGTTTTTAGGGTGTTCTTTTTGAGTATTTTAGGTTTTTTAGTTTTTTTAGAGTTTTTTAACGTTTTTAGTTTTCTAAGGTTTTTAGAGTTTTTAGTGATTTTTAGGGCTTTTCTTGTTTTTTTGGGTTTTTAAGGTTTTAGCGGTTTTAGGGTTTTTTAAGTTTTCATGGATTTTTAGGGTTTTTTAGGATTTTTATGGTTTTTAGGTTTTGTGTGGTTTTTAAGGGATTTTGGGTGTTTTTAGGGTTTTTCGTGGTTTTTAAGGTTTTTTTGGGTTTTTATAGTTTTTTGAATTTTTTTAGGGTTTTTAAGGTTTTTAGAGTTTTTTAAAGTTTTAGGGGTTTTGAAGTTTTTAGTGTTTTTAGTGGGATTTTGGGTTTTATGGGTTTTTAGTGTTTTTTGAGGGTTTTAGGGGTTTTTATGGTGTTCAGGGGTTTTTCAGGGGTTTTCAGGGTTTTTAGGGGTTTTTATGGTGTTTTAGGTTTTTTATGGATTTTGTGGGGTTTTAGGGTTTTTTGTGTTTTTAAGGATTTTGAAGGCTTTTATGATTTTCTAGGTATTTTAAAGGTTTTTTAGATTTTGTTAGGGTTTTTAAGGTTTTTGGTGCATTTTAACATTTCTAGAAGTTTTAAAGGTTTTTAGTGTTTTTAGTGGTTTTAGGGTTTTTTTGGTTTTGGGGGGTTTTAAGGCTTTCTGGGGGTTCTTTAGGGTTTTTAGGGTTTTTTACATTTTTTTTAGTTTTTAGGTGTTTTTTTAGATTTTATGGGTTTTTAGGGTTTCTATGGATTTTTAAGGGTTTTCTGGGTTTTCTGGGTGGTTTAAGGTTTTTGGTGTTTCTCGAGGGTTTTAGGGTTTTTTTGTATTTTAAGGGTTTTTTGAGTTTTTTGGGGTTTTTTAGGTTTTTTGAGTTTTTTAATGTTTTTATAGGTTTCAAAGGTTTTTAGAGTTTTTTGCAGTTTTTATGGGGTTTTAGGGTTTTTTAAATATTTTTGGAGGGTTTTACGGTTTTAAGGTTTTTCAAGTTTTTTTAGTGTTTTTAGGGGGTTTTATGTTTTCCTAGATTTTTAGTGGTTTTTGTAGGATTTTTATTGTTTTTTTGATTTTTAGTGATTTTCATGTTTTTTTTCTTTTTCAGGGTGTTTTTAGGGTCTTTTTGAGTTTTTAGGGTTCTCTTTATTTTTTAGGGGGGGTTTTAGGGTTTTTATTTCTTTTTAACATTTTTGGGGTTTTATGGGTTTTAAGGGCTTATTAAAGTTTTAAGGTGTTTTTATGGTTTTCTTGGGTTTTTTGGGTTTTTAGGTGTTTTATGGTTTTAGGGTCTTTTTGGGATTTTAACACTTTTTTTAAGTTATTAAGGGATTTTAATGTTTTTATAGTTTTTAACATTTTTAGGGGTTTTAAGAGTTTTTAGAGTTTTAGTGGGTTTTTTGGGCTTTTATGGATTTTTACGATTTTTTAGGTTTTTAGGGTGTTCTCAGGGTTTTCAGGGTTTTTTACGTTTTCATGGATTTTTTGGGTTTTTATTATTTTTATGGTTTTTAGGGGTTTTTAGGATTTGTAGGGATTTTGAGTTTTTTTACTGGTTTTCAGGGGGTTTTCTGGTTTTTTAGGGTTTTTAGAGTCTTTTGGGTTTTTAGGGTTTTTAAGTTTTTTAGAGTTTTTATGATTCTTTCGAGTTTTTTAATGTTTTGAGGGATTTCAAGTGTTTTTAGAGTTTTTAATGGTTTTTACTATTTTTATGGGTTTTATGTGTTTTTATGATTTTTAGGGTTTTTTAGGATTTTGAGATTTTTTTTATATTTCCATATATTTTTATGGGTTTTTAGGATTTTTATGGGTTTTTGGGTTTTTAGGTTTTTTTGGTATTTTGAGGGGTTTTAGGGTTTTTCGGCATTTTTGGGTTTTTATGGATTTTTAGGGTGTTTTGTTTGTTATTTGGGTTTTTTCGAGGTTTTTAAGGTTTTTTTTGGGTTTTTAAGGTTTTTAGAGTTTTTTAACATTTTAGGGGTTTTGAGGTTTTTATGTGTTTTTAGTGGGGTTTTTGGGTTTTATGGGTTTTTAAGGTTTTTTTGGGTTTTAGAGGTTTTTATTGGTTTAAGATTTTTATGGTTTTTAGGGTTTTTAAAGTTTTAGGGGTTTTATGGTTTTAAGAGTTTTTCAAGGTTTTTGACGTTTTCATAGATTTTTAGGGTTTTTAGGATTTTTTTGGGTTTTTAATTTTTTTAGGGTTTTTAGGTATTTTGAGGGGTTTTTGGGGTTTTCAAGGGTTTTGAGGTTTTAGGGGTTTTTAGGGTGTTCTTTTTGAGTTTTTTTAGGTTTTTAAGGTTTTTTTAGAGTTTTTAACGTTTTTAGATTTCTAAGGTTTTCTAGAGTTTTTAGTGATTTTTAGGGTTTTTGTTGTTTTTTTAGGGTTTTAAGGTTTTGGGGGGTTTTAGTGATTTTTAAGTTTTCATGTATTTTTAGGGGTTTTTAGGATTTTTAGGGTTTTAAGGTTTTGTATGGTTTTTAGGGATTTTGAGTGTTTTTAGGGTTTTTCGAGGTTTTTAAGGTTTTTTTGGGTTTTTATAGTTTTTTCAATTTTTTAGGGTTTTTAAGGTTTTTAGAGTTTTTTAAAGTTTTAGGGGTTTTGAGGTTTTTTGGTGTTTTTAGTGGGATTTTTGGGTTTTATGGGTTTTTAGTGTTTTTTGAGGTTTTTAGGGATTTTTATGGTGTTCAGGGGTTTTTCAGGGTTTTTAGGGTTTCTTATTTTCCATCGATTTTTAGCCATTTTTGAGGATTTTAGAAATTTTGAGGGGTTTTAGTGTTTTGTGGGTTTTTAGGATTTTTATGGGATTTTATGTTTTTTAGGGTCTTTTTGGGTTTTTAGGATTTTTTAGTTTTTAGGGTTTGAAAGGTTTTTTAGAGTATTTTAATGTTTTAAAGGCTTTTAAGGGTCTTTAAAGTTTTTTGTGGGTTTTTTTGGGTTTGTATGGATTTTTAGGGGTTTTAAAGGCTTTTAAGGTCTTTTTATGAATTTCAGGGGGGGGGTTAGGGTTTTTTAAATTTTCATGGATTTTTAGGGATTTTCGGATTTTTATGGATCCTAGGTTTTTTTAGGTTATTTAGGGATTGTGATGGTTTTTAGTGTTTTTCATGGGTTTTTAGTTGTTTTCACAGTTTTTAGGGTCTTCTGTGTTTTAAGGGGTTTTTTTGTGTTTTTTAGGGGTTTTATGGGTTTTTAAAGTTTTTTAACGTTTTTAGGGGTTCTAGGTTTTTAGGGGTGTTTTAGTGTTTTTAGGGTTTTTTAAGT
This sequence comes from Viscum album, assembly GCA_963277665.1. Taxonomy (NCBI): domain Eukaryota; kingdom Viridiplantae; phylum Streptophyta; class Magnoliopsida; order Santalales; family Viscaceae; genus Viscum; species Viscum album. The sequence goes on along the minus strand of OY728156.1, from coordinate 1,770,891,149 downwards.
TTTCATGGATTTTTGGGTTCTATATGTTTTTTATGGTTTTAAGGTGTATTTGGGATTTTAAGGGTTTTAAGGGCAAGGAAGGTGTAGGGTCAGGCTAATCCCGACCCCCCCCCCCAAATTTATTAGAAATAATATGCTGCAGACAAGGGAGGGGGAGGGGTAAAACGACCGACACCCAAAAGCCCTTAACAACCCCAAACCCATAAAAACACAAAAACCAAAAAAACACACAAAAGAAAAACAAAGCAGACATTCACAATCATCTCCATCAGCACCTCACAGCCAACCGGCAACCAGCATCTCGCATCACATATTCCATCATCCATCACTTTCAGCATCAGCATCCCCTTCAACATTTTTCGGGGCCAGGGTTTTCCTCTTGGCCAAGCGGCAACAAGCATCCAGGTGTTTTTAACATTTTTAGGTTTTTTAATGTTTTTAGTAGTTTTTAGAGTTTTTAGGGTTTTTAAGGTTTCCAGGGGTTTTAATGGTATTTTGGGTTTTTTTCAATGTTTTTAAGGGTTTTTACGTTTTCATGGTTTTTTAGGGTTTTTTTTGATTTTTAGTTTTTTAGAGATTTTGATGGTTTTTAGGGTTTTCAAGGGTTTTCAAGGTGTTTTGAGGTTTTTAGGGACCTTGGGGTTGTAAGGTTTTTTTTAGTATTGAGGGTTTTGAGGTTTTTTAGAGTTTTTAACGTTTTTATGGATTTTAAGGGGTTTTAGGGTTTTTAGTGCGTTTTTAGGGTTTTTATGGCTTCTAGGGGCTTTTTCTGGGTTTTTAAGGTTTGTTACGTTTCCATGGATTTTTAGGGGGTTTTTAGGGATTTTGAGGGCTTTTAGGGTTTTTCAAAGGTTTTAAGGGGTTTTTAGGGTTTTCAAAGTCTATTTGGAATTTTTTGGTGTTCTAAGGTTTTTTAGAGTTTTTTTAACATTTTTATGGGTTTTAAGGGTTTTTATAGGTTTTAGTGGTTTTTAGGGTTTTTTAAGCTTTTTTGGGTTTTTTAAGGTTTTTAGGGGTTTTTTTGGTTTTCAGGGGTTTTTCAGGGTTTTTCGTGTTTTTATATTATCATGGATGTTTAGGGATTTTTTAGCATTATTATGGGTTTTATTTTTTTTAGTGTTTTTAGTGATTTTGAGGGTTTTAAGGGGTTTTCATAGGTTTTTATGTGTTTTTAAGGTCATTTTAGGTTTTCTGGGTATTTTGAGTTTTTTAGGGTTTTTTGAGGTTTTGAACCTTTCTGGGTTTTAATGGTTTTTTGAGTTTTTCGGTGTTCTTATGGGTTTTAATTTTTTCAGGGGTTTTTCATGGTTTATAGGGTTTTTAGGCTTTCATGGAATTTTGGGGGTTGTTTTGAATATTTACGGGGTTTTTGTATCTCCTGTGTTTTCAGATGTTTTTTGAATTTTAGTGTTTTAAGGTTTATTAGTTCTATTTAAGTTTTTTTGGTTTTTAAGGGTTTTTAGAGTTTTTAGTGGTTTTAGGGTTTTATGGGTTTTTAGGGGTTTTAATGTTTTTAGGGGTTTTATGGTTTTCTTGGGTTTTTTTAGGGTTTTAGGGTTTTTTATGTTTTCATGGATTTTTAGGTTTTTTTTGGGATTTTTATGGTTTTTAGTTTTTTTAGGATTTTTTTGTGATTTTGGGGGGTTTTAGGGGTTGTTTTAGGTTTTTTTTGGCTCTTTTTAGATATTTTGGATTTTTTTTGAGTTTTTAAGGTTTTAAGCTATTTAGCAGTTTTTAGGATTTTTAATGTTTTTATGGGTTTTTAGGGTTTTCTTAGGCTTTTTAAGGTTTTTAGATTTTTTACGTTTTCATGGGTTTTTAAAGGTTTTTTATAAGTTTTACGTTTTTAGGGTTTTTAATGATTTTGATGGGTTTTCAAAGGTCTTTATTAGGGTTTTCAGGGTTTTTAAGGTCTTTTGGGTTTCTATGGTTTTTTTGAGTTTTTTAGGGTTTTTAAGGTTTTTAAGGTTTTTTAGAGTTTTTTTAACATTTTTGGGGTTTAATTGTTTTTATATTTTTTAAATTTTTTATGGTTTTTATGGTTTTTGAGGTTTTTAGAAATTTTTATGGTTTTCAAAGGTTTTTCGTGGTTTTTAGGGGGGTTTTAGGGGTTTTGTGGTTTTTAGGGTTTTTTTGGATTCTTATGGTTTTTAGGGTTTTCTAGGGCAAGGAAGATGTGAGGGTCGGGCTATTCTCTCCCCCCCCCAATTTATTAGCAACGAAAAATAGACACAACAGACAAGGGAGGGGAGGGGTCAAACGACCCACACCCGAAAACCCCTTACAACTCACGCAAAAAGAGAAAATCAAAAAACAAAAACAAAAAAGAGAATAAACACACACAACCAATTAGCCACCACCATCATCCAGCGTCATCCAGTATCCAGAAGCTCACAGCTAACCAACAACCAGCATCTAAACTCAAAAATACTAGCATCCATCACCTCCCAGCCAAACAACAACCAACAACCAGCAAGCAGAGTCATATAGCCACACCCCTTCCGCACTTCCCAGCTAAGTAGTAACCAGAGACCAGCAGTACACCTTCCAGCAACCGACAAATTCCCACAAAAGAGACTCACAGCCAACAACAACAAACCACCAGCACCAAAACCACCAGCCTCCACAGCAGCTAGCCTCTCCACACCATTCAGATCCATAGCCAACAACACAGAACCAAATACAAAAAACATACACCAGTATTTTCCAGCACACCCATTTCCAGAACCACCGCCAGCAGAAGAAAGAACAAGAAATTCGTCACATCTCAGCCATAAAATAGCCAATATTCCATCAAGTCGTACCCAGCAGCAAAACCAGTGGAAATAAATCACCAGCAGCCAAGAGAAGGACCATTCCACAGCAGAACAAGACAATCGTTTTGAAGGGTTTTTAAGTGTTTTTAGTTATTTTATATTTTCTTGGATTTTTAAGGGTTTTTCAGATTTTTCAGGTTTTTAGGGTTTTTAGGGGTTTTAGGGATTTTGATGGTTTTTTGGGATTTTCAAGGGTTTTTAGGGTTTTAGGGGTTTTTAAGGTCTTTTGGGTTTTTAGGGTTTTTTAAAAATTTTAGGGTTTTGAAGGTTTTTTAGTGTTTTTTAACGTTTTCTAGGGTTTAAAGATATTTTATTATTTTTAGCAGTTTTTTAGGTTTTTTGGGTTTTTATGGTTTTTAGGGGGTTTATGGTTTTTAGGGGTATTTAGGTTTTTTTGTGGTTTTTTGTTTTCATTAATTTTTATGGGTTTTTATTTTTATTTTTATGGATTTTAGGGTTTTTTTTGGGGGGGGGGGGGTTAGGGGTTTTATTGTTTTTAGGGGTTTTTTGGATTCTTATGGTTTTTAGGGTTTTCTAGGGATTTTAGATATTTTTAGGGTTTTTAGAGGTTTTCAAGGGTTTTTAAGTTTTCTATAGTTTCTCTGTGATTTTAGGGTATTTTGGGTCTTTAGGGTTTTTTTGAGTTTTTTAAAGATTTTTTAGGTTTTTAGATTTTTTTAACGTTTTTATGGTTTTAAGGGTTTTTAGATTTTTTTTTTGTTTTTATTGTTTTTTTTGGTTTTTAGGTTTTTTAATGTTTTTAGAGGTTTTATGGTTTTAAAGGGTTTTTAAGTATTTTTTGGGTTTTTTATGTTTTCATGGATTTTTAGGGTTTTTTTCAAATTTTTTAGGTTTTTAGGGTTTTCAGGGGTTTTAGGGATTTTGATGGTTTTTTGGGATTTTCAAGGGTTTTTAGGGTTTTAGGGGTTTTTAAGGTTTTTAAGGTCTTTTGGGTTTTTAGGGTTTTTTTTTAATTTTTAGGTTTTTGAAGGTATTTTAATGTTTTTTAACGTTTTCTGGGGTTTAAATAGTTTTTATTATTTTTAGTGGTTTTTAGGGGGTTTATTGTTTTTTGGGGTATTTAGGGTTTTTTGTGGTTTTTTTGTTTTCATTAATTTTTATGGGTTTTTTTGGATTGTTATGGATTTTAGGGTTTTTTGGGATGTTGAGGGTTTTTAGAGGTTTTTAGGGGGTTTTCAGTGTTTTCAAGGTATTTAGGGTCATTTTGGGATTTTAAGGTTTTTTTAGGGTTTTAAGGGTTTTTTGAGTTTTTTAATGTTTTTAAGAGTCTTAATGGTTTTTAAAGTTTTTAGTGGTTTTTATGGGTTTTAGGGTTTTTATATTTTTTAGGGGTTTTATGGTTTTTCAGGGGATTTTTTAGGTTTTTTAGTGTTTTTTACATTTTCATTGATTTTATTGGTCTTTTTAAGAATTTTATGGTTTTTACACTTTTTAGGGATTTTGATGGTTTTTAGGTTTTTAAGTGGTTTTAGGGTTTTTAGGGACTTTTTGGGTAATTTGGATTCTTTTGGGTTTTTTATATTTTTAGGGATTTAAAGGTCTTTAAGAAGTTTTTAAGTTTTTTAGGGTTTTAAGATTTTTAGTTCTTTAAGGGTTTTTAGAGTTTTAAGGTTTTTATTCAGTTTTAGGGTTTTTTAAGATTTTAGGGGTTTTATGGTTTTCAATGTTTTTCATAGTGTTTACATTTTCATTGATTTTTATGGGTTTTTTAGGATTTTTTAGGTTTTACAGTTTTTAGGGATTTTCAGGGTTTTGAGGGTTTTCATGGGTTTTTAGTGTTTTTATGGGTTTTTAGGGGTTTTTTGAGTTTTTTCAGGGTTGTAAGGTATTTAGAGTTTTTTTATCATTTGTAGGGGATTTGAGGGTTTTTAGAGTTTGTAGTGGTATTTTAGGATTTTATGGGTTTTAAGGTTTTCTGAGGTTTGGGGGGTTTTTATGGTTTTTATAGTTTTGATAGGGTTTTCAAGGTTTTTAGTGTTTTTTATGTTTTCATTGGTTTTAGGGGGTTTTAAATATTTTTTAGGGGTTTTAGGGGAATTTAGGGATTTTAATGTCTTCTTGGGTTTTTTGGGGTTTTTTGAGTTTTTTCGGATTTTTAAGGTTTTTTAGAGTTTTTATTTTTTTTGGGGTTTTAAGAGCTTTTAGAGTTTTTAGTGGTTTTTTAGTTTTTTTAGTTTCTAGGGTTATTAAGGGTTTAGGGGTTTGATGGTTTCCAAGGGTTTTTCAAGGTTTTTAGGGTTTTTTATGTTTTTAATTATTTTTTGGAGTTTTTTTATGATTTTTATGGGTTTTAGGGGTTTTTTTGGTTTTTATGGATTTTGAAGATTTATAGGATTCTCAAGGATTTATAGGGTTTTTGGGGTTTTTAGGGTTTTTTGAGTTTTTCACATTTTAATGGATTTTTAGAGGTTTTTATGATTTTTATGCCTTTTAGGGTTTTTAGGCAAAGAAGGCTCAGGTCCAGGCTATTCCTGGCACCCCCCAAAATTTATTAAACAAAAAGACACAAACACGGCAGACAAGGGAGGGGAGGGGTCGAACGACCCACACCCAAAAACCCTTACAACCCACGCCAAAGAAAGAAAAACAAAGAAAGAAAAAGGCACAAAGACAGACAAAATCGCAGCATCATCACGTCACATCCAGCCAGTACCAGCATCCAACAACACTACATCCAGCGTTAACCAGCATCCAGCAGCTCACAGCTAACCAACAACCAACATTCAGACTACAGCAGCAAACAACATCCAGTAGCAGCAACCAGACAACCAGCATCCACAACAAACCAGCAGCCAGCATCCTCATTTTAGGGTTTTTAGGAATTTTGAATGTTTTTAAGGTTTTTTGGGGGTTTAGGGTTTTTAGGGTTCTTTAGTGTCTTTTTGATTTTTAGTGTTTTTTGAGTTTTTTATAGTTTTATAGTTTTTTTGGATTTTTTTAATGTTTTTTACATTTTTAAATGGTTTTTAGATATTTTAGTGGTTTTTAGGGATTTAAAGTTTTTTTTTGATTTTAAAGGTTTTTGGGATTTTTATGGTTTTCTTGGGGTTTTCAGGGTCTTATGGTTTTTTATGTTTTCATTTATTTTTAGGGGTTTTAAAGGATTTTTATTGTTTTTAGAGTTTTTAGGGGTTTTATGGATTTTAAGGGTTTTTAGGTTTTTTGAGAGGGTTTTAGTGTTTTTTTGGTTTTTTCGAGGTTTTTATGGTCTTTTGGGGGTTAAGGTTTTTTTGAGTTTTCTAGTGTTTTTAAATGTTTTAACATTTTTATGTATTTTAAATGCTTTTAGAGTTTTTAGTGGTTTTATGGGTTTTATGGATTTTTAGGGTTTTCCGAGTTTTTTAGGGCCTTTTTGGTTTTCATGGGTTTTTATTGTTTTTTATGTTTTCATGGATTTTTAGGGGGGGTTTAGTATTTTTACAGTTTTTTGGATTTTTAGGGTTTTTTGTGATTTTGAGGGGTTTTAGGGTTTTTGAGAGGTTTTTAGTGTTTTCAGGGGTCTTTAGGTGGTTAGAGTCTTTTTGATTTTTTTGGTTTTTTTATAGTTTTTATGGTTTTTTAAGGTTCTTTAGAGTTTATTACATTTTTATGGTTTTTAAGGTTCTTTAGATTTTATTACGCTTTTAGGGGTTTTAAGGGATTTTTGAATTTTTAGAGTGTTTTTTGGGGTTTATAGGATTTCATGGGGTTTTAAGGGTTTTAGGGGATTTTATGGTTTTCAAGGGTTTTTCAGGGTTTTTAGGGTTTTTACATTTTCTTGGATTTTGGGGGTTTCTTAGGACTTTTATGGTTTTTAGGGTTTTCAAGGATTTTAGGGATTTTGAGGTGGCTTACATCTTTTAAGGGTTCTTAATGTTATTATGGGTTTTCAAGTTTTTTATGGTCTTTCTAATTTTTATGGTTTTTATGATTTTATGAGTTTTTATGATTTTTTTGGCCTTTAAGGTTTTTTAGAGTTTTTTAACATTTTTAGGGATTTTAGCATTTTTAGAGTTTTTAGTGGTTTTTTAGGTTTTCAATGGATTTTTAGGGTTTTTAAGGTTTTTTAGGGTTTTTTATTGATTTTAGGAATTTTTCAGGGTTATAGGGTTTTTTACATTTTCGTGGATTTTAAGGCATTTTTTTTTGTTTTTTAGGTCTTTTAGTGTTTTTAGGGATTTTGAAGGTTTTAGGGGTTTTCATGGGTTTTTACTGTTTTTAGGTATTTTCGGTGGGTTTAGGTTCTTTTTGTATTTTTTGGGGTTTTTTGAATTTTTTGGGGTTTTTATTAGTTTTTAGAGTTTTTTTAACATTTTTAGAGGTTTGTATTTTCATGGGCTTTTCATGGTTTTTAGGGTTTTTTGTGTCTTCATGGATTGTTAAGGGGTTTTTAGGATTTTTTTGGTTTTTAAAGTTTTTTTGATTTTTTCAGTTTTTTAAGGTTTTTGAGAGATTTTTAATGTATTAGCATTTTTAAGAGGTTTTTGAGTTTTTAGTGGTTTTAGGGTTTTTTTGGGTTTTTAGTGTTTTTATGGTTTTTAAGAGTTTCAACGGTATTTAAGGTTTTTTCAAGGTTTTTATGTTTTTTTACGTTTTGATGGATTTTTAAGGGTTTTTTAGGATATTTAGTGTTTTTTAGGGTTTTTAGGGATTTTGATGATTTTTTGGGTTTTCAAGGGTTTTTAGTGTTTTCAAGGTTTTTAGGGTCTCCTTGGGTTCTATGGATTTTTTTGATTTTTTTTAGGGTTTTTAAGGTTTATTATAGTTTTTAACATTTTTATGGGTTTTAAGGATTTTTAGAGTTTTTAGTTGGTTTTTAGGCTTTTATGAGTTTTTAGGATTTGTTAAGGTTTCTAGGGAATTTTAGGATTTTTAGGTTATTTTTCATGGTTATTAGGGTTTTTTATGTTTTCATTGAATTTTTGGGGTTTTTTAGGATTTGTGTGGTTTTTAAGGTTTTTAGGGATTTTAGGGATTTTTAGGGTTTTTAGGGTTTTCAGGAGTTTTTAGGGTTTTTAGGTTTTTCAATGTTTTTTTGGTATTTTTTGGTTTTTAGTGTTTTTAACATTTTAAGGGTTTTATGGGTTTTTAGGGTTTTTTAAAGGTTTTAGGGGGTTTTAGGGTTTCTTGAGGTTTTAGGGTTTCTTATGTTTTCATGGATATTTTGGGGTTTTTTTGAATTTGTACGGTTTTTATGGTGTTTTAGGGTTTTTATGGATTTTGTGGGTTTTTAGGGTTTTTCGGGGTATTTACAGTTTTAGGGTTTTTTAGGGATTTTAGGGGTTTTTTTGAGTTTTTAAGGATTTTGAAGGTTTTTTTGATTTTCTAGGTATTTTCAAGGTTTTTTGGGTTTTTTATGTTTTTAAGGTTTTTGGAGCATTTTAACATTTTTAGAGGTTTTAAAGGTTTTTAGAGTTTTTAGTGGTTTTAGTTTTTTTTTTGGTTTTTAGGGGTTTTAAGGATTTCTAGGGTTCTTTAGGGTTTTTAGGGTTTTTACATTTTTATATATTTTTAGTCATTTTTTTAGATTTTAAGGGTTTTAGGGTTTCTAAGGATTTTTAAGGGTTTTATGGGTTTTCAGGGTGGTTTAAGGTTTTTAGTGTTTCTCAAGGGTTTTATGGTTTTTTTTGGATTTTTAGGGTTTTTTGAGTTTTTTAGGGTTTTTAAGGTTTTTAGAATTTTTTAATGTTTTTATAGGTTTCAAAGGTTTTTATAGTTTTTTGTAGTTTTTATGGGGTTTTATGGTTTTTTAAATGTTTTTGGGGGGTTTTACAGTTTTACGGTTTTTCAAGGTTTTTTAGTGTTTTTAGGGGTTTTTATGTTTTCCTGGATTTGTTTGTGATTTTTTGTCTTTTTCAGGGTGGTTTTAGGGTCTTTTTGAGTTTTTAGGGTTCTTTTTAGTTTTTTGGGGGGTTTAGGGTTTTTATTTCTTTTTAACATTTTTAGGGGTTCTAAGGGTTTTTAGTGTATTTTTAGGGGTTTTATGGGTTTTAAGGGCTTATTAAAGTTTTAAGGGGTTTTTATGGTTTTCAGGGGCTTTTAGGATTTTTCGGGTTTGGATGTTTTTATAGATTTTTAGGGGTTTTTAGGATTTTGTTGTTTTTTAGGGTTTTTAGTGGTTTAGGGTTTTTAGGGGTTTTAGGGTTTTTTTGGGTTTTTAGGTGTTTTTATGGTTTTAGGGTCTTTTTGGGATTTTACCACTTTTTTTAAGTTATTAAGGGATTTTAAAGTTTTTATAGTTTTTAAAATTTTTAGGGGTTTTAGGAGTTTTTAGAGTTTTAGTGGGTTTTTTTGGCTTTTATGGATTTTTACGATTTTTTATGTTTTTAGGGTGTTCTCTGGGTTTTTAGGGTTTTTTACGTTTTCATGTATTTTTTGGGTTTTTATTAATTTTATGGTTTTTAGGGGTTTTTAGTATTTGTTGGGATTTTGAGGGTTTTTACTGGTTTTTAGGGGGTTTTAGGGGTTTTTAGGGTTTTTAGAGTCTTTTGGGTTTTTAGGGGTTTTTATGGTTCTTTCGAGTTTTTTAATGTTTTTAGGGATTTCAAGTGTTTTTAGAGTTTTTAATGGTTTTTACTATTTTTATGGGTTTTATGTGTTTTTATGATTTTCAGGGTTTTTTAGGGTTTTGAGATTTTTTTTATTTCCATATATTTTTATGGGTTTTTTAGGATTTTTATGGGTTTTAGGGTTTTTAGGTTTTTTTGGGATTTTGAGGAGTTTTAGGATTTTTCGGCGTTTTAGGGTTTTTTATGGGTTTTTAGGGTTTTCAGGGTGTTTTGTGTGTTTTTAAGGTTTTTCGAGGTTTTTAAGGTTTTTTTTGGGTTTTTAAAGTTTTTAGAGTTTTTTAACGTTTTAGGGGTTTTGAGGTTTTTAAGTGTTTTTAGTGGGGGTTTCGGGTTTTATGGGTTTTTAGGGTTTTTTGTGGGTTTTAGAGATTTTTAGTGGTTTAAGATTTTTATAGTGTTTAGGGTTTTTAAAGTTTTAGGGGTTTATGGTTTTAAGAGTTTTTCAAGGTTTTTTACGTTTTCACAGATTTTTAGGGTTTTTATGATTTTTTTTTGGGTTTTATGTTTTTTAGGGTTTTTAGATATTTTGAGGGTTTTTAGGGATTTTCAAGGGTTTTGAGGTTTTACGAGGTTTTAGGGTGTTCTTTTTGAGTTTTTTTGGTTTTAAGGTTTTTTTAGAGTTTTTTAACGTTTTTAGATTTCTAAGGTTTTCTAGAGTTTTTAGTTATTTTTAGGGTTTTTCTTGTTTTTCTAGGCTTTTTAAGGTTTTGGGGGGTTTTAGGGTTTTTTAAGTTTTCATGGATTTTTAGGGTTTTTTAGGATTTTTATGGTTTTTAGGTTTTGAATGGTTTTTAGGGATTTTGAGTGTTCTTAGGGTTTTTCGAGGTTTTTAAGGTTTTTTTTGGTTTTTTATAGTTTTTGAATTTGTTTAGGGTTTTTAAGGTTTTTAGAGTTTTTTAAAGTTTTAGTGGTTTTGAGGTTTTTTAGTGTTTAAGTGAGATTTTTGGGTTTTATGGGTTTTAGTGTTTTTTGAGGTTTTTAGGGGTTTTTATGGTGTTCATGGGTTTTTCAGGGTTTTTAGGGTTTCTTATTTTTCATGGATTTTTAGCCATTTTTGGGGATTTTAGAAATTTTGAGGGGTTTTAGTGTTTTGTGGGTTTTTAGGATTTTTATGGAATTTTAAGTTTTTAGGGTCTTTTGGGGTCTTTAGGATTTTTTAGTTTTTAGGGTTTGAAAGGTTTTTTAGAGTATTTTAATGTTTAAAAGGCTTTTAAGGGTATTTAATGTTTTTTGTGGGTTTTTTGGGTTTGTATAGATTTTTAGGGGTTTTAAAGGCTTTTAGGGGTTTTTATGAATTTTAGGGGGTTTAGTGCTTTTAAAATTTTCATGGATTTTTAGGGATTTTAGGATTTTTATGGTCCTAGTTTTTTTAGGTTATTTAGGGATTGTGATGGTTTTTAGTGTTTTTCATGGGTTTTTAGGGGTTTTCACAGTTTTTAGGGTCTTATGTGTTTTTAGGGTTTTTTTTTTGTTTTTTAGGGGTTTTATGTGTTTTTAGAGTTTTTAACGTTTTTAGGGGTTTTAGGTTTTCATAGGTTTTTTAGGGTTTTTTAAGTTTTCATGGATTTTTGTGTTCTATATGTTTTTTATGCTTTCAAGGTGTATTTGGGATTTTAAGGGTTTTAGGGGTTTTAAGGGCAAGGAAGGTGAAGGGCCAGGCTAATCCTGACCCCCCCAAATTTATTAGAAAAATTATGCAATAGACAAGGGAGGGGGAGTGGTCAAACGTCCCACACCCAAAAGCCCTTAACAACCCAAAACCCATAAAAACACAAAAACCCAAAAACCCAAAAAACACACAAAAGACAAACAAAACAGACATTCACAATAATCTCCATCAGCACCTCACATCCAACCAGTAACCAGCATCTCGCATCACATATTCCATCATACATCACTTCAGCATCGGCATCCCCTTTAACATTTTCCAGGGCCAGGGTTTTCCTCCTGGCCAAGCGGCTACAAGCATCCAGGTGTTTTTAACATTTTTAGGTTTTTTAAGGTTTTTAGTAGTTATTAGTAGTTTTTAGAGTTTTGGGGTTTTTAAGGTTTCCAGGGGTTTTAATGGTATTCAAGGTTTTTTTCAATGTTTTAAGGTTTTTTACATTTTCATGGATTTTTTGGGTTTTTGTGATTTTTAGTTTTTTTAGAGATTTTGATGGTTTTTAGGGTATACAAGGGTTTTCAAGGTGTTTTGATGTTTTTAGGGACCTTGGGGTTTTAATGTTTTTTTTATTGAGGGTTTTAAGGTTTTTTAGAGTTTTTAACATTTTTATGGATTTTAAAGGGTTTTAGGGGTTTTAGGGTTTTTAGTGCGTTTTTAGGGTTTTTATGGCTTCCAGGGGTTTTTTTCTGGGTTTTTAAGGTTTGTTACGTTTCCATGGATTTTTAGGGGGTTTTTAGGATATTTATGGTTTTTAGGGTTTTTAGGGATTTTGAGGGCTTTTAGGGTTTTTCAAAGGTTTTAAGGGGGTTTTAGGGTTTTCGGGGTTTATTTGGAATTTTTTGGTGTTCTAAGGTTTTTTAGAGTTTTTTTAACATTTTTATGGGTTTTAAGGGTTTTTATATGTTTTAGTGGTTTTTAGGGTTTTTAAGGTTTTTTGTTTTTTTAAGGTTTTTAGGGTTTTTTTGGTTTTCTAGGGTTTTTCAGGGTTTTCCGGGTTTTTACATTATCATGGATTTTTAGGGGATTTTTAGCATTTTTATGGGTTTTAGTTTTTTTAGTGTTTTTAGTGATTTTGAGGGGTTTAAGGGGGTTTCATAGGTTTTTATGTGTTTTTAAGGTCATTTTAGGTTTTCTGGGTATTTTGAGTTTTTTAGGTTTTTTAGAGGTTTTGAACCTTTTTGGGGTTTTAATGATTTTTTGAGTTTTTAGTTATTTTTAGGGGTTTTATGGGTTTTTAGAGTTTTTATGGTTTTTAGTGGTTTTTTTGGTTTTCAGGGGTTTTTCACGGTTTATAGGGTTTTTACGATTTCATGGATTTTTTAGGGTTGTTTTGAATTTTTATGGGTTTTTAGTGTCGCCTGTTTTTTCAGATGTTTTTTAATTTTAGTGTTTTATGTTTTATTAGTTATGTTTAAGTTTTTTTGGTTTTTAAGGGTTTTTAGTGTTTTTAGTGGTTTTAGGGTTTTCATAGGTTTTTATGCGTTTTATGCTCTTTTAGGAATTTTTGGATTTTTTTTGAGTATTTAGAGGTTTTAAGGTCTTTAGCAGTTTTTAGGTTTTTTTATGTTTTTATGGGTTTTTAGGGTTTTCTTAGGCTTTTCCGGGTTTTTAGGGTTTTTTACATTTTCATGGATTTTTAAGGGTTTTTTAGAAGTTTTACGTTTTTAAGGATTTTGATGGGTTTTCAAAGGTCTTTAGGGGTTTTAGGGTTTTTTGGGTTTTTAAGGTCTTTTGGGTTTTTATGGTTTTTTTGAGTTTTTTTCGGGTTTTTAAGGTTTTTAAGGTTTTTTAGAGTTTTTTTTAACATTTTTGGGGTTTAATTGTTTTTAGATTTTTAGTCTTTTTATGGTTTTTATGGGTTTTAAGGTTTTTAGAATTTTTTATGGTTTTTAGTGGGTTTTCAGGGGTTTTATGGTTTTTAGGGGTTTTTAGGATTCTTTTGGTATTTAGGGTTTTCTAGGGATTTCAGATATTTTTAGGGGTTTAGGGGTTTTCAAGGGTTTTGGAGGTTTCTATAGTTTCACTGTGATTTTAGGATCTTTTGGGTCTTTAGGGTTTTTTTTAGTTTTTTAAAGATTTTTTAGGTTTTTAGCTTTTTTTAACGTTTTTATGGTTTTAAGGGTTTTTAGAGGTTTTTTGGTTTTGAAGGGTTTTTATGTGTTTTTTGGGTTTTTTATGTTTTCATGGATTTTTAAGGGTTTTTCAGATTTTTCAGGTTTTAAGGGTTTTTAGGAGTTTTAGGATTTTCATGGTTTTTTGGGATTTTCAAGGGTTTTTAGGGTTTTATGGGTTTTTAAAGTTTTTAAGGTCTTTTGGCTTTTTAGGGTTTTTTAAAAATTTTAGGGTTTTGAAGGTTTTTTAGTGTTTTTTAACGTTTTCTGGGGTTTAAAGATTTTTTATTGTTTTAAGTGGTTTTTTCGGTTTTTATGGGTTTTAGGGGTTTTATGGTTTTTAGGGGTATTTAGGGTTTTTTGTGGTTTTTTTGTTTTCATCAATTTTTATGGGTTTTTTTGGATTTTAGGGTTTTTTGGGATGTTGTGAGTTTTTAGAGGTTTTTAGGGGCTTTTCAGTGTTTTCAAGGTATTTAGGGTAATTTTCAGATTTTAGGGTTTATTTGAGTTTTTTTACGGGTTTTAAGGGTTTTTTGAGTTTTTTTAATGTTTTTAAGAGTCTTAATGGGTTTTAAAGTTTTTAGTGGTTTTTATGGGTTTTAGAGTTTTTTATATTTTTTAGGGTTTTTTATGGTTTTTCAGGGGATTTCTTAGGTTTTTTAGCGTTTTTTACATTTTCATTGATTTTATGGGGTTTTTTTAAGAATTTTATTGTTTTTAGACTTTTTAGGGATTTTGAGGGTTTTAAGTGGTTTTAGGGTTTTTAGGGACTTTTTGGGTAATTTGGATTCTTTTGGGTTTTTTATATTTTTAGGGATTTAAAAGTCTTTAAGAAGTTTTTAAGTTTTTTAGGGTTTTAAGATTTTTAGAACATTAAGGGTTTTTAGAGTTTAAGGTTTTTATGCGATTTTAGGGGTTTTTAAGATTTTAGGGGTTTTATGGTTTTCAATGTTTTTCATAGTATTTACATATTTATTGATTTTTATGGGTTTTTTACGATTTTTTAGGTTTTACAGTTTTTAGGGATTTTCAGGGTTTTGAGGGTTTTCATGGGTTTTTAGGGTTTTTATGGGGTTTTAGGGGTTTTTTTGAGTTTTTTCGGGGTTGTAAGGTATTTAGAGTTTTTTTATCATTTGTAGGGGATTTGAGGGTTTTTAGAGTTTGTAGTGGTATTTTAGGATTTTATAGGTTTTAAGGTTTTCTAAGGTTTGGGGGGTTATGGTTTTTATAGTTTTGATAGGGTTTTCAAGGTTTTTATTGTTTTTTACGTTTTCATGGATTTTAAGTGGTTTTAAGTATTTTTTAGGGTTTTTTGAGTTTTTTAGGCAGAAGAGGTGCGAGGCCAGGCTATTCCTGGCCCCCCAAAATTTATTACAAAAAAAGACACTGTAGATATGGGAGGAGCGGGTCAATCAACCCACACCCAAAAACCCTGGACGCCCACAATACCCAAAAGTCCCAAGAAAACCAAAAAGACACAACAACCAGAAAAAGAAGAAAAATGAAAGCATTCCCGACAGCAACTCCCTGCCAAACAACAACCAACATCCCACATCACCATTTTCATTATATTATTTTTATAATATTTAGGGTTTTTAGATTTCTTAGTGGTTTTTTTGGGGTTTTATAGGTTTCGGGGGTTTTTTACAGTTTTTAAGGGGTTTTATGGTTTTCGTGGGTTTCGTGGGTTTTTAGGGTTTTATGGTTCTTTAGTGACTTTTTTGTTTTTAGGGTTTTTTGAGTTTTTTATAGTTTTATAGTTTTTTGGATTTTTTTAATGTTTTTTACATTTTTAAAGGGTTTTTAGAGCTTTTAGTGGTTTTTCAGGATTTAAAGGTTTTTGGGGTTTTTATGGTTTTCTTGGGGTTTTCAGGGTTTTATGGGTTTTTATGTTTTCATTGATTTTTAGGGGTTTTAAAGGATTTTTATTGTTTTTAGAGTTTTTAGGGGTTTTATGGATTTTAAGGGTTTTTAGGTTTTCCGAGATGGTTTTAGGGTTTTTTTGGGGTTTTCGAGGTTTTTATGGTATTTTGGGGGTTTAAGGTTTTTTTTTTGAGTTTTTTAGTGTTTTTAAATATTTTAACATTTTTATGTATTTTTAATGCTTTTAGAGTTTTTAGTGGTTTTTATGGGTTTTATGGATTTTTAGGGTTTTTAGAGTTTTTTAGGGCCTTTTTGGTTTTCAGGGGTTTTTATTGTTTTTTATGTTTTCATGGATTTTTAGGGGGGGTTAGTATTTTTACAGTTTTTTGGATTTTTAGGGTTTTTAGGGATTTTGAGGGGTTTTAGGGTTTTTGAGAGGTTTTTAGTGTTTTCTGGGATCTTCAGGTGGTTAGAGTCTTTTTGATTTTTTAGGTTTTTTTTTAGTTTTTATGGTTTCTAAGGTTCTTTAGAGTTTATTACATTTTTATGGTTTTTAAGGTTCTTTAGAGTTTATTACATTTTTAGGGGTTTTAAGGGATTTTTGAATTTTTAGTGTGTTTTTTGGGGTTTTATGGGTTTTCATGGGGTTTTAAGGGTTTTAAGGGATTTTATGGTTTTCAAGGGTTTTTCAGGGTTTTTACATTTTCATGGATTTTAGGGGTTTCTTAGGACTTTTATGGTTTTTAGGGTTTTCAAGGATTTTAGGGATTTTGAGGTGGCTTACATCTTTTAAGGGTTCTTAAGGTTATTATGGGTTTTCAAGGTTTTTATGGTCTTTCTAGTTTTTATGGTTTTTATGATTTTATGATTTTTTATGATTTTTTCGGTTTTTAAGGGTTTTTTAGAGTTTTTTTTAACATTTTTAAAGATTTTAAGCATTTTTAGAGTTTTTAGTGGATTTTTAGGGTTTCAATGGATTTTTAGGTTTCTTATGGTTTTTTAGGGTTTTTTTTATTGATTTTAGGATTTTTTTGGGCTATAGGGTTTTTTTAAATTTTCGTGGATTTTAAGCATTTTTTGGCATTTTTATGGTTTTTAGGTTTTTTAGGGTTTTTATGGATTTTGAAGGTTTTTAGGTGTTTTCATGGGTTTGTACTGTTCTTAAGTATTTTCAGTGGGTTTAGGTTCTTTTTGTATTTTTTAGGGTTTTTTGAGTTTTTTGGGGTTCTTAACAGTTTTTAGAGTTTTTTAACATTTTTAGAGGTTTAGATTTTCATGGGCTTTTCATGGTTTTTAGGGTTTTTTGGGTCTTCATGGATTGTTAAGGGGTTTTTAGGATTTTTTTGGTTTTTAAAGTTTTTTTTGATTTTTTAGGTTTTTTAATGTTTTTGAGAGATTTTTAATGTATCAGTGTTTTTAAGGGGTTTTTGAGTTTTTAGTGGTTTTAGGGTTTATTATGGGTGTTTGGTGTTTTTAAGGTTTTTAAGAGTTTCAATGGTATTTAAGGTTTTTTCAAGGTTTTTATGGTTTTTTACGTTTTGATGGATTTTTAAGGGTTTTTTAGGATATTTAGTGTTTTTAGGGTTTTTAGGGATTTTGATGATTTTTTGGGTTTTTAAGGGTTTTTAGTGTTTTCAAGGTTTTTAGGGTCTTTTTGGGTTCTATGGATTTTTTTGAGTTTTTTACGGTTTTTAAGGTTTATTATAGTTTTTAACATTTTTATGGGTTTTAAGGATTTTTAGAGTTTTTAGTTGGTTTTTAGGGTTTTATGAGTTTTTAGGATATTTTAAGGTTTCTAGGGATTTTTACGATTTTTAGGTTATTTTTCATGGTTATTAGGATTTTTTATGTTTTCATTGAATTTTTGGGTTTTTTTAGGATTTGTGCGGTTTTTAAGGTTTTTAGGGCATTTAGGGATTTTTAGGGTTTTCAGGAGTTTTTAGGGTTTTTTGGTTTTTCAAGGTTTTTTTGGTATTTTCGGGTTTTTAGTGTTTTTTTTTTGTTTTGTAAGATTTTAAGATTTCTAAGCGTTTTTAACATTTTAAGGGTTTTATGGGTTTTTAGGGTTTTTTAAAGGTTTTAGGGGGTTTTAGGTTTTCTTGAGGTTTTAGGGTTTCTAATGTTTTCATAGATTTTTAGGGGTTTTTTTGGATTTGTATGGTTTTTATGGTGTTTTAGGGTTTTTATGGATTTTGTGGGTTTTTAGGGTTTTTCGAGGTATTTGCAGTTTTTACGGTTTTTCAGGGTTTTAGGGGTTTTTTTTTGAGTTTTTAAGGATTTTGAAGGTTTTTTTTATTTTTAGGTGTTTTCATGGTTTTTTGGGTTTCTTAGGGTTTTTAATGTTTTTGGAGCATTTTAACATTTTTAGTGGTTTTAAAGGTTTTTATAGTTTTTAGTGGTTTAGGGTTTTTTTGGTTTTTAGGGGTTTTATAGCTTTCTGGGGTTCTTTAGGGTTTTAGGGTTTTTTACATTTTTATAGATTTTTAGGTGTTTTTTAGCTTTTATGGGGTTTTAGGGTTTCTAAAGATTTTTAAGGGTTTTATGGGTTTTCGGGGTGGTTTAAGGTTTTTAGTGTTTTTCGACGGTTTTATGGTTTTTTTTGGATTTTTAGGGTTTTTTGAGTTTTTTAGTGTTTTTAAGGTTTTTAGAGTTTTTTAATGTTTTTATAGGTTTCAAATATTTTTAGAGTTTTTTACAGTTTTTATGGGGTTTTAGGGTTTTTTAAAAGTTTTTGGGGGGTTTTACGGTTTTATGGGTTTTCAAGGTTTTTTAGTGTTTTTAGGGGTTTTTACGTTTTCCTGGATTTTTAGTGGTTTTCTAGGATTTTTATGGTTTTTATGATTTGTAGTGATTTTCATGATTTTTTGTCTTTTTCAGGGGGTTTTTAGGGTCTTTTTGAGTTTTTAGGGTTCTTTTTAGTTTTTTGGGGGTTTTTAGGGTTTTTATTTCTTTTTAACATTTTTAGGGGTTTTGAGGGTTTTTAGTGTATTTTCAGGGGTTTTATGGGTTTTAAGGGCTTATTAAAGTTTTAAGGGGTTTTTAGGGTTTTTAGGGGCTTTTTGGGTTTTTAGGGGTTTTTAGGATTTTGATGTTTTTTAGGGTTTTTAGGGTTTTTAATGGGTTTTTTGGGTTTTTAGGTGTTTTTAGGGCATTAGGGTCTTTTTGGGATTTTAACACTTTTTTTAAGTTATTAAGGGATTTTAAAGTTTTTAAAGTTTTTAACTTTTTTAGGGGTTTTAATAGTTTATAGAGTTTTAGTGGGTTTTTTGGGCTTTTATGGATTTTTACGATTTTTTATGTTTTTAGGGTGTTCTCAGGGTTTTTAGAGTTTTTTACGTTTTCATGGATTTTTTGGGTTTTTATTATTTTTATGGTTTTTAGGGGTTTTTAGGATTTGTAGGGATTTTGAGGGTTTTTACTGGTTTTCAGGGGGGTTTAGGGTTTTTTGGGTTTTTAGAGTCTTTTGGGATTTTAGGGTTTTTTAAGTTTTTTAGGGTTTTTATGGTTCTGTCGAGTTTTTAATGTTTTTAGGGATTTCAGGTGTTTTTAGAGTTTTTAATGGTTTTTACTATTTTTATGGGTTTTATGTGTTTTTATGATTTTCAGGGTTTTTTAGGGTTTTGAATTTTTTTTTACATTTCCATATATGTTTATGGGTTTTTTAGGATTTTTATGGGTTTTAGGGTTTTTAGGTTTTTTGGGATTTTGAGGGGTTTTAGGGTTTTTCGGCATTTTAGGGTTTTTATGGGTTTTCGGTGTGTTTTTGTGTGTTTTTTGGGTTTTTTGCAGTTTTTAAGTTTTTTTTGGGTTTTTAAGGTTTTTAGAGTTTTTTAACGTTTTAGGGTTTTGAGGTTTTTAAGTGTTTTTAGTGGGGTTTTTGGGTTTTATGGGTTTTTAGGGTTTTTTTTGGGTTTTGGAGGTTTTTAGTGGTTTAAGATTTTTATGGTTTTTAGTGTTTTTAAAGTTTTAGGGGTTTTATGTGTTTAATAGTTTTTCAAGGTTTTTTACGTTTTCATATACTTTTAGGGTTTTTAGGTTTTTTTTTGGTTTTTAAGTTTTTTAGGGTTTTTTGGTATTTTGAGGGTTTTTATGGGTTTTCAAGGGTTTTGAGGTTTTAGGGGTTTTTCGGGTGTTCTTTTTTAGTTTTTTAGGTTTTAAGGTTTTTTTAGAGTTTTTTAACGTTTTTAGATTTCTAAGGTTTTCTAGAGTTTTTAGTGATTTTTAGTGTTTTTCTTGTTTTTTAGGGTTTTTAAAGTTTTGGGGGGGTTTAGGGTTTTTTAAGTTTTCATGGATTTTTAGGGTTTTTAGGATTTTTATGGTTTTTAGGTTTTTTATGGTTTTTAGGGATTTTGAGAGTTTTTAAGGTTTTTCGAGGTTTTTAAGGTTTTTTTGGGTTGTTATAGTTTTTTGAATTTTTTTAGGGTTTTTAAGGTTTTTAGAGTTTTTAAAATTTTTAGGGGTTTTGAGGTTTTTTAGTGTTTTAGTGGGCTTTTTGGGTTTTATGGGTTTTTAGTGTTTTTTGAGGTTTTTAGGGGGTTTTATGGTGTTCAGGGGTTTTTTAGGGTTTCTTATTTTCCATGAATGTTTAGCCATTTTTGAGGATTTTAAAAATTTTGAGGGGTTTTAGTGTTTTGTGGGTTTTTAGGAATTTTATGCGATTTTATGTTTTTTAGTGTCTTTTTGGGTTTTTATGATTTTTTAGAGTATTTTAATGTTTTAAAGGCTTTTAAGGGTCTTTAAAGTTTTTTGTGGGTTTTTTGGGTTTGTATGGATTTTTAGGGGTTTTAAAGGCTTTTAGGGTTTTTTATGAATTTCAGGGGGGGGGGGGGTTAGGGGGTTTTAAATTTTCATGGATTTTTAGGGATTTTAGGATTTTTATGGATCCTAGGTTTTTTTAGGTTATTTAGGAATTGTGATGGTTTTTAGTGTTTTGATGGGTTTTGAGGGGTTTTCATAGTTTTTAGGGTCTTCTGTGTTTTTAGGGGTTTTTGTGTTTTTTAAGGGTTTTATGGGTTTTTAGAGTTTTTTAACGTTTTTTGGGGTTTTAGGTTTTCAGGGGTTTTTTAGGGTTTTTAGGGTTTTTTAAGTTTTCATGGATTTTTGGGTTCTATATTTTTTTATGGTTTTAAGTTTTATTCAGGATTTTAAGGGTTTTAGGGGTTTTAAGGGCAAGGAAGGTTCAGGCTAATCCCGACCCCCCCAAATTTATTAGAAAAAATATGCAGCAGACAAGGGAGGGGGAGGGGTCAAACGACCCACACCCAAAAGCCCTTAACAACCCCAAACCCATAAAAACACAAAAACCAAAAAAGCACACAAAAGACAAACAAAGCTGACATTCACAATCATCTCCATCAGCACCTGAAAATCCAAAAAACCTTGAAACCCCCTAAGAACCTTAATAGCCCTAAAACCATAAAAACCCTAAAAACCCATAAAAACTCAAAAAACACACTAAAAACTCTTAAAACCCTCGAAACCCCTAAAAACATTAAAAATCTCCCAAAAACCTTAAAACCCCTAAAAACTCAAAAAAAGCATAAACCCTAAAATTCCAAAAAATACCATGAAAAACACTAAAAACCCTCAAAATCCTTAAAAACCCTAAAAACATAAAAAACATAAAAATCCTTAAAAACCCCTAAAAATCCATCAAATCATAAAAAACCCTAAAAAACTTGAAACCCCCCTAAAACCTGAAACCCCTAAAAATGTTAAAAAAAATCTAAAAACCATTAAAAAACCTAAAAACTCAAAAATCCCTAAAACCCACAAGACCCTAAACCCCTAAGAAACCCTAAAAACCCATGAAATCCCCTAAAAACCTTGAAAATCCTTAAAAACCCGAAAAACCATAAAACCCCAAAAAGTCAATGAAATTGTAAAAAACCCCAAAAAACCTTGAAAAACCCCTAAAAACCATAAAAATCCTAAAAACCCCTAGAAATCCATGAAAGCATAAGAAACCCTGAAAATCTCTCAAAAGCCATAAAAATCCATAAAGTATGGCCCTAAAACCCATAAAAACCCTAAAAATACAATAAAAACTCTAAAACCCCTTAAACCCCCTAAAAACATTAAAAATCCCCCAAAACCTTAAAAATCCTAAAATACTCAAAAAACCATAAAAACCCAAAAAGACACTAAAAACCATGCAAACCCCTAAAAACCCATGAAAAACCCTAAAGACCCTCAAAATCCCTAAAAACCCTTAAAACCCCTTAAAACCCTAAAAACCCAAAAAATCATAAAAACCCAAAAAATCCATGAAAACGTAACAAGCCTAAATACACTGAAAACCCCTTAAAACCATAAAAACCCCTTAAAAACTAAAAAACCCTAAAAAACCCTAAAAACCTAGAGAAACCCAAAAACCCACTAAAAACTCTAAAAACAACTTAAAAATCTAAAAGTGTTAAAAAACTCTAAAAACCTTAAAAATCCTAAAAATCCAAAAAATCCTAAAAATAAAAAAAGACATAAAAACCCTAAACAACCCCAAAACCCCTGAAAAACCATAAAACCCTTAAAATCCTTAAAAACCCTAAAAACCTAAAACCCATAAAAATCCTAAAACCCCCTAAAAATCCATATAATGGTAAAAACCCTAAAAACACTAACAGCCCCTTGAAAACCATAAAAACCCATAAAAACCCTAAAAACCACCAAAACTCTAAAAACCCTTAAAACCCCTAAAAATGTTAAAAAACTCTAAGAACCCTTTAAATCCCTAAAAAACTCAAAGAAACTCTAAAATCCCAAAAAGACACTTAAAACCTTAAAAAGCCTTTAAAACCACTTAAATCCATAAAAACCCTCAGAAATCCGTAAAAACCATAAAAATCTGAAAAACCACCAAAAAATCCATGAAAACATAAAAAACTCTAAAAACCCTGAAAAACCCCAACCCCTAAAAACCTTAAAAACCCATAAAACCCATAAAAAACCTAAAAACCACTAAAAACTCTAAGAACCCTTAAAAACCCTAAAACATTAAAAACTCAAAAAAACCTTAAAAACTCAAAAAAACCATAAAACCCTAAGAAGACAATAAAAACCCAGAAATACCCTTAAAACCCTAAAAAATATGAAAACCCCTCAAAACCCTGAAAATCCCTAAAATCTCTAAAAATCCTAATAACCATAGAAATACAAAAGAACCCTAAAAATCAATGAAAAGGTAAAAAACCCTAAAATCCCTAAAAAACCCCTAAAAACCATAAAACCTCTAAAAACATTGGAAAACCCTAAAAACCAATTAAAAATATTAAAACTCTAATATCCCTTAAAACCCTTAAAAACGTTAAAAACTCTAAAAACCATAAAACCCTAAAAAAACGCAAAAAACCCCTTAAAAACCCAAAATAACATGAAAACCTTGAAAACCCCTAAACCCCCTAAAAAGCCCTAAAAACCCTTAAAAATACTCAAAATCCCTAAAACCCTAAAAAAGCTAAAGCCCAAAAAAAATCCTAAAAACCCCTAAATATCAAATCCTTTTTTCTTTCTAATAAATTTGGGGGGGCCGGGAATAGCCCAACCCTCGCATCTTCCTTTCCCTAAATATCAATGCAAACATAAAAAACCACAAAAACCCTGAAAACCAATGAAACCAATAAAACCCCTAAATCCTCAAAAAACCCTAGAAACCCATAAAACCCCTAAAAACACTCAAACATATAAATCCCTTCAAAGCCCTAAAAACATTAAAAAAACTCTAAAAAACCTTAAAATCCCTAAAAACTCAAAGAACCCTTAAAAACCCAAAAGACTCTAAAAATGCTAAAAACCCTAAAAACCCTAAAAACCCGTAAAAACCCCCAAATACCCAAAATATCCCTAAAATCCCTAAAAACTCTAATAACCAAAAAATCCTAAAAACCCATAATAATCCATGACAACATAAAAAACCCTAAAATCCCTGAAAAATCGCTGAAAACCATAAAAACTCCTAAAAACATAAAAAACCTAAAAAACCACTAAAATGTCTATAACCCTTAAAACCCCTAAAACATTAAAAAACTCTAAAAAACCCCTAAAATCCTAAAAATACCCCAAAACCCTGAAAACACATAAAATCCCTAAAAACCGGTAAAACCCCTAAAAATTATAAAAATCCTAAAAAACCTGAAAAATCCATGAAAAAATAAAAATCCCTAAAAACCCCTGAAAACCATAAAGACCACTATAAACCATAAAAAATACTAAAACCCTAAAACCACTAAAAGCGATAAAAAACTCAAAAAACCCTTAAACCCCCTAAAAACTCAAAAAAAAACCTATAAACACCAAAAGACCCTAAAAACCCTAAAACCCAAAAAACCATTAAAATCCCTAAAAACGATAAAAATATTAAAAACCCCTAAAAAACCTTGAAATCATAAACAGCCCTAAAAACCCTTAAAACATCAAATAACGTAAAAAAATCTCTAAAAACCCATAAAAAGTCCTAAAAACACTAAAACTCTAAAACCCTCAAACCCCCTAAAAACAGTAAAAGCACTAAAACCCCTTAAAACGCTAAAAAAATAAAAAACCCTAAAAACCAAGAAGACCATAAAAACCCCGAGAAACACTAAAAACACTAAAAACCCTAAAAACCATAAAAACCATAAAAATCCTAAAAAAACCCCTAAAAATCGATGAAATCGTAAAAAAACCCCAAAAACCTTGAAAACCCCCTGGAAACCATAAAACCCCAAAACCCTTAAAAACCCTAAAACCCCATAAAAACCCTAAAAATTACTAAAAACTCTAAAACCCTTTAAACCCCTAGAAACTTTAAACCATCATATTCCCTAAGGGTAAGGTGTGCGATGGTGGGGCTTTCTTGGGGTCGTTTGTTCAACATGGTTTGGGCTATGATCTCGATGAACTTTAACTTCTCCTGTAAGTGGTTTCTCTCAACTCTAAAAACCTTAAAAACCCTAAAAAGCTAAAAAAACATAAAAACCCAAAAAGACCCTAAAAATGTGAAAACCCCAAAACCCCCTCAAGATAAAAAAACCTAAAAGTTAAAAAACCACAAAAATCCTAAAAACCATAAAAATAAATGAAATCATAAAAACCCCGAAAAACCTAAAAAAGCCATAAAAACCCTAAAAACCTAAAAACTTATAAAAAACCCTAAAACCCACTAATAACTCTAAAAATCATTAAACACATAAAAGGTTAAGAAACACAACAAACCTAAAAAACACTAAAACTCAAAAAAACCCATAAAACCTCAAAAAAGCCTAAAAACCTTGAAAAATGTTAACAACCCTAAAAACTATAAAAATCATAAATAACCCCCAAAAATCCATGAAAATGTAAAAAAACCCTAAAAAATCCAAAAAAAACCCCTGAAAACAATAAAAAAAAATCCTAAAAACATTAACCCCATCAAACCCATAAAACCCCTAAAAACCCACTAAAACTATGAGTCCCATAAAAACCCCTAAAACATTAAAAAACCTGGAAAAACATACAACCACTAAAAACCCAAAAAACCCTGAAAACCCTAAAAACCATCAAAATCTGTAAAAAACTCTAAAACCCCAAAAGACCATAAAAATCCTAAAAAAATCCTTAAAATCCAGGAAAACATAAAAAACCAAAAAAACCATGAAATACCCCTATAAATAACAAAAACCCCTAAAAACCTTAAAAAAACTCTAAGAACCCATAAAAATCCTAAAAACCCACTAAAAACACTAAAATCTCTTTAAATCTATAAAAACATTAAAAAAATTTAAAAACAAACTTAGAAACCCTAAAAAACTCAAAAAACCCAGAAGACCCTAAAATCCCTGAGAACCCCCAAAACCCCATAAAAACCCTCAAAACCCTAGATAACCTTAAAAATCCTAAAAAACATAAAAAACACTTGAAAATCCATGAAAATGTAAAAAAACCATAAAAATATGGAAAAACCCTTGAAACCGAAAAAACCCCTAAAAAATAACAAAACTCATAAAAACCCTAAAACGCACAAAAAACTCCAAAAACCCTTAAAACCCCTAAAAACGTTAAAAACTCAAAAAACCCTTTTAAACCCTAAAAACTCAAAAAAAAAACCATAAAAACAAAAAATAACCTAAAGAACTAAAACCCTAAAACCCCTAAAAACCCTCAAAATTCCTAAAAACACTAAGAAACTCTAAAAACCATAAGAATCATAAAAATAATAAAAATCCATGAAAACATAAAATCCCAAAAACCTTGGAAAACCCCTAAAAATATAATACCCATAAAAACATTAAAAACCCCATAAAAATGGTAAAAAACCACTAAAAAGACGAAAAACCCTTAAAACCACTAAAAAGATTAAAAACTCTAAAAAAACTTGAGAACCATAAATACCATAAAAACTCCGAAAAACCATAAAACCATAAAAATCCACAAAACCCTAAAAACCACTAAAAACTATAAAACCCCAAAAACCCCTAAAAATGTTAAAAATCCCTAAAAAACCTTAAATCCCTCAAAACCTAAAAAATGCCCTAAAACCCAAAAGGCCCTAAAACCCTAAAAACCCCAATAACCCTAGAAAACCCTAAAGCTCCTCAAAATCCCTTAAAACCTTAAAAAACCCTAAAAATATAGGGAAACGTAAAATACCCCTAAAAACCGTAAAACCCCTAAAAAACATAAAAAACCCATAAAACACCTATCAAACCTCTAAAAACCCACGAAAAAAACTAAAAAACGTTAAACCCCATAAATATGGTAAAAAACTCTAAAGAACCTTAAAATCCTAAAAAATTAAAAAAAAACAACTTAAAAAACAAAAAAGACCCTAAATCCCTTGAAATCCCTAAAACCCTCAAAATCCCTAAAATACATAAAATACCCTTAAACCATAAAAATCACAAAAATTCCTTAAAAATCCATGAAAATGTAAAAAATCCTGAAAACCTTAAAAAAACCCCTGAAACCCATAAAACCCCTAAAAACCATAAAAACCCTAAAACCCCATAAAAATCCTTAAAACCATAAGAAACTCTAGAAAAAATTAAAACCCACTAAAATGGTAAAAAAATCTAAAAACCTTTAAAACCCTAAAAACTAAAAATACCCAAAAAACCTAAAATGACCCTAAAAACCCTAAAACCCCCTAAAAACCAGAAAAACCTTGAAAATCCCTAACCTCCCCCCCAAAAAAAATCCCAAAAAATCCAAAATTCCTAAAAACTATAAAAATCATAAAAAACTTATAAATACCCAAAAAAATAAAAAACCCTAAAACCCCCTTGAAAACCATAAAAAAACCTTAAAAACCTCAAAACCCCTAAATACCCATAAAACCCCAAAACCCACTAAAAACTTTGAAAACACTTAAAACCCCTAAAAAATTTAAAAATTCTAAAAACCTTATAAACACTTAAAACTCAACCCCCCCCCCCCCACCAAAACCATAAAAATATAAGTATTTAGAGCTTTTAGTGGGTTTTAGGGTATTTATGGGTTTTAGGGTTTCATGGAATTTACGGGTTTTATGGTTTTAAGGGGTTTTTTCAGGTTTTTTTTGGGTTTTCCATTGTTTTTAGGGATTTTGATGGTATTTATGATTTTTTAAGGGGTTTTACAAATTTTTATGTGATTTATGGTCTTTTTTATTTTAAGGATTTTTTTTGAGTATTTTAGGGTTTTAAAGGTTTTTTAGTGTTTTTAACATTTTTAGGGTTTTTAAGGGTTTTTAAGGGTTTTTAGAGTTTTTAGTGGGTTTTATGGTTTTTATTCATTTTTAGGGTTTTTAAGGTCTTTTAGGGGTTTTTAGGGTTTTAAGAAATTTTAGGGGTTTGTGGTTTTTCAGGGGGTTTTATGGGTTTTAGGGGTTTTCATGGATTTCAGGTCATTTTTAGGGTATTTTTTGAGTTTTTTAATGTTTTTAAGGATTTTTAGATATTTTTAACGTTTTTAGGGGTTTTAAGTATTTTTAGAGTCTTAGTGTTTTTTAGGATTTTTATGTGTTTTTAGCGTATTTTTTGGTTTCTAGAGGTTTTCATGGTTTTCATAGGATTTCTGGGTATTTAGGGTTTTTTATGTTTCCTTGGATTTTAGGGGTTTTTTGGATTTTTATGGTTTTTAGGTTTTTTTGGGTTTTTAGATATTTTGATGGGTTTTAGGGTTTTTAGGGTTTTTCCGTGGTTTTAGGGTTTTTTATGGTTTTTAGGGTCTTTTGGGGGTTTTATGGTTTTTTTGAGTTTTTTTAGGTTCTAAGGTTTTTTAGAGTTTTCAACATATTTATGGGTTTTAATGGTTTTTTGAGTTTTTGGAAGGTTTTTAGGGTTTTTATGGGTTTTAAGGGTATTTAATATTTTTAGTGTTTTTTGGTTTTCTTGTGTTTTTTCATGGTATTTAGGGTTTTTTTAGGATTTTTATGATTTTTAGTGTTTTTAGGGTTTTTCAAGGGTTTTAGGGACTTTTTGATGTTTTAGAGGTTTTAAGGTTTTTTTGAGATTTCAGTGGGTTTTTAGGTTTTTACTTTCTTTTTATATGTTTCAATGTTTTTAGCAATTTTTATGGATTTTAGGGTTTTTTAGGGTTTTTAGGGTTTTTTACGTTTTTATGGATTTTTAGGGTTTTTAGGGGTGTTTAAGAGTTTTAGGGGTTTTAGGGTTTTTTATGGTTTTTCAAGGTTTTTAGGTTCTTTTTGGGTTTTTAGGGTTATTTAGAATTTTTTTTGGGATATTAACGTTTTTAGAGTTTTTAAACATTTTTTGGGGTTTTAAGTGTTTTTAGAGTTTTCAGTGTGTTTTAAGGTTTCAGGGGTTTTATGGTTTTTAGGGGTTTCTCTGCGGTTTTTACATTTTCGTGGATTTTTTGGTTTTTTTAGGATTTTTATGGATTTTTGGAATTTTTAAGTTTTTTAGGGATTTTTAGGGGTTTTAAGGATTTTTAGGGGAATTTAGGGTCTTCCAGGGTTTTTAGGGTATTTTGGGGTTTCAGGGTTTTCTTTTAGTTTTTATGTTTTTATGATTTTTTTTTTAATTTTAAACATTTTTAGGGGTTTTAAAGGTTTTTAGTGTTTTTTTGATGTTTTAAGGTTTTAATGGGTTTTTATGAGTTTTTATGGTTTTTTAAGGTTTGCAGGGTTTATGGTTTTTAGGGGCCTTTTAGGGTTTTTAGGGTTATTTACGTTTTCAGGGATTTTTAGTGTTTTTTAAGATTTTTATGGTTTTTAGGGGTTTTTAGAGTTTTTAGGGGTTTTGATAGTTTTAAGGGTTTTCACCATATTTATGATTTTTGTAAATTTTCAAAGTTTTAAGGGTTTTTTTAGGTTTAAGTGTTCTTTTTGAGTTTTTTAGGGTTTTGAGGGTATTAGTGTTTTTAAAATTTTAGGGGTTTCATGGTTTTTAGATTCTTCAGTTTTTTTGGGGGGGTTTTAGTGGATTTTAGGGTTTTTAAGGTTTTTAGGGGTTTTTATGGTTTTCATGGCTTTTTTTATTTTTTACATTTTCCTGTATTTTAAAGGGGGGGAGGTCTTTAGGATTTTTTTTGTTTTTACAGTTTTTGGGTTTTTATGGTTTTTAGGGATTTTGATAGCTTTTAGGAAATTTCAGGGGGTTTAGAGTTTTTTTGGGTTTTGGGGTTTTTTTGAGTTTTTAGTGGTTTTAAGATTTTTTTGAGTTTTTTAACATTTTTAGGGGTGTTACAATAGTCAAGGGTCTAATAACCTAAAGTTATAAAGGATAAACCAACCTTTTCCCCTTAAAAGTCAAAAAGATAAATCTAACAAAGACTTTTGGAAAAGTAGCACACAACTTTCCAACTATAGCCCACCAGATTTGACTTTGAGTATAGCCGGTGACTTTGGTGTCCTAAGATGCCATTTCTAGAATCCTTCATGTGTGAAGGCATCCAAATTCGTGCAACCATGTGGTCCAAGCTTTAAACATCAATTTTGGGATTGAATAAATGATATTATAGGCCCATTTTCTCCATCCATGCAAGGTAAGATCCATTGGGCCTTTAATGAAGCAAGATGCACACCCATTGTACATTAAGCATCTTTAATCTCCATCATTTCATTGGGCCTTGCAAATCCAACTCTTTCTCCCATGCAATCGATTTGGTGCCTTTAACATGGTTCTCATCATCCTCCCCCTCTAGAAAAGGAGTCGTCCTTGACTCTTCATCCTCTACACCCAAAAAGGGAGAAAGATCAGAAACATTGAAAGTGGAACTTACACCATACTCACCTGGAAAATCTATCTTGTAAGAATTGCTGTTAATCTTCTCGAGCACTCGAAAAGGACCATCTCCTCGTGGCATGAGTTTTTATTTTTGCTTGTCGGGAAATCTCTCCTTTCACATATAAATCCAGACCAAGTCCCCGGGCTCGAACAACACTTGCTTCCGACCCTTGTTTGCACGATCAACATATTTTTGGGTCATCAGCTCGATATTTTTCCTTGACTTTTCATGGAGTTTTTTTTATGAATTATGCACCCCCTTTCTCATCCATATTAGTTGCTTCCTACAAAGGCAAAGGAACTAGATCAATAGGGGTAAGAGGGTTAAAACCGTAAACAATTTCGAATGGAGAATATTGAGTAGTAGAGTGCTTGGCCCTGTTATATGTGAATTCCACATGTGGTAGACACTCCTCTCAATTCTTGATATTCTTCTTGGCAATTGTTCGCAGAAGGGGTGATAGTTTCCGATTCACCACCTCTGTTTGCCCATCGGTTTGCGAATGAAAAGTAGTGGAAAATAGTAACTTTGTAACTAGTTTGCTCAACAAGGTCTTCCAAAAGTAATTAAGAAATTTTGTGTCTTGATATGACACAATTGTCCTTGGCATTCCATGGAGTTTGACTACTTCCTGAAAGAAAAGTGTTGCAATGTTAGTGGCATCATCTGTTTTGTGACAAGGAATAAAATGTGCCATTTTTTAAAACTGATCCACCACAACAAAAATGGAATCTCTCCCCCTCTTGGTCCATGGTAACCCCACAATACAGTCCATTGGTATGTCCTCCCAAGGGGTGTTGGGGATTGGGTGAGGAAGATATAGTCCATGTGGGTTCAGTTTTGATTTGGCTTTATGGTAGAAAATGCACTTTCCCACAAATTTCTCAACATCTCTAGATATCCTAGTCCAATAAAAATGCTCACTAAGAACACTTAGAGTTTTTTCAACACCAAAATGCCCCATTAACCCACCCTAATGTGACTCCTTTAGTAAAAGTAAACGGATAGAGCAATTGAGAATGGAAATCTTATCAATCCGGAATAAGAATCCATCGTGTAAATAGAACTTTTCTCAACTAACTCTAGGTTTACAATGTTCATAAGGTTCTCTAAAATCACTATCAGTGGCATATAAATCCTTAATGCATTCAAAACCAAGGAGTTTTGAATCCAACAAGGATATAAGAGAATATATACGTGAAAGTGTATCAACCATAGTATTTTATTTACCCTTTTTATGCTTGATGACATATGGAAATGACTCAATGAATTCCTTCCATCTAGCATGTCTTCTATTTAGTTTATGTTAGATCCTAAGGTATTTAAGAGCCTCGTGATCAAAATGGATCAAAAATTCTTTAGGCCAAAGATAGTACTACCATGTATCTAATACTCTAAACAATGCATACAACTCTTTATCATATGTATCATAGTTTAGAGTTGGGCCATTTAACTTCTCGATAAAGAAAGAAATAGGCTTACCTTCTTGCATGAGTACTCCTCCTATGCCAATTTTTCTTGCATCACATTCAATTTAAAAGGTCTTACCGAAGTCTGGTAGTGAAAGTAGAGGAGCGTGGGTGAGTCTCTTCTTAACTTCATGGAAGGCCTTCTCTTGAGTTATCCACCATTTTAATGGAACATTATTCTTTGTCAACTCAATCAACGATGATGCTAGTGTGCTAAAGTCCTTCACAAATCTCCTATAAAAACTAGCAAGCCCATGAAAACTTATTACCTATCCAACGAAGGTTGGAGTTGGCCCTTCTTGTATTGATTTGATCTTATCGGTGTCCACTTCAACTCCATTGACGCTCACAACAAATCCAAGGAAAACAATCTTATCGAGACAAAATTCGCACTTATTTATCTTTCCAAACAGGTTTTCCTTCCTTAACACCTCTAAGACATTTCTTAAGTGATTTACATGTTCAAGCAAGGTCCTACTATAAACCAAAATGTCATCCAAGTAAACTACCACAAATTTTCCAATATATGCACATAAGACATGATTCATTAACCTCATAAATGTTCTAGGTGAATTGAAGAGACCAAAGGGCATGACTAACCATTCCTAAAGTCCATGTTTTGTCTTAAATGCAGTTTTCCACTCATCTCCTTCTTTCATCCTAATTTGATGGCAGCGACTTCTTAAATCAATTTTTGAGAAAATAGTTGATCTATTTAATTCATCTAGCATATCATCTAGCCTAGGGATAGGATGATGATACCTGACCATGATGTTGTTGATGGATCTACATTCAATGCACATTCTCCATGTTCCATCCTTCTTTGGTATTATAATCACCAGTACGGCACAAGGACTAAGGCTCTCTCTGACATATCCCACATCCAACAGCTTTTGAACTTACCTCTGAATTTCTTATGTCTCTTCCGAGTTGGTGCGATATGAAGGGCGGTTCGGTAGTGATGCTCTAGGTATGAGGTCAATTTGATGCTCAATACCTCTAATGGGTGGCAAACCTGGTGGTAAATCTTTAGGAAATACATCCTCATACTCCTGCAACATGGACTCAACAACATTTGTCAAACGGGGTAAGTCGCCAATATTTAGCAACACCTCTTTGTACATGAGTATTAGGAGGGTTTTCTATGAAAACATAGCTTCCTTAACCTCACTTTTTTTTCCAACATCACACTTTTCTCTTCTCTCAAATTCTTTTTCCCACTTGATTTTTCTTTGCTCTCCATTTCTTTTCTTCTCTCATTTTCTATCTTTCCATCATTCTCTCCTTTTTCATTTTCACTCTTTTTTTCCTCATCACTCATTTTTTTCTTTTCTCTCAAAATGTGATCTTCCAGAATTTATTTGGGGGACATGGGGTTGAGGATTATAGGTCACTTTATTGGTGACCTTCAGTTCCCCGAAATCATTCAACCACTGAAGCCGATATGGATGTTGATGCTTCAAAGTGGGAAGTCCCAACTTCTCTACTAACTCGATGCTCATAACATTACTACAACTTCCTCTATCAATAATAACACTATATACCTTCTCATGGATCTTGCATCGTGTATGGAAAAGGTTATCTCGCTACTCCTTCTCTCCCATGGTCATTTGTGTGCTTAGAACTCTCATAGTGACAAGATTCTCGCTGTCTTCTGCAAATTCTCCACTATCAATTTCTAGATATTATTCTTCCTCTTCTTTTGAGCTCTCTCCATCGATCTCCCATTCTCCATACTTGTTGATGGTCATGGTGCGCCGGTTTAGGCACTCACTAGCAATGTGACCCCTTTCTTGACATTTGTAGCAACGAATATCCCGATTCATGGTTTGGTTAGCCTCAAAAGTAGGTTTCCTAGGTGGAAGAATTACCTTGTCACTTTTGCGGTCAACCACCTCTTTTAACTTTAACGGTTCTCCAATCTCCTTTCTCATATTTATCCATGGTGTGAAAGGAGTAGTGGGTTTCCTCATGTTGCTCCTCTTGATTTGTTGTTCAATCTTGGTGGCTTGTTGGATTATATCTTGTATCTCTACATGGTGGTACATCTTCACTTGTTCACCAATATCCCGATTAAGCCCATCTAAGAACCGTCCCATGTTTTCCTCTGGATCCTCCTCAACATTTGCTCGAATCATGAAGATTTGCATATCATTTTAGTAGTCTTCTACACTCTTACTCACTTGGGTGTGGCGTTGAAGTTTGTTGTGGAGATCACTATGGTAATGTATGGGAACAAACTGCCTCCGCATGGTGAACTTCAAGTCTTCCCAAGTGTTGATGGGACATCCACCATATCTAGCCCTCTCCTTTTGAACATGATACCACCAAATTAAAGCATAATCAGAAAATTCAAGGGAAGAAATTTTGACCTTTTTCTCCTCGGAATATGCATAGCATGAAAAGACCTGCTTGATCTGCATCTCCCACTCCAAGTATGCTTCAGGATCTCTTTTCCCTTGAAAAGAAGGGGCCTTCACCTTGATCCTGCCAAGCAGGTCATCATCATGTTGTCTCCTTTGTCCTCCTATAGGTTGTTGGTACAACCTCCTCCTTTGTGGGACATCCTCAAAATCATCATCCAGTTTTTCCATCTCCTCCCCCATGATGGGGCAACAGGTTGTCGGAACTCGCCGTGAGTTATCATGGATCATCCTTGGGCTTGGTTGATTCTCCAGGTTATCAATACTCTCATGTAGCACCTCCAACTTTTGATCAAGAAGCTTCTCGAAATGGCTCAACAAAGCTTGCATTTGGAGTGGAGAAGCTTCCTGTGTAGGAGACCTACTTCGGCTTCCTTCATCACTAGCATGAAAAATTTTCTTCCCATGATATTCGGCCATAATATATTACACAAACACAAAGACACAACGGGGGGGGGGGACACACACAATGATACACACTCACTCACACACACGAGATGTACACACACACACAAGATGTACACACTAACACACACAAGGATACACACTCACACACACAAGGATACACACTCACACACACAAGATGTACACATGTACACACACACAACAAGATGCACACTCACACACACAAGATATTTTTTTTGCTTATTTCTCTCCACTCTCAACACTCAATTCAAATTCCAAGCTCTTATAATACCTTGTTTTGGGTGATTACTTGTCACCAATCCTTCCCCAATCAAGATTGTGTTGGGGGATGGTTTAACACAACACGCTTGAGTGGTAAAGGGTAAAGGGTGAAAAGAGGGTAGAAATGGATAAAGGGTGCTAATAATGTAAATCACGATGATGAAGTAATTGTATCCGATTTTTTTTCTTTCTTTTGTCAAATCTCCCCAAAAAGTGTTGTGCTTGGAGTTTCAAAGAAAAAGATGATGAATGAAGAGTAAGATTTTTTTTTGAAATCTCTCAAAGGAAAGGATGTGCTTAATTTTGAGAAGCACAAAATAATGAGTTGAGAGAATTTGATTTTTTTTTTTGGATACAAATCACATATAGTGAATTAAATGTGAAAAGAAGACAATTGACTCAATGTAAAAATATTTCAATAGTTCACAACAAAGGCCAATTCTGTTGGTTTTCAAGGAAAAGGTTTTTTTTTTGAATAGGTGGATAATAAAGAAAGCTAAGAAGGGTGATAGATATATGGGATAAAAGAGGGTGATAGATGCCTACTGTGTCAACCAGACCTCTGATACCAACTGATGTGAGATGCACGGGGTGGCCCGATCTTCACGGCGTGGGGTGGCGTTGATGGATGCGGTTTGAGGCTAAGTGGCAGATGATGGGTACGGATAGTGGATTCAAGTAGTCAATCATAGCTATAAGGAGCGTGAACTACTACTTAGACAACACGCTCAAGGGAGGGATGTGATAGCCAATCCACACAACAACAAACTCGGGTTGAGGCACGGAATTGGGGGCTTTGTGATCTTAGATCACTAATCTAACTTGTAGATTGACTAGGAAAAAATGCACATGAGTTAGGATAAAAACGGGTACAGTCCTCACACAATGGAGAGAAACAAAGCATAAGCTCTCAATTAAGTCTTGAATGAAAATACAATGCCATGGGGTGGCTATTTATAGCCAAGGGGTGATACAATAGTCAAGGGTCTAATACCCTAAAGTCATAAAGGCTAAACTAACCTTTTCCCCTTAAAATTCAAAAAGATAAAGTCTAACAAACACTTTTGGAAAAGTAGGACACAACTTTCCAACTATAGCCTACTGGATTTGACTTTGAGTGCATAGCCCACTGGATTTGACTTTGGTGTCCTAAGATGCCATTTCTAGAATCCTCAATGTGGGCAAGGCATCCAAATTCGTCCAACCATGTGGGCCAAGCTTTAAACATCAATTTTGGGCTTGAATAAGTGATATTATAGGCCCATTTTCTCCAACCATGCAAGGCATGATCCATTGGGCCTTTAATGAAGCAAGATACACGCCCATTGTAGCATTAAGCCTCTTTAATCTCCCTCGCGTCATTGGGCCTTGCAAATCCAACTATTCCTCCTGCGCAATCGACTTGGTGCCTTTAACATGGTTCTCATCAACTCTTAAAAACGTTTAAAAACACACAAAAACCCTTAAAGACCCCTAAAAACTCAAAAAAAAACCCCCAAGAAACCCCAAAAGACCCTAAAAACCCTAAAAATTCCTAAAACCCTACAGACCATAAAAATCCTAAAAAACCCCTAAAAATACATGAAAATGTAAAAAAACCCTAAAAACCCAAAAAAAACCTCTAAAAACCATAAAACACCTAAAAACCACAAAAACCATAAAAACCCATAAAAACCCAAAAGGCCCATTAAAAACTCTAAAACCCTTAAAACCTCAAAAAGGTTAAAAACTCTAAAAAAGCATAAAAACCCTAAAACCGAAAAAATACTAAAAACCCTAAAAACCCTAAAAACTCTAAAACCCCCAGAAAAAACACTAAAAACCCTCAAAATCACTAAAAGCTCTAAAAACCCTAAAACCAAAAAATCCTTAAAAAACCCTAAAAATCCATGAAAAGAAAAAAAGATCCTAAAAACCTTAAAAAACCCCTGAAAACCATAAAAAACCATAAAAAAATAAAAAAAAAATATAAACCCTTAAAACCCACTAAAAACTCTAGAAACCCTTTAAACCCATAAAAACGTAAAAAAAATCTAAAACCCCTAAAAAACTCCAGGAAAACCTAAAAATCCAAAAAGACAGAAAAAACCCTGAAAACCCCCTAAAAACCCTAACAACCCAAAAATTCCCAAAACCCCAAAAAAATCCCTAAAACCATAAAAATCTTAATAAACCCCAAAAAATCAATGAAAATGTAAAAAACCCAAAAAACCCTGAAGACCCCCTGAAATGCATAAAACCCCTAAAAACCATAAAACCCCTAAAACCCCATAAAAACCTTAAAAACCACTAAAAAAACTAAAAACACTTAAAACCCTTAAAAATGTTAAAAATTCTAAAAACCTTAGCAAAAATAAAAAAATTAAAAAATACCATAAAAACCCCAAAAGACCCTAAAAATCCCACAAAACCCTAAAAACCCCTAAAAACCCTCGAAATCCATAAAAACCCAAAAAAACCCAAAAGAGCCAAAAAAATCATAAAAATCAAAAAGAACCCTAAAAATCCATGAAAACATACAAAATCCTAAAAACCCTGAAAACCCTCTAAAATAAAAAAAAACATTAAACAACCCGAAAACAAAAGGTCAAAAAAACCCTAAAATCCCAAAAAGATCCTAAAAGCCCAAAAAGATCCTAAAAAACCTGAAACCCCTTTGAAACCCCAAAAACATTTCAAAAACCCTAAACACCCTCATATTCACTAAAATCCCTAAAAGCCAGAAAAATCATAAAAACCCCTTAAAATCCATACAAACGTAATAAAACCTAAAAATCGTGAAAAACCCCTAAAAACCATAAAAGCCCCAAAAAACCTTAATAAACCCTAAAACCACATAAAAACTCTGAAAACCACTAAAAAATCTAAAATCCCTTCAAACCCCAAAAAATATTAAAAAAATCTAAAAACAATTTAAAACCCTAAAAACCCAAAAACCCAAAAAACCCAAAAAACCCCTAGAAACCTTAAGAACCCTCAAAATCTCTAAAAACCCTAAAACCTCTAAAAACAATAAAAATCCAAAAACTCCCTAAAAATCCATGAAATCATAAAAAACCCTAAAAACCCTTGAAAAAAATAAAACCCAAAAAATCATAAAAATCCTAAAAACCATAAAACCCTAAAGACTAATAAAAACTCTAAAACCCTTTAAACCCCTAAAAATGTTAAAAAAACTCTAAAACCATTAAACCCTTATAAACAAAAAAAACCATAAAACCCCAAAAAGAACCTATAAAACCTGAAAACCCTAAAAACCCTAAAACCCCTAAAAACCCTAAAAAGCCCTAAAACTATAAAAATAAAAAAACCCTTAAAAATCCATAAAAACATAAAAAACCCAAAAAACCTAGAAAACCATAACCCCCCCAAAAACCTTAACACCCTAAAAAACCCTAAAAAACTCAAAAAAAAGCCCAAGTATAAAAAAAGTCCCTAAAACTCTAAAAAACTAAAAACCCTAAAACACCTAAAAACCCCTATAAACTCTCAAAATCCCTAAAAC
This sequence comes from Viscum album, assembly GCA_963277665.1. NCBI lineage: Eukaryota > Viridiplantae > Streptophyta > Magnoliopsida > Santalales > Viscaceae > Viscum > Viscum album. The sequence goes on along the minus strand of OY728156.1, from coordinate 1,770,853,859 downwards.
ACGTAAAAACCCAAAACACCATAAAAATCCTAAAAAATCACTAAAAACACAAGAAAATGTAAAAAACCCTAAAACACATAAAAACCCCATAAAAACTCTAAAACCCTTAAAACCCATAAAAACATTAAAAACTCAAAAAAAAAACTCCTAAAAACCCAAGAAGAACTTAAAAACCCTGAAAAAACCCTAAAAACCCTAAAAACAACTGAAAATCCCTAAAAATCCTAAAAATCCCTAAAACCCTAAAAATCCTAAAAAACGCCTAAAAATCCATGAAAACATAAAATCCCCAAAAAATGCGAAAACCCCATGAAAACTATAAAACCCCCTAAAAACCGTGAAAAACCTTAAAACCCCATAAAAACCCAAAAAACCACTAAAAATTTTAAAAAACACTAAAATACCATAAAACCCCTAAAAAAATCCAAAAAACCCTAAAAACCCAAATAGTTCCTAAAAACCCTAAAAAACTATAAAAAAACCTTAAAACACCATAAACCCCCTAAAAATCCTAAAAATTCCTAAAAATTCTGAAAAAACATAAAAACCAAGTCCTAAAAAACCCCTAAAAATCCATAAAAATGTGAAAAACCCTAAAAACATAGAAAAACCCCTAAAAACCATAAGTATTTGGTTGTGGTTCTATGCACTGGTTTTTGACATGCAATGGAGTATTTGATTTGATGTGGTTGATGGCGAGTTGGTTTGATGGAATGGTTGTCTGGGGAGAGCTTGATTGGATGGGATGGTTATGCTGCGTGGCTGTGATGTTTTGGTGTTGGTGCTGGATGCTGTTCTGGTGCTGGTTGGATGGATGGTGTTGTGGTCTATTTTTCTGGTGGTGAATGGTTGTGGTGGTTTGAAATGGTGATGTTGGTACTGATAGATATTTGCTATGCTGGTTGTTGTTTGGCTGGGATGTGCTGGATGCTGGTTTTTTGAGTTTTGATGATGCGAGGTGCTGGATGCTGGGATGCTGGATGATGTCTAAATGCTGGTTGTTGGTTAGCTGTGAGCTGCTGGATGCTGGTTAATGCTGGATGTTGTGCTGTTGGATGCTGGTACTGGCTGGATGTGACGTGAGGATGCTGCGGTTGTGTCTGTTTTTGTGCCTTTTTCTTTCTTTGTTTTTCTTTCTTTGGCGTGGGTTGTAAGGGTTTTTGGGTGTGGGTCGTTCGACCCCTCCCCTCCCTTGTCTGCAGTGTTTGTGTCTTTTTGTTTAATAAATTTTGGGGGGTGCCAGGAATAGCCTGGACCCGAGCCTTCTTTGCCCTAAAAACCATAAAAAACTAAAAAACTCTGAAAACCATAAAAACCTGTTAAAAACATAAAACCCATAAAAACTCATAAAAACCCCAAAAAAGCCACAAAAACTATAAAAACCTTTTAAACATGTAGAAATGTAAAAAAACTCTACAAAATGTTAAAAACCCTAGAAAAGTAAAAAAACCCAAAAACACCAAAAAAACCCTGAAAACCCCTAAAAACCCTAAAACTCCTAAAAAATCCCAAAACCATTAAAATCCCTAAAAACCATTAAAATCCTAAAAAAACCTAAAAATCTATAAAAATGCAAAAAATCCAAAAAAACTGAAAAACCCCTAAAAACCATAAAAAACCCTAAGAACCTTAAATACCATAAAAACCAATAAAACCCCTGAAAAACAACTTATAACTCTAAAAACCCTTAAAACTCCTAAAAACATTAAAAACTCTACAAAACCTTTAAAACCCAAAAAAACACAAAAAAACCCATAAAAATCCAAAAAGACCCTAAAAATCCTGAAGAACCCTAAAAACCCCTCCAAAACCATAAAACCCCTAAAATTTTCCTAAAACCCCTAAAACCATTAAAATCCTGAAAAATCCCCTAAAAATAATTGAAAATGTAAAACCCCCTAAAAAGCATAAAACCCCCTACAACCATAAAAACCCAAAAAACCTCTAAAAACTCTATAAACCCTTAAAACCCCTAAAATGATAATAACTATAAAAAAACCTTAAAAATCCAAAAAAACTCAAGAAAACACTAAAAACCCAAAAAGACCCTAAAACCCATGAAAAACTATTAAAACTCCAAAAACTCATGAAAACCCCTAAAACCCCTGAAAATATTTGAGACCCTAAACACCCCTAAAAACTTGAAAAATAATAAAAAATCCTTAAAAATCCATGAAAACAAAAGAAACCCTAAAACCTCGAAGACCCCTGAAAACCATAAAACCCCTAAAAACTTAAAAAAACCCTAAAACCCATAAAAACCCTACAAAACCTTTAAAAACTTTAAAAATACATAAAACTCCTAAAACATTAAAAGAACATAAAAACATTAAGACGCCTAAAATACTTCAAAAGACCCTAAAAACCCTAAAAAACATTAAAACACTAAAACCCTAGAAAAACCCTAAAAACCACAAAATCGCTAAAAACCCTAAAAACCAAAAAAATCCTTCAAAACCCCCCATAAATCCATGAAAATGTAAAAAAACCCTAAAACCCCTAATAAAACCTTGAATACATTAAAAAACCATAAATCCCTAAAAAACCCTAAAACCCCAAAAAACCTACTAAAAACTCCAAAACCCCTTAAAACCCCTAAAAACCCTAAAAAGCCACAGACTCTAAAAACCCTTTAAACCCCTAAATTGGTTAAAAACTATTAAAAACCTTAAAAACTCAAAAAAAAACTCAAAAAAAATCCCTAAAAACCCAAAAGACACTAAAAACCCTGAAAACCGTAAAAAGCCTTGAAAAACCAAAAAATCCCACAAAATCCCTAAAAACCCTAAAAACCATAAAATTCCTAAAAATCATCTAAAAATCCATGAAAATATAAAAATCCCTAAAAACACCCTAAAACCTATAAAAACCCCTAAAACCCATAAAAATCCTATAAACCCATAACAACCCCAAAAACCGCTATAAATTCTAACCTCAAAACCCCTAAAAAAACCAAAAAACTCTAAAAAACCTTAAAACACCTAAAAACTAATAAAAATCATAAAAACCAAAAAAGACCCTAAAAACCCTTAAAACCCTAAACACCCTAAAAATAAAAGAAAAAAACTAAAAACCCACAAAAACCCTAAGAATCCTAAAACCCAAGAAAGTCCTAAAAACCTAAAAACCATGGAAAACCCCCGAAAAAAATAAAAAACCTTAAAAACCAAAATACCCATGAAAACTCTCAAAAACCACTAAAAACTCTAAAAAACTTTCAAACTCTTAAAAACGTTAAAAATACAAAAAAAAACCCTTAAAGACCCAAAAAAACTCAAAAAAACCCATGAAACCCAAAAAGACCCTAAAAACCCTAAAAATTCCTAAAAACCTTGTAGACCATAAAAATCCTAAAAAACCCCTAAAAATAAATGAAAAGGTAAAAAACCCTAAAAACCAAAAAAACCTCTGAAAACCATAAAACCCCTAAAAACCGCAAAAGCCATAAAAACCCATAAAAACCCAAAAATCCCATTAAAAACTCTAAAACCCCTAAAACCTCAAAAAGGTTAAAAACTCTAAAAAATCATAAAAACACTAAAAAAGAAAAAAACACTAAAAACACTAAAAAACCTAAAAACTCTAAAACCCCAAGAAAAAAACACTAAACCCCTCAAAATCCCTCAAATCTATAAAAACCCTAAAACCATAAAATCCCTAAAAACCCCTAAAATCAATGAAAAGAAAAAAATCCTAAAAACCTTAAAAACCATAAAAAAAATAAAGACCCTTAAAACCCACTAAAAACTCTAAAAACCCATTAAACCCCAAAAAACTTTAAAAAATTCTAAAAACCCTTAAAAGCCCTATAAAACTCAAGAAAATACTAAAAACCCAAAAGACCAAAAAAACCCTGAAAGCCCTAAAAACCCTAAAACACCCTAAAACACCCTAAAAACCCTAAAAACCCCAAAAACCCTAAAAATCCTAAAACCCTTAAAAACCCTAAAACCTTGAAAACTCCCTAAAACCCCAAAAATCACTAAAACCATAAAAATCTTAATAAACCCCTAAAAATCCATGAAAATGTAAAAACCCTAAAAACCCTGAAGACCCCCTGAAATACATAAAACCCCTAAAAACCTTTAAAACCCTAAAACCTGTAAAAAACTTAAAAACCACTAAAAACACTAAAAACACTTAAAACCCTTAAAAATGTTAAAAATTCTAAAAACCTTAAAAAAACATAATAAATTAAAAAAAACCATAAAAACCCAAAACACCCTAAAAATCCCACAAAACCCTAAAAACCCTCGAAATCCATAATAAACCTAAAAAACCAAAAAAACCCAAAAAATCATAGAAATCATAAAGAACCCTAAAAATCCATGAAAACATAAAAAATCCTAAAAACCCTGAAAAACCTCTAAAAATAAAAAAAACATTAAAAAACCCAATAACAAAAGGTCAAAAAACCCTAAAATCCCCAAAAGATCCAAAAGCCCAAAAAGATCCTAAAAACCCTAAAACCCTTTGAAACCCCAAAAAAATATGAAAAAATATAAACACCCTCATATTCACTAAAAACCCTAAAAGCCAGAAAAATCCTAAAAAACCCCTTAAAATCCATAAAAACGTAAGAAACCCTAAAAATCGTGAAAACCCCTGAAAACCATAAAATCCCCTAAAAACCATAAGAAACCCTAAAAACCCATAAAAACTCTAAAAACCACTAAAAAATCTAAAATCCCTTCAAACCCCAAAAAATGCTAAAAAAATCTAAAAACAATTTAGAACCCTAATAACTCAAAAAAACTAAAAAAACAAAAAAAAATCCTAAAAACCCCTAAAAACCTTAAGAACCCTCCAAATCTATAAAAACCCTAAAACCCCTAAAAAATATAAAAATCCTAAAAATCCATAAAAATCAATGAAAACATAAAAAACCCTGAAAACCCATTCAAAATAATAAAAGCCCTAAAAATCATAAAAACTAATAAAAACGCTAAAAACCCTTTAAACCCCTAAAAATGTTAAAAAAACTCTAAAGCCTTAAACCCTTAAAAACAAAAAAAACCATAAAACCCCAAAAGGAAACTATAAAGCTTGAAAACCCCTAAAAACCCTAAAAACCCTAAAACCCCTAAAAACCCTAAAAACCCTAAACCCCCTAAAAACCCATTAAAGCCCCAAAATCCCTAATAACCCAAAAAACCCGAAAATTATAAAAATCCAAAAAAATCCTTAAAAATCCATGAAAACATAAAAAACCCAAAAAAACCTAGAAAACCATTAAAACCCCAAAAACCTTAAAACCCTAAAACCCATAAAACCCTAAAAAACACTAAAAACTATAAAACCCTTAAAACTCCTAAAAACTTTAAAAATTTCAAAAACCTTAAAAACTCAAAAAAAAAGCCTATGCATAAAAAAAGTCCCTAAAAACCCTAAAAAACTAAAAAACCTAAAACACCTAAAAACCCCTATAAACCCTCAAAATCCCAGAAACACCTAAAAACCAAAACACCATAAAAATCCTAAAAATCACTAAAAACACAAGAAAATGTAAAAAACCCTAAAACGCATAAAAAACCCATAAAACATTAAAACCCATAAAACCCATAAGAACCTTAAAAACCCTAAAGACCCTAAAAACCACTGAAAATCCCTAAAAATCCTAAAATTCCCTAAAACCCTAAAAATCCTCAAAAACACCTAAAAATTCCGGAAAACATAAAAACCCCTAAAAACGTGAAACCCCCTGAAAACTACAAAAACCCCTAAAAAAAGTGAAAAACCTTAAAACCCCATAAAAACCCAAAAAACCACTATGAACATTAAAAACCCTTAAAACCCCTAAAAATGTAAAAAAACTCTTAAAACCCCAAAAAACACAAAAAACCCCATAAAAATCCAAAAAGACCCTAAAAACCCTGAAGAACCCTAAAAACCCCTCCAAAACCATATAACCCCTAAAAATTTCCTAAAAAACCTAAAACCATTAAAATCTTAAAAAATCCCCTAAAAATGCATGAAAATGAAAAAACCCATAAAAACCCTAGAAACCCCTGAAAACCATAAAAACCACAAAAAACCTTAAAACCCCCTAAAACCATAAAAACCCTAAAAACCACTAAAAACTCAACAAACCCTTAAAACCTCTAACATGTTAATAACTATAAAAAACCTTAAAAATCCAAAAAAAAACTTAAAAAAAACTCCAACAACCCAAAAAGACCCTAAAAACTCTGAAAAACTATACAAACTCTAAAAACCCCTAAAACCCCCTAAAACCCCTCAAAATATCTAAGAACCTAAACACTCATAAAAACTAGAAAAATCCAAAAAAAATCCTTAAAAATCCATGAAAACATAAGAAACCCTAAAACCTCGAAGACCCCTGAAAACCATAAAATCCTTAAAAACATAAAAAACCCTAAAACCCATAAAAACCCTAAAAACCTTAAAAAAACTCTAAAAATCCATAAAACCGTTAAAACATTAAAAGAACTTAAAAACATTAAGACACCTAAAAAACTTCAAGAAGACCCTAAAACCCTGAAAAAACATTAAAACCCTAAAACCCTAGAAAAACCATAAAATCCACAAAATCGCTAAAAACCCTAAAAACCAACAAAATCCTTAAAAACCCCATAAATTTTTGAAAATGTAAAAAAATCTAAAACCCCTAATAAAACATGGAATACCTTAAAACCCCCTAAATCCCTAAAAAACCCTAAAACCCCAAAAACATACTAAAAACTCTAAAACCCCTTAAAACCCCTAAAAACCAATAAAAACGTTAAAAACTCAAAAAAACCATAAAACGCCTAAGAAACTCAAAAAAAAACCCTAAAAACCCAAAAGATGCTAAAAAACTTGAAAAGACCTAAAAACCATTAAAAACCCGAAATACCATCAAAATCCCTAAAACCCCTAAAAACACTAAAAACGATAAAAACCCTGAAAAACCCTGAAAATCCATGAAAACGTAAAAACCCATAGAAACCTTGAAACCCCCCTAAAAACCTTAAAACCCTAAAAACTCATAAAAACTCAAAAAACATACTAAAAACTCTTAAAACCCTAGAAACCCCTAAAAATATTAAAAATCTCCCAAAAACCTTAAAACCCCTAAAAACTCAAAAATACCATAAACCCTAAAATTACAAAAGATACCCTGAAAACCCCTAAAAACCCTAAAAACCCCTAAAAAACCCTAAAACCCTCAAAATCCCTAAAAACACTAGAAAACATAAAAAACATAAAAAACCTTCAAAACCCCCTAAAACCTAAAACCCCTAAAAATGTTAAAAAAATCTAAAAACCCTTAAAAAACCTAAAAATTCAAAAATTCCTAAAACCCACAAGAACCTAAACCCCTAAGAAACCCTAAAAACCCATGAAAACCCCTAAAAACCTTGAAAATCCTTAAAAACCAGAAAAACCATAAAAACCATCAAAACCCCTAAAAGTCAATGAAATTGTAAAAAACCCTTAAAAAACTTGAAAAATCCATAAAAACCATGAAAATCCTAACAAACCCCTAGAAATCCATTAAAGCATAAAAACTCCTAAAAAACCCTTAAAAGGCATAAAAATCCATAAAATCTGGCCTAAAAACCCATAAAAACCCTAAAAATACACTAAAAATTCTAAAAACCCTTAAACCCCCTAAAATCATTAAAAAATCCCAAAAACCTTAAAAATCCTAAAATAATCAAAAACCCATAAAACCCAAAAAGACACTAAAAACAATAAAAACTCCTAAAAACCCATGAAAAACCCTAAAGACCCTCAAAATCTCTAAAAACCCTAAAAACCCCTTAAAACCCTAAAAACCATAAAAATCCTAAAAACCTGAAAAATCCATGAAAACGTAATAAGCCTAAATACCCTGAAAACCCCTTAAAAACCATAAAAACCCCTTAAAACCTAAAAAAACCTAAAAACCTATAGAAACCTCAAAACCCACTAAAAACTCCAAAAAATCATAAAAACTGAAAAAGACCTTAAAACCCTAAACAACCCTAAAACCCCTAAAAACCATAAAACCCTTAAATTCCTTAAAAACCCCAAAAACCTAAATCCCATAAAAATCCTAAAACCCCCCTAAAAATCCATGAAAAGCTAAAAACCCTAAAAACACTGACAGCCCCTTGAAAACCATAAAAACCAAAAAAAACCTTAAAAAAACTAAAAACCCATTAAAACCCTAAAAACCACTAAAAACTCTAAAAAACCTTTAAACCCCTAAAAACGTTCAAAAAATCTAAAAACCCTTAAAATCCCTTAAAAACTCAAAAAAAACTCTAAAATCCCAAAAAAACACTAAAAACCTTGAAAAGCCATAAAAACCACTTAAAACCCTAAAAACCCTCAAAAAGCCCTAAAACCCATAAAAAATCCAAAAAACCATAAAAATCTAAAAAACCCCAAAAAATCCATGAAAACACAAAAAACTCTAAAAACCCTGAAAAACCTCAACCCCTAAAAACCTTAAAAATCCATAAAACCCATAAAAAATCTAAAAACCACTAAAATCCCTAGAAAACCCCTTAAAACCATAAAACCTCTAAAAACATCGAAAAGCCCTAAAAAACGTTAAAAAACTATAAAACCATAAAACCCTAAAAAAACGCAAAAACCCCCAAAAAACCCAAATGAACCTGAAAACCCTGAAAACCCCTAACCCCCCCCCCCTAAAAAGGCCTTAAACCCTTAAAAATACTAAAAATCCCTAAAACCCTAAAAACCCTAAAGCCCATAAAAATCCTGTAAAACCCCTAAAAATCAATGAAAAAATAAAAAACCATAAAAACCCTCAAAACCCATGAAATCCATAAAACCCCTAAATCCTCAAAAAACCCTAAAACCCATAAAACCCTAAAAAAACTCAAAAATATAAATCCCTTCAAAGCCCTAAAAATATTAAAAAACTCTAAAAAACCTTTAAAACCCTAAAAACTCAAAAAACCATTAAAACCCCAAAAGGCCCTAAAAATGCTAAAAGCCCTCAAAAACCCTTAAAACGCCTAAAAACCCAAAAAATCCCTAAAATCCCTAAAAACCCTAATAAACAAAAAAATCCTAAAAACCCATAGTAATCCATGACAACATAAAAAACCCTAAAATCCCTTCAAAATCATTGAAAACCATAAAAACTTCTAAAAGCATAAAAAACCTAAAAAACCACTCAAATGTCAATAACCCTTAAAACCCCTAAAACGTTAAAAAACTCTAAAAAAACCCTAAAATCCTAAAAATACCCCCAAAACCCTGAAAACACGTAAAATCCCTAAAAACTGGTAAAAAACCTAAAAACCCTCAAAATCTCTAAAAAACCGAAAAAACCTGAAAAATTATAAAAATTCTAAAAACCTGTAAAAATCCATGAAAAAATAAAAACCCCTGAAAACCATAAAGACCTCTATAAACCTTAAAAAAAATACAAAAACCATAAAACCGCTAAAAACATTTAAAACCCTTAAAACCCCTAAAAATGATAAAAAAACTCTACAAACCCTTAAAACCCCTAGAAAACCCTATAAACACCAAAAGACCCTAAAAACCCTAAAAACGCTAAAAATGATAAAAATATTAAAAACCCCTAAAAAACCTTGAAAACATAAACAACACTAAAAACCCTTAAAAAATCTAATAACAAAAAAAATCTCTAAAAACCCTTAAAAAATCCTAAAAACACTAAAAACTTTAAAACCCTCAAACCCCCTAAAAACAGTAAAAGCACTAAAACCCCTTAAAATGCTAAAAAAATAAAAAACCCTAAAAACCAAGAAGACCATAAAAACCCTTAGAAACACTAAAAACACAAAAAACCCTGAAAAACCAAAAAACCATAAAAATCTTAAAAAACCCCTAAAAATCGATGAAAATGTAAAAAACCCCAAAAACATTGAAAACCCCCTGTAAACCATAAAACCCCCAAAACCCGTAAAAACCCAAAAACCCCATAAAAACCCTAAAAATTACTAAAAACTCTAAAACCCTTTCAACCCCTAGAAACTTTAAGAAAACTCTAAAAACCTTAAAAAACCTAAAAAGCTAAAAAATCATAAAAACCCAAAAAGACCCTAAAAATGTGAAAACCCCAAAATCCCCTCAAGATAAAAAAACCTAAAAATTAAAAAACACCAAAAATCCTAAAAAAAACATAAAAATAAATGAAAACGTAAAAAACCCGAAAACACTGAAAAACCTAAAAAAATCATAAAAACCCTAAAAACGTAAAAACTCTAAAAACCTATAAAAACCCTAAAACCCACTACTAAATCAAAAAATCATTAAACCCCAAAAGGTTAAGAAACACAAAAAACCTAAAAAATAATAAAACTCAAAAAAAAACCCATAAAACCTCGAAAAACCCTAAAAACCTTGAAAAATGTTAACAACCCTAAAAACTATAAAAATTATAAATAACCCCAAAAAATCCATGAAAACGTAAAAAACCCTAAAAACTCCAAAAAAACCCCTAAAAACCATAAAAATCCTAAAAACATTAACCCCCTAAACCCATAAAACCCCTAAAAACCCACTAAAAACTCTAAATCCCGTAAAACCCCTAAAACATTAAAAAACTCGAAAAAACACAAAACCACTAAAAACCCAAAAAAACCTAAAAACCCTAAAAAGCATCAAAATCTGTAAAAACTCTAAAACCCCTAAAGACCATAAAAATCCTAAAAAATGACTAAAAATCCATGAAAACATAAAAAATCGAAAAAACCATGAAATACCCATATTAATAACAAAAAACCCTAAAAACCTTAAAAAACTCTAAGAAACCATAAAAATCCTAAAAAACCCACTAAAAACTCTAAATTCCCTTTAAATCTCTACAAACATTAAAAAACTTTTAAAAAACATAGAAACCCTAAAAAACTCAAAAAACCCAAACGACCCTAAAAACCTTGAGAACCCCCAAAACGCCATAAAAACCCTCAAAAACCTAGATAACCCTAAAAATCACAAAAAAAAATAAAAAAAACTTGAAAATACATGAAAATGAAAAAAAAACCATAAAAATATGGAAAGACCCCTGAAAACCAAAAAACCCCTAAAAAATAAAAAACTCATAAAAAACCTAAAACGCAAAAAAAAACTCAAAAAACCCTTAAAACCCCTAAAAAAGTTAAGAACTCAAAAAAAACCTTTAAAACCCTAAAAATTCAAAAAAAAACCAAAAAACCAAAAAAGACCCTTAAACACAAAAAAACCCTAAAACCCCTAAAAACCCTCAAAATTCCTAAAAATCCTAAACAACCCTAAAAACCATAAAAATCATAAAAAACACTAAAAACCATGAAAACATAAAATCCCAAAAACCCTAGAAAACCCCTAAAACTATAATACCTATAAAAACATTAAAAACCATATAAAAATGGTAAAAACCCAATAAAAAGACTAAAAATCCTTAAAACCGCTAAAAAGATTAAAAAAATCTAAAAAACCTTGAGAACCATAAATACCATAAAAACTCCTAAAAACCATAAAACCCCATAAAAAATCCACAAAACCCTAAAAATCACTAAAAACTAAAAAACCGCTAAAACCCTAAAAATGTTAAAAATCCCTAAAAAACTTTAAATCCGTAAAAACCTAAAAAAATCCCTAAAAAACCAAAAGGCTCTAAAAACCCTAATAACCCTAGAAAACCCTAAAACTCCTCAAAATACCTTAAACCCTTAAAAAACCCTAAAAATACAGGGAAACATAATACCCTAAATACCCCTAAAAATCGTAAAACCCCTAAAAAACTTAAAAACCAATGAAACACCTATAAAACCACTGAAAACCCACTAAAACTCTAAAAAATGTTAAACCCCATAAATATTTTAAAAACTCTAAAGAACCTTAAAATCCTAAAAAATTCAAAAAACAACCCAAAAAACAAAAAAGACCCTAAATCCCTTGAAGGTCCTAAAACCCACAAAATCCCTAAAATACATAAAATACCTAAAATACCCTTAAACCCATAAAATCACAAAAATCCCTTAAAAATCTATGAAAATGTAAAAAATCCTAAAAACCCTAAAAAACCCCTGAAACTCATAAAACTACTAAAAACCATAAATAACACTAAAGCCCCATAAAAATCCTTAGAACCATAAGAAACTCTAGAAACAATTAAAACCCCTTAAAATGGTAAAAATATCTAAAAACCTTAAAAACCCTAAAAACTAAAAAGACCCTAAAAACCTAAAAAGACCCTAAAACCCTAAAAACCCCTAAAAACTAGAAAAACCTTGAAAAGCCCAAAAACTGCCCAAAATCCCTAAAACCCCAAAATTAATAAAAACTATAAAAAACCTAAAAAACTTATAAATCCCTAAAAAAATAAAAACCCTAAAAACCCCTTGAAAACCATAAAAACGCTAAACCCCTAAAAACCCCTAAATACCCATAAAACCCCAAAACCCACTAAAAACTTTGAAAACACTCAAAACCCCTAAAAATGTTAAAATTTCTAAAAACCTTATAAACACTTAAAATTTAACCCCCCCCCCCAACCAAAACCCTAAAACTATAAGGATTTATATTTTTTAGTGGGTTTTAGGGTATTTATGGGTTTTAGGGTTTTTTATGGTTTTTATGGTTTTTAGGGGTTTTATGGTGTTCAGGGGTTGTTTCAGGGTTTTTTTGGTTTTCCATTGTCTTTAGGTATTTTGATGGTATTTAGGGTTTTTTATGGGGTTTTACAATTTTTATGTGTTTTATGGTCCTTTTGATTTTAAGAATTTTTTGGAGTATTTTAGGGTTTTAAAGGTTTTTTAAGGTTTTTAACATTTTTAGGGTTTTTAAGGGTTTTTAGAGTTTTTAGTGGGTTTTATGGTTTTTATTCATTTTTAGGGGTTTTAAGGTCTTTTAGGGGTTTTTATGGTTTTTATGGTTTTTAGGGTTTTCAGAAATTTTAGGGGTTTTTATAGTTTTTCAGGGTTTTTATGGGTTTTAGGGGTTTTCATGGATTTCATGTCATTTTGGGTTTTAGGGTATTTTTTGAGTTTTTTATAGTTTTTAAGGGATTTTAGAGATTTTTAAGGTTTTTAGAGGTTTTAAGTGTTCTTAGAGTCTTAGTGGTTTTTTAGGATTTTTATGGGTTTTTAGGGTATTTATGGTTTTCATATGCTTTTCAGGGAATTTAGGGTTTTTTATGTTTCCTTGGATTTTAGGATTTTTTTGGATTTTTATGGTTTTTTGGTTTTTTTGGGTTTTTAGATATTTTGATGGTTTTAAGGGTTTTTAGGGTTTTTCTAGGGTTTTAAGGGGTTTTTATGGGTTTTAGGGTCTTTAGGGGGTTTTATGTTTTTTTTTTGAGTTTTTTTAGGTTCTAAGATTTTTTAGAGTTTTTCAACATTTTTATGGGTTTTAATGGTTTTTTGAGTTTTTGGGAGGTTTTTAGGGTTTTTATGGGTTTTAAGGGTATTTAAGGTTTTTAGTGTTTTTTTTGTTTTCTTGTTTTTTTCATGGTATTTAGGGGTTTTTTTGGATTTTTATGATTTTTAGTGTTTTTCAGGGTTTTTAAGGGTTTTAAGGACTTTTTGATGTTTTAGGGGTTTCTTTTTGATTTTTTAGGTTTTTTTAGGTTTCTTAGAGTTTTTATCATTTTAGGGGTTTTAAGGTTTTTTTGATATTTTAGTGGGTTTTTAGGTTTTTTCTTTCTTTTTACATGTTTCAATGTTTTTAGCAATCGTTATGGCTTTCAGGGGTTTTTCAGGGTTTTTAGGGTTTTTACGTTTTTATGGATTTTTAGGGTTTTTAAGAGTTTTAGGGGTTTTAGGGGGTTTTATTGGTTTTCAAGGTTTTTAGGGTCTTTTGGGTTTTTAGGGTTGTTTGGAGTTTTTTGGGATTTTAATGTTTTTTAGATTTTTTTTAACATTTTTTGGGGTTTTAAGTTTTTTTTAGAGTTTTTAGGGTGTTTTAAGGTTTTAAGGGGTTTTTTTATGGTTTTTTATGGTTTTTAGGGGTTTCTCTGCAGTTTTTACATTTTTATGGATTTTTTGGGGTTTTGAGGATTTTTATGGATTTTTTAATTTTTTATGTTTTTTATGGATTTTGAGGGGTTTTGGGGGTTTTTAGGGTTTTTAGGGGTATTTAGGGTCTTCCAGGGTTTTTAGGGTATTTTGGGGTTTCCGGGTTTTTTTTGAGTTTTTATGTTTTTATGATTTTTTATAATTTTAAACATTTTTAGGGGTTTTAAAGGTTTTTAGTATTTTTTGGGTGTTTTAAGGTTTTTATGGGTTTTTATGAGTTTTTATGGTTTTTTAAGGTTTGCAGGGTTTATGGTTTTTAGGGGCTTTTCAATTTTTTTAGGGTTTCTTACGTTTTCATGGATTTTTAGTGTTTTTTAAGATTTTTATGGTTTTTAGGGGTTTTTAGAGTTTTTATTGGTTTTGAGAGTTTTAATGGTTTTCACCATATTTATGATTTTTATAAATTTTCACAGTTTTTAGGGTCTTTTGGGTTTAAGGGTTCTTTTTGAGTTTTTTAGGGTTTTATGGTCTTTTCGGTTTTTAATTTTTTTTAGTTTTTATGGTTTTTTAGGTTTTTAGAGTTTCTTGACATTTTTAGGGTTTTAAGGTTTGTAGAGTTTGTAGTGGTTTTTATGGGGTTTTAAGATTTTTTAAGGTGTTTAAGGGTTTTATGCTTTTCAGGTGTTTTTTAGGGTTTTTAGTATTTTTACTTTTTCTTGGATTTATTGGGGTTTTTTATGATTTTTAAAGTTTTAGCATTTTTAAAAGTTTTGGGGGCTTTTATAGTTTTTTCGGGGTTTTTTGGGTTTTTAGCATTTTTTTAAGGTTTTTAGGACTTTTTGGATTTTTAGGGCATTTTTTTAGTTTTTTAGGGGTTTTAATGTTTTTTTGAGTTTTTTAACGTTTTTAGGGGTATTCAGGATTTTTAGAGTTTCTAGTGTTTTTAGGGTTTTTATTAGCATTTAGGGTTTTTAAGGTTTTTATGGGTTTTATGGTTTTTTGGGGGTTTTTAATATTTTTAGAGTTTTTTAGATTTTCTTGGAATTTTGGGTGTTTTTTAGTATTTTTTTTTGAGTTTTTAGGGTTTTTTGGGTTTTTAGGGGTTTTTAGGGTTTTTAGGGGTTTTTCATGGTTTTTTGGGATTTTAAGGGTCTTTTTTGTTTTTTGGTGTTTTTAGGAGTTTTTTAGGGGTTTAAGGTTTCTTTGAGTTTTTTAATGTTTTTATGGGCTTTATAGTTTTAAGGGTTTTTAATGTTTTAAGGTTTTTTAAATATTTATAGGGTTTTTTATGTTTTCATGGATTTTTAGGGGTTTTTTATGTTTTTTGTGGTTTTCTAGGATTTTCATGGTTTTTAGGGATTTTGAGGGTTTTTAGGGTTTTTGAGTTTTTTGGAGGTTTTAAGGTTTTTTAACATTTTTATGGGTTTTAAGTGTTTTTAGAGATTTTAGTGGTTTTTAGGGTTTTGGGGGGTTTTTATGGTTTTTATGGGTTTTTAGGTTTTCATGGATTTTCTGGGTTTTGTTTTATATTTATAGTTTTTTTTGGTTTTTTAGAGGTTTTATGGTTTTTTGGGGTTTTGGGGGTTTGAGGGTTTTACAAGGGGTTTTCTTGGTTTTTAGGGTCTTTTGGTTTTTAGGGTTTTTTGAGTATTTTAGGGTTTTAAAAATAAAATAGCGTTTTTTAACGTTTTATGGGTTTTAAGGGTTTTGAGAATTTTTAGTGTTTTTTTTGTTTTTATGGGTTTTTAGGGTTTTAAGGGGTTTTTATGGTTTTCTAGGATTTTTCAGGGTTTGTAGTTTTTTTATGCTTTCATGGATGTTTAGGTTTTTTAGGGTTTTTAGAGATTTTGGGGGGGTTTTAGGGGTTTTCAGAGGTTTTAGGGACTTTTTGGGGGTTTAGGGTATTTTTGAGTTTTTTCTGGTTTTTCTGGTTTTTTAGAGTTTTTAACATGTTTAGGGGTTTAAAGGGGTTCTAGAGTTTTTAGTGGTTTTTAGGGTTTTATGAGTTTTTTGGGTTTTTAAGGTTTTTTGGGGTTTTGTGGTTTTTAGGGATTTTTCATGGTTTGTAGGGTTTTTTATGTTTTCATGGATATTTAGGGGTTTTAGGTTTTTTATGATTTTTAGTGCTTTTAGGGTTTCTACGGATTTTGAGGGATTTTTAGGGGGTTTTAGTGTTTTTAGTGTCTTTTTGGATTTTAGGTCTTTTTAGTTTTTTAGGGGTTTGAGATTTTTTACAGTATTTTAACATATATAGGAGTTTTAAGGGTTTTTGGTTTTAGGGTTTTTATGGGGTTTTAGGGTTTTTTAGAGTTTTTGGGGATTTTGATGGTTTTTTGGTTTTTTCTTGGGTTTTTAGGATTTTGAAGGGTTTTTTGAGCCTTTTAGGGTTCTTTAAGTCTTTTAGAATTCTTTAACATTTTTTGGGATTTTAAGGGTTTTAGTGATATGGATGAGATTCAGGCCAAGGAGAATAATTTTGGGCTTGATAAAAATTTCAAGCCCAATTGTTGTTCGAATTGGATCAGCCCACACTTCATGATCTCCAACACTATGGTGGGCCACAATACACTTATTTGGGGGCCAAAATCACTTATCCACATGGTAATGGGTGGAAATTCGTAGCAGCACATTAATGAGGAGAGAGAAGGTGGAGAAAAGTATCATTAAGAGAGAATCCCACTACTTTAGCTAGTGGGGTCATTAAATGGCTTGGAAAAGTGTTGTTTTATTCTTTTTATGTGCCTTTTGGGTTCCCCATGCCTTTTAACTCGAATTAGGGCATTTTCCTTTCTTAATCTTGTCTTTATAATGTATTTTCATCCCTTTGTAATGGAAGTTTTTGAATTGGACGAATTTTTGAAGCTTGTTGTGTATTCTTCTAGCTTTAGCCTCTTTCCTTTTCCCAGAATTGGTGGTGAATCTCCATTGCTGGTGACGTGGTCTTTAAGTGTCGAGAAACCTTGGCGGGTGGCATTTCCTTTATGCCTTGGTCGATTCGGCTACATTATATGCTGGTCCTCTTCTCTTACTCATTTTGAGCTTTATGGCGACGCATCAATTGGTATCAGAGCCATAGTTCATCCGAGTAAGTTCTATCGCATCCTTCTTGTTACTCTTTATCTTGTCTCGCAAGAGCATATCTTCTACTCCTCCTGCTCCATGAGAAATAGCTAACGCACAACTACAATTGCAAATTACTCAAATCGGTGAGCAACTTGGTCAACTATTGAGAGTGTGGAGACCTGACTCCCCTCTACTGCAGAGGCATCCCCGACATCCATCACCACATAATAGGAGCAATCCAGCACCATTTTATGAAGATCGTGCAAATGGTGATGATTCCAGTGATTCAGAGGTGGATATGCGAACAAGAAGAGATGATGAAGATATTGAAAGAGGGTTGAAGATTGACATTCCAGATTTTTATGGGAGTATGAATCCGGATGATTTTCTGGATTGGATGCGGGAAATTGAATGGTTCTTAGAATTTAAGAATTGTTCTGATGAGAAGAAGTGCAAGGTAGCCATTCTTAAATTTAAAGATTATGCATCTCTTTGGTGTGAAAATCTAAAGAAACAACGAGAACATGATGAAAAAGGAAAAATACGCTCATGGGAGAAGTTGAAAAGACTTTTGAGGAGATGATTTCTACCCGAGAATTATAAGCAAGAGCTTTATTTCTGAATGCATAGCCTGCGACAAGGAGATAAATCTGTTGAAGAGTATATTTGGGAGTTTGATCGTTTATTGATGCAAAGTGATGTTCCAAAATATAAAGAGCAAACAATTGCAAGATTTTTAGGTGGATTAAATGAAGAAATTGCACATTTAGTGGAGTTGCAACCATTTTGCTCACTTGATGATGTTTGCAAGCTAGCGATCAAGGTGGAAAAGAAAAAGCGGACCTCAAAGGCACCAGCACTCAAAAACTACAATAGAGGTACAAATTTTTATAAAGGTAGTTCTTCTAATAAATCTGGTGTTGGTGAGAAGGAATTTGGAAGGAACAAGATGCTGGATAAAGGGAAAGAGAAGGCTATGGAACAACCAAAAGAGAATTCTAACTCCTTTGAACATGGGAATCGAAAGTGTTTCAAATGCCATGGGGTATGGTCATTTTCAGGCCAATTGCCCAAAAATTGAATTATTACTATTAAGGAGATTAAAGAGATTGAAGAGGCAATCAAAGAGGATGAACATGATGGTGAAGAGTCTGAAAATGAGGATCATGTTGTGGAAGAAGCTGATGTGGAAAACATGCTGGTGCTGAGAAGAGTTTTGCAAGCTAATATCTGCCCGAAAGAAGATCAAAGAGAAAACTTGTTCCAAACTTGATGCACCATTAATCAACAGGTATGCATGCTGATTATTGATAGTGGGAGCTGTATAAATGTGGGTTCAACAACACTAGTAGATAAATTGAGGCTTCCAACTCAGAATCGTCCTTAGTCATATAAATAGCAATGGTTGAACAATATGAGCACACTACAACTAAACAAACATGTTCTGATTTCATTCTCCATTGGTAAGAACTATGCAGATGAAGTATTGTGTGATGTTATTCCTATGGTTGCTTGTCACTTGTTGTTGGGAAGGTCTTGGCAGTTTGACAGGGAAGTGAAATATGATGGGAGTAAGAACACATTTTCTTTTTGATCTAGGGAAAAGAACATCACACATGCCCCTTTGAAGCCATCCCAAACTCTTCAAGAAAAATCTGTTCTGGAAGTGACCAAAGATAGTCTCTTTATCAACAAAGCTCAAGTGGAGAAAGCTATAAATAAGCAAAAGATAGTTTTTGCTTTATTGATGATGGAAAAGTCGTTCCATGAGGAGAAGAGTCATCCACATTCGTTATCTCATTCCTTAATTGGGAAATATCATGACATTTTTCCTAATGATCTTCCAGAAAGATTACCACCATTTAGAGGCATTGATAACCAGATTGATCTTGTACTGGGTTCACAATTGCCAAATAAACTAGCATATCAGTGTAATCCTGGAGAATCAAGGGAATTGTAGAAGCAAGTAGACGAGTTGATGGATTGAGGCTTTATAAGGCCAAGCATGAGCCCGTGTTCTATTCCTACATTATTGGTGCCGAATAAAGATGGTACGTATCGCATGTGCATTGATAGTGGGACTATCAATAATATTACCATCAAATACTGGTATCCCATTCCACGACTCAATGATATGCTTGATGAATTACACAGTTCATCAATATTTTCGAAGGTTGATATTCATAGTGGATACCACCAGATTCGAATGAAGGAAGGGGATAAGTGGAAAGTGACCTTCAAAACTAGAGGCGGATTGTTTGAGTGGCAGGTCATGCCATTTGGCCTCTCAAATGCTCCTAGAACATTCATACGACTCAAGAATGAAGTTCTAAAACCATTCATTGGTAAATTTTTGGTTGTTTATTTGGATGATATTTTGATTTACATCAAGGATGTGGAGAGCCATATCGATCATCTTTGGTGGGTATTTGACGTTCTACGGAAACAAAAGCTATACGAAAAGGTGAAAAAATGCGAGTTCTTTGCAACAAAAGTGGTGTTTCTAGAATATGTGGTAACCAAAGAAGGCATCATGGTGGATGAATCAAAAGTGGAAGTAACCAAGCCCTGACCCCAACCAGAATCCATCACTGAAGTAAGAAGTTTCCATGGTTGGCATCTTTTTATCATTGCGTTGTTTCCAATTTCAGCACTATCATGGTACCTATCACTGAATTCTTGAAAAATGGGAAATTTAAGTGCTCAAAGGAAGCAAATGAATCATTTGAAATCATTAAGAAAAAGTTGTGTGAAGCACCGGTTTTGGCATTGTCTTATTTTGATCAAGTCTTTGAAGTGGAATGTGATGCAAGTGGAGTTGGGATATGCCCTATTATCATCCAAAGCAAGCATCCTATTGCATATTTCAGTGAGAAACTGAATGATTCAAGGAGTAATTATAGCACTTATGATAAGGAATTTTATGCGGTTATAAGAGCCCTGGATCATTGGTCTGATTTTTTGAGACCGAAGCAGTTTGTTCTTCATTTTGACCATCAGACATTGAGGTTTATCAATGGTCAACACAAGCTGAGTTCAAGGCGTGAAAAGTGGGTGGAATTCTTACAATCATTCTCATTTGTGTCAAAATACAAGAAGGGTCAAGATAATCAGGTGGCAGATGCCTTATCTCGAAGGTATTCATTACTTACCATTCTAGATGCTCAAATTCTTGGATTTCAGCTTATGAGAGAATATTATCACCATGATATGAAGTTTAATTATATTTTTATCCAATGTCAAGATGGATTTGTGGAGGATTATTCTATAAATGATGGATTTCTCTTTAATAGAAACAAGTTGTGTGCTCTAAAGGGTATTTACAGGGACTTTCTCGTTAGGGAAGCACATGAAGGGGGACTTTCTGGTCATTTTGGCATCCATAAAACCTTGGAGATAATAAAGGAGCATTTATACAGGTCGAAGATGCAATCAGATGTCCAAGAAATTATTTCGAGATGCAGAACATTTCAAAGAGAAAAGTGTCATTTCAAGCCTAGTTCATACACTCCGTTACCTATTCTGAATCAGCCATGGGAAGATCTCAGTATGGATTTCATTATGGATTTACCAAAGACTCAGCAAGGTAAAGATTCAATAATGGTTGTTGTTGATCGATTTTCTAAGATGGCTCATTTAATACCTTTTCATAAGACTGAAGATGCGGTGAGAGTGGTAGAATTGTTTTTCAAAGAGATTGTTCACCTTCATGGAATTCCTCGCAGCATCGTTTCAGATAGAGACACAAAATTTCTCAGCAATTTTTGGAGGACATTTTGGGGGAAATTCGGTACAAAACTCCTTTTTAGCAAATCCCATCACCCTGAAACGGATGGGCAAACATAAGTTACGAATCGTACATTGGACACTATTCTAAGAACATTGGTGAATAAGGGCATGAGAGATTGCGATTTGCAACTGGCCCAAGAAGAATTTGCATACAATAGATCTCCGAGTGCTACCACTAGGAATTCTATATTCGAAGTGGTTTATGGCATCAATCCAATCAATCCTATAGAATTGTGCTCTTTGCCTCTTGATTTTCAGGTGAATATTGATGCGGAGGAGAAGACAAAGTAGATGAAGAAGCTCCATGAATCTATTCGTGCTCAAATAGAGAAGTCTAATGAAGCATACAAGAGGCGAGAAAACAAGCATTGGAAGCAAGCCATTTTCTAACCAAGAGACGAAGTGTGGATTCACATTCACAAGAAGAGATTCCCATCCAATAGGAAGAGAAAGTTGGCGCCATGAGCTGAAGGTCCATTCAAAGTGCTTGAACGAGTGGGAAAAAATGCCTACAAAATTGAATTACCAGATGATTTTGGCGGCGTTTCTGCAACGTTCAACATTGGGGACTTATCTTCTTACATTGAAGAAGATGATGTCATGGATTTGAGGGAAAATCCTCTTCAACCAGGGGGAATGATATGAATCAAATTCAACCCAAGGAGAATAATTTTGGGCTTGATAAAAATTTCAAGCCTAATTGTTGTTCGAATTGGACCAGCCTGTACTTATTTATTTCCAACACTATGGTTGGCCACAATACACTTATTTGGGGCCCAAAATCACTTATCCACATAGAAATGGGTGGAAATTCGTAGCAGTACATTAATGAGGAGAGAGAATGTGGAGAAAAGTATCATTAAGATAGAATCCTGCTACTTTAGCTAGTGGGGTTATTAAATGGCTTGGGAAAGTGTTGTTTTATGAATTTTATGTTCCTTTTGGGTTTCCCATACCTTGTAAATCGAATTGGGGCATTTTCCTTACTTAATTTTGTCTTTATAATTTATTTTAATCAATTTGTAATGGATGTTTTTGAATTGGACGAATTTGTGAAGCTTGCTATGCATTCTTCTAGATTTAGCCCCTTTCCTTTGCCCAGAATTAGTGGTGTATCTCCATTACTGGTGACGTGGTCTTTAAGCATGGAGAAACCTTGGCGGGTGGCATTGTCTTTAAGCCTTGGTCGATTTGGCTACATTACGATGTTCCTCTCCACTTACTCATTTTGACCTTTCCGGTGATGCATCATTTAGAGTTTTTAGTCGATTTTTAGGGGTTTATGCGTTGTTAGGGTTTTAAGGTTTTTAGGTGTATTTATGGTTTTTAGGGTTTTTTACGTTTTCATGGATTTTTATGGGTTTTTTGGGGTTTTTTTTTTGGTTTTACAGTTTTTAGGGTTTTATGAAATTTAAGGTGTTTTATTGTTTTTCTAGGTTTTTAGGTCATTTGTGTTTTTAGGGTTTTTTTGAATTTTTAGGATTTTAAAATTTTATTGTAGTCTTTTAATGTTTTTAGGTTTTTAATGGTTTTTTAGAGTTTTTTGTGGGTTTTTATGGATTTTTAGTGTTTTTAAGTTATTTAGGGAGTTTTATGGTTTTTAGGATTTCTTTTGGGGTTTTTAGTGTTTTTATGTTGTCATTGGTTTTTATGGGTTTTTTAGGTTTTTTAGGTTTTTTAGGTTTTTATGGTTTTTAGTGATTTTTTGGTTTTGTAGAATTTTTCAGGGGTTTTTGGGTCCTTCTGTGTTTTTAGTTTGTTTTTTTTTATTTTTTTTAGAGTTTTTAGAGGGTTTTAACGTTTTTAGGAGTCTTGATGGTTTCTAGAATTTTTAGTGGTTTTTAGGGTTTTAAGGATTTTTGTTGTTTTTTTATTTTCATGTGCTTGTCCGAGTCTTTAGGGTTTTTTAGGATTTTTATGGGTTTTAGGGGTTTTAGGATTTTTAGGATTTTTAATGTTTTTAGGAAATTTCAGGGGTTTAAGGTTTTTCAGGGTTTTTAGGGTCTTTTTGGTTTTATGGTTTTTTGTAGTTTTTGGGATTTTTAAGGTTTTTAAGCGTTTTTGAACATTTTTAGGTGATTAAAGGGATTTTAGAGTTTTTAGTGGTATTTTATAAATTTTAGGGTTTTAGGGTTTTTAGGGTTTTTTTTGATTTTGTGGGTTTTTATGAGTTTCCTAACATTTTGGGGGGTTTAAATGGGTTTTAGAGTTTTTAGTAGTTTCTTAGTATTTTTATCAGATTTTTAAGGTTTTTAGGGGTTTTATGGTTTTTGTGGGTTTTTGAAATTTTCATATTTTTAGGGTTTTTTTCAATTTTTTTATTTTTAGGGTTTTTATAGTTTTAGTGGTTTTTAGGGTTTTTAGTGTTTTTAAGAGTTTTTAGAGTTTTTAGTACTTTTGTATGGTTTTTATCGGTTTTTAAGGTTTTTAGGGGGTTTATGGTTTTCTGGGTTTTTTCAGGGATTTAGGGTTTTTTATGTTTTCATGGATTTTTTAGGGTTATTTATGATTTTTATGGGTTTTCAAGTTTTTTAGTGGTTTTAGGGATTTTGAGGGCTTTTAGGGTTTTTTTTTTCAGGTTTTTAGAGGTTTTTGGGTTTTTAAGGGTTTTAAGGTCTTTTGGGTTTTTAATGTTTTTTTAGTTTTTAATGGGTTTTAAGGTTTTTTTAGAGTTTTTAACATTTTTAGGGGGTTTAAGGGTTTTTAGAGTTTTTAGTGGTTTTTAGGAGTTTTTTGTGTTTTTAGGAATTTTTAAGGGTATTAGGAGTCTTTATGGTTTTCATGGGTTTTTTTAGGGTTTTTAGGTTTTTTATGTTTTCATGGATTTTTAGTTTTTTTAGGATTTTTATTTTTTTAGGGTTTTTTAGGTATTTTATAGATGTTGATGGGTTTTGGGGTTTTTTTCTAGGTTTTTTTGGGTTTTCAGGGTTTTTATGGTCTTTTGGGTTTTATAGATTTTCTGAGTTTTTAAGACTTTTAAGATTTTTTAGAGTTTTTTAACATTTTTTGGTGTTTAAAGGGTTTTTATAGTTTTTAGTGGTTTTTAGGGTTTTTATGGGTTTTTAAGGTTTTTATGGTTTTTATGGTCTTTAGGGGTTTTTCATGGTTTTTAGGATTTTTTTGACGTTTTTATCGATTTTAGGGGTTTTTTAGAATTTTTATGGTTTGTAGAGTTTTAGGGTTTTTAGAAATTTTGATGGTTTGTAGGGTTTTTTAGGGGTTTTAGAGTTTTTGGGGATTTTCAGGGGTTTTTGTGTCTTTTGGGGGTTTCAGGTATTTTTTGAGTTTTTAGGGATTTTATGGTTTTTTTTGAATTTTTTAACGTTTTTATGGGTTTTAAGAAATTTTGGAGTTTTTGGTGGTTTTTAGGGTTTTAGGGGTTTTTATGGGTTTTTATGCAATTTAGGGCTTTTATGGTTTCCAGGGGTTTTTAGGGGTTTTTAGGTTTTCCTGTATTTTTAGGGGGTTTTGGGATTTTTATGGTTTTTAATGTTTTTAGGAATTTTTAGGTTTTTAGGGTCGTTTTGGGTTTCTAAGCTTTTTTTATGGTTTTAAGGTTTTTTAGAGTTTTTAGCATTTTTATGTATTTTAAGGGTTTTAGAGTTTTTAGTGGTTTTTTTGGGTTTTGATGGATTTTAATGTTTTTAAGGTTTTTAGGGTTTTTTTTATTTTCAAGGGCATTTTAGGGTTTTTTACATTTTCATGGATTTTTAGGGGTTTTAGGATTTTTATGGTCTTAAAAGGGTTTTAGTGGTTTTTTGTGTTTTTGGGGTCTTTTTGGGTTTTAGGTGTTTTTTTTATTTTTTAGGGTTTTTATGGTTTCTTTGAGATTTTTAACATTTCTAGGGGTTTGAAGTGCTTTTAGAGATTTTAGTGGGTTTTTAGGTTTTTTCTGGGTTTTTAGGTTTTTAGTGGTTTTATAGGTTACAAGGGTTTTCAGGGTTTTTTATGTTTTCCTGGATTATTAGGGGATTTCTAGGATTTGTAAGGGTTTTTAGGGATTTTGAGGAGTTTTCAAGGGTTTTTAGGGGATTTCTGGGTTTTTAAGGGCTTTTTGAGTTTTTAGGGTTCTTTTGGATTTTTATGAGTCTTTTAATCTTTTCATGTTTTAAGGTTTTTTAACATTTTTAGGGGTTTAAAGGGTTTTTTGGCTTTTTAGTGGTTTTTAGGGTTTTATGAATTTTTAGGGTTTTTAAGGCTTTTATTGGTTTTTATGGTTTTTCAGGGGTTTCCTGGGGGTTTTAGAGGTTTTACTTTTTCATGGATTCTTAAGGGTATTTGAAGATTTTTATGGTATTTAGAATTTTTGTAGGTTTTCAGGGATTTTGAGAGTTTTTCAAGGGTTTTTAGGGTTTTTCATGGTTTTAGGGTCTTTTTTGTGCTTTTAGGGTTTTTTTGAGTTCTTAGCGTTTTTAAGGGTTGTTAGAGTTTTTAGTGGTTTTTAGGGTTATTATGGGCTTTTAGGGTTTTTACATTTTCATTTATTTTTTGGGGTTTTTAGTATTTTTATGGTTTTTTGGGTTTTTTGGTTTCTTAGGGACTTTGAGTGGTTTTAGGGGTTTTCAACTATTTTAGGGGGGTTTTAGGTTTTTAGGGTCTTTTGAGTTTTTAGGGTTTTATTTTAATTTTTCTATGAGTTTTAAGGGTTTTTTGAGTCTTTAAAAGTTTTTATGGTTTTTTAGATTTTTTTTAATGCTTTAGGGGTTTTTGATGGGTTTCAATGGTTTTTTAGTGTTTTAAGGTTTTTACATTTTGATAGATTTTTTTGGGGATTTTTAGGATTTTTTTGGTCTTTAGGGTTTTTATAGATTTTGAAGGTTTTTAGGTGTTTTTGGGGTTTTTTGGGGTTTTAAGGTTTTTTCAGCTTTTATGGTTTTTAAGGTTTTTTAAAATCTTTTTAATGTTTATAGGTGTTTTAGTAGTTTTTATTTTTTTTAGTGGGTTTTTAGGGGTTTTATGGTTTTCTAAGATATTTTTATGGTTTTTAGGTGTTTTGATGTTTTTTAGGGTTTGTAGGGCAATTAAATTTTCATGGATTGTTAGTTTTTTTTTTATTTTTAGGGTTTTTGGGTTTTTTAAGGATTTTGGGTTTTTTAGGGTTTTCAGGGTTTTAGGGATTTTCAGGGGGTTTTAGGGGTTTTAGGGTTTTATGGTATTTTTAGTTTTTTTAGGGTTTTTAGGGTTTTATGTGTTTTTATAGTTTTCAGAGTTTTTTTTGTTTTTAAGGTTTTTTTAGGGTTTTTACATTTTCATGGATTGTTGGGGGTTTTGTTGATTTTTTTAGTTTTTAGGGTTTAAGGGGTTTTTAGGGATTTGGGGGGGTTTAGGGGTTTTTAGGGTTTTCATGGTTTTCAGGGGTTTTATAGTTTTTAGGGTTTTCGAGGTTTTAGGATTTTTTTAGTTTTTAGGGTTTTAAGGTTTTTTATAATTTTTAGGGTTTTTAATGGTTTTTATTGTTTTTAGGTTTTTTAGGGTTTTAGGGTTTTAGGGTTTTTAGGTTTTTAGGGGTTTTCAAGGTTTTTATAGTCTTTTTGGGTTTTTAGTTTTTTTTGAGTTTTTAATGTTTTTAAGGATTTTTAGTGTATTTTAACGTTTTTAGGGGTTTATAGGATTTTTAGAGTTTTTGATGGTTTTTAGGGGTTTTCAGGGTTTTTATGGTTTTTACATTTTCATCGATTTTTAGGGTATTTCTAGGATTTTTTATCGTTTTTTGGTGTTTTGAGGGTTTTTTTGAGATTTTTGGGGAGTTTAGGGGTTTTCAAGGGTTTTTAGGGGTTTTATGGTTTTTCAGAGTTTTTAGGGTCTTTTGGGGGTTTTTGGGTTTTTGGGTTTTTTGGGTTTTTAATGTTCTTTAAAGTTTTTTTAACATTTTACAGGTTTTAATGGTTTTAGAGTTTTGAGTGGGTTTTTCGGTTTTTATGGGGTTTTATGATTTTTTATGGTTTTAGGGTTTTTAATATTTGTAAGGGTTTTAAAGTTGTTACGTGTTCATGAATTTTTAGGGGTTTTTTAGGAATTTATAGTTTTAGAGAGTTTTTAGGGGTTTTGGGGATTTAGAGGGTTTTTAGGGTTTTGAGGGGTTTGTAGGGATTTTCAGGTTTTTTAAACATTTTTCAAGGTTTTTAGGGTCTTTTGGGATTTCAGAGTTTTTTGAGTTTCTTAGGGTTTTTAAGGGTTTTTAGAGGTTTTTAACACTTTTAGGGGCCTTTCAGGATTTTTGAGTTTTTAGTGGTTTCTAAGGTTTTTAAGGGTTTTGAGGGTTTTGAGGGTTTTTAAGGTTTTTAAGGGGTTTTATGGCTTTTAGGGTTTTTTGGGTTTTTTATGGTTTTTTTGTTTTCTTGGATTTTTTGTTTTTTTTTAGGATTTTTATTATTTTTGGGTTTTTCAGGATATTGAGGTTTCTTATGGTTTTAGAAGGTTTTTAGGGTTTTAGGGTTTTTCTAGATTTTTAGGGTCCTTTTGGGTTTTTGAGGTTTTTTTTGAGTTTTTCTTTGTTATTAATGTTTTTTATAGTTTTCTAACATTTTTAAGGTTTTAAAGGGATTTCATATTTTTAGTGATTTTTTAGGGTTTTTATGTGGTTTTAGGGGGTTTTTTGGTTTCAAGGGGTTTTCAGGGTTTTCAGGGTTTTTTAATTTTCATAGTTTTTAGGGGTTTTTAAAAATTTTATTGGTTTTAAACTTTTTAATGATTTTTTTGGGATTTTGAGGGTTTTTTAGGTTTTTCAGGAGGTTTTTTGGATTTTAGGGGTTTTCAAGGTTTTTAGTGCCTTTTTGGGTTTTTCGGTCTTTTTTGGGTATTAAGGTTTTTTAGTGTTTTTAATGTTTTTAGGTTTTTTAAGGATTTTTAGAGTTATTAGAGATTTTAATGTTTTTATGGTTTTAACGTTTTTTAAAGATTTTTAGAGGTTTTAATGGTTTTCAGGGGGTTTTCAGGGTTTTTTGGATTTTTTTACATTTTAATTAATTTTATGGGGTTTTTAGGAATTTTGTGATGTTTAGGGTTTTGGGGGTTTTAACGATTTTAAGGGTTTTGAGGGTTTTTCGGGGGTATTGTGGTTTTAATGGTTTTTTAAGGTTTTTTGGGTTTTATGGGTTTTTAGTGTCTTTTTGAGTTTTTATGGGTTGTTTAGATTTTTTAGAGTTTTTTTTATCATTTTTATGGGTTTTAAGGTTTTTAGAGTTTTTAGTGGTTTTTAGGGTTTTTATTAGTATATAGGGTATTTTAAGGTTTTTAGGGGTTTTTATGATTTTTCGGGGGTTTTCAGGGTTTTTAGGGTTTTTAGGCTTTTGAGGTTTTTATGGGGTTTTAGGGTTTCTAATGTTTTTAGGGTTTCTAGGGGCTTTTAGGGTTTTTAGGGTATTTTTGGATTTTTAAGTTTTTTTTGAGGTTTTTAGTGTTTTTAATGTTTTTAGAGTTTTTTAACATTTTTTGGGGTTTTAAGGGTTTTAAAAGTTTTTAGTGGTTTTTAGAGTTTTATGGGGTTTTAGGGGTTTTAAGTTTTTTAAAGGTCTTTATGGGTTTCAGTGTTTTTAGGGCTTTTAAGTTTTCATGGATTTTTAGGTGTTTTTTAGAATATTTACAGTTTTTTGGATTTTTTTTGGATTTTTAGGGGTTTCGGGTTTTTTTGCGATTTTTTAGGCTTTTTAGGGTTTTTATGGTCTTTTTGGTTTCTTTATGATTTTTTTTTGTTTTTTAGTGTTTTCATAGTTTTTAATAGTTTTTAAAGTTTTTAGGGGTTTTAAGGGTTTTAGAGTTTTCAGTGGTTTTCAGGGTTTTTTATGTTTTCATGGATTTTGAGTTTTTTAGGATTTTTTTAATTTTTTTAACATTTTTAGGGGTTTTAAGAGTATTTAGAGTTTTTAGTGGTTTTTGGGGTTTTTATGGGTTTTTGGAGTTTTAAGTTTTTCAAGGGTTTTTATAGTTTTTAGGAGTTTTTTTTGTTTTTAGGGGTTTTTACATTTTCATGGATTTTTGGGGGTTTTTTAGGATTTTTATGGGTTTTAGGGGTTTTTATGGTTTTTAGGGATTTTAACAGTTTTTAGGTTTTTTCATGATTTTTTAGGGTTTTTGGGGTTTTAAGGTCTTGCTTATTTTTCGGGTTTTTTTTGGAGTTTTTTAGGGTTTTATATTTTTTAAAAGTTTTTAATTTTTTTAATAGGTTTAAGGGGTATTTTAGCATTTCTAGTGGTTTTTAGGGTATTTATGGGGTTTTAGGGTTTTTTAGGTTTTTAGTGGATTTTAGGGTTTTCAGTGTGTTTTCAAGTGTTTTAGGGTTTTTTACGTTTTCATGGATTTTCAAGGGGTTTTTTAGATTTTAAGTGTTTTTTTGCACTTTTTAGGTTTTTTGAGTTTTTCAAATTTATTAGAGGTTTTATAGTTTTTTAGATTTTTTTAATGTTTTAGGGGTTTAAAGGGTTTTTCGAGTTTTAGTTGGTTTTAGTGGGGTTTTAGGGTTTTCAAGGATTTTAGGGGGTTTTATGGTTTTTAGAGTTTTTTCAAGGTTTTTAGGGTTTTTTACATTTTCATTGATTTTTTAGGGTTTTTTAGGATTTTTGTGGGCTTTAGGGTTTTTAGGGTCGTTTTGGGTTTTTAAGGGTTTTTTGATTTTTTTTAATTTTTTTTTAGAATTTTTAAAGATTTTTTGGGATTTTAAGGGTTTTTAGAGATTTTAGTGGTTTAGGGTTTTTATGAGGTTTTAGGGTTGAAATGTTTTTAGGGGTTTTGATGGTTTTCAGGTTTCCTATATGTTTTTATGTTTTCATGGATTTTCAGGGGTTTTTTTGGTTTTTTAGGATTTTCAATCTTTTTTAGGGTTTTTTTGGGATTTTTAGGGTTTATATGGGTTTTCAAAAGTTTTTATGATTTTTAGGATTTTTTAGGGTTTTAATGGTTTTTAGAGTTGTTTATAGTTTTTAGGGTTTTAAGTGTTTTTAGAGTATTTAGTGGTTTTATGGGTTGTTAGGTTTTCTAAGGGTTTTAGGGGTTTTATGGTTTTTAGGTTTTTTGAGGTATTTAGGAATTTTATGGTTTTTATGGGTTTTTAGGGTTTTTTAAGTTTTCATGGGTTTTTAGTGGTTTCTTAGGATTTTTATGGTTTTATGGTTTTTATTGTTTTTAAGGATTTTGAGGGGTTTTAGGGTTTTTCATACGCTTTTAGGGTTTTTTAGAGTTTTTAAGTTTTTTAGGGGTTTAAGGGGTTTTTAGAGTTTTTACTGGCTTTTAGGGGATTTATGGGTTTCTATGGCTTTTTGGGGGGTTTTGGTTTTTACTGATTTTGGATATTTTTAGGGTTTTCTACATTTTCATGGATTTTTAGGGATTTTGAAGGTTTTTTTTTGAGTTTTTAGGGTTTTAGGGGGTTTTTTCTGGGGTTTTAGGTCTTTTGGGGTTTTAGGTATTTTTTAGTTTTTAGGGGTTTTTAGAGTTTTTTAAAGTTTTGAGGCATTTTAAGGTTTTTTAGAGTTTTAGTGGGTTTTTAGGTTTTTTTAAGTTTTAATGGAATTTTAGGGGTTTTTTATATTTTTTTTCATTTTTAGGGTATTTAGGGATTTTGAGGGGTTTTTAGGGTTTTTAGGGTTTTTAGGGTTTTTATTTTTATTTTTTAGGTTCTTTAATATTTTTTTGATCTTTTTAACATTTTTAGGGGTTTTTATAGTTTTTAGTGTTTTTTGGTGTTTTTTGGTTTTTTATGTTTTCATGGATTTTAGGGTTTTTTTTGGATTTTTTGGTTTTTACGGTTTTTTTGGATTTTAGGGATTTTGAGGGTTTGTAGTATTTGTCAGGTGTTTTTAGGGTTTTTAGGGGTTTTAGGGTCTTTTTGAGTTTTTAGGGTTTTTTCATTTTTTTATGGTTTTTAAGGTTTTTTAGAATTTCTCAACATTTTAGGGGTTTTAAGGGTTTTTAGATTTTTTAGACTTTTTAGGGTTTTATGGTTTTTTGGGTTTTTATGGTTTTTTGGGTTATATGGTTTTAAGGGATTTTTCATGGATTTTATTGTTTTTTTAAAATTTCCTTGAATTTTTGAGGTTTTTATTTTTTTATTTTTTATAGTTTTTTTTGTGTTTTTAGTGTTTTTAGGGATTTTGAGGGTTTCTATAGATTTTAGGGGGGTTTAGGTTTTTAGGGTCTTTTTGGGTTTTTAGGGTTTTCCGAGTTTTCAGTGGGTTTAAAGCTTTTTTTACAAGGCAATGTTTATTATTGTTTTTTTAATGTTTCAAGTGGGTTTTAGTGTTTTTAGAAATTTTAGTGGTTTTTTGGGTTTCTATGGGTTTTTAGGATTTTTTAAGGTTTTAAGGGGTTTTTATTTTTTTCAGGGGGGGTTAGGGTTTTTTTAACTTTTCATGGATTTTTAGGGGTTTTGAGGATTTTTATGGTCTATAGGGTTTTTTAGGATTTTTAGGCATTTTGAGAGTTTTCAGGGTTTTTAAGGGGTTTTAGGGTATTTAGTGGTTTTAAGGGTTTTAGGTTTTTTTTAGTTTTTAGGGGTTCTCAGATTTTTAAGATTTTTTAAACCTTTTTAATGGTTTTTAAGGTTTTTAGATATTTTAGTGGTTTTTTTGGGTTTTTATGGGTTTATAAGGGTTTTTATGGGTTTTAAGGGGTTTTATGGTTTTTAGGGTTGTTTACGGGTTTGTAGGGTTTTTTAAGTTTTCATGGATTTTTAGTGGTTTTTTAGATTTTTATTGTTTTTTTTGGGGGGGGGTTATAGTGATTTTGAGGAGTTTTAAGGTTTTGTAGGGGTTTTACGGTCTTTTGGGGATTTAGGGTTTTTTTGAGTTTTGTAAGGTTCCTAGGGGGTTTGGGGTTTTTTTATGTTTTTATGGAATTTTAGGGTATTTTTAGGATTTTTATGGTTTTTAGGGTTTTTTTATATTTTGAGGGTTTTAGGGATTTTTAGGTGTTTAAGGTTTTATGGTTTTTGAGGGTTTTAGGGTCGTTTTGGATTTTTAGAGCCTTTTTGTGTTTTTAGAGTTTTTAATTTTTTTGGGGTTTTAAGGGTCTTTGGAGATTTTAGTGGGTTTTTAGGGGTTTTAGGATTTTTGTGGGTTTTTAGGGTTTTTAAGGTTTTTAGGGGTTTTTATGGTTTTAAGTGTTATTTAGGTTATTTATGGTTTTTTATATTTTCATGGATATTTAGTTGTTTTTTAGGATTTTTATAGGTTTTAGGGATTTTAGAAATTTTGATTGTTTATGAGAATTTTCAGGGGTTTTGGGGGTTTTAGTGTTTTTTCAGGGTTTTTATTTCTTTTTGGGTTTTCAGGGTTTTTATTTCTTTTTGGGTTTTTGGGGTTTTTTTTGAGTTTTTAGAGGTGTTAGTGGTTTTTAGGTTTTTATGTGTTTTTTGGATTTTTAAGGTTGTTAGTGGTTTTAGGGTTTTTAGGGGTTTTTACGTTTTCATGGATTTTTAGGGGTTTTTTAATATTTTTACGGTTTTTATGGATTTAAAAGTTTTTTAGTGTTTTTCAAGGGTTTTTAGGATTTTTAGATGTTTAAGGGTTTTTAGGGTTTTTTGAGTTTTTTAGGGTTTCTAAGATTTTTAGAGTTTTTTATCATTTTCATGGTTTTATGGGTTTTTATATTTTTAGTGGTTTTTAGGGGTTTTATGGGTTTTTAGGGTTTTTAAGGGTTTTAGGGTTTTTTTTTGGTTTTTTTGGTTTTTAGGGGTTTTTCTGGTTTTTTTTTGATTTTTTATTTTTTTCTTAGATTTTTATGGGTTTTTTATGATTTTTGTAGTTTTTAGGGTTTTGTGAGGTTTTAAGGGTATTTTTGGTTTTAGTGTTTTTTGAGTTTTTGTAAGGTTTTTAGCAATTTTTATAATTTTTTAATGTTTTTAGGGGTTTAAAGGCTTTTCAGAGTTTTTAGTGGTTTTATGGGGTTTTAATATTTTTTTTAAGGTTTTTACTGTTTTTTTGGTTTTCAAAGGTTTTTCTAGGTTAATAGGCTTTATTACATTTTCCTGGATTTTTAGTGTTTTTTTAGTTTTTTTTGTTTTTAGGGTTTTTTATGGTTTTTAGGGATTTTAAGGGTTTTAGGGGGGGTTTCATCATTTTTAGGGTCTTTTGGATTTTTCAGGGTTTTTTGAGTTTTGTATGGTTTTAAGGTTTTTTAGAGTTTTTTTACGTTTTTAGGGGTTTGTAGGTTTTTGGAGTTTTTAGTGGTATTAGGGTTTTTAGGGGATTTAGGGGTTTAAAGGTTTTTGGGGGTTTTGTGATTTTTAGGGGTTTTTCATGATTTTTATGGATTTTTACAATTTTGATGATTTTTTGGGGTTTTTAGGATTTTATTGGTTTGGGGGGGGGGTGGGTTAGGGATTTTAAGGGTTTTAGGGTTTTCTGGGTTTTCTGGTCTTTTTGGTTTTTTAGGGTTTTTTTTGAGTTTTTAGGGGTGTAATGGTTTTTTAGAGTTTTTAACATTTTTAGGGGTTTTTTGGGTTTTTAGGGTTGTTAGTGGGTTTTTAGGGTTTTTATGGGTTTTTAAGGTTTTTAAGGGTTTTTATGGTTTTTAACGGTTTTGCAGGGTTTTTTGGGTTTTTTAAATTTTCATGGATTTTTAGGGGTTTTTTAGGATTTTTCTGATTTTTAGTATTATTAAAGTTTTTTAGTGATTTTGAGGTTTTTAGGGGTTTTCTAGGAGTTTGAGGGTTTTTAGGGGTTTTTAGGGTTTTTAGGATTTTTAGGGTCTTTTTGGGTTTTTTGGGTTTTTTGAGTTTTTTTTGGTTTTATTGTTTTTAGAGTTTTTTTAACATTTTTTGAGGTTTTAAGGGTTTTCGGAGTTTTTAGTGGTCTTTCATTGTTACTAGGGGTTTTTACGTTTTCATGGAATTTAGATGTTTTTTAGGATTTTTATGGTTCTAGCGTTTTTTTGGTTTTTAGGGATTTTGAGGGTTTTAGGGGTTTTCTGGGTTTTATGGATTTTATGGGGTTTCAGAGTTTTTAGGGCCTTTTTGGATTTTTAGGATTTTTTGTGTTTTTAGGGTTTTTAAGGTTTTTTATATTTTTTTAACATTTTTAGGGGTTTTTAGAGTTTTTAGGGTTTTCATGGATTTTCTAGGGTTTTAAATTTTTTTTGGGTTTTTAGGGTCTTTTGGGGATTTAGGGGTTTTTTGAGTTTTTTTAACCGTTTGAAGGTTTCCTAGATTTTTTTGACATTTTTAGGGGGTTTTGGGTTTTTAAAGTTTTTAGTGGTTTTTAGGGTTTTTCAGTGGTTTTTATGCTCTTTTTTGGGTTTTTAGGTTTTTTTAGTTTTTTCGGGGTTTTTAGGTTTTTTAGTGTTTTTAACATTTTTAGGGGTTTAAAGGATTTTTAGTGCTTTTAGTGGGTTTTTTTGGGATTTTATGGGGTTTTATGGTTTTTTATGTTTTTAGGGGATTTAATTGTTTTCAGGATTTTTTTTATGTTTTTAGGTTTTTTTATGTTTTCATTGATTTTTAGGGGTTTTTTGGATTTTTATGGTATATTAGGGTTTTTCATGATTTTGGTGATTCTTTGGGTTTTTAGGGTTTTTTTTGGGTTTTTAGGGTTTTTAGGGACTTGGGTTTTTAGGGTCTTTTTTAAAATTTTAAGGGTTTTAGGTGTTTTATGGTTTTCAATGGGTTTTCAGGGTTTTTAGAGTTTCTTTCATGGATTTTTAGGGGGTTTTAGGGGTTTTAGGGTTTTTTGGGATATTTATGTTTTTAGGGATTTTGTGGGGTTTTTTGGTTTTTTCAGATGTTTTAAGGGTTTTTAGTGATTTTAGGGTTTTTAGAGTCTTTTTGGGTTTTTAGGGGTTTTTTTGAGTTTTTAGGGATTTATGTTTTTTCAGAATTTTTAATATTTTTATGGGGATTAAGGGTTTTAGTGTTTTTCGGGGTTTTATAGGTTTTTAGGGTTTTGTAAGGTTTTTAGGGTGTTTTATGTTTTTAGTGGTTTTTTAGGGTTTTAGGGTTTTTTACATTTTCATGGATTTTAAAAAAATTAGGATTTTTATGGTTTTTAGGGTTTTAGTGTTTTTATGGTTTTGGGGGATTTTTATTGTTTTTAGGGGTTTTCATTGTTTTTTAGGTTTTTAGTGGTTTTGAGGGGGTTTAGTGTCTTTTGGGTTTTAGGGTTTTTTTGATTTTTTTTTTGGGTTTTTATAGTTTTTTATCATTTTTAGAGGTAATAAGGGATTTTTGAGTGTTTTGGGGGGTTTTTTAGTTTTTATGGGTTTTAGGGTTTTTATGGTTTTTATGGCCGTTTATGGTTTTTAGGGGGTTTAAGAGTTTTTATGGGTTTTAGGGTTTTCAACATTTTCATTAATTTTTAGGGGATTTTTAGGGTTTTTATGGGTTTTAGGGTTTTTTGGTTTTTAGGGATTTTGAGGGGGTTTCAAGGGGTTTTTAGGGTCTTTTGGCCTTTTAGGTTTTTTTGAGTTTTTAGTGGTTTTAAGTTTTTTTAAAGATTTTTAACATATTTATGGGGTTTAATGATTTTTAGAGTTTTAATTAGTTTTTAGGGTTTTTATGGATTTTAGGGGTTTTTAATGTTTTTAGAAATTTTTATGGTTTTCAGGGGTTTTAATGGTTTTTTAAGTTTTCATGGGTTTTTAGTGGTTTTTTATGATTTTGATGGTTTTTTTGGGTTTTTTAGGGTTTCTATGGTTATGGAGGGTTTTTAGTGTTTTTAGGGGGTTTTAGGATTTTAGGGTTATTCAGGGCTTTTAGTGTCTTTTGGGGTTTTAGAGGATTTTTTCAGTTTTATAGAGTTTTAAAGGGTTTTTAGAGTTTTTTAACGTATTTGGGGGTTTTAAGGGTTTTTAGTGGTTTTTTTGGGTTTTTAGGGTTTTTTTAGTTTTAGGGGGGTTTATGGTTTTCGAGGGTTTTTCAGGGTTTTCGGGGTTTTTATGTTTTCATGGATTTTTAGGGTGTTTATGGGTTTTTAGGGTTTTTAGGGTCTTTTGGTGATGCGCGATGCAAGACCCGCTAGGAATTGTCCTAGGAACCTTGTATAATGTTCGGGCGTTGAGCACCCGGATCGCCGCAAGAAAACAAGTGTATTTGGTGTGCGGATAGTGAAATGAGAAGGAAGGGGGAAATGGTCAAGGTAGAACCCAAAGAGAACTTTTCTCTAAGAACTCTAGCCACAAGACGCCACAAAGGATGACCAATCCTTTGATAAGTCAAGAATTAAGCAAGAACACAAAGGTTGCAAGCAAAACTCACCATAATAACATTACCTTCATTCATGATGCTTCAAGAGTACAAGGGGGTGGCTATTTATAGCCAAAGAAACATGAAATTCGAATTACACATGGGGTGGCTCTTTACATTAGTCTAATGGCTAGTTTTCCATAGTCAAAAAGCCTATAGGATGCTTTTGACAACTTTGGCACTTGACCATGACTTTAGGAGACAAGTAGCACACCCTTTTGGAAAAGTAAAGACAAGTAGCCCACCACCTTTTGACTTTGAAGATTCCATGGTGGGTGGGCTTGAAATCTCGTAGCACCACTTGGGTTGGGTTTTTAAAAGCATTTTTGGGCCTTAATTAATGTAATTATAGGCCTGAATGCTTCCCCCAAGCAAAGGTGTTGGGCCTCCTCTTGGAATTCCATGATTAATCCATTTAAGGCCTCCTTCATTCTCTTGGTCTGCTCCCTTGTCATTGGGCCTCCAATTCCACGCAAAGGGTCTTGTCCACTTGTGTGCATTCCGCCTTCCTCATCATGTCCGCCTCCAACCCCGTGATGCCCATGTGTTCCATGATCCTCATCATCTCCTCCCTCCTCAAAAGGATTTGTCCTCGAATCTGAAAATTCAAAGGGAGAAAGATCAGCAACATTAAAGGTACCACTAACATTCCCATACCTGTCGGGTAAATCAATCTTATAGGCATTATCATTGATCTTCTCTAAGACTTGGAAAGGACCATCTCCTCGTGGATGAAGTTTTGATTTTCGTTGCTCCGGAAACCTCTCCTTCCTCAAGTGTAGCCACACCCAATCTCCAGGTTGAAAAACCATTTTTCACCGACCTTTGTTGGCGTGCTTCGCTACTTGTTCATTCTTCCGCTCAATGTTGGCCTTTACCTTTGCATGGAACTCCTGCACAAACTTTGCCTTCTTTTCACCTTCAAGATTTGAAAATTGATTAGTAGGAAAAGGTAAAATATCAAGTGGAGTTAATGGGTTAAAACCATACACAACTTCAAACAGTGAAGCATTAGTAGTGGAGTGAACCACTCGATTATAAGCAAACTCAATGTGAGGCAGGCATCTTTCCCAATGTTTTAGATTTTTTCTAAGGATGGAACGCAATAATGTGGAAAGTGTTCTATTGACCACCTCCGTTTGACCATCTGTTTGTGGGTGTGCAGTGGTGGAGAACAAAAGTTTGGTTCCAAGTTTGTTCCACAATGTCCTCCAGAAGTGACTAAGGAATTTGACATCCCTATCACTCACAATGCTCTTGGGTAAGCCATGCAACCTAACAATTTCCCTGAAAAACAAATCAGCGATATGAGTTGCATCATTGGTTTTAGAACAAGCAATAAAATGAGCCATTTTACTAAACCTGTCCACCACCACAAAGATGCTATCCTTACCTGATTATGATCTTGGCAAGCCGAGGACAAAATCCATTGATATGTCAACCCAAGGATGAGAAGAAACAGGAAAAGGGGTGTATAAGCCATGTGAAAGCACTTTCGACTTTGCATGTTTACACACATTACAATTTCCACAAACAGTTACCACATCCCTACGCATGTGAGGCCAATAAAAATGTTCACTCAATAAGGACAATGTTTTCTCAACCCCAAAATGCCCCATTAATCCACCACCATGTGTTTCTCTAACAAGCAATTCACGCATGGAACAAGATGGAACACACAATTTATTTTTCCGAAAAAGAAATCCATCATGTTTGTAAAAATCACTTGTGCCATGTTTTTCACACAACTTTCAAATTTCAGAAAAATCCACATCATTCTCATACATGCTTTTCAACATTTCAAAACCAAGTATTTTAGCATGCATTTAAGTAATAAGAGAATATCTCCTAGACAAAGCATCACCGACAACATTTTCTTTTCCTTTTTTATGCTTAATGATGTAAGGAAATGTTTCAATGAATTCAAGCCATCTTGCATGCCGCCTATTCAACTTTCCTTGTGACTTAAGAAATTTTAGGCTTTCATGATCCGAATGAATCACAAATTCCCTTGGCCACAAGTAATGTTGCCAATTTTCTAAAGTTCTTTTGAGAGCATACAATTCCTTGTCATAGGTAGAGTAGTTCAATGCAGCCCCATTAAGCTTCTCACTAAAGTATGCGATAGGCTTAGAGTCTTGCATTAAAACACCCCAATTCCTATTCCAGAGGCATCACACTCAACCTCAAAAACTTTAGAAAAGTCAGGCAGAACTAAGAGAGGTGAATTGGTTAACTTACCTTTGAGTGTGGAGAAGGCTTCCTCTTGAGCTTTTCCCCACTTGAAACTCACCCCTTTCTTGACCAACTCATTCAATGGTGCCGCGATTGTTGAAAAGTCTCTCACGAACCTTTGGTAAAAACTCACAAGTCCATGGAAGCTCCTCACCTCATTGGCATTCTTTGGTTGTGGCCAGTCCCGAATCGCCTTCACCTTCTCTTCATCAACCCTCATGCCATCATCTCCTACCACAAAACCAAGGAAAACAACCTAATTTAAACAAAATGTACATTTTTCCAAGTTTGCAAACAACCTATTTTTCCTAAGAGTCTCAAAAACATGTTTCAAATGTTCATGATGTTCATCAAGGCTCTTAGAATAAACAAGGATGTCATCAAAATACACAACCACAAATTTCCCAATGAATGGATGGAAAACATGATTCATTAAGTTCATGAATGTACTAGGGGCATTAGTTAGTCCAAAAGGCATAACTAGCCATTCATACAATCCAAACTTAGTTTTAAATGCGGTTTTCCATTCATCTCCCTCTTTCATTCTAATTTGATGGTATCCACTCCTTAGATCAATTTTAGTAAACAAGCATGCACCATGGAGTTCATCAAGCATATCATCCAAACGAGGTATGGGATAATGATACTTTACCGTGATTTTGTTGATATCTCGACAATCAACACACATTCTCCACTTACCATCTTTTTTTGGGACAAGGATTACCGGTACGGCACATGGACTCAAGCTCTCTCGAAAAAATCACTTCCTTAGCAATTCTTCCACTTGTCGTTGGATTTCTCGAGTCTCCTCCAGGTTAGCCCGATAAGCCGGTCGATTGGGAAGTGTTGCTCCGGGGAAGAAGTCGATATAGTGCTCGATACCCCGCAAGGGTGGTAAGCTATCGAGAATTTCCTCAGGAAAAACATCACCAAAATCCTGCAAAAGAGACATAACACTAGAAGGCATAGAAGGGTTAGGAGAGTTAGTGGTGAAACATTCTCCCTTGCATAAAAGCACGAGAGTTTCCTCCCCCTCCAAAGCTCTCTCTATGTCTCTTTTTCCTGAAAATAAGCTCACTTTTCCCTCAACACTCTTGTTTTCACTCTTATTTTCACTCTTATTTTCAACTTTTTTTTTCCCTCTTTTTTTTTTCTTTCACTCAAAACTCCTTTTTCACTCTTGATTTTTCCACTCTTCTCGTTCTCTCTATTTTTTTCTCTCTTTTCTTTTTCTCTCTTCTCACAATCTCTCTAAATCCTCACTTGGTCTTCATAAGCTTGCAAAGGTCTCAATGGTGTAAGAATAACCGTCCTCCCATTATACTCAAAAGAATATCGATTGGTGTATCCATCATGTGTGACCCTTCTATCAAATTGCCACGGTCTTCCCAACAAAATATGACTAGCATGCATTGGAACAACATCACACATCACCTTGTCTTCATACTTCCCAATAGAAAATGGAACTTGTGCCTGCTTAGTCACTCTGACATCCCCGCTGTTATTTAACCATTGCAATCTATAAGGCCTAGGATGTCTAGTCGTAGCCAATCCCAATTTATCAACCATAAAACCACTTGCTACGTTTGTAAAACTACCCCCATCAATAATCATACTACATACCTTATCT
Source organism: Viscum album (assembly GCA_963277665.1). Lineage (NCBI taxonomy): Eukaryota > Viridiplantae > Streptophyta > Magnoliopsida > Santalales > Viscaceae > Viscum > Viscum album. Next base: position 1,770,814,042 of record OY728156.1, on the reverse strand, counting down.
TTGACGAGGAATCTAGTATGAAAAATGTGCTCCCTTTGCTCTTGATCATGTTCTCCTTCAGGTTGAGCACTCAAAGCACGCCTTTCCACAAGCATTTCTCCATGTACGGGGCTTTCTACTTCTACATCTGAATCATCCTCAAGTGATGGCATTTCATCTTCGCTTGAGCTAGCACTAAGAACATCTCCATCATCCAAAATAATCATTGTCCTCTTGTTTGGTCATTGTGAGGCAATATGTCCAAATCCTTGACATTTAAAACATTTGATATCTCGTGATTTGGAAACAACCTTACCCTCCATTTTACCTTTGGATTCCGGAAAGAATGGTTTTGGTTTGGGCAACTCCTTCGAATCAGTTTTGTGTTCCCTTACATGCTCTTGTGGTTTGAAATCCTTAAACTTTAATGAAGGTCTAGAATCTTTACCATAAGATGTAGGGCGCATCCTTCTTGCCTTTACTTGCCTCTCCGCTTTGGTGGCCATGTGAAGTAGATCCTCCATGTCCAAGTAGTGGTGCATGTCCACTATGTCCCGAATGTCATGGTTGAGGCCATTCACAAACCTTGCCATGGTGGCCTCTCGCTCCTCATCAATATTCGCTCGAATCATGATGATCTCCATCTCTTTGTGATACTCCTCAACACTCATGACCCCTTGTTTCAAACCCTGCAACTTGAGGAACAAATCACGATAATAGTGGCTAGAAATGAACCTCTTACGCATTACCACTTTCATCTCCTCCCAAGTGTGGATGGGTCTTTCTCCACTTCGTCGTCGACTCACTTGTAGTTGGTCCCACCAAATACTAGCATAATCGGTGAACTCCACGGCCGCCAACTTCACTTTGTTTTCCTCCGAATAGGTGTGACAACCAAAAACATGTTCGACCTTTCTTTCCCATTCCAAGTAAGTTTCAGGATCATTCTTACCTTGGAATGAAGGGATCCTCAACTTTACTCCTCCAAGATCATTGGCTTGCCTCCATGGTGGTTGATTTCTCCGAATTGGTGACTCGTGAAAATCGGATAACTCCTCCTCTTCTTCAACAACTCGCCTCCTTGGTGGTGCTCTAGAATTGGAAGGGGATTGGAGTTCATCCATCCTAGCATTCAACCTTTGGAATTGTTCTTGTACAACCCTCATGAACATCTTAATGTCCGCTTCATTGGTATTACTTGACTCCGCCATTTAGGAATCCTGTAAAAAAAATGAAGAGAAAGGAAAATGTACCTCACACACTCCCTCACGTGTTTACACTCAAAAATAATATGTTCGCTCGTGTTTCACTCAATTTTGGCTTTTATCAAAATGTAACACTCTTGCCTTTTACCACTCAACTTGCTTCTTATAATGTTCTTACCCAATTTCAACAAATCGAAAGGATCTTTGAAATGTGGCAATCCCGAACTATAATTCAAAGATAAAATTCAAATTGGATTCAAGATGAAAAATTTGGGAAGAGGAAGAAAAGGGAAGAAGAAGAATGAAAATGGGACGTAGAATTCAAAATGTTGCAATTTTTTTTTGTGCCTTTAATATTTTTTTTCGATTTTTTTTTGTTTTTTTTTGGCTCTTTTTTTTGGTAGATGCAGCGGCAACAAGATGAATTTTTCAATATTTAAATGCAGGAGAATAAATAATTTGTAACATCAAATGGAATCAACGTGAGATTTGCGTGGTTTTAAAATTGCAGAATTTGTTGCAAAATTTGAACCCGCTGTATCTCGCTATATATAGCTCTGATTTTGATGATTCCAAATGGAGAAGAAATATGAGCTTCTCAACTACAAGAATGATATACTGTACGTCCGAAAAGACGAATAAATGACGTCTTAGGGGAAGAAGAAAATGGACAAGAATTGATGTTGGCCCGATTTGAATAGAAATGAAAATGGAAGAAAGGATAAGAAAGAGAGAACCTGATTTCTTGAAAATGGGCTCTGATACCAAATGATGCGCGATGTAAGAACCGCTAGGAATTGTCCTAGGAACCCTGTATAATGTTCGCGCGTTGAGCACCCGGATCGCCGCAAGAAAACAAGTGTATTTGGTGTGCAGATAGTGAAATGAGAAGGAAGGGGGAAATGGTCAAGGTAGAACCCAAAGAGAACTTGTCTCTAAGAACTCTAGCCACAAGATGCCACAAAGGATGACCAATCCTTTGATAAGTCAAGAATTAAGCAAGAACACAAAGGTTGCAAGCAAAACTCACCATAATAACATTACCTTCATTCATGATGCTTCAAGAGTACAAGGGGGTGGCTATTTATATCCAAAGAAACTTGAAATTCGAATTACACATGGGGTGGCTCTTTACATTAGTCTAATGGCTAGTTTTCCATAGTCAAAAATCCTATAGGATGCTTTTGACAACTTTGGCACTTGACCATGACTTTAGGAGACAAGTAGCACACCCTTTTGGAAAAGTAAAGACAAGTAGCCCACCACCTTTTGACTTTGAAGATTCCATGGTGGGTGGGCTTGAAATCTCGTAGCACCACTTGGGTTGGGTTTTTAAAAGCATGTTTGGGCCTTAATTAATGTAATTATAGGCCCGAATGCTTCCCCCAAGAAAAGGTGTTGGGCCTCCTCTTGGAATTCCATGATTAATCCATTTAAGGCCTCCATCATTCTCTTGGTCCGCTCCCTTGACATTGGGCCTCCAATTCCACGCAAAGGGTCTTGTCCACTTGTGTGCATTCTGCCTTCCTCATCATGTCCACCTCCAACCCCGTGATGCCCATGTGTTCCATGATCCTCATCATCTCCTCCCTCCTCAAAAGGATTCGTCCTCGAATCTGAAAATTCAAAGGGAGAAAGATCAGCAACATTAAAGGTACCACTAACATTCCCATACCTGTCGGGTAAATCAATCTTGTAGGCATTATCATTGATCTTCTCTAAGACTTGGAAAGGACCATCTCCTCGTGGATGAAGTTTTGATTTTCGTTTCTCCGGAAACCTCTCCTTCCTCAAGTGTAGCCACACCCAATCTCTAGGTTGAAAAACCATTTTTCGCCGACCTTTGTTGGCGTGCTTCGCTACTTGTTCATTATTCCGCTCAATGTTGGCCTTTACCTTTGCATGGAACTCCTACACAAACTTTGCCTTCTTTTCACCTTCAAGATTTGAAAATTGATTAGTAGGAAAAGGTAAAATATCAAGTGGAGTTAATGGGTTAAAACCATACACAACTTCAAACGGTGAAGCATTAGTAGTGGAGTGAACCACTCGATTATAAGCAAACTCAATGTGAGGCAGGCATCTTTCCCAATGTTTTAGATTTTTTCTAAGGATGGAACGCAATAATGTGGAAAGTGTCCTATTGACCACCTCCGTTTGACCATCTGTTTGTGGGTGTGCAGTGGTGGAGAACAAAAGTTTGGTTCCAAGTTTGTTCCACAATGTCCTCCAGAAGTGACTAAGGAATTTGACATCCCTATCACTCACAATGCTCTTGGGTAGGCCATGCAACCTAACAATTTCCCTGAAAAACAAATCAGAGATATGAGTTGCATCATTGGTTTTAGAACAAGCAATAAAATGAGCCATTTTACTAAACCTGTCCACCACCACAAAGATGCTATCCTTACCTGATTGTGATCTTGGCAAGCCGAGGACAAAATCCATTGATATGTCAACCCAAGGATGAGAAGCAACAGGAAAAGGGGTGTATAAGCCATATGGAAGCACTTTTGACTTTGCATGTTTACACACATTACAATTTACACAAACAGTTACCACATCCCTACGCATGTGAGGCTAATAAAAATGTTCACTCAATAAGGACAATGTTTTCTCAACCCCAAAATGCCCCATTAATCCACCACCATGTGTTTCTCTAACAAGCAATTCACGCATGGAACAAGATGGAACACACAATTTATTTTTCCGAAAAAGGAATCCATCATGTTTGTAAAAATCACTTTTTCCATGTTTTTCACACAACTTTCAAATTTCAGAAAAATCCACATCATTCTCATACATGCTTTTCAACATTTCAAAACCAAGTATTTTAGCATGCATTTAAGTAATAAGAGAATATCTCCTAGACAAAGCATCAGCGACAACATTTTCTTTTCCTTTTTTATGCTTAATGATGTAAGGAAATGTTTCAATGAATTCAAGCCATCTTGCATGCCGCCTATTCAACTTTCCTTGTGACTTAAGAAATTTTAGGCTTTCATGATCCGAATGAATCACAAATTCCCTTGGCCACAAGTAATGTTGCCAATTTTCTAAAGTTCTTTTGAGAGCATACAATTCCTTGTCATAGGTAGAGTAGTTCAATGCAGCCCCATTAAGCTTCTCACTAAAGTATGCGATAGGCTTAGAGTCTTGCATTAAAACAGCCCCAATTCCTATTCCAGAGGCATCACACTCAACCTCAAAAACTTTAGAAAAGTCAGGCAAAACTAAGAGAGGTGAATTGGTTAACTTACCTTTGAGTGTGGAGAAGGCTTCCTCTTGAGCTTTTCCCCACTTGAAACTCACCCCTTTCTTGACCAACTCATTCAATGGTGCCGCGATTGTTGAAAAGTCTCTCACGAACCTTAGGTAAAAACTCACAAGTCCATGGAAGCTCCTCACCTCATTGGCATTCTTTGGTTGTGGCCAATCCCGAATCGCCTTCACCTTCTCTTCATCAACCCTCATGCCATCAGCTCCTACCAAAAAACCAAGGAAAACAACCGAATTTAAACAAAATGTACATTTTTCCAAGTTTGCAAACAACCTATTTTTCCTAAGAGTCTCAAAAACATGTTTCAAATGTTCATGATGTTCATCAAGGCTCTTAGAATAAACAAGGATGTCATCAAAATACACAACCACAAATTTCCCAATGAATGGATGGAAAACATGATTCATTAAGTTCATGAATGTACTAGGGGCATTAGTTAGTCCAAAAGGCATAACTAGCCATTCATACAATCCAAACTTAGTTTTAAATGCGGTTTTCCATTCATCTCCCTCTTTCATTCTAATTTGATGGTATCCACTCCTTAGATCAATTTTAGTAAACAAGCATGCACCATGGAGTTCATCAAGCATATCATCCAAACGAGGTATGGGATAACGATACTTTATCGTTATTTTGTTGATAGCTCGACAATCAACACACATTCTCCACTTACCATCTTTTTTTGGGACAAGGATTACCGGTATGGAACATGGACTCAAGCTCTCTCGAACAAATCCCTTCCTTAGCAATTCTTCCACTTGTCGTTGGATTTCTCGAGTCTCCTCCGGGTTAGCCCGATAAGCCGGTCGATTGGGAAGTGTTGCTCCGGGGAGGAAGTCGATATAGTGCTCGATACCCCGCAAGGGTGGTAAGCCATCGGGAATTTCCTCAGGAAAAACATCACCAAAATCCTGCAAAAGAGACATAACACTAGAAGGCATAGAAGGGTTAGGAGAGTTAGTGGTGAAACATTCTCCCTTGCATAAAAGCACGAGAGTTTCCTCCCCCTCCAAAGCTCTCTCTATCTCTCTTTTTCCTGAAAATAAGCTCACTTTTCCCTCAACACTCTTATTTTCACTCTTATTTTCACTCTTATTTTCAACTTTTTTATTTCCCTCATTTTTTTTGCTTTCACTCAAAACTCCTTTTTCACTCTTGATTTTCCACTCTTCTCGTTCTCTCTATTTTTTTCTCTCTTTTCTTTTTCTCTCTTCTCACAATCTCTCTCAATCCTCACTTGGTCTTCATAAGATTGCAAAGGTCTCAATGGTGTAAGAATAACCGTCCTCCCATTATACTCAAAAGAATATCGATTGGTGTATCCATCATGTGTGACCCTCCTAACAAATTGCCACGGTCTTCCCAACAAAATATGACTAGCATGCATTGGAACAACATCACACATCAACTTGTCTTCATACTTCCCAATAGAAAATGGAACTTGTGCTTGCTTAGTCACTTTGACATCCCCGCTGTTATTTAACCATTGCAATCTATAAGGCCTAGGATGTCTAGTCATAGCCAATCCCAATTTATCAACCATCAAACCACTTGCTACGTTTGTAAAACTACCCCCATCAATAATCATACTACATACCTTATCTTTGACGAGGCATCTGGTATGAAAAATGTGCTCCCTTTTCTCTTGATCATGTTCTCCTTCAGGTTGAGCACTCAAAGAACGCCTTGCCACAAGCATTTATCCATGTACGGGGCTTTCTACTTCTACATCTGAATCATCCTCAAGTGATGGCATTTCATCTTCGCTTGAGCTAGCACTAAGAACATCTCCATCATCCAAAATAATCATTGTCCTCTTGTTTGGGCATTGTGAGGCAATATGTCCAAATCCTTGACATTTAAAACATTTGATATCTCGTGATTTGGAAACAACCTTACCCTCCATTTTAACTTTGGATTCCGGAAAGAATGGTTTTGGTTTGGGCAACTCCTTCGAATCAGTTTTGTGTTCCCTTACATGCTCTTGTGGTTTGGAATCCTTAAACTTTAATGAAGGTCTAGAATCTTTACCATAAGATGTAGGGCGCATCCTTCTTGCCTTTACTTGCCTCTCCGCTTTGGTGGCCATCTGAAGTAGATCCTCCATGTCCAAGTAGTGGTGCATGTCCACTATGTCCCGAATGTCATGGTTGAGGCCATTCACAAACCTTGCCATGGTGGCCTCTCGCTCCTCATCAATATTCGCTCGAATCATGATGATCTCCATCTCTTTGTGATACTCCTCAACACTCATGACCCCTTGTTTCAAACCCTGCAACTTGAGGAACAAATCACGATAATAGTGGCTAGAAATGAACCTCTTATGCATTACCACTTTCATCTCCTTCCAAGTGTGGATGGGTCTTTCTCCACTTCATCGTCGACTCACTTGTAGTTGGTCCCACCAAATACTAGCATAATCGGTGAACTCGACGGCCGCCAACTTCACTTTGTTTTCCTCCGAATAGGTGTGACAACCAAAAACATGTTCGACCTTTCTTTCCCATTCCAAGTAAGTTTCAGGATCATTCTTACCTTGGAATGAAGGGATCCTCAACTTTACTCCTCCAAGATCATTGGCTTGCCTCCATGGTGGTTGATTTCTCCAAATTGGTGACTCGTGAAAATCGGATAACTCCTCCTCTTCTTCAACAACTCGCCTCCTTGGTGGTGCTCTAGAATTGGAAGGGGATTGGAGTTCATCCATCCTAGCATTCAACCTTTGGAATTGTTATTGTACAGCCCTCATGAACATCTTAATGTCCGCTTCATTGGTATTACTTGACTCCGCCATTTAGGAATCCTGTAAAAAAATTGAAGAGAAAGGAAAATGTACCTCACACACTCCCTCACGTGTTTACACTCAAAAATAATATGTTCGCTCATGTTTCACTCAATTTTGGCTTTTATCAAAATGTAACACTCTTTCCTTTTACCACTCAACTTGCTTCCTATAATGTTCTTACCCAATTTCAACAAATCGAAAGGATCTTTGAAATGTGGAAATCCCGAACTATAATTCAAAGATAAAATTCAAATTAGATTCAAGATGAAAATTTTGGGAAGAGGAAGAAAAGGGAAGAAGAAGAATGAAAATGGGACGTAGAATTCAAAATGTTGCAATTTTTTTTTTGAGCCTTTAATATTTTTTTTCGATTTTTTTTTTGTTTTTTTTTGGCTCTTTTTTTGGTAGATGCAGCGGCAACAAGATGAATTTTTCAATATTTAAATGCAGGAGAAGCAATAATTTGTAACATCAAATGGAATCAACGTGAGATTTGCGTGGTTTTACAATTGCAGAATTTGTTGCAAAATTTGAACCCGCTGTATCTCGCTATATATAGCTCTGATTTTGATGATTCCAAATGGAGAAGAAATATGAGCTTCTCAACTACAAGAATGATATACTGTACGTCTGAAAAGACGAAGAAATGACGTCTTAGGGGAAGAAGAAAATGGACCAAAATTGATGTTGGCCCGATTTGAAGAGAAATGAAAATGGAAGAAAGGATAAGAAAGAGAGAACCTGATTTCTTGCAAATGGGCTCTGATACCAAATGATGCGCGATGCAAGACCCGCTAGGAATTGTCCTAGGAACCCTGTATAATGTTCGCGCGTTGAGCACCCGGATCGCCGCAAGAAAACAAGTGTATTTGGTGTGCATATAGTGAAATGAGAAGGAAGGGGGAAATGGTCAAGGTAGAACCCAAAGAGAACTTGTCTCTAAGAACTCTAGCCACAAGACGCCACAAAGGATGACCAATCCTTTGATAGGTCAAGAATTAAGCAGGAACACAAAGGTTGCAAGCAAAACTCACCATAATAACATTACCTTCATTCATGATGCTTCAAGAGTACAAGGGGGTGGTTATTTATAGCCAAAGAAACTTGAAATTCGAATTACACATGGGCGGGCTCTTTACATTAGTCTAATGGCTATTTTTCCATAGTCAAAAAGCCTATAGGATGCTTTTGACAACTTTGGCACTTGACCATGACTTTAGGAGACAAGTAGCACACCCTTTTGGAAAAGTAAAGACAAGTAGCCCACCACCTTTTGACTTTGAAGATTCCATGGTGGGTGGGCTTGAAATCTCGTAGCACCACTTGGGTTGGGTTTTTAAAAGCATGTTTGGGCCTTAATTAATGTAATTATAGGCCCGAATGCTTCCCCCAAGCAAAGGTGTTGGGCCTCCTCTTGGAATTCCATGATTAATCCATTTAAGGCCTCCTTCATTCTCTTGGTTCGCTCCCTTGTCATTGGGCCTCCAATTCCACGCAAAGGGTCTTGTCCACTTGTGTGCATTCCGCCTTCCTCATCATGTCCGCCTCCAACCCCGTGATGCCCATGTGTTCCATGATCCTCATCATTTGGGTTTTAGGGTTTTTTTTTAGTTTTTTAGGGTTTTTAATGTTTTTTGAGTTTTTTAATGTTTTTTGAGTTTTTTAATGTTTTTAGTGGTTTAAAAGGTTTTTTTAGTTTTTAGCTGTTTATTATGGTTTTATGTGTTTTTAGGGACTTGTAAGGTCTTAGGAATTTTGATTGTTTTTACGGTTGTTCAGGGGGTTTTAGGGTTTTTAGAGTTTTTTAGGTTTTTTAGGTCTTTTGGGTTTTAAGGGTTTTTTGGTTTTTCAAGGGTTTTAAGGTATTTTATATTTTTTTAATATTTTTATGGGTTTGAAAGGTTTTTTGAGTTTTCTATGGGTTCTTAGGGATTTTATGGGGTTTTGGGCTTTTGTAAGGTTTTTATGGTTTTATGGGTTTTTATGATTTTTATGGTTTTTAGGGTTTTTAGGGATTTTGAAGGTTTTTAGGGGGTTTTAGGGGTTTTCATGGTTTTTTGGGTCTTTTTGGGTTTTTATGTGTTTTTTTAATTTTTTGAGGGTTTTATGGTTTTTTAGTTTTTAAAGTGTTTAGGTGTTTTAATGGTTTTAAGGTTTATATTGATTTTTAGGGTTTTTATGGGTTTTTATAGTTTTTTAAGTTTTTAGGGATTTGAACTATTTTATGGGTTTTTAGGGGGTCTTTTTGGTTTCAAGGGGTTTTCGAGGGTTTTGAGGGTTTTTTACATTTTCATTGATTTTTAGGGGTTTTTAAGAATTTTATGGTTTTTACACTTTAATTGTTTTTTTGGAGATTGAGGTTTTTTGAGGTTTTTCAAGGGTTTTTTTAGGATTTTTGGGGGGTTTTCAGGGTTTTTTAGTGCCTTTTGGGGGTTTCGGTTTTTTTAGGGTATTAAGGGTTTTTGGTGTTTTTAATGTTTTTAGGGGTTTTAAGGATTTTTAGAGTTATTAGAGATTTTAAGGTTTTTATAGTTCTTAGGTTTTGAATGATTTTTAGGGGTTTCTATGGTTTTTAGGGGGTTTTCAGGGTTTTTAGGGTTTTTTTACATTTTCATTAATTTTATGGGTTTTTAGGAATTTTGTGATGTTTAGGGTTTTTTGGGTTTTTGAAGATTTTAAGGTTTTTTTTGAGTTTTTAGTTGTTTTTAATGTTTTTTAACATTTTTTGGGGTTTTAAGGATTTTTAATGTTTTTAGTGGTTTTTAGAGTTTTATGGTGTTTTAGGGTTATTAAGTTTTTTAAATGTTTTAGGGTTTTTAAGTTTTTTTAAAACCCTGAAAATCATAAAAATTTCTAAAAACATGAAAAACCCCTAAAATCCATAAAAACCCTAAAAACTAATTAAAAACTCTAAAAATCATTAAACCCCATAAATATGTTAAAAATCTTTAAAAAAACCTTAAAACAACTAAAAACTCAAAAAAAACCTAAAAGTCTAAAAGACCCTAAAACCCCCTTGAAAACCCCTCAAAATCCCTAAAAACCATAAAACCCTAAAACCCATAAAAACCCTAAAAATCCCCTAAAAATCCATGAAAATGTAAAAAACCCTAAAAACTCTTAATATCCCCTAAAAACCATAAAGGCCCATAAAAACCATAAAAACCCTAAAACCCTTAAAAACTCTTAAAACCCCCTAAAAAATACAAACGCCCATAAAAACCATAAAAACCCTAAAACCCATAAAAACTAAAAAAAACCCCAAAACACTCAAAAAACCCTTATTACCTCTAAAAAAGAAAGAAAACTATAAAAACCCAAAAAAAAACCCTTATTACCTCTAAAAAAGAAAGAAAACTATAAAAACCCAAAAAAAAACCCTAAAACCCAAAAGACCCTAAAACCCCTGAAAACCACTAAAAACCTAAAAACCAATGAAAACCCCTAAAAACAATCAAAATCTCCCAAAACCATAAAAACACTAAAACCCTAAAAACCATAAAAATCCAATTTCTTTTAAATCCATGAAAATGTAAAAAACCCTAAAACCCAAAAAAACCACTAAAAACATAAAACACCCTTAAAACCTTAGAAAACCCTAAAAACCTATAAAACCCCTAAAACAATAAAAACCTTAAACCGCATAAAAATATTAAAAATTCTAAAAAAAACATAAATCCCTAAAAACTCAAAAAAAAACCCCTAAAAACCCAAAAAGACTCTAAAAACCCTAAAATCACTAAAAACCCTTAAACATCTGAAAAAACCAAAAAACCCCCCAAAATCCCTAAAAACATAAATATCCCAAAAAACCCTAAAACCCATAAAACCCCCTAAAAATCCATGAAAAAAACTCTAAAAACCCTAAAAACCATTGAAACCCATAAAACACCTAAACCCTTACAAAATTAAAAATGACCCTAAAAACCAGAAAAACCCTAATAACCCAAAGAATCACCAAAATCATTAAAAACCCTAATATACCATAAAAATCCAAAAAACCCCTAAAAATCAATGAAAACATAAAAAACCCTAAAAACCCTAAAAAAATACTGAAAATAATTAAATCCCCTAAAAACTTAAAAAACCATAAAAAACCCCATAAAATCCAAAAAAAACCCACTAAAAGCACTAAAAATCCTTTAAACTCCCAAAGATGTTAAAATATCTAAAAAACCTAAAAAACCCTAAACAACTAAAAAAACCTAAAACTCCAAAAAAGATCATAAAAACCACTGGAAAACCATAAAAACCCTAAAAACCACTAAAAACTCTAAAAACCCAAAACCCCCTAAAAATGTCAAAAAAATCTAAAAGACCTTCAAACGGTTAAAAAACTCAAAAAACCCCTAAATCCCCAAAAAGACCCTAAAAACCCCAAAAAACTCTAAAACCCTAGAAAATCCATGAAAACCCTAAAAACTCTAAAAACCCTTAAAACCTCTAAAAATGTTTAAAAAATCTAAAAAACCATAAAAACCCTAAAAACTCAAAAATAATCCTAAAAACCCAAAAAGGCCCTAAAAACTCTGAAAACCCATAAAATCCCTAAAACCCAGAAAAACCCCTAAAACCCTCAAAATCTCTAAAAACCCAAAAAAAACGCTAGAAGCATAAAAATCCTAAAAAACATCTAAATTTCATGAAAATGTAAAAACCCCTAGTAACAATGAAAAACCACTAAAAACTCCAAAAACCCAAAAACCTTAAAAAATGTTAAAAAAACTCTAAAAACATTATAACCAAAAAAAAACTCAAAAAAACCCAAAAAACCAAAAAAGTCCCGAAAAATCCTAAAAATCGTAAAACCCCTAAACACCCTAAAACTCCTAGAAAACCCTTAAAACCCTCAAAATCACTAAAAACTTTAAAAATAGTAAAAAACAGAAAAATCCTAAAAACCCCTAAAAATCCATGAAAATGTTAAAAACCCAAAAAACACTACAAACCCGTTAAAAACCATAAAACCCCTAAAAACCGTAAAACCCCATAAAAACCCTAAAAACCCACTAACAACTCTAAAAACCCTTAAAAAACCAAAAAATGTTAAAAACTCTAAAAAACCATTACACCCCTAAAAACTCAAAAAAAACCCCATAAAATCCCTAACCCCCCCCCAAACAATAAAAATCCTAAAAACCCCAAAAAATCATCAAAATTGTAAAAATCCATAAAAATCATGAAAAACCCCTAAAAATCACAAAACCCCTAAAAACCTTAAAACCCCTAAATCCCCTAAAAACCCTAAAACCACTAAAAACTCAAAAAACCTACAAACCCCTAAAAACGTTAAAAAACTCCAAAAAACCTTAAAACCATACAAAACTCAAAAAACCCCGAAAAACCCAAAAGACCCTAAAAATGCTGAAACCACCCCTAAAAACCTTAAAATCCATAAAACCAATAAAAAACCATAAAAACTAAAAAATACTAAAAAAAACCCTAAAAATCCAGGAAAATTTAAAAAATCCTATTAACCAAGAAAACCCTTTGAAAACCACAAAAACTAGTAAAAACCTTAAAAAATATTAAAACCCCATAAAACCACTAAAAACTCTAAAAAAAACCTTTTAACCCTAAAAACATTAAAATATTATAAAAATTCCTAAAAACCTTACAAAAACTCAAAAAACACTAAAACCAAAAAGACCATTAAAACCTCACAAAACCTTAAAAACAAAAAAAAAACATAAAAAATCCCATAAAAAACTAAGAAAAAAATAAAAAATCTAAAAAAACCAGAAAAACCCCTAAAAACCAAAAAAACCAAAAAAATACCTAAAACCCTTAAAAACCCTTAAAAACCCATAAAACCCCTAAAAACCACTAAAAATATAAAAACCCATAAAACCATGAAAATGATAAAAAACTCTAAAAATCTTAGAAACCCTAAAAAACTCAAAAAACCCAAAAAACAAAAAGGACCCTAAAAACCCTTAAACATCTAAAAATCCTAAAAACCCTTGAAAAACACTAAAAAACTTTTAAATCCATAAAAACTGTAAAAATATTTAAAAACACCTAAAAATCCATGAAAACGTAAAAAACCCCTAAAAACCCTAAAACCACTAACAACCTTAAAAATCCAAAAAACACATAAAAACCCTAAAAACCACTAACACCTCTAAAAACTCATAAAACCCCTCAAAATGTTAAAAAACTCTAAAAACCCTTTAAACCCTAAAAAGCTCAAAAAAAACCCTGAAAACCCTAGAAGAAACTAAAAACCCTGAAAAAACACTAAAACCCCCAAAATCCCTGAAAATTCTCATAAACAATAATAATTTCTAAAATCCCTAAAAACCATAAAAATCCTAAAAAACAGCTAAATATCCATGAAAATATAAAAGACGCTAAATAACCTAAATAACACTTGAAACCATAAAAACCCCTAAAACCTTAAAAACCCTAAAAAACCATAAAAATATTAAAACCCCTAAAACCCACTAAAATCTCCAAAGACCCTTAAAACCCCCAAAAAATTAAAAATGCTAAAAACTAAAAAAGGCCTTAAAAACCCAAAAGACCCTAAAACTCTCAAAAACCATAAAACCATAAACCCCTAAAAATCCCTAAAACCCTCAAAATATAAAAAAACCCTAAAAACCATAAAAATCCTAAAAATCCCCTAAAATTCCATAAAAACATAAAAAAACCCCAAACCCCATAGGAACCTTACAAAAATCAAAAAAACCCTAAATCCCCCAAAGACCCTAAAACCCCTACAAACACTAAAAACCCTAAAACCCCTCAAAATCACTATAAACCCTACCCCCCGCCCAAAAAAACCATAAAAATCTAAAAAACCACTAAAACCCCATGAAAACTTAAAAAACCCTACAAACCCGTAAACAGCCCTAAAAACCATAAAACCCCTTAAAACCCATAAAAACCCTTATAAAGCCATAGAAACCCCAAAACACCACTAAAATATCTAATAACCATAAAAACCATTAAAAAGGTTTAAAAACTCTAAAAAATCTTAGAACCCCTAAAAACTAAAAAAAAACCTAAAACCCTTAAAACCACTAAATACCCTAAAACCCCTTAAAACCCCTGAAAACAATCAAAATGCCTAAAAATCCTTAAAAATGCTACAGACCATAAAAATCCTCAAAACCCCTATAAATACATAAAAAGGTAAAAAAACCCTAACCCCCCCCCCCCCCGAAAAAAATAAAAACCCCTTAAAACCTTAAAAAAATCCTAAAAACCCATAGAAACCCTAAAAAGCCACTAAAATTTCTAAAAACACTAAAAACCCCTTGATACATTAAAAAATAATAATAAACATTGCCTTGTAAAAAAAGCTTTAAACCCACTGAAAACTCAAAAACCCTAAAAACCCAAAAAGACCCTAAAAACCTAAACCCCCCTAAAATCCATAAAAACCATCAAAATCCCTAAAAACCCTAAAAACACTAAAAACTATAAAAAACATAAAAAAACCCCAAAAATTCATGAAAATTTTAAAAAAACCCTAAAATCCATGAAAAATCCCTTAAAACCATATAACCTAAAAAAACCATAAAAACCCAAAAAACCGTAAAAACCCTAAAAAATCTAAAAACCCTTAAAACCCCTAAAAATGTTGAGAAATTCTAAAAAACCTTAAAAACCATAAAAAAACTGAAAAAATCTTAAAAACCCAAAAGACCCTAAAAACCCTAAAAACCCTAAAAACACATGACAAATACTAAAAACCCTCAAAATCCCTATTATCCACAAAAATCGTAAAAACTAAAAAATCCAAAAAAAAACCTAAAATCCATGAAAACATAAAAAACCAAAAAAACACTAAAAACCACTAAAAACTATAAAAACCCCTAAAAATGTTAAAAACGCAAAAAAAATATATTAAAGAACCTAAAAATAAAAAAAAACCCTAGAAACCCTACAAAACCCTAAACATGCTAAAAACCTCTGAAAAACCCTAAAACCCCTCAAAATCCCTAAATACCCTAAAAATGAAAAAAAATCTAAAAAATCCCTAAAATTCCATTAAAACTTAAAAAACCTAAAAACCCACTAAAACTCTAAAAAACCTTAAAATGCCTAAAAACTTTAAAAAACTCTAAAAACCCCTAAACCCCTAAAAACTAAAAAAAACCCTAAAACCCCAAAAGACCCTAAAACCCCAGAAAAACCCAATAAAAACCCTAAAACCTGAAAAAAAACCTTCAAAATCCCTAAAAATCCATGAAAATGTAGAAAACCCTAAAAATATCCAAAATCCCTAAAAACCAAAACCCCCCAAAAAGCCATAGAAACCCATAAATCCCCTAAAATCCAATAAAAACGCTAAAAACCCTTAAAACACCTAAAAACCTTAAAAACTCTAAAAAACCTTTTAAATCCTAAAAACTTAAAAAACCTAAAAACCCAAACACCCTAAAAACTCTAAAAACCCCTAAAAGCGTATGAAAAACCCTAAAACCCCTCAAAATCCCTAAAAACAATAAAAACCATAAAACCATAAAAATTATAAAAAACCACTAAAAATCCATGAAAACTTAAAAAACCCTAAAAACCTTAAAAAACCTAAAAACAAATAAAAACCATAAAATGTCTAAGAACCTCAAAAAAACCTAAAAACCATAAAACCCCTAAAACCCTTAAAAACCTAAAAACCCATAAAACCACTAAAAACTCTAAAAACACTTAAAACCCTAAAAACTATAAACAACTCTAAAAACCATTAAACACCTAAAAAATCCTAAAAATCATAAAAACATTTGAAAACCCATATAAACCCTAAAAAAGATTGAAAATCCTAAAAAACCAAAAAAAACCCTGAAAATCCATGAAAACATAAAAACATATAGGAAACCTGAAAACCATCAAAACCCCTAAAAACATTCCAACCATAAAACCTCATAAAAACCCTAAACCACTAAAATCTCTAGAAACCCTTAAAATCCCAAAAAATGTTTAAAAACTCTAAAAAATATTTTAAAAAAATCAAAAAAACCCTTAAAAACCCAAAACGACCCTAAAAACCCTAAAACCCACAAAAATCCTAAAAAACCCTAAAAAATCAATGAAAATGTAAAAAAACCTAAAAACCCTGAAAAAACTCTAAAACCATAAAACCCCCTAAAAACCTTGAAAACCCTAAAACCCCATTAAAACCCACTAAAACTCGAAAAACCCTTTAAACCCCTAAAACATTAAAAAACTCTAAAAAACTATAAAACCTCTAATAAATTTGAAAAAACTCTAAAAACCTAAAAAGAGCATAAAAACACTTAAAATCTAAAAAAAACCCCTCGAAAATCTATGAAAACATAAAAAACCCAAAACCCCTGAAAAAACCCAGAAAACCCTAAAAACCCATAAATACCCTAAAAACAACTAGAAATGCTAAAATCCCCGTTAAAACTCTTTAAAAAATTAAAAATTTTAAAAAAATATAAAACCCTAAAAAACTCCAAAAAAACCCAAAAAATCAACAAGACCTTAAAACCACAAAAACCCTAAAAATTCATAAAAAAACCTAAAAACTGTCAAAATTCCTAAAAACCATAAAAAACCTCTAAAACCCATAAAAATCCTAAAAACCCCCCAAAAATCCATGAAAATGTAAAAACCCCTAAAAACAAAAAAAACTCCTAGAAACTATAAAAACCCTTGAAAACCTTAAAACTCTAAAAACCCATAAAAACCCTAAAAACCACTAAAAACTCTAAATACTCTTAAAACACCTAAAAATGTTAAAAAAATTAAAAAAACCCTAAAAAACTCAAAAAAACCCTAAAACCCAAAAAGACCCTAAAACACTAAAAACCCCCTAAAACCCCCTAAAAACCCACAAAACCCCTCAAAATACTTAAAAATCCTAAAAAACTAAAAACCATAAAAAATATAAAAAACCCTAAAAATCCATGAAAACATAAAAACTCTAAAAACCCTAAACCATAAAAATCCCAAAAAACCTTTAAAAAACCTAAAAACCCATAAAAACCCTAACACCACTAAAAACTCTTAAAACCCCTAAAAATGTTTAAAAACTCTAAAAACCTTAAACCCCCTAAAAAGTTCAAAAAAACACCAAAAACCCAAAAAGATCCTAAAAACCCAAAAAACCAAACCCCCCCTAAAACTATAAAAATTCTAAAAAAATCCCTAAAAATCCATGAAAACATAAAAACCCCTGAAAAAACACTGAAAACCATAAGAACCTCTAAAAACCTTAGAAACCCAAAAACCCATAAAAACTTTAAAAACACTGAAAACTCTAAAACACTTAAAACCCCTAAAAACGTTAAAAACAATTAAAAACTATGAAAACACTAAAAAACAAAAAAAAATCAAAAGCAACAAAAAAGACCATAAAAACCCTGAAAAGCCTTAAAAATTCCAAAAAACACCGAAAACCCCTAAAAATCCAAAAAAAATCAAAAAACTATAAAAATTCTAAAAAACACCTAAAAATCCATGAAAACTTAAAAGCCATAAAAACCCTAAAAAACATTGAAACCCATAAAAACATTTAAAAAACTTAAAACCCCTAAAACCCCATGAAACTCTAAAAACCACTAAAAACTTTAAAAACCCTTAAAACCCCAAAAAATGTTAAAAAACTCTAAAAACATTAAAAACACTAAGAACCTAAAAAAAACGTAAAAACCCAAAAATACCCTAAAAACCCTAAAAAACCCATAAAAACCCCCAAAAGCCTAAAAATCCTAAAAACCCTTAAAATCCTAAAAAACCCTTAAAATCCTTGAAAACATAAAAAACACTAAAAACCCTGAAAACCCCCAAAAAATCATAAAAACCCCTAAAAACCTCAAAATACCCTATATACTAATAAAAACCCTAAAAACCACTAAAAACTCTAAAAACCTTAAAACCCATAAAAAGGATAAAAGAACTCTAAAAAACCTAAACAACCCTTAAAAACTCAAAAAGACACTAAAAACCCAAAAAAACCCAAAAAACCTTAAAAACCCATTAAAACCACAATACCCCTGAAAACCCCTGAAAACCCTTAAAATCGTTAAAACACCAAAAACCCTAAACATCAAAAAAATCCTAAAAACCCCATAAAATTAATGAAAATGTAAAAAAAACCTAAAAACCCTGAGAAACCCCTGAAAACGAATAAAACCCATAAAAATCTTTAGAAAACGTTAAAACCATAAAAACATTAAAATCACTAATAACTCTAAAAATCCTTAAAAAACCTAAAAACATTAAAAACACTAAAAAACCTTAATAACCAAAAAAATCGAAAAACCTAAAAAGGCACTACAAACCTTGAAAACCCCTAAAATCCTAAAAACATCCTGAAAAACCTAAAAAACCTCAAAATCCCAAAAAATCATTAAAAAGTTTAAAACCCATAAAATTCTTAAAAAACCCTAAAAACTATGAAAATGTAAAAAACCCTAAAACCCCTCAAAAACCCCTTGAAACCAAAAAACCCCCTTAAACCACATAAAAACCCTAAAAATCACTAAAAATATTAAAGCCCTTTAAACCCTTAAAAATGTCAGAAAACTATAAAAAA
The DNA here is from genome assembly GCA_963277665.1 of Viscum album. Taxonomy (NCBI): domain Eukaryota; kingdom Viridiplantae; phylum Streptophyta; class Magnoliopsida; order Santalales; family Viscaceae; genus Viscum; species Viscum album. Next base: position 1,770,795,278 of record OY728156.1, on the reverse strand, counting down.
ACATTAATAACAAAGAAAAACTCAAAAAAAACCCAAAAACCCAAAAGGACCCTAAAAATATAGAAAAACCTATAACCCTGAAAACCTTCTAAAACCCTAAGAAACCTCAATATCCTGAAAAATCCAAAAATAATAAAAATCCTAAAAAACACATAAAAATCCAAGAAAACATAAAAACCATAAAAACCCTAAAAACCCTAAAAACCATAAAACCAATAAAAACCCTCAAAACCATAAAAACCTTAGAAAACCACTAAAAACTCAAAAATCCCGTAAGGCCCCTAAAAATGTTAAAAACCTCTAAAAACCCTTAAAAACCCTAAGAAACTCAAAAAACACTGAAATCCCAAAAAGACCCTAAAATCCTTGAAAAATGTTTAAAAAACCTGAAAATCCCTACAAACCCCTCAAAACCCTAAAAACCCTCTAAATCCCTAAAAACTCTCTAAAACTATAAATTCCTAAAAAACCCCTAAAAATTTATGAACACGTAAACAACTTTAAAACCCTTATAAATATTAAAGCCCCTTAAAACCATAAAAAATAATAAAACCCCATAAAAACCGAAAAACCCACTCAAAACTCTAAAACCATTAAAACCTGTAAAATGTTAAAAAAAAACTTTAAATAACCTTAAAAACCCAAAAAACACAAAAACACTAAAAACCCCAAAAGACCCTAAAAACTCTGAAAAACCATAAAACACCTAAAAACCCTTGAAAAACCCTAAACTCCCCAAAAATCTCAAAAACCCTCAAAACACCAAAAAACCATAAAAATCCTAGAAACACCCTAAAAATCGATGAAAATGTAGAAACCATAAAAACCCTGAAAACCATAAAAACCCTTAAAACCTTAAAAAAAACCTTAAAACCCCAAAAAGGCATTAAAAACTCTAAAAATCCTATAAACCCCAAAAAACATTAAAATACAATAAAAATCCTTAAAAACATTAAAAACTCGAAAAAAACTAAAACCCAAAAAGACCATAAAAACTTTGAAAACCCCTAAAAATCCTAACAACCCTAAAACTCCAAAAAACCTAAAAACTATAAAAACCATTAAAAACCCTAAAAACTATAAAAAACCTTAAAACCCTAAAAAACTAAAAAACCCCTAAAATCCCGAAAACCCTAAAAACCCCTAAAACCCTCCAAATCCCTAAAAACCCCTTAAACCCTAAAAACCAAAAAAATCCAAAAAACCCCCAACAATCCATCAAAATGTAAAAACCCTAAAAAAACCTTAAAAACAAAAAAACTCTGAAAACTATAAAATCACATAAAACCCTAAAAACCCTAAAAAACTAAAAATACCATAAATCCCTAAAACCCCTAAAACCCCCTGAAAATCGCTGAAAACCCTGAAAACCCTAAAAAACCCCAAATCCCTAAAAACGCAAAAAACCCTAAAAATAAAAAAAAACTAACAATCCATGAAAATTTAATTACCCCTACAAACCCTGAAAACCATCAAAACACTTAAAAACCATAAAAATATCCTAGAAACCCATAAAACCCCTAAAAACCCACTAAAAAAACTATTAAAACCCCTATAAACATTAAAAAGCTTTAAAAACCCATAAAAACCATAAAAACTGAAAAAAAAACCATAAAAACCCAAAGAAACCCAAAAAACCCCAAAAACACCGAAAACCCTTCAAAATCTATAAAAACCCTAAAAAACCCTAAAGAAAAAAGAAATCCTAAAAATCCCCAAAAAATCTATCAAAATGTAAGAACCTTAAAACACTAAAAAACCATTGAAACCCCCATAAAGACCCCCAAAAGCATTAAAAAAATCTAAAAACCCATAAAAACCTTTAAAGACTCCAAAAACCCTTCAAAACCCTAAAATTGTTAAAAAACTCTAAAACCCCTTAAAACCCATAGAAAAATTAAAATAAAACCCTAAAAACTCAAAAAGCCCTAAAAACTTAAAACCCCCCTAAAACAGTTGAAAACCCCTAAAACCACTCAAAGTCCCTAAGAAACCTAATAACCAAAAAAACCATAAAAATCCTAAAAACCCCTAAAAATTAAAGAAAATGTAAAAACCCTAAAAGCCCATAATAACCCTAAAAACCAATAAAAACTCTAAAAACCCTTAAAAATGCTTAAGATGTTAAAAAACTGTAAAAAAAACTTTACAAACCCAAGGAAACTTTATAAAAATACTAAAAACCATGAAAACCCTTAAAAAAATCTCAAGATCCCTAAAAACCCAAAAAATCCCTAAAACCCTAAAAAACCATAAAAATCCTAAAAAACCCCTAAAAACCCCTAAAAATCTATTAAGATGTAAAAACCCCTAAAAACATGAAAATCTGTAAAAACCATAAAACCCATAAAAACATTAAAAACCCCTAAAACCCGATAAAACCCTAAAAGCCCTAAAAAATCTCTAAAAACCATAAAACCCAAAAAACATTAAAAAACCCTAAAACCACATAAAAACCCTAAAAGAACACTAAAAACTCTAAAACCTTTTAAACCCCTAAAAACACTAAAAAACTTTAAAACCCTAAAAAACTCAATAAAACCCGAAAAACTAAAAAAAACCCTACAAACTCTGAAAAATCCTAAAAACCATAAAAACCCCAAAAAAACCATGAAAATGTAAAAAACCCTAAAAACCCTAAAAAAACCCTAAAAACCATAAAAACTTCTAAAAACCATAAAAACCCCTAAAAACAAAAAAAAAACAAAAAAAATCCATAGAAACCCTAAAAACCCACAAAAAACTCTAAAAACCCTTAAAGCCCCTTAAAATGTTAAAATACTCTAAAAACCCTTAAAACCCTAAGAACTCAAAAAAACCCTAAAAGCACAAAAAAGACCCTAAAACCATGAAAAACCCTAAAAACCCTTGAAAAACTCTCAAAATCTCTGAAAACCTTAAAAAACTCTAAATACCATAAGAGTCCTCAAATACCCTTAAGAATACATGAAAAAGTAAAAACCTCTAAAATCCCTAGGAAACCCCTGAAAAACCATAAAAACCCATAAAATCCTTAAAAAACCTAAAATTTCATAAAACCCTAAAAACCCTTTAAACCCCTAAAAATGTTAAAAAACTTAAAACATGAAAAGATTAAAAGAAACATAAAAACCCAAAAGAACCCTAAAAACTCAAAAAGCCCTTAAAAACCCAGAAAGCCCCTAAAATCCCTTGAAAGCTCCTCAAAATCCCTAAAAACCCTTACAAATCCTAGAAATCCCCTAATAATCCAGGAAAACACAAAAAACCATGAAAACCCTTGAAACCTATAAAACCACTAAAAACCATAAAACCTAAAAACCCAGAAAAACCTAAAAACCCACTAAAATCTCTAAAAGTACTTCAAACCCCTAGAAACGTTAAAAATCTCAAAGAAACCTTAAAAAACCTAAAAAATCAAAAAAATACCTAAAACCCAAAAAGACCCCAAAACACAGAAAACCACTAAAACCCTTTTAAGACCAGAAAAATCCTAAAACCCCTAAAAATCCATGAAAATGTAAAAAACCCTAAAATGCCCTTGAAAATAAAAAAAACCTAAAAACCTTAAAAAACATTAAAATCCATCAAAACCCAAAAAAACCACTAAAAACTCTAAAACCCTTAAAACACATAAAAACACTAAAAACTCTAAAAAACCATAAAACCATAAAAAACTCAAAAAAAGCTTAGAAACCCAAAACGACCCTAAAAACCTAAAAATTCCAAAAAAACTTAAAAACCTAAAAATCCCAAAACCCCCTAAAAAATACAGGAAAACCTAAAAACCCCTAAAAACCCCTCGAAACCATAAAAGCCCTAAATTGCATAAAAACCCCAAAAACCCCAAAAAACCCTAAAAACCACCAAAACTCTAAAATTTCTTAAAACCCATAAAAATGTTAAAAAACTCGAAAAAACCTTAAAATCCATAAAAACTCAAAAAATACCCAAAAACCCAAAAAGACCCGAAAACCCCTGAAAACCCCTGAAAACCCCCAAAAACTCTAAAACCCCCTAAAAAACCCTACAAACCATCATAATTTCTAAAAACCCTAAAACTCTACAAACCATAAAAATCCTAAAAAACCCTTAAAATCGATAAAAGTGTCAAAAAAATCCTAAAAACCATGAAAAACCCCTAAAGACCATAAAAAACCATAAAAACCTTAAAATCCCATAAAAACCCTAAAAACCACTAAAAACTATAAAAACCCTTTAAACACCTAAAAATGTTAAAAAACTCTAAAAAACCTTAAAAATCTTAAAAACTCAGAAAATCGATAAAACCCAAAAGACTATAAAAACCCTGAAAACCCAAAAAAACCTAGAAAAAAACCCTAAAACCCATCAAAATCTATAAAATACATAAAAACCCTAAAAACATAAAAAACCTAAAAAACAACTAAAAATCCATGAAAACGTAAAAAACCTAAAAACCCTAAAAAACCCATGAAAACCCAAAAGACCCTAAAACCCTTAAAAACCCTAAAACCCTTAAAAACCCAAAAACCTCTAAAAACCTGAAAAAAACCCTAAAAGCCCTCAAAATCCCTAAAACCACTAAAAAACTTGAAAACCTATAAAAATCATAAATAACCCTGAAAAATCCATGAAAACATAGAAAACCCTAAAGCCCCGAAAAAACCCAGAAAACCATAAACCCCCTAAAAACCATAAAAACCCATAAAAACCATACAAAAAGACTAAAAACTCTAAAAACCCTTAGAACCACTAAAAACGTCAAAAAACTCTAGAAACCTTAAAAACCCTAAAAAACTCAAAAAATCCTAAAACTCAAAAATGATCCTTAAAATCCTAAAACCCCTAAAAACTCTAAAAACCCCTAAAAACCCTAAAACCACTCAAACTATAAAAACCCTAAAAATAAAAAAAATGAAAAAATCCCTAAAAATATGAAAATTTAAAAAACCCATGAAAACCATAAAAACCCTTGAAAACCTTAAAATCTGATAAAAACACTAAGAAACTACTAAAAACTCTAAAACCCATTTAAACCCCCCAAAATGTTAAGAAACTCATAAAAACCCTCAAAATCACAAAAAACCCTAAAAACCATAAAACCCTAAAATCTATAAAATACCACTAAAAACTCTAAAATCCCTTTAAACCCCTAAAAATGTTCAAAAACGCTTAAAAACCTTAAAACTACTAAAAACTACAAAAAAAAACCCTAAAGCCCAAAAGACCCTAAAACCCCAGAAAAATCTTTAAAACCCCTAAAATTTCCTAAAAACCCTAAAAATCCTAAAAATCCTAAAACCCCAAAAACCCATAAAAATCCTAAAACACCCTAAAAATCCATGAAAACGTAAAGAAACCTAAAGACTCGGACAAGCACATGAAAATAAAAAAACAAAAAAAATCTTTAAAACCCTAAAAAACCACTAAAAATTCTGGAAACCATCAAGACGCCTAAAAACAATAAAACCCTCTGAAAACTCTAAAAAACTCAAAAAAAACAAACTAAAAGCACAGAAGGACCCAAAAACCCCAAAAACCCATGAAAAATTATACAAAACAAAAAAATCACTAAAAACCCTAAAAACCTAAAAAACATAAAAAACATAAAAAGCATAAAAAAACCCATAAAAAGCAATGACAACGTAAAAACACTAAAACCCCCCAAAAAGCCTAAAAACTATAAAACTCCCTAAATACCTTAAAAACACTAAAAATCAATAAAATCCCCCAAAAAACTCTAAAAAATCATTAAAAACCTAAAAACATTAAAAGACTACAAAAAAATTTTAATATCCTAAAAAGTCAAAAAAACCCTAAAAACAAAAATGATCTAAAAACCTAGAAAAACAATAAACCCCCTTAAATTTTATAAAACCCTAAAAATACCTAAAAACCCTAAAAACTGTAAAACCAAAAAAACCCCAAAAAACCCACAAAACTCCATGAAAACGTAAAAAACTCTGAAAACCATAAATACACCTAAAAACCTTAAAACCCCTAACAACGCATAAACCCCTGAAAATTGACTAAAAACTCTAAATGATGCATCACCAGAAAGCTCAAAACGAGTAAGCGGAGATGACCAGTGTAATGTAGTCAAATTGACCAAGGCTTAAAGACAATGCCACCCGCTAAGGTTTCTCCATGCTTAAATACCACATCACCAGCAATGGATATGCACCACTAATTCTAGGCAAAGGGGCAAAGGGAAGGGGCTAAAGCAAGTAGAATGCACAACAAGCTTCAAAAATTCGTCCAATTCGAAAACTTCCATTACAAATTGATGAAAATACATTATAAAGACAAAATTAAGAAAGAAAAATGCCCCAATTCGATTTACAAGGCATGTGAAACCCAAAATGCACATAAAAATTATAAAACAACACTTTCCCAAGCCATTTAATGACCCCACTAGCTAAAGTAGCGGGATTCTATCTTAATGATATTTTTCTCCACATTCTCTCTCCTCATTAATGTACTGATACAAATTTCCACCCATTTCCATGTGGATAAATGATTTTGGGCCCCAAATAAGTGTGTTGTGTCCAACCATAGTGTTGGAAATAAAGAATTACAGGCTGGTCCAATTCGAACAACAATTAGGCTTGAAATTTTTATCACCCCCAAAATTATTCTCCTTGGGTTGAATTTGACTCATATCATTCCCCCTAGTTGAAGAGGATTTTCCCTCAAATCCATGAAATCATCTTATTCAATGTAAGGAGATAAGTCCCCAATGTTGAATGTTGCAGAAACGCCGCCAAAATCATCTGGTAAATCAATTTTGTAGGCATTGTTTCCCACTCGTTCAAGCACTTTGAATGGACCTTCAGCTCGTGGTGCCAACCTGCTCTTCCTTTTGGATGGGAATCTCTTCTTATGAAGGTGAATCCACACTTTGTCTCCAGGTTGGAAAATAGCCTTCTTCCAATGCTTGTTTTATCACCTCTTGTATGTTTCATTAGACTTCTCTATTTGAGCACGAATAGATTCATGGAGCTTCTTCATCTGCTTTGTCTTCTCCTCCGCATCAATATTCACCTGAAAACCAAGAGGCAAAGAGCACAATTCTATAGGAGTGATTGGATTGATGCCATAAACCACTTCAAATGGAGAATTCCTAGTGGTAGCACTCGGAGATCTATTGTATGCAAATTCTGTTTGGGCTAGTTGCAAATCCCAATCTCTCATGCTCTTATTCACCAATGTTCTCAGAATAGTGCCCAATGTACGATTCGTAACTTATGTTTTTCCATCCGTTTGAGGGTGATGGTATTTGCTGAAAAAGAGTTTTGTACCGAATTTCCCCCATAATGTCCTCCAAAAATTCCTGAGAAATTTTGTGTCTCTATCTGAAACGATGCTGTGAGGAATTCCATGAAGGTGAACAATCTCTTTGAAAAACAATTCTACCACTTTCACCGCATCTTCAGTATTATGAAAAGGTATGAAATGAGCCATCTTATAAAATCGATCAACAACAACCATTATTGAATCTTTACCTTGCTGAGTCTTTGGTAAAGCCATAATGAAATCCATGCTGAGATCTTCCCATGGCTGCTCCGGAATAGGTAACAGAGTGTATAAACCAGGATTGAAATGAATCTTTGCTCTTTGACATGTTCCGCATCTCGAAAGAATTTCTTGGACATCTGATTGCATCTTCGGCCAGTAGAAATGATCCTTTATTATCTCCAAGGTTTTATGGATGCCAAAATGACCAGCAAGTCCCCCTTCATGTGATTCCCTAACGAGAAAGTCCCTGTAAATACCCTTTAGAGCACACAACTTGTTTCTCTTAAAGAGAAATCCATCATTTACAGAATAATCCTCCACAAATCTATCTTGACATTGGATTAAAATAGAATTAAGTTCTATATCATGCTGATAATCTTCTCTCATAAGCTGAAATCCAAGAATTCGAGCATTTAGAATGGTAAGTAATGCATACCTTCGAGATAAGGCATCTGCCACCTGATTATCTTGCCCCTTCTTATATTTTGAAACAAATGAGAATGATTGTAAGAATTCCACCCACTTTTCATGCCTTGAACTCAGATTGTGTTGACCATTGATAAACCTCAATGCCTGATGGTCAGAATGAAGAAAAAACTACTTCGGTCTCAAAAAATGAGACCAATGATCTAGGGATCTTATAACCGCATAAAATTCCTTATCATAGGTGCTATAATTCCTCCTTGAATCATTCAGTTTCTCACTGAAATATGCAATAGGACGATTGCTTTGGATGATAATAGGGCATATCCCAACTCCACTTGCATCACATTCCACTTCAAATACTTGATCAAAATTAGACAATGCCAAAATCGGTGCTTCACACAACTTTTTCTTAATGATTTCAAATGATTCATTTGCTGCCTTTGACCACTTAAATTTCCCCATTTTCAGGAATTCAGTGATATGTACCATGATAGTGCTGAAATTGGAAACAAATCGACGATAAAAAGATGTCAAACCATGAAAACTTCTTACTTCGGTGATGGATTCTGGTTGGGGTCAGGACTTGATTACTTCCAATTTTGATTCATCCACCATGATTCCTTCTTTGGTTGCCAAATATCCCAGAAACACCACTTTTTTTGCAAAGAACTCGCATTTTTCATCTTTTCGTATAGCTTTTGTTTCCGTAGAACGTCAAATACCCACCGAAGATGATCGATATGGCTCTCCACATCCTTGATGTAAATCAAAATATCATCCAAATAAACAACCACAAATTTACCAATGAATGGTTTTAGAACTTCATTCATGAGTCACATGAATGTGCTAGGAGAATTTGAGAGGCCGAATGGCATGACCATCCACTCAAACAATCCGCCTCTAGTTTTGAAGGTCGTTTTCCACTCATCCCCTACCTTCATTCGAATCTGGTGGTATCCACTATGAAGATCAACCTTAGAAAAGATTGATGAACCATGTAATTCATCAAGCATATCATCGAGTCATGGAATGAGATACCAGTATTTGATGGTAATATTATTGATATCCCCACTATCAATGCACATGCGATACGTACCATCTTTATTCGGCACTAATAATGCAGGAACAGAACATGGGCTCATGCTTGGCCTTATAAAGCCTCAATCCATCAACTTGTCTAATTTCTTCTACAATTCCCTTGATTCTCCAGGATTACACTGATATGCTAGTTTATTTGGAAATTGTGCACCCAGTACAAGATCAATCTGGTGTTCAATGCCTCTAAATGGTGGTAATCCTGCTAGAAGATCATTAGGAAAAACGTCATGATATTTCCCAATTAAGGAATGAGATAACAAATGTGGATGACTCTTCTCCTCATGGAACGACTTTTCCATCATCAATAAAGAAAAAAATGTATTTTTCTTATTTATGGATTTCTCCACTTGAGCTTTGTTGATAAAGAGACTATCTTTGGGCACTTCCAGAACAGATATTTCTTGAAGAGTTTGGGATGGCTTCAAAGGGGAAAGTGTGATGTTCTTTTCCCTAGATTGAAAAGAAAACGTGTTCTTCCTCCCATTATATTTCACTTCCCTGTCAAACTGCCAAGGCCTTCCCAACAACAAGTGACAAGCATCCATAGGAATAACATCACACAATACTTCATCAACATAGTTCTTACCAATGGAGAATGAAATCAGAATATGTTTGTTGACTTGTAGTGTGCTCCTATTGTTCAACCATTGCAATTTATACGAGTAAGGATGATTCTGAGTTGGAATATTCAATTTATCCACTAGTGTTGTTGAACCCACATTTATACAGCTCCCACTATCAATAATCAGCATGCATACCCGCTGATTAATGGTGCATCGAGTTTGGAACAAGTTTTCTCTTTGATCTTCTTCTGGGAAGATTTGAGCTTGCAAAACTCTTCTTAGCACCAGCATGTTTCCCACATCAGCTTCTTCCACAACATGTTCCTCATTTTCAGACTCTTCACCATCGTGTTCATCCTCTTTCATTGCCTCTTTAATCTCTTCAATCTCCTTAATAGTAATAATTCAATTTTTTGGGCAATTGGCCTAAAAATGACCATACCCATGGCATTTGAAACACTTTCGATTCCCACGTTCAAAGGAGTTGGACTTCCCTTTTGGTTGTTCTATAGCCTTCTCTTTCCCTTTATCCAGCAACTTTTTCCTTCCAAATTCCTTCTCACCAACACCAGATTTATTAGAAGAAATACCTTTATAAAAATTTGTACCTCTATTGTAGTTTTTGAACGCTAGTGCCTTTGAGGTCCGCTTTTGCTTTTTCACCTTGATCGCTAGCTTGCAAACATCATCAAGTGAGAAGAATGGTTGCAACTCCACTAAATGTTCTATTTCTTCATTTAATCCAACCAAAAATCTTGCAATTGTTTGCTCTTTATATTTTGAAACATCACTTCGCATCAATAAATGATCAAACTCCCGAATATACTCTTCAACAGATTTATCTCCTTGTCGTAGGCTATGAATTCGGAAATAAAGCTCTTGCTTATAATTCTCAGGTAGAAATCGTCTCCTCAAAAGTCTTTTCAACTTCTCCCATGAGCGTATTTTTCCTTTTTCATCATGTTCCCGTTGTTTCTTCAGATTTTCCCACCAAAGAGATGCATAATTTTTAAATTTCAGAATGGCTACCTTGCACTTCTTCTCGTCAGAACAATTCTTAAATTCGAAGAACCATTCAATTTCCCGCATCCAATCTAGAAAATCATCCGGAGTCATACTCCCATAAAAATCTGGAATGTTAATCTTCAACCCTCTTTCAATATCTTCATCATCTCTTCTTCTTCGCATATCCACCTATGAATCACTGGAATCATCACCGTTTGTACGGTCTTGGTAAAATGGTGCTGGATTGCTCCTATTATGTGGTGATGGACGTCGGGGATGCCGCTGCAGTAGAGGGGAGTCAGGTCGCTGCACTCTCAATAGTTGACCAAGTTGCTCACTGATTTGAGTAATTTGCGATTGTAGTTGTACGTTAGCTATTTCTCATGAAGCAGGAGGAGTAGAAGATCCGCTCTTGCGAGACATGATAGAGAGTAACAAGAAGGATGCAATAGAACTTATTCATAGGAACTGCAGCTCTGATACCAACTGATTAGTCGCCAGAAAGCTCAAAACGAGTAAGTGAAGAGGACCAACGTAATGTAGCCGAATAGACCAAGGCTTAAAGGAAATGCCACCCACCAAGGTTTCTCGACACTTAAAGACCACATCACCAGCAATGGAGATGTACCACCAATTATGGGAAAAGAGAAGAGGCTAAAGCGAGAAGAATGCATAAGAAGCTTCACAAATTCGTCCAATTCAAAAACTTCTATTACAAAGGGATGAAAATACATTACAAAGAAAAAATTAAGAAAGGAAAATGCCCCAATCCGAGTTACAAGGCATGGGGAACCCAAAAGGCACATAAAAATAATAAAACAACACTTTCCCAAGCCATTTAATGACCCCACTAGCTAAAGTAGTGGGATTCTCTATTAATGATACTTTTCTCCACCTTCTCTCTCCTCATTAATGTGCTGCTATGAATTTCCACCCATTACCATGTGGATAAGTGATTTTGGGCCCCAAATATGTGTGTTGTGGCCCACCATAGTGTTGGACATCATGAAGTGTGAGCTGGTCCAATTCGAACAACAATTGAGCTTGAAATTTGAATCAAGCCCAAAATTATTCTCCTTGGCCTGAATGTCATCCATATCACTAAAACCCTTAAAATCCCAAAAAATGTTAAAGAATTCTAAAAGACTTTAAGAAATCTAAAAGGCTCAAAAAACCCTTAAAAATCCTAAAAACCCAAGAAAAAACAAAAAAACCATCAAAATCCCCAAAAACTCTAAAAAACCCTAAAACCCCAAAAAACCCTAAAACCAAAAACCCTTAAAACTATTATATATGTTAAAATACTATAAAAAATCTTAAACCCCTAAAAAACTAAAAAGATCTAAAATCCAAAAAGACCCTAAAAACCCTAAAACCCCCTAAAATCCCTCAAAATCCATAGAAACCTTAAAAGCACTAAAACCCTAAAAAACCTAAACATCCATGAAAACATAAAAAACACTAAAAACCCTGAAAAAACCCAGAAAACCATAAAAACCCCTTAAAACCTTAAAACCCTAAAAACCCATAAAAACCAAAAAACACTAAAAATTCTCAAAACCCTTAAAACCCATAAAACGTTAAAAACTCTATTTTATTTTTAAAACCCTAAAATACTCAAAAAAACTATAAAAACCAAAAGACCCTAAAACCCAAGAAAACCCCTAGAACCCCTTGTAAAACCCTATAACCCCCAAAACCTTAAAAAACCAAAAAACCCCTAAAAAACCAAAAAAAACTATAAAAATGCAAAAAAACCCCAGAAAAATCCTAAAAACCTAAAAAACCATAAAACCCCCCAAAACCCTAAAAACAAATATAAACCCTAAAAACCACTAAAACCTCTAAAAAGAATTAAAACCCCTAAAAATGTTAAAAAAACTTAAAACCCCCAAAAAACTCAAAAACCCTAAAAACCCTCAAAATCCCTAAAAACCCTGAAACCCCAGGAAAACCACAAAAAACATAAAAAACCCCTAAAAATCCTTGAAAACATAAAAAACCCTAAAAATATTTAAAAAATATTAAAACCTTAAAAACCCTTAAAACTATAAAGCCCATAAAAACATTAAAAAAACTCAAAGAAACCTTAAACCCCTAAAAAACTCCTAAAAACACTAAAAAACCAAAAAGACCCTTAAAATCCCTAAAAACCATGAAAAAACCCAAAAAACCATAAAAATCCCTAAAAACCCAAAAAACCCTAAAAACTCAAAAAAAATACTAAAAAACACACAAAAATCTAAGAAAATGTAAAAAACTCTAAAAATATTGAAAACCCCCAAAAAACCAAAAAACCCATAAAAATCTTAAAAAACCATAAATGCCAATAAAAATCCTAAAAAACACTAGAAACTCTAAAAATCCTTAATACCCCTAAAAACGTTAAAAACTCAAAAAAAACATTAAAACGCCTAAAAAACAAAAAAAAATGCCCTAAAAAGCCAAAAGTCCTAAAAACCTTAAAAATGCTAAAAACCCAAAAAACCCCGAAAAAACTGTAAAAGCCCCCAAAACTTTTAAAAATGATAAAACTTTAAAAATCATAAAAAAAATCCAATAAATCCATGAAAAAGTAAAAACCTAAAAACCCTAAAAAACACCTAAAAACCATAAAACCCTTAAACACCTTAAAAAACCTTAAAACCCCATAAAAACCACTAAAAACTCTAAAAACCTTAAAACCCTAAAAATGTTAAGAAACTCTAAAAAACCTAAAAAACCAAAAAAACTAAAAAAAATCTAAAAACCGAAAAGACCATAAAACCCTGAAAACCCCAAAAACCAATTAAAACCCTAAACCACTCAAAATCCCTAAAAACCCAAAAATACCCTAAAACGCATAAAAATCTTAAGACCCCAAAAAATCAATGAAAATGTATAAAACTATAAAAACCCTGAAAACCACTAAAAACCATAAAACCTCTAAAAACCTTAAAAACCGTAAAAACCCATAAAAACCCTAAAAAACCACCAAAACCCAAAAATATACTAAAAATCCATGAAAACATAAAAATCCTTAAAAACCCTAAAATACCCCTAAAAACCATAAAACACCTAAAAACATTTAAATATCCTAAAAACCCATAAAACCCCTAAAACATTTAAAACTCTAAAAACTCTTAAACCCCATAAAAACATTAGAAAACTCTAAAATACCTTTAAAATCCTAAAAACTCAAGAAAAAACCTAAAACCAAAAAAGACCCTAAAAACCCTAAAAAACCATGAAAACCCTAAAAAACCCTAAAACCCCTCAATATCCCTAAAAACCCTTAAAAACACCAAAAACCTTAAAAATCACAAAAAACCCTAAAAATCCATGAATACGTAAAAAATCGTAAAAACTCTCCAAAACCCATGAAAACCACAAAACCCTAAAAACATTAAAAAATCCTAAAAAACATAAAAACCCTAAAAACCACTAAAAACCCTAAAACTCCTTAAAAATGTAAAAAAACTTTAAAAATCCTTAAAGAACTAAAAAACCCAAAAAATCCATAAAACCCCCCAAAGACCATAAAACCCTGAAAAACCCTAAAAAGCCTAAAAACCCCCAAAAACCATAAAACCCCAAAAAACCTTTAAAAATCCTAAAAATCCCTAAAACCCCACAAAAACACTAAAAACTCTAAAACCCTTAAAACCCTAAAAACTTTAAAAACTCTAAAAAACTTTAAATACACTAATAACCTCAAAAAAACCTAAAAACCCCCAAACTCCTAAGAGCCCCTTAAAAAACCTCAAAATCCTTAAAACCCAAAAACACCTTAAAAATACTAAAAAACCTCTAAAAAACCATGAAAATGTAAAAAACCCCAAAAAACATAAAAACCCTAAAACCCTTGAAAACCAAAAAAACCCAAAACCGGTAAAACCATAAAAAACAGAAAAACCTTTAAAAACCCTAAAATAAAAAAACCCTAAAAAGAACTAAAAACTATAAAACCCCTTAAAACACCAAAAAAAACGTTAAAAACTCTAAAAACCTTAAAAAATCCAAAAAACCCTAAAAACTCTAAAAGCCCATGAAAACATAAACAATTATTAAAAACTCAAAAAACCCTTAACACCCTTAAAAATGTTAAAAAACTCTAAAAAATCTTAAAACCACTAAAAACTCAAAAAAACCCTAAAACCCAAAAAACTCTAAACCCCCATGAAATTTCCTAAAAGCTATGAAAATCCCTAAAAACCATAAAACCCCTAAAAACTGTAAAAACAATAAAAATCCTAAAGACCCCCTTAAAATCCATGAAAACATAAAAAATACAAAAAAACCATGAAACCCCCCTAAAAACCATAAAACCCCCTAAAAACCTTAAAATCCATAAAATCCCATAAAACCCCAAAAAGCAACTGAAAACTCTAAAAACCCATTAAACCCCTAAAATGTTAAAAACACTAATACCCTCAAAACCCTAAAAAACTCAAAAAGAACCTTTAAACCCAAAAGACCCTAAAAACTGTGAAAATTTATAAAAATCATAAATATGGTGAAAACCCTTAAAACTCTCAAGACCAATAAAAACTCTAAAAACCCCTAAAAACCATAAAAATCTTAAAAAACACTAAAAGTCCATGAAAACGTAAAAACCCTTAAAAAACCTGAAAATCCCCTAAAAACCATAAACCCTGCAAACCTTAAAAAACCATAAAAACTCATAAAAACCCATAAAAACCTTAAAATACCCAAAAAACACTAAAAACTTTTAAAACCCCGAAAAATGTTTAAAATTATAATAAATCATAAAAACATAAAAACTCAAAAAAAACCCTGAAACCCCAAAATACCCTAAAAACCCTGGA
The DNA here is from genome assembly GCA_963277665.1 of Viscum album. Classification (NCBI taxonomy): domain Eukaryota; kingdom Viridiplantae; phylum Streptophyta; class Magnoliopsida; order Santalales; family Viscaceae; genus Viscum; species Viscum album. The sequence goes on along the minus strand of OY728156.1, from coordinate 1,770,779,899 downwards.
AGACCCTAAATACCACTAAAAATCCTTTAAACCACCAAAACCCCTCAAAATCCCTAAAAACATAAAAAATTAAAAAATCCATAAAAATCCTAAAACCCCCAAAAAATCATTGAAAATGTAAAAACTACAGAGAAACCCCTAAAAAACCATAAAAAACCCCTAAAAACCATAAAACACCCTGAAAACTCTAAAAACACTTAAAACCCCAAAAAATGTTAAAAAAAATCAAAAAACATTAAAATCCCAAAAAAACTCCAAACAACCCTAAAAACCCCAAAAGACCCTAAAAACCTTGAAAACCCATAAAACCCCCTAAAACCCCTAAAACTCTTAATTCCCCTAAAACCCCTAAAATTTCATAAAAATATAAAAACCCTGAAAAACCCCTGAAAGCCATAACGATTGCTAAAAACATTGAAACATGTAAAAAGAAAGAAAAAACCAAAAAACCAACTAAAATCTCAAAAAAACCTTAAAACCCCTAAAATGATAAAAACTCTAAGAAACCTTAAAAACCCTAAAAAATCAAAAAGAAACCCCTAAAACATAAAAAAGTCCCTAAAACCCTTGAAAAACCCAGAAAAATGCTAAAAATCAAAAAAATACTAAAAAAACCCTAAATACCATGAAAAACACAAGAAAACCAAAAAACACTAAAAACCATAAATACCCTTAAAACCCATAAAAACCCGAAAAACCTACCAAAAACTCAAAAAACCATTAAAACCCATAAAAATGTTGAAAAACTCTAAAAAACCTTAGAACCTAAAAAAACTCAAAAAAACCATAAAACCCCCTAAAGACCCTAAAAACCATAAAAAACCCTAAAGCCCTAGAAAAACCCTAAAAACCCTTAAAACCATCAAAATATCTAAAAACCCAAAAAAACCTAAAAACCATAAAAATCCAAAAAAAATCCTAAAATCCAAGGAAACATAAAAAACCCTAAATACCCTGAAAAGCCTATGAAAACCATAAATACCCTAAAAACCGATAAAAATCCTAAAAAACCACTAAGACTCTAAGAACACTTAAAACCCCTAAAACCTTAAAAATCTCTAAAAACCCTTAAAAACTATAAAAAACTAAAAAAATCCCTAAAACCCAAAATGACCCGAAATCCATGAAAACCCCTAAAACCCATAAAAAAACTCTAAAAAACTATAAAACCCCCTAAAATTTATGAAAACCCTAAAAACCCTAAAAACCCCTAAAAGACCTTAAAACCCCTAAAAATGAATAAAAACCATAAAACTCACTAAAAACTTTAAAAACCCTTAAAAATAGTAAAAATGTTAAAAAATCTAAAAAACCTTTAAAACCCTAAAATACTCCAAAAAATCCTTAAAATCAAAAGGACCATAAAACACATAAAAAGTTGTAAAACCCCATAAAATGCCCTAAATACCATCAAAATACCTAAAAACAATGGAAAACCTAAAAAACCCTGAAACAACCCCTGAAAACCATAAAACCCCTAAAAACCATAAAAACCATAAAAAACCCTAAAACCCATAAATACCCTAAAACCCCCTAAAAACTCTAAATCCTTATAGTTTTAGGGTTTTTGTGTGTGTTTGGGTGGGGGGGGGGTTGAATTTTAAGTGTTTATAAGGTTTTTAGAATTTTTTAACAATTTTAGGGGTTTTAAGTGTTTTCAAAGTTTTTAGTAGGTTTTGGGGTTTTATGGGTATTTAGGGGTTTTTAGGGTTTTAGCATTTTTAATGGTTTTCAAGGGGTTTTTAGGTTTTTTTATTTTTCCAGGGATTTATAAGTTTTTTAGGATTTTTATAGATTTTAGGAATTTTGGGTTTTTAGGGATTTTGGGGGGTTTTAAGGATTTTCAAGAGTTTTCTGGTTTTTAGGGGTTTTTAGGGTTTTAGGGTCTTTTTAGGTTTTTATGGTCTTTTTAGTTTTTAGGGTTTTTAAGTTTTTTAGATATTTTTACCATTTTAAGGGGTTTTAATTGTTTCTAGAGTTTCTTATGGTTTTAAGGATTTTTATGGGGCTTTAGTGTTATTTATGGTTTTTAGTGGTTTTATGGGTTTCAGGGGTTTTCTAGGGTTTTTAGGATTTTTTACATTTTCAGATATTTTTAAGTGATTTTTGTAATTTTTATGGGTTTAAGGGTATTTTAGGTATTTTAGGTATTTTAGGGATTTTGAGGGTTTTAGGGCATTCAAGGGATTTAGGGTCTTTTTTGTTTTTTGGGTTGTTTTTTTGAATTTTTTAGGATTTTAAGGTTCTTTAGATTTTTTTAACATATTTATGGGGTTTAACATTATTTAGAGTTTTAGTGGGTTTTTAGTGGTTTTATAGGTCTTTTATGGGTTTTAATGTTTTTAGGGGTTTTACGGTTTTTAGGGGTATTTAGGGTATTACGTTTCCCTATATTTTTAGGGTTTTTTAAGGTTTTAAGGGATTTTGAGGAGTTTTAGGATTTTCTAGGGTTATTAGGGTTTTTAGGGCCTTTTGGGTTTTTAGGGAATTTTTTAGGTTTTTAAGGATTTAAGGTTTTTTAGGGATTTTTAACAATTTTAGGGTTTTAGCGGTTTTTTAGTTTTTTGTGATTTTTAGGGTTTTGTGGATTGTTATGGGGTTTTATGGTTTTTAGGAGTTTTTATGGTATTTATGGTTCTCAAGATTTTTTAGAATTTTTTAATCTTTTTAGTGGTTTTAAGGATTTTTAGTCTTTTTAGTGGGTTTTTACCATTTTTATGTGGTTTTTAATGTTTTTATGGGTATTATAGTTTTAGGGGTTTTCCAGCGTTTTTGGGATTTTATGTTTTCATGGTTTTTTAGTGTTTTTTATGATTTCTATTGTTTTTAGGGTTTCTTAGGGTTTTTAGGAATTTTGAGGGTTTTTAGGGGTTTTAGGGTTTTTTAGTGTTTTAGGGTCTTTTTTGGTTTTTTGGTTTTTTTTTTGATTTTTTAAGGTTTTAATGGTTTTTTTTGAGTTCTTAACTTTTTTAGGGGTTTTAAGGGTTTTTGAGTTTTTTTGTGCGTTATAGGTTTTTTAATTTTTAGGGGTTTTTTGGTTTTCAAGGGTCTTTCCATATTTTTATGGTTTTTTTATATTTTCATGGATTTTCAAGTGTTTTTTATGTTTTTTATGATTTTTAGGGTTATCTACGGTTTTGAGGGTTTTTATGGCGTTTTGGGGGTTCTCGAGGTTTTTAGGGTTTTTAGGGTCTTTTGGGTTTTTTGAGTTTTTTAGGGTTTCTAAGTTTTTTAAAAGTTTTTTAAAAGTTTTTTAATGTTTTTAGAGATTTAATGGGATTTTAGAGTTTTTAGTGGGTTTTTAGGATTTTTATGGGTTCTTAGAGTTTTTAAGGTTTTTAGGGTTTTTTGTTATTTATATGGGTATTTCATGGTTTTTTGGGTTTTTTATGTTTTCCTGGATTTTTAGGAGTTTTTTATGATTTTTATGGTCTTTAGGGGTTTTTAGAGTTTTTATAGATTTTGATGCTTTTTAGGGTTTTCAGGGTTTTTTGGGTTTAGTGGTTGTATGTTTTTTCGAGTTTTTTAATGTTTTAGGGGTTTTACGGGATTCAAAGTTTTTAGTGGGTTTTTAGGGGTTTTATGGGTTTGGGGGTTAATGTTTTTAGGATTTTTATGGTTTTCAGGGTTTTTTTGGAGGTTTTAGGGTTTTTTTACGTTTTCATGGATTTTTTGGGGTTATTTATGATTTTTAAAGTTTTTAGGGTTGTTAACATTTTTCAAGGTTATTAGGGTTTTTTGAGGTTTTATGGGTTTTTTTTGAGTTTTAGTGTTTTTTAGGTTTGTTGTGTTTCTTAACCTTTTGGGGTTTAATGATTTTTAGAGTTATTAGTGGGTTTTAGGGGTTTTATAGGTTTTTAGAGTTTTTAGGTTTTTAGGGTTTTTATGATTTTTTTAGGTTTTTTAGTGTTTTTCAGGTTTTTTATGTTTTCATTTACTTTTATATTTTTTTAGGATTTTTGGTGTTTTTTGATTTTTAGGTTTTTTTATCTTGAGGGGATTTGGGGTTTTCACATTTTTAGGGTCTTTTTGGGTTTTTATGTTTTTTTAGCTTTTTAGGTTTTTTAAGGTTTTTACAGTTTTTTTAAAGTTTCTAGGGGTTGAAAGGGTTTTAGAGTTTTTAGTAATTTTTAGGGTTTTTATGGGGTTTTTGGGTTTTTACGGGTTTTGGGGGTTTTATGGTTTCCAGGGGGTTTTCAATGTTTTTTGGGGTTTTTTACGTTTTCATCAATTTTTAGGGGTTTTTAGGATTTTTATGGTTTTTTTCTATTTTTCAGGGTTTTTAGTGTTTTTAGTGTTTCTTAGGGTTTTATGGTCTTCTTGGTTTTTAGGGTTTTTTATTTTTTTTTGCGTTTTAAGTGGTTTTAGTGCTTTTACTGTTTTTAGGGGGTTTGAGGGTTTTAGAGTTTTTATTGTTTTTAGGATTTTTTATGGGTTTTTAGAGATTGTTTTCAGGGTTTTTAGGGTTGTTTATGTTTTCAAGGTTTTTTAAGGGTTTTTAATATTTTTATCGTTTTTAGTGTTTTTAGGGTTTTTAGGGTTTTTTTTCGGTTTTTAGGGTTTTTAGGGTCTTTTGGTGTTTATGGGGTTTTTTTGAGTTTTTTAGGGGTTTTAAGGGTTTATAGATTTTTTTTTATCATTTTTAGGGGTTTAAAGGGTTTTAGTATTTTTTAAGGTTTATAGATGTCTTTATGATTTTTAGGGGATTTTAGGGTTTTTTATTTTTTCATGGATTTTTACAGCTTTTTTAGGATTTTTATAAATTTTCAGGGTTTTCGGGTCTTTAGAGATTTTGAGGGTTTTTAGGTTTTTTACCAGTTTTTAGAGATTTTAGGTGTTTTCAGGGTTTTGGGGGTATTTTTAGGATTTTATGGTATTTTTACAGTTTTATAGTTTTTAAGGTTTTAAGAGTTTTTTAATGTTTTAGGGGTTTTAAGGGTTGTAGACATTTGAGTGTGTTTTTAGTTTTTTTATAGTTTTAGGAGTTTTTATGGTTTTCAACGATTTTGTAGGTATTTTAGTGTTTTTTATTTTGTCGTGGATTATTATGGGTTTTTAGGATTTTTTTGGTTATTAGGGTTTTTAGGTATTTTAGGGATTTTTTTGGGTTTTTAGGGGTTTTTAGGGGTTTTAAGGGTTTTTAGCATTTTTAGGGTCTTTTGGGTTTTTAAGGGTTTTTTGAGTTTTTAGGGTTTTTAAGGTTTTTTAGAGTTTTTTAATATTTTTAGGGCTTTGAAGGGATTTATATTTTTGAATGTTTTTAGGGTTTTATGGGTTTTAGGGTTTTTTGAGGATTTAGGGGTATTATGGTTTTCATGGGTTTTCAGGGTTTTTATGGTTTTTTATGTTTTCATTGATTTTTAGGGGTTTTTCAGGATTTTTGTGGGATTTAGCATTTTTAGGGTTTTAAGGATTTTTAGTATTTTTAAGGGTTTTTAGGGATTTTTTTTTTGGGGGGGGGGGTTGGGGTTTTAAGGGTTTTTAGGTTCTTTTGGGTTTTTTGGGGGTTTTTGCGTTTTTTTATTGTTTTATGGTTTTTATAGTTTTTTAACGTTTTTAAGGGTTTTAGGGATTTTAGAGTTTTAATGGTTTTTACTAGTTTTAGGGTTTTTTAATGTTTTTAGATGTTTTATGGTTTTTAGGGGTTTTTCAGGGCTTTTAGTCATTTTTAGGTTTTTTATGGGTTTTATGGATTTTTAAGGTTTTTAGGGGTTGGGGTTTTTCAGGGTTTTTAGAGTTGTTTATGTTTTCATGGATTTTTTGGGGTTTTTCAGATTTTTATGGTTTTCTGGGTTTTTTATGCGTTTTAGGGATTTTTGAGGGGTTTTAGGGTTTTAAGTGGTTTTTAAGGCTTTTCAAGGTTTTTAGTGTTTTTTTTGGGATTTTAGATTCTTTTTGAGTTTTTAAGGGCAAGGAAGATGTGAGGTTCGGGCTATTCCCCCCCCCCCCCAAATTTATTAGAAAGAAAAAGAGACACAGCAGACAAGGGGGGGGGGGGGAGGGGTCAAATGACCCACACCCAAAACCCTTACAACCCAAAACGCAAAGACCCAAAAAAAGGAAATCTAAAACGAGAAAAGAAAAGACCAAAAAAGAAAGCAAATCAGTCAACATCACCACCAAAGTCCGAAACAAAAGCCGCATCGCAAGGGTCACCATCCGCACCATATCTAGAGGCCGCATCATCAAAACAGGAGTCAGAGTCATCTCACCCTGACTCGTATTCCTCATTAAGTTTAAGGAGCGTCAGAAACTTCTCCCTTCGTTTTTCTTGTTCTGGGGAATGCTGCTGCTCCTGATGATTAACTTTGATTTTCATCTTAACCGCCTTTGATGATGCCCGGGTAGCCATGGGTCTGGGGAGGGTGGAGTAGTCCCTCTTCACCTTCCTCTTCGTGGAGGCATAGGTGGGACCATCACCTTTCACCTCCTCGAGGTCATTGAAATGCTTCCCCATCTCCATTCCATGATCTCGTTCTTGATCCGGGATAAAGGACGCTTCCTAATTTAGAGGGCACTCAACAAAATCTTCATGCTACATCAAGCTCGGAGCCATTAAGGCATGTAATTATTCACTCCCAACGACAGAATCCAGCAGTCCTTGCCCATCCTCCCCAGGCAGTACCGTCCCCCCAACATCATGCAAGTCAAAACAGACAGACCTATCATCCAGGGACTCTTCATGCACCTCCATGGCCAGCCCTATCATTTCCTCTGTTGCAGCAACTTCTCCTTGTTTGTGATCATCCCCTGTTCTAGCCCCCTCCCCTTGGCCAAACACATTCCCTTCCTTATGCACTCTCCCCTGATCAGCAACTTTCTCCAAAAGATCTGTTGCCCCCTGCTCCTCCACCATCCCACAATGTAGCATGCTAGGGACCACCATAGGTTCTAGAGAACCAAGACAAAAAGGATCCCTCTGGAAAGAGGGCGTGTTTTCCAGTCCCTGAAAAGCCCTTTCCCCTGTTCAGCCTCCATTTTCACCTGGCTGGGAGAAGACACAAAAACCTATTCATCACCCTCCTCTTTTTCAGACATTAGCCCTTCCGCGGACTCCCCCGCCTGCTCGGCCACCACCTTCCTCCTATCCTGCACCCCCTGCTCATCCATCTTCCCCTTCCCAACATCAAAAGTGACTTCCCCAGCCTCCACATTAATCGCATCCAACAAAGCGTGCACCTCATCACAATCATTCCCAACATAGCTCAAATTCAGCACAGTAGCAGCAACCACCAGAGAATCACTCTGGGCGATCCCTCCACCATTCCAGTGGTAGTGGCCAGCGCCCTATTCTGCGCCTGCTCGGCAGGTATATCATGTTCTGCATTTTTAATGGTATTCAATGGTTTTTTAGGGTTATTAGGTTTTTTTACCTTCTCATTGATTTTTACAGGGTTTTTAGGTTTTTTATGGTTTTTAGAGTTTTTTTTCTGTTTTTAGGGATTCTTAGGAGGTTTAGGGTTTTTCAAAAAAAATTGAGTTTTTATGGTTTTATGGTTTCTCAGGGTTTTAGGGTCTTTTGGGGGTTTTGGAGGGGTTTTTTTGAGTTTTTAGGGTTTTGTAGTTTTTTAACATTTTAGGGGGTTTATAGGTATTTAGATAATTTAGTTATTTTTTAGGGTTTTTATGGGTTTTTATGCTTTTTTAAGGTTTTTAGGGTTTTATGGTTTTAATGGGATATTTGGGGGCTTAGGGGTTTTTAGGGATTTTAGGGGCTTTTTGGGTGTTTAGGGTTTTTTTGAAAATTTTAGGGTTTTTGATATTTTTTAGAGTTTTTTAGAGGTTTTAAGGATTTTTAGAGTTTTTAGTGGTTTTTAAGGATCTTGGGGGGTTTTAATGTTTTAGGGGTTTTTAGGGTTTTCATGGGTTTTTAGGGTTTTTTACATTTTCATGGATTTTTAGGGGTTTTTGATAATTTTGTACTATTTAGGGTTTTTTAAGTTTTTATGGATTTTAACGGTTTTTAGGGGATTTCAGGGTCTTTTTGGTTTTTAGTATTTTTTTACTTTTTTAGGTTTTTTTGGTTTTTTAGATATTTTTAATGCTTTTAGGGATTTTAAGGGTTTTTAGAGTTTTTAGTGGTTTTTGGAGTTTTTAGGGTTTTTAGGTTTTTTTAATTTCTTAGGGGTTTTTATGGTTTTCAAGGTTTTTTCTGGGTATTTATGGTTTTTTATGTTTTCATGGATTTTTAGGGGTTTTTTAGGTTTTTTGTAGTTTTTAGGGTTTTTAGGGGTTTTCAAGGGCTTTTAGAGTTTTTAAGGTTTTTTAGGGTTTTTAGGGTCTTTTTGGTGTTTTAGGGGTTTTTGTTTGAGTTTTTTAGGCATTTTAAGGTTTTTTATAGTTTTTTATTCTTTTAAGGGGTTTAAAGGGTTTTAAAGTTTACTAAATTTTAAGGGTTGTTTTGTGATTTAATGGGTTTTAGGGGTTTTATGGTTTTTAGGTGTTTTTTAAGGTTTTTAGGGTATTTTATGTTTTCATGGATTTTTTGGGGGTTTTAGGATTTTTTTGTATTTTAGGTTTTTTAGAGTTGTACAGATTTTGAGGGTGTATGCGGTTTCTACTAGTTTTTAGTTTTTTTAAGGTTTTTATGGGTTTTTTGGTTTTCAGGGTTTTCACATTTTCAAGGATTTTTATGGGTTTTTTAGGATTTTTATGGTTTTTAGTGTTTTTTAGGTTTTTAATGATTTTGAGGGTTTTCAGGGGGTTTTAGGGTTTTTAGCGGTTTTCAAGGTTTTTAGGGTCTTTTTGGGTGTTTATGGTTTTTATTGACTTTTTTAGGGTTATAATGTTTTTTAGTGTTTTTAGGGGTTTTAAGGTTTTAAGGGGTTTTCATGGTTGTTAGTGGTTTTTTAGGGTTTTAGGGTTTTTTACATTTTCATGGAATTTTTGGGGTTTTTTAGAATTTTTATAGTTTTTATGATTTTTATGGTTTTGCGGGATTTTGAGGGTTTTGGGGGGGTTTTAGGGGTTTTAAGGGTTTTTTGAGTTTTTAGGGTCTTTTGGATTTTTAAGGGTTTATTAAGTTTTTTAGGGCGTTTAAGGTTTTTTAGAGTTTTTAAATGTTTTTAGGGGTTTCATGAGTTTTTTATAGTTTTTTTGTTGTGGGGGTTTTATGGGGTTTTAGGGTTTTTTTAGCTTCTCAGGGGTTTATGGTTTTTTGGGGTATTTAGGATATTTAGGTTGTTTTATTTTTTCATTGATTTTTAGGGTTTTTTAGAATTTTATCTGTTTTAGGGGGTTTCAAGGGGTTTTCGGGTTTTTAGTGTTGTTTTGGGGATTTAGGGTCTTTCTGGGTTTTAGGAATTTTTTTGAATTTTGGGGGGGGGGGGGTTAAGGTTTTTTAGATTTTTTAAAGTTTTTAGGGGTTTAAAATGTTTTTAGAGTTTATAGTGGGTTTTTAGGGTTTTTATGTTTTTTGAATATTTTTAGTGGTTTGTATGTTTTTCAGGGATTTTTTAGTGTTTTTAAGGGTTTTCTACATTTTCATTGATTTTTTTTGGGGGGGGGGGGGGTTATGAATTTTATGGTTTTTAAGTTTTTTAGGGTTTTTAGAGATTTTGAGGGATTTTAGTTATTTTAGCGATTTTCACAATTTTTAGGGTCTTTTTTGTTTTTAGGGTTATTTTGAGTTTTTTAGGGGTTTGAGGTTTTTCAGAGTTTTTTTTTACATTTTTAGGGTTTTTAATGATTTTTAGAGTTTAGTGGATTTTTGGGTTTGTATGGGTTCTTAGGGGTTTTTAAGGATTTTAGGGGGTTTTATGGTTTTAAGGGGTTTGTCATTATTTTTTGGGATTTTATGTTTTCATTTATTTTTTGGATTTTTTTTAGTTTTTTATGTTTTTTAGGGTTGTTGAGGGTTTTTAGGTGGTGTTAGGGTTTTCTAGGGTTTTTAGGTTCTTTTTGGATTTTTTAGTGTTTTTGAGTATTTTCATGTTTTAAGGTTTTTTAAAAATTTTAACATTTGTAGGGTTTTTAATGGGTTTATAGTTTCTAGTGGTTTTTTAAAAAAAATTAGGTTTTTTAGGGGGTTTTAATGATTTAGTGATTTTTATGGTATTCCAGGTTATTTTGGTGTTTTTATGATTTTTTTTGTTTTCATAGATTTTTAAGTGTTTTTTAGGATTTTTATAGTTTTTAGGGTTTATAGGGAATTGGGGGGAGGTGGTTAGGGTTTTTAAGTGGGTTTTATGGTTTTCAGGGTTTATAGGGCATTGGGGGGAGGTGGTTAGAGGTTTTTAGGGTTTTTAGTTTTTTTTCATGGTTCTTAGGGATTTTTAGGGGGTTTAGGGTTTTTGATTGGTTTTTAGGATTTTTCAGGGTTTTAGGATCTTTTTGGGTTTTTTGGGGTTTATTTTTTTAGGGTTGTAATCTTTTTTAGAGTTTTTTATGTTTTTTAGGGTTTTAAGGTTTTTTGGTGTTTTTAGTGGTTTTTATGGGGTTTTAGGTTTTTGACGTTTTTTTTGGGGAACTTATGGTTTTTAGGGGTTTTCAGGTTTTTTAGGGATTTTTACATTTTAAAAGATTTTTATGGGTTTTTTAAGATTTTTATGTTTTTAGGATTTTTAAGTTTTTTAGAGATTTTGAGGGGTTTTAGGTTTTTTAGGGTTTTTTAGAGTTTTTTAACATTTTTAAGGGTTTAAATGGTTTTTAGAGTTTTTAGGGGTTTTATGGGGTTTTATGTGTTTTTATGGTTTTTGTATGTTTTTATGGGTTTCAAGGGTTTTTAAGGTTTTTTACATTTTCATGGATTTTTAGGAATCATTTCGGGTTTTGATGGTTTTTAGAATTTTTTAGAGTTTTTATGTATTTTGAGGGGTTTTTGGGTTTTTAGGGTTTTTAGTTTTTTTAGGGATTTTTGAATTTTTAGGGTTTTTTTTATTTTTTTTAGTTTTTAAAGTTTCTTAGAGGTTTTTAATATTTTTGGGGGTTTTAAGGGAATTTAGATATTTTAGTAGTTTTTTAGGTTTTTTAAAGTTTTAGGGGTTTTTATTATTTTCACGGTTTTACAGTTTTTTACGTTTTCATGGGTTTTTAGGATTTTTATTCTTTTTTGGGTTTTTAGGTCTTTTGTGGGTTTTAAGGGTTTTTCAGTTCTTTTTTGGGATTTTAGGGTTTTTTATAGTCTTTAGGGTCTTTTTGGGCTTTTAGAGTTTTTTTTCATTTTTTAGTGTTTTTAGAGATTTTTTAATATTCGTAAGGGTTTTAGGGTATAGAGTTTTTAGTGACTTTTAGGGTTTTATGGGTTTTTATGTTTTTCAGGGATTTTAGGGTTTTTTGGGGTTTTCAGTGATTTTTATGGTTTTTATGGTTTTTTAGGGTTGTTAGGGTTTTTGAGGGGTTTTAGGGTTTTTAGGGTTTTTATGGTTTTTAAGGGGTTTCAGAGATTTTATAGTTTTATGGTTTTTAGGGATTTTAGGGGTTTTAAGGATTTTTAGTGGGTTTTTAGGGTTTCTTTAGGTTTTTAGGGTTTGAAGGTTTTTATGGGTTTTTATGTTTTTCAGGGTTTTTTAAGGTTTTAATTGTTTTTTTATGTTTTCATGGATTTTTAGAATTTTTATCATTTTTTGTGTGTTTTTGGGTTTTTAGGGATTTTGGGGGAGGGGTTTAGGGGTTTTAGGGTTTTTAGAGTTTTTTGTGTTTTTTATGTTTTTGTGTATTTTTAGGTGTTCTTTTGGATTTTAGTTTTTTTTAGGGTTTTGGGGATTTTGTTGTTTTTTTTTGGGGGGGGGGGGTTAGGAGTTTTTGGGGGTTTTCAGTGTTTTTGTGGTCATTTTTGGTTTTAGGAGTTTTTTTTGAGTTTTTTGGGTTTAAAGGTTTTTAGATTTTTTTAAAGTTTCTAGGTGTTTAAAGGGTTTTTAGAGTTTTTAGTGGGTATTTGGGGTTTTTATGGGTTCTAGGGGTTTTTGAGGTTTTAGTAGTTTTTATGGTTTTCGGGAGGTTTTTGAGGTTTTTAAGGGTTTTATGTTTTCATGGATTTTTAGGTTTTTTTTATTTTAAGGTTTTTAGTGTATTTCGGGTCTTTTTCGGTTTTAAGGGGTATTTTGAGTTTTTTTGGGGTTTTATGGTTTTTTAGAGGTTTTAAAATTTTTATGGGTCTTAAATATTTTTAGAGGTTTTAGTGGGTTTTTAGATTTTTATGGGTTTTTATTGTTTTTAGGGGTTTTTCAGGGTTTTTAGGGTTTTTTTACATTTTGATGGATTTTGAGGGGTTTTTCAATATTTTTATAGTTTTTAGGGGTTTTATGGGTTTTTAGGGTTTTTAGGTGTTGTTAGGGGTTTTTAGGGATTTTTAGGATTTTTAGGGTCTTTTGGGGTTTTATGGTTTTTTCGAGCGTTTTAGGGTTTGTGTGGTTTTTAGTGTTTTTAAACATTTTTAGGTGTTTTAAGGGTTTTTTATATTTTATAATAGGTTTTAGGGTTTTTATGGTTTTTAATGTTTTTAGGGGTTTTGTAGTTTTTAGGGGTTTTTTAGAGTTTTCTGGGTTTTTTATGTTTTTTTAGATTCTTAGTGGGTTTTTATGATTTTTAAGGTTTTTTTGGGTTTTTTTAGGGTTTGGGGGATTTTAGGTTTTTTTGTGGATTTCAGGGGTTTTTAGGGGTTTTCATGTTTTTATGGTCTTTTTGGGTTTTTTATTTTATTTTTTATGGTTTTTAAGGTTTTTTATATTTTTTTAACATTTTTAGGGATTTAAAAAGTTTTAGAGTTTTTAGTGGTTTTAGGGTTTTTATGTATTTTTAAGGGTATTTAAGGGTTTTAGGGTTTTTTTAGTTTTAAGAGTGTTTTAAGCTTTTTTAGAGTTTTTTTATGTTTTCATTGATTTTTAGCATTTTTTGGGTTTTGGGGGTTTTTTAGGATTTTTACTAAATTTATGGGTTTAAGGGGTTTTTCAGGATTTTTAGAGTTTTTTACATATTCAAGGATTTTTAGGGGTTTAAATATTTTTATGGGTTTTAGGGTTTTTAGGATTTCTATAGATTTTGAAAGTTTTAGGGTTTTTCATAGGTTTTTAGGGGTTTTCAGGGTTTTTAGTGTCTTTTGGGGTTTTTAGTGTTTTGTGACTTTTTTCGGGTTTTAAGGGTTTATAGAGTTTTTCAACATTTTTAGTGTTTTATGGGTTATTAGATTTTTTTCAGTTGTTTTTATGGTTTGTTTTGGTTTTTTAGTGTTTTTAAAGATTTTTAGGGGTTTTATGGGTTTTAGAGGATTTTCAGTGTTTTTAGGGGTTTTTTTGTGTGTTTTAGAGAACTTTAGTGTTTTTAGGTTTTTTAGAGATTTTGGGTTTTTTGGGTTTTAGTGTTTTTAGGGTCTTTTGGGGTTTTTTTAGTCTTTATATTTTTAAAGTTTTTTAGAGTTTTTAATTTTTTAGGGGTTTTAAGGGTATTCAGAGTTTTTGGGGTTTTTTAAGGTTGTTTTGAAGGCTTTCAAGAGTTTTTTTTAGGGTTTTTGGAGTTTTTGGTGATTTTTTAGGTTTTTTTGGGTTTTTAAGGTTTTTAGGGGTTTTATGGTTTTCATGGGTTTTTTTGGATTTTTAGGTTTTTTCTGGGTTTTCAGTGTTTTTTATGTTTTCATGTATTTTTTAGGGTTTCTTATGATTTTTATCGTTTTAGGATTTTTTAGGGATTTTGGGGATTTTGGGATTTTTTTTTCAGTGGTTTTATGGTTTTTATGGATTTTCCGGGCTTTTAGTATCCTTTTGGGGTTTTAGGGTTTTTTTGAGTTTTTTACTATTTTTAAGGTTTTTAGAGTTTTATAATGTTTTTAGGGGTTTTAAGGGTTTTTAGAGATTTTAGTCATTTTTAAGGTTTTTATGTGATTTTAGGGTTTTAAAAGGTTTTTAGGAGTTTTATGGTTTTCAGGGTTTTTTTGGTCCTTTATGTTTTCATGTATTTTTAGGGTTTTTAGGATTTTTTGGAATTTTAAGGGTTTTTAGGGGTTTTCAATGTGTTTAGGGTCATCTGGGGTTTTAGGGGTTTTTTTGGGGTTTTTTGGGTTTTTTAGTGTTTTTAATGTTTTTAAAAGTTGTAAGGGTTTTTTGAGTTTTTATTGGTTTTGATGGGTTTTGAGGTTTTTAAGGTTTTAGGGTTTTTTAATGTTTTCACTAGTTATTTTGGATTTTTTACATTTTCATGGGTTTTTATGGTTTTTAGGGTTTTATAGGGTTTTTTTGTTATTTGAGGGTTTTGGGGGGGGGGGGTTTCAAAGGGTTTTAGGGGTTTTTAGGGTTTTTAGGGTCTTTTGGGTCTTTTATGTTTTTTAGGTATTTAAAGTTTCTTAGGGTTTTAAAGGTTTTTTAGATTTTTTTAACATTTTTAGGGGTTTTAAGGGTTTTTAGAGATTTAAGTGGTTGTTGAAGGTTTTATGGGGTTTTGGGGGTTTTTAATGTTTTTAGGGTTTTTTACGTTTTCACGGATTTTAGGGGGGGTTTAGGGTTTATATGGTTTTTATGGTTTTAGGGAATTTATGGATTTTAGGGAATTTATGGATTTTAGGGGTTTATGAGTATTTATTCATTTTAGGGATTTATTAATTTTTAATGTTTTTTAAAAATTTGAGGGGTTTTATGGTTTTTAGAGGTTTTTCAGGGTTTTTAGGGTTTTTTATGTTTTCATGGATTTTTAGGTGTTTTTTAGGATTTTTATTTTTTTAGGGGTTCTAGATTTTTAGGGATTTTAAGGGATTCTAGGGTTTTTCTGGGGGTTTTCCGATTTTTAGGGGTTTTAACGATTTTTAAGGTCTTTTTGGTTTTTAGAGTTTTTAGTGTTTTTAAGGTTCTTTGGTGGTTTTTAACATATTTAATTTTTTCAAGGATATTTAGAGTTTTTAGTTCGTTTTTAGGGTTTTATGGGCTTTTAGGTTTTTTTATGGTTTTTAGGGTATTTTACATTTTCATGGATTTTTGGGGGGCTTTAGTGTTTTTATGGTCTTTTAGGGTTTTTTTTGGATTTTATGAGATTTCAAGGTTTTTTAGGTGTGTTTAGGGTTTTCTAAGATTTTAGGGTCTTTGGGGGGTTTTAGGTTTTTTTGTGTTATTTTGGTTTTTTAAGGGTTTCTAGATTTTTTAAACATTTTAAGAGGTTTTAAGGGTTTTTAGAGTTTTTAACAGGGTTTTTAAGGATTTTATTTTCTTTTAGTTTTTTTTATAGTTTTGGGGGGTTTTATGGCGCTCAAGGGTTTTTATGGTTCTTAGGTTTTTACATTTTCATGGATTTTTAGGGTTTTTTAGGATTTTTATGGTTTTTAGGGATTTTGAGCGTTTTTATAGGTTTTAAGGTGTTTGGATTTTTCAAGGTTTTTAAGGTGTTTTGGTTTCTTTTAGTTTTTAGGGTTTTTAATATTTTTTAGAGTTTTTAACATTTTTAGGGTTTTTTGGGTTTTTAGGGTTTTATGGTTTTCAATGGGTTTTCAGGGTTTTTAGGATTTTTTACATTTTCATGGATTTTTAGGGGGGGTTTAGGTTTTTAAGATTTTGAGGGTTTTTCGGAATTTTGTGGATTTTTAAGGCTTTTTGAGGTGGGGGGGGGGTTAGGAGTTTTAATTTAAGGGGTGCAGGGTATTTTTCGGTTTTAGTGTTTTTTGAGTTGTTATAGTGTTTAAAGGTATTTTAGAGTTTTTTAAAAAATTTAGGTATTTAAAGGGTTTTTAGAGATTTTAGTAGGTTTTTATGCTTTTTATAGGTTTTTAGTGTTTTTTAAGGTTATTAGGGGTTTTAAGGTTTTCCAGGGTTTTTGAGGGCTTTTAGGGTTTTTTACATTTTCATGGTATTTTAGGGGGTTTTTAGGATTTTTATGGTTTTTTAGGATTTTTAGGGACTTGAGTGTTTTTTCAGTTTTTAGGGGGTTTTAGGGTTTTTAGGGATTTTCAGGGTTTTTAGGGACTTTTGGGTTTTTAGGGTTTTTTCTGAGTTTTTTGGGTTTTTAATAATTTTTAGAGTTTTTTAATGTTTTTAGATGTTTAAAAGGGTTTAAAAGTTTTAAGTGGGTTTTTAGGGGTTTTATGGGATGTTAGGGTTTTTTTAAGGTTTTAGGGGTATTTATGGTCTTTAGGGGTTTTTTAGGGTCCTTAAAGTTTTTTTTGCATTTTCCTAGATTTTAAAGTGTTTTTAAATATTTGTATTATTTTTATGTATTTTGATGGTTTTTATGGGTTTTTATGTGTTTTTTGGGTTATTAGGGATTTTAGGGGGTTTGAGGGTTTCTTTAAAAAATTTTCCAGGTTTTTATAGTTTTTTAATGTTTTAGGGGTTTTAAGGGTATTCAGAGTTTTTACTGTGTTTTTAGTGTTTTTATGGGAATTTAGGGTTTTAAAAGTTTTATAGGGTTTTTTTAGGGTTTTTAGGGTTTTTTACTTTTTCACGAATTTTAGGTGTTTTTTAGGATTTTTATAGTTTTTTGGGTTTTTAGGGTTTTTAGGGATTTTGAGGGGTTTTAGGGTTTTCAAGGGTTTTTAGTGTTTTTAGGGTCGTTTTGGGGTTTTAGGTTTTTTTTTGAGTTTTTAGGGGATTTAAGTTTTTTTAGAGTTTCTTAACATTTTTGGGGTTTAAAGGGTTTTAGAGTTTTAGTGGTGTTTTAGGAATTTTATGGGTATTTAGGTTTTTGATTCTTTTTATGGGTTTTTTTGTTTTCATGGGTTTTTAGGGTTCTTTAAGTTTTCATGGATATTTAGGGGTTTTTATGATTTTTATGGTTTTTAGAGTTATTAGAGTTTTTGAGGGATTTTAAGGTTTTTCAGGTGGTTTTAGGGTCCTTTTAGGGCATAGGATTTTTTTTGAGTTTTTAGGGTTTTAAGGGTTTTTTAGAGTTTTTTAACGTTTTTAGGTGTTTATAGGGTTTTTAGATTTTTTAGGGGTTTTTATGTTTTTTAGCGTTGTTTTTGGTTTTCAGGGAGTTTTTAGGGTGTTTTACGTTTTCATGGATTTTTAGGGGTTTTTTGGTATTTTTGTGGTTTTTAAGGTTTTTGGTGTTTTAGGGTTTTTAGGGTTATTCTGGGTTTTAAGGGTCTTTTTGGGTTTTTACTGTTTTTTTAGTTTTCTAAGATTTTAAGGTTTTTCAGAGTTTTTTAATGTTTTTAAGGGTTTTAAGAGTTTTTAGATATTTTGGCGACTTTTAGGGTTTTAGGGGTTTTATGGTTTTTAGGGGGTTTTTAGGGTTTTTAGAGTTTTTTACATTTTTATGGATTTTTAGGGTGTTTTTTGGATTTTTATGGTTTTTAGAGTTTTTTTAGGATTTTTAGTGTCTTTTTGGGTTTTAGGGGGGTTTTGTGCATTTAGGGTTTTATGGACTTTTTGTGGTTTAGGGTTTTTTGAGTTTTTTAGTGTTTTTAAGGTTTTTTATAATTTTTTTACATTTTTAGGGGTTTTAAGAGTTTTTAGAGTATTTAGTGGTTTTTAAGGATTTATGGGTTTTTAGGGGTTTTATGGTTTTCATCGGTTTTAGGATTTTTATGGATTTTAGGGTTTCTTATAGATTTTGAATGATTTTTAGGTTTTTTAGGGGTTTTTAGGGTTTTTAAAGGTTTTTAGGGTCTTTTGGGTTTTTAGGGTTTTTTGACTTTTTTGGGTTTTTAAGTTTCTTTTGAGTTTTTTAACATTTTTCGGGTTTTAAAGGGTTTTTAGATTTTTAGTGGTTTTTTAGGGTTTTATATGTTTTTAGGGGTTTTGGTTTTCAGAGGTTTTTCATGGTTTTTAGGGTTTTTTACATATTCATAGATTTTTATGGGTTTTTTAGAATTTTTATGTTTTTAGGGGTTTTAGGGATTTTATGGGTTTTAAGGGGATTTTAGGGATTTTAGGGATTTTAGGGATTTTAGGGGTATTTAGGTTTTTTATGGTCTTTTGGGTTTTAAGGGCTGTTTGTGAATTTTTTAGTTATTTTAAGGTCTTTAGAGTTATATAACGTTTTTAGGGGTTTAGGTTTTTTAGAGTTTTTAGTGGTTTTTTGGTTTTTTTTGGGTTTTTACGGTTTCTATGGTTTTTAGGGGTTTTTATGGATTTGAGGTGTTTTTTAGTGTTTTTTGGGTTTTTTAATTTTCATGTATTTTTAGGGGTTTTTAGGATTTTTATTAATTTTAGTGATTTTATGGATTTTAGGGACTTTGAGGGTTTTTGGGGTTTTCAGAGTATTTAAGGTCTTTTGGGTTTTTAGAGTTTTTTTAGTTTTTTAGGGTTTTAAGGATTTTTAGAGATTTTTAATGTTTTGGGGGATTTTAAGAGCTTTTAGTGTTTTTAGTGGTTTTATGGTTTTTATGGGATTTTAAAGGTTTTTCAGGGTTTTATTATTTTTAGGGTTTTTACGTTTTCATGGTTTTTTATGGGGGGTTTTAGGATTATTATGGTTTTCATGTTTTTTAGGGTTTTTAGTGATTTTTTGGGTGTTTAGGGGTTTCTTTGGTTTTTAGGGTTTTTCCGGGTTTTTAGGGTCTTTTGGGGTTTTAGGGATTTTTAGAGTTTCTTAGGGTTTAAAAGGTTTTTAGAGTTTTTTCCAACGACCATGTACCCAAGTGGTACATGCTCCTACATGGTATCCAAAAGACCCAAGATCAAATCCGACCACGGGTAAATTTCTGATAACTATAGCAGCGACTGTAGCGGCGGCGGTACTATAGTAGTTACTCTTGCAGCTCAGTACTGTAGCAGTACTCTTCATTGAGGGGTCCTTTGGGCCAAAAATGGGCTTTCAAGCATTGTATTCAGGCCACTTGGTATTGGGTCTTCGGGCTATGTAATGTGTCTCCCTCTACCGAGAAAAAAGGAGGACTTTTCATTAAATAATAAAGAGGCTTCGGCCCAAACCTTTAAAAAAAGGTTTTTAGAGATTTTTAACATTTTTAGAGGCTTCAAAGGTTTTAATATTTTTTAGTGTGTTTTAAGGTTTTATAGGTTTTTAGGGTTATTTAATGTTTTTAGGTATTTTTATGGTTTTCTGGGGTTTCTTAGGGGTTTAAAGGGTTTTTAAATATTTTTATGTTTTCATGGAATTTTGTGGGTTTTCTAGGATTTTTATGGTTTTTAGGATTTTTTTAGGGTTTTTAGTGATTTTAACGGTTTTAGGGTTTTTTTGGGTTTTATGGTTTTTAGAATTTTTTAGGGTCTTAGGGTCTTTTTGGGTTTTTCGGGTTTTTTTGAGTTTTTAGGGGTTTTAAGGTTTTTAGAGTTTTTTGAAATTTTTAAGGGTTTTAAGTGTTTTTTGGAGTTTTCTGTGATTTGAATGGTTTTTTGGGTATTTTAATGTTTTTAGGGGTTTTATGGTTTTAGGGGTCTCTACAGTTTTTTCGGTAGTTTTCTAGGTTTTTAGGGGTTTTATGTTTTCATGGATTTTTAGGGGGTTTCTTAGGATTTTTATGGTTTTTAGGGTTTTAGGGATTTTTAGAGTTTTTAGGGTTTTTAGAGTTTTTATGTGTTTTTAGAGTTTTTTTAACATTTTTAGGGGTTTAAAAGGTTTTTTGAGCTTTTGGTGGGTTCTTTGTATTTTTGTGAGGTTTTAGGTTTTTGTTAGTTTTTAGGGGTTTTATGGTTTTCATGGGGGGGTTTAGGGGTTTAGGGTTTTTTTATGTTTTCATGGATATTTAGGGGGTTTTAGGATTTTTATGGTTTTTATGTTTTTAGCGGTTTTAGAGATTTTGAGGGGTTTTAGGGTCTTTAGCAGTTTTTATGATTTTTCAGGGTTTTGGGGTCTTTTGGGTTTTTAGCACTTTTTTATATTTTTGGGATTTTTATGGGGTTTTAGAGTTTTTTTATGCTTTTAGGGGTTTTGAGGTGTTTTAGTGTTTTAGTGGGTTTTTATGGGTTTTTAGAGTTTTTAGATTTTTTAAGGTTTTGGGGGTCTTTTATGCTTTTTAGTGGATTTTAGGGTTTCTAGTGTTTTTTTAGAATTTTGAGGGGTTTGGGGTTTTTAGGCATTTCTTGGGTTTTTTGGTTATTTTTTTGAGTTTTTAGGGTTTTTAGAGTTTTCTAATGTTTTTTGGGGTTTTATAGTTTTTAGTGGGTTTTTAGGTTTTTTAGGGGTTTTAGGTTTTTCTAAGGGTTTTAGAGATTTTGAGGGTTTTTAGGGTTTTTCAGGGTTTTTTATGTGTTTTAAGGTTTTCCGGGTTTTTAAGGTCTTTTTTGGGTTTTTAGGGTTCTTTTGAGTTTCTTAGTGTGAAAAGTTTCAGGGCTGAAGTCCCACCAAACTTTAAATAAAACAAAAACAAAATCTACAAGGAGGTTTTACACATTTGATAGTGGACCTCACCCTTCATATCAGATTCCACATACGAGACACAAAAATATGGGGCAACAAAAGACCACAATGAGCTTCGTTCCTCAATTGCCTTCTTAGAGAGTGCATCTGCCACTGAGTATGCCTCTTTGTTTTTAGGGATTTTTAGGGGGTTTAGCGATTTTTAGGGTTTTAGTGCTTTTCAGGGTTTTAAGGTTCTTTTATGGTTTTTAGGGTTTTTTTATTTTTTTAGGGTTTTTAGTGTTTTTAGTGGGTTTTTATGGGTTTTTAGGGTTTTTTAGGTTTTTAGGGGGTTTTGGGGGGGTTTGGGGGGGGGGTTATGGGGGTTTTGAGTTTGTAGAGTTTTAAGGTTTTTTAATGTTTTTAATTTTTTAGGGTTTTGAGGGTTTTGGAGTTTTTAGTGTTTTTTAGTAATTTATGGGTTTGGGGGGTTTTAATGTTTTTAAGGGTTTTTATAGTTTTCTGGGTTTTTTGGGTTTTTATGTGGATTTTGAGGGGTATTTTGGGATTTTAGGGATTTTATGGGTTTTTATGATTTTTCTAGTGTTTTTAAGTTTTTTATGGTTTTCATGGTGTTTAAGGTCTTTACGAGGTTTTAGGGTTGTTTTTTAGATTTAAGGGTTTTAATGGTTTTTAGAGTTTTTAGTGGTTTTTAGTGTTTTTATGGGTTTTCTGGATTTTTAAGGTTTTAGGGGGTTTTATGGTTTTCAGGAGTTTTTTAGAGTTTTTTGGCTTTTTTATGTTTTCATGGATTTTTAGGGGTTTTTTAGGATTTTCATAGTTTTAGGGTTTATTGTTTTTAGGGTTTTTAAGTATTTTGAGGGTTTTGGGTTTTTCAAAGTTTTTTAGTGTTTTAGGGTTTAAAGGGTTTTTATAGTCATTAGTATTTTTAGGGTTTTTATGGGGTGTTACGGATTTTTAATGTCTTTAGGGGTTTTAGGTTTTTAGCAGGTTTTCAGAGTTTTTTACATTTTCATGGATTTTTAGGGGGGTTTTAGGATTTTTATAGTTTTAGGGGTTTAAAGGCGTTTTTGGGATTTTGAGGGTTTTAAAGGGTGTTTAATGGTTTTTTGGGTTTTTAGTGTTTTTATGGGTTTTTAGGGCCTTTTAGGGTTTTTAGATATTTTTAGGTTTTTAGTGTTGTTAAATTTTTTTAGATTTTTTAAACCTTTTTAGGGGTTTAAGGGTTTTTAGAGTTTAGTGAGGGTTTTAACCTTTTTATGTATTTTTAAATGTTTTAAAGGGTTTTAGGGGATTTTATGGTTTCTAAGGGGTTTTAGGGTTTTTATGTTTTCATGGATTTTAGGGGTTTTCTAGGATTTTTTTGGTTTTAGGGTATTTTTGGGTTTTTAGTGATTTTAAGGGTATTTTGAGGGTTTTTATGGGTTTTAGGAGTTTTAGGGTCTTTTGGGGGGTTTTAGGATTTTTTTAATTTTTTAGGATTTTAATGGTTTATTAGAGTTTTTTCACGTTTTTGGGGTTTTAAGGGTTTTTAGAGTTTTTAGTGGGTTTTTAGGGTTTCTTGGATTTTTATGGTTTTTAAGATTTTTAGGGGGTTTTATGGTTTTCTGGTGTTTTTAGGGTTTTTTTGTTTTCTTATATTTTAGGGGGATTTAGGATTTTTATGGTTTTTTGGGGTTTTTTTGGTTTTTAGGAATTTTGATTATTTTTAGGTTTTTTCAAAGGATTTTTGAGTATTTATGTTTTTTAGGGTTTTTCATAGTTTTTTTTGTCTTTTTGGTATTTTTAGGGTTTTCGGGTTTTTTAGGGTTTTAAGGTTTTTTAGAATTTTTTAAACATTTTTAGGGGTTTAAGGGGTTTTTAGAGTTTTTCATGGTTTTAGGTTTTATGTTTGTTTAGGGTTTTTAGGGTTTTCAGGGGATTTTAAGGTTCTAGGGTTTTTTAGGGGTTTTGAGGATTTTTTTCATTTTCATGGACTTTTAGGGTTTTTGGGTTTTAGGGATTATGAGGGTGTTTAGGGTTTTGGGGGGGTTTTAGGGTTTTAGGGGGTTTTAGGGTTTTTAGGGTTTTTAGGGTCTTTTGGGTTTTTAGGGTTTTTAGGGTTTTTTAACGTTTTTAGGGGTTTAAAGGGTTTGTAAGGTTTTTATGGTTTTCAGGGTTTTTTTGGGTTTTTTTGGATTTTTTACCTTTTCATTGATTTTTATGGGTTTTTTAGAATTTCTATGGTTTTTTGGGTTTTTACTGATTTTGAGGGGTTTAAGGGTTTTCAAGATTTTTTAGGGTTTTTTGAGTTTTTCTTGTTTTTAGGGGTTTTTTAGTTTTTTTTTGTGTTATAAGATTTTGTAGATTTTTTTAACATTTTTAGGGGTTTAAATGTATTTTAGAGTTTTTAGCAGTTTTTAGGGTTTTAGGGGTTTTAAGTTTTTTAGAGGTTTTATGGTTTTCTGTGGTATTTTAGGGTTTTTAGGGCCATTACATTGTCATGGATTTTTAGGGGGGTTTAAGTATTTTTATCGTTTTTAGTGGGTTTAGGGATTTTGAGGGTTTTTAGTGGTTTTTAGAGGGGTTTTTTAAGTTTTTTATGTTTTTAGGGTTGTTGGTATTTTTTTTTTGTTTTCAAGGTTTTTTTGAGTTTTTTAAGGTTTTTAATGTTTTTATAAGTTTTTAACATTTTTTGGGTTTTAAGGGTTTTTTGAGTTTTTAGTGGGTTTTTAGGGGTTTTATGGATTTTTAGGGGTTTTTATGGATTTCAGGGGTTTTTTAGGGTTAGAGGGTTTTTACGTTTTCATGGATTTTAAGGGTTATTTAGGATGTTTATCATTTTAGGGCCTTTTTAGGGGTTTCTTGAGTTTTTACTATTTCTAAGGATTTTCAGTTCTTTATAAGGTGTTGTGGGGTTTCAAGGGTTTTTCGATTTTTTAGTGGTTTTAGGGTTTTAGGGGTTTTTCGGATTTTTAATGTTTTTGGGGTTTTATGGTTTTCTAGTGTTTTTCAGGGTTTTTAGGGTTTTTTACATTTTCATTGATTTTTAGGGGTGCTTTTAGGATTTTTATGGGTTTTAGAGTTTTTATGATTTTTTGGGACTTTGAGGGGTTTTAGGGTTTTTAGTGGTTTTAGGGGTTTTCTCGGTTTATTGGGTCTTTGGGGGGTTTTAAGAATTTTTTTCATTTTTTTAGGGTTTTTAAGGGTTTTATAGTTTTTTATAATTTTTAGGGATTTTAAGGGTTTTAGATTATTTTTTGGTTTTTAAGGATTTATAGGGTTTTATGGTTTTTATGGGTTTTTATGATTTTCTTGGGATTTTAAGGGTTTTGGGTCTTTTTTTCATTTTCAAGGATTTTTAAGGGTATATTAGTATTTTTATGTGTTTTTGGGTTCTTTAGAGTTTTTAGGAATTTTGAGGGTTTTTGAAAAAAATTAGGGTTTTTAGGGTCTTTTTTTGGTTTTTAGGGTTTTTTTAGTTTTTTAACGTTTTTAGTGGTTTAAATGGATTTTATATTTTTTAGTGTTTTTAAGGGTTTTATGGAATTTAACGGTTGAATGGTTTTCATAGGTTTTTTAGGGATTTTTAGGTTTTTCAGTTGTTTTAGGGGTTTTCAGGATTTTTATGGTTTTTAGGGTTTTTAGGGATATTAGGGATTTTGATTGGTTTTAGGGATTTATGTTTTTAGTGTTTCTTAGGATTTTTAGAGACTTTTGGGGTTTTAGGGTTTTTTTGAGTTTTTTAGGGTTTTAAGGTTTTTAGACTTTTTTTAATTTTTTTAGGAGTTTAAAGGTTTTTTAGAGTTTTTAGTGGTTTTTAGAGTTTTTAGGGTTTTTAAGTTTTTAGGGGTTTTTATGGTCTTCATGGTGTTTTTCAGGGTTTTAAAGGGTTTTTACGTTTTCAGGGATTTTTTTGGGGTTTTAGGCTTTTTATCGTTTTTATGGTTTTAGGGTTTTGAGGGATTCTGATTGTTTTTTGGGGTTTTCAGATATTTTTAGGATTTTTACGGTTTTTAGTGTATTTTGGATTTTTAGGGTTTTTTAGAGTTTTTTAGGGTTTTTAAGGTTTTTAGAGTTTAATGTTTTTAGTCGGTTTAAGGGTTTTTAGTTGTTTTAATGGGTTTTAGAGTTTTTAATGTTTTTTACGGTTTTTTGGGTTTTTTATGGTTTTAGGGGGTTTATGGTTTTTAGAGGGTTTTCAGGGTTTTTAGGGTTTTTATGTTTTCATTGATTTTTATGGGGGTTTTATGATTTTTTTTTGTTTTTAGTATTTTTTTGGGGTTTGGGGATGTTGAGGATTTTTAGGGTTTTTAGGTATTTTCAATGTTATTAGGGCCTTTTTGGGATTTTAGGAATTTTTTGAGTTTTTTAGGGGTTTAAAGGGTTTTTATTGTTTTTTAAATTTTTTAGGAGTCTTAAGGTTTTTTTAGTGTTTTTAGTGGTTTTTATATTTTTATGGATTTTTGGATTTTTGATGTTTTAGGGGGTTTTATGGTTTTTAAGGGGCTTTAGGATTTTTAGGATTTTTAGGGATTTTGAGTTTTTTGGGGTTTTATGATTTTTTGGAGTTTTTAATCATTTTTTATAAAGTGTTTTTAGAGTTTTTAGTGGTTTTAAGGGTTTTTTAATGTTTTTAGGGAATTTTATGGTTTTCAGAGGTTTTATGGTTTTTTACGTTTTCTTAGATTCTTAGGGGTTTTTAACGATATTTATTGTTTTTAGGGATTTTAGGGGTTTTACAGATTTTTGGGTTTTTCAGGTTTTCTATGGAGTTTTAGATTTTTTTGGGTTTCTGGGTTTTTTTGGTCTTTTTTGGGGTTTTAGGGGTCTTTTAGATTTTTAGGGTTTTTAAGAGTTTTTAGTGTTTTTTAACATTTTTAGGTATTTTAAAGGTTTTTAGAGTTTTTAGTGGGTTTTAAGGGATTTATAGAATTTTAGGATTTTTAAGGTTTTTAGGGGTTTTTTGGTTTTCAAGGATTTTTAGGGTTTTTTACGTTTCCATGGATTTTTAGGGGTTTTTAGGATTTTTATGGTTTTTTGGGGTTTTTGGGTATTTAGGGATTTTGAGGGTTTTTTAGGTTTTCAGAGGTTTTTAGGATTTTTAGGGGTTTTCGGGTTTTTAGGGTCTTTTTCTGTTTTTAGGGATTTTTTGTATTTTTAATGTTTTAAAGGTTCTTTAAGGTTTTTCTAACATTTTTAGAGGTTTAAATAGTTTTTAGAATTTTTTGTTGGTTTTTAGGGTTTTTAGGGGGGTTTCGGGGTTTTTAAGGTTTTTAAGGGTTTTATGGTTTTGAGAAGTTTTTCAGGGTTTTTACGTTTTCAAGGATTTTAGGGGTTTCTTAGGATTTTTATGGTTTATAGAATTTTTATGGACTTTATGGATTTTGAGGAGTTAGGATTTTTTGGGATTTTTTGTTTTTAAGGTTTTTTAGAGTTTTTAAACATTTTTAGATATTTTAAGGTTTTTTGTTGGGTTTTATGGTTTCTATGTATTTTTAAGATTTTTAAGGTTTTAATGTTTTTTATGGTTTTTAGGGGTTTTTACGTTTTCATGGATTTTAAGGCGTTTTTTAGGATTTTTACGGTTTTTAGGATTTTTAGCGATTTTGAGTGTTTTTTTGGATTTGTTGAGTTCTTTTTTGGATTTTTAGGATTTTTTTTAGTTTTTAGGGGTTTACTGGGTTTTAGAGTTTTTTTAACATTTTAGGGATTTAGGATTTTAAGTGTTTTTTATTGTTTTTAGGGTTTTTACATCATCATGGATGTTTTTGGGGGTTTTAGTATTTTTGTGGGTTTTATCATTGTTAGGGATTTTGAGGGGTTTTATGTTTTTAGGGTTTTTAGGGTGATTGTAGGGGTTTAGGGTTTTTTTGAGTTTTTTAGGGTTTTTATTTTTTTTGAGAGATTTTTAATATTTTTAGGGTTTTCTGGGGTTTTTAGAGTTTTTAGTGGTTTTTTAGGTTTTTATGGGTTTTTAGGGGTTTTAAGGTTTTTAAGTGTTTAAATGGTATTTAGTGTTTTTTTAAGGTTTTCAAAAAACACTAAGAACCCTAAAAACACTAAAACCATAAAAATAAAAAAAACCCCTAAAAATCCAAGAAAATGTAAAAAATCTTAAAACCCTGAAAAGTATAAAGACCCCCTAAAAACCTTCAAAACCCTAAAAACTCATAAAAACATTAAAAAATCACTAAAAACATAAAAAAAACCATAAAAACTCAAAAGACCCTAAAAACCCTGAGAAAACCTAAAAACCTTAAAAACACTGAAAACCCATTAAAATCCCTAAACACCCTAAAAACTCTACAAAATATAAAAATCCTAAGAAATGCCTAAAATTCATGAAAATGTACAAAACCCTAAAACCCCTAAAAACCCCTAAAAACCATAAAAACCACTAAAAACCATAAAACCCCTAAAAACCCTTAAGAAGAATGGCTCAAGGAAGGGAGTCCGATGGAGATGGGGATCCTGCTCGGCCTTTGGCCGTGTTAGCCCTTGACAGCAAGGTGGAGTCATCTCTAGTTATGCCAGAGGTATGTGTTCACAAGGAGCTCTTTCAGCTCTATAAACGTTCAACCTCCGGGGCCGGTGTGGCTTGTGATGCACCGGAGGTGTTGAGATTGAAGCTTAATTTTGCGGAGGCAGCGAAATCGGCGATTTCACTCACCTTCTCTGATTTTGATCCTCCCTCTCCCGGTCGAGTCATTCGGAAGGGGCGGGTGGCTCACATTTCGGCTAATCGTGAGGCAGTGGAGGAATGGTGCGATCTCTGTCGATTCTCCATCATTGCCAGGGTGTTGTCTCCGAAGGGTGAGCGAGTCTGGAAATTTTATGACCTCACCAACCGGATCAATATGATCTAGGGTTTCTCCGAATGGAGAATGACTTCTATGGGGAGAGGGTATTACCATATTGTCTTCCCATCGGATGAGTGGAAGCGTCAAGCATGGACTCTTAAGGATCCAAGAATGGGATCAGAATTTTGACCCATTGAATGTTAAGAATACCTCTGCGTAGGTATGGATTCGTATCTGTAAACTTAGCTGGATTTATTGGCATCCTCTGATTTTATGGGACATTTCCTCCTCGGTGGGTTATCATATACGCATTGACAAGGAGACAGAAAGTCCAAAGTATGGGCATTTTGATCATGTCCTTGTTGAAGTTGAGTTCGCTTCCATGCTAGTTGAGGAAGTGGTTCTCAACACTGATGAGGATAGCTTCACACTGGAAATTCAATATGAGCACAAACCCCAACTTTGCCTTCACTGCAACCTCTTTGGACATCTCATCTCTGATTGTCGATGACTTAAAGTGTGCGCCAAGTGAAATCTCAAAGGGCATGTTGTTGTATCCTGCAATAGGAAATCAGGAGCTAGAGTGGGGAAGTAGGCCCCTGTGCCTGGTCAGGCACCTACCCCCTCCCAGCCTGGTCTTGCTGTGGTAGGAAGTCCTGCGGAGTCGCCTTCGCAAAAGGGGGTGTAGGGGGTGGATAACACCTGCTGCTAGGAGATGCCCTCTCATATGCCGAGAGTGAATAATGGGCCTAAACCCCCTGCTATTCTGTTAGCTGATCTGGTCTCTACTATCTTAGGGCCTACTGCTACCATCCCAGGCTCTCAAGAATCCATGGATGAGCCCGGCCAAGCCTTCGCTCAACTTGATCCTGCTGTGGTAGGAATTCCTGTGGAGCCGTCTTCGCTAAAGGGGGTGCTGAGGGTGGATGACACCTGCTGCCAGGAGATGCCCCCGCATTTGCTGGGAGTGGTTCCTGGGCCTAATCCCCCTGTTGATCTGATGGTTGTTCTAGTCTATGCTTCCTCAACGCCTGTTGCTATCATCCCTGGCTGAGCTCGGACTGACTTCTACTCTACTTGGCCCTGCCACGATGGTGAGCCCTGTTCCGCTTGCTGAACTTCCCAAGGAGGTGCCGGTGGTGGATGACACCTACTTCCAGGGATCACCCCCTCTCATGTAGGAGGTGGCTTCTGGGCCGGCCCTTCTTGTGTTTGCTACTATTTAAGGGTCTGTTTCTACCTCCCCTGACCCTGGGAAGGGCTTCTTGTCCTCAGCTCTCTTGTCAGTGACTGATGATTCCTTTACGGCTATTTTCTATGGAAAGGCTGCAAGGTGTATCACATCAAGGAGTGCCTCCCCTGTGACAATCTTCCCCCTGAACAAGTTTACCCCTCTTAGTGGTAGATTCTAGGCTGATGAGGCTGAGGAGCAGAATGATGAGGAGGCAGATGGATCCAACAAACCAGTTGACGAGGACCTGACACAAGAGGTTGGCTCTCAACCTCTGTATGGCTCTGGACTGAAATACCGGATCTCTGAAGCGACTGATCTTTTCCCTGGGAAGAACCCCGTGGGGAGGCCCAAGAAGAAGGGGAAAAAGTAAAGGAAAAGGTAATGCCTCTGAATGCAAACAGCAGCCCTGTGAGAGGGGCAGCTCCCTTCTAAATAAATGAGGATACTCTTCCAGAACTACCAGGGGATTGGGAATCTTCCCACTGCCTCAACCCTTAGGTATTTTATCCTTTCTCAGAGGCCTATGAGTCTTGGAATTATTGAACCAATGATCTCATTTGATAGCTAGATGGGTTTCAACTGGGGTTACCTTGGATACTCCTGTGTTGGCAAGACTGCTAATGAGAAAGGTTTGGACACCTTATGAGTGTTGAAGCATGATGACATCCAGTTATTGTTTATGCATGTGAGTACCCAATTCATCACCTTGTCTGCTATATGCAGTGATACCCCTCTTTCCCTATCCTTTGTGTATGCATCTTGCTCATACACAAGGAGACGGTCCCTATGGAAAAAATGATTATTCTAAATGGGATCATTGAGAACAACTGGGTTGTGATTGGGGATTTCAACACTGTTTTGCGCCTGGATGATAGGATTGGCTCCAACTTCTCTCGCTCATCTTATGAATACTTTTCCTTCTTCTTAGACACTTGTGATCTCACGGAAGTTCCCATTTCTGGATCCTCCTTTACTTGGGGTCATTTCACTGTTAACGGAAGGCAAGCCAGCAAGTTGGACAAGTGTTTTTATAGGATCAGTGACAGGAATTCTCCTTTTGATGTCTCTGGCTTTACCCTCCCCAAATTTCATTTGGATCATAACCCCTTGATTATTGACTATTTTGTGGGTTCCTCAAGGTCAGCACCATTGCCTTTCAGGTTCAATAATGCTTGGATCACAGTTCCAGGTTATAGGGAAATTTTCATCAATGGTTGGAGTGAAGACCTTTGGGGCAGTCATTACTATATTTTTGCCTCTAAGATTATAAGAATTAAATACTTACTCAAGGACTGGGGCAAGAACCTCTTCTATGGGATGGATAAAGATATTTGGGCTGCTGAGCAGCAGCTCACCCTCCACTAGGATTCCAACAAGGTTTTGTATCTGCCCTCTCAATAGGAGTTGTAGCTTCATTCCAAGATTGATGATCTCCTGAATCTTAAAGAAAATCTCTCTAAAAATCAGTTCAATGTTAGATGGATCAGAGATGGAGATCGCAACTTGAAATTTTTCCACCAGTTTCATAGAGAGAAAAAGGTTAAAAAGTGATTAAAAGTAGTTCATATCTCAGGATCTACCTTCAACTCGGAGGATGATATTTCCACTGCTATTATGAATCACTTCCAGGAGCCTTACTTGAATGGTGGTGGGGATTACACCCTTGATTTGATGGATTCCATCATTCCATGCATCGATGAGCATCAGAACGGGGCCTTAACAATTGCCCCCCTTGAGGAGGAAATAAGGGCTTCTTTGTTCTCTTTGAACATTGACAATGTAGCGGGATCAGATGGTTTCACTAACAAGTTCTTCATGTCTCACAGGGATATCATGCATGAGGGCATCACTAGCGCTGTTAAGGAATTTTTTCTCTCCATTTCTTTTCCACATGGATTTAACTCTAATTTCATTGCCCTAATTCCCAAAAAGGACAACGCTATTGACATTGGTGACTTTCGGCCGGTGGCTATTGGGAATACTATTCCCAATATCATCAGCAAGATTATGGTCATGCGAATTGAGAAATTTGTGAGGTAAATTCTCGCTCTAAACCAATTTGGGTTAGTCTGGGGGAGGAACTTCTAGGAATGCCTATTCATAGCTTCGAAGGGCATCAACGTCATGCAAACGTAGTCCAAGAAGGTCAATTTTGTGCTCAAGATTGACATCTCTAAGGCTTTTGACACTATTAAGTGGAGTTTCATTTTTCAAGTTCTCTCAAAGTATGGATTCTTGAACAGCTTTATCAATATGGTTACATCCATATTAAGCAGTGCTTGGGTATCCATCCGCATAAATGGATCTCCCAAGGGGTTTTCCTCCTGCTCCCGTGGGGTTAGACAGGGTAACCCGCTATCAGGAATTCTCTTCACGATTGCTAAGTATTACCTGTAGGTGTCTTATTGACCTTGGCCAGACTAGTCTCTTCAATTCTATTAAGGCATGGAGATATCTTCATGTGTCGTACCATATTTTTTATGCTGATGATATTCTTCTATTTGGGAAAGCTGACAAACAGACCTTGTCCTCAATCCGGACAATTTTCTGGCATTATGAAAGTGTGGCAGGGCAGTCTATCAGTTGGAGCAAGTCTTTGATTGTCTTTGGGGAGGGGGTCTCTCGGCCCCATCATATTTCCATTGAAAAGTCCCTTGGGGTCAAGAGAGGATCACTTTATTTTGATTACCTAGGTGTCCCCATCTTCTGGGGAAGAGTCAAGAATTGTCACCTTGAGATCATTACCACTAGAATTACTCAACATCTGGAAAAATGGAAAGGGAAGTTCAAATCGCAAGCTCGAAGGGTCTGCCTCATCAACTCAGTTATCACTTATATGTTCACATATGATTTCTCTATCTACAGATGGCTAGTTAACCTTCTTAAGGACCTGTAAGAAAATATCATGAATTTTTCCTGGACCGGATGCATTAGTGAAAGGAAATTGATTAGGGTGAACTGGAGGGACTTTACCAAGCCAATTAAGCTGGGGGGGCTTGGAAATAAAGATCTCAAAAGGTATAATAACGCTCTCCTTTCTAAATTTACATGGGGGATATTTAACTATAGGAGTGGGGATCTGGAATTCACTTGAGAGAGGTTTGTGATTAAACTTTGTGATGAGTATACATGTTACTTCCCCTCCTCAGTGTGGCCAGCAGTTTGTGATTCATACAAGGGTATTATCTCTCACTCGAAATGGATTGTTTCAAAGCCCTTGGAACTGAATGCTTGGTCCACGCCCTGTCTAGATGGTCCCCTTCAAGAATGCATGACTCCTCTTGCTGGCCTTAGAAGATTGTCCATCGCGGCTCTCATTCCTCGGTTGGAAGAGCTTGAGGCTCTCCTCCCAACTGAAACCTTTATTCAAATTCAGCGTTACGCCTTTGTTGACTCTAACATATTGATTTGGAAACCCAACCTTGTTGGGTGCCTTAATGTTAAGGATTACTATCGGTACAATTGTGCTTGAGAATCCCCTCCCCCGGCCTGGATCTCCAAATTTAGGAGGAATTTCATCCCTCCAACCAGTCATCTCTTACATTGGAAACTCTCGAAGAATCGACTGCCTCTGTAGAGACAGTTGTAGAAAGATGGGAACGACCTTGCCTCTGCATGTTTTCTCAGTCTATGCGCCAAAGAGACTATTCAGCACACCTTCCTCCAAGGCAGATTTGGTGCAGCGCTTTGGAGATACTTGCAGCGGATTTTTGGGCTCCCAGCTTGCCTGGACAGGCCTCTCTTCAAGCTCTTGGGCTATTTGACCACCTGGGATTACAGTGAACAAGTTCAGAACCTCCTATTGGTCATTGTCGCAACCATTATCTCTTATATTTGGACCACCCGGAATGCGGTCACATTTAACAAGAAGCAGATCTCCATCCATGGTGGTGTGGTGATGATTCATAAGGATGTCTACACGGCGTCCCGCATCCAGAAAGGATCAATGGAAAATGATGTTAGCGAACTCATTATTCTTCGGTTGCTTGGCGTCTCTGGCAGGACCAAAAAGCCAATGGTTCCCAAGTTCATCCGCTGGATCCCCCCACTCCCGTCATGGATTAATAAGGTTAACATGGATGGTGCGACCCTAGGTGCACCGGGTCCAGCTGGGTGTGGTGGAATATTTCGCACCTGTCGAGGCTTCGTCAAAGGATGTTCATTGGTGATGGGTGCACCCTTAAAGCTGAAATGTGGGATATGATGAAGGCGATTAAGTATGTTGTCAGCTTTGGATGGAGCTTTCTCTGGATTGAATCTGATTCCATGCTTGCGGTGAATGCCTTTAAAAACAGATCTAGGTTCGTTCACTAGAGGATCCTCCCTCAGTGGATGGAGTGCCTCACCCTATGCCAAAGGCTGAACCTCACTGTGACACACGCCTATCATGCAACGAATGCAGTTGTGGATGCTCTTTCCAAATAGGCCATTGTGGAGAGGAGTTCGATGTGGTCCTTAGTTGCCACGCCTTCTTGCTCTTTGCTTGTGAATTCTGACCTGAATGGTGATTTGCACACCCGGTTATGTAACCCCTCCTTGTAGCACTCTGCTGTTTTTTCTTCTTGTTATAAAATTTAGGGGACCAGGCTGGCCTGGTCTCGAGCCTTCCTTGCACTAAAACCCCTTAAAAACCCAAACAACCACTAGAAACTCTAAAAACCCTAAATACACATGAAACTGTTAAAAAACTCTAAAAAAACTTAAAGACACTAAAAAAATACAAAAAACCCTAAAAAACCAAAAAGACCCCCAAAACCCCAAAAAATCCTAAAAACCCATGAAAATCTCTATAAACCCTCAAAATCACTAAAACCCCTAAGAACCCTAAAAACCATAAAAATCGTAAAAACCCCTAAAATCCATGAAAATGTAAAAAACTACAAAAATCATGAAAAATCTCGAAAAACCCTAAAACCACAAAAATGCCTTAAAAAATCTAAAAACAATTCTAACCCCTAAAAAAGTTAAAAACTCCAAAAAACTATAAAAACTCTAAAAACCAAAAAAACCCAAAAAGACCTTAAAAACCCTGAAAAACCCTAACAACCCTAAAAACCCTAAAATCCTTCAAAATCCCAAAAAACCATAAAAACTAGAAAAATTCTTAGAAACACCTAAAGATCCTTGAAAACATAAAAAACCCTACCCTGAAAACTATAAAATCCTATAAAACCTAAAACCCACATAAAAACCTTAAAAACCAATAAAGATTAAAAAAACCCTTAAAACCCCTAAAATCATTTAAAAACTCTAAAAACCCTTTAAAACCCTAAAAAATCCTAAAAACAATAAAAATCATAAAACCCATAAAAATCCATGAAAACATAAAAAACCCAAAAAACCCTGAAAACCCCATGAAAACCATAAAAATCCTTAAAAACCTTAAAAAAGCCAAAAAAGCCATAAAAACCCTAAAAACCCACTAAAAACTCAAAAAAACCATAAAACCCTTAAGAACGTTAAAAAAATCTAAAAACCCTAAGAACACTAAAAAACTAAAAACCCTAAAAACCCTAAAAACCCAAAAGACCCTAAAAACCCTAAAAACCCCTAAAAACCCCCAAAAAACAATAAAACCCCTCAAAAACCAAAAAAACCATAAAAAACAAAAAAACCCTAAAAACCTTAAAAACTCTCAAACCCATAAAAACTATAAAACCCCTTAAATCCCCTAAATACTTTTAAAAACTCTAAAACCTTACCACCCGAAAAAAAAACTCAAAAGATCCCTAAAAACCCGAAAAGACCAAAAAAAGCCAGAACACCCCTAAAAATCCCTAAAACCCCCAAAAATCCCTAAAATCCTAAAAAACCATAAAAACCATGAAAATATTAAAAAACTACTTCAAATCCAAGAAAACGTAAAAACCCCTAAAACCCTTATAAACCCTTAAAAACTCGAAAACCCCAAAAAAATATTAAAACCCTTAAAACCCCATAAAACCCTAAAAAACACTAAAAACCTTAAACCCCTAAAAATGTTAAAAACTCTAAAAAAACCTTAAATACTCCAAAAACCCAAAAAAAACCCAAAACCCAAAAAAGCCTAAAAACCCTGAAAAACCCTAAAAACCCTAAAAAACCGTGAAAACCCTAAAAACCATCAAACTCACTAACAATAATGAAAACTATAAAAGTCCTAAAAAACCCCAAAAATCCATGAAAATGTAAAAAACCCTTAAAAATCCCTAAAAACGATAAAACCCCCTAAAAATCTTAAAAACCCTAAAAACCCTCTAAAAACTTTAGAAACCGTTAAAACGCATAAAAATATTAAAAAGATCTAAAACACTAAAAAACTCAAAAAATCCTTAAAAAACCCAAAAGACCCTGAAAACCCAAAAAACCCTGAAAACCCAAAAAACCCTAAAACCCTCTAAAACCCTAAAAACCACTAAAACTCCCTAAAAACCCTAAAAAATTCTAAATTCCATAAAAATACTAAAAAAAAATCCTAAAATCCATAAAATACGAAAAAAACCCTAAAAATCAACAAAAACGTAAAAAACCATGAAAAAACACGGAAAAAAATGAAAACTCTTATAAACCATAAAAATCCTTAAAAACCCATAAAAACCCTAAAACCACTAAAAAACTAAAAACCCATAAAAATGTTAAAAAAACTTAAAAATCCATAAAACCCCTAAAAAACTTAAAAAAACACTAAAACCCCCAAAAGATCCTGAAAACCCCTAAAACACTAAAAACACCCGAACACCCCTAAAACCCCTCAAAATCCCTAAAATCCCTAAAACCCATAAAAATCAGAAAAAGCCCTAAAAACACATGAAAACCATAAAAATTCCTAAAAACTCTAAAAACACTAGAACCCATTAAAATCATAAAACCCCTTAAAAACCCATGAAAACGTTGAATCACTTTAAAACCCTGAAAACCATAAAACCCCAAAAACCTTCAAAAACCTTAAAATTCCATAAAAACCCTAATAACAAAAAATACTCTAAAACCCCTTAAAATCCCTACAAACGTTAAAAAACTCTAAAAAACCTAAAAAACTCAAAAAACTCGTCAAAACCCAAAAAGACCCAGAAACCCCTCAAAACCCCTAAAAACCCTAGAACCCCTAAAAACCCTAAAAATCCTCAAAATCACTAAACACCCTAAAAACCATAAAAATCTTTAAAAACCCCTAAAAATCCATGAAAACATAAAACTCTTGAAAATCCTTAAAAACCCCTGAAAACTTTATAACCCTAAAACCTTAAGAAACCCTAAAACCCCATAAAAACCCTAAAACCCAAAAAAAATTAAAAACCCAAAAAACATAAGAAGACCCAAAAAAACCTTGAAAAACCCTAAAACCCCTAAAAATCCTTAAAACCCCCTACAATTCCTTGAAAGCATAAAATCCCTAAAAATCCTAATAACCATAAAGCCATCTAAAAACCTTAAAAAACCCTAAACACCCATAAAAACTCTGGGATCCCTTAAAACCCCTAAAAACACAAAAACCCCCTAAAAACAAAAAAATACCCTAAAAACCATGAAAAACCCTAAAAACACTAAAAACCATAAAATTCGTAAAAAACCTCTAAAAATACATAAAAACCCTAAAACCCCGGAAAATCATAAAAACACCAAAAAACCTTTTAAAACCCTAAAAACACATCAAAACACTAAAACCACTAAAAACTGTAAAAACCCTTAAAAACCCTAAAAATTCAAAAAAACCCTAAAAACCCAAAAGACCCTAAAAACCCTATAAACCTTCAAAATCCCTAAAAACACTAAAAGCCCTAAAAACCCATAAAAATCCATGTAAACCTAAAAAATTCTAAAAACCCTAAAAAGCCCCAAAAAACCATAAAACCCCCTAAAAACCTTAAAAATCCAAAAAAACACTAAATGCTCTAAAACCCATAAAAATCCCTAAAAATGTTACAAAATTATAAAAAACCATTAAAACCCTAAAAACATAAAAAAACCCAAAAAGACCCTAATATCCATGAGACCCCCTAAAAGTTCTGAAAAACCCTAAAAACCCCTAAAAAAACCCTAAAAACCATAAAAACCCTAAAAGACCCCTAAAAATCCATGAGAATGTATAAAACCCTAAAAACATGGAAACCCCCTAAAAACATT
The DNA here is from genome assembly GCA_963277665.1 of Viscum album. NCBI lineage: Eukaryota > Viridiplantae > Streptophyta > Magnoliopsida > Santalales > Viscaceae > Viscum > Viscum album. The sequence continues at coordinate 1,770,743,605 of OY728156.1, read as the reverse complement.
AAAACCCAGCAAAACCTTTAAAACCCTAAAACCCCAAAAAAAACTCTCTAAAAACACCAAACCACTAAAACCTTGAAAAAATCAAAAAAAATCTAAAAAACCTTAAAAACCCTAAAACCCCTAAAAAACCCTAAAAAACCCTAAAAAACCAAAAATACCCAGAAAACCATAAAATTAATAAAAATTCCCTATAAATCCATGAAAACACAAAAAACCCTAAATACCTCATGAATCCCCTAAAAAAATAAAAACCCTTAAAAACTTTAAAAGGCCATAAAAACACACAAAAATGCTAAAAACCCCAAAAAACTCAAAAAAACCTTAAAACATCTTAAAACGTTAAAATCTATAAACCCTTTAAAACCCTAAAAAACTCAAAAAACCTATAAACCAAAAACTCTCTAAAATCTCTAAAAACCACTAAAAACCAAAAAAGTTAGAAAAAAACCCCAAAATCCCTGAAAACATAAAAATCCCTAAAAACCGATAAAACCCAAAAGACCCTAAAAACAATGAAAAATCATAAAAACCTGAAAAACACCTAAAACCCGTAAAAACCCTCAAAATCCCTAAAACCCCCCAAAAAAACCTAAAATAATAAAGATACTAAAAAACCCTGAAAATCTATTAAAACATAAGAAACCTTAAAAGCCTAAATAACCTTTGAAAACCACAAAACCCCCTAAAAACTTTAAAAACCCTAAAAACATTAAAACCCTAAAACCCCTAAAAATGATAAAACCATTAAAACCACAAAACCCTAAAAACTTAAAAAATCCCTAAAACCCAAAAAGATGACAAAAACCCAAAAAACCCAAAAAACCCCTGAGAAAACCTAAAACCCCTCAAAATCCCTAAAAACCCTAAAAACCATAGAAATCATAAAAACCGTATAAAAAACATGAAAATGTAAAAAACCATGGAAACCCTAAAAAACCCTCGAAAATCGTAAAACCCCAAAACCCATAAAAACCCTAAAACCACTAAAAACTATAAAAACTCTTTAAAACCCTTAAAAATGTTAAAAAACTCTAAAAACTAAAAAAATTCCTTTAAATCCCAAAAAGTCCCTAAAACCCTGAAAACACCTAAAAACCCTAAAAACTCTGAAAAAACTTAAAACACCTCAAAATTCCTAAAAGTATTAAAAACCTAAAAAACAAAAAAAATCCAAAAAACCGCTAAAAATCCATGAAAATGCAAAAAGCCCTAAAAACATTAAAAATCACTTGGAAACTATACAAACCCATAAAAACATTAAAAAAACCTAAAAACCACTAAAAACTCTAATAACCCCATAATCCCCTAAAAACATTAAAAACTCTAAAAAACCTTAAAACCCATAAAAAGCTCAAAAAAACCCTAAAACCCCAAAATAGTCCTTAAAACCCTGAAAAACTTTAGAAACCCTAAAAACCATAAAAAACCCTAAAAACCATAAACCCGCTAAAAAGAGTTAAAAAACCTAAAAACCAATAAATACTCTAAAAAACCACTAAAAAATCAAAAACCCTCAAAACACCTAAAAATGTTAAAAAAATTCTAAAACGACTTAAAAACCCTAAACAACTCAAAAAACCCCTAAAATCCCAAAGCACCCTTAACACCATGAAAAAACCTAAAAACCCAAAAAATTTCTAAAATCCCTAAAACCATAAAAATCCTAAAAAACCCCTAAACATCCATGAAAATGTAAAAAACCGAAAAACCCTAAAAAACTTAAAAACCCTAGAATCCCATAAAAACCCTAAATCCCACTAAAAACACTAAAAACCCTTTAAACCCCTAAAACCATTAAAAACTCCAAAAAAACTTAAAACCCATTAAAAACTCAAAAAACCCCCTAAAACCCAAAAGACCCTATAAACCCTGAAAAGCCCAAAAAACAATAAAACCAATGAAAAGCCCTAAAACCCCACAAAATCCCTCAAAACCGTAAAACCATAAAAATCCAAAAAACCCTTAAAAATCTAAGAAAACATGAAAAAACCCTAAAACCCCTAAACCCCCCTAAAAACCATAAAAACAATAAAAACCGAAAAAGACCCTAAAAATCCATAAAACCCCTAAAAACCCACTAGAAACTCTAAAAACCCTTAAAATCCCTAACAAAAAACCTTAAAACCCAAAAAACTCAAAAAGAGCCAAAAAAAACAAAAGGTCCCTAAAAACCCTAAAAACCCCTAAAAATCATATAAACCCTGAAAACTCCTATAAACCCAAATAATCCCAAAAAACCCTAAAACATCGTAAAAACGACTAAAATTCCATAAAAACGTAAAAAACCCTAAAAACCCAGAAAAACCCCTAAAAACCATAAACCCCCTAAAAACCATAAAAGCCGTAAAAGCCCTTGAAAATTCTAAAAAGCACTAAAAACTCTAAAACCCTTAATACCCCAAAAAATGTTTAAAAACTCTAAATAAACATAAAAAAACTTAAAACCACAAGAGGACCCTTGAAACCTAGAAAAAATCTGAAACCCTAAAATCCCTGAAAACCCATAAACACCATCACAATCCCTAAAAACCCTAAAAACCCTAAAAATACGAAAACCCTAAAAATCCATGAAAATGTAAAACACCCTAAAAACCGAAGAAAAACCCTGAAAACCATAAAACCCCAAAAAAACCTTTAAAAACCCTAAAAATTCATAAAACCCCTAAAAACCACAAAACATTTAAAACCCTTAAAACCCCAAAAAACATTAAAAAACTCTAAAGACCATAAAAATCAAATAAAAAAATAAAAAAACACAAAAAACCCAAAAGACCCTAAAAACCCTAAAAACCTCTAAACCCCCCTAAAAATTCTCAAAATCCCTAAAACCCCCTAAAAACCATAAAAATCCTAAACCCCCCTAAAACTACTAAAAACTATTAAAACCCTTAAAACACCTAAAAATATTAAAAAAAACTCTAAAAACCATTAAAACCCTGAAAAACTTGAAAAACCCCAAAAACCGAAAAATCCAGAAAACCCCTAAAAACCCTAAAACCCCTGAAAACCCCTTAAAATCCTTAAAAAACTTAAAAATCCCAAAAAACTATAAAAACCCTAAAAAACCACAAAAAATCCAAGAAAACTTAAAATACCCAAAGACCATAAAAAACCTAAAAAAGCACAAAAAATCCAAGAAAAATTAAAATACCCAAAAAACCCTGAAAACCCTTAAAAATCCGTAAGAACCTTACAAAAATAGAAAAACCCATAAAAACCCTAAAAATCGCTTAGAGATCTTAAAACCGTTAAAACCCCTAAAAACGTTAAAAACACTACAAAACCATAAGAGCCCAAAAAACTCAAAAAAGAACCCTAAAACCAAAAAAATCCTAAAACACCCTAAAACACTAAAAACACTAAAATCCCTAAAAACTGCTGAAATACCCTAAAAATCCTAAAAAACCCTAAAAACCCTAAAAACCCCTAAAAACCCTAAAAACCCATAAAACCCATTAATAATCATAAAAACCTCTAGAAATCCATGAAAACATAAAAAACCCTAAAAACCCAAAAAAGCTCAGAAAACAATAAAAACCCCTAAAAATATTAAAAAACCCTAAAAACTAAAAAAACATAAAAACCCACTAAAAAATCTTAAAACCCTCAAAACCCCAAAAACGCTAAAAACTCTAAAAAACCAAAAAAATCCTAAAAAAACCTAAAAAATCCTAAAAACCAAAAATTACCCTAGAACCCTGAAAAAACTTAAAAACTCTAAAACCCTGAAAAAACCATAAAACCCACAATATCCCCAAAAATCCTAAGAAACCCTAAAAACCATAAAATCCAAAAAAAATCCCTAAAAATCCATGAAAACGTAAGAAACCCTAAAACTTCAAGAGACACTTAAAAACCAAAAAACCCCTATAAACATTAAAAAACCCTAAAAACACAGAAAATCTCTAAAAACAAATAAAACCACTAAAACGATAAAAAAGTCTAAAAAACCATAAAGCCATAAAAACTCAAAAAGACCTAAATACCCAAAAAGACCCTAAAAACCCAGAAAATCCTTAAAAACCCTGAAAACACCTGAAAACCCCTAAAACACCTGAAGATCCCTAAAAAAATTAAAACACTAAAAACCAAAAAAATCCTAAAAAACCTTAAAAATCCATGAAATTGTAAAAAACTCTAAAACCCTAAATAAACCTTGAAAACCATAAAAACCCCAAAAAACCCTAAAAGCCTAAAAACCCATAAAAACCCTAAAAACACACTAAAATCCCTAAAACCCCTTAAAATCCATAAAAACTCTAAAAAACCTTAAAACCCTCAATACTAAAAAAATCTTAAAACCCAAAAACTCCCTAAAAACATCAAAACACCTTGAAAACCCTTGAATACCCTAAAAACCATCAAAATCCCTAAAAAACCTAAAAATCACAAAAAACCCTAAATATACAACAACCCGTAAAAACATTGAAAAAAACCCTCACTACCATTAAAACCCTTGGAAACCTTAAAAACCCTAAAAACTCTAAAAACTACTAAAAACTACTAAAAATCTTAAAAACCTAAATTTTTTAAAAACACCTGGATGCTTCTTGCCACTTGGCCAGGAGGAAAACCCTGGCCCTGGAAAATGTTGAAGGGGATGCTGATGCTGAAAGTGATGGATGATGGAATATGTGATGCGAGATACTGGTTGCTAGTTTGTTGTGAGGTGCTGATGGAGATGATTGTGAATGTCTGCTTTGTTTGTCTTTTGTGTGTTTTTTTGGGTTTTGGGTTTTTATGGGTTTGGGGTTGTTAAGGGATTTTGGGTGTGGGTCGTTTGACCCCTCCCCTCCCTTTTCTACTGCATATTTTTTCTAATAAATTGGGGGGGGTCAGGATTAGCCAGACCCTGCACCTTCCTTGCCCTTAAAACCCCTAAAACCCATAAAATTCCAAATACACCTTAAAACCATAAACAGCCTATAGAACCCAAAAATCCATGAAAACGTAAAAAACCATAAAAACCCTAAAAAACCCCTGAAAACCTAAAACCCCTAAAAACGTTAAAAAACTCTAAAAACCCATAAAACCCCTAAAAACACAAAACCCCCCCTAAAAATAAAGAATACCCTAAAAACTGTGAAAACCCCTAAAAACCCATGAAAAACACTAAAAACCATCACAATCCCTAAATAACCTAAAAAAACCTAGGATCCATAAAAACCCTAAAATCCCTAAAAATCCATGAAATTTTAAAAACCCCTAAAACCCCCTGAAATTCATAAAAAACCCTAAAAGCCTTTAAAACCCCTAAAAATCCATATAAACCCTAAAAACCCACAAAAAACTTTAAAGGCCCTTAAAAGCATTTAGAGCAATAAAATACTCTAAAAAACCTTTCAAACCATAAAAACTAAAAAATTCTAAAAACCCAAAAAAGAAACCCCTGAAAAACCCTAAAAACCCTGAAAAACCCCTGAACACATAAAAACCCCTAAAAACCTCAAAAAACCCTAAAAACCCATAAAACCTCAAAACCCCTAAAATGTTAAAAAACTCTAAAAACCTTAAAAACCATAAAAAATTCAAAAAACTGTAAAAACACAAAAAAACCTTAAAAACCTCGAAAAACCCTAAAAACACTCAAAATCCCTAAAAACCATACAAAGCCTAAAAACCATAAAAATCCTAAAAAACCCTAAAAATCCATGAAAACTTAAAAAACCCTAAAAGCCCCCAAAACCTTAAAAACCCTAAAAAACAAGTAAAACCCTAAAAATCACTAAAAACTCTAGAAAACCTTAGAAATCTAAAAATGTTAAAAAACTCTAAAAAAACTAAATAACCTAAAAAACTAAAAAAGAACACCCTAAAAACCCCTAAAACCTCAAAACCCTTGAAAACCCCTAAAAACCTTCAAAATACCTAAAAACCCTAAAAAACTTAAAAACCAAAAAAAATCCTAAAAATCCCTGAAAACGTAAAAAACCTTGAAAAACTCTTAAAACCATAAAACCCCTAAAACTTTAAAGACCCTAAAACCATAAAAATCTTAAACCACTAAAAACATCTAAAACCCAAAAAAACTTTAAAAACCCATAGAACCCAAAAAGCCCACTAAAAACACTTAAAAACCTCAAAACCCATAAAACGTTAAAAAACTCTAAAAACCTTAAAAACCCAAAAAAACCTAAAAAACCTCGAAAAACCCTAAAAACACACAAAAACACTCTGAAAACCCATAAAAATCCTAAAAAGCTGAAAAACCCTAAAACCCCTCAAAATCCCAAAAAATCCTAAAAATTCTAAAACCCAAAAAAATCCTAAAAACCCCATAAAAATATATGAAAATATAATAAAATCTCAGTACCCTAAAAAACCCTAAAAATCATAAAAACACATAAAACCCATAAAAACCATAAAACCATTAAAAACTATAAAAACACTTGAAATCCCTAAAAACATTAAAAAACTCAAAAGAACCATAAAAAACGTAAAAAACTTAAAAACCCCTCAAAACCCAAAAGACTCTAAAAACCCTAAAAAACCCTAAAACCCCTTGAAAACCAGTAAAAACCCTCAAAATCCCTACAAATCCAAAAAACCCCTAAAAACCATAAAAATAATAAAAACCCAAAAAATCCATGAAAACGTAAAAAACCCTAAAAACCCTGACAACACCCTAAAAACCTAAAAAATCATAAAAATCCATAAAAGCCCAAAATAGCCACTAAAACTCTAAAAACTCTTAAGACCCCTAAAAATGTTAAAAACTATAAAAACTTTAAAATCCCTTAATAACTTAAAAAAAGTGCTAAAATCCCAAAAAGACCCTAAAACCATAAAAACACCTAAAAACACAAAAAACCCCTGAAAACCCCTAAAAACCCTAAACCCCTAAAAACCCTAAAAAACATCAAAATCCTAAAAACCCCTAAAAATCCTAAAAGCCCCTCAAAAAATAAAAACCCCTTAAAACTTTAATAAGCCCTTAAAACACATAAAACCTCTAAAAATACACTAAAAACTTTAAAAACCCTTAAAACCCCTAAAAATGTTAAAGATAAATAAAAACCCCCAAGACCCCCAAAAAACTAAAAAGAACCCTAAAAAGTCAAAAAGACCCTAAACCCCCTGAAAAATACAAAAACCCTTGAAAATCACTAAAAATCATAAAAACCATAAAAATCCTGCAAAACCCCTAAAAATCCAGGAAAACGTAAAAACCCCTAAAAACAATAAAAAACTTTAGAAAACCATAAAACCGTAAAACACCCAAAAAACATTTAAAAGCCCCTAAAACCCCATAAAAACTGCAAAAAACTCTAAAAACATTTGAAACGTATAAAAACATTAAAAAAAATCAAAAAACCCTAAAATCCAGAAAAAACCTTAAAACCCTCGAGAAACACTAAAAACCTCATACCACCCTTAAAACCCATAAAACCCTTAAAATCCTTAGAAACCCTAAAAACCAATAAAATCTATAAAAATGTAAAAAACCCTAAAAACCCTAAAGAGCCCCAGAAATCCTTAAAACCCCTAAAAACAAAAAAAAACCCTAAAACCACTAAAAACTCTAAAAACCTTTAAAACCTCTAAAAACGTTAAAATGATCCAAAAACCCTAAAAACCCTAAAAAACCCCAAAAAAACCTTGAAAATTCCTAGAAAATCATAAAAACCTTCAAAATCCTAAAAAACTCAAAAAAAACCCTAAAAACCCTAAAAAACCCTAAAAACTCTAAATACCCCGAAAAGCCCTAAAAACCCACAAAATCCATAAAAACCCAAAAAAACCATAAAAACCATAAAAATTCAAAAAAAATCTCCCCAAAATCCATGAAAACATAAGAAACCCTAAAACCTCTAGAAACCCTAAAACCCCTAAAACCTTTAAAAAACCCATAAAACCATTAAAATGTTAAAACTCTAAAAAACCTTAAAACACTAAAAAACACTAAAAACCCATAAACACCATAAAAACCTTGAAAAACCAAAAAACCCTAAAACTCCGGAAAACCCTAAAAACCCATAAAAGCCCTAAAAACTACACAAATCCTAAAAAACCCCCAAAAGTCCATGAAAACATAAAAAATCCTAATAACCATGAAAAATAACCTAAAAATCGTAAAAATCCCTAGAAACCTTAAAAAACCCTAAAAACTCATAAAATCCTAAAAACCAACTAAAAACTCTAAAAAACCTTAAAACCCAAAAAAATGTTAAAAACTATAATAAACCTTTAAAACCCTAAAAAACACAAAAAAAATCCATAGAACCCAAAAAGTCCCTAAAAACCTTGAAAACACTGAAAACACTTGAAAACCCAAAAAATCATGAAAATCCCTAAAAACCCTAAAAAACACTAAAAATCATAAAAAAAACTCTTAAAAATCCATCAAAATGTAAAAACCATAAAAACCTTGAAAAAACCTTAAACACCTTGAAACTCTTAAAAACCTTAAAAGCACTAAAAACCCATAAAAACCCTAAAACCACTAAAAACTCAAAAACCCCTTAAAAACCCTAATACAATAAAAATCTCTCAAAAACCTGAAAAAACCTAAAAAATCATAAAAACTTTAAAAAACAAAAAAATCCTAAAAACCCCTTAACAATCCATGAAGACATAAAAAACCCTAAAAAGCATGGAAAGCCCATGAAAATCTAAACTTCTAAAAATGTTAAAAAAACTCTAAAAACTTTTAAAAACCCCAAAAAACTCAAAAAAACCTAAAAATTACAAAAAGAACCTAAACCCACCGAAAATACCTAAAAACAGTACAAACCCATGAAAACCCCTAAAACCCCTCAAAACCCCTAAAAACCCTAAAAAACCTAAAAACCATAATAATACCAAAAATGCCTTAAAATCCATGAAAAAGTAAAAAACCCTATAACCCTAAAAAATTACTAAAATCAATAAAAAAACCCTAAAAAACCTTAAAAACCCTAAAAATCCATTGAAAACCTAAAAATCCACTAAAAACTCTAAAAACGCTTAAAATCCCTAAAAATGTTAAAAAACTCTAAAAAAACTTAAAAACAAAAAAAATCATAAAAACCAATAAAATCATAAAAACCATAAAAAATCGAAAGACCATAAAAACCTTGAAAACCCATAATAACCTTAAGAACCCTTAAAAGATGTAAGCCACCTCAAAATCCCTAAATTCCCTAAAAACCCTAAAAACCATAAAATCTCATAAAACCCTTAAAACCCCATGAAAACTCATAAAACCCCTAAAAACGCACTAAAAATTCAAAAATCCCTTAAAACCCCTAAAAATGTAATAAACTCTAAAGAACCTTAAAAACCATAAAAATGTAATAAACTCTAAAGAACCTTAAAAACCATAAAAAATAAAAAAAAGCTAAAAAATCAAAGACTCTAACCACCTGAAGACCCTTGAAAACACTAAAAACCTCTCAAAAACCCTAAAACCCCTCAAAATCCCTAAAAACCCTAAAAATCCAAAAAACTATAAAAATACTAAAACCCCCCTAAAAATCCATGAAAACATAAAAAACAATAAAAATCTCTAAAAACCAAAAAGGCCCTAAAAAACTCGGAAAACCCTAAAAATCCATAAAACCCATAAAAACCACTAAAAACTCTAAAAGCATTTAAAATACAGAAAAACGTTAAAATATTTAAAATCACTAAAAAACTCAAAAAAAACCTCAAACCCCCAAAAGACCATAAAAACCTCGAAAACCCCTAAAACCCTCTCAAAAAACCTAAAACCCTTAAAATACATAAAACCCCTAAAAACTCTAAAAATAATAAAAATCCATTAAAACCCCTAAAAATCAATGAAAATATAAAAACCCATCAAACCCATCAAACCCCAAGAAAACCATAAAAACCCCAAAAAACTTTAAAATCATAAAAACCTTTAAATCCCTATAAACCACTAAAATCTCTAAAAACCCTTTAAAAATGTAAAAAACATAAAAAAATCCAAAAAATTATAAAACTATAAAAAGCTCAAAAAACCCTAAAAACCAAAAAGACACTAACGAACCCTAAAAACCAAAAACCCCCAAAAAACCTTAAAAACATTCAAAATCCCTAAAAACCCTAAAAAGCATAAAAATCATAAAAACCCCTAAAAATCCATTAAAATGTAAAAAATCCTAAAAACCCATGGAAGCCATAAAACCCCTTAAAAACTGTAAAAAACTCGAAAACACATAAAACCCCAAAAAACCCCAAAAAAATCTAAAAACACTAAATATTATAAAAATATATAAAGAAAATGGTTATGCAGGATGTTAGTTGCTGTTTGGCAGGGAGTTGCTATCGAGAATGCTTTTGTTTTTCTTCTTTTTCTGGTTGTTGTGTCTTTGGGTTTTTTTGGGACTTTTGGGTATTGTGGCCGTCCAGGGTTTTTGGGTGTGGGTTGATTGAACCACCCCTCCCTTGTCTGCAGTGTCTTTTTTCTAATAAATTTTGGGGGGCCAGGAATAGCCTGGCCTTGCACCTCTTCTGCCTAAAAAACTCAAAAAACCCTAAAAACCACAAATGACCTGAAAACCCTGAAAACCCCTAAAAATCCTTGAGAATCCATATAAACCTTCAAAAAGACTAAAAACCAAAAAAAACCCTAAAACCCATAAAAATTATAAAAAACCCCCAAAAATAATTACAAATATAAAAAACCTTAAAAACCTTGAAAACCCTTGAAAACCATCAAACCACTAAACCCTTAATAACCCTAAAAACTCAAAAAACTAAAAAACCACTAAAAACTCCAAAAACTCTTAAAACCCCTAAAAAAATAAAAACTCTAAAAAACCTTAAAAATCCCAAAAAACTCGAAAAAAACCCCCCCAAAACCCAAGAGGACATTTAAAGCCCTGAATTCCCCTAAAACCCCTAAAAAATACTTAAACCCCCCTAAAATCTATGAAAATGTAAAAAACCCTAAAAACCTTGAAAACCCCATCAAAACTATAAAAACCATAAAAAACCCCAAAAACCTCAGAAAACCTTAAAACCCATAAAATCCTAAAATACCACTACAAACTCTAAAAACCCTCAAATCCCCTACAAACGATAAAAAACTCTAAATACCTTAAAACCTTGAAAAAACTCAAAAAACCCTCTAAAAACCCATAAAAACCCATAAAAACCCTCAAAACCCTAAAAATCCTTAAAAACCGTAAAACCAAAAAAAAAATCCTAAAAAACCCATAAAAATCAATGAAAATCTAAAAACTATGAAAAACATTGAAAACCATAAAACCCCTAAAATCTTAAAAAAAACCCTAAAACTGCATAAAAGCCTTAAAACTTTAAAAATCCTTAAAGATCTAAAAATCTTAAAACCCTAAAAAACATAAAAACTTCTTAAAGACCTTAAAATCCCTAAAAATCTAAAAAACCCAAAAGAATCCAAATTACCCAAAAATTCCCTAAAAACACTCAAAATCCCTAAAAATCCTAAAAACCATAAAATTCTTAAAAAAAACCCATAAAATCAATGAAAATGTAAAAAACACTAAAAAACCTAAACCCCCCCCCCCAAAAAAAAACCATAAAAATACCTGATAAATATAAGAAGACTAGATGGCGGCTCACTCCCCCGGCTCTCTCTATCATCCGTTGCCCCTTCCAGGCTCCCTCCCGGATTCTGCTCAGAGCTTTGGCATTGATTCTCAGCAACGATGGGCTTTGGCTGCGCTCTCCTGTCTCAAGGTGGTGGTGACTTTCATCCGGTGTCTCTGTCTCCCTCGCGCACTGTGGATCTTGTCCTTGGATGGGACCTTGTGTTGTTGCACATCTGGGTTTTGGCAGCTATGGAGGTTTCCCGATCTGGTCTCTGTTGAAGCTGCTGGCCGTGTGGAGGCTGAGAACCCTTCAGATCTGGGGTTTCCACGGAAAGGTCATCGGGGTTGCGGGCTTCAGTGGCAGAGAAGGTCGTTTCGGCTCCTCCGGATCTGGTTTCTTCGACGATGCAGTGCACTGGGGTGGCCGGTTTTGTGATCCTCCCTACTGTCCACAGATCTGGGATTGGGTGGAGTATGGTGGCTGCTATGGCGGTGCGTCAGATCTTGGTGGATACGGTTTGGTGGTGCCTTGCCTGATCCAGCTTCGGGGGTTTACAGATCTGTTCGCTATTGGTCTGCGCCGAAGTTCCAGGTTTGTTCTCTGGCTCCTACTTTGATACTTGTTGTTACCTCTGGCTGGTCTGCACTTTGTTGCGATCTGGTTGTTTTCCTGCGATGCCATAGCGGTCTGTTTGGTCCCATGATACTGGTATTGTTTGCTGGTCCTGATGTGCGGTGCTGAATGCTGGTTGTGCTTTGCTTTTTCTGGGTCGCTGGAAGGGAGATTTGGGCTGTGGATTGGTTGTTGGTGGCTTTTTACCCCTCCCTGTGCTGCTGGGTGTGCCTGATGGTGAGAATTTCTGCTGAAATGACGTTGGCCGCTGGGAGGTGTGCTACGGTTTGGTTTGCGGTCCTTTGTGCTGTTGATGGTCTGGCTGTGATTTGGCATGGATGTTGGCCTTTGGTTCTATTGAGTAATGAGGGCTATTGTCTTGCCTTTGGGTGTGCTTCTTGTTGGAATCTGGAGAGATGGTGGCTGGTTACTGATTGGCTGGGACGTGATGCTGTGGTGACTGATGGCTTTGGTGATGGTGGTATGATGCTGCTGGTGGTGAGCCCCCTTAGTGCGGAGTTGCTGGATGTTGAATGGTGTGTTGCTGAACATTGGCTACTGCTCAGCTGGGAGGTGCTGAAGGAATTTTGTGGTCGTGATGATTGGAAGTGGTGCTGCATGCTGGTGCTGGCTGGATGTGTTGTAATTATGCTGCTGTTGTGCCTGGTTTTCGAGTCTTTTTCTTTTTGTGGGCTTACCTTAGGGTATGGGTCAATTGACCCTGCCCCGCCCGGTCTGCATTGATACCTTTTTTCTTAATAAACTTCGGGGGGGGGGGGGGTCAAGAATAGCCTGATCCTACACCGACCTTCACCCTAAAAAATATAAAAAACCCTAAAACCCATAAAAACCACTAAAAACTTTAAAAGCCATTAAGACTCTTAAAAACATTAAAAAACTCAAAAAACCCTTAAAAAACCTAAAAAAACTCAAATAAACCCTAAAATCCCAAAATGACCCTAAATACCTTGAAAACACTGAAAAACCCCTAAAAACCTCTAAAACCCCTCAACATCTCAAAAAACCCTAAAATCCATAAAAATCCAAAAAAACCAATAAAAATTAATGAAAAAAAACCACAAAAAACTCTAAATACCCCTAAAAACCATAAAAACCAAAAAAACCAAAAAACCCACTAAAAACAATAAAAACTCTTTAAACCCCAGAAAACTTTAAAAAACACTAAAAAACCTTCAAACCCCTAAAAATTTAAAAAACCCTAAAAACCAAAAAGACCCTAAAAACCTTAAAAACCCCTAAAAACCCTAAACACCCATGAAAATCCTAAAAAACCATCAAAATCCCTAAAACCCCTGAAAACCCTAAAAACCTGAAAAATCCGAAAAACCCCTAAAAATACGTGAAAACATAAAAAACCCTAAAAACACTTAAAAACCCTTCAAAACCATAAAACCCCTAAAAAATTAAAAAACCTAAAAAAAATAAAAACAGTAAAAACCCAAAAAAATCTAAAAACCCTTAAAACCATTAAAACATTAAAAAAACTAAAATCCTAAAAAATATTTAAAAAACTCAAAAAAACCCTAAAGATCCAAAAGACCCTAAAATCCCAGAGAAACTCTTGAAACCTCAAAAACCCTTGAAAACCCCTAAAACCCATAAAAATATCTAAAATCCCTAGAAAACCCTAAAAACCATAAGAATTCTAAAAACCCCTAAAAACCTTAAAACCCCTGAAAACCCCCTAAAAACCACGAAAAACCACTGAAAACCATAAAAAATCCTAAAAACCTTAAAACCCCATCAAAACCTTAAAAAATACTAAAAAATCTAAAAACAATTAAACCCAAAAAATGTTAAAAAAAACCTCAAAAACCTTAAAAACCCTAAAAAACTCAAAAAACCATAAAAACAAAAAAGACCTTAAAAACCCTGAAAACCCTAAAACCCCAAAAGACCTTTCAAAACCCATCAAAATCCTTTAAAACCCTAAAAACGTAAAACTTTTAAAAAACCCTTAAAAATCAATGAAAACATAAAAAACCCTAAAAACCCTGAAAAGCCTAAGAAAACCATAAAAACCCATAAAAACATTAAAAATCCTAAATACTGCTAAAGACCTTAAAACCTCTAAAAACTCAAAAAAATCCAAAAAATACAAAAAAGAGCCTAAAAACCTGAGACAACCCCTACAAACCCCCAAAATCCCAAAAAAACCTAAAAAAACTAAAAACCATAAAAATCCCAAAAAAACCTAAAAATCCATGAAAACATAAAAAACCCTAAAACCCTAAACCCCCCCAGAAAACCATAAAACCCCTAAAAACATTAAAACCCCTAAAACCCTAAAAACTACCAAAAAACTCTAAAAACCCTTAGAAACCAAAAAAACTTAAATAGAACTAATAAACCTTAAAACACTAAAATTCAAAAAACATCTGAAAACACAGAGACACTAAAAATCCATAAAAATTCAAAACAACCCCAAAAAATCCATGAAAGCGTAAAAACCCTATAAACCATGAAAAACCCCAGAAAACCATAAAAACCACTAAAACCCATAAAAACTCTAAAAATCCATAAAACCCCTAAAAACAACTGAAAACTCAAAAAACCATTAAAACCCCCCCAAAAAGGTTCAAAACCTCTAAAAACCCTAAAAAACTCAAAATACCCAGAAAACCTAAAATGACCTTAAAAACGCATAAAAACCTATGAAAACCCCTTAAAACCCTCAAAATCACTAAGAACACTAAAAAAATTAAATCCTAAAAAACCCATAAAAATCCATGATAATGTAAAAAAATGAAAAACCCTGAAATATCCCAGAAAACCAAAAAAAACCTAAAAACCTTAAAAACCCCAAAATATCTTAAAAATACCTAAAAACCACTAAAACCTATAAAACCCCTTAAAACCCATAAAAATGTTAAAAAAAACTCTAAAAAACTTTAGAACACCAAAAAATTCTAAATAGACCCTGAAAACCCTGAAAACCCCTGAAAACCTTTGAAAAACCCTAAAAGCCCTCATAATCCCTAAAAACCCTAAAACCCATAAATATCCTAAAAACCCCCTAAAAATCCATGGAAATGTAACCAACCTTAAAAACCCAGAAAAAAACCTGGAATCCATAAAAACCTATAAAAACTCATAAAACCCTAAAAACTCCAAAAACCCTTAAAATCCAAAAATATGTTAAAAAACTCTAAAAAACCTTAAAACCCTAAAAATTCAAAAAAAACCCTAAAAACCCATAAAGAACCTAAAAACCCTGAAAAAGCCAAAAACCCCCTTAAAATCCCTAAAAACCCTCAAAATCTCTAAAACCCCTAAAAACCATAAGAACAATAAAAATCTTTTAAAACCCCTTAAAATCCAGGAAGATTTAAAAAACCCAAAAAACCCTGAAAAACACATGATAGCCATATATTCCCCTGAAAACCCTAAAAACCCACTAAAAATCTAAAAACCCTTAAAACCCCAAAAAATGTTAAAAAATCTAAAAAACCTTAAATATTGTAAAAACTCAAAAAAATCCATAAAACCCAAAAAGACCCTAAAACCATGAAACCCCCTAAAAGCAAATGGAAAACCCTAAAAACCAAAAAACCCTAAAAACACTAAAATCCATAAAAATCCTAAAAATCCCAAAAAATATGTGAATCATTATAAACACTAAAAATGCTAAAAAACCCCATGAAAACCATAAAACCCCTAAAACCATAAAAAACCCATAAAAACCCAAAAAACCCCTAAAATCTAAAACCACTTTAAACGCCTAAAAATGATATAAAACGCAAAAATATCATTAAAACCCAAAAAAACTCAAAAAACACTAAAAAACCTGAAAACTCCTAAAAACCCTAAACCCCCCTAAAAAATCCTAAAGCCATCAAAATCCCCAAAGACCCCAAAAATCCATCAAAACCATAAAAATCTTAAAAACCTCTAAAAAATCAAGAAAACGTGAAAATCCCTAAAAACCTCAAAAAACCTCTGAAAACCATATAATCCTTTAAAAATCGTAAAAAAGTCAAAAATGCATAAAAACACCAAAAACACTCTAAAAACTCTAAAAACCCTTAAAACCTCTAAAAATGTTAAAAAAACTCTAAAAGCCTCAAAAGCCCTAAAAACATAAAAAAACCAAAAAACCAAAAAAGAAAATAAAAACCCAAAAAACCAAAACCCCCCCTAAAAACCTTAAAAACTCTAAAACCCCTCAAAATCCCTAAAACCCCCTAACAACCCCTAAAACTATAAAAATAAAACCACCACTAAAAATCCATGAAAACTTAAAAAAACCATAAAAACCCGAAAAAACCTCTTGAATCCATAAAAACCCCTAAAACATTAAAAAACCAATAAAACCCTAAGAAATCACTAAAAAATCTAAAAACTTCTAAAATGGTTAAAAACTTTAAAAGCCTTAAAACCCCTAAAAAACTCAAAAAAACCCAAATACCCAAGAAATCCCTAAAAAATTTGAAAATCCATAAAAACCCAAAAAAAACACCTAAAACCCCTCAAACTAAAAAACCTTAAAAATCCTAAAACCATAAAAATCCTAAAACCCCCTTAAAATCCATGAAAACGTAAAAACCATAAAACACCTGAAAAACCCAAAAAAATCACAAAACCCCAAAAAAATTTAAAACCCCTAAAAACACATAAAAACCCTAAAAACTCACTAAAAACTCTAAAAGCCCTTTAAACCCCAAAAAACATTAAAAACTCTAAAAACACATAAAAACCCTAAATAACACACACAAAAATCCCTAAACCCATAAAAGATCAAAAACCCCTAAAATCCTAGCAAAAAAATGCTAAAAACCCTCAAAATCCGTAAAGACCTTAAAACCCATAAAAATCCTAAAATCCCCTAAAAATCCATGAAAATATAAAAAAACCAAAAAAACTTGAAAAACTCCTGGAAATGATAAAAACCTTAAAAAACTCTAAAAATCAATAAAAACCCTAAAACCCCTTTAAATCGCTAAAAAAGTTAAAAATCTATAGAAAACCTATAAACCCTAAAAGATTCAGAAAAAAACCGTAAAAACCCAAAAAAAACCCCTAAAAACCCCTAAAAACCCTAAAGATCCCTGAACACCAAATAAAACTCTAAAAACCATAAAAATACTAAAAGACCCCTAAAAATCCATGAAAAAAATAAAAAACCCTAAAACCCTTAAATCCCATAAAAACCATAAAAACCCCTAAAACTACTAAAAATTCTAAAAACCACTAAAACCCTAAAAACGTTAAAAAACTCTAAAAAACCTTAAAACCTTGAAAAAATAAAAAACCCCTAAAAACCTTAAAATAAAAAAAAACTCATAAAAATCTTAAAAACCCACTAAAAAGTCTAAAAACCCTTTAAACCCAAAAAAACGTTAGAAGTCTTAAAAACCCTAAAAAACTAAAAAAACCCAAAAAACCCAAAACACCCAAAAAACCCAAAATTTGTCTGTTGTTTTTTTTTCATAATAAATTCTGAGGGGGTGGGGAATAGCCTGGCCTCACACCTCTTCTTCCATAAAACCCAAAAGATCCTGAAAACCCTGAAAACCCCTAAAAACCCTAAAAACCTCTGAAAAACCCTAAAACCCTCAAAATTAATAAAAACCCTAAAAATACAAAAAAACAAAAAAAAAATCTTAAAAACTCCTAATAATCCATTAAAATGTAAAAAACCCTAAAAACCCTGAAGACTCCATTAAAATCATAAAACCCATAAAACCTTTAAAAACCCTAAATACCCATAAAAACCCTAAAACCACTAAAAACTCGAAAAAAATTTAAAAACCCTAAAAATGTGAAAAAAAACTCTAAAAACCTTAAAAACAATAAAAAAACTCAAAAAACCCATAAAAACCCAAAAAGACACTAAAAGCCCTCAAAAACCCTAAAACCCTAAAATCACCTGAAAAATCTTAAAACCCTAAAAAATCTCTAAAATTCATAAACAGCATAAAATCATAAAAATCCATGAAAATGTAAACCCACTAAAACCCCCAAAAAACATGAAAACCATAAAACCCCTAAAAACCTTAAAAATCCCTAAAACCCCCCAAAACCCTAATAACAACTAAAAACTCAGAAAACCCTTAAACCCCCAAAACCGTTGAAATACTCAAAAAACATTAAAAACCCAAAATACCCTAAAACCCTTGACAATCCCCAATAACCCTCAAAATCCATAAAAATCTAAAAAATCTTAGAAACTATAAAAGTCTTAAAACCTCTAAATATCCAGGAAAACATAAAAAACCCTAAAACCGTGAAAACCTCCTAAAAACATAAAAACCCCTAAAAACCTTAAAAAACCAAAACCCATAAAATCCCTAAAAACCACCAAAAACTCTAAAACCCCTTTAAACCCCTAAAAATGAAAAAAAAAACTTTAAAAACCCACAAAACCGTTAGAAAACTGAAAAAAAACCTTAAAACCCAAGAGTCCCTAAAAACCGAGGAAAAACCATAAAACCCGAAAAAATCCCTAAAAGCCCAAAAAACTATAAAAATCCGAAAATCCACTAAAAACCCATTAAAACATAAAAAACCCTAAAAATCATGAAAAACTATAAAATCCCTAAAAACCTTAAAAAACCCCCCAAAACCCATAAAAACCCTAAAATCCATTAAAAACACGAAAAACCTTTAAAACCCCTAAAAACATAAAAAACCACTAAAAACATTAAAACCCCTAAAAACCCAAAAAAATAACAAAAACCCCAAAGAGGCCATGGAAACCTTAAAACCCCCACAAAACCCTTAAAAAACAACAATATCCTAAAAAACCCTAAAAACCATACAAATCCTAAAAAATCCTAAAAAACAATGAAAATGTAGAAAACCCTAAAACCCCTTGAAAACCATAAAAACCCCTAAAATCCATAAAAACACTAAAACCCAATAAAATCCAAAAAACTACTAAAACTCTAAAAGACTTTATAACCCCTATAAATGTTAAAAACTATAAAAAACCTTAAAAACCTAAAAAACTGGAAAAAAACCCTAAAAACCCAAAACAACCATAAAACCCTAAAAACCCCTAAAAACATCCAAAAAACCCAAAACCCTCAAATCCCTAAAAACCCTAAAAAGAATAAAAATCCAAAAAAAACCCAAAAAAAATCCATGAAAATGTAAAAACCCCTAAAAACATTGAAGAACCCCTCAAAACCATAAAACCCCTTAAAATCCCCTTAAAATCCATGAAAACGTAGAAAACAATAAAAACCCTCAAAACCATAAAACCCCTTAAAAACCTTAAAAACCCTAAAACCCCTAAAAACCCACTAAAAATTAAAACCCCTAAAACGTTAAAAAATCTAAAAACCATAAAAACCCTAAAAAATCAAAAAAACTCGAAAACCTAAAAAGACAATAAAAACCCTGAAAACCCATTTAAAACCCCATTAATCATTAAATTTTTAAAAATCCCCAAAAAATCCATGAAAACATAGAAAACACTAAAAACCCTAGAAAACATAAATCCCCTAAAAACCATAAAAACCATAAAAGCCTAAAAAACACTAAAAACCAAAAAACCCTTTAAAACACTAAAAACCTTTAAAAATCTAAAAACCTTAAAAATACTAAAAAATTCAAAAAAAAACTCCCCTCAAAACCCAAAAAGACACTAAAAACCCTTAAAGACCCTAAAACCCCCTAAAAACCATAAAAACACACAACATCCCTAAAAACCCTAAAATCCCTTAAAACCATAAAAATCTTTTAAAAGCCTAAAAAATGCATGAAAATGTAAAGAGCCTTAAAAACCCTGAAATGCCCCTGAAGACCATAAAAACCCCTAAAATCCTAAAACCCCCTAAAAACTCATAAAACTCCTAGAACCCCACTAAGACCTCTAAAAACACTTAAAGTTCCTAAAACATTAAAAAACTCTAAAAACCATAAAAACCATAAAAATCCCATAAAAACACAAAAAACAATTAAACCCCTAAAACCCCAAAAAACCCTAAAAATCCCTAAAATCCCTAAAAAATCATAAAACCCATTAAAATCCTAAAAAACCCCAAAAAATCCATGAAAACGTAAAAAAATCTCAAAAAATCTAAAAAACATTAAAACCCCTAAAAACCCTAAAAATTCAAAAAAACCCAAAAAATCCATTAAAACCTCTAAAACCTCTTAAAACACCTAAAAATGTAAAAAATATCTAAAAAATCATAAAACCCCTAACTCCCCCCCCAAAGACCATAAAATCCATGGAAAACCCTAAAACCTATGAAAACCCCTAAAACCACTCAAAATCCCTAAAAACACTAAAAAACCATAAAAATCATAAAAATCCTAAAAACCCCCTAAAAATCAAT
This sequence comes from Viscum album, assembly GCA_963277665.1. Taxonomy (NCBI): domain Eukaryota; kingdom Viridiplantae; phylum Streptophyta; class Magnoliopsida; order Santalales; family Viscaceae; genus Viscum; species Viscum album. Next base: position 1,770,723,182 of record OY728156.1, on the reverse strand, counting down.
GAAAACTTAAAAACCACTAAAATCCCTGAAAACCCCCTAAAAACAACAAAACCCCAACAGACCATAAAAACCCTAAAAACCGATAAACCCTAAAAACCTCTAAAAACTATAAAACCCCATTAAACCCCTAAAAATGTTAAAAATCTATAAACACCGTTAAAAACCAAAAAAACTCAATAAAAACCCAAAAAACCCCAAAAGGCCCAAAAACCCATGAATACCTAAAATCTCCGAAAAACCCATAAAAAACCTCAGAATCCCTAAAACCCCTAAAACCCTTAAAAACTTTAAAAAACCTAAAAAATCATTAAAAATACATGAAAACCAAAAAAAACCTAAAACCCTCTGAAAATCATAATAACCGCTAAAAACCATTAAAAACCCTAAAAATCACTAAAAAATAAAGAAACCCTTAAAACCACTAAAAACATTAAAAAACACTAAAAACCCTAAAAACTCAAAATAACACTTAAAATCCAAAAAGAGCCCAGAAGCCCTAAAAACCCTAAAACCCCTCTAAATTCCCTAAAAACCCTAAAAACCATAAAAAATCTTAAAAAACCAAAAAAACTAATGAAAACGTAAAAAACCCTAAAATTATTGAAAAAACACTGAAAACCATGAAACCACTAAAAACCTTTAAAACCCTAAAACCCCATAAAACCCTTAAACCCCCTAAAAACGTTAAAAACTATAAAAACCTTAAAACACTAAAAACGCCAAAAAATCCAAAAAACTCAAAATGACCCTAAAACCGCAGAAAAACCTGGAAAAACATTAAAAATCCTTAAAACGCCTAAAAATCCATGAAAATGTGAAGAACCCTAAAAACCATAAAATCCCAGAAAACCTTAATAACCTTGAAAACACATTAAAACCATAAAACCAGAAAAAACTCTAAAAAATATTAAAATCCATAAAAAGTAAAAAAACTCTAAATAACTTTAAAGCCCCTAAAAACTCAAAAAAACCTTAAAAAACCAAAAGACCCAAAAAACCCAGAAAATCCCTAAAACCCCAAAAAAACCCTAAAAACCCTCAAAATCCATATAAACCATAAAAAATGCTAAAAACCATAAAAATCCTAAAACCCCCCTAAAATTCAATAGATACTGGTTTAACTCCTCTTGCGGACAACATTAGCGGTGTCGAGGATCTTCCTAGTGCTTCTGTTCTAAATCTGAATGTCTTCCCTCTGTCAGGGACTGTTGGGGAAAATGGTGACCAGTCCCCGAACCTGCAAAGAACCATGGTTCTCTATGGTGTTCCCTTTGCTAAATCTCATTGTGTGCAGTTACATGAGATGGTGCTGGTTGAATGGGAAAGGTACCAACTTGAGGGTGAGGCAAAGAGGCTTGGGGAGAGGTTTGCTGATGATGATCGCCGGATAAACGCTGCTTTGGCCAGGTCTAAGGAGGAAAGGAACAAAATAGGTGTCGAAACTCCTGGGCCCGAAGGTAAGAAAGTGAAGGCCCCATCTGCTGTCGATGATGGAGTCTCTTGTGAGAGACCAAGTTATGAATCCACCCCCCCGAGGCAAAGACGGCGGAAGGATTATTCTGCCCTCCCATGACCTATGGCAACCCGGGCCACATCAAGGGCAGTCAGACTAAAGATAAAAGTTCATAAATGGGAGCGGCCTCCAGGATCAGCTGAGCAAGAGGGGGCCAGAATGAAGCTTCTATCCAAGCTTGGAATGCAGGACGATTATGAGTCATGATGGGATTCTATGGACACATGTGCTGAGTCAGATTACAACTTTGCTGATGTGGGTGATGGCTTTGGTGTGGGCATTGGTTATCGTGGTGCAGAGCTGGATGATTTCAATGGCGACATTGACTGATATTCCCCTTTGTGTACTTTTATTTTTGGACTCTTTTGTGTGTCTTTTTTGTTTTTTGTTTTTTGTTTCCTTCGTGTCTTTTTTATAATAAATTTTGGGGGGTGCGAGGAATAACTTGGCCCCAAGCCTTCCTTGCCCTAAAAAAGTTACAATACTAAAAAAAACCTTAAAAACCATAAAAAACTTTAAAAACCCTAGTAACCCAAAAAGACTCTAAAAACCCAAAGAGACTCTAAAAATCCTAAAAATCCTAAAAACACTAAAAAACCCTAAAACCCCTTAAAATCACTAAAAACCCTAAAAAACTCTAGAAACCATAAAAATCCTAAAAAATCCCAAAAAATCAATGAAAATGTAAGAACCCCAAAAAATCAATGAAAATGTAAGAACCCCAAAAAACCATGAAAACCCCATGAAAACCACTAAAAACCTTTTAAAACCCCAAAACCCCATATAAACCCTAGAAACCTACTAAAACTCTAAAAACCCTTAAAACCCCTAAATACGTTAAAAATGCTAAAAAACCTTTAAACCTCTCAAAAACTCAAAAAAACCCTAAAAACCCAAAAGACCCTGAAACTCTGAAAAACCCTAAAAACCCCTAAATCCATTAAAATCCTTAAACACCATAAAAAATAATAAAAACCACAAAAATCCTAAAAAACCAATTAAATCCATGAAAATGTAAAAAACACTAAAAACCCTTGAAAACCATAAAAACCCCTAAAAACCATAAAAAACCTAAAAACCCTAAAAACACACTAAAATCTATAAAAATCCATAAAACCCCTAAAATGTTAAAACAAACTCTAAAAAACCTTAAAAAACCTTCAAAATTCATGAAAATCCTAAAATCCAAAAATGACCTTAAAAACTCTGAACAAACCTAAAAACCCTAAAAACCTTTGAAAATACCGAAAAACCCCTAAAAAGTAATGAAAATGAAGAGATCTGTAAAAACACTAAAAAACAACTAAAAAGTCTAAAAACCCTTAAAACCCCTAAAAATGTCAAAAAACTCTAAAAACCTTAAAAACACAAAAAAAAACCTAAAAACCCAAAAGGACCATAATATCCCAGAAAACCCCTAAAACACCAAAAAAACACTGAAAACCCCTAAGAACCCTTGAAGTCCCTAAACCCCTAAAAATCCTAAAAATCCGTGAAAAAAATACGAAACCTTAAAAACCCTGAAAACTTCTGAAAACCTCTGAAAACCAGAAAGACCCCCCCCTTAAAAACCCTAAAACCATAAAAAATTTAAAAAACACTTAAGACCTCTAAAAATGTTAAAAAATCTAAAAAACCTTAAAAACCTTAAAAACCTAAAAAACTCAAAAAAAAAACTCAAAAACACCAAAGGACACTAAAAAACTCTAAAAATCTCAAAACCCCCGAAAAACCTTAAAAACCCTAAAAATCTCTAAAAACCATAAAAATCCCTAACAATCATAAAATTCTTAAAAATCTTCTAAAAATCCATGAAAGCGTAGAAAACCCTACAAACCCCCAAAACCCCATGAAAAACAAAAAAACCCCTCAAAACCTCAAAAAACCATAAAAACCAATAAAAACTCTAAAAACACTTAAACCCCCTAAAACGTTAAAAAACTTTAAAAACCATAAAAATCCAAAAAAATCAAAATAATAAAAAAAATATACTAAAACCCCTAAAAGAACCTAAAACCCTAAAAACAAGGGGAAGGTGCAGCACATAGGGTAGCTGGGGAGGACGACTCTGCAGTTGTGGCTGGTTGCTGGTCCACAGGAGTGGTTTTGGCTTCATCAGAGGCGGTGGTTGAGGGTGTTTCCAGTGATGCTTCCTGCCACGTGACTGAGCAAGGGGAGGTGGGGGGCAGGTATCGGTGAATAAGCTGGAGGAAGTGGCTGGGAAGGGGTGCGAGCAAGGGGAGGGCGCAGGGATGGGGGATGAGCATGGGAAAGGGGCCGCTGCTGCACAGGGGGAGGGGTTGGAGCCTTTTATGAAGGTTCTCACCAGGTCTTTGGTGCACGCTCCTGACCCCCATGAACCAGTTCTGATCGCAGTAGATGCTTTATGGGCGCTTGTCCCCTTTGGATCACATGATGTTAAATGCGTTGAAGATGGGATGACTAGTGGCAGTGAGATTGGAAACACCAAATGTTTGGCTATGATTGTCATGGATTTGGGGGGGCCCTAATGTGATGAGGGTACCTGTGCAAATACCTCTTTTGCAAGAGGGAATGAATCCCCAGTGTTCGATGTTTTGACGGAGTAGCTCTGATAATGACTCTAGGATGAAATCCAACGTGGCCCAGATTTTGAAGGACAAGGACCTACTTGGAGATTTTCCCTCTTTTGGGGAAGATAACCATGCAGAGGGCCTGTTCAGGGAGAGGTCTCCACCTCCCATATCTTGTTTTCTCAATAAAGATACACTGTTATTCCTGTCCAAAATGAACATGGTGATGTTGATACTGCAGTACTGAAAGTGAGGAGACCAAGGAAGGATTATTCCTCCTTTCCGAGAATAGTTTCTATGAGGTCTTCCAGCAATGATTTGAAGAACTCCCCTGGAAAGGTGGGGCGACCTGCTAAGAAGCAGACGAATGTGGAGTAGGTGAAGCTTGATGTGAAGCAGCAATGCCTCAGAGATTACTACACCACCTTCCTTAAAAAATATGAATCATCTGAATGGGAGTCGGTGGAGTCAGATGCTTCCACTGGCAATGGTTCTGATGGGGACCCATATGGGGATGGAGACTTCTGACCTCCAAATTGTTGTTCCTGCCTCTCTCTCTTCTGCTCTCTATGTGGTTTTCCTTTTCCTTTTTGTTTTTCTCCTTTTTTGGCGTGGGTTGTAAGGGATTTTTGGGTGTGGGTCGTTTGACCCCTCCCCTCCCTTGTCTTCTGTGTCTCTTTTTTCTTTCTAATAAATTTGGGGGGGTCGGGAATAGCCCGACCCTCACATCTTCCTTGCCCTAAAATCCTAAAAACCCCTAAAACCCACAAAAATCCTAAAAACCCCTAAAAATCCATGAAAAAGCAAAAAACCTAAAAAACCCTAACCCCCCCCCCTAAAAACCATAAAGCCCCCTAAAAGCCCTAAAACCCTAAAATACCATAAAAACCCAAAACCACTAAAAACCCTTAAAACCCCTAAAAATGTTAAAAACTCTAAAAAATCATAAAACCCAAAAAGACCCTAAAAACCATGAAAACCCATAAAATACCTGAAAAAACCCTAAAAACCCAGAAAAACAATAAAAATCTTAAGAAACTATAAAAATCCATAAAAAAGAGAAAAGCCATAAAAATCCTGAAACCACAAACCCCAAAAAGTCATAAAGAGCCATCAAAGCCCATAAAAACCCTGAGAAACTGCTAAAAACATTAAAAACCACAAAACCCTTAAAAAGGTTAGAAAACTCTAAAAACCCTAAAAGACATTAAAACCCCTAGAAAACCCAAAACCCTTGAAAAACACTAAATATCCTAAAAATCCCTAAAAACCATAAAAATCATCTAAAAACCCATAAAAATGTAAAAAACCTTGAAAACCCTCAAAAACCCCTAAAACCATAAAAAAATCCCTAAAAACTTAAAAACCCTAAAAACCCATAAAACACATAAAAACCAAAAAACTGTAAAAAACCATTAAACCCATAAAAATGTGAAAAATCTCTAAAATTCCTTTAAAACCCTAAAAAACCCAAAAATACCCTAAAACCTGAATAAACATAAAAAATTTAAAATCCCCAAGAAACTATAACCCCCCCACCATAAAACCCCTAAAAACCATAAAAATCATAAAAATATTAAGAAAACACTAAAAATTCATGAAAATGTAAAAACCCCTAAAAACCCTTAAAAAATTTTGAACCCTAAACCCCCCTAAAAATCTTAAATTACCCAAAAACCCCATAAAACCCCCAAAACAAACTAAAATATCTAAAAACCCTTAAATCCCCTAAAAATATTAAAAAACTTGAAAAAAACTGAAAAACCTTAAAAAACTAAAAAAATCTTGAAAACTCAAAAAGACCCTAAAAACACTAAACAACCCTAAAAACCCCTTAAAACCCCTAAAACCCCTCAAAGATCCCAAAAACCTTTAAACTCATAAAAATCATAAAAAAACCCTAAAAATTCACGAAAATGTAAAAAACCCTAAAAACCCTGAAAAACTCTTGAAAACCATAAAATCCTCTAAAACCTTAAAAAATCCCAAAAAACCTATAAAATCCCTAAAATCCCACAAAAAAACTCTAAAACCCCTTAGACCCCTAAAAATGATAAAAAAAACTCTAAAACACTTTAAAACCCCCAAAAAACCCTAAAAACCATAAAAATCCTAGGACACCCCTAAAAATACCTCAAAAGGTAAAAAACCCTAAAAACCCTGAAAATCCCTTGAAAACCATAAAACCCATAAAACCATAAAAAACCCTAAAACCCCACAAAACACTAAAAAACACTAAAAACTCACCTTTAAAACCCCTAAAGACGTTAAAAAACTATAAAAAATCCCCAAAAAAACCATGAAAACCATAAATATCCCTAAACCCTAAGACTCTAAAAACCCTGAAAAACCCTAAAATCCGCAAACATCCCAAAAAACCTTAAAAAACCATAAAACCCATAAAAATACTAAAATCCCGTAAAAATCCATGAAAATGTAAAAAACCCTAAAAACACTGAAAACCCCCTAAAAACCATAAAAACACCTAAAAATCATAAAAAACCTTTAAAACCCATAAAACCCTAAAACCACTGAAAACCCTACAAACCATAAAAATCCAAAAAACCCCTAAAAATCCATAAAAACATAAAAAACCCTAAAGAACTTGAAAAACCCTGAAAACCATAAAACCCCTAAAAACCTTAAAAACCCTAAAAACCTATAAAAACCCTAAAACCACTAAAAACTCTAAAAAACCTTAAAAACCCAACAAAACTCCAAAAAAACCCAGAAAACTCCAAAAGACCCAAAAAACCCAGAAAACCTCTAAAAACCATAAAATCCCCGTAAAAACCTTAATACCCAAAAAATCCATAAGAACCCTAAAAATCCCTAAAAACCATAAAAATCCAAAAAACCTCTAAAAATACCTAAAAGCATTAAAACCCTGAAAACCCCTGAAAAACCATAAAAACCCCTCAAAACCTTTAAAACACTAAAACCCATAAAAATCCTAAAAATGGATAAAAACTCTAAAAACACTTAAAACCCCTAAAAAGGGTAAATAAAATACCATGGCTAATGCACTTTCATGTAGATATTCTCCCTTATCTTTGTTGGATTCTAAACTCCTTGGTACATTAAGGATTTATATTCCACATATACAGGTTTTGGGGAACCTTTTGGTCATTGCAAACCTGGAGTTACTTAGGGGAAGTTTTATTTGCATGATGGATTCTTATTCCGAATTGATAAGATTTGTATTACCAATTTCTCTATATGTTTACTTTTACTAAAGGAGTCAAATTATGGTGGGTTAATGGGACACTTTGGAGTTACAAAAACTTTAAGAATTCTAAGTGAGCATTTTTATTAGCCTAGGATGACTAGAGATGTTGAAAAATTTGTGATAAAGTGCATTTTTTGCCATAAATCCAAATCTAAACTAAACCCACATGGATTATATCTTCCCCTCACAATCCCCAACACCCCTTGGGAGGACATACTAATGAAATTTATTGTGGGGTTACCAAGAACCAAGAGGGTGAGAGATTCCATTTTTTTTTGTGGTGGATCAGTTTTCTAAAATGGAACATTTTATTCCTTGTCACAATACAGATGATGCCACTAACATTGCAACACTTTTATTTTAGGAAGTAAACAAACTCTATAGAATTCCAAGGATAATTTTATTAGATCACTACACAAAATTCCTTAATTACTTTTGGAAGACCTTGTCGAGAAAACTGGGTACGAATTTACTATTTTCCACTAATTTGTATCTGTAAACTAATGGGAAAACAAATGTGTGAATCAGACACTATCATATCTTCTATAAACAATTTTCATGTAGAATATCAAGAATTTGCAAGAGTGTCAGCCACATGTGGAATTCATATATAACATGGCTAAGCATTCCACTTCTCAATATTCTCCATTTGAAAATTTTTAGGGTTTTAACCCCCTTGCCCCTATTGATCTAGTTCCTTTAGCTTTGTAGGAAGCAAATAATATGGATGCGAAAGGGCGTGAAGAATTTATCAAACAACTCCATGAAAATGTAAGGAAAAATATCAAGGGGATGACCTAGAAATACATTGATTGTGCAAAAAAGGGTCGTAAGCAAGTGTTGTTCAAACCCTATGACTTAGTTTGGATTTTTATGCAAAATGAAATATTTCCCAACAAGCAGAAATCAAAACTCGTGCCTTGAGAAGACAAACCTTTCTGAGTGCTCAAGAATATTAACAACAAGGCTTACAAGATAGCTCTTCCAGGTGAGTATGGTGTAAGTGCCACTTTCAATGTTTCTGATCTTTCTCCTTTTTTGGGTGTAGAGGATGAAGAGTCGAGGATCACTTCTTTTCAATAGTGGAGGATGATGAGAACCATGTTAAAGGCACTGTGTTGATTTCCTAGGTGGAGGAGTTGGATTTTCAAGGATCGATGATGTGAGGGAGATTTAAGAGGTTGAATGCTACAATGGGTTCCCATCTCATTTCATTAATGGTCTTATGGATCTCTCCTTGCATGAATGGACCAAATGGGCCTAGTATATCACTAATTCAAGCCCAAACACGATGTTTAAAGCTTGGACCACAAAGTTTCATGAATTTTGGAAGCCTTGTCCACATGGAGGATTCTAGAATTGTATCTTTTGACACCAAAGTCAAATCCAGTGGGCTAGGCACTCAAAATCAAATCTGATGGGCTATAGTTGGAAATTTGTGTGCTTCTTTTCCAAAACGTTTTTGGTAGACTTTATCTTTTTAAATTTAAGGGAACAAAGTAGGTTTATGCTTTATGACTTTAGGGTATTAGACCCTTGACTATTGTATCACCCCTTGGTTATAAATATCCACCCCCATGGCACTTGTATGGCATTCAAGATTTATATAGAGAGATTATTCTTTGTTTCTCTCTGTTGTGTGAGGATTGTTCCAGTTCCCCCACCAGGCCGTGAAGATTGAGCCACCCCCTACATCTCACAGCAAAACCCAAAAACCCCCTAAAAACCCTAAACCCTACAAAATAAAAAAAACCCCCCAAAAAAATTAAAATCCTAAAAACCCTTAAAGTCCCTGAAAATGAAAAAAAAAACACTAAAACCCTAAAAACCATAAAACCCCAAAAAAACTTTAAAAAACCCAAAAACCCATAAAAACTATAAAAACCACAAAAAAACTCTAAAACCCCATAAAATACGTAGAAACAATAAAAACTCTAAAAAACCTAAAAACCCTAAAAATTAAAAAAAGCCCTTAAACCCCCAAAAAGATCCTAAAAATACTAAAAACACTCAAAACCATAAAACTACTAAAAAACCCAAAAAACTCTCAAAATCCCAAAAAACCCTAAAATGCCCAAAAATCCTAAAACCCCCTAAAAATGCATGAAAATGTAAAAAACCCTGAAACCCACCTTAAAACCATAAAATCCCCTAAAACCTTAAAACCCCATAACAACCCTTAAATCCCACTAAAACTCTTAAAACCCATAAAACCTCTAAAAACATTAAAAAAATCTAAGAATGCGTAGAAACCCTCAAAACTCAAGAAACCCTAAAAACCCAAAAAGACCCTAAAAAAACTAAAAAAACCCTAAAACCCACTAAAAACCCTACAACCCATAAATATCATAAAAATTCTAAAAAACTACTTAAATCCATGAAAACTTAAAAATCTCTAAAAACCCTGAAAACCCCCAAAAAACCATAAAAACCTTAATATACTTCAAAACCCATAAAAACCCTAAAAACCACTAAAAACTCTAAAACCCTTTAAACCCCTAAAAATGTTAAAAAACTCTACAAAACCTTTAAAACCTTGAAAAAGAAAAACACCCCCATAAAAACCTTAAAACCCCTAAAAAACCTGAAAATCCTAAAAACCCTCAAAATCCCTAAAATCCCTAAAAACCCCTAAAAACCATTAAAATTCTGAAAACTGTTAAAAATCCATGAAAATGTAAAAAACACTAAAGTTCCTAAAAAACACTTAAAAACTATAAAACCCCCCAAAAACCATAAAACCCTAAAACCCCATAAAAACCCAAAAAACCATTATAAACTCTAAAAACCCGTCAACCCCTAAAAATGTTAAAAACTCTAAGAAACCATAAAACCCCTAAAAAATAAAAAAAAACTAAAAACACAAAAGGCCCTAAAAACACTAAAAAACTGTAAAAATCATAAAAACCCATGAAAATCCTAAAACCCATAAAAATCCCTAAAAACCAAAAAAATCCTAAAACCCCCCTAAAAATACATGAAAATTTAAAATACAATAAAATTTTGAAAAACCCATGAAAACAATAAAACCACTAAAAACCCTAAAACCCATAACACCCTAAAAACCCACTAGAAATTCAAAAAACCCTTAAACCCCTAATAACGTTATAAAACTTTAAAAAATCTTAAAAATCCTTAAAACTCAAAAAAAATCCTTAAAACCCAAAAAGACACTAAAAACCGTGAAAACCCCTAAAATCCCTAAAAACCTCTGAAACCCCTAAAAACCCTAAAAATCCCTAAAATGTAAAAAAACTCTAAAAAACATAAAAATCCTAAAAAACTCAAAAACCCCAAAAACCAAACAGACCCTAAAAACTCTTAAAACCCCTAAAAACCTATGGAAACCCATAAAAACGTGCAAAATCACAAAAAAACCTAAAAAACCATAAAAATCCAAATAAAACCAAAAAATTCATGAAAATGTAAAAAATTCTTAAAACCCTGAAAACTAGAAAAACCAATAAAAACAATTAAAAACCCTAAAAACCCTAACCCCCCCCCAAACCACTAAAAACTCTAAAAACTATTTAAACCCCAAAAAATGTTAAAGAAATCTAAAAAACTTTTAAAAACCTAAAAAACTCAAAAAAACCCCTAAAACCCCAAAAAGGTCTTAAAACCCCCAAACCCCCTAAAACCCTTGAAGAACCCTAAAAACCCTAAAACCCATAAAAACCCTAAAAACCATAAAAACCATAAAAACCATAAAAATGTAAAAAACATAAAAATAATGAAGAACCCCTGAAATATATAAAACCACATAAAAACCTTACCCCCCAACCCATAAAAACCATTAAAACCCAAAAAATGATAAATAACTCTAAAAGACCTTAAAACCCCTAAAAACCTAAAAAGAACCTAAAAACTTCGAAACACCATAAAAAACCCTAAAACCCCCTGAAAACCCCTAAAACCTAGGAAAAATCCTAAAAACCCTAAAACACCCTAAAAACCATTAAAATCCTAAAAACACCCCTAAATTCCAATAAATTGTAAAAAACCCTATAAACCCTGAAAAAACCCTAAAACTCACTAAAAACCCTAAACCACCTAAAAAGAATAAAAAAGCTATAAAAACCTTAAAAAGCCTAAAAAACTCAAAAAACCCCTAAAATCTAAAATTACCCAAAAAAATTTTGAAACCCCGTAAAAACCCCCAAACCCCTGAAAACTCTCAGAATCCCTAAAAATCCTAAAAATCTTAAAAGCATAAAAATCCTTAAAAAAACTTTAAAAACCATGAAAATGTAAAAAATCCTAAAAACATTGAAAAATCCCTAAAAACCATAAAAACCCATAAAAACCCTAAAAAACAAAAAAAAATCTAAAAACCCTTAAACCCCCTAAAATGTTAAAAAACTCCAAAAAACCTTAAAACCCCTAAAAAACTCAAAAAAAATCCTAAACCCCAAAAGGACCCTAAAAACACAGAAAACCCCTGAAAACCATAAAAACCCCTGAAAAACCCTAAAAACCCTCAAAATCCCTTAAAACCCTAAAAACCTTGAAAACCATAAAAATCCTAAAGACAGCTAAAAATCCATGAAAATATAAAAAATCTCAAAAACCTTGAAAAACCCCTCAAAACCATAAATACCCCTTAGAACCTTAGAAACCCTAAAAACCACTTAAAACTATAAAAACCCTTGAACCCCCAAAAATGTTAAAAACCTCTAAAAACCCTTAAAACACCAAAAAACTAAAAAAAGACAAAAATACCCTAAAAACTCAAAAAGCCTTAAAACCCACTAAAAACTCTAAAACCCTTAAAACCCCAAAAAATGTTAAAAATGCTAAAAACCTTATAACAACTAAAAAACTCAAAAAGACCCCGAAAACCCTCGAAAAACATAAAAACACATAAAAACCTTAAAAATACCAAAAAACAACTAAAAACACTAAAACCCCTTAAAACCCCTAAAAACATTGAAAAAAATCTAAAAAACCTTAAAAACCCTAAAAAACTCAAAAAAAAAATGAAAAACCCAAAAGGACCTTAACAACCCTGGAAAACCCTAAAACCCCGCAATACCCGTGAAAAACCCTAAAAACCCTCAAAAATCCCTAAAACCCCTAAAAACCTTAAAAACAATAAAAATAATAAAACCCCCTAAAAATTGATGAAAACATAAAAAACACTAAAAAACCCCATGAAAACCATTAATAACTCTAAAAGCCTTTAAAACTACAAAGAACCCACAAAAACTATAAAAACCACTAAAAACTCTAAAAACCCTTAAAACGACTAAAACTTTGAAAAACTCTAAAAACCCATAAAACTCTAAAAACTTGAAAAATAACCCTAAAAATCCAAACAAACCCTAAAATCCTTGAAAAACCCTAAAAACCCTAAAAACATTCAAAAACCTAAAAAAAATCAAAATCACTAGAAACCCTAAAAAACCCTAAAAACCTTCACAATCTTTAAAAACCCCAAAAAATCCATGAAACGTAACAAACCCTAAAAAACCCCCAAAAAAACCACTGAAAACCCAAAAACCGTTAATGATGATGGAAAATGAAGCACCTCCCCCCTCTCTACGGGGGAGGATCCTCTCTTAGAGGACATATTGTCGCTCTCCTCTACTGACTCGTTACCCTCTTTCCTGAGAACGGTGCTCTGCCCGAAGGTTCCGGAGTTTTTCGAAGGTTTTCCGCAACTTCCACTCTCGCTTCGGGAGTTTACTGAAGCTTCGAACCTGCACCGCTAGACTCTGTTTGCAAGCTTCCCGATGTGACGACCCCCGGTTGCCACTTTTGACAGGTTCGTTTCAGCTTTATGGAATCTTAGGGCTCTGGCGACTGTGGGCTTGATCGATAGATCCCACATCATGATTCGCTTTTCCATGGAGGAAGACCTGGTCTTAGCCTAGTCAGCAGCTCCTCGGTCATGCAATGGCGCTCGTTTCTCCCTCTTTCAGTGGAGCTTTGATTTTCATCTAAAGCGTAGTTCCCCAATTGCTGCTACCTGGGTGAGATATCCTGAGCTTCCCCTTACCTTTCAAAATATCTCTTTTATTTCGATGCTTGGGAATTTGGTGGGGAGGTTCCTATGTGTGGATAGTAGGAATAGGGCCCTTTGCCATCCGGTTGCACCAAGGGCTTTTGTTGAAATCGATGCTTCAAAGTCTCCTGTGGATGCTGTTTGGATTGCAGTGGGGGAAGAACTTAGGTGGAGACAGCCTGTCATCTTTGAGAAATGGCCGGTTTTCTACTCATCTTGTTGGAGTTTTGGGCACAGTGATCACTCTGGAGGCTACTATGGCACTGTCAGGGGTGGTGGTTCTCTGGCTCGCATGTCTTCTGGTGAGATTACCCTACCTCTGGTGGAGGTAAAGGGGACTAAGGGGGTGGATTCCTCCCAACCTCTGAATGCTGATGTTCCTTGCTCGTCTGCTTTGCTGGCTGGAAGTGACTTAGAAGTGGCCCTGATGGACTCGGGTGGTTTTTTTGTGAGTCTGACTGGAGGTGTTGGTGTTTCGGGGAATGCTGATGAGGAGGAAGTGATGCTGGCTGAGAGGGATAACTGGGATTCTGTTAAAGGTGTCCACGGGTATGGTGACTCCCCTAGGAGGCATACTGATTTGGGGAAGGCTGCGGTGATGGGTGTCGGGGAAGAAAATGTGTAGTAGGCATGTGCTCTGGGTCTAGAACGAGATGATATAGCTGGCTTGAAGGTTGCAGTCTTGGCTGAGCCTGCCGGGGAGGATGTGCGGGTGGCGGATGTCGTGAAGGAGGCAGTGGTTGCTTAGGGCCCAGGGACTGGAGATGAGTGGATCTTGTCTTCAGCTGAGGAAAGGACTATGGGGGGTGAAGAGACCTGGATCCCCACAAGGTCACACATGAACTGGCATGATTCCCCTATGGTTCTGTCTGGATGTCCAGGCATGGGGGGATCTGACATGGGACCTGGGTTATCTCCTCCCTCTGACAGCACAAGCGGTGCTGAGGATCCTCCCAGTGGACAGCTTAGCCCTATGCCGGGAAATGCTGGTGATGCTGGTGCCATGGACCTGCAGAGGGCTATGGTCCTTCATGGTGTCCCCTCTACTGAAGCTTTTTGTGTGCAGCTGCACGAGATGGTGTGGGTTGAACGGGAAAGGTTCTCACTTGTGGATGAAGCTGAGAGGCTCGGGGAGAGGTTTTCTGAGGCTGATCGCCGGATAAATGCTGTTATGGCCAGGCCAAAGGAGAAAAGAGGTGCTGAAACTCCTAGGACAGACTATAAGAAAGTGAAGACAACATCAGCTGTCAGTGATGGTGACGCTTGTGCGAAGGCGGGTGTTGTAGCTGGATCCACTTCTGCCCCTCCGAGACGAAGACAGGGGAAGGATTACTCTGCACTCCCACGTCCCATGGCAACTAGGGCCTCTTCATGAGCTGTAAGAATAAATCTAAAGGTGAATAAGCGAGAGCGGCTTTCAATTTCTGCAGAGAAAGAGAAGGCTAGGATGAAGCTGCTATCCAGGCTTGGCATGCAAGAGGATTTTGAGTCAGGATGGGACTCAACGGACATGGGTGCTGAGTCGGATTTTAGCTTTGCTGATGTGGGCGATGGCTTTGGTGTGGGCATGGGGTCTCAAGGTGCGGAGATGGAGGATTTTGGTGGCGATGTTGATTGATCCTCCCCTTGTGTGCTTTTCCTTTTGAACCTTTTGACTTGTTTTTTTTTGCATTTTCTTTTCTTCCTCTGTTTCTGTGGCCTTTGGGCTGAGGTCGTAAGGGATTTTGGGTGTGGATCGGTTGATCCCTCCCCTCCCTTGTCTGCAGTGTCTGTGTCTTTTCTTTAATAAAGTTTTGGGGGGTCCCAGGAATAGCCTGGACCCGAGCCTTCCTTGCCCTAAAAACTTTAAAAACACTAAAAATCCTTAAAACCCTAAATAACTCAAGAAAACCCTCAAACCCCGAAAGACCAAAAAAACCATGAAAACATAAAACCCCCAGAAACTATCCTAAGACCCTCAAAATCAATAAAACCCCTAAAAACCCTAAAATTGATAAAAATCCTATAAAACCCCTAAAAATCCATGAAAATGTAAAACCCCCAAAAAACCCTAAAAAAATCATGAAAACCATAAAAACCCCTAAAACCCTGAAATAACCCAAAACACATAAAAACCCTTAAAACCCACTAAAAAATCTAAAAAACCTGAAACCCCTAAAAGTTAAAAAAAAAACTCAAAAAACTTAAAAACCTTTTAAAAAAAATCAAAAAATCCCCTAAAAAATCGAAAGACCAAAAATAACCAGAAAAAACATAGAAACCCAAAAAAACTTGAAAACCCAAAAAAGACTGAAAATTTCAAAAAACCCTAAAAACCATAAAAATTCTAAAAAACCCTTAAAAATACATGAAAACGTAAAAAACCAAAAATAGCCTGAAAACCCATGAAAAACATAAAAACCATTAAAACCCATAAAAATGATAAAAAACACTAAACACCCGTAAAAACAATAAAAACCATTAAAAACTATAAAATCCCAAAAATGTTTAATAATTATGAAAAAACATTAAAACCCTAAAAACTCCAAAAACCCTAAAAACCCAAAAAAACATAAAAATCCTAAAAAACCCAAAAACCCCTGAAAACCCCTAAAAACATGAAAATCCCTAAAAATCCTAAAAACCCAAAAAACCATATAAATCCTAAAAACCAGATAAATCATAAAAAACCCTTAAAATCCATGAAAATGTAAAAGACCATAAAAACCATGAAAAGCCCCTGAAAACCAAAAAAACCACTAAAACCTTAAAAAACCCCCATAAAAACCCTAAAGACCGACTAAAAACTAAAAAACCCCTTAAAACCACTAAAAACGTTAAAAACTCTAAAATTAGTTTAAAACTCTAAAAACTCAACCCCCCCACCCAAAAAAAACCCCCAAACCCTTGAAAAACCCTAAAAAACCTAAGTAGCCCTGAAAACCCCTAAAAAACCTCAAAAATCCTAAAACCCCTAAATTTCCATGAAAATGTAAAAAACATTAAATACCCCTAAAAACCATAAAACCCCTAAAATATAAAAAAAACCCAAAAAACCCCTAAAATCCCTCAAAATCCATAAAAATAATAAAAAACCATAAAACCCATAAAAATCCTAAAAAACTGCTAAATATCTATGAAAACGTAAAAAACCCTAAAACCCCTAAAAATAATAAAAACCCCTAAAAACCCCCAAAAACCCTAAAAACACATAAAAATCCAATAAAACTATAAAAACACTTTAAACCCCTAAAAACGTTAAAAACACTAAAAACTTTAAAAGCCCTTAAAAACTCAAAAAAAACACCTAAACCCAAAAGACCTTAAAAACTAGGAAAAACTATAAAAACCCCTAAAAAATCCTAAAAACCCTCAAAATCCCTTAAAACCCTGAAGACCCCTAAAAACCATAAAAATCTTAAGAAACCCCTAAAAATCAAAGAAAACATAAAAAAACCCTGAAAAACCCCTTGAAAACCATAAAAAACCCTCCAAACCTTAAAAACCCTAAAAAACCACTAAAAACTCTAAAACCCATCAAAACCCTAAGAATGTTAAAAAAAACTCTAAAAATCCTTAAACCCCCTAAAAACTCGAAAAAAAAATCTAAAAACCCAAAAGACCAAAAAACCCCAAAAACCCATAAAAACCCTCAAAATACCTAAAAGCCACTAAAAACTCTAAAAAAACTTAAAACCCCTAAAAATGTTAAATACTCTAAAAACCATAAAAACCCTAAAAAAACTCAAAAAATCCTAAAATACCAAAAGACAATAAAACCCATGAAAACCCTAAAAACCCCTTAAAACCCCTAAAAACCTTCAAAATCTCTAAAAACCATATAAATATCTAAAAATTCATGAAAACATAAACAACTCTAAAATCCCAGAAAAACCCCTAAAGACCATAAAACCCCCTAAAAACCTTAAAACCCCATAAAAACCCATAAAACCCTAAAAAACACTAAAAAATCTAAATTCCTTTAAAACCCCGAACAACATTTAAAGACTCTTAAAACCTTTAGAACCCAAAAAAAATCAAAAAACACCAAAAGGACCCTAAAAACCCCAAAAAACCCCAAAAAACTAGAAAAACCATAAAAACCCTCCAAATCCATAAAAACACTAAAAAATCCTAAAAACATACATATCCTAATAAACCCCTAAAAATCAATGATGATGTAAAAAACCCAAAAAACCTTGAAACCGCTTGAAAATAATAAAACTCCTAAAAACCTTAGAAAATCCTAAAACCCCATAAATCCCAGAAAACCCACTAAAACCCCGAAAAACCCTTAAAACACATAAAAACGTTAAGAACTCTAAAAAACCTTAAAAACCCTAAAAAACAAAAAAAATACCCTGAAGACCAAAAAGACTTTAAACACATTCAACAACCCTAAAACACATGAAAACACATGAAAATCCCTAAAAACCATAAAAAACCTAGAAACCATAAAAATCCTAAAACCCCCTAAAAATCCTTGATAACATAAAAAACCCTGAAAACCCCTTCAAAACCATAAAAACCCCTAAAACATTAAAAAACCTAAAACCATAAAAACCCTAAAAAACCACTAAAAACTCAAAAACCCTTTAAACCCCTAAAAACATTATAAAACACTAAAATCCCACAAACCCCCTAAAAACCTTGAAAAACCTAAAAACCCCCTAAAACCCTTAAAAATCCCTAAAACCCCATAAAACCCTAAAAACACTAAAAACTCTAAAAATCCTTTAAACCCCAAAAAATGTTAAAAAATATTGAAAACCCTTAAAACCCCTAAAAATTAAAAAAACCAAAAAACCAAAAAGACCCTTAAAAATCCATGAACTCGTAAAAAACCCTAAAAACCCCAAAAACCACCTGAAAAACATAAAATCCCCTAAAAACATTAAAAAAACATAAAAATTCATAAAATCCTAAAAACCACTCAAAACTCTAAAAACCCTTAAAACCCCTAAAAACGTTTAAATACTCTAAAAACCTTAAAACCTAAAAAATCTAAAAAAACCCCTAAATCCAAAAAAAGACCCTAAAACTCTGAAAAACCCTGAAAAATCATAAAAACTCTGTAAATCTCTGAAAACCCTAGAAAGAACACACAAAAAATCATACAAATCCTCAAAACCCCCAAGAAATTCCAGATATCATAAATAACTCTAAAAACCCCCAAAACCCTCTGAAAACAATAAAAACCACTAAAAACCTTCCAAGACCCCAAAAACCCACAGACAACAAAAAACCATCAAAAATTCTAAAAACTTGTAAAACACCCAATAAAGTTTATAAACTATAAAAACCGAAAAAACACTAAAAACTAACCCCCCCCCCCCAAATCCAAAAAGACCCTGAAACCCTAAAAAACCTTAAAAACCATAAAAACCGTGAAAAACACAAAAACCCTCAAAATCCCTAAAAACACTAAAAGCCTTAGAAACCATAAAAATCCTAAAAATCCCTAAAAACCCCTGAAAATGTGAAAAACCCTAAAACCCCCCCAAAAAACTCCTGAAATCCATAAAAACTTTAATAAATCCTAAAACCCATAAAACCCACTAAAAACTAAAAGACCATGAAAACCCAAAAAAAAATAATGTAAAAAGACTCTAAAAATCCTGAAAACCCCTACAAATCCTAAAAACCCTTGAAAAATAGTAAAACCCCTCAAAATCCTTAAAAACCCTAAAACCCATAAAAAACCTTAAAAACCCTCAATATTAAAGAAAACGTGAAAATCCAAAAAAACCCTAAAAGCCTTAAAAAACCCAAAAAACCCATAAAAATCCTAAAACACTATAAAATCTAAAAACCACTAAAACCCCTAAGAAACTATGAAAGTTGGCTAGCTGTGAGCTGCTGGATGCTGGTTAACACTGGATGTAGTGCTATTGGATGCTGGTACTGGATGGATGTGACGTGATGATGCTGCGGTTTTGTCTGTTTTTGTGTCTTTTTCTTTCTTTGTTTTTCTTTCTTTGGTGTGGGTTGTAAGGGTTTTTGGGTGTGGGTCGTTCGACCCCTCCCCTCCCTTGTCTGTATTGTTTGTGTCTTTTTGTTTAATAAATTTTGGGGGGTGCCAGGAATATCCTGGACCCGAGCCTTCTTTGCCCTAAGAAACTATGAAAACCTTTAAAACCCTAAAGAGATAAAAAAAAACCCTAAACCCAAAAGGACCCAAAAAACCATAAAAAAACCTAAATCCCCAGAAAACCCGTAAAAACCCTAAAAACCCTCAAAATCACTAAAAATACTAAAAAATCCAAAAACCAATAAAAATAATAAAAAACACCTTAAAATCCATGAAAACATAAACAACCCTAAAAACCATAAAAAACCCTTGAAAACCATAAACCCTCTAAAAACCATAAAAAACCTAAAACTCATAAAAACCCTAAAAACCCACTAAAAATACTAAAAACCCTTAAAACCCCTAAAAAACACTAAAACCCTAAAAACCTTAAAACACATAAAAACGTGAAAATCTCTAAAAAACCTTAAAAACCATAAAAATAAAAAATATCCTAAAAACCCAAAAGACCCAAAAACCTCTAAAAACCCAAGAAAACCCCTTTAAACCCCTCAAAATCCCAAAAAACCCTAAAAACCAAAAAAATACTAAAAATACTAAAAAACCCTTAAAAATCCATGAAAACATAAAAAATCCTAAAAAAATGAAAAACACCTGAAAACCATAAAAACTCCTTAAACCTTAAAAAACCCTAAAATCCCATAAAAACCACAAAAAAGTCTAAAAAAATTAAAACCCCTAAAAATGTTAAAAACCACTAAAAAACTTTAAACCCCTAAAAACACAAAAAAAAATCCCTAAAAACCCAAAATGTCCCTAAAAAACTTGAGAATCCCTAAAAGCCCTAAAAAATCATAAAAACCATCAAAATCCATAAAAACATAAAAAACATAAAAATCTAAAAAATCCCAAAAAATCAATGAAAACGTAAAAAAACCCTAAAGACCCAGAAACCCCCAGAAAAACACAAAAATCTTAAAAACCTTAAAACTCATAAAGACCCGAAAAACTAGTAAAAACTATAAAAATCCTTAAACCCCTAAAAAACTTAAAAAATCTAAAAAACACTAAAACACTAATAAAACCCCAAAAAACCCAAAAAGATCACAAAAACCCTAAAAACCATCAAAATCCCAAAAAAACTCTAAGAACACACAAAAAACCATAAAAGAATTAAAAACACTTAAAATCCATGAAAACGTAGATAAACCTAACAACCCTCAAAACCATAATATCCTAAAAACCTTTAAAAATCCAAAAAACCTCGTAAAAACCGATAAAACCCACTAAAAACTCTAAAAACCATTAAAACCCATAAAATATTAAAAACTATAAAAATCCATTAAAACCCCAAAAACTCAAAAAACCATAAAAATGCAAAAATACCATAAAAACCTTGAAGCCCTCTAAAAACCCTTACAACCTTGGAAAAACCATAAAAGCCCGAAAAGTCCCTAAAAACCCTAAAACCCTGAAAATCCCCTTAAAACCATAAAAACCTTAAAAATACATAAAACCTATAAAACCCTAAGAACCCACTAAGGCTCTAAAAACCCTTAAAAGCCCTAAAAAACTTTAAAAACTCTAAAAAACCATAAAAACCATAAAAAACTCAACAAAAACCTAAAACCCCCAAAATACCCTAAACCCCTAAAAAACCTTGAAAATAATAAAACCCCCTAAAAACTTAAAACCCCAAAAAATGCATTAAAACACCAAAAAAACTAAAAATACTAAAAACCCTTTAAACCCCTAAAAATGTTTAAAAAATATAAAAAAACTTAAAACCCTAAAAAACTAAAAAGAACCCTAAAAACCCAAAAGACTGAAAAACATGAAAAATCCTAAAAACATATAAAAACCCCTAAAACCCCTAAAACCCCCAAAACCCCTCAAAATCTCTAAAACTCTAAAAAACCATAAAAATATAAAAAACCTCTAAAAAACCTTGAAAACCTAAAAAACCCTAGAAACCCTTAAAACCCCCAGAAAACCATAAAAATTCCTAAAATATTTAAAACCCCTAAAAACACATAAAAACCCTAAAAACCCACTTACAACTCTAAAAAACCTTAAAAACCCTAAAAATATTAAAAAAACTCTAAAAATATTAAAAACCTTAAAATATTAAAAAAAACCCCCAAACCCCCAAATGATCATAAAACACGCGAAAAAACCTAAAAACTTACCAAATCCCTAAAATCCTAGAAAACCTTAAACCCATAAAAATCCTAAAAACCACCTAAAAATCCATTAAAACATAAAAAAAACCTAAAATCCCTAAAAACCCATAAAAACCCAAAAAACCCAAAAAACCTTAAAAAACCTAAAAACCCAAAAAAAACCAAAAAATTCACGAAAAACTCTAAAAACCATTAAAACCCCTAAAAACTTTGAAAACCAAAAAAACTCAAAAAAATCCTAAATACCTAAAAAAACCCAAAAACCCCTAAAAATCCCTAAAACCCCTAAAGACCCTAAAACCAAAAAAATCCTAAAAACTCCTAAAAATCAGTGATATTGTAAAAAACCCTAAAAAACCTAAAAAACCTCTGAAATTCATAAAAACCCTTAAAAATATTTAAAAATCCCATAAAAACCCTAGAAAACTCTAAAAACTCAAAAAACCCTCAGAATCCAAAAAAACCCTAAAAACCTTAGAAACCATAAAAACCTATAAACCCCCAAAAGTCTAGGAAAATGTAAACAACAATAAAAACCCTGAAAACCCCCAAAAAATAATAAAAACAATTTAAAACCTTAAAAACCACAAAAACCCATAAAAACCCTTAAAACCACTATTTTTTTTAAAAACCCTTACAACCCTTAAAAACGTCAAAAAAATACTAAAACCCCTTAAAACCCTAAAAACCCTCAAAATCCTTAAAAACCATAAAAAATAAAAAACCTAAAAAACCTATAAAAATCAATGGAAATGTCAAAATCCATAAAAACTTTGAAAACCCCCTAAAAACAATAAAAAACCCTAAAAACTTAAAAACCCCTAAAATCCCCTAAAAACCACTAAAAACCCTTTAAACCCCTAAAACGTTAAAAAATATATAAAACCTTAAAAACCATAAAAAAATAAAATAAACCCAAAATCCCAAAAGGACACTAAAAACACCTAAAATCCCCTAAAAAACCTCAAAAACTCTCAAAAACCCTAATAAACCTAAATACCCCTAAAAACCATAAAAATCCTACAAACCATTAAAATCCATGAAAACGTAAAAAAACCAAAAAACCCTGAAAAACCCTTGAAAACCATAAAACCTAATAAAAACCTAAAAAAGCTCCAAAAAACCCATAAAACACTAAAGAACCACTAAAAAATCTAAAGACCCTTTAAACGCCTAAAAACGTTAAAAAGTCATAACAACCTTAAAACCCCTAAAAACTAAAAAAATCTAAAACCCAAAAAAGAAACTAAAAAACATTGAAAACCCCTAAAAACCCTCATAATCACTAAAAGCCCTACAAACAAAAAAACCATAAAAATCCTCAAATACCCCTAAAAAATCCATGAAAATGTAAGAAACCTTAAAAACCCCTGAAAACCATAAAAACGCCTAAAAACTTTATAAAACATAAAAAACCTATAAAAAATTTAAAAAAACAACTAAAAAATAAAAAAACCCTAAAACTCCAAAAGACCCTAAAACCTTGAAAACCCCTAAGCCCCCCCAAAACACCCTAAAAACCCTCAAAATCTCTAGAAAAACCTAATAGACCTAAAAAAGAAATACATATTCAGGAAAACGTAAAATTCCCTAAAAACCCTGAAAAAAAACCTAAAAACCTTAAAAACCCATAAAAAATCTAAAAACCACTAAAAAGTCTAAAACCCCTAAAAATGTTAAAAACTCTAAAAAACCTTAAAAACCAGAAAAAAACTCTAAAAAACCCTCAAAACCCAAAAACACCATATAAACCCTCAAAACCCAAAAAGACCATATAAACCCAAAAAAATCATAAAACCTCAGGAAAACCCTAAAAACCCTCAAAAACCCTAAAACCCCGCAAACCTATAAAAAGACTAAAAAAGACTTAAAATCCATGAAAAACCATGAAATCCCACTTAAAACCATAAACCCCCTAAAAACTGTAAAAAACCCATAAAACCCTAAAAACCACAAAAAACTCAAAAAAAAACAAAGAAAACCCAAAAAGTCTATAAAAACCCAAAAAACAATAAAAATCCTAAAAACCCACTAAATATTCATGAAAAATGTAAAAAACACAAAAAAACGATGAAGAACCCTCAAACCAATAAAAATCCCTAAAAACCTTAACAAACCCTAAAACCCTAAAAACCACTAAATAAATCTAGAACCCTTAAAACGCCTAAAAATGTTAAAAAAACTCTAAAAACCCATAAAAAACTTAAAAAACTCAAAAAACTCTAAAAACCAAGAAGGCACTAAAAACCTTGAAAACCCCTAAAAACCCTAAAACACAAAAAAAACTAAAAACCCTAAAAACCACTAATATCAATGAAAATGTAGAAAACCCTGAAAACCCTGAAAACCCCCTGAAAACCATAAAAACCCCTAAAACCATTAAAACCATAAAAATCCATAAAAAACACTAAAAACCACTAAAAACTATAAACCCCCCCCCCCAAACCCCAAAATACCTTAAAAAACCTTAAAACCCTAAAACACATAAAACCCTATAAAATCCTTAGAATCCCTAAAAACCCTAAAAACACTAAAACCCATAAAAATCCTGAAAACCCCATAAAAATCCATGAAAAATCAAAAAATGTAGAAATACCCTGAAAACCATAAAAACCCCTAAAAACCCTAAAACCCTAAAACCCATAAAACCCTAAAAACTACTAAAAATCTAAAAATACTTAAAACCCATAAAAATTTTACAAAATTCAATAAAAACTTAAAACTCCTAACAACTCAAGAAATCCCTAAAACCCCAAAAATACCCTAAAAACCCTGAAAACCCCTAAGAACCCTAAATACCCCTGAAAACCCCTAAAACCCCACAAAACCCGTAAAACCCCTAATAACCCTAAAAACCAAAAAGATCCTAAAAAATCCCTAAAAATTAATGAAAACATAAAAAACACAAAAAACACTAAAAAACCCTGAAAACCATAAAACCCCATAAGAACATAAAAAATGTAAAAACCCTAAAAACCACTTAAATCTAAAAAAACCCTTAAAACCCCTAAAATGTTAAAACTCTACAAAACCTTAAATACCTAAAAAAACTAAATAAGCACTAAAACGCCCAAAAGACCCTCTCTTTTTTTAAAGGGAATTCCCTTGTGTGGCCTTTTCGAACCCTCCACACAAGGAAACCCCCCTCCCCTCGAGGAGGTCACTCCGGAGAGAGCCTCAGCCGGGAAGGAGGTGTTTCCAGCCGAGATGGAAGAGCGTCCCTGAGGTTGACAACCCGGGCGGTAAGTAATCTGTCAGCACAGGTGGGTTGTGCCTCATTTTTCCCACCCAGTCAGAAACCGGGTGACCCGGCAAGGCGAGTGGATCCCGGGGGAGAGGTTCACCCCAAAATCGGACTCCCAGGATTCGAACCCTATACCTCCCAAAGAACGGCGTTGTTGTACCCCTCTCCTTCACCACTACTCCACCACTGAAGCGGTACCCAAAAGACCCTAAAAACCCCTACAATCCTTGAAAACCCTCAAAATCTCTAATAACTCTAGGCAGAGCTCTGGGAAATGATCAAAGCAGTTCTTTTTGCTAATCAATATTGGTGGAAGTTCCTTTCGAATTAATCTGACTCGATCTTGGTGGTGGAGGCCCTAAAAAACAAATCAAGAAGGGTACCTTGGATAATTCTCCCACATTAGATTGATTGCCTCAAAGTATACCAGGACCTCACTCTCAAAAAAGTGGGGTGAAAAAGGACCACATTGACCTCCTTTTCCCTAAAAATCCTAAAAACCATTTAGAATCCTAAAAAACCCCTAAAAATCCATGAAAACGTAAAAAAACTAAAAACCCAAAAAAATCCTGAAAACATAAAAACCCAGGAAAAACATAAAAATAAAAAAAACCACAAAAACCCTACAAGTCCAGTAAAAATTCTAAAAACCCTTTAAACCCCTAAAAACATTAAAAACTCTAAAAAACCTTTAAAATCCTAAAAAATTAAAAAAAAACCTTGAAAACCCAAAAAGACCTTAAAACCCCTAAAAAACCCTGAAAAATCCTAAAACCCTGAAAAATCCCTAAAAACCCTAACAATCCAAAAAAAAACCCCATAAATCCCTGAAAATATAAGAAACACTAAAACCTTGAGACCCCCTAAAAACCATGAAACACCCTAAAAACCCATAAAAATTCTATAAAACCACTAAAAATCCATAAAACCCATAAAACCACTAAAACCCCTAAAATGTTAAAAAAAACTCTATAAAACCCTAAAAAGCCTAAAACACTAAAAAAACCATAAAAACCCAAAAAGACAATAAAAAACCTTTAAACCCTAAAACTCCTAAACCCCCTAAAAACTCTCAAAATCTCTAAAAACCCTAAAATATCTAAAAACCACAAAAATCCTAAAAAATCCCTAAATAACCATTAAAACGTAAAAAACCATAACAACCTTGAAAAAACCTTGAAACCATAAAATCCCTAAAACCCATAAAAAATCCTAAAAAAGCATAAAAACCCTAAAAACCCAATAAAAATTCTAAAAATACTTAAAACCCATAAAAACATTAAAAAAATCAAGGAAAATCCTAGAACCCAAAAAGACATAAAGAAAATGAAAAACACTAAAAACCTAGGAAAATAAAAAAATCATCAAAATCCCAAAAACCCAAAAAAACACTAAAAACCATAAAAAACCTTAAACCCCCTAAAAATCCAGGAAAACGTAAAAAACCGTAAAAACCTTGAAAATTACCTGAATACCCTTAAAACCCTTAAAAACCTTAAAAACCCATAAAACCCATAAAAAATCCACAAAAAAATCTAAAAACCCTTAAAACCCTAAAAACGATATAAATCTCTCAAAAACCTTAAACAACCTAAAAAACTCAAAAAACCATAAAACCCAAAAATACCCAAAAATCCCTGAAAAACCCTAAACCTCTAAAAACACTAAAAACCCTCAAAATCCCTAAAAACCCTAAAAACCCTAAAAACCCCTAAAAATAGAAAAATCCTAAAAAATCCCTTAAAAATACATGAAGACGTAAAATATCCTAAAAACTGTGAAAAACCACTAAAACCTCTAAAAACCCTAAAACCATAAAATTCCAAAGAAACCCCTAAAATTCATGAAAACATAAAAACCCTGGAAAACCCCTGAAAAAAACCCCTAAAAGCCTTAAAAACCATAAAAACCCGAAAACCCATTAAAAATTATAAAAACCCTTAAAGGTCAAAAAACCCTAAAAACCCTAAAAACTCAAAAAAACCCCCTAAAACCCAAAAAGACTCTAAAAATCATAAAACCCCTAAAAACCATAAAAACCATAAAGATCCCTAAAGACCCTAAAAACCCAAAAAATAATAAAAAACCTAAAAAACCCCTTAAAATCCATGAAAACCTAAAACTCCTAAAAACCCCTGAAAACCGAAAAACACCTAAAAACTTTAAAAAAACCCTAAAAAACCACTATTAAATCTGAAAACCCTTAAAATACCTAAAAACGTTAAAAAACTCTAAAAAACCTTAAAACCCTAAACACCCTAAACCCCATAAAAACCCATAAAAACCCTCAAAATCCATAAAACCCCTAAAAAATAAAAAACATAAAACCCCCTAAAAATCCATGAAAATTCAAAAACCCATAAAAACCATAAAACCCCCTAAAACGGTAAAAACCCCTAAATCCACTAAAAACTCTAAAAACCATTTAAAAATATAAAAACTTTATAAGACTATAAAAAACCATAAAAAACTTAAAAAAAACCCAAAACCAAAAAGACCCATCAAATCCTGAAACCATAAAAACCGTAAAACCCTTAAAAACCCCTAAAAACCCTAAAACCCTACAAAACCCTAAGCATAAAAATCATAAAAAACCCTAAAAATGAATGAAAACGTAAAAAACCCAAAAGTCCATTAAACCATAAAAACCAATAAAACCCTTAAAAACCCTAAAAACCCATAAAACCCCTAAAACTAAAAACATAAAAACCCCTAAAAATGTTTAAAAAACACTTAAAACCCTTAAAACCATAAAAAACTAAAAAAACCCCTAAAACCCCCAAAAGACCTTAAAACCCTAAAACCCCCAAACCCTAAAAACACCTTAAAATCCATATAAACCCTCAAAATCCTTAAAACCCTAAAAAACCTAAAGACCATAAAATTCCTAAAAACCACAAAAAAACTATGAAAACATAAAAACCCTGAAAACCTCTTGAAAACCACAACAACCCTAAAAACCTTAAAACATATAAAAACCAATAAAACCCCTCAAAATCTCGAAAACCCCAAAAAGAATAAAAATATTAAAAATTCCATAAAATCTATGAAAATGTAAAAACCCTAAAAACATTAAAAACCCCCTCAAACACATAAAAACTCCTAAAAACATTAAAAAAAATTAAAACCTAGAAAACCACTACAACTATAAAAACCCTTAAATACCTAACAAACATTAGAAAACTCTATAAATCTTATAAACTATAAAAAAAATCAAAAAATCCCTAGAAACCCAAGTGACTGCAAAAAGCCTAAAACCCCCTAAAAACCCGTAAAACCCTTGAAAACCCTCAAAACTCTCAAAACCCCTAAAATCCCTGAAACCCCTAAAAATCCTAAAACCCCTAAAAATCCAAAAAAACCCTAAAACCTCATAAAAACCCTAAAACTCAAAAAACCCTTTAAATCCCAAAATACCTTTACAAAAATCCAAAAACCTTAAAAACCATAAAAAACTAAAAAACCCAAAAAACCCAAAATCCCAAAGGACCCTAAAAAACATGAAAGACCCTAAAACCCCTGATAACCCTAAAAACCCTCAAAATTATGAAAAACCCTAAAAAACCCTAAAAACTAAAAAAATCTAAATAAAACCCAAAAAAAACAATGAAAATGTAAAAAACTCTATAAACCCTGGAAAACCGCTAAAAACCATAAAAACCACTGAAAATATAAAATCCATAAAACCCATAAAACCCCAAAAAACTACTAAAACTCTAAAAACCCTTAAGGCCCCTAAAATGTTAAAAACTCTAAAAATTCTAAAAAACTCAAAAAAAATCTAAAATACCAAACAAACACTAAAAAACTTGAAAACACATAAAAACCATCGAAAAGGCCTAAAAACTCTCAACATACATAAAAACCCAAAAAACCCCACAAAACCATAAAAATCCTGAAAAACCCATAAAAATTCAGGAAAACGTAAAAACCCTAAAAACCCTGAAACCCCCTAAAAACCATAAACCCCCCTAAAAACCTTAAAAAACTAAAAACACTGATAAAACCCTAAAAACCCACTGAAAACTTTAAAAACTATTAAAAATCCTAAAAACGTTAAAAACTCTAAAAAAGCTTAAAAACCTAAAAAATTAGAAAAATCTGTAAAAAATGAAAAAGACTCCTAAAAACCACTAAAAAACCTAAAAATCCTGGAAACCCCAAAAAAACAATCAAAATCCCTAAAAACCCTAAAATCTTAAAAATCCTAAAACCCCATGAAAACGCATGAACCCCCCCCCCCCATGAAAAAACCTATAAAAAACATAAAAACCCCTAAAAAACTTAAAAAAACCCTGTAAATTCATAAAAAACTCTAAAAACCACGAAAACCTATAAAAACCCATTAAACCCCTAAAATTTTTAAAAAACTATAAAACCCTTTAAAACCCCAAAAAAACTCAAAAATACCCTAAAACCCCAATGAAACACTAAAAACCTCAAAAACTGCTAAAACCCCCAAAAATCCCAAAAATCCCTAAAAACCATAAAAACCATAAAATCCTCAAAAACACTAAAAACCTTAAGAAACCATTAAAACCCCCATAAAACAATAATCCCCCCCCCCCCAAACCTTAAAAAACCCTAAAAACCCCTAAAATCCATAAAAACACTAAAAACTCCAAAAACTCCAAAAACCCTTAAAACCCCTAAAAATGTTAAAAATCTCTAAAAATTTTCAAAAACCCTAAACCACTCAAAAAACCCCTAAGAACCCAAAAAAAACACTAAAATCCCTAAAACCCCTAAAAACCTTTAAAATCCCTAAAACCCATCAAAATACCTTAAACCCCTAAAAACCCAAAAAACCATAAAAATACTAAAAAAACCCTTAAAAATCCATGAAAACGTTAAAATCCCTAAAAACCCAAAAAAGCCCAAGAAAACCCTAAAAATCCCTAAAAATATTAGAAAACCCAAAAAATCCATAAAACCCTAAAATCCCACTAAAAATCCCCTAAAAACAAAAGACACACTAAAAACCGTGAAAAACCTTAAAAACCATAAAAATCCTAAATAGCCCCTAAAAATCCATGAAAACATAAAAACCCTATAGACTCTAAAAACCATAAAAACCCCTAAAAACCCTAAAAACCCATAAAATCCCCAAAACTACTAAAAACTCTAAAAAACCTTAACCCCCCCCCCCCCCCAAAACATTAAAACCCTCTAAAAACCTTTAAAACCCTAAAAAATCATAAAAACCTACGAAAACCCCTAAATCCCTCAAAATCCTTAAATACACTAAAAAAACACGTAAAACCATAAAAATCCTAAAAACCCAAAAATCCATGATAATGTAAGAACCCTAAAACCCTGAAATATCTCAAAAATCTATTAAACACCCTAAAACCTTAAAAACCCCTAAAACCCCATAAAATCCCTAAAACCACTAAAACTCTAAAACCCCTCAAAATCCCTAAAAATATTAAAAACTCCAAAAAAACTTAAAAACCCAAAAAACTCAAAAAAAACCACTAAAAGCCATGAAAAACACTAAAAACCCTAAAAACCGCTTAAACCCCTAAAAACCCGGAAAACCCTAAAACCCCTCAAAATTCCAAAAAACTGAAAAACCATTAAAACACTAAAAACCCTGAAAACCGTTAAAAACCCTAAAAACCATGAAAACCCTGAAAAACCTCAAAATATCTAAAAACCATAGAAATCCTAAAAACCCCATAAAAACAATGAAAATGTAAAAACCCTAAAATAATTACAACACTCTAAAATATCATTGAAACCATGAAAAATCATGAAAAACATTACAAACCCATAAAGCCCCAAAAAATGTTAAAAAAATCTAAAATCCATAGAAACCCGAAAAAGTCAAAAAAAACCTTAAAAACCAAAGAAGACCATAAAAACCCTAAAAACCCCTAAAACCCTAAACCCCCTGAAAATCCATAAAAATCCCTAAAACCCCTAAAAACCTAAAGCCATAAAAATCCTAAAAAACCATCAAAGTCCATGAAAACATAAAACCCCCTAAAACCCCAGAAAACCCTCAAAAAACAATAAAATTCCTTAAAAGCCTTTAAAAACCTAAAAAACCATAAAATCCCTAAAAACCACTAAAAAATCTAAAAACCCTTTAAACCCTAAAAACGATAAAAAAACTCTAAAAAACCTTAAAACCCCAAAAAACTCAAAAAAATAAAAAATAAAAAAAGACCCTAATAAACCTTGAAAAAAAATAAAAATCCTAAAACCCTAAAACCCCTAAAAACCCTAGAAACTATAAAAATCCTAAAAGCCCCCTAAAAGTCCATAAAAATGTAAAAAAACTAAAAACCCTGAAAACCCCCTGAGAACCATAAAAACTACTAAAAACCATAAAAACCCTAAACACACATAAAATCCCTAAATAACCACTAAAAACTCTAAAATACCTTAAAACCATAAAAAACTCAAAAAGCCCTAAAAACCCAAAAGACCATAAAACCCATGAAAAACCCTAACAACCCTAAAAACCTTTGAAAAACCCTAAAACCCTCAAAATTCGTAAAAACCATAAAATACCCTAAAAATATAAGAAAACATAAAAATATTAAAACCCTATAAACACATAAAAACCATCACACCCCACTAAAAACCTTAAAAATCCTAAAAATCCACAAAACCCTAAAAACCCACTTAAGACTCTAAAAACCCTTAAAACCCCAAAAAATGTTAAAAAACTCTAAAAAATCTTTAAAATCTTAAAAAAAGAGAAAAACCCCTAAAAACCGAAGGGCCCCAAAAAACCAAAAAACCCTTAAAATCACTAAACACCTAAAAATAACCTAAAAACCATAAAAATCCAAGAAAACCCCTAAAAATCCATGAAAACATAAAATACCCTAAAAACGTTGAAAAACCTATGAAAGCCATAAAACCCCCTAAAACCCCCTAAAACACTAAAACCCATAAAAACTATAAAAACCCACTAAAAAATCTAAAAATCCTAAAAATGTTAAAGAGCTCTAAAAAATATTAAAACCCTAAAAAACACAAAAAAATCAAAATATCATAAAAGGACACTAAAAACCCTAAAAAACACTAAAAACCCAAAAGCCCCCAAAAGCCCCTAAAAACCTTTAAACCCTTCAAAATCCCAAAAAAACCCTAAAGACTATAAAAAACCTAAAAACCCCTAAATATCATTAAAAACCTAAAAAAACCCTGAAAACCTTGAAAACCCCCTGAAAAACAAAAAAAGTCTAAAAACCTTAAAAATCCCTAAATCCCCATAAAAAAACTAAAAACCAATAAAAACTATAAAAACCCTTAAAACCATTAAAAAAGTTAAAAAAATCTAAAAACCCTAAAATCTAAAAAAACTGTAAAAACCAAAAAAGACCCTAACACCATGAAAAAACCCTAAAAACCTTTGAAGAACCCTAAAACAACCAAAATCCTCAAAAAACCTAAAATAATAAAAATCCTAAAACCAAAAAAACCTTAAAACCCCTAAAAATTTATGAAAATATAAAAACACTGAAAAACTCCTGAAAAGAATAAAACACCCTAAAAACTTAAAACCCCTAAAAACCCATAAAATGCCTAAAAAACCACTAAATACTCAAAAAACCATTTTAAACCCTAAAAACATAAAAAAACTCTAAAAACCCCTTCAAACTGAAAAAAACCAAAAAAACCTAAAAGATCATAAATACCTCGTAAACCATAGAAACCCTAAAAACACTACAAAAAATCCATAAAACCCCTCAAAAGCCCTAAAACCTTTAAACACCCAAACCCCCTAAAAATCCACATAAAAACCCCTAAAAACCATAAAAACCCTTAAAACCCTTAAAAACCCACAAAAACCCACTAAAAACTCTAAAAACCCTTGAAACCCCTAAAAATGTTAAAAAACTCTAAAAAAACTTAAACACCTAAAAAACTAAAAAAACCCACTAAAAACCCAAAAGACCCTAAAACCCTAAAAATATATGAAAACCCCTCAAAATCCCTAAAAAATCTAAATACCCTAAAAACAATAAAAATAATAAAAAATCACCAAAAATCCATGAAAACTTAAAAACACATAAAACCCTAAAAACCATAAAACCCAGAAAAAAAACAAAAAACCCATAAAAAACACTAAAAACCACTAAAACTCTAAAAACTCTTAAAACACTTAAAAACATTAAAAAACTCTAAAAACCTTAAAACCCAAAAAAAACTCAAAAAAACCCCTAAATCACCTAAAAGTCCCTAAAAACCCAAAAAAAAAACCCTAAAACACTAAAATCCCATAAAAGTCCCTAACAACCCAAAAAAAACCCCTAAAAACACTAAAAAACCCCAAAACCCAAAAACGTTAAAAAACTCTAAAAAAACATAAAAAGCATAAAAAAAATAAAAAAACTCCTAAAAACCCAAAAGCCCCCAAAGACCCTAAAAACCCTAAAAACCCTTAAAATACCTAAAAACCCTAAAAACCCTTAAAATCCATAAAAACCTAAAAATACCATAAAAACCATAAAAATCCTCAAAAAGCCCTAAAAATTCATGAAAACAGAAAATACCATAAAACCCACTAAAAACTCTAAAACCTTTAGAAACCCTAAAAATGTTAAAGAAATCTAAAAAATATTAAAATCCAAGAACACAAAAAATTCTAGAAAACAAAAAAGGACACTAAAAATGCTAAAAAACACTAAAAACCCCAAAGCCCCTAAAAACCTTTAAACCCTTCAAAATCCCAAAAAACCGAAAAAACCCAAAAGACTATAAAAATCCAAAACCCCCCCTAAATATCAATGAAAACCTAAAAATCCCTAAAAACTTTAAAAACCCCCTGAAAAACAAAAAAATACTAAAAACCTTAAAAATCCCTAAATCCCCATAAAAAACCCAAAACCAATAAAATCGATAAAAACCCTTAAAACCCCTAAAAAGTTGAAAAAAATTTAAAACCCTAAAATCTAAAAAACCCGCAAAAACCCAAAAAGACCATAAAACCTTAAAAACCCCCAAAAACCTTTGAAAAACCCTAAACCCCCAAAATCCTTAAATACCCTAAAAACAATAAAAAAGTCTAAAATCATAAAAACCCTAAAACCCCTAAAAATCCATGAAAATGTAAAAACCCTGAAAAACCCCTGAAAAACATAAAACCCCCTAAAACCTTAAATACCCATAAAGACCCTAAAAAATCAATAAATACTCAAAAAAACCTTTAAAACCCTAAAAACGTTAAAAAACATTAAAACCCTTAAAATCCCTTAAAACTCTAAAAAAACCTAAAAACCCAAAAAGATCCAAAATACCACGAAAACCATAGAACTCTAAAAACACTGAAAAATCCGTAAAAACCTTCAAACACCAAAAACCCCAAAAAATACATATAAAAACCTCTAAAACCATAAAAAACCGTAGAAACTTAAAAACCTAAAAAACCACTAAAACTCTAAAAACCCTTGAAACCCCTAAAAATGTTTAAAAACTCTAAAAAACCTTAAACACCCTAAAAAACTCTAAAAACCCCTAAAAACCCAAAAGACCCTAAAGTCCCTAAAAACCCTAAAAATCTTTGAAAACCCTCAAAATCCCTAAATACCCAAAAAACTATAAAAATACTATAAAAGCTCCAAAACTCTATGATAACTTAAAAACACATAAAAACCCTGAAAAACCCCTGAAAACAATAAAACCTAGAAAAAAACCCGAAAAACCCATAAAAACCCTAAAAATCACTAAAACTTAAAATCCATTAAAAAACATAAAAACGTTAAAAAACTTTGAAAACTTTAAAACCCCTAGAAAACTAAAAAAACCCCCTAAAACCCTTAAAAGTTCCTAAAAACTCAGAAAAACCCTAAAACCACTAAAAGCCCCTGAAAAAACTTAGAACCCCTCAAAATCCCAAAAAACCATAAAATACACCAATGACCCTAAAAATCCTAAAACCCTGAAAAGGCCAAAAAACCCAAAAAACCCTCAAAATCCCTAAAAACCCTAAAAACCATAAAAATCCTAAACAACCCCTAAAAGTCCATGAAAATATAAAAAACCCTGAAAACCCTAAACAACCACAGAAGACCATAAAAACTCCTAAAAACTTTAAAACCCCTATAAACCTATGAAATCCATAAAACAAGTAAAATCTATAAAAACCCATAAAACTCATAAAGATGATAAAAACTCTAAAAACCTAAAAAAACCCGTAAAAACCCAAAAAGACCTTAAAAACCCGTAAAACTCTTGAAAACCCTAAAACCCCTCAAAATCCCTAAAAATCCTAAAAACCATAAAAAACTAAAAAACACCTAAAAATCCATGGAAATGTAAAATACCCAAAAAACTATAAAAAACCCCTCAAAATCATAAAACCCCCTAAAACCTTTAAAAACCCTAAATACCCATAAAAACTTTAAAACCCACTAAAATCACTAAAAACCCCTAAAAACGTTATAAAACTCTAAAAACCTTAAAACCCTAAAAAACCAAAAAAAAACCTAAAATACCAAAAGGACCCTAAAAACCCTAAAAACCCTAAAAACCCTAAACCCCCCCCCCCAAAATCACGAAAAACCCTACAAAACCCCAAAAAATATATGAAAATGAGAAAATCCTGAAAACTCAGAAAAACCCCTCAAAACCTTTAAAAAACATAAAAAACCATAAAACCCCTAAAAATAATTAAAAACTCTAAAAACTCTTTAAACCCCATAAAACATTAAAAAACTCTAAAAATTATTAAAACCCCTAAAAATTCAAAAAAATACCCTTGAACCCAAAAAACCCTGAAAACCCAAAAAAACCTTTGAAAAACCCAAAAAACCCTCAAAATCCCTAAAAACCATAAAAATTCATTAAAACCATAAAAATCTTTAAAAACTCCTAAAAATCCATAAAAACGTAAAAAAACCCTAAAAACCCTAAAAAACACCTTAAAACCCTCCAAACCCATAAAAACCTTAAAAAACCATAAAAAAACCTAATACCACTAGAAACTCTAAAATCCTTAAAACCCCTAAAAAGGATTGAAAACAATAAAAACCCTAAAAACTCGAAAAAAAATTCCTAAAAACCCAAAATACCCTAAGAACCAGAAAAACCCTAACAACTCCTAAAAAACCCTAAAAAACCGTAAATTCCCTAAAAAACCTAAAAACCCTAAAAAATCCTAAAAAACCCTAAAACCCTTAAAAATCCCCTAAAAACCATAAAACCCCTAAAAATATTTAAAATCCCATAATAAATATAAAAATAACTAAAAAATCTAATAACCCTCAAAACCACTAAAACATTTAAAAACTCAAAAAACCCATAACAACCCTAAAAAGTAAATAAAAACACTAAAAACCACAAAATACAAGAAAAATTCTGAAAAACCCAAAAAACCTATGAAAATCCCTAAAAACAATCAAAATTCCTAAAAACCATGAAAACCATAATAATCCTAAGAACCCCTAAAAATCCATGAAAATGTAAAAAACCCTAAAAATCCGAAAAAAAAACTATAAAAACCATAAACCCACTAAAACCCCACTAAAATATATGAATACCCTTACAGACCAACCCTTAAAATGTAAAAAAACTCTAAAAAACCTGAAAATCCCTTAAAAATTCAAAAAACCCTAAAAACCCAAAAGAATCTAAAACCATGAAAACCCCTAAAAATCCATGAAAACCCCTATAAGAAACTCAAAATCAATCAAAAATCCTAAAAAACCCTAAAAATCATAAAAATTATACAAAACCCTTAAAAAGCCATTAAATATAAGAACCCTAAAGACCATGAAAACCATAAAAATTCCTAAAACCCTTAAATACCATTAAAACCCCCCAAAAACCCTAAAAATCCAATAAGCTCTCTAAAAACCATAAAATCCTTAAAAATGATAAAAAATATAAAAATCCTGAAGAACCCTAAAAAACTAAAAAAAAATCCTAAAATCCCAAAAGACCCTAAAAACCTGAAAACCCCTAAAAAACCAAAAAACCCTTAAAACACCCGAAAAACCCTTAAAATCCCTGAAAAACTATAAATACCCAAAAGACCCAAAAGGACCCTAAAAACCAAGAAAAACCTTAAAACCCCTGATAAAACCAAAAAACCCCCAAAATCCTCAAAAACCCTAAAAAAACTAAAATCCTGGAAAACCCTTAAAAACCATAAAAACCCTAAAAACATTAAATATCCAAAAAACCCATAAAAACACTAGAACTCCTAAAAATTCTAAAAACACTTAAGACCCCTAAAAAAGTTAAAAACACTAATAAAAATTTAGTGACTTAAAAACTAAAAAAACCCTAAAAACCCAAAAAGACCCTAAAAACCCTAAAAAACCAAAAAAACCAAAAATATTTAAACCCCATAAAAATCCAAAAAGACCCATTAAATCAATGAAAACATAAAAAACCCTAAAAACCTTGAAAAACCCCTCAAAAATGATAAAACCCCCCTAAAAACCTTGAAAAACCCCTCAAAAATGATAAAAACCCCCTAAAAACCCTCAAAATACATAAAAACTCTAAAAAACCCTAAAGACCATAAAAATCCAAAAATACCGCTAAAAATCCATGAAAATGTAAAAAAACTTAAAAACCTTGAAAAACCATAAAAACCCATAAAAACCATAAAAAACCCTAAAACCCCATGAAACCCTAAAAACCCATTAAAAACTCTAAAAACCCTTTAAACCCCAAAAAACATTAAAAAATCTAAAAGACATTAAAACCCTAAAAAACTCAAAAAACACTAAAAACACAAAAGACCCTAAAAACCTAAAACCCTAAAAACCCTTGAAAACCCCTAAAAACACTCAAAATCCTTAAAAACCCGAAAACCAATAAAAATCCTAAAAAAAACCCCAATAATCCATGAAAATAGAAAAAACCCTACCCCCCCCCCCTAAAACCCATAAACACCCCTAAAACCTTAAAAAACCAAAAAAACACTAAAAACCCTTAAAACCCCTAAACACCCAAAACAAAAATAAAAACCCTAAAAACCCCTAAAACCTTTAAAACCTCTGAAAAAGCCTAAAAATGTGCAAAATCTCTAAAAAAAATAAAACCCATTGAAATCCTAAGAAACCCCTAAAAAACCATGAAAACGTAAAACCCACTCAAAAACCTGAAAAATCCATAAAAACCATAAAACCCCTAAAAACATTAAAAACCCTAAAACCCAAAAAGATGCTAAAACACAAAAAGTCTCTAAACACATTGAAAAAACACTTAAAACCTCTAAAAAACCCTAGAAACCCTCAAAATATCTAAAAAACATAAAACACCCCAAAAATCCATGAAAACGTAAAAAACCCATGAAAACGTAAAAACCCTAAAACTCCTAAAAACCCATGAAAACCATAAATTCCCCTAAAAATATTTAAAAACCCTAAAACCCCATAAAACCCACTAAAAACACTAAATAACCTTAAAACCCCTAAAAACTTTAAAAAACTCTAAAAAATATTTAAAACCCTAAAAACTCAAAAAAAACCTAAAAACCCAAAAATATCCAAAAACCAAAAAAATCTTAAAACCCCCCTAAAAATCAATGAAAAAGTGAAAACCCCTAAAAACCCTATGAAAACTATAGAAACCCCTAAAACCCTTCAAAACCATAAAAACCCAGAAAAAACCCTAAAATCTCACTATAAAAAAATCTAAAACCCCTTAAAATCCCTAAAAACGTTAAAAACTCTAAAAACCTAAAACCCCCCAAAAAACTCAAAAAACCCTAAAACCCAAATAGACCCCAAATCCCCTAAAAACACCAAAAACCCTAAAACCCTTTGAAAAACCCAAAAAACACTCACAATTCCTAAAACCCTAAAAACCTTAAAAAACGTAAAAAAACCCCTAAAAATCCATGAGAATATGAGAAACCAAAAAAACCATGAAAAACCAATGAAAACCATAAAAACCCCTACAAACGATAAAATCCCTAAAAACCCATAAAACCCACTAAAAACATTAAAAACCTAGAAAACCCCTAAAAACTCTAAAAACCTTGAAAACCCAAAAAACTAAAAAAACCCTAAAAATCCAAAAAGCCCTTAAATACCCTGAAAAACCCAAACCCCTAAAAACTCCTGAAAACCCCAAAAAACCCTCAAAATCCATAAAAACCATAGAAACCATAAAAATCCTAAAAACCCCTAAAAATCCATGGAAACGTAAAAACCGCAAATGACCTTAAAAACCCCCTAATAACCATAAAACCCCCCCAAACTATAAAAGCCCCTAAAAACCCATAAAATCCTTAAAAACCCACTAAAAACTATAAAAAAAACTTTAAACCCCTAAAAGTGTCAAAAAAAATCTAAAAAACCTTAAAACCATAAAAAACTCAAAAAAATCCATAAAAACTTCAAAAGACCCTAAAATCTCTTAAAACCCTAAAAGCCTGTGAAAACCTTAAAACCCATAAAAATACATAAAACCCTAAAACCCATAAAAACCTAAAAACCCCCCTAAAAATGAATGAAAACATAAACCCCCTAAAAACCCTTCAAAAAACCTTAAAAACCACAAAAAACTTTAAAACCCTAAAAGCTCATAAAAACCCTAAAAACTGACTAAAAACTATAAATACCCTTAAAAACACTAAAAAATTTAAAAAACTCTAAGTAACCTTAAAAAACTAAAAACTATAAAAACTCTAAAAACCCAAAAGACCCTAAAAAATCCTAGAAAAACCGTAGAAACCTTCAAAATCCCTAAAAACCCTAAAACCCTAAAAAAATTAAAAATCCTAAAAAATCCCTAAAAATTCATGAAGGGAAGCTATTGAAAGTGGAAAATAAAGATCCAGACATAAAAATCCATGAAAACATAAAAAACCCAAAAAACCTAGGAAAACCTATAAACACCATAAAACCCCCTAAAACTTTAAAAACTTCTAAAAACCCATAAAAACCGAATAACGACTAAAAAAATCAAAAACCCCTTAAAACCCCTGAAAATGCTGAAAAACTCTAAAAACCCTTTAAAATCCATAAAAAATCTAAAAACTCTAAAAAACCCTGAGAATCCCGAAAATCCCTAAAACCCTAAATACTATAAAAAACATAAAAACCCCTAAAATCCATGAAAACGTAAAAGACCCTAAATAACATAAAACCCATAAAACCCATAAAAACCGTAAAAACCCAAAAAACCCATAAAACCCACAACAAACACTAATAACCCTTAAAACCCCTAAAACATTAAAAAATATAAAAAACCTTTAAAACTCTAAGAATACTCAAATACCCTAAAAACCCTAAAGTGCCTAAAAACCTTAAAAACCATTGAAAACCATGAAAAGCCCTTGAAATCCCAAAAAACCCTAAAACCCATAAAAATATTAAAACCCCCCTAAAATGGTGGTGCGGGCTTGTGGATCTAGGTCTCTTTGGTTTTGCGGGTGCTTCCTCTATCTACTACTATGGATTTTTCTGCTCTTGGATTGGTGTTTTGGTTGTGTTCTTCATCTGGTTAGGGACATTCTGCTCGAGTATTTTTGTTGATTTGGATCTGGGTTGTGTGGATTCTTTGATACTACTGTGTCACTTGGTATGTGCCTTTGAGAGGGTTAGGCTGTTTTCTGCTGCTTGCTCATGAGATGTAGTTGGAGATGCTGGCTGTCGGAAATGGTGGCGCAAGCTGCTACTTGCCGATGTACTGGAATGGGTAAAAGCTGAGGTTTACGAGGTTGATATTGGTGGTTCTGCGTTGCTGGAGGTGGATCTTCTTGGTGAGGAGGTGCTGGTGTTCGGTGATGCTGGCGGTTCTATATTGTTGGTGGTGGATCTGGTTGACAAGAAGGTGATGGGTGTTAGGAATGGTGCTAAGTTTTGTTTGCTGCTTGGACGTGATGTGATGAAACTTGTGCTTTTTAATTTAGTGATGTCAGTTCTGTGCTACTGGTGGAAATGCTAGCATTGGATACTGTTTGTTGATGGGATGAGTTGTGGCTTACAAGTTGGGTGTTGGTGGCCCTGCATTGGTGATGGCAGCACTGCCCTGAGATTTGTTTCTGGGTGTGCTACTAGGTGTGAGTTGCTGAAGGTTGATTGGTTTGAAGGTGATTGTTGCTGCTAGTTCTTGTTTAGGGGTGTTGCTTCACTCCAAAGTGATGAAGGTGAGACTTATGACTATGGTACTGATGATCCTATGTTGTTGGTGGTGGATATTCTTGGTGAGAAGGTTTTGGATGCTGGATTTTGTGAGGTTGGATGCTGGTCGTTGGTTAGCTGTGAGCTGCTGGATGCTGGTTAATACTGGATGGTGGTGGTGGCTTCTTGTCTTTGTGTGTGTTTTCTTTTTTCTTTTTTTAGGGTCTTTTGCATCTTGGGTTGTAAAGGGTTTTTGGGTGTGGGTCATTTGACCCCTCCCCTCCCTTGTCTGTTGTGTCTCTTTTTTTCTTTCTAAAAAATTGGGGGGGGGGGGGGGAATAGCCCGACCCTTGCATATTCCTTGCCCCTAAAATCCATGAAAATTTAAAAAAACCTAAAAACCATAAATAACCATTGAAAACCTTAAAAACCCCTAAAAAACCTATAAACCCATTAAGACCATAAAAATCACAAAAAGCTCTAAAAATCCTTAAAACTCATAAAAATGTTAAAAATTCTAAAAAACTAAAAAATCCTAAAAACCCAATAGAGCCTCAAAACCCTAAAAGCCCCTAAAATCCCTAAAATCCATAAAGACATTAAAAACTATAAATATCTTTAAAAACCCCTAAAATTTATGAAAACGTAAAAAAAACTAAAAAAACCCCGAAAACCCCCTTAAAAACTCGAAAAAACCTAAAACCCAAAAGGACCCTAAAAACCCTGAAGAAACCCTAAAAACCCCTGAAAACCCCCCCAAATCCCTAAAAACCCTAAAAAACCCTAAAACCTCTAAAATCCTAAAAAACCCAAAAAATACATGAAAACATAAAAAACCCTGAAATCCAAGAAAAACCCTTGAAAACCAAAAAAAACCCATAAAACACTTAAAAAACCTAAAAACAATAAAAAACCCTAAAAATTACTAAAGACTCTAAAACCCTTAAAACCTCTTAAAACATTAAAAAACTCTAAAAATCCTTAAAACCCCAAAAAACTCAAAAAAACCCTTCAACCGACAAAAACCCAAAACCCCAAAAAAACCCTAAAAACCCTTGAAAAACACTTGAAAAACCCTAAAATCCCTCAAAATTTCTAGAAACACTAAAAAATCATAAAAACCATAAAATTTTTAAAAACCCCTAAAAATCCATGAAAACGTAAAAAACCCTAAAACCCTGAAAAACCCCTGAAAACCATCAATACCCCTAAAAACCATAAAAAACCCTAAAACCCACTAAAAATTCTAAAAACCATTACAACCCCTAAAATGTTAAAAACCCCATAAAAACCTTTAAACCCCTAAAAACTTGAAAAAAACCCTAAAAACCCAAAAGACCCTAAAAACCTTGAAAACCATAAAAACCTAAAAACCCCTAAAAACACATAAATTCCCTAAAAAACCTAAAAATCCCAAAAAATAATAAATTCCTAAAAAACACCTAAAAATCCATGAAATTGTAAATAACCCTAAGAAACCCTAAAAACCCCTGAAAACCATAAAACCCTTATAATATTTAAAAACCTAAAAACCCATAAAAACAACTAAACATTTAATAACCCTAAAAACCACTAAAAACATCTAAAAACCCTAAAAAGCCTTAAAACCCCAAAAAAGTCAAAAAAGACACTAAAAACCCCAAAAGACCCTAAAAACCCCAAAAACCCCTAAAAACCTCAAAATTCCAAAAAACCCTAAAACCCTAAAAACCATAAAAATCCAAAAAATCTCTAAAAATCCACAAAAAGGTAAAAAATCCTAAAAATCCAAAAAAAGGTAAAAAATCCTAAAAATAAAAAAAAAAACCCTTTAAAACAATAAATTCACCTAAAAATCTTAAAAACTGTAAAAAATATTAAAACACCAAAAACAACTAAAAACTCTAAATACGCTTACAACCCCTAAAAATGTTAAAAACTCTAAAAACCTTAACATACCTAAAAAACTCAAAAAAATCCAGAAAACTCGAAAAGATCCTAAAACCCCTAAAACCCCTTGAGAAACCATAAAACCCCTCAAAATCCCTAAAAACCCTAAAAACCAAAAAAAACCAAAAAAATCCTAAAAAACTCTTATGAATAAATGAAAATGTAAAAAAACCCCAAAAACCCTAAAAACCCATTGAAAACCATAAGAACCCCTAAAACCCTCAAAACCCCCAAAACCATTAAAAACTCTAAAACCCCAAAAACCTAAAAAGACCCTAAAACCCTAAAAAAACCCTAAAAACAACTAAGAACTCTAAAAACTCAAAAATCTCTAAAACACCATAAAACCCTAAAATACTAAAAAACCCTAAAAAACCAAAAAAACCCAAAAAACCTTAAAACCCCCTGAAAACCCCCCAAAACCGTTGAAAAACCCTTAAATCCCAAAAAACTCTAAACACCCCTAAAACCATAAAAATCAAAAAATTACCTTAAAAATCCATGAAAACGTAAAGAAACCCTAAAAACCGTAAAAAGCCCCCCCCAAACAATACTAACTACTAAAAATCTTTAAAAACCCATAAACCCCCTAAAAATTCACTAAAAACTCTAAAAATTCTTAAAACACATAAAAACATTAAAAACTCTAAAAAACCTTAAAACCCCTGAAAACAAAAAAAAACCTAAAAATCAAATAGACCCTAAAAACACTGAAAACCCCTAAAAACCATCGAAATCCCTAAAGACACTAAAAACCCCTAAAACCCCTAAAACCCCTTAAAACCTAAAAAATCCCAAAAACTCAAAAAAACCACTAGAAACTCTAAAAACCCATAAACCCCCAAAAAACATTAAAAATCTCTAAAAACCTTAAAATCACTAAAAACTAAAAAAAAACAAAAAATACCCTAAAATCTCTAAAAACCCCAAAAAACCCTAAAACCACTAAAATGCTAAAAGCCCTCAAAATCCCTTACAACCCTAAAAGACCATAAAAATCCCGAAAACCACTAAAAATCCTTGAAAACATAAAAAACCCCAAAACCTTAAAAACCCTAAACCCGCCATGAAAACCATATATACTAAACCCCCATAAAAACCATAAAAAACCACTAAAAACTCTAAAAACCTTTCAAAACCTTAAAAATGCTAAAAGATTATAAAAACCCTTAAAACACTAAAAAACTCAAAAAAAACCCAAAAAACTCCTAAAACCCCAGAAAAACCCTAGAAAAACCCTTAAACCCCACAAAATCCATAAAAACTATAAAAACCCATAAAAATACTATAAACACAAAAAACCCATGAAAACGTAAAAAACCCTAAAAAACCTGAAAAGCCTCTGAAAACCATAAAAACCCCTAAAAAGATTTTAAAACCCTAAAAGCCCATAAATACCTTAAAAACTACTAAAATATATAAAAACCATTAAAATCCCTTAAAAATGTTAAAAATCTCTTAAAAATCTTAAAACCCATAAAACTCCTAAAATTCCAAAAAAGCCTTGAAAACACTAAAACCCTAAAAACCCCATAAAAACCCTCAAAATAATTAAAAACTCTAAAAACCCTAAAAACCATAAAAATCATAAAAGACCCCTAAAAATCCATGAAAAAGTAAAAAATCCATAAAAACCCTAAAAAACCTTGAAAACCATAAAAACCATAAAACCACGTAAAAACCCTAAAAACCCTTAAAACCCCTAAAAAAATTAAAAA
The DNA here is from genome assembly GCA_963277665.1 of Viscum album. NCBI lineage: Eukaryota > Viridiplantae > Streptophyta > Magnoliopsida > Santalales > Viscaceae > Viscum > Viscum album. The sequence goes on along the minus strand of OY728156.1, from coordinate 1,770,678,751 downwards.
TTATAAAAAACCTTAAAAACCATAAAAAACTCAAAAAAAACCTAGAACAAAGAACCTAAAACCCCTTAAAACCATTGAAAACCAAAAAACCCACCAAATCCCTAAAAACCAGAAAAATCCTAAAAACTCTTAAGAATCCATGAAAATGTAAAAACCCCTAAAACCCCTGAAAAACCCCTAAAAACATTAAAAATCCAAAAAACCACTAAATACTCTAAAAACCCTCAAAACACCTAAAAACCTCAAAAGACCCGAAAAACCCTAAACCCCTTAAAGCCTCTAAAAAAGCCTAAAGACCCTCAAAATCCCTAAAACCCCCTAAAAACCATAAAAATCCTAATAAACCCCTAAAAACCAGAAAATGTAAAAAACCCTGGAAACAACCTGGGAACCATAAAACCCCTAAAAACCTTAAAAACCTAAAAGACCCTAAAACACCAATAATGTCTGAAAAACCCAAAACCCCCCTAAAACCCTAAAAATCCTAAAAAACTCTAAAAATCATAAAAAACACTAAAAATCATAAAGTCCTCAAAAAACCCTAAAACCATTAAAAACCCTTGAAAACCCAAAATTTCCCTGAAAACCTTAAAAACCCCTAAAACCCCATAAAAACCACTAAAAAGACTAAAAATCCTTAAAACCCTAAAAATGTTAAAAAACTCTAAAAACCCTTAAACCCCTAAAAAATTCAAAAAAACCCTACAAACCCAAAAAGATCCTAAAAACCTGAAAAACCCTATAAACCAATGAAAACCCCTCAAAGCTCTCAAAATCCCTAAAACCCCTGAAAAACATAAAAACCCCTAAAAATATTTAAAAACCCTAAAACCTCTCATGTTTGCTCTTATCTAGTCTATCGCGGATGTGGCGACTGCTCTTGGCTGATTGGTTTTGTGCTGATAGGGTATTGTTGCTTGGGTTGTTGGGTGCTGGGTTTCAGAGATGCCTTTTTTGGTTTGGTGGCTTCTAACTGCTCACGTTGGGGAGGAGTTTTTTTGTACTTTGGTTCTGGATGTCATTCAGCGGGCCGTGTTGGGCTTGCAGGTTGGTGGCATGTTGTTTTGTTTTTGGCTAGGGTGCATCTAACTGTGGACTTGTGCAGATGCTTGCTTGTGGATAGGAATAGTGGAGTGAAAAATGCTAGTCTTCGACTTGGGTTTCGCTTCTTTATTTTTGTTGTTTTTGTCTTTCAAGTTGGTTGTTTCACCCTTGGGTGATAGTTTGCGCTTCAATTCCTTTTCCCTTTTATATATAATGTTCTATTTGTCTTATAAAAAATCACAAAAAAACGTTAAAACCACAAAAAATTCTAAAAATCCATAAAACCCTTAAAAAATTAAAACTCTAAAAAACCATAAAATCCTGTAAAAACTCAAAAAAACCCCAAAACCCTAAAAGACCCTGAAAACCCTAAAACACACTAAAAACCCCTAAAACCCCTCAAAATCCCTAAAAACCCTAAAAAAATAAAAATCCTAAAAAACCCCTAAAATTCATGAAAACATAAACAACCATAAAAACACCAAAACCACCTAAAAAACATAAAACCCCTAAAAACTATAAAACCCCCCAAAAATCCATAAAAACCCTAAAACAACTAAAAAATCTAAAAATTCATAAAATCACTAAAAACGTTAAAAATTTCTAAAAAAACCTTAAAACACGAAAAAACTAAAAAAACCCTAAAAATCAAAAAATAACCTAAAAACAGTAAAAAATTCTAAAAAAACTAAACCCCTTAAAACCCTAAAAAACCCTAAAACCCATAAAAATCCTAACCACCACAAAAAATCCATGAAACCGTAAAACCCCTAAAAATAATGAAAAACCATTAAAAACCATAAACCCCCTAAAAACCATAAAAACCCCTAAAACTTCACAAAACCCTAAAAACCAAAAAAACCCTTAAATTCATAAAAATGTTAAAAAAAACTCTAAAAACCTTAAACCCCTAAAAAACACAAAAAAAAACCCCTAAATACCCTGAAACCCCCTAAAATCTTTCAAAATCCCTCAAAACCCTAAAAACCCATAAAAACCTTAAAAAACCCCTCAAAGTCAATAAAAACATAAAAATCCCTAAAAACCCTAAAAACCCTAAAAAAACCCTGAAAACATAAAAACACCCTAAAAGCCTTTAAAAACTAAAAACCCATAAAACCGATAAAAACCATTATAAACTCTAAAAACATTTTAAACCCCTAAAAATGCTAAAAAAACATCAAAAACCTTTAAACCCCAAAAAAGACCCTAAAACCCCTAAAAACCCTAAAAACCCATAAAAATCCTAAAACCCCTAAAAATCCTTAAAATCCCTAAAAACCATAAAATCCAAAAAAACCCAAAAACATCAATGAAAATATAAAAGTACCTAAAAACCATAAAACCCCTAACAACCTAAAAACTCCAAAAAAACCCTAAAATCACAAAAAAATCATTAAACCCCTAAAATATTTCAAAACTCCCTTAAATACCCTTAAAAACTTAAAAACCCTAAAAACCCTAAACACCCAAAAAAATTCCCTAAAAAACCCAAAAAACCTTAAAACCCCTAAAAACCCATGACAACCCTATAAAACCTAAAAATTCCTAAAAACCCTAAAAAACATAAAAATCTTTAAAAAACCCTAAAAATTCATGAAAATGTATAAAACCCTAAAAACCCAAAAAAACCCAAAACAATAAAAACAACTAAAAACCATAAAAACCAAAAAAACCCATAAAAACTCTAAAAACCCATAAAACCCCTAAAAATGTTAAAAACTGTAAAGAACCTTCAAACCCTAAAAAACTCAAAAAGACAAAAAATACCCAAAAGACCCTAAAAATATTGAATACCGCTAAAAACACTAAAATCCCCTGAAAACCCCTAAAACCCTCAAAATCGCTAAAAACCCTAAAAACACTAAAAACTATAAAAATCCTTAAAACACCCAAAAAATCCATTAAAATGATAAAAACCCTAAAAACCAAAAAAACCATAAAAACCACAAAACCCAGAAAAAGCTAAAGAAACCCTAAAAACCGATAAAATTCCTAAAACCATTAAAAACTCTAAAAACCCTTAAATCCCCTAAAAATGTTAAAAATTTATAAAAACCCTTTAAACCCCTAAAAAGCTAAAAAAACCTAGAAGACAACAAAACCCCCCAAAACCCTAAAAACCATAAAAACCCTAAAACTCATAAAAAACCTAACCCCCCTAAAAATCCATGAAATCATAAAAAACTTTAAAAACCCTGAAAACCACTGAAAGCCATAAAAAACTCTAAAACCAAAAAAACCCTGAAACCCATAAAAACCCTAAAAATCACTAAAAACTCTAAAAATCCTTAACACCCACAAAAACGTTAAAAAAATCTAGAAAACCTTAAAAACCCTAAAAACCAAAAAATCCCTAAAAATAACCTACACACCCTCAAAATCCCTAAAGGCTAAAAGCCCAAAAAGCCATAAAAATCATTAAAAATTTGAAAAAAACCTTGAGAATGTAAAATACACTAAAAACCCAAAGAAAACTTAAAAAACCCCCAAAACCCATAACAACACAAAAAAAGACTAAAAACTCTAAAAACCCTTAAAACCCTTTAAAATATTCAAAAATCTAAAAAACCTTAAAAACCCAAAAAACTCAAAAATACCCTAAAAACCCAAAAAAAACTCAAAAATGCCCTAAAAACTCAAAAAAGACCCTAAAAACCCTAAAAACCCTAAAAGCCAATAAACCCCCCAAAAACCATAAAAATTCTATAAAAACCTCTAAAAATCAATGAAAACATAAAAATCCCGAAAAGCCTAGAAAAACACCTCAAAACCATAAAAACCCCTAAGAACCTTAAAAAACCCTAAAAACTCATAAAAAATCTAAAAAGCCGATAAAAACTCTAAAAACCCATGAAAATGTTAAATCTAAAGAACCTAAACCCCCCCCCCAAAAAAAAACTAAAAAAATCCTAAAAACCAAAAAAACCCCAAAAACCCTGAAAACCCCTAAAAACCCCTAAACCCATGAAAAACCCTAAAAAATATAAATAGCATAAAAATGCTAAAACCCACTAAAAATGCATGAAAACGTAAAAAAGCCCAACAAACCTGAAAAAAACCCTGAAACCCATAAAAACCTTAAAAACCATAAAACCCTAAAACCGACTAAAACTCTAGAAACCTTTAAAACCCCTAAAATGTTAAAAACTCTAAAAACATTAAGATCCTTAAAATTTGAAAAAACAATAAAAAACCAAAAAAACCCTAAAAACCCCTAAAACCCCTAGATCCCTAGAAAAACCATCAAAACCCTCAAAATCCCTAAAAAGAAAAAAAAATCCTAAAAAAAATCCTAAAAATCCCTGAAAATGTAAAAAACCCTAAAACCCTGAAAAACATTTAAAAGCGTAAAACCCCTAAAAAACCCTAAAAACCCATAAAACCCCTAAAAACAACTAAATTATCAAAAAACACTTAAAACCCCTAAAAATGTTAAAAACATTAAAATCCTAAAACCCCCAAAAGACCCTAAAACATTGAAAAACCCTAAAAACCTTCATAATCCCAAAAAACTCTAAAGATCCCTAAAAACTGTAAAATTCCTAAACCCCCCCCCCCTAAAAAATCCATGAGAAGGTTAAAAACCCTGAAAAACCTTTTAAAACCATAAAACCCCTAAAAACCTTAAAAACTATAAAAACCCATAAAAACCCTAAAAACCACTAAAAACTCTAAAAACCCTTAAAACCCATAGAAACATAGAAAACTCAAAAAAAACATTTAAAGCTTTACAAAACTCAAACAAACCCCTAAACCCCCAAAAAGATCCCCAAACCCCTAAAAACCCTAAAACCCCTGAAAACCCCTAAAACCACTAAGAACCCTCAAAATACCGAAAAACCCTATAAAACATAAAAATCCTAATAAACCCCTAAAAATCCATGAAAATGTAAAACACCCTAAAAGCCCTGAAAACCCTTGAAAACCATAAAACCCTACAAACATTAAAACCACCCCAAAAAAACAAAAAAATCACTAAAAACTCTAAAAATGCTTAAAACACATAAAAACGTTAAAAACTATAAAAACCCTTAAAACCACTAAAAAACTCAAAAAACACTAAAAACTAAAAATACCCTAAAAACCCTGAAAACCCCTAAAAACACCTAAAATCCCCTAAAACCCCTCAGAATCACAAAAAACCCTATAACCTATAAAAATCCTAAAAACACATAAAATCCATGAAAACGTAAAAAATGATAAAAACCCTGAAAACCGCTGAAAACCATAAAAACCCCTAAAAACATTAAAAAACTATAAAACCCATAAGAACCACAGAAAACCACTAAAAAATCTAAAACTAAAAATACTAAAAAAGTTAAGAAACTCTAAAAATCCTTTAAACCCCTAAAAACTAACAAAAAATCATAAAACCCAAAAAGACCATAAAATCCCTAAAAACCCATGAAAACCACTAAAACCCCCAAAATCTCAAAAACCCTGGAAAACCCTAAAAACCATAAAAATTCTAAAAAATCCCTAAAAATCCTTGGAAATATAAAAAAACCCTGAAACCCATAAAAACCCTTAAAAACCTAAAACACACATAAAAACCCATAAAAACCCTTAAAATAAGAAAAAACTCTAAAATCCTTAAAACCACAAAAAATGATCAAAAACACAAAAAAACTTTCAAATCCCTAAAATTCTAAAAAACCCCTTAAAACCAAAAAACCCCATAAAACCCTAAAAAACCCTAAAAACACTAAAAAACTATAAAAAACTTCAAAATCCATAAAACCCGAAAAACCCTAAAAACCATAAAAATCCTAAAAACCCTAAAAATAAATTAAAGCTTAAAACCCCAAAAAACCCTAAAAATCCATGGATACCCTAAAAACCTTAAAACCCCATGCAACCCTAAAAACCAATAAAAACTATGAAAACCCTTTAAACACCGAAAAATGTTATAAACACTAAAACAAATTAAAAAACCTAGAAAAACTCTAAAAAACCTTAAAAACCCAAAAAGGTTGTAAAAACCCTGAAAACCCCTTAAAACCCTAAACCCCCTAAAAACCCTAAAAACCTCTAAAAACGATAAAAATTCTAAAAAAACAATAAAAACTAATGAAAATGTAAAAAACCCTTAATACGCTAAAAACCCTAAAAACTCTAAAACCCCTTAAAATCCCTAAAAACATTAAAATCTCTAAAAAATCTGGTAGAACTTTTTAACAACGTCGTTTGTGCGAACAACAACGAGCAGATCAAGAACCTCATGCTCGCTGCTATCGCGGCCCTTGCAATCTATGTGTGGACAACCCGGAATAAGAATGTTTTTGAATCAATGGCCAGCTCCCTCCATGATGGAATCCTGGCGATCCATAAAGCTGTTCACATGGCATCTCATATTCAAACTGAAGCAATGCATAACAACATGAATGATTTGATCATTTTGAGAACTCTTAGTGTTCCTGGAAGGTGAAAACAACCAACACCCATGAAATTCACTAGGTGGATTCCCCCAATTCTAGGTTGGATTAAAGTTAACGTGGATGGCGCCGCTTCAGGAGCACCTGGTCTCGCGGGATGCGGAGGTGTCTTTCCTACTTACAGAGGCTTCGTTAAGGGATGCTTCTTTCACTTCTTTCACTTCTTGATTATGCATCACGACAGCTGAAAATTCATGAGAAAAACTATCCTACTCATGATATTGAGTTAGCTGCTGTAATATTTGCTTTTAAGATATGGAGGCATTATCTCTATGGTGAGAAATGTGAGATTTATACCGATCACAAGAGTTTGAAGTATATTTTCTCATAGAAATAACGCAACATGAGGCAAAGGAGATGGCTTGAACTTCTCAAGGATTATGATTGCATGATACACTACCACCCAAGGAAGGAAAATAAGGTGGAAGATGCTTTGAGTAGAAAGGATCATGGAGTTTTGAACGTGATAAGAATTGAAAGGGATCCTATTTTCATGGATCTAGTGAAGATGGATATGGGAATCACCATGGAAGGTGAAACATCAATGATTTTTCAAATGGTTGCCAAACCATATTTACTAGAAAGGATAAAGAGTTCTCAGACCAATGATGAAGAGTTACAAAGGAAGATTAAAGATATGAATGATGGGAAATTGAGTGAATTTGTGTGTGAAGATGGAATTTTGAAGTTTGGGAAGAGACTTTGTATTCCCAATATACCTGATATAAAAAGAGAATTGTTGGATGGTGCTCATAGTTCCAATTTCTCTATACACCCTGGGAGCACCAAAATGTATAGAGATTTGAAGGAACATTTTTGGTGGGACAACATGAAGAGGGAGATTGATGATTTTGTGTCAAGATGTATGGTTTGTCAACAAGTGAAAGCTGGAAGGAAACAACCTGGAGGATTCATGCAACCTCTTCCCATACCTGAGTGGAAATGGGATAATGTCACGATGGACTTTTTCATGGGACTACCAAAGACTCCTAGAAGGAATGATGCAATATGGGTCATTGTTGATCGTCTTACCAAGTCAGCACATTTTCTTGCTATAAGGGAGAATTTACCACTTGAACGTCTAGCAAGATTATATATTAATGAAGTTGTGAGACTTCATGGAGTACCCCTATCGATTGTTTCGGATCGTGATCCCCGTTTTACTTCAAGATTCTAGAAGAGTCTTCAGAAGGTCTTGGATACTGAACTTCATTTGAGCACTGCTTACCACCCTCAAACAGATGGACAATCAGAACGAACTATTCAAACCTTAGAAGACATGTTGAGATCATGCTCACTTGACTTTTAGGGTATGTGGGATCAATATTTACCTCTAGTAGAATTTTCCTATAACAATAGCTTCCATTCAAGTATTCAGATGACACCATATGAAGCGTTATATGGAAAGAGATGTTGCACACCAACCTGTTGGAATGACGTTGGTGAAAGAAAACTTGTAGGCCCAGAACTGGTGGAGGAAACGATGGAAAAGGTAAAGGTAATCCAAAACCACATCAAAGCAGCTCAAAGTAGATAGAAGAGCTATGCCTATAACCGAAGGAAGGATTTAGAATTTCAGGTGGGAGATCATGTTTTCTTGAAGGAATCTCCATAGAAGGGAGTTATACATTTTGGTAAGAAGGGTAAATTGAGTCCCAGGTACATCGGACCTTTTGAAATTCTAGAAAGAATTTGTGTTGTAGCATACCGTTTGGCAATGTCGCTAAATCTCTCCAAAGTTCACGATATGTTCCACATATCGCTGTTGAGAAAATACATGCTTGACCCAACGCATGTACTCACCTATGAGGAATTAGAACTGGAACCTAATCTGTCTTATTGAGAAGAGCCTGTCAGGATTCTTGATACAAGAGAATAAGTGCTGAGAAATCAGACGACTCGTCTGGTAAAAGTTCTATGGAGAAACCATAAGATGGAAGAGGTAACGTGGGAACCCGATGAACTTATGATGAAAAATCACCTGAGTCTTTTTATGCACTAATATTATAAGAAATTTTGAGGAAGAAATTATTTGAAGGATGGGAGAATGTAACACCCCAATCATCCACGGTACGCTTCTCTTTGATTAGTATAGTAGTGTGTGTTGTACAAACTTCGAGTTCTAACACACACCACAACCAATCAAACTAGCTGTTATGAATAGTAATACCTACTTTTTGAAATTTTATAAATTTTATCTCTCAAAATGGACTTAATTTTTGGATTTGGAATATCGAATTTATCCTAGGGTGAAATTTTGGTACTTTTCGGATAACTTTTATATTTTGATGAATAGTGAAAATTACTAAATTTTAATTAAAAACAACTTTTTTAATCAAAATAATTAATAGTGATAAATTATGAATTTGAGTGGTTTTAAAGTATATTTAGAATATATTTTTACCATTTAATGCAATGTTGGTCATTGGACATAAAATCACAATTAAGCCTGACATAAACAAGTGTCAATCTTTTGATAGTTATTATATCTTAAAAACACGATTTTTATTTTGACAGCGGGAATTAATTTTAAATTAATTTCTGTCACTTCTGTGTTTTGAATTTAGTAAAATGGATTCCATATTTGGAATCAGGATGTCCAAATTGTGTAAATAGGTAACTTTTATTTTTAGACATTTTTGAATAATTACTTCAGTAAATATTTTATTTACCATGGTTAAAGGGTAAATCCAGTAAATAAGGGTAACAAATAATATTATAATAATAATAAATTACCCTAAAATGTGTCCTAACCTTATTGGTGGATACATTTCCAACCATGGGCATCTTTGGGTCGATTTTGGGACCCCATGAAGCCACTTGTAGGTGATAGGGACACTTTATATTAATTAAGTTAAAGTAAATACAAAAATGTCATAAGCTTATATCTTTTAACAAAACAATTTTTACATAAGGTTATATATGTTATATTTTAGATTATAAATATTCATTATAAATATAAAAAGCTTTCCTACATAATGGTATTTTATTTATAATTTTTAGACATTAAATAATTTAATTTATTTATGACACAACGATGATGCAGTAATTACCTTATTAGTGAAATATTAAAATAATTGATATTATAAATACCCAAATAAATATAATTTAAGACTTTTAATGAATTCCAAGAATTTAATAGGTTACTATGACATTTTAGTATTGATTTAGATAACTTTTTTCGAAGTAATCATGCTGTTATGATTTTCACAAAAATCAAATACCAAATAGTGTCAAAATTGACATACAAGATTTTTTAAAACAAATATTATATTATTAATTGATATTAAATTCCTAAAAATCTAAGGTTTGGACAAAGGACTTGTATCATGATAGGTGTATCATTAATTGACCACTTTTTGGTCTCTTTGATGTATATAGTAATTTTATTAACTATATAATATAAAAATACAAAGTGACATGGTAAGTGTCAAACTAATTAACTAAGAGTTAAAACTAAAAGATAATATAATGACTCAAACCTGTCTAAAATATATTGGTTGAAAGGATTTAGACCCATACCCACCTTAGACTTTGAATAATACACTTTGGAGCCATTAGAAACCGAATATAAATTTATTATAAAATAATACTTTAAGTTTTTCCTAAAGAGCCCATCACCCCTCTTATAAAAGGGTACTCCCCCTTCTCATTAATTCACACCTTCAAAGCCTTTTGTCTCGGCCAACCTCTGACCAAATATCCTCCCAAATTCCCTCACTTCAACCTAGAGGCCTTAGTTTGATCATAAATCCATCCTAAGGAGCCCTTTTGATCAAATCAAAAGGAAGAACCCGAAGAAGAGGTAATGTTTTCACCACCCTCTTTCAAGTTCTTTTCTTCTTCAACTTCTTCTTTCTTTGTTATTTAAATTCTAAAATAATAACTCCAGTATATCCTATATACTTTGATGTTATTATAAATATGGTACAACCATATTCAGTATTCTATCCATCCCTTGAATGACATGTCACCATACGTGCGTACGTACGGCTTACCGTCTCCACGTCGTGGTGTAATTGTTATTCAATATATTATTATTTAGATGGGTATAATAATGATGTATAATTCATATAAATAATAAATATAACATGATAATGATTCTATATATATGATATACCATCTAATTATATAATATCAAAAGAATGATATTGTCGCTCGTGCGTACGTACGGACTACCGTCTCCACGAACGCGATGAGATTCATTCCCCATCGTATCCATTCAAGACTAAATTTTATTGGATGATTAAAAATAATATTTAAGGACTTGATATCATTTTGGATATGAATAATATACAACCTATCCATAACAAACGTGGCTTATGTAACAAAACTTATAAAAGGAAACGAGTAAGTTAACACCCGAAACAACGATAATACTAAGATATTATCAACAAAGCAATGTTAAAAGATCATATATGAAATCATAATTATGTATATGGTTCTTGTATAATTTAATAACAATGTTTTAACTATTATACAGGAGGTTAACATACCATCGATTAAGGAGAAGTACAAGGTAAGGGTTATTTCACAATCTCTTCATTATCCGAGGTTGTTTATACGTAATTATCTATTGGGACCTCTTTTTCATTCACATCCATGTTTCTTAAAAAATGTATTTCAAAACATTCTTGATATTTTACAGAATATGGGTTAAATTAATTTATACCCTTGTTTGACTTTTTATAAGAAGTTTATAAAGGAATCTTTCTGTCATTTTCCAAACAAGGTCCTTTTTAACCTTTTCGACAGAATTAAGTTTAGAACGTTTTTTTTAACTTATACAGCGGATGCAGCTATTTTACGCCGTTATAAATCGTCAAAGATTCCCTTACAATCTTATAAGAATATTTTCAAAGTAAATGTTTTATTTTATAATTATGTGACTTTTAAATGATTTCAAAAAAGAGATATTTCCCTCAAATATGTTTGATTTCATCTATGTCAACATCATTTGATGGATTTTAAGGTTATTTGAAGTTGATTTGTTATGATACAAAACTTCCATATTGTATTGAAGTTTTTGTGATATGTTTGACTGTGGATGTGTTATTTTTATATCATTCATGGTTTATGGAGAAAGTATTGAGATTTCTTATTCTAGTTTTAATACGAATGTTTATGTTATGTTTAAACCTATTCATATGAGAAATACATTGGACTTAATAAGTGATGGGTGGAGCCCTCTAGAGCTTCTCGATGTATCGGTAGGTCTCATGAGACAAACTAGTGTCTTGGCACGAGGCCTTGACAAAATTTTATATGTAGTCTTGGCACGAGGCCTTGGCTACATGGCTATGATAGTCTGACATTATGCATTCTATCATTATGAAAGTGGTTATTGATATTGCTTGTGATTATTTGACTAGTAGAATATCCATGTGAATAAGTAAATGAAATTATTTCATTTTATCTTTGCTATATTATGCTGAAGTTCAAGTTTAAAAGGCTTTTGTTTTAGTTATACATCGCCTTAAATGTTCATGTTTATTTATGAAATTTCCCGCTATATTGTTATCCTTACTGAGCATCTGAGCTCACCCTTTCAATGTTTTATTTTTCCCAGGATGTGAAGAAGTAATTTATGAATGACCTGCAGAGATAGTATGTGGGGATATGAGTGTGGACTATGGAGACTATGTTGTTGTTGTTTTCATTTTTATGTTGTAATGTAAGACTTATGAATATATATAGTGTTTCCAAGGCTACTAAACCAATCGGTCTTTCGATATTTGGTCTTTCTTGTGATCATGCCAATGTTATGTAATAATGCACCGACTCTGGGTAACTGGGGTCGGGGCGTTACAGTAAAAAGCCTGAAAACCCCTAAAAACCCGTAAAACCCTTGAAAAAACCTAAAACCCCTCAAAAACCCTAAAATCCCTGAGACCCCTAAAAACCCTAAAAACCTTAAAAATCCTAAAAACCTTAAAACCTCATAAAAACCCTTAAAATTCTAAAAACCCTTTAAATCCCAAAAAACCATTAAAAAAATCCAAAAACCATAAAAACCATAAAAAACTAAAAAAACCAGAAAACCCCAAAATCCCAAAGGACCCTAAAAAACTTGAAAGACCCTAAAACCCTTGATAACCCTAAAAACCCTCAAAATTATGAAAAACCCTAAAAAATCCTAAAAGCCAAAAAAATATAAATAAAACCCATAAAAATCAATGAAAATTTAAAAAAGCCTATAAACCCTGAAAACCCCCTAAAAACCATAAAAACTACAGAAAACCTAAAACCACAAAACCCACAAAACCCCTAAAAACTACTAAAACTCTAAAAACCCTTAAGGCCCATAAAATTTTAAAAACTCTAAAAACTCTAAAAAACTCATAAAAAAACTCCAAAATCCAAAAGAGACTAAAAAACTTGAAAAAACTTAAAAACCATCGAAAAGGCCTAAAACTTTCAACATCCCTAAAAACCCAGAAAACCCCAAAAAACCATAAAAATCCTAAAAAAACCATAAAAATCCATTAAAATGTAAAAACCCTAAAAACAATGAAACCCCCTAAAAACCATTAACCCCCCTAAAAACATTAAAAAACCAAAAACACTGATAAAAACCCTAAAAAACCACTGAAAACTTTAAAAACTATTAAAAACCCTAAAAACGTTAAAAAACTCTAAAAAACCTTAAAAACCCTAAAAAAATCAAAAAAATCCGAAAACCCCAAAAGACCCCTAAAAACCACTAAAAACCTAAAAATCCTAAAAACCCCTAAATAACTTTAAAAAGCCTAAAAATGAATAAAAAACTCTAAAACCCACTAAAAACTCAAAAATCCCATTTAACCCCAAAAAATGTTAAAAAACTATAAAAACCTTTAAAACCCCAAAAAACTCAAAAATACCCAAAAACCCTATGAAACACTGAAAAACCTCAAAAACTGCTAAAACCCCTAAAAACCCTAAAATCCCTAAAATCTCTAAAAAACCATAAAAACCATAAAATCCTCAAAACCCTAAAAACCTTTAAAAACCTTTAAAACCCCATTAAAATAATATAACCCCCCCAAAACCTTAAAAAACCCTATAAACCCATAAAAAGCATAAAAACACTAAAAACTCCAAAAACCCTTAAAACCCCTAAAAATGTTAAAAATATCTAAAAAACTTTAAAAACTCTAAGAAACTCAAGGGAGGATGCCGCCGCTCTCGCCAGGCTCTCTCCCACTTTCGCGTCTTCCTGGTTTCCATCCCGACGGATCTGCTACTTCCTTCACGATTTTGCGATGTGATGTGGTTGCGGTGCATGGTGATGGGGCTTCTTGCTGGCGAGGATCGACTTTTGCGACATTCTTCATGTGGTTCGTGGCTCGCGTGGTGCTGCATCTTTCAAGGAGCTGCCTCTCTGGTGGAGTAGTGTTCGTGTGGCTTGATATGCGGTTGTGGGCGTCGGAGCCTCTCCTCGATAGATCTAGGATCTGGTGGTTTTTCCCAGCTTTGGTCGGTTTCGCCTTGGATGTACAGCGGTGTGGTGCAGGCGCGACAGATCTGGTCACTTCTGGGGTTTCAAGACCCGCGGATCCGGCAGTGGCGGTCCTCGATCTGGGAGGAAAACTCAGATCTGGCTTCCCCAGCGTGCGGCGGTTCAGATCCACGGAGATGCGGGATAGATCCGGTCCCTTCTTGGTGCAGTGTTGCACTGCCATGGTGATGCCTTTCATTGCGACGTGCTCCTGGTGGTTCTCGGCTTCCTCGTCGGCTTCCAAGTGGTGGCCTGGAGAGGCCAGACCTCAGTTGATATTGTGCGGTGGGACATTGCCGATCTTTGAGGCTGTGTGGGGAGCGGCGGTTTTGGTTTGGCTCGGGCAGTCAGGTGAATGTGCTGGTTTCCCACTTCGGACCTCAGCGTGGAGGCAGGTTCGTTTTTGGGTTTCCTTTTTGTGTTATGATCATGTTTCTCGTCTGGATAAGTGTTGTGTTCTGGAATTTCTATTGGGCTGTGGTGGCTGCTTCATGGATTGTGGTGGGATTGGTTTGGTGCTGGCTCTTTGTTCTGTTTTGAGGTATGGATTTCCACCTGCTCTTGGTGTGCGAGTTCTGTGGTGCTTGCGATGGACCTCTATAGCTGGGAGGTGCTGGATTCTGGTTCTTGTGGAAAAGGATGATGACTGCTGTCTGGATGTGAGCTTTGGTGAATGGTGGTTGTGCGATTTTGGTGATGATGGCTATGTGTTGTTGGTGATTGCTGGTGTTTGTGGGAAGATGCTGGATTCTGGTTCTTGTGAGATTGGCTCCTGGTCACTGATTCATGGCGAGCTGCTGAATGCTGGCGGTTAGGTGATGTTGAATGCTGGTGATTCTGGAGGCTGGTTGCTGCTTGGATGGGAGGTGCTGAAGCTTTGGTTTATGGTCGTGATAATGCTGGATGTTGTTTGCTGTTTGAATTTGGATGCTGGTCGTTGGTTAGCTGCGAGCTGCTGGATGCTGGTTGATGCTGGTAATGGTGGTGGCTGCTTTGCTTTGTGTGTTTTCTTTTTCGTTCTTGATTTTCCTCTATTGGGGTTTTTTGTCTTGGGTCGTTAAGGGTTTTTGGGTGTGGGTTGATTGACCCCTCCCCTCCCTTGTCTGCTATGTCTCTTTTGTTTTTTTTAATAAATTTGGGGGGTTGGGAATAGCCGGACCCTCGCATCTTCCTTGCCTAAGAAACTCAAAAAACCCCCCTAAAAACCCAAAAAGACACTAAAATCCCTAAAAACCACTAAAAACCTTAAAAAACCCCTAAAACCCCTCAAAATATCTTAAACCCCTAAAAACTCAAAAAACCATAAAAATCCTAAAAACCCTTAAAAATTCATGAAAATGTAAAAATCTCTAAAAACCCAAAAAATCCCAAGAAAACCATAAAAGACCTAAAATTATTAGAAAATCTTAAAAACCCACTAAAAACTCTAAAACCCTTACAACTGCTAAAAATGTTAAAAAACTCTAAAAACCTTAAAACTCTAAAAAACTCAAAAAAATCCTATAAACCCCAAATGACCCTACAAACCCTGAAAACCCCTAAAAACTCTAAAACCACCCAAAAAACATAAAATCCTCTAAAAACTCAGAAAACCTTAAAAACCACTAAAAACACTAAAAACCTTTTAAACCCCCCAAAACCTTAAAAAGAACTAAAAAACCTTAAAAACTCAAAATCCCCTAAAAACACAAGAGACACTAAAAACCCCAAAAACACTAAAAACCATAAACATCCTAAATAACCCCTAAAAATCAATGAAAACATAAAAACCCTATAATCCCTAAAAACCATAAAAACACTAAAAACCCTAAACAAACCATAAAACCCCGAAAAACCCTAAAAAAACCCAAAACCCCCAAAACTACTAAAAACTCTAAAAAACCTTAAAACCCCCCAAAACATTAAAACCCTCTAAAAACCATAAAAACTCTAAAAAAACTCAAAAAAATCTTGAAACCCCAAAAAGATCCTAAAAACCTAAAAAAATCATAAAAACCTATGAAAACCCCTAAAAACACTAAAAACCATAAAAATCCTAAAAATCCTAAAATCCATGATAATCAAAAAACCGTAAACACCCTAAAATACCTCATAAATCCATAAAACCCCTTAAAACCTTAAAAAAACCCTAAAACCCCATAAAACCCCTAAAACCACTAAAAACTCTAAAACCCCTCAAAATTCCTATAAATATTAAAAACTCTAAAAAACCTTAAAAACTCAAAAAACTGCTAAAATCCAGGAAAAACACTAAAAAGCCAGAAAACCCTAAAACCCCTCAAAATTCCAAAAACCCAAAAAACCATTAAAACACTAAAAACCCTGAAAACCTCTAAAAGCCCTAAAAACCATGAAAACCCTAAAACCCCCCAAATGCCTAAAACCATAGAAATCCTAAAAACCCCATAAAAACAATGAAAATAAAAGAAACCATGAAAACCCCTGAAAACCATAAAACCCCCAAAACCATTACAAAACACTAAAATCCCATTAAAACCATAAAAACCCATGAAAAACATTACAAACCCATAAAGCCCCTAAAAATGTAAAAAAAATCTAAAAAAACCATAGAAACCCTAAAAAGTCAAAAAAAACCCAAAAAACCAAAGAAGACCCTAAAAACCCTAAAAAACCCAAAAACTCAAAAACCCCCATGAAAATACCTAAGAATCTCTAAAACCCCTAAAACCCTAAAGCCAAAAAAGTCCTAAAACCCCCTCAAAGTCAATGAAAACATAAAAACCCCTAAAACCCTAAAACCCCCCTAAAAACTATAAAATTCCCTAAAAACCTTAAAAAGCCTAAAAAACCATAAAATCCCTAAAAATCACTAAAAACTCTAAAATCCCTTAAAACCCTAAAAACAAAAAAAAAACTCTAAAAAACCTTAAAAGCCCAAAAAACTCAAAAAAAAACAAAAAAGAAAAAAAGACCCTAATTAACCTTGAAAAACAATAAAAATCCTAAAACCCTAAAATCCCTAAAAACCCTAAAAATCATAAAAATCCTAAAAACCCCTAAAAGTCAATGAAATTGTAAAAAAAACCAAAAACCCTGAACCCCCCCTGAGAATAGTAAAAACTTCTAAAAACCATAAAAACCCTAAACACCCATAAAATCCCTAAATAACCACTCAAAACTCTAAAAAACCTCAAAACCCATAAAAGGTTTAAAAAACTCTAAAAAAACCTTTAAACCATACAAAACTCAAAAATCCCTAAAACTCAAAAAGCCCTAAAACCCCAAAAGACAATAAAAACCATGAAAAACCCTAACAACCCTAAAAACCTTTGAAAAACCCTAAAACCCTCAAAATTCGTAAAAATCATAAAAATTCCCCTAAAAATCTAAGAAAACATAAAAACCTTAAAACCCTATAAACACATAAAAACCATAAAGCCCCCCTAAAACCCTAAAAACCCACTGAAAACTTTAAAAAACCTTAAAACCACAATTTTTTTAAAAAAAACTCTAAAAAACCTTAAAAATCTTTATAAAAATAAAAAACACCCTAAAAACCAAAAAGGCCCCAAAAAACCTAAAAACCCTTAAAATCCCTAAAAACCTAAAAATACCCTAAAAACCATAAAAATTCTAGAGAACCACTAAAAATCCATGAAAAAATAAAATACCATAAAAAGGTTGAAAAAACTATGAAAACCATAAAACCCCCTAGAAACCGTTAAAAACACTAATACCCATAAAAACTCTAAAAATCCACTAAAAACACTAAAAACCTTGAAAAACCCTGAAAAACAAAAAAAACACTAAAATCCTTAAAAATCCCTAATCCCCATAAAAACACTAAAAACCAATAAAAACTATAAAAAACCATAAAACCCCTAAAAAAGATAAAAAAAATCTAAAAACTCTAAAATATAAAAAATCATAAAAACCAAAAAAGTCCCTAAAACCATGAAAAAACCTAAAAACCTTTGGAAAACACTAAAACCCACCAAAATCCTTAAAACCCTAAAACAATAAAAAAAAAATACTAAAACCAAAAAAACCCTAAAACCCCTAAAAATCCATGAAAATGTAAAAACCCTGAAAAACCTCTGAAAAGCATAAAACACCCTAAAAACATTAAAACCCATAAAAGCCTAAAACACCACTAAATACTCAAAAAACCCTTTAAAACCCTAAAAACATAAAAAAAACTCTTAAAAACCCTTAAAAATAAAAAACCCTAAAAATAAAAAATATCCAAAATACCACGGAAACCATAAAAACCCTAAAAACACCAAAAATTCCATAAAACCCCTCAAAATCCCTAAAAACCATTAAACACCCAAAACCCCTAAAAATCCACATAAAAACCCTAAACACCATAAAACCCTTAAAACCCTTAAAAACCCAAAAAAAAACCGCTAAAAACTCTAAAAACCCTTGAAACCCCTAAAAATGTTAAAAAACCTTAAACACCCTAAAAACCCAAAAGACCCTAAAACCACTAAAAACCCAAAAAATCCTTGAAACCCCATCAAAATCCATAAAAACCCAAAATACCCTAAAAACCATAAAAATACTAAAAAAGCTCCAAAAATCCATGAAAACTTTAAAACACGTAAAAACACTGAAAATCCCCTAAAAACCCCCTGAAAACCAATAAACCCATAAAAAACCCTAAAAACCACTAAAACTATAAAAACCCTTAAAACACTTAAAAACGTTAAAAACTCTAAAAACCTTAAAACCCCTAAAAAACTGGAAAAAAAACCATAAATCCCTTAAAGTTCCAAAAAACCCTAAAAAACCCTAAAACCACTAAAAGCCACTGAAAGCAACTAAAACCCCTCAAAATCCCAAAAAACCATAAAAAACACTAACAACCATAAAAATCCTAAAAAACCATCAAAATCCATGAAAACATAAAAAAGCCTTAAAAACCGTGAACCCCCCCCCCCCTTAAAAGCATAAAACCCCCCAAAACCCCAAAACAACCATAAAACTCCTAAAATCCCACTAAAAACTCTAAAACCCCTTAAAACCCCTAAAATAATTACAAACACAAAAAAACCCTGAAACCCTGAAAAACCCTAAAAAACCTAAAAAAACCCTCAAAATCCCTAAAAACCCTAAAACCATAAAAATCCTAAACAACCCCTAAAAGTCCATGAAAATGTGAAAAACCCCAAAAACCCTACACAACAACTGAAAACCATAAAAACCCATAAAACTTTAAAAACCCTATAAACCTATAAAATCCATAAAACCACTAAAATCTCTAAAAACTCATAAAACTCCTAAAAACTTTAAAAACTCTAAAAACCTCAAAAAATCCCTAAAAACCCAAAAAAAGACCCTCAAAACCCATAAAATCACTAAAACCCCTTAAAACCCTCAAAATCCCTAAAAAACCTAAAAACCATAAAACCCCTAAAAATCCCTAAAAATCCATGAAAACGTAAAAAACCTAAAAAAATCTAAAAACCCCCTCAAAAAAATAAACCCCCTAAAAGCCATTAAAAACCCTAAATTCCCATAAAAACCTTAAAACCCAATTAAATCTCTAAAAAAACCTAAAAACATTATAAAACTCTAAATACCTTAAAACTCCTAAAAATCAAAAAATCCCTAAAAAACCAAAAGGACCCGAAAAACCCTAGAAACCCCTAACCCCCCCCCCCCCCCCCGAAAAAAATATATGAAAATGTAAAAATTCCTGAAAAAACTCAGAAAAAACCCTGAAAACCATAAAACCGCAAAAACCCTTTAAAAACATAAAAACCCATAAAACCCCTAAAAAACTAAAAACTATAAAAACCCTTTAAACCCCTTAAAACGTTAAAAAACTCTAAAAATTCTTAAAACCCCTAAAAATTCAAAAAATACCCTTGAACCTAAACAACCCTGAAAACCCTAAAAACCTTTAAAAACCCCTAAAATCCCTCAAAATCCCTAAAAATCATAAAAATTAATAAAAACCATAAAAATATTAAAAAAACTCCTAAAAATCCACAAAACACATAAAAATATTAAAAAAAACTCCAAAAACTGCATAAAAATGTAAAAAACAGTAAAAACCGTAAAAAATCCCTTAAAACCATCCAAGCCCATAAAAACCTTAAAAACAATAAAAACCCTAAAACCCTAAAACCCTAAAACCACTAAAAACTCTAAAACCCCTTAACCTAAAAAGGTTTAAAAACTTTAAAAACCCTAAAAACTCAAAAAAAACACCTAAAAACCCAAAATACCGTAAAAAACCTGAAAAAACCTAAAAACCCCCTAAAAAATCTAAAAACCCTCAAATTACCTAAAAAACCTAAAAAACCTAAAAAACCTAAAAAACAAAAAAACATAAAAAATCCCTGAAAATCCCTGAAAAAATAAAAACCCTAAAAATCCCCAGAAAACCATAAAACCCCAAAAAATATTTAAAATCCCATAAAAACTACTAAAATAACTAAAAAAATCCAACAACCCTCAAAACCACCCAAAACATTTAAAAACTCTAAAAACCCTTAAAACCCCTAAAAAAGTAAAAAAAATTAAAAAAAACACAAAAGACACAAAAAAATACAGAAAAAACCGAAAAACCTATGAAAAACATAAAAATAAAAAAAAACCCTTAAAACCATAAATTCCCCTAAGAACCTTAAAAACTCTAAAAACCATAAAACCACTAAAAACCCACTAAAATCTATAAATACCCTTACATCCCATCCCCAAAAAATGTTAAAAAACTCTCAAAAACCTAAAAAACTCAAAAAACCTTAACAACCCAAAAGTCTCTAAAACCCTGAAAACCCCTAAAAACCCTTGAAAACCCCTAAAAGACCCTCAAAATCAATTAAAAATCCTTAAAAACCCTAAAAACCAAAACAAATCTAAAAAACCCTTAAAATTCCATTAAATATAAAGAACCCAAAAAACCATGAAAACCATAAAAAACCCTAAAACCCTTAAATACCCTTAAAACCCCACAAAAACCACAAAAACCCACTTAACACCCTAAAAACCTCAAAATCCCTAAAAACATTAAAAAATATAAGAAACCTTAAGAACCCTAAAAAACTCAAAAAGAATCCTAAAAACCCAAAAGACCCTAAAAAACCTGAAAACCTGAAAAAACCCCTGAAAGACCCAAAAAAACATTAAAATACCTAAAAACCCTAAAAATCTTTAAAAACTATAACAATCCTAAAAAACCACTAAGAATCCATGAAAACGTAGAAAACCCTAAAACCCCTAAAAACCCCATTAAAACCATAAAACCCCCTAAAAACCTTAAAATCGCAAAAAAACCATAAAAACATTAAAAGCCACTAAAAACTATAAAAACCCTTTAAACCCCTAAAATTTTGAGAAAAAACTAAAATACCATACAAACCCAAAAAACTTGAAAAAAATCATAAAAACCCCTGATAAAACCTAAAACCCCACAAAATCCTCAAAAACCCTAAAAAACCTAAAATCCAAAAAAACCCCTAAAAACCATAAAACCCCTAAAAACCTTAAATACCCTAAAACACATAAAAACCATAGAACTCCTAAAAATTCTAATAGCACTTAAGACCCATAAAAATTTTAAAAACACTAAAAAACCTTTAATGCCCTAAAAATTGAAAAAACATTAAAAACCCAAAAAGACCCTAAAAACCATGAAAAAACTTTAAAAACCCCTAAAAACCCTCAAAATCCCAAAAAACCCTAAAAAACTTTAAACCCCATAAAAATCCAAAAAAACCCTAAAATCCATGAAGACATAAAAAACCATAAAAACCTTGAAAACCCCTCAAAAATGATAAAAAATACAAAAACCCTTAAAAATCCTAAAACCTGACCAATACTCTAAAAACCCTTAAAACCCCAACAAAAAATAAAATCTCTAAAACACTTTAAAACCCCTAAAAACTCAAAAAACATTATAAACCCAAATAGACCCTGAAAACCCTGAAAACCCTAAAAATAATCAAAATCAATAAAAACCCTAAAATCCATAAAAAACTCAAAAACCCCAAAAAATCCATAAAAACCTAAAAAACCCTTAAAACCCTACCCCCCCCCCCCCCCCCCGAAAAAAACCCCCAAATCCCTAAAAACTCTAAAACATCCTAAAAACCAAAAAAATCATAAAAATCCATGAAAGCATAAAAAACACTAAAAATCTATAAAACTCCCTGAATACCATAAAAACCTCTAAAATCCATAAAAACCCCTAAAACCCCATGAAACATTAAAACCAACTAAAAAGTCTAAAAACATATGAAACCCATAAAAATTTAAAAAACTCTAAATAACAATAAAAACTCTAAAAAGTAAAAAAAAACCCGAAAAACCAAAAAGACCCTAAAATCATGGAAAAACCCTAAAACCCAAAACCCCTGAAAAACCCTAAAACCTTCAAAATCCCTGCAAAACTAAAAAACCAAAAAAAACCTAGAAAACCACTAAAAATCCATGAAAACATAAAAAACCCTAAAAATCTAAAAACGTTGAAAAACCCTGAAAGCCATAAAAACCCCTAAAATCCCGAAAAACCCATAAAAATGCTAAAACTCTGAAAGCTTTTAAAAACCATAAAAATGATAAAAAAATATAAAAAACATTAAATACACTAAAAAAAGAAAAAAGACCCGGAAAACCCCTAAAAACCATAAAAGTCATAAAACCCCCTAAAACCCATGAAAACCTAAAAACCCTAAAAACCCTGAAAAACCCCTGAAAACTATAAAAACCCCAAAAAACCTTAAAATACCCTAAACCACATAAAAACCCTAAAAACTACTAAAATATATAAAATCCCTTAAAACCCCTTTAATTTTTTAAAAAACTCTAAAAAACATTAAAACCCATAAAAACCATAAAAATCCAAAAGGCCCTGAAAAACACTAAAAATCCTAAAAACCCCTAAAACCCCTCAAAATATATAAAAAATCTAGAAAACCCTAAAAAACATAAAAATCCTAAAAGATCCCTAAAACTCCATGAAAACATAAAAAACATTAAAAAACCTAAAAAACCTTAAAAACCATAAAAACTGAAAAAAAAAACCATAAAAAACCCTAAAACCCCATAAAACCCCTAAAATTCCCTAAAACTCCAAAAACCCTTAAACCCCTAAAAGCTTTAAAAACTCTAAAAAACCTTTAAAACCCTAAAAACTCTAAAAACCCTAAAAATACAAAAAGAACTAAAAACCCTTGAAAAACCCTCAAAATCACTAAAACCCCTTAAAAACCATAAAAATCCTAACAGAATTCTAAAAATACATGAATATGTAAAAAAATATAAAAACCCCTGAAGGCCATAAAACCCTTAAAACCCTTAAAAACCACAAGAACCCATAAAACCACAGAAAACTCTAAAAACCCTTTAAACTGTAAAAACCCAAAATACTGTAAAAACCTTGAAAACCCCTAAAAATCCTAAAAAACTCTTAAAAAGCATAAAAACACTAAAAATCCCTAAAAACCCTAAAATCATAAAACTCCTAAGAAATCCCTAAAAATCCATGAAAATGTAAAGAACCCTAAAAAACATGAGAAAGCCCTAAAAACCATAAAACCATTAAAAACCATAAAAGCCAATAAAAATCCAAAAAGACCATAAAACCCAAAAAGTCCCTAAACACTTGGAAAAACCCTAAAAACCTCTCAAAAACCCTAAACCCCTCAAAATCTCTAAAAATATTTAAAAACCCTAAAAGCCATAAAAATCCTGAAAAAACCCAAAAATCCATGAATACATAAAAACCCCTAAAACGCCCTAAAAACCATAAATTCCCCTAAAACCCTTAAAAACCCTAAAACCCCATAAAAACCACTAAAACCACTAAAAATACTTAAAACCCCTAAAAACGTTAAAAACTCTAAAAAACCTTAAAACCGTAAAAAAAATCCAAAAAACCCTAAAACCCACAAAAGATCCTAAAAACCCTAAAAACCCTAAAACCCCATGAAAAACCGTAAAAACCCTCAAAATCCTTAAACCCTCAGAAAAACCCCTGAAAACCATAAAATCCCTTCAAACTTAAAAACCCTAAAAAACCACCCACAGTTGCTCTTGTCTGGTCTCTTGTGGATATGGAAACTACACTTGACTGGTTGGTTTTGTGTTGATAGGGTGTTGTTTCTTAGGTTGCTGGATGCTAGGTTTTAGAGATACCTTTTTGGTTTGGTAGCTTTTGGATGCTCATGTTGGGGAGGAGTTTTTTGTGCTTTTGGTTCTGGTTGTCGTTTGATGTGCTTTGTTGGGCTTGGAAGTTGGTGACATTCTATTTCTTGCTTGGCTGGGGTGCGTCTGGTCATGGACTTGTGCAGAAGCTTGCTTGTGGATAAGAACAGTGGACTATGGAATGCTGGTCTTTCGCTTGGGTTTTGCTTCTTATTTTTTTCGTTTCGACCTTCAGGGCAGTTGTTTCACCCATAGTGATCCTTTTTAATTCAATTCTTTTTCCCTTTTATATATCATGTTCTATTTTCCTTGTAAAAAAAACTTGAAAAAACCTAAAACCACTAAAAACTCTAAAAACCCTTAAAAGCCATAAAAAGGTTAAAAACTCTAAAAAACCATAAAACCCCTAAAAGCTGAAAAAAACCCCTAAAACCCCAAAGAGACCTTAAAATCCCTGAAAACCTTAAAACCCCTAAAACCCATGGAAAACCCCTAAAACCCTTCAAAATCCCTAAAAACCCTAAAAACTATAAAATTCATAAAACCCCGAAAAAGTCCACGAAAACATAAAAAACCATAAAAATGTCGAAAAACCCTAAAAACTATAAAAACCCATAAAAACCTTAAAACCCCCCAAAAACCCAACAAATCCTAAAATGCAACTAAAAACTATAAAAACCTGAAAAAAAACCCTAAAAACTTTAAAAATTTATAAAAAAATTAAAACCTGAAGAAACTCGAAAAAACCCCAAAAAATCCAAAAAGAACCTAAAAACCCTGAAAAATTCTAAAAACCCCTTATAAACCTAAAAATCCTAAAAACCATAAAAAACTAGTACCCCCAAAAAATACATGAAAACATAAAACTTCCAAAATCAATAAAAAACCCTTGAAAACCATAAAACCCCTAAAACCCTTAAAAACCCTAATAGCCCATAAAAATCCAAAAAACCACTAAAAACCCTAAGAACCCCTGAAAATGTTAAAAAAATCTAAAAAACCTTAAACCCATAAAAAACTCAAAAAAACCATAAAAACCCAAAATGGCCCTAAAAGTTCAAAACAACACTAAATTCCCTCAAATTACCTAAAAACCATAAAACCCTAAAAACCATAAAAACCATAAAAATTCAACCCCCCCCCCCAAAAAAAAACTCAATTAAAATGTAAAATACCCTAAAAACCCTAAAAAACCGCTGAAAAACATAAAACCCACAAAAACCTTTAAAAACCCAAAAAACCCATAAATAGAACTAAAAAATCTAAAAACATTTAAAACCCAAAAAAATATTAAAAAACTCTAAAAACCTTAAAACCCCCAAAAAACTCAAAAAACCCCCTAAAACACAAAAAGATCCTAAAACTCCTGAAAATCATAAAAGCCCCCCGAAAAGCTCTAAACCCCCTCAAAATCCCTAAACACCCTAAAAACAATAAAATCCTAAAAAACCCAAAAAATCCATTAAAATATAAAAAATCCTAAAAACCCTTAAAAACACATGAAAACAATAAAACCCATAAAAATCTAAAAAACACTAAAAACCCATAAAACCCCTAAAAACCACTAACAACTATAAAAACTCCTTAAACCTCTAAAAACTTTTAAAAACCCTAAAAACATTAAAAACCCTAAAAACAAAAAAAAAAACCAAAAGACCCTAAAACCCCTAAAACCCCTAAAAACTCCTAAAAACCCCTGAAAAACCCTAAAACCCTCAAAATCCAGAAAAAAACCTTCAAAACCATAAAAATCCTAAAAAACCCTAAAAATCCATGAAAATGTGAAGAACACTAAAAACCAGAAAAACCCCTGAAAACTATAAAACCGCTAAAAACCTAATTAACCCATAAAACCACTAAAACTCTAAAAAACCATAAAACCCCAAAAAACATTAAAAACTCTAAAAAACCCTTAAAACCTTAAAAAACTAAACAAAAACCCTAAAAACCTAAAAAGACCCTAAAAACACATAAAACTGCTAAAAACCCATAAAACCCCTTAAAACCCCTAAAAATCACTAAAAACCTTGAAAACCCTAAAAACCATAAAAATCCTAAAAACCCCCTAAAAATCCATGAAAACATAAAAAACCCTAAAACCCCAAAAAAATGTTGAAAACCACAAAAACACCAAAAAACCTTAAAAGGCCCTAAAAACAGATAAAACCCTTAAAAACCACAAAAAGCTCTAAAAACTCTTTAAACCCCTAAAAACAATAAAAACATATAAAAAACCTTAAAAACCCTAAAAACTCAAAAAAAAACTAACAAACCAAAAAGGCCACACTTAAAACCCTAAAACCACTAAAAACCACTAAAAAGCCCCTAAAACCCCTCAAAATCCTGAAAAACTCTAAAAACCATAAAATCCTAAAACCCCCTAAAATCCATGAAAACATAAAAAACCTTACAACCCTGGAAACCCCTAAAGCCATAAAACCCCTAAAAATAATAAAAAACCCTAAAACCCATAAAAACCCTAAAATAACTAAAAACTCTAAAAACCCTTAAAACCACAGGATACATTATAATACTCTAAAAAACCTTAAAACTGTAAAACCCCAAAAAAACTAAAAACCTTGAAAAACCCTAAAACCCCTAGAAAACCCTACACACCCTCAAAATCCATAAAAATTCTAAAAGACCCTAAAAGCCATAAAAATCCTAAAAAACCCAAAAAATTCCATGAAAATGTAAAATACCCTAAAAACCCTGAACAACTCCTAAAAACCATAAAAACCCCTAAAACCATAAAAAAAATCTAAAACCCATAAAATCTCAAAAACCATTAAAAACTCTAAAACCCCTTAAAACATTAAAAACTCTAAAAAATTGTAAAAATCCCTAAAAAACTCAAAAAACCCTAAAACCCCAAAAACAACCCTAAAAACCCAAAAAACACTTAAAATGCCTAAAAAATTCTGAAAAACGCTAAAAATAATAAAAATCATAAAAATCCTTAAAAACATAAAAATCCTAAAACCCCATTAAAATCCACACAAACATAAAATCCCTAAAAACCCAAAAAGACCCTTGAAAACCATAAAAACCCCTAAGAACTTTAAAAACCACTAAAACCCATAAAAACTCTAAAAACATACAAAAAACTCTAAAAACTCATAAAACCTTTGAAAATGTTAAAAAAACTATAAAAAAACTAAAAAGGAAAAAAGCCTTAAAAAATCCTAAAAACTGAACAGACCCTAAAAACCCTGAAAACCCCTAAAACCCTTAAAAACCCTGAAAAACCTTAAAAACCCTTAAAATCCATAAAAACCCTAAATATCATAAAAATGATAAAAACCCCCTAAAAATCCATGAAACAGTAAAAAACCCTAAAAACCCTAAAAAACCTAAAAAACCCTAAAACCCCTGAAAACCTTAAAAACCAAAAAAAAAAACCATTAAAAAATCTAAAAACACTTAAAACCCTTAAAACTATAAAAAAATATTAAAAACATTAATAACTGAAAAATTCTCAAAAAAACCCTAAAAACCACAATATACCCTAAAAACACTGAAAATCCCAAAAAATATTAGAACCCCTTAAAACACATGAAAACCCCCAAAATCCCTAAAAACCCTCATACCAAAAAAACAATAAAAATTCAATAAAAAACCAATAATAATCCATAAAAATACATAAAAACATAAAGAATCCAAAAACCCTAAAAAACCCCTTAAAACCAGAAACCCCTAAAAATATTAAAAAACCCCAAAAACCCATAAAAACCCTAAAAGCAACTAAAATTACAACAAACCCTTAAAACCCCAAAAAATGTTAAAAAACTTCAAAACCCTAAAAAACTCAAAAAAACACTAAAACACACAAAAGACCCTAAAACCCTGAGAAACCATAAAAACCCTAAAAACCATTGATAAACTCTAAAGATGTTTAGAATCCCTAAAAACCCTAAAAACCCTAAAAACCATAAAAATCCTAAAACCCCCCTAAAAATCCATGAAAAAGTAAAAAACCTGAAAACCCTGAAAAACCATTGAAAACCATAAAAACCATTAAAAACCATAAAACCCATCAAAAACCTATAAATAAATAAAAACTCTAAAAACCCTTAAAACCTATAATACATTAGAAAACTCTGAAACTCCTTTAAAACTCTAAAAAACACAGAAACAACCCCTAAAAACCCAAAAGACCCTAAAAACCCTAAAAACCCAATGAAAACCCTAAGAACCCTCAAAATCCCTAAACCCCTAAAAACACTAAAAACCATAAAAATCCTAATAAACGCATTTAGGATTTTTTTGGGTTTTTTGGGTTTTTGAGTTTTTAGGGTTTTAAATTGTTTTTAGATTTTTTAAACGTTTTTTGGGTTTGAAGGGATTTTACATTTTTTTAGTGGTTTTTAGAGTTTTTATGGGTTTTTAGGGTTTATTAAGGTTTTTAAGGGCTTTTAAGGTTTTCAGGGTTTTTTCACGATTTTTAGGGTTTATTACGTTTTTATGGATTTTAAGGGGTTTTTTAGGATTTTTTTGGCTTTTAGGGTTTTTAGTGAATATGAGGGTGTTTAGGGTTTTTCAGATTTTTTTGGGGATTCAAAGGGTTTTCAGGGTTTTTAGGATCTTTTGGGATTTTAGGATCTTTTTGGGATTTTATGGTTTTTTGACCTTTTGTTTTCGGGTTTTTTAATGTTTTTTTGATTTTTAGAGGTTTTTCAGGGTTTTTAAGATTTTGTACGTTTTCATGGATTTTTAGGGTTCTTTATAATTTTTATGATTTTTTATGTTTTTTGGGTTTTTTGGGTTTTTATGGATTTAGAGGGTTTTTAGGGGGTTTCAGGGCTTTTTATGGTTTTGTGGGATTTTTAGGGTCTTTTGGGTTTTTATGGTATTTTTTAATTTTTTATGTTTTACAAGGTTTTTAGAATTTTTAACATTTTTTAGGCTTTTAAGTGTTTTTAGTGTTTTTAGTGGGTTTTAAGGTTTTTATGGGGTTTTTGGGTTTTTTAAGGTTTTTAGGGGTTTTATGCATTTCAGGGGGTATTCAGGGTTTTTAGGGTTTTTTACATTTTCATGGGTTTTTAGGGGTTTATTAAGATTTTTATGGTTTTAGGGATTTTTTGGGGTTTTAGGGAATTTTTGGGTTTTTAGGGTTTTTAGGGTTTTTAGGGGGTTTTCAGGGTTTTCAGGGTTTTTTCGGTCTTTTTGGGTTTTTAGATTTTTCTTGATTTTTTAGGGCTTTTTTAGGGTTTTAGAGTTTTTTACGTTTTTATGGGTTTAAAGGGTTTCTAGAGTTTTTAGTGGGTTTTAAGGGTCTTTATTTTTTTTTATTTTTTTAAGGTTTTTTATGGTTTTCTGGGGGTTTTTAAGGTTTTTAGGATTTTTTTTCTTTTCCTGGATTTTTAGTGTTTTTTAAGGATTTTTTGGTTTTAGGGTTTTTAGAGTTTTTAGGGATTTTGAGGGTTTTTAGTTTTTTTCTGGGGGTTTTAGAGTTTTTAGGGTTTTTAGTATTTTTTCGGTTTTTAGGGTTTTTTGTTTTTTAGAGTTTTTAACCTTTTTGATGTTTTAAGGGTTTTAGAGTTTTTAAGGGCATTTTGGGTTTTTATGGGTTTTTATGGGTTTTTCGGTTTTTATGGGTTTTATGGTTTTCAGAGGTTTTTTTGGGTTTTTAGGGTTTTTTACATTTTCATGTATTTTTAGGGGTTTTTTAGGATTTTTATGGTCTATAGGGTTTTTAGGGTCTTTTGGGGTTTCTTGGGGGTTTTTTTGAGTTTTTTAGGGTCTTTAAGGGTTTTTAGTGTTTTTAATGTTTTTAAGAGTTGATGAGAACCATGTTAAGGGCACCAAGTCGATTGTGGGGGAGGAAGAGTTGGATTTGCAAGGTCCATGATGCGAGGGAGATTAAGGAGGCTTAATGCTACAATGGGCGCGCATCTTTCTTCATTAATGGCCCAATGGATATTGCCTTGCATGGTTGGAGAAAATGGGCCTATAATATCACTTATTCAAGCCCAAAATTGATGTTTAATGTTTGGCCCACATGGTTGCACGAATTTGGATTCCTTGTCCACGTGGAGGATTCTAGAAATGGCATCTTAGGACACCAAAGTCAAATCTAGTGGGCTATGCACTCAAAGTCAAATCCGGTGGGCTATAGTTGGAAATTTGTGTGCTACTTTTCCAAAAGTTTTTTTAGACTTTATCTTTTTCAATTTTAAGGGGACAAGGTTGGTTTAGCCTTTATGACTTTAGGGTATTAGACCCTTGACTATTGTATCACCCCTTAGCTATAAATAGCCACCCCATGGAATTGTATTTTCATTTAAGACTTAATCGAGAGCTTATGCTTTGTTTCTCTCCATTGTGTGAGGATTGTCCCGGTTTTTCTCCTAACTCGTGTGCATTCTTGCCTTGTCAATCTACAAGTTAGATTGTTTATCCAAGATAACAAAGCCCCCAATTACATGCCTCAACCCAAATGCGTTGTTGTGTGGATTGGCTATCACATCCCTCCCTTGAGTGTGTGGTCTAAGTAGTAGTCCATGCTCCTTATAGCGTTGATTGACTACTTGCATCAACTATATGTACCCATCATCTTCCACTTAGCCTCGAACTGAATCTATCAACCACCGCCCTACGCTGTGAAGATCGGGCCACCTCATGCATCTCAAATCAGTTGGTATCAGAGGTCCGGTTGACACGGTAGGCATCTATCACCCTCTTTTATTCTATATATCTATCACCCTTCTCGGCTTTATTTATTATCCACCCATTCAAAAGAAACCTTTTCTTTGAAAACCACCAGAATTGGCCTTTGTTGTGAAAGATTGAAATATTTTTACATTGAGTCAATTGTCTTCTTTTCACATTTAATTCGTTATATGTGATTTGTATCTAAAAAAAATCAAATTCTCTCAACTCATCATTTTGTGCTTCTAAAAATTAAGTACATCCTTTACTTTGAGAGATTTCAAAAAAAATATTACTCTCTGTTAATCTTCTTGTGCTTTAAAACTCCTAGCACAACACTTTTTGTGGATATTTGAAAAAAAATAAAAAAAAGCGGATACAATTACTTCATCATCATGCTTTACATTATTAGCACTTTCCATTTCCGTACATCACTTTCTCCATCATTTTGCTTCATCTTCATATTATAGTTGGCTCATATTATTATTAATTTTTCTTATCTTGCACAATCGGGAAAAACCCAAATATCACCTTTCTACCCCTTTTCCACCCACCCTTTATCCATTTTCTACCCTCTTTTCACCCTTCACCCTTTACCCTTTACCACTCAAGCGGGTTGTGTTAAACCATCCTCCGACACAATCTTGATTGGGGAAGGATTGGTGATAAGTGATCACCCGAAACAAGGTATTATAAGAGCTTGGAATTTGAATTGAGTGTTGAGAGTGGAGAGAAATAAGAAAAAAAAAATATCATGTGTGTGTGAGTGTGTGCATCTTTTTGTGTGTGTGTGCATGTGTACATCTTGTGTGTGTGAGTGTGTATCCTTGTGTGTGTGAGTGTGTAGCCTTGTGTGTGTGTGAGTGTGTACATCTTGTGTGTGTGTGTGTACATCTCACGTGTGTGAGTGAGTGTGTATCATTGTGTGCCCCCCCCGCTGTGTGTTTGTGTTTGTGTAATATATTATGGCCGGTGATCGTGGGAAGAAAATTGTTCATGCTAGTGATGAAGGAAGCCAAAGTAGGTCTCCCGCACCAGAAGATTCGCCACTCCAAATGCAAGCTTTGTTGATCTATTTCAAGAAGCTTCTTGATCAAAAGTTGGAGGTGCTACATGAGAGGATTGATAACCTGGAAAATCAACCAAACCCAAGGATGATCCATGATAACCCACAGCGAGCTCCGGCACCCCGTCGCCCCCACATCATGGAGGAGGAGATGGAAAACCAGGATGATGATTTTGAGGATGTCCCACAAAGGAGGAGGTTGTACCAACAACCTAGAGGAGGACAAAGGAGACAACATGATGATGACATACTTGGTGGGATCAAGGTGAAGGTCCCTTCTTTTCAAGGGAAAAATGATCCAGAAGCATACTTAGAGTGGGAGATGTAGATCGAGCAGGTCTTTTCATGCTATTCATATTCTGAGGATAAAAAGGTCAAACTTTCTTCCCTTTAATTTTCTGATTATGCTTTAATTTTGTGGGATCATGTTCAAAAGGAGAGGGCTAGATATGGTGGACGTACCATCAACACTTGTGAAGACATGAAGTTCGCCATGCGGAAGCAGTTTGTTCCCACACATTACCATAGTGATCTCCACAACAAACTTCAACGCCTCACCCAAGGGAGTAAGATTGTAGAAGACTACTACAAGAAGATGCAAATTTCCATGATTCAAGAAAACATTGAGGAGGATCCGGAGGCAAACATGGGACGGTTCTTACATGGGCTCAATCGGGAGATTGCGGATCAAGTGGAGATGTACCACCATGTAGAGATACAAGATATGATCCACCAAGCCACCAAGATTGAACAACAAATCAAAAGGAGGAGCAACATGAGGAAACCCATTACTCCTTTCACACCATGGAGAAATATGAGGAAGGATATTGGAGAACTGTCAAAGGCAAAAGAGGTGGTTGACCGCAAAAGTGATAAGGTAATTCTTCCACTTAGGAAACCTACTTTTGAGGCTAACCAAACCAGAAATTAGGATATTCATTGTTAAAAATGTCAAGGAAGGGGTCACATTGCTAGTGAGTGCCTAAACCGGCGCACCATGACCATCAACAAGTATGGAGAATGGGAGACCGATGGAGAGAGCTCAGAATAATAGGAAGAAGAATCTCTAGAAATTGATAGTGAAGAATTTGCAGAAGACGGAGAGATTCTTGTCACTAGGAGAGTTCTAAGAACACAAATGATCGTGGGAGAGAAGAAGTAGCGAGAGAACACTACTACAAATATGGGTATTAACAGCGCTAAAAATGGGCTTTAATAGCGCTGTAAAACTCGGCGCTGATAAATAATTGTTTTATCAGCGCTCCTTTAGCGCTGATAAACTTATCTTTTATCAGCGCTTCTTTAGCGCTGATAAAAGCACGATTTTTCAGCGCTAAAAGAGCACAGATAAATGCCCTCTCTGCTGCTACGATAAATCTTCAGCAGCACACCCAAACACCTGCAAAAAAACAGCATCTCAATAAGCCAATTAAAGCAAGTATACCCATACAAAATTAACTCATAAATCATAATCAAATTAGACCAAGTATACCCATACAACAATTATACTCGTACACCATTAACACATAATTTATAAGTTAATCAAGTACTTAAAGAAATCAATTCAGAATTCAGGGGGTTTGGGAGCTGGTCAAGGGTTTGGGGTGGCTATCCAAGGGGGGGTAGGGGGTGTCCGGGGGGCTTTCCAGTTCAATCCTAAGGCTCCACTATGCATCATTTTCTCAACCTCAAAGAAGTTATAAGGTTTGTACACACACTGAGGTGCACATACTTGGGGGGGATGAATCACATTAATAAACCCCCAATATTAAACCTGCAATAGGCTATTGCAAGTGCATGATCAGGCAATATGCACAACCTAGTTGAGAAAGAACTGGAATAAAACTAATAAAAAATCATCATTGATCCTCAAATCCATGACCATGATTAAACCCAAATTAATTTTCCAAGTGCTGAACTTTTACCAAGCATTTCACAAGGATCGTTTCGACATTATAAAAATATAGTTTGACCAAGTCCTACCCCATCTACATCAAGACACATTGATTCTCAGGTATTAAAGCTTGATCAGCCATACCTACTTCATCCAATGTTAGGGTTTCTCTGAGTACATCATAGGAACCACACAAAACATATAATATACCATGGTCTCCCCACTATATACATAATTATCATTGACCTCAAATATGTGAGTTTTATTTATACTCCATCATGGAAATCCACTTATGGGAGTTTTCTCATCCAGGGAATACCCTCAACAGTATATCAGACAACCCATATGTGTTCTTCCAATTCTGAGGCATAAGACCTACAAGGATCTCATCCCTATACTATGGGAGTACCCTTATTTAGGAAATAATACTAAGAAGCATATATTATTTACCATATGGGAGTATTATCATCCAAATAATAATCCCTAGAAGCATATCAACCCTCTAATATGGGTGTATTCTCATTTGAGGCATAATCTATATAATCATCTCAGCCCTCCCCTATGGGATTATTTTTATTTAGTGAATATTCCCGATAAGAATCTCATCCCACTCCTATGGTCGTATTCTCATTTGGAGAATAATACCTATATAAATCTCATCCCTCCCCTATGAGAGTATTCTCATTTAAGGAATAAGACCCATAAGCATATCCACCCTCCCAAATGGGAGTATTTTCATCCAAATATAAGCCCATAAGTATCATAAACCCAAACACATGATCACCCTAGTATACCAGGCCAACCATGACTTGATATATATGAGGCCCCTGATAGATCACATGCCATGACCCCCCATTTAAAAGATCAATGCAATCCGAATGCGTTTGGTCAGATTCTCGTAGG
Organism: Viscum album; assembly: GCA_963277665.1. Classification (NCBI taxonomy): domain Eukaryota; kingdom Viridiplantae; phylum Streptophyta; class Magnoliopsida; order Santalales; family Viscaceae; genus Viscum; species Viscum album. The sequence goes on along the minus strand of OY728156.1, from coordinate 1,770,644,153 downwards.
TCAGTTGTTGTTTTCAATTAAAATCGTGTCCATTTTAAAAAAAATAGAGACCCTTTGAGTGTTAGCGGCCACACCGTGCCTTGGATTGAGGTGGGGTTGACTCATACACGTCACCAAGGACCCTTGGATCGTTCTTATAAAAGATCAATGCAATCTGAATGAGTTTGGTCGGATTTCCGTAGGTCAGTTGTTGTTTTCACTTAAAAACTTGTCCATTTTAAACAAAATAAAGACCCATTGAGTGCTAGCGGACACACCATGCCTCATATTGAGGCGGGGTTGACTTTTACACATCACCAAGGACCCTTGGATCGTTATAATAAAATATCAATGCAATCCGAATGCTTTTGGTTGGATTTCCGTAGGTCAGTTGTCGTTTTCACTTAAAATCTTGTCCATTTTAAACAAAATAGAGACCCTTTGAGTGATAACGGCCACACCGTGCCTCAGATTGAGGAGGGGTTGACTCGTACACGTCACCAAGGACCCTTGGATCATTATTATAAAATATCAATGCAATTTGAATGCGTTTGGTCGGATTTCCGTAGGTCTGTTGTTGTTTTCACTTAAAATCGTGTCCATTTTAAACAAGAGAGACCCTTTGAGTGCTAGCGGCCACACTGTGCCTCGGATTTAGGCGGGGTTGACTCATACACGTCACAAAGGACTCTTGGATCATTCTTATAAAAGATCAATGCAATCCTAATTCATTTGGTCGGATTTCTGTAGGTCAGTTGTTGTTTTCACTTAAAATCTTGTCCATTTTAAACAAAATAAAGACCCTTTGAGTGATAGCGGTCACACCGTGCCTCGGATTGAGATGGGGTTTACTCATAAACATCACCAAGGACCCTTGGATCATTCTTATAAAATATAAATGCAATCCTAATGCATTTGGTCGGATTTCCATAGGTCAGTTGTTGTTTTCAATTAAAATCGTGTCCATTTTAAACAAGAGAGACCCTTTGAGTGCTAGCGGCTACACCGTGACTCGGATTGAGGCGTGGTTGACTTTTACATGTCACCAAGGACCCTTGGATCGTTCTTTTAAAATAAAAATGCAATCCTAATGTGTTTGGTTGGATTTCCATAGGCCAGTTGTTGTTTTCAATTAAAATCGTGTCCATTTTAAACAAAATAGAGACCCTTTGAGTGCTGGCGGCCACACCGTGCCTCAGATTGAGGCAGGGTTGACTCTTACACATCACCAAGGACCCTTGGATAGTTATTATAAAATATCAATGCAATACGAATGTGTTTGGTCGGATTTCCGTAGGTAAGTTGTTGTTTTCACTTAAAATCGTGTCCATTTTAAACAAGAGAGACCCTTTGAGTGCTAGCGGCCACAACATGCCTTGGATTGAGGTAGGGTTGACTCTTAGATGTCACCAAGGAACCTTGGGTCGTTCTTATAAAAGATAAATGCAATCTGGATACATTTGGTCAGATTTCCGTAGGTCAGTTTTTGTTTTCACTTAAAATCTTGTCCATTTTAAACAAAATAGAGACCCTTTGAGTGATAGCGGCCACACCGTGGCTCGGATTGAGGCGGGGTTGACTCGTACATGTCACCAGGGACCCATGGATCGTTCTAATAAAATATAAATGCAATCTGAATGTGTTTGGTTGGATTTCGATAGACCAGTTGTTGTTTTCACTTAAAATCTTGTCCATTTTAAACAAAATAGAGACCCTTTGAGTGATAGCAGCCACACCGTGCCCAGATTGAGGCGGGGTTGACTCTTACACGTCACCAAGGACCCTTGGATTGTTATTATAAAATATCAATGCAATCTGAATGCATTTGATCGGATTTTCGTAGGTCTGTTGTTGTTTTCACTTAAAATCGTGTCCATTTTAAACAAGAGAGACCCTTTGAGTTCTAGCGGCCACACTGTGCCTCAGATTGAGGCAGGGTTGACTCGTACACGTCACCAAGGACCCTTGTATCGTTCTTATAAAATATAAATGCAATCCGAATGCGTTTGGTCATATTTCCGTAGGTCAGTTGTTGTTTTCACTTTAAATCTTGTCCATTTTAAACAAAATAGATACTCTTTGAGTGATAGCGGACACACCGTGCCTCGGATTGAGGCGAGATTGACTCATACATGTCACCAAGAACCCTTGGATCGTTATTTTAAAATATCAATGCACACTACGGCAAAAAAGGCATTTAGCGGCGGTTTAAACCGCCGCTAAATCGTGCGTCGGGAAACTATTTCACGACGGTTTTCAAAACCGTCGCAGAACGTTTCGCGGCGGGTTTTTAGCGGCGGTTTTTTTTATTTTTTTTTATTTTTTTATTTTTGTTATTTTTGTTATTCTTAATTTTATATATTTATTTATATATATATATTTATATATATATATATATTTATTTATTTATTTATTTATTTATTTATATATTTATTTTTCGTATTTATTTATATATTTATTTCGTATTTTATTTATTTATTTATTTATTTATTTATTTTATTTCGTATTTATTTTATTTCATATTTATTTTATTTATTTATTTTTTTATTTCGTATTTATTTTATTTATTTATTTATTTCGTATTATTTTATTTACTTTATTTATCCATGCATGCACATCCCATGCACGCATACCCATGCAATATAAAGAAATTCTGCGTTTGGTGAGATTTGAACCCCTAACCTCTTGCATATTTTCCAAAAACTTTACCACTCCAGCAAGCTCGCCATGTAGTTAATAAACAGAATTTAATATATTTATATATATTAATTGAAAAAACAAATAATACATAAATAATAGATATAAACTCAATAATAATAAATAATAAATAAGGAATAAGGAATAATAAATATAAATAATAAATAATCAATAATCAATAATCAATAATCAATAATCAATAATCAATAATGAATAATAAATAATCAATAATAAATAAATATAAATAATAAATAATAAATAGAAAATAATAAATAATAAATAAATATAAATAATAAATAATAAATAAATAATAAATATAAATATTAAATAATAAATAATAAATAATAAATAATAAATAAATATAAATAATAAATAATAAATAGAAAATAATAAATGATAAATAAATATAAATAATAAATAATAAATAAATATAAATAATAAATAATAAATAAATATAAATAATAAATAATAAATATAAATAATACATAAATATAAATAATAAATAAATATAAATAATAAATAATAAATAAATATAAATAAATATAAATATAAATAATAAATAATAAATAATAAATAATAAATAATAAATAATAAATAAATATAAATAATAAATAATAAATAGAAAATAATAAATAATAAATAAATATAAATAATAAATAATAAATAATAAATAATAAATAAATAATAAATATAAATATAAATAATAAATAATAAATAATAAATAGAAAATAATAAATAATAAATAAATATAAATAATAAATAATAAATAAATATAAATAATAAATAATAAATAATAAATAATAAATAATAAATAATAAATAATAAACAATAAATAATAACTAATAACTAATAAATAAATATAAATAAATATAAATAATAAATAATAAATAATAAATAATAAATAATAAATAAATAGAAAATAATAAATAATAAATAAATATAAATAATAAATAATAAATAAATATAAATAATAAATAATAAATAAATATAAATAATAAATAAATATAAATAATAAATAATAAATAATAAATAAATATAAATAATAAATAAATATAAATAATAAATAATAAATAAATAATAAATAAATAATAAATAATAAATAAATATAAATAATATATAATAAATAAATATAAATAATAAATAAATATAAACAACAAATAAATATAAATAATAAATAAATATAAATAAATAATAAATAATAAATAAATATAAATAATAAATAAATAATAAATAAATATAAATAATAAATAATAAATAATAAATAAATATAAATAATAAATAAATATAAATAATAAATAATAAATAATAATAAATAATAAATAAATATAAATAATAAATAAATATAAATAATAAATAATAAATAATAAATAAATAATAAATATAAATAATATATAATAAATAAATATAAATAATAAATAAATATAAACAATAAATAAATATAAATAATAAATAAATATAAATAATAAATAAATAATAAATAAATATTAATAATAAATAATAAATAATAAATAAATATAAATAATAAATAAATATAAATAATAATAAATAAATATAAATAATAAATAAATATAAATAATAAATAATAAATAAATATAAATAATAAATAAATATAAATAATAAATAAATATAAATAATAAATAAATATAAATAATAAATAATAAATAATAAATAAATATAAATAATATATAATAAATAAATATAAATAATAAATAAATATAAATAATAAATAAATATAAATAATAAATAAATATAAATAATAAATAAATATAAATAATAAATAAATATAAATAATAAATAAATATAAAAAATAAATAAATAATAAATAAATATAAATAATAAATAATAAATAAATATAAATAATAAATAATAAATAATAAATAAATATAAAAAATAAATAAATAAATAATAAATAAATATAAATAATAAATAAATATAAATAATAAATAATAAATAAATATAAATAATAAATAATAAATAAATATAAATAATAAATAATAAATAACAAATAAATATAAATAATAAATAAATATAAATAATAAATAATAAATAAATAATAAATAATAAATAAATATAAATAATATATAATAAATAAATATAAATAATAAATAAATATAAATAATAAATAATAAATAAATATAAATAATAAATAAATAAATATAAATAATAAATAAATATAAATAATAAATAAATATAAAAAATAAATAAATAATAAATAAATATAAATAATAAATAATAAATAAATATAAATAATAAATAATAAATAATAAATAAATATAAAAAATAAATAAATAAATAATAAATAAATATAAATAATAAATAAATATAAATAATAAATAATAAATAAATATAAATAATAAATAATAAATAAATATAAATAATAAATAATAAATAACAAATAAATATAAATAATAAATAAATATAAATAATAAATAATAAATAAATAATAAATAATAAATAAATATAAATAATATATAATAAATAAATATAAATAATAAATAAATATAAATAATAAATAATAAATAAATATAAATAATAAATAAATATAAATAATAAATAATAAATATAAATAATAAATAAATATAAATAATAAATAATAAATAAATAATAAATAATAAATAAATATAAATAATATATAATAAATAAATATAAATAATAAATAAATATAAATAATAAATAATAAATAAATATAAATAATAAATAATAAATAATAAATAAATATAAATAATAAATAAATATAAATAAATAATAATAAATAAGTAATAAATAATAAATAAATATAAATAATATATAATAAATAAATATAAATAATAAATAAATATAAATAATAAATAAATATAAATAATAAATAAATATAAATAATAAATTAATATAAATAATAAATAATAAATAAATAAATAATAAATAAATATAAATAATAAATAATAAATAAATATAAATATTAAATATTAAATAATAAATAAATATAAATAATAAATAAATAAATAATAAATAAATATAAATAATAAATAATAAATAATAAATAATAAATAATAAATAATAAATAATAACTAATAACTAATAACTAATAACTAATAAATAAATATAAATAATAAATAATAAATAATAAATAATAAATAATAAATAATAAATAATAAATAATAACTAATAACTAATAACTAATAACTAATAAATAAATATAAATAATAAATAATAAATAATAAATAATAAATAATAAATAATAAATAACCAGTTACAAATAATAGATAATAAATAAATTAAAGTATATTATAAATAATAAATAATAAAGGAAACACATGAAAAAGTATGAAAAGACGTGATAAGGGATGAAAAATCATGAAAACGCATGAAAAAGGATGGAGAAGCATATGAAGAATGAGATATTAGAAAAAATGAGAACGCATGAAAACTCGTGACAACTCTAGAAAACTGCTTAATAATTCAACATAATCATCATAATAACCCATAAAAAACCATTGATAAAGATAACAAGTCATGGAAACCCAAATAAACAGTAATAAATGGAGCTACCGTTAAAACCCGTCAAAACGGTCATAAAGAGACAAAAATATTGCACTCACATTAAAGGAGATAACTTATGATCCGAGAGTCCGTTTTAGATCCGCGACCTGTCAAATCAAAGATCCTGAAACGCTCTTCAACCTGAAAGGTGAAAGAGTCCGAATGGACAGACGGATCAAAAGTTATGACCATTTAAAAAAAGCTGGCGGAGAACGGGTGCTAGAAACGAGGCATTGAAAAACATAACAAACCCGATACCCACTAAAAAGGCCATAACATATGATCTAGGAGTGCATGTGGGCGCCGCGACCAGTCAAACTGAAGCTCATAGAACGGTCTATGATCTGGCAGGTGGAGGAGGCCGAACTGACACGCGAATCAAAAGTTAGGTCTGTTTAAAGACAAGTTCGACGGGACAATGGTGACGGAAATGAGGTTTTAGAGGCCTTCAGAGGGGTTTTTGGGGTCAAAAAACATGACAAAAGCTTCCTTGTGTTTAACTGGTGTGTAGCTCTCTTCGCTGGCTTCGATTTGATATGTGGTAGAGCCCAAACGGACACCCGAAGCGAAAGTTATGTCCGTTTGAAGTTGAAGAACTTTTTTCAACTTTTTTATAACTCTAATATCTTCCACACCTTAGACCGTCTCATGGTTTTGATTATATGTGCCTCTAGATCTCTTCATGAGCTTTGATTTGACTGGTCGTGGAGCTTCAACGGACACCCGGATCAAAAGTTATGGTCGTTTTAGTGATTTCGGGGTTTCTCACGTTTTTTTATTTTTTCATTTCATTTCGCGGCGGTTTTACCGAAACCGCCGCTATTTCGTGGTGGTTTTTTAAAAAACCGCCGCTAATCCTCGAATAAAATTAAAAAAAAAATTAAAAAAATTAAAAAATAAATAATTTTTTTTGCCGTTTAACGGCGGTTTTTTCGCGGCGGTTCTTAAAACCGCCGCGAAATGGCGGCCCGAAAACGCGTTTCGCGGTGGTTTTCAAAACCGCCGCGAAAAAACTGCTGCTAAATGGCGGTTTTCTTGTAGTGGCAATCCAAATGCGTTTGGTCGGATTTCCATAGGTCAATTGTTGTTTTCAATTAAAATCGTGTCCATTCTAAACAAAATAGAGACCCTTTGAGTGCTGGCGGCCACACCGTGCCTCGGATTGAGGCAGGGTTGACTTGTACACATCACCAAGGACCCTTGGATCTTTCTTATAAAAGATCAATGCAATAAGAATGCATTTGGTTGGATTTTCGTAGGTCTGTTTTTGTTTTCACTTAAAATCTTGTCCATTTTAAACAAAATAGAGACCCTTTGAGTGATAGTGGCCACATCGTGCCTTGTATTGAGGCGGGGTTGACTCGTACACATCACCAAGGAACCTTGGATCGTTATTATAAAAGATCAATGCAATACTAATGCGTTTGGTTATATTTCCATAGGTTAGTTGTTGTTTTCAATTAAAATCGTGTCCATTTTAAACAAAATAAAGACCCTTTGAGTGCTAGAGGCCACACCATAGCTCAGATTGAGGCGGGGTTGACTCGTACACATCACCAAGGACCCTTGTTTCGTTCTTATAAATGATCAATGCAATCCTAATGCGTTTGGTTGGATTTCCATAGGTCAGTTGTTGTTTTCACTTAAAATCTTGTCCATTTTAAACAAAATAGAAACCCTTTGGGTGATAGCGGTCATACCGTGCCTCAGATTGGGGTGGAGTTGACTCGTACACGTCACCAAGGACCCTTGGATCATTCTTATAAAAGATCAATGCAATCCTAATGCGTTGGTTGGATTTTCGTAGGTCAGTTTTTGTTTTCAATTAAAATCGTGTCCATTTTAAACAAAATAGAGACCCTTTGAGTGTTAGCGGCCACAATGTACCTCGGATTGAGACAGGGTTGACTTGTACACGTCACCAAGGACCCTTGGATCGTTCTTATAAAATATCAATGCAATCTGAGTGCATTTGGTTGGATTTTCGTAGGTTAGTTGTTGTTTTCATTTAAAATCTTGTCCATTTTAAACAAAATAGAGACCCTTTGAGAGATAACGGCCACACCGTGCCTCGAATTGAGGCGGTATTGACTCGTACACATCACCAAGGACCCTTGGATCATTCTTATAAAAGATCAATGCAATCCGAATGCATTTTGGTTAGATTTCCGTAGGTCAGTTGTTGTTTTCACTTAAAATGGTGTCCATTTTAAACAAAATATAGACCCTTTGAGTGCTAGCAGCCACACTGTCCCTCGGATTGAGGCAGGCTTGACTTGTACATGTCACCAAGAACCCTTGGATCGTTCTTATAAAATATCAAGGCAATCTGAATGCATTTGGTTGGATTTCCGTAGGTCAGTTGTTGTTTTCACTTAAAATCGTGTCCATTTTAAACAAAATAGAGACCCTTTGAGTGGTTCAGCTTTCTTGCATGTTACTGGTACATATCATCTGTTAAAATGGGAAAATGACTCATTATAGAAAGGTTGTTTTATTTAATAACAATTACAATTTTCCTACGAACATTTACATACAACAATGTTTCATCTTTTGATCCCTTTAACCCCTCTCAAAAATGACCACAAATTCTACATGTCCCCAAGTCAGATCTTCATTGTATTTGTGTACAATCTTTCATCAGGTATGCAACCCACTCATTTCTGAACACATCTATATCATCTTGTGAGTATGAGGCTTTTTGGCAGTCAAAGTAGTACTGCAAAAAAAAAAGAATTAATAAATAACTTAAACGAACTAGTAGTTGTTTTTAAAAATACCTCTTTAGGGATTCTAGTTTGCTGATGAAAAACGATCTCTTTCATAAATTTAAAAACATAATAACCGCAATCATTATCATTTGTTTGTTTTGGACACTACAAAAAAATTGATCATTAGGAGAATAAGTAACTTGTGTTGAGATGTGTTTGGATAGTGAAATTTTATTATAAATACCCTGATATTTTTCCAGATGCAGTACTTGCTCGCCTCCCTATGCTTAGCCCCTGTACTCATTCCTTTTTTTAGACGATAATGATACACCGCCCTATCATAACATAATCCTCAGTAAAAGATAATATAAATTATATTAATTGATGTTTGGACCTAAAACGTAAGATGTAGTGTCTTACAGATTCACAAACGCCATCATGTGTGGTCGGTTTGATTGATATCCTTGCTTTGAATCCATAAAATAAATCTTTGGAGTATCCAAGTTCACCGAAATTAGAAACCAATGTTGCCTAAAAACAAAAAAAGGAATAAGTAATAAAAGAAGTGAAAATATAATTGATATGGTTTAATCGTAGAGTATTACCCCTGCATGGTTGGTATTAGGAAAAGTCTGTCACCTAAAATCTTGCGTTCAAATGTTTTCAGCAAGACCTTCACTATTGCATCCCTTTTTGATGGCTCTATTTTTGTTAGGTGTATTGATGTGATATGAGGACTAACCAGTCCAAATCTTGGCTCATGGGAAATTCCTTCAATTGTTTTTCATAAATGCGTCTGTCAACAATATAAAATGAATTTAGTCATAATTTTCATGTTAGATCAGCTTTTGGAAAATCAATTCATGGAAACATACCTCATATATACATTTACAACTATGATGCCTAGCCAACCATTTTCAATGATTTCATTTACATTTTCAGCAGCAACAAAATCTTGACTTTCCTCTCCATATATATTCTCTTTGAAAACCACTATATGACTATTACCATCTTTTAGCTTCGTATCCACATAAGTCTTCAATGCTAGTAAATGTGGATAGAGAACAGGTGGTGTTATTGTGCTTTCAGTAGCTCCTTGAGATCGGTTGGTCGATCCTTTAGATGGTTTTGAGTTGACATTTGTCAACCCCTTCCCTTTCTCCGTCTATAACAACAATCATTGGTTCAGACCCTTTTTTCATTAATTGTTAAGGGTTTATCTTGAAAAGAAAAGGAAATAAATACCTCTTTGTCCGCATGTACTCTTACAAGTTGTGACGGCCATGCAATGAATATCCCAATAGCCTTTTTTGACCGTATGAATATCATCATCATCAAGTGGAATAGGTAGCTCTACCTTTGGCTCATGAGCTATAGTAATCATGACTTTAAGATGATCTTTCAGAAGTGGTTTATTATGCAGTGTGGTATTTGGGATATTGAACACTATAGCCCTCGCTACAAGGTGATAGGTGGGTGTTGACAGATATAAATCACAATCATTATCACCCTGTAGAAGATGAGTACAGAAAAATTATCAGTGTTTGTCTGATTCATATTTCATGGGAACAATTATTAGAATATTGATTACCATGACTAAGACAATTCTTTGAGGTGAATGGCTCGCCTCAAAGCTGGTGGGGGTGGGAGGGGATGTTCATGTGGCAGTTGTTCTTGAGTTGTGGCTTCCCTTTGCTTCCCACCCATAAAAGTTGCTAGCAACTCTCCCTGCCATTGCAGTTGTTCTTCAAGGGTTTCTATTTTTTTGATCATTTGTTTCAATTTTTCATCTGTATCATCCATTTTTTTTCTTCTTCTCAAAATATACTCGGGGTGTCACCCCAAACCATGCACCTTTGACACGACCGTATTTTTATGGCTGCTTCAAAGCCGTCGATAATAGGTTTGTATCAGCTACAGGAGTAGCTGATTCCTGTGACTGTCAGATATAGGAAAATAACTAATTTTTTTTATGTAATAGCAATTTTAAACAAATTATTTTATCATCCTGTCATACTTACACATATTTCCCACACTTTCTATGTGTTCTCATCTACTAACTTCCCTTCTTTATTCACACGTGCCTCCTTCCATATCACATGACATGGGATGGAAGTGCATTTGGTTTTAGACTCATCAATCTACATATAAACATAGAAAAATAATTATGATGTTGTTTATTGGCACCTAACAATATTATTGTAAATTTAAAATATGTACCATTTTCTTTTCTAATGAAGAGTACCCCATCCTTGCTTTACAATAGGGGTATGTTGGTTTTGAAGCACGTTCCTTATTTTCAGTACAGAGTTTCTGTTTCATAAATGAAATATTGACAATCAAAGTGATGAATACAGGTATCCTCAAACAACGTATTATCACTCACAATGTAACTGAAACTTCTCATCCCCACGGCGGCCAATAAATGCATCCCATGCTTCTTGGGATATCAGGTGAGCGTAGACAATGGGTGGGTGTGGGTTTATTTTACCTTTAGAATCTTTGAGGTGACATCTTGTTAAAATAGTGCAAAAACCTCAATGAATCTTTCCTGCAAGCCTTGGTACATAATCCTTGTGTGAATTATCTACTATAAATGTACTCTGCAAGAGATTGAGAAGAGTAAGACATTGTTTCATTATTTTATTTTCTAGTAAATTAAAGAAATAAATTCATAATGTTACTGTAATTTCTTCCCAGATCACAGCCTTCAGCCCGGACACAACATGGTGCCATGAATTTATGTCAATCGGCACGCGTTGCCGAGTGACAACTCCAATTTAGCTGCTAAACATAGCCTTGTTGGGATTCACATGTTGGCCTCGTGCATTCCATCCGACTTCAAATTTGATGCCTTTGCTTTTCGTCTTAAGAATTTTGGCTAACACCGTCAAACTACGATGCACCTGTGATTTCTGCGATGCTTGTATTTCATTCCCAACCATTTCATCGATATCAACATCATTTATATGTTCATCTAGAATGGTATCAACGACATGTGTTGATGGTTGTTGGAACTCAACACTAAGAGCAAAAAAAGCTGCAGCAGCAGGAGCAGCAGGAGGAGCAGCAGGAGGAGCAGCAATAGCAGGAGCCGCAGCAGGAGGAGCAGTAGGAGCAACCGGAGCCACAACAGGAGCAAAAGCAGCAGCAGCATGAGCTGCAGGAGCAGCAGGAGAAGCAGCAGCCACAACAGCAGCTACTTGAGAGACTTGTTTAGCCTCAAGGTTAGGAGCATCAGAATGTGAAGAAGTCATTATCTGCAAAAGTGGTTGAACAGTTAATTCAGATTACATAAATTCAGTAATGATAAGATAATAACATGAGATAACAAGATCTATATTACAAACAAAATATAACTTGTTTACTGAATTCTCTTTCTTTTTTTCAAAGGTTGAAGGGATTTGACACCTCTATCGACTATCCAAATCCCTTAATTGTGGTCTCCTCTAACAGACAAAACATCATCTGCATTGGAACCGCTCCGAAATGATTGCGACGTACCACTAAAAGGATCGTCCTCAACTGAATTTTCATCGGAACCTTCAGTAGTTTTGGACGATAACAGAACAATCGACCACTTTTGGTTTGCAGGATCTAGAACATAAAAAACTTGTACCGCTTGTGATGTCATTATAAACTGTTCGTCTTTGTACCCTTCTTTACTAAAATAAACTTTCACAAATCCCCATTCATCTATTTTAACACCACTATTGTAATCAATCCATTTTCATTGAAAAATCGGCAATTGGAATGTTGTATAATCCAAATCCCATATTAGTTTGATAATGCCAAAGTATGACATATTTGCATAAATTGGATTTATGTCCTTACTACCAGAAACATGCATCACTTTAGCCACTAGTGTAACTCTACTATTTTGCATGGTACTATCTTCATCATGTTCATCTGTATAGAATGTATAACAATTAATTACATAACCACTGTAAGATAATACATACACACTTAGTCCAGCGGCTAGCCATCGAAGATGTTCTGAAATTGAATTTAGATTTTCATCCAACTGCTTAAAAATATGGTCCTGAAACCATCCTATAAATTGGTGATTATGTGTATCTGATAACCATTTTTCATCCCTCGATGGATTCAACTACCTAAGAATTTCTTTGTGAGTTTCAGTATATGAAGCAACCTACCAACTATTATGCAAAACATAAAGATGTGCCTACTCCCGATCTGTAATACTGATTGTCACAACTTCTCTTCCAAAAATTCCCTCACCCTCAATGCGTTCAGTGTGACGAGATTTTGGGAGACCAATGCTTTCCACATCAGATAGGTATTCGGTACAAAATTCAATGGCTTCTTCAACAATATATCGCTCCACTATACAACCCTCTGGCTGACTTCGATTTTTGACATACCCTTTCAAAATATTTATATACCATTCAACGGGATACATCCATCTATAGTGCACAGGACCACAAAGTCGAATCTCTCTCACTAAGTGAATCATCAAATGAACCATCATATCAAAGAATGTTGGCAGGAAGAACATTTCTAATTCACATAATATGATGAAAATTTCTTTTTCCATAGCTGGAAATTTCCACGGGTCTAAAACCTTGCTACATATAGATTTGAAAAAGAAACAAAGTTTGGTTAACGTATGACGAACATTCTTGGAAAAAATGCAATGTAAAACTATAGAATTAGATCTTCCATCAAAACATGGAAATCATGTGATTTCAAACCTTTTAACTTCAAATCATTCATTGACACAATGTTCTTGATATTTGATGAGTACCCCTCTGGAACCTTTACATCGTTGAAGAAGTTTCAAAACTGATATCTCTCCACCCTAGAAAGAGTATAAGCAGCTGGAGGAAGAAACATTCGATTTTCACCCTTCACGGGAGCCAACCATGTCCAACCTTGCCTTAATTCCATATTTTTTTTCTAGGGGCATTTAGCAACGTTCCGATAACACTGTCACATACATTTTTTTCCACATGCATCACATCAAGAAAATGTCTGACGTATAAACAATTCCAGTATGGTAATTCAAAAAAAAAACTGATCTCTTTTTCCAACCAATTTTTGTAAGGTTTTTCGAAAATGGTATACCAAAAATAGTGTTCAGATATTTTACTTTCTCAAACAGTTGATCACCTGTTAGTGGAGATGGTGTTGCGCATTTTTATGAACTTCCATTGAATGATGTCGTCCAAGATCGGTACTTATGCTGACGAGGTAGAAATCTACGATGTCCTAGAAACACAGATTTCGATGAATGTTTCAACCTAATTGATTCTGTATCTTCTTCGCACACGGGACACCCTTGAGTTCCTTTAATTCTATAGCCTGAAAAATTTCCATAAGCAGGGAAATCATTTATTGTCCCATACAACATCGCTCTCAACGTGAAGTATTCACTTTTATAAGCATCATACAACATTACACCTGAGTCCCACAATAACTTCAAATCCTCGATCAAAGGATCCAGATAAACATCAATATTGTTACCTGGTTGTTTTGGTCCTGATATAAGCATAGATAACATGATGAATTTCCGCTTCATGCATAACTAGGGTGGCAAGTTATAATTTACCAACATAACAGGCCATGTACTATGAGTGCTAGTTTGAAAACCAAAAGGATTCACTCCATCTGTAGATAACGCAAGACGAAGGTTTCGCAGCTCTTTTCCAAATTTAGGATACTCATGATCAATTTTATTCCATTGAGGAGAGTCGGAAAAATGACATAATAACCCATCTTTATTTCTTTTATCTACATGCCACGACAATTGTCTTACAGTTTCTTCACTTCCATATAGACGTCTAAACCTTGGAATGATTGGAAAGTACCATACAACTTTTGTAGGATTGGATTTATCTTTCTTGTATCAAGAAGAACCACACTTTAGTAATTCTATAAGTTATTTGTTCTCTTTGCGAAATAATATACAGTCTTTCGGGTAGGCATGTATTCTTTCAGAAATCATTCCCATCGAGCATAGCATTCGTCTAGCTTCATATGTCCGGCTTGGGAGCTCATTATCTTCTGGGAGAATATAATTCAAGAGAGCAAGTAGTTCCGTAAAACTAACATCACTCCATCCGTTGTCTGTTTTCAATTCATACAACTTCAGTACAGCTGACAATGTTGTATACTTAGTGCAAGCCGCATACAATGGCGTCTTTGCACAACTCTTTAACTTCTCAAAAAATTTTGGGAAATCACAGAGTTCATCTTGAATTGTCTTTTTCATTTCCTCAATACGATTTTCATCATCATTGACATCTATAATCACATCCTCCATACAGTCTTTTTCATTATCCATATTTTGTATTCATATCTGACGATCCATAAAACGCAGTTTTATCCCAGCCAGTAGCTACATTCACTTTTTCTCCGTGTTTATTCCAACATTTATAACTCCGATCTATTCCGTGACATATCAAATGTTCTTCCAACTCCTCTGGAGTAAGTAGTCTAGAATAACAACAACGTAAACACGGAAAAAGGATTTGAGAAGGATCCTTTGCGTGATCCTTTTCAAACTTGATTAACTCTTTCACTCTGTTCTTGTACTCTATTGTTAAACAATTAGCATTCATCCAATCTTTATTCATCCCCATCCTATTTGAATCTCAAATATTAGTATTTATGGTTCAAGTATACAAAACAAGAATTCCAAATACAGTAGAAGAGAACCACTTCCTTATAAAAATGGAGATTAATAGAGCCTAACCATTAGTATTTATTCATCTTCATTAAATATAATTACTTTAGATTCATTATAGTTTCCTCAAATCAACCCAGACCAAACACAAGAATAATCAATAATGATACATCTACCACTCCTAGGTCTCTGCCCTACATTCAATATCATCATTCCTAAATACTCACTGCTGGTGAAAGTGAAATCATTCCCGATGATCATGCTAATAAGAAATGGAAACCAAAAGGGGGGAGTGAATAAAAATACCCCAAACAAGATGGAAAAACATGGTATTTGAGAATAGGTTAGTCGCTTTCATGTTGGCTAGACACCTATCCAATAGACTCCACAAGCGGTGATGGCCCCTACACTTGTTTCACCAGGTGAAACTGTCACATGAGAAGCTGAGATCAATGAGGCCCTTCCCAGCCATGAACTGAACAAACTCCATGATGGCCTTCCTATGGAATGGGCTTCTACCTTTCCTTTCCTTTGGGTTGGAAATGACATTAAAGTCACACCCAACAAATAATGGATGGTGGTCGGGATCGAAGTTATTTTGTTCAAAAGGACAATCAATCCCCCTCAATTTTTTAAAATACCAAATACCATAAACCATTTAAAAACAAGACATTTTAATTTATTTTAGAAATCATTCCCAAAAAAATTCAATAAACAAACACATTCCAAACCATTTGGAGTATGGCCTAATATGTATGGTTCCCATAGAATAAGGCCCATTTGAATTGGATATTTGGGCTCATGGGTAATTTTTTTATGCCTCTACTAGGGAAATCACTCAGGCTTGAATCTGTTTCCTTGGGCTAGCCACAATCCTCATAACCTACCTTACCTATTTCCAAAGGTGGAAAGAGTCCACCTCCATGGTTGATAATATTGTCCCCTTGATTGGAATGGTAATATGAGATGTTAGATATTCCTTCTATAGTTTCCTTCTTGGAGTATGATTCCTATTCTGGGTCTCTGTTCCAGATATAAGACATGTTTCTGAATCTAGTTTTTGGTTCTACTCTCTAGTGGACACAATTTAATTACAATTATTATTCTAGTTACAGGGAATATACTTTTAGTTGAATATAATAATGGTGATGAGTGTATTGATAAACTATAAAATTCATCTAAAATTGAGGTTATTAATTTTTCATTAGCTCATGACATGAGGTGTATTATCTATAATACATGAGTCATACCATGATTAATAATTGGTAACTTATTCTTATTGTAGAAGGAATTCAAGTCTTATAACCTCTATAATCTTATGCTAATTACACAAGGTGGATCACATTTTTCATGTGAGGAATCTACACCAATTTGGTTCATAAAATATATTCATAACACATAAGGAATTCTATATTCATCAACTAATGAATCGTGTTCTTATCACACCAGGTAAGAACATAAGATCATCTACTAAGGTAAGTGTTTAGAGATCGTATGCTCATCACATAGGGGGTTCTTTGGCACATCGCCTAAGGAATCTCATGCTCCTCATGTGAGGTATAATCCTAGGATCATTACCTAGGAGATGAATAAGAGATCTTATGATCATCACTTAGGGGATTCTTAGGCATATCCCTTAATGAATCTATTTATAATCTCTTGAGGTATAATCAAGGGAACATTATTTGGGAGATAAAGAAGATCCCATATTCCCATAACATAGGGACTTCATATTCTCGTCACCTAAGGCAACCTAGGATTATCACCTATAGTTGGATGTTTCCTGAATTAAGAGTGGTCATAGGTTTATATCTCGGTAAAGGAATTTTAATTTTGAAGAGGGAACCACCCGATACACTCATCGCGTAGGGGGTGAGCATAGTTTTATAGACACCATTTCATTTTTATCCATGAAGTTATTCAATTCCCACCAAACCCTTTTTAATTTCATCATTAACAACTATATTCTATGTCACTGGGAAACTAAAAGGAAAACCCATATCAACTAACGATGTCATCTCCCACAATAACCCACTCATTACATCTTTTTAACAATGGAAAGGTTGATGCTTCCCCACTGCACGATTTACCACCTCAACCATCTCACATTTTCCCCCAATGGAATCTATCACAACTAAACTAACAAAAAACTTCTCAAACAACCCCACCAAAAAACAATGATGATTTTCAAAAATAAAAGTAAACAAACACCATGTTCTTGAGAAATATAATGAAAATTAGTAAACACATGTGAATCATCCCCTTTACATCATTTTCCATCAAGTATGGTTCATTTTCTTCAATCGGTCAATCCATAATACTAACCCATAGAATAAAAAAGCATGTTAAAAAAATGATATACAAATGGGAGAGGAGAACAATATTGAAAAAAGATTTGGAAAACATGCCTTAAAGGAGGTCCGACAAACTGAAGCTTGAAAGCGTTGCGGGCGGTGGAGGTCCGAAAAACTGAAGCTCGAGGGCGGCAGAGGTCCGGCAACGCGAACTCAGCAGGTAGCGGAGGTCCGGCAATGAGAAGCGAGGGTGGCGGAAGTCCGACAACGTGATCTCAGCGGGCGGTAGAGGGGAGTCACCGGGTTCCAGTACCACGAGAGCTTTAGGTCGCGATAAAACGAGGGCACTATCCGACCGACTTTATAAAAAAATGTACTAAGGTTTTATAAGCACTAAAAAAGCACTGATAAAGGCTACCTTTATCAGTGCTAATATTTTAGCACTGATAAATGTGTCCTTTATCAGTGTTTTTTAGCGCTGATAATAGTACCCTTTATCAGCGCTACAAAAGTGCTGATAAATCCTTACTGTATCAGCACTAAAATTTTAGCGCTGATGCAGGGAGTCTTTATTAGCGCTTTTCTAGCACTGATAAAGGGTCTTTTTATCAGCGCTATTTTAGCGCTGATAAAGGTTACCCTGTATCAGCGCTAGAAGTTTATCGCTGATAAAGGAGTTCTTTATCAGTGCTTTTCTAGCGCTGATACAAGGTTTCTTTATCAGTGCTTTTCTAGCACTGATAAAGAGGTCCTATAGCATTGCTAGAAAAGCACTGATAAAGAAATCCTTTATCAGCACTAAAATTTTAGCGCTGGTATAGGGGGTACCTTTATCAGTGGTTTTGCTTAGCACTGATATAAGGGGGCGCTTCCCTTGCCCGCTTTTGTAGTAGTGGAACCTTTTCCATACACGATGCAAGATCCATGGGAAGGTATGTAGTGTTATTATTGACGGAGGAAGCTGTAGTAATGTTGCGAGTACCAAGTTAGTAGAGAAGTTGGGACTTCCCACTTTGAAGCATCAACATCCATATCGACTTTAGTGGTTGAATGATTGCGGGGAGCTGAAGGTCACCAAGTAAGTGAAGGTATTATTCACCATCGGGAAGTACAAATATGAGGTCTTTTGCGATGTTGTTCCTATGAATGCTTTCCATTTGTTGTTGGGACGGCTAGGGTAATATGATCAGCATGTTACCCATGATGGTTTCTTGAATCATCTCTCTTTTGTACTCCGAGGGGAACCTATAACCCTCAACCCCATGTCCCCCAAACAAATTCTGGAAGATCACATTTTGAGAGAAAAGAAAAAAAATGATTGATGAGGAAAAAGAGAGTGAAAATGAAAAAGGAGAGAATGAGGGAAAGAGAGAAAATGAGAGAAGAAAAGAAATGGAGCGCAAAGAAAAATCAGGTGGGAAAAAGAATTTGAGAGAAGAGAAAAGTGTGATGTTGGCAAAAAAAAGTGAGGTTAAGGAAGCTTTGTTTTCATTTTCACATCAAACCCTCCTAATAATCATGTACAAAGAGGTGTTTCTAAATACTTACGACTTACCCAGTTTGAAAAATGTTGTTGAGTCCTTGTTGCAGGAGTATGATGATGTCTTTCCTAAAGACGTGCCACTAGGTTTTCCACCCATTAGAGGTATCGAGCATCAAATTGACCTCATACATGGAGCATCAGTACCGAACCACCATTCATATCGCACCAACCTGGAAGAGACAAAAGAAATTCAGAGGTAAGTTCAAGAGCTGTTGGATGTGGGATATGTCAGAGAGAGCCTTAGTCCTTGTGCCATACCGGTGATTCTAGTACCAAAGAAGGATGGAACATGGAGAATGTGCATTGACTGTAGATCCATCAACAACATCACGGTCAAGTATTGTCATCCTATCCCTATGTTAGATGATATGTTAGATGAATTAAATGAATCAACTATTTTCTCAAAAAGTGATTTAAGAAGTGGATACCATCAAATTAGGATGAAAGAAGGAGATGAGTGGAAAACCGCATTTAAGACAAAACATGGACTTTATGAATGGTTAGTCATGCCCTTTGGTATCATCAATGCACCTAGCACATTTATGAGGTTAATTAATCATGTCTTACGTGCATATATTGGAAAATTTGTGGTATTTTACTTTGATGACATTTTGGTTTATAGTAGGACCTTGATTGAACATGTAGATCACTTAAAAAAAGTCTTAGAGGTGTTAAGGAAGGAAAACCTGTTTGGAAAGATAAATAAGTGTGAATTTTGTCTCGATAAGATTGTTTTACTTGGATTTTTTGTGAGCGTAAATGGAGTTGAAGTGGACACCAATAAGATCAAATCAATACAATAAGGGCCAAATCCAACCTCTGTTGGATAGGTAAGAAGTTTTCATGGTCTTGATAGTTTTTACAGGAGATTTGTGAAGGACTTCAGCACACTAGCAGCACCGTTGATCGAGTTGACAACGAAGAATGTTCCTTTCAAATGGGGGATAACTCAAGAGAAGGCATTCCATGAACTTAAGGAGAGACTCACCCACTCTTTCCTCTGAAAATGGGGACGACCTCATTGATTTAAGGTTAAAACATTCCAAGTGGTTTCTAACGGGTTTGTTCGTAGAACCGAAAACATCCAATGATTCTATATCCATTTGGACCTACTTTCCAAAGGTAGGTGCTCATTAGTTGTGAAATGATAAGGCTTAAGAATTTGCATTGGTCGATAGGATGAGAGGTCGGACTCATCACACCTTTTTGAGGGGAATTATTGTCTACTCTGGGACTCTCTTTATAGATTTAAGTTATGTTCATGAATTCGTATTAAATTACCAAGTATAAAATGAGATTTCCTTTAGATATGACAATCAATGATTGATATGTAGGAAATTTATAGAATCTTTTATATGTATTCAATGTTCTTCATTGATAGAGAATCATCTATATTTGTTAGAGATTCTTATTCAATGGTATCCTTTAATACATTATATAAAAGTCTCTTGGTCATTATGATGACCATACTGGTTTTAAAGCCACTCAGTGGGGCACTTGAAGTTTGTTTTCATTCAGAGGGACATGGGTTATTTCAGAGTTGGGATCGTACCCGCAGATGGGCTACCTATGTATCCTTTATTTAGAAAAGGAATCAGAACCCATGTAGTTTGAGTAAGGTAGTATAATGTTTATGTATGATTGATGGCTCAAATAAATATGTCATAATTAAATTTAGGCTCTAACCTCACGTTAGTCATGCTCAGTGTGAGAAACAAGAGGTATTGGTAAAACCAGGAAATTGTGCCATGAAAGATGCAATCATAAGAAACAATGTGGGGCTTATGTATGGCACTACCCAAATAGATATATATCGGGACTTATTTCAAAGAAGAAGTCCGGGAACATGGTCCATAAAGGTATATGTGCTTTATGGAGATTTGGATACTCTAACTTGGGGCTTACTCCTGAGGAAGATTCCCAAATTAGGAGGAGACTTATGATTGGGTTTTATTCCTGAGAAGGAAGCCCAGATCAAAAAGTAAATTAAGACTGGTTAAGAGAATTTAAGACTGGGGCTTACTCCTAAGGAGGAGGCCCAGGTTAAGGGAATTTTAGAATTAAGTGGCTTGGGGCTTACTCCTAAAGAGGATGCCCATATTTGAGACTGGGGATTACTCCTGAAAAGGAAACCCAGATTTGAGAAATTATGGTTGGGGATTACTCCTGAGGAAGATGCCCAGATTTTGGGAACTTTGAGACTAGGGCATACTCCTGAGGAGGATGCCCATATTAGGGGACTCAGGGCTTACTCCTAAGGAGGATGCCCAAATTAATGAGGACTTGGAGCTTACTCCTAAAGAGGATGCCCATATTAATGAGAACTTGAACTGGGGCTTACTCCTGAAGAGGAGGCCCAAGTTAAGGATTCTCTCATCTTAAAGGATGATGTTGAATGAATGAACTCTCTAACCTTAGTGATGCAAGGATGTGTAAATCACTAGTTTTTGAGAGATGTTCCACAAAATTTCTTTCAGATAAGGAATCCAACAAGGAAATCATGCCATGAATGGCTTTGGAGAGAATTTTGAAGGCTTAATCTTGAAGCGGAGAGGTGGATAGGTGTAGGAGGGGTGAAATGGGCAGGAAGGGAACCCAAAAAGAGAGGGGCGCGCAAGTCCTGGTGGGCGCGCAAGTACTGCGTGGGCACGCAAGTCTTGGTCGTCTAGGTGTACTTGCGTGAAACATGGGTACTTGCGCGCCGCTCAACCCTTAAGGCAGAACTTGGGCGAGGCTTGGATCAAGCATTTAGTACTATCCCTGAAGTCTTCCAAGAGAGGGGTGCGCAGGTTCTGTTGAAGGGGTAAGGTGGTGCGCAAGTGTGGCCATTTTCCTTAATGGCTAGCCACTCAGGCGCACAAGTGTTGATGAGTTTCAACACTAAGGCCTTCCTCCCTCTCTTTAGATCTTCAGTTCTAGGTAAGAAATTACCTTATAAGTGTTCGGAATCTTTGAGAAGAGACTAGGGCGCTGGGAGCTCAAATCTGAGTTTTTGGAATTTTTCCTCTTTTTTGAAATGGGGGGCCCACAGGGGTACGCAAGTCACCTGCGTGACCATTGGTAGGCACGTAGGTATACTTGTGCGACCTTGGTGGAACTTGCACGACCCAAGTGCATTTGAATCTTTGTTCACGCCTTTGTCAATTTTTGATGTTTCTTCAAAGGATGAATCACTTTGGGTTCAAGGTATTTCCCTTTTCATTCCTTTAGACTCTATGACAGAAATAAGCGTCAACAAAAGTCCCCCCTAAGAGTTGGATCTGAAAGAAGTGAGGATTTGACTCTGAGGAAAATGAGAGACAAAAAGAAATTTGGGCGCGCAGGGTATGGCGTGCAGCTTCTAGTTGGGCAAACTTTGGCGTGCAGGGTACGACTTTGGCCTATAAATATGCGGCCTCATTTCTGTACAAAGCATCAAGCTTTCGAAGATTCTCAATCTCGGCACGCAACTTACTCTCATCTTTCCGCTTGTCCGCGCAAGTGTTGTCGTCCACGGTTCATTTCTTTTGTTCATGTTGTGCTTCTTCAAAGGTATTTCGACTTGCGCGGTGATACCTGTGTGACCAAACTTGCGCGACCGAATAAGACTTGCGCACCTTAATGCCTTTGCCATTTTTTCTAAATTTATTCACAAATTTTACGAAAAATCAACCCACTTAAGAGTTAATTATTTGACCTTTGTGCAGATTCAATGGCTCTTAGAAGATTTGGAACGGCTGATGAATTGGATAGAAAGTAGATTGATGACATGATGAACATTATTGGTCGTGATTACTATGATATCTGTGACAGAACTCTCCCAGATTTGGCTAAGTACTTGAAGAAATATCATCTTAATTTCTCACAGAGCATCTACCTGCGTCTATATGGTCATGACCATCTGTAAGGAGTCAATGTTCCAGATGCAAAGAATTACCTACCCGAGATGCAGCTGCACTGCTACTCCTCTATTTCGGTTATGATGTGCATTAAGAGCAACAACATTGGTGTGAACTTTCAAATTTTTTCACCATGCCATTTCCTTGCAGATATGAAAATGGAAAACCCATGGGATGAAATGTTTTTCACTATCGGTTGGTGGAGGGAAGACAAACATGGAATTAGAAAGATATCTGAAAAAAGTACTCTCTCCAAATGGATCTTTACTTCCAATGCTTCATTCTCAAATCCATGTATCCATCTTCCAAGTCTCTTGGACAGAAACCGAATCACTGTTTGATTAGCAGAAAATTTTCTCAAACCACACTCAAGAACATTCTTTTACAATTATTCCAAGAAGAGATGGTATCACTGTATCTCTTATGGTATCCAGTTGAATGAATGAATTCGAGGTGGATGCTGATGAAGCTCGGGATGCCGTAAATCAAATGAAGAGTTGTGTTGAAAGTCTTTTTGTAATTCCTGAAAAAGAGAAGAGACTCTAGTCTGTGGATGTCCTTCTAACTCTTGTGTATCAATGAAAAACACTTTCACCTCCAGTCATTTGTACCTGCATTCTCTTTTGCTATCTTCTTTAGATTTTTACCTAAGCCGATGGGCCTAGTAAGCATAGTTTGATTTTTCCTAGGATTATTATAAATAACCCTACAAACTTTTGAAACTTTTTATTGCTTAATATTACCTAAAATCATAAAAAATGTATGTTTAGTGAGCTAGAACTTGACTTTTATTTAGAGTTCCCTTGTCTTTTGTGGGCAGTTTAAAGTCATGCACGTCGGACATAAAAGGGCTAATGTTTAAGGTCGAAATAGCTTTGACCGAATGGATTAAAATGGACTCAATTCCTTGACAATTTTTCTGAAAACATATTACCACACTCAAGTATGAGGGAAAATATGTAAACTATGACTTAAGAAATTTTGAATATGAGGAATGATATGAAAAAGGGCTAAAAAGAATTAGAAGAAGTAGTTCCCAAGAATGAAGTTACCATTATTTAACAAACTCGTTAGGGGGTTGAATTATGCAGGGCCACCTAAGGGCATTGGCTGCATAGTCAAATAATAGCATCTTTTGGATGACAGGTCTGTTATGTAGACTACTTATGCAAGGCCGCCTAAGGGCACGTGTTGCATAGTCAGGAAAAATAACTCTCAGAAATTTACTTTTCTACTGCTAAAAAGCCAGTGAAAGTTTATGGGGATTCAAATTTTCCAAAGCATAGAGTTTGTTGTATGGAGAGAGGTACTTAAACATGGAGAAGATATTTCCAAACAAGATTATATAAGAACTGGATGAATGTTACTCCTACGAAGGTCTGACCCAAGCGTAGGGAAGGAAAATATAAACCATAGACTTGAATACTTTCAAATCATGAAAAAAGAACATGGGACAAATATGTTAAGGATGGCTATTTTTGCAGATCCTTACATATTGTCATTAAGAAAAATAAAGAAAAAAGATGTTTTCTTTCCAAGAATGAAGTCTCCACTATTTAAAAAAACCCGTTAGGGGGTTGAATTATGCATGGCCACCTAAGGGCATTGGATACATAGTCAAATAATAGCATCTTTTGGATGACAGGTCTATTATGTAGACTGTTTATGTAAGGCTGCCTAAGGGCACGTGCTGCATAGTCAGGAAAAAGAACTCTCAGAAATTGGAAATTTTGTGACCAAAAGTCGAAAAGGGTTATGAAGATCTGAAAATATTTAAGGTTAGGATTATGACACATAAAAATGGGTATTGTCCAATGTATGTAGAGATACACAGATCAATGTTAACCATAATCATGTTGTGGCCGGGTCCTGAATTGAAATACTAGACTTCAATACGTATCCCATAAGGATGAGAATTAATCCATACGTAGTTCTAGAACTACAGTTTAACGTCATGTGGGACGAGAATTGGGAGATCTTAGTTTAGGGTCATAGAGCTTAGACCATAATAATGAATACACAGTGTGTGTTTTCATAGGAGGACTTTTCAGCCAAGGGACTGAAAGTGGAATTTGGGGTTAGGCCCAAAGACTTGGGGCTGGATTTGAGGGACACTCGAACGTTACTATATATCCCATAAGGATGGGAATCAAGCCCACGTAGTTCTAGAACTACAGGTTAACATCATGTGGGATAAGAATTGGGAGATCTTTGTTTAGGGTCATAGAGATCGGACCATAATAATGAATACACAGTGTGTGTTTTCATAGGAGGACTTTTCAGCCAAGGGACTGAAAGTGGAATTTGAGGTTAGTCCCAAAGACTTGGGGTTGGATTCAAGGGACACTCGAACATTCCTACATATCCCATAAGGATGTGAATCAAGCCCATGTAGTTCTAGAAATACCCTCTGTACAGATTTGGTTCGTACATGTGAAGGGTGAAAGGGGACTTTAGTGCAATGATGACCCAAGATAAAAGGTTCGGGCATTGAAATGTATGCACGTAGTCTTTAGAATACAACATGATTGGAGATCAATGTAAATAATTATTCCCCCTCAGGTGAGGGTATCAAAGAATATTGCAGTTTATTGTTATACAGGACTAAAATGTTATATAGTTTAACGTCATATAACAAGGACAAAGGTGAACCAATGTGAAGATATTGGTTTTGGGCTTGAACCTGAGGAGGTTTCCTATGTACCTAGCCTAGAAGGCAAGGATCAAAGTCCGCGTAGTTCAATTAAAAAATAAATTAGTGATCAAGTTGTTCTTGGGGACAACGACCTAAAAAAATGGTGTTGGGACTTATGCATGGTTAGCGGTCCAGAGAGGGTGTTATGGTTGGAGTTTGCTCTAAGATCACGCGATTCATACTCGGTGTGAGAGACAAGAGGTAGCAACAACCCTAACGATGCACTGTTTAATGTCATGTAGGACATATGAAGGGACTATGCAGTTTAAATTCTTGCAGTGAGGACTATTGGTGCTGCATAGTTTAGTGTCATGTAGCAGGGAAAAAATACAGTTTAACGTCATGTAGGATGTATTCAGGGACACAATTTAACGTTATGTTGGACGATAAGGGTGTTGTACAGTTTAGCGTCCTATATCTAAGACGATGGGGACAATACAGTTTAACGACATGTTGGATGAAAGGGGGACTGTGTAGTTTAATGTCATGCAGTAAGGACAAAAGAGGATACAGTTTAATGTTATATTGGATGTATTAGGGATTTTTTTCACAATTTAACGTCATGTTGGACGAAAAGGGACAATACAGTTTAATGTCATGTTGGACGAAAGAAATGCAAATAGTTTAAGGTCATATGCATGGACCGTAATGGTGCAGTTTAACGTCTTGCTGGACATGAGGCATGTGAATAGTTTAAGGTCATATTCATGGACCGTTGCTGTATAGTTTAACGTCATATAGCAAGGACGATGATGGGGAAACAGTTTAACGTCATGTTGGATGAAAGTGAAAATAGTTTAAGGTCATATGCATGGACCATAATGGTGCAGTTTAACGTCTTTCTGGATGTAAGAGACTTCTGTACAGTTTGGCGTCATGTAGCTAGGATGTCACAGTTTAACGTCATGTGGGATGGAAGTAATAAAAATAGTTTAAGGTCATATGCATGGACCATTGCTGTATAGTTTAATGTCATATAGCAAGGATGATAATGGGGACACAGTTTAACGTCATGTTGGACGAAAGTGCGAATAGTTTAAGGTCATATGCATGGACCATAATAGTGCAGTTTAACGTCTTGCTGAACGTAAGAGACTTCTGTACAGTTTAGCGTCATTTAGCTAGGACATCATAGTTTAACGTCGTATGGGACGAAAGTAATACAAATAGTTTAAGGTCATATGCATGGACCGTTGCTGTATAGTTTAATTCCATATAACAAGGACGATGATGGGGTATTTTGTGTTTATACAAAATACTTCTTCAAAAATCTGGCATTGGTTGGAGTAGTGATGAGTTCTCCATCCATTGAGATTAAAGAATATGCCCCATTGGAGTAGACCTTATGTATTGAGTAAGGTCCTTCCCATTTTGGTTCAAGCTTGGGAGGTTTCTTTCCTGGTATCATTGGGGTTTTGAGAACCAATACCAATTCTCCCTGAATGAATGAATGAAGACAAACTTTTTTATTGAAATCTCATGTTATTCGATTCTGGTAGACTTCCAAGTGGTGCAGGGTGCACAATCTTTTCTCATCTAACCGTTCCAATTCATCCAATCGCTTTTGAGATTGTTCATCTGTAGATGTATGATCACAAATGGCTACTCTGAGCGAAGGTAATTGAAATTAAATGGGAAATAATGCTTCTGTTCCATATACCAGTGAATATGGAGTTGACCGCGTTGCAGTGCGGGTGGTGGTCCGATAATCCCATAAAGTATGAAAGAGTTTATCAGGCCATGACCTCTTATCTTTATCCACCATCTTTTGCAGTATGTTTGAAAGAGTCTTATTGAAGGCTTCTATCTGGCCATTGGCCACTGCGTGATACCGAGATGAATGATTGGATTTGATAGTGTATTCTTGATACAACTTCCTCACCTTGGATGAACAGAAGTTGGTGCTGTTGTCCGTCAATATGGTATGAGGGACACCAAATATGGTAATGATGTTAGACTTGATGAAGCTAAAAATTCTTTTAGAACTAAATTCTTTGAGAGGTATTGCCTCTGCCCATTTGGAAAAGAAGTCAGTAGCAGTAAGAATATACTTAAATTACTTGGTTGTAGCTGAAGGGTAAGGTCCCACCACATCCATTCCCCATGTTGAAAATGGCCACGAGTATTTAGCTGTATGAAGCAACTCTGGGGGCTGATGAATGAAGTTGGCATTTACTTGGCATGAATGACACTTCTTCGTGAAATCAAAACAATCTTGTATCATTGAAGGCCAAAAGTACCCAAGCCTTCGAATTTGATCAGATACTCTGTGTCTAGACTAGTGGGCACCACAGACTCCTGCATGCACTTCTTTCATGACAACCATTGTCTCTTCACCATCAATGCATCTGAATAGAACTCCATCAAAACCACAGTTGTAGAGAATTTTCTCTGGGTGATCTGGGCTATCATAAAGAGTGAAATTGACCTTACGTCTCTGGACTTGTTCTTTCCCGGTTCTATCAGGTGGAAGTGTTCCATTTTGAAGGTATTCCCTGATAAGTGTCATACATCCTATAGTATGACCATATGGTTTAGGATTGAGACTAATTTCATTGATTTCCTCTGTTCTGATTTAAACATAAGGTGAAATTGTACGACGGTGGGAAATACTGATGGTTCCCTTGTCTTGATTTGGATATGCTAGAGCTGTGGCTATATTAGCCAGTGCATCAGCTTGGGAATTTTGTGACCACGGGACATAAGAAAATGTCGGTTCTGAAGGGAATATCGCCATTAATTCTCTGACGTAATCATACAAAGGGATTAGTTCTTCTTTTCTGATAGCATAATCCCCGTTGACTTGTTTGATTACCAGGTCTGAATCACCTTTCACCTTTAAGTGATTCACTTGTAATTGAAGTGCCAACTCCAAGCCTGTGATAAGAGCTTGGTATTTGGATTCATTATTTGTACCACCTCCCAACAATGAGAAGGAATAGGGTAACACTACCTTTTCTGGAGAAATGAGCACAACTCCTAACCCAAATTTTTTGAATTTAGGATTTTCCATTTTCCTCCCTGTTGGACTTCTGGAAGCACCATCAAAGTAAATTTCCCATACCTGAGGACTATCCTGAATAGAGAAGACTTCCTCATCAGGGAGTTCAATATCTGAAGATGTATCTTCTACTGAAGGATGTTCAGCAAGGAAATCAACCAGAGCTTGGCCCTTTATTTCCTTTTGAGACATAAATTGGATATCAAATTACTGCAAAATAACTGCCCACCTTGCCAGACGTCCTGTAAGCATTGGATGACTAAGGGTGAATTTGAGTGGGTTATTATGAGATACCAATTGGACCTCGTGATGTTGAAGGTAGTGTCTCAACTTTTGAAGTGCGAAGATTAATGCTAGGAATCATTTCTCAATACTTGAGTATCGGGTTTCTGCTTCAAGCATAGTCTGACTGAGATAGTAGAGTCTGTTTTCATTCTCAGCATCATTCTTTTGAGCAATAAAGGCACCCAATGATCACTCTAAAGCTATCACATAGAGGATAAGTGGTATTCCTTCAACAGGTGGCATTAATACCGGTGGACTCAAGAGATACTTCTTGAGAATATCGAATGCTTCTTGACATTATTCAGTCCACTGGTAAGTGACTCCCTTCTTCATCAATTTGGTGAAGGGTAAACTTTTTCCTACCAAATTGGTGATGAAATGCCGAATATAGGCTAAGTTTCCTTGAATCCCTCTCAATTATTTCAAGTTTCAAGTAGGTAACATACCAAGGATTGAATTTTCCTTCTTAGGATCGACTTCGATACCACGATGGAATAAAACAAAGCCGATAAAGTTTCCTGAGGTTACCCCAAAAGCACATTTTAAGGGGTTCATCTTCAAATTATGTTGTCAAAGTTTGTGGAATATGATTTACAAATCAGGAAAGTGATTAGAACATTGTTTGGATTTAACCACCAAATCGTCCACGTAACAGTCAAAGAACTTCTCTAAAAAGGGTTTGAAGATACGATGCATGGCACGCTGATATGTTGCGCCTGCATTTTTTAAGTCAAAGGGTATTACCCGATAGAAAAACACAACCTGAGGGTCTTTGAAGGCTGTGGATTCCTCATCTTCTGGAGTCATTCAGATTTGATTATATCCAGAATATCCATCCATGAAGGAAAGTGCTTCATAGCCAGCTGTTGCATCGATTAAAAGTTCTGTAATCGGAACTAGAAAATCATCCTTAGGACAATTCCAATTAAGATCTCTGAAATCAATGAAAACTCTAATTTGTCTATTATTCTTCTTCACAGGGACAATATTATCCAACCATTTGGGATATTGAACTTCTCTGACGAAGTTAGATTTGATAAGATTATCCACTTCTGCTTCAATTTTTGAAGCATAAGTTGGGTGTGTTCTTCTGGAAGCTTGCTTGAATCCTCAATGTTCTTTTGGAAAACCCAAATGATGAGTAGAAACATCAAGATCAAGCCCGTGAATCTATGTATAGTTTCAAGAAAATATGTCTTGATTTTTCTTTAAAAATGAAACATACATCTCTTTCTCTTCAAGAGTCATGGACGCACTAATTAATGTGGGGCATGGATCTTCTTTTGTACCCAAATTTATTTCTCTGAGTTCATCCACGGTGGTAGAGATACTCTCTTCAAAAGCTAGAGGAGCATCCATGAGATCTTCCTCTTCTTCTTCAATATGTGTTATTTCTTCTATTTCTACTTGCATAGTAGATGATGAAGCAAAATTTTCATAATCAGGAGAGATGTTAACATTTGAACATATTGAAGAAGAGGCTTCCATTTCTGACCCTATTGTGATGAAGGGTCTTTCTTGGGTATTAAGGAGGAGATGATGGATTGAGAATCGACATCATCGTTCACCTCTGACATTGCTATAACTTCTTCTAGCCTGGTTGGCTAAGTATAGACTTGTTGGATTTCAGCAGATGAAATGAAGACATACCCATTTGAGCTTTCATCATTGCTTGGTGAATCACCAATTTCTCCCATGATGTCTAGATTAATTGTCGTAATTGATATTATGGAAGTTTCCATAAGATTATTTGGATTTGAGTCTATCCTATCAATTTGACTGATAGGCAACACATAATCTGTACTCACATGTGCAAATGGATTTACTGGAATCTTTTCCAAACCATATGGAGCATTAACTTTGGTAATCTCCCTTGTTGTGGATTTATACTTTCCCTTCATGTGATATAATTCCACCTCAATGTATTGATATTCACATGTCTTGAATGGGGCATTATCACCATACAATGTCCCAATTGACCATCGAAACAATACTTGATACATTGATGGTATGATAAAGGGATAACCGCATGTTGATGTAGCCAGGTTCTTCCAAGCAAGATGTTGAATGCCGAATCTTGATAAACAACCATGAAATATGAATTGGATACAAGATCTCCAAACTGAGTTCTGAGTGTAATCTCGCCCAGTAGTTCTTGTTCATTTTTATCATATCCTTGTAACATCATAGTAGAAGGAGATAAATCAGATTCTGTGAGGCCCAATCGATGAAGTGTATGAATAGGCATGAGGTTGACTCATGAACCATTATCAATGAAAGATATTTGGATGTCTACACCAATGACCTTTATAGATAAATACAAAGGTCTAATATGTCCATGCACGACATCATCTTCATCTTCATCTGTGAAAGATATCACTACATGACATTCTGCAGGATTATTTTCTACATGGTAGGCTTCAGCTGCAACAATTTCAGTTTCAAACTCCTGAGGACTTGACAAAGCCTCAATGAGTGCCTCCTGAAGATCCTTTGATAAATTCAAAGCATCCAAAATTGATAACTTGACTAGTACTTGGGACAACTGTTTCAATACATCATAATTTTGATCCAAAGTTCTATGTTTCCCAATAGGAACATGTGGTTTAGCAGGTGCCTTGGAAGTTGATGCTTTGGAAGTTGATGCATCTTGTATCAGGGTAGGAGTTGGTAATACTCCTGTATTTGGAAGATTAGACCGAATAGGTCTATTTACTTTCTGAGAGGAAGAAGGTGTAACTTCCAACCGATCTTCCAGAATAATTGTGTCAGGACTGAATCTGCCTCGTGAGGAAGAACTTGCTTGTTCTTGTTGAGATCATTGAAGGGCTCTGCCACGAGTTTCTGCTGCATACACAATTCTAGCAGGGGTAGAATTGGAATAGTGGCCTCTGAAAGATCCATGTCTTCCTCTATATCCTGAGCCTCTGGAACTTCCTTTGATTCCTCTGTTTGATACAGGAAACCCAGTTTCATCGATATCGAAACTATGATTGGCATAAGGATCTGTTAAGTGAATCATGTTAACAGAACCAAAGATTAACTCTTCATCCGATGAATACTCTGCCTGACTAGCCAATTTAGGTTATGCCATTTGGTGGGATGGTGCCCGTGGCTTCGAAGTAGATGGCATAAAATCTTCCAGAGTCAAAGACAACTTCATATTTGACACAAAATCATCTTATTTTGATTCTTCTTATTTCTTTGAATCATGCCGTTTCTTTGAGGAATTTCCCTCTGATGAAGCGGGTTTTGCTGTGGCATTCATGGCAGAAGACACAATTGGTTTCTTTAATTGTGTTCACAAAATAGCATGAGTTCGGTTGATCGTTTTCTGACCATCCAATCATCATATTTTTTTGCATTTTTGTTTTTGACTTCTTTCCACTCGCCTTCCTCCTCTGGATCTGTAGCAGTAACACATGCTACCTGAGCTGAAGAACCTTTCAGTTTGACTTGTCCTGAGTCGACCATTTTTTGCAGGAGGTCCTTGAAGACAAAACACTCTTGAATGGGATGCCCCAATATCTGATGAAAGGGGCAATAATTGGGACGGTCTTCATCTCCTTCCTTGTTTGGCCTTTTGGGCCTTGTCAATTGAACCAAATTATTTTCCAAAGATGAAATGAAGTAACCAAGAACTTGTTCATTTTGGAAAGATTAAACTTTGATTTTCAAATCCTCGAATTGTTTTCTTCTTTGATCTCTTTGATCATCTTGACAAAACGGCCTTTGTCCTTAGTCTTTATAATAGAGTCTTCAATATGTTGAGAGATTTAAGTAAGGTCTCGAAACCCTCCTGTGTATTTCACAGGGATCAAAGGCGTGCGTAGCTCACCACATAGATTTACCACACAGATTGGAAACAATTCTTCTTGAGGGAGTGCTAAGCTCAGGGAATATGTTAATCCCTTTTAGCGAGCAATGAAATCTGAAACCCTTTCATTCTCCCTTTGATTATAGTCTTTAAGATCAAAAAATGTTGTCTTTGGCAACGTTGAGCTGAACTGAAGAAGGAATTTTTGGCGAAGATTCTCCCATCCAGTAATTGACTGGGATTGCAAGCTTGTGTACCAAACAAAGGCAGGCCCTTGTAATGACTGTACAAAACACCTGATCTTAACTGCTTCTTATTGCTAAAGGGTTCCCATCATAGGATCACAATGAGAAACAAAATGTGTCAAGTGTTGCTTTGGGTCTCCCGAACCATTAAATATTGGGAATGTGGTACTTTCAAAATTTAATGGGGGAGGAATTGCATCAACCCATTCAGGGTAAGCTCTCTTTTCTGGTTGAATTTGAGCTCGTTTTCCCTCCATATCTTCCAACCAAGCTTTTAATGACTCAATATTAGTTATTAACTTTTGAGAAACATCCGGTTGAGCTTGGAACTGAACAGGTGCAATGAATGAAGCTTGGACAGATGTGGCAGCTGATACAGCAACCGATGGCAGCACTGCTGATTGTTGTTGCACTTGACCCGTAGGATTAGACCTGTGAGGGTGTACTAATAAAGGAGGGTATTCTTGATCCATATCAGTGGCCACAAAAAATTCCTTTGGCTGACTGACTCCAGTACGCTTAGGAGGAAGACTACCCTGAAGTAGTTCTGCATTCATCCTCCTCAATTCCTTCATTTTTTCCTCTTGTTGTGCAAATATTTACTCAAGTGAGAGGGATTGGCCTTCTCCAGAGGAAGGGTATGTAACCTGATTCTTTCCTTTCCCCTTGTTGGATCCCTTTCAGAGAGTGGGAAATTGGTTTCTTGAAGGAACACCTAGATTCTGGGTAATCCTTTGATTTTGTGTACACACACCTTCTTCATTTGTGTATGTGCATACAACTTCTTGAACAGGAACCTCTTCATCTGATCCCTCTAAGTGAACCTCATCTGGTGGATCAACAACAATGGAATTGATGACATTAA
Source organism: Viscum album (assembly GCA_963277665.1). Taxonomy (NCBI): domain Eukaryota; kingdom Viridiplantae; phylum Streptophyta; class Magnoliopsida; order Santalales; family Viscaceae; genus Viscum; species Viscum album. The sequence goes on along the minus strand of OY728156.1, from coordinate 1,770,609,975 downwards.
TTGATGCATAATGCATTGCATCCCTTCTATCATCATTTTTGCAATATTGTCATCTTCCATGTCTTTGATGAGACATTACTTTTTGTCGATTTGATCCCTCAGAAACTTCTTGATGAACCATAATTTGGAGGGAATCTCCTGATAATTTGGCTATTCATTCCTCCTGGGGATTCTTCCCTAATCGAGATAAGAGTGACTTTCTCTGAGGAAGAGATTGAGGATTTGAAAAAGTCCCCAGTCTGGTGGGCTGGGGCTATTCCTGCTGTTCCTGCTCAACTCCTCGAATCTTATTTGTTGATTCCGGGGGTTGGGTCAAAAGAGTCCCCAGTCTGGAAAGATAGGGTGGTTCTTGACATGCTATATCTGAGACCTTCTTGTAGGCTCTCTTGATCTTGTGGACTTTAGTTCGGAAATTGGCTGGATGCATCAACTTGCATCCACTTTTATCACCCGACTCAAAAGACCGTTGGATGATTTCTGACACTTCTGTCACTTGATGATGTGCTCGCTCCAAACGAGAGGCATGTTAAATATTCTCATTTGCTTTATGCAGGATTAATTCAACCACTTGTTCTCTGTATTCCTAACTTTTAGAAGAACTAGTTGAGGCATGTTCCCGAGTGAGCATTTGATTACAAAAAAATCCAGGTATTTGTGGCCGGCCATGGGCAATAACATTGCATGAGACCATTTTCGGCAGGCTTTGCTGACTGGAGAGCACTGTGAAATGTAATGCTCCATGAACAACCCATCCCCTGATATGAATAGTATATGGGGAATTAGCAATTAACTGTCGCAATATTCTTAATGCGCCAAGGCATGAACACTGAAGGGCTCTCTACTGCTTTTCAACCTTCAGATATCGAGAAACTGAGAGAGATGCCAAGTCAATTTGGCATTTTAAACCTTCTATTATCTTGACATGATTTTAATATTCATCATAAGATAATATTTTCTTTTTCAAATGTCAAAGATTTTTCCATATGTTGAGACGAATATCATGAATTCCATCTTCCGTCAATATCTCTGGAATGTCATACTGAGAGTTAGATGAAGGCCAAAACATGACTGGTACTTCACCATTCACCAGCTATTTTCTCATATTCAGTACTTCCTCTTTATCATTTGACGAATATTCTTCTACCTGATTAGACTAGAGCTGGTGCTTCCTTGTTGCTTCATCGGATTCAACAAGATCGGTAGAGAATTCACTGATCAAACTAGAAGATGAACTACCCAAGGGTGGTATGGAGAATGACCTATACCCTGGGCTATCTTCTGATTGAGAAAGTATTTCACCTGCTAGCAGTGAAGCATCAGACATGACTGGCTTCGCATTTTCAAGTGCCTCAAGATAAGAGGGCTTTCTCGTCACTACATTGTCCATTGGAGCATTTTCCAAGCAATGTGCATTATAATCGCGGAGAGGACTTTCACAGCTAAATTCATCATCATGGGGAGGACTACCATGGTGGGTTATAGCAAAAGATGAAACATTTTGATCCTTGGTCTTCTGTCCACACAGAGGGTTCCTGTGGCTCTCATCTAAAGATGAAACTTCGAGATCGACCGAATTTTCATGAAGCAAGCCTTCATGAGGAAGTGTCTATTGAAGACCTTCAGAATTAATGTTCCCACTATTGGTAAATTAGGGAGTAGAATCTTTAATTCTAACAGATAATTGTCTGAGGGCTTCAAGAACTCCAACATCGAGCAAGGCCTTTTTATAAATTGGCTCTTGATTTCTTGACTGTGCTGGGGCCTTATTTTTAGATGCCTTATTACTCAATTTAGGAACCACTTATTGACTAAAGTAGTCATTATGGGCAGGTGTATGTGCCTGCTTAGGAGAAATGATTAGGTTAGGCTGATTATCTCCACTCAAGTCAGGTGTATGTGCCTGACTTGGCTGTCCGTATGATATGTGGGAGTACACCCCACAACCCTCTTGGACTGGAATAGATGTGTGTGTCTATTCCAGAGTGAACTGTTGATGTGTCACTCCACTGGTAGGGATATATTTATGTGTCTTTCCCTGAGATGCTACTGAAGCTATTATAATATCCTGGCAGACATCCAGAATATGAGCAGGGATTTGCTTCTGCTCTTTCACCATTGATAGAATATGCTTGGTGACTTTAGTTGTTGGAACGGGGATATACGTCCATTCTATACTTGGAGTAGGTGTGTGTTCCTACTCATGTCCTCCTTTTCCTGTCAGTGAATCCTGATAGTACTCAAGTGTGGTGGTAGAGAGTTAAGTCTGCCTCTTGTTTGTCACCGAAGCTTTCCGACTGACTTCTCTGACTGCTACCAAACGAGACTGTTGGTAGGATTGATCAATACTATCAGGTGTATGTGCCTGCTGATTGCACTCCACCAAACGTGGTTGACAAGCTTCCTTCAACACTGACAGATGAGGATGCTGGCAGGATTGATGAGTGTAAGAAGGTGTATGTGCCTGTTTACCAGTTGTCAACACATTGGGTTGGCGGTCTCCAACATATGTAGTCAGACGAGCCTACTGACTAACTGGTGATTTATAAATAGGTGTATGTTCCTATCTATAGTACTCCGCTGGAATTTCCTGGCGGGATTGGCGTGCTGCTGCCAGACGAGTCTGCTGGACAACGGAATTAAAATGGATGGGTGTGTGTGCCCGCTCGTTGCTTGCCACCAAGTTAGGTTGGTGGACTTTTCCGAAGATGGCAGAGATGATAACCTGCTCACTATTGACCAAATTTCACCTCTGGCAGTTCGTCTTGCCTACTCGGGTTCAAGGAACCTGAGCCGAATTCTTGGAGAGGATACCCTCATCATGTTGAGGGTGCACTGCCGCACAAGTCTGGTGGCGATTGTTGATGGGAGCCCTCGGGAAGGACTCATGTCTCCTTGAATGAAGGCCCTAACGAACCTGCTCATTCACCTCCATAGAATATGGAAGGGAATGGTGATTGCGTTCTGAGGATAACGACCTGAAACGGTTGGAGACGGTGGTTTTCACCACCTATTTCTTGATCGCTGGTCGTCGCTGTCCAGATGACCAGGGTGAATTATTGACTTAGAGGGCTTGCCGAGTAGCCTCTATAGTCAGAATAGTACCATTTTGACAGTACTCCTTAACTAGTGCATTTGATACCCAGCGTTGAAGATGTTGAGTAGGTGATATCAACCTCAGAGCGGACGATGATCCGGTAGGAGTAGCAGCAGAGGCCTTCCCAGTAGAAGTATTCACATCAGAAGTATTCACGGGTGTGAACTTAAGAGAATCCATTTCTAAAGATTTTGGGAAAGAGTTCCTATTTGATATAACAGATGTAATCAAGATAATTCTGACCACTACATCTTTTAGATGATCATATATGTTATTGATTGTCTTATTGGCCCTCTCATTGAGTTTAAATAGGGGCCTAACAAATAGGGAAAAATATCATTTCAACTTGGTTAAGGATTCACGTCGAGTTAACCATTTTTTGTTTCCTCTGGAAATGGGGATGACCTCGTTGATTTAAGGTTCAAACATTCCAAGTGGTTTCTAACAGGTTTGTTCGTAGAACCATAAACATCCAATGATTCTATATCCATTTGAACCTACTTTCCAAAGGTAGGTGCTCATTAGTTGTGAATTGATAAGGCTTAAGAATTTGCATTGGTCGAGAGGATGGGAGGTCAGACTCATCACACCTTTTTGAGGGGAATTATTGTCTACTCCGAGACTCTCTTTATATATTTAAGTTATGTTCGTGAATCCTTATTAAATTACCAAGTATAAAATGAGCTTTCCTTTAGATTTTACAATCAATGATTGATATGTAGGAAATTTAGAGAATCATTTATATGTATTCGAGGTTCTTCATCGATAGAGAATCATATCTATTTGTTAGAGATTCTTAGTAAATGGTATCCTTTAATACATTATATAAAATTCTCTTGGTCGTTATGATGACCATACTAGTTTTAAAGCCACTCAATGGGGAACTTGAAGTTTATTGTCATTTAGAAGGACATGGGTTATTTCAAAGTTGGGATCGTACCTGAAGATGGGCTACCTACATATCCTTTATTTAGAAAAGGAATCAGAACCCACGTAGTTCGAGTAAGGGAGTATAATGTTTATGTATGATTGACGGCTCAAAGAAAGATGTCATAATTACTTTTACGCTCTAAGCTCACGTGAGTCATGCTCGGTGTGAGAAACAATATGTATTGGTAAAACCAGACAATTGTGCCATGAAAGATGCAATCGTAAGAAACAATGTGGGGATTATGTATGGCACTTCCCAAATAGATAGAGATCGGGACTTATTTCAAAGAATAAGTCCGAGAATAGGGTCCATAAAGGTATATATGATTTATGGAGATTTGGACACTCTAACTTGGGGATTACTCCTGAGGAAGATGCCCAAATTAGGAGGAGACTTATGATTGGGTTTTATTCCTGATAAGGAAGCCCATATCAAAAATTAAATTAAGACTGGTTAAGAGAAATTAAGACTGGGGATTACTCCTAAGGAGGAGGCCCAAGTTAAAGGGATTTGAAGACCGGGGCTTACTCCTGAAGAGGAGGCCCATGTTAAGGAAATTTTAGAATTAAGGGGCTTGAGGCTTACTCCTAAATAGGATGTCCATATTTGAGACTGGGGCTTACTCCTGAAAAGGAAACCCAAATTTGAGAAATTATGGTTGGGGCTTACTTCTGGGGAGGATTCCCATATTTTGGGAACTTTGAGACTGGGGCTTACTCCTGAGGATGATGGCCAGATTAGGGGAATCGGGGCTTACTCCTAAGGAGGATGCCCAAATTAATGAGGACTAGGGGCTTACTCCTAAGGAGGATGCCCATATTAATGAGAACTTGAACTGGGGCTTACTCCTGAAGAGGAGGACCAAGTTAAGGATTCTCTCATCTTAAAGGATGAGGTTGAATGAATGAACTCTCTAACCTTAGTGATGTAAGGATGTGTAAATCACTAGGTTTTGAGAGATGTTCCATAGAATTCCTTTCAGATAAGGAAGCCAACAAGGAAATCATGCCATGAATGGATTTGGAGAGAATTCTGAAGGCTTAATCCTGAATAGGAGAGGTGGATAGGTGTAGGAGGGGTGAAATGGGCAGGAAGGGCACCCAAAAAGAGAGGGGCACACAAGTCCTGGTGGGCGCGCAAGTATTGCGTGGGAGCGCAAGTCTTGGTCGCGCAGGTGTACCTGCGCGACACATGGGTACTTGCGCGCCGCTCAACCCTTAAGGTAAAACTTGGGTGAGGCTTGGCTCAAACCTTTAGTACTATCCCTGAAGGCTTCCAGAAGAGGGGTGTGCAGGTTCTGTTGAAGTGGTAAGGAGCAAGTGTGTCCATTTCCCTAAAGGGCTGGCCACTCAGGCATGCAAGTGTTGATGAGTTTCAACACTTAGGCCTTCCTCACTCTCTTTAGATCTTCCGTTCTAGGTAAGAAATTACCTTAGAAGTGTTCGGAAGGTTTGAGAAGAGACTAGGGCACCGAGATCTCAAATATGAGTTTCTAGAATTTTCCCTCTTTTTTGAAATGGGGGGCCCACAGGAGTATTTCTAGGCTGGAGAGACCCTGGGAGAAATTTCAAAGAGGGCGCGCAAGTCACCTGCGCGACCTTTGGTAGGTGCGCAAGTATACTTGCGCGACCTTGGTGGAACTTGTGCGACCCAAGTGCATTTGAATCTTTGTTCATGACTTTGTCAATTTTTGATGTTTCTTCAAAGGATGAATCACTTTGGGTTCAAGGTATTTCCCTTTTCATTCCTTTAGACTCTGTGACGGAAAGGAGCGTCAACACCCACATTCCTCTACTTTCACTACCGGACATCGGTAAGACCTTTTAAATTGAATGTGATGCAAGCAGAATTGGAATAGGAGGAGTACTCATGCAAGAAGGTAAGCCTACTTCTTTCTTTAGTGAGAAGTTAAATGGCCCAACTCTAAACTATGCTACATATGATAAAGAGTTGTATTCATTTTTTAGAGTACTAGAGACATGGCAAAACTATATTTGGCCTAAAGAATTTGTGATCCATTCTGATCACGAGGCTCTTAAATACCTTAGGAGACAACATAAACTAAATAGAAGACATTCTAGATGGATGTAATTCATTGAGTCATTTCCATATGTCATCAAGCATAAAAAGGGTAAAGAAAATACTATGACTGATTCACTTTCACGTAGATATTCTATTATATCCTTGTTGGATTCAAAAATCCTTGGTTTTGAATGCATTAAGGATTTATATGCCACTGATAGTGATTTTAGAGAACCTTATGAACATTTTAAACCTGGAGTTAGTTGGGAAAAGTTCTATTTACATGATGGATTCTTGTTCTAGATTGATAAGATTTGCATTCCCAACTGCTCTATCTGTTTACTTTTACTAAAGGAGTCATATTCGAGTGGGTTAATGGGGGCATTTTGGTGTTTCAAAAACTCTAAGTGTTCTTAGTGAGCATTTTTATTGGCCTAGGATATCTAGATATGTTGAGAAATTTGTGGGAAAGTGCATTGTCTTCCATAAATCCAAATCGAAACTGAACCCACATGGACTATATCTTCCTCTCCCAACCCCCAATACCCCTTGGGAGGACATATCAATGGAATTTATTGTGGGTTTACCACAGACAAAGAGGGGGAGATATTCCATTTTTATTGTGGTGGACCAGTTTTCAAAAATGGCACATTTTATTCCTTGTCACAAAACAGATGATGCAACTAAAATTTCAACACTTTTCTTCCAGGAAGTAGTCAAACTCCATGTAATTCCAAGGAAAATTGCGTTGGATCAAGACACAAAATTTCTTAGTTACTTTTGGAAGACCTTGTGGAGAAAATAAGGTACAAAGTTACTATTTTCCACTACTTGTCATCCGCAAACCGATGGGAAAACAGAGGTGGTGAATTAGACACTATCATCCCTTCTACAAACAATTTTCAAGAAGAATATCAAGAATTGGGAGGAGTGTCTACCACATGTGGAATTCACATATAATAGGTCCAAGCACTTCACTATTCAATATTCTCCATTCAAAATTGTTTACAGTTCTAACCCTCTCGCCCCTATTGATCTAGTTCTTCTTCCTTTTTAGGAAGCAACTAATATGGATGAGAAAGGGCACACATAATTCATCAAACAACTCCATGAAAAGGCAAGGAAAAATATCAAGCGAATGACCCAAAAATATGTTGATCATGCAAACAAGGGTCGGAAACAAGTGTTGTTCGAGCCCGTGGACTTGGTCTGGATTCATATACGAAAGGAGATATTTCCCGACAAGCGGAAATCAAAACTCATGCCATGAGGAGATGGTCCTTTTTGAGTGCTAGAGAATATTAACAACAATGCTTACAAGATAGATTTTCCATGTGAGTATGCTGTAAGTTCCACTTTCAATGTTTCTAATCTTTCTCCTTTTTTGGGTGCAGAGGATGAAGAGTCGAGGATGAATCCTTCTCAAGAGGGGGAGGATGATGAGAACCATGTTAAAGGCACCAAGTCGATTGTGCGAGAGGAAGAGTTGGATTTGCAAGGCCTAATGACGTGAGGGAGATTAAAGAGGCTTAATGCAACAATGGGCGTGCATCTTGCTTCATTAAAGACCCAATGGATCTTGACTTGCATGGATGGAGAAAATGGGCCTATAATATCATTTATTCAATCCCAAAATTGATGTTTAAAGCTTGGGCCACATGGTTGCATGAATTTGGATGCCTTGCCCACATGGAGGATTCTAGAAATGGAATCTTAGGACACTAAAGTCAAATCGGTGGGCTATGCACTCAAAGTCAAATCTGGTGGGCTATAGTTGGAAATTTGTGTGCTACTTTTCCAAAAGTCTTTGTTAGACTTTATCTTTTTGACTTTTAAGGGGAAAATTTTGGTTTAGCCTTTATGACTTTAGGGTATTAGACCCTTGACTATTGTAACACCCCTAAAAATGTTAAAAAACTCTAAAAAATATTAAAACCAGTAAAAATTCAAAAAAACCCTAAAACCCAAAAAAACTCTAAAACCCCCTGAAATTTCCTAAAAGCTATCAAAATCCCTAAAAACCATAAAAACCCTAAAAACTATAAAAACAAAAAAAATCCTAAAGACCACCTTAAAATCCAGGAAAATGTAAAAAATAAAAAAAACCCCGAAACCCCCTGAAAATCATAAAAACCCCTAAAAACATTAAAAACCCTAAAATCCCATAAAATCCCAAAAAACAACTGAAAACTCTAAAACCCCATTAAACCCCTAAAATGTTAAAAACACTAATACCCTCAAAACCCTAAAAAACTCTAAAAGAACACTTAAACCTAAAAAGACCCTAAAAACTGTGAAAATTTATAAAAATCATAAATATGGTGAAAACCCTTAAAACTCTCAAAACCCCTAAAAACTCTAAAAACCCCTAAAACCATAAAAATCCTAAAAAACACTAAAAATCCATGAAAACGTAAAAAACCATAAAAAAACCTAAAAACCCCCTAAAAACCATAAACCCTGCAATTCTTAAAAAACCATAAAAACTCATAAAAACCCATAAAAACCTTAAAACATCCAAAAAACACTAAAAACCGTTAAAACCCCTAAAAATGTTTAAAATTATAAAAAATCATAAAAACATAAAAATCCTAAAAAACACTAAAAATCCTAAAAAAACACTAAAAATCCATGAAAACGTAAAAAACAATAAAAAAACCTAAAACCCCCCTAAAAACCATAAATACCATCAAAATCTGTAAAAATAATGGAAAACACAAAAAACCCGGAAAAAACCCCTGAAAACCATGAAACCCCTAAAAATCATAAAAACCCTAAAGGCCATAAATACCCTAAAACCCACTAAAAACTCTAAATCCTTATATTTTTAGGGTTTTGGTATGGGGGGGGGGTGAGTTTTAAGTGTTTATAAGGTTTTTATAATTTTTAACATTTTTAGGGGTTTTTAGTGTTTTCAAAGTTTTTAGTGGGTTTTGGGGTTTTATGGTTATTTAGGGGTTTTTAGGGTTTTTAGGGTTTTTTTTTATGGTTTTCAAGGGGGTTTTAGGGTTTTTTATTTTTTCAGGGATTTACAAGTTTTTTAGGATTTTTATAGTTTTTAGGAATTTTGGATTTTTAGGGATTTTGGGGGGGGGGGGGTTCGGGCTTTTCAAGGGTTTTCTAGTTTTTAGGGTCTTTTTTAGGTTTTAGGGTCTTTTTTGTTTTTAGGGTTTTTAAGGTTTTTAGAGTTTTTTACCATTTTAGGGGGGGTTTAATTGTTTCTAGAGGTTCTTATGGTTTTAAGGATTTTTATGGGGTTTTAGGGTTTTTAAGGTTTTTAGGGGTTTTATAGGTTTCAGGGGGTTTTTAGGTTTTTAAGGATTTTTTACATTTTCATGGATTTTTAAGGGATTTTTGTGATTTTTATGGTTTTAAGGGTATTTTAGGTATTTTATGGATTTTTAGGGTTTTAGGGCTTTCAAGGGATTTAGGGTCTTTTTTGTTTTTTAAGTTGTTTTTTGAATTTTTTAGGATTTTAAGGTTCTTTAGAGTTTTTTACCATATTTATGGGGTTTAACGTTTTCTAGAGTTTTTAGTGGGTTTTTAGTGGTTTTATAGGTGTTTTATGGGTTTTTAAGTTTTTTATGGGTTTTACGGTTTTTAGGGGTATTACGTTTCTCTGTATTTTTAGGGTTTCTTAAGGTTTTAAGGGATTTTGAGCAGTTTTAGGGTTTTCTAGGGTTATTAGGGTTTTTAGGGCATTTTTTAGGTTTTTAGGGATTTAAGTTTTTTTAAGGATTTTTAACATTTTTAGGGTTTTAGGGGTTTTATAGTTTTTAGTGGTTTTTAGGGTTTTGTGTATTTTTTATGGGGTTTTATGGTTTTTAGGTGTTTTTATGGTATTTATGGTTCTCAAGGTTGTTTAGATTTTTGTAATCTTTTTAGTGGTTTTAAGGGTTTTTAGTCTTTTTAGTGGGTTTTTACCATTTTTATGGGGTTTTAATGTTTTATGGGTATTATAGTTTTAGGGGTTTTCCAGGGTTTTTGGGATTTTATGTTTTCATGTATTTTTAGTGTTTTTTATGATTTTTATGATTTTTAGGGTTTCTTAGGGTTTTTAGGAATTTGAGGGTTTTTAGGGGTTTTAGGGGTTTTAGTGCTTTAGGTTATTTTTTGGTTTTTTGGTTTTTTTAAGTTTTTAGGGTTTTAATGTTTTTTTGAGTTTTTAATGTTTTTTGGGGTTTTAAGGGTTTTTAGAGTTTTTTGTGTGTTTTAGGGTTTTTATTAGTTTTTTATTTTTTAGGGGTTTTTTCGGTTTTCAAGGGTTTTTCCATATTTTTATAGGTTTTTTACATTTTCATGGATTTTCAAGTGTTTTTTATGATTTTTAGGATTTTTCGGGTTATCTAGGGGTTTGAGGGTTTTTATGGGGTTTTGGGGGTTCTTAGGGTTTTTAGGGTCTTCTGGGTTTTTTGAGTTTTTTAGGGTTTCTAAGTTTTTTTAAATTTTTTTAATGTTTTTATAGATTTAAAGAGATTTTAGAGTTTTTAGTGGGTTTTTCATATTTTTATGGGTTCTTGGAGTTTTTTAAGTTTTTTAGGGGTTTTTGTTATATATAGGGGTATTTCATGGTTTTTGGGGGTTTTTATGTTTTCATGGATTTTAAGGCATTTTTTAGGATTTTTATGGTCTTTAGGGTTTTTTCGAGTTTTTACAGATTTTGATGGTTTTTAGGGTTTTCAGGGGTTTTATGGGATTCAGAGTTTTTAGTGGGTTTTTAGGGGTTTTATGGGTTTGAGGGGGTTAATGTTTTTAGGATTTTTTTATGGTTTTATGGTTTTATGGTTTTTTTTGGAGTTTTTAGGGTTTTTTACATTTTCCTGGATTTTTTGGGGTTATTTATGATTTTTATAGTTTTTAGGGTTGTTAACATTTTTCAATGTTTTTAGGGTTTTTTGAGGTTTTTTGGGTTTTTTTAAGTTTTAATGTTTTTTAGGTTTTTTGTGTTTCTTAACCTTTTAGGGGTTTAATGATTTTTAGAGTTATTAGTGGGTTTTAGGGTTTTTATAGGTTTTTAGAATTTTTAGGTTTTTAGGGTTTTTATGATTTTTTTTAGGTTTTTCAGTGTTTTTTGGGGTTTTTACGTTTTCATTTATTTTTATGGTTTTTTAGGATTTTTGTGGTTTTTAATTTTTAGGTTTTTTTATCTTGAGGGGGTTTTGGGGTTTTCACATATTTAGGTTCTTTTTGGGGTTTTATGTTTCTTTAGCTTTTTAGGGGTTTTAAGGTTTTTAGAGTTTTCTTAAAGTTTCTAGGGGTCTAAAGGGTTTTAGAGTTTTTAGTAATTTTTAGTGTTTTTATGCGGTTTTAGGGTTTTTAAGGGTTTTGGGGGTTTTATGGTTTCTTGAGGGTTTTCAGGGTTTTTGGGGTTTTTTACGTTTTCATCGATTTTTAAGGGGTTTTTAGGATTTTTATGGTGTTTTTGGGGTTTTAAGGTTTTTAGTGTTTTTAGTGTTTCTCAGTGTTTTTATGGTCTTCTTGGTTTTTATGGTTTTTTATTTTTTTAGCGTTTTAAGGGGTTTTAGTGCTTTTACTGTTTTTAGGGGGTTTGAGGGTTTTATATTTTTTAGTGTTTTTAAGATTTTTTATGGGTTTTTAGAGATTTTTTTTATGTTATTAGATGTTTTAAGGGTTTTAGGGTTGTTTATGTTTTCAAGGTTTTTTAGGGGTTTTTAATATTTTTATCGTTTTTTGTGTTTTTAGGGTTTTTAGGGATTTTAATGGTTTTTAGGGTTTTTTGGGTTTTAGGGTTCTTAGAGTCTTTTGATGTTTATAGGGTTTTTTTGAGTTATTTAGGGGGTTTAAGGGTTTTTTTAGTTTTTTATCGTTTTTAGTGGTTTTAGGTTTTTAGTATTTTTTAAGGTTTATAGAGGTCTTTATGGTTTTCAGGGATTTTTAGGAATTTTTATTTTTTCATGGATTTTTACAGGTTTTTTAGGATTTTTAAGGATTTTGAGTCTTTTTATGGGTTTTAAGTGATTTTTGGGAGGGTTTTAGGGGTTTTCAGGTTCTTTTGGGTTTTTAAGGGTTTTTTTTTTGCGTTTTTTTGAGGGTTTTATGGTTTTTAGAGTTTTTTAACGTTTTTAAGGGGTTTAAGGTATTTTAGAGTTTGAATGGTTTTAGCTGATTTTTAGGGTTTTTTAATGTTTTTAGAGGTTTTATGGTTTTCAGGGGTTTTTCAGGGATTTTAGGGTTTTTTTACCTTTTCATTGATTTTTAGGTTTTTTTTTTGTATTTCTATGGTTATTAGGGTTTTTAGAGATTTTATGGATTTTTAGGGTTTTTAGGGGTTTTCAGGTTTTTAGGGTTTTAAGGGTATTTCTGGCTTTTTATTGTCTTCTTAGGGTTTTATGGTTTTTTTTGAGTTTTTAAGGTTTTTTAGAGTTTTAAATCTTTTACAGGTTTTAAGGGTTCTTAGAGTTTTTAGTGGTTTTTAGGTTTTTTATGGGTTTTTAAGGTTTTTAGGGGTTGGGGTTTTTTAGGGTTTTTAGATTTTTTTTTGTTTTCATGGATTTTTTGGGGTTTTTCATATTTTTATGGTTTTTATGGTTTTTATGGTTTTTAGGGATTTTTGAGGGTTTTTAGGGTTTTGAGTGGTTTTTAAGGCTTTTCAAGGTTTTTAGTGTCTTTTTGGGATTTTAGAGTTTCTTTGAGTTTTTTAGGGATTTTAAGGGTTTTTAGAGTTTTTTAACGTTTTTAGGGGTTTTAAGGGTTTTTAGAGATTTTTGTGGTTTTTAGGGTTTTTATGGGTTTTTAGTTTTTTTAAGGTTTTTTTGGGTTTTTATGGTTTTCAAGGGGCTGTCAGTGTTTTTGGGGGGGTTTTAGGATTTTTATGGGTTTTAGGTTTTTAGGGATTTTAAGGATTTTAAGGGTTTTTATGGTTTTTCATGGGTTTTAGGGTTTTTTAGGGTTTTTAGGTCTTTTCCAATTTTTATGATTTTTTGGAGTTTTTAGGATATTTAAGGTTTTTAGAGTTTTTTAACATTTTTAGATTTTTAAGTAGTTTTTAGAGTTTTTAGTGGGTTTTTGTGTTTCTATAGGTTTTTAGGGTTTTTTAGGTTTTAAGGGTTTTTTATGGTTTTTAAGGGGTTTTCAGGGTATTTAGGCTTGTTACGTTTTCATGGATTTTTAGGGTTTTTAGAATTTTTATGGTTTTTAGGGTTTTAAGGGGTTTTTAGGGTTTTTAGGGATTTTGATGGTCTTTAGGGTTTTTTCATGGGTTTTTAGTGGTTTGTAGGGTTTTTAGTGTCTTTTTGGGTTTTTAGGGTTTTTTGAGTATTTTAGGATTTTTAAGGTTTTGGGGGATTTTTAATGTTTTTAGGTGGTTTAAGGGTTTTTAGAGTTTTTAGTGTATTTTTAGGGGTTTTATGGGTTTTTAGGGACATATTTCATGGATTTTTATGGATTTTAAGAGATTTTCACGGTTTTTTATGCTCTCATGTATTTTTAGGGGTTTGTTAGGATTTTTATGGTTTATAGGGGGTTTTCAAGGCTTTTAGGGGTTTTCTACAATTTCGTTGACTTTTAGGGGTTTTTATGGTTTTTATGGTTTTTCGGGTTTTTAAGGATTTTCAAGGTTTTTTGGGGTTTTCATGGGTTTTTACGGTTTCTTAGGGGTTTAGGGTCTCATGGGTTTTAGGAATTTTTGAGTTTTTAGGTTTTTTAAGGTTTTTAGATTTTTTAAGGGTTTTTAGATTTTTTTAAACATTTTTAGGGGTTTTTGGTTTTACGGGGTTTTCAAGGTTTTTAGGGTTTTTTATGATTTCATGGATTTTTAGGGTTTTTTTTAGGTTTTTTATTTTTTTTATGTTTTTTAGGGTTTTTAGGGATTTTGAGGGGTTTTAGGGTTTTTCAGGGGGTTTTAGGGTTTTTAGTGTTTTTTAGGGTATTTTTTGTAATTTTAGGTTTTTTGGTTTTTTTGAGTTTTTTGGGGTTTTAACTTTTTTGGGAGATTTTTAATGTTTTTAGGGGTTTCGAGGGTTTTAAGAGTTTTTAGTGTGTTTTTCATGTTTTTATGGGTTTTTAGGGTTTTCTAAGGTTTTTAGGGCTATTAATGGTTTTTAGGTGGGTTTCAAGGTTTTTATGGGTTTTTACTTTTTCATGGATTTTCAGGGTTTTTTAGGTTTTTTAGTGTTTTCGGGCTTTTAGGGATTTTGATGGTTTTTGGGGTTTTTAATGGTTTTTAGGGATTTTCAAGGTTTTTAGCATCTTTTTGGGGTTTTAGGGTTTGTTTGAGTTTCTTAGGTGGTTTATAGTTTTTTTTGAGTTTTTAACATTTTTATTGGTTTTTAGGGGTTTTAAGGGGTTTTAAGGGGTTTTAGAGTTTTTAGTAGGTTCATTGGGGTTTTAGGGTTTTTTAGGACTTTTAGGGGTTTCTAAGGTATTCAGTGTTTTATTATGGGTTTTAGGGTCTTTTACATTTTCATGGATTTATGGGGGGGGTTTAAGGATTTTGTGGGTTTTAGGGTTTTTAACGATTTTGTAATTTTTTGGGTTTTTCTAGGGTTTTAGGGTTTTATTGTTTTTTCAGGGTTTTTAAGGTCTTTTTGAAGTTTTTTAGTTGTCGTAATGTTTTTAAGTTCTTTTAATGTTTTAGGGGTTTTATGGATTTTTAGAGTTTTTTAAGGTTTTTATGGGTTTTAGTTTTTTTATGTTTTTAGGGGTTTTATGGTTTTAAGGGGTCTTCGAGGTTTTAGGGTTTCTTATGTTTTCATGAATTTTTAAGGATTTTTTTAGGATTTTTCTAGTTTTTAGGGGTTTTAGGGTCTTAGATATTTTGATGGGTTTTAGGGGTTTTCAGGGGGTTTTATAGTTTTTATAGTTTTTCAGGGTTTTTAGGTTCTTTTTGGGTTTTTGAAGTTTTTATGAGTTTTTTTTGGATTTTTAAGGTTTTTTATAGCTATTAACATTTTAGGGGTTTTAAGGGTTTATTGAGTTTTTAGAGGTTTTTAAGGTTTTAGGGGGTTTTAAGGTTTTTAGGGGTTTTTATGGTTTTCAGGGGTTTCAAGGGTTTTCAGGGGTTTTTACATTTTCAAGCATTTTTTGGGGATTTTTAGGATTTTAATGGTTTTGTGGTTGTTAGGAAATTTTTAGGGGTTTTATGGTTTTGGAGGGGATTTTAGGGTTTTTCTGGGTTTTTAGGGTATTTTTGGATTTTTTTGGGGGGTTTTTTTTGTGTTTTTTTTGGGTTTTTAAGGTTTTGTGGAGTTTTTAACATTTTTAAGAGTTTTAAGGGTTTTTAGAGTTTTAATTTGTCTTTCAGGGGTTTTATTGGTTTTTACAGGATTTTAAGGTTCTTAGAGTTTTTTACGGTTTTTAGGGGTTTTTCAATTTTTTTGTATTTTTTACATTTTTATGGATTTTTAGGTTTTTTTAGAATTTTAATGGTTTTTAGGGATTTTAATGGTTTAGGGGTTTTCAGGGGTTTTAGGGTTTTTAGGGGTTTTCAGGGTATTTTTGGTGTTTTGGGTTTTTTTTACTTTTCTAGGGTTTTAAAGGTTTTGTAGAGTATTTTTTACATTTTTACAAGTTTAAAAGGTTTTTAGAGTTTTTGTGGATTTTTCCTTTTTTTATGAGTTTTTATGGGTTTAAAGTTTTTAAGGGTTTTTTTGGTTTTCAGAGTTTTTAAGGTTTTTATTGTTTTTAGGGGTTTTTCTACGTTTTTAGAGATTTTAACATATTCATAGATTTTTAGGTGTTTTTAGACTTATATGGTTTTTATGGTTTTTTAGGATTTTTATGTATTTTTAGGTTTTTAGGGGGTTTATGGTGTTTTAAGTTTTTTTATAGTTTTTAGGGTTTTTAGGAACTATTTGGTTTTTTAGTTTTTTTTTGAGTTTCTTAGGGGTTTTATGGTATTTTAGAGTTTTTTTTTTACATTTTTAGGGTTTTAAGGGTTTTTAAAGTTCATAGTGGTTTTTTGGTTATTTATGGGGTTTTAAGGTTTTTCACAGTTTTTAGGGGTTTTTATAGTTTTCAGGGGGTTTTCACATATTTAGGGGTTTTTATGTTTTCATGGATTTTTAAGTGTTTTTTATGATTTTTAGGGTTTTAGGGATTTTTAGGAATTTTAGGGATTATCAGTGGTTTTTAGGGTTTTTAGGGTTTTCAGGGTTTTTAAGTTCTTCTTGGGTTTTTAGGAGTTTTTTTAAGGTTTTTTTGGGTTTTTATGTGTTTTAGGGTTTTTTACATTTTCTTGTGTTTTTAGTGATTTTTAGGATTTTTATGGTGTTTTGGGTTTTTAGGTGTTTTTGGGATTTTGAGGGTTTATAAGGGTTTTTAGGTGTTTTAGGGTTTTAAGTTTTTTAGTGTTTTTAGGGACTTTTTTATGCTTAGTTTTTTTTTTGAGTTTTTAAGGTTTTTAAGGTTTTTAGAAATTTGTAACGTTTTTAGGAGTTTTAAGGGTTTTATAGTTTTTAGTGTTTTTAGGGTTTTATGGGTTTTATGGTTTTAAGGTTTTTTGGGGGTTTTATGGTTTTCTAGGTTTTTTTGGTTTTTTATGTTTTCATGGATTTTTTAAGGGTTTTTTTGGATTTTTATAGTTTTATGGTTTTGGGGGTTATTAGGGATTTTGGGGGTTTTATGGGTTTTTAGGGGTTTTGGGGTTTTTAGGGTGTTTCAGGCTTTATAGGTTCTTTTTGGGGTTTTATGTTTTTTTTCTTTTTAAGGGTTTAAGGGTTTTAGAGTTTTTTAACATTTTTAGGGGTTTAAAGGGTTTTTAGAGTTTTTATTAGTTTTTAGGTTTTTATGGGTTTTTAGGGTTTTTATGATTTTTAGGGGTTTTATTTTTTTCAAGGGTTATTTCAGGGTTTTTTATGTTTTCATGGATTTTTAGGGATTTTTAGGATTTTTATAGTTTTTAGGGGTTTTAGGGTTTTTAGAGATTTGGAGGGTTCTTAAGGTTTTTAGGGGTTTTTTTTTGGGTTTTTAGGGTTTTTGAGTTTTTGGGGTTTAAAATTGTTTTTAGATTTTTTTTAACATTATTTAGGGTTTTAAGTGATTTTAGATTTTTTAGTGGTTTTTGGAGTTTTTATTGGTTTTTAGGGTTTCTTAAGGTTTTGAGGGGCTTTTATTGTTTTTAGGGGTTTTTCACGATTTTTTAGGGTTTCTTACGTTTTCATGGATTTTAATGGGGTTTTTAGGATTTTTCTGGCTTTTAGGGTTTTTAGTGAATATGAGGGTGTTTAGGGTTTTTCAGAATTTTTAGGCTTTCAAAGGGCTTTCAGGGTTTTTAGGATCTTTTTGGGCTTTTAGGATCTTTTTGGGCTTTTAGTGTTCTTTTTTGATCTTTTGTTTTCAGGTTTTTTAATGTTTTTTTTTGATTTTTAGAGGTTTTTCATGGTTTTTAGGATTTGAATGTTTTCATGTATTTTTAGGGTTCTTTATGCTTTTTATGATTTTTTGGATTTTTTGGGTTTTTTGGGTTTTTATGGATTTCGAGGGTTTTTAGGGCTTTTTAGGGTTTTGTGGGATTTTTAGGGTCTTTTTTGGTTTTTATGGTTTTTTTTAATTTTTTATTTTTTTAAGGTTTTTAGAATTTTTAACATTTTTAAGGGTTTTAAGTGTTTTTAGGGTTTTTAGTGGTTTTTAAGGTTTTTATGTGTTTTTAGGGTTTTTTAAGGTTTTTAGGGGTTTTATGCATTTCAAGGGGGCCTTCAGGGTTTTTAGGGTTTTTTACATTTTCATGGATTTTTAGGGCTTTATTAAGATTTTTTTTGGTTTTAGGGATTTTTTGGGGTTTTAGGGAATTTTCGTGTTTTTAGGGTTTTTAGGGGGTTTAAGGGTTTTGAGGGTTTTGAGGGTTTTTTTTGGTCTTTTTGGGTTTTTAGGTTTTTGTAGAGTTTTTAGGGATTTTAAGGTTTTTAGAGTTTTTTACGTATTTATGGGTTTAAAGGGTTTCTAGAGTTTTTAGTGGGTTTTAAGGGTCTTTATTTTTTTATGGTTTTTAAGGTTTTTTATGTTTTTCAGGGGTTTTTTAAGGTTTTTAGGATTTTTTTTATTTTCAGGGATTTTTAGGAGTTTTTAAGGATTTTTTGGTATTAGGGTTTTTAGAGCTTTGACGGATTTTGAGGGGTTTTAGTGTTTTTCTAGGGGTTTTAGAGTTTTTTGTGTTTTTAGGGTTTTTAGTGTTTTTTTTTCAGTTTTTAGTGTTTTTATGTTTTTTAGTGTTTTTAACCTTTTTGAGGTTTTAAGGGTTTTAGAGTTTTTAATGGGATTTTTATTTTTTTTTGGGTTTTTGGTTTTTGCGGTTTTTAGGGGTTTTATGGTTTTCAGAGGTTTTTTTGGGTTAATAGGGTTTTTTATATTTTCATGTATTTTTAGGGGTTTTTTAGGATTTTTATGGTCTATATGGTTTTTAGGAATTTTTAGGGTTTTTAGGGTCTTTTTGGGTTTCATGGGTTTTTTTGAGTTTTTAGGGTCTTTACGGTTTTTAGTGTTTTTAAAATTTTTTAAGAGTTTTAGAGTTTTTTTAGTTTTTAGTGGTTTTTGAGAGTTTTTATTGGTTTTTTTTGTTTTTAGGGTTTTTTATTTTTTTTCAGGGATTTTCCATGGTTTTTAGGTTTTTTTGGACTTTTGGGGGTTTTAGGGTTTTTTAGGATTTTTAGGGTTTTTGAGGGTTTTTAGTTTTTTTCTGTTATTTTTAGGGTTTTTAGGGTTTTTAAGGGTTTTTAGGGTCTTTTTTTGTTTTTATGATTTATATTAGTTTTTTAGGTGTTTTAAGGTTTTTTAGAGTTTTTTGATGTTTTTAGGGGCTTTGAGGTTAGAGTTTATAGTGGTTTTTGGGGTTGTTGTCGGTTTATAGGATTTTTTATTGGTTTTAGGGGTTTTTATAGGTTTAAGGGGGTTTTTAGTGTTTTTAGGGATTTCTATATTTTCATGGATTTTTAGGTGGTTTTTAGGAATTTTATTGTTTTTAGGGTTTTTAGGGATTTTTTTTGAGTTTTTTAGAGCTTTTAAGGCTTTTAATAGTATTTTAACCAATTTAGGGGTTTAAAGTGTTTTTAGAGTCTTTGTGGCTTCTTAGGGTTTTATGGGTTTTAGTGGTTTTTAATGTTTTAGGGGTTTTATGGTTTTTAGGGGTTTTTCATGGTTTTTTTGTGTTTTTTAAATTTTCATGGAATTTTAGTGGTTTTTTTTTGGATTTTATGGTTCTTAGGATATTTTAAGGTTTTTAGTAATTTTGACGGTTTTTAGAGTTTTTTGTGTTTTTTGGGGTTTTAGGACTTTTTAGGGGTTTTAGGGTCTTTTAGGTTTTTAGGGTTTTTTTTTGTTTTTTAAAGGTCTTAAGTCTTTTTAGAGTTTTTTAACATTTTTATCCGCTTTAAGGGATTTCAGAGTTTTTAGTGAGTTTTTAGGGTTTTTATGTGGTTTTAGGGGTTTTTAAATCTTTTTAGGGGTTCTATGGGTTTTTAGGGGTTTTAGGGTTTTTATTTTTTCATGGATTTTTAGGGGATTTTTAGGTTTTTTATTTTTTAGGGGGTTTTAGTGTGTTTAAGGGTTTTAGGGATTTGAGTGTTTTTAGGGTATTTTAGGGGTTTTCGGGTTCTTCAGAGTTTTAAGGACTTTGTTTTTTTAGGGTTTTTTTTTTATTTTTTAAGGGTTTTTAAGGATTTTTATATTATTTAACGTTTAAAGGTGTTATAAGGGTTTTTAGAGTTTTTAGTGTTTTTTAGCTTTTTTATGGTTTTTATGGTTTTTAGGGTTTTTAGGGTTTTTAGGGTTTTTCTTCTTTCACGGATTTTTAGGGGGGGTTAGGATTTTTATGGTTTTTTGGTTTTTTAGGGATTTTGTGTGTTTTTAGGGTTTTTGAGGGGTTTTAGGTTTTTTGTGGGTTTTCACTATTTTTAAGGTCTTTTGTAATTTTTTATGATTTTAATTGTTTTTATGGTTTTTAGGGTTTTTTTGGATCTTCGAAATTTTTTAGGGTCCTTTTGGGGTTTTTAATTTTTTTGAATGGTTTTAAGGTATTTTGGTGTTTTAAGGGTTTTTTTTGGGATTTTTAGGGTTTTTAATATTTTTAGGGGTTTAAAGGGTTTTTAGACTTTTTAGTGGTTTTTGGGTTTTTATGGCGTTTCAGGGTTTTTTAAAAAATTTAGAGGTTTTTAGGGTTTCTAGGGGGTTTTTATGGGTTTTTAAGGCTTTTAACATTTTCATGGATTTTTAGGGGTTTCTTAGGATTTTTACGATTTTTGGGGGGTTTAGCGGTTTTAGAGATTTGGGTGTTTTTTATAGTTTTCAGGGGCTTTTAGGTTTTTTAGGGTTATTCAGGTATTTCAAGTTATTTTTGTGTTTTTAGGATTTTTTGAGTTTTTAGGGGTTTTACGGTTTTTTAGAGATTTTTAACGTTTTTAGGGGTTTAAAGGGTTTTTTGAGATTTTAGTGAATTTTTAGGGTTTTTATTAGTTTTTATGTTTTTTTTGGGTTTTTTATGGTTTTCATGGGCAAGGAAGATGCGAGGTTTAGTCTATTCCCGGCCCCCCCAAATTTATTAAAAAGAAAAAAGAGACACAACAGACAAGGGAGGGGAGGGGTCAATCGACCCACACCCAAAAGCCCTTAACGACCCAAGACAAAAGACCCAAAAAAAAGAAAAGTCAAGAATGAAAAAATAAAACACACAAAACAAAGCATCCACCACCATCATCCAGCATCAACCAGCAT
The DNA here is from genome assembly GCA_963277665.1 of Viscum album. Classification (NCBI taxonomy): domain Eukaryota; kingdom Viridiplantae; phylum Streptophyta; class Magnoliopsida; order Santalales; family Viscaceae; genus Viscum; species Viscum album. The sequence continues at coordinate 1,770,589,267 of OY728156.1, read as the reverse complement.
CCAGCAGCTCCCAGCTAACCAACAACCAGCATCCAAACTCAAACAGCAATCCACATCTAGCAGCAGCACAACCCTAAACCACAGCTTCAACACCTCTCATCCAAGCAGCAACCAGCATCCAGAACCACGAGCATCCAACATCACAGAACCACTAGCATCCATCATCACATAACCACCAGCAGCAAAATCACAAGCAAACACCTCCTCACCAAGGAGATCCACCATACGAAGCACCATCATCCAGCATTTATCAGCAGCCAACAGCTCACAACCAAACAAGAGCCAACATCCCAAATCACAAAGTCCAGCATCCAACACCTTCCCGCTAAGAAGATCAACCGCCAACAATAAGAACCATCAGCACACGTATGCCCATAACTCAACCATAGCACCCAAAGCAGTATCCAGTGCCACTCGACAGAACCAAATTCTAGCATCTGCAATAAAACACTCGCATCGAAGCACCAACCACCCGTGATGCTAGACCAAAGCACACAAGAAACCATGTCCAAACCCTCACCCAGATAGTCCAGCAATAGCTCACAATCAAACCAGCCACAACTCATGAAATCACAATATAGCGAAGCATCCAAACCGCACAAAATGGCCAGCCTTTCATCAGCAACATAGTGCAAAAAATAAATAGAGGAAAACGAGGCACGGACCTGCATATTTTGCACAAAATGGTACCCGACCGACTGGATATCCCAAACCAAAGAACTAGTTAGGGGGTTTTAGGGGGGTTTTAGGGGTTTTATTATTTTTTAGTTTTTCATGGATTTTTAAGGATTTTTTTACAATTTTTATGGTTTTTTAAAGTTTTTAGGTATTTTGGGGGGTTTTTAGGGTTTTGGGGTCTTTGAAGGGTTTTAGTGTGTTTTTTGGGTTTTTTTGATTTTTTTTGGGATTTTATGTTTTCAGAGTTTTTAACATTTTTAGGGGTTTTAAGGTCTTTTTGAGTTTTTCGTGGTTTTTTAGAGTTTTTATGGGGTTTTATGGTTTTTATGGTTTGGGGGGGTTTAGGGTTTTTAGGGGTTTATATGATTTCATGGATTTTTAGGGGTTTTTTAGTAATTTTATGATTATTTTGGATTTTTAGGGATTTTGAGGGGTTTTAGGGGTTTTCATGGGTTTTTAGTGTTTTTAGGGTTTTTTGAGTTTTTAGTGGTTTTTCGGGTTTATATGGGTTTTTAAGATGGGGTTTTTATGGTTTTAATAGTTTTTAGGGTTTCTTAATTTTTTATGGATTTTGAGGGGTTTTTAGGATTTTTATTGTTTTTAGGGTTTTATAGGGTTTTAGGGAATTTGAGGGGTTTAGGGGTATTGAGGGGTTTTCAATGGTTTTATAGCTTTTAGGGTTTTCTGGGTTTTTATGGTCTTTTTAGGTTATTATCGTTTTTGTGTCTTTTAGATTTTTAGAGTTTTTATCGTTTTTAGGGGGTTCAAGGGTTTTTAGAGTTTTTAATTTTTTTTAGGGTTTTTATGGTTTTTAGGGGTTTTTACGGTTCTTTTCATTTTCATGGATTTTTAGGGGTTTTTTGGAATTTTTATGGATTTTATAGTTTTTTTAGGTTTTTTTGGATTTTGAGTGTTTTTTGGGGTTTTCAGTGGTTTTAAGGGTTTTTAAGTTTTTTTCAGGGTTTTTAGGGTCTTTCTGGGTTTTTAGGGGTTTTTCGAGTTTTAAAGGGTTTTTAAGGTTTTTTTATAGTTTTTTAACATTTTAGGGGTTTAGGGATTTAAGGGGTTTCTCAGGGTTTTTAGTGTTTTTTAAAATTTCATGGTTTTTAGGGTTTTTTTTAAGGATTTTTTGGTTTTTAATTTTTTAGGGTTTTTAGGGATTTTTTGGGTTTTAGGGTTTTTTAGGGTTTCAGGGTTTTTCAGGGTTTTAGGGTCTTTTGGGGTTTTAGGGGGGTTTTTTTATTTTTTTGGGGGTTTTAAGGTTTTTTATATGTTTTTTATGTATTTTGGGGTTTTAGGGTTTTTAGAGTTTTAGTGGGTTTTTAGGGTTTTTTATGGTTTTTAGGGGTTTTATGTTTTCAAGGGTTTTTCAGGCTTTTTATTTTTTCTGTTTTTATTAATTTTTATTTATTTTTTATGATTTTTATGGTTTTTAGGGGTTTAATGGGTTTTTTTGGGATTTTAAGGGGTTTTAGGGTTTTCTAGTGTTTTTAGGGTTGTTTAGGGTTTTTAGAGTCTTTTTGAGCTTTTATTGTCTTTTTGGGTTATTAGGGTTTTTTACTGTTTTTGAGGGGTTTAAAAGTTTTTTATATTATTTTAACCTTTAAGGATTTTTAGGTGTTTTTAGAGTTTTTAATGGTTTTTAGGGTTTTTTTACGGTTTTTAGGGGTTTTATGGTTTTCAGGGGTTTTTAGGGTTCTTATGTTTTCATGGATTTTTAGGGGTTTTAGCATTTTTTATGGTTTTTTTATATTTTGAGGGGTTTAAGGGGTTTTTAGGGGTTTTAGGTGTTTTTAGGGTACTTTTGTGGTTTTAGGGTTTTTATGAGTTTTTTTTTGTTTAAGATTTTTTAGAGTTTCTTAACTTTTTCAGGGATTTTAAGGTTTTTTAGAGTTTTTAGTGGTTTTGTGGTTTTTATATGTTTTTAGGGTTTCAATGGTTTTTAGGGATTTTTATGGTTTTCAGTGATTTTTAGGGTTTTTAGGTATTTTTAAGTTTTCATGGATTTTTAGGGGTGTTTTTGGTTTTTTGGTTTTTTGGTATTTTTAGGGTTTATATGTTTTTTTCTTTGGTTTTTTTGGGGTTTTCAAGTATTTAAGGTCATTTTTGGTTTTTAGGTTTTTTGTATGGGTTTTTTAGGGTTTTAAGGTTTTTAGAGTTTCTAACGTTTTTATGGGGTTTAATGTTTTTTTGAGTTTTTCATTAGTTTTTAGGGTTTTTATGGATTTTTAGGGTTTTTTATGGTTTTCTGAGGTTATTCAGGGTTTTTTACATTTTCATGGATTTTTAGGGGGTTTTAGGGTCTTTTTATATTTTTAGGGTTGTTATGAGTTTTTTAGGGGTTTTAAGGTTTTTAGAGTTTTTTAATGTTTTTAGGTATTTTAAGGGGTTTTAAAGGGTTTAGGGGTTTTTATGGTTTTCAAGGGTTCTTCTGGGGTTTTTAGGGTTCTTTATGTCTTCTTGGATTTTTAGGGTTTTTTAGGATTTTTATGGTTTTTCGGGGTTTTAGGGATTTTGAGGGGTTTTACGGGGTTTTCAGGGATTTTAGGCTTTTTAGTGTCTTTCATGGTTTTATGGTCCTTTTGGATTTTTAGGGTATTCTTTTTGAGTTTTTTTATGGCTTATTAGGTTTTTTAGATATTTTTAATGTTTTTAGGTGTTTAAAGGGGTTTTTGAGTTTTAGTGGGTATTTAGGGTTTTTATGGGGTTTTAAGGTTTTTATGGTTTGTAGGGTTTTTTATGGTTTTAAGGTTTTTTTAGGGTTTTCTATGTTTTCAAAGATTTTGAGGGGTTTTTTGAATTTTTTTTTGTTTTTATGGATTTTAGGGATTTTAGGGATTTTCAGGGGTTTTATGGGTTTTCATAGGTTTAAGGGGTTTCTGGGTTTTTTAGTATCTCTGGGCCTTTTTAGGGATGCTTTTTGAGTTTTTTGGGGTTTTAAAAATTTTATACTATTTTAATGTTTTTAGGAGTTTTAAGGGTTTTTAGCGATGTTTTTTGAGTTTTTTGGGGTTTTAAGATTTTTAGACTATTTTAATGTTTTTAGGAGTTTTAAGGGTTTTGAGAGGATTTAGTGGACTTTAAGGGTTTTATAGGTTTTTAAGGTTTTTAATGTTTTTAGGGGGTTTTATGGTTTTCAGGGGGGGTTTTTTAAGGTTTTTAGGATTTTTTATGTTTTCATGGATTTTTAGGGGTTTTTTAAGATTTTTATGGGTTTTAGGGTTTTATACGGATTATAGGGTTTTTTTAGTATTTTTAGGGTTTTTAGGGGTTTTTGGTTTTTAGGGTTTTCCAGGGTTTTTAGGGTATTTTTGGGTTTTTAGTGGTTTTATGCGATTTTTAGGGTTTTATGGTTTTTTAGAGTTTTTTTTATCGTTTTAGGGGTTTAAAGGGTTTTTAGAGTTTTTTGTTGGTTTTTTGGGTTTTTTGGGTTTTTTGGGTTTTTAAGGTTTTTTGGGGTTTTATGGTTTTGAGGGGGTTTTATGTTTTTAGTGCTTTTTACATTTTCATGGATTTTTAGGGGTTTTAAAAGCTTTTTATGGTTTTTAGGGCTTTTTAGGGTTTTTAGGGATGTTGAGGTTTTTATGTTTTTTCAGAGATTTTTAGGGTCTTTCATGGTGTTTAGTGTCTTTTTTGGTTTTTAGGGTTTTTTTTGAAATTTTTAGGGTTTTTAAGGGTTTTATATTTTTTTTAATGTTTTTAGGGGTTTAAAGGTTTTCTAGATTTTTAGTAGTTTTTTTTGTTTTTATTGGTTTTATGGGGTTTTAAAGTTTTTAGGGGTTTTTATGGTTTTTAGGGTTTTAAAGGTTTTCTACGTTTTCATAGATTTTTACTGTTTTTTTAGGAATTTTATGATTTTTTTAGTTTTTATGGGTTTTTAGTGTCTTTTTGGGTTTTTTTAAAATTTTAGGGGTTTTAATGTTTTTAGTGTTTTTAACGTATTTAGGGGTTTAAAAGGTTTTTATATTTTTTGGTTTCTTTAGGGTTTTTAGGGGTTTTTAAGGCTTTTTGGGGTTTTTATAGTTTTGAGGGTTTTCTACGTTTTCATGGTTTCTAGGGATTTTTAGGGGTCTTTTGGGTTTTTGGGGTTTTTTAATGTTTTTGGGTTTTTTACATTTTCATGGATTTTTAGGGGTGTTTTATTAGTTTTTAGTGTTTTGATATTATTAGGTTGTTTTATGGTTTTCAGGGGTTTTTTAGGGCTTTTAGGGTTTTCTACGTTTTCATTGATTTTTAGGATTTTTTTGGTTTTTTGGGTTTACTAGGTTTTTTTGAGATTTTGTGGGTTTTTTGGCGGTTTTAGGTTTTTTTGGGTCTTTTTGGGTTTTTTGGGTATTTTTAGGGTTTTTAAGTTTTTTAGATTTTTTAAACATTTTTCATGGTTTTTTTGGGTTTTTTGGGGTTTTTAAGGTTCTTAGGGGTTTTTATGGTTTTAGGGGTTTTTCATGGTTTTTAGGGTTTTTTAAGTTTTCATGGATTTTTAGGGGGTTTTAGGATTTTTATGGTTTTTTGGGTTTTTAGGGACTTTGAGGGGTTTTCCTATGTTTTTAGGGTTTTTTGGTGTTTTATAAGGGTTTTAAGATTTTTTAGAGTTTTTTTAACATTTTTAGGGGTTTTAAGGTTTTTTAGAGTTTTTAGTTGGTTTTTAGGGTTTTTAAGGCTTTAGGGGATTTTTAGGGTTTCTAGGGGTTTTTACGTTTTCTTGGGTTTTTTGGGGGTTTTCAAGACTTTGATGTTTTTTAGGATTTTTAGGGTTTAATGGATTTTTGGGGTAATTCGGATTTTTCATGGTTTTTTAGGTTTTCAGGGTTGTTTTGGATATTTTGGGGTTTTTAGGTTTTTTAAGGTTTTTAGTTGTTTTAAGGTTTTTACTTTGTTGTGGATTTTTAGGAGTTTTTTAGGATTTAATGTTTTTGGAGGTTTTAGGGTTTTGAGAGATTTTGAAGGTTTTAGGATTTTTCAAGCGTTTTTAGGGGTTTTCATGGTTTTTAGGGTCTTTTAGGGGTTTTTTGGGTTTTTATTTTTTTGGGGTTTTTAAGGTTTTAAAGTTTTTAACATTTTTAGGGTTTTGACGATTTTTTAGAGTTTTTAGTGGTTTTGGTTTTTGAACGTTTTTAGTGTTTTTTTATATATTCGTGTTTTTTAGTGGCTTTTTAGGTTTTTTATGGTTTTTTAGGGTTTTTATGGATTTTTAGGGTTTTAGTGTTTTTCGTAGGTTTTTAGGGGTTTTAGGGGTTTTAGGGTCTTTTGGGGTTTTAAGTGTTATTTTGAGTTTTTAGTGTCTTTATGGTTTTCAATTATTTTTTGGGGTTTAAAGGGTTTTAGAGTTTTTAGTGGGTTTTATAGTTTGTATGGGTTTTACGGTTTTTAAGGTTTCTAGTGGTTTTAATGTTTTTCAAGGGTTTTTGGGTTTTTTAAGGTTTTTAGGGGTTTTACGGTTTTAAGGGTTTTTTTTAGGGTTTTATAGTTTTTTACATTTTTCATGGATTTTTAGGGGACTTTTATGATTGTTTTGGTCTTTAGTTTTTTATAGGTTTTTGTGGATCTTGAGGGTTCTAAGGGTTTTAAGGGTTTTTAGGTTCTTTTTGGGTTTTTAGGTTTTTTTGAGTTTTGTAGGATTTTTATGCTTTTTATAGATTTTTAACATTTTTAGGGGTTTTAAGGGTTTTTATATTTTTTTTGGGTTTTAAGTTTTTATGGGTTTTTAAAGTTTTTTATGGTTTTTAGGGGTTTTTATAGTTTTCAGGGGATTTTTAGGTTTTTTGGGTTTTTATATTTGCATGTTTTTCTAGAGGATTTTAGGATTTGTATGGTTTTTAGGGATTTTATGGATTCTCAGGGTTTTTATTATTTTTCAAATGATTTTAGGGGTTTTAGGGTCTTTTTGGGTTTTTAGGGATTTTAAGGTTTTTTTTACAGTTTTTTACTGTTTTAGGGGTCTAAAGGTTTTTTAAAGTTTTTAGTGGGTTTTTAATTTTTTATGAGTTTTTATGGGTTTTTAAGTTTTTTAGGGGTTTTTATGGATTTCAGGGGGTTTTCAGATTTTTAAGGGTTTAATGTTTTAATAGATTTTTAGGGCTTTTTAGGATTTTTATGGGTTTTACGGGTTTTTTAGTGTTTTAAGGGATTTTGAGGGTTCTTAGGGTTTTCAGGTGTTTTTAGTGTTTTTCATGATTTTTAGAGACCTTTTGGGTTTTAGGGATTTTTGGAGTTTTTTATGGTTTTAAGGTTTTTAGATTTTTATTAACATTTTTAGGGGTTTTAATGGTTAATAGAGTTTTTAGTGTTTTTTGGATTTTTTAATGTTTTTGGGGTTTTGTGGTTTTAAAAGTCTTTTCAGGGTTTCTAGTGTTTTGTACGTTTTCATGGATTTTTAGGGATTTTTTTTATTTTTATGGTTTTCATGGATTTTTATGGTTTTTAGGGATTTTGATTTTTTTAGGGTTTTAATGGGTTTTCAGTTTTTTAGGGTTTTAAGGATCTCAGGGTCTTTTTGGTTTTTTAGGGTTTTTTTTAGTTTTTAGGGATTTTGAGGATTTTAGAGTTTTTTAATGTTTTAGGGGTTTTAAGGTTTTTTAGAGATTTTATTGGGTTTTTAGTGTTTTTATGGTATTTTTAGGGTTTTTAAGGTTTTTAGAGGATTTTATAATTTTTAGGGGGTTTTAAGGGGTTTTAGTGGTTTTAATGTTTTCATGAATTTTTAGGGTTTTTTAAGATTTTTATGGATTTTATGGATTTTTGGTGTTTTTAGGGATTTTGAGGGTTTTTTGGGGGTTTTCAGGGGTTTTTAGGCTTGTTTTGGGTTTTAGGGTTTTTTTAGTGTTTTTTTTGTTTTTATGGTTTTTTAGTGTTTTTAATGTTTTTAGTGTCTTAAATTTTTTTAGAGTTATAGTGGTTTTTTAGTTTTTTATGAGTTTTTAGGGTTTTTTATGGTTTTTAGGGGTTTTTTGGTTTTTTGGGATCTTTTAGGGTTTTTAGTGTTTTTTAGGTTTTAGGTATTTTTAAGGGTTTTAAAGTTTTTTATGGTTTTTAGATTTTTTTTTGCGTTTTATGGTATTATGAGGGTTTTTGGGTGGTTTTTAGAATTTTTAGGGGTTTTAGGATTTTTAGGGTACTTTTGGGTTTCTAAGGGTTTTTTGAGTTTTTATGGTATTTAAGGTTTTTTGAGTTTTTAGCATTTTATGGGTTTTAATGGTTTTTTTTATTTTTAGTGGGTTTTTAGGTTTTTATGTTTTCTTGGGTTTTTTGGGTTTTTATGGTTTTTAGGGGTTTCTATGGATTTCAGGGGTATTTCGGTGTTTTTGAGATTTTTACTTTTTCATGGATTTTAAGGGGTTTTATATCATTTTTATTGTTTTCAGGTTTTTTAGGGTTTTTAGGGTTTTTAGGGATTTTGAGGGGTTTTAGGGCTTTTTAGGAGCTGTCTGGGGTTTTTTGGTTTTTCAGGGTTTATAGGGGTTTTGTGAATTGTTTATGGTTTTATGGTCTTTTAATGTTTTTTTAGCATTTTTCAGGTTTTCAAGAATTTTAGAGTTTTTATTGGGGTTTTAGGGTTTTTAGGATTTTTTATGATTTTTATGGGTTTTTATGCTTTTTAGGGGTTTTCAAGGTTTTTAAGGTTTTTTACATTTTGATAGATTTTTAGGGGTTTTTAGGATTTTTATGGTATTTAGGGTTTTTAGGACTTTTAGGAATTTTGAGGGGATCTTTTAGGGGTTTCAAATTTTTTTAGGGGCTTTCATGGGTTTTAGTGTCTTTTGGGGTTTTAGGGTTTTTTTTTAAGTTTTTAGGGGTTTTAAGGTTTTTTAGATTTTTTAAAGGTTTTTAGGGGTTTTAATGGTTTTATCAGTTTTTAGGGTTTTAGAGGTTTTTATGGGTTTTATAGTTTTTTGGGCTTTTTTGGGTTTTAAGGTTTTTTAAGTTTTTATGGATTTTTTAGGTTTTTTAGGTTTTTTAAGGTTTTTAGGGTTTTTTAGGGTTTTTAGGGATTTTCAAGTGGTTTAGGGTATTTCAAGGGTTTTTAGAATTTTTCAGCGTTTGGGGGCTTTTTGGGTTTTTAGGGGTTTTTTTGAGTTTTTATGGGTTTTAATGTTTTTTTTAGTTTTTTAATGTTTTAGGGGGTTTTAGGGTTTTCATAGTTTTTATAGGTTTTTTGGATATTTTTTTCTTTTATCGGTTTTTAGGCTTTTTAGGGATTTTGAGGGATTTTAGGGTTTTTTATGGTTTGTAGGGGTTTTTAGGGTCTTTTTGTGTTTTTAGGGTTTTTTGAGTTTTTTAGGGTTTTTGGAGTTTTTAGTGGGGTTTTAAGGGTTTTTATAGGTTTTAAGGTTTTTAAGGTTTTTGGGATTTTTATGGCTTTCAGGGGTTTTCAGGGTTTTTACGGTTTTTTATGTTTTCATTGATTTTAGGGGATTTTTAGTATTTTTATGCTTTTTGGGGTTTTTAAGGGGTTTTAGGGTTTTAGGTGATTTCAGGGTTTTTATGGTCTTTTGGGGTTTTAGAGTATTTTTGAGTTTTTTATGGTTTCAAAGGTTTTTTATATTTTTTACCCTTTTTATGGGTTTTAAGTGTCATTAGAGTTTTTAGTCGGTTTTTATTGTTTTTATGGGTTTTTGGGTTTTTACGGTTTTTAAGTGTTTTTAGGTGTTTTTACGGTTTTTATGATTTTCAGGGGGTTTTCAGGATTTTTAGGGGTTTTTACATTTTCATGCATTTTAGTTTTTTTTGGTTATTTTTTTATAGTTTCATAGGGTTTTTAGGGATTATGAGTGTTTTTAGGGGTTTTAGGGAGTTTTCAGGGTTTCAGGGTTTTTAAGGACTTTTTGAGTTTTAGGTTTTTTTTTTGTGTTTTTAGGGTTTTTAAGGGTTTTTAGAGTTTTTAAATGTTTTTAGTGGTTTAAAGGATTTTTGAATTTTTTTAGTGGGTTTTTAGTGGTTTTAGGAATTTTTATTATTTTCGGGGTTTTTCAGGGTTTTTTACATTTTCATTGATTTTTAGGGGGTTTTTATATTTTTTACTATTTTTTGAGTTTTTTGGGGTTTAAAGGCTTTATAGAGTTTTTTAAAGATTTTTAGTGGCTTTTAGGGATTTTAGAGTTTTTAGCGATTTTTATGGTTTTTAAGGTTTTTAGGGGTTTTTTGGTTTTAAGAGGTTTTTTCTGGGTTTTTATGATTTTTTATGTTTTCATGGATTTTTAGGGGCTTTTAAGGATTTTTTTGTGTTCGGGTTTTTTAGGTTTTTTAGGGATTTTGGGGAGTTTTAGGTTTTTTCCAGGGCTTTTTTTCGGTTTTTGGGGGTTTTCAAGGTCTTTAGGGTCTTTTGAGATACTGACTGTTTTTTTTGTTTTTTAGGGTTTTTAGGGTTTGTTTGAGTTTTTTAACATTTTTAGGGGGTTTAAGGGTTTCTAGAGTTTTTAGTGGTTTTAAGGTCTTTAACATTTTGGGATTTTTATGGTTTTTAGAGGGTTTTCAAGGTTTTGAGAATTATTTATGTTTTCATTGATTTTTAGGGATTTTTTAGGATTTTTATGGTTTTTAGGTTTTTAGGGTTTTTAGGGATTTTAAAAGTTTTTATGGGGTGTTTAGGGTTTTTAGGGTCTTCTTTGGTTTTTAGGGGTTTTTAGGGGTTTTAGAGTATTTAGAGGTTTTTTATGGTTTTTCTATTTTTTAAGGTTTTAATGGTTTTATTGTTGTCATGGTTTTTTCAAGGTTTTTAGGTTTTTTTCATTTTTCATGGATTTTTAGGAGGTTTTAGGGTTTTAATGGTTTTTGGGATTTTTAGGGGTTTTAGGGAATTTGAGGGTTTTTAGGGTTTTTAGGGTCTTTTTGGTTTTTTAGTGTTGTAAAGGATTTTTAGAGTTTTTAACATTTTTAGGGGGTTTAATTGTTTTTAGATTTTTTCGTGGTTTCTTAGGGTTTTTAATGTTTTAAAGGCGTTTCATGGTTTTTAGGGGTTTTTCATGGTTTTTATGGCTTTTTTTGTTTCCATGGATTTTTAGGGGTATTTTAGTACTTTATGGTTTTTAAGGTTTTTTATGCTCTTTAGGGATTTTGATGGGTTTTATAGTTTTTAGGTGTTTTTAGGGTTTTTAGGGTCATTTCGGGTTTTTTTGGTTTTTTTAGTTTTTTTGGGTTTTAAAGGTTTTTAGAGTTTTTTTAACATTTTTAAGGTTTTAAGGGTTTAAAGGGTTTTTAGAGTTTTTAGGGGGTTTTCATGGTTTCTAGGGTGTTTTATGTTTTCATTGATTTTTAGGGGTTTTAGGATTTTGTTGTTTTTTGGGTGTTTAGGGTTTTTTCAGCTTTTAATGGGTTTTAAGGTTTTTTAGAGTTTTTTTAATGTTTTAGTGGGTTTTAGGGGTTTTCTGGGTTTTTACAATTTTACAGTTTTTAGGGGTTTTATGGTTTTCATGGGTTTTTTAGGGTCTTTAGGGTTTTTTACGTTTTCAAATATTTTTAAGGGGTTTTTAGTATTTTTATGGTTTTTAGGGTTTTTAGGGATTTTGATGGGTTTGGATTTTTTTGGGGGGGGGGTTTAGGGTTTTAGGGGTTTTAAGGGGGTTTAGAGTATTTAGTGGTTTTTTAGTGTTTTAATGGAGTTTTCAGAGATTTTCAGGTCTTTCATATTTTTAGGGGTTTTTTATTTTTAAATTTTTTAGGGGTTGTTAGAGTTTTTTAACGTTTTTAGGGGTTTAAAGGGTTTTTAAATTTTTAGTGGTTTTTAAGAGTTTTTTATTAGTTTTTAGGGTTTTATGGTTTTTAGGGGATTTTATTGTTTTAAGGGGGTTTAGGGTTTTTATGGTTTTTTACGTTTTCATGGAATTTTAGGTGTTTCTTAGGATTTTTATGGTTCTTATGGGTTTTAGGGATTTTAAGGGTTTTGAGGGGTTTTATGTATTCTAAAGGCATTTTAGGATTTCTATGGGGTTAAGGTATTTTCAGGGTTTTTATGGTCTTTTAGGGCTTTTGGGTTTTTTTTTGAGTTTTTAGAGTTTTTAAGGTTTTTAGAGTTTGTTAACATTTTTAGGGGTTTTAATGGTTTTGGGTTTTTATGGGTTTTTATGGTTTTTAGGGATTCTTCTGGTTTTGGGGGGTTTTCAGAGTTTTTATTGATTTTACATTTTGATGGATTTTTGTGGGGTTTTTTAAGTTTTTTATTCTTTATGGGATTTTTACGGTTTAAGGTTTTTTAGTCTTTTTAACATTTTTATAGTTTTCAGTGGTTCTCTAGATTTTTTATGGTTTTTTGGGTTTTTAATTTTTTTAGGAGTTTTTATGGTTTTCAAGGACCTTTCATGGTTTTAGGGTTTTTTAAATTCTCATAGATTTTTAGGGATTTTAAGATTTTTATGGTTTTTAGGGTTTTTTAGGGTTTTTAGTGATTTTGAGGTTCTTTAGGGGTTTTAATGGTTTTTTTGGGTTTTTAGGGTTTTATTTTTTGTATTCTAGGGTTTTAAAGGGTTTTTATAATTTTTAATGTTTTTATGGTTTTCATGGGTTTTTAGGGGTTTAAATGTTTTTTGGGGGGGTATATGGTTTTTAGGGGTTTTTCAGGGTGTTTATTTTTTTTTTCATTTGCATTAATTTTTATGTGTTTTTTAGGTTTTTTATGGTTTTTAGGGTTTTTAGGATTTTGATGGTTTTTAGGCTCTTTCAGAAGGGGGTAGGGGGTTAAGGTTTTTAGGGTTTTCAGGTTTTTTAGGATTTTTTGAGTTTTTATGGTTTTTCTGAGTTTTTAGGGTTTTATACCTTTTTAACATTTCTAGGGGTGTTAAGGGTTTTTTTAGTTTTTATTGTTTTTTTAAGATTTTTATGGGTTATTTATTTTGTTATGGGTTTTAGGGGTTTTATGGTTTTCTGGGTTGTTAGGGTTTTTAGGGTTTTTACGTTTTCATGGATTTTTAGGGGTTTTTAGTGTTTTAGTGTTTCATGGTTTTTTATGTTTTTAACATTTTTAAGGGTTTTAAGGGTTCTTAGAGTTTTTATAGGGTTTTGGGGTTTTTATTGGTTTTTTTTGGTTTTTTAAGGTTTTTATTGATTTTTATGGATTTTTAGGGCTTTTTAGGATTTTAATATTTTTAGGGTTTTAGCATTTTTAGGGATTTTGAGGGGCTTCAATGTTTTTAGGGTCTTTTTGGGTTTTTAGGGTTTTATTTTGAGCTTTTTATTGTTTTTAGGGTTTTTTAGTTTTTTTATTGTTTTTAGGGGTTTAAAGTGTTTTAGAGCATTTAATGGGTTTTTAGGGATTTTATAGATTTTTTAGGGTTTTTAAATTTTTTATAGGTTTTATGGTTTTTAGGGGGTTTTTAGGGTTATTTTGAGTTTTTTAGGGTTTTATAGTTTTTAGGTTCATAGGATTTTTAGGTATTTTGAGGGGGGTTTGGGTCTTTTAGTGTTTTTATGGTATTCATATATTTTTAGGGTTTTTAGGGTCTTCAGGGGTTTTTAGGGTTATTTCGAGTTTTTTTAGGGTTTATAAGGTTTCTAGAGTTTTTTAACATTTTTAGGGGTTTTTAGGGTTTTATGGATTTTTCTGGGGTTTTAAGGGTTTTGGGGGGTTTTATGGTTTTCAGGGGGATTTCAGGGTTTTTAGGAATTTTTACATTTTCATGTATTTTTAGAGAGTTTTTAGATTTTTTATGGTTTAAATGTTTTTTAGGGATTTGAGTGTTTTCATGAGTTTTCAAGGGTTTTAGGGTTTTTATTGGTTTTCTTGGTTTTTAGGGTCTTTTGGGTTTTTATTGGTTTTTTGATTTTTTTAGGATTTTTAATGTTTTTTAGAGTCTTTTAACGTATTTAGGGGTTTCAAGTGCTTTTAATTCTTTTGGGTTTTATGGTTTTTATGATATTTTAGGGTTTTTTATGGTTTTTAGGAGTTTTTATAGGTTTCATGGATATTTTACATTTTCATGATTTTTTAGAGGTTTTTTAGTAATTTTATGGTTTTTTTGAGTTTTTAAGGTTTTACGGATTTTGAGGGTTTTTAAAGATTTTAGAGGTCTTTATGGTATTCTTGGGTTTTTAGGGTTTTCCTTAAGTTTTTCAGGGATTTAACGGGTTTTAGGGGTTTTAGGGTTTTTAGGCTCTTTTAAGTTTTATAGGATTTTTCTTCTTCTGTTTATTAGGGTTTTTAATGTTTTTAGAGTTTTTTTTACGTTTTTAGGGGTTTTAATAGTTTTTAGAGTTTTTCATGGTTTGTATTATTTTTTAGGGTTTTTAAGGTCTTTGGGGGTCTTTATGGTTTTCAGGGTTTTTCGGGGTTTTTCAGGGTTTTTAGAGGTTTTTAGGGGATTTTACATTTTCATGGATTTTAGGGGATTTTTAGAATTTTTGGGGTTTTTTGGTTTTTAGGGATTTTGAGGGGGTTAGGGGTTTTCAGTGGTTTTTATGGTTTTTAGGGTCATTTTATGTTTTTAGGGTCCTTTTTGAGTATTTTATCATATTAATGGTTTTTTAGAGTTTTTTAAACATTTTTAGGGTTTTTATGGGTTTTAGGGTTTTTACGAGTTTTTTGGGGTTTTATGGTTTTCAGCGGTTTTTCAGTGATTTTAGGGTTTTTTATGTTTTCATGGATTTTTTGGAGTATTTTTGGAGTTTTATGGTTTTTTGGATTTTTTGGGTTTTTTAACTTTTTAGGGAATTTGAGGGGTTTTTGGGTTTTTCAGGATTTTTTTGTTTTTTGGGTTTTTTTGAGTTTTTTAAGATTTTAAAGGTTTTTTAGATTTTTTTACATTTTAGGGGTTTGAGGGATTTTTAGGGTTTTTAATGGTTTCTTAGGGGTTTTATGGTTTTTAGGGGTTTTAAGGTTTTTAGGGGTTTTGTGGTTTTCAGGAGTTTTTTAGGGTTTTTAGGGGTTTTTACGTTTTAATGGATTATTAGGGGGTTTTTAGGATTTTTATGGTTTTTAGGGGTTTATAGGTTTTTAGGGATTTTGAGGGGTTTTATGGGTTTTAAAGGTTTTTCGAGTTTTAAGGGACTTTTGGGGTTTTATGGTCTTTTGGGGTTTTAGAGTTTTTTTATTATTAGGGGTTATATGGTTTTAAGGGGTTTTTTAAGTTTTTTTGGGTTTTTTACATTTTCATGGATTTTTAGGGGTTTCTTATGATTTTTATGGTTTTTAGAGGTTTTAGGTTCTTTTGGGGGTTTTGGTTTTCGTTGAGTTTTTTGGTGTTTTTTAACATTTTCAGGGGTTTATGAATTATTATAGTTTTTAGTGATTTTTTTTTGGTTTTTATGGGTTTTTAGTGTTTTTAAGGGTTTTAGGGGTTTTATGGTTTTAAGGGTTTTCATTTTTTTGGAATTTTGAGGGTTTTTAAGAGTTTTTTGGAATTTTAGGGGGCTTTAGGGATATTAAAGTGTTTGTAGGTTTTTTTTTGAGTTTTTTTGTTTTTTAATATATTTTTATGGTTTTTAACATTTTTAGGGGTTTAAAGGGTTTTTAGTGCATCTATTGGGTTTTAGGGGTTTTAGGGTTTTTAGGGGTTTTAGGGGTTTTTAGGGGTTTTAGGGGTTTTAGGGATTCTATTGGGTTTTAGAGGTTTTAGAGGTTTTTTAGGATTTGTATGGTTTTTAGGTTTCTTGGTGATCTTGAGAGTTTTTAGAATTTTTAGGGGTTTATGGGTTTTAGAGTTTTCAAGGTTTTATGGTCGTTTTTTTCTGTGTTTTTTTTTTGAATTTTTAGGGGTTTATAGTTTTTTATAATTTTCTAATGTTTTTAGGGATTTTCAGGGTTTTTAGATTTTTTAGTGGGTTTTTGGGTATTTATGGGTTTTAGGGTTTTTATGGGTTTTATGGTTTTAGGGGGTTTTTAGAGTTTTTAGGGATTTTAACTTTTTCATTGATTTTTATGGGTTTTATGGTTTTGGGGGGTTTTAGAGTTTTAGGGCTTTTAACTTTTTCATTGATTTTTATGGGTTTTTTAGTATTTTTATGGGTTTTAGGGTTTTTCAGGGGTTTTGGGGTTTTCAGGGTTTTCAGGGTTTTTATGGCCTTTTAGAGTTTTAAGGTTTTTAAAAAAATTTAGGGGGTTTAAGGTGTTTTGTTATTTTTAATGTTTTTAGGGTTTTAAATGGTTTTTATAGTTTTTAGTGGTTTTTATGAGTTTTTAGGGTTTTTTACTATTTTTAGGGGTTTTTATAGTTTTCAGGGTTTTTAAGGTTTTTTACGTTTTCATGGATTTTTAGGCTTTTTAGAATTTTTATAGTCTTTAGGGTTTTCTAGGGTATTAGGGATTTTTGAAGGTTTTTAGAGTTTTTCGGTGGTTTTAGGGTTTTAGGGACTTTTTGGTTTAAATGGGTTTTTTAGAGTTTTTTAGGGATTTTTTAGGTTTTTTAACTTTTTTAGTGGTTTTAAGGGTTTTTAGAGTTTTTTGTCGTTTTGGGGGTTTTATGGGTTTTTAGGCTTTTAAGGTTTTATAGGGATTGTTTTTGGTTTTCAAGATTTTTTCAGGGCTTTTAGGGGTTTTTTACATTTTTGTAGATTTTTGGGGGTTTTTAGGATTTTTATGGTTTTTAGGGATTTCTAAGGTTTTAGGGATTTTGAGGGGTTTTAACAATTTTTATGGGTTTTTGGGTATTTTTAGGGTTTTAGGATATTTTTGGGTTTTTATGGTTTTTTGTTAGTTTTTTGTATTTTTAAGGTTTTTTTGAGTTTCTTAACGTTTTTAGGGGTTATGGGTTTTTTTATTTTTTACTAGTTTTTAGGTTTCTTATGGTTTTTAGGGTTTTTAAGGTTTTATGGTTTTTAGGGGTTAAATGGGTTTTTAGGGTTTTTTACATTTTCATGGATTTTATGGATTTTTAGGATTTTTATGGATTATAGGGTTTTTTGAATTTTTAGCGATTTTTCAGGGTTTTAGGGGCTTTCAGATGTTTTTAGGGTTTTTATGACTTGTTAGGGTTTTTATGGTCATTTTGGGTTTTTAGTGTTTTTTTAGTTTTTAGGGTGTTCAAGGACTTTTAGAGTTTTATAACATTTTTAGGGTTTTAAGGGTTTTTATAGTTTTTATTTGTTTTTTTGGTTTTTTTGGTTTTTTTGGTTTCTAAATGTTTTTAGGGGTTTTATGGTTTTTGGGGTTTTTAGACTTTTTACATTTTCATGGATTTTTAGGAGTTTATTAGGATTTTTATGGTTTTTTGGGTTTTTTTGGGTTTTTTGGGATTTTGATGGTTCTTGGGGGTTTTCAGGGGTTTTTAGGAGTTTTGGGGGTTTTAGGGGTTTTAGGGTCTATTTTGGGTTTTTAGAGGTTTTTAAAGTTTTTTAGAGTTTTAATGTTTTTTAGAGTTTTCTAATGTTTTTATGGGGTTTAAGGTTTTTAGAGTTTTTATTGGTTTTTAGGGTTTTTTATGGGGTTTTATGGTTTTAAGGGTTTTAGGAGTTTTAATGGTTATCAATGGTTTTTTTGGGTTATTATGTTTTTTTACCTTCACATTGATTTTTACAGGGTTTTTAGGTTTTTTATGGTTTTTAGAGTTTTTTTCGGTTTTTAGGGATTCTTAGGAGGTTTAGGGTTTTTCAAAAAAAATTGAGTTTTTATGGTTTTATGGTTTCTCAGAGTTTTAGGGTCTTTTGGGGGTTTTGAAGGTTTTTTTTTGAGTTTTTAGGGTTTTGTAGTTTTTTAACATTTTAGGGGGTTTACAGGTATTTAGATAATTTAGTTATTTTATAGGGTTTGTATGGGTTTTTATGATTTTTTAAGGTTTTAGGGGTTTTATGGTTTTAAGGGTATATTCAGAGACTTAGGGGTTTTTAGGGATTTTAGGTTCTTTTTGGGTGTTTAGGGTTTTTTTATAATTTTTGGGTTTTTGATGTTTTTTAGAGTTTTTAGGGGTTTTAATGATTTTTAGAGTTTTTAGTGGTTTTTAAGGATCTTGGGGGTTTTAATGTTTTAGGGGGTTTTAGGGTTTTCATGGGTTTTTAGGTTTTTTTACATTTTCATGGATTTTTAGGGGTTTTTGACATTTTTGTACTTTTTAGGGTTTTAGGTTTTTATTTATTTTAACGGTTTTTAGGGTTTTTAGGGGTTTTCAGGGTTTTCAGGGTCTTTTTGGTTTTTAGTATTTTTTAATTTTTTTATGTTTTTTTGGTTTTTTAGATACTTTTAATGTTTTCAGGGTTTTTAGATTTTTTAGTGGTTTTAGGAGTTTTTAGGGTTTTTTAATTTCTTTGGGGTTTTTATAGTTTTCAAGGTTTTTTCTGGGTATTTAGGGTTTTTTATGTTTTCATGGATTTTTAGGAGTTTTTTGTAGTTTTTTGGGTTTTCAGGGGTTTTCAGGGGCTTTTAGAGTTTTTAAGGTTTTTCAGGGGTTTTAGGGTCTTTTTTGGTGTTTTAGAGTTTTTTTTGAGTTTTTAGGGGTTTTAAGGTTTTTTATAGTTTTTTATTGTTTTAAGGTGTTTTAAGGGTTTTAAAGTTTACTAAATTTTAAGGGTTGTTTTGTGTTTTAATGGGTTTTAGGGTTTTTATGGTTTTTAGGTGTTTTTCAAGGTTTTTAGGGTATTTTATGTTTTCATGGATTTTTTGGGGGTTTTAGGATTTTTTTTATTTTAGGTTTTTTAGAGTTTTACAGATTTTGAGGGTGCATGGGAGTTTTCAAGGGGTTTTAGGGTTTTTAGGGTTTTCAGGGTTTTAGGGTTTTTTTGGATTTATGAATTTTTAGAGTTTTTTTAAGTTTTTAGGGGTTATAAGGGATTTTAGAGTTTTTTTTGAATTTTTAGGTTTTTTTTTTATTTTTAGTGTTTTTTGGATTTCAGTTATTTTTAGGGTTTTTAAGGTTTTTTATGTATTCATGGATCATTAGGGATTTTATGGTTTTTATGGTTTTTTTATATTTTGAACAGTTTAGGGTTTTCAGGGGGTTTTAAGGGGTTTTAGAGTTTTTAGGGTCTTTTTGGGATTTTTGGGTATTTTTGAGTTTTTCAAGTTTTTAATGTTTTTTTAATTTTTTAAAATTTTTAGGGGTTTAAATGGTTTTTAGAGTTTCTACTAGTTTTTAGGGTTTTTTCAGTTTTTAGTTTTTTAAGGTTTTTATGGGTTTTGTGGTTTTCAGGGTTTTTAGGGTTTTTACATTTTAAAGATTTTTACGGGTTTTTTAGGATTTTTATGGTTTTTAGTTTTTTTTAGGTTTTTGTTGATTTTGAGGGTTTTCAGGGGGTTTTAGGGTTTTTAGGAGTTTTAAAGGTTTTTAGGGTCTTTTTGGGTGTTTATGGTTTTTATTTAGTTTTTTAGGCTTATAATGTTCTTTAGTGTTTTTAGGGGTTTTAAGGGTTTTTAAGGTTTTAAGGGGTTTTCATGGTTGTTAGTGGTTCTTTAGGGTTTTAGGGTTTTTTACATTTTCATGGATTTTTTGGGGTTTTTTTAATTTTTATAGTTTTTAGGGTTTTTATGGTTTTGAGGGATTTTGAGGGTTTTGGAGGGTTTTCAGGGGTTTTAGGGTTTTT
Source organism: Viscum album (assembly GCA_963277665.1). Lineage (NCBI taxonomy): Eukaryota > Viridiplantae > Streptophyta > Magnoliopsida > Santalales > Viscaceae > Viscum > Viscum album. The sequence goes on along the minus strand of OY728156.1, from coordinate 1,770,570,157 downwards.
TGAGTTTTTAGGGTCTTTTGGGGGTTTAAGGGTTTTTTATGTTTTTAGGGCGTTTAAGGTTTTTTAGAGTTTTTAAATGTTTTTAGGGGTTTCATGAGTTTTTTATAGTTTTTTTGGGTTTTAGGGGTTTTATGGGGTTTTAGGGTTTTTTAGATTCTTGGGGGGTTTATGTTTTTTCGGGGTATTTAGGGTATTTAGGTTGTTTCATTTTTTCATCGATTTTTAGGGTTTTTTTAGGATTTTATCTATTTTAGGGGATTTAAAGGGGTTTTCGGGTTTTTAGTGTTTTTTTTGGGGATTTAGGGTCTTTTTGGGTTTTAGGGGTTTTTTTGAGTTTTTTTGGGGGTTTAAGGTTTTTTAGATTTTATAAAGTTTTTAGGGGTTTAAAATGTTTTTAGAGTTTATAGTGGGTTTTTAGGGGTTTTATTGTTTTTGAATGTTTTTAGTGGTTTTTATGTTTTTAGGGATTTTTTAGTATTTTTAAGGGTTTTCTACATTTTCATTCATTTTAGGGGGGGGTTATGAATTTTATGGTTTTTAAGGTTTTTAGGGTTTTTAAAGATTTTGAGGGATTTTAGTTATTTTAGCGGTTTTCACAATTTTTAGGGTCTTTTTCATTTTTAGGGTTATTTTGGGTTTTTTAGGGGTTTGATGTTTTTTAGAGTTTTTTTTACATTTTTAGTTTTTTTAATGATTTTTAGAGTTTAGTGGGTTTTTGGGTTTGGTTGGGTTCTTAGGGTTTTTTAAGGATTTTATGGGTTTTATGGTTTTAGGGGGGTTTTCATTATTTTTAGAGCTTTTATGTTTTCAAATATTTTTTGGATTTTTTTAGTTTTTTATGGTTTTTAGGGTTTTTGAGGGTTTTTAGGTGGTGTTAGGGTTTTCTAGGGGGTTTCAGGGTTTTTACGTTCTTTTTGGATTTTTGGGTTTTTTTGAGTATTTTCATGCTTTAAGGTTTTTTAAATTTTTTAACATTTTTAGGGTTTTTAATGGGTTTCATAGTTTCTAGTGGTTTTTTAGGTTTTTTTAGGCTTTTTGGGGGGTTTTAATGTTTTAGTGTTTTTTATGGTATTCCAAGTTATTTTGGTGTTTTTATGATTTTTTTTTTCATGGTTTTTTAGGGGTTTTTTAGGATTTTTATAGTTTTTAGGGTTTTTAGGGCATTTGGGGGGGGGGGGGTTAGAGTTTTTAATGTTTATAGGGTCTTTTGGGGGGTTGAGGGTTTTTTGAGTTTTTTATGGGTTTTAATGTTTTTTAGAGTTTTTTTTAACTTTTTTAGGGGTTTAAAGGATTTTTAGAGATTTCATTTATTTTTATAGTTTTTTAAGGTTTTCTTTCTAGGCAAGTTTTTTTAGGTTTTTTAAAGGTTTTTAGAGGTTTTAGGGTTTTTAGTGTTTTTCATGGTTCTTAGGGATTTTTAGAGGTTTTTAGGGTTTTAGGATCTTTCTGGGTTTTTAGGGTTTTCTTATTTTTTAGTGTTTTTTATGTTTTTTAGGGTTTTAAGATTTTTTAGTGTTTTTTGTGGTTTTTATGGGGTTTTAGGTTTTTTATGGCTTTTTGGGGAACTTATGGTTTTCAGGGTTTTTAGGGTTTTTTACATTTTCAAAGGTTTTAGGGGTTTTTTAGTATTTTTATGTTTTTAGGGTTTTTAAGTTTTTTAGATATTTTGAAGGGTTTTAGGGTTTTTCAGAGGCATTTTGGGTTTTTTCCAAGTTTTATGGACTTATTGAGTTTTTAGGGTCTTTTTGGGTTTTTAGAGTTTTTTACATTTTCATGGATTTTTATGGGTTTTTTAGGATTTTTATGGTTTTTAACATCTTTAGGGGTTTTAGGATTTTTAGAGGTTTTAAGGTTTTTAGGGGTTTTCAGGGTTTTTATCGTCTTTTTGGGTTTTTTGGGGTTTTAAGGGTTTTTAGAGTGTTTAGTGGTTTTAGGGTTTTTAGGGTTTTTATAGTTTTTAAGAGTTTGTGGTTTTTAGCAGTTTTTTTAGGGTTTTTGACATTTTCATGTATTTTTAGGATTTTTATGGTATTTAGGGGTTTTAGGGATTTTGAAAGTTTTTAGGGGTTTTCAAAGGTTTTTTGGGTTTTTAGGGTGTTTGGGTTTTGAAACTTTTTGTGTTTTAATGGTTTTTAGAGTTTTTTTAGGTTTTTTAGGGTTTTTTAGAATTTTTTATCATTTTTTGGGGTTTAAATGGGTTTTAGAGTTTTTTTGGGGTTTTGTGGGGTTTTATGTGTTTTTATGGTTTTTGTAGGTTATTATGGGTTTCGAGGGTTTTTAGGGTTTTTAGGGTTTTTAAGGATTTTTACATTTTCATGGATTTTTAGGGGTCATTCCGGGTTTTGATGGTTTTTAGGATTTTTTAGAGTTTTTATGTATTTTGATAGGTTTTAGGGGTTTTTAGGGTTTTTATTTTTTTTAGGGCTTTTTGAATTTTTAGGGTTTTTTTGTTTTTTTAGTTTTTAAAGTTTCTTAGAGTTTTTCAATATTTTTGGTGGTTTTAAGGGGTTTTAGATATTTTAGTAGTTTTTTAGGTTTTTTAAAGTTGCAGGGGATTTTATTATTTTTAGGGTTTTACGGTTTTTCAGGTTTTCATGGGTTTTTAGGATTTTTATTCTTTTTTGGGTTTTTAGGTCTTTTGTGGGTTTTATGGGTTTTTCAGTTCTTTTTTGGGATTTTAGGGTTTTTTACAGTTTTTAGGGTCCTTTTGGGATTTTAGAGTTTTTTTTTTCATTTTTTGCTGTTTTTTAGAGATTTTTAATATTCTTAAGGGTTTTAGGGTATTTACAGTTTTTAGTGACTTTTAGGGTTTTATGGTTTTTTATGTTTTTCAGGTTTTTTAGGGTTTTTTTGGGTTTTTAGTGGTTTTTAGGATTTTTATGGTTTTTTAGGGTTGTTGGGGTTTTTGAGGGGTTTTAGGGTTTTTAGGGGTTTTATGGTTTTTAGGGGTTTTCAAGGATTTTAAGGTTTTATTTTTTTAGGGATTTTAGGGGGTTTAAGGGTTTTTAGTGTTTTTAGTGGGTTTTTAGGGTTTCTTTAGGTTTTTAGGGTTTGAAGGTTTTTTTGGGTTTTTATGTTTTTCATGGTTTTTTAAGGTTTTAAGTGTTTTTTATGTTTTCATGGATTTTTAGGATTTTTATCATTTTTGTGTGTTTTAGGGTTTTTAGGGATTTGGGGGGGAGGGGTTTAGGGGTTTTAGGGTTTTTTTGTGTTTTTTATGTTTTTTGTGGATTTTTAGGTGTTCTTTTGGATTTTTATGGAATTTAGTGTTTTTTAGGGTTTTGGGGATTTTGTTGTTTTGGGGGGGGGGGGGGGGTTTAGGAGTTTTTAGGGGGTTTTAGGGTTTTTATCGTCATTTTTTATTTTAGGAGTGTTTTTTGAGTTTTTTGGGTTTAAAGGTTTTTAGATTTTTTAAAGTTTCTATGGGTTTAAAGGGGTTTTAAAGTTTTTCATGGGTATTCGGGGGTTTTATGGGTTTTAGGGGTTTTAAGGTTTTTAGTAGTTTTTATGGTTTTCGGGAGGTTTTTGAGGTTTTTAAGGGTTTTATGTTTTCATGGATTTTTAGGGTTTTTTTATTTTAAGGTTTTTAGTGTATTTTGGGTCTTTTTCGATTTTTAAGGGTATTTTGAGTTTTTAGGGGTTTTAAGGTTTTTTAGAGGTTTTAAAATTTTTATGGGTCTTAAATGTTTTTAGAGGTTTTAGTGGGTTTTTAGATTTTTTATGGGTTTTTATAGTATTTAAGGTTTTCATGGGTTTTATGGTTTTCATGGGTTTTTCAGGGTTTTTAGGGTTTTTTACATTTTGATGGATTTTTAGGGTTTTTTCAAGATTTTTAAAGTTTTTAGGGTTTTTAGGGTTCTTATGGGTTTTTAGGGTTTTTAGGTGTTGTTAGGGGTTTTTTTGGTTTTTTAGGATTTTTAGGGTCTTTTGGGGTTTTATGGTTTTTCCGAGCGTTTTAGGGTTTGTATGGTTTTTTGTGTTTTTTAAACATTTTTAGTTGTTTTAAGGGTTTTTTATATTTTATAATGGGTTTTAGGGTTTTTATGGTTTTTAAGGTTATTAGGGGTTTTTTAGTTTTTAGGGGTTTTTTATGGTTTTCAGGGTTTTTATATTTTTTTAGATTCTTAGGGGTTTTTTATGATTTTTAAGGTTTTTTGGGTTTTTTAGGGTATTGGGGATTTTAGGTTTTTTTGTGGATTTCAGGGGGTTTTATGGGTTTTCATGTTTTTATGGTCTTTTTGGGTTTTTTATTTTAGTTTTTATGGTTTTTAAGGTTTTTAATATTTTTTAACATTTTTAGTGATTTAAAAAGTTTTAGAGTTTTTTGTGATTTTAGGGTTTTTATGTGTTTTAAGGGTATTTAAGGGTTTTAGGGTTTTTTAGGTTTTTTATGTTTTCATTGATTTTTAGCATTTTTTAGGGTTTTGGTGGTTTTTTAGGATTTTTACTGAATTTATGGGTTTAAGGAGTTTTTCAAGATTTTTAGAGTTTTTTACATATTCGAGGATTTTTAGGGGTTTTAGGATTTTTATGGGTTTTAGGGTTTTTAGGATTTCTATAAAATTTTGAAGGTTTTAGGGTTTTTCATAGGTTTTTAGGGGTTTTCAGGGTTTTTAGTGTCTTTTGGGGTTTTTAGTGTTTTTTGATTTTTTAGGGTTTTAAGGGTTTATAGAGTTTTTAAACATTTTTGGTGGTTTATGGGTTATTAGATTTTTGCAGTTGTTTTTAGGGTTTGTTTTGGTTTTTAGTATTTTTAAAGATTTTTAGTGGTTTTATGGGTTTTAGAGGATTTTCAGTATTTTTATGGGTTTGTAAGGTTTTATGGATTTTCTGGGGTTTTTTAGGGTTTTTATGATTTTTTGAGATTTTTAGGTTTTTTATGTGTTTTAGGGAACTTTAGTGATTTTAGGTTTTTAGGGATTTTGGGTTTTATGGGTTTTCGGTGTTTTTAAGGTCTTTTGGGTTTTTTTGAGTCTTTATATTTTTACATTTTTTTAGAGTTTATAATTTTTTCGGGGTTTTAAGGGTATTTAGAGTTTTTAGGGTTTTTAAAGGTTTTTAGGGGTTTTGAAGGATTTCAAGGGTTTTTTAGGGTTTTGGGAGTTTTGGGGGATTTTTTAGGGTTTTTTGGTTTTTTAAGGTTTTTAGGGGTTTTATGGTTTTCATGGTTTTTTTGGGTTTTTAGGTTTTTCTGGGTTTTCAGTGTTTTTTTATGTTTTCATGTATCTTTTAGGGGTTCTTATGATTTTTATCGTTTTAGGATTTTTTAGGGTTTTAGGGATTTTGGGGTTTTTCAGGGGTTTTTACGGGTTTTCAGGGCTTTTATCATCCTTTTGGGGTTTTAGGGGGTTTTTTATGGTTTTTAAGGTTTTTAGAGTTTTATAATGTTTTAGGGGTTTTAAGGTTTTTTAGATATTTTAGTTGATTTTAAGGTTTTTATGTGATTTTAGGGTTTTAAAAGGTTTTTAGGAGTTTTATGGTTTTAAGGGTTTTTTGGGTCCTTTATGTTTTCTGGTATTTTTGGGGGTTTTGGGGATTTTAAGGAATTTTAGGGGTTTTCAATGTGTTTAGGGTCTTCTTGGTTTTTAGGGTTTTTTTGACCTTTTTAGTGTTTTTAACATTTTTGGCAGTTGTAAGGGTTTTTTTAGTTTTTAGTGGTTTTATGGGTTTTGAGGTTTTTAAGGTTTTAGGGTTTTTTGTGGTTTTCACTGGTTATTTTATATTTTTTACATTTTCATGGGTTTTTATGGTTTTTAGGGTTTTATAGGGTTTTTTGTTATTTAAGGGTTTTTAAGGGTTTTCAAGGGGTTTTAGGGGTTAATAGGTTTTTTCGGGTCCTTTGGGTTTTTAGGGTTTTTTTTATGTTTTTTAGGTATTTAAAGTTTCTTAGGGTTTTAAAGGTTTTTTATATTTTTTAACATTTTTAGGTGTTTTAAGGGTTTTTAGATATTTAAGTGGTTGTTGAAGGTTTTATGGGGTTTTGGGGGTTTTCAATTTTTTTAGGGTTTTTTTACGTTTTCACGGATTTTAGGGGGGTTTAGGGTTTATATGGTTTCTATGGTTTTAGGGAATGTAGGGATTTTAGGGGGGGTTTAGGAGTATTTATTCATTTTAGGGTTTTTATTGATTTTTAGGGTTTTTTAAAAATTTGATTGGGTTTTATGGTTTTTAGAGGTTTTTCAGGGCTTTTAGGGTTTTTTATGTTTTCATGGATTTTTAGGTGTTTTTTAGGATTTTTAATCTTTTTAGGGGTTCTAGAGTTTTTAGAATTTTTAGGGATTTTAAGAGTTTCTAGGGTTTTTCTGCAGGTTTTCCAATTTTTGGGGTTTTTAACGATTTTTAGGGTCTTTTAGGTTTTTAGAGTTTTTAGTGTTTTTAAGGTTATTTGGTGGTTTTTAACATATTTAGTTTTTTCAAGGATATTTAGAGTTTTTAGTCGGTTTTTAGGGTTTTATGGGCTTTTAGGGTTTTTAAGGTTTTTAGGGTATTTTACATTTTCATGGATTTTTGGGGGGTTTTATTGTTGTTATGGTCTTTTTGGGGTTTTATGGATTTTATGAGATTTCAAGGTTTTTTGGAGTGTTTAGGGTTTTCTGGGATTTTAGGGTCTTTTGGGGGTTTTAAGGTTTTTTTGTGTTATTTTGGTTTTTTAAGGGTTTCTAGATTTTTTTAACATTTTTATAGGTTTTAAGGGTTTTTAGAGTTTTTAGCAGGGATTTTAAGGATTTTATTTGTTTTTAGTTTTTTTATAGTTTAGGGGGGTTTATGGATTTTAAGGGTTTTTTAGGGTTCTTTGGTTTTTTTACATTTTCATGGATTTTTGGGGTTTTTTAGGATTTTTATGGTCTTTAGGGGTTTTTAGGGATTTTTAGAGTTTTTATAGGTTTTAAGGAGTTTGGGTTTTTCAAGGTTTTTAAGGTGTTTTTGGGCTCTTTTAGTTTTTAGGATTTTTAAGTTTTTTTAGAGTTTTTAACATTTTTTTGGTTTTATGGGTTTTTAGGGGTTTTTACGGTTTTGAAGGGTTTTTCAGGGTTTTTAGGATTTTTCACATTTTCATGGATTTTTAGGGGGGTTTTAGGTTTTTAAGGTTTTGAGGGGTTTTCTGAATTTTGTGGCTTTTTAAGGCTTTTTGAGGGGGGGGGGGGGGTTAGGGGTTTTAATTTAACGGTTGTAGGGTATTTTTCGGTTTTAGTTTTTTTTTTTGAGGTGTTATAGTGTTTAGAGGTATTTTAGAGTCTTTTAACATTTTTAGGTATTTAATGGGTTTTTAGAGTTTTTAGTAGGTTTTTATGCTTTTTATAGGTTTTTTAGTATTTTTTTAAGGTTGTTAAGGGTTTTAAGGGATTCCAGGGTTTTTGAGGGCTTTTAGGGTTTTTTACATTTTCATGGTATTTTAGGGGGTTTTTAGGATTTTTATGGTTTTTCAGGATTTTTAGGGACTTGGGTGTTTTTTGGGTTTTTAGGGGGTTTTAGGGTTTTTAGGGATTTTCAGGGTTTTTAGGGTCTTTTGGGTTTTAGGGTTTTTTCTGAATATTTTGGGTTTTTAATATTTTTTAGATTTTTTTAATTTTTTTAGATGTTTAAAGGGGTTTAAAAGTTTTAAGTGGGTTTTTAGGGGTTTTATGGGATGTTAGGGTTTTTTTAAGGTTTTAGGGGTATATATGGTCTTTGGGGGTTTTTCAGGGTTCTTAGGGGTTTTTTTGCATTTTCCTAGATTTTAAGGGGTTTTTAAATATTTGTATTGTTTTTATGCATTTTGATGGTTTTATGGGTTTTTATGTGTTTTTAGGGTTTTTAGGGATTTTAGGGGGTTTTAGGGTTTCTTTATTTATTTTTTCATGTTTTTATAGTTTTTTAATGTTTTAGGTGTTTTAAGGGTATTCAGAGTTTTTACAGTGTTTTTAGTGTTTTTATGGGAATTTAGGGTTTTAAAAGTTTTTAGGGGTTTTTAGGGTTTTTAGGGTTTTTTACTTTTTCATGAATTTTTAGGTGTTTTTTAGGATTTTTATGGTTTTTTTGGTTTTTAGGGTTTTCAGGGATTTTGAGGGGTTTTAGGGTTTTTAAGGGGTTTTAGTGTTTTTAGGGCCATTTTGGGGTTTTAGGGGTTTTAGGGTTTTTTTTGAGTTTTTAGGGGATTTAAGTTTTTTTTAGAGTTTTTTAACGTTTTGTGGGTTTAAAGGGTTTTAGAGTTTAGTGGTATTTTATGGATTTTATGGGTATTTAGGTTTGTTTATGCTTTTTATGGGTTTTTTTGTTTTCATGGGTTTTTAGGGTTTTTTAAGTTTTCATGGATTTTAGGGGTTTTTAAGATTTTTTTGTTTTTTAGAGTTATTAGCTATTTTGGGGGATTTTAAGGTTTTTCAGGGGGGGTTTTAGGGTCCTTTTGGGGTATAGGGTTTTTTTTGAGTTTATAGGGTTTTAAATGTTTTTAGAGTTTTTAACGTTTTTACGGTTTTAAAGGGTTTTTAGAGTTTTTTAACGTTTTTAGGTGTTTAAAGGGTTTTTATATTTCTTAGGGGTTTTTATGTTTTTAAGGGTGTTTGTGGTTTTCTGGGAGTTTTTAGGGTTTTTTACGTTTTCATGGATTTTTAGGGTTATTTTGGTATTTTTGTGGTTTTTAAGGTTTTAGGGGTTTTATGGATTTTTAGGGTGTTTTAGGCTTTTTAGAGATTTTTAGGGTTTTTAGGGTTATTCTAGGTTTTAAGGGTCTTTTTTGGTTTTTACTGTTTTTTTTAGTTTTTTAGGATTTTAAGATTTTTTAGAGTTTTTTAATGTTTTTAAGTGTTTTAAGAGTTTTTAGATATTTTAGCGCTTTTAGGGGTTTTATGATTTTGAGGGGGTTTTCAGGGTTTTTAGAGGGTTTTACTTTTTTATGGATTTTTAGGGTGTTTTTAGGATTTTTATGGTTTTCATGGTTTTTTAGGGTTTTTAGTGACTTTTTGGGTTTTAGGGGTTTTTTGTGCATTCAGGGTTTTTATGGACTTTTGTGGTTTTAGGGTTTTTTGAGTTTTTTAGTGTTTTTAAGGTTTTTTATAATTTTTTAACATTTTTAGGGGTTTTAAGAATTTTTAGAGTATTTAGTGGTTTTAATGGATTTATGGGTTTTTAGGGGTTTTATGGTTTTTAGCGGTTTTAGGTTTTTTATGGATTTTAGGGTTTCTTAGGGATTTTGAAGTATTTTAAGGATTTTTAGGTTTTTTCGGGTTTTTAAAGGTTTTTAGGGTTTTTAAGGTTTTTAGGGTCTTTTGGGTTTTTAAGGTTTTTTTTTGACTTTTTTTGGGTTTTTATGTTTCTTTTGAGTTTTTTTAACATTTGTCGGGTTTTAAAGGGTTTTTAGATTTTTAGTGTTTTTTTACGTTTTTATGGTTTTAGGGTTTTTTATGTTTTTAGGGGGTTTTTTTTCAGAGGTTTTTCATGGTTTTTAGGGTTTTTTACATATTCATGAATTTTTAGGGCTTTTTTAGGATTTTTATGTTTTTTAGGTGTTTTAGGGTTTTTATGGGTTTTAAGGGAATTTTAGGGAAAAGAAGGTTCGGGGCCAGGCTATTCCTGACTCCCCCAAAATTTATTAGAAAAAAGACACGAAGACGCTGCAGACAAGGGAGGGGAGGGGTCAAACGACCCACACCCCAAAACCCTTTACCGACAGATGCTCAAAAACTGCAAAAAAAAGAAAGATAAAAAACACACAAGAAACAAAAAAGACACACAAAAGAGTCCAAAAGAAAGGGACACAAAGGGGGAAATCGGTCAATGTCACCACCAAAATCATCCAGCTCCGCACCACGATAGCCAATGCCCACGCCAGATCCATCACCCACATCAACAAAGTTGTAATCTGACTCAGCACCTGTGTCCATAGAATCCCATCCTGACTCATAATCCTCCTTCATTCCAAGCCTGGATAGAAGCTTCATTATGGCCCTCTCTTGCTCAGCAGATCCTGGAGGCCGCTCCCGCTTATTAACTTTTAGCTTTAGTCTGACCGCCCTTGATGTGGCCCGGGTTGCCATAGGTCATGGGAGAGCAGAATAATCCTTCTACCATCTTCACCTTGGGGGGGGGGGAGGGAGGTGGATCCAACTTCATAACCTGGTTTCTCACAAGTGACTCCATCACTGACAACAGATGGGGCCTTCTCTTTCTTACCATCGGGCCTAGGAGTTTCAACACCTCTTTTGTTCCTTTCCTCTTTCGACCTGGCCATAACAGCGTTTATCTGGCGATCATCATCAGCAAACCTCTCCCCAAGCCTCTTTACCTCACCCTCAAGCAGGTACCTTTCCCATTCAACTAGCACTATCTCATGTAACTGCACACAGTGAGCTTTAGCAGAGGGAACACCATGAAGAACCATGGCCCTCTGCAGGTTCGTGGATTGATCACCATTTTCCCCAGCAGTCCCCGATAGGGGGAAGACATTCAGATTCAGAACAGAAGCACTAGGAAGATCCTCGTCACCGCTAGTGCTGTCCGTAGGAGAATTTAATCCAGACTCCATGTCAGGTCTCCCCACATCATCACTCTCGGATAGCACCAGGGGGGCGTCACGCCAATCAGTGAACTACACCTTTGGAATCCAGGGCTCCTCTTCTGTCGCAGACTCCTCCTTCTCAGCCGAGGACATAAGCCACTCATCCCCAGCCCTCGTGCCCTGAACAACCAAAGCCTCCTGCACAACTTCTTCCACCAACACGTCCACATCTGTGGTCTTAGCCAGGGCTGAGACCTGTAGACTTCTTTGAGCAGCTGCAGTAATCTGCACTGGTGAAGAGGTTCCACCATTATTCTTCTGGAAATCTAATTTTTCTCCTCCAACGAACAGCGCACAGGGAACCTCTATCTAAACATTCCCATGCCAGGTTCCCATCACAACATCCTTCCATGTGCCTGACTGCTTCCCTAAAAAGACACCACACCCATGAACACCTTCAGCACGAACCCGATTATCCCCATCAGCCAGTATCACTGCCTCCTCAACAACATCTTCTGAAGCACGAACACCCCCATCCAGACTTATTCTAAATCCACCTGAATCCATCAGAGAAACCTCTAGATCACTTACAGCCAATATTTTAGATGAACAGGGAATATCAGTAGCCAACAACTGGGAGGACAAGGGCCCATCCATCCCCGTTGTCCCCGCAACCTCCACCAGAGGAAGGAAGATCTCACCAGAAAACACGCAATCCTGATTATCAACACCCCTGCCAGGACCGATATATCCTCCAGATTAAGAATTGTTCCCAAAGCTCCAACAATAAGAGAAGAACACCGACCAAGGTTCATAGATAACAGGCTATCGCCACCTGAGCTCCTCCCCCACCTCAATCCAGACAACATCCACTAGAGCCTTTGAAGCATCAACTTCAACAAAGGCCCTTAGGGAAACCGGATGGCAAAGAGCCCTAGCCCTACTATCCACACAGAGGAACCTCCCCACCAAATTCCCAAGCATCGAGATAATAGAAAAAATTTTAAAGGGAAGGGGAAGTTCAGGAAATCTAACCCAGGTAGCAACCATCGGGGAACTCCGCTTCAGATGAAAATCAAAGCTCCACCGAAAAGGGGAAAAATGTGCGCCATTGCATGACCGAGGAGTCACCGAATAGGCAAAAAACAGGTCCTCCTTAGAGGTAAACCAAATCATTATGTGGGAGATATCGATCATACCCATGGTTGTACAAGCCCTAGGTTTCCAGGAATTTGAGACAAACCTGTCGAAAGTGACCACTAGGGGTCGCCATGTCATGAAACTTGCAACCAGAGTCAGGCGGTGCAGATCCGAAGCTTCTGTGAACTCCCTAATCGAGAGGGGAAGTTGAAGAAGTCCTTCAAGGGACTCCAGAACCTTCGGTAAAAGCACCATTTGTGGAAAGGATGGTAGAAAATCAGGGGAAGAGAGCGACGACAAAGAACATTCCTTTGAGAGAGGATCCTCCCCCGCGAAGAGGGGAGAAGGTGCGTCGTTTTCAATCATCTTCAATCTGGAATGAAGCCACCATCGTGAAGTATCCAAGTTTCCAGAGTCTCCAAAGCTACCAAAGCTGCCATCCTCTTAGGTTTTTTAAGGGGGATTTTAGGGATTTTAGGGGTATTTAGGGGTTTTATGGTCTTTTGGGTTTTCAGGGGTGTTTGTGAATTTTTTAGTGGTTTTAAGGTTTTTAGAGTTATATAACGTTTTTAGGAGTTTAAGGGTTTTTAGAGTTTTTAGTGATTTTTTGGTTTTTTATGGGTTTTTAGGGTTTCTATGGTTTTTAGGTGTTTTTATGGATTTGAGGTGTTTTTTGGGTTTTTTGGGTTTTTTAATTTTCATGTATTTTTAGGGGTTTTTAGGATTTTTATGGATTTTAGGGACTTTGAGGGTTTTAGGGTTTTTTGGGGTTTTTAGAGTTTTTAAGGTCTTTTGGGTTTTTAGAGTTTTTTTAGTTTTTTAGGGTTTTAAGGTTTTTTACATATTTTTAATGTTTTTGGGGATTTTAAGATCTTTTAGAGTTTTAGTGGTTTTATGGTTTTTAGGGGGTTTTAAAGGTTTTTTAGGGTTTTATTATTTTTAGGGTTTTATGGGGTTTTAGGGTTTTTACGTTTTCATGGATTTTTAGGGGGGGTTAGGATTTTTATGGTTTTCAGGTTTTTTAGTGTTTTTAGTGATTTTTTTGGGGTTTAGATTTTTAGGGGTTTCTTTGGTTTTTAGGGTTTTTCAAGGATTTTAGGGTCTTTTGGGGTTTTAGGGATTTTTAGAGTTTCTTAGGGTTTTAAAGGTTTTTAGAGATTTTTCCAACGAGCCTGTACCCAAGTGGTACAGGCTCCTACATGGCATCCAAAAGACCCAGGATCAAATCCGAGCATGGGTGAATTTCTGATTACTATAGTAGTGGCTGAACTGTAGTGGCGACGGTACTATAATAGTTACTCTTGCAGCGCGGTACTGTAGCATTACTGTTCACTAAGGGGTCCTTTGGGCCAAAAAATGGGCTTTCAAGCTTTGTATTCAGGCCACTTGGTCTTGGGACTTCGGGCTATGTAATTTGTCTCCCTCTACCGAGACAAAATGAGGTCTTTGCTTTAAATTATAAATTGAGGCTTTGGCCCCAACCTTTAAAAAAAGGTTTTTAGAGATTTTTAACATTTTTAGAGGCTTCAAAGGTTTTAAGATTTTTTAGTGTGTTTTAAGGTTTTATAGGTTTTTAGGGTTATTTAAGGTTTTTAGGTATTTTTATGGTTTTTTGGGGTTTCTTAGGGGTTTTAAGGGTTTTTAAATATTTTTATGTTTTCATGCATTTTTAGGGGTTTTCTAGGATTTTTATGGTTTTTAGGATATTTTACGGTTTTAGGGATTTTAAGGGTTTTAGGGTTTTTAGGATTTTTTAGGGTTCTTAGGGTCTTTTTGGGTTTTTTGGGTTTTTTTGACTTTTTAGGGGTTTTAAGGTTTTTAGAGTTTTTTTAAATTTCTAAGGGTTTTAAGTGTTTTTTGGATTTTTCAGTGGTTTTAATTGTTTTTTCGGTATTTTGATGTTTTTAGGGGTTTTTATGGTTTTAGGGGTCTCTACGGTTTTTCGGTAGTTTTCTGGGGTTTTAGGGGTTTTATGGCAAGGAAGGTGCGAGGGTCGGGCTATTCCCGACACCCACCAAATTTATTAGAAAGAAAATAGAGACGCAACAGACAAGGGAGGGGAGGGGTCAAATGACCCACACCCAAAAACCCCTTACAACTCACGCAAAAAAAAAAGAAAAATCAAAAAAGAAAATAAAAAACCCAACAAGCACACCCAGGTACAAGCAGAAACCATCACCATCATCCAGCAACATCCAGCAACATCCAGCAACCACTAGCCCACTACCAAGAGAAATCCAGCTTCTAAACTCACATGTACCAGCATCTATCACCTTCCCACCAATAGCATCACCCAGCCAAACAAAACAAGCATCACCCAGCCAAACAGAGCAAGCATCCTATAACACCAAGCCTCCAGACCCCAGCAACTCTTCTTCCCTACCAACAGCTAGCACTAGTAAAAGATCACTACCAAACCAGCCACAGTAAGCCATCCCTACCAGTAAATCATATCCAAACATCCAACCACATCCAACATCACAGCCAATCCAGCTACCATCATTTTCATCGCAGAAATCAAAAACTTCCAACCATTCCACTCTCATCCAAGCCACAACATGCATCCAGCAGCTCCAATTCCAGAAAGTGTTACCATCATCCACCCACACCAGCTCGACCAACAGCTCATTCAGAACCATAACCATAATGCAACCAACAAACCAAGCCACCAGCAAATCGATCCAAAGCTGCAGAATGAACCCGCAGAGCAAAATTCCACAATCCAATAGCATGCCAAAACCGGAGAAAATTCGTAGAAACAACACCAAGGAGGAGGAGACATACCAGATTTCAAGCAGCATCAAGGAGGCATCCACAAAGCAGAACCGAGGCAAAAAATTTAGAGATTTGGCCGTCCATAGACCACATCGCCAGTGTGTTCCCCCCCCCCCCACTGCTTTAGAGGTGCCTCCTACAACCTCGAAGAAGAACCGGGAGCCCCCGCAGCATCCATCTCCAAGCGCCATAAACCAGCATAAAGCCAGAAGATCCATCGAAATGCACCAAACCGTAGGCCATTGATGCAACGCTCCAACAAAAAACCATCAACGACCCAAGTCCTGGACTGCATCCTCTGCGCAAAGCACTGCCAAACCGAACTCAAAAGCTCCTCCTCGCCAAGACCGCATCGTCGTAGAGGCACCCGACACCGGACTGCCCAGGGTAAACTCAGATCTGAAAAGTCAACTCCGAACCATAGCAGATTCCCAACAAGGGTCCTGACCGCCATGGAGTCAACAACTTCTCCACAGACCAGATCCGATCGATCATGGACCAGAGGAAACCGCACAAGTGCCGAGCCCGAAGAAATCCAAGCACACCCGCAAAAAAATCCTTCCGAAACTGAAATCCAGATCACGGGGTGAGGAAAAATAAGCCGCTGAAGACAGGAAGCCATCGTCGCCTTGGATCCGAAAAGAGCGCCCAGAGAACACCGCCACCGAGGAAGACCAATGCCAAAAACCCTAGACGAAACCAGGGGAAGAAGCGTCGGACGAGAGAGAGAACCTGGAGAGTACGCCACCATCTCTTTCTTTTCTTAGGGGTTTTATGTTTTCATGGATTTTTAGGGGGTTTCTTAGGATTTTTATGGTTTTTAGGGTTTTTGGGATTTTGATATTTTTTAGGGTTTTTAGGGTTTTTATGGGCTTTTAGATTTTTTTAATGTTTTTAGGGGTCTAAAAGGTGTTTTTAGCTTTTGGTGGGTTCTTTATATTTTTGTGAGGTTTTAGGTTTTTGTAATTTTTTAGGGGTTTTATGGTTTTCAGGGGGGGTTTAGGGTTTTAGGATTTTTTTATGTTTTCATGGATGTTTAGGGGGTTTTAGGATTTTTATGGTTTTTATGTTTTTAGGGGTTTTAGAGATTTTGAGGGTTTTGGATATTTTGATGGTTTTTAGGGTCTTTAGCGGTTTTTATGGGTTTTCAGGGTTTTTGGGGTCTTTTGGGTTTTTAGCACTTTTTTATATTTTTTGGATTTTATGGGGTTTTAGAGTTTTTTAATGCTTTTAGTGGTTTCGAGGCGTTTTAGTGTTTTTAGTGGGTTTTTATGGGTTTTTAGAGTTTTTAGAGTTTTTAAGGTTTTGGGGGGTCTTTATGGTTTTTAGTGGATTTTAGGGTTTTTAGTGTTTTTTTAGAATTTTGAGAGGTTTAGGGTTTTTAGGAATTTCCAGGGTTTTTAGGGCCATTTTGGGCCATTTTGGGTTTTTTTGAGTTTTTAGGGTTTTTGGAGTTTTCTAATGTTTTTTGGGGTTTTATAGTTTTTAGTGGGTTTTTAGGTTTTTAGGGTTTTTGGAGTTTTCTAATGTTTTTTGGGGTTTTATAGTTTTTAGTGGGTTTTTAGGTTTTTAGGGGTTTTAGGGTTTTCTAAAGTTTTTAGAGATTTTGATGGGTTTTAGGGGTTTTTAGGGTATTTAGGGTTTTTAAGGTTTTCATGGTTTTTAAGGTCTTTTTGGGTTTTGAGAGGTATTTTTATTTTTTTAGGGTTTAAAGGTTTTTAGAGCACTTTAACGTTTTTTGGGGTTTTAAGGTATTTTAGAGTTTTATTGGGTTTTTACGGTTTTAGGGATTTTTAAGGTTTTTTTAAAGCTTTTAGGGATATTTATGGTTTTTGAGGTGTATTTCTGAGGTTTTTATGGTTTTTTATGTTTTCATGGATTTTTAGGGTTTTTTAGGTTTTTTATGATTTTTATCGTTTTTAGGGTTTTTTTTGGATTTTGAGGGTTTTTCGTGTTTTTCACGGGTTTTTATGTGTTTTGGTGTTTTTCCAGGTTTTTAAGGTCTTTTTTTGGTTTTTAGGGTTCGTTTGAGTTTCTTAGGGTGAAAAAGTTTCCGGGCTGAAGCCCCACCAAACTTTAAATAAAACAAAAACAAAGGATACCAGGAGGGATTACACAATTGATAGTGGACCTCACCCTTCATATCAGATTCCACATACGACACACAAAAATATGGGGAAACAAAAGACCACAATGAGCTCTGTTCCTCAATTGCCTTCTTGGAGAGTGCATCTGCCACCGAGTATGCCTCTCTGTAGACATCAGTGACCCATAAGCTGAGAGCCTGAGACATTGAGAAACTCAAGCCATTTAGTTTATAGGTCTTTTAAGGGTTTTTTTGATTTTTTTAACAATTTAAGGGGTTTTAACTATTTTTAGAGTTTTTAGTGGGTTTTTAGATTTTTTATGGTTTCTTAATGTTTTTAGGGTTTTTTATATTTTAAGGGGGTTTTCACAATTTTTAGTGTTTTTTACATTTTAAGGGACATTAGGAGTTTTTTAGGATTTTTATGGTGTTTTTTTTGTTTCTAGAGATTTTGAGGGGTTTTAGGGGTTTTTAGGGTATTTAGTGTTTTTCAGGGTTTTAAGGTTCTTTTATGGTTTTTAGGGTTTTTTGAGTTTTTTAGGGTTTTTAAGGTTTTTAGAGTTTTTAGTGGGGGTTTTTAGGGTTTTTATGGGTTTTTAGGTTTTTAGGGGTTTTTAGTGTTTTCAGGGGGGTTTCAGGATTTTTATGAATTTTTAAGTTTTCATGGATTTTTAGGGATTTTTTAGTATTTTTATGGTTTTTAGGGGTTTTTTTTTGTGGGGGGGGGGGGGGGGGTTATGGGGGGTTTGTTTTTTTAGTGTTTTAATGTTTTTTAATGTTTTTAATTTTTTAGGGTTTCTAGGTTTTTTAGAGTTTTTAGTGTTTTTTAGGATATTATGGGTTTTGGGGGTTTTAATGTTTTTAAGGGTTTTCATAGTTTTCTGGTTTTTTCAGGGTTTTTGGGGTTTATATGTGGATTTTGAGGGGTATTTTAGGTTTTTAGGGATTTTATGGGTTTTAGGGATTTTATGGGTTTTTAGGATTTTTCAAGTGTTTTTAGGTTTTTTATGGTTTTCATGGTGTTTAAGGTCTTTACAGGGTTTTAGGGTTGTTTTGAGATTTAAGGGTTTTAATTTTTTCTAGAGTTTATTAAAATTTTAGGGGTTTTAATGGTTTTTAGATTTTTTAGTGGGTTTTAGTGTTTTCATGGGTTTTCTGGATTTTTAAGGTTTTATGAGTTTTATGGTTTTCAGGAGTTTTTTAGGGTTTTTTGCCCTTTTTATGTTTTCATGGATTTTAGGGGTTTTTTAGGATTTTCATAGTTTTAGGTTTATTGTTTTTAGGGTTTTTAAGTATTTTGAGGGTTTTGGGTTTTTGAAAGTTTTTTAGTGTTTTTAGGGTTTAAAGGGTTTTTATAGTCATTAGTATTTATAGGGTTTTATGGGGTTTTATGGATTTTTAATGTTTTTAGGGGTTTTAGGTTTTTAGGAGGTTTTCAGAGTTTTTTACATTTTTAAGGATTTTTAGGTGGGTTTTAGTATTTTTATGGTTTTAGGGGTTTAAAGGCATTTTTGGTATTTTGAGGGTTTTAAATGGTGTTTAAGAGTTTTTTGGGTTTTTAGTGTTTTCTGGGTTTTTATGGTCTTTTAGGGTTTTTAGGTTTTTTTAGGTTTTTAGTGTTTTTAATGTTTTTTAGATTTTTTTAACATTTTTATGGGTTTAAGGGTTTTTAGAGTTTAGTGGGGGGTTTTAGCGTTTTTATGTATTTTTAAATGTTTTAAAGGGTTTTAGGGGGTTTTATGGTTTCTAAGGGGTTTTAGGGTTTTTTATGTTTTCATGGACTTTAGGGGTTTTCTAGGATTTTTTTGGTTTTAGGGTATTTTTGGATTTTGAGGGATTTTGAGGGTATTTTGAGGGGTTTTATGGGTTTTAGGGTCTTTTGGGGGGTTTCAAGATTTTTTAAATTTTTTAGGATTTTAAGGGTTTATTAGAGTTTTTTCATGTTTTGGGTGTTTTAAGGGTTTTTAGAGTTTTTAGTGGGTTTTTAGGGTTTCTTGGCTTTTTAGGGTTTTTAAGGTTTTTAGGGGTTTTTATGTTTTTCAGGTGTTTTTAGGGGTTTTTTGTTTTCTTGGATTTTAGGGGGATTTAGGATTTTTATGGTTTTTCAGGTTGTTTTGGGTTTTTAGGAATTTTGACGATTTTTATGTTTTTTCAAAGGATTTTTGAGTATTTAGGTTTTTTAGGGGTTTTCACAGTTTTTTTTTGTATTTTTAGGATTTTTGGGGTTTCCGAGTTTTTTAGGGTTTTAAGGTTTTTTAGATTTTTTTAACATTTTTAGGGGTTTAAGGGGTTTTTTGAGTTTTTCATGGTTTTTAGGGTTTTATGGTTGGTTAGGGTTTTTAAGGTTTTCAGGGGATTTTACTGTTCTAGGGTTTTTTAAGGTTTTGAGGATTTTTTACATTTTCATGGACTTTTAGTGTTTTGGGGTTTTAGGGATTTTGAGGATTTTTTGGGGTTTTGGGGGGGTTTTGGGTTTTTGGGGGTTTTAGGGTTTTTAGGGTCTTTTGGGTTTTTAGGGTTTTTTAACGTTTTTAGGGGTTTAAAGGGTTTTTTAACGTTTTAAGGGTTTTCATGGTTTTTCAGGGTTTTTGGATTTTTTCTTGTTTTTATGGTTTTTTGAGTTTTTTTGGTGTTCTAAGATTTTCTAGATTTTTTTAACATTTCTAGGGGTTTAATGTTTTTTAGAGTTTTTAGCGGTTTTTAGGGTTTTAGGGCTTTAAATTTTTTTAGAGGTTTTATGGTTTTCTGTGGTATTTTAGGGTTTTTAGGGTCATTACGTTGTCATGGATTTTTAGGGGTTTTTTAGGATTTTTATGGATTTTAGTGTTTTTTGTGTTTTTAGGGATTTTGAGGGTTTTTAGTGGTTTTCATAGGTTTTTTAAGTTTTTTAGGTTTTTCAGGGTTGTTTGTATTTTTTTTGTATTCAATAATTTTTTGAGTTTTTTAAGGTTTTTAATGTTTTTATAAGTTTTTAACATTTTTGGGGTTTTAAGGGTTTTTTGAGTTTTTAGTGGGATTTTATGGGTTTTATGTATTTTTAGCGATTTTAAGGTTTTTAGGGGTTTTTATGGATTTCAGGGGTTTTTTAGGGTTAGAGGATTTTTATGTTTTCATGGATTTTTAACGGTTATTTAGGATGTTTATCGTTTTTAGGGCGTGTTTAGGGGTTTCTTGAGTTTTTAGTGTTTTTAAGGATTTTTAGTTCTTTTTAAGGTTTTTTGGGGTTTCAAGGGTTTTTAGAGTTTTTAGTGGTTTTTTGGGTTTTTAGTGTTTTTAGGGTTTTTAATGTTTTAGGGGTTTTATGGCTTTCTGGTGTTTTTCGGGGTTTTTAAGGTTTTTTACATTTTCATGGATTTTAGGGGTGCTTTTAGGATTTTTATGCGTTTAATGTTTTTATGATTTTTTGGGACTTTGAGGGGGTTTAGGGGTTTTTCAGAGGTTTTAGTGTTTTTAGCGGTTTTAGGGGTTTTCTGGTTTTCTTGGGTCTTTTGGGGGTTTTAAGAGTTTTAGAGTTTTTTATAATTTATAGGCATTTCAAGGGTTTTAGATTATTTTTTGGTTTTTAATGTTTTATAGGATTTTTATGGTTTTCATGGTTTTTATGGGTTTTTATGATTTTCTTCGGATTTTAAGAGTTTTGGGTTTTTTTCCATTTTCAAGGATTTTTATGGGTATATTAGGATTTTTATGTGTTTTTTGGTTCTTTAGAGTTTTTAGGAATTTTGAGGGTTTTTAGGGTTTTTGAAAATTTTTAGGGTTTTTAGGGTCTTTTTGGGGGTTTTAGGATTTTTTGAGTTTTTTTGAGTTTTTACGTTTTTTTAGAGTTTTTTAAAGTTTTTAGGGGTTTAAATGGATTTTATATTTTTTAGTGTTTTTAGGGTTTTTATGGAATTTAAGGGTTGAATGGTTTTCATAGGTTTTTTTTTCGAGTTTTATAGGTTTTTCAGTTGTTTTAGGGTTTTTCAGGATTTTTATGATTTTTAGGGTTTTTAGGGATATTAGGGATTTTGATGGGTTTTAGGGGTTTTTAATTGTTTTTGATGTTTTTAGTGTTTCTTCGGATTTTTAGGGTCTTTTGGGGTTTTAGGGTTATTTTTGTGTTTTTTTGGGTTTTTAAGGTTTTTAGAGTTTTTTAATTTTTTTAGTGGTTTAAAGGGTTTTTAGAGTTTTTAGTGGTTTTTAGTGTTTTTAGGGTTTTTAGGTTTTTAGGGGTTTTTATGGTCCTCAGGGTGCTTTTTAGGGTTTTAAAGGGGTTTTACATTTTCAGGGATTTTTAGGGGGTTTAGGCTTTTTATGGTTTTTATGGTTTTAGGGTTTTGAGGGATTCTGATGGTTTTTTGGGGTTTTTCAGAGATTTTTAGGATTTTTAGGGGTTTTAGTGTCTTTTGGATTTTTATGGGTTTTTTATGTTTTTTAGGGTTTTTAATGTTTTTACAGTTTAATGTTTTTAGTGGCTTTAAGGGTTTTTAGTGGTTTTAAGGGGTTTTAGAGTGTTTATTGTTTTTTACTGTTTTTTGGGTTTTTTTGGTTTTAGGGGGTTTAGGGTTTTTAGGGGTTTTAGGGCTTTTATGTTTTCAAGGATTTTTATTGGGGTTTTAGGATTTTTTTTGGTTTTTGGTATTTTTTGGGGGGTTTGGGGATGTTGAGGATTTTTAGGGTTTTTAGGTATTTTCAATGTTATTAGGGCCTTTTTGGGATTTTAGGAATTTTTTGAGTTTTTTAGGGGTTTTAAGGGTTTTTATAATTTTTTAGAGATTTTAGGAGTCTTAATGGTTTTTAGAGTTTTTAGTGGTTTTTATGTTTTTATGTATTTTTGGATTTTTTATGTTTTATGGGGTTTTATGGGTTTTAAGGGGCTTTAGGGTTTTTAGGGTTTTTTTAGGATTTTTAGGGATTTTGAGTTTTTTGGGGTTTTATGATTTTTTGGAGTTTTTATCATTTTTTATAAAGGGTTTTAGAGTTTTTAGTGGTTTTTAATGTTTTTTAATGTTTTTAGGGAATTTTATGGTTTTCAGGGGTTTTAGGTTTTTTTACGTTTTCTTAGATTTTTAGGGGTTTTTAATGATATTTATTGTTTTCAGGGTTTTTAGGGGTTTTACAAATTTGTGGGTTTTTCAGTTTTTTTAAGGGGGTTTGGATTTTTTGGGTTTCAGGGTTTTTTATGGTCTTTTTTGGGGTTTTAGGGGTTTTTTAGATTTTTCGGGTTTTTAAGAGTTTTTAGTGTTTTTTAATGTTTTAGGTATTTTAAGAGTTTGGAGAGTTTTTAGTGGGTTTTAGGGCAAGGAAGATGTGAGGGTCGGGCTATTCCCCCCCCCCCCCCAAAATTTATTAAAAAGAAAAAAGAGACACAGCAGACAAGGGATGAGAGGGGTCGATCGACCCACACCCAAAAACCCTTAACGACCCAAGACAAAAGACCCAAAAAAATAAAAAATAAAAAATAAAAAATAAAAAACACGCAAAACAAAGCAGCCACCACCATCATCTAGCATCAACTAGCATCCAGCAGCTCACAGCTAACCAACAACCAGCATCCAAACTCAAACAGCAATCCACATTCAGCAGCAGCACAACCATAAACCACAGCTTCAGCACCTCCCATCCAAGCAGCAACCAACATCCAAAACCACGAGCATCCAACATCATAGAACCACCAGCATCAAACATCACATAACCACCAGCATCAAAATCACAAGCCTCATCATCACCATCATTTAGCAGTTCACCACCAAGCACCAGCCAGCATCCAATCACACAAAGCAGCGACCAATATCCAATCTCACATGATCCAGCATCCAACACCTCCTCACCTAGGAGATCAAACATACGAAGCACCATCATCCATAAAAAACACTAAAATCTTAAAAATATTAAAAATCCACAGAAACCATAAGACCCAATAAAAACCCTCAATCCCTAAAAATGTTAAAAAACTCTAAAAAACCTGAAAAACAAAAAATCCCAAGAAATATTAACTCCTTAAAATCCATAAAATCCCTAAAAATCCTATAAACCATAAAAATCCTAAGAAACCCCTAAAATAATTGAAAACGTAAAAAGCCTGAAAAACTTCTCAAAACCATAAAACCCTTAAAATCCTTAAAAACCCTGAAAAACCCCTAAAAACCCACTAAAAATTATAAAAACTATTTAAACCTCTAAAAATGTTAAAGAAACTCTAAAGAACCTTTAAAACATTAAAAATCCAAAAAACCCTTAAAAACCCAAAAAACCCTCAAAATCCCTATAAACCCAAAACCCCCCAAAAAACATAAAAATCCTAAAAACCTCTAAAAATCCATGGAAACGTAAAAAACCCTAAAAATCCTTAAAAACCAAAAAACCCCTAAGAACCCTAAAAAACACTAAAACCATAAAAATAAAAAAAAACCCTTAAAATCCAAGAAAATGTAAAAAATATTAAAACCTTGAAAAGTATAAAGACCCCCTAAAAATCTTCAAAACCCTAAAAACCCATAAAAATATTAAAAATTTACTAAAAACTCAAAAAAAAACCATAAAAACCCAAAAGACCCTAAAAACCTTGATAAAAAATAAAAACCTTAAAAACACTGAAAACCCATTAAAATCCCTAAACACCCTAAAAACTCTACAAACTATAAAAATACTAAGAAACACCTAAAATCCATGAAAATATACAAAACCCTAAAAACCCCAAAAAACCCCTGAAAACCATAAAAATCACTAAAAACCATAAAAACCCCTAAAACCCCTTAATAAGAATGGCTCAAGGAAGGGAGTCCGACAAAGATGGGGATCCTGCTCAGCCTTTGGCTGTGTCAGCCCCTGATGGAAAGGTGGAGTCAGCCCTAGCTATGCCAGAGGTATGTGGTCACAAGGAGCTCTTTCAACTCTATAAGCGTTCAACCTCTGGGGCCGGTGTGGCTTGTGATGCACCGAAGGTGTCGAGATTGAAGCTTAATTTTGTGGAGGCGGCGAAATCGGCAATTTCACTCACCTTCTATGATTTTGATCCTCCCTCTCCCGGCCAGATCATTCGGAAGGGGAGAGTGGCTCACGTTTTGGCTAATCGTGAGGTAGTGGGGGAACAATGCAATCTATGTCAATTATCCATCATTGCCAGGGTGTTGACTCTGAAGGGAAAGCGACTCTGGAAATTTGCTGACCACACCAACCGGATCAAGGAGATTTGGGGTTTCTCCAAACAAAGAATAACTGCTATGGAGAGAGGGTATTACCATATTGTCTTCCCATAGGATGAGTGGAAGCGTCAAACATGGGGCTTCAGCTCTTTCAACATGAAGCATGGACTCTTAAAGATCCAAGAATGGGATTAGAATTTTGACCCATTGAATGTTAAGAATACCTCTGCATAGGTATGGATTTGTATCTGTAAACTTAGCTGGATTTATTAGCATCCTCAGATTTTATGGGACATTGCCTCCTTGGTGGGTTATCATATACGCATTGACAAGGAGATGGAAAATCCAAAGTATGGGCATTATGCTCGTGTCCTTGTTGAAGTTGACTTGGCTTTCACACTAGTTGAGGAAGTGGTGCTCAACACTGATGAGGACAAATTCACGCTGGAAATTCAATATGAGCACAAACCCCGACTTTGCCTTCACTGCAACCTCTTTGGACATCTCATCTCTGATTGTCGATGACTTAAAGTGTGCGCCAAGTGCAATCTCAAAGGGAATGTTGCTGAGTCCTGCAACAGAAAATCAGGAGCTGGAGTGGGGAAGTAGGCCCCCATGCCTGGTCAGGCACCTACCCCCTCCCAGCCTAGTCTTGTTGTGGTAGGAAGTCCTGTGGAGTCGCCTTCGCAAAAGGGGGTGTCGGGGGTGGATAACACCTGCTGCCAGGAGACGCCCTCTCATATGCAGGGAGTGTCTACTAGGCCTAACCCCCATGATGGTCTGTTAGTTGATCCGGTCTCTACTACCTCAGGGCCTACTGCTACCATCCCTAGCTCTCAGTCATCCATGGCTGAGCCCAGCCAGGCCTTCGCTCAACCTGGTCCTGCTGTGGTATGAAGTCATGTAGAGCCGTCTTCACTAAAGGGGGTGTTGAGGGTGGATGACACTTGCTGCCAGGAGATTCCCCCGCATTTTTAGGTAGTGGTTGATGGGCCGAATCGCCCTATTGATCTGATGGTTATTCTGGTCTCTACTTCCTCAAGGCATGCTGCTGTCATCCCTGGCTGAGCCCGGACAGACTTCCACTCTACTTGGCCCTGCCGCGGTGGTGAGCCATGTGCCACTTGCTGAACTTCCCAAGGAGGTTCTGGTGGTGGATGACACCTGATGCCAGGGATCACCCCCTCTCATGCAGGAGGTGGTTGCTGGGCCAGCCCTTCCTTTGTCTGCTGCTATTTCAGGGTCTGTTGCTGCCTCCCCTGACCCTAGGAAGGGCTGCTCGCCCTCGGCTCTCTTGTCAGTGACTGATGATTCCTTTACGGATATTTTCTCTAGTTAGTATTCAAGGCGTATCACATCAAGGAGTGCCTCCCCTGTGAAAATCTTCCCCCTGAACAAGTTCACCCCTCTCAGTGGTAGCTTCTAGGCGGATGAGGCTGAGGAGCAGAATGATGAGGAGGCAGATGGATCCAACAAAACGGTTGACGAGGACCTAACACAAGAGGTTGTCTCTCAACCTCTATATGGATCTAGACTGAAATATCGGATCTCCGAAGACACCGATCTTTCCCCTATGAAGAACCCTCTAGGGAGGCCCAAGAAGAAGGGGAAAAGGTAAAGGAAAAGGTAATGCCCTTGAATGAAAACAGTAGCCCTGTGAGAGGGGAAGATCCCGTCTAAATAAATGAGGATCCTCTTCTGGAACTACCAGGGGATTAGGAATATTTCCACTGCCTCAGCCCTTAGGCATTTTCTCCTTTCTCATAGGCCTATGATTCTTGGAATTGATGAAAAAATGATCTCGTTCGATAGCTGGATGGGTTTCAACTGGGGTTACCTTGGATACTCCTGTGTTGGAAAGACTGCTAATGAGAATGGTTTAGACACCTTATGGGTGTTGAAGCATGATGACATCCAGTTGCTGTCTGTGGATGTGAGTACCCAAGTCATCACCTTGTCTGCTATATGCAGTGATACCCCTCTTTCCCGATCCTTTGTGCATGCATTTTACTCATACACAAGGAGACGAGACCTATGGGAAAAGATGATTATTCTAAATGGGATCATTGAGAACAATTGGGTTGTGATTGGGGATTTCAACACTGTTTTGCGCCCAGATGAGAGGATTGGCCCCAACTTCTCTCGCTCGGCTTCTGAAGAATTTTCCTTCTACTTAGACACTTGTGATCTCACGGAAGTTCCCATTTCTAGAGCCTCCTTTACTTGGGGGCATTTCACTATTAACCGAAGGCAATCCATCAAGTTGGATAGGTGTTTTTATAGGATAAGTGTCAGGAATTATCCTATTGATGTATCCGGATTTACCCTCCCCAAATTTCATTCGGATCATAACCCCTTGATTATTGACTGTTATGTGGGTTCCTCAAGGTCATCACCCCTGCCTTTCATGTTCAATAATGCCTGGATCACGGTTCCAGGTTGTAGGGAAATTGTCATCAATGGTTGGAGTAAAGACCTCCGGGGTAGACATTACTATATTTTGGTTTCTAAGCTTATAAGAATCAAAGCCTTACTCAAGGAGTGGAGCAAGAACCACTTCTCTAGGATGGATGAAGATATTCGGCCTGCTGAGCAGCAGCTCACCCTCCACCAGGATTCCAACCTGATTTTGTCTCTGCCCTCTCAAGAGGAGTTGCAGCTTCATTCTGTGCTTGATGATCTCCTGGCTCTTAAAGAAAAGCTGGCCAAAAATCAATTCAATGTTAGATGGCTCAAAGATGGAAATCGCAACTCGAAATTTTTCCACCGGTTTCATAGAGAGAAAAAGGTTAAAAAGTGATCAAAATCAGTTCGTATCTCAGGATATACCTTCACCTCAGAGGATGATATTTCCACTACTATTATCAATCACTTCCAGAAGCTTTACTTGGATGATGGTGGGGATTAAACCCTTCCTTTGATGGATTCCATCATGCCATGCATCAATGAGAATCAGAACAGGTCCTTAATGATTTCCCCCCTTGAGGAGGAAATAAGGGATGCTTTGTTTTCTTTGAACATTGAAAATGAAGCGGGATCAGATGGTTTCACTAACAAGTTCTTCATGTCTCACTGGGATATCATGCATGAGGGCATCACCAGCGTTGTTAGGGAATTTTTTCTCTCCAGTGCTTTTCCACAAGGATTCAACTCTAATTTCATTGCCCTGATTCCCAAAAAGGAAAATTCCATTGACATTGGTGACTTTTTGCCAGTGGCTATAGGGAATACTATTCCCAAAATCATCAGCAAGATTCTGGTCATGCGAATTGAGAAATTTGTGGGGGAAATTCTTGCTCCAATCCAATTTGGGTTTTTCTCGGGGAGTAACTTCTAGGAATGCCTATTCATAGCCTCGGAGGGCATCAATGTCATGCAAAAGCAGTCCAAGAAGGGCAATTTTTCACTCAATATTGACATCTCTAAGGCTTTCAACACTATTAAGTGGAGTTTCATTTTTCAGGTTCTCTCAAAGTATGGCTTCTTGAATAGATTTATCAATATGGTTATGTCCATCTTAAGCAGTGCTTGGGTCTCCGTCCTCATAAATGGATCTCCCAAGGGGTTTTCCCCCTGCTCCCATGGGGTTAGACAGGGTAACCCGCTATCAGGAATTCTCTTCGCGATTGCTGAGGATTACCTGTAGGTGTATTATGGACCTTAGACATGCTAGTCTCTTCAATTATGTTAGGGTAGGGAGAGATCTTCATGTGTTGTCCCATCTGTTTTAAGTTAATGATATTCTTCTATTTGGGAAAGCTGACAAACAGACCTTGTCCTCAATCTGGATGATTTTCTGGCATTATGAAAGTGTGGCGGGGTAGTCTATCAGTTGGAGGAAGTCTTTGATTGTCTTTGGGGAGGGGGTCTCTCGGCCCCGTCATATTTCCATTGAAAGGTCCCTTGGGGTCAAGAGAGGGTCAATTTATTTTGATTACCTAGGTGTCCCCATCTTTTGGGGAAGAGTCAAGCATTGTCACCTTGAGAGCATTGCCACTAGAATTACTCAACATCTGGAAAAATGGAAAGCGAAGTTCATATCGCAAGCTGGAAGGGTTTGGCTCAACAACTCAGTTATCACTTCTATGTTCACATATGATTTCTCTATCTACAGATGGCTAGTTAACATTCTTAAGGACCTGCAAGCAAATATCATGAATTTTTCCTGGACGGGATGCATTAGTGAAAGGAAATTGATTAGGGTGGCCTGGAGGTACTGTACCAAGCCAATTGAGTTGGGGGGGGGGGGGGGTTGGCATTAAAGATCTCAGAAGGTATAATGATGCTCTCCTTGCTAAATTTACATGGGGTCTGTTTAACTATATGAGTGGGGGTCTGGGCTTCACTTGAGAGAGGCTTGTGCTTAAACTTTGTGATGAGTATACATGTTACTTCCCCTCCTCTTTCTGTCCAACATTTCATGATTCATACAAGGGTATTATCTCTCACTCAAAATGGATTGTTTCAAATCACTCGAAACAAAATGCTTGGTCCACGCCCTGGCTTGATGGGCCCCTTCAAGAACTCATGACTCCTCCTACTGGCCATAGAAGATTTTCCATCATGGCTCTCATTCCTCGGCTAGAAGATCTTGAGGCTCTCCTCCCAACTGAAACCTTTATTCAAATTCATCTTTACACCTTTGTTGACTCTGACATCTTGATTTGGAAACCCAACCTTGTTGGGTGTCTTAATGATAAGGATTACTATCAGTATAATTGTTCTCGGGGCTCCCCTCCCCCGGCCTAGATCTCCAAATTTAGGAGGAATTTCATCCCTCCAACCAGTTATCTCTTACTTTGGAAACTTTGGAAGAATCAGCTGCCTCGGCAGATCCAGTTGCAGAAAGCTGGACACAACCTTGCCTTTGTATGTTTTCTCTGCCTATGCACCGAAGAGACTATTCAGCACACTTTTCTTCAATGCATATTTGGTGAAGCGCTTTGGAGATACTTGCAGAACATTTTTGGGCTCCTAGCTTTCCTGGATAGGCCTCTCTTTGAGCTCCTGGTCTATTTGACCAATTGGGATAACAGTGAACAGGTTCGGAACCTCTTATTGGTCGCTATCGCAACCAATATCTATTATATTTGGACCTCTCGGAATGCAATCGCATTTAATAAGAAGCGGCTCTTTATCCATGATAAGGTTGTCTATGAGTCGTTGATGAGTGTAAATTTCAGTTGTATTCACTTAAAATGATTTCCTTTTGAAATAAAAGAGAGACATTGAGTGGTGTCGTCCACACCGTGCCTCGGATTGAGGCGGAGTTGACTCATACACATCACAAATGACCCATGGATACATGTCCTAAAGTATCAATAGTATCTGAATGCCTTTGGTCTATTTTCCGTATGTCAGTTGTTGTTTTAACTTAAACTGTTTTCCATTTCAAAGAAAAGTGAAACACTTTGAGTGGTGCCGGCCACACCGCGCCTCGGATTGAGGCGGGGTTGACTCGTACACGTCACAAATGACCCATGGATCATTGTCCTAAAGTTTCAATAGAATCCGAAAGCGTTTGGTCAGTTTTCTGTATGTCGTTTTTTTTACTTAAAAGCGCATCCATTTTAAACAAAAGAAAGACACTTTGAGTGGTGTCAACCAAACCGCGCCTCGTATTGAGGCGGGGTTGACTCGTACACGTCACAAATGACCAATGGATACATTTCCTAAAGTATCAACAGTATCCGAATGTGTTTGGTCAGTTTTCCGTATGTGGGTTTTTTTACTTAAAAGCGCATCCATTTTAAACAAAAGAAAGACACTTTGAGTGGTCCTGGCCACACCGGACCTCATATTGAGGCGGGTTTGACTCGTACACGTCACATATGACCCATGGATACATGTTCTAAAGTATCAATAGTATTCGAATTCCTTTGGTCTGTTTTCCGTATGTCAGTTGTTGTTTTAACTTAAACCGTTGTCCATTTCAAAGAAAAGTGACAAAAATTGAGTGGTCCTGGCCACACCAGCCCTCGTATTGAGGTGATGTTGACTCGTACACGTCACATATGACCCATGGATCATTTTCCTAAAGTTTCAACAGAATCCGAATGCATTTGGTCAGTTTTCTGTATGCAAGTTGTTGTTTTCACTTAAAATCCTGTCCATTTCAAATAAAAGTTAGACACTTTGAGTGGTGTCGGCCACACCGCGCCTCAGATTGAGGTGGGGTTGACTCGTGCACGTCAAAAATGACCCATAAATCATTTTCTTAAAGTTTCAACAGAATCCGAAAGTGTTTGGTCGGTTTTCTGTATGTCGTTTATTTTACTTAAAAGCGCATCCATTTTAAACAAAAGAAAGACACTTTGAGTGGTACCGGCCACACTGGCCCTCATATTGAGGCAGGGTTTACTAGTACATGTCAAATATGACCCATGGATCATTGTCCTATAGTTTCAACAGAATCTGAATGCATTTGGTTGGTTTTCGGTATGTCAGTTGTTGTTTTAAATTAAACTGGTGTTCATTTCAAAGAAAAGTTAGACACTTTGAGTGGTACCAGTCACACTGTGCCTTGGATTGAGGCAGGGTTGAATCTTACACGTCACATATGACCCATGGATCGTTTTCCTAAAGTTTCAACAGAATCCGAATGCGTTTGGCCGGTTTTCCGTATGTCAGTTGTTCTTTTAACTTAAATTGTTGTCCATTTCGAAGAAAAGTTAGACACTTTGAGTGGTTCCGGCCACACCGCGCCTCGGATTGAGGCGGGGTTGACTCATACACATCACAAATGAACCATGGATACATTTACTAAAGTATCAACAGTATCCGAGTGCGTTTGGTCAGTTTTCCATATGTGGTTTTTTTTACTTAAAAATGCATCCATTTTAAACAAAACAAAGACACTTTGAGTGGTACCGGCCACACCAGACCTCGGATTGAGTAGGGGTTGACTCCTACATGTCAAAAATGACCCATGGATACACGTCCTAAAGTATCAATAGTATCCGAATGCCTTTGGTTTTTTTACCGTATGTTAGTTTTTGTTTTAACTTAAACAGTTGTCCATTTCAAAGAAAAGTGACACACTTTGAGTGGTCCCGGCCACACCGGCCCTTGGATTGAGGAGGGGTTGACTCGTACACGTCAGATATGACCCATGAATACATGTCCTAAAGTATAAACAGTATCCGAATGCCTTTGGTCTGTTTTCCGTATGTCAGTTGTTGTTTTAACTTAAACTGTTGTCTATTTCAAAGAAAAGTGACACACTTTGAGTGGTCCCAGACACACCGGCCCTTAGATTGAGGTGGGGTTGACTTGTACACGTCACATATGACCCATGGATCGTTGTCCTAAAGTTTCAACATAATCCAAATGCGTTTGGTTGGTTTTCCGTATGTCAGTTGTTGTTTTAACTTAAATCGTTGTCCATTTCAAAGAAAAGTGACAAACTTCGAGTGGTCCTAGCCACACCGGCCCTTGGATTGAGGCGGGGTTGACTCATACACGTCACATATGACCCATGGATCGTTGTCCTAAAGTTTAAACAGAATCCGAATGCGTTTGGTCAGTTTTCCGTATGCAAGTTGTTGTTTTCACTTAAAATCCTGTCCATTTCAAATAAAAGTTAGACACTTTGAGTGGTGTCGGCCACACCGCGCCTCGGATTGAGGTGGGGTTGACTCGTACACGTCACAAATGACCCATAAATTATTTTATTAAAGTTTCAATAGAATCCTAAAGTGTTTGTTCAGTTTTCCGTATGTCGTTTTTTTACTTAAAAGCACATCCATTTTAAACAAAAGAAAGACACTTTGAGTGGTACCGACCACACTGGCCTTCGGATTGAGGTGGGGTTGACTCGTACACATCAAAAAGGACCCATGGATACATGTCCTAAAGTATCAATAGAATCCGAGTGCGTTTGGTCAGTTTTCCATATGTGGTTTTTTTTACTTAAAAGCGCATCCATTTTAAACAAAAGAAAGACACTTTGAGTGGTACCGGCCACACCGGCCCTCGGATTGAGGCGAGGTTGACTCTTACATGTCACAAATGACCCATGGATACATTTCCTAAAGTATCAACAGTATCCGAGTGCGTTTGGTCAGTTTTCCATATGTGGATTTTTTTACTTAAAAGCGCATCCATTTTAAACAAAAGAAAGACACTTTGAGTGGTACCGACCACACCGGCCCTCGGATTGAGGCGGGTTTGACTCCTACACATCACAAATGACCCATGGATACATTTCCTATAGTATCAACAGTATAGGAATGCCTTTGGTCCATTTTCCGTATGTCAGTTGTTGTTTTAACTTAAAATGTTGTCCATTTCAAAGAAAAGTGACACACTTTGAGTGGTCCCGGCCACAACGGCCCTCGGATTGAAATGGGGTTGACTTGTACACGTCACATATGACCCATGGATCGTTTTCCTAAAGTTTCAATAGAATATGAATGCGTTTGGTTGGTTTTCTGTATGTCAGTTGTTGTTTTAACTTAAATCGTTGTCCATTTCAAAGAAAAGTGACAAACTTTGAGTGGTCCTGGCCACACCGGACCTCGGATTGAGCTGGGGTTGACTCGTACACGTCAAAAATGACCCATGGATCGTTTTCCTACAGTTTCAACAGAATCTGAATGCGTTTGGTCGGTTTTCCGTATGTCAGTTGATGTTATAACTTAAACTGTTGTCCATGTTAAAGAAAAGTTACACTTTGAGTGGTGTCGGCCACACCGCACCTCGGATTGAGGCGGGGTTGACTCGTACATGTCACAAATGACCTATGGATACATGTCCTAAAGTATCAACAATATCCGAGTGCGTTTGGTCAGTTTTTTGTATGTGTTTTTTTTTACTTAAAAGCGCATCCATTTTAAACAAAAGAAAGACACTTTGAGTGGTCCCAACCACACCGGCCCTCAGATTGAGGTGGGGTTGACTCGTACACGTCACATATGACCCATGGATACATTTCCTAAAGTATCAATAGTATCCGAATGTCTTTGGTCGGTTTTCCGTATACCAGTTGTTGTTTTCACTTAAAATCATGTCCATTTCAAATAAAAGTTAGACACTTTGAGTGGTGCCGGCCACACCGCTCCTCGGATTGAGGCGGGGCCACAAATTACCCATGGATACATGTCCTAAAGTATCAACAGTATCTGAATGTGTTTGGTTTGTTTTCCATATGTAGTTTTTTTTTACTTAAAAGCGCATCCATTTTAAACAAAAGAAAGACACTTTGAGTGGTATCGGCCACACCAGACCTCGGATTGAGGCGGGGTTGACTCATACACGTCACATATGACCCATGGATCGTTTTCTTGTAGTTTAAATAGAATCCGAATGCGTTTGGTCTGTTTTCCGTATGCCAGTTGTTGTTTTCACTTAAAATCCTGTCCATTTCAAATAAATGTTAGACACTTTGAGTGGTGTCGGCCACTACTTCAAAGCACATTTTCTATATCATCTTCCACATGCATAAACATGAAATACATGGCTAACTAAGAAAGCTAAGTAAAAAAAATAGAAAAATGAGCATCACAGTACCAAGGAATACTAAATGTCTATGTAGTAGACTAATCATACAATAAGAATCAAGTGCAAAAAACAGAATCTAAATGCAATGTCCCTATGAAGCAGAGGAAAACCCCAAAGTGGAAAACCATGTTCAAAAATAAATAGTTATATAGAATTCAAAAATGTAATGGATCAATCTGCCTCTGATCACCATCACCATCACTACTATCATCATCAGCCTCATCCTCACCACCATCTATGTCCTCGTCGTCGTCCTCGTCCTCGGCATCATCCTCACCCTCGGCCCCATCCTTACCCTCGGCCCCATCCTCGCCCTCGTCCACATCCTCATCCTCGCCCTCTTCCTCTTCAGCATCCTCGTCATCACCAGGAACGTCATCATCTCGATCTCCACTAGAGCTGCCGCCTGGTGCATTGGATGATGCACCCATCGACGACATAAATGTCTGACAAGACGCACTAGCCTCTGGTGTAAGTGATGAAGATAAAGCTCTCATCAGTTTCATAAATTCTCTGTCTCTTGTTTGAACTTGTACTTCCAACTCTGTGACCCTTTTATCAGACTGTCTTGCATGCTCCTTGACCTGTTCCAACTCGGTGGTACTAGAATGGATACCTGGAGACGACCAATACCTCATCAGGACTATATTCTTACCAGGTCGGCAGCGTACTCGACCAGAGTGCTCATCTCCCAAAACCTGATATAAATGATCGTGTGGCCCAAAATTGTCAGGCTCCTGGGCATCAAGAGCCTCTAAAGCAGCCTGTAAAAAATATTAATAGATTATTAAATTTTAAATTAGATATTAAACTTTTAAATAAACAAATTAAAACTTACAATCTTTTCTTGGGTCGGTTCATTTACCGCAGTTCCATCTTTTTTTCTTCTACTCGAGAAAAACAATTTTGCTCGAGGGATATGTCCTTCAATATTCATTTTGTGCTTCTGTAATGACATTGAAACAATATAAAGTGAAAGTATAATCATATATTCATTATTCAATAAATCACATAATTTAAGTAGGATCCAATAAAAAGGGAAAGTCCTAAAGAAAAATTATAAACAACTATATCGTACCTGCTGCCTCTCATGATCTGACATTGTTGTGCGCCCCAAAGTGTGGAGTTATTTCTTTGAATCAATGTTTTTTTGTTTTTTTCAAAAGATTCCTAAATAATGATTAATAATTAATAAGATTATATTAATGAAAAATATGGAAACTCTCATTTAAATAACTCAAATGAGATTAATACCTTAAATTTGGCAGTCGCCCAATGGGTAATCATTTGGCGATATTGCTCTATCGGGCAGTCATCCACGATAGGTAATGTCTCTAACTCTGTGCCCACTCTATCACACCAGCCAACATACAGCTCATGCTTATAAGCTCTCCAAAGCTCTCCTAGCTCTTTTAAACGCGCTGGTCATGCACCTTCGCCATCGGGGAAGTTAAACCGAAGCTGAAACCAAATTGATTAGTTCATTTAAATACAAAAATATACTACATTAAATCCAATATATTTTTTACCCATATTTGTGCCCACGCGTTATCCTTGACTTCGGGTGGAAGATGTCTCCAAGAGAGAGGGCTGACCAGAAAGATATCGGAGTATTTGTCTAGCGTCGCCAAAAAACCCCGACATTGCTGCCCAGATTTCTCAATCATTTGTCTATCAACATTGTATTCTACCATCAACTATGTCTAGCGGTTCCATACCGCACGCAAGGGAGTACGCCTTCTCCCCCGCCTCTTATTTGTAGATGAATCTGTTATTAAAGAAAAATAATATCAATACAAGTTATAATAAAAATAAATTTTGGTATAAAAATTTGATAGAGTTATATAAATATACCTCTGGTAGTCGGATCAATGGGTGTAGAAGATGAAAGAATATATTGTACAGGTGGAGTGTCCCTCAGTGTATGCTCCTCAGCCAGATACTGTGTCGCAGCAGGAGTCGAAGAAGGTGGAATATAATAACCTGGAGATAATGAACCAGAAGAAAAAGATGATGGCATAGACGTCTGGCCAGCTGGTAGTGTAAACATCAGAGGTCAAAATATCTCATATGTCCCTGAAGACACGCCAGGATCAAAATAGGGCATAGAAGATACGTCTGTGGTAGTGGATCTTCTAACTCTCGCCCTACGAGCCCTCGTACCACCAACCTATCTACTGGGAGCAATATCAGGCTCCTCGTCAGATATCTGTCGTCTAGGGGGTGGATCCTGAAAAAAAGTTTGACAGAAAAGAAAACACATGATATTATAAGTTATTGAAATATTTATATTTGAAATAAAATACTCACAACAGGGATGAGTGGAGGAACACCCATCTGTACCATGTGACAATTATTATTTGTCATCTTTTTCCACCGCCTCTCTTCAATGGGTGTCATTTCCTGCAATGAAAACAAATATGGAAGTAATTAGAAACAGATAACTAATGTGTAACCCAAAAAACAAAATATAGAAAAACCATTATGATAAAAAAAACATAATGAAACAGAATATTTATGGTGTTATGAAGGTAAGTACTAGGATACACACTCTGAATGATGTAGGTGAAACATGTAGGTGAGAACACGACTGTATGATTCTATATATTTCCCACCAAAACTTCGGGTTCAAAATCAACTCTGACAATTGAGCTGTTGGGGTCATCATAAGTAATAAACGGATTTCTTCCAATTGCAGTAGGGATAGGGTCAACTTCATCATCACCATCATCAAAAACATGTCTGGGATTTACTTCAATAATTACACCGAATTTAGGATGACGATGATCTTTGACATAAAAAACTTGTTTCACCATTGATGCCAATACATATGGTTCATCGGTGGAAAGAGTACGAGTCGTGTCAATAACTCGAAATCCACAATCATCAATAAAGGTGCCTTGCCTCGTCATTGAATCAAACCATTGACATTTCATCATCGTGACTTGACCATGCGAGTAATAATCCAAAATTATTATTTTCTCCACGACACCATAATAAGAAACATTTTCAGAATGAGGTCTAGTGTCCGATGAACTGGCATAACAGTCTGTTGTGGCAGTTAGCATAACACCATTATGCTGTGTTCTCATGTTTCTTGCTCGTTCAGTGATAAAAAATTTGTATCCATTGATCACAAGTGATTTACAAGCACGAACCATGGTATTAGGACCAAAAGCCAAAGCTCTTATTTCCTCAGAAACAAAGTCTGTAGGAAAACTCGATACCTGAAATATAAGCAAATAGTAAACTTAATTAAATATTATTTTTATTTAGTTATTACAGAAATATTTTTACCTTCAATTTCAACCAAGCAGAAAACCCTTTGCTATGCAAAGTCTCCTTCTTTCTCAAAGATAAAGAACGATGCTTTCTTTATATCAATTCTTTATGTTCTCTGTAGATAAAAATAATAATAGTTTAACAAATATTTAAAATTACAAGAGATAAGATAAGAGATACATGTACAATTAACTTACTTTATATACTCATCGAACAAATCACAATTGAACAACACTGTGCGATGTGCCATCTCTCGCTCTTCAAGGCTTAATGTTGTCAATGTATATGATCCCATAATTCCTCCTCTCCGAGGAAGTGATGGAAAACTGGGTTCAATTTTCCCATACTGTTCTTCTTCATTTCTCATTGGTCTGTTTATTCTCGTAGTATGATTAGACAAATACATTGAGCAGAAATCCATACATTCTTGAGCCAAGTAACCGTTCACAATAGAACCTTCGGGATAATTCCTGTTCCGAACATATGATTTCAATGTGCACATGTTTCTTTCAGTTGGATACATCCAATGGAAAGCAACGGGTCCTCCAAGAAGTATTTCGGTCGGAAGATGGACAGTCAGATGCAACATGCATGTAAAAAATGATGGAGGGAATATTTTCTCTAACTCACACAAAATTAATGGTGTCTCTACCAACAGTTTTTGCACGAGGGATTTGGAAAACCTCTTAGCACAAAGATCTCTAAACAAATAGCACAACCGAATAACTGAGACTCTAACATTATTGGACAAGAGATGACGGATTTCTATTGGAATCAACTCATGCAAAAGGACGTGATAATCATGAGTCTTAAAATATTTCAACTTCAACTCTTTTCTGTTGACCCGTTTTGATATATTGCTTGAATATCCATCAAGAACTTTAATAGTCTCTAGAACTTCTAGAAATTGATTTTTTTCAGCAGGAGTCATCACATAAGAAGCACATGGAACTTGCCATTTATTTTCACTGATACAGACAGGATGCAATTCTGGTCTGATCCCCCAATCTACCAAGTCCCGCCGAGATCGTAAATCATCTTTTGTCTTCCCCTTGACATTTAGAAGAATCGAAAGCAACATTTCGCATATATTCTTTTCAATGTGCATTACGTCTAGGCAATGACGTAACAAGTTGGTTGACCAATATGACAACTCAAAGAATATACTCTTCTTCTTCCAATTGTAACAGGTATCATTGGAAACATTTTCCCTCTTTCTAGATTTCATTACACTCTTCCCAAATGAATAACTGAAATCTTTCAATTCATTAAGCACATCAGTTCCAGACATACGCTGAGGTGGATCGTCATTCTCCATGGTATTGTCAAATCTTCAACGATTGTTTCTATATGTATGGTTCATTGGCAAGAATCGTCGATGTCCCATAAAACTAAAACTATGACGATATTTTAGTCTTCTCGATCGAGTATTCTTCATACAAACAGGACATGACAATTTTCCTTTTGTGCTCCATCATACATCATTGTATAAGCAGGAAAATCATTGATAGTCCACATAAGTGCAGCACACATCTAAAATATGTCTTTCGAACATGCATCGTATGTGGGCACACCCACATCCCAAAGAAGTTTCAACTCTTTTATTAAAGGTTTCATGTATACATCTATATCATTGCTAGGATCAGAAGGGCCAGATATCAGTATACTCAAGAAAGTGTAAGGCTTTTTCATACACAACCAAGGGGGAAGGTTATAAATGTGTATGAAAACCGGCCATGTGCTGTGCGAAGTAAGCATCTGCCCAAATGGATTAAAAAAGTCACATGAAAGACCCAGTCTCACATTACGCATGTCGGCTGCAAATTCAGGATATTGAGCATCAAATCTCTGCCATGCAAATCCATCTGCAGGGTGAACCAACTCTTCATTATTCTTTTTTATCTCGGTGTCATCCCATCGCATTTTTACAAATATTTCATCAGACATGAAAAGGTTATGTAATCTAGGGATCAATGGAAAGTGCCACATTACTTTTTGTGGCACACGAGATGGTGTTCCATCATCTTTTGGCTTCCATTGGGAGGTTCTTCATTTTATACAATCATTTCTTTCAGCAGTTTCCTCCCAAAATAAGCTGTAATCATTCGGGCAAGCATGAATTTTTTTTTTGAGAATCCAAGTTCATCAACCAACTTCCATGCCATATAGTGGTTTGAGGGAATATCTGCATCATCTAGAAGTAAGTCCTTCAAGAAGGTAAGAATATAATCAATTGCAGTATTTGAAATCCCATACATAGTTTTCCCATGAAACAATCGGATTAAAAATTCCAACTTTTTTATTTTATCACATTGCCGATATACTGGA
The DNA here is from genome assembly GCA_963277665.1 of Viscum album. Classification (NCBI taxonomy): domain Eukaryota; kingdom Viridiplantae; phylum Streptophyta; class Magnoliopsida; order Santalales; family Viscaceae; genus Viscum; species Viscum album. The sequence goes on along the minus strand of OY728156.1, from coordinate 1,770,531,447 downwards.
GTTATCGCAGCATCATTCAATTTTTTCACCCTATCAACATCATCATTTTCATTGGACGCATCATGTGTGCTTGTATTGAAATATTGTTGGCTGGACATCTTTTCCTTCTCATGATGTCGAATAAATGGAAACCGATCATATATCAAAGTCTCCAATTTAGTCCTATCATTTGGATCATCAACATTTTGAGATTCCATTTTCTCTCCATTGTGATACCACACATAATAGTTTGTTTGGAAACCATATTTGATTATATGATAGCTAACTGCTTCACGGCTCAACCAAGGTCTTCCAACACAATTAAAACATGGGCAGTGTATGTGACCACTATCTGAATCCTTGTCAAATGCAAAATATAGAAAGCTGTTCAAATTATTTTGAAAATCGGTTGAAATCCGATCAGTTTCGTACATCCAACTTCTATCCATTCTGTAAAAAAATCGCAATAAGTCATTTCAAAGCAATTCAATAATATTAAAGTTTAATCAAAAAAATATTTACGTAAATGACAATTGTTTACTCTATATAAAAGCATAACTGACACATTAATCTATATGATAATCATATTAAGAAATACAACAAAATAAAGTGTATATAAGAAAATAAGATACAAAATTTCTAATGCCTATATTCACGGATTGACCAGTAAGATATTGGAAGTGGATCAAGGAATACATAATCCTTAAGGGTCTTGTTGGGAGTATATGAGTTTTATACTTTAACTTCTTCAAGTAGATCAGGATGAGGAGTAGGATGAGGATCATGGGAGTGGCGGGACTGTCCAAGGGGGGTGTGGCGTGTCCAGGGGGGTGCGGGGTGTCTAGGGGGTGGTGGGGCCGTCCGGGGGGTTGGAGGTGTCCAGGGGGTGGGGGGCTGTCTAGGGGGGGTCGGGGTGTCCAGGTGGGCGGGCTGTCCGTGGGGGTGGTCAGGTTGTCCAAGGGGGTCGGGGTGTATAGGTATATTTATATGAAAAGAATACCCCCACAATAATCATGCAGCCCTGTCATTAGTCTAAACCCCTAGAACACATAAAAGAAGCTAGTATGAACATTTACTAAAATATTTAACACCATACGAATGAAAAAACAATCTAAATATAGTTTGAGATGATATAATGGTGTGTGTGAAAAAAATGATATTAAATCAATTTAAATGAATATGGAACAAATGAGGGTTTATAATACACTAAGAGTACCTCAAACAATCCAAAACCACTATAGCACCACCCCCTTGGATAGCCCGCCCACCCCCCTCGACACCCCTTCTCCCTATGGACAGCCCCCCACCCCCCTGGATAGCCCGCCCACCCACATGGACACCCCTACCCCCCGTGGCCAGCCCACCCACCCCCCTGGACAGCCCGCCCACCCCTCATTGACAGCCCGCCCACCCCCGTGGACAGCCCGTCCACCCTTGTGGACAGCCCGCCCACCCCCGTACCCCCTGGACACCCTGTACCCCCCCGGGATAGCCCCGCCCACCCTCCCAAACAGCCCACACCCCCTCCTCTGCAACCCCACCACCACCACCTAGACATACCAACCCCCCCTGGACACCCCACACACCCCTCCCCCACCAGGACACCCCACCCAGACCCCCAGGACAGCCCACACCCCCTGGACATCCCCGCCCACCCCCGTGGACAGCCTTTCCCACCCCCGTGGACAGCCCCGCCCACCCCCGTGGACAACCCACCCACCCCCGTGGACACCCCCTACCCCCTAGACAGCCCAACCACCCCCGTGGACAGCCCACCCACCCCCCTCGACACCCCTTCTCCCTATGGACAGCCCCCCACCCCCTTGGATAGCCCTCCCACCCCTCCTTGACAGCCCGACCATCCCGTGGACAGCCCGTCCACCCTTGCGGATAGCCCGCCCACCCCCGTACCCCCCTGGACACCCCGTACCCCCCCTGGATAGCCCCGCCCACCCTCCCAAACAGCCCACACCCCCCTTCCCTGCAACCCCACCACCACCACCTAGACATACCACCCCACCTGGACACCCCACACACCCCTCCCCCACCAGGACACCCCACCCAGACCCCCATGACAACCCCGCCCACCCCCGTGGACACCCCCTACCCCCTAGACAGCCCAACCACCCCCATGGACAGCCCACTCACCCCCCTCGACACCCCTTCTCCCTATGGATAGCCCCCACCCCCTTGGATAGCCTGCCCACCCCCCTGGACACCCCTACCCCCCGTGGCCAGCCCACCCACCCCCCCTGGACAGCCCGCCCACCCCTCCTTGACAGCCCGACCACCCCCGTGGACAGCCCGTCTACCCTTGTGGACAGCCCGCCCACCCCCGTACCCCCTTGGACACCCCGTACCCCCCCTGGATAGCCCCGCCCACCCTCCCAAACATCCCACACCCCCTCCCCTGCAACCCCACCACCACCTAGACATACCACCCCCCTGGACACCGCACACACCCCTCCCCCACCAGGACACCCCACCCAGACCCCCAGGACAGCCCACAACCCCTAGACAACCCCGCCCACCCCCGTGGACAGCCTTTCCCCACCCCCGTGGACAGCCCCGCCCACCCCCGTGGACAACCCACCCACCCCCGTGGACACCCCCTACCCCCACAATCCATTATCCAAAACATATCAAATTGGTTTGAACACAATCCATAATTCCCACAATGCATTATCCAAAACATGTAAACGTTCACGATAGCCTCCCCCAACTCTGATTTACATGTTTTGAACACTCTCCTTCCAAACATAGAATATAAAAACATTAAAGAAGTCTTCACAAACACAAACAATATCCTATTTAGATATTAATTTCAATAATCAAGTAAACCACCAACACCTGGAAAACATCTATTCATTAAAACAACTACAACAATATGGTTGAGATCAAATTTTACCTATTCGGATGGGGGTGTACCTATTGGGATGGGGGGTGATGGTGTTCGGATGGGGGGTTCGCGAGAGCAGTGGAGTGAAAGAGATTCGGATGGGGTTCGTGAGAGCAGCGGAGCGAATAGATTAGGGCTATGTCTGAATGGGGAGAGGAGATCGCGATCTGCAATTTGGGGAAAACCTTTTCCAAAGGTTTATAAAAACCGTTGGCAAAGGCACACCTTTCCCAATGGTTCACTGGAACCGTTGGGAAATGTGTGAGTTTAGCACCCATTTCCCAACGCTTCCAGTGAACCATTGGGAAAGGGTCCACCGAAATTCCCTTTGCCAACGGTTTAAATAAACCGTTGGCAAAGGCTCACTATACCAATGGTTTAAATAAATCGTTGGTATACTACCGTTGGGAAAAGACCAAATTCCAGTAGTGCCTGCTGGGTGTGGTTGAATATTTCGCACTAGTCGGGGCTTCGTCAAAGGATGTTCATTGGTGATGGGTGTGCCCTTGAAGCTGAAATGTTGGCTATGATGAAGGCGATTAAGTATGTCGTCGGCTTTGGATGGAGCTTTCTCTGGATTGAATCAGATTCCACGCTTGCGGTGAATTCCTTTAAAAACTGATCTAGGTTCGTTCCCTATAGGATCCTCCCTCAGTGGATGCAGTGCCTCACCCTGTGCCAAAGGCTGAACCTCACTATGACACACACCTATCGGGCAGCGAATGCGGTTGCGGATGCTCTTTCCAAATAGGCCATTGTGGAGAGGAGTTCGATGTGGTCCTTCGTTGCCACATCATCTTGCTCTTTGTTTGTGAATTCTGACTTGAAGGGTGAGTTGCACACCCGGTTATGTAACCCCTCCTTGTAGCACTATGTTGTTTTCTCTTCTTGTTATACAATTTGTGGGGCCAGGCTAGCCTGGTCTAGAGCCTTCCTTGCCCTAAAACCCCTTAAAAAACCCAAACAACCACTAGAAACTCCAAAAACCCTAAATACACATGAAACTGTTAAAAAAACTCTAAAAAAACTCTAAAAAAACTTAAAGACACTAAAAACACAAAAAACCCAAAAAACCCAAAAAGACCCCCAAAACCCCAAAAAACCTAAAAACCCCTGAAAATCTCTATAAACCCTAAAAATCACTAAAACCCCTAAAAATCCTAAAAACCCCTAAAATCCATGAAAATGTAAAAAACCGTAAAAACCATGAAAAACCGCTAAAAACCATAAAACCCCAAAAATGCCTTAAAAAATCTAAAAACAATTTTAACCCCTAAAAAAGTTAAAAACTCTAAAAACTCTAAAAACCCTAAAAACCCAAAAAACCCAAAAAGACCTTAAAAACTCTGAAAAACCCCAACAACCCTAAAAACGCTAAAATCCTTCAAAATCCCTAAAAACCATAAAAACCATAAAAATTCTTAGAAACACCTAAAGATACTTGAAAATGTAAAAAACCCTACCCTGAAAACCATAAAATACTATAAAACCTAAAACCCCCATAAAAACCTTAAAAACCAATAAAGATTCTAAAATCCCTTAAAACCCTTAAAAACCCTAAAAAATCAAAAAAACCCTAAAACACCATGAATAACCCTAAAAACACTAAAAATCCCTAAAAACCCTAAAAAATCCTAAAAACCATAAAAATCATAAAACCCATAAAAATCCATGAAAATGTAAACAACCCTAAAAACCCTGAAAACCCCATGAAAACCATAAAAGCCCTTAAAAACCTTAAAAAATCCAAAAAACCCAAAAACCCCCCTAAAAACTCTAAAAACCCATAAAACCCATAAGAACGTTAAAGAAAATATAAAAACCTTAAGAACACTAAAAAACTAAAAACCCTAAAACCCAAAAGACCCTAAAACCTTGAAAACCCCTAAAAACTCAAAAAAACAAAAAACCCTTCAAAAACCCAAAAAAACCTAAAAACATAAAAACCCGAAAAACCTTAAAAAACCCCCAAAACCCATAAAAATCATAAAACCCCCCTAAAAACTCTAAAACCCCTTAAAACCCCTAAATACTTGTAAAAACTCTAAAAACCTTACAACCTGAAAAAAAAAACTCAAAAAATCCCTAAAAACCCCAAAAGACCAAAAAAAGCCTGAACACCCCTAAAAATCCCTAAAACCCCTAAAAATCCCTCAAATCCTAAAAAACCATAAAAACCATGAAAATCTTAAAAAACCCCTACAAATCCAAGAAAACGTAAAAAACCCTAAAAACCATTAAAAACCTTTAAAAACTCAAAGACCCCAAAAAATATTTAAACCCTTAAAAACCCATAAAACCCTAAAAAATACTAAAAAACTTAAAACCCAAAAAATGTTAAAAACTATAAAAAAACCTTAAATACTCCAAAACCCCCCAAAAAACCCCAAAACCCAAAAATCCTAAAAACCCTAAAAAATCCTAAAAACCCTAAAAAACCATGAAAACCCTAAAAAACCATCAAAATCACTAACAACAATGGAAACTATAAAAGTCCTAAAAAACTCCAAAAATCCATGAAAATGTAAAAAACCCTTAAAAATCCCAAAAAACAATAAAACCCCCTAAAAATCTTAAAAACTCTAAAAACCCTCTAAAAACTTTAGAAACCATTAAAACCCATAAAAATATTAAAATGCTCTAAAAACCTTAAAAATACTAAAAAACTCAAAAAATCCTTAAAAAACCCAAAAGACCCCTGAAAACCCCGAAAACCCTAAAAACCCCTTAAAACCCTAAAACCCTATAAAACCCTTAAAACCACTAAAACTCCCTAAAAACCCTAAAAAATTCTAAATTCCATAAAAATACTAAAAAAATCCTAAAAGCCATAAAATATGAAAAAACCCCTAAAATCAACAAAAATGTAAAAAAACCATGAAAAAACATGAAAAACTATGAAAACTCCTAAAAACCATAAAAATCCTTAAAAACCCATAAAAACCCTAAAACCACTAAAAACTAAAAACCCATATAAATGTTAAAAAACCTTAAGAACCCATAAAACCCCTAAAAACTCAAAAAAAACACTAAAACCCCCAAAGGAGCCTAAAAACCCTGAAAACCCTTAAAATCCCTAAAAACACCCGAACACCCCTAAAACCCCTCAAAATCCCAAAAACCCAAAAACCAATAAAAATCAGAAAAACCCCTAAAAATACATGAAAACCCTAAAAATTACTAAAAACCCTAAAAAACACTAAAACCATAAAAATCATAAAACCCCTTAAAAACCCATGAAAACGTTGAATCCCTTTAAAACCCTGAAAACCATAAAACCCCTAAAAACCTTCAAAAACCTTAAAATTCCATAAAAACCCTAATAACGAAAAAGAAACTCTAAAACACCTTAAAATCCCTATAAATGTTAAAAAACTCTAAAAAACCTAAAAAACTCAAAAAACTCATCAAAACCCAAAAAGACCAAAAAAACCCTCAAAACCCCTAAAACCCCTAAAACCCCTGAAAACCCCTAAAAATCCTCAAAATCACTAAACATCCTAAAAACCATAAAAATCTTTAAAAACCCCTAAAAATACATGAAAACATAAAAGTCCTAAAAATCCTTTAAAACCCCAGAAAACTATAAAACCCAAAAACCTTAAGAAACCCTAAAACCCCTTAAAAACCCTTAAAATCAAAAAACACTAAAAAACCCTAAAAACACAAGAAGACCAAAAAAAAACCTTGAAAAACCAAAAAACCCCTAAAAACATTAAAACCCCCTAAAATTCCATGAAAACGTAAAAAACCCTAAAAATCCTAATAACCGTAAAACCCTCTAAAAACCTTAAAAAACCCTAAACACCCATAAAAAAGCTAAAAACCAATAAAAACTCTAGAAGCCCTTAAAACCCCTAAAAACACAAAAACCCCCTAAAAACCAAAAAATACCCAAAAAAACCATGAAAAACCCTAAAAACACTAAAAATCAAAAAACCCCTCAAAATCTAAAAAAAACCCTAAGAACACAAAAAACCATAAAATTCGTAAAAAACCTCTAAAAATCCATAAAAACATAAAAACCCTAAAAAACCCCTGAAAATCATAAAAACACCTAAAAACCTTTTAAAACCCTAAAAACCCATCAAAACACAAAAACCACTAAAAACTGTAAAAACCCTTAAAACCCCTAAAAATTCAAAAAAACCCTAAAAACCCTAAAGACCCTAAAAACCCTATAAACCATCAAAATCCATAAAAACCCTGAAAGCCCTAAAAACACATAAAAATCCATGAAAACCAAAATAATTCTAAAAAACCTAAAAATCCCAAAAAACCAAAAAACCCCCAAAAAACCTTAAAAACCCAAAAAAACACTAAATACTCTAAAACCCATAAAAAACCCTAAAAACATAAAAAAACCCAAAAGACCCTAATATCCTTGAGACCCATAAAATTTCTGAAAAACCCTAAAAACCTCTAAAATCCCTAAAAACACTAAAAACCATAAAAACCCTAAAAGACCTCTAAAAATACATGAGAATGTATAAAACCCTAGAAACATGGAAAACCCCTAAAAAACATAAAAACCCATCAAAACCTTTAAAACCCTATGAACCCAAAAAAACCCTCTAAAAACACCAAACCATTAAAACCTTGAAAAAAGCAAAAAAAATCTAAAAAACCTTTAAAACCCTAAAACCCCTAAAAAGCCCTAAAAACCCACAATTACCCTGAAAACCATAAAAATCCTAAAAATCCCCTATAGATCCATGAAAACATAAAAAATTATAAATACCTTGTGAATCCCATGAAAAAAATAAAAACCCTTAAAAACTTTAAAAGGCTATAAAAACACACAAAAACGCTAAAAACACCTAAAAAATCAAAAAAACCTTAAAACCCTTAAAACGTTAAAAAACTAAAACCCCTTTAAAACCCTAGAAAACTCAAAAAACCTAAAAAACCAAAATCTCTAAAATCTCTGAATACCCCTAAAAACAAAAAAAAATCAGAAAAAAACCCCCAAATCCATGGAAACATAAAAAATATTAAAAACCCATAAAACCCAAAAGACCCTAAAAACAATGAAAAATCGTAAAAACCTGAAAACCCCCTAAAAACCATAAAAACTCTCAAAATCCCTAAAAAACCAAAAAACCCTAAAATAATAAAGATACTAAAAAACCTAAAAATCTATTAAAACATAAGAAACCTTAATAGCCTAAAAAACCTTTGAAAACCAAAAAGCCCCCTAAAAAATTAAAAAACCCTAAAAACCTAAAAACCCTAAAACCCCTAAAAATGATAAAACCATTAAAACCACAAAACCCTAAAAACTTAAGAAATCCCTAAAACCCAAAAATATGATAAAAACCCAAAAACCCCTAAAAACTCCTGAGAAAACCTAAAAACCCTCAAAATCCCTAAAAACCATAAAAACCGTAGAAATCCTAAAAACCCCATAAAAACCATGAAAACGTAAAAAACCCTAGAAACCCTAAAAAACCCTTGAAAACCATAAAACCATAAAACCCATAAAAACCCTAAAAACCACTAAAAACTATAAAAACTCTTTAAACCCCTTAAAATGTTAAAAAAACTCTAAAAACTAAAAAAATACCTTAAAATCCCAAAAAGTCCCTAAAAACTCTGAAAACACCTAAAAACCCTAAAAACTCTGAAAAAACCTAAAACACCTCAAAATTCTTAAAAGTCTTAAAAACCTAAAAAACAAAAAAATCCTAAAAACCATGAAAATGTAAAAAGTCCTAAAAACACTAAAAATCAATTGGAAACCATACAAACCCATAAAAATATTAAAAAACCCTAAAAACCACTAAAAACTCTAAAAACCCCTTAAACCCCTGAAAACATTAAAAACTCTAAAAAACCTTAAAATCCAAAAAAAGCTCAAAAAACACTGAAACTCCAAAATGTCCCTAAAACCCTGAAAAACCTTAGAAACCCTAGAAACCCAGAAGAGACCTAAAAAGCCTCATAATCCATAAAAACCCTAAAAACCCTAAAAACCATAAAAATCCTAAAAATCCCTAAAAATCCATGAAAATGTAGAAACCATAAAAACCCTTGAAAACCATAAAACCCGCTAAAAAGTGTTAAAAAACCTAAAAACCAATAAATACTCTAAAAACCCACTAAAAAAATCTAAAACCCTCAAAACACCTAAAAATGATAAAAAAATTCTAAAATGACTTAAAAACCCTAAACAACTCAAAAAACCCCTAAAATCCCAAAAGACCCTTAGCACCATGAAAAAACCTAAAAACCCAAAAAAAATTCTAAAAACACTAAAAACCATAAAAATCCTAAAAACCCCTAAAAATCCATGAAAATGTAAAAAACCTAAAAAACCTGAATAACCCATAAAAACAAAAAAAAACCCTAAAAAACTTAAAAACCCCAGAATCCAATAAAAACCCTAAAACCAACTAAAAACACTAAAACCCCTTTAAACCCCTAGAACCATTAAAAACTCCAAAAAAACTTAAAACCCATTAAAAACTCAAAAAAACCCCTAAAAACCCAAAATACCCTATAAACCCTAAAAAACCCAAAAAACAATAAAACCAATGAAAAACCCTAAAACCCCACAAAATCCCTCAAAACCGTAAAACCATAAAAATCCAAAAAACCCTTAAAAATCAAAGAAAACATAAAAAAACCCTAAAATACCTAAACCCCCCTAAAAACCATAAAAACAATAAAAACCAAAAAAGACCCTAAAAATCCATAAAACCCCTAAAAACCCACTAAAAACTCTAAAACTCTTAAAATCTCTAACAAAAAACCTTAAAAACAAAAAAACTCAAAAAAATCCCAAAAACCCAAAAAAACCGAAAGGTCCCTAAAAACCCTAAAACCCCCTAAAAATCCTATAAACCCTGAAAACTCCTATAAACCCTAAAAATCCCTAAAAACCCTAAAACATCGTAGAAACCACTAAAATTTCATGAAAACGTAAAAAACCCTAAAAACCCAAAAAGACCCCTAAAAACCCAGAAAAAACCCTAAAAACCATAAACCCCCTAAAAACCATAAAAACCATAAAAGCCCTTGAAAATCCTAAAAAGCACTAAAAACTCTAAAACCCTTAAAACCCCAAAAAATGTTTAAAAACTCTAAATAACCATAAAAAACTTAAAACCACAGAAGACCCTTGAAACCCAGAAAAACCCTGAAAACTTAAAATCCCTAAAAACCCATAAAAACCCTCACAATCCCTAGAAAACCTAAAAACCCTAAAAATACAAAAACCCTAAAAATCCATGAAAATGTAAAACACTCTAAAACCCCCAAAAAAAAACCCTGAAAACCATAAAACCCCAAAAAACCTTTAAAAACCCTAAAAATTCATAAAACCCCTAAAAACAACAAAAAAAATATAAAACCCTTAAAACCCCAAAAAACTTTAAAAAACTTTAAAAACCATAAAAAATCAAAAAATAAATAAATAAACACTAAAAACCTAAAAGACCCTAAAAACCCTAAAAACCTCTAAACCCCCCAAAAAATCCTCAAAATCCTTAAAAACCCCTAAAAACCATAAAAATACTAAAAAAACCCCTAAAACTACTAAAACTATAAAAACCCTTTAAACACCTAAAAACATTAAAAAACTCTAAAAACCATTAAAACCCTGAAAAACATGAAAAAACCCAAAAACCCAAAAATCCAGAAAACCCCTAAAAACCCTAAAACCCCTGAAAACCCCCAAAACCCCTTAAAATCTTTAAAAAACTTAAAAAACCCAAAAAACCATAAAAAAACCAAAAAAACCACAAAAAATCCAAGAAAACTTAAAATACCCAAAAAACCATAAAAAACCTTAAAAATCCCTAAGAACCTTAAAAAAATAGCAAAACCCATAAAAACCCTAAAAACCTCTTAGAGCTCTTAAAACCCTTAAAACCCCTAAAAACGTTAAAAACTCTACAAAACCATAAAATCCCAAAAAATTCAAAAAAGAACCCTAAAACCCAAAAAATCCAAAAACACCCTAAAACCCTAAAAACACTAAAATCCCTAAAAACCGTTGAAATACCCTAAAAATCCTAAAAATCAATAAAAACCCTAAAAACCCCTAAAACCCATTACTAATCATAAAAAACCTCGGGAAATCCATGAAAACATAAAAAACCCTAAAAAGCCAAAAAAGCTCAGAAAACAATAGAAACCCTTAAAAATATTAAAAAAATCCTAAAAACTAAAAAAACCTAAAAAACCACTAAAAATATTAAAACTCTCAAAACCCCAAAAAATGCTAAAAACTCTAAAAAACTTTAAAAATCCTATAAAACTCAAAAAAATCCTAAAAACCAAAAATTACACTAGAACCCTGAAAAACCTTAAAAAATCTAAAAGCCCCGGAAAGACCCTAAAACCCACAATATCCCTAAAAATCCTAAAAAACCCTAAAAACCATAAAATCCAAAAAAACCCTAAAAATCCATGAAAACATAAGAAATCCTAAAACTTCGAGAGACACTTAAAAACCAAAAAACCCCTATAAACATTAAAAAACCCTAAAACCACTGAAAGCTCTAAAAACACATAAAACCACTAAAATGATAAAAAAGTCTAAAAAACCATAAAAACCATAAAAACTCAAAAAAAACCTAAAAACCCAAAAAAACCCTAAAAACCCAGAAAATCCTTAAGACCCTGAATACACCTGAAAACCCCTAAAACACCCGAAAATCCCTAAAAAAATTAAAAGCTTAAAAACCAAAAAAATCCTAAAAAACCATAAAAATCCATCAAAATTTAAAAAACTCTAAAACCCTAAAAAAACCTTGAAAACCATAAAAACCCCAAAAAACCCTAAAAGCCTAAAAACCCATAAAAACCCTAAAAACACACTAAAAACCATAAAACCCCTTAAAATCCATAAAAACTCTAAAAAATCTTAAAACCCTCAATACTCAAAAAAAAACCTTAAACCCACAAAAAAGTCCCTAAAAACATCAAAACACCTTGAAAACCCTTGAATACCCTAAAACCATCAAAATCTCTAAAAAACCTAAAAAACAAAAAAAACCCTAAAAATCCATGAAAATGTAAAAACCTGTAAAAACATTGAAAAAAACCCTGAATACCATTAAAACCCCTAGAAACCTTAAAAACTCTAAAAACTACTAAAAACTACTAAAAACCTTTAAAAACCTGAAAAAATTAAAAACACCTAGATGCTTGTTGCCGCTTGGCCAGGAGGAAAACCCTGGTCGTGGAAAATGTTAAAGGGGATACTGATGCTGAAAGTGATGGATGATGGAATATGTGATGCGAGATGCTGGTTACGGGTTGGCTGTGAGGTGCTGATGGAGATAATTGTGAATGTATGCTTTGTTTGTCTTTTGTGTGTTTTTTTTGGGTTTTGGGTTTTTATGGGTTTGGGGTTGTTAAGGGCTTTTGGGTGTGGGTTGTTTGACCCTCCCCTCCCTTGTCTACTGTATATTTTTTCTAATAAATTTGGGGAGGTCGGGATTAGCCTGAACCTGCACCTTCCTTGCCCTTAAAACCCCTAAAACCCTTAAAATCCCAAATACACCTTAAAACCATAAAAAACTTATAGAACCCAAAAATCCATGAAAACTTAAAAAACCCTAAAAACCCCTAAAAACGTTAAAAAACTCTAAAAACCCATAAAACCCCTAAAAAACACAAAAAAACCCTTGAAAACACAGACGACCCTAAAAACTGTGAAAACCCCTAAAAACCCATGAAAAACACTAAAAACCATCAGAATCCCTAAAAAACCTAAAAAAACCTAGGATCCATAAAAATCCTAAATCCCTAAAAATCCATGAAAATTTAAAAACCCCTAAACCCCCCTGAAATTCATAAAAAACCCTAAAAGCCTTTAAACCCCCTAAAAATCCATATAAACCCTAAAAACCCACAAAAAACCTTAAAGACCCTTAAAAGCATTTAAAGCATTAATATACTCTAAAAAACCTTTCAAACCCTAAAAACTAAAAAATCCTAAAAACCCAAAAAGACCCTAAAAACCCTAAAATCCCATAAAAATCCTAAAAACCCACAAAACACTAAAACCCCTCAAAATTTCTAAAATCCTCAAAAATGGATAAAAATCCATGGAAAATAAGAAACCCTAAAAACCCTGAAAACCCTCGGAACACCATAAAACCCCCTAAAAACCTCAAAAAACCCTAAAAACCCATTAAACCCAAAAATCCCACTAAAAAAACTAAAAAACCTCAAAACCCTAAAACGTTAAAAAACTCTAAAAACCTTAAAAACCCTAAAAAATTCAAAAAACTGTAAAAAACCAAAAAAATCTTAAAAACTCGAAACACCCAAAAAACACTCAAAATCCCTAAAAACCATACAAAACCTAAAAACCAAAAAAATCCTCAAAAATCCTAAAAATCCATGAACACTTAAAAAACCCTAAAACCCCCCAAAACCTGAAAAACCATAAAAAAACAAGAAAACCCCTAAAAATCACTAAAAATTCTAGAAAACCTTAGAAATGTAAAAACGTTAAAAAACGCTTAAAAAACCTTAAAACCCTAAAAAAACTCAAAAAGAACACCCTAAAAACCCCTAAAACCTCAAAACCCTTGAAAATCCCAAAAAGCCTTCAAAATACCTAAAAAGCCTAAAAAACTTAAAAACCAAAAAAAATCCTAAAAACCCTAAAAATCCATGAAAACGTAAAAAACATTGAAAAACTCTTAAAACCATAAAACCCTTAATACTTTAAAAACCATAAAGCCCTAAAAATATTAAACCACTAAAAACCTATAAAACCCAAAAAAAACCCAAAAAGCCCACTAAAAACACTTAAAAACCTTAAAACCCCTAAAACGTTAAAAAACTCTAAAAACCTTAAAAACCCAAAAAAACCATAAAAACCTAGAAAAACCCTAAAAATACAAAAAACACCCTAAAAACCCTGAAAACCCATAAAAACCCTAAAACGCCGAAAAACCCTAAAACCCCTCAAAATCCCAAAAAAAACCTAAAAACCCTAAAACCCATAAAAATCCTAAAAACCCCATAAAAATATATGGAAATATAAAAAAAATCTCAAAACACTAAAAAACCCTAAAAATCATAAAAACACATAAAACCCATAAAAACCATAAAAACCATTAAAAACTCTAAAAACACTTGAAATCCCTAAAAACATTAAAAAACTCGAAAGAACCCTAAAAACCCTAAAAACATAAAAACCCCTAAAAACCCAAAAGACTCTAAAAACCCTAAAAAAACCTAAAACCCCCTGAAAACCAGTAAAAACCCTCAAATTACCTACAAATCATAAAAACCGCTAAAAACCATAAAAATAATAAAAACCCAAAAAATCAATGAAAACGTAAAAAACCCTAAAAACCCTGAGAACACCCTAAAAACCTAAAAAATTGTAAAAATCCATAAAAGCCCAAAAAACCCACTAAAACTCTAAAAACTCTTAAAACCCCTAAAAATGTTAAAAATTGTAAAAAATTTAAAATCCCTTAATAAATTTAAAAAGTGCTAAAATCCCAAAAAGACCCTAAAAACATAAAACACCTGCAAACCCAAAAAACCATGAAAAACACTAAAAACCCTAAACCCCTAAAAACCCTAAAAAACATCAAAATTCTAAAAACCCATAAAAATCTATAAAAAAATTAAAACCCTAAAAATCCTAAAAGCCCCTGAAAACCATAAAACCCCTTAAAACTTTAATAAGCCCTTAAAACCCATAAAACCCCTAAAAATACACTAAACACTCTAAAAACCCTTTAAACCCCTAAAAATGTTAAAAAAAAATAAAACCCTTAAAACCCCCCAAAAACTAAAAAGAACCCTAAAAACATAAAAAGACCCTAAAACCCCCCTAAAAAGACAAAAACCATGAAAATCACTAAAAATCATAAACCCCTAAAAACCCCTAATAACCCTAAATGTCCTAAAAATTCCTAAAAACCCTAAAATCCATGAAAATCCTAAAAAACAATAAAAATTTATGAAAATGTATAAAAAACTAAAAACCCAGAAACCCCCCAAAAACAATGAAAACACCTAAAAACCTTAAAAACCAAAAAACCCCTTAAAAACCATAAAAACTCTATAAACCCATAAAACCCCTAAAAATGTTAAAAACTCTAAAAGAACCTTCAAACCCTAAAAAAGTCAAAAAAACCCAAAAAGACCCTAAAAATATTGAAAACCGATAAAAATCATAAAAGCCCCTGAAAACCCCTAAAACCATCAAAATCACAAAAAACCCTAAAAACACTAAAAACCATAAAAATCCTAAAGACACCCTAAATATCCATTAAAATGTTAAAAACCCTAAAAACCCAAAAAAAACCCCTAAAAACCATAAAAACCCAGAAAAAGCTAAAGAAACCCTAAAAACCGATAAAAATCCTAAAACCATTAGAAACTCTAAAAACCCTTAAATCCCCTAAAAATGTTAAAAATTTATAAAAACCCTTAAAAGCTCTAAAAAGCTAAAAAAACCCAGAAGACAAAAAAACCCTAAGAACCCCGGAAAACCCTCTAAACCCCTCAAAATCCCTAAAAACCATAAAAAACCCTAAAAACCATAAAAATCCTAACCCCCCCCCCCGAAAATCCATGAAATCGTAAAAATCCTGAAAACCCCTAAAAACTACTGAAAGCCATAAAAACCTCTAAAAATCATAAAAACCCTAAAACCCATAAAAACCCTAAAAATCACTAAAAACTCTAAAAATCCTTAACACCCATAAAAATGTTAAAAACTCTAGAAAACCTTAAAAACCCTAAAAAACCCTAAAATCCCTAAAAATATCCTATGCAGCCTCAAAATACCTAAAAGGCTAAAAGCTCTAAAAGCCATAGAAATATTTAAAAAACCCAAAAAATCCTTGAGAATGTAAAAGACACTAAAAACCCAAAAAAACTCCTAAAAACTCCTAAAAACTATAAAAAACCAAAAAAACCCATAAAAACACAAAAAAGACTAAAAACTCTAAAAACCCTTAAAACCCCTTAAAATATTCAAAAATCGAAAAAACCTTAAAAACCCAAAAAAAACTCAAAAATACCATAAACTCAAAAATACCCTAAAACCCAAAAAAGACCCTAAAATCCCAGAAAAACCCTAAAAGCCAATAAATACCCCAAAAAACCCTAAAAATCCTAAAAAACCTCTAAAAATCCACGAAAACATAAAAATCCATAAAAACCTAGAAAACCCCCTTAAAACCATAAAAACCCCTAAGAACCTAAAAACCCCAAAAAACTCATAAAAAATCTAAAAAGCCGCTAAAAACTCTAAAAACCCATGAAAATGTTAACAACTCTAAAGAACCTAAAAAACCCAAAAAGAACTAAAAAAATCCTAAAAACCGAAAAAAAACCCTGAAAACCCCTAAAAACCCCTAAAAACCCCAAAAACCATAAAAACTCTAAATTGCATAAAAATGCTAAAAGCCATTAAAAATACATGAAAACATAAAAAATCCTAACGAACCTGAAAAAACCCTGAAACCTTAAAAACCATAAAAACCCTAAAAGCCCTCTAAAACTCTAGAAACCTTTAAAACCCCTAAAATGTTAAAAACTCTAAAAAATATTAAGAACCCTAAAATTCCCAAAAAAACAATAAAAACCCAAAAAGACCCGAAAAACCCTAAAAACCATAAAACCCCTAGTACCAGAGAAAAACCACGAAAACCCTCAAAATCACTAAAAACCATAAAAACCCAAAAAAAAAATCCTACAAATCCCTGAAAATATAAAAAACCCTAAAACCCTAAAAAAAAATTTAAAACCGTAAAACCCCTAAAAACCTTAAAAATCCATAACAACCCTTAAAACAACTAAATTATCAAAAACCCCATAAAAACCCTAAAAATGTTGAAAACATTAAAATCCTAAAACCCCCAAAAGACCCTAAAACCTTGAAAACCCATAAAAACCCTAAAAACCATTGAAAAACCCTAAAAACCTCATAATCCCAAAATCTCAAAAAATCCCTAAAAACAGTAAAACTCCTAAAACCCCCCTAAAACTCCATAAAATGGTAAAAAACCTTGAATAACCATTTAAAACCATAAACCCCTAAAAACCTTAAAAACTATAAAACCCATAAAAACCCTAAAAACAACTAAAAACTCTAAAAACCCTTAAAACCCATAGAAACATAGAAAACTCAAAAAAACATTTAAACTGCTAAAAAACTCAAAAAAACCCCTAAAAACCCCAAAAGACCCCAAAACACCTAAAAATCCAAAAACCCCTAAGAACCCTCAAATACTGAAAAACCCTAAAAACCCTAAAAATCCTAATAAATCCCTAAAAATCCATGAAAACGTAAAACACCCTAAAAACCCTGAAAACTCTTGAAACCCATAAAACCCCTAAAAAAATTAAAAACCTCCCAAAAAACAAAAAAACCACTAAAAACAATTAAAATGCATAAAACCCATAAAACATTAAAAACTCTAAAAAACCTTAAAACCCCTAAAAACTCAAAAAACACTAAAAACTAAAAATACCCTAAAACCCTGAAAACCATGAAAACCATAAAAACACTTAAAAGCCCCTAAAACCCCTCAAAATCCCAAAAAATCCTATAACCCATAAAAATTATGAAAACCCATAAAATCCATGAAAACGTAAAAAAATGATAAAAACCCCCTGAAAACCATAAAAACCCCTAAAAACCTTAAAAAAACTAAAAACCATAAGAACCATAGAAAAACACTAAAAAATCTAAAACTAAAAACCCTAAAAAAGTTAAGAAACTCTAAAAAGCCTTTAAACCCCTAAAAACTAACATACTTCATAAAACCCAAAAAGACCATAAAAACCCTAAAAACCCATGAAAACCCCTTAAAACCCCCACAATCTCAAAAACCCTGGAAAACCCTAAAAACCATAAAAATCCTAAAAAATCGCTAAAAATCCATGGAAACGTAAAAAAACCCTGAAAACCCCTGAAAACCATAAAAACCCTTTAAAACCTAAAAACCATAAAAACCGTGAAAATATCAAAAAACTCTAAAAATCCTTAAAACCACAAAAAATGTTCAAAATCTCAAAAAAACCATAAAAGCCCTAAAAAGCTCAAAAAACCTCTTAAAACCAAAAAGTCCCAAAAAACCTAAAAAACCCTTAAAACCCTAAAAAAATCTAAAAACCTTCAAAGTCCCTAAAACCCTAAAAACCCATAAAACCATAAAAATCCTAAAAATCAATTAAAGCTTAGAACCCCTAAAACCCCCCAAAAAATCATGGATACCATAAAAACCTTTAAACCCCATAAAACTCTAAAAACAACTAAAAACTCTGAAAACCCTTCAAACACCTAAAAATGTTATAAACACTAAAAAACCTTAAAAATCCAAAAAGGTTGTGAAAACCCAAAAAAACCCTTAAAACCCTAAAACCCCCTAAACACCCCTAAAAACCCTAAAAACCTCTAAAAATGATAAAAATTCTAAAAAACCTATAAAAATCAATGAAAATGTAAAAAACCCTAAATATGCTAAAAAACCCCTAAAAACTCTAAAACCCCAAAAAATCCATAAAAACATTAAAAACTCTAAAAACCTTAAAACCATTAAAATCCAAAAAACCCAAAAAAAACCCAAAACCTTTAAAAACTCTAAAAACCCTTTAAACCCCAAAAAACGTTAAAACACCTAAAAACCTAAAAACCAAAAAACCATAAAATAACTCAAAAAAACCCAAAAAAACACCATAAATCCATAAAAACCCTAAAATTCCAACAAAAATCCTAAAACCCCTTAAAATCCATAAAAACAAAAAACCCTGAAAACCCTTAATAAGATAAAACCCCCTAAAACTACTCAAAACCCCATAAAAACCCTAAAACCCACTAAAACTCTAAAAACACTCAAACCCCCTAAAAACGATAAAAAAATCGAAAAACCCTAAAAAACCATAAAAATTCAAAATAGAAACTCAAATCCCAAAAGACCCTAAAACCCTTGAAAATCCCTAAAAACCCTTAAAACCACTGAAAAAGCTTAAAAACCCTCAGAATCCCTAAAACCCTAAAACCCATAAAAATCCCAAGAAACCCCTAAAAATCCATGAAAACATAGAAAACCTAAAAAAGCTTAAAAACCCCTAAAATCCATAAACCCCATGAAAACCTTAGAAAAACCTAAAAACCAAAAAAAAACCTTAAAACCCCAAAAATTCCCTAAAACCCCTAAAAAATCCTAAAAACAATAAAAACCCTAAAATACCCCTAAGAATCTATGAAAACGTAAAACAACCCTAAAAACCCCCTAAAAATCACAAAACCCAAAAAACCTTAAAAACAATAAAAACCCATAAACCCCCTAAAAGACCAGTAAAAACTCTAAAAACCCCTAAAACCGCTAAAAATTCTTAAAAACTCTTAAAACCTTTAAAACCCTAAAAAACTCAAAAATACCCAAAAAGGCCCTAAAAACCTTCAACCCCTAAAAACTCTTTAAAACCCATAAACCCCTCAAATTCCCTAAAAACCCAAAAGACACCTAAAACCAATAAAAATCCAAAAAAACCCTATATGTCCATTGAAACGTAAAAAACCCCTAAAAACCCTTAAAAACCCCTTAAACCCATAAACACCCCTCAAAACGATAAAAATCTCTATGAAACCTTTAAAACCCTAAAAAACACAAAGAAATCCCTTAAACCAAAAAGACTCTGAAACCTTTGAAAAGCCTTAAAAACCAAAGAAAACCTGAAAAACCCTAAAACCCATAAAAATCCCTAAAAAACCTAGAAAACCCTAAAAAACTAAAAATCATAAAAAAACCCTAAAAATGCATGAAAATATAAAAAACCCTAAAACCACCATAAAAAGATTAAAACCCCATAAAACACATAAAACCTTTAAGAAAAATAAAAACTCTAATAACCCTTAAAGCCATAAAAACGTTAAAAAACTCTATTAAACCTCAAAACCACTAAATACTCAACCCCCCCCTAAAACCCCAAAAGACCCTAAAACTATGAAAACCCTTAAAAAACCTAAAACCCCTATTAACCTTCAAAGTCCCTAAAAACCATAAAAATCCCCAAAACCCCTAAAAATACAAGAAAATGTAAAAAACCCTGAAAACCAAGAAAACCCCAGAAAATCCATAAAACCAGTAAAAACCTTAAATCCCCCTAAAACCGCATAAAAACCCTAAAAACCACTAAAAACTATAAAACACTTAAAACACCTAAAAATGTTAAAAACTCTAAAAAACCTTAAAAAACTAAAAACTCAAAAAAAACCTAAAAACCCCTTGAAAACTCCTGAAACCCCTAAAACCTCAAACTCCCTAAAAACCCTAAAAACTCCAAAAACCATAAATAGCCTAAAAAACTCCAAAAAATCCATCAAAACATAAAAATCCTAAAAACACTAAAAACCCCCTAAAAACCATAAAAACCCCTAAAAACCCAAAAAACCACTAAAAACTTTAAAACCATTTAAACCCCCAAAAATGTTAAAAAAATATAAAAAACCTTAAAACCCTAAAAAAGTAAAAAAAACCCTAGAAACCCTAAAAAACCATAAATACATCAAAATCCCTAAAAACCCTCAAAATCCTGAAAATCCTAAAAAATCTAAAAACCAATGAAAACGTAAAAAACCCTGAACGACCCCTTAAAAACCATAAAACCCACTAAAAACCTTAAAAAGTCTCAAACCCCATAAAAACCCTAAATAATAACTAAAAACTCTAAAAACATTTAAAACCCCTAAAAAACTCAAAAAAAAACCATAAAACCCTAAAAAATCAAAAAAACCTTAAAACCCCAAAAGACCGTAAAAACCCTGAAAAAACCTGAAAACCCCTGAAAACCACTAAAAACACTCAAAATCCTTAAAAGCCCTAAAAAACCTAAAAACCATAAAAATCCTAAAACCCCTAAAAATCCATGAAAACATAAAAAACCTAAAAAATTGGAAAAAACCTTGAAAGCCAAAAAAACCCCTAAAAATCACTAAACACTGAAAATCCTTAGAAACCCTAAAAACAATTAAAACTCTCAAAACCCTCAAAACCCCTAATAACTTTAAAAACTCTAAAAAACATTAAAAACCATAAAAAGCTCAATTAAATAAAAAAAGTCCCTAAAATCCAAAAAAACCCCAAAACCCCTAAAAACCGTAAAAATAATAAAAACACTAAAAATTCCTAAAAACCTTAAAAACCCTAAAAACCATAAAAATCATAAAAACCCATAAAAATTCAATAAAACCTAAAAAACCCTAAAAACTCTGAAAAGCCCCTAAAAACTATAAAAACCCCGAAACACCTTAAAAAACATAAAAAACATAAAAACCAATAAAACCCATAAAACCCACTAAAAACTGTAAAAGCCCTTGAAAAAACCTAAAAACCCTCAAAATCCTTAAAAACCCTAAAAAACCCTAAAAACCCTAAAAAACCCTAAAAACCATAAAAACACTAAAAACTTCTAAATATTCATGAAAACGTTAAAAACCCTAAAACCCACAAAAAACCCTAAAAACCCTAAAAACCCTAAAAACCCCTAAAAATAACTAAAAACTCTAAAAATCCTTTAATCCCCTAAAACGGTTAAAAAATTATAAAAAAATTTAAAACCCTAAAAATCCCTAAAAACCATTAAATCCCTCAAAATCCCGATAAAACCCAAAAACCCATAAAAATCGTATAACCCCCTAAAAATCCATGAAAACATAAAAAAACCTAAAAATTCAGAAAAACCCCTAAAACCCATAAAACCGCCTAAAAACCTTAAAACCCCTAAAAACCAATAAAACCCCTAAAACCACTAAAAACTCTAAAACCCCTTTAAACCCTAAAAACATAAAAAAAACTCTAGAAACCTTTAAAAACCCTAAAAAACTCAAAAAAACTTTAAAACACAAAAGACCCTAAAAACCAAAAAACCCCCCAAAAACATTAAAACCCCTCAAAATCCCAAAAAAACCATAAAAACCCTAAAAGGAATAAAAACCTTAAAATATCCTAAAAACCCGTGAAAACATAAAAAATCCTAAAACACTAAAAAAACCTATGAAAACCTTAAAAACCCCTAAAAACCATAGAAACCCTAAAAAATACTAAAAAATCTAAAAACTGTTAAACCCCATAAATACGTCAAAAAACTCAAAAAACCCTAAAAACTCAAAAAACCCCAAAACCCAAAAATACCCTAAAAACCCTAGAAAAGCCTAAAAAACATGAAAACCCATAAAAGCCCTCAAAATCCCTAAAAACCTCAAAAGGCTCTAAAACCTAAAAAATCCTGGAAAACCAAAAAAAATATTTGAAAACATAAAACCCCTGAAAACCACAAAACCCCAAAAAACATTAAAAACCCTAAAAAACTTTAAAAACCCGAAAACTCACGGAAAACTCTAAAAACCCTTTAAACCCCTAAAAGCATTAAAAACTCTAAAAAACCTTAAAACCCCTAAAATCTCAAAAAAACCCTAAAACCCAACTACAAACTCTAAAAACCCTTAAAACCCTAAAAACCTTAATAGTGGAGTACAAGATGCTAGTCTTAGGCTTGGATTTTGCTTCTTTATTTTTTCTATTTTTGTCATCCGGGTTAGTTGTTTCACCCTTGGGTGATAGTTTGTACTTCAATTTATTTTCCCTTTTATGTATCATGTCCTATTTGTCTTCTAAAAAACCCAAAGAAAACATTAAAACCACAAAAAATTCTAAAAACCCAAAAAACCCCTAAAAAGTTAAAATCTCTAAAAAACCTTAGAACCTCGTGAAAACTCAAAAAAACCCCAAAACCCTAAAAGACGCTAAAAACCCTGAAAACCCTAAAACCCACTTAAAACCCCTCAAAATCCCTAAAAACCCTAAAAACAATAAAAATCCTAAAAAACCCCAAAAAATACATGAAAACATAAAAACCCATTAAAACGCTAAAAAACCCTAAAACACATAAAACCCCCTAAAAACTATAAAACCCCCCAACACCCATAAAAACCCTAAAACCCCTTAAAAACTCTAAAAATCCTTAAAATCTCTAAAAACGTTAAAAATTTCTAAAAAACCTTAAAACCCGAACCCCCCCCCCCCAAAAAAAAAATCCAAAAACTAACCTAAAAATCCTAAAAAAACTAAAAAAACTAAAACCCCTTAAAACCCTAAAAAACCCTAAAAACCATAAAAATCCTAAAACACACTAAAAATCCATGAAACCGTAAAACCCCTAAAAATAATGAAAAGCCCTTAAAAACTATAAAACCCCCTAAAAACCTTAAAAACCCCTAAAAACTCATAAAACCATAAAAACCACTAAAAACCCTTAAAAGCTTAAAAATCTTTAAAAAACTCTAAAAACTTTACACCCCTAAAAAAATCAAAAAATCCTAAAAAACATAAAATCCCTCCAAATTCCTCAAAACCCTAAAAAACCAAAAAACCCTTAAAAATCCCCTCAAAATCAATGAAAACATAAAAAACCCTGAAAACCCTAAAAAATCCCGGAAAAACATAAAAACCCCTATAAACTTTTAAAAACACTAAAAACCCATAAAAACCCCCAAAACCACTATAAAACCTAAAAATATTTAAAACCCCTAAAAATGATAAAAAAACACTCAAAAACCTATAAACCCCAAACAAAAACAAAAAATCCTAAAACCCAAAAAAAAGACCCTAAAACCCCTGGAAAACCCTATAACCCCTAAAAATCCTAAAACCCCTCAAAGTACCTAATATCCCTAAAAACCATAAAATCCAAAAAACCCATAAAAATCAATGAAAATATAGAAGTACCTAAAAAACCTACCCCCCCTGAAAAACATGAAACCCCAAATAACCTGAAAACCCCTAAAAACCCTAAAAACCACTAAAAATTCTTTAACCCCTAAAACTGTTTCAAAACTCCCTTAAATACCCTTAAAAACTTAAAAAACCCTAAAAACCCAGAAAAATATCCTAAAAACCCTAAAAACCATAAAACCCATAAAACCCTTGAAAACCCCTAAAAGTCTTAAAATTCCTAAAAAGCCTAAAAACCATAAATAATCCTAAAAATCCATAAAAATTCATGAAAATGTGTAAAACCCTAAAAACCCAGAAAAACCGCTGAAAACTATAAAAACACCTAAAAACCTTAAAAACCATAAAAACTAATAAAAACCATAAAAACTCTAAAAACCCACAAAACCCCTAAAAATGTTAAAAACTATAAATAATCTTCAAACCCTAAAACACTCAAAAAAACCCAAAAACCCCAAAAGACCCTAAAAATATTGAAAACCGCAAAAAACCCTAAAAGCCCCTGAAAACCACTAAAAACACTCAAAATCGCTAAAACCCCTTAAAAACACTAGAAACCATGAAAATCCTAAACACACCCTAAAAATAAATTAAAATGTCAAAAACCCAAAAAATCCTGAAAACCCCAAAACCCCAAAAAAGTTAACGAAACCCTAAAAACTGATAAAAATCCTAAAACCATTAAAAATTCTAAAAACCCTAAAATCTCCTAAAAACGTTAAAAATTTATAAAAACCCATAAAACCCCTAAAAAGTAAAAAATAGAAGACAATAAAAACCCTACGAACCCCTGAAAAACCCCTCAAAACCCTGAAAACCAGAAAAATCCTAAAAAACCCCTAAAAACCCCAGAAAATGTAAAAAACCTTTAAAACCCTGAAAACCACAGAAATCCATAAAAATCTCTAAAAACCATAAAAACCATGAAACCCATAAAAACCCTAAAAATCACTAAAAACTTAAAAATCCTTAACAACCATAAAAATGTTAAAAAGACTAAAACCCTAAAAAACCCTAAAATCCCTTAAAATATCCTACACACCCTCAAAATCCCTAAAAGGATAAAAGCCATAAAAATCAGGAAAACCCCAAAAAATCACTAAAAACTCTAAAAATCGTTAAAACCCCATAAAATATTAAAAAATCTAAAAAACCTTAAAAACGCAAAAAAAAAACTCAAAAATACCCTAAATACCCCAAAACCCCCTAAAAACCTCAAAACCCATAAAAGCCATAAAACCACCAAAACCCCATAAAAATCTTAAAAAACCTCTAAAAATCCATGAAAACATAAAAATACCTCAAAACCTAGAAAACCCCCTTAAAACCATAAAAAACCCTAAGAACCTTAAAAACCCTAAATAATCATAAAAAATCAAAAAACCAACTAAAAACTCTAAAACCCATAAAACCCATGAAAATGTTAACAACTCTAAAGAACCTAAAAACCCAAAAAAAATTCCTAAAAACCGAAAAAAAACCCTAAAATCCCCTAAAAACACCTAAAAACTATAAAAACCCTAAAAACCCTAAATAACATAATAATGCTAAAACCCACTAAAAATACATGAAAACGTAAAAAATCCTAACGAACCTAAAAAAACCCCGAAACCCCTAAAAACCTTAAAAACCATAAAAACCCACTAAAAATCTAGAAACCTTTTAAACCCCTAAAAATGATTAAAAATCTAAAAAAGCATTAGGAACCCTAAAATTAAAAAAAAACACTAAAAACCCAAAAGACCCTAAAATCCCTGAAAACCCCTAAAACCCCTAGAACCCCTGAAAAACCATGAAAACACTCAAAATCCATAAAAACCATAAAAATCAAAGAAAACCCTTAAAATCCCTGAAAATGTAAAAAACCCTAAAACCCTCAAAAACCTTTTAAAACCTTTAAACCCCTAAAAACCTTAAAAACCCTAGAAACCCATAAAAACCCTAAAACAGCTAAAATATCTAAAAACCCTTAACACCCCACAAAATGTAAAAAAAATTTAAAAACCAACCCCCCCCCCCCCCAAATACCATAAAACCTTAAAAACCCATAAAAACCCTAAAACCTGTTAAAAAACCCTTAGAATCCCGAAAAAAAGGTAAAAACCCTAAAAATCCTGAAAAAAACTTAAAACCGTACCCCTAAAACCTTAAAAACTAGAAAAAACCAATAAAAACCCTAAAACAACTAAAAACTATAGAAACCCTTAAAACCCATAGAAACATAGAAAAATCAAAAAAACTTTTAAATCTCTAAAAAACTCAAACAAACCCCTAAAAACCCAAAAGACCCCAAAACACCTAAAAACCCTAAAAGCCCTAAAAACCCCTAAGAACCCTCAAAATACCAAAAAACCCTAAACAAAAAAATCCATGGAAACGTAAAACACCTTAAAAACCCCAAAAACTCTTGAAAACCATAAAACCCCTAAAAACATTAAAAAATGAAAAAAACCCAAAAAGAAAACCAAAAAACTACTACAAACTCTAAAAATGATTAAACCAATAAAAATGTCAAAACTCTAAAAAAAACTTAAAACCCCTAAAAAAATAAGAAAGCACTAAAATCCTAAAAATATCCTAAACCCCCACTAAAAACAGATGAAATCTCCTAAAACCCCTCAAAATCTCAAAAAAACCTATCACCCAAAAAAATCCTAAAAACCCATAAAATCCATGAAAACATAAAAAATGATAGAAACCCTGAAAACCCCCTGAAATCTATAAAAACCCCTAAAAATCTTAAAAATCATAAGAACCACAGAAAGCCACTAAAAACTCTAAAAACTAAAAACCATAAAAAAGTTAAGAAACTCTAAAAAGCCTTTAATACCATAAAAACTAACGAAAAACCATAAAACCCAAAAAGACCACCTTGGATTTACCTTGGATTGGTGTCGATGGAGGTAGTCCACAAGTGCCTTGGATTTTTTTTGATCCGGTGGTGGCTTCGTTGCACCTTGCAGTTTCGAGATCTGGCTTCGACTTCGGATCGCTAGTTGCTCGCTCCGGTTCACGCAGAGGTGACTTTGACTCTCCTGGCTTCGGGATCCCTCTCTGGTTTTGGCTTGCTTCAGTTATGTGTGGTCCAAATATGGGTTTCCAGACCGATGTCATCCTTTCCAGATCTGGTATTTTTTTGTGGCTGTGAGAGCTTGGTGTTGTTCTTGGCATTCTTGGTGTCCAATTTGGCATTCCCCTATCCTCAGGTTCTCGTTGCAGCCTCCACGTGTTCGCTACTACCTCCGGGTTGAGTTGTAAGATGCGGCGGGCTCCTCCAGTATTTTGGGATTTTGGTCTCGTCTTTGGGTTTCTTGGTGTCGGACCTGGTGCTTTCGGCCAGGAAATCCCAGCCCGGTTTCTTCCCAGCCTGACGACGATTCTGGTGTGCTTTGGTCTACTCGGGATTGGCTCTAGTGGCTTAGAGGTGGTAGGACCTTCTCTCCGTATCTCTTGGTTTCTTGCGATTTTGATCAAATGTTGTTGGTATTTTGTTGTGGTGGGTGTTTGTTGTGGTTGTTACTGCTGGTTTTTGGTCGCTGATTGCTGGAAGATGATGTTTCTTGGTGGTGAATGATGTGAAGGTGTTTTGCTTGGGGATGCTGGAGGTTGGTGTTTGTGTCTTTGTGGTGCTGAAGTTGGGTTGATGAAGTTGCTGCAAATGGTTTGGTTTTGCTGGCTGCTGGTTACTAATGCGCTGGGAGGTGATGTTGGTGACTTTTCTGTTTTTCTGCTTTGTGTGTTTTTTTCTTCTTTGGGTTTTTTGGGGTTGGGATTGTAAAGGGTTTTTTTGGGTGAGGTTCATTTGACCCCTCCCCTCCCTTGTCTGTTGTACCTTTCTTTCTAATAAATTTGGGGGGGTTGGGAATAGCCTGACCCTCGCATGTTCCTTGCCCTAAAACACAGAAAATCACAAAAACCCTGGAAAACCCTAAAAACCATAAAAATCCAAAAAAATCCCTACAAACTGATGGAAATGAAAAAAAAACCCTCAAGACCCTGAAAACCCCCCGGAAACCATAAAAACCCCTAAAAACCTAAAAAACACCTAAAAACCCTTAAAATAAAAAAACTCCAAAAATCCTTAAAACCACAAATAATGTTCAAAACTCAAAAATACCTTAAAATCCCTAAAAAGCTCAAAAAACCCCTTAAAACCAAAAGGTCCCTAAAACCCTAAAAAACCCTAAAAACACTAAAAACCCTCAAAATCCCTAAAACCCTTAAAACCATAAAAATCCTAAAAACCCTAAAAATCAATTAAAGCGTAATAACCCCTGAAACCCTAAAAAACTAATAGATACCATAAAAATATCAAAACCCCTAAAACCCCCTAAAACCCTAAAAACCACTAAAAAATCTAAAATACTTTAAACCCCTAAAAAAGTTATAAACACTAAAACACCTTAAAAACCCTAAAACCTCTAAAAAACATTAAAAACCCAAAAAGGCCGTAAAAACCCTTAAAACCCCTTAAAACCCTAAAACCACATAAAAACCCCTAAAAACCCTAAAAACCCCTAAAAACGACAAAAATCCTAAAAAACCTTTAAAAATCAATGAAAATGTAAAAAGCCTAAAAACTCTAAAAAACCCCCTAAAAACTCTAAAACCCCTTAAAATCCCAAAAAACATTAAAAACTCTAAAAACATTAAAAATAGTAAAACCCATAAAAAACCCAAAACCCCTAAAATTTTTAAAAACCTTCAAACCCCAAAAAACTTTAAAAACCCTAAAACCCTAAAAACCCTAAAAAAACTCAAAAAAACCCCAAAAAACACCCTAAATCACTGGAAACCCAAAAACTCCTAGAAAAACCGTAAAACGACTCAAAATCCCTAGAAACTAAAAACCCTAAAAACCCTTTAATAACATAAAAACCCCTAAAACTACTCAAAACCCATAAAACCCCTAAAACCCACTAAGACTTTAAAAACTTATAAAGCCCTTAAAACCCCAAAAAAGTTAAAAAAATTGAAAAACCCAAAAAACCACTAAAAACTCAAAAAAAACCCAAACCCCAAAAGACCCTAAAAACCCAAAAAAGACTCTAAAACCCTTGAAAACAATTAAAAACGCTTAAAATCACTTAAAAAGCCTAATTACCCTCAGAATCCCTAAAAACCCTAAAACCCATAATAATCCTAAGAAACCTGTTAAAATCCATGAAAACTTTAAAATATCCTAAAAACCTAAAAAGACCTCAAAACCCCAAAAAGTCCCAAAAAACCCTAAAAAATCCTAAAAACAATAAAAATCCTAAAAGACCCCTAAGAATGCATGAAAACTTAAAAAACCTTGAAAACCCCTTAAAACAAAAAAACCATAAAACCTTAAAAACTCTAAAAACCCTTAAAACCCCTAAAAATA
The DNA here is from genome assembly GCA_963277665.1 of Viscum album. NCBI lineage: Eukaryota > Viridiplantae > Streptophyta > Magnoliopsida > Santalales > Viscaceae > Viscum > Viscum album. The sequence continues at coordinate 1,770,502,469 of OY728156.1, read as the reverse complement.
TTAAAAACCTCTTAAAAACCTTTGAAACCCTAAAAAACTCAAAAATACACGAAAAACCCAAAAAGGCTCTAAAAACCTTGAAAACCACTAAAAACTCTTTAAAACCCTCGAATTCCCTAAAAACCCAAAAAAACCCTAAAAACCATAAAAATCCAAAAAAACCCTAAAATCCCTGAAAAACCCATAAAAACCATAAACACCCCTCAAAATATTAAAAAACTCTAAGACTAAAAAGACTCTAAAACCTTTAAAAAGCCTTAAAAACCAAAGAAAACCTAAAAAACCCTAAACCCCCTCAAAATCCCTGAAAACCCCTAAAAAAACCTAAAAACCATAAAAATCGTAAAAAAACCCATAAAAATCAATGAAAATGTAAAAAACTCTAAAACCCCCTAAAAACGTGAAAATATCTAAAAACCTTAAAAACTGTAAAAAAATTAAAAAATATCCTAAAAACCCCAAAAGACCCAAAAACCTCTAAAAACCCGTGAAAACCCATAAAACCCCTCAAAATCACAAAAAAACCTAAAAAACCATGAAAATCCAAAAAAACCCCTAAAAATCCATGAAAACATAAAAAATCCTAAAATCCATGAAAAAAATCTGAAAATCATAAAACTCCTAAAACCTTAAAAAACCCAAAAATACCAAAAAATTTATAAAAAATTCTAAAAAAAATTAAAACCCCTAAAAATGATCAAAAACACTAAAAATATTTAAAACTCTAAAAAACTCCTAAAAACCCTAAAAACCCAAAATGTCCCTAAAAACTTGAGAACCCCTTAAAGCCCTAAAAAATCCTAAAAACCCTCAAAATCCATCAAAACCATAAAAAACAAAAAAATCTAAAAAATCCCTAAAAATCAATATAAACGTAAAAAACCCTAAAACCATGAAAACCCCTTTAAAACCATAAAAACCTTAAAAACCCTAAAAACTCATAAAGACCCTAAAAACTAGTAAAAACTCTAAAAACCCTTAAACCCCTAAAAACCTTAAAAAATCTATAAAACCCAAAAAACTCATAAAACCACAAAAAAACCAAAAAAGATCTTAAAAACCCTGACAACCCCTAAAACCCCTAAAAACACCAGAAAAACCCTAAAACCATCAAAATCCAAAAAAACCCTAAGAACACGCTAAAAATCATAAAATAATTAAAACCCTTACAACCCCTAAAAACCCCTAAAACCCCTCAAAATACTGAAAAACCCTAAAAATCAATGAAAACCTAAAAGACCCTAAAAACCCTGAAAACACTTGAAAAGCATAAAACCCCTAAAAAAATTAAAAACCCCCAAAAAAACCAAAAAACCACTAAAAACTCTAAAAATTCATAAAACCCATAAAAACGTTAAAAACTTTAAAAAACCTTAAAACCCCTAAAAACTCAAAAAACACTAAAAACTAAAAAAACCCTCAAAACCCTCAAAACCATGAAAAGCACTAAAAACACCTAAAATCCCCTAAAACCCCTCAAAATCCCAAAAAACCCTATAACCCATAAAAATTGTAAAAACCCATAAAATCCATGAAAATGTAAAAATAAGGATAAAAACCTTGAAAACCCCCTGAAAACCACAAAAACCTCTAAAAACCTTAAAAAACCTAAAAACCATAAGAACCACAGAAAACCACTAAAAAATCTAAAACTAAAAACCCTAAAAAGTTAAGAAACTCTAAAAATCCTTTAAACCCCTAAAAACAAACAAAAATCATAAAACCCAAGAGGACCATAAAAACCCTAAAAACCCATGAAAACCCTTTAAAACCCCCAAAATCTCAAAAACCCTGGAAAACCCTAAAAACCATAAAAATCATAAAAAATCACTAAAAATCCATGGAAATGTGAAAAAACCCTGAAAACACCTGAAAAAATAAAAACCCTTAAAAATCTAAAAAACACCTAAAAACCATAAAAACCCTGAAAATATCAAAAAACTCTAAAAATCCTTAAAACCACAAAAAATGTTAAAAAACTCAAAAAAACCTTAAAAGCCCTAAAAAGCTCAAAAAACCTCTTAAAACCAAAAAGTCCCTAAAAACCTAAAAACCCTAAAAAACTCTAAAAACCATCAAAATCCCTAAAACCCTAAAAACCCATAAAACCATAAAAATCCTAACAATCAATTAAAGCTTAAAACCCCTAAAACCCTAAAAAATTCATGGATACCATAAAAACCTTAAAACACCATGAAACCCTAAAAACAACTAAAAACTCTGAAAACCCTTTAAACACCTAAAAACGTTATAAACACTAAAAAACCGTAAAGCCCAAAAATGTTGTGAAAACCCTGAAAACCTCTTAAAACCCTAAAACCCCTGAAAACCCCTAAAAACCTCTAAAAATGATAAAAATCCTAAAAAACCTATAAAAATCAACGAAAATGTAAAAAACCTTAAATACTCTAAAAAAACCCCTAAAAACTCTAAAACACCTAAAAATCCCTAAAAAACATTAAAAACTCTATAAACCTTAAAACCATTAAAATCCAAAAAACCCAAAAAAACCCAAAACCCCTAAAAACTCTAAAAACCCTTTAAAACCCAAAAAATGTTAAAAACCCTAAAAACCTAAAAACCTAAAAACCATAAAATAACTCAAAAAAACCCAAAAAAACACCATAAATCCCTAAAAACCCTAAAACTCTAAAAAAACCCTAAAACCCATCAAAATCCCTAAAAATCAAAAACCTTGAAACCCCCTTAATAGCATAAAAACCAATAAAACTACTCAAAACCCCATAAAAACCCTAAAACCCACTAAAACTATAAAAAAACTCAAAACCCCTAAAAACGTTAAAAGAATAAACCCTCAGGCAATGGTGGGAGGTCAGTCAAGACTCAGTTGAATGCAGAGTAGTGAAGGCTAAGAGAGTATTACAATAACTTCATAAGTGAATCATCTGAGTGGGAGTCGGTGGATACTGATGCTGCTGACAACTATGGTGAGGATAGAGACCCATGTGGTGCAGACATTGACTAGATTTCGGGACATGATCACCTCTGTTACTGCTTTTCCTTTATTTTTCCTTTCTTTCTCTCTTGTTTTATTTTTTCTTTTTCCTTTGGGACTTGTTTTTGGGTTTGGGTCATTTGGCCCTGCCCCTTTATTTTTTTCTAATAAATTTGGGGGGACTAGGAATAGCCTGGTTCTCGCACCTGCCTTCACCCTAAAAATGTTAAAAAATCGAAAAACCCTAAAAACCCTAAAAACTCAAAAAAGAAACTCAAATCCCAAAAGACCCCAAAACCCTTGAAAATCCCTAAAAACCCTTAAAACCACTGAAAAGGCCTAAAAACCCTCAGAATCCCCAAAAACCCAAAAACCCATAAAAATCCACGAAAACAAAAAAAAACCTAAAAAATCTAAAAAATCTAAAAAAACCCTAAAATCCATAAACCCCATGAAAACCTTAGAAAACCCAAAAAACCAAAAAAGACCTTAAAACCACAAAAAGTCCTTAAAACCCCTAAAAACCCTAAAAAATAAAAACCCTAAAAGACCCCTAAGAATCCATGAAAACGTAAAACAACCCTAAAACCCCCCTAAAATCACAAAACCCCTAAACACCTTAAAAACAATAAAAACCCATAAACCCCCTAAAAGACCAGTAAAAACTCTAAAAACCCCTTAAACCCCAAAAAATGTTAAAAAAACTCTTAAAAACCTATAAACCCTAAAAAAATAAAAAATGCCTAAAAATCCAAAAAGGACCTAAAAACCTTGAAAATCCCTAAAAACTCTTTAAAACCCATAAACCTCTAAAATTCCCTAAAAACCCAAAAAAAAACCCCTAAAACCCATAAAAATCCAAAATAACCTATATGTCCATTGAAACATAAAAAATCCCTAAAAACCACGAAAAAACCCCTAAAAACATAAACACCCCTAAAAAAGTTAAAAATATTTGGGAAACCTTTAAAACCCTAAAAACACAAAGAAATACCTAAAACCAAAAAGACTCTGAAACCTTTGAAATGCCTTGAAAACCAAAGAAAACATGAAAAACCTTAAAACCCCAAAAAATCCCGGAACAACCTAAAAAAACCTAAAAATCGTAAAAATCGTAAAAAACGCTAAAAATCCATGAAAATGTAAAAAACCCTAAAACCACCATAAAAAGATTAAAACACACTAAAACCCATAAAACCCCTAAGAAAAATAAAAACTCTAAAAACCCTTAAATCCATAAAAACGTTAAAAAACTCTAAAAACCTAAAAACCCCTAAATACTCAAACCCCCCCCCCCCCCCAAAACCCCAAAAGACCCTAAAAACTCTAAAAACCCCAAAAACCCTATTAACCTTCAAAGTCCCTAAAAACCATAAAAATCCCCAAAACCCCTAAAAATACAGGAAAATATAAAATACCCTAAAAACCCTAAAAACCCCAGAAAATCCATAAAACCCCTAAAAACCCCTAAAACCGCATAAAAAACCCTAAAAACCACCAAAAACCCTAAATCCCTTGAAACCCCTAAAAATGTTAAAAACTCTAAAAAACCTTAAAAAACTAAAAACTCAAAAAAAAACCCTGAAAACCCCTTGAAAACTCCAGAAATGCCTAAAACCTCAAACTCCCTAAAACCCCTTAAAACTCCAAAAACCATAAATATCCTTAAAACCCCAAAAAATCCATCAACACATAAAAATCCTAAAAACACTGAAAACCCCCTAAAAACCATAAAAACCCCTAAAAACCCAAAAAACCACTAAAAACTCTTAAAACCATTAAATAGCCAAAAAATGTTAAAAAATATAAAAAACCTTAGAACCCTAAAAAAGTCAAAAAAAACCCTAAAAAGCCTAAAAGACCCTAAAATCCTCAAAATCCCAAAAAACCCTCAAAACCCTCAAAATCCCTAAAAACCCTGAAAATCCTGAAAAATCTAAAAATCAATGAAAACGTAAAAAACCCTAAACAACCCCTAAAAACCCTGAACGACCCCTAAAAACCATAAAACCCACTAAAAACCTTAAAAATTCTAAAACCCCATAAAAACCCTAAACAATAACTAAAAAACTCTAAAAACCCTTAAAACCCTAAAAAACTCAAAAAAAAACATAAAACCCTAAAAAATAAAAAAAAACCCTTAAAACCCCAAAAGACCGTAAAAACCCTGAAAAAACCTGAAACCCCTGAAAACCACTAAAAACACTCAAAATCACTAAAACCCCTAAAAAACCTAAAAACCATAAAAATCCTAAAACCCCTAAAAATCCATGAAAACGTAAAAAACCTAAAAAAATTGAAAAAAACCTTGAAAGCCAAAAAAACCCCTAAAAAACATTAAAAAACTGAAAACCCATAAAAACCTTAAAAACAATTAAAACTCTCAAAACCCTCAAAACCCCTAATAACTTTAAAAACTCTAAAAAACATTAAAAACCATAAAACTCAATAAAAAGAAAAAAGTCCCTAAAATCCCAAAAAAAACCCAAAACCCCTAAAATCCCTAAAAACACCAAAAACCCAAAAAATTCCTAAAAACCTTAAAAACCCTAAAAACCATAAAAATCCAAAAAACCCATAAAAATTCATTAAAACCTAAAAAATCCTGAAAACTCTGAAAATCCCCTAAAAACTATAAAAACCCCGAAAAACCTAATAAAACCTTAAAAACATAAAAACCCATAAAACCCACTAAAAACTGTAAAAGCCCTTGAAAAACCCTAAAAACCCTCAAAATCCCTAAAAACTGTAGAAAACCCTAAAAACCCTAAAACCCCTAAAACCCACAAAAACCCTAAAAACCCACAAAACTCCTAAAAACAACTAAAAACTCTAAAAATCCTTTAATCCCCTAAAAACATTAAAAAGTTATAACTAACTTTAAAACCCTAAAAATCCCTAAAAACCTTTAAATCCCTCAAAATCCCAAAAAACCCAAAAACCCATAAAAATCCTACAACCCCGTAAAAATCAATGAAAACATAAAAAAACCTAAAAACCCAGAAAAACCCCTAAAACCCATAAAACTGCCTAAAAACATTAAAACCACTAAAACCCAATAAAACCTTAAAAACCACTAAAAACTCTAAAAATCCTTTAAACCATAAAAACCTAAAAGAACTCTAGAAACCTTTAAATACCCTAAAAAATTCAAAAAACCTTTAAAACCCAAAAGACCCTAAAAACCTAAAACCCCCCCAAAAATATTAAAACCCCTCAAAATCCTAAAAAAACTATAAAAACCCTAAAAATAATAAAAACCTTAAAATATCCTAAAAACCCATGAAAACATAAAAAATCCTAAAACACTAAAAAACCCATGAAAACCTTAAAAACCCCTAAAAACCATAAAAACCCTATAAAATACTGAAAACTCTAAAAACTGTTAAACCCCATAAAAACATCAAAAAACTCAAAAAACCCATAAAACCCTAAAAAACTCAAGAAACCCCAAAACCCAAAAATAACCTAAAAACCATGAAAAAGACTAAAAATCCTGAAAACCCATAAAAGCCCTCAAAATCCTTAAAAACCTCAAAAGGCTCTAAAACCTAAAAAATCCTGGAAAACCCAAAAAAATATTTGAAAACATAAAACCCCTGAAAACCAAAAAACCCTAAAAAACATTAAAAACCCTAAAAAACTTAAAAAACCTAAAACCCACTAAAAACTCTAAAATCCCTTTAAACCCCTAAAAGCGTTAAAAACTCTAAAAAACCTTAAAACCCCTAAGAACTCAAAAAACCCTAAAACACAACTACAAACTCTAAAAACCCTTAAAACCCTAAATACCTTAAAAAAATCTAAAAAACCTTAAAAACTAAAAAAACTAAAAAAACCCAAAAAGACACTTAAAACCCTTAAAACACTAAAAACCCTTAAACACTAAAAACCCTAAAACCCCCTAAAAAACTCTAAAAACCCACAAAATCCCAAAAAACCATAAAAACACAAAAAACCATAGAAATCCTAAAACCCCCCTAAAACCCAAGAAAACATAAAAAACCATAAAACCCTAAAAAGCCCCTAAAAACCATAAAACCCCTAAAAACCATAAAAACCCTAAAAATCCATAAAAACCCCAAAACCACTAAAAACTCTAAAAACCCATTAAACACCTAAAAACATTAAAAAATCTAAAAAATCTTAAAACCTTAAAAAACTCAAAAAACACTAAAAACCAAAAAAGACCCTAAAACCCCAAAAAACCCTCAAAATCCTTCAAAAACCCTAAAATCCCTCAAAATCTTAAAAACCCTAAAAAACCATAAAATCCTAAAACTGCCAAAAACTCTATGAAAATCTAAAAAATCAAAAAAATACATGAAAATGTAAAAAAGACCCACCCCCCCCCCAAAAAAAAACCCTAAAAACCATAAAATCCTAAAAACATTAAAAAACCCAAAAACCCATAAAAACACTAAAATTCCTAAAACCAAAAAAAAATCTAAAAACCCTGAAAACCCCAAAAAATGTTTAAAAACTCTAAAAAACCATTAAAACCATTAAAACCCCCAAAAAACCCAAAACCCCAAAAAGACGTTAAAATCCCTAAAAACACAAAAAAAACCTTTAAAAACCCTTAAAACCCTCAAAACCCCTCAAAATACCTAAAAACCTAAATACCATAATAATCCTAAGAAACCCATAAAAATCCATGAAAACATAATAAACCCGAAAAACTCCTAGAAAACCATGATAACCCCTAAAACACTAAAAAACCCTAAAAATCTATAAAACCCTAGAAAACTATTAAAACACTAAAAACCCTTAAAAACCCTTAAAATGTTAAAAAAATTCAAAAGCTTAAAAACCAAAAAGAATTAAAAAAACCCTAAAAATCCAAAAAGACCCTAAAAACCCTAAAACCCCCCAAAACCCATAAAAACTCTGACAACCCTCAAAATCCCTAAAAAACCCTCAAAAACCTTAAAAACCATATAGGTCCTAAAAACCCTAAAAAACATAAAAAACCATTGAAAATCATAAAAATCCTTAAAAACTTAAAAAGCCTGAAAAAAACCTAAAATCCTAAAAACCCACTAAAAACTCTAAAAACCATTAAAACCCCTAAAAATGTGAAAAACTCTAAAAATCATAAAAACCCTAAAAAACCCTAAATCCCCATAAAGACTGTAAAAATCTTGAAAACCCCTAAAACCCCAAAAAAACACATGAAAACCCCTAAAAATACCAAAATCCGTAAAAATCCTTAAAGTCCCTAAAAACCATAAAAATCCAAAAAACCACTAAAAATCCATGAAAATGAAAAAATCTATAAAAACTTTGAATACCCCTAAAAAATATAAAAAACCCTAAAGAGATTAAAAAAGATTAAAACAGCATAAAATCTATAAAACCCACAAAAAACTCTAAAAACTATTTAAACCCCTAAAAATGTTGAAAAAACTCAAAAAAATCTTAAAACCCCTAAAAACTCAAAAAAACCCTAAAAACCCTAAAAGAACCTAAAACTCATAAAACCCCCTAAAAACCCTAAAACCCTCAAAATCCATAAAAATCCTAAAAAACCTAAAAACCATACAAATCCAAAAATACCATAAAAATCCATGAAAACTTAAAAACCCTAAAAAACTCTAAAAACACCCTTAAACCCATGAAACCCCTAAAAAGAGTAAAAAAACCCTAAAAATGAATAGATGCCCTAAAACCACTAAAAACTCTAAAAAACTTAAAACCCCTAAAAACTTTAAAAAACTCTAAAAACGTTTAAAAAAATCAAAAAACCATAAAAACCTAAAAAGACTCTAAATACTTGAAAACCCCCAAAAATCCTGAAAACCTCCTGAAAACCATAAAAACCCGTAAAATCCTTAAAAACACTAAAAACTAATAAAAAAAGTAAAAAACCAATAAAAACTCTAAAACCCCTTAAAACCTCTAAAATGATAAAAAAAACTCTCAAAACCCTTTAAATCCACCAAAAAAGTCAAAAAAGTTAAAAACCTAAATGACCCTAAAAAACCTAAAAACCCAAAACCCCTGAAAAACCCTAAAACCCCTCAAAATCCCTAAAACCCATAAAAATCCTATAACCATCCTAAAAATTCATGAAAAGGTAAAAATCCCTAAAAACTCTGAAAACCCCTTGAAAACCATAAAAACTCTAAAAACCATAAAAACCCTAAAACCCCATAATACACTAAAAAACACTAGAAACCCTAAAACCTTTAAAACCCATAAAGACGTTATAAACTATACAAACCCTAAAAACCCTAAGAACCATAAAAATCTCTAAACCCCAAACGACTCTAAAAACCCTGAAAAACCCTAAAAATCGTAAAAATCTCTAAAAACCCTAAAATACCAAAAAAACGATAAAAATCCTAAAAACCCGTAAAAATCCATGAAAATGTAAGAAACCCTAAAAAAACTGAAAACCCTCTAAAAATAATAAAACACCATAAGAACCATAAAAACCCTTAAAAATCCATAAAAACCCCCAAAAATGTAAAAAGCCCTAAAAAACCTTAAAACCTCAAAAAATGGAAAAAAACTAAAAACCAAAAATTACCCTAAAAACCTTGAAAATCCTAAAAACCTCAAAAAAATTTAAAACCCTCAAAATACCTAAAACTCTAAAAACCCTACAAACCATAAAAATCTAAAAAAACCCTAAAAATCCATGAAAACATAAAAACCCTAAAAAACCTAAAAATCCACAGAAAACCATAAAAACCCCTAAAGCTTTAAAAATCCAAAAAACCTATAAAAACCCTAAAAACCACTAAAAACTATAAAAATACTTAAAACCCCTAAAAACTTTAAAAAACTCTAAAAAATCGTAAAAACCCAACAAAACTCCCAAAAAAATAAAAAAACCACAAAAGACCCAAAAACCCCAAAAAACCTCTAAAAGCCATAAAAACCACTTAAAAACTTAATTAACCTAAAAATCCATAATAACCCTATGAGGAGGGATGGCAGCGCACTCCCTCGGATCTCACTCTCGCTCGACCCTTCTTCTAGGTCTTCCCCAGGTTTCTTCTCAGGATCTTGGCACTGGATTCTTGCTTCCTCAGAAATGGGTCTCTCTAATCGCGCACTTCGGTCTCAAGATGACGATGGCGTTCGGTCTTCAGCTACTTCGTTCTCACTACTCCTTGCTCTGGATCTCGTCTTTGGATGGACTTATCTACTGGAGCGCCTGGGTTTCATCGGATTTGAAGGTTGTGTGGGATGTTGTTGTCTCAGATCAGTCCGATCTAGTTTGCGGTGAAGCAAACGTCTCTTTGGCGCTCAAATACCTTGCTAGAAATCTGCCGCGGTTCGGGGTTGACTTTGTAGATCTTGGCCCTCAAGAGGATTAGTGGAGTGTGGGGCTTCTTCGACATTGTAGGTACTGGAGTCACGGTTTTTGGCTTCGACGGGTGATTCTTGGAGTCGTGGTTTTTGTGAGAAGTCATGGAAAGGAGGCGCATATGACCTCGACTCGGCAGTGGATTGTGCAGAAGATGCTGACTAGTTTTTGGTCTGCGTAGAGGATCCAGAGGGTTTGGCGTCTATCTGCTGATGGTGTGCTTGGTCTTATGGCTTGCGCTTCTAGATCTGCTCATCATAGACTCGCGTATAGGGTTCAGGTTTGGTTTTCTGGTTCCTTTGATTCATCTAATTTTCATGATGTTGTTGCGAGGTGGCTTTAGCGGTGTTGGGATCTGGCCGTTTTGCTGGTCTTTGGTTCACCGGGGTACCAAAACGGCTTCTTTGGTCCCCGGTTTTCTGTTGAAATTCTTGGCTGGAGCCTTCTTTTTGCGGGAAGGGCTGTTTGGGCTGCGGAGGTGGCGATTATACACCCCCGGTTGTTCTTTTGGGTTTGTTATGTTGGAATGGTGTGTGTTACTTCGATGAGATATGTTGTGGATGTTGTCTTTGTGTTTGGTGATGGTAATTCTGTACCGCTGGGAATGATTCTACCTGGCGTCGTGGTGATGGCTGATTTGGTTGGTCCTTGGATGAAAGTGGATCCTCCTAGGGAGGACATGCTAGTTGCTGGAAATGGTGTGTATGGAGTTGCTAGTCATTGTTTCCTGGGAGGTGATGATGGCCGCGTTTGGTTGCGGTGCTCGTGCTGTGGTTTCATGCTGCTAGTTGTGATTGGTTGCAATGTCGGTTTTGGTGTTGTTGGTTGCTGGGGATGGTTGGTTTGGACGTGTTGTTGTTGCTGTGTTGCTGTGATGATTGGATGTGGTGCTACTGGATGCTGGAATGCGGTGGATGATGGAAATTGTGATGCTAGATGCTGGTTGCTACTGAGCTGGGAGTTGCTGAAGCTCTGGTTTATGATCGTGTTGCTGCTGGATGTTGATTTCTGTTTGAGTTTGAATGTCGGTCGTTGGTTAGCTGTGAGCTGCTGGATGATGGTTGATGCTAGATGGTGGTGGTGGTTGCTTGGCTTTGTGTGTTTTTTCATTTTTATTTTTTTTCTTTTGATTTTTCTTTTTTTTGGGTCTTTGCGTTTTGGGTTGTAAGGGATTTTTTGGGTGTGGGTCGTTTGACCCCTCCCCTCCCTTGTTTGTTGTGTCTCTTTTTTCTTTCTAATAAATTTGGGGGGGGGGGGAGGTGGGAAAATCCCGACCCTTACATCTTCCTTGCCCTAAGAACCCTAAAAATCCCTAAAAACCATAAAAATCCAAAAAACATCTAAAAATCCCTAAAATCATAAAAACCCCCCCAAAAACCAAAAAACCCCTCAAAACCTTTAAAACCCTAAAACCCATAAAAATTCTAAAAATGATTGAAAACTCTAAAAACTCTTAAAACCCCTAAAAAGGGTAAAGAAAATACAATGACTAATGCACTTTCATGTAGATATTCTCTCTTATCTTTGATAGATTCTATACTCCTTGGTTTTGAATACATTGAGGATTTATATTTCACTTATACATGTTTTGGGGAACATTTTGGTCATTGTAAACCTAGAGTTATTTGGGAGAATTTTTATTTGCATGATGTATTATTATTTCAGATTGATAAGCTGTGTATTCCCAATTGCTCTATTTGTTTACTTTTACAAAAGGAGACAAATTCTGGTTGGTTAATGGGACATTTTGGTGTTGCAAAAACTTTAAGAATTCTAAGTGATCATTTTTATTAGCCTAGGATGTCTAGAGATGTTTAAAAATTTGTGATAAATTGCATTGTCTTCCATAAATCCAAATCTAAACTGAACCCACATGAATTATATCTTCCCCTCCTAATCCCCAACACCCCTTGGGAGGACATACCAATGAAATTTATTGTGGGATTACAAAGGACCAAGAGGGTGAGATTCCATTTTTTGGTGGTGGATCAGTTTTCTAAAATGTAACATTTTATTCCTTGTCACAAAAAAATGATGCCACTAATATTGCAACACTTTTCTTTTAAGATGTAGACAAACTCTATGGAATTCCAAGGATGATTTTATTGGATCATGACACAAAATTCCTTAGTTACTTTTGGAATACCTTGTAGAGAAAACTGGGTACAAAGTTACTATTTTCCACTAATTTTCATATGAAAATTGATGGGAAAAAAGGTGGTGAATCAGACACTATCATCTCTTCTATGAACAGTTTTCATGAAGAATCTCAAGAATTTGGAGGAGTGTTAGCCACATGTGGAATTCACATATAACATGCATTCCACTACTCAATATTCTCTAATTCAAATTGTTTACATTTTTAACCCCCTTGCCCCTATTTATCTAGTTTTTTTTCCATTCCAGAAGCAAATAATATGGATGCGAAAGGGCGTGAAGAATTCATCAAGAAACTCCATGAAAATGTAAGGAAAAATATCAAGCGGATGACCCAAAAATACATTGATCTTTCAAAAAAAGGTCTCAAGCAAGTGTTGTTCAAACCCGATGACTTAGTTTGGATTTTTATGAGAAAGGAAATATTTCCCAACAAGCAGAAATCAAAACTAATTCCTTGAGAAGATGAACCTTTCTGAGTGCTCAAGAATATTAACAAGAGTGCTTACAAGATAGCTCTTTCAGGTGAGTATGGTGTAAGTGTCACTTTCAATGTTTCTGATCTTTCTCCTTTTTTGGGTGTAGAGGATGAAGATTCGGGGATGATCCTTTTCAATAGGGGGAGGATGATGAGAACCATGTTGAAGGCACTGAGTCGATTTCCCAGGTGGAGGAGTTTGATTTGCAAGGCTCAATGATGTTAGGGAGATTTAAGAAGTTGAATGCAATAATGGGTGCCCATCTCATTTCATTAATGTTCTTATGGATCTCTCCTTGCATAAATGGAGAAAATGGTCCTAGTATGTCACTTATTTAATCCTAAACACGATGTTTAAAGCTTGGCCCAAGTAATTTCATGAATTTTGGAAGCCTTTCCCAAGATTCTAGAATGACATATTTTGACACCAAAGTCAAATCTGGTGGGCTAGGCACTCAAAATCAAATCATGCGGGCTATGGTTGGAAAATCGTGTGGTTCTTTTCCAAAAAGTTTTTGGTAGACTTTATCTTTTTGAATTTAAAGGAACAAAGTAGGTTTATCCTTTATGACTTAAGGGTATTAGACCCTTGACTATTGTATCACCCCTTGGCTATAAATATCCACCCCCATGGCACTTGTATGACATTCAAGATTGATATAGAGAAATTATTCTTTGTTTCTCTCTGTTGTGTGAGGATTGTTTCAGCCCCCCCCCCAATGTTGTGAAGATCGATCCACCCCTACATCTCGCAACAAAACCCTAAAAACCACTGAAAAACTCTAAACCCATTAAAATCCAAAAAAACCCCAAAAACAATAAAAAAATCCTGAAAACCCTTAAAATCCATGAAAATGAAAAAAACACAAAACCTTGAAAACCCCTGAAAACCAAAAAACTAATAAAAAACCCAAAAAACCCACAAAATCCCTAAAAAACCTAAAATCCCGAAAAACCGAAAAAATCCGATAACCCCATAAAAATGCATGAAAATGTAAAAAATCCTAAAAACCCTGAAAACCCTCTGAAAACCATTAAATCCCCTAAAACCAAAAAACCCCATAACAACCCTAAAAACCCACTAAAAACTCTAAAAAACCTTAAAACCTCTAGAAACGTTAAAAAAATAAAAAACCCTTAGAAACCCTCAAAACTCAAGAAACCCTAAAAACCCAAAAATACCCTAAAAAAATAAATAACCCTAAAACCCACTAAAAACCCTAAAAACCCAGAACCCCTCAAAATCCCTAAAAATCCTAAAAACCCTAAAAACCATAAAAATCCTAAAAACCACTTAAAATCCATGAAAACTTAAAAATCTCTAAAAACCCTGAAAAAATCCAAAAATCCATAAAAATCCCTAAAAACCTTAATATACTTAGAAACCGTTAAAAACACTAAAGAACCACTAAAAACTCTAAAAACCCTTAAAACCCCTAAAAATGGTAAAAAACTCTAAAAAACATATAAAACCTTGAAAAAGGAAAAACTCCCTTAAAAACCTAAAATACCCTAAAAAACATGAAAATCCTAAAAACCCTCAAAATCCCTAAAATCCCTAAAATCCCTAAAAAAACCTTAAAAACCGTAAAAATATTGAAAACCGTTAAAAATCCATGAAAATGAAAAAAAAGCTAAAGTGCCTAAAAAACACTTAAAAACCATGAACCCCCAAAAAACCTTAAAACCCAAAACCCCATAAAAAACCCAAAAACCCATTAAAAATTCTAAAAACCCTTCAACACCTAAAAACATTTAAAAACTCTATAAAACAACAAAAATCCTAAAAAAATAAAAAAACCCTAAAAACACAAAAGGCCCTAAAACACTAAAAAACACTAAAAACCCTAAAAACCCCTGAAAACCCTAAAACCCATAAATATCCTTAAAAACCCTAAAAACCAAAAAAATCCTAAAACCCCCCTAAAAATCCATGAAATCGTAAAAAACCCTAAAAAATTAAAAAACCATGAAAACAATAAAACCCCCTAAAACCCCTAAAAAACCTAAAACCCATAACACCCTAAAAACCCACTAAAAATTATAGAAACCCTTTAAACCCATAATAATGTTATAAAACTCTAAAAAACCTTAAAAATCCTAAAACCCCAAAAGACACTAAAAACCCTTTAAACCCCCAAAATCCCCCAAAACCTCTGAAACCCCTAAATTCCCTAAAAATCCCTAAAAAGTTAAAAAAATATAAAAACCATAAATATCCTAAAAAACTCAAAAAACTCCCAAAACCAAAAAGACCCTAAAAACTCTTAAAACCCCTAAAAACCCTGGAAACCCCTAAAAACCCTCAAAATCACAAAAACCCTGAAAACCCATAAAAAATTTAATAAAACCAAAAAATTCGTGAAAAAGTAAAAAATCCTTAAAAACTTGAAAACTAGAAAAACCCATAAAAACAATTAAAATGTATAAAACCCCTCAAAACCAATAAAAACTTTAAAAACCATTTAAACCCCTAAAAATGTTAAAGAACTCAAAAAACCCTTAAAAACATAAAAAACTCAAAAAAAACACAAAACCCCAAAAAGATCCTAAAAACTCTGAAAACCCCTAAAAGCCCTAAAACCCATGAAGAACCCTAAAACCCTAAAAACCATAAAAACCCTAAAAAACTATAAAAACCATAAATATCCAAAAACCTCCCTAAAATTCATGAAAATGTAAAAAACCATAAAAATACTAAAGAACCCGTAAAATATATAAAACCCCTAAAACCTTAACTCCCACAAACCCATAAAAACCACTAAAACTCTAAAAACCTTGAAAACCCAAAAATTGTTAAATAAATATAAAAAACGATTAAAACTCAAAAAACTAAAAAAACCCTAAAACCCTAAAAACCCTAAAACACCCTAGAAACCATAAATATCCTAAAAAAAGCCCTAAATTCCAAGAAAATGTAAAAAACCCTTTAAACCCTGAAAAACCATAAAACCCCTAAAAACCCTAAAAACCCTCAAAATCCTTAAAAACCCTAAAAACCATAGAAAATAAAAATCCTAAAAAACCCATAAAAAACCATGGAAATGTTAAAATCCCTAAAAACCTGGAAAAACCTCTGAAAACCATACAAAACCCTAAAAACCTAAGAACCCCTAAAATCCCATAAAAACCCTAAAAACCACTAAAAACCCTCCTGAAGGGATAAGAAAAATGCCTCTGGAAGGAGCGGAAGGGCTGCCAAGGTGCAACGTAATGTGGATCAACAACAGCTTAGGGAGTATCTCTCTAACTTTCTCAAGCAATATGAATCGTCTGAATGGGAGTCGGTGGATTCAGATGCCTCCTCTCAATATGGTGCTGAGGGAGATCCATATGGAGATGATGCGGCTTATGAATATAATGCAGAGGGTGTCCCTTATGACGCTACTATTTTTGACGTTAGTGGCAATGTTGAATGATTTGTTTTTCTCTTGGGTCTTTCTTTTTCTTTCTTTTTTGGTTTTGGGGTTGTTATGGTTAAGGGTTTTTGGGTGCGGGTTGTTTGAACCCTCCCCTCCCTTGTCTGCTGCGTATTTTTTTCTAATATATTTGGGGGGGAATAGCCTGACCCTCGCTTCTTCCTCACCCTAAAAATATTAAAAAATATATAAAACCTTAAAAACCCTAAAAAATAAAATAAACCCAGAAATCCCAAAAAGACACTAAAAACACCTAAAAACCCCTGAAAAACCCCAAAAACACTCAAAAACACTAATCAACCTAAATACCCCTAAAAACCATAAAAATATACAAACCCATTAAAATCCATGAAAACGTAAAAAAATCTAAAAACCCTGAAAAACCTCTGAAAACCCCTGAAAACCATAAAACCTCATAAAAACCTTAAAAAAACTCCAAAAAACCCATAAGAACCACTAAAAAATCTAAAGACCTTTAAACCCCTAAAAACGTTAAAAAGTCATAAAAACCTTAAAAATCCTAAAAACTAAAAAAAACTAAAACCCAAAAAAGAAACTAAAAATCCTTGAAAACCCATAAAAACCCTCATAATCACTAAATCCCTAAAAACAACAAAAACCATAAAAACCTCAAATACCCGTTAAAAATCCATAAAAACGTAAGAAACCCTAAAAACCCTAAAAAACCATGAAAACCATAAAAACCCCTAAAAACATTATAAAACACAAAAAAACCTATAAAAAATTCAAAAAACAACTAAAAAAATCAAAAAACCCTTTAAACCCCTAAAAATATGTAAAAACTCTAAAAACCGTTAAAACCCTAAAAAACAAAAAATCCCTAAAATCCCAAAAGACCCTAAAACCCTGAAAACCCCTAAAAACCCCCAAAACACCCGAAAAACCCTTAAAACTCTAAAAAACCTAAAAATCCTAAAAAAGCATACATATTCAGAGGTTGTGACTATCATTTTGGTTCTGGGTTAGATTTTCTCAGCATATGGTGAAGTGGTCAACTCCTTGGTGTTTGGAAACCCTTGAGGTCTTCGGTTGCAGATCCAGATCGCATTTGCTGAGATAGGGCCTCCACAGATGGGTTAACAGCTTTGAATTTTACAGTGGCGTACGATATTTTTTCAGTGGCATGGGTTATGGCCCCTTCGTCGGCGTAACGCGGGGGTCTGGCTTCCTCGGTCGTCGATGCTTTTTTATCCCCTTGCAGCGCTGTACCTGGGATATTTACGGTGGCCTCTCTGGCGTAGCTTCATTTCTCGATGTATGCGGAAGGCGTGGATTCAGCTTAGTGGTGATGCTCATGTTCCAGGATTCTGGGTTTTTGATTCTGCTTGCTTTCGGTCTGCGAAGAATTTACAGGTGCTGCGTTATGGCTATGTGTTACAATTTATGGGATGCTAGAAGGGAGTTTTGAGCTGCGTACTGGTTCCCGCTTTGGTTGCTGGTGTTTCTACCTCTGGTGCTGGTGGTTTTGTGTGGCTGGTGAATGAACTGCCTTATATGGTGGTGCTGGTTCAGTTTCTGGGTATGGATATGGTGCTGCTGGATGGGATTTTAGTGGTGATGGTTTTCTGGTTCTTAAGTTGTTGGGTGATGGTTGTTACTTGGATGGGATGTAATAAAGTTTCAGGTGCTTGGTGATGGTTGGTGTGTTGCTGTGAAATGGAAAGTTCTGTGAGGTTGGGCTGCTGAAGTTGCTGTTTGATGGTATTGATGTTGATGGATGCTGGTTGCTAAATGGCTAGTGGATTATTGCTGGTATTGGTGTTGATTGATGCTTGTTGGTGACGTGCTGGGAGCTGATGCTGGTTACTTTTATGTTTTACTTCTTTGTGTGTTTTTTCTTCTTTTGGATTTTCTTTTTTTGCGGTCTTTAGGTGTGTGCTTGTTAAGGGTTTTGGGTGTGGGTTGATTGACCCTGCCCCTCCCTTGTTTGCAGTGTCTTCGTGTCTTTTTCTAATAAATTTTGGGGGGAGTCAGGAATAGCCTGGCCCCCGAGCCTTCCTTGCCCATAAAAACCCTAAAAGCCACAAAAAAGTCAAAAAAAAACAAAGAAAACCCAAAATGTATATAAAAACTCAAAAACCATAAAATCCTAAAAACCCACTAAAAATCCATGACAATGTAAAAAACACAAAAAATTATGAAGAACCCCTCAAACCAATAAAAATCCCTAAAAACCTTAACGAACCCTAAAACCCTAAAAAATACTAAATAAATCTAGAACCCTTAAAACCCCTAAAAAGTTAAAAAAAATCTAAAAAACCATAAAAAACTTAGAAAACCCTAAAAAACCATTAAAATCATAAAAGATCTCTAAAAATCCATGAAAACATAAAAAACTTTTAAAACCATGAAAAACCTTAAAAAGCATAAAAACTGAAAAAAAAACCATAAAAAAACCCTAAACCCCCCCCTAAAACTCCTGAAACCCTTAAAACCCCAAAAAACGTTAAAATCTATAAAAAACCTTAAAAACCCTAAAAAACTCAAAAAAACCCTAAAAACACAAAAGACCTAAAAAACCCTAAAACCCCTTGAAAACCCCTAAAAACTCTCAAAATCACTAAAAACAATAAAAACATAAAAACCATAAAAATCCTAACAAAATTCTAAAAATCTATGAATATGTAAAAAACCCTAAAAAACCCTTGAAGACCATAAAACCCCTAAAACCCGTAAAAACCACCAGAACCCATAAAAGCACTGAAAACTCTAAAAACCATTTAATCTCTAAAAACCCAAAAGACCGTAAAAACCCAGAAAACCCCTAAAAACCATAAAAATCTCTTAAAAAGCATAAAACACTAAAAATCCCTAAAACCCCTAAAACCATAAAAATCTCTTAAAAACCCATAAAAATCCATGAAAATGCAAAGATCCCTAAAAAACATGAGAAACCCCTAAAAACCATAAAACCATTAAAAACCTTAAAAACCCATAAAAACCTAAAAAGACCATAAAAACTACAAAATTCCCTAAAAACTTGGGAAAACCGTAAAAACCTCTCAAAAACCCTAAACCCCTCAAAATCTCTAAAAATATTTAAAAACCCTAAAAACAATAAAAATCCTAAAAAAAACCCCAAAAATCCATAAATACTTAAAAAACCTAAAACCCCCTAAAAACCATAAATTCCCCTAAAAACCTTAAAAACCATAAAACCCCATAAAAACCACTAAAAACACTAAAAAAACTTAAAACCTGTAAAAACGTTAAAAACTCTAAAAAACCTTAAAACCCTAAAAACTCCAAAAAAAACCCTAAAACCCACAAAAGATCCTAAAAACCCAAAAAAACCCTAAAACCCCACGAACAAACTGTAAAACCCCTCAAAATCCTTAAACCCACAGAAAAACCCCTGAAAACCATAAAACCCCCTAAAAACATACAAACCCTAAAAAACCTCTCACAATTGCTCTTGTCAGGTCTCTTGTGGATATGGAAACTACACTTGACAGGTTTGTTTTGTACTGATAGGGTGTTGTTTCTTAGGTTGCAGGATGCAAGGTTTTAGAGATGCCTTTTTGGTTTGGTAGCTTTTGGCTGCTCATGTTGGGGAGGAGTTTTTTGTGCTTTTGGTTCTAGTTGTCGTTTGATGTGCTTTGTTGGGCTTGCAAGTTGGTGATGGTCTGTTTCTTGCTTGGATGGGGTGCGTCTGGTCGTGGACTTGCGCAGAAGTTGCTTGTGGATAAGAACAGTGGACTGTGGAATGTTGGTCTTTGGCTTGGGTTTTGCTTCTTGTTTTTTTTGTTTTCAACCTTCAGGGCAGTTGTTCCACCCATAGTGATCGTTTTTAATTAAATTCCTTTTCCCTTTTATATATCATGTTCTATTTGCCTTGTAAGAAAAACTTGAAAAAACCTAAAACCACTAAAAGCTCTAAAAACCCTTAAAACCCATAAAAAGGTTAAAAAATGTAAAAAATCATAAAACCCCTAAAAGCTTAAAAAAAACCCTAAATCCCGAAAAATACCCTAAAAGCCCTGAAAACCTTAAAACCCCTAAAACCCACGGAAAACCCCTAAAACCCTAAAAACTATAAAAATCATAAAACCCCCAAAAAGTCCACGAAAAGATAAAAAACCATAAAAATATCAAAAAACCCTAAAAACTATAAAAACCCATAAAAAACTTTAACCCCCCCCCCAAAAAAAACCAATTAAACCCTAAAATGCAACTAAAAACTCTAAAAACCTGAAAAAACCCTAAAAACTTTAAAAATTTCAAAAAATATTAAAACCTGAAGAAACTCCAAAAAACCCTAAAAATCCAAAAAGAACCTAAACCACTGAAAAATTCTAAAAACCCCTTAAAACCCTAAAAAATCCTAAAAACCATAAAAATCCTAGTACGCCCAAAAAATACATGAAAACATAAAACCCCCAAAATCAATAAAAAACCCTTAAAAACCATAAAAACCCCTAAAACCCTTAAAAACCCTAAAAGCCCATAAAAATCCTAAAAACAACTAAAAACCCTAAGAACCCCTAAAAATGTTAAAAAAATCTAAAAAAACATAAACCCATAAAAAACTCAAAAAAACCCTAAAAACCCAAAAAAACATAAAAATCCACAACCCCCCCCCCCCAAAAAAAACTCAATTAAAATGTAAAATACCCTAAAAACCCTAAAAAACCCCTAAAAAACATAAAACCCCCAAAAACCTTTATAGACCCTAAAAACTCATAAATAGAACTAAAAACTCTAAAAATGTTTAAAACCCAAAAAATATTAAAAAACTCTAAAAACCTTAAAACCCCCAAAAAAACTCAAAAAAAACCCTAAAACACAAAAAGATCCTAAAACTCCTCAAAAACCATAAAAGCCCCCGAAAAGCTCTAAAACCCCTCAAAATCCCTAAACACCCTAAAAACAATAAAATCCTAAAAAATCTCGAAAAATCCATTAAAATATACAAAATCCTAAAAACCCTTAAAAACACTTAAAACCATAAAAATCTAAAAAACACTAAAAACCCATAAAACACATAAAAACCATTAACTATAAAGACTCTTTAAACCTCTAAAAACTTTTAAAAACCCTAACAAACATTAAAAACCCAAAAAACTTAAAAAAACCCAAAACAACATAAAAACCCTAAAAACCCCGAAAAACCCCTGAAAAACCCTAAAAACCATAAAAATCCAAAAAAAACCCCTAAAAAACCATAAAAATCCTAAAAACCCCTAAAAACCCCTGAAAATTTGAAGAACACTAAAAACCAGAAAACCCCCTGAAAACTATAAAAAATCCTAAAAACCTTACTAACCCATAAAAACCACTAAAACTCTAAAAACCCATAAAACCTCAAAAAACTTTAAAAACACTAAAAAACGTTAAAACCTTAAAAAACTCAAAAAACCCCTAAAAACCCAAAAAGACCCTAAAAACACATAAAACTTCTAAAAACCCTAAAAATCAATAAAAACCCTCAAAACACTAAAAACCATAAAAATCCTAAAAACCCCTAAAAATCCATGAAAACATAAAAACCCCTAAAACCCCAAAAAAACATTGTAAACCACAAAACACCAAAAAACCATAAAAGGCCCTAAAAACTGATAAAACCCTTAAAAACAACTAAAAACTCTAAAAACCCTTTAAACCCGTAAAAACATCGAAAACTTATAAAAAACCTTAAAACCCTAAAAACTCTAAAAAAAACACTAAAAACCCAAAAATGCCCTAAACCCCTGAAAAACCCATAAAAACCCTAAAACTCCTCAAAATCCTGAAAAACCCTAAAAACCCTAAAAAACCCTAAAAACCCTAAAATCCTAAACCCCCCTAAAAATCTATGAAAATTTAAAAAACCATAAAACCTTGGAAACCCCTAAAGCCATAATACCCCTAAAAATAATAAAAAACTGTAAAACCCATAAAAACCCTAAAATAACGAAAAATTCTAAAAACCCTTAAAACCACAGGAAACATTATAAAACTCTAAAAAACCTTAAAACCATAAAACCCAAAAAAAATTAAAACCTTGAAATACCCTAAAACCCCTAAAAACCCTACACATCCTAAAAATCCCTAAAAATTCTAAAAGACCCAGAAGGGCATAAAAATCCTAAAAAACCCAAAAAAAAATCCATGAAAGCATAAAATACCCTAAGAACCTTGAACAAATCCAAAAAACCATAAAACCCCAAAAAACCATAAAAAAACCTAAAACCCATAGAAACCCCCAAAACCATTAAAAACTCTAAAACCCCTTAAAACATTAAAAAACTCTAAAAACTATGAAAATCCATAAAAAACTCAAAAAACCCTAAAACCCAAAAAACAGACCTAAAAACCCAGAAAAACCTTAAAATGCCAAAAAAAATATGAAAACACCTAAAAATAATTAAAACCATTAAAATCCTTAAAACTCCTAAAAACTGAACAGACCCTAAAAACCCTGAAAACCCCTAAAAACACTTAAAACCCCTGAAAAACCCCAAAACCCTTAAAATCCATAAAAACCCTAAATATCATAAAAAAGATAAAATCCCCTAAAAATTTATGAGAGGTAAGAGGAAGAAAGATGGAAACTCTGGCGACTCTGGCGATTCCGGTGATTCAGCTCCTTCATGATGGCGGCTTCCTCCCAGGTTGAAGACGATGGCAAATGGAGCACCTTCCCCCCACCCTGCGAGGGAGGACCCTTGCTTAGAGGACTTCTCGTCGCTCTCCTCTGCTGACTTGTTACCCTCTTTCCTAAAAACGGTGCTCTTCCCGAAGGTTCCGTAGTTTTTCGAAGGTTGTCCGCATCCTCCCCTCTCGATTCGGAAGTTCACTGAGGCTTCAGACCTTCACCGCCTGACTCTGGTTGCAAGTTTCCCGATGCAGCGACCCCCAGTGGTCACTTTTGACAGGTTCGTATCGGCTTCCTAGAATCTTAGGGCTCGGGCGACTGTGGGCCTGATCGATAGATCCCACATCATGATTCGCTTTGCCTCGGAGGAAAACCTGGTCCTTACCTGGTCAGCGGCTCCTCGGTCGTGCAATGGAACTCGTTTCTCCCTCTTTTGGTGGAGCTTTGACTTTCATCTGAAGCGGAGTTACCTGATTGCTGCTACCTGGGTGGGATTTACTGAGCTTCCCCTTCCCTTTCAAAATATATCTATTATTTCAATGCTTGGGAATTTGGTGGGGAGGTTCCTTTATGTGGATAGTAGAACAAGGGCCCTTTGTCATCCGGTCGAACCAAAGGCCTTTGTTGAAATCGATGCTTCGAAGACTCCTGTGGATGCTGTCTGGATTGCAGTGGGGGAAGAACTCAGATGGATACAGCCTCTTATCTTTGAGAAATGGCCAGTTTTCTGCTCTTCTTATTGGAGCTTTGGGCACAGTGACCAATCTGGAGGATGTTTTGGCCCAGTCAGGGGTGGTGGTTCTCTGGCTCGCATGTCTTCTGGTGAGATCATCCTCCCTCTGGTGGAGTTGAAGGGGATAAAGGGGTTGGCTGAGTCCTCCCATGGTTTCTGATGTTCCCTTCTCGTCTGCTTTGCTGGCTGGAAGTGATTTAGAGGTTTCCCTGATGGATTCAGGTGGTTTCATTGTAAGTTTGGCTGGAGGTGCTGGTGTTTCGGGAGATGCTGATGTGGAGGAAGTGCTACTGGCTGAGAGGGATAATCAGGTTTCTTCTGAAGGTGCTCACGGGGGTGGTGACTCCCCTAGGAGGCAGGCAGATTTAGGGAAGGTTGTTGTGATGGGAGTCTGGAAATAAAATGTGGAGGACCCCTATGCTATGGATTTGGGACAAGATGATATAGCTGGCTTGAAGGTTAATGAGAGCACTGATGGATCCTCTCCAGTAGCTGAGGTTGCTGTGATTGCTCCAAATAACTTCCAGGTTGCAGCCTTGGCTGAGCCTGCTGTGGTGGATGTCTGGTGGCAGATGTCATGAAGGAGGTAGTGGTTGCTCAGGGCCCGAGGACTGGGGATGAGTGGAGCTTGTCTTCAGCTAAGGAAAGGTCTATGACGGAAGAGGAGACCTGGATCCCCAGGGTTCAATACATCAATTGAAGTGATGCCCCTCTGGTTATGTCTAGGTTCCCCGACGTGGGGGGATCTGACATGGGGCTTGAGTTATCTCCTCCCTCTGACAGCACGAGCGGTGCTGAGGATCTTCCCAGTGTCCAGTTTTTGAGCCCTCTGTCGGGAAATGCTGGCGACGTTGGTGATCCGTCCATGGACCTGCAGAGGGCTATGGTCCTTCATGGTGTTCCCTTCGCTGAAGATTTTTGTGTGCAGTTTCATGAGATGGTGTGGGTTTAACGGGAAAGGTTCCCGCTTGAGGGTGAAGCTAAGAGGCTTGGGGAGAGGTTTGTTGAGGCTGATCGCCGGATAAACGCTGCTATGGTCAGGTCAAAGGAGGAAAGAACCAGAGGAGGTGCTGAAACTCCTGGGTCAGAATATAAGAAGGGGAAGGCTCCATCGGCTGTCAGTGATGGTGTCACTTGTGCGAAGTCAGGTGTTGAAGCCGAATCCACTTCCGCCCCTCCGAGACGAAGATGGAGGAGGGATTATTCTGCCCTCCCACGTCCCATGGCAACTAGGGCCTCTACACGAGCTGTCAAACTTAATCTAAAGGTGAATAAGCGAGAGCGGCTTTCAATTTCCACTGAGCAAGAGAAGGCTAGTATGAAGCTGCTATCCAGGCTTGGCATGCAAGAGTATTTTGAGTCTGGATGGGACTCAAAGGACATGGGTGCTGAGTCAGATTTCAGTTTTGCTGAGGTGGGCGACGGCTTTGGTGTGGGCATGGGGTATTGTGGTGTGGAGTTGGATGTTTTGGTGGTGATGTTGACTGATTCTATCCTTGTGTGCTTTCCCTTTTGGACTCTTGACATTTTGTTTTTGCCTTTTGTTTTTCTTCCTTTCTTTTTGTGGCCTTCGGGCTGAGGTTGTAAGAGGCTTTGGGTGTGGATCGGTGGATCCCTCCCCTCCCTTGTTTGTAGTGTCTTTGTGTCTCTTCTTTTAATAAATTTTGGGGGTGCTAGGAATAGCCTGGACCCGAGCCTACCTTGCCCCTAAAAATCCACGAAACAGTAAAAAACCCTAAAAACCCTGAAAAACCAAAAAACCCCTAAAAACCCCTAAAAACCTTAAAAACCCTAAAAACCCACTAAAAACACTTAAAACCCTTAAAACTTTAAAAAAATATAAAAAACATTAATAACTCAAAAATTCTCAAAAAACCCCCTAAAAACCACAATATACCCTAAAAACTCTGAAAACCTCTAAAAATCCTAGAACCCCATAAAACCCATGAAAACACCCAAAATCCCTAAAACCCATAATACAAAAAAAACAATAAAAAACCAATAAAAAACCAATAAAAATCCCTAAAAATCCATAAAAACAAAAAAAACCCTAAAAACCCCTTAAAACCATAAAACCTTAAAAATATTAAAAAACCCTAAAAACCCATAAAAACCCTAAAAGAAACTAAAATGAAAACAAACCCTTTAAACCCCAAAAAATGTTAAAAAACCTTAAAACCCTAAAAAAACTCAAAAAACACTAAAACACACAAAAGACCCTAAAACCCTGAAAAACCATAAAAACCCTAAAAACCATTGATAAACTCTAAAGATGCCAGGAATCCCTAAAAACCCTAAAAACCTTAAAATTCCTAAACACCCCCTAAAAATCCATCAAAATGTAAAAAACCTAAAAACCCTGAAAACCCATTGAAAACCATAAAAACACTTAAAAACCATAAACCCATCAAAACCCTAAAATAAATAAAAACTCTAAAAACCCTTAAAACCCATAATACATTAGAAAACTCTAAAACCCCTTTAAAACTCTAAAAAACATAAAAATAACCCCTAAAAACTCAAAAGACCCTAAAACCCCCAAAAAACCCCATGAAAACCCTAAGAACCCTCAAAATCCCTAAACCCCTTAAAAACCCTAAAAACCATAAAAATCCTAATAAACACATAAAAATCCCTGAAAACATAAAAACCCCTAAAAATCCTGAAAGCACCTGAAAACCTTAAGACCCCTAAAAACATTAAAATACCCAAAAAAACACAGAAAACTCTAAAAAACCCTCTAAACCCCTAAAAACGTTATGAAAATCTAAAAACCATTAAACCCCTAAAAATCTAAAAAAAAACTAAAAGCCCAAAAAGACTCGAAAAACCCTTAAAACCCTAAAAAGACATGAAAGCTCCTAAAATCCCTCAAAATCCCAAAAAAACCAAAAAACCCTATAACCCATAAAAATCCTGAAAACCCTAAAATCCATGAAAACATAAAATCCCATAAAAACCCTTAAAACCCCCCTTAAAACCATAAAACTCCAAAAAGTCTTATAAGATCCTAAAAACCATACGAACCCGATAAAACCACTAAAACCCCTAAAAACCCTAAAAACCCAAAAAATATTAAGAAATTCTAAAATACCTTTTAACCCCTAAAAACTAACAAAAAATATAAGAACCCCCCAAAGACACTAAAAACCCTAAAACCCCTTTAAAACCCTCTAAAATCTCTAAAACCCTAGAAAATCGTAAGAACCATAAAAATCCTAAAAACCCCTAAAAATTTATGAAAATTTAAAAACCATTAAAAATCCTAAAAAACTCAAGAAAATGTCGGTGTATGTTTTCTGAATTTGGTTCTGTGTTGTTGGCTATGGATCTGAATGGTGTGGAGAGGCTAGCTGTTGTGGAGGCTGGTGGTTTTGGTGCTGGTGGTTTGATGTTGTTGGCTGTGAGTCTCTTTTGTGGGAAGTTGTCGGGTGCTGGAAGGTGTACTGCTGGTCTCTGGTTACTGCTTAGCTGGGAAGTGCGAAAGGGATGTGGCTCTATGACTCTGCTTGCTGGTTGCTGGTTGTTGTTTGGCTGGGAGGTGATGGATGCTAGTATTTTTGAGTTTGGATGCTGGTTGTTGGTTAGCTGTGAGATGCTGGATACTGGTTCATGCTGGATGATGGTGGTGGCTGATTGGTTGTGTGTGTTTTTTTCTCTTTTTTGTTTTTCTTTTTTGATTTTCTTTTTTTGCGTGAGTTGTAAGGGGTTTTTAGGTGTGGGTCGGTTGACCCCTCCCCTCCCTTGTCTGATGTGTCTCTTTTTCATTTCTAATAAATGTGTGGGGGCCGGGAATAGCCCAACCCTCGCATCTTCCTTGCCCTAAAAACCTTTTAAAACCTAAAAACCCATAAAAACCCTAAAAATGTCAAAAAACTATAAAAACCCTTAAAACCACTAAAAATGTTAAAAAACTCTAAAAACCCATAAAGCCCTAAAAACTCAAAAAAACCCCTTAAAACCAAAAAGTCCTGAAAACACAAAAAACCCTAAAAACACTAAAAACCCTCAAAATCCCTCAAACCCTAAAAAACCATAAAAATCCATGAAAATGTAAAAACCCCAAAAAACCCTAAAAAACTCCTGGATACCATGAAAAGCCCCAAAAAATATAAAAAACCCAAAAACGCCATAGAATCCTTGAAAAGCTAAGAGCTTTGAAAACCCTTTAAACCCCTAAAAATGTTAAAAACACTAAAACACCTTAAAAATCAAAAAATAAAAATAAAAAAAATTAAAACCACAAAAGACCGTAAAAACCCCAAAAAACCACTTCAAACTTTAAAAAACCATGAAAACCCCTAAAAACCCTAAAAACCATAAAAATCCTAAAAAACCCATAAAAATCCATGAAAACATAAAAAACTGTAAAAAGGCTAAAAAAAACCCTAAAAACTATAAAAACCCCTTAAAAACAATAAAAACCCTTAAAACCCTAAAAACCACTAAAAACTCTAAAACCCCTCAAAATCCCTAAAAACATTAAAAAAACTATAAAAAAACTTAAAACCCCTAAATATTAAAAAAAACCCAAAAAACCCAAAAAACCCAAAAAGCCCTAATAACCTTGAAAAACACTAAAACCACTAAAAACCTCCTAAAATCCTAAAAACCCTCAAGATCACTAAAAACAAAAAAAATCATAACCCCCCTAAAAATCCATGAAAACGTAAGACCCTAAAAACCCTAAAAAACCTCTGAAAATCATAACATTCCTAAAACCCATTAAAACCCCATAAAACCCCTGAAAACCCACTAAATACTCTAAAAACCCCTTAAACCCCTAAAAACGTTAAAATCCCAAAAAATCATAAAAACCCTAAAAAATAACCCCCCCCCCCCATAAAAACCCCAAACACACTAAAATCCTTAAAATACCCTAAAACTCCTTGAAAAACCAGAAAAACCCTCAAAATCCATAAAAACTAAAAACCCTAAAAAACCCTTAAAATCATAAAACCCTCTAAAACCCTATAAACACATAAAAATACCTTAAAAACCACAGAAAAATATAAAAACCCTTAAAAACTTAAAACCCCAAAAAACATTAAAATTTCCAAAAAACCAAAAAGAAACACTGAAAACTCAAAAAACACCCAAAAACCCAAAAAGACCTTAAAACCTTGAAAAAGACCTCAAAACCCTGAAAAAGACCATAAAAACCCTGAAAAGCCCTAAAAACCCTTAAAACCCAAGAAAAAGCGTTAAACCTCTCAAAATCCCTAAAACCCTAAAAACCATAAAAAACATAAGAAACCCCTAAACAATCCATGAAAACGTAAAAAACCCTAAAAAAACTTAAACCCCCCCCCCAAAACCATAAAACCCCTAAAACATAAAAAAAAACCCCTGAAAACCCAAAAATAACCTAAAAACCCCAAAAAAATAAAAATTCTAAAAACCCTAAAAATCCCTGAAAATGTAAAAAACCCTTAAAACCCTGAAAACCCCTAAAAACCAAAAAACCCCAAAAAACATTGAAAACACAAAAAACCCATAAAACCCAAAAAAAATCCTAAACACTCATGAAAACACCTAAAACCCTCAAATTCCCAAAAAACCCAAAAAATCCTAAAAATAATAAAAATCCAAAAAAACCCTAGAAATCCAGGAAAACGTAAAAAACCCTAAAAAACACCCAAAATCCATAAAAACCCCTAAATCCCTTAAAAAACCCTATAAACTCATAAAAGCCATAAAACCCACTAAAAACTCTAAAAACCTTCAAAACCCCTAAAAACAATAAAAATCTCTAAAAACCCATCAAAATAATAAAAAACACAAAAAAGGCCATAAAACCCAAAAAGACCCAAAAATCCTTGAAAAACCCTAAAAACCAAAGAAACACTGAAAAACCGTAAAACTCCTAAAAATCCCTAAAAACCCTAAAAAAATCCAAAACCTTAAAAATCCTAAGAAAAACCTTAAAAATCCATGAAAACTTAAAAAACTCTAAAAACCCAAAAACCTCTAAAAAAAATTAAGCCCCTAAAAACCATAAAAACAACTAAAAACCCATAAAAACCCTAAAAACCACAAAAAACTCAAAACCCTAAAACCCCCTAAAAATCCCTATAACCCTCCAAGTTCCAAAAACCCATTAAAACCCTAAAACCCATAAAAATAAAAAGCCCTAAAATACATGAAAACATAAAAAACCATAAAAACCCTAAAAACATTAAAAAACGTAAAAACCCATAAAACCACTAAAAACCACTAAAAACTCTAAAAACCCTTTAAACCCCTAAAAATGTTAAAAAACTCTAAAACCCCCAAAAAACACTAAAAACTCAAAAAATACCATAAAGACCCAAAAATACCCCAAAAAACATTGAAAGCCCCTAAAAACATTAAAAACCCCCTAAAACCCCTAAAATCCCTAAAACCCCTAAAAACCGAAAAACCTAAAAAACCCCTAAAAACACATGAATACGTAAAAACCCTAAAAACATTGAAAACGCTCTGAAAACCATGAAACCTCTAAAAAAATCCCTAGAAACCCATAAAAGCCTAAAAACGACTAAAACTGAAAAAACCCTAAAAAACTCAAAAAAACCCAAAAAAACCAAAAGACCCTAAAACGCCTAAAAACCATAAAAATCCAAACCCCCCTAAAACCAATGAAAAGTTAAAAGCCCTAAAAGCCCCGAAAAACACCTAAAAAACACAAAACCCCTTAAAAAAATTAAAAAAACCAAAAAAAACCCCCAAAACCCTTAACAACCCTAAAAAACATAAAATCTATAAAAATCTTTAAAATGCTAAAAAACTCAAAAATACCCAAAAACTCCCCAAAAACCCCAAAAAGAGCCCAAAAACCCTAAAATCACAAAAAACCTAAAACCCAAAAGACACTAAAAACCCTAAAGAACACTAAAAACCATACAAATCCTAAAACCCCCTAAAAATCCATGAAAACTTAAAAAAACCCTAAAAACCCTGAAAGCTCCCTAAAAACCATAAAACCCCTAAAACCATAAAAACCCCTAAAACCACTAAAAACCATGAACAACTCTAAAAGCACATAAAACCCCCCAAAGTGTTAAAAACTATAAAAACCTTAAAACACTAAAAAACTCAAAAATACCCTAAAACCCCAAAAGATCCAAAAGACCCTAAAACATCAAAAAAACCTTATAAACCCACAAAATCCATGAGGACATTAAAACCTTAAAAACCCAGAAAAACTCCTAAAAATCATAAAAACATCTAAAAACTATAAAAACCCTAAAAACACTAAAAACGCCTAAAAACCGATAAAATCTCTATAAAACAATTAAACCTTAAAAGCCCTAAAAACCGATAAAATCTCTAAAAAACAATTAAACCTTAAAAGCCCTAAAAACCCAAAAAAAAACTAAAAACCCAAAAAGACCACTAAAATGATGAAAAACCCTAAAAAGCATAAAAAACCCTAAAAAAACCTTAAAAACCAACAAAATCCCTAAAAAACCTAAAAAACCTAAAAAACCACAAAAATCCTAAAAACCTCTTAAAACTATAAAAATGAAAAAAAACCCTAAAAAACCCCTAAAACCACCAAACACCCCTAAAAAAATTAAAAAAACACTAAATACATTAGAAACACTAAAAACCTTAGAAACCCTAAAACCCAAAAAAACCGTAAACCCACAAAAGGACCCTAAAACCCTGAAAAACCCTAAAAACCCTAAAAACTACTAAAAACCCTAAAATCCCTCAAAATCCCTAAAACCCTAAAAACCCTAAAAACCTTAAAAACCACAAAAATCCTAAAAAATCCCTAAAAATCCAAGAAAACATAAAAAACCCCAAAAACAATGAAAAGCCCCTAAAAAAATTAAATAACCCTAAATACACATAAAATCCCTTAAAACCCACTAAAACTATAAAAACCCTCAAAAATCCTAAAATGTTAAAAAAATCTTAAAAAACCTTAAAACCACTAAAAACTCGAAAAATCCCCTAAAACCCCGAAAAAGACCCTAAAAACAAAGAAAAACCCTAAAACCTCTAAAAACCCTAAGACCCTTGAAAACCTGAAAAACCCTCAAAATCCCTAAAAACCCTAAAAATCCATAAACACTATAAAAATCCTAAACAAACCCTAAAAATTCCTGAATACGTAAAAACCCCTAAAAACCCTGAAAACCCCCTAAAAACAAAAAAAACACTAAATACCCATAAAAACACAAAAACACCATTAAAAAATCTGAAACCCCTTAAAACCAGTAAACACGTTAAAAACTATAAAAACATTAAAAAATAGATAAAAAACTAAAAACCCAAAAGATCCAAGAAACCCTGAAATCCATAAAACCATAAAAACCATAAAAACATCTGAAAACCATAAAAATTCTAAAACCCACTTAGAATACATGAAAATGTAAAAAACCGAAAGAACATTGAAAAACTCCTAAAGACCATAAAGACCACTAAAACCTTAAAAACACTAAAAACCCTAAAAACCTTAAAAACTCACAAAAAACTGTAAAAACCCTTAACAACTTAAAAATATTAAAAACTCTAAAAAACCTTAAAAACACAAAAAAACTCAAAAAAGCCTAAAAACCAAAAAGACCCAAACCCTGAAAACCCCTAAAAATACTAAAAACCCCAGAAAACCCCAAAAAACCCTCAAGATTATAAAAATACTAAAAAATATTAAAACCCATAAAAATCCTAAACCCCCCTTGAAAGTCAATGAAAATGTAAAAAACAATAAAAACCCTGAAAACCCCCTAAAAACCATAAAACCCCTAAAAACCATAAAAAACCCTAAAAACCAGCTAAAAACTGTAAAAACCCTTTAATTGTTTGGGGGGCTAGGCTAGTCCTCCACATATTCTGCTCTAAAAACAACAAAAAACTCTAAAAAACCTTTAGACCCCAAAAAGCTCAAAAACCCTAAAACCCAAAAGACCCTAAAACCCCAAAGACACTAAAACACCTAAAAATACTAAAAAATCTAAAAACTCCCAAAATTCTTAAAAACCTAAAAACCTTAAAAAACCTGAAAAATCATGAAAAACCCTTAAAACCATTAAAACCCCAAAAAAATCCCTAAAAACCCATAAAAACCCTAAAAAAACACTAAAATGTTTAAAAACCCATAAAACACCTATAAATGTTTAAAACTCTAAAAAACCTTAAAACCCCAAAAAGACCTTAAAAACCCAGAATACCCCAAACCCCAAGAAACTCTTGAAAACCCCTAAACTATCAAAATCCCTAAAACCCCTAAAAACCCTAAAAACCCCTAAAAAACATAAAAATCCTAAAAACCCCTAAAATCCAGGAAAATGTAAAAAACACTAATAACACTAAAAAATCACGAAGCAGGCACAAACCCCCCCACCCCCAAAACCATAAAACACTCATAAAATCTTTAGAAACCCACTAAAACTCTAAAAATCTTTAAAATCCCTAAAAAATTAAAAAAAATTAAAAACCTTAAAAAACCAAAAAACTCAAAAAAACCCAAAATATCCAGAAAGATACTAAAATCCCTGAAAACCCTAAGAACACTAAAAACCCATGAAAAAACCTTTAACCCCCTCAAAGTCCATAAATACCCTAAAAACCATAAAAAACTAAAAACCCCCTTAAAATCCCAAAAAATGTAAAAAATCTTAAAAACTCCTTAAAACCATAGAAACCCTAAAAACTTTGAAAACCCTAAAAGACCATAAAACCCCTAAAAACCCACTAAAAACCCAAAATACCCAAAATACCCTAAAAACATTAAAAAACTCTAAATAACCATAAAACACAAAAAACTCTAAAAACCATAAAAACAAAAAAACACCCAAAAAACCCTAAAAACCATCAAAATCCCTAAAAACCCTAATAATAAAAAAAACCTAAAAAATGTATAAAAATCCATGAAAAAAAACCCAAAAAACCCTGAAAAACCTTAGAAAATCATAAAACCTGCAAAAAACATTAAATACCTCTAAAAACCCATAAAAACCCTTTAACCACTAAAAATTCTAAAACCCCTCAAAACCCCTAAAAATGTTGAAAAATCTAAAAATGCTTTAAAACCCAAAAAATTCTAAAAACTCTAAAAAATCTAAAAAATCCAAAAAGACCCTAAAACCCTAAAAACCCTGAAAACACTAGAAAACCCTAAAAACCCTGAAAATCCGAAAAATCCTTATAAACCTAAAAATCCTAAAAATACTAAAAATTCATTAAAATCCATGAAAACTTAAAGATCCCTGAAGACCCTTAAAACTCCTAAAAACCATAAAAACCCCTAAAACCTTTAAAAACCCTAAATGCTCATAAAACCCCTCAAAACTCAGTAAAAGCTCTATAAACCCTGATGGGGATGGGGATGGGGATGTTGATTTGTAGTTCCTTCTTCTTTTTCTTCTATTTTTTAGGTCTTTTGGGGTTTTTTGGTGTCTTGGGGGGGTCTAGGGTTTTTCAGTGTGGGTCGTTTGATCCTACCCCGCCCTTGTCTGCTTTCTTTTCTTTTCTTTTTATAAATTTTGACGGGGTAGGAATAGCCTGGCCCTGCGCCTTCATTGTCCTAAAAACATTAAAAAATATAAAATAAATTTAAATCCCTAAGAAACATTAAATACCCTACAAATATCAAAAAACCCCTAAAAATCCAAAAGACCCTAAAAATAGTTAAAACCCTAAAAACATCGAAAACCCTTTAAAACCCTTGAAATCCCAAAAAACCCAAAAACCATAAAAATCTTAAAAAACCCCTAAAAATCCATGAAAAATTTAAAAACCATAAAAACCCTAAATAACCATTAAAAACCATAAAAGCCCCTAAAAACCTTTAAAAAATCCATAATATCATAAAAACCATAAAACCATACAAACTCTAAAAACCCTTAAAAACTCTATAAAACTCAAAACAACTCAAAAAACTCAACCCCCCCTAAAAACCCTGAAACCCCTAAAAACCTTAAAACCCCCTGAAAATCCCAAAAAACCCTCGAAATTACTAAAAACCCTAAAAACCATAAAAAACCTAAAAAACCCCTAAAAATCCATGAAAATGTAAAAACCCTAAAACCTAAAAAAACTCTGAAAACCATAAACCCAGAAACCTTTAAAAACCATAAAAACCCATAAAAACCTTAAAATCCATTAAAATCTCTAAAACCCCTTAAAACCCCTAAAAATTTAATAAAACTCTAAAAACCTTAAAACCCCTAAAAACTAAAAAAACCCATAGAACCTAAATTGACACTAAAACCTCTGAAAAACCTTGAAAACCCCCTGGAAAACACCAAAAATCTCTAAAAAACCTAAAAAACCCAAAAACTATTAAAATCCTAAACCACCCCCCCCCCCCCAAAATACATGAAAACATAAAAAACCCTAAAAACCTAAAAAACCCCTACAAACTAAAAAAACGCCTTAAAGCCTTAAAAAACCTTAAAACCCTAAAAACACTAAAAATTATAAAACCCCTCAAAACACCTTAAACATTAAAAAAATTGTAAAAACCCTTAAAACCCCTAAAAACTCAAAAAAACCCAAAAAACCCTCAAAATCTCTAAAAACCCTAAAAACCCATAAAAACCAAAAAAAATATTTAAAAACACCTAAAAATCTAGGAAAATGTAAAAAAACCTAAAACCCTAAAAAACCTCTGAAAACCTTCAAAACCCCTAAAACATTAAAACCTATAAAAACCCACTAAAATTTATAAAAACCCTTAAAACCCCTAAAAACCAAAAGACCCTAAAAGGCTTAAAAAACCCAAAAACCCTAAAAACCCCTAAAAAACCTTAAAACCCATCAAATTCCTTAAAAATCCTAAAAAAACCATAAATATCATAAATATCCTAAAATACGCCTAAAAATCCAGGAAAACGTAAAAAAACCTAAAAATCCTAAAATGACCCTAAAATCCATAAAAACCCTAAAAATATTTAAAAACCCTACAAAACTAAATATCTAATAACCCTTAAAACCATTAAAATCTTTTAAAATCTCAAAATCCCCTTAAAACACTAAAAAGTTCAAAAAAACTCTAAAACACCCATAAAACCTATGAAAAACCCTAAAAACACTCAAAATTACTAAAAACTATAGCACCCCTGGTATCAATTAAGTAACCCTTTATTTATGTATTTTAAGTATGTAAACTATATGAGTTGAGTTTGGGAAGATTTGGGGACCTTTTGGAATATTTTTGGGGA
The DNA here is from genome assembly GCA_963277665.1 of Viscum album. Lineage (NCBI taxonomy): Eukaryota > Viridiplantae > Streptophyta > Magnoliopsida > Santalales > Viscaceae > Viscum > Viscum album. Next base: position 1,770,466,649 of record OY728156.1, on the reverse strand, counting down.
TTTTCTATAGGTGCACGGTTTGGGTAAACCATGAAACTCCTACAGGAAACTGTGCGCAGTGAGACAAAGGTAAAGGGGAAGGCACATGGGTATGTACAGTTTTTCCAAACTATGTGGATGTCTAGGAGAAACCGTGCTTTGTTGGACGGTGAGCTTTGGCATGATTGGCCCACGGTTTGGAAACCATGCAAGCTAACCATGCAAGGTTCATCCTTGAGGCAGTGGCTAGCACACGATTAGTGCATGGTTTACCTAACCGTGCGACTAAACCATTAATGGTTAAAAAACTAGATCCTAAAAAAGTGGATCTAGGTCGGCCTTATGTTTTAATGCCTCTTTTTCCCCAAATCGGCCCTAACTTAGGATTTTGCCATCTCAAAGTTTGGAGAACCACTTCCCATCGTTTCAGAGGCGATCTGAATTGGTGATTTGAAGCTGTATTATTGATGTAAGTGATCGTTCTTGGTTTCTCTTGGTAGTTTTGTTAGATCTACTTCTCCTTCTCTCTCAGATACTTAGATATACACCTGTTATGGCTATATATAAGGTTGTAGATGCAAAATATGTTTAGATTTGGTCTTATTGTTGATAGGGGAAGATATCTAAGGTGGGTTCATGGAGATTTAGCTCAGTTTTGTGGGATTTTAAGTGTCATTCTTCATTTTCGTCATAAAACCTGAGGTAGGTGGCTGCACTCTCGACTCCTCATGCTAGAAATGATTGGATTAGTTTCAAATTGATTGAAATTTATAATGAAATTTATGTGAAAAGCATGGTAAAAAACTTCTTTAGTGATGGTTTGTGGATTTGTGTGAAATAATGGAATTATTGTGCAAAGTTATTTGATAAATGATTTTAAAATGATGATTTTAAAATAGTTTCTTGATTCGGTTTACAGAAAAAGGTTTTTAATAAAAAGGTTGTTTTACTAAAATAGTTTTGCCATGATTATATTGGCATTGTTGTTGGGAATACTTGGTGTGTGTGTTCATATTTAATTACAAGGCTTGGTTGAAATATGACCTTGTGCTTAGTGCCAAAGGTGTAATGACAGATGGGATTTAATTACCTTGTGACAACTTGGTGGATCGATGTGAAACTGCTCATGAGTATCAAACTGTGATAACGAAGAATGCATGTGTAGATGTGTGGATGTGTGGATTGGAATGGGGTATGCTAAAGTGGAATTAATGAAATGGTTTTGGAACATTGTTTAGTTGCTTTACATGGAAATTGGTATTTTTTTAGAAAAGTGTTTTACATTGGCACTTGTTTATATTATGATATAAACTACTTTAGAAATTGTTTAATATAAATTATTTTATATGATTGGGCTGACATGTTCTATCCTAGTGGGTGAGTAGGGAAGTCATTGGGGGAAAATCTATTGACTTTCATTATTTATCCTTTATTTGGAACTTTGGTGCTTTTGCAGATGTTGTTTATCGAAACATGGTAAAAGGTAAGGTATCACACTTCTTTAGTAGTACTTCATGATAGTTGGGTCGTTTTGGAGTTGGAGCATGGAGCATGTTCAGAGCTTGGAGTTGTCATTCGAGTCTTTGAGTTTTGTCTTACGCTGTTTACTTTGATATTGTTGGATTCCACTGTGGTACTTGGTTTTAGTTTGATTTTGATAAATGAAATGTTTAGTTGTCTTCCATTGTTATCATGCATCATATAGTGGTTTGTTTGGTTATGGTTTGTTTGGTTAGTTGTTTTATTCTTAAAGGGAAAATTGCCCCCACATGTATTGAAGGTCTTCGACATTTATTATCATGCTTTGGTGTTTTGGGGATGTCTCTTAAGGCTAAGTAATGTTCCTCTACCTTCTCAAGACAGTGAGGATAAGAAGGATGTTACAAAAACCCTTAAAACCCTGAAAACCAAAAAAAATCTAAAAAACCCAAAAAAACCCTAAAAACATAAAAAATCCTAAAAATCATGAAAAACCCCATAAAACCATAAATTCACATAAAAAAAATAAAAACTATAAAAAATCATAAAACACCTAAAAAACACTAAAAAATCTAAATACCCATACAACCCCAAAAATGTTAAAAACTCTAAAAAATCTTTAAATCCCTAAAAACTCAAAAACCCCCTAAAAACCCAAAAAGACCCTAAAACCCTAAAAATCCCTAAAAACTCTAAAAAACTAGAAAAACCCTCAAAACCCTCAAAATCCAAAAAATCCTAAAAAACCCTAAAAACCAAAAAAAAATCATAAAAACTCCCTAAAAATCCATGAAAACATAAAAACCCCTAAAATCTCTAAAACTCCACTGAAAACCATTAAAACCCCTAAAAATTCAAAAAAAAAACTCTAAAAACCCAAATAGACACTAAAAACCCAAAACCCCCCTAAAAATCCTCGAAAAACCATAAAAACCATCAAAATTCCTAAAGACCCTAAAAAACTCTAAAACCCATAAAAATCCTAAAAGCACCCCTAAAAATCCACAAAAACATAAAAATCCCTTTAAACCCAAAAACCCACTAAAACCCCTCCAAATCTCTAAAAATCCTAAAATACCTTAAAAACCATAAAAATCATAAAAATCCATGTAAACGTAGAAAACCCTAAAAACCATAAAAAAACGCTTGAAAACCATAAAAAACACTAAAACCCCCAAAAACCCTAAAAACCCATAAAACTCTAAAACCACTAAAATCTCTAAAAATCCTTTAAACCCCTAAGACATTAAAAAATCTAAAAAAACATTAAAATTATAAAAATACAAAAAAAACCCCAAAAAACCAAAAGAGGCCCTAAAATCCCTTAAAACCTCTAAAAATCCTAAAACCAATAAAAACCCATAAAACTCCTCAAAATCCCTAAATACCCTAAAAACCCATAAAAATCCTTAGAACCACTAAAAATCAATGAAAACATAAAAAACCCAAAAAACCCAAAAAACCCTGAAAACCTCCTAAAAACTATACAAACCCCTAAAAACCCATAAAAACTCTAAAAATACAATAAAAACTCTAAAACCCATTAAAACCCTTAAAAATGTTAAAAACTCTAAAAAACCTTCGAAATGATACAAAACTAAAAAAAACTCTAAAAACACAAAAATCCTGAAAACCTCTGAAAAACTCTAGAAACCCAAAAAACCGCTGAAAAACAAAAAAAACACACAAAATCCCTAAAACCCCTAAAACCATAAAAATCCTAAATAACCCCTAAAACCTATGAAAACGTAAAACCCCCAAAAAAACTCTAAAAAACCCCTAAAAACCATAAAAACCCCTAAAAACCTTAAAAACCATAAAACCCCATAAAAAACCTAAAAAAATACTAAAAGATCTAAAAACTCTTAACACCCCTCACAAATGTTAAAAACTCTAAAAAACCTTAAAACCCTTAAAAACTTCAAAACCCCACCTCAAAATCCAAAAAGCCATAAAAAACAGTAAAAATCCCCTAAAACCCCTCAAAATATATAAAAACTCTAAAAACGCCTAAAAACCATAAATACCCTAAAAGACTGCTAAAAATCCATGAAAATGTAAATAACCATAAAACCCCCCCCAAAAAAAAACCATAAAAATTCTAAAAACCCTTTAAACCCCTAAAAACACTCTAAAAGACACTAAGACCCTAAAAAACTCAAAAAACACTAAAAACCTAAAACCCCTAAAAACCTTTGCAAGCCCCTAAAACCCTAAAAATTCCCTAAAAACCCTAAAACCCAAAAAAATCCTAAAAAAATCCTGAGAATCCATAAAAATATAAAAAACACTAAAATCCCCCTAAAACCCAGAAAAACCATTAAAACCCTTAAAAAACAAAAAAACAATAAAAACTCTAAAAACCCTTAAAACCACTAAACACCCAAAACAACCATAAAAACCCTAAAAACCCTCAAAATCTTAAAAAATCTTAAAAAACCCTAAAATTTATAAAAATCATCAGAAAACCCTAAAAACCCACTGAAAACCCTAAATTCTCTTAAAAATATTAAAAACCTTAAAAACCCTAAAAATGTTATAAAAAACTCTAAAACCCCAAAAAAATCGAAACAAACCCTACAAATCCAAAAAGATCATAAAAAACTGAAAACTGCTCTTGGATGATTGGATTTGTGTTGATAGGGTGTTGTTGCTTGGGTTGCTGGGTGATAGGTTTCAGAGACGCCTTTTTTGGTTTGGTAGCTTTTAGCTACTCATGTTGGGGAGTAGTTTTCTTGTACTTCTGGTTCTGGTTTTCGTTCTGCAGGCTGTGTTGGGATTGCAGGTTGGTGGCGTGTTGTTTCGTTCTTGGATGGGGTGTGTCTAGCCATGGACTTCTGTAGATGCTTGCTTGTGGATAGAAATAGTGGAGTGCAGAATGTTAGTCTTCGGCTTGGGTTTCGCTTCTTTATTTTTTTTCTATTTTTGTCCTTCGGGTTAGTTGTTTCACCCTTGGGTGATAGTTTGTACTTCAATTCCTTTTCCCTTTTATATATCATGTTCTATTTGTCTTCAAAAAAACCCAAGAAAACATTAAAACAAAAAAAATCTAAAAAACCATAAAACCCCTAAAAAAGTTAAAATCTCTAAAAAACCTTAAAACGCCGTAAAAACTCAAAAAACCCCCAAAACCCTAAAAGAACCTAAAAACCCTGAAAACCCTAAAACCCCATAAAAACCCCTAAGACCCCTCAAAATCCCTAAAAACCCTAAAAACAATAAAAATCCTAAAAAACCCCTAAATATCTATGAAAACATAAAAACCCATTAAAACGCCAAAAAACCCTAAAAGGCATAAAAACCCCTAAAAACTATAAAACCCCCAAAAAAACCCAAAAAAAACCCTAAAAACTCTAAAAATACTTAAAATCTCTAAAAACGATAAAAATTTCTAAAAAACCTTAAAACCCCAAAAAAATAAAAATACCCCCTAAAAATCCAAAAACTAACCGAAAAATCCTAAAAAATTCTAAAAAAACTAAAACCACTTAAAACCCTAAAAAACCCTAAAAACCCTAAAAATCTTAAAAACCCCTGAAAATCCATGAAACCGTAAAACCCCTAAAAATAATGAAAAACCCTAAAAAACCATAAATCCCCCTAAAAACCTTAAAACCCCCTAAAAACTCATAAAACCCTAAAAACCACTAAAAACCCTTAAAACCGTAAAAATATTTAAAAAACTATAAAAAAATTTACACCCCTAAGAAACTAAAAAAACCCTAAAAACCCTAAAAAACCATAAAATCCCTCAAAACTCCTCAAAACCCTAAAAAGCCAAAAAAACCTTAAAAATCCCCTCAAAATCAATGAAAACATAAAAATCCCTAAAAACCCTGAAAAACATAAAAACCCCTAAAAATGATAGCAAACACTAAAAAACCTTTAAACCCAAAAAAACCCTAAAAACCCAAAAAAGATCCTAAAACCCCTGAAAACCCCTAAACCACCCCCCTAAAAATTCTAAAACCCCTCAAAATACCTAATATCCCTAAAAACCATAAAATCCAGAAAAAAACCCTAAAAATAAATGAAAATATAAAAGTACCTAAAAACCCTAAAACCGCCTGAAAAACATGAAACCCCTAATAACCTGAAAACCCCTAAAAACCCTAAAAACCAATAAAATTTCATTAAACCCCTAAAACTATTTCAAAACTCCCTTAAATACCCTTAAAAATTTTAAAAACCCTAAAACCCCCGAAAAATATCCTAAAAAACCCTAGAAACCTTAAAACCTATAAAAACCCTTGAAAGCCCCTAAAAGTCCTAAAAATTTCTAAAAAACCAAAAAACCATAAAAATCCTAAAAACCCCCTAAAAATTAATGAAAATGTATAAAACCCTAAAAACACAGAAAACCCCCTGAAAACTATAAAAACTCCTAAAAACATTAAAAACCATAAAAAAAATAAAAAACATAATAACTCTAAAAACCCACAAAACCCCTAAAAATGTTAAAAACTCTAAATAATCTTCAAACCCTAAAAAACTCAAAAAAACCCCAAAAAACCCAAAAAGACCCTAAAAGTCCCTAAAAACCCCTAAAAATCCTGAAAACCCCAAAACCCCAAAAAAGAAAATGAAACCCTAAAAACTGATAAAAATCCTAAAACCATTAAAAATTCTAAAAACACTAAAATCCCCTAAAAAACGTTAAAAATTTACAAAGCCCTTAAAACCCCTTAAAAGTAAAAAAACCAGAAGACAACCAGAACACTAAGAACCCCTGAAAACCCCCCCAAACCCCTCAAAAACCCTAAAAACCATAAAAATATTTAAAAAACCCCTAAAAATCCATAAAAACCTTTAAAAACTATAAATACAGTAAAACCCACAAATCCCTAAAAATTACTAAAAACTCTAAAAATCCCTAACACCCATAAAAACGTTAAAAAACTCTAAAAACCTTATAAACCCTAAAAAACCCTAAAAGACCTGAAAATATCTTACATACCCTCAAAATCCCTAAAAGGAAAAAATCCCTAAAAGCCATAAAAATCATAAAAAACCCCAAAAATCACTAATAACTCTAAAAACTGTTAAAACCCTTTAAAATATTAAAAACTCTAGAAAACCATAAAAACCCAAAAAAACTCAAAAATACCCTAAAACCCAAAAAAGACCCTAAAAACCCCGAAAACCCCTAAAAGCCAATAAAACCCCCAAAAAACCATAGAAATACTTAAAAATACTCTAAAAATCCATGAAAACTTAAAAATCCCTCAAAACCTAGAAAAACCCCTCAAAACCATAAAAATCCTAAGAACCTTAAAAAACCCTAAAGAATCATAAAAAATCAAAAAATCCACTAAAAACTCTAAAAACCCGTAAAAACCCCGAAAATTTTAACAACTCTAAAGAACCAAACAACCCCAAAAAAATCATAAAAACCAAAAAAACCAAAAAATCCCCAAAAATCCCCTAAAACATAAAAACCATAAAAACCCTAAATAACATAAAAATGATAAAACACACTAAAAATACATGAAAACGTAAAATATCATAAAGAACCTGAAAAAACCCTAAAATGCATAAAAACCATAAAAACCCTAAAAACCCACTACAACTCTAGAAACCTTTAAAACCATTAAAAATGATTAGAAATCTAAAAAAAACATTAAGAACCCTAAAATTATAGAAAAACACTAAAAACCCAAAAGACCCTAAAATCCCTGAAAACCCCTAAAAGCCTTAGAACCCCTTAAAAACCATGAAAATCCTCAAAATCCCTAAAAATAATAAAAATCCAAAAAATCCCTAAAAATCCCTGAAAATGTAAAAATGCTAAAACCCGGATATACCTTTTAAAACCTTTAAACCCCTAAAAACCTTAAAAACCCTAAAAACCAATAAAAACCCTAAAAATAACTAAAATATCTAAAAACACGTAAAACCCATAAAAATGTTTAAAAAAAACTTTAAAACCCTAAAACCCCCAAAAGACCATAAAGCCTTGAAAGCCCATAAAAACCCTAAAAACCTTAAAATCTTGAAAATACTCTAAAAATCCCTAAAAACCATAAAAATCCTAAACCCCCCTAAAAATCCATGAAAATGTAAGAACCCCTAAAACCCATGAAAAAACACTTAAAACCATACCCCTAAAACCTTAAAAACTAGAAAAAAACCCATAAAAACCATAAAACCACTAAAAACTCTAAAAACCCTTAAAACCCATAAAAAAATAGAAAAATAAAAAAACATTTAAAGCTCTAAAAAACTAAAAAACCCCCTAAAAACCCAAAAAGACCCCAAAACACCTAAAAACATTAAAAACCCTAAAACCCCTAAAACCCCCTAAAAACCCTTAAGAACCATCATAATACTGAAAATCCCTAAAAAACAAAAAAATCCATGAAAACGTAAAGCACCCTAAAAACCCCAAAAACTCTTCAAAACCATAAAACCCCTAAAAACATTAAAAACCCCAAAAAACCCAAAAAAACCAAAAAAACTACTAAATACTCTAAAAATGATTAAACCCATAAAAATGTTAAAAAATCTAAAAAAACTGAAAACCCCTAAAAAATAAAAAAACACTAAAAACCTAAAAATACCGTAAAAACCCATAAAAATAGCTGAAAGCCCATAAAACCCCTCAAAATCCCAAAAACCCTATAACCCAAAAAAATCCTAAAAACCCATAAAATCCATGAAAACATAAAAAATGATAGAAACCTTGAAAAACCCCCGAAAACCATAAAAACCACTAAAAACCTTAAAAACCCTAAAAATCATAAGAACCATATAAAGCCACTAAAAACTCTAAAAACTAAAAAACATAAAAAAGTTCAGAAACTATAAAAAACCTTTAATCCTATAAAAACTAACGAAAAACCATAAAACCAAAAGAGACCATAAAATCCCTAAAATACAATGAAATCCCCTAAAACCCCCAAAATCTCAAAAACCCTGGAAAACCCTAAAAACCATAAAAATCCTAAAAAATGCCTATAAATTCATGGAAATGAAAAAAAAACCTAACGACCCTGAAAACCTCCCGGAAACCATAAAATCCACTAAAAACCTAAGAAACGCTGAAAAACCCTTAAAATAAAAAAAAACTCTAAAAATCCTTAAAACCACAAAAAATGTTCAAAAACTCAAACAGTCCTTAAAAGCCCTAAAAATATCAAAAAACCCCTTAAAACCAAAAGTCCCTAAAACCCTAAAAAACACTAAAAACCCTCAAAATCTCTAAAACCCTTAAAACCATAAAAATCCTAAAAACCCTAAAAATCAATTAAGGAGTAAAAACCTCTAAAAACCCTAAAAAATTCGTGGATACCATAAAAACCTTAAAACCCCAAAAAATCCATAAAACCATAAAAGCCACTAAAAACTATGAAAACCCTTTAAACCCCTAAAAACATTATAAACACTAAAACACCTTAAAAACCCTAAAACCTATAAAAAACCTTTAAAATCCAAAAAGACCTTAAAAACCCTTAAAATCCCTTAAAACCCTAAAACCCCCTAAAAACCCTAAAAACCCCTAAAAATGATAAAAATCCTAAAAAATCCTTTAAAAATCAATGAAAATGTAAAAAACCTAAAAACTCTAAAAAAACCCTAAAAAGAATAAAACCCCTTAAAATCCTGAAAAACATTAAAAACTCTAAAAACCTTAAAACCAGTAAAACCCAAAAACCCCATAAAAAAGCCAAAACACCTAAAAATTTTAAAATCCCTTTAAACCCCAAAAACGTTAATATCCGAAAAACCTAAAAACCCTAAAAAACTCAAAAAAACACCCTAAATCCCTGAAAACCCTAAAACTCCAAGAAAACCCATAAAACGCCTCAAAATCCCTAAAAGCTAAAAACCCTAAAAACACCTTAATTACATAAAAACCCCTAAAACTACTCAAAAACCCATAAAAAACCATAAAACCCACAAAAAATTTAAAAACCCTTAAAACCCCTAAAAACGCTAAAAAACTCGAAAAACCCAAAAAAACCCTAAAAACTCAAAAAACAAACAAACCCCAAAAGACCCTAAAAACCCAAAAAGACCCTAAAACCCTTGAAAACAATTAAAAACCCTTTAATCCACTGAAAAATCCTAAAAACCCATTAGAATCCCTAAATACCCTAAAACTCATAATAATCCTAAGAAACCCTTAAAAATCCATGAAAACTTTAAAAAACACTAAAAACCCAAAAAGACCTTAAAAACCCAAAAATCCCCTAAAAACCCTAAAAACCCTAAAACAATAAAAATCCTAAAATACCCCTAAGAATGCATGAAAACTTAAAGAGCCCAGAAAACCCCCTAAAAACCAAAGAAACCCTAAAAACCTTAAAACTCTAAAAACCCATAAACCCTCTAAAAGACCAGTAAAAACTTTAAAAATCCTTAAAACCCTTAAAAATATTAAAAAAATCTTAAAAACCTTTAAAACACTAAAAAACTCAAACATACCCTAAAAACCCAAAATGGCTCAAAAAATCTTGAAACCACTAAAAACTCTTTAAAAGCATCAAATTCCCTAAAAACCCAAAAAACCCAAAAAACCATAAAAATCCAAAAAAACCCCTAAATGTCCATTGAAACATAAAAAACCCTAAAAACCCCTAAAAACATAAACACACCTCAAAACATTAAAAACTTATAAGACCCAAAAGACTCTAAAACCTTTGAAAAGCCTTAAAAACCAAAGAAAACCTAAAAAACCCTAAAACACCACAAAATCCCTGAAAAACAAAAAAAAACCCCTAAAAACCATAAATTTTGTAAAAAAACCCCCATAAAAATCCATGAAAATGTAAAAAACCCTAAAACCCCCCTAAAAATCAAAAAACCCCACTCAAAACCTTAAAAACACTGAAACTCTAAAAAACCTTTAAACATATAAAAACTCGAAAATATCTAAAAAACTATAAAAAACGTAAAAAAATCAAAAAATATCCTAAAAACCCAAAAAGAACCAAAAACCTCTAAAAACCCATGAAAACCCCCCAAACCCCTCAAAATACCCAAAAACCCAAAAAACCAGGAAAATCCTAAAAAACCCTAAAAATCCTGGCAAACATAAAAAATCATAAATCCATGAAAAACACCGGAAAACCATAAAACTCATAAAACATTAAAAAACCCTAAAATACAATAAAAATCACAAAAATGTCTAAAAAAAATTAAAACCCCTAAAAATGTTCAAAAACTCTAAAAATATTTAAAACCCTAAAACCTCCAAAAAACCCAAAAAACCCAAAATGTCCCTAAAAGCTTGAGAACCCCTAAAATCCCTAAAAAATCCTAAAAACCCTCAAAATCCTTAAAAATCATAAAAAACATAGAAATCTAAACAATCCTTTAAAATCCATGAAAACGTAAAAAAACCCTAAAACCGTGAAAACCCCCTTAAAACCATAAAAACCATAAAAGACCCTAAAAACTAATAAAAACTCTAAAAACCCTTAAACCCCTAAAAACCTTAAAAAATATAGAAAACCCTAAAAAACACATAAAACCCCAAAAAACCCAAAAAGATCCTAAAAACCCTGAAAACCCTAAAAACACCAGAAAAACCCTTAAAAATCGATAAAACCCATAAAAACCCAATTAAAAATTCTAAAAACCAACTAAAAACTCTAAAAACAATTAGAAGACATAAAAACATTAAAAACTATAAAAATCCATTAAACCCCTAAAAAATCAAAAAACCCTAAAATCCCAAAAAGTCCGTAAAAACCTTGGAACCCTAAAAACCCTAAAACACCCTGGAAAACCCATCAAAGCCCCAAAAATCCCAAAAAACCCAAAAAACCCAAAAAACACCTTAAAACCATAAAATCCATAAAAATCCATAAAACCCATAAAAACCTTAAGAACTCACTAATGCTCTAAAAACCCTTAAAATCCCTAAAAATGTTAAAAAACTCTAAAAACCTTAAAAACCATAAAAAACTCAACAAAACCCTAAAACCCCTAAAATGCCCTAAACCGCAAAAAAAACCCTAAAATCCTTAAAAATACCTGAAAAAACCCTAAAAAATCTCAAAATCCCTAAAAACCCTAAAAACCAAAAAGAAATCACAAACAACTCGAAAAATCAATAAAAATGTAAAAAACTTAAAAAACCCTGAAAAAGTCTAAAAATAATAAAAACCACTAAATACTTTAAACCCCTATAAATGTATAAAAACACTACAACTCTAAAAACCCTTAAATCCCTTACAAGCATTAGAAAACTATATAAACCTTATAAACTATAAAAAACTCAAAAAATCCCTAGAAACCCAAGAGATCATAAAAAGCCTGAAAACCCCTAAAAACCCATATAGTCCTTGAAAAACCCCTAAAATCCCTCAAAAACCCTAAAAACCCTAAAATCCCTAAACACCCTAAAAAACCCTAAAACCTCAAAAAACCCTAAAAACTCTAAAAACCCTTTAAAGCCCCCAAAACCTTCAAAAAAAAAATCCAAAAACCATAAAACCAAAAAAAAACTAAAAAACCCAAAAAAACCCAAAAGGCCATAAAACCCCCGACAAACCTAAAAACCCTAAAAATTATGAAAAACCCTAAAAAACCCTAAAAACCAAAAAATCTAAATAAAACCCATAAAAATCAATGAAAATGTAAAAACCCCTATAAGCCCTAGAAAACCCCTAAAAACCGTAAAAATCACTGAAAACATAAAAAAAAAATAAAACCCCTAAAAACTACTAAAAACTCTAAGAACCCTTAAGGCCCCTAAAATATTAAAAACTCTAAAAACTCTAAAAATCTCAAAAAAAACTCTAATATCCCAAACAAACACTAAAAAACTTGAAAACACATAAAAACCGTCGAAAAAGCCTAAAAACCCAAAAAAACATAAAAATCTAAAAAAACCATAAAAATCCATGAAAATGTAAAAATCCTAAAAACCCACTAAAAACTTACTAACCCCCTAAAAACCTTAAAAAACAAAAAACACTCATAAAAACCCACTGAAAACCTTAAAAACTATTAAAACCCCTAAAAATGTTAAAAAAACTTTAAAACACCTTAAAACCCTAAAAAACTCAAAAAAAAATCCGAACGCCCCGAAAAACCCTAAAAATCCTAAAAACCACTTAAAACCCTAAAAATCCCTGAAAACCCCCCAAAAAAATCAACATCCTTAAGAACCCTAAAACCGTAAAAATCATAAAAATCCTAAAAGCCCTTAAAACCCCATGAAAACAAGCCCCCTGAAAAAAAAACCCTAAAAACATTAAAAAACCCTAAAAACATTAAAAACCCTAAAAATGAATAATAAAACCCTAAAACCACTAAAAACTCTAAAAACCCTTTAAACCCCTAAAAATGTTTACATACTCTAAAAACCTTAAAAATCACAAAAAACTAAAAAGAACCCCAAAACCCTATGAAACACTAAAAACCTCAAAAAATGCTAAAACCCCTAAAACCCTAAAATCCCTAAAATCCCTAAAAAACCATAAAAACCATAAAATCCTCAAAAACCCTAAGAACCTTGGAAAACCTTTAAAACCCCCTTAAAGTAATAAAAACCCCTAAAAACCTTAAAAAACCTCAAAACCCTAAAAAAATCAAAAAACCCCTAAAAACCCAAAAAAACACTAAAATCCCTAAAAATCCATAAAAGCTTTTAAAAACCCCTAAAAACCCTCAAAATACCTTAAACCCTTAAAAAATAAAATAACCATAAAAATCCTAAAAAACCCCTTAAAAATCCATGAAAACATAAAAATCCCTAAAAAACTAAAAAATCCCAAGAAAGTCGTAAAAACCCCTAAAAATGTTATAAAATACCAAAAACCCATAAAACCCACTAAAAACACTAAAACCCTTATAACCGCTAAAAATGTTAAAAACACTAAAAACCTTAAAACTCAAAAAAAATCAAAAAAAAATCCTAAAAACCCAAAAGACCCTAAAAATCCTAAAACCCCTGAAAACTCTAAAACCCCTAAAAACCCTAAACACAGTCAAAATACCAATAAATCTTTAAAAACCCTAAAATCCAAAAAAACCTTAAAACCCCTAAAAATCCATGAAAATGTAAAAAACCATAAAAACCCTGAAAACCCCCAAAAAACCATAAAATCCCCTAAAAACCCATAAAACCCTAAAACAACTAAAACAACTAAAACCCTTTTAAAACCCCCAAATACCTTAAAAATCACTAAAAACCCTTAAAAACTCAGAAATCCCCTAAAACACAAGCGACACTAAAAACCTTGAAAAAACCCTAAAAATCCATGAAAACATAAAAACCCTAAAAACCATAAACCCCCTAAAATGCTAAAAAAACCATAAAACACCAAAAATTACTAAAAAATCTAAAGAAATTAAAACCCCAAACATTAAAACCCTCCAAAAACCTTAAAAACTCTAAAAAAACTCAAAAAACCCATTAAACACAAAACAACCCTAAAAACCTAAAAAATCATAAAAACCTATGAAAACCCCTAAAACCCTCAAAATTCCTAAAAAAACTAAAAAACACTAAAAACCCTAAAAATCCTAAAAACCCTAAAATCCATGATAATTTAAAAACCCTAAAAACCTAGAAATACCCCAGAAATCCAAAAAACTCCATAAAACCTTAAAAAACCCTAAAACCCCACAAAAACCATAAAAAACATAAAAACCATAAAAACCAATAAAAACTATAAAAACCCTTAAAACCCTTAAAAATATTAAAAATTCTAAAAAACCTTAAAAACCCTAAAAACTCAAAAAAAACCCTAAAAACCATGAAAAACACTAAAAACCCTGAAAACCACTAAAACCCCTAAAAACCTTGAAAACCCTAAACCCCTCAAAATTCCTAAAACCCTAAAAACCATGAAAAACACTAAAAACCCTGAAAGCTGTTAAAAAACCTAAGAACCTTGAAAACCCTAAAACCACTCAAAATGCTTAAAACCCTAAAAACCATAGAAATCCTAAAAAACCCCATAAAAATCAATGAAAATGTAAAAAATCCTAAAAACCTATGAAAACCACAAACCCCCTAAAAGCATTATAAAATCCTAAAATCCCATTGAAACCATAAAAACCCATGAAAAACTTTACAAACCCATAAAGCCCCTAAAAATGTTAAAAAAATCTAAAAAAACTATAGAAACCCTAAAAATTCAAAAAACCTCTAAAAACCAAAGAAGACCCTAAAAACCCTAAAAACTCCTAAAATCCTAAAACCCCCTGAAAAACCCAAAAAACCCAAAAAATCCATAAAACCCTAAAAACCCTAAAGCCATAAAAATCCTACAAAACCCCTCAAAGTCCATAAAAACATAAAAAACCCTAAAAACCCTAAAAACCATAAAATCCCCTAAAAACCCTGAAAAATCCCAAAACCCCATAAAATCCCCAAACACCACTAAAAACACTAAAAACCCTTAAAACGCTAAAAACCATAAAAAATTATAAAAAACCTTAAACCCCAAAAAACTCAAAAAAAAAACTAAAAAGCAAAAAAAGACCCCAATAATTATTGAAAAACACTAAAATTCCCAAAACCCTTAAAATCCCTAAAAACCTTATAAACCATAAAAATCCAAAAAACCCCTAAAAGTCCATGAAAATGTAAAAAAAACTAAAAACCCCGAAAACCCCCTGAGAACCGTAAAAACTACTTAAAACCATAAAAACACTAAACACCCATAAAATCCCTAAATAATCACTAAAACTCCAAAAAACCTAAAAACCCAAAAAATGTTTAAAAAATGTAAAAAACCTTAAAACCATAAAAAACTCAAAAAGCCCTAAAAACCCAAAAGACCATAAAAACCATGAAAACCCCTAACAACCCCAAAAACCTTTGAAAAACCCAAAAAACCCTCAAAATTTTTAAAAACCATAAAAAAACCTTAAACCCCTAGAAATCTAAGAAAACATAAAAAACCCTATAAACCCTATAAACACCTAAAAACCATAAAACCCCCCATAAAAACCTTAAAAATACTAAAAACCCACTGAAAACTCTAAAAAACCTTTAAACCCCAAAAAACGTTAAAAAAATCTAAAAACCATAAAAGGATTAAAAAAATAAAAAAACCCAAAAACCCAAAAGGCCCCAAAGACCTTAAAACCCCTAGAATCCCTAAAAAACCTAAAAACTCTTAAAATCCCTAAAACCTTAAAATACCCTAAAAACCATAAAAATCCTAGAAAAAACCCTAAAAATCCATGAAAACATAAAAACCCTAAAAACGATGAAAAACCTATGAAAACCATAAAATCCCCTAAAAACCGTTAAAAACACTAAAACCCACAAAAAACCTAAAAACCCACTAAAAACTCTAAAAACCCTTAAAATCCCTAAAAATGTTAAAGTGTTCTAAAAAAGATTAAAACCCTAAAAACACAAAAAATTCTAAAAATCAAAAAAGGACACTAAAAACCCTAAAAACACTAAAAACTCAAAAGCCCCTAAAAACCTTTAAACCCTTCAAAATCCCAAAAAAAACCAAAAACCCTAAAGACTATAAAAATCCTAAAACCCCCTAAATATCAATGAAAACCTAAATGACCCTGAAAACCATGAAAACCCCCTGAAAAAAAACACTAAAAACCTTAAAAATCCCTAAATCCCCATGAAAACCCTAAAACCAATAAAAACTATAAAAACCCTTAAAATCCCTAAAAAGTTAAAATATATATATAAACCCTAAAATCTAAATAAACCGTAAAAACCCAAAAAGACCATAAAACCTTGAGAACACCTAAATACCTTTGAAAAACCCAAAAACCCTCAAAATACTTTAAATCCCTAAAAACAATAAAAAAGCCTAAAACCATAAAAAACCCTAAAACCCCTAAAAATCCATCAAAGGGTAAAAACCCTGCAAAACCCCTGAAAACCATAAAAAATCCTAAAACCTTAAAAACGCATAAAAAGCCTAAAAAATCAATAAATACTCAAAAAAACCTAAAAACCCAAAAAGATCCAAAATACCACGAAAACCATAGAAACCCTAAAAACACCGAAAAATCCCTAAAAACCTTTAAGCACCCAAAAACCGTAAAATCCATATAAAAACACCTAAAACCCATAAAAATCATAAAAAAACCATAAAAACTTAAAAACCTAAAAAACCACTAAAAACTCTAAAAACACTTAAAACCCCTAAAAATGTTTAAAAACTCTAAAAAACCTTAAACACCCTAAAAAACTCTAAAAACCTCTAAAAACCCAAAAAGTCCCTAAAACCCCTAAAAACCTAAAAATATTTGAAAACCCCTCAAAATCCATAAAAATCCTAAATACCCTAAAAACCATTAAAATACTAAAAAAGCTCAAAAAATCCAACAAAACTAAAAAACACATAAAACCCCTGAAAACCCCTGAAAACCATAAAACCTAGAAAGAATCCCTAAAACCCCATAAAAACCCTAAAAACCACTAAAACTCTAAAATCCCTTAAAACACCAAAAAACGTTAAAAAAATATGAAAACTTTAAAACCCTTAAAAAACTCAAAAAACCTTTAAAACCCCTAAAAGTATCTAAAAACCCAGAAAAACCCTAAAACCACTAAAAGCCCCTAAAAACACCTAAAACCCCTCAAAATCCCAAAAAAACCATATAAACACTAATAATCATAAAAAACCTAAAAAACCCTTAAAATCATGAAAGCATAAAAAACCCTAAAAACAGTGAAACCCGCCTAAAAAACATAAAACCCCCTAAAAATCTTAAAAAACTATAAAAACCCTAAAATCCCACTAAAGACTCTAAAACCCCTTAAAACCCTAAAATCATTACAAACACAAAAAAACCTTAAAAATCCTAAAATCTCAAAACAAAACCCTAAAACCCCAAAACCCTGAAAAACCCAAAAAAACCCAAAAAACCCTCAAAATCCCTAAAAACCATAAAAATCCTAAATAACCCCTAAAAGTCCATGAAAATGTAAAAAACCCTAAAAACCCTAAAGAACCACTAAAAACCATAAAAACCACTATAAACCTACGAAATCCATCAAACCACTAAAATCTATAAAAACCCATAACTCCTAAAAACGCTAAAAACTCTAAAAACCTCAAAAAATCCCTAAAAACCCAAAAAGACCCGAAAAGACCCTAAAAACCCTAAAAACCCCTCAAAATCCCTAAAAATCCTAAAAACCATAAAAAACCTAAAAAACCCTAAAATCCATGAAAACATAAAAAAACAAAAAAACTCTGAAAGAACCTGTCAAAATCATAAACCCCCTGAAATTCATTAAAATCCCTAAATACCTATAAAAAATTTAAAACCCACTAAAATCACTAAAACCCCTAAAAACTTTATAAAACTCTAAAAACCTTAAAAACCCTAAAAAACCAAAAAAACCATAAAACACCAAAAGGACCCCAAAAACCCAAAAACCCCTAAAATCACGAAAAACCCTAAAAAAACCCTGAAACTGTAGAACACCTAAAAAACCCCCAAAAATATATGAAAATGAAAAAATCCTGAAAACTCAGAAAAACCCTTGAAAACCATAAAAATCCCTAAAAACTTTTAAAAAACCGAAAAAACCACAAAACCCCTAAAAATAATTAAAAACTCTAAAAACCCTTTAAACCCCATAAAAAATTAAAAAACTCTAAAAATTCTTAAAACCCATAAAAATTCAAAAAATACCCTTGAACCCAAAAAAACCAAAAAACCCTAAAAACCTTTGAAAACCCCTAAAAACCATCAAAATCCCAAAAAACCATAAAAATACATAAAAACCATAAAAATATTAAAAAACTCCTAAAAATCCATAAAAATGAAAAAAACTAAAAAAACCCTAAAACCACTAAAAACTCTAAAACCCCTTAAAACCCCTAAAATGGATTAAAAACCCAAAATACCCTTAAAAATATGAAAAACCATAAAAACCCCTGAAAAACCCTAAAAACCCCAAATTCCCTAAAAAACCAAAAAAACCTAAAAAACAAAAAAAAATCCAAAAAAACCCCTAAAAACCCTTAAAAGCCCCTGAAATCCATAAAACCCCAAAAAATATTTTAAATCCCATAAAAAATATAAAAATACCTAAACAATATATTAAACCCTGAAAACCACTAAAAACATTTAAAAACCCATAAAAACTATAAAAAAGTAAAAAAACACTAAAAACCATAAAAGACACGAAAAATTCTGAAAACCCAAAAAACCTATTAAAAACCCTAAAAACACTCAAAATTCCTAAAAACCTTGAAAACCATAAAAACCCTAAAAACCCAAAAGACTCTAAAACCATGAAAACCCCTAAAAATCCCTAAAAACCCCTAAAAGACCCTCAAAATCAATAAAAAATCCTAAAAACCCTAAAACCATAAAAATTCTAAAAAATCGTTAAAAATCCATTAAATATAAGAACCCTAAAAACCCTGAAAACCATAAAAATCCCTAATATCCTTGAATACTCTTAAAACCCCATGAAAACCTTAAAAATATTCTAAACACTCTAAAATCCTTAAAATCCCTAAAAATGTTAAAAATGTAAAAAGCCTTAAGAACCCTAAAAAACTAAAAAAGTCCTAAAAATCCAAAATAACTTAAAAAACCTGAAAACCCCTAAAAACCAAACCCCCCCTGAAAGACCCAAAAAACGCTTAAAATTCCTAAAAACCCTAAAAAGTCTAAAAAATATAAAAATCCTAAAAACCCACTCAGAATCCATGAAAACATAAAATACCATAAAAAGCCTAAAAAACCCTGAAAACCATAAAATCCCCTAAAAAATTTAAAATCCCAAAAAATCCATAAAAACCATTAAAAACTCTAAAACCCCTTTAAACCCCTAAAATTTTGAAAAAATTCTAAAAAACCTTACAGACCCAAAAAAACCTGAAAAAAATCATAAAAACCCAAACGGACCTAAAAACCAAGAAAAACCTTAAAAAATTAAAAACCCCTGATAAAACCTAAAATGAGGGATGCTGGGAGATGTTTGGTGGTCGAAAGAGGTGCTGGCTGTCTGAAAATGAGGATGCTGGTTGCTGGTTTGTTGTGGATGCTGGTTGGCTGGTTGCTACTACTGGATGTTGTTTGCTGCTGTAGTCTGAATGCTGGTTGTTGGTTAGCTGTGAGCTGCTGGATGCTGGTTAACGCTGGATGTAGTGCGGTTGGATGCTGGTGCTGGCTGGATGTGATGTGATGATGCTGCGGTTTTTTCTGTTTTTGTGCCTTTTTCTTTCTTTATTTTTCTTTCTTTGGTGTGGGTTGTAAGGGTTTTTGGGTGTGGGTCGTTCGACCCCTCCCCTCCCTTGTCTGCAGTGCTTGTGTCTTTTTGTTTAATAAATTTTGGGGGGTGCCAGGAATAGCCTGGACCCGAGCCTTCTTTGCCTAAAAACCCTAAAATCCAAAAAAACACCTAAAAACCATAAAACCCCTAAAAACCTTAAATACCCAAAAAACCCAAAAAACCCTAAAACTCTTAAAAATTCTAAAAATACTTAATACCCTTAAAAATGTTAAAAACACTAAAAATCCTTTAATGCCCTAAAAACTAAAAAACCCCTAAAAACCCAAAAAGACCCTAAAAATCCTGAAAAACCCAAAAAACCCTTGAAAAACCCCAAAAAACCCTAAAAATCCAAAAAACCCTAAACCCTAAAAAAATCCAAAAAAACCCCTCAAATCGATGAAAATATAATAAAACCCTAAAAACCTGGAAAAACCCTAAAAAACGATAAAAATGCCCTAAAAACCCTCAAAATACATAAAAACTCTAAAAAACCTTGAAGACCATAAAAATCCAAAAAGACTGCTAAAAATCCATGAAAATGTAAAAAACCTTAAAAACCATGAAAAACCGTAAAAACCCCTAAAACCCCATAAAACCCTAAAAACCCACTAAAACTCTAAAAACCTTTTAAACCCCTAAAAACATTAAAAAATACTTTAAAACCCTAAAATACTCATCAAACGCAAAATACACAAAAAGACCCTAAAAACTTAAAACTCCTAAAGCCCTTCAAAATCCCTAAAAACCCTCAAAATCCCTACAAACCCTAAAACCCATAAAAATCCTAAAAAATTCCCAAGAATCCATGAAAATATAAAAAAACCCTGAAAACCCCCTTAAACCCATAAAATCCCCTAAAAACCTTAAAAAACTAAAAAACACTAAAAACTCTAAAAACCCTTAAAACCTTTAAAACCTCTAAACACCCAAAAAGACCATAATAACCTTGAAAACCCCTAAAACCCGTAAAACCTCTGAAAAATCCTATTAAACACGCAAAATCCCTAAAACACCTAAAAACCATAAAAATCCTAAGAAACGCCGAAAAATCCATGAAAAGTAAAACCCACTAAAAAACCTGAAAATCCCTAAAACCATAACTCCCCTAAAAACATTAAAAACCCTAAAACCCAAAAAGTCCCTAAAGACATTGAAAATACACTTAAAACATCTAAAAAAACCTAGAAACCTCAAAATATCTAAAAAACATAAAACACCCAAAAAATCCAAAAAATCCATGAAAATGGAAAAAACCCTAAAAATCCATGAAAACCATAAATTCCCACAAAAAACTTTAAAAACCCTAAAACCCCATAAAAACCACTAAAAACACTAAAAACCCTAAAAAACCTTAAAACCCCTAAAAAGATTAAAAAACTCTAAAAAATCTTTAAAACCCTATAAACTCAAAAAAAAACCCCAAAACCCCCAAAAGATCCTAAAACCCTAAAATCCCCTAAAAACCCTAAAAACCCTCAAGTCCAAAAAAATTCAAAAAACCCTAAAAACAAAAAAAAAATCCTAAAACCCCCTAAAAATAAATGAAAAACTGAAAAACCCTAAAAACCTTGAAAACCCAATGAAAACTATAAAAACCCCTAAAACCCTTAAAAACCCTTCAAAACCCTAAAATACCACTAAAAACTCTAAAACCCCTTAAAATCCCTAAATAAGTTAAAAACTCTAAAAAACCCTAAAACCCACAAAAAACTCAAAAACCCTAAAACCCAAAAAGACCCCAAAGCCCCAAAAAACACTAAAAACCCTAACCCCCCCCCCCCCCGAAAACCCTAAAAACACTCACAATTCCTAAAAACCTAAAAACCTTAAAAAACATAAAAAACCCCTAAAAATCCATTAAAATGTGAGAAACCGAAAATACCTTGAAAACCCCTGAAAACCATAAGAACTCCTAAAAACAATAAAATCCCTAAAAACCTATAAAACCCACTAAAAACCTTAAAAAACTAGAAAATCCCTAAAAAACTTTAAAAACTATAAAAAACATTAAAAACCCTAAAAATCCAAAAAGACCATAAAAACCCTGAAAAACTCAAACCCCTAAAAACTCCTGAAAACCCCCCAAAACTCTCAAAATCCATAAAAACCCTAAAAACCATAAAAATCCTAAAAACCCCTTAAAATCCATGGAAACATAAAAACCCCAAATAACTTTAAAAACCCCCTGACGACCCTAAAACCCCCCAAACCATAAAAGACCCTAAAAACCCATAAAATCCTTAAAAACCCACTAAAAACTCTAAAAAAACTTTAAACCCCTAAAAGTTTCAAAAAATCTAAAAAACATTAAAACCACAAAAAAACTCAAAAAACCCATAAAAAATCCAAAAGACCGTAAAATATCTTAAAACCCTAAAAACCCTAAAAACCCATGAAAACTATAAAACCCATCAAAATCCATAAACCCCTAAAAATCTGGAAAAAACCTAAAAAAACCCCCTAAAAATGAATGAAAACATAAAAGCCCCTAAAAACCCTTCAAAAAACCTTGAAAGCCAGAAAAACCTTAAAACCCCTAAAAACCAACCAAAACACTAAATTCCCTTAAAAACACTAATTGTTTTAAAAAACTATAAATAACCTTAAAAAACTAAAAACTATAAAAACCCTAAAAACCCAAAAGACCCTAAAAACCCTAAAACCCCTTTAAAGCAAAAAACCCTAGAAAAACCGTAGAAACCTTCAAAATCGCTAAAAACCAAAAAACCCTAAAAATTTTTAAAAACCCTAAAAAAATTTAAAAACCCTAAAAAATACCTAAAAACCATGAAGGGAAGCCGTTGAAACTGGAAAATGAAGATCCAGGCCTAAAAATCCATGAAAACATAAAAAACCCAAAAAACCTTGAAAAACCTCTAAATAGCAAAAAAACCCCTAAAACTATAAAAACTCCTAAAAACCCATAAAAACCCAACAACCACTAAAAAATCAAAATCCCCTTCAAACCCCTAAAAATGCGAAAAAACTCTAAAAACCCTTAAAACCCTAAAAAAATCTCAAAATCTCAAAAAAAAAAATCCCAAACCCAAAATGTTCCTAAAATTGTTGAAAACCCTAAAAACACCATAAAACCAAAAATAACCATAAGAATCCCTAAAATCCCTAAAATCCCTAAAACCCTAAAGACCATACAAAACCTAAAAAACCTCTAAAATCCATGAAAACGTAAAAAACCCTAAATACAAAAAAAAAACCCATAAAACTCACAACAAACTCTAAAAACCCTCAAAATCCCTAAAAACGTTAAAAAATATAAAAAACCATTAAAACCCTAAGAATCCTTACATACCCTAAAAATATAAAAAACCCTAAAAACCCTAAAGTGCCTAAAAAACCTTAAAAACCCTTGAAAACTCCGAAAACCCCTTGAAATCCCAAAACACCCTAAAAACCCTAAAAAACATGAAACCCCTAAAATCCCTCAAATCCATAAAGACCCTAAAAACCATAAATATCCTAAAAACCCCTAAAAATCAATGAAAACGTAAAAAAATTAAAAATACCCTGAAAAACCCCTTAAAAACTCGAAAAAACCCTAAAACCCAAAAGGACCCTAAAAACCCTAAAGAAACCCTAAAAACCCCTCAAAATCCTTAAAAACCCAAAAAAATCCCAAAAAATATATGAAATCATAAAAAACCCTAAAATCCAAGAAAAACCCCTGAAAACCCAAAAAACCCCTAAAAATCTTAAAAACCTAAAAACCCGTAAAAAACCCTAAAAACACTAAAGACTCTAAAAACCCTAAAAACACTAAAGACTCTAAAACCCATAAAACCTCTTAAAACATTAAAAAACTCAAAAAAACCCTTCAACCGAAAAAACCTAAAAACCCTAACAACCCTTGAAAACCCTAAAATCCCTCAAAATCTCTAGAAACACTAAAAAATAATAAAAACCATAAAAATTTTAAAAACCCCTAAAAATCCGTGAAAAGGTAAAAAACCTTATAACCCTAAAAAACTCCTGAAAACCATCCATACCCCTAAAAACCTTAAAAACCCTAAAAACCCACTAAAAACTCTAAAAACCCTTACAACCCATAAAACGTTAAAAAAACTTTAAAAACCCTAAAAACTCAAAAAAAACCAAGACCCTAAAAACCTTGAAAAACCCTAAAACCCTACAAACCCCTAAAAACACACAAATTCCCTAAAAACCTAAAAATCACAAAAAATAATAAAATCCTAAAAACACCTAAAAATCCATGAAATTGTAAATAACCCTAAAAACCCCTGAAAACCATAAAACCCTTACAATATTTAAAAGCCTAAAACCCATAAAAACCCTAAAAACAACTAAACATTTAATAACCCAAAAAACCACTAAAAACGTCTAAAAACTCTAAAAAGCCTTAAATCCCAAAAAAATCAAAAAAGACACTAAAACCCCAGAAAACCCCTAAAAACCCTCAAAATTCCAAAAAACCCTAAAACCCTAAAAACCATAAAAATCCTAAAAACCTCTAGAAATCCATGAAAAGGGAAAAAAGCCTAAAAATCCAAAAAATCCCTTTAAAACCATAAATTCACATAAAAATATTAAAAACTGTAAAAATATATTAAAACACATAAAACAACTAAAAACTCTAAATACCCTTACAACCCCTAAAAATGTTAAAAACTCAAAAAAATTTAAAATTCCAAAAAAACTCAAAAATAATCCAGAAAACCGGAAAAGATCCTGAAAGCCCTAAAACCCCTTGAGAAACCATAAAACCCCTCAAAATCCCTAAAGTCACTAAAAACCTTAAAATACTAAAAAACCCTAGAAACCCCAAAACCACTAAAAACTCTAAAACCCCTAAAACTTAAGAAGACCCGAAAACCCTAAAAAACCCTAAAAACCAACTAAGAACTCTAAAAACTCTAAAAAACCATAAAACCCTAAAATACTAAAAAACCCTAAAAACCCCAAAACACCCTAAAAACAATGAAAACCCCTAAAACCCCCAAAAAGCCCTGAAAAACCCAAAAACCCCTCAAAATCCCCAAAAACCCTAAAAACCATAAAATTCAAAAAATTGCCTTAAAAACCCATGAAAATGTAAAAAACCCTAAAAAACCTGAAAAGCCCCCCAAAACCATAATAACTACTAAAAATCTTTAAAAACCCTAAAAACCCATAAAACCCATAAAAACCCACTAAGAACTCTAAAAATTCATAAAACGCCTAAAACATTAAAAACTATAAAAAAACTTTAAATGCCTGAAAACTAAAAAAAACCCTAGAAACCAAATAGACCCTAAAAACACTGAAAGCCCCTAAAAACCATCAAAATCCCTAAAGTCACTAAAAACCTTAAAACCCATAAAAATCCTAAAAACCCCTAAAATCCACAAAAATGTAAAAAACTCTTAAAACCCTAAAAACCACTGAAAAACCCTACCCCCCCCCCAATCCCTAAAAACCACTGCTTTTTTTTGCGTGTTTTTTTTCTTTTTTTCATTATTGATTTTTCTTTTTTGGATCTTTTGTCTTGGGTCGTTAAGGGTTTTTGGGTGTGGGTCGATTGACCCCTCCCCTCCCTTGTCTGCTGTGCCTCTTTTTTATTTTTAATAAATTTGGGGGGGCTGGGAATAGCCCGACCCTCGCATTTTCCTTGCCCTAAAAACACTAAAAATCTCTAAAAACCTTAAAAACTCTAAAAACTCAAAAAAAAACCAAAAATACCATAAAATATCTAAAAACCCCCCAAAACCCTAAAATACCTAAAAATGATAAAAGCCCTCAAAATCCCTAACAACCATAAGAGACCAGGAAAATCCTAAAAACCACTTAAAACCCATGAAAACATAAAAAACCTTAAAACCTTTAAAACCGTAAAACCCCCCTAAAAACCATAAATACCCTTAAACCCCCATAAAAACCCTAAAAAACACTAAAAACTCTAAAAATCATTCAAAACCTTAAAAATGCTAAAAAAATTATAAAAACACTTAAAAACGCTAAAAAACTCAAAAAACCCCAAAACAACCAAAAAGACGCTAAAAACCTTGAAAACCCCAAAAAAACGCTAGAAAAACCATAAAAACCCACAAAATCCATAAAAACCATAAAAACCATAAAAATACTATAAACACCCAAAACCCATGAAAACGTAAAAAACCCTAAAAAACCTGAAAATCCCCGGAAGAGCATAAAAACCCCTAAAAAGCTTTAAAACCCTAAAACCCCATAAATACTCTAAAAAACTACTAAAATATCTAAAAACCATTAAAACCCCTTAAAAATGTTAAAAAACTCTAAAAAACCTTAAAACTCCTAAAAATCCAAAAAGCCCTAAAAAACTAAAAACCCTAAAAACCCCATAAAAACCCTCAAAATACTTAAAAACTCTAAAAACCCCAAAACCCATAAAAATCCTAAAAGTCTCCTAAAAATCCATGAAAAAGTAAAAAACCATAAAAACCTTGAAAAACCTTGAAAAGCATAAAAACCAAAAAAACCAAAAAAACCATAAAACTCTATAAAAACCCTAAAAACCACTAAAACTCTAAAAACCCTTAAAACTCTTAAAAAAATTTAAAAAAAATTAAAAAGCCCTAAAAACCCTAAAAAACTCAAAAAAATCCTAAAAACAAAAAACACCCTAAAAACTCATAAAACCATTAAAAACCCTAAAATCGACCAAATACCTAAAAACCATAAAAATCTTAAAAAATCTTAAGAATCCATGAAAATGTAAAAACCCTGAAAACCCTAAAAAAGCCATAAAACCTTAAAAAACTCTCATGTTTGTTCTTGTCTAGACTCTTGTGGATGTGGTGACTGCTCTTGGCAGATTGGTTTTGTGCTGATAGGGTGAGGTTGCTTGGGTTGCTGGGTGCTGGGTGCTGGGTTTCAGAGATGCCTTTTTTTGTTTGGTGGCTTCTAGCTGCTCATGTTGGGGAGGAGTTTTTTTGTACTTATGGTTCTGGTTTTTGTTCTACAGGATATGCTGGGCTTGCAGGTTGGTGGCATGTTGTTTCGTTCTTAGATGCACTGTGTCTAGCCATGGAATTGTGCAGATGCTTTCTTGTGGATATGAATAGTGGAGTGCATAATTCTAGTCTTCATCTTGGGTTTTGCTTCTTTATTTTTTCTATTTTTGTCATGCGGTTTAGTGTTTCACCCTTGGGTGATAGTTTTGACTTCAGTTCCTTTTCCCTTTTATATATCATGTTCTATTTGTCTTTCAAAAAAACCCAAAAAACCATTAAAACCACAAAAAATTCTAAAAACCCATAAACCCCTAAAAAAGTTAAAATCTCTAAAAAAAACCTTAAAACCCCGTGAAAACTCAAAAAAAAACCCAAAACCCTAAAAGATCCTAAAAACCCTGAAAACCCTAAAACCCACTGAAAACCCCTCAAAATCCACAAAACCCTAAAAACAATAAAAACCTAAAAAAACCCTAAAAATCCATGAAAACATAAAAACCCATTAAAAGGTCAAAAAACCCTAAAAAGCATAAAACCCCTAAAAACTTTAAAAACCCCTAAAAACCCCTAAAACCCTAAAAACCCCTAAAAATTCTAAAAATCATTAAAATATCCAAAAATGTTAAAAATTTCTAAAAAACCTTAAAACCTGAAAAAAAAAACCCCCTAAAAATCCAAAAACTAACCTAAAATCCTAAAAAATTCTAAAAAACTAAAACCCCTCAAAACCCTAAAAAACACTAAAAACCATAAAAATCCTTAAAATCCCTAAAAATCCATGAAACCGTAAAACCCCAAAAAATAATGAAATACCCTTAAAAACCATAAAACCCCCTATAAACCTTAAAACCCCCTAAAAACCCATAAAACCCTAAAAACCACTAAAATCCTTAAAACCATAAAAATCTTTAAAAAACTCTAAAAAACCTTACACCCCTAAAAAACTCAAATAACCCTAAAAAACCATAAAATCCCTCAAAATTCCTCAAAACAATAAAAAACCATAAAAACCTTAAAAATCCCCTCAAAATCAATGAAAACATAAAAATCCCTAAAAACCCTAAAAACCCCTGAAAAACATAAAAACCCCTATAATTTTTTAAAAACACTAAAAACCCATAAAAACCCTAAAAACAACTATAAAACCTAAAAATATTTTAAACCCCTAAAAATGATAAAAAACACTCAAAAACCTTTAAACCCAAAAAAACAAAAAACCCTAAAACCCCAAAAAAGACACTAAAACCCCTGAAAACCCTAAAACCCCCTAAAAATCCTAAAATCCCTCAAAATACCTAATATCCCTAAAAACTATAAAATCCAAAAAAACCCTTAAAAATCAATGAAAATATAAAAGTACCTAAAAACCCTAAAACCCCTTTGAAAAACATGAAACCCCTAATAATCTGAATACCCATAAAAACCATAAAACCACTAAAAATTCTTTAAACCCCTAAAACCATTTCAAAACTCCCTTAAATAGCCTTAAAAACATAAAAAACCCTAAAAACCCAGAAAAATAACCTAAAAAACACTATAAACCTTTAAACCCCCAAAAACCATTGAAAACCCCTTAAAGTCCTAAAAATTCCTAAAAAAACCTAAAAATCCTAAAAGCCCTAAAAGGATAAAAGCCCTAAAATCCATAAAAATCATAAAAAACCCCAAAAAATCACTAAAAACACAAAAAACCGTTAAAACCCCTTAAAATATTAAAAAATCTAAAAAATATTTAAAACCAAAAAAACTCAAAAATAACCTAAAAACCCTAAAAGACCCTAAAACCCTGAAAACCCCTAAAAGCCATTAAAAACCCAAAAAACCATAAAAATCCTTAAAAAAACCTCTAAAAATCCATGAAAACATAAAAATCCCTCAAAACCTAGAAAAACCCCTCAAAACAATAAAAAACCCTATGAACCTTAAAAAACATTAAAGAATCATAAAAAATCAAAAAAACCGCTAACAACTCTAAAAACCCATAAAACCCATGAAAATGTTAACAACTCTAAAGAACCTAAAGACCGAAAAAAACAAAAAAATTCCTAAAAACCGAAAAAACCCTAAAATCCCTTAAAAACCCTAAAAACCATAAAAACCATAAAAACCCTAAATAATATAAAAATGATAAAAACCAATAAAATACATGAAAACGTAAAAAATCCTAACGAACCTGAAAAAACCCTAAAACCCCTAAAAACGCCTAAAAACCTTAAAAACCATAAAAACCCAAAAAACGCACTAAAACTCTAGAAGCCTTTAAAACCCTTAAAAATGATTAAAAATTTAAAAAAACATTAAGAACCATAAAATTATAAAAAAAACACTAAAAACCCAAAAGACCCTAAAATCTATAAAACCCCCTAAAACCCCAAGAACCCTTGAAAAAACATGAAAACCCTCAAATCCCTAAAAACCATAAAAATCCAAGAAAACCCTAAAAATATCTGAAAATGTAAAACCCTTAAAAACCTGAAAAACCTTTTAAAACATTTAAACCCCTAAAAACCTTAAAAACCCTAAAAACCCATAAAAACCCTAAATACAAATAAAATATCTAAAAATCCTTAAAACCCCTAAAAATGTTAAAAAAAAATTAAAACCCTAAAACCCCCAAAAGGCCATAAAACCTTGAAAACCCCTAAAAACCCTAAAAACCATTAAAAAACCCTAAAAACCCTTAGAATCCCGAAATACTCTAAAAATCCCTAAAACCCATAAAAATCCTAAAACGACCCTAAAAATCCATGAAAAGGTAAAAACCCTAAAAAAACTAAAAAAACACTTAAAACCGTACCCCTAAAACCTTAAAAACTAGAAAAAACCCATAAAAACCCTAAAAACCAATAAAACTATAAAAAACCTTAAAACCCATAGAAACGTAGAAAAATCAAAAAAACATTTAAAGCTCTAAAAAACAAAAAAAACCCTAAAATCCTCTAAGAACCCTCAAAATACCAAAAAACCCTAAACAACATGAAATCCATGAAAACAAAAAAACACCCTAAAAACTATTGAAAACCATAAAACCCCTAAAAACATTAAAAAAAGAAAAAAACCCAAAAAAAACCAAAAAAATACTACAAACTCTAAAAACACTTAAACCCATAAAAACTTTAAAAACTCTAAAAAACCTTTAAAACCCTAAAAAAATAAAAAATGATAGAAACCCTAAAAACCCCTTGAAAACTATAAAAATCCCTAAAAACCATAAAAAGACTAAAATTCATAAGAACCACAAAAAGACACTAAAACTCTAAAAATGAAAAACCATAAAAAAGTTAAAAAACTCTAAAAAGCCTTTAATCCCCTAAAAACTAACGAAAAACCATAAAACCCAAAAAGACCATAAAAAACCTAAAAACCCATGAAATACCCTAAAACCCCTAGAAGAAGAGGCCTCGGAGCGACGACTCTTCTCCTCTCCTTGCGTCGCTAGGGTTCCCCGTTAGATCCTCATCCTTCCCCCTCCAGCGTGGTATGGACTCGGTGACCGCGGCTTCACCTTGGATTAGCGTCGATGGAGGTAGTCCACAAGTTCCTTTGCTTCGTTTTTTATCCGGGGTGGCTTCATTGTGCCTTGCGGCTTCGAGATATGAATTCAGCTTCGAATCACTAGTTGCCGGATCTGGTTCGCGCAGAGGTGACTTCGACTCTCTTGGCTTCGGGATCCATGTCTGGTTTCGGCTTGCTTCAGTTCTATGTGGTCTGGATTTGGGTTTCCATATTGATGTCATCCTTTCCTGATCTAGGATTTTTGTGTGGCTGTGAGAGCTTGGTGTTGCGCTTGGCATTCCCCTGTCCTCGGGTTCTCGTTGCGGCCTCCACGCGTTCACTACTGCCTCCGGGTTGAGTTGCAAGATGCGGAAGGCTCCTCCTAGATTTCAGGATTTGGTCTCGGCTGTGGGTTTCTTAGTGTCGGACTTGGTGCTTCTGGCCACAAAATCCCAGCCTGGCTTCTTCTCGGCCTGACGACGGTTCTGGTGTGCTTTGGTCTATCGGGATTGGCTCCAGTGGCTTGGAGGGGGGAGGACCTGCTCTCTGTATATTCTGGTTTCTTGCGATTTTGATCAAATGGTGTTGGTATTTTGTTGTGGTGGGTGTTTGTTGTGGTTGCTACTGCTGGTTTCTAGTCGCTGATTGCTGGAAGATGATGTTTCTTGGTGGTGAATGATGTGATGGTGGTTTGCTTGGTGCTACTGGAGGTTGGTGTTTGTGTCTTTGTGGTGCTGAAGCTGGGTTGATGAAGTTGCTGCATATGGTTTGGTTTTGCTGGCTCCTGGCTGCTGATGCGCTGGGAGGTGATGTTGGTGACTTTGCTGTTTTTCTCCTTTGTGTGTTTTTTTCTTCTTTGGGTTTTTTGGGTTTTTTTTGGGTTGGGGTTGTGAAGGGTTTTTTGGGTGTGGGTCGTTTGACCCCTCCCCTCCCTTGTCTGCTTTACCTTTCTTTCTAATAAATTTGAGGGGTTGGGAATAGCCTGACCCTCGCATCTTCCTTGCCCTAAAACCCCCAAAATCGCAAAAACCCTGGAAAACCCTAAAAACCATAAAAATCCTAAATAATCCCTACAAATCCATGGAAACGAAAAAAAACCCTAAAGACCCTGAAAACCCATGGAAACCATAAGAAACCCTAAAAACGTGAAAAAACCTAAAACCCCATAAAAAACCTTAAAATAAAAAAAACACTAAAAATCCTTAAAACCACAAAAAATGTTCAAAAACTCAAGAAGACCTTAAATGCCCTAAAAAGCACAAAAAACCCCTTAAAACCAAAAAGTCCCTAAAACCCTAAAAAACCCTAAAAACACTAAAACCCCTCAAAATCCCTAAAACCCTAAAAACCCTTAAACCCATAAAAATCCTAAAAACCCTAAAAATCACTTAAAGCGTAAAAACCCCTAAAACCCTAAAAAACTCATGGATACCATAAAAACATTAAAACCCCTAAAACCCCATAAAACCCTAAAAACCACTAAAAACTATGAAAATTCTTTAAACCCCTAAAAACATTATAAACACTAAAACACCTTAAAAACCCTAAAACATCTAAAAAACCTTAAAAACCCAAAAAGGCCGTAAAAACCCTTAAAACCCCTTAAAACCCCTTAAAACCATAAAACCCACTAAAAACACCTAAAAACCCTAAAAACCTCTAAAAACGATAAAAATCCTAAAAAACCTTTTAAAATCAATGAAAATGTAAAAAACCTAAAAACTCTAAAAAACCCTTAAAAATTCTAAAACCCCTTAAAATCTTGAAAAACATTAAAAACTCTAAAAACATTAAAACCAGTAAAACCCAAAAAAACCATAAAAACCCCAAAGCCCTAAAAATTTTAAAAACCCTTTAAACCCCAAAAAACGTTAAAAAAATTAAAACTAAAAACCCTAAAAAAACTCAAAAAAACCCAAAAACACCCTAAATCCCTGAAAACCTAAAAACTCCTAAAAAACCGTAAAACACCTCAAAATCCCTAAAAACTAAAAACCCTAAAAACCCCTTAATAACATAAAAACCCCTAAAACTGCTCAAAAACCCATAAAAATCCTAAAACCCACTAAAACATAAAAAACCCTTAAAACCATTAAACCCCCTAAAAACGTTAAAAAACTCGAAAAACCCTAAAAACCCCTAAAAACTCAAAAAAAAACCCAAACCCCAAATGACCCTAAAAACCCCAAAAAGACCCCAAAACCCTTGAAAAAAACTAAAAACCCTTAAAACCGCTTAAAAAGCCTAAAAACCCTCAGAATCCC
Organism: Viscum album; assembly: GCA_963277665.1. Taxonomy (NCBI): domain Eukaryota; kingdom Viridiplantae; phylum Streptophyta; class Magnoliopsida; order Santalales; family Viscaceae; genus Viscum; species Viscum album. The sequence continues at coordinate 1,770,434,298 of OY728156.1, read as the reverse complement.
TAACAACCCTAAAACCCATACTAATCCTAAGAAACCCATAAAAATCCATGAAAACTCTAAAAAACCCTAAAAACTCTAAAAGACCTTAAAACCCCAAAAAGTCCCTAAAAACCCTAAAAAACCCTAAAAACAATAAAAAACCTAAAAGACCCCTAAGAGTGCATGAAAATTTAAAAAACCCTGAAAACCCCCTAAAAACGAAAAAAACCCTAAAAACCTTAAAAACTCTAAAAACCCATAAACCCTATAAAAGACCAGTAAAAACTCTAAAAAACCTTTAAACCCCTAAAAATATTAAAAAACTCTTAAAAACTTTTGAAACCCTAAAAAACTCAAAAATACCCTAAAAATCCAAAAGGCTCTAAAAGCCTTGAAAACCGCTAAAAACTCTTTAAAACCCTCAATTTCCCTAAAAACCCAAAAAAACCCTAAAACCATAAAAAAAACTAAATGTCTATTGAAACGTAAAAAAACCCTAAAAATCCTGAAAATCCCATAAAAACTAAAAGCACCATTTAAAACATTAAAAATATCTAAATCAAAAAGAATCTAAAACCTTTCAAAATCCTTAAAAACCAAAGAAAACCTAAAAACCCTAAAAACCCTCAAAATCCCTGAAAAACCAAAAAAACCTAAAAACCATAAAAATCATAAAAAAACCCAAAAATCCATGAAAATGTAAAAACCCTAAACCCCCCTAAAAACCAAAAATCCCCACTAAAAACCTTAAAAAACTCTTAAACTCTAAAAAACATTAAACCATATAAAAACGTGAAACATCTAAAAAACCTTAAAAACCATAAAAAAATCAAAAAATATCCTAAAACCCCAAAAGACCCAAAAACATCTAAAACCCCATGAAAACCCCTAAAACCCTCAAAATCCCAAAAAACCCAAAAAACCATGAAAATCCTAAAAAACCCATAAAAATCCATGAAAACATAAAAAATCCTAAAATCCATGAAAAACACATAAAAACCATAAAACTCCTAAAACCTTAAAAAACCCTAAAATACCATAAAAATCACAAAAAATTCTAAAAAATTTAAAACCCCTAAAAATGTTCAAAAACACTAAAAATATTTAAAACCCAAAATGTCCCTAAAAACTTGAGAACCCCTAAAAGCACTAAAAAAATTCCTAAAAACACTCAAAATCCATAAAAACCAAAGAAAACATAAAAATCTAAAAAATCCCTAAAAGCCTAAAAACACCAAAAAGATCCTTAAAACCCTGGAAACCCCTAAAAGCCCTAAAAACACCATAAAAACCTTAAAAACCAACTAAAAACTCTAAAAACCATTAAAACCCATAAAAACATTAAAAACTATAAAAATCCATTAAAACCCTAAAAAGTCTAAAAACCCTAAAATCCCAAAAAGTCCATAAAAACCTTGAAACCCCCTAAAAACCCCGGAAAACCGATAAAATCCCCAAAAATCCCTAAAAACCCTAAAAAATCCCTTATAACCATAAAAACCTTAAAAATCCATAAAACCCATAAAATCTCTAAGAACCCACTAATGCTCTAAAAACACTTAAAATCCCTAAAAAAGTTAAAAAAAACTCTAAAAAACCTTAAAAACCATAAAAAAACTCATCAAAACCCTCAAACCACCAAAATACCCTAAACCCCTAAAAAACACAAAAAATCTTAAAAATGCATGAAAAACCCTAAAAACTCTCAAGATCCCTAAAAACCATAAAAACCAAAAAGAGATCATGAAAACCCCGAAAATCAATAAAAATGTAAAAAACTAAAAAAAACCATGAAAAATCCTGAAAATAATAAAAACCCTTAAAAACTTTAAACCCTATAAATGCATAAAAACACTACAACTCTAAAAACCCTTAAATCCCTTACAAACATTAGAAAACTATATATACCTTATAAACTATAAAAAACTAAAAAAATCCTTGGAAACCCAAGAGATCATAAAAAGCCCGAAAACCCCTAAAATCTAGTAAAGTGCTTGAAAAACCCAAAAATCCCTCAAAAACCCTAAAAACCCTAAAAACCCTAAAAACCCTAAAAACCCAAAAATCCCTAAAAATCCTAAAAAACCCTAAAACCTCATAAAAACCCTAAAAACTCTAAAAACCCTTTAAATCCCTAAAAACCTTAAAAAAATCCAAAAACCATAAAAACCATAAAAAACTAAATAAACCCCAAAAAACCCAAAATCCCAAAGGACCATAAAAAACACAAAAGATCCTAAAACCCCTGATAACCCTAAAACCCTCAAAATTATGAAAAACCCTAAAAAACCCTAAAAACCAAAAAAAATCTGAATAAAACCCACAAAAAATAATAAAAATGTAAGAAAACCTATAAGCCCTAGAAAAACCCTAAAAACCATAAAAACCTTAAAAACATAAAAAACACAAAACCCATAATACCCCTAAAAGCTACTAAAAACTTTAAGAACCCTTAAGGCCCCTAAACTGTTAAAAACTCTAAAAACTCTAAAAAAACTCAAAAAAAAGTCTAATATCCCGAACACACACTAAAAACTTGAAAACACATAAAAATCATCGAAAAAGCATTAAAACCCTCAAAATCCCTAAAAACACAAAAAACCATAAAATTATTTAAAAACCCATAAAAATCCATGAAAATGTAAAATCCCTAAAAACCCCCTAAAAACCTAAAAAAAACCCATAACACCCATAAAACCCTAAAAACCCATTGAAAACATTAAAAACTATTAAAACCCCTAAAAATGTTAAAAAACTCTAAAACACCTTAAAACCCATAAAAAACTCAAAAAAATTCTGAAAACCCCAAAAAATCCAAAAAATCATAAAAACCACTAAAAACGCTAAAAAACTCTAAAACCCCCCAAAACCAATCAAAATCCCTAAGAACCCCTAAAACCAAAAAAACAAAAAAACCCTAAAAACCCCAAAAAACCCCATGAAAACAAACCCCTTGAAAAAAACCCTAAAAAAATAAAAAACCCCTAAAAAACTTTAAAATCCCTAAAATGTATAAAAAACCCTAAAAACCACTAAAAACCCTTTAAACCCCTAAAAATGTTAAAAAACTCTAAAAACCATAAAAATCCAAAAAAACTCAATAAAACCCCTAAAAACCCTATGAAGCACTAAAAACCTCAAAAACTGCTAAAACCACTAAAATCGCTAAAATCCTAAAATCCCTAAAAAACCATAAAAACCATAAAATCCTCAAAAACCATAAAAACCTTGGAAAACACTTAAAACCCCCTTAAAATAATAAAAACCCCTAAAAACATTAAAAAACCCTAAAAACCCATAAAAACCCTAAAAACACTAAAAACTCCAAAAACCCTTAAAACCCCTAAAAATGTTAAAAAACATAAAAACCCAAAAATACTCAAAAAGACCTTAAAAACCCAAAAAGACACTAAAATCCCTAAAAACCCATAAAAGCCTTTAAAAACCCCTAAAAAACTCAAAATACCTTAAAACCCCCAAAAACCCAAAAAACCATAAAAATCCTAAAAAACCCCTAAAATCCATGAAAACTTAAAAATCCCTAAAAACCTAAAAAAATCCCAAGAAAGCTGTAAAACCCCCTAAAAATATTAGAAAATACTAAAAACCCATAAAACTCACTAAAAAATCTAAAACCCTTATAACCGCTGAAAATGTTAAAAACACTAAAAAACTCAAAAAAAACCAAAAAACCCAAAAAGACCCTAAAAGACTTAAAACCCCTAAAACCCCTAAAAACTCTAAAACCCCTAAATACCCTAAAAATAATAAAAAAACCAATAATTCTTAAAAAATCCTATAATCCAAAAAAACCTAAAAACCCCTAAAAACTCATGAAAATGTATAAAACCATAAAAACCCTGAAACCCCCAAAAAACCATCAAATCCCCTAAAACCCATAAAACCCTAAAAACTAGAAAAACCACTAAAAACCTTTAAAACCCCCAAAAAACTAAAAACAAACTAAAAACCCTTAAAAACTCAGAAATCCCCTAAAAACACAAGCGACACTAAAAACCCTGAAAACCCCAAAAAATCCATGAAAACATAAAAACCCTATAAACCCTAAAAACCATAAAAACCCCCAAAAATTTAAAAAAAACCATAAAACACCAAAAAAACTAAAAAATATAAAAAAAATTAAATCCCCAAACATTAAAACCCTCTAAAACTCAAAAAAAACCTTCAAAACCCAAAAAGATGCTAAAAACCTAAAAAAGCATAAAAACCAATAAAAACCCTAAAAACCCTCAAAATCCCTAAAAAAATAAAAAACACTAAAAACCCTAAAACCCTAAAAACCCTAAAATCTTTGATAATTTAAAAACCCTAAAAACCCTGAAATATCCTAGATATCCATAAACTCCCTAAAACCTTGAAACACCGTAAAACCCCATAAAAACAATAAAACCACTAAAAAATCTAAAAACCCTTAACACCCCTAATAATATTAAAAACTCTAAAAAAACCTTAAAAACCATAAAAACTAAAAAATATTCTAAAAACCATGAAAAACATTAAAAACCCTGAAAACTCCTAGAAACCCTGAAACCCTGAAAACTCCTAGAAACCCTGAAACCCTGAAAACCCTAAACCCCCTCAAAATTCCTAAAACCCTAAAAACCATGAAAAACACTAAAACCCATAAAAACTATTAAAAACCCTAAGAACCCTGAAAACCCTAAAACCACTAAAATGCCTAAAACTCTAAAAACCATAGAAATCCTAAAAACCACATAAAAATCAACAAAAATGTAAAAAATCCTAAAAACCCCTGAAAACCACAAAACCCCTAAAAGCATTACAAAAACCCAAAAATCTCATTGAAAACCATAAAAACCTACAAAAAACTTTACAAACCCATAAAGCCCCTAAAAATGTTAAAAAAATCTAAAAAAACTTCAGAAACCCTAAAAAGTAAAAAAAACCTAAAAACTAAAGAAGACCCTAAAAACCCTAAAAACCCCTAAAACCCCAGAAAAACCCTAAAAATCCCTAAAACCCCTAAAAACCCTAAATCCATAAAAATCCTACAAAACCCCTCAAAGTCCATGAAAACATAAAAAAACCTAAAACCCCTGAAAAACCCCTAAAACCCATAAAATCCCCTAAAAACCTTAAAAAACCTCAAAACCCCATAAAATCCCTAAACACCACTAAAAATCTAAAAACCCCTAAAACCCTAAAAACATTAAAAAACTCTAAAAACCTTAAAACCCCAAAAAACTCAAAAAAACTAAAAAGAAAAAAAAGACCCTAATAAATCTTGAAAGACACTAAAATGCCCAAAACCCTCAAAATCCCAAAAAACCCTAAAAACCATAAAAATCCTAAAAACCTCTAAAAGTCCATGAAAATTTAAAAAAACTTAAAACCCTTTTGAGAATCGTAAAAACTACTTAAAACCATAAAACCCCTCAAAATCCAAAAAAGTTTAAAAACTCTAAAAAGCCTTAAAACCATAAAAAAATCAAAAATCCCTAAAAACCCAAAAGACCATAAAAACCATGAAAGACCCTAACAACCCTAAAAACCTTTGAAAATCCTAAAAACCCCCAAAATTTGTAAAAAAACCATAAAAAAACTTAAATCCCCTAAAAATATAAGAAAAGATAAAAAAACCTTAAAACACTAAACATCTAAAAACCATAAAACCCCCCTAAAAACCTTAAAAATCCTAAAAACCCACTGAAAACTCTAAAAAACCTTAAAACCCCAAAAAACGCTAAAAACTATGAAAAATATTAAAAAACCTAAAAAAATAAAAAAACTCCTAAAATCCCAAAAGTCCCCAAAGACCCTAAAACCCCTTAAAATCCCTAAAAACCTAAAAATACCCAAAAAACCATAAAAATACTAGAAAAGTCCTAAAAATTCATGAAAACAAAAAATACCCTAAAAACGCTGAAAAACCTATGAAAACCATAAAACCCCTTAAAAACTGATAAAAACACTAAAACCCCTAAAAACCCTAAAAACCCACTAAAAACTCAAAATACCCTTAAAATCCCTAAAAATATAAAAGAGCTCTAAAAAAGATTAAAACCCTAAAAAAATTCTAAAAATCAAAAAAGGAAACTAAAAACCCTAAAAAACACAAAAAACTCAAAAGACCCTAAAAACCTTTAAACCCTTCAAAATCCCAAAAAAAATCCAAAAAACCTAAAAAACCCTAACAACCTTGAAAACCCCTTGAAAAAAACCCTAAAAACCTTAAAAATCCCTAAATCCCCATGAAAACCCTAAAACCAATAAAAAACTATAAAACCCCTTAAAACCCCTAAAAAGTTAAAAAAAATCTATAAACCCTAAAATCTAAATAAACCGCAAAAACCCAAAAGACCATAAAACCTTGAAAAACCCTAAAAACCTTTGAAAAACCCTAAAACTCCGAAAATCCTTAAAAACCCTAAAAACAATAAAAAAGCCTAAAACCCCTAAAAATCCATGAAAATGTAAAAACCTTGAAAAACCCTGAAAAACCATAAAAAACCCTACAACATTAAAAACCCTAAAAACCCATAAATACCCATAAAAACCAATAAGTACTCAAAAAAACCTTTATACCCCTAAAAACGTTAAAAACTTTAAAAAACCTTAAAAACCCTTAAAACTCAAAAAATCCTAAAAAACCAAAAAGATCCAAAATACCACGAAAACCAAAGAAACCCTAAAAACACCGAAAAATCTCTAAAAACTTTTAAACACCCAAAACCCCTAAAAATCCATATAAAACCCCTAAAAACTATAAAAACCATAAAAGAACCATAAAAATTTAAAAACCTAAAAAAACTACTAAAAACTGTAAAAAACCTTGGAACCCCTAAAAATGTTTAAAAACTCTAAAAAACCCTAAACACCCTTAAAAACTCTAAAAGCCCCTAAAAACCCAAAAAGACCCTAAAACCCATAAAACCCTAAAAATCTTTGAAAACCCCTCAAAATCCCTAAAAATCCTAAATACCCTAAAAACCATTAAAATGCTAAAAAAGCTCCAAAAATCCATGAAAACTTAAAAAACACATAAAAACCCTGAAAAACCCATGAAAACCATAAAACCTAGAAAAAAACCCTAAAACCCCATAAAATCCCTAAAAACCACTAAAACTCTAAAATCCCTTAAAACACCTAAAAAAGTTAAAAAACTCTGAAAACTTTAAAACCCTTAAAAAATTCAAAAAAACCCTAAAACCACTAAAAGTCCCTAAAAACCCTGAAAAAAACCCTAAAACCACTAAAACCCCTGAAAACACCTAAAACCCCTCAAATTCACAAAAAAACATAAAAACCCCTAATGATCATAAAGATCCTAAAAAACCCTTAAAATCCCTGAAAACATAAAAAACCCTAAAAACCGTGAAACCCGCTAAAAAGCATAAAACCCCCTAAAAACCATAAAAACTATAAAACCCTAAAATACCACTAAAAAATATAAAACCCTTTTAAACCCTTAAAATCATTACAAATAGAAAAAAAACCTAAAAAACCCTAAAATTTCAAAACAAAACCCAAAACCCCCAAAAAACCCTAAAACCCTGAAAAACCCAAAAAACCTATAAAACCCTCAAAATCCCTAAAACCCCTAAAAACCATAAAATTCCTAAACAACCCCTAAAAGTCAATGAAAATGTAAAAAACCCTAAAAACCCTAAAAACCACTGAAAACCATAAAACTACTATAAACCCATGAAATCCATAAAACCACTAAAATCTATAAAAACCAATAAAACTCCTAAAAACGCTAAAAACTCTAAAAACCTCAAAAAAACTTAAAAACCCAAAAAGACCCTAAAAACCTCTAAAACCTTTGAAAACCCCTAAAACCTCTCAAAATCCCTAAAAATCCTAAAAACCATGAAAAACCGAAAAAACCTCTAAAAATACAAGAAAACGTAAAAAACCCAGACAACTCTAAAAAACCCGTCAAAATCATAAAACCCCCTAAAAACCTTTAAAACCACTAAATACCCATAAAAACTTTAAAACCCACTAAAATCACTAAAAATCCCTAAATACATTATAAAACTCTAAAAACCTTAAAACCCCTAAAAAACCAAAAAAACCCTAAAATACAAAAAGGAACCTAAAACCCCTAAAACCCCATAAAACCCCCCAAAATCCTGAAAAACCCTATAAAACCCTAAAATTATAAAAAAACCTAAAAAACCCTAAAAAATATATGAAAGTGAAAAAAATCATGAAAACTCAAAAAAACCCTTGAAAATCATAAAAACCCCTAAAAACCTTTAAAACCCCTAAAAACCCATAAAACCCCTAAAAAGAATTAAAAACTCTAAAGACACTTTAAACCCCCTAAAAACATAAAGAAACTTTGAAAATTCTTACAACCCCTAAAAATTCAAAGAAAAGAGAAGATGATGGATTTCTCCCCCGGCTGGTGCTCTCGGCGCGCTCGCGTTCTTCCCCTCCCTGGGGTTTTCGGCGTGCTCCTTCGATGGCAGATCACGTCTCCCCTAGAGGCTTTGTGGTGCAGGTAGTTATGCTGACTTCGACCTTCTTTGGCAACCCTTGTTTCTGGCGGTTTTGTTCGTGATGGCGGCGGTCCGGCCTTGCGGCCATTGTGTGGTGCGATGGGTGGTGGCTTCAAGTGCAGGGTGGTTTTTTCTGGTTCGTTGTTGCTAGATCTAGTTCTTGGTGGATGGATTTTGGTGGGTTCTGGTTTGTTGATGCTAGATCTGGTCTTCTATGGTGGGATCTGATGAGAGGCTTGTGCAAAGTCAAGGTGGTGGCGGTTCCCTGCTTTCTGCGTTCTGAGACTGGATTGGCGGTCCTGGATTCGTGTGGTCAGGTCTGGGTCGTTGTGCTCAATGGTGATGGGATCTGGTGGCTCTGTTCAGGCATGGGAGGTAATGGTACATTATGGATCTGCCGGATTTTCAACTCGACTTCGGAAGATCTGCCTCCGTGGGTGTGTCTCCTTTGTTGCGGCATGAGGGCATGGAGGTTTCCTAGGTTGATGGTGAACTCAACGCTGGATCCAGATCTGAAGTGGATTTCTTGGCTTTGTGAAGGTCTCAGGCAGGTGCAGCGGACACCCCGATGTCTCAGTGGAGTGATGGTATGGTCCTCTCAGATTTCAGTGATGAGATCTGCTCACGCTTGGTTTCCACCAGAGATACAGGTTCGTGGTTCTAGTCTTCCAGCTCCGGCCTTGTTTCGCACTGTGATTGCAGGGTTGTGCTGCGATATGGTTTTCCTGCTGGGTTGGGAGTTCCATTTGGATTCTTTGTGGTTTGGGGCGAGGCTTTGGTGCTGTTTGTGGTGTGCTGAATGGCCAGGAGGTGCTGGATGCTAGTTTTGGAGCTGCTGGATACCGTTCACTACTTCGCTAAGAACTGCGGTAAGAGGTGCTGGTTCACCGATGTTTTTGGGCTGGCTTATAGCTGCTATTTAGATAAGATGTGATGATGGTGGTGCTTATGTTTCTGGTGGTGGGGACCCTATGCTGCTGATGATAAACTTTCTTGGGGAGTTGGTGATGGCTGTTGGAATTTGTGATGTTGAATGCGGTTACTGTTTAGTTGGGAGGCGCTGAAGTTATGGTTCCTGGTATCGCTGATTAGATGGTTTTTGCTGCTGTTGGATGTTGTTTGTTGCTTGGTTGGGACTGCTGCTGCCTGTTTGCTGGGAGGTTGCTGGGGCTGGTTGGTTTGGATGGTTTGCTGCTGCTGTGTCACTGTGATGATTGGATGTGGTGTTGTTGGATGCTGGTGTTGGCTGGACAGGATGCGTGGATGCTGCCGGGGCTGGTTGGATTGGACGTGTTGTCTCTGCTGTTTGGTTGTGATGTTTGGTATTGTGTTGGATGCTGGTGTTGGCTAGACAAGATGTGTGGATGTTGCGGTTGTGTTTTGTTTTGTGTCCTTTTCTTTGTTTTTGTTTTCTTTTTTGATTTTTCTTTTTTTTTTTGGTATTTTGCTGTGGAGGGTTTTTGGGTGTGGGTCTTTTGACCCCTCCCCTCCCTTGTCTATTGTGCCTTTTTTCTTCTTAATATATTTTTTTTTGGGGGGGGGGGATAGCCCGACCCTCGCATCTTCTTTTCCCTAAAAATTCAAAAAATACCCTTGAACCCAAAAAACCCAAAAAACCCTAAAACCCTTTGAAAAACCCTAAAACCCTCAAAATCCCTAAAAACATAAAAATTCATAAAAACCATAAAAACCTTAAAAAACTACTAAAAATGCATAAAAACGTAAAAAAATAATAAAACCCCTAAAAAACACCTTAAAACCATCCAAACCCATAAAAACCACTAAAAACTCTAAAACCCCTTAAAACCCCAAAAAAGGATTAAAAACCCTAAAAACCCTAAAATCTCAAAAAAAAAACTAAAAGCCCAAAATACCCTAAAAACCCTGAAAAACCCTAAAACCCCCTGAAAAATCCTAAAAAACCTCAAATTCCCTAAAGAAACTCAAAACCCTAAAAAACAAAAAAAAACCTAAAAAACCCCTAAAAACCCTGAAAAGCCCCTGAAATCCATAAACCCATAAAAATATTTTAAATCCCATAAAAAATATAAAAATACCTAAACAATATAATAGCCCTCAAAACCACTAAAAACATTTAAAAACCCATAAAACTACAAAAAAGTAAAAAAAACCCAAAAAACCACAAAAGACACGAAAAATCATGAAAACCCCAAAAACCCTATGAAAAACCCTAAAAACACTCAAAATTCCTAAAAACCTTGAAAAACATAAAAACCCTAAAAACCCAAAAGACTCTAAAACCATTGAAACCCCTAAAAATCCCAGAAAACCCCTAGAAGACCCTCAAAATCAATCAAAAATCCTAAAAACCCTAAAACCATAAAATTCTAAAAAATCATTAAAGATCCATTAAATATAAGAACCAAGAAAACCATAAAAATCCTTAAAACCCTTAAATACCCTTAAAACCCCACAAAAACCCTAAAAATTTTCTAAACACACTAAAAACCTTAAAATCCCTAAAAACGTTAAAAATATAAAAAACCTTAAGAACCCTAAAAAACTCAACAGAAATCCTAAAAACCCAAAAGACCCTAAAAAACCTGAAAACCCCTAAAAACCCCAAAACCCCCTGAAAGACCCAAAAAACCCTTAAAATCCCTAAAAACACTAAAAACTCTAAAAACTATAAAAATCCTAAAAACCCACTAAGAATCCATGAAAACATAAAAAACCTAAAACCCCTAAAAAACCCCTGAAAACCATAAAACCCCCTAAAAAACTTTAAAATACCAAAAAAACCATTAAAAACTCTAAAAACCCTTTAAACCCCTAAAATTTTGAAAAAACTCAAAAATACCATACAAACCCAAAAAAACTTGATAAAAATCATAAAAACCCAAAAGAACCCTAAAACCAAGAAAATCCTTTAAACCTATAAAAACCCCTGATAAACCCTAAAACCCCTCAAAATCCTCAAAAACCCTAAAAACCCGAAAATCCTCAAAACCCCCTAAAGACCATAAAACCCCTAAAACTTTAAATACCCAAAAAAACCCAAAAAACCCAAAAAACCCCCAGAACTCCAAAAAATTCTAAAAACACTTAAGACCCCTAAAAATGTTAAATACACTAAAAACCCATTAATGCCCTAAAAACTAAAAAACCCCTAAAAACCCAAAAAGACCCTAAAAACCCTGAAAACTCTGAAAACCCCTAAAAACCCTTGAAAACCCCTAAAAACCCAAAAAAACCAAAAAAACCAAAAAAACCCTAAACTCCATAAAAATCCAAAAAAAAACCCTTAAATCGATGAAAACATAAAAAAACCCTTAAAACCTTAAAAAACCCTAAAAATGATAAAACCCCCTAAAAACCCTCAAATTTCATAAAAAATCTAAAAAACACTAAAGTCCATAGAAATTCAAAAAGACCGCTAAAAATCCAAGAAAATGTAAAAAATCTTAAAAACCCTGAAAACCATAAAAACCCATAAAAACCATAACAACCCTAAAACCTTATAAAACCCTAAAAACACACTAAAAACTCTAAAAACCCTTTAAACCCCTAAAAAATTAAAAAAAGACATTAAAACCCTAAAAAACTCAAAAAACACTAAAAGCAAAAAAAAGACCCTAAAAGCCTTAAACCCCCAAACCCTTGAAAACCCCTAAAAACCCTCAAAATCCCTAAAAACCCTAACACCCATAAAAATCCAAAAAAAATCCTAAGAATCCATGAAAATATAAAAAACCCTAAAAACCCACTTAAACTAATAAAAAACTCTAAAAACCTTAAAAAATAAAAAAACACTGAAAACTCTAAAAACCCTTTAAACCCCTAAACACCCAAAACAACCATAAAAACCTTGAAAACCCCTAAAACCCTTAAACCCTTTGAAAAAGTCTAAAAACATGCAAAATCCCTAAAACCCCTAAAAACCATAAAAATCATAAGAAACCCCTAAAAATTCATGAAAAGTAAAACCCACTAAAAAACCTGGAAAACCCCTAAAACCATAAATCCCCTAAAAACATTAAAAACCCTAAAAACCCAAAAAGACGCTAAAACCCAAAAAGTCCCTAAACACATTGAAAAAACACTTAAAACCTCTAAAAACCCTAGAAACCCTCAAAATCTCTAAAAAACATAAAACACCCTAAAAATTCTAAAAATCCATGAAAATGAAAAAACCCCTAAAAACCCATGAAAACGTAAAAAACCCTAAAACCCCATGAAAGCCATAAATTCCCCTAAAAATCTTTAAAAACCCTAAAACCAAATAAAAACCACAAAAAACACTAAAAAACCTTAAAACCCCTAAACACTTTAAAAAACTCTAAAAAATCATAAAACCCCTATAAATTCAAAAAAAACCCTAAAACCCCAAAAAGAGCCTAAAACCCTAAAATTCCCTAAAAACCCTCAAGTCCCTAAAAAGCCAAAAAAACCCTAAAAACCAAAAAAAAAATCTTAAAACCCCCCTAAAAATCAATGAAAAAGTGAAAAACATTAAAAATGATGAAAACCCTATGAAAACTATAAAAACCCCTAAAACCCTTCAAAACCCTAAAAACCCAGAAAAAACCCTAAAAACCCAGAAAAACCCTAAATCCCACTAAAAACTCTAAACCCCCTTAAAAACCCTAAAAACATTAAAAACTCTAAAAATCCCTAAACCCCCCCAAAAAACTCAAAAAACCCTAAAACCCAAAAAGACCCCAAAGCCCCTAAAAACACTAAAAACCCTAAATCCCCCAAAAAACCCTAAAAACACTAAATATTCCAAAAACCCTAAAAACCTTAAAAAACTTTAAAAACCCTTAAAAATCCATGAAAATGTGAGAAACCAAAAAAACCTTCAAAAAACCCCTGAAAACCATAAAACCCCTAAAAACAATAAAATCCCTAAAAACCCATAAAACCCACTAAAACTATAAAAACTAGAAAAACCCTAAAAACTTTAAAAACTCTAAAAAACCTTAAAAACCCTAAAAATCCAAAAAGGCCTTAAAAACCCAGAAAAACCCAGACCCCTAAAAACTCCTGAAAACCCCCCAAAACCCTCAAAATCCATAAAAACCCTAAAAACCATAAAAATCCTAAAATCCCCTAAAAATTCATGGCAACGTAAAAACCCCAAATAACCATAAAAACCCCCTAACGACCCTAAACCCCCCCCCCCCAAACCATAAAAGACCCTAAAAACTCTAAAAAAACATTAAACCCCCAACAGTGTCAAAAAAATCTAAAAAACCTTAAATCCACAAAAAAAACTCAAAAAAACCCTAAAAACACTAAAAGACCCTAAAATCTCTTAAAACCATAAAAACCCATGAAAACCTTAAAACCCATCAAAATCCATAAAACCCTAAAAACCCATAAAAAACCTAACCCCCCCCCCCCCTAAAAATGAATGAAAATGTAAAAACCCTAAAAGCCCTTCAAAAAACCTTGAAAACCAGAAAAACCTTAAAAACCCTAAAAGCTCATAAAAACCCTAAAAACCAACCAAAACTCTAAATACCCTTAAAACACTAAACAATTTAAAAAACTGTAAATAACCTTAAAAAAATAAAAACTATAAAAACCCTAAAAACCCAAAAGACCCAAAAAACCCTTAGAACCCCTAAAAGCAAAAAACCCTAAAAACCCATAGAAACATTTAAAATCCCTAAAAACCCAAAATCCCTACAAAATTTAAAAGTCCTAAAAAATACCTAAAAATCCATGAAGGGAAGCTATTGAATGTGGAAAATGATGATCCGGGCATAAAAATCCATGAAAACATAAAAAACCCAAAAAACCTTGAAAATCATCTCAACACCATAAAACACCCTAAAACTTTAAAAAATCCTAAAAACCCATAAAACCCCAATAATGACTAAAAAATCAAATGCCCCTTAAAACCCTTAAAATGCTGAAAAACTCTAAAAACCCTTTAAAACCTTAAAAAAATCTAAGAAACTCTAAAAAACCCCAAAACCCAAAAAGACCCTAAAACCGTGGAAGACCCAAAAAACACCAGAAAACCCAAAAACCCTAAGAATCCCTAAAATAACTAAAACCCTAAAGACTATAAAAACCCTAAAAACCCCTAAAATCCATGAAAACGTAAAAACCCTAAAAACCAATAAAAACCCATAAAAACCCATAAAACCCACAACAAACTCTAGAAACCCTTAAAACCCCTAAAATAATTAAAAAAATATAAAAAACCTTTAAAACCCTAAGAAACCTTAAATACCCTAAAAATCTCACAAATCCCTAAAAACCCTAAAGTGCCTAAAAACCTTAAAAACCCTTGAAAATCCCGAAAGCCCCTTGAAATCCCAAAAGACCATAAAAACCCTAAAAACCCTAAAATCCCCTAAAAACATTAAAAAAACATGAAACCCCTAAAATCCCTAAAATCCATAAGGACCCTAAAAACCATAAAAACCCTTAAAACCCTAAAAACCCTCAAAGTCCCTAAAAATCATAAAAACCATAAAAATCTTAAAAAACACCTTAAAATCCATAAAAACGTAAAAAAACCATAAAAACCTTAAAAAACACCTTAAAACCATCAAAACCCATAAAAACCACTAAAAACTCTAAAACCCCTTAAAACCCCTAAAAAGGATTAAAAACCTTAAAACCCCTAAAATCTCAAAATAAACACCTCAAAACCCAAAAGACCCTAAAAACCTGAAAAACCCTGAAAAACCCCTGAAAAATCCTAAAAAACCTCAAATTCCCTAAAGAACCTAAAAACCCTAAAAAACAAAAAAAAAATCCTAAAAAAAACCCTAAAAACCATGAAAATCCCCTAAAATCCATAAAACCCCTAAAAATATTTTAAATCCCATAAAAAATATAAAAATACCTAAACAATCTAATAACCCTCAAAACCACTAAAAACATTTAAAAACCCATAAAAACTATAAGTAATTAAAAAAACACTAAAAACCACAAAAGACATGAAAAATCCTGAAAAACCCAAAAAACCTATGAAAAACCCTAAAAACACTCAAAATTCCTAAAAACCTTGAAAACCATAAAAACCCTAAAAACCCAAAAGACTCTAAAACCAATAAAACTACTAAAAATCCTTGAAAACCCCTAGAAGACCCACAAAATCAATCAAAATCCCAAAAAACCCAAAAACCATAAAAATTCTAAAAAACCCTTAAAGATCCATTAATTATAAGAACCCTGAAAACCATAAAAATCCCTAAAAACCTTAAATACACTTAAAACCCCACAAAAACCCTAAAAATCTTCTAAACACTCTAAAAACCTTAAAATCCATAAAAATGTTAAAAAATATAAAAATCCTTAAGAACCCTAAAAAACTCAAAAGAAATTATAAAAATCCAAAAGACCCTAAAATCCTGAAAACCGCTAAAATCCCCCAAAACCCCTGAAAGACCCAAATAACCCTTAAAATCCCTAAAAACCCTAAAAAACTATAAAAACTATAAAAATCCTAAAAACCCACTAAGAATCTATGAAAACATAAAAAACCCTAAAAAACACCTGAAAACGATAAAGCCCCGTAGAAACTTTAAAATACCAAAAAACCCATTAAAAACTCTAAAAACCCTTTAAACCCCTAAAATTTTGAAAAAGATCTAAAAACCTTACATACCCAAAAAAACTTGAAAAAAATCATAAAAACCCAAAAGGACCCAAAAAACCAAGAAAAACCTTAAAACCCCTAAAAAGCCCTGATAAAACCTAAAAACCCTCAAAATCCTCCAAACCCTAAAATCCTAAAAACCCCTAAAAACCATAAAACCCCTAAAAACCTTAAATACCCAAAAAACCCAAAAAAACCCTAGAACTCATAAAAATTCTAAAAACACTTAATACCCCTAAAAATGTTAAAAACACTAAAAAACCTTTAATGTCCTAAAAATTAAAAAAACCCTAAAAACCCAAAAGACCTTAAAAACCCTTAAAACCCCTAAAAACCCTGAAAACCCCTAAAAATCAAAAAAAACCAAAAAAACCCTAAACCCCCTAAAAATCCAAAAAAACCCTTAAATTGATGAAAACATAAAAAACCCTAAAAACCTTGATAAACCCTCAAAAACGAAAAAACCCTCCTAAAAACACTCAAAATATATAAAAACTCTAAAAAACCCTAAAAACCATAAAAATCCAAAAAGACCAATAAAAATCCATGAAAATGTAAAAAATATTTAGAACCCTGAAAAACCATAAAACCCATAAAAACCATAAAAAAACCCTAAAACCCCATAAAACCCTAAAAACCCACTAAAACTCTAAAAACCCATTAAACCCCTAAAATCATTAAAAACGACATTAAAACCCTAAAAAACTCAAAAATACACTAAAAACACAAAAAGACCCTAAAAACCTAAAACCCCTAAAACCCTTGAAAACCCCTAAAAACCCTCAAAATCCCTAAAAACCCTAAAACCCAAAAAAATCCTAAAAAATTCCTAAGAATCCATGAAAATATAAAAAACCCTGAAAACCCACTTAAACCGATAAAAAACTCCTAAAAACCTTAAACAACCAAAAAAACACTAAAAACTCTAAAAACCCTTAAAACCCCTAAACACCCAAAACAACCATAAAAACCCTGAAAACCCCTAAAACCCTTAAAACCTCTGAAAAATCCTAAAAACACACAAAATACCAAAAACCATAAAAACCATAAAAATCCTAAGAAACCCCTAAAAATCCATGAAAAGTAAAACCCACTAAAAACCTGGAAAATCCTTAAAAACCATAAATCCTCTAAAAGCATTAAAAACCCTAAAAAACCAAAAAGATGCTAAAACCCAAAAAGTCCCTAAACACAATGAAAAAACACTTAAAACCTCTAAAAAACACTAGAAACCCTCAAAATCTCTAAAAAACATAAAAGACCCTAAAAATCCTAAAAAACCATGAAAATGTAAAAAATCCTAAAAACCCATGAAAAAATAAAAAACCCTAAAAACCCATGAAAACCATCAATTCCCCTAAAAATATTTAAAAACTCTAAAACCCCATAAAAACCACTAAAAACACTAAAAACACTAAAAAAAATTAAAACCCCTACAACTTTAAAAAAAACTATAAAAAATCATAAAAACCCTATAAACTCAAAAAAAAACCATAAAACCCCAAAAAAGATCCTAAAAACACTAAAATCCCCTAAAAACGCTAAAAACCCTGAAATCCCTAAAAATCCAAAAAAACCCAAAAACCCAAAAAAAGATTAAAACCCCCCTAAAAATCAATGAAAAAGTGAAAAACCTTAAAAACTATGAAAACTATAGAAACCCCTAAAACCCTTCAAAACCCTAAAAACCCAGAAAAACCCTAAAATCCCACTAAAAACTCTAAAACCCCTTAAAATCCCTAAAAACGTTAAAAACTCTAAAAAACCCTAAAACCCCCCAAAAAACTCAAAAATCCCCAACACCCAAAAAAACCCCAAAGCCCCTAAAAACACTAAAAACCTTAACCCCCCCCCCCTGAAAAACCCTAAAAACACTCACACTTCCTAAAACCCTAAAAACCTTAAAAATGTAAAAAACCCTTAAAAATCCATGAAAATGTAAGAAACCAAAAAAACCTTGAAAACCCCCTGAAAAACTAAAAACCCCTAAAAATAATAAAATCCCAAAACCTATAAAAACCACAAAAAACCTTAAAAACCTAGAAAACCCCTAAAAACTTTAAAAACTCTAAAAAACCTTAAAAACCCTAAAAAACTAAAAAAACCCAAAAAACCCTAAATACCTAAAAAACACTGAAAAACCCAAACCCCTAAAAACTCCTAACCCCCCCTCCCCCCAAACCCTCAAAATCCATTAAAACCTTAAAAACTATAAAAATCCGAAAATCCCCTAAAAATTCATGGAAAAGTAAAAACCCCAAATAACCTTAAAAACCCCCTGATGAACATAACCCCCCAATCCATAAAAGACCTTAAAACCCCATAAAATCCTCTAAAACCCACTAAAAATTCTAAAAAACATTAAACCCCTAAAAGTGTAAAAAAATATAAAAAACCTTAAGCCACAAAAAAAATCAAAAAAACCCCTAAAAACTCCAAAAGACCCTAAAATCTCTTAAAACCCTAAAAACTGATGAAAACCTTAAAACCCATCAAAATCCATAAAACCCTAAAAACCCGTAAAAAAGCTAAAAAACCCCTAAAAATGAAGGAAATGTAAAACCCCCTAAAACCCCTTTAAAAAACCTTAGAAACCAGAAAAACCTTAAAAACCCTAAAAGCTCATAAAAACCCTAAAAACTAACCAAAACTCTAAATACCCTTAAAAACACTAAAAAATTTAAAAAACTCTAAATAACCTTATAAAACTAAAAACTATAAAAACCCTAAAAACCCTTAAAAAACCTAAAAGCAAAAAAACCCTAGAAAAACTGCATAGACCTTCAAAATTAATAAAAATCCAAAAAAATACCTAAAAAACCATCAAGGGGTGGATTGGTCTGGAAGTCAGATACAGCCTCTCTTCTGGCCCGATCTGCGATGGTTTACAGAAAACGTGGAGGTCCACGATGCAAAATAGTGGCGTTTTCTCAGCAGATCTTACAGGGGTGGATTGGTCTGGAAGTCAGACACGGTGAGGATGTTTTCAGCTTGTGTTGCCGATACAGGTTTGTTCTCATGTTCTGCGATGGGTTTCCTGGATTTTTCCACGCTGTCTTGGTGGTTTTGTGCTCTACCATTCTTTGAAGGATTGAAAATATGGTTTTCATCGGACTGCTTTGCTGGTGTTGTTGGTTTCTGGATTATGAGCTATGACGTGCTGGAAGATGCCTTCTTTGGTATTACTGGATGTTTCTGGATGTCTGCCTTGGTCAGCTTTTGTGTGTTTTTTTGGTATTGGTGCTGGATGCTAGTGTTGGCTAGTCTGGTTGTGTGGATGATGCTGGATGCTGGTGTTGGATGGTCTGGTTGTGTGGATGCTGCTGTGATTTTGGTATTGGTGTTGGATGCTGGTGTTGGCTGGACAAGATGTTTGGAAGCTGTTGTTGTGTTTTTTTTGTGTCTTTTCTCTGTCTTTGTTTTCTTTTTTGATTTTTCTTTTTTTGGGTCTTTTACTGTGAAGGGTTTTTGGGTGTGGGTCATTTGACCCCTCCCCTCCCTTGTCTGATGTGTCTTTTTTTCTTCTTAATAAATTTGGGGGGGGGGGGGATAGCCTGACCCTCACATCTTTCTTTCCCCTACAACTTTAAAAACTCCTAAAAACCCATAAAAACCCAATAACGACTAAAAAAATCAAAAACCCCTTAAAACCCCTAAAAATGCTGGAAAACTCTAAAAACCCTTTAAAACCTTAAAAAATCTAAAAAACTCTAAAAAACCCAAAACCCAAAAAGACCCTAAAACCGTGGAAGACCATAAAAATACCAGAAAACCGAAAAAACACTAAGAAACCCTAAAATAACTAAAACCCTAAAGACAATAAAAAACCTAAAAAAACCCTAAAATCCATGAAAACGTAAAAAACCCTAAAAACCCCCAAAACCCCATAAAACCCACAAAAAATTCTAAAAACCCTTAAAACCCCTAAAAATGTTAAAAATATAAAAAACCTTTAAAACCCTAAGAATCCTTAAATACCCTAAAATCTCAACAAACCCTAAAAACCCTAAAGTGCCTAAAAACCTTAAAAACCCTTGAAAATCCCAAAAACCCCTTGAAATCCCAAAAAACCCAAAAAACCCAAAAAACCCCTAAAAACACTAAAAAAAACGAAACCCCTAAAATCCCTCAAATCCATAAAGACCCAAAAAATCATAAATATCCTAAAAAAACTGATAAAAATCCATGAAAATGTAAAAAAACTAAAAAAACCCCTTAAAAACTCGAAAAAAACCCTAAAACCCAAAAGGACCCTAAAACCCTAAAGAAACCATGAAAACCCCTAAAACCCCCTCAAAATCCCTAAAACCCCAAAAAAACCCTAAAACCGTTAAAATCCTAAAAGACACCAAAAAATAAATAAAAACATAAAAAACCCTGAAATCCAAGAAAAAACCCCTGAAAACCCAAAAAAACCTCTAAAAAACTTAAAAAACTAAAAACCCGTAAAAAACCTAAAAATAACTTAAGACTCTAAAAACCCTGAAAACCTCTTAAAACAATAAAAACCTCTAAAAATCCTTAAAATCCCTAAAAACTCAAAAAAAACCCTTCAACCAAAAAAACCTTGAAAACCCTAAAAACCCTTGAAAAACACTAAAATCCCTAGAAAAACTAAAAAATCATAAAAACAATAAAATTTCTAAAATCCCCTAAAAATCCATGAAAACATAAAAAAAACCCCTAAAACACTGAAAAACCCCTGAAAACCATCAATACCCTTAAAAACCTAAAAAACCCTAAAAACCCACTAAAAACTCTAAAAACCCTTACAACCCCTAGAACATTAAAAAACTCTTAAAAACCTTAAAAACCCTAAAAACTCAAAAAAAACCCAAAAGACCCTAAAAACCTTGAAAAACCCTAAAACCCTACAAACCCCTAAAAACACACAAATTCCCTAAAAAACCTAAAAATCTCAAAAAATAATAAAATCCTAAAAAACACATAAAAATTCATGAAATTGTAAATAACCCTAAAAACCCCTAAAATACCCTAAAAACCATAAAACCCTTATAATATTTAAAAACCTAAAAACCCATAAAAACCCTAAAAACCACTAAAAACGTCTAAAAACTCTAAAAAGCCTTGAAACCCAAAAAAAAGTCCAAAAAGACACTAAAAACCCTAACAGACCCTAAAAACCACGAAAAACCCTAAAAACCCTCAAAATTCCAAAAAACCCTAAAACCCTAAAAACCATAAAAATCCTAAAAACCTCTAAAAATCCATAAAAAGGTAAAAAAACCTAAAAATCCAAAAAAGACCTTTAAAACCATAAATTCACCTAAAAATATTAAAAACTACAAAAAATATCAAAACACCTAAAACAACTAAAACCTCTAAATACCCTTACAACCCCTAAAAATGTTAAAAACTCTAAAAACCTTAAAATCCCAAAGAACTCAAAAAAATCCAGAAAACTAGAAAAGATCGTGATAACCCTAAAAACCCCTGAAAACCCTAAAAACCCCATGAAAACCATAAAAACCCCTAAAACAGTTTAAAAACCCAAAACCACTAAAAACTCTAAAACCCCTAAAACCTAAAAAGACCCTAAAACCCTAAAAATCCCTAAAAACCAACTAAGAACTCTAAAAACTCTAAAAAATCATAAAACCCTAAAATACTAAAAAACCCTAAAAACACAAAAACACCCTGAAAAAACCCCTGAAACCCCCTAAAACCCTTGAAAAACCCAAAACCCCCTCAAAATCCCCAAAAAACCTAAAAACCATAAAAATCCAAAAATTGCCTTAAAAATCCATGAAAATGTAAAGAAATCCTAAAAACGCTGAACCCCCCCCCCCAAAACCATAATAACTACTAAAAATCATAAAAATCCCTAAAACCATACAAACCCTAAAAACCCACTAAAAACTCTAAAAAATCATAAAACGCCTAAAAACATTAAAAACTTTAAAAAACCTTAAAACCCCTAAAAATTAAAAAAACCCTAAAAACCAAATAGACCCTAAAAACACTTAAAACCCCTAAAAACCATCAAAATCCCTAAATACACTAAAAACCCCAAAACCCATAAAAATCCTAAAAACACCTAAAATCCACAACAACATAAAAACCCCTTAAAACCGTTAAAACCCCTTAAAACACATACCCCCCCCCCCAAATCCCTAAAAACCCTAAAACACCCTAAAAACCAAAAATCCCAAAAATCCATGAAAACATAGAAGACCTAAAAAAACCTAAAAAACCCCTGAAAACCATAAAACCCCTTAAAACCTTAAAAAATCCTAGAAACCCAAAAAAAACCACTAGAAACTCTAAAAACCCCTAAAACCCCTAAGGATGGTGGCACACTCCCCTGGGATTCTCTCCTGCTCGACGCTTCTTCCAGGTTTTCCCCTGGATCCATATCGAAGATTCAGTGTTGGACCCTTGCTCCTTCCTAGTTCTCGACGATGGCATGCCCTAGATGTGATTTTTGGCCTCAAGATGACGGTGGTTTTCGCGCTTCGACGACTTCGACTTCCCCGAGTTTCTTTGCTTTGGGTTTCGGACTTTGACGCGGCATTGCTCCATTGCTGGCGAGTCCGGCCTCCGTCGGCTATGGTGGTTGCGATGTCTTCAGATCGACTTGATCTTGAATGGGTCGTCATCTGCCAGTAGCCGCGGATCGGGGTCGTTTTTTCAGATCTAGGGTTTCTGCAGGCAGGTCAAAGCGGTCAAGGGGATTAATGGCAAAGTTGGTTGCTTTGACGTCCAGGTTCTTCTTGGAAGGCACTTTGTTTCTGTGGATGGTGCGACGATCTGGTTTGGTGGTGCTGGTCGGGCCCTTCTCGATTCCTCATTGTAGAAGGAGGTTTGTTCTTTGCCCTAGTTCAATCCTTTTGTCGGTTCGCGAAGCAGCTGCAGGTGCGTGCTCATCCTAGTCTCTCACCTTTGTCCTCGCTCTAGTTTGTCGATGCTAGATTCGGTCGGACCTTTTGGCATTCCATATTATCCTACTGGTTGGTTGTGATTTCGGTTATGAAAGGGTTCTGGTTTTTGGGTTTTCTGAGTTGGATTTGGCGATTTTTGTGCAATTTCTAGAGGTATGTGGTTAGCTATGCTACGAGGCGTGGAATGCTGAAAGTTGTTTGGTTCGAAGACCATGACTGCTCATTGCTGAGATGAGACTCCTTGTCTGATGATGGGTTAGGATGTGTTGGTTGTTTCTTTATGAGTTGAAAGTTGATAGGAGCTGGTCGGCATGGAGTGGATCCTCCTGGGGAGGACATGCTTATTGCTGTAAATGGTGTGAATGGAGTTGTTGGTCGTTGTTTGCTAGGAGGTGATGATGGCCGCATTTGGTCGCGATGCTCGTGTTGTGGTTTCATGCTGCTGGTTGTGATTGGTTGCGATGTAGGTTTTTGTGCTGTTGATTGCTGGGGTTGGTTGGTTTGGACGTGTTGCTGTTGTTGTGTTGCTATGATGATTGGATGTGGTGCCGCTGGATGCTGGAATGCATTGGATGGTGGAAATTGTGATGCTAGATGCTGGTTGCTGCTGAGCTGGGAGTTGCTGAAGATGTGTTTTATGATCGTGCTGCTGCTAGATGTTGATTGCTGGTTGAGTTTGAATATTGGTCGTTGGTTAGCTGTGAGCTGTTGGATGCTGGTTGATGTTGGATGGTGGTGGTGGTTGCCTGGCTTTGTGTGTTTTTTCTTTTTTTGCTTTGACTTTTCTTTTTTTGGGGTCATTTGCGTCTTGGGTTGTAAGGGGTTTTTTGGGTGTGGGACGTTTGACCCCTACCCTCCATTGTCTTCTATGTCTCTTTTTTCTTTCTAATAAATTTGGGGGGTTGGGAATAGCTCAACCCTCGCATCTTCCATGCCCTAAAACCCCTAAAAACATTAAAAATCTCTAAAAACCTTAAAAACTCTAAAAACTAAAAAAAACCAAAAATACCCAAAAAAAATCTAAAAGCCCCAAAAAACCCTAAAACCTCTAAAAATTCTAAAAGCCCTAAAAATCCATAACAACCCTAAAAGACCATAAAAATCCTAAAAGGCACAAAAATCCATGAAAGCATAAAAAACCATAAACCTTAAAAACCGTGAAAACCCCCTGAAAACCATAAATACCCTTAAACCCCCATAAAAACTCTAAAAACCCAATAAAAACTCTAAAAACCCTTCAAAACCTTAAAAATGCTAAAAAATTATAAAAACACTGAAAAACACTAAAAAACTCAAAAAACCCAAAATAACCAAAAAGACCGACCTTAAAAACCTTGAAAAACCCTAAAAATCCAAAAATACCCTAGAAAAACCCTAAAAACCCACAAAATCCATAAAAAGCATAAAAACCATAAAAATCCTATAAATACCCTAAAACCCATGAAAATATAAAAAACCCTAAAAACCCTGAAAAGCCCCTTAAAACCATAAAACCCCTAAAAGATTAAAAAACCCTAAAACCCCATAAATACCCAAAAAAACTACTAAAATATCTAAAAACCATTAAAACTCCTTAAAAATGTTTAAAATATCTAAAAAACCTTAAAATCCATAAAACTCCGAAAAATAAAAAAAGCTCTATAAAACACTAAAAACCCTAAAAACCCCATAAAAACCCTCAAAATACTTAAAAACTCTAAAAACCCTAAAAACCATAAAAATCCTAAAAGACCCCTAAAAGTCTATGAAAAAGTAAAAGAACCATAAAAACCTTGAAAAACCTTGAAAACCATAAAACCCCAAAAAAACCATAAAAACCATAAAACTCCGTAAAAACCCTAAAATCGCTTAAACTCAAAAAACCCCTAAAAACCCCTAAAAACATTTAAAAAAATCTAAAAAACCTTAAAAACCCTAAAAATCTAAAAAAACCCTAAAAACACAAAAGACCCTAAAAACCCTTAATACCATTAAAAACCCTAAAAACACACCAAATGATGCAAATAATGGTGCACACATGCAGCGAGGAGTTGAGGGTGATCATGGCATTGATGCTGGCCGGAAGGAGCATTAATGGACAAGACCCATTGGATGGGATTGGTGGCCCAATGATAAGAGGAAGAATGAGAAGGATGAAAGAGGCTTTACATGGCCTCATTTTGAAATTACAAGAGGAGGCACAAATGCATGAATGGGAGGAGAAAATGGGTCTTTAATCACACTTATTAAAGCTCAAAAGTGAACCTAAAAGGCCCACCCATATGCTTCCACGAAATTTAATCCACTTGCATGAAGGAAATCTCCAAAGTCAAAAGTGGTGGGGCCCTTATCTCCAAAGTCAGGGTGGGAATCTTCAAAGTCTTTGGGGTGGTTCCAAAAAGTCTTATTTGGAGATATCTTGTACCCTAAAGCCATGGAAATGTGTAAACAAAGTCAAATTCGTGAGATAGGCTTTAGACTTTTGTGGGATAGGTAGTTTGACATGTATTCCTCTCATTTGGCTATAAATAGCCACCTCTTGTACCCCATGAAGGTTAATTTTGAATTTGAGTGTTTTCTAGCATTATTAAGCTTGTGTTTCTTGTGTTATTAGGTGAATGCAAGTAAGGATTATCAAATGAGTGATAAACCTGTGTGGCACTTTATAATTAGAGTTTCAAGGGGCAAGTCTCCTTGGGCTCCTAATTGATCATCCCCCTTCCCATTTATTTTCCTTACATCTCTTTTAATTTCATTTTCCTCTTCTTCCTTTGCTTGTGTTTCCTCATTTTTCACCAACAAATACAACACTCGCATATGGTACCACATAATTTGGTATTATAGGTAGGCAACAAAAACCAGTTTCTTTTATATTTCCATTTCTCCCATATATTTTTTCTTCCCCTTCTTCCATTTTCGACCATCACCAATTCTGGGTGGAACTTTCTTCCACATTTTCTTTTGATTTTTCTTTGGGTTTCTGGACATATAATATGTTATTTTAATATTTTAGAATCTCATCTTTCTTCTCGATTTGGAAACACTAAAATCCGACGCCTATATTGAGAGATATAGCCGAATCAATTCGTTCTACAGTTTCACTCTTGTGAAATCTAACAATCTCCAAGGCGGATTTCCATTTGAGTTTGAAATTCA
Source organism: Viscum album (assembly GCA_963277665.1). Taxonomy (NCBI): domain Eukaryota; kingdom Viridiplantae; phylum Streptophyta; class Magnoliopsida; order Santalales; family Viscaceae; genus Viscum; species Viscum album. The sequence continues at coordinate 1,770,408,205 of OY728156.1, read as the reverse complement.
TGTTATCTAACCATTTACATAATTGCATTCAGATTATTAAATTTTTCATTTGTTTTACTTTGAGCACCAAAAGCGCACTCTTTGTATCTCAATTCTTGTTTATTGAGTAGCAAAAAAAAAGAAAAAAATCCAAAAAAAAATCCAAAAAAATTCAAAAAAAGAAGCTTCTCATTTGAAATATTGTGTTTGCTCAAAAGTTATAAATTTGATTTCATTTTCTTCTCCATCATCTTCTATTTTCCTTCATCCATATCCAACCTTCTACTATAACCATTTCTCCCATTTACCTCCCATATTTTGTGGACTCCATTGATTCAAACCCATTTAAAATTTTTGATTTTTAAATTTTGCCATAAATTGATTGCTTCTTACTAGTTGTCTTCTTGATTCTATTTAATAACACTTTTAGAAACCAAGTTTTTCGTGCTAGAAAGTGTGAGAGACCTTTTTGAGAGATTAAAAAGAGAGAGAGAGAAAGAGTGTGTGAGGATTTAAAAAAATGGCAAGTGAGGGAGAAAGAAGTGAGATCGACATTAAATTATTCATGAAATCTGTCACTGACCAGTTTACAAGATTGAATGCTAGATTGGATAATTTGAAAATTTCCTCAACTTCAAAGGCTCCATGATGGTAATAAATTCATGATGGTGATAATGAGTACTCTGATTTTGAAGAATCAATCTCTAAGCTAGGGCAACGTGCTGCTTGGAGAGAAAGTGACTTGGGAAGAATCAAAATGACACTTCTATCCTTTCAAGGTAAGAGTAACCCAGAACTTTATTTGGAGTGGGAGTGAAAGGTTGACCATGTGTTTGGACTTCACGACTACTCAGAGGAGAAGAAGGTAAAATTGGAAGCACTTGAGTTCAATGACTATGCAAGTATTTGGTGGGACCAATTACAAGTAAGTCGATGACGAAATGGAGAAAGTCCAATTAGAACTTGGGAAGAAATGAAGATAGTAATGTGGAAAAGGTACATTTCTAGTCATTACTATAGATATTTTCATTTGAAGTTACAAAAACTTGTGCAAGGTTTCATGTGTGTGGAGGAATACTACAAGAAAATGGAGATATCGATGATTCGAGCCAATTTGGAGGAGGATCGTGAATCTACCATGGCAAGGTTCATCAATGGCTTGAATCCAAAAATTAGAGATGTGTTGGAACTTCAAACCTACATTGACATAGAGAAATTTCTACATAATGGAGTGAAGGTCAAAAAGAAACTACATTCTCGAAGGAGTCAAGTTCCCATAGTTTTTGGAAGGATAACTGGAAAGATCCAAAATCAACTTCTAAGTGGAATGAAACAAATCCAAGGGATTCCAAATTTGTTCCAAAACAAAGAGGAGAGGCCAAAAATAAGTTCTTCCCCATTGATTCAAAAGGAAAAATGGACACAAATTTCCCTTCTAAATATCGTGATATAAAGTGTTTTAAGTGTCAAGGATATGGTCATATTGCATCTCAATGCCCAAACAAAAGGTCCATGATTGTTTTGGATAATGGATACATCCTTAGTGATCACTCTAGCTGATATGAGACGCACGGGGTGGCCCGATCTTCATGACGTAGGGCGGCGGTTGAAGGATATGGTTCGGAGATAAGTGTCGGATGATGGGTACGGATAGTGGATTCAAGTAGTCAATCAATGCTATATGGAGCGCGACCCACTACTTAGACAACACACTCAAGGGAGGGATGTGATGGCCAATCCACACAACAATGCACTTGGGTTGAGGCACGGAATTGGGGGCTTTGTGATCTTGGATCACCAATCTAACTTGTAGATTGACAAGGCAAGAATGCACAAGAGCTAGGAAAAAAAATCCGGGACAATCCTCACACAACGGAGAGAAACAAAGAATAATCAACGAATTCAAGGGTTGCAAGTTTTACCTTTTTCTCCTCGGAATAGGTATGACAAGAAAAGACTTGCTCGATCCCCATCTCCCACTCCAAGTATGCTTCCGGATCGCTTTTCCCTTGAAATGAAGGGACCTTCACCTTGATCCCACCAAGTAGGTCATCATCATGTTGTATCCTTTGTCCTCCTCTAGGTTGTTGGTACAACCTCCTCCTTTGTGGGACATCATCAAGATCATCATCAAAGTTCACCATTTCCTCCTCCATGATGTAGGGGCGACGGGGTGCCAGAGCTCGCCGCGGGTTATCATGGATCATCCTTGGTCTTGGTTGATTCTCCAGGTTATCAATCCTCTCAAGTAGCACCTCTAACTTTTGATCAAGAAGTTTCTCGAAATGGCTCAACAAAGCTTGCATTTTGAGTGGTGAAGCTTCCAGTGCGGGGGATCTACTTCGACTTCCTTCATCGCTAACATGATAAATTTTCTTCCCATGATCTTCTGCCATGATAAGTTGCACAAACACAAACACACACTGGGGGGAACACACACAATGATACACACTCACTCACACACGTGAGATGTACACACACACACACACAAGATGTACACACTCACACACACAAAGATACACACTCACGCACGCAAGATATACACACTCACATGCACAAAATGTACACACACACGCACACAACAAGATGCACACACTCACACACACAAGATATTTTTTTTGCTTATTTCTCTCCACTCTCAAAACTGAATTTGAATCCCAAGCGCTTATGAAATATAATACCTTGTTTTGGGTGATCATTTTCCACCAATCCTTCCCCAATAAAGATCGTGTTGGGGGATGGTTTACCACAACCCGCTTGAGTGTTAAATGGTAAAGGGTGAAAAGAGGGTAGAAAATGGATAAAGGGTGGGTGGAAAAGGGGGTAGAAAGGTGGTATTTGGGTTTTGCCCGATTGTGCAAGATAAGAAAAATTAACAACAATATGAGCCAAATATAATATGGGGATGAAGAAAAAAGACGGAGAAAGTGTTGTATGGAAATGAAAAGTGCTAATAATGTAAAGCATGATGATGAAGTAATTGCATCCGCTTTTTTTTCGTCAAATCTCCCCAAAAAGTGTTGTGCTTGGAGTTTTAAAGCACAAGATGATGAACGGAGAGTAAGAATTTTTTTTTTGAAATCTCTCAAAGAAAAGGATGTACTTAATTTTGAGAAGCACAAAATGATGAGTTGAGAGAATTTGATTTTTTTTCCTGATACAAATCACATATAGAGAATTTAAAGTGAAAAGAAGATGGACAAACAATTGACTCAATGTGAAAATATTTCAATCTTGCACAATAAAGGCTAATTATGGAGGTTTTCAAAGCAAAGGTTTTTTTTGAATGGGTGGATAATATGGAAGGATAAGGAGGGTAAAAGACCGAATTAAAGTAAATGAATGGATAAATGCCTACCGTGTCAACAGGAGCTCTAATACCAACTGATGTGAGACGCACGGGGTGGCCTGATCTTCACGGCGTAGGGCAGCGAATGAAGGAGGTGGTTTGAGGCTATGTGGCGGATGATGGGTACGAATAGTGGATGAAATTAGTCAATCAACACTATAAGGAGCGCGACATACTACTTAGACAACACACTCAAGAGGGGGATGTGAAAACCAATCCACACAACAACGCACTTGGGTTTAGGCACGAAATTTGGGGCTTTGTGATCTTGGATCACCAATCTAACTTGTAGATTGACAAGGCAAGAATGCACAAGAGCAAGGGGGAAAACCCAGGATAATCCTCACACAACAGAGAGAGAAAAATCACAAGCTCTCAATTAATTCTCGAATGAAAATACAATGCCATGGGGTGGCTATTTATAGCCAAGGGGGTGATACAATGGTCAAGGGTCTAATACCCTAAAGTCATAAAGGCTAAACTACCTCGTCCCCTTAAAAATCAAAAAGATAAATTCTAACAAAGACTTTTGAAAAAGTAGCACACAACTTTCCAACTATAGCCCACCAGACTTGACTTTGAGTGAATAGCCCACTGGATTTGACTTTTGGGTCCAAAGATGCCATTTCTAGAATTCTCTATGTGGGAAAGGCATCCAAATTTGTGCAACCATGTGTGCCAAGCTTTAAACATCATATTTGGGCTTGAATAAGTGAGATAATAGGCCCATTTTCTCCATCCATGCAAGGCAAGATCCATTGGGCCTTTAATGAAGTGATATGGGTTCCCATTGTTGCATTTAGCCTCTTTAATCTCCTACGTGTCAATGAGCCTTGTAAATCCAACTCTTCCTCCCATGCAATCGACTTGGGAAGACATGAAGTTTTCCATACAGAAGCACTTTGTTCCCTCACACTACCATAGATATCTCCACAAAAAACTTCAGAGGCTCACCCAAGGGAGTAAGACCGTAGAGGATTACTATAAGGAGATGCAAATTGCCATGGTTCCGGCAAATATTGAGGAAGATTCGGAGGAAACCATGGCATGGTTTTTACATGGGCTCAATCGAGAGATTGTGGATCAAGTGGAGATGTACCACCATGTAGAGATACAATATATGACCCACCAAGCCTCCAAGATTGAACAAAAAATCAAAAAGAGGAGCAACATGAGGAAACCCACTACCCCTTTCACACTGTGGAGAAATCTGAGGAAGGAGATTGGAGAACCATCAAAGGAAAAAGAGGTGGTTGATCACAAAAGTGACAAGGTAATTCTTCCACCTAAGAAACCTACTTTTGAGGTGAACCAAACTAGGAGTCAGGATATTCGGTGTTTCAAATGTCAAGGAAGGGGTCACATTGCTAGTGAGTTCCCAAACTGGTGCACCATGACCATCAACAAGTATGGAGAATGGGAGACCTATGGGGAGAGCTCGGAAGAGGAAGAGGAAGAATATCCAGAAATTGATAGTGGAGAGTGTGCAGAAGATGGTGAGATTCTTGTCACTAGGAGAGTTCTAAGCTCAAAAATGACCATGGGAGAGAAGGAGCAGCGGGGAGAACCTTTTCCATACATGGTGCAATATCCATGGGAAGGTATGTAGCGTTATTATTGATGGAGGAATCTGTAGTAATGTTGCTAGCACCGAGTTAGTAGAGAAGTTGGGACTTCTTACTTTGAAGCATCAACATCCATATCAGCTTCAGTGGTTGAATGAGTCTAGAGAGCTGAAGGTTACCAAACAGGTGAAGGTATTGTTCTCCATTGGTAAATACAAGGATGAGGTATTGTGCGACATTGTTCTTATGAAGGCGTGCCACTTGCTATTGGGTCGACCATGGAAGTACGATCAGCACGTTACTCATGATGGTTTCTTGAACCATCACTCTTTTGTACTCTGATGGGAACCTATAACCCTCAACCCCATGTCCCCCAAGAAAATTTTGGAAGATCACATTTTGAGAGAAAAGAAAAAAAATAGTGATGAGGAAAAAAAGAGAGAAAATGAAAAAGGAGAGAATGCGGGAAAATAGAAAATGAGAGAAGAAAACAAATGGAGAGCAAAGAAAAATCAAGAGGGGAAAAATATTTGAGAGGAGAGAAAAGTGTGATGTTGGAAAAAAAGAGTGAGGTTAAGGAAGCTTTGATTTCTCGACAAAATCTCTTAGTACTTATATACAAAGAGGTGATGTTGAACACTAACTACTTAACATCCTCTTCACCACATGTTGTTGAGTCTTTATTGCAGGAATTTGAAGATGTGTTTCCTAAAGAGGTGCCACCTGGTTTGCCACCCATTAGAGGTACTTGTCATGGGATGAGCATCTCAGCACATCAGTTTGCCCATGCGGCACCCCAGCCCCCTCCAAGGTGGGCGGGGTTCAGCCGTCCAACTCTTCATATGTGAGGTTCACTGGTTTTGTCCTGCCATGGACTCATCAGGAGAGTGGCCCCAACTCCCAACCAGTGGTGTCAAGGTTGACACACACCATCCTCCTCTTTATCGGGGTGACTCCAATCTCTTAGATAGGGACTAACCAGATGAACCACAGCTTTGATGTTCTTGCTGGTGTGGGATAGGACCCCCATGACTGGGTCGTGACATTCTCCCACCACCATCCCATGCACGCCCTCGTGCATGCAGGATCATGTCCTTCTGTGTGTCTGCGACTGCTTCCAACTAACCGGCTACCAAACATAGCCTCAGGGGACGCTCCTTACTTGTCGTTGACATCAATGGCCCACCCACTCTTTGGGTCACAAACCACCGTGGTCCACCCTCTCTCTCAGGGTCGAAAACCACCTCCACGAGACCCACCCTTCATAGTGGCGTCTCTGCCTCAGACATCTCACAAGCACGACCTTCTATGTCGTGTCACCTCCGCATGACACCCCGGGACTCTGCTCCCACCACCAAGGTCCGTCCGGAAGCATTCTGCAACACTACGAGGCACATTCCCTCTGATACCACTTGTTACGGGCCGAGCGTCTCAGCATAGCAGTTCGCCCGGCTGTTCGCAACAACCTGCCTTATATGTGGGGTTCCTGGGCCATGTGTCCCAGTAGGTCCCAATTGCAGCGAAGGGTTGGGGGATTGCCGCTGCAGTGGGGTTGTGGGGACGTATCGCTAGGGTTCCTAGGCCAGGTGTCCTAGTGGGTCCCAGTGGGTGCCACATCACAAGCAATGATGAGATTCCATCTTTGGAGGAGAGTTCGAATGTAGAAGTTGAAGAACCTATACATGGAGATGAATTGGTGGCAAGAATAGATTTAAACATTCAACCAAAAGATGATCATGATGAGGATCAATGTGAACATATTTTTCATACGAGATACCACATCAAGGAGAAGGTATGTAGTATGATCATTGATAGTAGAAGTTTTACTAATGTGGCTAGTACCTTGTTGGCAGAGAAGTTGAATTTTCCTACTCTAAGGCATACTAGACCCTATAGTTTGCAGTGGTTGAATGATAGTGGAGAAGTGAGGGTCACAAAACAATCCATAGTTTCTTTTTTCCATTGGAAAATATCATGATGAGGTGTTGTGTGATGTTGCTCCAATGCAAGTCGGACATTTGCTACTAGGGAGACCATAGAAATTTGATAGGAGGGTGATGTATGATGGTTATGCTAACCACTTCTCTTTTCATTTCAGCGGTTGAAAGATTGTTTTGACTCCTCTAAGACCCATACAAGCATATGAAGATCAAGTGAGGATAGAGAAATAATAAAAAAAGAAAAAAGAAATGAGTGAAAAAGAAAGTGGGAAAAATAAAATTTTGAGTGATAAAAAAGAGAGTGATGAGTTGATGAAAAAGGAAATAAAAGAAAAAAATGAAAAGAGTGGAAAAATTAAAAGTGAAAAAGGAGAGTCGAGTGGCATAAAAAGAAATGACGGAAATCAAAGAGATGAAAACAAGAGTTTTGAGCGAAATGTTAGTTTATTTTCTAGAAAAAGTGAGGTGAAGGGTGCCTTATTGAGCGGAAAAGCATTCTTACTCATTAGTAAGGATGATTACCTTGAAACTAATGAACTTCACCATTCTTTTCCTTCTTGTGTTGTGTCTTTACTGCAGGAATTTGGTGATTTTTTTCCCGAAGAAACACCCGATGGATTACCCCCTTTGAGAGGCATTGAGCATAGTATTGACTTCATACCCGGTGCCACAATTCCCAACATGCCAGCATATAGAGCTAATCCAGAAGAGACTAGAGAGATCTAGTTTTAAGTTGAATAACTCATGAAGAATGGATTAGTAAGGGAAAGCAAGAGTCCATGTTCCCTTCCGGTGATCCTAGTACCCAAGAAAGATGGAACATGGCAGATGTGTGTGGATTGTCACACCATCAACAAAATAACAGTTAAGTACCATTATCCCATCCCTCGACTTGATGACATGCTTGATGAATTACATGGGGCCTCTTTGTTTTCAAAAATTGATCTTAAAAGTGGATACCATAAAATTTGAATGAAAGAACAAGATGAGTGGAAAACTGCTTTTAAAACTAAGTTCGGTTTGTATGAGTGGTTAGTTATGCCATTTTGTTTAACTAATGCACCAAGTAAATTCATGAGATCAATGAACCATGTCCTTCATTCATTCATTGGAAAATTCTTGGTTTCCTATTTTGATGGTATCTTGGTGTATATCAAATCGCTAGACAACCATGTTGAACACTTGAGTTTGGTGTGTGAGACCCTTAAACAAAACCAAATTTATGCCAATCTTCAAAAATGTTCCTTTTTCATGGATTCTGTTGTGTTTCGTGGCTTTGTTGTAGGGGTGGAAGGGATTCGTGTGGATGATGAAAAGATCAAAGCAATTCAGGAGTGGCCCACACCGAAGAGTGCAATCGAGGTTAGGAGTTTTCATGGATTGAAAAGCTTCTATAGGAGATTTGTCAGTTGTGGCTTGATTTGGCGTGAGGTGTTGATCCTTGACGGCGGAGGATTTTGGAGGCTCACGGCGGCATTGGGATTTGGCAGTTTTCATGGCATCAAAGGTTCTGCTTCTAATTTTTCTTCAAGTCAGGTGGCTCTGTATGTGTGGACAGTGGATCTTGTTCTTGCTGTCAAAGGCTACCTCGGGCTTCCTCTTCTCAGATCTGCGTGGTCGAGGGGATCTGGCAAGGGAGGCGTTGACTTGGCTTGGATTTTGGCGTCGACTTGCCTTGGTTTCGGCAGATCTGAAATCTGCTCTTCATAAGAAGATCCAGGGTTTTCCAGCTTTGTCTTTCTTGCGGATCAGTGAAGGATGGTGGGCCGCGTTGACGGGATGTTACGAGGTGGTCAGATCTTGGTTGCTCAGGCCCTTTCGGCTTTCTTTTCACAATGTGGTGAGGATCCGAGGCGGTTTACGCCAGATACAGCCTCTCTTCTGGCCTGATCTGCGATGGTTTACGGAAAAGGTGGAGGTCCACGAAGTAACATGGTGGCATTTTCTCAGCAGATCCGACAGGGGTGGACTGGCTTGGAAGTCAGACACAGTGAGGATGTTTTCAGCTTGTTCTGCCGATACAGGTTTGTTCTCATGTTCTACGATGGGTTTTCTGGATTTTTCCACGCTGTCTTGGTGGTTCTGTGCTCTACCATTCTTTGAAGGATTTAAAATCTGGTTTTCATCGGACTGCTTTGCTGGTATTTATTCTTTTCTATGGTTCCTGTTTGTCTTTGGTTTGTTCAATTGCTGGTGCTCTGGTCGTGGCGGTTGTGGATGTGAGTTGCTGATGGTGATGGATGTTGTTTTGGAGGTGAGGGGATACTTGGTTTTGGGTCTGAACATGGTGGTTTGGGTGATGTGGTATGGTTTGAGGTACAGAAGCTGGTGGTCCTGTTTTGCTACTGCTAGGTGCTGGTCAAGTGCTGCTTGCTGTCTGACTGGTCGGATGTGTGCTGGCCTTTGGAATCTGAGATGCTGGATGGCTGATTGGATAGATTGTGAGGATACTGATGTTTATGCTTGGTTAGGTGATGTTGGTTGGATTATGAACTATGACGTGCTGGAAGATGTCTGCTTTGGTATTACTGGATGTTTCTGGATGTCTACCTTGGTTAGCTTTTGTGTGTTTTTGGTACTGGTGCTGGATGCTGCTGTGATGTTTGGTATTGGTGCTGGATGCTTGTGTTGGCTGGACAAGATGTGTGGAAGCTGCTGTAGTGTTTTGTTTTGTGTCTTTTTCTCTGTCTTTGTTTTCTTTTTTGATTTTTCTTTTTTTTTGGTCTTTTACTGTGAAGGGTTTTTGGGTGTGGGTCGTTTGACCCCTCCCCTCCCTTGTCTGTTGTGTCTTTTTTCTTCTTAATAAATTTGGGGGGCCGGGAATAGCCCGACCCTCGCATCTTCCTTGCCCTAAAAACTTTAAAAATTTATAAAAACCATTAAAACCCCTAAAAAGCTAAAAAAACCCAGAAGACAACAAAAACCCTAAGAACCCCTGAAAACCCCCCAAACCCATCAAAATCCCTAAAAACCATAAAAACCCTAAAAATCATAAAAAACACTAAAAACCATAAAAATCCTAACCCAGCCTAAAAATCCATGAAATCGTAAAAACCCTTTAAAATCGTAAAAACCACTGAAAGCCATAAAAACATCTAAAAAACATAAAAACCCTAAAACCCATAAAAACCCTAAAAATCACTAAAAACTCTAAAAATCCTTAACACCCATAAAAATGTTAAAAACTCTAGAAAACCTTAAAAACCCTAAAAACCCTACAAGCACTAAAAATATCCTACATAGCCTCAAAATACAAAAAAGGCTAAAAGCCCTAAAATCCATAAAAATCATAAAAAACCCAAAAAAACCTTGAGAATGTAAAATACACTAAAACCCCAAAAAAAACTTCTAAAAACCCCTAAAAACTATAAAACACCCAAAAAACCCATAAAAACACAAAAAAAAAACTAAAAACTCTAAAAACCCTTAAAACCCCTTAAAATATTCAAAAATCTAAAAAACCTTAAAAACCCAAAAAAACTCAAAAATACCCTAAAAACCCAAAAAAGACCTTAAAAACCCTGAAAACCCTAAAAGAAAATAAAAACCCCAAAAACCATAAAAATCCTAAAAAACCTCTAAAAATCCATGAAAACATAAAAATCCCTAAAAACCAAGAAAAACCCCTCAAAACCATAAAAACCCCTAAGAACCTTAAAAACCCTAAAAACTCATAAAAATCTAAAAAGCTGCTAAAAACTCTAAAAACCCATGAAAATGTTAACAACTCTAAAGAACCTAAAAACCCAAAAAAACTAAAAAAAATCCTAAAAACCAAAAAAACTCTAAAAACCCTGAAAACTAATAAAACCCCCCCAAAACCCCAAAAAACCATAAAATCCTAAACACCCTAAATTGCATAAAAATGAAAAAACCCGCTAAAAATACGTGAAAACGTAAAAAAATACTAACAAACCTGGAAAAACCCTAAAACCCTAAAAACATTAAAAACCATAAAAACCCTAAAAGCCCACTAAAACTCTAGAAACCTTTTAAACCCATAAAATGTTAAAAACTCTAAAAAAAATTAAGAACCCAAAAATTCCAAAAAAACAATAAAAACCCAAAAATACCCTAAAAAACCCTAAACCCCCTAGAACCCTATAAAAACCATGAAAACCCTCAAAATCCTTAAAACCCATAAAAATCCAAAAAAACCACTAAAAATTCCTGAAAATGTAAAAAACCCTAAAACCCTGAAAAACCTTTTAAAACCGTAAAACCACTAAAAACCCTAAAAACCCATAACAACCCTAAAAACAACTAAATTATTAAAAAACCCTTAAAACCCTAAAAATGTTTAAAACATTAAAATCTTAAAACCCCCAAAAGACCCTAAAACCTTGAAAACCCATAAAAACCCTAGAAACCAATGAAAATCTCTAAAAACCTCATAATCCCAAAAAACTCAAAAAATCCCTAATAACAATAAAAATCCTAAAAACCCCCCTAAATATCCATGAAAAGGTAAAAAACATTGAAAAAACATTTAAAATCATAAAACCCCTAAAAACCTTAAAAACTATAAAAACCCATAAAAAAACTAAAAACCACTAAAAACTCTAAAAACCCTTAAAACCAATAGAAACATAGAAAACTCAAAAAAACATTTAAAGCTCTAAAAAACTCAAACAAACTCCTAAAACCCCCAAAAGAACCCAAAACCCCTAAAAAAATCCTAGAACCCCTAAAAGCCCCTAAAAACTCCCAAGAACCCTCAAAATACTGAAAAACCCTAAAAACCCTAGAAATCCTAAAAAACCCCTAAAAATCCATGAAAATGTAAAACACACTAAAAACCCTGAAAACTCTTGAAAACCATAAAACCCCTAAAAAAATTAAAAACCCCCCAAAAAATAAAAAACCACTAAAAACTCTAAAAGTGCATAAAACCCATAGAAACATTAAAAACTCTAAAAAACCTTAAAACCCCTAAAAACACTAAAAACACTAAAAACTAAAAATACCCTGAAAACCCTGAAAACCATGAAAACCCCTAAAAACACCTAAAAGCTCCTGAAACGTTTCAAAATCCCAAAAAAACCCAATAACCCATAAAAATCCTAAAAACCCATAAAATCCATGAAAACGTAAAAAAATGATAAAAACCCTAAAAAACATAAAAACCCCTAAAAACCTTAAAAACCTAAAAACTATAAGAACCATAGAAAACCACAAAAAATCTAAAACTAAAAACCCTAAAAACGTTAAGAAACTCTAAAAAGCCTTTAAACCCCTAAAAACCAACAGAAATCATAAAACACAAAAAGACCAAAAAAACCCTAAAAACCCATGAAAACCCCTTAAAACCCCCAAAATCTCAAAAACCCTAGAAAACCCTAAAAACCATAAAAATCCTAAAAAATCACTAAAAATCCATGGAAACGTAAAAAAACCCTAAAAACCCCCTAAAAACCATAAAAACCTTAAAAACCAAAAAAACACCTAAAAAACCATAAAACCCCTTAAAATAACAAAAAAAATCTAAAAATACTTAAAACCACAAAAAAAATTCAAAAACTCAAAAAAAAACCTTATAATTCTTAAAAAGCTCAAAAAACTCCTTAAAACCAAAAAGTCCCTAAAACCCTAAAAAACCCTAAAAACCCTAAAAATCTATAAAAACCTTCAAAATATATAAAACCCTAAAAACCCATTAAACCATAAAAATTCTAAAAATCAATTAAATCTGACCCCTAAAAACCCTAAAAAATTCATGGATACCATAAAAACCTTAAAACCCCATAAAACCCTAAAAACAACTAAAAACTCTAAAAACCCTTTAAACACCTAAAAATGTTATAAACACTAAAAAACCTTAAAACCCCAAAAAGGTTGTGAAAACCCTGAAAACCCCTTAAAACCCTAAAACCCCCTTTAAAACCCCTAAAAACCCTAAAAACCTCTAAAAATGATAAAAATCTTAAAAAACCTATAAAAATCAATGAAAATGTAAAAACCCCTAAATACGCTAAAAAACCCCTAAAAACTCTAAAACCCCTTAAAATCCTTAAAATGTTAAAAACTCTAAAAACCTTAAAACCAGTAAAACCTAAAAAACCCAAAAAAATCCAAAACCCCAAAAAACTCTAAAAACCCTTTAAACTCCAAAAAACGTTAAAAAGCCTAAAAACCTAAAAACCATAAAATAATTCAAAAAAACCCAAAAAAATACCATAAATCTCTAAAAACCCTAAAAACCCTCAAAATCCCTAAAAACCAAAAACCCTGAAAACCCCTTAATAACATAAAAACCCCTAAAACTGCTCAAAACCCAAAAAAACCCTAAAACCCACGAAAACTCTAAAAACCCTCAAAACCCCTAAAAACATTAAAAATATCAAAAAAAAACCCTAAAAACTCAAAAAATAAAACTCAAATCCCAAAGACCCTAAAACCCATGAAAATCCCTAAAAACCTTAAAACCAAGGCCTAAAAACCCTCAAAATCCCTAAAAACCTTAAAACCCATAAAAATCCTAAGAAACCCCAAAAAATCCATGAAAACATAAAAAAGCTAAAATAGCTAAAAAAACCCTAAAGGCCATAAACCCCATGAAAACCTTAGAAAACCCTCAAAACCAAAAAAGACCTTAAAAACCCAAAAAAATCCCTAAAAACCCTAAAAAACCCGAAATACAATAAAAATCCTAAAAGACCCCTAAAAATCCATGAGAACGTAAAACAACCCTGAAAACCCCCTAAAAACCAAAAACCCCCCCCAAAAACCTTAAAAAAAATAAAAAACCCATAAACCCCCTAAAATACCATTAAAAACTCTAAAAACCCTTAAAACCCCTAAAAAAGTTAAAAAACTCTTAAAAACCTTTAAAACCCTACAAAAATCAAAAATACACAAAAAAACCCAAAAAGGCAATAAAAACCTTAAAACCCCCTAAAAACTCTTTAAAACCCATAAACCCCTCAAATTCCCTAAAAACCCAAAAGACCACTAAAACCCATAAAAATCCCAAAAAAACCCTATATGTCCATTGAAACGTAAAAAAACAATAAAAACCCTAAAAAACCCCTAAAACCCTAAACACCCCTCAAAACGTTAAAAATGTCTATGAAACCTTTAAAACCCTAAAAAACACAAAGAAATCCGTAAAACCAGAAAGACTCTGAAACCTTTGAAAAGCCTTAAAAACCAAAGAAAACCTGAAAAACCCTAAAACCCCTAAAAATCCCGGAAAAACCTAAAAAAAGCTAAAAACCATAAAAATCGTAAAAAACCCCCCTAAAAATCCATGAAAATGTAAAAAACCCTAAAACCACCCAAAAAAGCTTAAAACCACATAAAACCCATAAAACCCCTAAAAAACTAAAAACTCTAAAAACCCTTAAAGCCATAAAAACGTTAAAAAACTCTAAAAACCTCAAAACCCCTAAATACTAAACCCCCCTAAAACCCCAAAAAACCCTAAAAACTCTAAATACCCCTAAAAACCCTAAAACCACTAAAAACCCTATTAACCTTCAAAGTCCCAAAAAACCATAAAAATCCCCCAAACCCCTAAAGAGACAAGAAAATGTAAAAATCCCAAAAAACCCTAAAACCCCAGAAAATTCATAAAACCCCTAAAAACCTTAGAACCCCTAAAACCGCATAAAAACCCTAAAAACCACTAAAAACTCTAAAACACTTAAAACCCATAAAAAGTTAAAAACTCTAAAAAACCTTAAAAAAACTAAAAACTCTAAAAAAACCCTTCAAACCCCATTAAAACTCCTGAAACCCCTAAACCCTCAAACTCCCTAAAAACCCTAAAAACTACAAAAACAATAAATATCCTAAAAAACCCCCAAAAGTCCATCAAAACATAAAAATCCTAAAAACACTGAAAACCCCCTAAAAACCATAAAAACCCCTAAAAACCGAAAAAACCACTAAAAACTCTTAAAACCAATTAGTCCCCAAAAAATGTTAAAAAAATATAAAAACCTTAAAACCCTAAAAAAGTCAAAATTAACCCACAAAACCCCTAAAAGACCCTAAAAACCTCAAAGTCCCTAAAAACCCTCAAAACCATGAAAATCCTAAAATATCTAAAAATCAATGAAAACGTAAAAAACCCTGAACGACCCCTAAAAACCATAAACCCACTAAAAACCTTAAAAAGTCTAAAACCCCATAAAAACCCTAAACAATAACTAAAAACTCTAAAAACCCTTAAAACCCCTAAAAAATCAAAAAAACCAAAAAACCCTAAAAAATCAAAAAAAACCTTTAAACCCCAAAAGACAGTAAAAATCCTGAAAAAACCTGAAAACCACTAAAAATACTCAAAATCCGTAAAACCCCTAAAAAACCATAAAAATCCTAAAACCCCTAAAAATCCATGAAAACATAAAAAACCTAAAAAATTGGAAAAAACCTTGAAAGCCAAAAAACCCCCTAAAAACCTTTAAAAAAAGTGAAAACCCATAAAAACCCTAAAAACAATTAAAACTCTCAAAACCCTCAAAACCCCTAATTACTTTAAAAACTCTAAAAACCATGAAAAACCATAAAAATCTCAATAAAAAGAAAAAAGTCTCCAAAATACCAAAAAACCCCCAAACCCCCTAAAAACCCTAAAAACACTAAAAACCCTGAAAATTCCAAAAAACCATAAAAACCCTAAAAACCATAAAAATCATAAAAACCCATAAAATTTCATTAAAACCTAAAAAACATAGAAAACTCTGAAAAGCCCCTAAAAACTATAAAAACCCCGAAAAACCAAAAAAAACCTTTCAAAACATAAAAACCAATAAAACCCATAAAACCCCTAAAACCCCTAAAAAACTCCATAAAACCTCAAAAACCCTAAATACTCAAAAAAAAAACCCCTAAAACCCCAAAAGACACTAAAAACTCTAAAAACCCCTAAAACCCCTAAAAACCCTATTAACCTTCAAAGTCCATAAAAACCATAAAAATCCCCAAAACCCCTAAAAATACAAGAAAATGTAAAAAACCCTGAAAACCCTGAAAACCCTGGAAAATCCATAAAACCCCTAAAAACCTTAAAACCCCTAAAACTGCATAAAAACCCTAAAAACCAATAAATATTCTAAAACCCTTAAAACCCCTAAAAATGTTAAAAACTCTAAAAAACGTTAAAAAAACAAAAAACTCAAAAAAAAAACCCTGAAAACCCCTTGAAAACTACTGAGATGTAAGAACCATGTTTCTGGCTACAAAGGACTTTGGAATATTCTTGATATTATTCTAGAGTAGCGTCTTTAGATGACATGCGATTCCGAGCCCCGGAGTGGCCAGAATTAAATTTTCAATGCGTTCACACTGGAAACACCAAATAAATAGGATAACTCCTAAACGGCGCTTCAGATAAGAAATGTGAATACACGGATGGGTCCGTAATGGGGTGTTTACCCTAGGAACGACATAAAACTTGTCGGCACGGGAAGTTTGGACCCCTCGCTCGCTTCCGGAACGTTAAACGGATAAATTAAATAATTAATTTATTCGTTTAATGGTTAAACTCAAGTATCTCTTAAATGGTGGCTCGTATTGGAAAATCGAGGGTACCGTTGAGTTTGGAGCGTGCTGTTTACCCTAGGAGGGGTGTAAGTTTTGCGGGCGCGGCCCGTCTGTGAAAAATGGCCCCAGGGGCGTTTTCGTAATTTGGCAGCCTCGGGCGCTAAGTTTAATAACTTTTGAATGGGGTATCGGATTAAAATTCAGAGACTAACGTTGTGCTTGTGAGGTGGGTTTTGGCCTAGGGGAGGCTTAACCTCGACTATGTTGAAGGTTTCAGATGCGGGTTAAATTATAGGTTTAAATTAATTAAATTTTTTTTAATTTTATTTAAAACCCTTCTCCCCTTCCCCCTCCCTTGTTCACCCCCTGAATAAGCCCTCTAACCCTCAACCTCTCCTCCTCTCCTCCACATTTCCGGTGTGAGGGCAGCTCTGACGGGTCGCGGTGAAGCTTCGGGCGAAGCCCATCGAGGTGGGATTTGAAGTTTTCGTTTCCTTTTCCCGCACCTATTTTGAGCTCAAATTTTTGTATCAAACCTCTGTCGAATTATCAAACAAAGCCCATGAATGAGAATTAGATTTTATGCTCTTTCCGATGCTTGTTTCGGATTTGAAATCGGGAGTTCGGAGGCATTCGCAATCGTTCGCAGAAGTTTGCGGGAAATTGGGGGGGTCCGGCGAGCGCGGGCGGCGGGAGCGCGGGCGGCCGGGGTGTGTTCGAGTGGCGGCGGTATGGCGTGGGTTTCTCGGCGTGAGGCAGCGGCTGGCCAGGGCGAGGAGGCGGCTTCAGCGCGGGCGAGTGAGGGCGGCGTTGGAGGGGGTCCTCAGGCGACGGCGGCTCCAGGTGGGAGGTCGAGCTCGGCCGGGGCGCAGGGGATCAACGGGGGTCGCGGCGTGCGACCCCAACGGGGGGAGCACGACTCGCATCTCGCGGGTCATAACGCGGCGCGATGACCGACCCCACGAGGGGTCGGTCGGTGCTGGACCAGTCGGCGCCGGGCCACATGGCTGAGCCGCAGGCCATCCAGGACCGGGCGGACCGGCCGGCCCAGGCCGGTCCAGCCCAAGGGGGCCCTTGCCCCTCAGTTTTCAGACACCCGTATTTTCCGTTACGGGGCGTCCGTTTTGAGTGTCGTTTGTGGCAGTGGAACTGTATCGACGAGACAGACTTTTTGATATGGTTTCGGGAATTTTGAATTTTCGAAACGAGGGGCCTCGGAGGCGCAACACGTCTTTAAGTGTTTTGTCGTTTTTTCTGGGGGAACTTGATTTGGACGGCGCGGACCCATCCGACGTCCAATTTAAGCGTCGTCAGTGGCATTGGGACCCTGACACTGAGGCGGAGCTTTCCAGGGTGGTTTCAGGCGTTGTGGCCGAAGTTGAGGCATGCCACGACCCGTCTTTCGAGATGTGTGCAGCGTTTCACGACTTTTTCATCGGATGTCCATTCGGGGCATGCAAGCAGTCGTTTTTGGGTGTTTTTCCGAGGGCATTTCAATGGCGCAATCCGCCAGCTCTAATTCGGCACGATGGTCCGGGCCCCACAAGGGCTGTTTGGGCATTGACAATGATTTTTCCATCTCTATCACCGGGCGATCGTTTTGGACAAGTGGATAGTCCAACTTGTGTACTTTTTCGAGAGGATCGCAATGGTGTGATCCGTTCTTTGTGTTTCGGGATCAGGATGCGGGTCCCCATGTAGCACCGCTTGTGTGCGGTGCGCCAGAATGCATCTTTTTCTCCGGATATCTGTTGCGCTCAAGTGAGCAGTCTTTTTGACGTGTTTTCCCAAGGGGATCACAATGGTGCGATGCACCCGACTATTTTTGGGGGCCAAGGCTCGGGATCACGGGACGTCGTTCGGGCGTGAGGCGGTGTTGGTGACTTTTTCGTCGGATATCCGTTTGAGGCAAGTAAGTAGTCTATCTCGCATTTTTTTTCGTGAGGATTACAACGGTGCGATCCTTTTGGTTGAGAGGAGCCTCATACATGATCTTATTAAATAAGGAAGCATGAAAGGTGCTCCGGTGGTGGTTCGTCCTACCTTGTTTGTAGCGGACCCTTGGCATGTGATCGCGCACTCTTGGTAGAGTGATGTAAATGGTTCATAAGATGTGGTTGGTTGTGCCTCAGCCGTTGAGATGGCTGGTTGGAGTTGTTACGTTACACCTTCACGTTGACATTGGGTGTCGTGTGCACGATAGACTTTGGGCTGGAACGTGGTATACTTTGGGAGTATATGGGAATGCTTGGAGGTACATATGGTTGTTTGTACCTGAAAACGTTTGTGTGTTCGGTTGGGGTTGACTTGGGGCCACACGTTGTATGGGCCTCATGTGCGTTCTGTGTTCTGTTCTGCGTACCTTTGACCTCTCGCGACTTAGAGGGTCCCTTTGTTCTCGTTTTTTTGACCAGCAGGGTTGAGTGGTCTCCCCCTGGTTTTGTACTCAATGGTTTGGCCGAAAGATATGGTTTGTTCCTCTGTTTCTTTAGCTATGAAGGGTTTCAGTATCATTCCCTTTCACCGGACTGTGGCAACGTTTGCGACTACTGGTGTTCGTACACTGTGGGTGTCTTCCCCACTCTCTGGGACGAGTTGTCTCGCCAGTGGGTTACCATCTAGCAGGGATGGCCAGTGCACAGTGTTCACCGAGCAGTACCATCCAGCAGGGATGGCCAGAGCAGTTTCGGGTTTACCTTCAGCTGGGATGGGCAGTGATCCCCGATGCCGGGCTTACCTCCAGCGGGGCTGGGCAGTGGTCCTCGATGTCGGGCTTACCTCCAGCGGGGCTGGGCGATGGTCGTCGATGCCAGACTTACCTCCAGCTGGGATGGGCAATGGTCCCCGATGCCGGGTTACCTCCAGCTGGGTTGGGAAGTGGTCCCGTCGCCGACTATTAGCTGGGTCGCCCTCCAGTGGATTACCCTATTACGGGACTGGGCAGTGTGGTACCCATTGAATCTTGCCGGGTCTCCCTATAGTGTGAACTCGTCGACTTCCAGGGACCCTCCAGGGTGGTTGGGAAGGGGGTCGCCTGTCGACTTTGAGGAGACCTCTCGACTGCGTGGCAGGGACGAGGTGTAACTTGACTTTCCCCCAGAACTCTCAAGTATGAAGGGCTCTTTCCCCACTGAGACGTGTCCTTGTGATGCGACCTAAAACCGTGCGGGCGAGTCAGTTCCGCCCAAAGTGGGCCCTTGACTTGTAGTTTGGGGCAGAAGTGCGGGATGCTAGGCATCGATGGTGTTTATTTCTGGGAAAGTTGGCTACTCATTTCTCGGGCTGAGCTACGGGATGGAGATCCCCTTACAACCTTGTTTGGGATTCTTGTTTGAGCATAAGTATATGTATATACCTTGTTCTAGTATCCAATTCTTGGGTTTGGTTACTCTCCTTCCAGGAGAGGTGAAGACACGTGGGGTATGCCACGTGCTTTCCATGTCTAGATTCTCGTGGTTGGAAGAGTCTACTCTCATGCTATAGGTAGCGAAGACTCGACAGGAAGTTCATCTTCTCACCGTTTCCAGCTCCTTGTGTCTGGACGAGTCTACCTTATTTCCTCTTGTTGGGTTGATCTGGACTCTTTACTGCACTCTTTACTGCACTTTTGGTTGTACTCCTATACTTTTTCCTGTTCTCTCTACTGCTCACCCTTCGGTACCTCCTTTGTTGCTCCCTCGAGCCTTCGGGGTATCCTACTAAGTATTTTTACACTCACCCTTGCTTGGGCTTTGGCCGCACTTGGTGTGCCCTTACAGAAGATGGACAGGTTGGTCGTGACTTCAGTGGAGCTTAGAGGTTCAGGAGTGTGGACCGCGTGTGGTGGTCGGAGTTGGGTTCCAGGTGGGGGACCCTTCCAGCTGTTTTCCTTTTTGTTTACCTGTTGCCGGGTTGTGACACTTTTTGGTTGGGCGCGAGTTTCACTACTGGAAATACACTATTTCCCAATGGTTCACAACCGTTGGAAAAGCCCCTCAAACCTTTGGTATATGATATACCAACGGTTCTCCCAACTGTAGGGAAGTAAGCCATGGGGAAAACCTTTCCCAACGGTTTACTGGAAACCGTTGGGGTAGGCTGACAGAAGGCACTCTATACCAACGGTTTGGGTGAACCGTTGGGATAGTTTTTCCCAACGGTTTCTCCCAAACCGTTGGGAAAACCAAATATACCTTAACTATCCCAACGGTTCTTCAAAACCATTGGGATAGTTTTCCATGGGTGAACTCTTTCCCAACGGTTCTAAACCATTGGGAAAAGAGATATTTACCAACGGTTCATTGAACCGTTGGTAAAAACTTATTTAGGATTATATGCCAACGGTTTAAAACCGTTGGCATACCCTATGCTGCAAATTGCAGCAGCCTGCAATTTGCACAACCCCTCTCCCCTGTACATCAAGCACCTCTCATCTCATCAGGCCTCATTTTCACCTCATTTTCGATCCAACTATTGTACCTGTAATAAAATAAAACATACATATACAATTACGAACAAATTCATACACATTTAACATATAATGGATTCTGAAACTATACACATCCATAATTAAATTACAATTCATAAACATACATAATTCATATATAATTCAATTTAAAATTTAGATGAAAATTATATGTGGAATCCGATTGAGGCGGGGATGATTCGTACACGTCACATATGACCCATGGATCGTTCTCCTAAAGTTTCAATGGAAACCGAATGCGTTTGGTCGGTTTTGCGTATGCCAGTTCTTTTCACTTATAATCCTACCCATTTTAAACAAAATAGACACAGTTAGAGCGGTGTTGGCCACACCGCGCCTCGGATTGAGGCGGGGATGATTCGTACACCTCACATATGACCCATGGATCGTTCTCCTAAAGTTTCAACGGAAACCGAATGTGTTTGGTCGGTTTTCCGTATGTACTTAAAATGATGTCCATTTTAATCAAAAGAGAGCCACTTAGACTGATCCCGGCCACACCATGACTCATATTGAGCCCGAGTGGGCTCGTACATGTCACATATGACTGATGGATCGTTGTGATAAATTATCAACAGATTCGGAATGCGTTTGGTCGGTTTTGCGTATGCCAATTGTTCTTTTCACTTATAATCCTGTCCATTTTAAACAAAAGATACACAGTTAGAATGGTGTCGGCCACACCGCTCCTCGGATTGAGGCGGGATTGACTCGTACACATCACATACGACCCATGGATCCTTGTTCTAAAGTATCGACACAGTCCGAATGCCTTTGGTCGGTTTTTCGCATGTCACTTGATGATTTTCACTTAAAAATGACGTCTTTTTGAAACAAAAGACTGACACTTTGAGTGGTGTCGGCCACACCCGCGTCTCCGATTGTGGTGGGTTTGATTCGTACACGTCACATATGACCCATGGATCGTTCTCCTAAAGTTTCAATGGAAACCGAATCCGTTTGGTCGTTTTTCCGTATGTACTTAAAATGATGTTCATTTTAAACAAAAGAGAGCCACTTAGACTTATCCCGGCCACACCGTGACTCGGATTCATCCCGGGTTGGCTCGTACACGTCACATATGACCCATGGATTGTTGGTATAAATTATCAACAGATTCGGAATGCGTTTGGTCGGTTTTCCGTATGCCAGTTGATGCTTTTCACTTAAAATGACGTCCTTTTGAAACAAAAGACGGACACTTTGAGTGGTGTCGGCCACACTGCGTCTCCGGATTGAGATGAAACCACCGTGCAACATTCTAATTATTATTCGTGACGTGTACGCGCATACGGCACGTCAATCAGACGTGCGGTTTGAGCGGTACGGCTCAATATTCGTGTTTTAAGTGATGCACGCGCTTCGTAAACACGCGTGAGGTGGGTCCAAATGGGACGAACGAAGTCGGAATGACATGAAATCAGACGAAAAATACGGGTGAGTGATTTCTGAAGTGGTCGAGCAGACGGCACGTTAATCGGACGTGCCGTGTGCCCACGGTGACTGACAACGCAGTTCTGGTGTCATAAACGGCCAAAACGGGCGTCCAACGGTCAAATTCATAGAGGACGACCTCGGATTGAGCTGAAACCACCGAGAAACATTCTAATTATTATTCGTGACGTGTACGCGCAGACGACACGTCAATCGGACGTGCGGTTTGCGCGGTACGGCTCAATATTCGTGTTTTAAGTGATGCGCGCACTTCGTAAACGCGCGTGAGGGGGGGGTCCAAACGGGCCGAACGAAGTCGTAATGGCCTGAAATCAGATGATAAATACGGGACAGTGATTTCTGAAGTGTTCGAGCAGACGGCACGTCAATCGGACGTGCCGTGTGCACGCGGTGACCGACAACGCAGTTCTGGTGTCATAAACGGCCAAAACGGGCGTCCAACGGTCAAATTCATAGCGTCCGACCTCGGATTGACCTGAAACCACCGGGAAACATTCTAATTATTATTCGTGACGTGTACGCACAGACGGAACGTCAATCGGACGTGCGGTTTGCGCGGTACGGCTCAATATTCGTGTTTTAAGTGATGTGCGCGCTTCGTAAACGCGCGTGAGGGGGGTCCAAACGGGCCGAATGATTTCAGAATGGCCTGAAATCAGACGACAAATACGGGTGAGTGATTTATGAAGTGGTCGAGCATACGACACGTCAATCGGACGTGCCGTGTGCGCGCGGTGACCGACAACGCAGTTCTGGTGTCATAAACGGCCAAAACGGGCGTCAAACGGTCAAATTCATAGCGGACGACCTCGGATTGAGGCGGGGTTGACTCGTACACGTCTCAAATGACCCATGAATCGTTGTCTTAAAGTATCAACACAATCCGAATGCGTTTGGCTGGTTTTCCGTATGCCAGTTGATGTTTTTCACTTAAAATGATGTCCTTTTGAAACAAAAGACATACGCTTTGAGTTGTTCCGACCACACCGTGCCTCGGATTGAGGCGGGTATGATTGGTACACGTCACATATGACCCATGGATCATTCTCCTAAAGTTTCAATGGAAACCGAATGCGTTTGGTCGGTTTTGCGTATGCCAGTTCTTTTCACTTATAATCCTACCCATTTTAAACAAAACAGACACAGTTAGAGCGGTGTTGGCCACACCGCGCCTCGGATTGAGGCGGGGATGATTCTTACACCTCACATATGACCCATGGATCGTTCTCCTAAAGTTTCAACGGAAACCGAATGCGTTTGGTCGGTTTTCCGTATGTACTTAAAATGATGTCCATTTTAATCAAAAGAGAGTCACTTAGACTGATCCCGGCCACACCGCGACTCGGATTGAGCCCAAGTGGGCTCGTACATGTCACATATGACTGATGGATCATTGTGATAAATTATCAACAGATTCGGAATGCGTTTGGTCGGTTTTGCGTATGCCAGTTGTTCTTTTCACTTATAATCCTGTCCATTTTAAACAAAAGATACACAGTTAGAACGGTGTCGGCCACACCGCTCCCCGGATTGAGGCGGGATTGACTCGTACACGTCACATAAGACCCATGGATCCTTGTGCTAAAGTATCGACACAGTCCGAATGCCTTTGGTCGGTTTTTCGTATGTCACTTGATGATTTTCACTTAAAATGACGTCTTTTTGAAACAAAAGACCGACACTTTGAGTGGTTTCGGCCACACCACGTCTCCGATTGTGGCGGGGTTGATTCGTACACGTCACATATGACCCATGGATCGTTCTCCTAAAGTTTCAACGGAAACCGAATCTGTTTGGTCGTTTTTCCGTATGTACTTAAAATGGTGTTCATTTTAAACAAAAGAGAGCCACTTAGACTTATCCCGGCCACACCGCGACTCGGATTCATCCCGGGTTGGCTCGTACACGTCACATATGACCCATGGATTGTTGGGATAAATTATCAACAGATTCGGAATGCGTTTGGTCGGTTTTCCGTATGCCAGTTGATGCTTTTCACTTAAAATGACGTCCTTTTGAAACAAAAGACGGACACTTTGAGTGGTGCCGGCCACACCACGTCTCCGGATTGAGATGAAACCACCGTGCAACATTCTAATTATTATTCGTGACATGTACGCGCATACGGCACGTCAATCGGACGTGCGGTTTGAGCGGTACGGCTCAATATTCGTGTTTTAAGTGATGCGCGCGCTTCGTAAACGCGCGTGAGGTGGGTCCAAATGGGACGAACGAAGTCGGAATGACATGAAATCAGACGAAAAATACGGGTGAGTGATTTCTGAAGTGGTCGAGCAGACGTCACGTCAATCGGACGTGCCGTGTGCCCGCAGTGACCGACAACGCAGTTCTGGTGTCATAAACGGCCAAAACGGGCGTCCAACGGTCAAATTCATAGCGGACGACCTCAGATTGAGCTGAAACCACCGAGAAACATTCTAATTATTATTCGTGACGTGTACGTGTAGACGGCACGTCAATCGGACGTGCGGTTTTGCGCGGTACGACTCAATATTCGTGTTTTAAGTGATGTGCGCGCTTCGTAAACGCGCGTGAGGGGGGTCCAAACGGGCCGAACGAAGTCGGAATAGCCTGAAATCAGACGAAAAATACGGGATAGTGATTTATGAAGTGTTCGAGCAGACGACACGTCAATCGGACGTGCCGTGTGCCCGCGGTGACCGACAACGCAGTTCTGGTGTCATAAACGGCCAAAACGGGCGTCCAACGGTCAAATTCATAGCGGCCGACCTCGGATTGACCTGAAACCACCGGGAAACATTCTAATTGTTATTCGTGACGTGTACGCACAGAAGGAAAGTCAATCGGACGTGCGGTTTGCGCGGTACGGCTCCATATTCGTGTTTTAAGTGATGCGCGCGCTTCGTAAACGCGCGTGAGGGGGGTCCAAACGGGCCGAACGATTTTAGAATGGCCTGAAATCAGACGACAAATACGGGTGAGTGATTTATGAAGTGGTCGAGCAGACGGCACGTCAATCGAACGTGCTGTGTGCGCGCGGTGACCGACAACGCAGTTCTGGTGTCATAAACGGCCAAAACGGGCGTCAAACGGTCAAATTCATAGCGGACGACCTCAGATTGAGGCGGGGTTGAATCGTACACGTCTCAAATGACCCATGGATCGTTGTCTTAAAGTATCAACACAATCCGAATGCGTTTGGACGGTTTTCCATATGCCAGTTGATGTTTTTCACTTAAAATGATGTCCTTTTGAAACAAAAGACATACAATTTGAGTTGTTTCGACCACACCGCACCTCGGATTGAGGCGGGGTTGATTGGTACACGTCACATATGACCCATGGATCGTTCTCCTAAAGTTTCAATGGAAACCGAATGCGTTTGGTCGGTTTTGCGTATGCCAGTTCTTTTCACTTATAATCCTACCCATTTTAAACAAAACAGACACAGTTAGAGCGGTGTTGGCCACACCGCACCTCGGATTGGGGCGGGGATGATTCGTACACCTCACATATGACCCATGGATAGTTCTCAACAGAAACCGAATGCGTTTGGTCGGTTTTCCGTATGTACTTAAAATGATGTCCATTTTAATCAAAAGAGAGCCACTTAGACTGATCCCGGCCACACCGCGACTCGGATTGAGGCGGGGTTGATTCGTACACGTCACATATGACCCATGGATCGTTGTCCTAAAGCATCAACACATTTCGAATGCGTTTGGTCAGTTTTTCATATGTCACTTTTTGTTTTCACTTAAAATCTTATGGAAATTCATGTAGAATATTTTTATATCATATTTAGTATGGATTAGATTTTAGTTGATCGTGCTATGAAACATTTCAGAGCTAATGAAATTAAGGAAGATGGAGGGGCTGTCCGGGGGGCTGTCCGTTGGGTGTCCGGGGGGCTGTCTGGGGACCAAGGAGGAGGGTGGGGGGGCTGTGCGGGGTCTGTCCGGGGGGTGTTTGGGGGTTGTCCGGGGTTGTTCAAGGGGCTGTCCGGGGGTTGTTCAGGGGGTTGTTCAGGGGGTTGTCCGGGGGTGTTCAGGGGGCTGTCCGGGGGTGTTTGGGGGGTTGTCCATCGTCCAGGGGGGGGGGGTTGTCCGGGGGGCTGTCCAGGGGGCTTTCCGCGGGGGCTGTCCGGTGGGGGCTGTACGGGGGGCTGTACGGGGGGCTGTCCAGGGGGCTGTCTGCGGGGGCTGTCCGGGGGGGCTGTCCGGTGGGTGTCCGGGGGGCTGTCCGGGGACCAAGGAGGAGGGTGGGGGGGCTTTGCGGGGTCTTTCCGGGGGGTGTTTGAGGGTTGTTCAGGGGGTTGTCTGGGGTTGTTTAGGGGGCTGTCCGGTGGTTGTTCAGGGGGTTGTTCAGGGGTTGTTCAGGGGTTGTTTAGGGGTTGTTCAAGGGTTGTTCAGGGGGTTGTCCGTGGTTGTTCAGGGGGTTGTCCGGGGGGTGTTTGGGGGGTTGTCCGGGGTCCAAGGGGGAGGGTGGGGGGGTTGTCCGGGGGGCTGTCCGGGGGGCTATCCGGGGTCCAGGGTGGAGGGTTGGGGGCTGTACGGGGGGCTGTCCATAGGGCTGTCCGTGGGGCTGTCCGGGGGGTGTTTGGGGGGTGTTCGGGGTCCAAGGGGGAGGGGGGGTTGTCCAGGGTCCAAGAATGAGGGGGTTGTCCAGGGAGTTCTCAAACACACAACCACTAAAAGACAACAACATCCATAAAAACAGACAATATATAAAAATAACTCAACTCCAATACTATACTACGAGTCTAGATAAAACCAACAACTAGAATAGATTAAACATCAAATCTCAGTAATATAAGTCAAAAATGTAACGGATCAATATGTCCCACATCAGCATTACCATCACCATCATCGTCATCATCATCAGCACCCTCGTCATCGTCCTCCTCATCGTCCTCACCCTCCACAGCGCCTTCCTCCTCGCCTTCGCCCTCCTCCTCGCCCTCCTCATCTCCCTCCTCTTCCGCATCAGACTCCTCGCCATCATCAACTTCAAGCTGGACATCGGCCTGACCACTACTGGAATTGCCACCTGGTGCACCATATATAGAATGTATCGACTACATGTATTCATCAATCGCTGGGCTGGCCTCTACTGGAAGTGTTGGACGTAGAACTTCAATAAATTTCATAAATGCACTGTTTGCCCTAGCAGACTGTTCTGCCGTCTCTGTGGCCCTTTTCTCAGCCTGTTCTGCCTGTGCCCTAACTTTCTGCAGCTCGGTGGCACTACAACTCGTACCTGAGGTAGGCCAATACCTCGTCGGGGCTATCCTAGGTCGGCAGCGTACTCTGCCAGAATGATCATCTCCCAACACCTGATGTAAGTGATCAGATGGCCCAAAATTGTCTGCTTCTTGGGCATCGAGGGCCTCTAAAGCATCCTGTTACAAATATAAATATATTATTAAGTTACGAAATAGATATTAAAATATAAAATCAACAGATTAAAACTTACAATCTGCTGCTGAGTCGCTTCATTGACAGCACTTCCATCCTTTTTTCGTCTACTCGAGCAAAACAGTTTTGCTCGAGGCACACGTCCTTCAATATTTTGTACTTGCCTCTACAATGACATTGAAAACAAAAGTTATATAAAAATTTTAGCAAATGATTAAATAATTGAGGAAACAAAAGAAAATGTAAGTCGTAAAGAAAACTTATAAACAATTGTCATACCTGCTGCCTCTCATGATCCGACATCGTCGTGCGTCCTAGTGTATGGAGGTATTTTTTTGCATCAATGTTTTTTTATTTTTTCCAGATGATTCCTAAATAAAATTCGATAATTCAAAGGATAATATTAATGCAAAATTTGAAAGTTATTATTTAAAAACCTCAAATGTAATTCATACCTTAAACTGGGTACTCGTCCAATGAGTAATCATCTGACGATACTGCTCTATAGGAAAATCATCCACGACTGGTACTGCCTCTAACTCAATGCCAACTCTAGCACGCCAACCAATATACAGCTCATGCTTGTAGGCTCTCCAAAGCTCGCCTAAATCCTTTAGACGTGC
Organism: Viscum album; assembly: GCA_963277665.1. Lineage (NCBI taxonomy): Eukaryota > Viridiplantae > Streptophyta > Magnoliopsida > Santalales > Viscaceae > Viscum > Viscum album. The sequence goes on along the minus strand of OY728156.1, from coordinate 1,770,379,941 downwards.
CAGTCGTGCACCCTCACCATCGGGAAAATTAAATCGAAGCTGAAATCAAAATATTAATTCATATAAATACAAAAATAATTCATGGCATTAAATACAACATATTTTTTTACCCATATCTCTGCCCAAGCTCTATCTTTGACCTCATGTGGCAAATGTCTCCACGACAGCGGGCTGACGGGAATGATGTCGGAGTATTTGGCAAGCGTCGCCATAAAACTCCGACATTGCTGCCCTGTTTTCTCAACCATCTGATTGTCTTCATTATATTCCACCATAACCTATGTGCGGCGGTTCCACACCGAACGCATGCGTGTACGGCCCTGCCCCCGCCTCCTGTCAGTAGATGTATCTGTCATGAAAGAAAAACAAATATTTTATCAAAACATGTTATAATGAAAATAAATATTGCTATAAAAATTTGTTAGGGTTTTATAAATATACCTGCGCTAGTCTGATCAATGAGTGGCGCCGGATCCACAGAACCTGATGGAACACCCTCTGGTGGAACAGGAGTCGAAGACGATGGAATATAAAAGCTCGGAGAGACAGAAGTAGAAGGAAAAGAAGATGGAACAGCTGTATGACCTGATGCTGACTGGGGAGTGGGAATCATCATGGGATGTGAAAATGATGGGGCAGAAGATGCAGAAGGTAGCGAAAACATGGGAGGTCTAAATATCCCGTGTGTCCCTAACGACACACCGGGATCAGAATGTGGGAAGGCTGAAATGTCAGTGGGAGGGGCAGGGTCTAGTCGGGCACGCGCAGCTCTACGTCCACCTCTGGTACGAACCCTCCTCGTACCACCGGCCTGAGTACTAGGACCAGTACTAGTCTCCTCGTCGAATAACTATCGACGTAATGGTGGATCCTACGAAAAAGTTTACAAAAAAAATTAATCACATGACATTATATATTCTGTAAATATATATATATATATTTGAAATAAAGTACTCACTGTAGGCACTAATGGTGGAATGCCCATCTCCTCCATCCGACGATTGTTCTCCGCCATTTTTTTTCTTCGTCTCTCTTCAATTGGCTTCATTTCCTGCATTGGAAAACAAATATGTAATTAATTAGAAAAAGAAAATTAATGTGTAAACCAAAAAACTAAATATATGAGGGAATGAGGGGATTCATTGGTAATTTAGCTATCAATTGTTTTAGAAGAGCTTGAATGAATTTAATAAAACATACAAGTTGTAATGTTCACCAAGTTAGAAATATTGTTTGATTTGGTTTGAATACAGTTCAATTCCAAATTAGAAAATGCAATTCAAATAAAACAGCAACCAATAAACATTGAAAATTCACATAACGGTCAAGTCAGCTAAAACATATTTGTGATCAATACTAAATAAATATGAATATTACCAACCTTAACAACCCAACTCGAGGTAAACCAAAAGAATTGAGAACATGGATGAATGATTCTATATATTTCCAACCACAACTTCAGGTTCACAATCAACTCTGACAATTGAGCTATTGGAGTCATCAAAAGATATAAATGGATTGGTTCCAATGGCAATAGGGACAGTGTCAATTCCATCATCAGCATCATCAAAAATATGTCTTGGAATTACTTCAACTATGACACCAAATTCAGGTTGAAGTTGATCTTTGACATAAAAAACTTGTTTATCCATTGATGCCAACACATATGGTTCTTCGGTTGCAAGAGTGCGGGTCATATTAATTACTCGAAATCCACAATCATCAATAAATGTGCCATGTCTCGTCATCGAATCAAACCAATGGCATTTCATCATTGTGACTCGTCCATGAGAGTAATAATCCAATATTATTATTTTCTCAACGACTCCATAATAACCCACATTTTCAAGTCGCGGTCTACTATCTGATGCACTGGCATAACAATCTGTTGTGGCAGTAACCATAATACCATCATGTTGTGTTCTCATGTTTTTGGCTCGTTCAGTGACAATAAATCTGTACCCATTGATAACAATTGATTTACAGTCACGAACCACGGTATTAGGACCAAAAGCCAAAGCTCTTATTTCCTCAGAGACAGAGTCAGCAGACAAACTCAATACCTGCAATATAAATGACAGTTAAACTTAAGTAAATATTGAAATAATTAATTTAAACAGTAATATTTTTACCTTCAATTTTAACCAAGCAGAAAACTCTTTGCTATGCAAAGTCTCTCTCCTTCTCAAAGATAAAGAACGATGCTTCCTATTTATCATTGTTTTATGTTCCCTGTAGATAAAAAAATATGAATAGTTTAACAGATATATATGTAAGATATACATATTCAATTTTGTTACCTGATATAGTCATCGAACAAATCACAGTTGAACAAAACTGTGCGATGTGCCATCTCCCGCTCTTCATGGCTTAATGTCTTCAATGTATATGATCCAGGAATTCCTCCTGTTTGAGGAAGTGATGGAAAACTAGGTTCAATTTGCTCATATTGTTCTTCTTCATTTCTCATTGGTCTGTTCATTCTTGTAGTAAGATCAGACAAATACATTGAACAGAAATCCATACATTCTTGAGCTAAGTAACTGTTCACGATAGAACCTTCGGGATGATTCTTGTTTCAAACATAAGACTTTAATGTGAACATATTTATTTCAGTTGGATACATCCAATGAAAAGAAACAGGTCCTCCGAGAAGTATTTCAGTTGGAATATGGACAGTCAGATGCATCATGCATGTGAAAAATGATGGGGGAAATATTTTCTCCAACTCACACAAAATTAATGGGGCATCTGTCAACATTTTTTGCAAGAAAGACTTGGACAACTTCTTAGCACAAAGATCTCTAAACAAATGGCACAACCAAATAACACCCACCCTTACATTATTGGACAAAAGATGACGGATTGCTATTGGAAGCAACTCATGCAGTAGAACGTGATAATCATGAGTCTTCAAAGATTTTAGCTTCAACTCTCTTCTGTTGACCCGTTTAGATATGTTACTTGAATAGCCATCAGGAACTCTAATAGTCTCTAATACTTCCAAAAATTGTTTTTTTTCAGTAGGTGTCATCACATAAGAAGCACATGGAAGTTGCCATTTATTTTCACTGATACGCACAGGATGCAATTCTAGTCTGATGCCCCAATCCACCAAGTCACGTCGAGATCATAAATCATCTTTTGTCTTCCCCTTGACATTTAGAAGAATTGAAAGCAACATTTCACATATATTCTTTTCAATATGCATTACGTCTAAGCAATGACGTAGCAAATTGGTTGACCAATAAGGCAAATCAAAAAAGATACTCCTCTTCCTCCAATTGTAACAGGTTTCTGTGGAAACATTCTTTCTCTTTCCAGATTTCATTTGACCCTTCCCGAACGAAAAACTGAAATCTTTCAATTCATTAAGCACATCGGTTCCAGACATACGCTGAGGTGGATCATCGATCTCTATAGTATTATCAAATCTTCGACGATTCATTCTATATGGATGATCCTTTGGCAAAAATCGTCGATGTACCATAAAACTGAAACTACAACGATGTTTCAGTCTTTTGGATCGTGTATTCTTCATAAAAACTGGACATGATAGTTTTCCCTTCGTGCTCCATCCAGACATCATTGCATAACCCGGAAAATCATTGATTCTCCACATAAGTGCAGCGCGCATCTGAAATATGTCTTTCGAACATGCATCGTATGTGCGCACACCCACATCCCAAAGAAGTTTCAACTCTTTTATTAAAGGTTGCATGTATACATCAATATCAATGCCGGGATCAGAAGGACCAGATATGAGTATACTCATGAAAGTGAAATATTTTTTCATACACAACCATGGGGGAAGATTATAAATGTGTATAAAAACTGGCCATGTGCTGTGCGAAGTAAGCATCTGCCCAAACAGATTAAAACCGTTGCATGAAAGACCCAGCCTCACATTACGCACGTCAGCTGCAAAATCAGGATGTCGAGCATCAAATCTCTTCCATGCAAATCCATCTGCAGGATGAACCAACTCATCATCAGTCTTCTTTCTCTCGGTATCATGCCATCTCATTTTTATTGATATGTCATCAGACATAAAAAGATTCTGGAGTCTGGGGATCAATGGAAAGTGCCACATTACTTTCTGTGGAATGCGAGATGGTGTTCCATCAGATTTTGACTTCTAGCGGGATGTGCCACATTTTATACATTCATTTCGTTCAGCGGTTTCCTCCCAGAATAAACTGCAATCTTTCGGGCAAGCATGAATTTTGTTTCTTGAAAATCCAAGTTCCTCAACTAACTTCCATGCCATATAGTGGTTTGAGGGAATATCTGCATCATCTGGAAGTAAATCCTTCAAGAGGGTAAGAATGTAATTGATTGCTGTATTAGAAATCCCATACATAGTTTTCCCATGAAATAATCGGATTAAAAATTCCAGCTTTTTCATTTTATCGCATTGTCGATATACTGGAGTCGTGGCAGCATCCTTCAATTTTTTCACCTTATCAATATCATCATTTTCACTAGATGCATCAGCTGTCCTCATATCGAAGTATTCTTGAGTCAAAATCCTTTCTTTTTCATGATGACGAATAAACGGAAACCGGTCATCTAACAAATTCTCCATTCCAGTCGTTTCATTTCGATCATCACCAATTTGAGATTTCGTTTTCTCCCCATTGTGATACCACAGAAAGTAGTTTTCTTGAAACCCATTTTTGGTTATGTGGTAGATGACTTCTTCACGGCTCAACCAAGGTCTACCAACACAATTGGAACATGGGCAGTGTATGCGACCACTATCTGAAGCATTGTGAAATGCAAAATCTATAAAGCTCTCCAAATTGTTTTGAAAATCGTCTGAGATCCGATCGGTTTCATACATCCAACTTCTGTCCATTCTGTAAAAAGAATTTATATAAGTCATTTTGTCATAAACAATTCAATAGGCATTAACTATAATAGAAAATACATTTAAGTAAACGATAAAGGAAGAAAATAATCAAGGTATCAACTACACATGTCAAAAAAACATACAAATGTGTTATTGAAAAAATGTAAAACCAACAAGAACTTAATGTGTTATATCACATAACAGCATGACTCATCCCATAACCATATTAGTAGGGTATCATGAACATGAATAACATCAACCTTGTGCCATCCTCCTACCCTACATGACCCCAACCACATGCCACATCTTATTATAGCCTTATCACATCACACCTCACCGAAAAACACTAGGGAAATCATAGTACATCTCACCTGAAGACACATGGACAATCACATCACATCTTGCCTAAAAACACATGGTCAATCACTTTTGAAGGAAGAGTAGGGAAGACATGGTAGCTATCCAAACATATAACCACCATCCTAGATATTAGAAAAAATACTCATAACTCAAAACCTCTGATCGTTGGTAAGTTTATCCAACTCTGGTTGGGAATGTGTAGAAATAACATAAAAATACATGATATATAGATAGCACAAAATACTCAACCTATGGGTTCACATTAACTACATAATCGCACACTTCACTACTACCATAAAACACATAAACCACACCACCACCACACAAGACGCATAGCATTGGAATATAATTCTACATTCAATAATACTCTCTATGGAATTATCATAAGAATCCATGTATCAATTGGAATATAATTCTACATTCAATAAGTCTATCTATGGAATCCCTCCCTTGGATCCATGTATCACCCATGGCTTAATCAATATTCAAAGAAATGAGTCTATCCGTGGAATTCCACTGTGAATCCATTTATCACATAAAGCGTATAAGTTAATAGAAACAAGATTATATACCTGGAATCCTAATAGAATCCATGTATCACTATTTACTATTAATCATTTAATGAATTCCATTTCATTTAAACAATTCATTAAACATACCAAGGTCAAAAACAAAGGTATTTAATACAACTCACCTCAAAATGGCGACTCAATCAAATAATAACCTGAAAAGAATGAAGCTTCATTTACTCATGTTGTAATGACAAGATAATGAGATTCCCTTGCTTAATCAATCAATTCCATATCATGGTCTCAACATAACTCATAATGGCTAGAAATTCAATGAAAATTCAAGCACTCACATGGGAATTTTTAATAGAACACTCCTAACAAGACTATAAAGATATCACATGCATTAGTTATAATATATCTAACATAGTAACATAAAATATAAGATAAATTCAATCCAATTTCATAGATTCATAGCATAGTCTCTACTTTACTCACATTGGCAAGGCAATACAATTAAAACATGTGTGAAAAAATAATTGGCATTCATGTGTTAAAAGGGGAATGCAAACCATAAAATACCCTTAATTAATTTAATTTACAATTCAATTCAGAAATCGAACAATCAATTCGATTTATATAACCTTTCACAAATGACATCCCATGTTCAAGGGGAAAAATCCAAAAAGGAATTTTCAAGAAAACTCACCCTTAGGCTGGTCCGGCCGGCAGTAGCTCCAAAATCGCCTAAACTGATGGGAAAAATGAAAATACGTTTAAATACTATCCAAAAATTTGAATACGTTTTCAGATAAAGAAGAAGAATAACCTGAAGAAGAGCTGGAAGATTCAAGGTCCGACTGTCAGTACCTCCAAAATCGCCTAAATCGGCTGCTGCTCCCGTTTTAGGGTTGTGTATCGCGAATGGGGGAGAGAACAGGTGGGTGGGAATTTGGGAAGAACCCTTGCCAACGGTTTTTAAAAACCGTTGGAATATGCATATCTATCCCAACGGTTCTCTAGAACCGTTGGGAAAAACCTCCCCAAAGCATACCTCTATCCCAACGGTTCTCATGAACCGTTGGGAAAAGCTATCTATCCCAACGGTTCTGATGAACCGTTGGCAAAAACCTCACACCTATCCACACCTATCCCAACGGTTCTCATGAACCGTTGGGAAAAAAATTCCCAGGGAACATCTATGCCAAAGGTTCTAATGAACCGTTGGGAAAAACCTCCTTTACCAACGGTTCTATGAAACCGTTGGTATGTAACTGTGGGGAAAAACCCACATTCCAGTAGTGTTTTTCCCCTTTTCCTTTTTAGTTTACCTTCAGCTTGCTTTGTACTGTTAGAGGTCGATGCACTTTTTGGTTTATATATAAAAGTTTCCCTTTTACTTTACTTTTCTTTTCTCTTTTACTCTGCACTTTTTCATTGAGTGTGTTGCGCGTGTGTGTACAGGTACTTAGGCAAAGGCCTCCCCGAGTTATTGTGCCTTCGGCGCTGGTTGCCAGCCCCTGGCCTATGGAGGCGGGCTTGGGGTAGTTGCGGCTCGAGCCCAGGTAGGGTCGGGTCGTGACATGAAACCCCTAAAACCTCAAACTCCCTAAAAAACCATAAATATCCTAAAAAACCCCAAAAAATCCATCAAAACATAAAAATCCTAAAAACATTTAAAACACCTTAAAAACCATAAAAATCCCTAAAAACCCAAAAAACCACTAAAAACTCTTAAAACCATTTAATCCCCAAAAAATGTTAAAAAAATATAAAAAAACCTTAAAACCCTAAAAAAGTCAAAAAAACCCATAAAACCCCTAAAAGACCCTAAAACCCTCAAAACCATGAAAATCCTAAAATATCTAAAAATCAATGAAAACGAAAAAAACCCTGAACGACCCCTAAAAACCATAAAACCCACTAAAAACCTTAAAAAGTCTAAAACCCCATAAAAACCCTAAACAAAAACTAAAAACTCTAAAAACCCTTAAAAACCCTAAAAAACCTAAAAACCAAAAAAATCCTAAACCCCATAAAAATCCATGAAAACATAAAAAACCCTAAAAATTTAGAAAAATCCTTGAAAGCCAAACCCCCCCTAAAAACCATTAAAAAACTGAAAACCCATAAAAATCCTAAAAATAATAAAAACTCTCAAAACCCTTAAAACCCCTAATAACTTTAAAAACTCAAAAAAAACATTAAAAACCTTAAAAGGCTCAATAAAAAGAAAAAAGTCCCTAAAATCCCAAAAAAACCCTAAAACCCCTAAAAACCCTAAAAACACAAAACCCCATAAAAATCCCTAAAAACCGTAAAAACCCTAAAAACCATAAAAATCCTAAAAACCCATAAAAATTCATTAAAACCTAAAAAACCCTGAAAACTTTGAAAAACCCCTAAAAACTATAAAAACCCCTAAAAATCTAAAAAAACCATAAAAACCATAAAAACCAATAAAACCCATAAAACCTACTAAAAACTCTAGAAGCCCTTGAAAAACCCTAAAAACCCTCAAAATCCCTAAAAAACTTAAAAAACCCTAAATACCATAAAAACACTAAAAACTTCTAAATATCCATGAAAATGTTAAAAACCCTAAAACCCCTAAAACCCCTAAAACCCATAAAAACCCTAAAAACCCACAAAAACCCTAAAAACAACTAAAAACTCTAAAAATCATTTAATCCCCTAAAAACATTAAAAAATTATAAATAACTTTAAAACCCTAAAAACCCATAAAATCCTTTAAATCCCTCAAAATCCTGAAAAACCCAAAAACCCATAAAAATCCTATAACCCCCTAAAAATCCATGAAAACATAAAAAAACCTAAAAACCCAGAAAACCCCCTAAAACTCATAAAACCGCCTAAAAACCATAAAACCCCTAAAAACCAATAAAAACCCTAAAACCACTAAAAACTCTAAAAACCCTTTAAACCCCTAAAAACATAAAAAAACTCTAGAAACCTTTAAAAACCCTAAAAAACTCAAAAAACATTTAAAACCCAAAAACACCCTAAAAACCCTAAAACCCCCAAAAAACATTAAAACCCCTCAAAATCCCAAAAAAACCATAAAAACCCTAAAAAGAATAAAAACCTTAAAAAATCCTAAAAACCCATGAAAACATAAAAAATCCTAAAAACCCATGAAAACATAAAAAATCCTTAAACACTAAAAAACCCATCAAAACCTTAAAAACCCCTAAAAACCCCTAAAAACCATAAAACTATAAAAATACTGAAAACTCTAAAAACTGTTAAACCCCATAAAAATGTCAAAAAACTCAAAAAACCCAGAAAACGCTAAAAAACTCAAAACACTCCAAAACCCAAAAATACCCTAAATACCCTGAAAAACCCAAAAATCCTGAAAACCCATAAAGCCCTCAAAATCCCTAAAAACCTTAAAAGACCCTAAAACACAAAAAATCCAAGAAAAATAAAAAAATATTTGAAAACATAAAACCCCTGAAAACCACAAAACCCCAAAAAACATTAAAAACCCTAAAAACCTTTAAAAACCCCAAAAACCCATTAAAACTCTAAAAACCCTTTAAAACCCAAAAAGCTTTAAAAACTCTAAAAAACCTTTAAACCCATAAAAACTCAAAAAAAAAACGCTAAAATCCCTCTAAAAACTCTAAAAACCCTTAAAACCCTTAAAATCTTAAAAAACTAAAAAACCTTTAAAACTAAAAAAACTAAAAAAACCCAAAAAGACACTTGAAACCCTTAAAATACTAAAAACCCTAAAACCCCTTAAAAACTCTAAAACCCCTCAAAATCCCTAAAAACCATAAAAAACACAAAAAACCATAGAAATCCTAAACCCCCCTAAAAACCAAGAAAACATAAAAAACATAAAAAATCATAAAACCCTAAAAAGCCCCTGAAAACCATAAAACCCCTAAAAACCATAAAAACCCTAAACATACATAAAAACCCAAAACCACTAAAAACTCTAAAAACCCTTTAAACACCTAAAAACATTAAAATCTCTAAAAAACCTTAAAACCTTAAAAAACTCAAAAAACACTAAAAACCAAAAAAGACCCTAAATCCCAAAAAACCCTCAAAATCATTGAAAAACACTAAAATCCCTCAAAATCATAAAAACCTTAAAAAAACCTAAAACCACCAAAGACTATGAAAATCTAAAAAACCCCAAAACTCTATGAAAATGTAAAAAATACCCAAAGCCCCCCCAAAAACCCTAAAAACCTTAAAATCCTAAAAACATTAAAAAACCCAAAAACCCATAAAAACCCTAAAATTCCTAAAACCAAAAAAAATATAAAAATCATGAAAACCCAAAAAAATGTTTAAAAACTCTAAAAAACCATAAAACCCCTAAAAACACAAAAAATCCCAAAACCCAAAAAGATGTTAAAATCCCTGAAAACACTAAAAACCTTTTAAAACCCCTAAAATCCCTCAAAACCCCTAAAATACCTAAAAACCTAAAAACCATAATAATCCTAAGAAACCCATAAAAATCCATGAAGATGTAATAAATCCTAAAAACCCTAAAAACCCCTAGAAAACCATGATAACCCCTAAAACCCTAAAAACCCTAAAAATCTATAAAACCCTAAAAAACTATTAAAAACACCAAAACCCTTAAAAAATCTTAAATGTTAAAAAAAATTCAAAATCTTAAAAACCAAAAAGAATTAAAAAAACCCTAAAAATCAAAAAATACCCTAAAAACCCTAAAACCCCCCAAAACCCATAAAAACCCTAAAAACCCTAACAGCCCTCAAAATCCCTAAAAACCCGTCAAAAACCTTAAAAACCCCCTAAAAACCCTAAAAATACATTGAAAACCAAAAAAATCCTTAAAAACCTAAAAAGCCCGAAAAAAACATAAAAGCCTAAAAAACCACTAAAAACTCTAAAAACCCTTAAAACCTCTCAAAACGTGAAAAAATCTAAAAACCATAAAAACCATAAAACCCCTAAATCCCCATAAAGACCGTAAAAAGCCTAAAAACCCCTACAACCCTAAAAAACACATGAAAACCCCTAAAAATATCAAAATCCGTAAAAACCCTAAAAGTCCCAAAAAAACCATAAAAATCCATGAAAATGAAAAAAAACCCTAAAAACTTTGAAAACTCCTGAAAAATATAAAAACCCCTAAAAATGTTAAAATTGCTTAAAACCACATAAAATCTATAAAAACCCACAAAAAACACTAAAAACTATTAAAACTCCTAAAAACGTTAAAAAAACTCCAAAAAATCTTAAAACCCAAAAAAACTCAAAAAAACACTAGATACCCTAAAAGACCCTAAAACCCATAAAACCCTCAAAATCCATAAAAACCATAAAACCCTAAAAACCATACAAATCCACAAATACAATAAAAATCCATGAAAACTTAAAAACCCAAAAAAAACTCTAAAAACACCCTTAAACCCATGAAACCCCGAAAAAAAGTAAAAAAACCCTAAAAATGAATAGATTCCCTAAAAACCACTAAAACCTATAAAAAACTTAAAACCCCTAAAAACTTTAAAAAACTCTAAAAACCTTAAAAAAAACTCAAAAACCCTAAAAACCTAAAAAGACTCTCAATACTTGAAAACCCCCAAAAAACTTAAATCCCTCAAATGCCTGAAAACCCCTAAAAATCGTCAAAATCCTAAATACTCTAAAAAACCATAAAAACCATAAAAACCATAAAAATCCTAAAAAACTCCTAAAATCCATGAAAATGTAAAAACCCCTAAAAACCCTGAAAACCCCCTGACAACCATAAAACCCCGTAAAATCCTTAAAAACACTGAAAACCAATAAAAACCAATAAAAACACTAAAAAAATAATAAAAACTCTAAAAACTCTCAAAATCTCTAAAATGTTAAAAAACTCTTAAAAACCATTAAATCCCCTAAAAACTCAAAAAAGTTAAAAATCTAAATGACCCTAAAAAACCTAAAAACCCAAAACCCCTGAAAACCCCTAAAACCCCTGAAAATCCCTAAAAACCATAAAAATCCTATAACCACCCTAAAAATTCAGGAAAAGGTAAAAATCCCTAAAAACTCTGAAAACCCCTTGAAAACCATAAAACCTCTAAAAACCATAAAAACCCATAAAAACCCATAAAACACTAAAAAACACTAAAAACCATAAAACCTTTAAAACCCTTAAAGACGTTAAAAAACTAAACAACCCCTAAAAAACCCTAAAAACCATAAAAATCCCTAAACCCCAAAAGACTCTAAAAACACTAAAAACCCTAAAACCGTAAAAATCCCTAAAAACCCTAAAAACTCAAAAAAAACCATAAAAATCCTAAAAACCTATAAAATCCATGAAAATGTAAGAAACCCTAAAAACACTGAAAACCCCCTAAAAACCATAAAACCCCCTAAAAACCATAATAACCATTAAAACCCCATAAAAACCCTAAAACCACTGAAAACTATAAAACTACTTAAAACCCCTTAAAACCCGTAAAAATGTTAAAACCCCTAAAAAACCTTAAAACATCAAAAATTGAAAAAAACCTAAAAACCCAAAATTAACCTAAAAACCTTGAAAACCCTAGAAACATCTAAAAAATTTAAAAGATCTCAAAATACCAAAAACCCTAAACCCCTACAAACCATAAAAATCCAAAAAACCCTAATAATCCAGGAAAACATAAAAACCCTAAAAAACCTAAAAATCCACAGAAAATCATAAAAACCCCTAAAAGCTTTAAAAACCAAAGAAACCTATAAAAACCACTAAAAACTATAAAAATCCTTAAAACCCCTAAAAACTTTAAAAAAATCTAAAAAACCGTAAAAACCCAACAAAACTTCAAAAAAAAATCAAAAAACCAAAAAAGACCCAAAAAACCCAGAAAACCTCTAAAAGCCATAAAAACCCCTTAAAAACCTAATTATCCTAAAAATCCCAAAGAACCCTAAAAATCCCTAAAAACCATAAAAATCTCTAAAAGCATAAAGAGCCTAAACCCCCCCCCCCCGAAAAACCCTAAAAACCCATCAAAACCTTTAAAACCCTAAAACCCATAAAAATCCTAAAAATGACTAAAAACTCTAAAATCCCTTAAAACCCCTAAAAAGGGAAAAGAAAGTACAATTTCTAATGCACTTTCTGGTATATATTCTCTCTTATCTTTTCTAGATTCTAAACTCCTTGGTTTTGAATACACTAAGGATTTATATTCCACTTATACATGTTATAGGGAACCTTTTGGTCATTACAAACCTAGAGTTAGTTGGGAGAAGTTTTATTCGCATGATGTATTCTTATTTCGGATTGATAAGCTGTGTATTACTAATTTCTCTATCTGTTTACTTTTACTAAAGGAGACAAATTGTGGTGGGTTAATGGGACATTTTGGTGTTGCAAAAACTTTAAGAATTCTTAGTGATCATTTTTATTAGCCTAGGATGTCTAGAGATGTTGAAAATTTTGTGATGAATTGCATTGTCTTCCATAAATCGAAATCTAAACTAAACCCACATGAATTATATCTTCCCCTCCCAATCCCCAACACCCCTTGGGAGGACATACCAATGAAATTTATTGTGGGATTACAAAGGACCAAGCGGGTGAGATTCCATTTTTTTGTGGTGGATCAGTTTTCTAAAAAGTAATATTTTATTCCTTGTCACAAAACAAATGATGCCACTAATATTGCAAAACTTTTCTTTTAGGAAGTAGAAAAACTCTATGTAATTCCAAGGATGATTTTATTGGATCACGACACAAAATTATTTAGTTTCTTTTGGAATTCCTTGAAGAGAAAACCGAGTACAAAGTTACTATTTTCCACTAATTTTCATTTGAAAACTGATGGGAAAACAAAGGTGGTGAATCAGACAATATCATATATTCTATGAACAATTTTCATGAAGAATCTCAAAATTTTGGAGGACTATTAGCCACATGTGGAATTCACATATAACATGGCTAAGCATTCCAATACTCAATATTCTCTATTACAAATTGTTTACGGTTTTAACCCCCTTGCTCTTATTTATCTAGTTCCTTTTCCATTCTAGGAAGCAAATAATATGGATGCAAAAGGGCATGAATAATTCATCAAGCAACTGCATGAAAATGTAAGGAAAAATATCAAGCAAATGACCCAAAAATACATTTATCTTGCAAAAAAAGGTCGCAAGCAAGTGTTGTTCAAACCCGATGACTTAGTTTGGATTTTTATGCAAAAGGAAATATTTCCCAACAAGCAGAAATCAAAACTCATGCCTTGAGAAGATGAACCTTTCTGAGTGCTCAAGAATATTAACAAAAATGCTTAAAAGATATCTCTTCCAGGTGAGTATGGTGTAAGTTCCACTTTCAATGTTTCTGATCTTTCTCCTTTTTTGGGTGTAGAGGATGAAGAGTCGTGGATGACTCATTTTCAATAGGGGAGGATGATGAGAACCATGTTGATGGCACTGAGTCGATTGCCCAGGTGGAGGAGTTAGATTTTCAAGGCTCGATGATGTGAGGGGGATTTAAGAAGTTGAATGAAACAATGGGTGCCCATATCATTTCATTAATGGTCTTATGGATCTCTCCTTACATAGATGGATAAAATGGTCCAATTATATCAATTATTCAATCCCAAACACGATGTTTAAAGCTTGGCCCACATAGTTGCATGAATTTTGGAAGCTTTTCCAAGGATTCTAGAATGACATATTTTGACACAAAAGTCAAATCTGGTGAGCTAGGCACTCAAAATCAAATCCTGCGGGCTATGGTTGGAAAGTCATGTGCTACTTTTCCAAAAAAAATTGGTAGACTTTATCTTTTTGAATTTAAGGGAACAAACTAGGTTTATCCTTTATGACTTTAGTGTATTAGACCCTTGACTATTGTATCACCCCTTGGCTATAAATATCCACCCCCATGGCACTTGTATGTCCCTAAAAGACCTGATAACCCTATAACCCCCTAAAAATGCATGAAAATGTAAAAAATCCTAAAAACCCTAAAAACCCCATGAAAACCACAAAATCCCCTAAAACCATAAAATCCCATAACAACCCTAAAAACCCACTACAAACTCTAAGAAAACCTTGAAACCTCTAAAAACATTAAGAAAAATAAAAAACCATTAGAGACCCTCAAAACTCAAGAAACCCTAAAAACCCAAAATACCCTACAAAACATAAAAAACCCTAAACCCCCTCAAAATACCTAAAAACCCTAAAAACCCTAAAAACATAAAAATCCTAAAAAACACTTAAAATACATGAAAACTTAAAAATCTCTAAAACCCCTGAAAAACTCCAAAAAACCATAAAACCCCCTAAAAACCTGATGAGGATCATGACACACATGGGCATCGTGGGGTTGGAGGCGGACTTGATGAGGAAGGTAGAATGCACACAAGTGGACAAGACCCATTGCGTGGAATTGGAGGCCCAATGACAAGGGAGCAGACCAAGAGAATGAAGGAGGCCTTAAATGGATTAATCATGGAATTCTAAGAGGAGGCCCAACACCCTTGATTGGGGGAAGCATCCGGGCCTATAATTACATTAATTAAGCCCCAAACATGCTTTTAAAAATCCAACCCAAGTGGTGCTATGAATTTTCATGCCCACCCCACCATGGAATCTTCAAAGTCAAAAGGTTGTGGGATACTTGTCTTTACTTTTCCAAAGGGGTGTGCTACCTGCCTCCTAAAGTCATGGGCAAGTGCCAAAGTTGTCAAAGTCATCATTTAGGCTTTTTGACTTGTGGAAACTAGGTGTTAAACTAATTTAAAAGCCACCCCATGGTGTGATTAGAATTTCTTTCTCTCTTTGGCTATAAATAGCCACCCCCTTGTACTCTTGAGAGATCATGAATGAAGGTGTTGTTATTATGGTGAGTTTTTCTTGCAACCTTTGTGTTCTTGCTTAATTCTTGACTTATCAAAGGATTGCTCATACTTTTTGGCATCTTGTGGCTAGAGTTCTTATAGAAAAGTTCTCTTTGGGTTATACCTTGACTATTTCTCACTTGCTTCTCATTTTCACTATCCTCACACCACATTCACTTGTTTTCTTGTGGCGATCCGGGTGCTCAATGCGCGAACATTATACAAGGTTCCTAGGAGACTTCCTAGCAGGTCTTGCATCACGTATCAAAACCTTAATATACTTCAAAACTGTTAAAAACCCTAAAGAACCACTAAAAACTCTAAAACCCCTTAAACCCCTAAAAATGTTTAAAAAATCCAAAAAAACCTATAAAACCTTGAAAAAGGAAAAACCCCATTAAAAAACCTAAAATTCCCTAAAAAACCTGAAAATCCTAAAAACCCTCAAAATCCCTAAAATCCCTAAAATCCCTAAAAAACCTTAAAAGCCATAAAAATCTTGAAAACTATTAAAAATCCATGAAAATTCAAAAAAAGTTAAAGTGCCTAAAAAACACTTAAAAACCATAAAACCCCAAAAAACCTTAAAACCCTAAAACCCCATAAAAAAACCCCCCAAAACCATTAAAAACTCTAAAAACCCTTCAACACCTAAAAACATTAAAAAAAATCTAAAAAATAATAGAAACCCTAAAAAAATAAAAAAAAAACGCTAAAAACACAAAAGGCCCTAAAACACTAAAAACACTAAAAATCCTAAAAACCCCTGAAAACCATAAAACCCATAAAAATCCCTAAGATCCCTAAAAACCCAAAAAATCCTAAAAACCCCCTAAAAATCCATGAAATCGTAAAAAACCCTAACAACTTGAAAAACCCATGAAAACAATAAAAACCCGTAAAAACCATTAAAAAACCTAAAACCCATAACACCCTAAAAACCCACTAAAAATTCTAAAAACCCATTAAACCCATAATAACGTTATAAAACTCTAAAAATACTTAAAAATACTAAAAACCCAAAAAGACACTAAAAACCCTTAAAACCCCTAAAAGCCCTAAAAACCTCTAAAACCCCTGAAAACCCTAAAAATACCTAAAACATTAAAAAAACCTAAAATCCATAATAATCCTAATAAACACAAAAAAAACCCCCCAAACCAAAAAGACCCTAAAAACTCTTAAAACCCCTAAAAACCCTAAAAACCCTGGAAACCCCTAAAAACCCTCAAAATTTCAAAAAACCCTAAAAATCATAAAAATCCTAATAAACCCAAAAAATCCATGAAAACCTAAAAAATCCTTAAAACCTTGAAAATTAGAAAAACCCATAAAAACAATTAAAAACCCTAAAACCCCCAAAACAAATAAAAACATTAAAAATTATTTAAACCCCTAAAAAAGTTAAAGAACTCTAAAAACCCTTAAAAACCTAAAAAAACTCGAAAAAAGACATAAAAACCCAAAAAGATCCTAAAAACCCTGAAAATCCCTAAAATCCCTAAAACCCTTGAAGAACCCTAAAAACCCTAAAACCCATAAAAACCCTAAAAGCCATAAAACCCATAAATATCCTAAAACCCCCCTAAAAAACCACAATTCAACGTTAAATGGTTGAAAGATGAAGACCAGAACTCCAAATTTTTTCATGGATTACACAGAGAGAGGTGGACCAAGAACACCTTGAGTGTTGTTCGGGTTGGTGACAACACGTTTACCACGGTTGAGGACATTTCCAAATCCTCTGTTGACTACTTCCAGGAGCTTTACACAGATGACGGTCAACTTTTCACCATGTTTGCGGACTCTATTTTAGCCTGTATCACATCCACACAGAATGAGCCCCTCACGGCCGATCCTCTGGAGGGGGAAGTTAGGGAAGCACTCTTTTCTCTTAATATGGAAAGCACTGCAGGGCCTGATGGCTTTGGAAACAAATTCTTTATGTTCTACTGGGATATTCTCCATGCGGACGTAACCAATGCGGTGAGGGAATATTTTCTCTCGGGTTATCTTCCTCATAGCGCAGGTGCCAAATTTATCTCTTTGATACCAAAGAAGGAGAATGCTATTGTGATTGGAGACTTTCGCACGGTTGCTATTGGAAACACCATCCCGAAAATAATCAGCAAGATCATTATCATCAGGCTGGGAAAAATGCTAGGAGACATCATTACTCCAAATCAATTTGGGTTCGTCCCTGGGAGGAACATCCAAACATGCCTCTTTACCACTTCAGAGGGGGTCAATGCTAGGTGGAGAAAGACAAAGCAAGGTAGATTTTCTTTGAAGCTGGATATTTCCAAGGCGTTTGACACAATTAAATGGAGTTTCATCTTTGAGATACTTAGCAGATATGGCTTCTCCAGTAGGTTCATCAGGCTTATTGCCTCAATCCTCCATAGTGCTAGAGTCTCGGTTATGATTAATGGATCTCCACACGGATTTTTTTCTTGCTCTTGTGGAGTTCTCCAGGGAGATCCTCTCTCTGGATTCCTCTTTGCTTTGGTGGAGGACTACATGAGCCAGTGAATTCTTGATCTCGTGCAGGTGGGGTTGTTTTCTCCGATCAAAGCTGGTTAGAATCTCTTTGTCCCCACACATCTGCTATATGCGGACGACATCCTCCTTTTTGGGCAGGCCGACAGGAAGACTCTGTCCCCAATTAAGCAAATCTTCCACCACTATGAATGTGTGGCTGGGCAGGCCATTAGCTAGTTCAAGTCCTCAATTTTTTTTGGAAAGGGTATTCCTCTTGCAAAACAGACTCGCATTGCCAATATGTTGGGTGTCAAGAGAGGCTCACTTCCCTTCACCTACCTGGGAGTTCCCCTCTTCTAGGGGAAAGCAAGAAGTTGTTACTTTGAAGGAATCACCTCTAAAATCACCCAGAAAATGTTGAAATGGAAGGGAAAATCTCTTTCGCAGGCTGGACAGGTCTGCTTGATTAATTCTGTTATCACCGCCATGTTCGTCCATGCCTTCTCCATTTATAGATGGCTGGAGAGCCTCATTAAAATCCTAACTGCCAAGATTAGAAACTTTGCCTGGACATGCACAATTTTTGAGCGGAAAATGATCTCTGTTGCCTGGAAGTATTGTATGAAGCCGCTTGATATGGGCGGGCTAGGAATTAAGGACCTACGGCGATTCAATGATGCAATGATTGGTAAATTTACGTGGCATTTTCTGAACCCTCAGAACGAAGGACTTGACTTTCTCAGGGAAAGATTTACGCGCAGATTGTGTGATGGTTTTATGGGGTATCTTTCCTCCTCGGTTTGACCAACTTTAAGGTCCTCGTACAAGGACATGATGTCAAAGGAAAAATGGATTGTGTCCCGGAATTCTAGCCTAAACTGCTGGTCGACACCATGGATGGAACAACCCCTTGAAGATGTCCCCACTTGACCGGTAGCACCTCACCATTGCTGAACTGGTTCGGCAATGTGATGAATCGACTGCCCCCCTCCCGGACAGTGTGGTCATGCAAGTATAGCGATATACTTATACTGACACTGATACTCTTATCTAGATGCCCAACATGGTCGGCAAATTTAACACCCGTGATTACTACCGGCTAAAGTGTCCTCTAGGCCCGGCCTCACCGTCATGGCTGACTAAATTCAGAACATCCTTCATTCCTCCATCCCACTTTATTCTCCTCTAGAAAATTTGGCGAAATAGACTCCCAACACATGATCAGATTCAAATTGTTGGATAGAAACTCGCTTCTGTTTGCTTCCTGTGCAGGAGAGATGGAGAGAGCTGCGGCGACATTTTTTTGCACTGTACTTTTGCTGCGGAGCTGTGGAGCTACCTTTCACAGAGCTTTGGGCTGACCTGCTGTTTTCATGGGTCGATCTGTGACTTCCTGCGTGGGCTGGTTGACCTGCACCAGAGTGAAAAGATCTGAAACCTTCTATTGGCTGGGGCGGCTGCTACCATTCATTATATTTGGGCTGCCTGGAACGCAGCAGCTTTCAATCGGCAGCCACTCTCATTGCAGGGAGGGGTGGTGTCGATTCACAAGGCTATTCACAGCACCTCACGGCTTCAGGCAGGTATGATGTTTAATGATGTTGAGGACCTCACTGTACTGCATGCTCTTGGTGTGGCTGGCAGGAGCCGAAAGCCGCTAGTCTTGAAATTTATTAGATGGATCCCGCCACTCCAGTCATGGATAAAGGTCAACGTTGATGGCGCGACAATTGGCACTCCTGGTTCATCGGGGTGTGGGGGTGTTTTTCGCACCCCGCAGGGCTTCTTGAAGGGCTGATTCTTTCAGTTTCTTGGGGATGGCTGTGCTTATGAAGCGGAGTTGTGGCCGATCATAAAGGTTGTGAAGTTTGCATGCCAGTTCAACTGGTCACCGCTTTGGATTGATTCTGACTCGATGCTTGTGGTTGATGCGTTAAAGGGACACTCCATGGATGTCCCCTGGAGACTCTTTCCACACTGAATCGAATGCCTTGAGCTGTCTCGGAACCTGAACCTCAATGTCTCACATGCCTACTGGGAAGCTAACTCGGTTGCGGACGCCCTCTCCAAACAGGCGATTGCGGAGAGCTCCTCAATGTGGTCCTTTGTGGCCCCACCTTATTGTATTCCGTTCTTGGACTCGGATCGGAAGGGCGATGTTCATACTCGCTCTTTCAGCCCCATCTTGTAGTTTCCTTTTTCTTTTTAATTAAGTTTGGGAGGCTAGGCTTGCCTAGTCCCGAACCTCTTCTGCCCTAAAAACTAAAAAAACCATAAAAACCAAAAAAGACCCTAAAAACCTCGAAACACCATAAAAATCCTAAAACCCCCTGAAAATCTCTAAAACCTTGGAAAAATCCCAAAAACCCTAAAACACCCTAGAAACAATAAAAATCCTAAAAAATCCAAAAATTCCAAGAAAATGTAAAAAATCCTTTAAACCCTAAAAAACCCTAAAACCTCTAAAAATCCTAAAAACCCTCAAAATCCTTAAAAACCGTAAAAACCATAAAAAATAAAAATCCTAAAAAACCCATAAAAATCCATGGAAATGTCAAAATCCCTAAAAACCTGGAAAAACCTCTAAAAACCATAAAAAAACCCTAAAAACCACTAAAAACCCTTTAAACCCCTAAAAACGTTAAAAAATATATACAACCTTAAAAACCCTATAAAATAAAATAAACCCAAACATCCCAAAAAGACACTAAAAACACCTAAAAACCCCTAAAAAAACCCCCCAAAACTCTCAAAAACCCTAATAATCCTAAATACCTCTAAAAACCATAAAAATCCTACAAAACCATTAAAATCCATGAAAACGTAAAAAAAATCTAAAAACCTTGAAAACCCCCTAAAAACCATAAAACCTCATAAAAACCTTAAAAAACTCCAAAAAACCCCATAGAACCACTAAAAAATCTAAAGACCCTTTAAACCCCTAAAAACGTTGAAAATTCATAAAAACCTTAAAACCCCTAAAAAATAAAAAAACCTAAAACCCAAAAAAGAAACTAAAAATCCTTGAAAACCCATAAAACCCCTCATAATCACTAAAGACCTAAAAACAATAAAAACCATAAAAATCCTCAAATACCCCTTAAAAATGCATGAAAACGTATGAAACCCTAAAAACCCTGAAAACCATAAAAACCCCTAAAAACTTTATAAAACACAAAAAACCTATAAAAACTTCAAAAAACAACTAAAAAAATAAAATAAAAACTTAAAACCCCTAAAAATGTGTAAAAACTCTAAAAACTATTTAAACCCTAAAACAAAAACCCCCTAAAACCCCAAAAGACCCTAAAACCTTGAAAACCCCTAACCCCCCCCCCCCTCCCCCAAAACACCCTAAAACCCCTCAAAATCTCTAAAAAATCTAAAAATCCTAAAAAATCAATACATATTTAGGAAAAAGTAAAATGCCCTAAAAACCATGAAAAATCCCCAAAAGCCTTAAAAAACCCAAAAAACCCATAAAAACCCTAAAACCACTAAAAAGTATAAAACCCCTAAAAATGTTAAAAACTCTAAAAACCTTAAAAACCAGAAAAATCCTGAAAACCCCCTAAAATCCATGAGAAATCAAAAAAAATGTAGAAACACCCTGAAAACCATAAAACCCCTAAAAACCTTAAAAAACCTAAAACCCATAAAAACCATAAAAACTACTAAAAAATCTAAAATCCCTTAAAACCCATAAAAATGTTAAAAAATTCAAGAAAAACTTAAAAACCCTAAAAACTCAAAAAAACCCTATAACCCCAAAAATACCTAAAAAACCCGGAAAACACCTAAAAACCTGCAAATCCCCTAAAACCTCGAGTAACCCTTAAAACCATAAAGATTCTAAAAATCCCTAAAAATCGACGAAGACTTAAAAAACACAAAAAAAACCCCCAAAAAACCTTGAAAACCATAAAACACCATAAGAACATAAAAAAATAGTAAAAACCCTAAAAACCACTTAAATCTAAGAAACTCTTAAAATCCATAAAATGTTAAAACTCTACAAAACCTTAAATACCTAAAAAACTAAAACAGAACTAAAATGCCCAAAAGCCCCTAAAAGCACCTACAAACCTTGAAACCCCTCAAAATCCCAAAAAACTCTAAATGTGATTAGGAGGTGGAGCCTTGGGCAATGATCAAAGCAGTTCATTTTGCTAATCAATTTTGGTGGAAGCACCTTTGGAATGAATCTGACTCGATCTTGGCGGTGGAGGCCCTCAAAAACAAATCAAGAAGGGTAGGTTGGATAATTCTCCCATATTAGATTGATTGCCTCAAGGTATACCAGGACCTCACTCTCAAAAATGTGGGTTGAAAATAGATGACATTGATCTCCTTTTCCCTAAAAACCCTAAAAACTCTAAAACCCATTTAAAATCATAAAACCCCCTAAAAATCTATGAAACCGTAAAAAAACTAAAAACCTTAAAAAATCCTGAAAACCATAAAAACCCTGGAAAAACTTAAAAATCCAAAAAAACCACAAAAACCCTAAAAATCCAATAAAAACTCCAAAGACCCTTTAAACCCCTAAAAACATTAAAAACTCTAAAAAAATTCAAAATTTTAAAAAAATTCAAAAAAACTCTAAAAACCCAAAAAGACCCTAAAAACCTGAAAAACCCTAAACACTTTAAATAACCCTAAAAATCCTAAAAAACCCTTGAAATCCCTAAAATCCAAAAAAATCCACCCCCCCCCCAAATCCCAGAAAATTTAAGAAACACTAAAACCTTGAGAACCCATTGAAAACCATGAAACACCCTAAAAAACTTCAAAAACCCAAAAAACTCATAAAAGTTCTAAAAACCCACTAAAACTCTAAAAACCCATAAAACCCCTAAAACCCCTAAAATGTTAAAAACACTATAAAACCCTAAAAATCCTAAAATACTCAACAAACCATAAAGACCAAAAAAGAAAATAAAAACCCTAAAAACCCTTTAAACCCTAAAACTCCTAAAAACCCTCAAAATCTCTAAAAACCCTAAAATATCTAAAAACCACAAAAAACCTAAAAAATTCTCAAATATCCATTAAAACGTAAAAAACCATAACTACCATGAAAAAAACTTGAAACCATAAAAATCCCTAAAACCCTTAAAAAAATCCAAAAAACCCTTAAAAACCCTAAAAACCCACTAAATATTCTAATAATACTTAAAACCCATAAAAACATTAAAAAACTCAAAGAAAACCCTAGAACACAAAAAGACATAAAAACATGAAAAACACTAAAAACATTGGGGAATAAAACATTCATCAAAATCCCACAGACCCAAAAAACACTAAAAACCATAAAAAACCTAAAACCCCCTAAAACTCCATGAAAACGTAAAAAACCATAAAAATCTGGAAAAAAACCTGAATACATTTAAAACCCTTAAAAACCTAAAATACCCTATAAACCCATAAAACCCCTAAAAATCCAGAAAAAAAACTCTAAAAACCCTTAAAACCCTAAAAACGACAAAAATCTCTCAAAAACTTTAAAAACCTAAAAAACTCAAAAAACCCTAAAACAAAAAAATACCCTAAAAACCCTGAAAAACCTTAAACCCCTAAAAACACTTAAAAACCCTCAAAATCTCAAAAAACCCTGAAAATACAGAAAAATACTTAAAAAACCATAAAAATACACGAAGACGTAAAAAATCCTAAAAACTGTGAAAAACCGCTAAAACCCATAAAAACCATAAAACCATAAAATTCCTAAGAAACCCCTAAAATACATGAAAACATAAAAACCCTGGAAAAGCCTTAAAAACCATAAAAATCCCTAAAATCCTTAAAAACCATAAAAACCCTAAAATCCATTAAAAATTATAGAAACCCTTAAAGCTCATAAAAACATTATAAAACTCTAAAGAAACTTAAAAACCTAAAAACTCAAAAAAAAAACCCTAACCAAAAAGACTCTAAAAACCATAAAAACCCCTAAAATCCCTAAAAACATATGAAAACCCCTAAATACCATAAAGATCCCTAAAAACCCTAAAAACCCAAAAAATAATAAAAATCCTAAAAAACCCCCTAAAAAACCATGAAAACCTAAACAATCCTAAAAACCCCTTAAAAACCCCTGAAAATCAAAAAACACCTAAAAACCCTACAAATCCATAAAATCCCTAAAAAACACTATAAAATTTGAAAACCCTTAAAATACCTAAAAACGTTAAAAAACTCTAAAAACCCTTAAAACCATAAAAAACTAAAAAAACCCTAAAACTCCAAAAAGACCATAAAAACCCTAAAAAACCCTAAACACCATAAATCCCCTAAAACCCCGTAAAAACCGTGAAAATCCATAAAACCTCTAAAAATGAAAAACTTTAAACCCCCTAAAAATCCATGAAAATTGAAAACCCCCCTAAAAACCATAAAACCCCCTAAAACTGTAAAAACCCATAAATCCACTAAAAACTCTAAAAACCATTTAAAAATATAAAAACTTTATAAGACTCTAAAAAACCATAAAAACCCAAAAAAAAACATAAAAAAACCTAAAAACCAAAAAGAACCATCAAATCCTGAAACCATAAAAACCCTAAAACCCTTGAAATCCCCTAAAAACCCTAAAAACCCTACAAAACCCTAAAAAGCATAAAAATCATAAAAAACCCTAAAAATGCAGGAAAACGTAAAAAACCCAAAAAACCCATTAAACCATAAAAACCCTTAAAATCCTTAAAAAACCCTAAAAACCCTTAAAATCCTTAAAAAACCCTAAAAACCCATAAAAACCCTAAAAGCCACTAAAAACTTAAAAACACCTAAAAATGCTTAAAAAACACTTAAAACCATTAAAACACTAAAAAACTCAAAAATACCCCTCAAACCCCCAAAAGACCATAAAACCCTGAAAACCCCAAAACCCAAAAAAAACCTTAAAATCCCTATAAACCCTATAAATCCCTAAAACCCCTAAAAAACCCTAAAGACCAAAAAATTCTTAAAATCCATAAAAAATCTATGAAATCATAAAAAACCCTAAAAACCCAAAAAACCCCTGAAAACCATAACAACCCTAAAAACCTTAAAAACCATAAAAAATAATAAGACCCCTAATAACACTTGAAACACCCTAAAACCCCTCAAAATCTCAAAAACCCCCCCAAATAATAAAAATATTAAAAAATACATAAAATCTATGAAAATTTAAAAACCCTAAAAACCTTGAAAAACCCCTCAAACCCATAAAAACTCCTAAAAACATTAAAAAGTCTTAATACCTAAAAAACCACTACAACTCTGAAATCCCTTAAATACATTACAAACATTAGAAAACTCTATAAACCTTATGAACTATAAAAAACTCAAAAAATCCCTAGAAACCCAAGAGACAGTAAAAAGCCGGAAAACCCCTAAAAACCTGTAAAACCCTTGAAAAACCCTAAAAACCCTAAAAACCCCTAAAAACCCAAAAAACCCAAAAAACCCAAGAAACCCAAAAAACCCTAAAACCCTAAAACCCATAAAAATCTTTAAAAACCATAAAACATCATAAAACCCCTTAATACTCTAAAAATCCTTTAAAGCCCAAAAAACCGTAAAAAAAATCCAAAAAACCTTAAAAACCATAAAAAAACTAAAAAACCAAAAAAACCCAAAATCCCAAAGGACCCTAAAAAACTTGAGTGTCCATAAAACCCCTGATAACCCTAAAAACCTTCAAAATTATGGAAAACCCTAAAAACCCTAAAAACCAAAAAAATCTAAATAAAACCCATAAAAATAAATGAAAATGTAAAAACCCCTATAAACCCTTAAAAACCCCTAAAGCCATAAAAACCACTGAAAACTTAAAAACCGCAAAACCCACAAAACCCCTAAAAACTAATAAAACTCTAAAAACCCTTAAGGCCTCTAAAATGTTAAAAAGTCTAAAAATTCTAAAAAACACAAAAAAAAACTCTAAAATCCCAAACAGACACTAAAAAACTTGAAAACACATAAAAAACATCGAAAAAGCCTAAAAACTCTCAACATCCCTAAAAACCCAAAAAACCCCAAAAAACCATAAAAATCCTAAAAAAATTAAAAATCTATGAAAATTTAAAAACCCTAAAAACCCTGAAACCCCCTAAAAACCATAAACCACCTAAAAATATTAAAAAACTAAAAACCCTGATAAAAACCCTAAAAACCCACTGAAAACTTTAAAAACTATTAAAACCCCTAAAAAGGTTAAAAACTCTAAAAAATTCAGAAATACCCAAAAGACTCCTAAAAACCAGTAAAAACCCTAAAAATCCTAAACCCCCCTAAAAAACTTAAAAAAGCCTAAAAATGCATAAAAAAACTCTAAAAACCAATAAAAACTCTAAAAACCCATTAAAGCCATAAAAAAGTTAAAAACTATAAAAAAACCTTTTAAACCCCAAAAAACTCAAAAATACCCGAAAAACCCTATGAAACACTGAAAACCTAAAAAACAACAAAAAACCCTAAAAACACTAAAATCCCTAAAATCCCTAAAAAACTATAAAATCCTCAAAAACCATAAAAATATTGAAAAACTCTTAAAACCACCTTAAAACAATAAACCCCCCAAACCTTAAAAACCCCTAAAAACCCATAAAAAACATAAAAAACACTAAAACTCCAAAAACTCAAAAAACCTTAAAACCCCTAAAAATGTTAAAAATCTCTAAAAAACTTCAAAAACCCTAAAGAACTAAAAAAACCCTAAAAACCCCAAAAGACACTAGAATCCCTAAAAACACCTAAAAACCTTTAAAAACACCTAAAAACCCTCAAAATACCGTAAACCCCTAAAAACTGCAAAAAACCATAAAAATCATAAAAACCCTTTAAAATCCATGAAAACGTAAAAATCCCTAAAAACCCAAAAAAGCCCAAGAAAATCATAAAAATCCCTAAAAATATTAGAAAATCCTAAAAACCCATAAAACCCTAAAAACCCACTAAAAACTATAAAACCCTTACAACAGCTAAAAATGTTTAAAAAATCTAAAAACCTTAAAACTCTAAACAACTCAAAAAAAAATCCTAAAAACCCCGAAAGACCCTACAAACCCTGAAAACCCCTAAAAGCTCCAAAACCCCCCAAAAACCATAAAATCCCCTAAAAACCCATAAAACCCTAAAAACCAC
This sequence comes from Viscum album, assembly GCA_963277665.1. Taxonomy (NCBI): domain Eukaryota; kingdom Viridiplantae; phylum Streptophyta; class Magnoliopsida; order Santalales; family Viscaceae; genus Viscum; species Viscum album. The sequence continues at coordinate 1,770,352,747 of OY728156.1, read as the reverse complement.
TAAAAACACTAAAAACCTTTAAAAACCCCCAAAACCTTAAAAAGAACTAAAAAATCTTAAATACTCAAAAATCCCCTAAGAAAGAGGGAGGCTTGTCTGCAGGGCTCCTCCGTTTCGTTTGCCTTGCGCCAGATCTGGAGAGCGCGGTGTCAACCTCGGCTTGCTCCCGAACCCTCAAATGTCTTCCTGGTTCGATGTCGGCTGTAGGTATGGCTTGATGTGCTCAAGTTCGAGTCCTGTTGCTTGGAGGAGGGAGGCTTTGGTTTCTTCTGATTCTCTATCTCTTGCTGCTACTTATGGTCTTTGGTTGTGGTTCTATGCACTGGTTTTTGACATGCAATGGAGGATTTGATTTGATGTGGTTGATGGCGAGTTGGTTTGATGGAATGGTTGTCTGGGGAGAGCTTGATTGGATGGGATGGTTATGCTGTGTGGCTGTGATGTTTTGGTGTTGGTGTTGGATGCTGTTCTGGTGCTGGTTGGCTGGATGGTGTTGTGGTCTATTTTTCTGGTGGTGAATGGTTGTGGTGGTTTGAAATGGTGATGTTGGTACGGATAGATATTTGCTATTCTGGTTGTTGTTTGGCTGGGATGTGTTGGATGCTGGTTTTTTGAGTTTTGATGATGCGAGGTGCTGGATGCTGGGATGCTGGATGATGTCTAAATGCTGGTTGTTGGTTAGCTGTGAGCTGCTGGATGCTGGTTAACGCTGGATGTTGTGCTGTTGGATGCTGGTACTGGCTGGATGTGACGTGAGGATGCTGCGGTTGTGTCTGTTTTTGTGCCTTTTTCTTTCTTTGTTTTTCTTTCTTTGGCGTGGGTTGTAAGGGTTTTTGGGTGTGGGTCGTTCGACCCCTCCCCTCCCTTGTCTGCAGTGTTTGTGTCTTTTTGTTTAATAAATTTTGGGGGGTGCCAGGAATAGCCTGGACCCGATCCTTCTTTGCCCCTAAGAAAGAGACACTAAAAACCCTGAAAACCCCTAAAAACCATAAAAATTCTAAATAACCCCTAAAAATCAATGAAAACATAAAAACTGTCTAAACCCTAAAAACTATAAAACCCCTAAAAACCCTAAAAATCATAAAACCCCAAAACTACTAAAAACTCTAAAAAAACTTAAAACCCCCCAAAACATTAAAACCCTCTAAAAACCCTTAAAAACCCTAAAAACTCAAAAAAAGCTGGAAAACCCAAAAAGATCCTAAAAACCTAAAAAATCATAAAAACTTATGAAAACCCCTAAAACCCTCAAAATCCCTAAAAACACTAAAAAACACTAAAAACCATAAAAATCCTAAAAGAACTAAAATCCCTGATAAATGCAACAACCCTAAACACCCTAAAATACACCATGATGATGGCCGCATTTGGTTGCAGTGCCCATGCTGTGGTTTCATGCTGCTGGTTGTGATTGGTTGCGATGTTACCTTCAGTGATGTTGGTTGCTGGGGCTGGTTGGATTTGATGTGTTGTTGCTGCTGTATTGCTGTGATGATTGGATGTGGTGTGCTGGATGCTGGAATGCGCTGGATGATGGAAGTTGTGATGCTGGATGTGTGGAAGCTGCTTGGCTGTGTTGTTTGGTATTGGTTCTGGATGCTGGTGTTGGCTGGACAAGATGTGTGGACGCTGCTGTTGTGTTTTATTTTGTGTCTGTTTTTCTGTTTTGTTTTCTTTTTTGAATTTCCTTTTTTTGGGTCTTTTGGTGTGAGGGGTTTTTGGGTGTGGGTCATTTGACCCCTCCCCTCCCTTGTCTACTGTGTCTCTTTTTTTCTTTCTTATAAATTTAGCGGGGTCAGGAATAGCTTGACCCTCACATCTTCCTTGCCCTAAAAATTCTATAAAAAATGAAAATGTAAAAAACCCTAAAAACCACTGAAAACCATAAAACCCCTAAAATCATTACCAAACCCTAAAATCTCATTAAAACCATAAAAACCAATGAAAAACATCACAAACCCATAAAGCCCCTAAAAATGTAAAAAAAATCTAAAAAAACCATAGAAACCCTAAAAAGTAAAAAAAAAACCTAAAAACCAAAGAGGACCCTAAAAACCCTAAAAAATCCTAAAACCCTAAAACTCCTTGAAAATCCCTAAAAATCCCTAAAACCCCTAAAAACCCTAAAGCCATAAAAATCCTAAAAAACCCCTCAAAGTCCATGAAAACATAAAAACCCCTAAGACCCTTGAAAACCCCCAAAAAACAATAAAATTCCCTAAAAACGTTAAAAAACCTAAAAAATCATAAAATCCCTAAAACCACTAAAAACTATAAAAACCCTTAAAACCCTAAAAACATTAAAAAACTCTAAAAAACCTTAAAAGCCCAAAATACTCAAAAAAACAAAAAAGAAAAAAAGACCCTAATTAACCTTGAAAAACAATAAAAATCCTAAAACCCTAAAATCCCTAAAAACCCTAGAAATCATAAAAATTATAAAAACCCATAAAAGTCCATGAAAATGTAAAAAAAAACTAAAAACCCTGAAAAACCCATGAGAACCGTAAAAACTCCTAAAAAGCATAAAAACCATAGACACCCAAAAAATTCCTAAATAACCACTAAAAACTCTAAAAAATCTCAAAACCCATAAAAAGTTTAAAAAACTCTTAAAACCCTTAAAACCATAAATAACTCAAAAGGCCCTAAAATCCCAAAAGACCATAAAAACCCCTAAAAATATAAGAAAACATAAAAAACCTTAAAACCCTATAAACACATAAAAACCATAAACCCCCCTAAAACCCTAAAAACCCACTGAAAAATCTAAAAAACCTTAAAACCCCAAAAAATGTTAAAAAACTCTAAAAAACCTTTAAATTCTTAAAAAAATTTAAAAAAACCCTAAAAACCAAAAAGGCCTCAAAAAACCTAAAAACCATTAAAATCCGTAAAAACCTAAAAATACCCTAAAACCCATAAAAAACCTAGAAAACCCCTAAAATTCCATGAAAAAAATAAAATACCCTAAAAACCCACTAAAAACTCTAAAAACCCATAAAACCCCTAAAAATGATAAAGAGCTCTAAAAAATATTAAAACCCTAAAAAACACTAAAAACCCAAAAGCCCCTAAAAACCTTTAAACCCTTCAAAATCCCAAAAAAACCCAAAAAACCCTAATGACTATAAAAAACCTAAACCCCCCCTAAATATCAATGAAAACCAAAGAAAACCCTAAAAACCTTGAAAACCCCTAAAAACAAAACAAAACATTAAAAACCTTAAAATTCCCTACATCCCGATAAAAATACTAAAAACCAATAAAAACTATAAAAACCCTTAAAACCCCTGAAAAGGTTAAAAATAATCTCAAAACCCTATAATCTAAAAAACCCGTAAAAACCAAAAAAGTCCATAAAACTATGAAAAACCCTAAAAACCTTTAAAAAACCCTAAAACACCCCAAAATCATTAAAAACCCTAAAAAAATAAAAAAATTCCAAAACCAAAAAAACCCTAAAACCCCTAAAAATCCATGAAAATGTAAAAACCCTGAAAAACCCCTGAAAAGCATAAAACACCTTAAAAACTTAAAACCCCTAAAAACCAATAAAATGCCTAAAAACCACTAAATACTCAAAAACCCCCTTTAAACCCCTAAAAACATAAAAAACTCTAAAAAACCCTTAAAACTCTAAAAAACGCTAAAAAACGAAAATATCCTAAATACCACGGAAACCATAGAAACCCTAAAAACACCAAAAAAATCCATGAAACCCCTCAAAATCCCTAAAAACCTTTAAACACTCAAAACCCCTAAAAATCCATATAAAAGCCCATAAAAAACATAAAAACCCTTAAAATCCTTAAAAACCTAAAAAACCACTAAAAACACTAAAAACACTTGAAACCCCTAAAAATGTTTAAAAACTCTAAGAAACCTTAAACACACTAAAAACTCTAAAAACCCTAAAAACCCCAAAAAACCCTCAAACCCCAAAAAACCCTAAAAATCTCTAAAACCAATAAAAATTCCTAAAAATCCTAAATGTCCTAAAAACCATAAAAATACTAAAAAAGCTCCAAAAATCCATGTAAACTTAAAAACACATAAAAACCTTGAAAAACCCTTGAAAACCATAAAACCCAAAAAAACCCCTAAAAACCACTAAAACTATAAAAACCCTAAAAACACTTAAAAACGTTAAAAAAATCTAAATTCTTTAAAACATCTAAAAAACTGAAAAAACCCTAAATCCCCTAAAAGTCCCTAAAAACCCTAAAAAAACCCAAAAACCACTAAAAGCCCTTGAAAACACCTAAAACCCCTCAAAATCCCAAAAATCCTAAAAAATCATTAAAATCCATGAAAACATAAAAAACCTTAAAAACCGTGAAACCCCCCTTAAAAGCATAAAACCCCTTAAAAACCCTAAAAAACCATAAAACCCCTAAAATCCCACTAAAAACTCGAAAACCCCTTAAAACCCCTAAAATCATTAGAAACACAAAAAAAACCTAAAAACCCTGAAAAACCCTGAAAAATCTATAAAACCCTCAAAATCCTGAAACAACTGAAAACCATAAAAACACATAAAAACTTTAAAAACCCTCTAAACCAATAAAATCCATAAAACCACTAAAATCTCTAAAAACCCATAAAACTCCTGAAAATGTTAAAAACTCTAAAAACTTCAAAAAATCCTAAAAACCCAAAAAGACCCTCAAAACCCATAAAACCCCTAAAAACCATAAAATCCTAAAAAATCCCTAAAAATATGTGAAAACGTAAAAAACCCAAAAAAAAACTCTGAAAACCCCCTCAAAACGATAAACCCCCTAAAAACCATTAATAACCCTAAATTCCCATAAAACCTTTAAACCCTAAAAATCACTAAAAACGTTATAAAAATCTAAAAACCTAAAAACCCCTAAAAAACCAAAAAAAATCCAAAAAAACCAAAAGGACCCAAAAAACCCTAAAAACCCCTAACCCCCCCCCCCAAATCATGAAAACCCCTAAAAACCCTAAAACCGAAAAAAACCTAAAAAACCCCAAAAAACATATGAAAATGTAAAAAATCCTGAAAACTCCAAAAAACCCCTAAAAACTATAAAACCCCCTAAAAACCTTTAAAAAACTTAAAAATCCATAAAACCACTAAAAAAACTAAAAATCCTAAAAAACCCCTAAAAATCCATGAAAACATAAAAAAACCATAAAAACACCAAAAACCGTAAAAAAACATAAAAACCCCCCAAAAATCCATAAAAATTCTAAAACCAATAAAAACTCTAAAAATTCATAAAATCTCTAAAAATGTAAAAAATTTCTAGGAAACCTTAAAACCCGAAAAAACTAAAAAAACCCCTAAAAATCAAAAAATAACCTAAAGACCCTAAAAAATTATAAAAAAAACTAAAACCCCTTAAAACCCTAAAAAACCCTAAAAACCATAAAAATCCTAAAACCCCTAAAAATCCCTGAAACCGTAAAACTCCTAAAAATATTGAAAAAACCTTAAAACCATATAACCATTTAAAAACCTTAAAAACCTCTAAAAACTCATAAAACACTAAAAACCGCCAAAAACCTTTAAAACCATAAAAATGTTAAAAAAACTCTAAAAACCTTAAAACCCTAAAAAACAAAAAAAACCCTAAAACCCCTAAAATCCCTCAAAACCCTAAAAACCATAAAAAAATTTAAAAACCCCTCAAAATCAATAAAAACATAAAAATCCCTAAAAACCCAAAAAACCCTGAAAAACCTTGAAAAACATAAAAACCCCTAAAAACCTTTAAAAACATTAAAAACCCCATAAAAACCCTAAAAACCACAATAAACTCTAAAAACCATAAAATCCATAAAAAAACCTAAAAATCAATGAAAATATAAAAGTACATAAAAATCCTAAAACGCCCTAAAAACCATAAAACCCATAATAACCTGAAAATTCCTAAAAACCCTAAAAGCCACTAAAAATTCTTTAAACACCTAAAATATTTCAAAACTCCCTTAAATACCCTTAAAAACATAAAAAATCCTAAAAACCCAAAAAAATACCCTAAAATCCTTAAAACCCCTAAAAAGCCCTGATAACCGTAAATGTCCTAAAAATTCATAAAAACCCTAAAACCATAAAATCCTAAAAATTCATAAAAACCCTAAAACCATAAAAATCCTAAAAAACCCCTAAAAATTCATGAAAATGAATAAAACCCTAAAAACCCAGAAAACCCCCCAAAATAATAAAAACACTTAAAAGCCTTAAAAACCAAAAAAACCCTTAAAACCATAAAAAATTTAAAAACCCATAAAACCCTTAAAAATGTTAAAAACTCTAATGAACCTTCAAACCCTAAAAAACTCAAAAGAAAACCCAAAAAGACCCTAAAAATATTGAAAATCAATAAAAATCCTAAAAGCCCCTAAAACCCCCTAAAACCCTCAAAATCGATAAAAACCCTAAAAACACTAAAAACCATAAATATCCTAAAAACACCAAAAAAATCCATTCAAATGATAAAAACCCTTAAACCACCAAAAAAACCCTAAAAACCACAAAACCCAGAAAAAGCTAAAGAAACCCTAAAAGCCAATAAAAATCCTAAAACCATTAAAAACTCTAAAAACCCTTAAATCCCCTGAAAACATTAAAAATTTATAAAAACCCTTAAAACCCCTAAAACGCTAAAAAAACCCAGAAGACAAGAAAAAACCTAAGAACCCCTGAAAACCCCCAAACCCCCCAATATCCCTAAAAACCAAAAAAACCCTAAAAACCATAAAAATCTGAACCCCCCCTAAAAATCCATGAAATCGTAAAAACCCTTAAAAACCGTAAAAACCACTGAAAGTCATAAAAACCTCTAAAAATCATGAAAACCATAAAACCCATAAAAACCCTAAAAATCACTAAAAACTCTAAAAATCCTTAACACCCATAAAAATGTTAAAAATTCTAGAAAACCTTAAAAACCCTAAAAACCCTGCAAGTCCTAAAAATATCTTACATAGCATCAAAATACATAAATGGCTAAAAGCCCTAAAAGCCATAAAAATCATAAAAAACCCCAAAAAATCCTTGAGAATGTAAAATACACTAAAAACCCCAAAAAAAAATTTAAAACCTCTAAAAACAATAAAAAAACCCAAAAGCCCATAAAAACACAAAAAAGACTAAAAACTCTAAAGACCCTTAAAACCCCTTAAAATATTCAAAAATCTAAAAAACCTTAAAAACCAAAAAAAAAACTCAAAAATACCCTAGAAACCCAAAAAAGACCCTAAAACCCCTAAAAGATAATAAAAACCCCCAAAACCATAAAAATCCTAAAAAACTTATAAAAATCCATGAAAACATAAAAATCCCTAAAAACCTAGAAAAAGCCCTCAAAACCATAAAAACCCCAAAGAACCTTAAAAAACCCTAAAAACTCAAAAAAAATATAAAAAGCAGCTAAAAACTCTAAAACCCCATGAAACTCTAAAAAACATTAAAAAAAACCCAAAAAAACTAAAAAAATCCTAAAAACCAAAAAAACCAAAAAAACCCTAAAAACCCCTAAAAACCCCAAAAAACCATAAAACCCTAAAAACCCTAAATTGCCTAAAAATGCTAAAACCCACTAAAAATACATGAAAACGTAAAAAATCCTAACAAACCTGAAAAAACCATGAAACACTAAAAACCTTAAAAACCATTTAAACCCTAAAAGCCCACTAAAACTCTAGAAACCTTTAAAACCCCTAAATGTTAAAAACTCTAAAAAACATTAAGAACCCTAAAATTCCCAAGAAAATAATAAAAACACAAAAATACCCTAAAAACCCTAAAACCCCTAGAACCCCAAAAAACCATGAAAACTCTCAAAATCCCTAAAAACCATAAAAATCCAAAAAAAAACCCTAAAAATCCCTGAAAATGTAAAAAACCCTAAAACCCTGAAAAACCTTTTTAAAACCGTAAAACCCCTAAAAACCCAAAAAACTCATAATAACCCTAAAAACAACTAAATTATCAAAAAACCCTTAAAAACCCTTAAAAACCCTAAAATTGTTAAAAACATTAAAATCTTAAAACCCCCAAAAGATTCTAAAACCTTGAAAACCCATAAAAACCCTAAAAACCCTAAAAACCATTGAAAATCCCTAAAAACCTCATAATCCCAAAAAAACTCTAAAAATCCCTAATAACAATAAAAATCCTAAAACCCCCCTAAAAATCCATGAAAAGGTAAAAAACCTTGAAAAACCATTTAAAACCATAAAACCCCTAAAAACCTTAAAAACTATAAAAACCCATAAAAAACCTAAAAACCACTAAAAACTCTAAAAACCCTTAAAACCCATAGAAACATGGAAAACTCAAAAAAACATTTAAAACTCTAAAAAACGCAAACAAACTCCTAAAAATCCCAAAAGACCCCAAAACCCCTAAAAAATACTAAAATCCCTAAAACCCCCTAAAAACCCCTAAGAACCCTCAAAATACTGAAAAACCCTAAAAATCCTAATAAACACCTAAAAATCCAAGAAAACGTTAAACACCCTAAAAACCCTAAAAACTCTTGAAAACCATAAAACCACTAAAAAAATTAAAAACCCCCAAAAAACCAAAAAACCACTAAAAACTTGAAAACCGCATAAAACCCATAAAAACATTAAAAACTCTAAAAAACCTAAAAACCCCTAAAAAACTCAATAAACACTAAAAACTAAAAATACCGTAAAAACCCTAAAAACCATGAAAACCCCGAAAAACACCTAAAAGCTCCTAAAACCTTTCAAAATCCCAAAAAACCTTATAACCCATAAAAATCCTAAAAACCCATAAAATCCATGAAAACGTAAAAAATGATAAAAACCCTGAAAAACCCCTGGAAACCATAAAAACCCCTAAAAACCTTAAAAAACCTAAAAACCATAAGAACCATAGAAAACCACTGAAAAAATCTAAAACTAAAAACCCTAAAAAAGTTAAGAAACTCTAAAAAGCCTTTAAACCCCTAAAAACTAACAAAAATCATAAAACCCAAAAAGCCCATAAAAACCCTAAAAACCCATGAAAACCCCTTAAAACCCCCAAAATATCAAAAACCCTGGACAACCCTAAAAACAAAAAAAATCTTAAAAAATTTCTAAAAATCCATGGAAAAGTAAAAAAACCCTGAAAACCCCCTGAAAACCATAAAAAACATTAAAAAACCTTAAAAAACTAAAAAACACCTTAAAACCCATAAAACCCCTTAAAAAAACCAAAACAAATATATAAATACTTAAAACCACAAAAAATGTTCAAAAACTCAAAGAAACTTAAAATCCCTAAAAAGCTCAAAAAACCCCTTAAACCCAAAAGTCCCTAAAACCCTAAAAACCCTAAAAACCCTAAAAACCCTAAAAAAACTCTAAAAACCTTCAAAATCCCTAAAACCCTAAAAACCCATTAAACCATAAAAATCCTAAAAATCAATTAAATCTTAAAACCCCTAAAAACCCTAAAAAATTCATGTATACCATAAAAACCTTAAAACCCCATAAAACCCTAAAAACAACTAAAAACTCTGAAAATCCTTTAAACACCTAAAAACGTTATAAACACTAAAAAACCTTAAAAACCCAAAAAGGTTGTGAAAACCCCTTAAAACCCTAAAACCCCCTAAAAACCCCTAAAACCCCTAAAAACCTCTAAAAATGATAAAAATCCTAAAAATCCTATAAAAATCAATGAAAATGTAAAAACCCCTAAATACACTAAAAAATCCCTAAAAACTCTAAAACCCCTTAAAATCCCTAAAAACATTAAAAACTCTAAAAACCTTAAAACCAGTAAAACCAAAAAAACCCAAAACCCCTAAAAACTCTAAAAACCCTTTAAACTCCAAAAAATGTTAAAAACACTAAAAATCTAAAAACCATAAAATAACTCAAAAAACCCAAAAAACACCATAAATCTCCAAAAAACCTAAAACCCCTCAAAATCCCTAAAAACCAAAAACCCTGAAAACCCCTTAATAACATAAAACCCCCTAAAACCTCTCAAAACCCCATAAAAAACCCTAAAACCCACTAAAACTCTAAAAACCCTCAAAACCCCTAAAAAGTTAAAAAACTCGAAAAACTCTAAAAAACCCTAAAAATAAAAAAATAAAACTCAGATCCCAAAAAACCCTAAAACCCTTGAAAATCCCTAAAAAACTTAAAACCACTGAAAAAGCCTAAAAACCCTCAGAATCCCTAAAAACCCCAAAATCCCTAAAAATCCTAAGAAACCCCTAAAAATCCCTGAAAACATAAAAAACCTAGAAAAACTAAAAAACCCCTAAAAGCCATAAACCCCATGAAAACCATAGAAAACCCTAAAAACCAAAAAAGACCTTAGAAACCCAAAAAGTCCCTAAAAACCATAAAAAACCCTAAAAACAATAAAAATCCTAAAAGACCCCTAAGATTCCATGAGAACGTAAAACAACCCTGAAAATCCCCTAAAAACCACAAAACCCCTAAAAACCTTAAAAATAATAAAAACCCATAAACCCCCTAAAAGACTAGTAAAAACTCTAAAAACCCTTGAAATCCCTAAAAATGTTAAAAAACTCTTAAAAACATTTAAAAACCTAAAAAACTCAAAAATACCCAAAAAACCTAAAAGGCCCTAAAAACCTTGAAAACCCCTAAAAACTCTTTAAAACCTATAAACCCTCAAATTCCCTAGAAACCCAAAAAACCCAAAAAACCGATAAAAATCCAAAAAAAACCCTATATGTCCATTGAAACGTAAAAAACCCCTAAAAACCCTGAAAAACCCCTAAAACCCATAAACACCCCTCAAAACGTTAAAAATCTCTATGAAACCATTAAAACTCTAAAACCAAAAAGACTCTGAAACCTTTGAAAATCCTTAAAAACCAAAGAAAACCTCAAAAACCATAAAACCCCTAAAAATCCATGAAAAACCTAAAAAACCTAAAAACCATAAAAATCGTAAACCCCCTAAAAATCCATGAAAATGTAAAAAACCCTAAAACCACCATAAAAAGCTTAAAACACCCTAAAACCCATAAAACCCCTAAAAAACTAAAAACTCTAAAAACCCATAAATCCATAAAAACATTAAAATACTCTAAAAAACCTCAAAACCCCTAAATACTCAAAAAAAACCCTAAAACCCCAAAAGACCCTAAAAACTCTAAAAATTCCTAAAAACCCTAAACCCCTAAAAACCCTATTAACCTTCAAAGTCCCTAAAAACCATAAAAATTCCCAAAACCCCTAAAAATACAATAAAATGTAAAAAACCCTAAACACCTGAAAACCCCAGAAAATCCATAAAACCCCTATAAACCTTAAAACCCCTAAAACCGCATAAAAACCCAAAAAGCCACTAAAAACTCTAAAACCCTTAAAACCCCTAAAAATGTTAAAAACTCTAAAAAACCTTTAAAAAACTAAAAACTCAAAAAAAAAACCCTGCAAACCCCTTGAAAACTCCTGAAACCCCTAAAACCTCAAACACCCTAAAAACCCTAAAAAGTACAAAAACCAAAAATATCCTAAGAAACCCCAAAAAATCCATCAAAACATAAAAATCCTAAAAACACTGAAAACCCCCTAAAAACCATAAAACCCCTAAAAACCCAAAAAACCACTAAAAACTCTTAAACCATTTAATCCCCAAAAAATGTTGAAAAAATATAAAAAACCTTAAAACCCTAAAAAAGTAAAAAAACCCATAAAACCCCTAAAAGACCCTAAAACCCTCAAAATACCTAAAAACCCTGAAAACCATGAAAGTCCTAAAATATCTAAAAAACAACGAAAACGTAAAAAACCCTGAACGACCCCTAAAAACCATAAAACCCACTAAAAACCTTAAAAAGTCTAAAACCCCATAAAAACTGTAAATAATAACTAAAAACTCTAAAAACCCTTAAAAACCCTAAAAAACTCAAAAAACCCATAAAACCCTAAAAAATCAAAAAAACCTTAAAACCCCAAAAGACCGTAAAAACGCTGAAAAAACCTGAAACCCCTAAAAACCACTAAAAACACTCAAAATCCGTAAAACCCCTAAAAAACCAAAAAACCATAAAAATCCATGAAAACATAAAAAACCTAAAAAATTGGAAAAAACCTTGAAAGCCCCAAAAACCCCTAAAAACCTTTAAAAAACAAGAAACCCATAAAAAGCCTAAAAACAATTGAAACTCTTAAAACCCTAAAAACCCCTAATAACTTTAAAAACTCTAAAAAACATTAAAAACCATAAAAAGCTCAATAAAAAGAAAAAAGTCCCCAAAATTCCAAAAAAACCCCAAAACCCCTAAAAACACTAAAAACCCTAAAAATCCCTAAAAACCTTAAAAACCCAAAAAACCATAAAAATCCTAAAAACCCATAAAAATTAATTAAAACCTAAAAAACCCTGAAAACTCTGAAGAGCCCCTAAAAACTACAAAAACCTCAAAAAACCTAAAAAAAGCCTTAAAAAACATAAAAACCAATAAAACCCATAAAAACCCCTAAAAACCCTAAAACCCCTAAAAAACTGTAAAAAACCTCAAAAACCCTAAATACTCAAAAAAAAACCCTAAAACCCCAAAAGACACTAAAAACTCTAAAAACCCCAAAAAACCCAAAACCCCTAAAAAGCCTATTCACCTTCAAAGTCCTTAAAAACCATAAAAATCCCAAAAACCCCTAAAAATACAAGAAAATGTAAAAAACCCTAAAAACCCTGAAAACCCCATAAAATCAATAAAACCCCTAAAAACCTTAAAACCCCCTAAAATTGCATAAAAACCCTAAAAACCACTAAAAAATCTAAAACCCTTAAAACCCCTAAAAATGTTAAAAACTCTAAAAAACCTTAAAAAAACAAAAAACTAAAAAAATCCTAAAAACCCCTTGAAAACTCCTGAAACCCCTAAAACCTCAAACTCCCTAAAAACTGCAAAAACCATAAGTATCCTAACAAACCCCCAAAAATCCATCAAAACATAAAAATCCTAAAAACACTGAAAACCCCTTAAAAACCATAAAACCCCCTAAAAACCCAAAAAACCACTAAAGAATCTTAAAACCATTTAATCCCCAAAAAATGTTAAAAAAATATAAAAAACATTAAAACCTTAAAAAAGTCAAAAAAAAACCCATAAACCCCCTAAAAGACCCTAAAGCCCTCAAAATCCCTAAAAACCTTAAAAACCATGAAAATCCTAAAATATATAAAAATCAATGAAAACGTAAAAAACCCTGAACGACCCCTAAAACCATAAAACCCACTAAAAACCTTAAAATTTCCAAAACCCCATAAAAACCCTAAACAATAACTAAAAACTCTAAAAACCCTTAAAATCCCTAAAAAACTCAAAAAACCCTAAAAAATCAAAAAAAACTTAAAACCCCAAAAGACCGTAAAAACCCTGAAAAAACCTAAAACCCATGAAAGCCAAAAAACCATAAAAAATTGGAAAAAACCTTGAAAGCCAAAAAAACCTCTAAAAACCTTTAAAAAACCGAAAACCCATAAAAATCCTAAAAACAATAAAAAGTCTCAAAACCCTTAAAACCCCTAATAACTTTAAAAACTCTAAAAAAACATTAAAAACCTTAAAAAGCTCAATAAAAAGAAAAGAGTCCCTAAAATCCCAAAAAGCCCCTAAAACCACTAAAAACCTGAAAAAAAAACAAAAACCCCTAAAAATCCTTAAAAACCTTAAAAACCCTAAAACCCATAAAAATCCTAAAAACCCATAAAAATTCGTTAAAAACTAAAAAACCCTGAAAACTCTGAAAAACCCCTAAAAACTATAAAAACCCTAAAAAACCTAAAGAACCATAAAAACCATAAAAACCAATAAAACCCATAAAACCCACTAAAATTTCTAAAACCCCTTGAAAGACCCTAAAAACCCTCAAAATCCCTAAAAACATTAAAAACCATAAAAACACTAAAAACTTCTAAATATCCATGAAAATCTTAAAAACCCTAAAAACCCTAAAACCCCTAAAACCCATAAAAACCCTAAAAATCCACAAAAACCCAAAAAACAACTAAAAACTCTAAAAATACTTTAATCCCCTAAAAACGTTAATAAATTATAAATAACTTTAAAACCCTAAAAACCCCTAAAACCTTTAAATCCCTCAAAATCCAGAAAATCCCAAAACCCCATAAAAATCCTATAACCCCCTAAAAATCCATTAAAACATAAAAAACCTAAAAACCCAGAAAAACCCCTAAAACCCATAAAACCGCCTAAAAACCATAAAACCCCTAAAAACCAATAAAAACCCTAAAAACCACTAAAAACTCTAAAAACCCTTTAAACCCCTAAAAACATAAAAAACTCTAGAAACCTTTAAAAACCCTAAAAAACTCAAAAAAACCTTTAAAAACCCTAAAAAACTCAAAAAACCCCTTAAAACCCAAAAACACCCTAAAAACCCGCAAAAAACATCAAAACCCCTCAAAATCCCAAAAAAACCATAAAAGAATAAAAACCTTAAAAAAACCTAAAAACCCATGAAAACATAAAAAATCCTTAAACACTAAAAAACCAATGAAAACCTTAAAAACCCCTAAAAACCCCTAAAAATCATAAAAACCCTAAAAATAATGAAAACTCTAAAAACTGCTAAACCCCATAAAAATGTAAAAAACTCAAAAAACCCATAAATCCCTAAAAAACTCAAAAAACCCCAAAACCCAAAAATACCCTAAAAACCCTAAAAATCCTGAAAACCCATAAAAGCCCTCAAAATCCCTAAAAACCTTAAAAGACCCTAAAACCTAAAAAACCCTAGAAAACCAAAAAACTATTTGAAAACATAAAACCCCTGAAAACCACAAAACCCCAAAAAACTTTAAAAACCCTAAAAACCCTAAAAACCCACTAAAAACTCTAAAAACCCTTTAAACCCCTAAAAGCATTAAAAACTCTAAAAAACCTTAAAACCCCGAAAAACTCAAAAAAAAAAACGCTAAAACCCAACTAAAAACTCTAAAAACCCTTAAAACCTTAAAAAACTATAAAAAACCTTTAAAACTAAAAAAACTAAAAACACCCAAAAAGACACTTAAAACCCTTAAAACACTAAAACCCTTAAAACCACCTAAAAAACTCTAAAAACCCTCAAAATCACTAAATACCATAAAAAACACAAAAAATCCATAGAAATCCTAAAACCCCCCAAAACCAAGAAAACATAAAAAATCCTAAAACCCTAAAAAGCCCTTGAAAACCATAAAACCCCTAAAAACAATAAAAACTCTAAAAATACATAAAAACCCAAAAACCACTAAAAACACTCAAAACCCTTTAAACACCTAAAAACATTAAAAACACTAAAAAACTTAAAACCTTAAAAAACTCAAAAAAACACTAAAAACCAAAAAAAGACCCTAAATCCCAAAAAAACCCTCAAAATCCTTGAAAAACCCTAAAATCCCTCAAAATCTTAAAAACCCTAAAAAAACTATAAAATCCTAAAACCACCAAATACTCTATGAAAGTCTAAAAAAACCCAAAACTCTATGAAAATGTAAAAAATACCCAAAGCCCCCCAAAAAAACCCTAAAAACCGTAAAATCCTAAAAACGTTAAAAAACCCAAAAACCCATAAAATCCCTAAAATTCCTAAAACCCCAAAAAAAATCTAAAAACACTGAAAACCCCAAAAAATGTTTAAAAACTCTAAAAATCCATAAAAACCCTAAAAACACAAAAAAAACCCCAAACCCCAAAAAGATGTTAAAATCCCTGAAAACACTAAAAACCTTTAAAAACCCCTAAAATCCCTCAAAATCCCTAAAATAACTAAAAACCTAAAAACCATAATAATCCTAAGAAACCCATAAAAATCCATGAAGATGTAATAAATCCTAAAAACCCTAAAAACCCCTAGAAAACCATGATAACCCCTAAAACCCAAAAAACCCCTGAAAATCTATAAAACCCTAAAAATCTATTAAAAACACTGAAAACCCTTAAAAATCTTTAAAATGTTAAAAAAAATTCAAAAGCTTAAAAACCAAAAAGAATTTAAAAAAACCCTAAAAATCAAAAAATACCCTAAAACCCCCAAAACCCATAAAAACCCTGAAAACCCTAACAACCCTCAAAATCCCAAAAAAACCCGTCAAAAACATTAAAAACCATAAAAGTCCTAAAAAACCCCTAAAAACAATAAAAAGCCATTGAAAATCACTAAAATCCTTTAAATACTTAAAAAGCCCGAAAAAACATAAAATCCTAAAAAACCAATAAAAACATAAAAAACCCTTTTAAAACCCCTCAAAATGTGAAAAGCTCTAAAAACCATAAAAACCCTAAAAAACCCTAAAACCCCATAAAGACCGTAAAAAGCCTGAAAACCCCTAAAACCCCAAAAAACACATGAAAACCCCTAAAAATATCAAAATCCGTAAAAATCCTAGAAGTCCCTAAAAACCATAAAAAACCAAAAAACCACTAAAAATCCATGAAAATGCAAAAAACCCTAAAAACTTTGAAAACCCCTGAAAAATATAAAAACCACTAAAGAGATTAAAAAAGATTAAAACCCCATAAAATCTATAAAACCCCACAAAAAACTCTAAAACCCTCAAAATCCATAAAAACCCTAAAAACCCTAAAACCCTCAAAATCCATAAAAACCCTAAAAACCCTAAAAGCCCTAAAAACCATACAAATCCACAAATACACTAAAAATCCATGAAAACTTAAAAACCCTAAAAAACTCTAAAAACACCCTTAAACCCATGAAACCCCTAAAAACAGTAAAAACCCTAAAAATGAATAGATGCCCAAAAAACCACTAAAAACCCTAAAAACCTTAAGACCCCTAAAAACTTTAAAAACTCTAAAAACCATATAAAAAACTCAAAAAACCCTAAAAACCTAAAAAGACTATCAATACTTGAAAACCCCAAAAAAATTTAAATCCCTAAAACTGCCTGAAAACCCCTAAAAATCGTCAAAATCCCTAAAAACTCTAAAAAACCATAAAAACCATAAAAATCCTAAAAACTCCTAAAAATCCAAGAAAATTTAAAAACCCCTAAAAACACTGAAAACCCCCTAACAACCATAAAACCCCGTAAAATCCTTAAAAACACTAAAAACCAATAAAAAAACTAAAAAAATAATAAAAACTATAAAAACCCTTAAAACCTCTAAAATGTTAAAAACTCTAAAAAACCTTTAAATCCCCTAAAAAACTGAAAAAAGTTAAAAAACTAAATGACCCTAAAAAACCTAAAAACCCAAAAAACCCTGAAAACCCTGAAAACCCCTGAAAATCCCTAAAAACCATAAAAATCCTCTAACCACCCTAAAAATTCAGTAAAAGGTAAAAATCCCTCAAAACTCTTAAAAGCCCTTGAAAACCATAAAAACTCTAAAAACCATAAAAAACCATAAAAACCCATAAAACACTAAAAAACACTAAAAAACACTAAAAACCATAAAACCTTTAAAACCCCTAAAGACGTTAAAAAACTAAACAAACCCTAAAAAACCTTAAAAACCATAAAAATCCCTAAACCCCAAAAGACTCTAAAAACCCTGAAAAACCCTAAAACTGTAAAAATCCCTAAAAACCCTAAAAAATTAAAAAAAACCATAAAAATCCTAAAAACCCGTAAAAATCAATGAAAATGTAAGAAACCCTAAAAACACTGAAAACCCCCTAAAAACCATAAAACCCCCTAAAAACAATAAAAACCATAACAACCATTAAAAACCCTTAAAAACCCTAAAACCACTGAAAACTCTAAAACTCCGTAAAACCCCTTAAAACCCCTAAAAATATTAAAAACCCTAAAAAACCTTAAAACCTCAAAAATTGAAAAAGACCTAAAAACCCAAAATTACCCTAAAACCCTGAAAACCCTAAAAACCTCTAAAAACTTAAAAAACCTCAAAATACCTAAAACCCTAAAACCCCTAAAAACCATAAAATTCCAAAAAATCACTAAAAATCCATGAAAACATAAAAACCCTAAAAAACCTAAAAATCCACAGAAAATCATAAAAACCCCTAAAATCTTTAAAATCCAAAAAAACCTATAAAAACCCTAAAAAGAACTAAAAACTATAAAAAGCCTTAAAACCCCTAAAAACTTTAAAAATTCTAACAAAATAAAAAAAACCAACAAAACTTCAAAAAAATCAAAAAACCACCAAAGACCCAAAAAACCCAGAAAACCTCTAAAATCCATAAAACCCCTTAAAGATCTAATTATCCTAAAAATCCCTAAGAACCATAAAAATCCCTAAAAACCATAAAAATCCAAAAAAACTCTAAAAATCTCCAAAAGCGTAAAAACCCTAAAACCCCCCGAAAAACCATAAAACCCCTCAAAACCTTTAAAACCCTAAAACCCATAAAAATCTTAAAAATGACTAAAAACTCTAAAAACCATTAAAACCTTTAAAAAGGGTAAAGAAAATAAAATGGCTAATGCACTTTCACGTAGATATTCTCTCTTATCTTTGGTGGATTCTAAAATCCTTGATTTTGAATACATTGAGGATTTATATTCCACTTATACATGTTTTAGGGAACCTTTTGGTCATTAAAAACCTAGAGTTAGTTGGGAGAAGTTTTATTTTCATGATGTATTCTTATTTAGGATTGATAAGCTGTGTATTCCTAATTACTCTATCCGTTTACTTTTACTGAAGGAGACAAATTGTGGTGGGTTAATGGGACATTTTGGTGTTGAAAAAACTTTAAGAATTCTAAGTGATCATTTTTATTAGCCTAGGATGTCTAGAGGTGTTGAAAATTTGTGATAATTGCATTGTCTTCCATAAATCCAAATCTAAACTGAACCCACATGAATTATATCTTCCCCTCCCAATCCCCAACACCCCTTGGGAGGAAATACCAATGAAATTTATTGTGGGATTACAAAGGACCAAGCGGGTGAGATTCCATTTTTTTTTGTGGTGGATCAGTTTTCTAAAATGTAACATTTTATTCCTTGACACAAAACAAATGATGCCACTAATATTGCAACACTTTTCTTTTAGGAAGTAGACAAAATCTTTGGAATGACAAGGATGATTTTATTGGATCATGACACAACATTCCTTAATTACTTTTAGAAGACCTTGTAGAGAAAACCGGGAACAAAGTTACTATTTTCTACTAATTTTCATATAAGAACTGATGGGAAAATAAAGGTAGTGAATCAGACACTATCATCTCTTCTATGAATAATTTTCATGAAGAATCTCAAAAATTTGGAGGAGTGTCAGCCACATGTGGAATTCACATATAACAAGGCTAAGCATTCCACTACTCAATATTCTCTATTATAAATTGTTTACGGTTTTAACCCCCTTGCCCCTATTTATCTAGTTCCTTTTCCATTCTAGGAAGTAAATAATATGGATGCGAAATTGCATGAATAATTCATCAAGCAACTCCATGAAAATTTAAGGAACAATATCAAGCGAATGACCCAAAAATACATTGTTCTTTCAAAAAAAGGTCACAAGC
This sequence comes from Viscum album, assembly GCA_963277665.1. Lineage (NCBI taxonomy): Eukaryota > Viridiplantae > Streptophyta > Magnoliopsida > Santalales > Viscaceae > Viscum > Viscum album. The sequence continues at coordinate 1,770,333,283 of OY728156.1, read as the reverse complement.
AAGTGTTGTTCAAACCCGATGACTTAGTTTGGATTTTTATGCGAAAGGAAATATTTCCCAACAAGCAGAAATCAAAACTCATGCCTTGAGAAGATGAACCTTTATGAGTGATCAAGAATATTAACAACAATTCTTACAAGATAGCTCTTCTAGGTGAGTATGGTGTAAGTTCCACTTTCAATGTTTCTGATCTTTCTCCTTTATTGGGTGTAGAGGATGAAGAGTTGTGCATAACTCTTTTTCAATAGGGGGAGGATGATGAGAACCATGTTGAAGGAACTGAGTCGATTTCCCAGGTGGAGGAGTTAGATTTGAAAGGCTCGATGATGTGAGGGGGATTTAAGAAGTTGAATGAAACAATGGGTGCCCATCTCATTTCATTAATGGTCTTATGGATCTCTCCTGGATTAGATGGAGAAAATTGTCCTAGTATATCAATTATTCAATCCCAAACACAATGTTTAAAGCTTGGCCCACACAGTTGCATGAATTTTGGAATCCTTTCCTAGGATTCTAGAATGAAATATGTTGACACCAAAGTCAAATCCGGTGGGTTAGGCACTCAAAATCAAATCCTGCATGCTATGGTTGGAAAGTTGTGTGCTTCTTTTCCAAAAAAAATTTGGTAGACTTTATCTTTTTGATTTTAAGGGAACAAAGTAGGTTTATCCATTATGACTTGAGGGTATTAGACCCTTGACTATTGTATCACCCCTTGGCTATAAATATCCACCCCCATGGAACTTGTATGGCATTCAAGATTGATATAGAGAGATTATTCTTTGTTTCTCTCTGTTGTGTGAGGATTGTTTCAGTCCCCCCCCCCTCATGCTGCGAAGATCGAGCCACCCCCTACAACTCGCAGCAAAACCCAAAAAACCCATAAAAAAACTCTAAACCCCTCAAAATCCAAAAAAAACCCTAAAAACAATAAAAAACCCTAAAAATCCTTGAAAATGAAAAAAAAACCCTAAAACCCCCAAAAAACCATAAAACTACTAAAAAACCCTAAAAACCCTAAAAACCAAAAAAATCATATAACCCCCTAAAAATGCATGAAAATGTAAAAAATCCTAAAAACCCTAAAACCCCCCTAAAAACCATAAAATCCCCTAAAACCATAAAATCCCATAACAACCCTAAAAACTCACTAAAAACTCTAAGAAAACCTTAAAACCTCCAAAAACGTTAAAAAAATAAAAAACCCTTAGAGACCCTCAAAACTCAAGAAACACTAAAAACCCAAAAATACCCTAAAAAACATAAAAAACCCTAAAACCCACTAAAAACCCTAAATAACATAAAAACATTAAAATCCTAAAAACCACTTAAAATCCATGAAAACTTTAAAATCTCTAAAAACCCTGAAAAACTTTGAAAAACCATAAAAACCCCTAAAAACCTGATGAGGATCATGACACACATGGGCATCATGGGGTTGGAGGCAGACTTGATGAGGAAGGTAGAATGCACACAAGTGGACAGGACCCATTGCGTGGAATTGGAGGCCCAATGACAGGGGAGCGGACCAAGAGAATGAAGGAGGCCTTAAGTAGATTAATCATGGAATTCCAAGAGGAGGCCCAACACCCTTGCTTGGGGGAAGAATTCGGGCCTATAATTACATTAATTAATGCCCAAACATTCTTTTAAAAATCCAACCCAAGTGGTGCTAAGAATTTTCAAGCCCACCCCACCATGGAATCTTCAAAGTCAAAAGGTGGTGGGCTACTTGTCTTTAATTTTCAAAAAGGGTTTTATACTTGTCTCCTAAAGTCATGGGCAAGTTCCAAAGTTGTCAAAGTCATCATTTAGGCTCTTTGAATTGTGGAAACTAGGTCTTAGACTAATGTAAAAGCCACCCTATGGTGTGATTCTAATTTATTTCTCTCTTTTTCTATAAATATCCACCCCCTTATACTCTTGAGTGATCATGAATGAAGGTATTGTTATTATGGTGAGTTTTTCTTGAAACCTTTGCGTTCTTGCTTAATTCTTGACTTATCAAAGGATTTTTCATCCTTTGTGGAATCTTGTGGCTAGAGTTCTTAGAGACAAGTTCTCTTTGGGTTCTACCTTGACCACTTCTCCCTTGCTTATCATTTTCACTATTTGCACACCACATTCACTTGTTTTCTTGTGGCGATTTGGGTGCTCAACACGTGAACATTATACAAGGTTCTTAGGACACATCCTAGTGGGTATTTCACCACGTATCATTTGTTATTAGATCCATTTGGAATAAATCAGGTTCCTTCTTTCTTATCCTTTCTTCCATTTTCATTTCTCTTCGAATCGGACCAACATCAATTTTGGTCCATTTTATTCTCCACCTACGAACGTTATTACTTCATATTTTAAGACATACAGTATATCATTATTGTATTTGATAATCTCTTATTTATTTTACATTTGGAATCATCGAAATCCAAGCTATAAATCGTGAGATACAGCGAGTTCAAATTTTGTGACAAATTCTGTAGATTTTAAAACCACACAAATCTCACGTTGATTTCCTTTGATTTTACAAATTATTGCATCTACTTAATTTAAATATTGAAAAATTCATCTTGTTTCTGCTGTATTTATTCAAAAAAAAGAGCCCAAATATAAAAAAAATCAAAAAAAAAAATAATGGCTCAAAAAAAATTGCAACATTTTGAATCCTACGTCCCATTTTCATTCTTCTTCATCCATTTTATTCCCTTCCCACATTCTTTCATCTTGAGTCCATTTTGAATTTTATCTTTGAATTCTAGTTTAGGATTGTTGAAATTCGGTAAGAACTCTATATGAATCAAGTTGAGTGGTAAAAGGAAAGAGTGTTACATTTTGATAAAATCCAAAAATTGAGTGTAAACGCGTGAGGTAGTGTGTGAGGCCCATTTTCCATTATTTTCAATTTTTTCTCACAGGATTCCTAAATGGAGGAGTCGAGTAACACCAATGAAGTAGACATTAAGTTGTTCATGAGGGCTGTACAAGAACAATTCTAAAGGTTGAATGCAAGGATGGATGAACTTCAATCCCCTTCCAATTCTAGAGCACCACCAAGGAGGTAGGTTGTTGAAGAAGAGGAGGAGTTGTCCGATTTTCATGAGTCACCAATTCTAAGAAATCAACCACCATGGAGGAAAGCCAATGATCTTAGAGGAGTAAAGTTGATGATTCTTTCATTCCAAGGTAAGAATGATCCTGAAACTTACTTGGAATGGGAAAGAAAGGTCGAACATGTTTGTGGTTATCACACTTATTCAGAGGAAAACAAAGTGAAGTTGGCGGTTGTGGAATTCACCAACTATGCTAGTATTTGGTGGGACCAACTACAAGTGAGTTGATGGAGAAGTGGATAAAGACCCATCCGCACTTGGGAGGAGATGAAAGTTGTAATGCGTAAGAGGTTCATTTCTAGCCACTATTATTGTGATCTGTTCCTCAAGTTGCAGGGTTTGAAATAAGGGGCCATGAGTGTTGAGGAGTATCACAAAGAGATGGAGATCATCATGATTCGGGCGAATATTGATGAGGAGAGAAAGGCCACCATGGAAAGGTTTGTGAACGGCCTCAACCATGACATTCGGGACATAGTGGACATGCACCACTACTTGGACATGGAGGATCTACTTCACATGGCTACCAAAGCGGAGAGGCAAGTCAAGGAAAGAAGGATGCGCCCTACATCTTATAGTAAGGATTCTAGACCTTCTTTCAAGTTTAAAGATTCCAAACCACAAGAGCATGTAAGGGAACACAAAACTGATTCAAAGGAGTTTCCCAAACCAAAACCATTCTTCCCAGAATCCTAAGGTAAAATGGAGGGTAAAGTTGTTTCCAAATCATGAGATATCAAATGTTTTAAATGTCAAGGATTTGGACATATTGTCTCAAAATGCCCAAAAAAGAGGACCATGATTATTTTGGATGATGGAGATATTCTTAGTGCTATCTCAAGCGAATATGAAATGCCATCACTTGAGGATGATTCAGAGGTGGAAGTAGAAATCTCCATACATGGAGAAATGCTTGTTGCAAGGCTTTCTTTGAGTGCTCAACCTGAAAAAGAATGTGATCAAGAGAAAAGGGAGCACATTTTTCATACTAGATGCCTCATCAAAGATAAGGTATGTAGTATGATTATTGATGGGGGTAGTTGTGCAAATGTAGCAACTGGTTTGATGGTTGATAAATTGGGATTGACTACGACTAGACATCCTAGGCCTTATAGTTTGCAATGGTTAAATAATAGTGGGGATGACAAAGTGACTAAGCAAGCACAAGTTCCATTTTCTATTGTAAAGTATGAAGACAAGGTGATGTGTGATGTTGTTCCAATGCATGCTAGCCATATCTTGTTGGGAAGACCTTAGAAATTTTATAGGAGGGTCACACATGATGGATACACCAATCGATATTCTTTTGAGTATAATGGGTGGACGGTTATTCTTACACCATTGAGGCCTCTACAGGCTAATGAAGACCAAGTGAGGATTGAGAGAGATTGTGAGAAGAGAGAAAAATAAAAGAGAGAAAAAAATAGAGAGAATGAGAAGAGTGGAAAATCAAGAGTGAAAAAGGAGTGTTGAGTGAAAGCAAAAAAATGAGGGAAATAAAAGAGTTGAAAACAAGAGTTAAAATAAGAGTGAAAACAAGAGTGTTGAGGGAAAAGTGAGCTTATTTTCATAAAAAATAGAGATAGAGAGAGCTTTAGAGGGGGAGGAAACTCTCGTGCTTCTATGTAAGGGAGAATGTTTTACCAATAACTCTCCTAACCTTTCAATGCATTCTAGTGTTATGTCCATTTTGCAGGAATTTGGCGATGTGTTTCTGGAATAAATTCTCAATGGCTTACCTCCGTTACGAGGTATCGAGCACCACATTGACTTCCTCCCCAGAGCAGCGCTTCCCAATCGACCAGCTTATCAGGCTAAATCGGAGGTGACTTGAGAAATCCAATGACAAGTGGAAGAATTGGTAAGGAAGGGATTTGTTCGAGAGAGCTTGAGTCCATGTGCAGAACCAGTAATTCTTGTCCCAAAAAAAGATGGTAAGTAGAGAATGTGTGTTGATTGTTGAGCTATCAACAAAATCATAGTAAATTATTGCTATGCCATACCTCATTTGGATGATATGATTGATGAACTCCATGGTGCATGCTTGTTTACAAAAATTGACCTAAGGAGTGGATACCATCAAATTAGAATGAAAGAGGGAGATGAATGGAAAACTGCATTTAAAACTAAGTTTGGATTGTATGAATGGCTAGTTATGCCTTTTGGACTAACTAACGCCCCTAGTACATTCATGAACTTAATGAATCATGTTTTCCGTCCATTCATAGGGAAATTTTTGGTTGTGTATTTTGATGACATTCTTATTTATTCTAAGAGCCTTGATGAACATAATGAACATTTGAAATATGTTTTTGAGACTCTTAGGAAAAATAGGTTGTTTGCAAACTTGGAAAAATGTATATTTTGTTTAAATTCAGTTGTTTTCCTTGGTTTTGTGGTAGGAGCTGATGGCATGAGGGTTGATGAAGAGAAGGTGAAGGCGATTCGGGACTAGACAACACCAAAGAATGTCAACGAGGTGAGTAGCTTCCATGTGCTTGCGAGTTTTTACTGAAGGTTCATGAGAGAATTTTCAACCATTGTAGCACCATTGAATGATTTGGTCAAGAAAGGGGTGAGTTTCAAGTGGGGAAAATCTCAATAATATTCCTTATACACACTCAAAGGTAAGTTTACCAATTCACCTCTCTTAATTATCCAAGACTTTTCTAAAGTTTTTGAGGTTGAGCGTGATGCCTCTGGAATAGGAATTGGGGCTGTTTTAATGCAAGACTCTAAGCCCATCACATACTTTAGTGAGAAGCTTAATGGGGCTGCATTGAACTACTCTACCTCTGACAAGGAATTGTACACTCTCAAAAGAACTTTAGATAATTGGAAACATTACTTGTGGCTAATGGAATTTGTTATTCATTCGGATCATGAAAGCCTAAAATTTCTTAAGTCACAAGGAAATTTGAATAGGCGGCATGCAAGATGACTTGAATTCATTGAAACATTTCTTTACATCATTAAGCATAAATAAGGAAAAGAAAATGTTGTCGCTGATTCTTTGTCTAGGAGATACTCTCTTCTCACTTCTATACATGCTAAAATACTTGGTTTTGAAATGTTGAAAAGCATGTATGAGAATGATGTGTATTTTTCTGAAATTTGGAAGTTGCGTGAAAAACATGGAAAAAGTGATTTTTACAAACATGATGGATTTCTTTTTCGAAAAAATAAATTGTGTGTTCCATCTTGTTCCATGCGTGAATTACTTGTTAGAGAAACTCATGGTGGTGGATTAATAGGGCATTTTGGGGTTGAGAAAACTTTGTCCTTATTGAGTGAACATTTTTATTGGCCTCACATGCGTAGGGAAGTGGTTAGTGTTTGTGGAAATTGTAATGTGTGTAAACATGAAAAGTAAAAAGTTCTTCCACATGGCTTATACACCCCTTTTCCCATTGCTTCTCATCCTTGGGTTGACATTTCAATGGATTTTGTGCTCAGCTTGCCAAGATCACAATCAGGTAAGGATAACATCTTTGTGGTGGTGGATAGGTTTAGTAAAATGGATCATTTTATTGCTTGTTCTAAAAAAAATGATGCAACTTAGATCACTGATTTTTTTTTCAGGGAAATTGTTAGGTTGCATGGCTTACCCAAGAGCATTGTGAGTGATAGGGATGACAAATTCCTTAGTCACTTCTGGAGGACATTGTGGAACAAACTTGGAACCAAACTTCTGTTCTCCACCACTGCACACCCACAAACAGATCGTCAAACTGAGGTGGTCAATAGAACACTTTCCACATTGTTCCATGCCATCATTAGAAAAAATCTGAAACATTGGGAAAGATGTCTGCCTCACATTGAGTTTGCTTATAATCAAGTGGTTCACTCCACTAATAATGCTTCACCATTTGAAGTTTTGTATGGTTTTAACCCATTAAATCCACTTGATATTTTACCTTTGCCTACTAATAAATTTTCTAATCTTGAAGTTGAAAAGAAGGAAAAGTTTTTGCAGGAGTTTCATGCAAAGGTAAAGGCCAACATTGAGCGAAAGAATGAACAAGTAGCCAAGCACGCCAACAAAGGTCGGCGGAAAATGGTGTTTCAACCAGGAGATTGGGTGTGGGTACACTTGAGGAAGGAGAGGTTCCCGAAGCAACGAAAATCAAAACTTTATCCATAAAACCCCAAAAAACCATAAGACCCTAAAACCCTATAAAAACCCCCAAAACCATTAAAAACTCTAAAAACCCTTCAACACCTAAAAACATTAAAAAAACTCTAAGAAACAATAAAAACCCTAAAAAATAAAAAAGACCCAAAAACACAAAACTCCCTAAAACACTAAAAAACACCAAATACCCTAAAAACCCCTGAAAACCCTAAAACCCATAAAAATCCCTAAAAACCCTAAAAACCAAAAAAAATCCTAAATCCCCCCTAAAAATCCATGAAATCGTAAAAAAACCCTAAAAACTTGAAAAACCCATGAAAACAATAAAAACCACTAAAAACCTTAAAAAAACCTAAAACCCATAACACCCTAAAAACCCACTAAAAATTCTAAAAAAACTTTAAACCCATAATAACGTTATAAAACTCTAAAAAATCTTAAAAATCCTAAAAACCCAAAAAGACACTAAAAACCCTTAAAACCCCTAAAAACCCTAAAAACCTCTGAAACCCCTAAACCCCCTAAAAATCCCTAAAACGTTAAAAAAATCTAAAAGCCATAAAAATCCTAAAAAGCACAAAAAACCCCAAAAATCAAAAAGACCCTAAAAACTCTTAAAACCCCTAAAAACCCTCAAAACCATTGAAACCCCTAAAAGCCCTAAAAATCACAAAAAACCTAAAAACCATAAAAATCCTAATAAACCCAAAAAATCAATGAAAATGTAAAAAATCCTTAAAACCTTGAAAACTAGAAAAACCCATAAAAACAATTAAAAACCCTAAAAACCCCAAAACCAATAAAAACATTAAAAACGATTTAAACCCCTAAAAATGTTAAAGAACTCTAAAAACCCTTACAAACCTAAAAAACTGGAAAAAAAACATAAAACCCCAAAAAGATCCTAAAAACCCTGAAAACCCCTAAAAGCCCTAAAACCCTTCAAGAACCCTAAAACCCCTAAAACACATAAAAACCCTAAAAACAATAAAAACCATAAATATCCTAAAACCCCCCTAAAATCCATGAAAATGTAAAAAACCATAAAAATACTAAAGAACCCCTAAAATATATAAAACCCCCTAAAAAACTTAACTCCCACAAACCCATAAAAACCACTAAAACTCTAAAAAGCGTTAAAACCAAAAAATTGTTAAATAACTCTAAAAAACATTAAAACCCATAAAAACTAAAAAAAACCTAAAAACCTAAAAAGACCCTAAAAACCTCAAAACACCATAAAAATCCTAAAACCCTATGAAAATCCCTAAAATCTCAAAAAAAATCCTAAAAACCCTAAAACACCATGGAAACCATAAAAATCCTAAAAAAATCCCTAAATTCCAAGAAAATGTAAAAGATACTTTAAACCCTGAAAAACCTTGAAACCCCTAAAAACCCTAAAAACCCTCAAAATCCTTAAAAACCCTAAAAAACATAAAAATACAAATCCCTAAAAACCCATAAAAATCTATGGAAATATCAAAATCCCTAAAAACCAGGAAAAACCTCTAAAAACCATAAAAACCCTAAAAACATAAAAACCCTAAAAACCACTAAAAACCCTTTAAACCCCTGAAAACGTTAAAAAATATATAAAACCTTAAAAACCCTAAAAAATAAAATAAACCCAAAAATCCTAAAAGGACACTAAAAACACCTAAAAACCCCTAAAAACCCCCAAAAACTCTCAAAACCCCTAATAAACCTAAATACCCCTAAAAACCATAAAAATCCTACAAAACCATTAAAATCCATGAAAACGTAAAAAAATCTAAAAACCCTAAAAACCCATGAAAACCATAAAACCTCATAAAAACCTTAAAAAATACCAAAAAACCCATAAGAACCACTAAAAAATCTAAAGACCCTTTAAACCCCTAAAACGTTAAAAAGTCATAAAATCCATTAAACCCCTAATAACTAAAAGAACCTAAAACCCAAAAAAGAAACTAAAAATCCTTGAAAACCTGTAAAAACCCTCATAATCACTAAATCCCTAAAAACAATAAATACCATAAAAATCCTCAAATACCCCTTAAAAATCCATGAAAACGTAAGAAACCCTAAAATTCCAAAAAAAAAACCCTAAAAACCATAAAAACCCCTACATACATTATAAAACACAAAAAACCTATAATAACTTCAAAAAACAACTAAAAAATCAAAAAAACCCTTCAACCCCTAAAAATGTGTAAAAACTCTAAAAACCATTTAAACCCTAAAAAACAAAAAACCCCTAAAACCCCAAAGACCCAAAAACCCTAAAAACCCCTAAAACCCCCCAAAACGCCCTAAAAACCCTCAAAATCTCTAAAAAACCTAAAAACCAAAAAAAGCAATGCATATTCAGGAAAAAGTAAAATACCCTAAAAACCATGAAAAAACCCTAAAAACCTTAAAATCACAAAAAACTCATAAAAACCCTAAAAACTACCAATAAGTCTAAAACCCCTAAAAATGTAAACAAATCTAAAAACCTTAAAAACCAGAAAAAAACTCTAAAAAACCCTCAAAACCCAAAAAGACCATATAAACCCGAAAAAAACCATAAAAACCCTAAAACATCGGGAAAACCCTGAAAACCCTCAAAAACCATAAAAACCCCTAAACCCATAAAAAGATTAAAAAAGTCTTAAAAATATGTGACAATGTAAAAAACCCTAAAAACCCCCTTAAAACCATAAACCCCCTAAAAACCGTAAAACTCCATAAAAACCCTAAAAACCACAAAAAACTCAAAAAAACAAAGCAAACCCAAAATGTCTATAAAAACCCTAAAAACCCACTAAAAATCTATGACAATGTAAAAAATACAAAAAACTGTGAAGAACCCCTCAAACCAATAAAAATACCTAAAAGCCTTAACAAACCCTAAAACCCTAAAAAATACTAAATAAATCTAGAACCCTTAAAACCACTAAAACGTTAAAAACTCTAAAAACCCATAAAAAACATAAAAAACTCAAAAAACCCTAAAAACCAAGAAGGCACTAAAAACCTTGAAAACCCCTAAAACCCAAAAAAATCCCTAAAACCCACTAATATCCATGAAAAGTATAAAACCCATAAAACCCCATGAAAACCATAAAAACCCCTAAAAACTTTAAAAACCCTAAAAATCCATAAAAACCCCAAAAATCCATAAAAACCCAACCACTAAAAACTATAAAAACCCCAAAATACATTAAAAAACTTAAAAACCCTAAAACACCTAAAACCCCATAAAATCCTCAGAATCAACAAAAACCCTCAAAACACTAAAAACCATAAAAATCCTGAAAACCCCCTAAAAATACATGAAAAATCAAAAAAAATGTAGAAACACCCTAAAAACCCTAAAAACCCTAAAAACCTTAAAAAACCTTAAAACCCATAAAAACCATAAAAACAACTAAAAAACCTAAAAACCCTTAAAACCCATAAAAATGTTCAAAAATTCAAGAAAAACTTTAAAACCCTAAAAACTCAAAAAAAACCCTAAAACCCCAAAAATACCCAAAAAACCCAAAAAACCCCTAAAAACCCTAAATACCCCTGAAAACCCCTAAAACCTCGCAAAGCCCCTAAAACCCTAAATAACCCTAAAAACCATAAAGATCCTTAAAAATCCCTAAAAATCAATGAAGACATAAAAAACACAAAAAATCCCTAAAAAACCTTGAAAACCATAAAACCCCATAAGAACATAAAAAAATAGTAAAAACCCTAAAACCACTTAAATCTAAAAAAACCCTTAAAATCCATAAAATGTTTAAACTATAAAAAACCTTAAATACCTAAAAAACTAAAAAAGCACTAAAATTCCCAAAGGGCCTTAAAAACCCCCCACAAACCTTGAAACCCCTCAAAATCCCTAAAAACTCTAAATGTGATTAGGAGGTGGAGCCTTGGGCAATGATCAAAGCAGTTCATTTTGCTAATCAATTTTGGTGGAAGCACCTTAGAAATGAATCCGACTCGATCTTGGCGGTGCAGCCCCTCAAAACCAAATTAAGAAGGGTACCTTGGTTAATTCTTCCATATTAGATTGATTGTGTCAAGGTATACCACGACCTCACTCTAAAAAATGTGGGGTGACAAAGGACGACATTGATCTCCTTTTCCCTAAAAACCCTAAAAAACCCCTAAAAACCATTTAAAATCCTAAAAACCCCCTAAAAATCCATGAAAACGTAAAAAACACTAAAAATCATAAAAAATCCTGAAAAACATAAAAACCCTGAAAAAACTTAAAAATCAAAAAAAAAACATAAAAACCCTGAAAATCCAGTAAAAACTCCAAAAACACTTTAAAACCCTGAAAACATTAAAAACTCTTAAAAAAACATTCAAATCTTAAAAAAAATTAAAAAAAAACCCTAAAAACCCAAAAGACCCTAAAAACCCTGAAAAACCCTAAAAAATTTAAATACCCCTAAAAAATCCTAAAAAACCCTTGAAATCCCTAAAAACCAAAAAAAATCCACCCCCCCCAAATCTCTTAAAATTTAAGAAACACTAAAACCTTAAGAACCAACGGAAAACCATGAAACACCCTAAAAAACTTCAAAAACCCTAAAAACCCATAAAAATTCTAAAAAACCACTAAAACTCTAAAAACCCCTAAAATGTTAAAAAACACTACAAAACCCTAAAAATCCTAAAATACTCAAAAAACCATAAAGACCAAAAAAGAAAATAAAAACCCTAAAAACCCTTTAAACCCTAAAACTCATAAAAACACTCAAAATCTCTAAAAACCATAAAATATCTAAAAACAACAAAAATCCTAAAAAATCCCTAAAAATCCATTAAAACATAAAAAACCATAACAACCTTGAACAAACCTTGAAACCAAAAAAACATTAAAAAACTCAAAGAATGCCCTAAAATACAAAAAGACATAAAAAACATGAAAAATACTAAAAACCTAGGAAAATAAAACATTCATCAAAACCCCACAAACCCAAAAAACACTAAAAACCATAAAAAACCTAAAACCCCCTAAAAATCCATGAAAACGTAAAAAACCATAAAATCTTGAAAAAAACCAGAATACCATTAAAACCCTTAAAAACCTTAAATACCCTAAAAACCCATAAAACCCCTAAAAATCAACAAAAAACTCTAAAAAACCATTAAAATCCTAAAAATGACAAAAATCTCTCCAAAACCTTAAAAACTAAAAAAACCCTAAAACCCAAAAATACCTTAAAAACCCTGAAAAACCTTAAACCCCTAAAAGCACTTAAAAACTCTCAAAATCCCTAAAAACCCAAAAAACTAGAAAAATATTAAAAACCCAATAAAAATACATGAAGACGTAAAAAATCCTAAAAACTGTGAAAAACCACAAAACCCCTAAAAACCCTAAAACCATAAAATTCCTAAGAAACCCCTAAAATACATGAAAACATAAAAACCATGGAAAACCCATAAAAACCATAAAACGCCTAAAAGCCTTAAAAACCATAAAAACCCTAAAACCCATTGAAAATTATAAAAACCATTAAAGCTCATAAAAACATTATAAAACTCTAAAGAAACTTAAAAACCTTAAAAACTCAAAAAAAAAACACCCTAACCAAAAAGACTCTAAAACCATAAAAACCCCTAAAATCCCTAAAAACAAATGAAAACCCCTAAAACCATAAAGATCCCTAAAAACCTTAAAAACCCAAAAAATAATAAAAATCCTAAAAAACCCCCCTAAAAAACAATGAAAACCTAAAAAATCCGAAAAACCCCAGAAAAACCCCTGAAAACTTAAAAACACCTAAAAACCCTACAAATCCATAAAATCCCTAAAAAACCACTATAAACTCTGAAAACCCTTAAAATACCTAAAAACGATAAAAAACTCTAAAAACCCTTAAAACCCTAAAAAACTCAAAAAACCCCTAAAACTACAAAAGACCATAAAAATCCTAAAAACCCCTAAACACCCTAAATCCCTTAAAAACCCGTAAAAACCCTGAAAATCCATAAAACCCCAAAAAATGAAAAACTTTAGACCCCCTAAAAATCCATGAAAATTTAAAAACCCATAAAAACCATAAAAACCATAAAATCCACTAAAAACTCTAAAAACCATTTAAAAATATAAAAACTTTATAAGACTCTAAAAAACCATAAAAACCCAAAAAAACTTAAAAAACCCTAAAAACCAAAAAGACTCATCAAATTCTGAAACCATAAAAACCCTAAAACCCTTGAAAACCCCTAAAAACCATAAAAACCCTACAAAACCCTAAAAAGCATAAAAATCATAAAAAACTATAAAAATGCATGAAAACGTAAAAAAACCTAAAAACCCATTAAACCATAAAAACCCTTAAAATCCTTAAAAAACCCATAAAAACCCTAAAAGACACTAAAAACATAAAAACACCTAAAAATGTTTAAAAAACACTTAAACCCCATAAAACCCTAAAAAACTCAAAAAAGCCCCTAAAACCCCCAAAAGACCCTAAAACCCTGAAAACCCCAAAACCCAAAAAACTCCTTAAAATCCCTATAAACCCTCGAAATCCCTAAAAACCCTAAAAAAACCTAAATACCATAAAATTCCTAAAAACCTCAAAAAATCTATGAAATCATAAAAAAACCCTAAAAACCCTGAAAACCCCTGAAAACCATAACAACCCAAAAAACCTTAAAAACCATAAAAACCAATAAAACCCCTAAAAACACTTGAAACCCCATAAAACACCTCAAAATCTCGAAAACCCACAAAAGAATAAAAATATTAAAAAATCCATAAAATCTATGAAAATGTAAAAACCCTAAAAACCGTGAAAAACCCCTCAAACCCATAAAAACTCCTAAAAACATTAAAAAATCTTAAAACCTAAAAAACCACTACAACTCTAAAAACCCTTAAATCCATTACAAACATTAGAAAACTCTATAAACCTTATGAACTATAAAAAACTCAAAAAATCCCTGGAAACCCAAGAGACAGTAAAAAGCCTGAAAACCCCTAAAAACCTGTAAAACCCTTGAAAAACCCTAAAAACTCTCAAAAACCCTAAAAACCCTAAAATCCCTAGAAACCCTAAAACCCATAAAAATCCTTAAAAACCCTAAAACCTCATAAAACCCCTTAAAACTCTAAAAACCCTTTAAAGCCAAAAAAACCTTAAAAAATCCCAAAAACATTAAAAACCATAAAAAATTAAAAAACCAAAAAAACCCAAAATCCCAAAGGACCCTAAGAAACTTGAATGTCCCTAAAACCCCTAATAACCCTAAAAACCCTCAAAATTTTGAAAAACCCTAAAAAACCCTAAAAACCAAAAAACAATTAAATAAAACCCATAAAAATAAATTAAAATGTAAAAACCCCTATAAAACCTGAAAAACCCCTAAAGCCATTAAAACCACTAAAAAATTAAAAACCACAAAACCCACAAAACTGCTAAAAACTAATAAAACTCTAAAAACCCTTAAGGCCTCTAAAATGTTAAAAACTCTAAAAATTCTAAAAAATTAAAAAAACTCTAAAATCCCAAACAGACACAAAAAAACTTGAAAACACATAAAAACCATCGAAAAAGACTAAAAACTCTCAACATCCCTAAAAACCCAGAAAACCCCCCAAAACTATAAAAATCCTAAAAACCCATAAAAATCCATAAAAATGTAAAAACCCTAACCCCCCTAAAAACATTAAAAAACCAAAAACCCTGATAAAAACCCTAAAACCCACTGAAAACTTTAAAAATTATTAAAACCCCTAAAAAGGTTAAAAAACTCTAAAAAACCTTAAAAACCCTACAAAACTCAAAAAAATCCGAAAGACCCAAAAGACTCCTAAAAACCACTAAAAACCTTAAAATCCTAAAACCCCCTAAAAAACTTAAAAAGGCCTAAAAATGTATAAAAAACTCTAAAAACCACTAAAAAATCTAAAAATCCATTAAACCCCAAAAAAGTTAAAAAACTATAAAAAACCTTGAAAACCCAAAAAAACTCAAAAATACCCTAAAAACCCTATGAAACACTGAAAACCTCAAAAACGGCTAAAACCCCTAAAACCCCTAAAAACCCTAAAATCCCTAAAATCTTTAAAAAACCATAAAAACCTCAAAAACCCGAAAAATCTTGAAAACCCCTTAAAACCCCCTTAAAACAATAAACCCCCCAAACCTTAAAACCCCTAAAAACCCATAAAAAACATAAAAAACACTAAAACTCCAAAAACTCCAAAAACCCTTAAAACCCCTAAAAATTTTACAAATATCTAAAAAACATCAAAAGCCCTAAAGAACTCAAAAAAACCCTAAAAACCCAAAAAGACACTAAAATCCCTAAAAACCCCTAAAAACCTTTAAAAACCCCTAAAAAGCCTCAAAATACATTAAACCCTTAAAAACCGCAAAAAAACCATAAAAAACCTAAAAACCCCTTTAAAATCCATGAAAACATAAAAATGCCTAAAAACCCAAAAAACCCTAAAAAACCCACTAAAACTATAAAAACCTTACAACTGCTAAAAATGTTAAAAAAACTCTAAAAACCTTAAAACTCTAAAAAACTCAAAAAAAATCCTAAAAATCCCAAAAGACACTACAAACCCTGAAAACCCCTAAAATCTCCAAAACCCCCCAAAAACCATAAAATCCCCTAAAAACACATAAAACCCAAAAAACCACTAAAAACACTAAAAACCTTTAAAACCCCCAAAAACCTTAAAAAGAACTAAAAAACCTTAAATACTCAAAAATACCCTAAAAACACAAGAGACACTAAAAACCCTGGAAACCCCTAAAAACCATAAACATCCAAAATAACCCCTAAAAATCCATGAAAACATAAAAACCCTAAAAACCCTAAAAACCATAAAACCCCTAAAAACCCTAAAAAAACCATAAAACCCCAAAACTACTAAAAACTCTAAAAAACCTTAACCCCCCCCCCAAACATTAAAACCCTCTAAAAACCTTAAAAACCCTAAACAAAATCAAAAAAAGCTTGAAAACACAAAAAGATCCTAAAAACCTATAAAAACCACTAAAACCCTCAAAATCCCTAAAAACACTAAAAAACACTAAAAACCACAAAAATCCTAAAAAACCTAAAATCCATGATAAATGTAAAAACCCTAACACCCAAAAATAACCCAGAAATCCAAAAAAACCACTAAAACCTTAAAAAACCCTAAAACCCCATAAAAACCCTAAAACCATTAAAAAATCTAAAAACCCTCAAAATCCCTAAAAATATTAAAAACTCTAAAAAACATTAAAAACCCTAAAAAATTAAATAACCCCTAAATGCATGAAAAACATTAAAAACCCTCAAAACCTCTTAAACCCCTAAAACCCTTAAAACCCAAAAACCCCTCAAAATTCCAAAAACCCAAAACCATTAAAACACTAAAACCCCTAAAAATCGCTAAAAACCCTAAAACCATGAAAACCCTAAAACTCCTCAAAATGCATAAAACACTAAAAACCATAGAAATCCTAAAAACCCTATAAAAAACAATGAAAATGTAAAAAACCCTAAAAATCCCAGAAAACCATTACAAAACCCTAAAATCCCATTAAAACCCTAAAATCCAATGAAAAACATTACCAACCCATAAAGCCCCTAAAAATGTAAAAAATATATAAAAAACCATAGAAACCCTGAAAAGTAAAAACACCCTAAAAACCAAAAAGACCCTAAAAACCCTAAAACCCCTAAAACCCCTTGAAAATCCCTAAAAATCCCTAAAACCCATAAAAACCCTGAATCTATAAAAATCCTAAAAAACCCCTCAAAGTCCATGGAAACATAAAAACCCCTAAGGCCCTTGAAAACCCCAAAAAACCAAAAAAATCACTAAAAACCTTAAAAAACCTAAAAATCCATAAAATCCCTAAAAACCACTAAAAACTCTAAAAACCCTTAAAACCCTAAAAACATTAAAACCTCTAAACACCTTAAAAGCCCAAAAAACTCAAAAAAAGAAAAAAAGAAAAAAAGACCCCAATTCACCTTGAAAAACAATAAAAATCCTAAAACCCTAAAATCCATAAAAACCCTAGAAACCATAAAAATCCTAAAAACCCCTAAAAGTCCATGAATATGTAAAAAAACTAAAAACCCTGAAAAACCCCTGAGAACCGTAAAAACTCCTAAAAACCATAAAAACCATAAACACCCATAAAATTCCTAAATAACCACTAAAAACTCTAAAAAATCTCAAAACCCAAAAAAAGTTTAAAAAACTCTAAAAAACCTTAAAACCATAAAAAACTCAAAAGTCCCTATGATCCTAAAAGACCATAAAAACCATGAAAAACCCTAACAACCCTAAAAACCTTTGAAAAACCCTAAAACCCTCAAAATTTGTAAAAACAATAAAAACCCCCTAAATATATAAGAAAACATAAAAAACCTTAAAACCTTATAAACACATAAAAACCATAAAACCCCCTTAAAACCCTAAAAACCCACTGAAAACTATAAAAAAACCTTAAAACCCCAAAAAATGTTAAAATACATTTAAATTATTAAAAACAATAATAAACCCCTAAAAACAAAAAAGGCCCCTAAAAACCTAAAAACCATTAAAATCCCAAAAAACCTAAAGATACCCTAAAAACCATAAAAAACCTAGAAAACCCCTAAAATTCCATGAAAAAATAAAATACCCTAAAAAGGTTGAAAAACCTATGAAAACCATAAAACCCCCTAAAACCATTAAAAACACTAAAACCCATAAAAACTCTAAAAACCCACTAAAAACTCTAAAAACCCATAAAAACCCTAAAAATGATAAAGAGATCTAAAAAATATTAAAACACTAAAAAACACAAAGAAAATTGAAAAATAAAAAAATGACACTAAAACCCTAAAAAACACTAAAAACACAAAAGCCCCTGAAAACCATTAAACCCTTCAGAATCCCAAAAAAACCCAAAAAACCCTAAAGACTATAAAAATCCTAAAACCCCCCTAAATATCAACGAAAACCAAAAAAACCCTAAAAACCTTGAAAACCCCTAAAAAACAAAAAAACATAAAAAAACCTTAAAAATCCCTAAATCCACATAAAAACAATAAAAACCAATAAAAAATATAAAAACCCTTAAAACCCCTAAAAAAGATAAAAAAAATCTAAAAACCCTAAAATCTAAAAAAAACTATAAAAACCAAAAAAGTCCATAAAACTATGAAAAACCCTAAAAACTTTTGAAAAACCCAAAAACACACCAAAATCCTTAAAACCCTAAAACAATAAAAAAATCCTAAAACCAAAAAAACCCTAAAACCCCGAAAAATCCATGAAACTGTAAAAACCATGAAAACCCCCTGAAAAGCATAAAACACACTAAAAACTTTAAACCCCTAAAAACCAATAAAAAGCCTAAAAACCACTAAATACTCAAAAAATACTTTAAAACCCTAAAAACATAAAAAACTCTAAAAAACCCTTAAAACTCAAAAAACCCTAAAAACGAAAATATCCTAAATACCATGGAAACCATAGAAAACCTAAAAACACCAAAAAAATCCCTAAAACCCCTCAAAATCCGTAAAAACATTTAAACAATCAAAACCCCTAAAATCCACATAAAAGCCCCAAAAAACCATAAAAACCCTTAAAAAACTTAAAAACCTTAAAAACCCAAAAAACCACTAAAAACTCTAAAAACCCTTGAAACCCCTAAAAATGTTAAAAAACTCTAAGAAACCATAAACACACTAAAAAAATCTAAAAACCCCTAAAATCAAAAAAAACCCTAAAACCCCAAAAAACCCTAAAAATCTCTAAAACCCCTAAAAATCCCTAAAAATCTTAAATACCTTAAAAACCATAAAAATACTAAAAAAGCTCCACAAATCCATGAAAACTTAAAAACACATAAAAACGCTAAAAAACCCTTGAAAACCATAAAACCCAAAAAAACCCCTAAAAACCCTAAAACTAAAAAAACCCTAAAACACTTAAAAACGTCAAAAAACTCAAAAAACTTTAAAACCCCTAAAAAACTGAAAAAAACCCTAAATCCCCTAAAAGTCCCTAAAAACCCTGAAAAACCCTAAAACCACTAAAAGCCCTTGAAAACGTCTAAAACCCCTCAAAATCCCCAAAAAAAACATTAAAAACACCAACAAACATAAAAATCCTAATAAACCATTAAAATCCATGAAAAAAATAAAAAACATTAAAAACCGTGAAACCCCCTGAAAAGAATAAAACCCCTTAAAACCCATAAAAACCATAAAACCCCTAAAATCCCACTAAAAACTCGAAAACCCCTTAAAACCCCTAAAATCGTTAGAAACACAAAAAAACCCAAAAACCTTGAAAAACCCTGAAAAATCTATAAAACCCTCAAAATCCAGAAAAACCCTAAAACCATAAAAATCCTAAACAACCCCTAGAAGTCCATGAAAATGTAAAAAACCCTAAAAACCCTATACAACAACTGAAACCCATAAAAACATTAAAAGCCCTCTAAACCAATAAAATCTCTAAAAACCCATAAAACTCCTAAAAATGTTAAAAACTCTAAAAACCTCAAAAACCGTAAAAACCCAAAAAGATCCTCAAAACCCATAAAAACCCTAAAAACCCCTTAAAACCCTCAAAATCCCTAAAAATCCTAAAAACTATAAAAATCCCAAAGAATCCCTAAAAATCTATGAAAACATAAAAAACCCAAAAAACTCTCAAAACCCCCTCAAAACGATAAACCCCCTAAAAACCATTAAAACCCCTAAATTCAAATAAAAACCATAAAACCTAGTAAAATATCGAAAAATCACAAAAAATGTTATAAAACTCTAAAAACCTTAAAACCCCTAAAAAACCAAAAAACCCCTAAAACCAAAAGACCCTAAAAACCCTAAAAACCCCTAAAAACACCAAAAATCATGAAAATCCCTAAGAAACCCTAAAACCGAAAAAACCTAAAAAAACCTAAAAAAACACCAAAAAATATATGAAAATGTAAAAAATTCTAAAAACTCATAAAAACCCCCCTGAAAACCAGAAAAACCCCCTAAAAACCTTTAAAAATTTTAAAAACCCACAAAACCCCTAAAAAAACTAAAAACTCTAAAAACCCTTTAAACCCATTAAAACGTTAAAAAACTCTAAAAATTCTTTAAACCCCTAAAAATTCAAAAAATACCCTTGAACCCAAAAAACCTTAAAAACCCTAAAAACATTTTAAAACCCCTAAAACCTTCAAAATCCCTAAAAACTATAAAATTCATAAAAACCCTAAAAATATAAAAAACACTCCGAAAAATCCATAAAAATGTAAAAAACACTAAAAACCCTAAAAAATCCCTTAAAATAATCCAAGCTTATAAAAACTTTAAAAACCCATAAAAACACTAAAACCACTAAAAACTCTAAAACCCCTTAACCTAAAAAGTATTAAAAACCTTAAAAACCCTAAAAACTTAAAGAAACACCTAAAGACCCAAAATACCATAAAAACTGAAAAACTCTAAAAACCCCTAAAAACCCTAAAAACCTCAAATTTCCTAAAAAACCTAAAAACCCAAAAAAAACAAAAAAAATCATAAAAAACCCCTAAAAATCCTTGAAAAGGTAAAAACTCTAAAAAGCCCTGGAAAACCATAAAACCATTAAAAATATTTAAAATCCCATAAAAACTACAAAAATAACTAAAAAATCCAATAACCCTCAAAACCACTAAAAACATTCAAAAACTCTAAAAAACCCATAAAAACCCTAAAAAAGTAAAAAAACGCAAAAAACATGAAAAATCAAGAAAAACCCAAAAAACCTATGAAAAACCATAAAAATCCTAAGAACCCTAAAAATCCATAAAAACGTTAAAAACCCTAAAAATCCAAAAAAACCCAATAAACCATAAATTCCCCTAAAAACCTTAAAAACTATAAAAACTATAAAACCACTAAAACCCCACTAAAATCTACAAAAACCCTTACAGCCCATCCCCTAAAAATGTTAAAAAACTCTCAAAAAATTGAAAATCCCTAAAAAACTAAAAAAACCCTAAAAACCCAAAAGCCTCTAAAACCATGAAAACCCATAAAAATCCATGAAACCCCCTAAAATACCCTCAAAATCAATCAAAAATCCTAAAAAACCCTAAAAACCAAAAAATCCAAAAAATCCTTAAAAATCCATTAAATATAAAGAACCCAAAAAACCCTGAAAACAATAAAAATCCCTAAAACCCTTAAATACCCTTAAACCCCCACAAAAACCCTAAAAACCCACTAAACAATCTAAAAACCTCAAATCCCTAAAACTATTAAAAAATATAAAAGCCTTAAGAATCCTAAAAAACTCAAAAAAATTCTAAAAACCCTTAAAAACCCGAAAAACCCCCTGAAAGACCCAAAAAACCCTTAAAATCCCTAAAACCCCTAAAAAACTTCAAAAACTATAACAATCCTAAAAAACCACTTAGAATACATGAAAACATAAAAAACCCCTAAAAACCCTAAAACCCCCTAAAAATCATAAAACCCCTAAAAACCATAAAATCCCAAAAAAAACCAAAAAAACCTTAAAACCTACTAAAAACTATAAAATCCCTTTAAACCCCTAAAATTTTCAAAAACCACTAAAAAACATTACAAACCGAAAAAAACATGAAAAAAAAATCATAAAAACCCAAAAGGACCCTAAAAACCAAGAAAAAACTTTAAATCCCTAAAAACACCTGATAAAACCTAAAACCCCTCAAAATCCTCAAAAACCCTAAAAAACATAAAATCCCCAAAACCCCCTAAAAACCATAAAATACCTAAAAACCTTAAATACTCTAAAACACATAAAAACCCTAGAACTCCTAAAAATTCTAAAAACACTAAAAAACCATTAATTCCCTAAAAATTGAAAAACCCTAAAAACCCAAAAAGACCCTAAAACTCCGAAAAAATCTCTCTCGTGATGGCGATTCTCGGCTCCCTTGAAGACGACGTCACTGTAGTTGATGGTCGTGGCGGTGCCACCCCTCCCAGGGATTGGAGGGGCGGCGAATGGGGTTCCCCTATAACTCACTGAGCAGGAGCTTCCCCCCTTTTCCCAGAGATTTCAATTTTCCCGAAAGTCCCTCATTGCCAGAACAGTGTTCCCTCGGTCCCGATTTCTGCTCAAGAGTTTTCTTTGGCCTCTGCTCTTCTGGATCTGACGCTGGTGGTTCGGTTTGGGAGGAACCAACCCTCTATTGATTTTTTTGACAGGTTTGTTGCCTCTTATTGGAATCTCCGTGAAAGGGATATTGTAGGGTTACTTGATGCCCACCATTTTTTTGTTCGATTTGGGAATGAAGATGATTTGATCTCGGTCTGTGATGTGCCTCCATGGATTTTCATCGGTTTTCAGTTCTACTTGTTTCAGTGGAGCTTTGATTTCCACTTGAATCGTGACCCTCCGAGCACGGCGTTGTGGGTAACTCTTCCTGGACTTGCGCTCCCCTTCCAGAATCCAGCCATCCTTCACGTCATTGATAATCTCATTGGGTGATTTCTTTGCATGGTTGCACGGATGAGCACTGCATGTCACCCCTTTGCACCACGGATTTGCAAAGAGGTGGACGTGTCCAAGCCCCCAGTCACTTTGGTTTGTGTATATATTGAAGGTGAACTCCAATGGCAACAACAGGTCTGCTTTGAATCATGGGTCTTCTTCGGCTCAAATTGCTGCAGGTTAGGCCGCGCTGCATCTGTGTGCTGGCGTGGAAGCGGTTCCTCCTCTTCTGTGCCTGGGCCGTCTGCTGCAGCTCCTTCAACGTTTGTTGAGATTGTGGTTGGGGAATCACCTCTGCACAATATGGGAGGGTCGGCTCCAAATACTAGTGTGGTTGGCTACCCTAGGAGTCATGCTACTTCTGGTGGTGATGGGAAATTGGTGTCCACTCAGGAGGTTTGAGCTTCATCCATGGAGCCTCTTAATGAGGAGGCTGCCTCCTTGGCATCTGGTCCTGGTCAGGAAGTGGTAGCTAGGCAGGGGGCGATGCCTCAAGAGGAGGAGTTAGTTTGTGCAGGGTCTGGGGATACTTCGATGAAGAGTGTTCCACATCAACCGCCTGAGCCTATGTTTAGTGAAGTGTTTGATAGGCAGAATAATGATATAGGAATAGTGTTTGGGAAAGGAGTGAATGCTTCCAAAGCTGGAAGTAGTAGTCTTGAAACTGTTCGGGACTCTCGAGATGACTTGGCCGTGACTATGCAAGCGACACAGGAGATGGATGGGGTGTTGGGAAAATGTGTAGGTGGGCAGGGTATGGATGTTTCGGTGAACAATCGATTTGATAGGCTGGCTGAGGAATTGGGCTCTGGGCAGGGGCTTGCTGGGGTTATGGTGACTCGATCTGCTGAGTAGGGTCACAATTCTCGGGTGGATTGGAAGGAGGGTGATGATGCACTGGCAGTGGTGGACTGCCCTATTTCGCATGATGATTGTTATCATGAAATGGGGTCTCCGGCCCCAATTGCGATAGACGTGTCAGACGCATGCGCTTCTGAAAGGGCACCTAATGGTAAGATAAATGAGTCTGGGCAGATGGGAGATGAAGACAAAGGGAAGTCAATATACCTGGTTCTGAAAGACAGGGTTTTGGAGGATCCCAATGTGATGCAGGCACCAGTGCAAGATGCTTTTTTGCAGGAGGAATTGAATTCCCATAATCATTTGTTATGGGAGGATGGCTCGAATGATAGTTTCAAGATGACATCAAATATGGATCAGATTTTGAAAGAAAGGGACCTACTTGGGAAACCTTTTGGGAAAGAGAACTATACAGATGTCTTGCCCAGGGAGAGGGTTTTTGTAGGAACAACCTTTACTGTTTGCTCTCTCAATCTAGAAGACAGTGCCAATATGCACTAGTTCAAAAGTATGAGGTGTGAACTTTCTACTTGTGCCTTAAACCAAGAGGTCATGGAGATTCCTGTACAGGAGCAGGACCAGGAGGACATGGAAATACCTTCTTAGGGGACACATAGCTCATCTGGGACTCAGAAAAGAAGGGCAAAGAAGGATTATTCTACGCTGCCCAGGACTGTTCAAACTAGGGCCTCGTGCAGGGAGAAGAAGAGGCAAAGGGAGTATTATGCTACGACACCGTATGAATCTTCTGAGTGGGACTCGGCAGATCCTGATGCTGCTGACGGCTACAGTGTAGATGGAGACCCCTTTGGAGCTGGGCATGAGTATGATGACTTTATGGCATGACTTTTTCGCTATTTCTTTCTTTTGTGTCTTTATTTCCTTGCTTTCTTCTCTTTTTGTACTCCTTTTGGACTTGCTTCCTTCTATTTAATAAATTTGAGGGGGCCAGGAATAACCTGGTCCCCACATCTGCCTTCACCCCTTAAAACCCCTTAAAACCCTAAAACCCCCCAAAACCCCCAAATCCCTAAAAACCCTAAAACATCCTAAAAACCATAAAAATTATAAAAATCTATTAAAACATAGAAAACCCTAAAAATCCATAAAAACCCCTGAATAGCATAAAATCCTCTAAAATCCTTAAAAAACCCTGAAACCCCATGAAACCTTAAAACCCACTAAAAATTATAAAAACATATAAAACCCCTAAAAACATTAAAAAACTATAAATAACAATAAAAACTCTAAAAATTAAAAAAACCAAAAAACCAAAAAGACCCTAAAATCCCAGAAAAACCCTAAAACCCAAAACCCATGAAAATCCTAAAAACCATAAAATCCATAACAACCATAAAAACCAAAAAAAAATCCTAGAAAACCACTAAAAATCTATGAAAACATAAAAAACCCTATAAACCTAAAAATGCTAACCCCCCCCCCCCGAAAACCATAAAACCCCAAAAAAACCATAAAAACGACTAAAAACTCTAAAAACCCTTAAAACCCATAAAAATGTTAAAAAAATATAAAAAACCATAAATGCACTCAAAAAATATAAAAAACCCTAAAAAACCAAAAAGACCCAAAAAAAACCTGAAAACCCCTAAAAACCATAAAAGTCATAAAAACCCCTAAAACCCGTGAAAACCTAAAAAACCCTAAAACCCATGAAAAACCCCTGAAAACTATAAAACCCCTAAAAACCTTAAAAACCCCTAAAACCCCATAAAACACTAAAAACTACTAAAATTTCTAAAATCCCTTAAAACCCCTTAAAATTTTTAAAAATCTCTAAAAACCTTAAAACCCATATAAACCCTAAAAATCCAAAAGGCCTTGAAAAACACTAAAAATCCTAAAAAACCATAAAAACCCTCAAAATACATAAAAAATACAGAAAACCCTAAAAACCATAAAATCCTAAAAGATCTCTAAAAATCAATGAAAACATGAACAACTCTAAAAACCGTGAAAACCCTTAAAAACAATAAAAACGAAAAAAAAACCATAAAAAACCCTAAAACCCCATATAACCCTAAAACCCCCTAAAACTCCAAAAACCCTTAAAACCCCTAAAAACATTAAAAACTATAAAAAACCTTAAAAACCCTAAAAAAATTAAAATAAACACTAAAAACACAAAAGACCTAAAAAACCCTAAAACCCCTTGAAAACTCCTAAAACCCCACAAAATCACTAAAAACCCTAAAACCCTAAAAACCATAAAAATCCTAACAGAATTATTAAAATCCATGAATATGTAAAAAAACCTAAAAAACCCCTGAAGACCATAAAACCCCTAAAACCCTTAAAAACCACTAGAACCCATAAAACCACTGAAAACTCTAAAAACCCTTTAAACCCTAAAAACCCAAAAGACCGTAAAAAACCTAAAAACACCTAAAAACCATAAAAACCTCTTAAAAAGCATAAAACACTAAAAATCCATAAAAACCCTAAAAACGATAAAAATCCTAAGAAACCCCTAAAAATCCATGAAAATGTAAAGAACCCTAAAAAACATGTGAAATCCCTAAAAACCATAGAACCATTAAAAAACTTAAAAACCCATAAAAACCCAAAAAGACCAGAAAAACCCAAAAAATCCCTAAAAACATGGGGAAAACCCTAAAAACCTCTCAAAAACCCTAAACCCCTCAAAATCTCTAAAAATATTTAAAAACCCTGAAAACCATAAAAATCCTAAAAAAACCCCAAAATCCATGAATACGTAAAAAAACCCTAAAACCCTCTAAAAACCATAAATTCCCCTAAAAACCTTAAAAACCCTAAAACCCCATAAAAACCAATAAAAACACTAAAAATACTTAAAACCCCTAAAAACGTTAAAAACTCTAAAAAACCTTAAAACACTAAAAAACTCCAAAAAACTCTAAAACCCACAAAAGATCTTAAAAACCCTAAAAACCCTAAAACCCCACAAAAAACTGTAAAACCCTCAAAATACTTAAACCCACTGAAAAACCCCTGAAAACCATAAAACCCCCTAAAAACTTACAAACCCTAAAAAATATTTCACAGTTTCTCTTTTCTGGTCTCTTGTGGATATGGAAACTGCTCTTCACTGGTTTGTTTTGTACTGATAGGGTGTTATTGCTTAGGTTGTTGGATGCTATGTTTTAGAGATGCCTTTTTGGTTTGGTAGCTTTTGGCGGCTCATGTTGGGGAGGATATTTTTGTGCTTTTGGTTCTGGTTGTTGTTGGATGTGCTTTGTTGGGCTTGCAAGTTGGTGACAGTCAGTTTCTTGCTTGGATGGGGTTTTTCTGGTCGTGGACTTGCGCAGAAGCTTACTTGTGGATAAGAACAGTGGACTATGGAATTCTGGTCTTTGGCTTGGGTTTTGCTTCTTGTTTTTTTCAACCTTCAGGGCAGTTGTTTCACCCATAGTGATCATTTTTAATTCAATTCCTTTTCCCTTTTACATATCATGTTCTATTTTCCTTGTAAGAAAAACCTGAAAAAACCAAAAACCACTAAAAATTCTAAAAACACTTAAAATCCATAAAAAAGTTAAAAACTCTAAAAAACCATAAAACCCCTAAAAGATGAAAAAAACCTTTAAACCCCAAAAGACCCGAAAAGCCCTTAAAACCTGAAACCCCTAAAACCCGCAGAAAGCCCCTAAAACCCTTCAAAATCCCTAAAACCCTAAAAACTATAAAAATCATAAAACCCCCAAAAAGTCCACGAAAACATAAAAAACCATAAAAATGTCAAAAAACCCTAAAAACCCTAAAAACCATAAAAAACCATAAAAACCTTAAACCCCCCCCAAAACCCATAAAACCATAAAATGCAACTAAAAACTCTAAAAACCTGAAAAAAACCCTAAAAACATTAAAAAAATCTAAAAAAATTAAAACCTAAAGAAACTCAAAAAAACCCTAAAAATCCAAAAGGAAACTAAAAACCCAAAAAATTTTTAAAACCCCCTTAAAACCCTAAAAAATCTGAAAAACCATAAAAATCCTAGTCCGCCCTAAAAATTCATGAAAACATAAAACCCCCAAAATCAATAAAAAAACCCTTAAAAACCATAAAAACCCCTAAACCCCTTAAAAACCCTAAAATCCCATAAAAATCCTAAAAACAACTAAAAACCCTAAGAACCCCTAAAATTGTTTAAAAAATCTAAAAAACCTTAAACACATAAAAAACTCAAAAAAACCCTAAAAACCCAAAATGACCCTAAAAGCCCTAAAAAAAACTAAAATCTCTCGAATTACCTAAAAACACTAAATCCATAAAAACCATAAAAATCCACCCCCCCCAAAACACAATTAAAATGTAAAATACCCTAAAAACCCTAAAAAACCCCTGAAAAACATAAACCCCCTAGAAACTCATAAATAGAACTAAAAACTCTAAAAACATTTAAAACCCAAAAAATATTAAAAAACTCTAAAAAACTTAAAACCCCCAAAAAACTCAAAAAAAAACCCTAAAACAAAAAAAGATCCTAAAACTCCTAAAAACCATAAAAGCCCCCAAAAAGCTCTAAAACCCCTTAAAATCCCTAAACGCCCTAAAAACAATAAAATCCTAAAAAATCTTGAAAAATCCATTAAAATATAAAAAATCCTAAAAACCCTTAAAAACACCTGAAAACTATAAAAATCTAAAAAACACTAAAAACCCATAAAGCCCTTAAAAACCACTAACAACTATGAAAACTCTTTAAACCTCTAAAAACTTTTAAAAACCCAAAAAAATATTAAAAACCCAAAAAAAACTTAAAAAACCCAAAAGACCCTAAAAACCCCTAAAACCCCCCTGAAAAACCCTAAAAACCCTCAAAATCCAGAAAAACCCTAAAAACCCATAAAAATCCTAAAAACCCCTAAAAATCCACGAAAATGTGAAGAACACTAAAAACTATAAAAACCCCTAAAAACAATAAAAACCCCTAAAAACCTTACTAACCATAAGAACCACTAAAACTCTAAAAACCCATAAAACCCCCAAAAATGCTAAAACCTCTAAAAAAACCCCTAAAAACCCAAAAAGACCCTAAAAACACATAAAACTGCTAAAACCCATAAAACCCCTAAAAATCACTAAAAACCCTCAAAACACTAAAAACCATAAAAATCCTAAAAAACCCCTAAAAATCCATGAAAAGATAAAAAAACCCTAAAACCCCAAAAAAACATTGTAAACCACAAAACACCAAAAAACATAAAAGGGCCTAAAAACTGATAAAACCCTTAAAAACCACAAAAACTCTAAAAACTATTTAAACCCCTAAACACATTAAAAACTTATAAATAACCTTAAAAACCCTAAAAACTCAAAAAAACACTAAAACCCCAAAAGGCCCTAAACCCCTGAAAAACCCTAAAAACCCATAAAACCCCTCAAAATCCCGAAAAACCCTAAAAACCATAAAATCCTAAAACCCCCCTAACAATCCATGAAAATGTAAAAAACCTTAAAACCCTAGAAACCCCTAAATCCATAAAACCCCTAAAGCCATAAAACCCCTAAAAATAATAAAAAACCGTAAAACCCATAAAAACCCTAAAATAACTAAAAACTCTAAAAACCCTTAAAACCACAGGAAACATTATAGAACTCTAAAAAACCTTAAAACCAGAAAACTCCCAAAAAACATAAAACTTTGAAAAACCCTAAAACCCCTAAAAACCCTACACACCCTCAAAATCCCTAAAAATTCTAAAAGACCCTAAAAGCCATAAAAATCCTAAAAAACCCAAAAAAAAAATCCATGAAAACGTAAAATTCTCTAAAAACCCTGAACAACTCCAAAACACCATAAAAACCCCTAAAACCATAAAAAAACCTAAACCTCTAGAAACCCCAAAACCATTAAAAACCTTAAAACCCCTTAAAACATTAAAAAACTCTAAAAACTGTAAAAATCCCTAAAAAACTCAAAAAACTCTAAAACCCCAAAAACAACCCTAAAAACACAGAAAAACCTTAAAATTCCAAAAAAAAATATGAAAACCCCCAAAAATAATTAAAACCATTAAAATCATTAAAAACATAAAAATCCCTAAAAACCCAAAAAGACCCCTGAAAAACATAAAAACTCTAAAAACCCACAAATAACTCTAAAAACTCATAAAACCTGTGAAAATGTTAAAAAATTCTAAAAAACTAAAAAAGGAAAAAAAATCCTAAAAAACTGAATAGACCCAAAAAACCCTTAAAACCCTTAAAAACCCTAAAACCCCCTGAAATCCCCCCAAAACCCTTAAAATCCATAAAAACCCTAAATATCATAAAATTGATAAAACCCCCTAAAAATCCATGAAACAGTAAAAAACCCTAAAAACCATGAAAAACCTAAAAAACCCAAAACCCCTAAAAACCATAAAACCCCCTAAAAACCAAAAAATACCCTAAAAACCATGAAAACCCCTAAAAAGCCTAGAACCCCTTAAAACCCATGAAAACCCCCAATATCCCTAAAAACTCTAATACCAAAAAAACAATAAAAAACCAATAAAAAACCAATAAAAGTCCCTAAAAATACATAAAAATATAAAAAACCCTTAAAACCATAAACCCCTAAAAATATTTAAAAACCCTAAAAAACCCATAAAAACCCTAAAAGCAACTAAAATGAAAACAAACCCTTAAAACCCCAAAAAATGTTAAAAAACCTTAAAACCCTAAAAAACTAAAAAAACACTAAAACACACAAAATACCCTAAAACCCTGAAAAAACATAAAAACCCTAAACCATTGATAAACTCTAAAGACGCTTGGAATCCCTAAAAACCCTAACAACCATAAAAATCATAAACCCCCCTAAAAATCCATGAAAAAGTAAAAAACATAAAAACCTTGAAAACCCATTGAAAACCATAAAACCCTTAAAACCATAAAACCCATCAAAACCCAAAAAATAAATAAAAACTCTAAAACCCCTTAAAACCCATAATACATTAGAAAACTCAAAACCACCTTTAAAACTCTAAAAAACATATAAACAACCCCTAAAAACCCAAAAGACTCTAAAAACGCTAAAAACCATAAAAATCCTAATAAACACATAAAAATCCATGAAAACATAAAAACCCCTAAAAATCTTGAAAGCACCTGAAAACCTTAAGACCCCTAAAAACATTAAAAACCCCAAAAAACCACAAAAAAACTCTAATAAACCCTTTAAACCCGTAAAAACATTATGAAACTCTAAAAACCTTTAAACCCCTAAAAATCTAACAAAAACTAAAAACCCAAAGAGACTCAAAAAACCCTTAAAACCCTAAAAATACATGAAAGCTCCTAAAATCCCTCAAAATCCCAAAAAACCCAAAAAACACTATAACCCATAAAAATCCTAAAAACCCTAAAATCCATGAAAATGTAAAAACCCCTAAAACCCTTAAAACCCCCCTAAAAACCATAAAACCCCAAAAAACCTTATAAGACCCTAAAAACCATACAAACCCTATAAAACCACTAAAAACCCTAAAAACCCTAAAAACCCTAAAAACCGCAAAAATATTAAGAAATTCTAAAAAACCTTTAAACCCCTAAAAACTAACAAAAAAACATAAAAACCCCCAAAAGACACTAAAACCCCTAAACCCCCAGAAAACCCCTTTAAAACCCTAAAAAATCCCTAAAACCCTAGAAAATCCTAAAAACCGTAAAAATATTAAAAAACCCCTAATAATCTATGAAAACGTAGAAAACATTAAAAAGCCTAGAAAACTCAAGAAAACCATAAGAACCCCTAAAAACCTTTTAAAACCTAAAAACCCATAAAAACCCTAAAAATGACAAAAAAACTCTAAAAACCCTTAAAACCACTAAAAATGTTAAAAAAACATTAAAAACCCACAAAGCCCTAAAAACTGAAACAAAACCCTTAAAACCAAAAAGTCCTGAAAACATAGAAAAACCCTAAAAACCATGAAAATCCCTAAAAACCCTCAAAATCCCTAAAACCCTAAAAAACCATAGAAATGTAAAACCCCCAAAAAAACCTAAAAAACTCCTGGATACCATGAAAACCCCTAAAAAACGTAAAAAACCCTAAAATGCCATAGAACCCTTAAAAAAGCTAAAAACTTTGAAAACCCTTTAAACCCCTAAAAATGTTAAAAACAATAAAACACCTTAAAAATCCAAAAATAAAAAATAAAAAAACTTAAAACCACAAAAGACCAAAAAAACACCAAAAACCCACTTCAAACTCTAAAAACCCATGAAAACCCATAAAAACCCTAAAACCCATAAAAATCCTAAAAAACCCATAAAAATCCATGAAAACATAAAAAACTGTAAAAAAGCTAAAAAACCCCTAAAAACTATAAAACCCCTTAAAACAATAAAAACCCATAAAACCCCTAAAAACCACTAAAAACTCTAAAAACCCTCAAAATCCCTAAAAAAATAAAAAAAATATAAGAAACTATAAAAACCTTAAAACCCCTAAATATTAAAAAAACCCAAAAATCCCTAATAACCCTGAAAAACACTAAAACCACTAAAAACCTCCTAAAAATCCTAAAAACCCTCAAGATCACTAAAAACAAAAAAATTATAAAACCCCCCAAAAATCCAGGAAAACGCAAGACCCTAAAAACCCTGAAAATCCTCTGAAAATCATAAAAATTCAAAAACCCATTAAAACCCCATAAAACCCCCATAAAAACCCTGAAAACCAACTAAAACTCTAAAAACCCTTTAAACCCCTAAAAACATTAAATGCCCTAAAAATCATAAAAATCCTAAAAATGACCCCCCCCCCCCAAAAAAACCTAAAACACACTAAAATCCTCGAAATACCCTAAAACTCCTGAAAAAACGAGAAAAAACCCTCAAAATCAATAAAAACTAAAAACCCTAAAAAACCCTTAAACCCATAAAAACCTCTAAAACCCTATAAACACAAAAAAATCCTAAAAACCATAAAAAAAACTCTAAAAACCCTTAAAACACTTAAAACCCCCAAAAATATTAAAAACTCCAAAAAACCAAATGACACTAAAAACTCAAAAAAAACCCCCAAAATCCCCAAAGACCTTAAAAACCCCTAAAAACCCTTAAAACCCAAGAAAAGGCATTAAACCTCTCAAAATCCCTAAAACCCTAAAAACCATAAAAAACATAAGAAACACCTAAACAATCCATGAAAATGTAAAAAACCCTAAAAAACTTTAAAACCCGCAAAAACAATAAAACCCCTAAAAACATAAAAACCCCCCAAAACCCAAAAAGAACCTTAAAACCCCAAAAACATAAAAATCCTAAAAACCCTAAAAATCACTAAAAATGTAAAAAACTCTAAAAACCCTGAAAACCCCTAAAACCCCCCTGAAAAACATTAAAAACACAAAAAACCCATAAAACCCAAAAATTCCTAAACACTCATGAAAACACCTAAAACCCTCAAATTCCCAAAAAATTCAAAAAATCCAAAAAACTATAAAAACCCTAAAAACCCTACAAATCCCTGAAAACGTATAAAACCCTAAAAACCCAGAAAAAACACCCGAAATCCATAAAAAAACCCTAAAACCCCTTAAAAACCCTATAAACCCAAAAAAACCATAAAACCCACTAAATACTATAAAAACCTTCAAAACCCCTAAAAACAATAAAAATCTCTAAAAACCCATTAAAATAGTTAAAAAACACAAAAAAGGTCATAAAACCAAAAAAGACCCAAAAACCCTTGAAAACCCCTAAAAACCAAAGAAGCACTGAAATACCGTAAAACTCCTCAAAATCCCTAAAAACCCTAAAAAAACCCAAAACCATAAAAATCCTAAAAAAACCCCTAAAAATCCATGAAAACTTAAAAAACCTTAAAAACCCAAAACCCCCCGAAAACAATTAAGCCCCTTAAAAACAAAAAAAAACCTAAAAATCCACAAAAACCCTAAAAACCATAAAAAACTCAAAACTCTAAAACACCCTAAAAATCCATAAAAACCCTAAAACCCATAAAAATAAAAAATCCCTAAAAATACATGAAAACATAAAAAACCATAAAAAATCCATGAAATCCATAAAAACCCTAAAAACCTTAAAAAACATAAAAACCCATAAAACCCCTAAAAACCACTATAAACTCTAAAAACCCTTTAAACCCTTCATAACATTAAAAACTCTAAAAACCCAAAAAAACACTAAAAACTCAAAAAAAAAACATAAAGACCCAAAAAACACCAAAAAACAATGAAAACCCCTAAAAACATTAAAACTCCCTAAACCCCCTAAAATCCCTAAAACCCTTAAAAACCTAAAGAACCAAAAAAACCCCTAAAAACCAATGAATACTTAAAAAACCCTAAAAACACTCTGAATACCATAAAACCTCTAAAAACATAAAAAACCCTAAAAACCCATAAAATCCTAAAAACGATTAAAACTCAAAAAAACCCTAAAAACCCAAAAGACCCTAAAAAGCCTAAAAACCCCTAAAAACCCTAAAAAACTAAGAAAACCCCTAAAAAACTCAAAATTCCTAAAAACCCTAAAAAATCTAGAAACCATAAAAATCCAAAACCCCCCCAAAAATCAATGAAAACTTAAAATCCCTAAAAGCCCCGAAAAACACCTAAAAACCACAAAAGCCATTAAATTTTTTAAAAAAACCCCAAAAAACCCTTCACAACCCTAAAAACATAAAAAACTCTAAAAATATTTAAAACACTAAAAAACTAAAAAATACCCCAAAAAACCCCCGAAAACCCCAAAAAGAGTCCCAAAACCCTAAAGAACCCTAAAAACCATACAAATCCTAAAACACCCTAAAAATCCATGAAAACTTAAAAAAAACCCCTAAAAACCCTAAAAACCCTGAAAACTCCCTAAAAACCATAAAACCCCTAAAAACCATAAAAACCCTTAAAACCACTAAAAACCATGAGAAACTCTAAAAGCACTTACAACCCCCAAAAGCATTAAAAACTCTAAAAATATTAAAATACTAAAAAACTCAAAAAAACCCTAAAACCCCAAAAAGATCCAAAAGACCCTAAAACATCAGAAAAACACCTAAAAACCATAAAACCTATAAAAACTATAAAAACCCTAAAAACACTTAAAAACCCTTTAAACCAATAAAATATCTTAAAAACCTTTAAACCTTAAAAGCCCTAAAAACCCAAAAAAAAACACTAAAAACCCAAAAGACCCCTAAAATGCTGAAAACCCATAAAAACCCTAAAAAGCCCTTAGAAAACCCTAAAAACCATCAAAATCCCTAAAAAACCTAAAAACCCTAAAAACCCTAAAAACCACACAAATTCTAAAAACTCTTAAAACAATGACAATGGAAAAAACCCTAAAAACCCTGAAAAACTCCTAAAACCACCAAACACACCTAAAAAATTAAAAAACACTAAAAACATTAGAAACACTAAAAACCCATAGAAACCCTAAAACCCAAAAAAAAACCCTAAACCCCCAAAAGGACCCTAAAACCCTGAAAAACCCCCAAAACCCTAAAACTACTAAAAATCCTACAATACCTCAAAATCCCTAAAAACCCCTAAAAATCCAACAAAACATAAAAAACCCTAAAAAATTTTAAAACCCCCTAAAATCATTAAATAACCCTAAATACACATAAAACCACTAAAACCCCACTAAAACTATAAAAACCCTCAAAAATCCTAAAATGTTAAAAAAATCTAAAAAACCTTAAACAACTAAAAACTCGAAAAAACCCCCCAAAACCCCAGAAAAGACCCAAAAAACAAAGAAAAGACCCTAAAACCCCTAAAAACCCTAGAGACCCTTGAAATCCCGGAAAACCCTCAAAATCCCTAAAAACCCTAAAAATCCCTAAAAACCATAAAAATCCTAAAAAAACCCTAAAAATTCTTGAAAACGTAATAACCCTTAAAAACCCTGAAAACCCCCTAAAAAACACTAAATACCCATAAAAACCCAAAAACCCAATTAAAAAAAATCAGAAATCCCTTAAAACCTGTAAAAACGTTAAAAACTATAAAAAACTTGAAAAAATAGATAAAAACCAAAAACCCAAAAAACCCAAAAAACCCAGAAAATCCCTAAAAACCATAAAACACCTGAAAACCATATAAACCATCAAAATCCCTAAAAACCATAAAAATACTAAAAAACCCCTTAGAATACATGAAAATGTAAAAAACCCTAAGAACCTTGAAAACCCCTGAAGACCATAAAGACCACTAAAACCTTAAAAAACACTAAAAAACCTAAAAACCATAAAAACCCACTAAAAACTATAAAAACCTTAAAAAATTAAAAATATTAAAAACTCAAAAAACCCTAAAAACCCAAAAAGACCCAAACCCTGAAACCCCCTAAAAACACTAAAACCCCCTGAAAAATCCTAAAAACCTTCAAGATTGTAAAAAGCCTAAAAAATCCTAAAACCCATAAAAATCCTAAACCCCCCCTGAAAGTCAATGAAAATGTAAAAAACAATAAAAACCCTAAAAACCCCTAAAAACCATAAAATAACTAAAAACCGTAAAAAACCCTAAAAACCTACTAAAAACTGTAAAAAACCCTTTAATTTAGTGGGGGGATAGGCTAGCCTAGTCCTGCACATCTTCTACCCTAAAAACAATAAAAAAACTCTAAAAAACCTTTAGACCCCAAAAAGCTCAAAAAAAGCCTAAAACCCAAAAGACACTAAAACGCCTAAAAAACACTAAAAGCTCTAAAAACCCTCAAAATTCCTAAAACCTAAAAACCTTAAAAAAACCTAAAAAACATGAAATACCCCTAAAAACCATAAACCCCCCAAAAAATAAAATGCCTAAAAATCCATAAAAACCCTGAAAACACACTAAAATGTTTAAAAACCCATAAAACACCTAAAAACATTTACAACTCTAAAAAACCTTAAAAACCCAAAATAACTAAAAAAACCTGAAAACCCAAAAAGACCTTAAAAACCCAAAATACCCCAATCCCCCAGAAACTCTTGAAAGCCCCTAATACTATAAAAATCCCTAAAATACCTAAAAACCCCTAAAAATTGTAAAAATCCTAAAACCCCTAAAATGCAGGAAAATGTAAAAAACAGTAATAACACTAAAAAAACCCAAGCAGCAACAAAACCCACCCAAAACCATAAAAAACTCATAAAATATTTAAAACCACACTAAAAACCCTAAAAGACTTTAAAAACCCCCCAAAGACCATAAAACACAAAAAACTCTAAAACCCAAAAAACCAAAAAGACCCTAAAACCCTTAAAAACCCTAAAAACCAAAAAAACACCCAAAAAACCCTAAAAACCATGAAAATCCCTAAAAACACTAATAATAATAATAATAAACATAAAAAAGGAATAAAAATCCATGAAAACAAAAAACCCAAAAAACCCTGAAAAACCTCAGAAAATCATAAAACTCCAAAAAAACATTAAATACCTCTAAAAACCCATAAAACCCCTTTAACCAATAAAAACTCTAAAACCCCTTAAAACCCCTAAAAATGTTAAAAACTCTAAAAAATCTTTAAAACCATAAAAAATTCTAAAAAACCCAAAAAATACAAAAGACCCTAAAACTCTAAAAACCCTGAAAACACTAGAAAACCCTAAAAACCATGAAAACCCCTAAATTACCTAAAAACCTAAAAACCGTAAAAATCATAAAATTTCCATAAAATCCATGAAAACATAAAGATCCCTGAAGACCCTTAAAACTCCTAAAAACCAAAAAAACCCATAAAACCTTTAAAACCCCTAAAAGCTCATAAAACCCCTCAAAAACTCAGTAAAAAATCTATAAACCCTTATGGTGATGGGGACGTTGATTTATAGTTCTTTCTTCTTTTTCTTCTACTTTTCGGGTCTTTTGGGGTTTTTTGTGTCTTAGGGGGGTCTAAGGTTTTTCAGTGTGGGTCGTTTGACCCTGCCCCGTGCTTCTCTGCTTTGTTTTCTTTTCTTTTTAAAAATTTTGAGGGGGTAGGAATATCTTGGCCTTGTGCCTTCATTGCCCTAATAACATTAACAAAATATAAAATAAATTTAAAACACTAAGAAACCTTAAATACCATACAAATCTCAAAAAAACCCTAAAAATCCAAAAGACCCTAAAAATACATAAAACCCTAAAAAACATTGAAAACCCTTAAAACCTTTGAAATCCAAAAAAACCCTAAAAACTATAAAAATATTAAAAAACCCCTAAAAATCCATGAAAATGCAAAAAACTCTAAAAACCCTAAATAACCACTAAAATCCATAAAAACCCCTAAAAACCTTAAAAAAACACATAATATCATAAAAACCATAAAACCATAAAACCACTAAAAACTCTAAAAACCCTTAAAAACTCTCAAAAACTAAAAAACAAACTCTAAAAACTCAAGAAAAAAACACTAAAAACCCCCCAAAGACCTTAAAATCCCTAAAACCCCTAAAAACCTTAAAAAACCCTAAAAATCCCAAAAAACCCTCGAAATCCCTAAAAACCCTAAAAACCATAAAAAACCTAAGAAAACCCCTAAAAAACCATGAAAATGTAAAAAACCCAAAACCCTAGAAAAAACCCTCAAAACCATAAAACCCCCTAGAAACCTTTAAAAACCATAAAAACCCATAAAAACCTTAAAATCCATTAAAATCTCTAAAACTCCTTAAAACCCCTAAAAATGTAAAAAACTCTAAAAACCTTAAAACCCCTAAAAAACTCAAAAAAACCATAAAACCCAAATTGACACTAAAACCTCCGAAAAACCCTAAAAACTCCCTGGAAAACACCAAAAATCTCTAAAAAACCTAAAAAACCAAAAACTGTTAATATCCTAAAACCCCCAAAAATTTAATGAAAACGTAAAAAACCCTGAAAACCTAAAAAAACCCTAAAAAATAAAAAACTCCTTAAAACCTTAAAAACCTTAAATCCCAAAAAAACACTAAAAATTCTAAAACCCCTCAAAACCCGTTAAAACATTAAGAAAATTATAAAAACCCTTAAAACCCCTAAAAAACTAAAAAAAACCCAAAAACCCTCAAAATCTCTAAATACCCTAAAACCCATAAACCCATAAAAATATTTAAAAAGCCCTAAAAATATCTGAAAATGTAAAAAAACCCAGAACCCAAAAAAAACCTAAAACCCTAAAAAAACTCTGAAAACCATCAAAACCCCTAAAACAATAAAACCTGTAAAAACCCATTAAAATTTCTAAAAACCCTTAAAACCCCTAAAAATGTTTAAGAACTCTAAAAAACCAAAAGATCCTAAAAAGCTTGAAAACCCCAAAACCCTAAAAACCCCTAAAAACCTTAAAACCCATCAAATTCCCTAAAAATTATAAAAAACCATAAATATCCTAAATATCCAAAAATATCCCTAAAAATCCATGAAAATGTAAAAACCCATAAAAA
Source organism: Viscum album (assembly GCA_963277665.1). Classification (NCBI taxonomy): domain Eukaryota; kingdom Viridiplantae; phylum Streptophyta; class Magnoliopsida; order Santalales; family Viscaceae; genus Viscum; species Viscum album. The sequence continues at coordinate 1,770,294,355 of OY728156.1, read as the reverse complement.
TCCTAAAATGCCCCTAAAAACCATAAAACCCCTAAAAATCTTTAAAAACCCTAAAAAACTAAATATCTAATAACACATAAAACCATTAAAATATTTTAAAATCTCTAAAACCCCTTAAAACACTAAAAATTCAAAAAAATCTAAAACCCCAAAAAAAACCTATGAAAAAACCTAAAAACACTCAAAATTACTAAAAACTATAGCACCCCTTGTATCAATTAAGTAACCCTTTATTTATGTATTTTAAGTATAAAAATTATATGGGTTGAGTTTGGGAATATTTGGGGACCTTTTGGAATAGTTGTTGGGGATTTTCTATAGGTTCACAGTTTTGGTAAACCATGAAACTCCTACAAGAAATCATGCACAGTGATACAAAGGTAAAGGGGAAGGCACACGGGCTATGCACAGTTTTTCCAAACTGTGTGGAAGCCTAGGAGAAACCATGCTTTGTTGGATAGTGAGCTTTGGAACGATTGGCCCACGGTTTGGAAACCGTGTAAGCTAACAATGCAAGGTTCATCCTTGAGGCAGTGGCTAGGACACGATTAGTGCATGGTTTACCTAATCGTGCAACTAAACATTGATGGTTAAAAAACTAGATCCTAAAAAAGTGGATCTAGGTCGGCCTTATGTTTTAATGACTATTTTTTTCCCAAAGCGGCCCTAACTCAGCATTTTTCTATCTCAAAGGTTGGAGAACCTCTTCTCATCATTTCAGAGGCGATCAGAAGGCTTCTCTTGGTGATTTGAAGCTGTATTATTGTTGTAAGTGATTGTTCTTGGTTTCTCTTGGTAGTTTTGTTAGATCTACTTCTCCTTCGCTCTCAGATACTTAGATATACACCTGTTATGGGTAGATCTAAGGTTGTAGATGCAAAATATGTTTAGATTTCGTCTTTTTGTTGATAGGGGAAGACATCTAAGGTGGGTTCATGGAGATTTAACTCAGTTTCATGGGATTTTAAGTGTCATTCTTCATTTTTGTCATAAAACCTGAGGTAGGTGGCTTCACTCTTGACTCCTCATGCTAGAACTGATTGGATTAGTTTCAAATTGATTGAAATTTATAATGAAATTTATGTGAAAATCATGGTAAAAAACTTCTTTAGTGATGGTTTGTGGATTTGTGTGAAATCATGGAATTATTGTGCAAAGTTATTTGATAAATGATTTTAAATGATGATTTTAAAATAGTTGCTTGATTTAGTTTACAGAAAAAGGTTTTCAATAAAAATGTTGTTTTACTGAAATGGTTTTGGCATGATTATATTGGAATGGTTGTTGGCAATACTTGGTGTGTGTGTTCATATTTCATTACAAGGATTAGTTAAAATATGACCTTGTGCTTGGTGCCAAAGGTGTAATGACACATGGGATTTAATTACCTTGTGATGACTTGGTAGATTAATGTGAAACCGCTCATGAGTATCAAACTGTCATAACAAAGAATGCATGTGCAGATATGTGGATGTGTGTATTGGAATAGGGTATGCTAAAGTTTAATTAATGAAATGGTTTTGGAACATTGTTTGGTTGCTTTACATGGAAATTGGTGTTGTTTGAGAAAAGTGTTTTACATTGGCACTTGTTTATATTTTGATATAAAATGTTTTAGAAATTGTTTTATATAAATTGTTTTATATGATTGGGCTAACATGTTCTATCCTAGTGGCGTGAGTAGGGAAGTCATTGGGGGAAAATCCACTGAGTTGCATTACTTATCCTTTCTTTGGAACTTTTGTGCTTTTGCAGATGTTGTTTATCAAAACATGGTAAAAGGTAAGGTATCACACATCTTTAGTAGTACTTCATGATACTTGGGTTGTTGCGGAGTTGGAGAATGGAGCATGTTCGGAGCTGGAGTTGTCATTCGAGTCTTTGAGTTTTGTCTTGCATTGTTTACTTTGATATTGTTGTCTTCCACTGTGGTACTTCGTTTTAGTTTGATTTCGATAAATGAAATGTTGAGTTGTCTTTCATTGTTATCATGTATCATATAGTGGTTTGTTTGGTTATGGCTTGTTTGGTTAGTTGTTTTATTTTTAATGGGAAAATTTCCCCCACATGTATTGAAGCTCTTCGACATTTATTACCAAGCTTTGGTGTTTTGGGGATGTCTCTTAAGGCCGAGTAATGTTCCTCAACCTCAAGCCAATGAGGATAAGAAGGATGTTACAAAAACCCTAAAAACCCTGAAAACCAAAAAATACTAAAAAACCCTAAAAATCCATGAAAACGTAAAAAATCCTAAAAATCATGAAAAAACCCTTAAAACCATAAATTCACCTAAAAAAATAAAAACTATAAAAAATCATAAAACACCTAAAAAACAATAAAAACTCTAAATACCCTTAGAACCCCTAAAATGTTAAAAACTCTAAAAAATATTTAAATCCCTAAAAAACTCAAAAAAACCCTAGAAACCCAAAAAGACCCTAAAACCCTAAAAAAACCAGAAAAAAACCCTAAAACCCCTCAAAATCCCAAAAATCCTAAAAAACCCTAAAAACCAAAAAAATTACAAAAAACTCCCTAAAAATACATGAAAACATAAAAAACCATAAAATCTCTAAAACTCTACTGAAAACCATTAAAACCCCTAAAAATTCAAAAAAAACCTCTAAAAACCCCTAAAAATTCTCGAAAAACCATAAAAACCATCAAAATCCCTAAAGACCCTAAAACACTCTAAAACCCTTAAAAATCCAAAAAAACCCCCTAAAAATCCACAAAAACATAAAAAACCCTTTAAACCCTAAACCAAACTAAAACCCCACCAAATATCTAAAAATCCTAAAATACCCTAAAAACCATAAAAATCCTAAAAATCCATGCAAACGTAGAAAACCCTAAAAACCATAAAAAATGCTTGAAAACTATAAAAAACACTAAAAACCCTAAAAAACCTCAAAACCCATAAAACTCTAAACCACTAAAATCTCTAAGAATCCTTTAAACCCCTAAAAACATTAAAAACTATAAAAAGCTTAAAAAATCTAAAAACTCAAAAAAAAAACCCAAAAAACCAAAAGAAACCCTAAAATCCCTTAAAACCTCTAAAAATCCTAAAACCACTGAAAACCCCTATAACACCTCAAAATCCCTAAAAACCCTAAAAACCCATAAAAATCCTCAGAACCACTAAAAACTAATGAAAACATAAAAAACCCAAAAAACCCAAAAAACCCAAAAAACCCGGAAAACCTTCAAAAAACCATAAAAACCCCAAAAAACCCATAAAAACTCTAAAAATACAATAAAAACTCTAAAACCCATTAAAACCCTTAAAAATGTTAAAAACTCTAAAAAACCTTAAAAAGGCTACAAAACTCAAAAAAACTCTAAAAACACAAAAATCCCTAAAACCCCTGAAAAACTCTAAAAACCCAAAAAACACCTGAAAAAAACACACAAAATCCCTAAAACCCCTAAACCATAAAAATTCTAAAAAACCCCTAAAACCTATGAAAACGTAAAACCCCCCAAAAAAACTCTAAAAACCCTTGAAAACCATAAAACCCCCTAAAAACCATAAAAATCATTAAACCCCATAAAAAACCTAAAAAATATTAAAGCATTTAAAAACTATTAACACCCCTCAAAAATGTTAAAAACTCTAAAAAACCTTAAAACCCATAAAAACTTCAACCCCCCCCCCCCCTCAAAATCCAAAAATCCCTAAAAAACACTAAAAACCCCCCTAAAACCCCTTTAAATATATAAAAACTCTAAAAAACCCGAAAAACCATAAATATCTTAAAAGACCGCTAAAAATCCACGAAAATGTAAAAAACCTTAAAAACCCTGAAAAAACATAAAAACCCAAAAAAATTATAAAAACCCTTTAAACGCATAAAAACTTTAAAAAACTCTAAAAGGCATTAATACCCAAAAAAACTCAAAAAACACTAAAAACCCAAAAAGACCCTCAAATCCTAAAACCCCTAAAACCCTTGAAAACCCCTAAAAACACTCAAAATCCCTAAAAAACCTAAAACCCATAAAAACCCCTAAAAACCTAAAAAAACCAAAAAAACATTAAAAACTCTAAAACCCTTAAAACCCCTAAACACCCAAAACAACCATAAAAACCCTAAAAACCCTAAAAACCCCTAAAAACCTTAAAACATCTGAAAAGGCCTAAAAACACGCTAAATCCCTAAAACCCCAAAAACCATAAAAATCCTAAGAAACCCCTAAAAATTCAAGAAAACGTAAAACCCACTAAAAACCTGAAAAATCCCTAAAAACCATAAAACCCTTAAGAACCTTAAAACGATAAAAGCCATAAAACCCCTAAAAACCTTAAAAACCCTAGAAACCCTCAAAATCTCTAAAAAATATAAAACACCATAAAAATCCTAAAAATCCATGAAAATTTAAAAAACCCTAAAAACCCTAAAAATCAATGAAGACTATAAATTCCCCTAAAACCTTTAAAAATCCTAAAACCCCATAAAAACCACTAAAAACACAAAAAATCCTTTTAACCCCTAAAAACTTTAAAAAACTCTACAAAAGCTAAAAAACCCTAAAAACTAAAAAAATCCTAAAAACCCAAAAATATCCTTAAAACCCTAAAAACCCCTGAAAACCCCTGAAAACCCCTCAAAACCCTAAAGTCCCTAAAAAGCCAAAAAAACCCTAAAAACCAAAAAAAAATCTTAAACCCCCCTAAAAATCAATGTCGTCGGGGGTTGGATTAGTGGTACCGTATAAGGCGGCCACTCCCCGACAACGGAATTGGCGCAGGTTCAAGTCTCACCACACTCGAATTTAGATGGAGACGAGCAGCGCACAAGTGGTGAATGGGGCCCAGAATAAGCGTGGTGTGGAAATCACATATACCTCGTTACCCACAACTCGTTTTTTCTTTCTAATAAATTGGGGGGGGGGAATAGCCCAACCCTCACATCTTCCTTTCCCTAAAAATCAATGAAAATTTGAAAAACCTTAAAAACCGACTAAAAACTCTAAAACCCCTTAAAATCCCTAAAAATGCAAAAAACTCTAAAAAACCTAAAACCCCCAAAAAACTCAAAAAACCCTAAAACCCAAAAGACCCCAAATCCCCTAAAAACACTAAAAACCCTAAAACCCCCTATAAACCCTAAAACACTCACAATTCCTAAAAACCCTAAAAACCTTTAAAAAAACCTAAATCCTCCCTAAAAATCTAGGAAAATGTGAGAAACCTAAAAATCCTTGAAAACCACTAAAAGCCATAAAACCCCTATAAACCATAAGAAAGATGGAGGCACACTCTCCCGGTGCTCTCTCCCCCTTGAGGTGACTTCTAGGGTTTCCATCAGACTCCCCTGAAGATGGTGGTGATGGTCCTTTTCCACTTCCCTCTCAGGCTTGCGGGGGGCGCTTGTGGTGGTGGCGGGCTGATGCAGACTCTCTCGGTGCAGAAGTTGCTTTTTGGTGGTCTCGCAGTTTACATGGGGCGGCACGGATCGAGGTTTCTGCAATCCTCCCGACCCTTCTCTCTCATGCTGTTGGAGGGAAATCTTGGCGTTGATCAGGGTTTTGGCAACGGAGGTCCTCAGCTACATTCTCAAGTCAAAGGTGAAAGGTACCCCTCGGCTCCGGCAAGCATCGGTGCTGACGGCGTTGACTGGTGTGCCGAATTATGATCCTTTCTCGGCCCCTTCTCTGAGGGGGAGATCTTGGCTACAACAGTCTTTAATGGGTTTCTCCGGCTCAAAGGCGAAGGGAAACAACAGTTTTTTCTGCTTTCAGCTCTCTGATTCCCGATCTTGTGTTGCAGAAGGTTTGTTTTATGTTCTGTCTCAATCCTCTCCTCGGTTCGTGAAGAAGATGCAGGTGCATGCTCTTCCTTATCTCTCAGCTCCGTCTCCGCTCCATGCTGTTGATGCTAGATCTGGTCGGACCTTTTGGCATTCCATGTCCTCCTAATATTATGCAGTTAATTTTTCTATGAGGTGTGGAATGTTGAATATGGTATGGTCCGACGGCCTTGATTTCTGGATGCTGAGCTGCAATTCCTTGGGAGACAATGGGTGCGGAATTTCTAGTTGCTGATTTTTGTGATGCAAGTTGATTGGAGCTGGTTGGCTTGGAGGTGGTGATGCTTTTGTTGTTGATGCTGGAGTGTTGGTGCCGTTGTTTGTCGGAGGTTGCTGCTGGTTTCTTAGGTGGATGAGTTTGGCTTGGTATTCTGAACGAGAGTTGCATCGGTATTGCGGTTTGACTATTACCTGTAGTCTTTTGTTCTATGGTTGGTTCGGTTGTGTTTTGTTGTTGGCGTTGGTCTTTGGTTATAGATGCTGGTGCTTGGTGATGGTTGATGTTCTGCTACGAGGTGGTGAAGCTGGTTTGGTTGTGGTTCGTTGTGGATGTTGGGTCTTGGTTCTGTTGAGTGGTGCGGCACTTTGTTCTACCTGTGGGTGCTGTGGAGATGCTGCTTCGTCCCGAAGTGATGAAGGGGAGTTTTATGACTTTGGTGCAGATGGTTCTGTGCTGGCGGAGGTGGATCTTCTTGGTGGGAAGGTGCTGGATGCTGGGTTTTGTGAGTTTAGACGATGGTCTTTGGTTGGCTGTGAGCTGCTGGTTACTGATGAATGTTGGATGATGGAGCTTCTTATGGCGGAGCTTCTTGGTGAGAAGGTGTTGGATGCTGGAACATGTGAGATTGGATGTTGGTCGCTGCTTGGCTATGATCTTTGGATGCTAGTTTCTGCTTGGATGGGAAGTGATAAAGGGGTGATGGAGCTGCCGACTGCTGGAATTGGCTGAGAAGTTGTTGAAGCTACTGTGAGTTTGGCGTTGTGTCTTTTCTTCTTTTGATTTTTCTTTTTTTGCGGTCTTTGGGTGTGTGTTTGTTAAGGGCTTTTGGGTGTGGGTTGATCGACCCTGCCCCTCCCTTGTCTGTAGTGTCCTTGTGTCTTTTTTCTAATAAATTTTGGGGGGTGTCAGGAATAGCCTGACCCGAGCCTTCCTTGCCCTAAAAACCATAAAATCATTAAAAACCCATAAAACCTAGTAAAAACATTAAAAATCTAGAAAACCCCTAAAAACATTAAAAACTATAAAAAAACCTTAAAACCCAAAAAAACTAAAAAATCCCTAAAAATCAAAAAAAAACCCCTGAAAAACCAAAACCCCTAAAAACTTCAAAAAACCCCTAAAAAACCTCAAAATCCATAAAAACCCTAAAAAACCTAAAAATCATAAAAACCCTTAATAATCCATGGAAACATAAATTCCCCCCAAAACCCTAAAACCCTTAACGACCATAAAACCACCCAAAACCATAAAAAACCCATAAAATCCTTAAAAAACCACTAAAATCTCTAAAAAAACTGTAAACCCCTAAAAACGTCAAAAAAATATAAATAACCTTAAAACCCCACAAAAAATAAAAAAACCCAAAAAAACACCAAGACCCTAAAATCTCTTAAAACCCTAAAAACCCTAAAAACACATAAAAACATTAAAACCCATCAAAATCCATAAAAACCCTAAAAAACCATACTAACCTAAAAACCCCTAAAAATGAATGAAAATGTAAAACCCCTTAAAAACCAGTCAAAAACCCTTGAAAACCATAAACACCTTAAAACCCCTGAAAGCCTATAAAAACACTAAAAACCAACTAAAAACTCTAAATACCCTTAAAAAATCTAAAAAAACTCTAAATAACCTTAAAAAACTAAAAACTATAAAAACCCTAAAACCTAAAAGACCCTAAAAACCCTTAAAACCCCTAAAAGCAAAAAAACCCCAGAAAAATCGTAGAAACCTTCAAAATACCTAAAAACCCTAAAACCCTACAAAATTTAAAAATCCTAAAAAATGCCTAAAAATCCATGAAGGGAAGCTGTTAAAAGTGGAAAATGGAGATCCAGTCATAAGAATCCATGAAAACATAAAAAACCCAAAAAACCCTTGAAAAAATTCTAAACACCATAAGACCCCCTAAAACTTTAAAAACTCCTAAAAACCCAATAACCACTAAAAATATAAAAAACCCCTTAAAATCCCTAAAAATTCTGAAAAACTCTAAAAACCCTTTAAAACCCTATAAAAACACTGAAAACCCCCAAAACCCCCCAAAGACCCTAAAACCCTGAAAAACCCTGAAAACACCTGAAAACACAAAAAACCCTTAGAATCTTAATATTCCTAAAACCCGAAAGACTATAAAAACCCCTAAATTCCATGAAAACGTAAAAAACCCTGAATACCTTAAAACCCCTAAAACCCATAAAAAAAGCCTAACAACCCATAAAAACCCTCAAAACCACTACAAACATTAAAAAACCTTAAAACCCATAAAATTTTTTAAAAATATAGAAAACCTTTAAAACACTTAGAATCCTTAAATACCCTAAATACCCTAAAGTTTTTAAAAACCTTAAAAACCCTTGAAAACCCCATGAAATCCCAAAAAACTCTAAAACCCATAAAAATCTTAAAAAACCACTAAAAATCAATGAAAATGTAAAAACCCTAAAAACCTTAAATAACCATTGAAAACCATAAAACCCCTAAAACCCCCTAAAATCTCTATAAACCCATAAAGACCATAAAAATCACAAAAAACTATAAAAACCCTTAAAACTCATAAAAACGTTAAAAATTCCAAAAAACTCAAAAAAAAACTGAAAACCCAAAAGACCCTAAAACCCTAAATACCCCTAAATACCCTAAAAAAATATGAAAACCTTTAAAATCTCTCAAATCCATAAAGACCATAAAAACCATAAATATCCTAAAAACCCCTAAAAATCCATGAAAATGTAAAAAAACTAAAAAAACCCTGAAAACCCTAAAAACACTTGAAAAACCCTAAAATTCTTGAAAATCCCTAAAAACACTAAAAAATCATAAAAACCATAAAATTTTTAAAAACCCCTAAAAATCCATGAAAATGTAAAAAACTTTAAAACCCTGAAAAACCCCTGAAAAACATCAATACCCCTAAAAACCTTAAAACCCCTAAAAACCCACTAAAAACTCTATAAAACTTTTAAAACCTTTAAAACCCCTAAAACTTTAAAAAACTCTAAAAACCCTAAAAATCCAAAAGACCCTAAAAACCTTGAAAAACCCCTAAAACCCTAAAACCCCCTTAAAACACACAAATTCCCTAAAAACCTAAAAATCTATAAAAATAATAAAATCCTAAAAAACACCTAAAAATCCATGAAATTGTAAATAACCCTAAAAACCCCTAAAAAGCCCTGAAAACCATAAAACCCTTAAAATATTTAAAAACCTAAAAACCCATAAAAACCACTAAAAACATCTAAAAACTCTAAAAATCCTTAAAACCCCCAAAAATTCAAAAAAGACACTAAAAACCCCAAAAGACCCTAAAAACCCTAAAAAACCCAAAAAACCCAAAAAACCCTCAAAATTCCAAAAAACCATAAAACCCTGAAAACCATTAAAATCCTAAAAACCTATAAAAATCTTAAAAACTGTAAAAAATATTAAAACACCTAAAAACCACTAAAATCTCTAAATACCCTTACAATCCATAAAAATGTTAAAAATGGTAAAAACTTTAAAATCCCTAAAAAATTCAAAAAAAATCCTAAAAACCCAAAAATATCCTAAAACCCCTTGAGAAACCCTAAAACCCCTCAAAATCCCTAAAAACACTAAAAACCCAAAAACCATAAAAATCCTAAAAAACTCTTAAGAATCAATGAAAATGTAAAAAACCCCTTAAAACCCTTAAAAACCCCAAAACCACTAAAAACCCTAAAACCCCTAAAACCTAAAAAGACCTAAAAACCCAAAAAAAATCCCAAAAAACCCACTAAATCACTAAAAACGATAAAAACACATAAAACCCTAAAAACCCAAAAAGACCCTAAAAACTCTAAAAACCCTAAAATCACAAAAAACCCTTGAAAACCCCCCAAACCCCTCAAAATCCTAAAAAACCATAAACAACCCTAAAAACCATAAAAATCCACGAAAACATAAAGAAACCCTAAAAACCCTAAAAAACCCCCCCAAACCATAATTACTACTAAAAATATTTAAAAACCCATAAAAACCCAAAAAACCTACTAAAAATATAAAAACCCTTAGAACCCCTAAAAACATTAAAAACTCTAAAAAATCTTAAAACCCCTAAAAAGTCAAAAAAACCCCTAAAAACCAAATAGACCCCAAAAACCCAAAACCCCCCAAAAACCGTCAAAATCTCTAAAGACACTAAAAAACCCTAAAACCCATAAAAATCCTAAAACCCATAAAATCTACAAAAACGTAAAAAACCCTTAAAACCCTAAAACCAATGAAAATCCCTAACTACCCTAAAAGACCATAAAATCATAAAAACCACTAAAAATTCATGAAAACATAAAAAAACCTAAAACCTTAAAACCCCCTGAAAACCATAAAAAAACTTAAACCCCCATAAAATCCCTAAAAAACCACTAAAAACCCTAAAAACCCTTCAAACCCTTAAAATGCTAAAAAATTATAAAAACCTCAAAAACACTAAAAAACTCAAAAAAACCCAAAATAACCAAAAAAAACCCTAAAAACCTAGAAAACCCCTAAAAACCAAAAAAACTCCAGAAAAAACCTAAAAACCCAAAAAATCCCTAAATACCATAAAAATGATAAAAATCCTGAAAACGCCCTAAAACCCATGAAAACGTAAAAAAATCCTAAAAAACCTGAAAAGCCCTAAAAACCATAAAAAGCCCTAAAAAGCTTTAAAAACCCCAAAACCTCATAAATACCCTAAAAACTACTAAAATATCTAAAAACCATTAAAACACCTTAAAATGTTAAAAATCTCTAAAAATCTTAAAACCCAAAAAACTCCTAAAAATCCAAAAAGCCCTAAAAACACTAAAAACCCTAAAAACCCCATAAAAACCCTCAAAATACATAAAAACTCTAAAACCCTAAAAACCATAAAAAACCTAAAAGACCCCTAAAAATCCATGAAAAACTAAAAAACCCATAAAAACCTTGAAGACCTTGAAAACCCTTGAAAACCATAATAACCCATAAAAACCATATAGCCCCATAAAAACCCTAAAATTACTAAAAGTTTAAAAACCCTTAAAACCCCTAAAAACGTTAAAAAAGCCCTAAAAATTTTAAAAACCCTAAAAAAACTCCAAAAAAACCCTAAAAACACAAAAGGCCCTAAAAACTCTTAAAACCATTGAAAACCCTAAAAACCCACAAAATCCCTAAAAACCATAAAAACCATAAAAATCCAAAAAACTATTAAGAATCCATGAAAATGTAAAAAACCCTGAAAACCTAGAAAAAAACCTTAAAAACTTTAAAAAACCAAAAAAACACTCAATACTCTAAAAACCCTCAAAACACCTAAAAACCCCAAAGACCCTAAAACCCCTAAAAACCCCTACAACCCCTTAAAACCTCTAAAAAAGCTTAAAACCTTTCAAAATCCCTAAAACCCCCTAAAAACCATAAAAATCTTAAGAAACCCCTAAAAATCCCTGGAAATGTAAAAAACCCTAAAAACCCTAAAAAACCCTAAAACCATGAAACCCCAAGAAACCTTAAAAACTTAAAAGACCCTAAAAACCCAAAACATACCTGAAACCAAGAAAAACCCCTAAAACCTCTGAAAAATCCTAAAAACCCTCAAACCCTGAAAACCATAAAAACCCCGAAAAACCTTAAAAAACCCCAAAACCCATAAAAACCCTAAAAACTACTAAAAAAAATCTAAAAACCCTTAAAACCCCTAAAAATGTTAAAAAATTCAGGAAAAACATAAAAACCCTAAAAACTCAAAAAAAAAACCCTAAAACCCCTAAAACCAAAAACCCCAAAAACCCCTAAATACCCCCGAAAACCCCTAAATACACACAATGCCCCGAAAACCCCTAATAACCCTAAAAACCATAAAGATCCTAAAAAATCCCTAAAAATCGATGAAAACATAAAAAACCTAAAAAAAGCCTAAAAAGCCTTGAAAACCATAAAACCCCATAAGAATATAAAAAAATAGTAAAAACCCTAAAAAACACTTAAATCTCAAAAAACCCTTAAAATCCCTAAAATGTTAAAACTCTACGAAATGTTAAATACCTAAAAAACTAAAAAGGCACTAAAATTCCCTAAAAGTCCCTAAAAACCCCTACAAACCTTGAAAACCCTCAAAATCCCTAAAAACTCTAAATGTGATTAGGAGGCGGAGCTTTGGGAAATCATCAAAGCAGTTCATTTTGCTAATCAATTTTGGTGAAAGCACCTTTGGAATGAATCTGACTCGATCTTGGCGGTGGAGGCCCTCAAAAACAAATCAAGAAGGGTACCTTGGATAGTTCTCCCATATTAGATTGATTGCCTCAAGGTATACCAGGACCTCACTCTCAAAAATGTGGGGTGACAAAGGACCACATTCATCTCCTTTTCCCTAAAAACCCTAAAAACCATTTAAAATCCTATGAATCCCATAAAAATCCATGAAAACGGAAAAAACAATAAAAACCATAAAAAAAATCCTGAAAAACATAAAAACCCTGAAAAAACTTAAAAATCCAGAAAAAAACATAAAAAATCCAAAAATCCAGTAAAAACTCCAAAAACCCTTTAAACCCCTAAAACATTAAAAACTCTAAAAAACCTTCAAAATCATAAAAAATTCAAAAAAACCCTAAAAACCGAAAAAGACCCTAAAACCCTGAAAAACCCTAAAAACTTTAAATACCCTAAAAAATCCTAAAAGACTATTGAAATCCCTAAAAACCAAAAAACCCCAACCCCCACCCCTCCCAAATCCCTGAAAATTTAAGAAACACTAAAACCTTGGGAACCCCCTGAAAACCATGAAACACCCTAAAAAACTTCAAAAACCCTAAAAACCCATAAAAATTCTAAAATACCACTAAAACTCTAAAAACCCATAAAACCCCTAAAACCCCTAAAATGTTAAAAAACTCTATAAAACCCTAAAAAGCCTAAAATACTCAAAAAAACCATAAAGACCCAAAAAGAAAATAAAAAACCTAAAACCCTTTAAACCCTAAAACTCCTGAAAACTCTCAAAATCTCTAAAAACCCTAAAATATCTAAAAAACACAAAAATCCTAAAAAATCCTTAAATATCCATTAAAACATACAAAACCATAACAACCTTGAGAAAACCTTGAAACCATAAAAATCTCGAAAACCCTTAAAAAATCATAAAAAACCTAAAAACCAACAAAAAATTCTAAAAATACTTAAAACCCATAAAAACAATAAAAAACTCAAAGAAAACCCTAGAACACAAAAAGACATAAAAAACATGAAAAACACTAAAAACCTATGAAAATAAATCATTAATCAAAATCCCACAAACCCAAAAAACACTAAAAACCATAAAAAACCTAAAACCCCCTAAAAATCCATGAAAACGTAGAAAACCATAAAAATCTTGAATAAAACATGAATACCATTAAAACCCTTAAAAACCTTAAATACCATAAAAACCCATAAAAGCCCTAAAAATCCACAAAAAAACTCTAAAAACACTTAAAACCCTAAAAATGAAAAAAATCTCTCAAAAACCATAAAAAACCTAAAAAACTCAAAAAACCCTAAAACCCAAAAATACCATAAAAACCCTGAAACCCTGAAACCCCTAAAAACACTTAAAAACCCTCAAAATCCCAAAAAACCCTAAAAACACCTAAAACTAGAAAAATCCTAAAGAAACCCATAAAAATACATGAAGATGTAAAAAATCCTAAAATATGTGAAAAACCACTAAAACCACTAAGAACCCTAAAACCATAAAATTCTTAAGAAACCCCTAAAATCCATGAAAACATAAAAACCCTGGAAAACCCCTAAAAACCATAAAAACCCCTAAAATCCTTAAAAACCATAAAACCCCATAAAATCCCTAAAACCCATTAAAAATTATAAAAACCCTTAAAGCTCATAAAAACATTATAAAACTCTAAAGAAACTTAAAAACCCTAAAAACTAAAAAAACCCTAACCAAAAAGACTCTAAAAACCATAAAACCCCTAAAAACTCTAAAAACATAAGAAAACCCCTAAAAACCATAAAGATCCCTAAAAACCCTAAAAACCCAAAAAATAATAAAAATCCTAAAAAAAACCCTAAAAACCCTAAAAACCTAAAAATCCTAAAAACCCCTGAAAACCGAAAAACACCCAAAAACCATGAAAACCCTAAAAATCCATAAAATCCTTAAAAAACCACTATAAACTCTGAAAACCCTTAAAAAGCCTAAAAACGTTAAAATACTATAAAAACACTTTAAATCCTAAAAAACTCAAAAAACCCCTAAAACTCCAAAAAGACCATAAAACCCTAAAAAACCGTAAACACCCTAAATCCCATAAAAACTCATAAAAGCCCTCAAAATCCATAAAACCCCTATAAAAATGAAAAACTTTAAACCCCATAAAAATTTATGAAAATTTAAAAACCCCTAAAAACCATAAAACCCCCTAAAACTGTAAAAACCCATAAATCCACTAAAAACTCTAAAACCCATTTAAAAATATAAAAACTTTATAAGACACTAAAAAACCATAAAAACCCAAAAAAAACATAAAAAACCCTAAAAACCAAAATGACCCATCAAATCCTGAAACCATAAAAGCCCTAAAACCCCTGAAACCCCTAAAATCCCTAAAATCCCTAAAAACCCTAAAAACCCTAAAACGCATAAAAATCATAAAAACCCTAAAAATGCATGAAAACGTAAAAAACCCTAAAAACCCATAAAACCATAAAACCCATTAAAATCCTTAAAAAACCCTAAAAACCCATAAAAACCCTAAAAGCCACTAAAAACTTAAACACACTTAAAACCCATAAAACCCTAAAAAACTCAAAAAAGCCCCTAAAACCCGCAAAAGACCCTAAAACCCCAAAAACCCCAGAACCCTAAAACCCCCTTAAAATCCCTATAAACCCTCGAAATCCCTAAAAACCCTAAAAAACCATAAAGACCATAAAATTCCTAAAAACCACAAAAAATCTATGAAATCATAAAAAACCCTGAAAACCCCTTGAAATCCATAACAACTCTAAAAACCTTAAAAATCATAAAAACCAATAAAACTCATAAAAACACTTGACATCCCCTAAACCCCTCAAAATTTTGAAAAAAAGAATAAAAATATTAATAAATCCATAAAATCTATGAAAATGTAAAAACCCTAAAAACCTTGAAAAACCCCTCAAACCCATAAAAACTCCTAAAAACATTAAAAAATCTTAAAAACTAAAAAACCACTACAACTTTAAAAATCCTCAAATCCCTTACAAACATTAGAAAACTCTATAAACCTTATAAACTATAAAAAACTCAAAAAATCCATGGAAACCCAAGAGACCATAAAAAGCCCGAAAACCCCTAAAAACCTATAAAACCCTTGAAAAACCCTAAAAACCCTCAAAAACCCTAAAAACCCTAAAAACCATAAAAATCCTAAAAAACCCTAAAACCTCATAAAACCCCTTAAAACTCTATAAAACCTTTAAAGCCCAAAAAACCTTAAAAAATCCAAAAACCTTAAAAACCATAAAAACTAAAAAACCAAGAAAAAACCCAAATCCCAAAGAACCCTAAAAAACATGAAAGTCCGTAAAACCCCTGATAAACCTAAAAACCCTCAAAATTATGAAAAACCCAAAAAAACCCTAAAAACCAAAAAAAATCTAAATAAAACCCATAAAAATCAATGAAAATGTAAAACCCCCTATAAACCCTGAAAACCCCTAAAACCATAAAAACCACTAAAAACTAATAAAACTCTAAAAACCCTTAAGGCCCCTAAAATGTTAAAAGCTCTAAAAATTATAAAAAACTCAAAAAAAAAACTCTAAAGTCCCAAACAGAGTCTGAAAAACTTGAAAACACGTAAAACCCATCGAAAAGGCCCAAAAACTCTCAACATCCCTAAAAACCCAAAAAACCCAAAAAACCCATAAAAATCCTAAAAAACCCATAAAAATCTATGAAAATGTAAAAATATTAAAAACCCTGAAACCCCCTAAAAACCATAAACCCCCCTAAAAATTTAAAAAACCAAAAACACTGATAAAAACCCTAAAAAGCCTCTGAAAACTTTAAAAACTATTAAAACCCCTAAAAATGTTAAAAAACTCTAAAAAATCTTAACAACCCTAAAAAACTCAAAAAACAATCTGAAAAACTCAAAAGACTCCTAAAAACCTAAAAATCCTAAAACCCCCTAAAAAACATAAAATCCTAAAAATGCATAAAAACTCTAAAAACCACTAAAAACTCTAAAAATCCATTAAACCCCTAAAAAATGTTAAAAAACTATAAAAAACCTTTATACCCCAAAAAACTCAAAAATACCTGAAAAAACTATGAAACACTAAAAACCTCAAAAACTGCTAAAACCCTAAAAACCCTAAAATCCCTAAAATCCCTAAAAAACCATAAAATCCCAAAAAACCCAAAAAACCTTGAAAAACACTTAAAACCCCCTTAAAACAATAAAACTTCAAAAACCCTATAGAACTCAAAAAACCCCCTAAAAACCCAAAAAGGCACTAAAATCCCTAAAAACCTTTAAAACCCCTAAAAACCCTCAAAATACCTTAAACCCCTAAAAAAATGCAAAAAAACCTTTTAAAATCCATGAAAACAAAAAAATCCATAAAACCCATAAAACCCTAACAACCCACTAAAAACTCTAAAACCCTTACAACTGCTAAAAATGTTAAAAAACTGTAAAAACCTTAAAACTCTAAAAAACTGAAAAAAATCGTAAAAACCCCAAAAGACCCTACAAACCCTGAAAACCCCTAAAAGCTCCAAAACCCCCCAAAAACCATAAAATCCCCTAAAAATGCATAAAACCCTAAAACCACTAAAAACACAAAAAACCGTTTAAACCCCCCAAAACCTTAAAAAGAACTAAAAAACCATAAAAACTCAAAAATCCCCTAAAAATACAAGAGACACTAAAAACCCTGAAAAACCTTAAAAACCATAAACATCCTAAATAATCCCTAAAAATCCGTGAAAACATAAAAACCCGGTAAACCCTAAAAACCATAAAACCCCAAAAAACCCTAAAAAACCATAAAACTCCAAAACTACTAAAAACTCTAAAAAACCTTAAAACCCAGCAAAACATTAAAACACTCTAAAAACCATAAAAAAACTCAAAAAAAAAGCTTGAAAACACAAAAAGATCCTAAAAAAATAAAAAATCATAAAAACCTATGAAAACCCCTAAAACCCTCTAAATCCCTAAAAACACTAAAAACCATAAAAATCCTAAAAGACCTAAAATCTATGAAAATGTAAAAATCCTAAACACCCTAAAATACCCCAGAAATCCATAAAACCCCCTAAAACCTTAAAAAACCCAAAAACACAATAAAAACCCTAAAACCACTAAAAACTCTAAAAACCCTCAAAATCCCTAAAAATATTAAAAACTCTAAAAATCCTTAAAAACGCTAAAAACTCAAAAAACCCATAAAAGCCATGAAAAACACTAAAAAACCTCAAAATAAAACCGCTTAAACCCCTAAAAACCCTGAAAACCCTAAAACCCCTCAAAATTCCAGACACCCAAAAAACCATTAAAACACTAAAAAACTTGAAAACCGCTAAAATCCCTAAAAACTCAAAAGACACCTAAAAGCCATGAAAAACACTAAAAACCCTCAAAACCGCTTAAACCCCTAAAAACCCTGAAAACCCTAAAACCCCTCAAAATTCCAAACACCCAAAAAACCATCAAAACACTAAAAACACTGAAAACCGCTAAAGGCCCTAAAAACCAGGAAAAACCTAAAACCCCTCAAAATGCATAAAACCCTAAAAACCATAAAAATCCTAAAAACCCTATAAAAAAATGAAAATGTAAAAAACCCTGAAAAACCATGAAAACCATAAAACCCCTAAAACCATTACAAAACCCTAAAATCCTATTGAAACCATAAAAACCAATGAAAAAAATTACAAACCCATTAAGCCACTATAAATGTAAAAAAAATCAAAAAAACCATAGAAACCCTAAAACCCTAAAACCCCTTGAAAATCCCTAGAAATCCCTAAAACCCCATAAAAACCCTAAATCCATAAAAAACCTAAAACCCCCCTCAAAGTCCATGAAAACATAAAAACCCCTAAAACCCCTGAAAACCCCCAAAAACCATAAAATTCCCTAAAAATTTTAAAATCATGAAAAACCATAAAATGCCTAAAAACCACTAAAAACTCTAAAAACCCTTAAAACACTAAAAACATTAAAAAACTCTAAAAAACCTTTAAAGCCCAAAAAACTCAAAAAAACAAAAAAAAAAGAAAAAGATCCTAATTAACCATGAAAAACAATAAAAATCCTAAAACCCTAAAATCCCTAAAAACCCTAGAAACCATAAAAATCCTAAAAACCCCTAAAATTCCATGAAAATTTAAAAAAAACTAAAAACCCTGAAAAAACCCCTAAGAACCGTAAAAACTCCTAAAAACAATAAAAACCCTAAATACCCATAAAATCCCTAAATAACAACTAAAAACTCTAAAAAATATCAAAACCCATAAAAAGTTTAAAACTCTAAAAAACCTTAAAACCATAAAAAACTCAAAAAGCCCTAAAATCCCAAAAGACCATAAAAACCATGAAAAACCTTTAAACCCCAAAAAATGTTAAAAAACTCTAAAAAACCTTTAAAATAAAAAAAAACCACAAAACCCTAAAAACCAAAAAGTCCCCAAAATACCTAAAAACCCTTGAAATCCCTAAAAAACTAAAAATACCCTAAAAACCATAAAAAACTATAAAACCCCTAAAAATCAAGGAAAAAATAAAATAACCTAAAAACGTTGAAAAAACTATGAAAACCATAAAACCTCCTAAAACCGTTAAAAACACTAAAACCCATAAAAACTATAAAAACCCTATAAAAACTCTAAAATCTCATAAAAACCCTAAAAATGATAAAGAGCTCTAAAATATATTAAAACCCTAAAAAACACAAAAAAATAAAAAAATCAAAAAAGGACACTAAAAACCCTAAAAACACTAAAACCCCAAAGCCCCCAAAAGCCCCCAAAAGCCCCTAAAAACATTTAAACCCTTCAAAATCCCAAAAAAAACCCAAAAATCCCTAAAGACTATAAAAATCCTAAAAACCCCCTAAATATCAATGAAAAAAAAACCTAAAAACCTTGAAAACCCCTAAAAAACAAAAAAACACTAAAAACCTTAAAAATTCGTAAATACCCATAAAAACACTAAAAACCAATAAAAACTATAAAAACCCCTTAAAACCCCTAAAAAGTCAAAAAAAATCTAAAAACCCTAAAATCTAAAAAAAATCGTAAAAACCAAAAAAGTCCCTAAAATTATGAAAAACCCTCAAAACCTTTGAAAAAACCTAAAACACCCCAAAATATTTAAAAACCCTAAAACAATAAAAGAATCCTAAAACCAAAAAACCCTAAAACCCATAAAAATCCATGAAAATGTAAAACCCCTAAAAAACCCCTAAAAATCATAAAACACCCTAAAAACTTAAAACCCCTAAAAAGCCATAAAAAGCCTAAAAACCCTAAAAACCCACTAAATACTCAAAAAACCCTTTAAAACCCTAAAAACATAAAAAACTCTAAAAACCCTTAAAATTCAAAAAAACCCTAAAAAACGAAAATATCCTAAATACCATGGAAACCATAGAAACCCTAAAAACACAAAAAAAAACCCTAAAACCCCTCCAAATCCCTAAAAACCTTTAAACATTCAAAACCCCTAAAAATCCACATAAAACCCCTAAAAACCATAAAAACCCTTAAAAATTTTGAAAACCCAAAAAACCACTAAAAACTCTAAAAACCCTTGAAACCCCTAAAAATGTTAAAAAACTCAAAGAAACCTTAAACACCCTAAAAAACTCTAAAAACCCCTAAAAACCCCTAAAAACCCAAAAAACCCTAAAACCCCAAACAACCCTAAAAATCACTAAAAACCCCTCAAAACCCCTCAAAATCCTAAATACCCTAAAAACCATAAAAATACTAAAAAAGCTCCAAAAATCCATGAAAGCTTAAAAACACATAAAAACCCTGAAAAACCCTTGAAACCATAAAACCCAGAAAAAAACCCTTAAAACACTTAAAAATGTTAAAATATTCTAAAAACCTTAAAAACCCTAAAAAACTGGAAAAAAACCCTAAATCCCCTAAAAGTCCCTAAAAACCCAGAAAAACCCTAAAACCACTAAAATCCCTTGAAAACACCTAAACTCCTAAAATCCCAAAAAAACCATTAAAAACACTAACAACCATAAAAATCCAAAAAAACCATTAAAATCCATGAAAACATAAAAAACACAAAAAACTCTAAAAACCCTTGAAACTCCTAAAAATGTTAAAAAACTCTAAGAAACCTTAAACACCCTAAAAAACTCTAAAAACCTCTAAAACCCCTAAAAACCCTAAAACCACAGAAAACCCTAAAAATCTTTAAAAACCCCTCAAAATCCCTAAAAATCCTAAATACCCTAAAAACCATAAAAATACTGAAAAAGCTCCAAAAATCCCTGAAAACTTAAAAACAAATAAAAACCCTAAAAACCCTTGAAAACCATAAAACCCAGAAAAAAAACCCTCAAAACAATTAAAAACGTTATAAAACTCTAAAAACCTTTAAACCCCTAAAAAACTAAAAAACCCCTAAATCCTCTAAAAGTCCCTATAAACCCTGAAAAACCATAAAACCACTAAAAGCCCTTGAAAACACCTAAAACCCCTCAAAATCCCAAAAAATCATTAAAAACACTAACAGCCAAAAAAATCCAAAAAACCATTAAAATCCATGAAAAACCCAGAAAAATCGCTAAAACCCTCAAAATCCCGAAAAACCCTAAAACCATAAAAATCCTAAACAACCCCTAAAAGTTCATGAAAATGTAAAAAACCCTAGAAACCCTAAACAACAACTGAAAACCATAAAAACCCATAAAAACATTAAAAACCCTATAAACCTATAAAATCCATAAAACCACTAAAATCTCTAAAAACCCATAAAACTCCTAAAAATGTTAAAAACTCTAAAAACCTAAAAAAAACCCTAAAAACCCAAAAAGAACCTCAAAACCCATAAAAAAGCTAAAACCCCTTAAAACCCTCAAAATCCCTAAAATTTCTAAAAACTATAAAAAACCTAAAGAATCCCTAAAAATCCGTGAAAACGTAAAAAACCCAAAAAACTCTATAAAACCCCTCAAAATGATAAACCCCCTAAAAACCATTAAAAACCCTAAATTTCCATAAAAACCTTAAATCCCAATAAAATCTCTAAAAATCCCTAAAAATGTTATAAAACTCTAAAAACCTTAAAACCCCTAAAAAACCAAAAAAAAACCCTTAAAAACAAAAAGGGCCCTAAAAACCCCAAAAATCATGAAAACCCCTAAAAAAATCGAAAACTGAAAAAACCTAAAAAACCCCAAAAATATATGAAAATGTAAAAATCCTAAAAACCCACAAAAACCCCTGAAAACCATAAAAACCCCTAAGAACCTTTAAAAAAAATTAAAAACCCATAAAAACCCTAAAAAAACTAAAAACTCTAAAAACCCTTTAAGCCCATTAAAACGTTAAAAAACTCTAAAAATTCTTAAAACCCCTAAAAATTCAAAAAATATCCTTGAACCCTAAAAACCTTGAAAACCCTAAAAACCTTTGAAAACCCCTAAAACCCCTCAAAATCCCTAAAAACCATAAAAATTCTTAAAACCCATAAAAATATTTAAAAACTCCTAAAAATCCATAAAAACGTAAAAAACACTAAAAACCCTAAAAAATCCCTTAAAACCATCCAAGCCCATAAAAACCTTAAAAAACAATAAAAACCCTAAAACAACTAAAAACTCTAAAACCCCTTAACCTAAAAAGGTTTAAAAACCTTAAAACCCTAACAACTCAAAAAAAACACCTAAAACCCCAAAATACCATAAAAACCCTGAAAACCCCTAAAAACCCTTAAAAACCAAAAAACCCTAAAAAACCCAAAAAAATCCTAAAAACCCCTAAAAAGCCCTGGAAAACCATAAAACCCCTAAAAATATTTAAAATCCCATAAAAACTACAAAAATAACTAAAAAATCCAATAACCCTCAAAACCACTAAAGACATTCAAAAACTTAAAAAACCCATAAAAACCCTAAAAAAGTAACAAAAAACACTAAAAAACACAAAATACATGAAAAATCGTGAAAACCCCAAAAAACCTAGGAAAAACCCTAAAAATCCTAAGAACCCTAAAAATCCATAAAAACATTAAAAACCCTAAAAATCCAAAAAATCCTTAAAAAATTAAAAACGATAAAAACACTAAAAAACCACTAAAATCTATAAATACCCTCATAGCCCAGCCCCTAAAAATGTTAAAAACTCTCAAAAACTTGAAAATCCCTGAAAAACTCAAAAAACCTTAAAAACCCAAAAGTCTCTAAAACCATGAAAACCCCTAAAAATCCATGAAAACCCCTAAAAGACCCTCAAAATCAATCAAAAATCCTAAAAACCCTAAAAACCAAAAAAATCCAAAAAAACCTTAAAAATACATTAAATATAAAGAACCCAAAAAGCCCTGAAAACCATAAAAATCCCTAAAACCCTTAAATACCGTTAAAACCCCACAAAACCCCACAAAACCCACTAAACACTCTAAAAACCTAAAAATCCCTAAAAAAATTAAAAAATATTAAAATCCTTAAGAACCCTAAAAAACTCAAAAAAATTCTAAAAACCCAAAAGACCTTAAAAAACCTGAAAACCCTTAAAATCCCGAAAACCGCTAAAAGACCTAAAAAACCCTCAAAATCCCTAAAAACCCTAAAAACATTAAAAACTATAACAATCCGAAAAAACCACTAAGAATCCATGAAAATGTAAAAAACCCTAAAAATCCTGAAAAACCCCTGAAAACCATAAACCCCCCTAAAAACCTTAAAATCCCAAAAAAACCATAAAAACCTTAAAAACCACTGAAAACTATACAATCCCTTTAAACCACTAAAATTTTGAAAAAACACTAAAAAACCTTACAAACCCAAAAAAACTTGAAAAAATCATAAAAACCCAAAAGGACCCTAAAAACCAAGAAAAAATTTAAAATCTCTAAAACCCCATCATAAAACCTAAAACCCCTCAAAATCCTGAAAAAACCCTAAAAAACCTAAATTCCTGAAAACCCCTCAAAACCATAAAATACCTAAAAACCTTAAATAATCTAAAACACATAAAAACCCTAGAACTCATAAAAATTCTAAAAACACTTAAGACTCCTAAAAATTTTAAAAACACTAAAAAACCTTTAATGCCCTAAAAATTGAAAACCCTCAAAACCCAAATGACCCTCAAAACCCTAAAAACTCTAAAAACCGCTAGAAACCTTCAAAATCCCAAAAGCAATAAAAAACCTTAAACCCCATAAAAAACCAAAAAAAAACCAAAATCCATGAAGACATAAAAAACCATAAAACCCTTAAAAACCCCTCAAAAACGATAAAAACTACAAAAAACCTTAAAAACACTAAAACCTGACTAATACTCTAAAAACCCTTAAAACACCAAAAAAAATCTCTAAAACACCTTTAAACCCCTAAAAATTAAAAAAAAACACTCTAAACCCAAATAGACCCTGAAAACCCCTAAATCCCTAAAAACCATCAAAATCCCTTAAAACCATAAAAAATCCTAAAATCCATAAAAATACCAAATACCCCAAAAAATCCATAAAAACATAACCCCCCCCCTGCCCCCCACCCAAACCCCCAAATCCATAAAAAACCCAAAAAAATCCGAAAAACCCTAAAAATCATAAAAATCCATGAAAACATAGAAAACCCTAAAAATCCATAAAAACCCCCGAATAGCATAAAAACCTCTAGAAACCTTAAAAAACCCTAAAACCCCATGAAAAATTAAAACCCACTAAAAAGTAAAAAACATATAAAACACCAAAAAACATTAAAAAACTCTAAATATCAATAAAAACTCTAAAAAGTAAAAAAAACGAAAAAACAAAAAGACCCTAAAGTCCCTGAAAAACCCTAAAACCCAAAACCCTTGAAAAACCCTAAAAACCTCAAAATCCCTAACAACCATAAAAACAAAAAAAACCTAGAAAACCACTAAAAATCCATGAAAACATAAAAAACCCTAAACACCTAAAAACACCGAAAACCCCTGAAAACCATAAAAATCCCTAAAAAACGATAAAAACGACTAAAAACCCTTAAACCCATAAAAATGTTAAAAATATATAAAAAGATTAAATAAACACAAAAAAAAACTCTAAAAATCCAAAAAGTCCCAAAAAACCCTGAAAACCCCTAAAAACCATGAAAGTCATATAAACCCCTAAAACCCATGAAAACCTAAAAAACCCTAAAAACCCTAAAACCCCCCCCAGAAAACTATAAAAACCCCTAGAAACCTTAAAAAACCCTAAAACCCCATAAAAACACTAAAAACTACTAAAATCTCTAAAATCCCTTAAAACCCCTTAAAAATTTTAAAAATCTCTAAACAACCTTAAAGCCCATAAAAACCCTAAAAATCCAAAAGTCCCTAAAAAACACTAAAAAACCTAAAAACCCCATAAAACCCTCAAAATACATAAAAAATATAGAAAACCCTAAAAACCATTAAAATCATAAAGGATCTCTAAAAATCCATGAAAACATAAAAAACTTTAAAAACCCTAAAAAACCTTAAAAAGCATAAAAACAGAAAAAAAACCCATAAAAACCCTAAAACCACATAAAAACCCTAAAACCCCATAAAACTCCCAAAACCCTTAAAACCCCTAAAAATGTTAAAAACTCTAAAAAACCTTAAAAACCCTAAAAAACTCAAGAAACCCTAAAAACACAAAATACCTAAAAAAACCTAAAACCCCATGAAAACCCCTAAAACTCTCAAAATCACTAAAAACCCTAAAACCATAAAAACCATAAAAATCCTAACAAAATTCTAAAAATCCATTAATATGTAAAAAAACCTAAAAAACCCCTAAAGACCATAAAACCCATCAAACCCGTAAAAACCACAAGAACCCATAAAACCACTGAAAACTCTAAAAACCCTTTAAACCCTAAAAACCCAAAATAACGTACAAACCCTGAAAACCTATAAAAACCATAAAAATATCTTAAAAAGCATAAAAACACAAAAAATACCTAAAACCCCTAAAAACCATAAAAATCCTAAGAAACCCCTAAAAATAAATGAAAATGTAAAGAACCCTAAAAAACATGAGAAACCCCTAAAAACCATAAAACCATAAAAAATCTTAAAAACCCATAAAAACCTAAAAAGACCATAAAAACCCAAAAAGTCCCTAAAAACTTGGGAAAGCCCTAAAAACCTCTCAAAAACCCTAAACCCCTCAAAATCTCTAAAAATATTTAAAAACCCTAAAAACCATAAAAATCCTAAAAAACCCCAAAAATCAATGAATACTTAAAAAACCTAAAACCTTATAAAAACCATAAATTCCCCTAAAAACCTTAAAAACCCTAAAACCCCATAAAAACCACTAAAATTACTTAAAACCCGTAAAAACGTTAAAAACTCTAAAAAACCTTAAAACCCTAAAAAACTCCAAAAAACCCTAAAAATCCTAAAACCCCACGAAAAAACTGTAAAAACCCTCAAAATCCTTAAACCCACAGAAAAACCCCTGAAAACCATAAAACCGCATAAAAACTTACAAACCCTAAAAAACCTCTCGCAGTTGCTCTTGTCTGGTCTCTTATGGATATGGAAACTACAATTGAATGGTTTGTTTTGTACTGATAGGGTGTTGTTGTTTAGGTTGCAGGATGCTAGGTTTTAGAGATGCCTTTTTGGTTTGGTAGCTTTTGGCTGCTCATGTTGGGGAGAAGTTTTTTGTGCTTTTGGTTCTGGTTGTTGTTCGATGTGCTTTATTGGGCTTGCAAGTTGGTGACGGTCTGTTTCTTGCTTGGCTGGGGTGCGTCTGGTTGTGGAATCGCACAGAAGTTGCTTGTGGATAAGAACAGTGGACTGTGGAATGCTAGTCTTTGGCTTGGATTTTGCTTCTTGTTTTTTTTCCGACCTTCAGGGCATTTGCTTCACCCATAGTGATCGTTTTTAATTCAATTACTTTTCCCTTTTATATATCATGTTATATTTGCCTTGTAAGAAAAACCTTAAAAAACCTAAAACCACTAAAAACTCTAAAAACCCTTAAAGCCCATAAAAAGGTTAAAAACTGTAAAAAACCATAAAACCCCTAAAAGCTGAAAAAACCCTAAAACCCCAAATATACCCTAAAAGCCCTAAAAACCATAAAACCCCTGAAAACCCACAGAAAACCCCTAAAACCCTTCAAAATACCTAAAAACCATAAAAACTATAAAAATCATAAAACTGCCAAAAAGTCCACGAAAACATAAAAAACCATAAAAATGTCGAAAACCCTAAAAATTATAAAAACCCATAAAAATCTTAAACCCCCCCCCCCAAAAAAAAACCCATAAACCCTAAAATGTAACTAAAAACTCTAAAAAAATGAAAAAACCCTAAAAACTTTAAAAATTTCTAAAAATATTAAAACCCGAAGAAACTCAAAAAAACCCCTAAAAATCCAAAAAGAACCAAAAAACCCTGTAAAATTCTAAAAACCCCTTAAAACCCTAAAAAATCCTAAAAACCATAAAAATCCTAGTACGCCCTAAAAATAAATGAAAACATAAAACCCCCAAAATCAATAAAAAACCCTTAGAAACCATAAAAACCCCTAAAACCCTTAAAAACCCTAAAAGCCCATAAAAATCCTAAAAACAACTAAAAACCCTAAGAACCCCTAAAAATGTTAAAAAAAATCTAAAACACCTTAAACCCATAAAAAACTCAAAAAAACCATAAAAACCCAAAATGACCCTAAAAGCCCTAAAAACACTAAAATCCCTCAAATTACCTAAAAACCAAAAAACCATAAAAATACAACCCCCCCCCCCAAAAAAAAACTCAATTAAAATGTAAAATATTCTAAAAACCCTAAAAAAACCCTGAAAAACATAAAACCCCCAAAAAACATTAAAAATCCTAAAAACTCATAAATAGAACTAAAAACTCTAAAAATGTTTAAAACCCAAAAAAATATTAAAAAACTCTAAAAACCTTAAAACCCCCAAAAAAACACCTAAAAAAACCCAAAAACACAAAAAGATCCTAAAAGTCCTGAAAACCATAAAAGCCCCCAAAAAGCTCAAAACCCCCTAAAAATCCCTAAACACCCTAAAAACAATAAAATCTAAAAAAATATCGAAAAATCCATTAAAATATAAAAAATCCTAAAAACCCTTGAAAACATTTAAAAACCATAAAAATCTAAAAAACACTAAAACCCATAAAACCCCTAAAAACCACTAACAACTATAAAAACTCTTCAAACCTCTAAAAACTTTTAAAAACCCTAAAAAACATTAAAAACCCAAAAGAATATAAAAAACCTAAAAATCCCTAAAAATCCCTGAAAAACCCTAAAAACCCTCAAAATCCAAAAAAACCCTAAAAAACAATAAAAATCCTAAAAACCTGTAAAAATCCCTGAAAATGTGAAGAACACTAAAAACTAGAAAAACCCCTGAAAACTATAAAACACCTAAAAACCTTACTAACCCATAAAAACCACTAAAACTCTAAAAACCCATAAAACCTAAAAAAACGTTAAAAACTCTAAAATACCTTAAAACCTTAAAAAGATTCAAAAAAAACTCCTATAAACCCAAAAAGACCCTAAAAACACATAAAACTGCAAAAAACCCATAAAACCCCTTAAAACCCATAAAACCCCAAAAAATCACTAAAAACCCTCAAAACACTAAAAACCATAAAAATCCTTAAAACCCCTAAAAATCCATGAAAACATAAAAAACCCTAAACCCCCAAAAAAACGTTGTAAACCACAAAACACCAAAAAAACTTAAAAGGCCTTAAAACCCATAAAACCCTTAAAAACCACTAAAAACTCTAAAAACCCTTTAAACCCGTAAAAACATTAAAAACTTATAAAAAACCCAAAAAAATCAAAAAAACACTAAAAACCCAAAAAGGCCCTAAACCCCTGAAAAACCTAAAAACCCAAAAAAAACCCTAAAACTCCTCAAAATCCCGAAAAACCCTGAAAACCATAAAAACCATAAAATCCTAAACCCCCCCCCCCAAAAAAAAATCTATGAAAATGTAAAAAACCTTAAGACCCTGGAAACCCCTAAAGCCATAATACCCCTAAAAATAATAAAATACCGTAAAACCCATAAAAATCCTAAAATAACTAAAAACTCTAAAAAACCTTAAAATCATAAAACCCCAAAAAACATAAAACCTTGAAAAACCATAAAACCCCTAATAACCCTACACGCCCTCAAAATCCCTGAAAATTCTAAAAGACCCTAAAAGGCATAAAAATCCTAAAAAACCCAAAAAAATCCATGAAAGCGTAAAATACCCTAAGAACCCTGAACAACTCCAAAAAACCATAAAACCCCCTAAAAACCATAAAAAAAACTAAAACCCATAGAAACCCCGAAAACCATTAAAAACTCTAAAACCCCTTAAAACATTAAAAAACTCTAAAAACTATAAAAATCCATAAAAAACTCAAAAAAACCCAAAAACCCCAAAAATGACCCTAAAAACCCAGAATACTCTTAAAATGCCAAAAAAAATTTGAAAACCCATAAAAATAATTAAAAACATTAAAATCCTTAAAAACATAAAAATCCTAAAACCCCCCTTAAAATCCATGCAAACATAAAATCCCTAAAAACCCAAAAAGACCCCTGAATACCATAAAAACCCCTAAGAACTTTAAAAAACACTAAAAACCCATAAAAACTCTAAAAACCCACAAAAAAATCTAAAAACTCATAAAACCTGTGAAAATGTTAAAAACTCTAAAAAACCTAAAAAGGAAAAAAAACCTTAAAAACTCCTAAAAACTGAAGAGACCCTAAAAACACTAAAAACCCCTAAAAACACTTAAAACCCCTGAAAAACCCCAAAAACCCTTAAAATCCATAAAAACCCTAAATATCATAAAAATGATAAAAAAACCCCTAAAAATGCATGAAACATCAAAAAACCCTAAAAACCCTGAAAAACCAAAAAAACCCTAAAAACCCCTAAAAACCTTAAAAACCCAAAAAACCCACTAAAAACACTTAAACCCTTAAAACTTTAAAAAAAATCTAAAAAACATTAATAACTCGAAAATTCTCAAAAAAAACCCCTAAAAACCACAATATACCCTAAAATCCATGAAAACCCCTAAAAAGCCTAGAACCCCTTAAAACCCATGAAAACCCCCAAAATTCCTAAAAACCCTAATTCAAAAAAACAATAAAAATCCAATGAAAAACAAAAAAAATCCCTAAAAATCCATAAAAACATAAAAAACCCTAAAAACCCCCTTAAAACCATACACCCCTAAAAATATTAAAAAACCCTAAAAACCCATAAAAACCCTAAAATAAACTAAAATGACAACAAATCCTTTAAACCCCAAAAAATGTTAAAAAACCTTAAAACCCTAAAAGACTCAAAAAACATAAAACACACAAAAGACCCTAAAACCCTGACAAACCATAAAAACCCTAAAAACCATTGATAAACTCTAAAGATGCTCAGAAACCTTAAAAACCCTAAAAACCGTAAAAATCCAAACCCCCCCTAAAAATCCATGAAAATGTAAAAAACCTAAAAACCCTGAAAACCCATTGAAAACCATAAAAAATCTTAAAAACCATAAACCCACTAAAACCCTAAAAATAAGTAAAAACTCTAAAAACTCTTAAAACCCGTAATACATTAGAAAACTCTATAACCCCTTTAAAACTCTAAAAAACATAGAAACAACCCCTAAAAACACAAAAGACCCTAAAACCCTAAATACCCCATGAAAACCCTAAGAACCCTCAAAATCCCTAAGCCCCTTAAAAACCCTAAAAACCATAAAAATCCTAATAAACACATAAAAATACCTGAAAACATAAAAACCCCTAAAAATCCCGAAAGTACCTGAAAACCTTGAGACCCCAAAAAACATTAAAACCCCCCAAAAAACACGAAAAAACTCGAAAAAACCCTTTAAACCCCTAAAAACGTTATGAAACTCTAAAACCATTAAACCCCTAAAAATCTAAAAAAACTAAAAACCCAAAAAGACTCGAAAAACCCTTAGAACCCTAAAAATACATGAAATCTCCTAAAATCCCTCAAAATCCCAAAAAACCCAAAAAACCCTATAACCCATAAAAATCCTGAAAACCCTAAAATCCATGAAAACGTAAAAGCCCCTAAAACCCTTAAAACCCACCTTAAAACCATAAAACTCCAAAAAACCTTATAAGACCCTAAAAACCATACGAACCCTATAAAACCACTAAAAACCCTAAAAACCCCAAAAATATTAAAAAAAATCTAAAAAACATTTTAACCCCTAAAAACCAACAAAAAAATATAAGAACCCCCAAAAGACACTAAAAACCCTAAAACCCCCTGAAATCCCCTTTAAAACCTTCTAAAATTCCTAAAACCCTAAAAAATCGTAAAAACCATAAAAATCCTAAAACCCCCCTAAAATATATGAAAATTTAAAAACCATTAAAAATCCTAAAAAACTAAAGACAACTATAAGAACCCCTAAAAACCTTTTAAAACATAAAAACCCATAAAAACCCTAAAAATGTCAAAAAACTCCAAAAACCCTTAAAACCACTAAAATTTTTAAAAAACTCTAAAAACCCATAAAGCCCTAAAAACTCAAAAAAAACCCCTTAAAACCAAAAAGTCCTGAAAACACAAAAAACCCTAAAAACCTTGAAAAACACTAAAAACCCTCAAAATCCCTAGAACCCTAAAAACCATAAAAATCCATGAAAATGTAAAAACCCCAAAAAACCCTAAAAAACACCTGGATACCATGAAAACCCCCAATAAAATGTAAAAAACTCGAAAATTCTATTGAACCCTTAAAAAAGCCAAAAGCTTTGAAAACCCTTTAAACCCCTAAAAATGTTAAAAACACTAAAACACCTTAAAAATAAAAAAAAAGTTTAAACCACAAAAGACAGTAAAAACACCAAAAAACCACTTAAAAATCTAAAAACCCCTAAAAACTCTAAAAACCATAAAAATCCTAAAAACCCCATAAAAATCCAGGAAAACATAAAAAACTGTAAAAAGGAAAAAAACCCCTAAAAACTATAAAAACCCCTTAAAACAATAAAAACCCTTAAAACCCTAAAAACCACTAAAAACTCTAAAACCCCTCAAAATCCCTAAAAACATTAAAAAAACTATAAAAAACCTTAAAACCCCTAAATATTAAAAAAACCAAAAAAACCCAAAAAGCCCTAATAACCCTGAAAAACACTAAAACCACTAAAAACCTCCTAAAAATCCTAAAAACCCTCAAGATCACTAAAAACAAAAAAAATCATAAACCCCCTAAAAAACCATTAAAAATTAAGACCCTAAAAACCCTGAAAAATCTCTAAAAATCATAAAAACCCTAAAACCCATTAAAACCACATAAAAACCCTAAAAACCCACCAAAAACTCTAAAATCCCATTAAACCTCTAAAAACGTTAAAAGCTCTAAAAATCATAAAAACCCTAAAAAATAATCCCCCCCCCCAAAAAAAACTCAAAACACACTAAAATCCTTGAAATACCCTAAAACTCCTTGAAAAACCAGAAAAACCCTCAAAATCCATAAAAACTAAAAACCCTAAAAAACCCTTAAAACCATAAAACCCTCGAAAACCCTATAAACACATAAAAATACCTAAAAACCCACAAAAAACTCTAAAAACCCTTAAAACACCAAAAAACATTACAAATTCCAAAAAACCAAAAAAACACTGAAAACTCAAAAAAAAAACCCAAAAACCAAAAAAACACTGATAACTCAAAAAAAACCCAAAAACCCAAAAAGACCTTAAAACCCTGAAAACCCCTAAAAATCCTTAAAACCCAAGAAAAGGCGTTAAACCTCTCAGAATCCCTAAAACTCTAAAAACCATAAAAAACATAAGAAACCCTTAAACAATCCATGAAAACATAAAAAACCCTAAAAAAACTTAAAATCCCCACAAAACCACAAAACCCCTAAAAACATAAAAAAAACCCCTCAAAACCCAAAAAGAACCTAAAAACCCCCAAAACATAAAAATTCTAAAAACCCTAAAAATCCCTGAAAATGTAAAAAACCCTAAAAACCCTGAAAACCCCTAAAAAACAAAAAACCCCAAAAAACATTGAAAACACAAAAAACCTATAAAACCCAAAAAATCCTAAACACTCATGAAAAAACCTAAAACCCTCAAATTCCCAAAAAACCCAAAAAATCCTAAAAACAATAAAAATCCAAAAAACCCTAAAAATCTAGGAAAACGTAAAAAACCCTAAAACCCCTAAAAACACCCAAAATCCATAAAAACCCCTTAAAAACCTAATAAACCCATAAAAACCCTAAAAACCACTAAAAACTCTAAAATCCTTCGAAACCCCTAAAAACAATAAAAATCTCTAGAAACCCATTAAAATAATAAAAAACACAAAAAAGGCCATAAAACCCAAAAAGACCCAAAAATCCTTGAAAAACCCTAAAAACCAAAGAAACACTGAAAAACCGTAAAACTCATCAAAATCCCTAAAAACCCTAAAAAAACCCAAAACCTTAAAAATCCTAAAAAAACCTTAAAAATACATGAAAACTTAAAAAACCCTAACAATCAAAAAACCACTGAAAACAATTAAGCCCCTAAAAACCATAAAAACACCAAAAAACCCATAAAAACCCTAAAAACCACAAAAAACTCAAAACCCTAAAACCCCCTAAAAATCCCTATAACCCTCCATGTTCCTAAACCCCATTAAAACCATAAAACCCATAAAAATAAAAAAGCCCTAAAAATACATGAAAACATAAAAAAACCATAAAAACACTAAAAAACCCATGAAATCCATAAAAAACCTAAAAAATTTAAAAACGTAAAAACCCATAAAACCCCTAAAAACCACTAAAAACTCTAAAAACCCTTTAAACACCTAAAAACGTTAAAAAACTCTAAAAACCCCAAAAACACTAAAAACTCAAAAAATAGCATAAAGACCCAAAAAAACCCCAAAAAACATTAAAAACCCCTAAAAACATTAAAACCCCCCAAAACCCCTAAAATCCCTAAAACCCCTAAAAACATAAAAAACGTAAAAAACCCCTAAAAACCCATTAATACTTAAAAAACCCTAAAAACGTTGAAAATGCTCTGAAAACCATGAAACCTCTAAAAAAACCCTAAAAACCCATAAGAGGAAAGATGGCGGAACAAGGAGGAACGAGACCCCCCGCGGTCCATGGGAAGGATCAAGAGGTTGTTCCGAATTCTGGAGGGAACTTTGCTGACCCAGTCAGCCATGGCGAGATTTTTCGTTTCTGTAATCCTTCCATGGCGAACCCAGCTCCTCCTACTTCCTCACGGCCGCAAGTGGTGAGCAGGAATTTTGCGGAAGTGGTGAGGTCGGCTGCATCGCTATCCTTCACTGATTTTGAGTCTCCTTCCCCTGGAAGAATTATCCGGAAGGGGCGCATTGCCCACGTTGCTACAAACAGAGAGGCGGTTGAGGAGTGGGTGAGCTTGTGTCGTTTCTCCATCATTTCCAAGGTTCTGGTCCCGAAAGGCGAAAAATTATGGAAATTTGATAATCTTGTGAGTCGTATCTCTGAGGCTTGGGGTTTCAATGACTGGAAGATGACTACAATGGGGCGCGGTTTCTATCATGTGGTGTTCACCATGGACGAACTGAAAAGGAAGGCCTGGAGCTTTGGATCGATTTCCCTTAAGTCGGGACTCCTCAGAATACAAGAATGGAACATAAACTTTGATCCAGCAAATGTGAAAAATACCTTTACGCAAGTGTGGATTCGCATATGCAAGTTGAATTGGCTTTACTGGCATCCCAGAATCTTATGGGATATTTCCTCTGCTGTTGGATTCCCCATTCGCATTGACAAAGAGACTGATAATCCACGGTACAGGCACTAGGCAAGGGTGCTTGTTGAGATTGACTTGGTGAGTACACTCGTTGAAGAGGTAGTGCTCACCACAATTGATGATACCTTGAACCTGAAAATACAATATGAGAGGAGGCCCAAGTTTTGCTCCACCTGCAAATTCATAGGCCACTCGTTCGCTGAATGTAGGAGGTCCAGAATCTGTGGCGTTTGCAAGCAGCGAGGGCATGTGGAACCTGACTATCGAAGCAAGAAGGTGAAGGGAAAGGGGATAATTTCTGAATCAATGCAGCAGCCCCTTGGAAACTCTGAACCTGGGCGTGCTGTGAGAAATAATGTGGTGGCTGAAGCTCCAGTCGGGATGGACAATGGAGATTAGGATAATGCAGAGGCAGTGAGGGCTGATAGGGCATCTACCTCTAAGGATGTCACTGCGCCTCCTGGGCTTGTTAACAGTGTTCCCCCCACAGGGTCAACTCAAGACATGTGTCCATAGATCCAGGCTATAACTCACAAGGAGTCCATCTGTGCTGATCTCAGCAAGATGGTGGAGAGTGGGGCGGCTCCCTCTGGTGGTGGGACTGTGTCACAGCCAGCCCTTGCACAGATAGAAGTGGGCGGTCTGGAGAATCCATCAGCCCCTGCAAGGACTGTACATGCCCGAGCTGCTTGGAAAACATGCGGGATTCCAGTGTTCCTATAGGGAATGTGGCAGTGCCACTGGAAGCTAAGGATGTGGTGGGTGAGCCTGATATGAATGTTCCTCCCATTGGGTCATCACAGGCCATGTGCCCATCGTGCTGGATCATAACTGACAAGCGGTCCAGAAGCTCGGATCCCAGCACGCTTGTGGAGAGTGGGGTTGCTCCCACTGGCGGTGGTATTGTGGCACAAACAGCCCCTGCTCATGTGGAGGGTGATGCGAGTGGACAACACTCTAAGTTAGGGCAGGGTGATTCTGCTCTGGTCCCAGGACAAGTGGAGATATTGGATGGGCACAGTATTCCAATTAATAGTGCATCACCCCCTCCTGCTCTTACTCTGCTGGAGAGTCCTTGTGCATGAACCTGCATTGGATCAGGGAGGTGGAACCGTGCAGGAGGTGAACGCGTGCACAGATATTGTTGGGATACTGGTGCAGCATGATGATGCCCAGCAGGATCGGAGTGGGGAGTTCACTCCAGTCTCATGTAAGGTTGCTAGAAGGACTGCCAATTTCCAGCCCCCTGAAGGGCTCTGTGCCACCAACAGGTTAACTCCACTCTCTGGCAGCCTCTGGGCTGATGAGGGGGGTAATGAGCAACGTCATGAAGAAGGAGCCAATGGGTCTACGAACTGTGGCACTCCGAATGAGACTCAGGTGTGTGAGAATGTGTCTGAACACATGAAGAAGCTGGTTGGCAGGCCTCCCAAGAATAAGGGCAGGAAAGGCAAAAGGAAAGAAACTGACCTCACATCCAACAAGAAGCAACCTCCTGCTGGGGGTGGGAAAAACTCTTCTCCATGAAGATCATGTTCTGGAACTGCAGAGGGATGGGAAATCTTCCTAAGACCCGTGCCCTTAAACATTTAATTTCAGCCAAAAAGCCGATGCTTCTAGGGATTGCAGAACCTATGAATAGCTACGACAGTTGGAAGGGCCTTAACTGGCAGAAGTTTGGTTACTCTCTTGTTGCGCACAACAACATTGAGAGTGGTGCAGAGACTCTTTGGGTCCTCAAACATGATTGTATTCAAGTGGTATCCATTGAGAGAAGACCTCAAATCATCTCCCTATGGATCCAGATTCATGACTCCTTACATACATTTTCTTTTGTCTATGCCTCATGTGTTTACACTAGGAGAAGGAAACTATGGAGTGGTATGATGAGTATCAGTCAACACGATCATTACAACTGGGTTGCTGTTGGTGATTTTAATACGGTACTGAGGCCAGATGAAAGGATTGGATCATCTTTCTCACGTATTGCTATAGAGGAATTCTCCTGCTGTATTGATCAGTGCAATCTGGTGGAACTCCCTGCTGTGGGTGATCGCTTCACATGGGGAAGGTACACCATAAAGGGGAGGCAAGCAAGTAAATTGGATAGATGTTTTTTCCAAATCAATGATAGCAGGTCCTCAGTTGTGATGTCTGCCTCTACTCTCCCTAAGTTCAACTCGGATCAGAATCCCTTGATGCTTGAGATCAATGATAGCACCTGCAGGTCCTCTCCTTTTCCCTTCAAATTCAACAATGCCTGGCTCACCATGCCTGGATGTAGGGAAGTTATTGTTGATGGGTGGAGCAACACTTTGCATGGAATCCCACATTATGTGGTGGCGGAAAAGCTCAAATGAATAAAGAGTATTCTTAAGGAATGGAGTAAGATCTCTTTCTCCAAGCTCGATGATGACATCATGGCTGCTGAATCCCAGCTTTCTCACTGCAAAATTGATGACCAGCAGTGACTTACCCCATCTAGCGAAGAAATGCAGCTCCACTTGAAGCTGAATGAGCTTTTGGATCTTAAAGAGAAGCTGGCTAGAAATCAATTTAGAGTGGCTTGGCTCAAGGAAGGAGATAGGAATTCCAAATTATTTCATCTTCTTCACAGGGAGAAAAAATCAAAGAAAGCTCTGGATGTCATCCGAGTTAATGGGGTCTCCTTTTCAACTGAGAATGAAATATCTGATGCTGTGGTTGATCACTTTAAAGCACTTTATAATGATGGAGGGCATGAGAAGACACCCAGTCTCTTTGTCTCTATTGTTCCTTGTATTAATGAGCTGCAGAATAAGCAGCTTACTGATGCACCACTTGAGGAAGAAGTCAGATCTGCTCTCTTTTCTCTGAACATGGACAGCACTCCCGATCCGGATGGACTCACTAATAAGTTCTTTATGTTCTATTGGGATATTCTTCATGTGGAGATCACTAATACTATCAAGGAATTTTTTATCTTCTACTCCATTCCTCATGGAACGAACTCCAACTTCCTTGCTCTACTTCCAAAGAGAGAGAATGCCATGGACATTGGGGACTTTCGTCCGATGGCGATTGGCAATACCATTCCAAAGATAATAAGTAAAATTCTGGCGATCAGATTGGGGAATATTGTTGGTGGGATAATCACGCCAAACCAATTTGAGTTTGTCCCAGGACGCAATATTCAGAGTTGCCTTTACTCTGCATCGGAGGGTATTAACATAATGAGGAAAGACTCTAAACATGGAAGCTTTGCTATGAAGCTGGACATCTCAAAGGCATTCGATACAATCAAATGGAGCTTTATCTTTACTGTTCTCAGCAGGTATGGCTTCTCCGCCTCTTTTATAAGGTTGATCCATACTATCCTATCCAGTGCCAGGATTTCTGTTCTTATCAATGGATCCCCTAAGGGGTTCTTTCAATGCTCCCGTGGTGTCCGGAAAGGTGACCCAATTTCTACACTTCTCTTCGCTCTGGTTGAGGATTACCTGAGCAGATGTATAATTGATCTGGTTCAGGCTGGTTACTATGCCCAGATTAAAGCTGGGAACAAGCTCTACGTGCCAACTCATCTTCTATATGCAGACGATATTCTCCTTTTTGGGAAGGCTGATTGGCGTACAATATCTTCAATTAAGTCACTTATACAACATTATGAGGAGGTTTCAGGGAAATCAATTAGTTGGAAAAAGTCCTCTATCATTTTGGCAATGGGATTTCAGCCCCCAAACAACGCAGAATTGTCAGAAATCTTGGTATCATGAGGGGTTCCCTCCCCCTCATGTACCTGGGGTCCCCTTGTTCTGGGGGAGGGTGAAGAGTAGTTACCTAGAGGAAATTTCACTCAAAATTACTTAGCAACTTGCGAACTGGAAAGGAAAATGCTTATCTCAGGCAGGAAGAATTTGCCTGATCAACTCTGTCATTACATCCATGTTTGTGCATGCGTTCTCCATTTACAGATGGCCGGAAAGTCTCATCAAGAGCCTACAGGCAAAAATCAGAAACTTTGCATGGACATGATGCATAACCAAGAAGAAGCTTGTTTCTGTGGCATGGAAATAATGCACAAAGCCCATCGAGATGGGTGGGCTGGGCATCAAGGACCTCAGGAAATTCAACGATGCCTTAATTGGCAAATTCACATGGAATCTTTTCAACCCAAATGACATGAGTCCTGACTTCTTGAGGGAAAGATTCAACTCTAAGATATGTGAGGACTTCCTGGGATTCATCCCCTCATCGGTTTGGACCACAATCAGGTCCTCATATAGGCGCATTATCTCCAATTCGAAATGGGTGGTCTCAAGGCACTCGACCTTGAATTGTTGGAAGACCACCTGGCTGGATAGGCCCATCAGTGAATCTGTCCAGCCACCTCAGGTTTTCAAGCACTGGTCCATTACTGGTCTCAAGGACAATATGAACGAGATTGAAGGTATCCTGCTGCAGAATATTATCACACAAATACAAAACTACAGTTTTATGGACATGGATTGCCTCATTTGGAAGCCAAATACGGTTGGGATGTTGAGTGTGAAGGAGTTTTACCTGTCTGAATGTGAGCAGGGAATTCAACCCCCTACTTGGCTCTCTAAATTTCGGAGGCCCTTCATTCCCCCCTCTAGCCAACTACTGCTGTGGAAAATTTGGAGAAATAGATTGCCAGTTCAAGAGCAATTGAAAAGAGCTGGGTGGTGTTTGGCCTCTACTTGTCCGATCTGTCTTCAGGATGAGGAAAATCTGCAGCACATTTTTCTTAAGTGCAGGTTGGCTGCAGGTCTTTGGGATCATTTATAGGGCATGTTCTAGCTGAAAATCTGCACGGACAGCACGATGTCTGCTATTTTCAAAAGTGTCGTTGGCGTGCAATGCAGTCAACAAATTTCCAATCTGCTTCTTACTGCCGCTGCGGCTCTTACTGCTTTTCTGTGGGCAGCTCGGAACAAAGTGGTTTTTGATAATGATGCATGCTGCCTCCGAAATGGTGTGGTGGCAATTCATCAAGCAATCCATGCGGCGGCTACAACCCCCCCTAAAACGCTTAAAAACACTAAAAACTCTAAAAACCCTCAAAATTCTTAAAAACCTTAAAAACACACTAAAATGTTTAAAAATCCATAAAACACCTAAAACGTTTAAAACTCTAAAAAACCTTAAAACCCCAAAAAAACTAAAAAAACCTGAAAACCCCAAAAAGTCCTTAAAAACCCAGAATCCCCCAAACCCTCAGGAACTCTTGAAAACCCATAAAACTACCAAATTCCCCCAAACCCCTAAAAACCCCTAAAAAACATAAAAATCCTAAAAACACCTAAAATCCATGAAAACGTAAAAAACACTAATAACGCTAAAAAAACAAGAAGCAGCCACAACCCCCCCCCCCCCCTCAAACCCATAAAAAACTCATAAAATCTTTAAAAACCAACTAAAACTCTAAAAAATAATAAAATCCCTAAAAAATTAAAAAATCTTAAAAACCTTAAAAAACCAAAACACTCAAAAAAACCCAAAAAATCCAGAAAGATACTAAAATCCCTGAAAACCCTAAGAACACTAAAAACCCCTAAAAAACCTTTAACCCTCTCAAAATCCATAAATACCCTAAAAACTATAAAAAACTAAAAAACCCTTAATATCCCAAAAAATGTAAAAAAATCTTAAAAACCCCTTAAAACCATAGAAGCCCTAAAAACTTTGAAAACCCTAAAGACCATAAAACTCCTAAAAACCTACAAAAAACTCGAAATACCCTTAAAACCCTAAAAACATTAAAAAACTATAAATAACCATAAAATACAAAAAACTCTAAAAATCCTAAAAACTAAAAAACACCCAAAAAACCCTAGAAACCATCAAAATCCCTAAAAACCTTAATAATAAAAAAAAACTAAAAAATGTATAAAAATCCATGAAAATAAAAAAACCCAAAAAACTCTGAAAAACCTTAGAAAATCATAAAACCCAAAAAAACATTAAATATTTCTAAAAAACCCATAAAAACCCTTTAACCACTAAAAACTCTAAAACCCCTTAAAACCCCTAAAAATGTTGAAAACTCTAAAAATGCTTTAAAAACCTAAAAAATTCTAAAAAACTCTAAAAAATCCAAAAAGACCCAAAAACCCTTTAAACAATAGAAAACCCTAAAAATTCTGAAAATCCCTAAAATCCCTAAAAACCTAAAAACCTAAAAACCTAAAAACCGTAAAAATCCTAAAAATTACCTAAAATACATGAAAACATAATGATACCTAAAGACCCTTAAAAATCCTAAAAACCATAAAAACCCCTAAAACCTTTAAAAACCCTAAAAGCTCATAAAACCCCTCAAAAATCATTAAAAATCTATAAATCCTTATGGGGATGGGGATGTTGATTTGTAGTTCCATCTTCTTTTTCTTCTCTTTTTTAGGTCTTTTGGGGTTTTTTGGTGTCTTGGGGGGGTCTAGGGTTTTTCGGTGTGGGTCGTTTGATCCTACCCCGCCCTTGTCTTCTTTGTTTTCTTTTCTTTTTATAAATTTTGAGGGGGTAGGAATAGCCTGGCCCTGCGCCTTCCTTGCCCTAAAAACATTAAAAAATATAAAATAAATTTAAAACCTTAAGAAACTTTAAATACCCTACAAATCTCAAAAAACCCCTAAAAATCCAAAAGTCCCTAAAAATACTTAAAACCCTTGAAATCCCAAAAAACCCTAAAAACCATAAAAATATTAAGAAACCCCTAAAAATCCCTAAAAATGTAAAAACCCTAAAAACCCTAAATAACCACTAAAACCCATAAAATCCCCTAAAACCTTAAAAAATCTACAATATCAAAAAACCATAAAACCACTAAAAACTCTTAAAACCCTTAAAAAATCAAAAAACTCTAAAAAACTCTAAAAACTCAAACCCCCTCCTAAAAACCCCAAAAAATCCTAAAAACCCTAAAACCCCTAAAAACCTTAAAAACCCCTAAAAATCCCAAAAACCCCTCGAAATTACTAAAAACCCTAAAAACAATAAAAAACCTAACAAAACCCCTAAAAATCCATGAAAATGTAAAAAACCTAAAACCCTCGAAAAAACCCTGAAACCATAAAACCCCCTAGAAACATTTAAAAACCATAAAAACCATAAAAACCCATAAAAACCTTGAAATCCATTAAAATCTCTAAAACCCCTTAAAAACCCTAAAAATGTAATAAAACTCTAAAAGCCTTAAACCCCTAAAAACTCAAAAAAAAAAAACATAAAACCCAAATTGACACTAAAACCTCTAAAAACCCTGAAAACCCACTATAAAACCCCAAAAATCTCTAAAAAACCTAAAAAACACAAAAACTGTTAAAATCCTAAAAGCCCCCAAAAAATACATGAAAACGTAAAAAACCGTGAAACCTAAAAAACCCCTACAAACTAAAAAAACGCCTTAAAACCTTAAAAAACCTTAAAACCCTAAAAAACACTAAGAATTCTAAAACCCCTCAAAACCCCTTAAAACATTAAAATTTTTGTAAAAACCCTTAAAACCCATAAAAACTCAAAAAAACCCAAAAAACTTTCAAAATCTCTAAAAACCCTAAAAACCCATAAAAATATTTAAAAACACCTAAAGATCTAGGAAAATGTAAAAAAACCTAAAACCATAAAAAAACTCTAAAAACCATCAAAACCCCTAAAACATTAAAACCTATAAAAACCCACTAAAATTTCTAAAAACCCTTAAAACCCCTAAAAATGTTTAAAAACTCTAAAAACCCTAAAAACAAAAAGACCCTAAAA
This sequence comes from Viscum album, assembly GCA_963277665.1. Classification (NCBI taxonomy): domain Eukaryota; kingdom Viridiplantae; phylum Streptophyta; class Magnoliopsida; order Santalales; family Viscaceae; genus Viscum; species Viscum album. The sequence continues at coordinate 1,770,252,556 of OY728156.1, read as the reverse complement.
AGCATAAAAAACCCAAAAACCCAAAAACCCCTAAAAAACCTTAAAACCCATCAAATTCCCTAAAAATCCTAAAAAACCATAAATATCATAAATATCCTAAAATACCCATAAAAATCCAAGAAAATGTAAAAAACCCTAAAAATCCTAAAATGCCCCTAAAAACCATAAAACCCCGAAAAATCTTTAAAACCCCTAAAAAACTAAATATCGAGTAACCCTTAAAACCATTAAAGTATTTTAAAATCTCTAAAACCCCTTAAAACACTAAAAAAGTCAAATAAAATTAAAACCCCCATAAAATCTATGAAAAACCCTAAAACACTCAAAATTACTAAAAACTATAGCACCCATGGTATAGATTAAGTAACCCTTTATTTATGTATTTTAAGTATGTAAACTATATGGGTTGAGTTTGGGAAGATTTGGGGACCTTTTGGAATATTTTTGGGGATTTTCTATAGGTGCACAGTTTGGGTAAACCATGAAACTCCTACAGGAAACTGTGCGCAGTGAGACAAAGGTAAAGGGGAAGGCACACGGGCTATGCATAATTTTTCCAAACTATGTGGAAGCCTGGGAGAAACCGTGCTTTGTTGGACAGTGAGCTTTGGCATGATTGGCCCACGGTTTGGAAACTGTGCAAGCTAACAATGCAAGGTTCATCCTTGAGGCAGTGGCTAGCACACGATTAGTGCATGGTTTACCTAACTGTGTGACTAAACCATGTATGGTTAAAAAACTAGATCCTAAAAAAGTGGATCTAGTTCGGCCTTATGTTTTAATGCCTCTTTTTTCCCCAAAGCCCTAACTCAGGATTTTTCCATCTCAAAGTTTGGAGAACCTCTTCCCATCATTTCAGAGGCGATCTGAAGGCTTCTCTTGGTGATTTGAAGCTATATTATTGATGTAAGTGATCGTTCTTGGTTTCTCTTGGTAGTTTTGTTAGATCTACTTCTCCTTCTCTCTAAGATACTTAGATCTAAACATGTTATGGCTAGATCTAAGGTTGTAGATGCAAAATATGTTTATATTTGGTCTTGTTGTTGATAGGGGAAGATATATAAGGTGCGTTCATGGTGATTTACCTCAGTTTCGTGGGATTTTAAGTGTCATTCTTCATTTTCGCTATAAAACCTGAGGTAGGTGGCTTCACTCTCGACTCCTCATGCTAGAACTGATTGGATTAGTTTTAAATTGATTGAAATTTATAATGAAATTTATGTGAAAAACATGGTAAAAAAATTCTTTAGTGATGGTTTGTGGATTTGTGTGAAATAATGGAATTATTGTGCAAATTTATTTGATAAATGATTTTAAAATGATGATTTTAAAATAGTTTCTTGGTTCAGTTTACAGAAAAAGGTTTTCAATAAAAAGGTTGTTTTACTGAAATGGTTTTGGAATGATTATATTGGCATTGTTGTTGGGCTTGAAGGTTGGTGGCGTGTTGTTTCGTTCTTGGATGGGGTGTGTCTAGCCATGGACTTCTGCAGATGCTTGCTTGTGGATAGTAATAGTGGAGTGTAGAATGCTAGTCTTCAGCTTGGGTTTCGCTTCTTTATTTTTTTCTTCTATTTTTGTCCTTCGGGTTAGTTGTTTCACCCTTGGGTGATAGTTTGTACTTCAATTACTTTTCCCTTTTATATATCATGTTCTATTTGTCTTAAAAAACCCAAAAAAACATTAAAACAACAAGAAATTCTAAAAAACCATAAAACCCCTAAAAAATTTAAAATCTATAAAAAACATTAAAACCCCGTAAAAACTCAAAAAGACCCAGAAACCCTAAAAGACCCTAAAAACCCTAAAAAACCTAAAAACACTAAAACCCCCTAAAAACCCCTAAAACCCCTCAAAAGCCCTAAAACCCTAAAAGCAATAAAAATCCTAAAAAACCCTAAAAATCTAGGAAAAAATAAAAACCCATTAAAACGCCAAAAAACCCTAAAAAGCATAAAAACCCCTAAAAACAATAAAAACCCCCAAAAAACCAATAAAACCCCTAAAAACTATAAAAACCCCCAAAAACCCAATAAAACCCCTAAAAACTTTAAAAATACATAAAATCTATAAAAAAGTTAAAAATGTCTAAAAAACCTTAAAACCCGAAAAAATAAAAAAAACCCCCTAAAAATCCAAAATATAACTGAAAAATCCTACAAAATTCTAAAAAAATTAAAACCCCTTAAAACCCTAAAAAAACCTAAAAACCATAAAAATCCTAAAAACCCTTAAAAATCCATGAAATCGTAAATCCCCAAAAAATAATGAAAAACCCTAAAAAACCCTAAAACCCCCTAAAAACCACTAAAAACCCTTAAAACCATAAAAATCTTTAAAAAACTCTAAAAAAACTTACACCCCTAAGAAACTAAAAAAACCCTAAAAACCCTAAAAAGCCATAAAATCCCTCAAAATTCCTCAAAACCCTAAAAAACCATAAAAACCTTAAAATTCCCTCAAAATCAATGAAAACATAAAAATCCCTAAAAACCCTGAAAAACACCTGAAAAACAGAAAAACCCCTAAAAACTTTTAAAAACACTAAAACCCATAAAAACCCTAAAACCACTATAAAACCTAAAAATATTTTAAACCACTAAATATGATAAAAAAACTCAAAAACCTTTAAACCCAAAAAAAATAAAAAACCCTAAAAACCCAAAAAGACCCTAAAACCCCTGAAAGCCCCTAAAACCCCCTAAAAATCCTAAAACCCCTCAAAATACCTAATATCCCTAAAAACCATAAAATCCAAAAAACCCTAAAGATCAATGAAAATATAAAAGTACCTAAAAACCCTAAACCCCCCCCCTGAAAAACATGAAACCTCTAATAACCTGACAACCCCTAAAAATCCTAAAAACCAATAAAAATTCTTTAAACCCCTAAATTTTTTTCAAAACTCCCTTAAATACGCTTAAAAACATAAAAATCCCTAAAAACCCAGAAAAATATCCTAAAAAACCCTAGAAAACTTAAAACCTCTAAAAACCCTTGAAACCCCCTAAAGGTCCTAAAAATTAATAAAAAACCTAAAACCAAAAAAATCCTAAACAACCCCTAAAAATTCATGAAAATGTATAAAACCTTAAAAACCCAGAAAACCCCCTGAAAACTATAAAAACACCTAAAAACATTAAAAACCATAAAAACAAATAAAAATCATAAAAACTCTAAAGACCCACAAAACACCTAAAAATGTTAAAAACTCTAAATAGTCTTGAAACCCTAAAAAACTCAAAAAAACCCAAAAAACCCAAAAGGTCCCTAAAAATATTGAAAACTGCTAAAAACCCTAAAAGGCCCTAAAACCCCTAAAAAACCTCAAAATCGCTAAAAACCCTAAAAAACACCAGAAATTATAAAAATCTTAAACACACCCTAAAAATAAATTAAAATGTTAAAAACTCAAAAAATCCTGAAAACCCCAAAACCCCAAAAAAGAAAATGAAACCCTGAAAACTGATAAAAATCCTAAAACCATTAAAAATTATAAAAACCCTAAAATCCCCTTAAAACATTAAAAATTTATAAAACCCTTAAAACCCCTTAAAAGTAAAAAAACCAGAAGACAACCAAAACACTAAGAACCCCTGAAAACTGCCCCAAACCCCTGAAAAACCATAAAACCATAAAAATCCTAAAAATCCAAGAAAATGTAAAAAACCTTAAAAACCCTGAAAACCACAGAAAGCCATAAAAACCCCTAAAAACCATAAATACCCTGAAACCCACAAAAACCCTAAAAATTACTACAAACTCTAAAAATCCTTAACACCCATAAAAACATTAAAAAACTCTCAAAACCTTAAAAACCATAAAACCCCTAAAAGCCCTAAAAATATCCCACACACCCTCAAAATTCCTAAAAGGATAAAATCCCTAAAACAATAAAAATCATAAAAACCCCCAAAAAATCACGAAAAACTCTAAAAACCGTTAAAACCCCTTAAAATATTAAAAACTCTAGAAAACCTTAAAAACCCAAAAAAAACTCAAAAATAATACCCTAAAATCCTAAAATGACCCTAAAAACCCTAAAAACCCCTAAAAGCCAATAAACCCCCAAAAAAACCATAAAAATCCTTAAAAAACCTCTAAAAATTCATGAAAACATAAAAATATCTCAAAACATAGAAAAACCCCTCAAAACCATAAAAACCCCTAAGAACCTTAAAAAACTCTAAACAATCATAAAAAATTAAAAAATCCGCTAAAAACTCTAAAAACCTATAAAACCATGAAAATGTTAACAACTCTAAAGAAACAAAAAACACCAAAAAAATCCTAAAAACCAAAAAAACCATAAAATCCACTAAAATCCCCTAAAAACCATAAAAACCCTAAATAAAATAAAAATGCTAAAACCCACTAAAAATACATGAAAACGTAAAAGATCCTAACGAACCTGAAAAAACCCTAAAACACCTAAAAACCTTAAAAACCATAAAAACCCTAAAACCCACTAAAACTCTAGAAACATTTTAAACCCCTAAAATGATTAAAAATCTGAAAAAAAAATTAAGAACCCTAAAATTATATAAAAAAACACTAAAAACCCAAAAGACCCTAAAATCCCTGAAAACCCCTAAAACCCTAGAACCCCTGAAAAACCATGAAAACCCTCAAAATCCCTAAAAACCATAAAAATCCAAAAAACCCCTAAAAATCTTTGAAAATGTAAAATTGCTAAAACCCTGATATACCTTTTAAAACCTTTAAACCCTTAAAAAACTTAAAAACCCTAAAAACCAATAAAAACCCTAAAAACAACTAAAATATCTAAAAACCCTTAAAAACCCTAAAAATGTTAAAAAGACTTTAAAACACTAAAACCCCCAAAAGACCATAAAACCTTGAAAGCCCATAAAAACCCTAAATACCCTTAGAATCCTGAAAAAACTCTAAAAATCCCTAAAACCGTAAAAATCCTAAAACCACCCTAAAAATCCATGAAAAGGTAAAAACCCCTAAAACCCCTGAAAAAAACACTTAAAACAATAACCCTAAAACCTTAAAAACTATAAAAACTCATAAAAACCATAAAAACCACTAAAAACTCTAAAAACCCTTAAAAACCATAAAAACATAGAAAAATCAAAAAAAACATTTAAGCCTCTAAAAAACTAAAAAAACCCCTAAAAACCCAAAAAGGCCCCAAAACACCTAAAAACCCTAAAAACCCTAAAACCCTTAAAACCCCCCTAAAAACCCTTAAGAACCCTCATAATGCCGAAAAACCCTAAAAACAAAAAAAATCCATGAAAACGTAAAACACCCTAAAAACCCCAAAAACTCTTGAAAAACATAAAACCCCTAAAAACATTAAAAACCCCAAAAAACCCAAAAAACCCAAAAAACCCCAAGAAACTACTAAAAACTCTAAAAACGCTTAAACCCATAAAAACGTTAAAAACTCTGAAAAAACTTTAAACACCTAAAAAAATAAAAAAACAGTAAAAACCTAAAAATACCCTAAAAACTCAAAAAAAACTTAAAACCCCTAAAAAAATAAAAAAAACAGTAAAAACCTAAAAATACCCTAAAAACCCATAAAAACAATTGAAAGCCCATAAAACCCCTCAAAATCCCAAAAACCCTATAACCCAAAAAAAATCCTAAAAACCCATAAAATCTATGAAAACATAAAAAATGATAGAAACCTTGAAAAACCCCTGAAAACCATAAAAACCACTAAAAACCTAAAAAAACCTAAAAATAATAAGAACCATATAAAGCCACTAAAAACTCTAAAAACTAAAAACCATAAAAAAGTTAAGAAACTCTAAAAAACCTTTAATCCCCTAAAAACTAACGAAAACCCATAAAATCAAAAAAGACCATAAAATCCCTAAAATACAATGAAATCCCTTAAAACCCCCAAGCATGGTTTGTGTCTTTTTGTTTAATAAATTTTGGGGGGTGCCAGGAATATCCTGGACCCAAGCCTTCTTTGCCCTTAAAACCCCCAAAATCTCAAAAACTTTGGAAAACCCTAAAAACCATAAAAATATTAAAAAATACCTACAAATCCATGGAAATGAAAAAAAACCTAAAGACCCTGAAAACCCCCCGGAAACCATAAAATCCACTAAAAACCTAAAAAACACCGAAAAAACCCTTAAAATAACAAAAAACTCTAAAAATCCCTAAAACCACAAAAAATGTTCAAAAACTCAAAAAGACCTTAATAAAATCCCTAAAAATCTCAAAAACCCCCTTAAAACCAAAAAGTCCCTAAAACCCTAAAAAACAATAAAACCCCTCAAAATCCCAAAAACCCCTAAAACCATAAAAATTCTAAAAACCTTAAAAATCAATTAAAGATAAAAACCCCTAAAACCCTAACCCCCTAAAACCACCCTAAAATCCCCCAAAAACCCAAAAACCCCCTAAAAATGATAAAAATCCTAAAAAACCATTAAAAATCAATGAAAATGTAAAAAACCTAAAAACTCTAAAAAAACCCCTAAAAACTATAACACCCCTTAAAATCCTGAAAAACATTAAAAACTCTAAAAACATTAAAACCAGTAAAACACAAAAAACCTATAAAAATCCCAAAACCCCTAAAAATTTTAAAAACCCTTTAAACCCAAAAAAGCGTTAAAAACCCTAAAAACCTAAAACCCTAAAAAACTCAAAAAAAAAAACCCAAAAAACACCATAAATCCCTAAAACCCCTAAAAATCCAAGAAAAACCATAAAACACCTCAAAATCCCTAAAACTAAAAACCCTAGAAACCTCTAAATAACATAAAAAACCCCTAAAACTGCTCAAAAACCCGTAAAAAACCCTAAAACTTTAAAAACCCTTAAAACCCCTAAAAATGATAAAAAACTCAAAAAACCCAAAAAAACCCCTAAAAACTCAAAAAAAAAACAAAACCCCAAAAGACCCTAAAAACCCAAAAAAGACCCTCAAACCCTTGAAAACAACTAAAAACCCTTAAAACCACTGAAAATCCTAAAAACCCTTAGAATCCCTAAATACCCTAAAACCCATAATAATCCAAAGAAAACCCTAAAAATCCATGAAAACTTTAAAAAACCCTAAAAACCCAAAAAGACCTTAAAAACCCAAAAAGCCCCTAAAAACCCTAAAAAAATAAACACCCCTCAAAACATTAAAAACTTCTTAGACCAAAAAGACTCTAAAACCTTTGAAAAGCCTTAAAAATCAAATAAAACCTAAAAACCCTAAACCCCTCAAAATCCCTGAAAAACAAAAAAAACTAAAAACCATAAATATAGTAAAAAAACCCATAAAAATCCATGAAATTGTATAAAACCCTAAACCCCCCTAAAAACCAAAAAACTCCACTAAAAACATTAAAAAACACTTAAACTCTAAAAAACCTTTAAACATATAAAAACTTGAAAATATCTAAAAAACCAAAAAACCGTAAAAAATCAAAAAATATCCTAAAAACCCCAAAAGAACCAAAAACCTGTAAAAACACATGAAAACCCCTTAAAACCCCTCAAAATCCCAAAAAAACCCAAAAAACCATGAAAATCCTAAAAAAACCCTAAAAATCCTTGCAAATATAAAAAATCACAAATCCATGAAAAACACCTGAAAACCATAAAACTCCTAAAACCTTAAAAAAACCCTAAAATACCATAAAAATCACAAAAAAGTCTAAAAAAATTAAAACCCCTAAAATTGTTCAAAAACTCTAAAAATATTTAAAACCCTAAAACCTCCAAAAAACCCTAAAAACCCAAAATGTCACTAAAAACATGAGAACCCCTAAAAGCCCTAAAAAATCCTAAAAAACCTCAAAATCCATAAAAATCATAGAAAACATAAAAATCTAAAAAATCATTTAAAATCCATGAAAATGGAAAAAAACCCTAAAACCCTGAAAACCCCCTTAAAACCATAAAAACCTTAAAAAAACCCTAAAAACTCATAAAGACCCTTAAAACTAATAACAAATCTTAAAACCCTTAAACCCCTAAAAACCTTAAAAAATATAGAAAACCTTAAAAAACTAATAAAACCCCAAAAAACCCAAAAAGATCCTAAAAACCCTGAAAACCCTAAAACACCAGAAAAACCCTAAAACCATCAAAATCCAAAAAAACCCTCAGAACACCCTAAAAATCACAAAAGAATTAAAAACCCTTAAAATTCATGAAAATGTAAATGACCGTAAAAACCCTCAAAACCATAAATATCCTAAAAACCTTAAAAAACACAAAAACCACATAAAAACTCTAAAAACCAACTAAAAACTATAAAAACCATTAAAACCCATAAAAAAATTAAAAACTATAAAAATCCATTAAAACCCTAAAAAATCAAAAATCCCTAAAATCCCAAAAAGTCCATAAAAACCTTGGAACCCCCTAAAATCCCTAAAAAACCCCGGAAAATCCATAAAAGATCCAAAAATCCCCAAAAACACTAAAAACCCTAAAAACCTTTAAAATCATAAAAACCATAAAAAACCATAAAACCCATAAAAACCCTAAGAACCCACTAATGATCTAAAAACCCTTTAAATCCCTAAAAATGTTAAAAAAACTCTAAAAAACCTTAAAAACCATAAAAAAAACTCAACAAAACCCTAAGCCCTCGTTTGACAGAGGAGATTTGGAGAGAAACGAAAGGAAATGAAGAGCTAATTTCCATTTCACCTATTTGGATGCGATAGATTGAAGCGAGAGAAACACTTAGTGGAGAAATGGAGGGAAACAGATTCCTATATTATCCTCCTATGTAAATTTTATTTTATTTAATGTTTTATTGAATTAATATTTAAATAAATGGCATCTTTGTGATTATTAATAATAACCATATATTCATATGTATATAAATATTTTGTTAAACACGATTTATAAATAATTATTTTTAAAACTTCAACATAATTTTAAGTAATAATAACAAATAATTATAAATAATTTTGTTTATGTGTATAAATAATTATAAATAATTTTTAAATAATTTTTATTATAGATAATTTTGATTATGAATAATTTTGATTATCTTGAATTAACAATTTATATATATAATTTATATACATAATTTATAAATAATTTTGAATTAATAATTAATTGTCTATACAAATATTCATAAAAAATTTATAAATAATTTTGATTTTAGATAATTTTGATTATAAATAATTATGATTATCTTGAATTATTTGTTTATATAAATAATTTATAAATAAATTTGAATTAATAAATATTTTGAATTAATAATTTTGAATTAATAAATGTTTTGAATTAGTAATTATTTTGAATTAATAATTATTTTGAATTAATAATTTTGAATTTATAAGTTTGATTACCTTTAATCCAGTGTGTGTGTTATTTTTTAACAAAGGTTATTTGTCTCATTTGCACCAAAAAAAGTTTCTTTTCTTTTCTTTTAAAAATTGTCACCAAACATTAGAGAGAGAAATCCAAATCATTTCTTTTCTTTTACTAAGTTATTGATCCAAACACAAGGAGAGAAATCACAATCATTTCTTTTTTTACTAAAATTTTACCAAACACAGTGTAAAACCCCTAAAATACACTAAACCCCAAAAAAACCCTAAAAACATTAAAAATGCCTAAAAAGCCCTAAAAATTCTGAAAATCCCTAAATACCCTAAAAACCAAAAAGAAATCACAAAAACCTCGAAAAATCAATAAAAATGTAAAAAACTTAAAAAACCCTGAAAAACTCTAAAAATAATAAAAACCCCTAAAAACTTTAAACCCGTATAAATGTATAAAAACACTACAAATTTAAAAACACTTAAATCTCTTACAAACATTAGAAAACTCTATAAACCTTATAAACTATAAAAAACAGAAAAACTCCCAGGAAACCCAAGAGATTGTAAAAAGCCTGAAAACCCCTAAAAACCCGTAAAGTCCTTGAAAAACCCTAAAATCCCTCAAAAACCCTAAAAACCCTAAAATCCCTAAAAATCCTAAAAAACCCTAAAACCTCATAAAAACCCTAAAAACTCTAAAAACCCTTTAAAGCCCCCAAAACCTTAAAAAAAATCCAAAAACCATAAAACCATAAAAAACTAAAAAACCCAAAAAAACCCAAAATCCCAAAGGACCTTATTAAACCCAAAATACCCTAAAACCCCTGATAACCCTAAAAACCCTAAAAATTATGAAAACCCTAAAAAACCCTAAAAACCAAAAAAATCTAAATAAAACCCAGAAAAATCAATGAAAATGTAAAAAACTCTATAATCCCTATAAAACCCCTAAAAACCAAACAAACCACTGAAAACTTAAAAACCATAAAACCCTTAAAAACTACTAAAAACTCTAAGAACACTTAAGACCCCTAAAATATTAAAAACTCTAAAAAATCTAAAAAACTCAAAAAAAACTCTAATATCCCAAATAGACACTAAAAAGCATGAAAACATATAAAAACCATAGAAAAAGACTAAAAACCCAAAAAAACCCAAAAACCCCATAAAAATCCTAAAAAACCCATAAAAACCATGAAAATGTAAAAATCCTAGAAACCCCCTAAAAACCAAAAAACCAAAAAACCACCTAAAAACCTTAAAAAACCAAAAACACTCATAAAAATCCAAAAAACCCACTTAAAACCTTAAAAACTATTAAAACCACTAAAAATGTTAAAAAACTATAAAACACCTTAAAAGGCCTAAAAAACTCAAAAAAATCCGAACACCCCAAAAAACCCAAAAAATCCTAAAAACCAATAAAACCCTAAAAATCCCTGAAAACCCCCCAAAAACAATCAAAATCCCTAAGAACCCTAAAGCCGTAAAAATCATAAAAATCCTAAAAGCCCCTAAAACCCCGTGAAAACAAACCCCCTGAAAAAAACCCTAAAAACATAAAAAACCCCTAAAAACATTAAAACCCCTAAAAATGCATAAAACCCCTAAAACCACAAAAAAACTCTAAAAACCCTTTAAAACCCTAAAAATATTTAAATACCCTAAGAACCATAAAACTAAAAAAAAACTTAAAAGAACCCCAAAAACCCTATGAAACGCTAAAAACCTCAAAAACTGCTAAAACCCCTAAAACCCTAAAATCCCTAAAATCCCTAAAAAACCCTAAAAACCATAAAATCCTCAAAAACCCTAAAAACCTTGGAAAACCCTTAAAACCACCTTAAAGAAATAAAACCCCTAAAAACCTTAAAAACCCCTAACAACCCATAAAAACCCTAAAAAACACTAAAAACTCCAAAAACCCTTTGAACCCCTAAAAATGTTAAAAAACCTCAAAAACCCTAAAAAACTCAAAAAAACCCCTAAAACCCAAAAAGACACTAAAATCCCTAAAAATCCATCAAAGCTTTTAAAAACCCCTAAAACCCCTCAAAATACCTTAAACCCCAAAAAACAAAAAAACCATAAAAATCCTAAAAACCCCTTAAAAACCCATGAAAACTTAAAAATCACTAAAAACCTAAAAAATCCCAAGAAAGTCATAAAAACCACTAAAAATGTTAGAAAATACAAAAAACCCATAAAACCAACTAAAAACACTAAAACCCTTATAACCGTTAAAAATGTTAAAAACACTAAAAACCTTAAAACTCTAAAAAACTCAAAAAAATCCTAAAAACCCAAAAGACCCTAAAAACCCTAAAACCCCTAAAAACGGTAAAACACCTAAAAACCCCAAACACAGTCAAAATACCAATAAATCTTAAAAACCCCTAAAATCCAAAAAAAACCTTAAAACCCCTAAAAATCCATGAAAATGTAAAAAACCATAAAAACAGTGAAAAGAGGTGTTGGCTGTCGGAATCTGATGGGCTGGACGTTGGCTGCTGCTAGGATGAGATGTGATGTTGCTGATGATTTGGAGGTGATGAAGTTGTTGCGTATGGTGATGGTGCTACTACTGCTGGATGTTGGTTGCTGTTTGGTTGGGACTGTTGTTGGATCTCTCTTGCTTGGCTTTGTGTGATTTTTATTTTTTGATCTTTCTTTTTTTGGGGTCTTTTGCGTCTTGGGTTTGTAAAGGGTTTTTGGGTGTGGTTCGTTTGACCCCTCCCCACCCTTGTCTACTGCATCTTTTTTTTCTTAATAAAATTTAGGGGGGGGGGAATAGCCCGATCCTCGCATCTTCCTTACCCTAAAACCCATAAAACCCTAAAAACCACTAAAACAACTAAAACCCTTTTAAACCTCCAAATACCTTAAAAGAACTAAAAAACCTTAAAAACTCAGAAATCCCCTAAAAACACTAGCAACACTAAAAACCCTGAAAAACCCTAAAAATCCATGAAAACTTAAAAACCCTAAAAACCATAAAAAACTCTAAAAACCCTAAAAACCCTAAAACCCCCAAAACTACTAAAAATATAAGAAAATTAAAACCACAAACATTAAAACCTTCTAAAAACCTTAAAAACCCTAAAAAAGGTCAAAAAAACCTTCAAACACAAAACAACCCTAAAAACCTAAAAAATCATAAAAACCTATGAAAACCATAAAACCCTCAAAATCCCTAAAAAAACTAAAAAACACAAAAAACCCTAAAAATCCTAAAAACCCTAAAATCCATGATAATTTAAAAACCCAAAAAACCCAGAAATTCCCCAAAAATCCCTAAAACTCCCTACAACCTTAAAAAACCCTAAAACCCCATAAAAACCAAAAAAACAACTAAATACTCTAAAAACCCTTAAAACCCTAAAAATATTAAAAACTGTAAAAAACCTTAAAAACCCTAAAAACTCAAAAAAAAACCATAAAAACCATCAAAAACACTAAAAACCCTGAAAACCACTAAAAACCCTAAAAACCCTAAAAACCCTAAACCCCTCAAAATTCATAAAACCCTAAAAACCATGAAAAACACTAAAAACCCTGAAAACTGCTAAAAACCCTAAGAACCCTGAAAAACCTAAAACCCCTCAAAATGCCTAAAACACTAATGACCATAGAAATCCTAAAAACCCCATAAAAATCAATGAAAATGTAAAAAATCCTGAAAACCTATCAAAACCACAAAACCCCTAAAAGCATTACCAAATCCTAAAATCTCATTGAAACCATAAAAACCCATGAAAAACATTACAAACCCATAAAGCCCTTTAAAATGTTAACAAAATCTAAAAAAACTTTAGAAACCCAAAAAAGTAAAAAAAAACCCTAAAAACCAAAGAATACCCTAAAAACCCTAAAACCCCCTAAAACCCTAAAGCCATAAAAATCCTACAAAACCCCTCAAAGTCCATAAAATCATAAAAAACCCTAAACCCCCAAAAAAACCCCTAAAAACCATAAAATCCCCTAAAAACCTTAAAATATCCCAAAACCCCGTAAAATCCCTAAACACCACTAAAAACTCTAAAACCCTTAAAACACTAAAAACATTAAAAAATTCTAAAAATCCTTAAAACCCCAAAAAACTCATAAAAACTAAAAAGAAAAAAAGACCCCAATAAATATTGAAAAACACTAAAATTCCCAAAACCCTCAAAATCCCTAAAAACCATAAAAACCATAAAAATCAAAAAACCCCTAAAAGTCCTTGAAAATGTAAAAAAACTAAAAACCCTGAAAACCCCCTGAGAACCGTAAAAACTACTTAAAACCATAACAACCCAAAACACCCATAAAATCCCTAAACAACCCCTAAAACTCTAAAAAACCTAAAAACCCAAAAAAAGTTTAAAAACTCTAAAAAACCTTAAAACCATCAAAAACTCAAAAATCACTAAAAACCCAAAAGACCTTAAAAACCATGAAAAACCCTAATAACACTAAAAACCTTTTAAAAACCCTAAAAACCCTGAAAATTTGTAAAAACCATAAAAAACCTTAAACCCCTAAAAATCTAAGAAAACATAAAAAACCTTAAAACCCTATAAACACCTAAAAACCATAAAACCCCCTAAAAACCTTAAAATTCCTAAAAACCCATAAAACCCACTGAAAACTCTAAAAAACCTTAAAATCCCAAAAAATGTTAAAAAACTCTAAAAAACCTTAAAAGGCTTTAAAATAATATTAAAAAACCCCAAAAACCCAAAAGGCCCCAAAGACCCTAAAGCCCTAAAGCCCTTAAAATCCCTTAAAATCCCTAAAAACCCTAAAAACCCTTAAAATCCCTAAAAACCGAAAAATACCCTAAAAACCATAAACCCCCCCTAAAAAACGTTAAAAACACTAAAACCCATAAAAAGCCCTAAAAACCCACTAAAAACTCTAAAACCCCATAAAATCCCTAAAAATGTCAAAGAGATCTAAAAACGATTAAAACCCAAAAAAACATAAAAAATTTTAAAAATCAAAAAAGGACACTAAAAACCCTAAAAAACACTAAAAACTCAAAATCCCCTAAAAACCTTTAAACCATTCAAAATCCCAAAAAACCCTAAAGACTATAAAAATATGAAAACCACCTAAATATCAATGAAAACCTTAATAAACCCAAAAACCTTGAAAACCCATGAAAAACAAAAGGACACTAAAAACCATAAAAATCCCAAAATCCCCATGAAAACCCTAAAACCAATAAAAACTATAAAAACCCTTAAAACCCCTAAAAAGTTAAAAAAATTTATAATCCCTAAAATTTAAATAAACTGTAAAAACCCAAAAAGACCATAAAACCTTGAAAAACCCTAAAAACCTTTGAAAAACCCTAAAACCCTCAAAATCCTTAAAAACCCTAAAAACAATTAAAAAGCCTAAAACCATAAAAACCCTAAAACTCCTAAAAATCCATGAAAATGTAAAAACCCTGAAAAACCCCTGAAAAACATAAAAAACCCCTAAAATCTTAAAAACCCTAAAAACCCATAAAAACCCTAAAAACCAAATAAATACTCAAAAAAACCTTTAAAACCCTAAAAACATTAAAAACTTTAAAAAACCCTTAAAAACCCTTAAAACTCAAAAAAACCTAAAAAAACCCAAAAGATCCAAAATACCACGAAAACCATTGAAACCCTAAAAACACCGAAAAATACCTGAAACCTTTAAACACCCAAAACCCCTAAAAACCCATATAAAAACCCCTAAAAACCATAAAAACCATGAAAAAACCATAAAAACTTAAAAACCTAAAAAAAATCTAAAAACACGTGAAACCCCTAAAAATGTTTAAAAACCCTAAAAATCCTTAAACACCCTAAAAAATTCTAAACACCCCTAAAAACCCAAAAGACCCTGAAACCCCTAAAAACCCTAAAAATATTTGAAAACCCCTCAAAATTCCTAAAAATCCTAAATACCCTAAAAACCATTAAAAACTTAAAAACACATAAAAACCCTGATAAACCCCTGAAAACCATAAAACCTAGAAAAAAACCCTAAACCCCATAAAAACCCTAAAAACCACTAAAACTCTAAAATCCCTTAAAACACCTAAAAACGTTAAAAATCTCTGAAAACTTTAAAATCCTTAAAAAACTCAAAAAAACCCTAAACCCCCTAAAAGTCCCTAAAAACCCAGAAAAATCCTAAAACCACTAAAAGCCCCTAAAAACACCTAAAACCCCTCAAAATCCCAAAAAAACCATATAAACACTAATGATCATAAAAATTCTAAAAAACCCTTAAAATCCATGAAAACATAAAAAACCCTAAAAACTGTGAAACCCGCCTAAAAAGCCTAAAACCCCCTAAAAACCCTAAAAAACTATAAAAACCCTAAAATCCCACTAAAAACTTTAAAACCCCTTAAAACGCCTAAAATCATTACAAACACAAAAAAAACTTAAAACCTCTAAAATCTCAAAACAAAACCCAAAAACCCCCTAAAACCCTAAAACCCTGAAAAACCCTAAAAACCATAAAAATCCAAACACAACCCCTAAAAGTCCATGAAAATGTAAAAACCCCTAAAAACTCTAAAAACCACTAAAAACCATAAAAACCACTATAAACCTTTATAATCCATAAAACCACTAAAATCTATAAAAACCCATAAAACACCTAAAAACGCTAAAAACTCTAAAAACCTCAAAAAACCCCTAAAAACCCAAAAAGACCCTAAAAACCCATAAAACCCCTGAAAACCAGTAAAACCACTCAAAATCCCTAAAAATCCTAAAAACCATAAAAAACCTAAAAAACCCTAAAAATCCATGAAAATGTAAAAAAAACCAATAAACTCTGAAAAACCCGTCAAAATCATAAAACCCCCTGAAATCCTTTAAAACCCCTCAATACCCATAAAAACATTAAAACCTACTAAAATCACTAAAACCCCTAAAAACGTTATAAAAGTCTAAAAGCCTTAAAACCCCTAAAAAACAAAAAAAAACCTCAAATACCAAAAGGACCCCAAAAACCAAAAAACCCACTAAAAACCCCCAAAATCACGAAAAATCCTAAAAACCCTACACTATAAAAAAAACATAAAAACCACCAAAAAAATATATGAAAATGAAAAAATCCTGCAAACTCAAAAAAACCCCTGAAAACCATAAAAACCCCTAAAAACCATTAAAAACCTAAAAAACCATAAAACCCCTAAAAATAATTAAAAACTCTAAAAACCCTTTAAACCGCATAAAACAGTAAAAAACTCTAAAAATTATTAAAACTCCTAAAAATTCAAAAATACCCTTGAACTCAAAAAACCCTAAAAAACCTAAAAACCTTTGAAAAACCCTAAAAACCTTCAAAATCCCTAAAAACTATAAAAATTCATAAAAACCATAAAAATCTTTAAAAACTCCTAAAAACCCATAAAAACGTAAAAATACCATAAAAACCTAAAAACACCTTTAAACCATCCAAACCCAAAAAAACCCTAAACCACTAAAAACTCTAAAACCCCTAAAAATGATTAAATACCTTAAAAACCCTAAAAGCTCAAAAAAACACCTAAAAATCCAAAATACCCTAAAAAACCTGAATAACCCTAAAACCCCCTGAAAAACACAAAAAACCCTCAAATTCCATAAAAAACCTAAAAACCCTAAAAAAATCCTAAAAAACCCCTAAAAACCCTGAAAAGCCCTAAAATCCATAAAACCACTAAAAATATTTTAAATCCCATAAAAAATATAAAAATACATTAAAAAATATAATAACCCTCAAAACCACTAAAAACATTTAAAACCCCATAAAAACTATAAAAAAGTAAAAAAACACTAAAAACCACAAAAGACACAAAAAATCCTGAAAACCCCAAAAAATCTATGAAAAACCCTAAAAAACATTCAAAATTCTTAAAAACCTTGAAAACCATAAAAACCATAAAAACCCAAAAGACTCTAAAACCATGAAAAACCATAAAACCCATAAAATCTCTAAAACCCCAAAATCCCTAAAAAACCATAAAAACCATAAAATCCTCAAAAACTCTAAAAACCTTGGAAAACCCTTAAAACCCCCTTAAAATAATAAAAACCCCTAAAAACCTTAAAAAACCCTAAAAATCCATAAAAACCCTAAAAATACTAAAAACTCCAAAAACCCTTAAAACCCCTAAAAATGTTATAAAACCTCAAAACCCTAAAAAACTCAAAAAAACCCTAAAAACCCTAAAAACCCAAAAAAACACTAAAATCCCTAAAAACCATAAAATATTTTAAAACCCCCTAAAATTGCTCAAAATACCTTAAACCCCTAAAAACCAAAAAACCCATAAAAATCCATAAAAACCCTTAAAATCCATAAATACTTAAAAATCTCTAAAAACCTAAAAAGCCCAAGAAAGCCATAAAAACCCCTAAAAAATTTAGAAAATACTAAAAACCCATAAAACCCACTAAAAACACTAAAACACGTATAATCGCTAAAAATGTAAAAAACACTAAAAACCTTAAAACTCTAAAAAACTCAAAAAAATCCTAAAAACCCCAAAAGACCCTAAAAACCGTAAAACCCATAAAAAAATCTAAAAACCCTAAACACGGTCAAAATTCCAATAAATCTTAAAACATACTAAAATCCAAAAAAACCTAAAAACCCCTAAAAATCCAAGAAAATGTAAAAAACCATAAAAACCTTGAAAACCCCCAAAAAACCTTAAAATCCCCTAAAAACCCATAAAACCCAAAAAACAACTAAAAACCTTTAAAACCCCCAAATGCCTTAAAAAGAACTAAAAAACCTTAAAAACTCAGAAATCCCCTAAAGACACAAGCAACAATAAAAATCCTGAAAACCCCTAAAAATCCATGAAAAAATAAAATCCCTATAAACCCTGAAAACCATAAAAAACCCTAAAACCCCTAAAAACCCTAAAACCCCCAAAACTATTAAAAAATCTAAAAAATTAAAACCCCAAACATTAAAACCCTCTAAAAACCTTAGAAACCCTAAAAAACTCAAAAAAATCTTCAAAACCCAAAAAGACCATAAAAACCTAAAAAATCATAAAAACCTATGAAAACCCTCCCCGTAAAGCCTTGTACTTGCTTTTTTTGTAAATAAATTTTTTGGGGTCGGGATACGCCTGGCCCCAAACCTGCTTTGCCTAAAAACTCTAAAAACTCTAAAAACCCTGAAATCCCTAAAACCCCTCAAAATTCCTAAAACCCTAAAAACCATGAAAAACACTAAAAACCCTAAAAATTACTAAAAACCCTAAGAACCCTAAAAACCCTAAAACCCCTCAAAATTCCTAAAACCCTAAAAACCATAGAAATCCTAAAAACTCCATAAAAATCAATTTAAATGTAAAAATCCTAAAATCCTATGAAAACCACAAAACCCCTAAAAGCATTACAAAATCCTAAAATCCCATTGAAACCATAAAAACCGATGAATAACTTTACAAACCCCTAAAGCCACTAAAAATGCTAAAAAAACTAAAAAGACTTTAGAAAGCCTAAAAAGTAAAAAAAACTCTAAAAACCAAAGAGGACCCCAAAACCCCTAAAAACCCCTAAAACCCCCTGAAAAACCCTAAAAATCCCTAAAACCCCTAAAAACCCTAAAGCCATAAAAATCCTACACAACCCCTCAAAGTCCATAAAAACATAAAAAATCCTAAAACCCCTGAAAAACCCCTAAACACCATAAAATCCCCTAAAACCTTAAAAAACCCAAAACCCCATAAAATCCCTAAACACCACTAAAAATTCTAAAAACCCTTAAAACACTAAAAACATTAAAAAACTCTAAAAAACCTTAAAACCCCAAAAAACTCAAGAAAACTAAAAAGAAAAAAAAGACCCTAATAAATCCTGAAAAACACTAAAATGCCCAAAACCCTCAAAATCCCTAAAAACCCTAAAACCCTTAAAAATCCTAAAAACCCCTAAAAGTCGATGAAAATGTAAAAAAACTAAAAACCCTGAAACCCCCCTGAGAACTGTAAAAACTACTTAAAACCATAAAAACCCTAAACACCCATAAAATCCATAAACAACCACTAAAAACTCTAAAAAATCTAAAACCCCAAAAAAAGTTTAAAAACTCTAAAAAACCTTAAAACCATCAAAAAATCAAAAAGCCCTAAAAACCCAAAAGACCATAGAAACCATGAAAAACCCTAACAACCCTAAAAACCTTTAAAAACCCTAAAAACCCTCAAAATTTGTAAAAACCATAAAAAAACCTTAAACCCCTAAAAATCTAAGAAAACATAAGAAACCTTAAAACCCTATAAACACCTAAAAACCATTAAAACCCCCTAAAAACCTTAAAAATTCTAAAAACCATAAAAACCCACTGAAAACTCTAAAAAACCTTAAAACCCAAAAAAACGTTAAAAAACTCTAAAAAAGCTTAAAAATCTTAAAAAAATAAAAAAAAACCCAAAACCCCAAAAGGCCCCAAAGACCATAAAACCCCTAAAATCCCTTAAAATCCCTAAAAACCCTAAAACCCCTTAAAATCCCTAAAAACCTAAAAATACCCAAAAAAACATAAAAATCCTAGAAAATCCCTAAAAATCCATGAAAACATAAAATACCCTAAAATGCTGAAAAACCTATGAAAACCATAAAACCCCCTAAAAACCGTAAAAAACACTAAAACCCATAAAAAACCTAAAAACCCACTAAAACCTCTAAAAACCCTTAAAATCCCTAAAAATGTTAAAGTGATCTAAAAAATATTAAAACCCTAAAAAACACAAAAAAGTCTAAAAATCAAAAAAGGACACTAAAAACCCTAAAAACACTAAAAACTCAAAAGCCCCTAAAAACCCTAAAGACTATAAAAATACTAAAACCCCCTAAATATCAATGAAAACCTAAATAACCCTAAAAACCATGAAAACCCCCTGAAAAACAAAAAAACACTAAAAACCTTAAAAATCCCAAAATCCCCCTGAAAACCCTAAAACCAATAAAAACTATAAAAACTCTTAAAACCTTTAAAAAGTTAAAAAAAATCTATAAACCTAAAATCTAAATAAACCTTAAAAACGCAAAAAAAACCATAAAACCTTGAAAAACCCTAAAAACCTTTGAAAAACCATAAAACCCTCAAAATCCTTAAAATCCCTAAAAATAATAAAAAAGTTTAAAACCATAAAAACCCTGAAAAACCCCTGAAAACCATAAAAACCCCTAAAACCTTAAAAACCCATAAAAACACTAAAAAACCCTAAAAAACCAATAATACTCAAAAAAACCATTAAAACCCTAAAAACATTAAAAAATTTAAAAATTAATTAAAAACCCTTAAAACTCAAAAAAAAACTAAAAATCCAAAAAGATCCAAAATACCACGAAAACCATAGAAACCCTAAAAACACCGAAAAATCCCTAAAAACCTTTAAACACCCAAAACCCCTAAAATCCATATAAAACCCCCAAAAAACCATAAAAACCAAAAAAAAACATAAAAAACTAAAAACTTAAAAAACCACTAAAAACTCTAAAAACACTTGAAACCCCTAAAAATCCTAAATACCCTAAAAACCATTAAAAAACTAAAAAAGCTCCAAAAATCCATGAAAACATAAAAACACATAAAACCTCTGAAAACCCCCTAAAAACCATAAAACCTAGAAAAAAACCCTAAAACCACATAAAAACCCAAAAAACCACTAAAACTCTAAAATCCCTTAAAACACCTAAAAACGTTAAAAAAATATGAAAACTTTAAAACCCTTAAAAAACTCAAAAAACCTTTAAAACACCTAAAAGTCCCTAAAAACTGAAAAAAAAAACCCTAAAACCACTAAAAGCCCCTAAAAACACCTAAAACCCCTCAAAATCCCAAAAAAACCATATAAACACTAATGATCATAAAAAAACTAAAAAACCCTTAAAATCCATGAAAACATAAAAAACCCTAAAAACAGTGAAACCCACCTTAAAACCATAAAACCCCCTAAAAACCCTAAATAACTATAAAAACCCTAAAATCATTACAAACACAAAAAAACCCGTAAAACCCTAAAATCTCAAAACAAGACCCAAAAACCCCAAAAACCCCAAAACCCAAAAAAACCCAAAAAACACAAAAAAACCCTCAAAATCCCGAAAAAACATAAAAATCCTAAACAACCCCTAAAAGTACATGAAAATGTAAAAAACCCTAAAAACCCTAAACAACCACTGAAAACAATAAAAACCACCATAAACCTACGAAATCCATAAAATCTATAAAAACCCATAAAACTCCTAAAAACGCTAAAAACTCTAAAAACCTCAAAAAATCCCTAAAAACCCCTAAAAACCCAAAAGACACTAAAAACCCCTGAAAACCACCAAAACCCTTCAAAATCCCTAAAAATCCTAGAAACCATAAAAAACCTAAAAAAACCCTCAAATCCATGAAAACATAAAAAACCAAAAACTCTGAAAAAACCTTCAAAATCATAAAACCCCCTGAAATCCTTTAAACCCCCTAAATACCCATAAAAACTTTAAAACCCACTAAAATCACTAAAACCCCTAAAAACGTTATAAAACTCTAAAAACCTTAAAACCCCTAAAAAACCAAAAAAACCCTAAAATACCAAAAGGACAACATAAACCCCAAAAAACCCCCAAAATCACAAAAAACCCTAAAAACTTTGAAACTATAAAAAACCTAAAAAAACCCCAAAAATATATGAAAATGAAAAAATCCTGAAAACTCAGAAAAACCCCTGAAAACCATAAAAACCCCTAAAAACTTTTAAAAAACCTAAAAAACCATAAAACCCATAAAAATAATTAAAAACTCTAAAAACCCTTTAAACCCCATAAAACATTAAAAAACTCTAAAAATTCTTAAAACCCATAAAAATTCAAAAAATACCCTTGAACCCAAAAAACCCTGAAAACCCTAAAAACCTTTGAAAAACCCTGAAAACCGTCCAAATCCCAAAAAATCATAAAAAATACATAAAAACCATAAAGATATTAAAAAACTCCTAAAAATCCATAAAAACCCTAAAACCACTAAAAACTCTAAAACCCCTTAAAACCCCTATAAAGGATTAAAAACCTTAAACCCCTAAATACTCAAAAAAACACCTAAAAACTGAAAATACCCTTAAAAACCTGAAAAACCCTAAAAACCCCAGAAAAACCCTAAAAACCCTAAAAAACAAAAAAATCCAAAAACCCCTAAAACCCCCTGAAATACATAAAACCCCCAAAAAAATTAAATACCATAAAAAATATAAAAATACCTAAACAATCTAATAACCCTCAAAACCACTAAAAACATTTAAAAACCCATAAAAACTATAAAAAGAAAAAAACACTAAAAACCACAGAAGACAAGAAAAATCTTGAAAACCGAAAAAAACCTATGAAAAACCTTAAAAACACTCAAAATTCCTAAAATCCTTGAAAACCATAAAAACCCTAAAAACCCAAAAGACTCTAAAACCATGAAAACCACTAAAAATCCCTAAAAACCCCTAAAAGACCCTCAAAATCAATCTAAAATCCTAAAAAACCCCAAAACCATAAAAATTATAAAAAAATCGTTAAAAATCCATAAAATATAAGAACCCTAAAAACCCTGAAACAATAAAAATCCCTAAAACCCTTGAATACTCTTAAAACCCCACGAAAACCCTAAAAATATTCTAAACACTCTAAAAACCTTAAAATCCCTAAACGTTAAAAATATAAAAAGCCTTAAGAACCCTAAAAAACTAAAAAAATCCTAAAAACCCAAAAGACCTTAAAAACATGAAAACCCCTAAAAACCAACCCCCCCCCCCCCTGAAAGACCCAAAAAACGCTTAAAATCCCTAAAAAGCCTAAAAAACTCTAAAAAATATAAAAAACCTAAAAACCCACTAAGAATCCATGAAAACATAAAATACCCTAAAAACCCCCTTGAAAACCATAAAACCCCCTAAAAACTTTAAAATCCAAAAAAATCCATAAAAACCATTAAAAACTCCCAAAACCATTTAAACCTCTAAAATTTTGAAAAAACTCTAACAAACCATACAAACCCAAAAAAACATGAAAAAAAATCATAAAAACCCAAACGGACCTAAAAACCAAGAAAAACCTTAAAACCACTAAAAACCCCTGATAAAACCTAAAAACCCTCAAAATCCTCAATAACCCTAAAAACCCTAAAATCCTAAAAAACACCTAAAAACCATAAAACCCCTAAAAACCTTAAATACCGAAAAAACCCATAAAAACCCTAGAACTCTTAAAAATTCTAAAAACACTTAAGACCCCTAAAAATGTTAAAAACAATAAAAAACCTTTAATGTCCTAAAAACTAAAAAAACCCTAAAAACTCAAAAAGACCCTAAAAACCCTGAAAAACCCAAAAAAACCCTTGAAAACCCCTAAACACCCTAAAAATCCAAAAAAACCCTAAACCCCATAAAAATTAAAAAAAAACCCCTCAATTCGATGAAAATATAATAAACCCTAAAAACCTTGAAAAACCGTAAAAAATGATAAGACCCCCCCTAAAAACCCTAAAAACGATAAAACCCCATAAAACCCCTCAAAATACATAAAAACTCTAAAAAACCCTGAGAAAACATAAAAATCCAAAAAGACTGCTAAAATTCCATGAAAATGTAAAAAACCATGAAAACCATAAAAAAACCCTAAAACTCCATAAAACCCTAAAAACCAACTAAAAACTCTAAAAACCCTTTCAAAACCTAAAAACATTAAAAAAATACTTTAAAACCCTAACAAACTCATAAAACACTAGAAACACAAAAAGTCCTGAAAAACCTAAAACTCCTAAACCCTTGAAAATCCCTAAAAACCCTCAAAATACCTAAAAACCCTAAAACCCATAAAAATCCTAAAAAATTCCCAAGAATCCATGAAAATATAAAAAACCTTGAAAACCCCCTTAAACCCATAAACCCCCCCCCCCCCTAAAAACCTTAAAAAACCAAAAAACGATAAAAACTATAAAAACCCTTAAAACCCTTAAAACCCCTAAACACCCAAAACGACCATAAAAACCTTGAAAACCCCTAAAACCCGTAAAACCTCTGAAAAATCCTAAAAACACGCAAAATCCCTAAAACCCCTAAAACCCATAAAAATCCTAAGAAACCCCTAAAAATCCATGAAAAGTAAAACCCAATAAAAAACCTAAAAAATCCCTAAAACCATAATTCCCCTAAAAACATTAAAAACCCTAAAAACCCAAAAAGATGCTAAAACCCAAAAAGTCCATAAACACATTTAAAATACACTTAAAACATCTAAAAAACCTAAAAACCCTAAAAATCTCTAAAAAACATAAACACCCTAAAAATCCTAAAAATCCATGAAAACGTAAAAAACCCTAAAAACCCTAAAAATCCATGAAAACCATAAATTCCCATAAAACTTTAAAAAACTCTAAAAAAATCTTAAAAACCCTATAAACTCAAAAAAAACCTTAACCCCCAAAAGATCCTAAAAACCCTAAAAACCCCTAAAAACCCTAAAAACCATCAAGTCTATAAAAAGGCAAAAAAACCCTAAAAACAAAAAAAAAAACTTAAAACCCCCCTCAAAATAAATGAAAAAGTGAAAAACCCTAAAAACCCTGAAAACCCTATGAAAACTATAAAAACCCCTAAAACCCTTAAAAACCCTAAAAACCTTTTAAAACCCTAAAATCCAACTAAAAACTCTAAAACTCCTTATAATCACTAAAAACATTAAAAACTCTAAAAAACCCTAAAACCCCCCCAAAAAACTCAAAAAACCCTAAAACCCAAAAGACCCCAAAGCCCCTAAAAACACTAAAAATCCTAAAACCCCCTGAAAACCCTAAAAACACTTAGAATTCCTAAAAACCTAAAAACCTAAAAAACATAAAAAACCCCCCTAAAAATCCATAAAAATGTGAGAAACTGAAAAAAACCTTGAAAAACCCCTAAAAACCATAAAAACTCCTAAAAACAATAAAATCCCCAAAAACCCATAAAACCCACTAAAATCCTTAAAAAACTAGAAAATCCCTAAAAACTTTAAAAACTATAAAAAACCTTGAAAACCCTAAAAATTAAAAAAAAACCTAAAAATCCAAAAAGACCTTAAAGACCCTGAAAAACCCAAACCCCTAAAAACTCCTGAAAACCCCCCAAATCCTCAAAATCTATAAAAACCCTAAAAACAATAAAAATACTAAAACCCCCTAAAAATCCATGGAAACATAAAAACCCCAAATAACCTTAAAACCCCTGACGACCCTACAACCCCACAAACAATAAAAGACCCTAAAAACCCATAAAATCCTTAAAAACCCACTAAAAACTCTAAAAAAACATTAAACCCCTAAAAGTGTAAAAAAAATTAAAAAAATCTTAAAACCACAAAAAAATTTAAAAAAACCCCTAAAAACACCCAAAGACCCTAAAATCTCTTAAAACCCTAAAAACCCTAAAAACCCATGAAAACTATAAAACCCATCAAAATCTATAAAACCCTAAAAATCCAGAAAAAACCTAAAAAAACCCCCTAAAAATGAATGAAAACATAAAACCCCATAAACCCTTCAAAAAACCTTGAAAACCAGAAAAACCTTAAAAACCCTAAAAGCTCATAAAACCCTAAACCAACCAAAACTCTAAATACCCTTAAAAACACAATTTGTTTTAAAAAAACCCTAAATAACCTTAAAAAACTAAAAACTATAAAAACCCAAAAAACCCAAAAGACCCTAAAAACCTAAAAAACCCCTAAAAGCAAAAAAACCCTTGAAAACCTGTAGAAACCTTCAAAATCCCTAAAAACCAAAAAACCCTAAAAAATACCTAAAAATCCATAAAGAGAAGCTGTTGAAACTGGAAAATGAAGATCCAAGCCTAAAAATCCCTGAAAACATAAAAAACCCAAAAAACCTTGAAAAACCTCTAAACACCAAAAAACCCCCTAAAACTTTAAAAACTCCTAAAAACCCATAAAAACCCAATAACGACTAAAAAGTCAAAATCCCCTTAAATCCCCTAAAAATGCTAAAAAACTCTATAACCCCATTAAAAACCTAAAAAAATCTAAAAAACTCAAAAAAAAAACCCCAAACCCAAAAAGATCCTAAAACAGTGGAAAACCCTAAAAACACAAGAAAACCAAAAAAACCCCTAAGAATCCCAAAAATCCCTAAAACCCTAAAGACCATAAAAACCCTAAAAAACCTCTAAATTCCATGAAAACATAAAAAACCCTAAATACAAAAAAAACCCATAAAACCCACAACAATCTCTAAAAACCCTTAAAATCCCTAAAAACATTAAAAATATAAAAAACCTTTAAAACCCTAAGAATCCTTACATACCCTAAAAATATAAAAAACCCTAAAGTGCCTAAAAACCTTAAAAACCCTTGAAAACCCTGAAAACCCCTTGAAATCCCAAAACACCCTAAAAACCCTAAAAACCCCTAAAAACCCTAAAAAAAACATGAAACCCCTGGAAATCCCAAAACACCCTAAAAACCCTAAAAACCCTAAAAACCCTAAAAAAACATGAAACTTCTAAAATTACTCAAATCCATAAAGACCCTAAAAACCATAAATATCCTAAAAAACCCCTAAAATCCATGAAAACGTAAAAAATTTAAAAAAACCCTGATAACCCCCTTAAAAACTTGAAAAAACCCCTAAAACCCAAAAGGACCCTAAAACCCTAAAGAAACCCTAAAAACCCCTGAAAACCCCTCAAAATCCCTAAAAACCCAAAAAACCCCTAAAACCTTTAAAATCCTAAAAAACCCCAAAAATATATATGAAAACATAAAAAACCCTAAAATTCAAGAAAAACCCCTGAAAACCCAAAAACCCCCTAAAAAGCTTAAAAACCTGAAAACCCGTAAAAACCCTAAAAATCACTAAAGACTCTAAAAACCCATAAAACCTCTTAAAACATTAAAAAACTCTAAAAATCCTTAAAATCCCTAAAAACTCAAAAAAACCCTTCAACCAAAAAAACCTAAAAAACCATAAAAACCCTAACCCTTGAAAAACCCTAAAATCCCTCAGAATCTCTAGTAACACTAAAAAATCATAAAAACCATAAAATTTTTAAAAACCACTAAAAAACCATGAAAACGTAAAAAACCCTAAAACCCTAAAAAACTCCTTAAAACCATCCATACCCCTAAAAAACTTAAAAAACCCTAAAAACCCACTAAAAACTCTAAAAACCCTTACAACCCCTAAAACATTAAAAAAACTCTTAAAAAACTTAAAAACCCTAAAAACTAAAAAAAAACAAGACCCTAAAAACCTTGAAAAACCCTACAAACCCTACAAACCCCTAAAAACACAGAAATTCCCTAAAAACCTAAAAATCACAAAAAATAATAAAATCCTAAAAAACACCTAAAAATCCATGAAATTGTAAATAACCCTAAAAACTACTAAAAACCATAAAACCCTTACAATATTTAAAAACCTAAAAACCCATAAAACCCTAAAAATTACTAAACATCTAATAACCCTAAAAACCACTAAAAACATCTTAAAACTCTAAAAAGCCTTAAATCCCAAAAAAATCAAAAAAGACACTAAAACCCCAAAATACCCTAAAAACCCTAAAACCCCTCAAAATTCCAAAAAACCCTAAAACCCTAAAAACCATAAAAATCCTAAAAACCTCTTGAAATCCAGTAAAAGGAAAAAAATCCTAAAAATCCAAAAAATCCCTTTAAAACCATAAATTCACCTAAAAATCTTAAAAACTGTAAAAAAAATATTAAAACACCTAAAGCAAATAAAAACTTTAAATACCCTTACAACCCTAAAAATTTAAAAAACTCTAAAAAATTTAAAATCCCAAAAAAACTCAAAAAAATCCAGAAAATTGGAAAAGATCCTGAAAACCCTAAAACCCCTTGAGAAACCATAAAACCCCTCAAAATCCTAAAAACCATAAAACCCCAAAAAAACCATAAAAATCCAAAAAAACTATTATGAATAAATGAAAATTTAAAAAAACACCTAAAAACCCTAAAAATACCTTGAAAACCATAAAACCCCTGAAAACCCTTAAAAACCCCAAAACCACTAAAAACTCTAAAATCCCTAAAACTTAAGAAGACCCTAAACCCTAAAAACCAACTAAGAACTCTAAAAACTCTAAAAACCCATAAAACCCTAAAATAATAAAAAACCCTAAAACCCCCAAAAACTCTAAAAATAATCAAAACCCCTAAAACTCCCCAAAATCCTTGAAAAACCCAAAAACCCCTCAAAATCCCAAAAAAAACCCAAAAAACCATAAAATTCCAAAAATTGCCTTAAAAATCCATGAAAATGTAAAGAAACCCTAAAAACCCTGAAAAGCCCCCCAAAACCATAATAACAACTAAAAATCTTTAAAAACCCTAAAAACCCATAAAAACCATAAAACACACTAAAAACTCTAAAAATTCATAAAACGACTAAAAACATTAAAAACTCTAAAAAAACTTAAATTGCCTGAAAACTAAAAAAACCCCTTGAAAATAAATAGACCCTAAAAACACTAAAATCCCCTAAAAACCATCAAAATTCCTAAAGACACTAAAAAACCGTAAAACCCATAAAATTCCTAAAACCCCCTAAAATCCACAAAAACGTAAAAAACCCTGAAAACCCTAAAAACCCCTCAAACAACCTAAAACCCCCCAAATCCCAAAAAACCCAAAACACCCTAAAAACCAAAAATTCCTAAAAATCCATGAAAACATAGAAAACCAGAGAAACCCTAAAAACCCCTAAAAACAATAAAACCCCTTAAAACATTAAGAAAAAAACCTAAAAGATCAGGGAGAAAGATGGCGGTGCACTCCCCCAGCTCTCCCTCTCACTCGACACCTCCTCTAGGGTTTCCCTTGTATTCCTCTCATGGATTCTGGTCTCTGGCTTCAGATCCTTACGGGGCTTCCTTCTGGGGTGTTCAGATTTCATCGACTTTGCAAGATGTTGTTTCAGATCTTCTTTTTCTGTTTGTTGTTGGAATCCAGACACAGATCGAGGTCGTGACCAATGATCTGCCGCGGATGAGTCATCTGGGTCTACGGCCTCTTCGAGGGTTGCTTCGGAGGATTGGGTGGTCATCGGCTACTCACGCGGGGCTTGGATGGTGCTTCTTTCATGCGGTATCCTCGGGCGTGGCGGTGCGGATTCGGTGGTGTTCTTCCGAGCTTCTTCGCGGCGGTGCTCTGATGGCCAGTGGTTCAGGGTCTCGCTTCCCTGGACCTCAGGATCCTGGATCTCGAAGACGGCTCCTTCAGAAGTTGACTTGCTGGCGGTTCTTCCATAGCGTCATGTCGATCTGGCTCTGCGTTGCGGTTGCGGTGGTGGTACGTTGCAGGAGACTTGGAGTCGTCCTTGGCGGGTGGTGGCGGCTTCGGTAAGTGCTTCGGCGATATCTGGCATGGAGGTTTGTGGCACCTTCAAAGGAGACGGTCCAGATCTATCTTGCTCTGCTCTATTTTTGTAGTTTCAAGAACAGATCAACCCTCTCGTGGTGGAATGACGCTGTCACAGGTCCGTATTACGCTCGGGAGCGATTTTGTCTGTGTTTTTCACATCTGTTGTCTCATTCTGGCTCCCTGGCTCCGCTTTGGCTTCATGCTACTAATGCTGGTTTTGGTCGAAATGCCTAGTCTTGTTTGATATGCTGGTTTGTGGTGGTGGCTGGTCTGGGTGCGACCCTTATTGAGTCGTGGATTTTGGTTTTGCGGAAATATGTTTGGTTGTGGTTGATGTACTTTGGTGGCTACTGGAATGTTGTCTGGATGGGGGTGATGCTTTTGGTCTGGTGCTGATGGATCATGTTGTTGCTTGCTGTGGATGTGGTGAATGGATGATTTGCTACTGGTCCTGCTGGTTCGTTTTCGCTGCTAGTTTCTGGATTCTTTTTAGTTCGGAGGTAATGGTTGCTGGCTATTGAGCTGCTGATTATTGTTTGCTGCTTTCCTTGAGGTTTGGAGGTGGATGGTGCTGGAAGACTTCTATGGCTGTGTTGTTTGGAATTGGTGCTGTTGGTTGCTGGAACTGAACCGGGGTGCTGGGATGAGGAGACGTTGGAGGCTGGAGATAGTGAAATGGGATGCTGCTGATGGTTTTGATGCTGTTGGACATTGGTTTCTGCTTGGATGGAAGGTGATGTTGGGGACTTTTTCGGCTTTGTGTGTTTTTTTTGATTTTTTTTTGATTTTTCATTTTTTGGCATCTTTGTCTTGGCTCGTTAAGGGTTTTTGGGTGTGGGTCATTTGACCCCTCCCCTCCCTTGTCTGTAGTGCCTTCATGTCTTTTTATAATAAATTTTGGGGGGGGGGTGTCAGGAATAGCCTGACCCCGAGCCTTCCTTGCCCTTAAACACTTAAAAAATCTTAAAAACCAAAAAAACCACTAGAAACTCTAAAAACCCCCAAAACCCCTAAAAACATTAAAAATCTCTAAAAACCTTAAAAAATCTAAAAACTCAAAAAAAACCAAAAATACCATAAAATCTCTAAAAAACCCCCCAAAACTCTAAAACCCCTAAAAATACTAAAAGCCCTCAAAATCCCTAACAACCATAATAGATCATAAAAATCCTAAAAACCACTTAAAATCCATGAAAACATAAAAAACCTTAAAACCTTAAAAACTCTAAAAACCCCCTAAAAACCATAAATACCCTTAAACCCCCATAAAAACCCTAAAAAACACTAAAACTCTAAAAACCCTTAAAAACCTTAAAAATGCTAAAAAAATTATAAAAACACTTAAAAACACTAAAAAACCCAAAACAACCAAAACAACCAAAAAGACACTAAAAAACTTGAAAACCCTAAACACCCAAAAAAACCCTAGAAAAACCCTAAAAACCCCAAAAATCCATAAAAACCATAAAAATACTATAAACACCCTGAAACCCATGAAAACGTAAAAAACCCTAAAAAACCTGAAAAGCCCCTGAAAACCATAAAAACCCCTAAAAAGCTTTAAAACCCTAAAACCCCATAAATACTCTAAGAAACTACTAAAATATCTAAAAACCATTAAAACCCCTTAAAATGTTAAAAAACTCTAAAAAACCTTAAAACCCATAAAACTCCTAAAAATCCAAAAAGCCCTAAAAAACTAAAAACCCTAAAAACCCAATAAAACCCCTCAAAATACTTAAAAACTCTAAAAACCCTAAAACCCATAAAAATGCTAAAAGTCCCCTAAAAATCCATGAAAAAGTAAAAAAACCATAAAAACCTTGAAAAACTTTGAAAACCATAAAAACCAAAAAAAACCATAAAACTCTGTAAATACCCTAAAAACCACTAAAACTCTGAAAACACTAAAAACCCCAAAAAACATTTAAAAAATCTAAAAAACCTTAAAAACCCTAAAAAACTAAAAAAAACAATAAAAATAAAAAAAAACCCTAAAAACCCATAAAACCATTAAAAACCCTAAAAACCCACCAAATACCTAAAAACCCTAAAAACCATAAAAATCCTAAAAACTCTTAAGAATCCATGAAAATGTAAAAACCCCTAAAGACCCTGAAAAAAACCCTAAAAACCTTAAAAAACCTAAAACCCTCTCATGTTTGTTCTTGTCTAGACTATTGCGGATGTGGTGACTGCTCTTGGATGATTGGTTTCGTGCTGATAGGGTGATGTTGCTTGGGTTGCTGGGTGCTAGGTTTCAAAGACGCCTTTTTTGGTTTGGTGGCTTCTAGCTGCTCATGTTGGGGAGCAGTTTTTTTGTACTTCTGGTTCTGGTTTTCGTTCTACAGGCTATGTTGGGCTTGCGGGTTGGTGGCATGTTGTTTCGTTCTTAGATGTCGTGCGTCTAGCCATGGAATTATGTAGATGCTTGGTTGTGGATAGGAATAGTGGAGTGCAAAATGCTAGTCTTCAGCTTGGGTTTTGCTTCTTTATTTTTGCTATTTTTGTCATGAGGGTTAGTTGTTTCACCCTTGGCTGATAGTTTGTACATCAATTCCTTTTCCCTTTTATATATCATGTTCTATTTGTCTTGCAAAAAAACCCAAAAAAACATTAAAAGAACAAAAAATTCTAAAAACCCATAAACCCCTAAAAAAGTTAAAATCTCTAAAAAACCTTAAAACCCCATGAAAACTCAAAAAAACCCCAAAACCCTAAAAGACCCTAAAAACCCTGAAAACCCTGAAAACCCACTGAAGACCCCTAAAACCCCTCAAAAGCTCTAAAAACTCTAAAAATCCATGAAAACATAAAAACCCATTAAAATGCCAAAAAACCCTAAAAATCATAAAAACCCCTAAAAACTATAAAAACCCCTAAAAACCCATGAAAACCCTAAAAACCCCTAAAAACTCTAAAAATCCTTAAAATCTCTAAAAACGTTAAAAATTTCTAAAAAACCTTAAAACCTAAAAAAAATAAAAAACCCTAAAAATAAAAAAACTAACCTAAAAATCAAAAAACTAACCTAAAAATACTAAAAAATTCTAAAAAACTAAAACCGCTTAAAACCCTAGAAAACCCTAAAACCCATAAAAATCCTAAAAACCCCTAAAAACCATGAAACCGTAAAACCCCTAAAAATAATGAAAAACCCTTAAAAACCATAAACCCCCTAAAAACCATAAAAAACCCTAAAAACTCATAAAACCCTAAAAACCACTAAAACCCTTAAAACCATAAAAATCATAAAAAAACTCTAAAAACCCTTACACCCCTAAAAACCCATAAAATCCCTCAAAATTCCTCAAAACCCTAAAAAACCATAAAAACCTTAAAAATCCCCTCAAAATCAATGAAAACATAAAAATACCTAAAAATCCAAAAAACCCCTGAAAACATAAAAACCCCTGTAAACTTTTAAAAACACTAAAAACCCATAAAAACCCTAAAAACAACTATAAAACCTAAAAATATATAAAACCCTTGAAAATGATAGAAAACACTCAAAAACCTTTAAACCCGAAAAAAAGCTCTAAAACCTCAAAAAAGACCCTCTAACCCCTGAAAAATCCTACAGCCCCCTAAAAATCCTAAAATCCCTCAAAATACTTAATATCCCTAAAAACCATAAAATCCAAAAAAACCCTTAAAAATCAATGAAAATATAAAAGTACCTAAAAACCCTAAACCCCCCCTGAAAAACATGAAACCCCTAATAACCTGAAAACCCCTAAAAACCATAAAAACCACTAAAAAAATTTTAAACCCCTAAAACCATTTAAAAACTCCCTTAAATAGCCTTAAAAACTTAAAAAACCCTAAAAACCCAGAAAAATATCCTAAAAAACACTAGAAACCTTAAAACCCCCAAAATCCATTGAAAACCCCTAAAAGTCCTAAAAATTACTAAAAAACCTAAAAACCATAAAAATCCTAAAATACCTAAAAGGATAAAAGCCCTAAAATCCATAAAAATCATAAAAAACCCCAAAAAATCACTAAAAAATCTAAAAACCGTTAAAACCCCTTAAAATATTTAAAAATATAAAAAACCTTAAAAACAAAAAAAAAACTCAAAAATAACCAAAAAACCCTAAAAAGACCCTAAAACCCTGAAAACCCCTAAAAGCCATTAAAAACCCCCAAAACCATAAAAATCCTTAAAAACATCTATAAATCCATGAAAACATAAAAATCCCTCAAAGCCTAGAAAAACCCCTCAAAACAATAAAAACCCTAAGAACCTTAAAAAACCCTAAAGAATCATAAAAAATCACAAAAACCGCTAAAAACTCTAAAAACACATAAAACCCATGAAAATGTTAACAACTCTAAAGAAAATAGAAACCCCAAAAAAACAAAAAAATCCTAAAAACTGAAAAAACCCTAAAATCCCCTAAAAAACATAAAAACCATAAAAAACCTAAATAACATAAAAATGCTGAAACCCACTAAAAATACATGAAACCTAAAAAATCCTAAGGAAACTGAAAAAACCCTGAAACCCCTAAAAACCCCCAAAAAACCTTAAAAACCATAAAAACCCAAAAACCCACTAAAACTATAGAAACCTTTAAAACCCCTAAAAATGATTAAAAATATAAAAAAACATTAAGAACCCTAAAAATATAAAAAAACACTAAAAACCCAAAAGACCCTAAAATCCCTGAAAACCCCTAAAACCCCTAAAACCCCTAAAAAACCATGAAACCCCTCAAAATCCCTAAAAACCATAAAAATCCAAAAAACCCCTAAGAATCCTTGAAAATGTAAAAACACTAAAACCCTGATATACCGTTTAAAACCTTTAAACCCCTAAAAACCTTAAAAACCCTAAAAACCAATAAAAAACCTAAAAACAACTAAAATATCTAAAAACCCTTAAAACCCCTAAAAATGTTAAAAATACTTTAAAACCCTAAAGCCCCCAAAAGAACATAAAACCTTGAAAGCCCATAAAAACCCTAAATACCATTAAAAAACCCTAAAAACACATAGAATCCTGAAAAACTCTAAAAATCTCTAAAATCGTAAAAATCCTAACCCCCCTAAAAATCCATGAAAAGGTAAAAACCCTAAAAACCCTGAAAAAACACTTAAAACCATACCCCTAAAACCTTAAAAACTAGAAAAAACCCATAAAAACCCTAAAACTAATAAAAACTATAAAAACCCTTAAAACCCATAGAAACATAGAAAAATAAAAATAAAAAACATTTAAAGCTCTAAAAAACTCAAACAAACCCCTAAAAACCGAAAAAGACCCCAAAACACCTAAAAACCCTAAAAACCCCTAAAAACCACTAAGAACTCTCAAAATACGGAAAAACCCTAAAAAACAAAAAATCCACGAAAATGTAAAACACCCTAAAAACTATTGAAAACCATAAAACCCCTAAAAACATTAAAAAAGAAAAAAACCAAAAAACTACTACAAACTCTAAAAACGCTTAAACCCATAAAAACATTAAAAAATCTAAAAAACCTTAAAACCCCTAAAAAACACTAAAAACCTAAAAATACCCTAAAAACACTTAAAAACAGCTGAGCACCCCTAAAACCCCTCAGAATCCCAAAAAACACTATAACACAAAAAAATCCGAAATACCCATAAAATCCATGAAAACATAAAAAATGATAGAAACCCTAAAAAACCCTTGAAAACTATAAAATCCCCTAAAAATGTTAAAAAGACTAAAAATCACAAGAACCACAGAAATCCACTAAAAACTCTAAAAATGAAAACCCCTAAAAAAGTTAAGAAACTCTAAAAAGCCTTAAATCCCCTAAAAACTAACGAAAAATGATAAATCCCAAAAAGACCATAAAAAACCTAAAAACCCATGAAATATCCTAAAACCCCCAGAAGAAGAGGCCTTGGAGCGGTGGCTCTTCTCCTCTCCCTGCATCGCTAGGGTTCCCCATCGGATCCTCCTCCTTCCCCTCTAGTGTGGTATGGCCTTGGTGACCGTAGCTTCACCTTGGATTAGCGTCGATGGAGGTAGTCCACAGTGCCTTCGCTTCGTTTTTGATTCGGTGGTGGCTTCGTTTCACCTTGCGGCTTTGAGATATGGCTTCATCTTTGAATCGTTAGTTGCTGGCTCCAGTTCGCGCAGAGGTGACTATGACTCTCCTAGCTTCGGGATCCCAATCTGGTTTCGGCTTGCTTTAGTTCTGTGTGGTCTGGATTTGGGTTTCCATATCGATGTCATCCTTTCCAGATCTCGGATTTTTCTATGGCTTTGAGAGCTTGGTGTTGTGCTTGGTGTTCCCCTGTCCTCGGGTTCTCGTTGCGGCCTCCACGTATTCGCTACTGCCTCTAGGTTAAGTTGCAAGATGCGGCAGGCTCCTCCTAGATTTCGGGATGTGGTCTCGGATGTGGGTTTCTCGGTGTCGGACCTGGCGCTTCTGGCCACGAAATCTCTGCCCGGCTTCTTCCCGGCCTGACAACAGTTCTGGTGTGCTTTGGTCTGCTCGGGATTGGCTCCAGTGGCTTAGAGGGGGGAGGACCTGCTCTCCATATCTTCTGGTTTCTTGCGATTTTGATCAAATGGTGTTGGTATTTTATTGTGGTGGGTGTTTGTTGTGGTTTCTACTACTGGAGCTGGGTTGATGAAGTTGATGCATATGGATTGGTTTTGCTGGCTGCTGGTTGCTGATGCGCTGGGAGGTGATGTTGGTGACTTCTCTGTTTCTCTGCTTTGTGTGTTTTTTTCTTCTTTGGGTTTTTTGGGGTTTTTTTGGGTTGGGGTTGTGAAAGGTTTTTTTGGTGTGGGTCATTTGACCCCTCCCCTCCCTTGTCTGTCGTACCTTTCTTTCTAATAATTTTGGGGGGTTGGGAATAGCCTGACCCTTGCATCTTCCTTGCCCTAAAACCCCCAAAATCGCAAAAACCCTGGAAAACCCCAAAAACCATAAAAATCCTAAAAAATCCCTACAAATCCATGGAAACGAAAAAACGCTAAAGACCCTAAACCCCCCTGAAAACCATAAAAAACCCTAAAAACCTGAAAAAAACCTAAAACCCCATAAAAAACCTTAAATAACAAAAAACTATAAAAATCCGTAAAACCACAAAAAATGTTCAAAAACTCAAAAGGACCTTAAAATCCCTAAAAAGCACAAAAAACCCCTTAAAAATAAAAAGTCCATAAAACCCTAAAAAAACCCTAAAAACACTAAAAACCATCAAAATCCCTAAAACCCTTAAAACCATAAAAATCCTAAAAACCCTAAAAAATCAATTAAAGCGTAAAAACCCCTAAAAACCCTAAAAAACTCATGGATACCATAAAAACCTTAAAACCCCTAAAACCCCATAAAACCCTAAAAACCACTAAAAACAATGAAAATCCTTTAAACCCCTAAAAAAATTATAAACACTAAACACCTTAAAAAACCTAAAACATCTAGAAAACCTTAAAAACATAAAAGGCCATAAAAACCCTTAAAACCCCTTAAAACCATAAAACCCACTAAAAACCCCTAAAAACCCTAAAAACCCCTAAAAAGGATAAAAATCCTAAAAAACCTAAAAACTCTAAAAAAACCCCTTAAAATAATAAAACCCCTTGAAATCTTGAAAAACATTAAAAACTCTAAAAACATTAAAAACCTAAAAAAACTAAAAAAAACCAAAACACCCTAAATCCCTGGAAACCCAAAAACTCCAAAAAAAACCGTAAAACGCCACAAAATCCATAAAAACTAAAAACCCTTAAAACCACTTAATAACATAAAAACCCCTAAAACTGCTCAAAAACCCATAAAAAACCCTAAAACCAACTAAAACATTAAAAACCCTAAAACCCCCTAAAAACGTTAAAAAACTCAAAAAACCCAAAAACCCCTAAAAACTCAAAACAAAACAGAACCCCAAAAGACCCTAAAAACCCAAAAAAGACCCCAAAACTCTTGAAAACAACTAAAAACCCTTAAAACCACTTAAACGACTAAAACCCCTCAGAATCCCTAAAAACCCTAAAACCCATAATAATCCTAAGAAACCCCTAAAAATCCATGAAAACTTTAAAAAACCCTAAAAACACAAAAAGACCTTAAAAACCAAAAAAAGTCCCTAAAAACCCTAAAACCCTTAAAACTCTAAAAACAATAAAAATCCTAAAACACCCCTAAGAGTGCATGAAAAGTAAAAAACCCTAAAAACCCCCTAAAAACAAAAAAAACCCTAAAAACCTTAAAAAATCTAAAAACCCATAAACCGTCTAAAAGACCAGTAAAAACACTAAAAAACCTTTAAACCCCTAAAAATATTAAACAACTCTTAAAAACCTTTGAAACCCTAAAAAACCCAAAAATACCCTAAAAACCCAAAAAGGCTCTAAAAACCTTGAAAACCGCTAAAAACTCTTTAAAACCTTCAATTTCCCTAAAACCCCAAAAAAACCATAAAAACCATACAAATCCAAAAAAACCTAAATGTCCATTGAAATGTAAAAAAACCCTAAAAACCCTGAAAAACCCCTAAAAACTAAAAACATGCTTCAAAACATTAAAAATCTCTAAACCAAAAAGAATCTAAAACCTTTAAAAATCCTTAAAAACCAAAGAAAACCTAAAAAACCCTAAAAATCCCTGAAAAACAAAAAAACCTAAAAACCATAAAAATCTTTAAAAAACCCAAAATTCCATGAAAATGTAAAAACCCTAAAACCCCCCTAAAAACCAAAAAACCCCACTAAAAACCTTAAAAAACTCTTAAACGCTAAAAAAACCTTAAAACATATAAAAATTTGAAATATCTAAAAAACCTTAAAAACCATAAAAAATTCAAAAAATATCCTAAAACCCCAAAAAGACCTGAAAACCACTAAAAACCCATGAAAACCCCCTAAAACCCTCAAAATCCCAAAAAACCCAAAAAACCATGAAAATCCTAAAAACCCCCTAAAAATCCATGAAGACATAAAAAATCCTAAAATCTATGAAAAACACCTGAAAACCATAAAACTCCTAAAACCTTAAAAAACCCTAAAATACCATAAAAATCACAAAAAATTCTAAAAAAAAAATTAAAACCCCTAAAAATGTTCAAAAACACTAAAAAAATTTAAAACCCAAAAAAAATCCAAAAAACACTAAAAACCCAAAACATCTCTAAAACTTGAGAACCCCTAAAAGCCCTAAAAAATTCCTAAAAACCCTCAAAATCCATAAAAATCATAGAAAACATAAAAATCTAAAAAATCCCTAAAAATCCATGGAAACGTAAAAAACCCTAAAACCCTTAAAACCCCTTAAAACCATAAAAACCTTAAAAAATCCAAGAACGTTGTAAAGAAGCCTAAAACCTGTAAAAACTCAAAAAACCCTTAAACCCCTAAAAACCTTAAAAAATCTAGAAAACCCTAAAAAAGTCATAAAACCCCAAAAAACCCAAAAAGATCCTAAAAACCGTGAAAACCCCTAAAAACACTAGAAAAACTCTAAAAACTAACTAAAAACTCTAAAAACCACTAAAACCCATAAAAACATTAAAAACTATAAAAATCCATTAAAACCATAAAAAGTCTAAAAACCCTAAAATCCCAAAAAGTCCATAAAAACCTTTAAACCACTTAAAAACCCTAAAAACCCCGAAAAACCCATAAAAGCCCTGAAAATCCCTAAAACCCCAAAAAAATCCCTTAAAACCATAAAACCCATAAAAACCCTAAGAACCCACTAATGCACTAGAAACCCTTAAAATCCCAAAAAAGTTAAAAAAATCTAAAAAACCTTAAAAACCATAAAAAAACTCATCAAAACCCAAAAACTCCCAAAATACCCTAAACCCCTAAAAACCCTAAAAATCTTTAAAATGCCTGAAAACCCCTAAATACTCTTAAAATCCCTAAAAACCCTAAAAACCATAAAAACCATAAAAACCAAAAAGAAATCATAAAAACCCCGAAAAATCAATAAAATGTAAAGAACTTACAGAATCATGAAAAATCGTGAAAATAATAAAAACCCTTAAAAACTTTAAACCCCTATAAATGAATAAAAACACTACAACTCTAAAACCCTTAAATCCCTTACAAACATTAGAAAACTATATAAACCTTATAAACTATAAAAAAATCAAAAAAATCCATAGAAACTCAAGAGATCGTAAAAAGCCTGAAAACCCCTAAAACTAGTAAAGAACTTGAAAAACCCTAAAACCTCATAAAAACCCTAAAAACTCTAAAAACCCTTTAACGACCCAAAAATCTTAAAAAATCCAAAAACCATAAAAACTAAAAAAAACCCAAAAGATCCTAAACCCCTAATAACCCCTCAAAATTACGAAAAAAACTAAAAAACCCTAAAAACCAAAACAATCTAAATAAATCCCATAAAAATCAATGAAAATGTAAAAAACCCTA
Source organism: Viscum album (assembly GCA_963277665.1). Taxonomy (NCBI): domain Eukaryota; kingdom Viridiplantae; phylum Streptophyta; class Magnoliopsida; order Santalales; family Viscaceae; genus Viscum; species Viscum album. Next base: position 1,770,212,500 of record OY728156.1, on the reverse strand, counting down.
TAAGCCCTATAAAACCACTAAAAACCATAAAAACAACTAAAAACTTAAAAACCATAAAACCCATAAAACCCCTAAAAGCTATTAAAAACTCTAAGAACCCTTAAGGCCCCTAAAATGTTAAAGACTCTATTAACTCTAAAAAACCTCAAAAAAACTCTAATATCCCAAACAGACACTAAAAAACTTGAAAACACATAAAAACCATCGAAAAAGCCTAAAAACCCAAAAAAACCAAAAAAACCCAAAAAACCCAAAAAACCATAAAAATCCTTAAAAACCCATAAAAATCCATGAAAATGTAAAATCCCTAAAAAACCCCTAAAAACCAAAAAACCCCCTAAAAACCTTAAAAAACCAAAAACACCCATAAAAACCCTAAAAATACATTGAAAACATTAAAAACTATTATAACCCATTAAAATGTTAAAAAACTCTAAATCACCTTAAAACCCTAAAAAACTCAAAAAAAATTCTGAACACCCCAAAAAACCCTAAAAATCCTCAAAACCAATAAAACCCTAAAAAACTCTGAACCCCCCCCCAAACCAATCAAAATCCCTAAGAACCCTAAAACCAAAAAATCATAAAAATCTTAAACACCCAAAAAACCCCATGAAAAAAAACCCTTGAAAAAAATCCTAAAAAATAAAAAAACCCTAAGAAACTTTAAAAATCCTAAAAATGTATAAAAAACCCTAAAAACCACTAAAAACTCTAAAAACCCTTTAAACCCCTAAAAATATTTAAAAACTCTAAAAATGTTAAAAATCCCAAAAAACTCAAAAAAACCCCCCCCTAAAAACCCTATCAAACACTAAAAACCTCAAAAACTGCTAAAACCCCTAAAATTTCTAAAATCCCTATAAAACCATTAAAACCATAAAATCCTCAAAAACCATAAAAACCTTGGAAAACCCTTAAAACCACCTTAAAATAATAAAAACCCCTAAAACATTAAAAAACCCTAAAAACACTAAAAACTCAAAAAACCCTTAAAACCCCTAAAAATGTTAAAAAACCTCAAAACCCTAAAAATCTCAGAAAAACCTTAAAACCCCAAAAATACACTAAAATCCCTAAAAAACCATAAAAGCCTTTAAAAACCCCTAAAAACTCAAAATACCTTAAACCCCTAAAAAACCCAAAAAACCATAAAAATCCAAAAAAACCCTTAAAAATCCATGAAAACTTAAAAATCCCTAAAAACCTAAAAAATCCGAAGAAAGCCATAAAACCCCCTAAAAATATTAAAAAATACTAAAAACCCATAATACTCACTAAAAACTCTAAAACCCTTATGACCGCTAAAAATGTTATAAACACAAAAAACATTAAAACACTAAAAACTCAAAAAAAATCCTAAAAACCAAAAAAGACCCTAAAAAACCTAAAACCCCTAAAACACCTAAAAACTCTAAAACCCCTAAATACCCTAAAAACATTCAAAATACCAATAAATCTTAAAAAAACCCTATAATCCAAAAAAACCTAGAAACCCCTAAAAACTCATGAAAATGTAAAAAACCATAAAAACACTAAAACCCCCCAAAAAACAATAAAATCCCCAAAAACCCTAAAAACCAGTAAAACCACTAAAAACCTTTTAAACCCCCAAAAACCTTAAAATGAACTAAAAAACCTTAAAAACTCAGAAATCCTCTAAAAACACAAGCGACACTAAAAACCCTGAAAAACCCTAAAAATCCATGAAAACATAAAAACCCTATAAACCCAAAAACCCAAAAACCCCCTAAAACCCTAAAAAACCATAAAACACCAAAAACTACTAAAAAATATAAAAAATTTAAATCCCCGAACATTAAAACCCTCTAAAAACTCAAAAAACCTTCAAACCTCAAAAAGGCGCTAAAAACCTAAAAAAACATAAAAACCTATGAAAACCCCTAAAAGCCTCAAAATCCCTTAAAAACTAAAAAACACTAAAAACCCTAAAATCGATGATAATTTAAAAACCCCAAAAACCCTGAAATACCCCAGATATCCATAAACCCCCTAAAACCATAAAAAAACCCTAAAACCCCATAAAAACCATAAAACCACCCAAAACTCTAAAAACCCTTACACCCTAAAAATATTAAAAACTATAAAAAACCTTAAAAACCCTAAAAACTAAAAAAATTCTAAAAACCATGAACATTAAAAACCCTGAAAACTACTAAAAACACTAAAAACCCTGAAAACCCTAAAACCATAAAAAACATGAAAAACACTGAAAACCCTAAAAACTGTTAAAAACCCTAAGAAACTTGAAAACCCTAAAACCCCTAAAAATGCCTAAAACCCTAAAAACCCTAGAAATCCTAAAACCCACATAAAAATCAACGAAAAGGTAAAAAATCCTAAAAACCCCTAAAAACCACAAAACCCCTAAAAGCATTACAAAACCCTAAAATCTCATTGAAAACCATAAAAACCCATGAAAAACAATACAAACCCATAAAGCCCCTAAAAATGTTAAAAATCTAAAAAAACTTAAAAAACCCTAAAAAGTAAAAAAAACCTAAAAACCAAACAAGACCCTAAAAACCCTAAAAACCCAAAAACCCCCTAAAATCCTAAAACCCCCTGAAAAAACCTAAAAATCCCTAAAACACCTAAAAACCATAAAGCCAAAAAAATCCTACAAAACCCCTAAAAGTCCATGAAAGCATAAAAAATACTAAAACCCCTGAAAACCCCCTAAACCCCATAAAATCCCCTAAAAACCTTAAAAACCCAAAAAACCCATAAAATCCCTAAACACCACTAAAACTCTAAAAACCCCTAAAACACTAAAAACATTATAACACTCTAAAAAACCTTAAAACCACAAAAACTCAGAAAAACTAAAAAGCAAAAAAAGACCCTAATAAACCTTGAAAAACACTAAAATGCCCAAAACCCTCAAAATCCCTAAAAACCCTAAAAACCATAAAAATCCTATAAAACTCTAAAAGTCCATGAAAATTAAAAAAAAACTAAAAACCCTGAAACCCCCCGGATAATCGTAAAAACTACTTAAAACCATAAAAACCCTCAAAATCCAAAAAAAGTTTAAAAACTCTAAAAACCCTTAAAACCATAAAAAACTCAAAAATCCATAAAAACCCCAAAGACCATACAAACCATGAAAGACCCTAACAACCCTAAAAACCTTTGAAAACCCCTAAAAACCCCCAAAATTTGTAAACACCATTAAAAAACTTAAAACCCCTAAAAATCTAAGAAAAGATAAAAAAACTTAAAACACTAAACATCTAAAAACCATAAAACCCCCCTAAAAACCTTAAAAATCCTAAAAACCCTAAAACCCACTCAAACTCTAAAAAACCTTAAAACCCCAAAAAACTTTGAAAACTCTAAAAAATCTTAAAAATATTAAAAAAAATAAAAATCCCCCTAAAATCCCAAAGGGCCCAAAGACCCTAAAAACCCTTAAAATCCCTAAAAACCTAAAAATACCCTAAAAACCATAAAAATCCTAGAAAATTCTAAAAATTCATGAAAACAATAAATACCTAAAAACCCTTAAAAACCCTAAAAAACTCAAAAAACCCATAAATCCATAAAAAATAGAAAAAAACCTTAAAACCCAAAAAGACCGTAAAAACCCTGAAAAAACCTAAAACCCCTGAAAACCACTAAAAACACTCAAAATCCCTAAAACCCCTAAAAAACCTAAAAACCATAAAAATCCTAAACCCCCTAAAAATCCATGAAAACATAAAAAACCCTAAAAAAATGGAAAAAACCTTGAAATCCAAAAACCCCCTAAAAACCTTTAAAAAAACTGTAAACCCATTAAAAACCCTAAAAACAATAAAAACTCTCAAAACCCTTAAAACCCATAATAACTTTAAAAACTCTAAAAAAACATTAAAAACCTTAAAATTTTAAATAAAAAGAAAAAAGTCCCTAAAATCCCAAAAAACCCCAAAAACCCTTAAAAACCCTAAAAACACAAAAACCCCTAAAAATCCATAAAAACCATAAAAACCCTAAAAGCCATAAAAATCCTAAAAACCCATAAAAATTCATTGAAACCTAAAAAACCCTGAAAACTCTGAAAAACCCCTAAAAACTATAAAAACCCCTAAAAACCTAAAAAAACCATAAGAACCATAAAAACCAATAAAACCCATAAAACCCACTAAAAACTCTAAAAGCCCTTGAAACCCCTAAAAACCCTCAAAATCCCTAAAAAACCTAGAAAACCCTAAAACCCATAAAAACACTAAAAACTTCTAAATATCCATGAAAATGTTAAAAACCCTAAAAAACCTAAAACCCCTAAAACCCATAAAAAACCCTAAAAACACACAAAAATCCTAAAAACAACTAAAAACTCTAAAAATCCTTTAATACCCTAAAAACGTTAAAAAATTATAAATAACTTTAAAACCCGAAAACCCCCAAAAAACTTTAAATCCCTCAAAATCCTGAAAAACCCAAAAACCCATAAAAAACCTATAACCCCCTAAAAATCCATTAAAACAAAAAAACTTAAAAACCCAGAAAACCCAGAAAACCCCCTAAAACCCAGAAAACCACCTAAAAACCATAAAACCCCTAAAAACCAATAAAAAACCCTAAAACCACTAAAAACTCTAAAAATCCTTTAAACCCCTAAAAACATAAAAAAAAACTCTAGAAACCTTTAAAAACCCCAAAAAACTCAAAAAACCTTTAAAACCCAAAAACACCCTAAAAACCCCCAAAAAACATTAAAACCCCTCAAAATCACAAAAAAACCATAAAAACCCTAAAAAGAATAAAAACCTTAAAAATCCTAAAAACCCATGAAAACATAAAAAATACTAAAACACTAAAAAACCCATAAAAACCCCTAAAAACCCCTAAAAACCATAAAACCTCTAAAAATACTGAAAACTCAAAAAACTGTTAAACTCCATAAAACGTCAAAAAACCCAAAAAACCCTAAAAAACTCAAAAAAACCAAAAACCCAAAACACCCTAAAAACCCTAAAAAACCAAAAAATCCTTAAAACCCATAAAAGCCATCAAAATCCCTAAAAACCTTAAAAGACCCTAAAACCTAAAAAATCCTAGAAACCCAAAAAACTATTTGGAAACATAAAACCCCTGAAAACCACAAAACCCCAAAAAACATTAAAAACCCTAAAAACCTTTAAAAACCCTAAAACCCACTAAAAACTCTAAAAACCCTTTAAACCCCTAAAGGCGTTAAAAACTCTAAAAAACCTTTAAACCCCTAAAAACTCAAAACAAACGCTAAAACCCAGCTAAAAACTCTAAAAACCCTTAAAACCCTAAAAACATTAAAAAACTAAAAAACCTTTAAAACTAAAAAAACTAAAAAAACTAAAAAAAACCCAAAAAGACACTTAAAACCCTTAAAACACTAAAAACCCTAAAACCACCTAAAAATCTCTAAAACCCCTCAAAATCCCTAAAAACCATAAAAAACACAAAAAACCATAGAAATCCTAAAACCCCCTAAAACCCAAGAAAACATAAAAAACATAAAAAATCCTAAAACCCTGAAAACCATAAAACCCCTAAAAACCATAAAAACCCAAAAAATACATAAAAACCAAAAAACCACTAAAAACTCTAAAAACCCTTTAAACACCTAAAAACATTAAAAACTCTAAAAACCTTAAAACCTTAAAAAACTCAAAAAAACACTAAAAACCAAAAAAAGACCCCAAATCCCAAAAAAAACCCTCAAAACACTTGAAAACCCCTAAAAAACCAAAAAATCCTAAAACCGCCCAAGATTCTATGAAAATCTAAAAAAACCCCAAAACTCTAGGAAAATGTAAAAAATACCCAAAGCCCCCCAAAAAACCGTAAAAATCGTAAAATACTAAAAACATTAAAAAAACCCAAAAACCCATAAAAACCCTAAAATTCCTAAAACACTAAAACCCTTTAAAAAACCCCTAAAATCCCCCAAAATACCTAAAATACCTAAAAACCTAAAAACCATAATAATCCTAAGAAACCCATAAAAATCCTAAAAACACTAAAAACCCCTAGAAAACCATGATAACCCCTAAAACCCTAAGAAACCTAAAAATCTATAAAACCCTAAAAAATTATTAAAAACACCAAAAACCCTTAAAAACCCTTAAAATGTTAAAAAATTCAAAAGCTTACAAACCAAAAAGAATTAAAAAAACCCTAAAAATAAAAAAATACCCTAAAATCCCTAAAATCCCCCAAAACCCATAAAAACCCTGAAAACCCTAAAAACCCTCAAAATCCCTAAAAAACAGTCAAAACCTTAAAACCATAAAAGTCCTAAAAAACCCCTAAAACCCTAAAAAGCCATTGAAAACCACAAAAATCCTTAAAAAAACTTTAAAAGCCGAAAAAACATAAAAGCCTAAAAACCACTAAAAACTCTAAAAACCCTTAAAACCCCTCAAAACGTGAAAAACTCTAAAAACCATAAAAACCCTAAAAAAACCCTAAAACCCCATAAAGACCGTAAAAAGCCTAAAAACCCCTAAAACCCCAAAAAAACACATGAAAACCCCTAAAAATATCAAAATCCATAAAAATCCTAAAAGTCCTTAAAAATCATAAAAATCCAAAAAACTACTAAAAATCCATGAAAATGCAAAAAACCCTAAAAACTTTGAAAACCCCTGAACAATATAAAAACCCATAAAGAGATTAAAATAACTTTAAACCCCATAAAATCTATAAAAACCCACAAAAACGCTAAAAACTATTAAAACTCCTAAAAACGTTAAAAAACTCCAAAAAATCTTAAAACCAATAAAAAACTCAAAAAGACCCTAAAAAACCTAAAAGACCCTAAAACCCATAAAACCCCCTAAAACCCCTAAAACCCTCAAAATCCATAGAAACCCTAATAACCATAAAAGATTCTAAAAAACATACAAATCCACAAATACACTAAAAATCCATGAAAACTTAAAAACCCTAAAAAACTCTAAAAACAGCCTTAAACCCATGAAACCCCTAAAAATAGTAAAAAATAGTAAAAATGAATATATTCCCTAAAAATGAATATATTCCCTAAAAACCCATAAAGAGATTAAAATAACTTTAAACCCCATAAAATCTATAAAAACCCACAAAAAACGCTAAAAACTATTAAAACTCCTAAAAACGTTAAAAAACTCCAAAAAATCTTAAAACCAATAAAAAACTCAAAAAGACCCTAAAAAACCTAAAAGACCCTAAAACCCATAAAACCCCCTAAAACCCCTAAAACCCTCAAAATCCATAGAAACCCTAATAACCCTAAAAGATTCTAAAAAACATACAAATCCACAAATACACTAAAAATCCATGAAAACTTAAAAACCCTAAAAAACTCTAAAAACAGCCTTAAACCCATGAAACCCCTAAAAATAGTAAAAAATAGTAAAAATGAATATATTCCCTAAAAACCACTAAAAACTCTAAAAACCTTTAAACCCCTAAAAACTTTAAAAACTCTAAAAACCTTTAAAAAACGCAAAAACCCTCAAAACCTAAAAAGACACTCAATACTTGAAAACCCCAAAAAAACTTAAATCTCTCAAAATGCCTGAAAACCCCAAAAAATCGTCAAAATCCCTAAAAACTCTAAAAACCATAAAACCCATAAAAATCCTAAAAAAATCCTAAAAATCCATGAAAATGTAAAAATCCCTAAAAACCCTGAAAACCCCATTGACAACCATAAAACCCCGTAAAATCCTTAAAAACACTAAAAACCAATAAAAACACTAAAAAAATAATAAAAACTCTAAAAACCCTTAAAACCTATAAAATGTTAAAAAACTCTAAAAACCCTTTAAATCCCCTAAAAAACTCATAAACGTTAAAAACCTACATGACCCTAAAAAACCTAAAAACCCAAAAACCCCTAAAAACCTCTTAAAACCCCTGAAAATCCCTAAAAACCATAAAAATCCTATAACCACCCTAAAAATTCAAGAAAGGGTAAAAATCCCTAAACACTCTAAAAACCACTTGAAAACCATAAAATCCCATAAAACACTAAAAAAACTAAAAACCATAAAACCTTTTAAACCCCTAAAGACGTAAAAAAAATAAACAAACCCTAAAAAACCCTAAAAACCATAAAAATCTCTAAACCCCAAAAGACTCTAAAAATCCTGAAAACCCCTAAAACTGTAAAAATACCTAAAAACCCTAAAAACCCAAAAAACCCATAAAAATCCTAAAAACCTGTAAAAATCCATGAAAATGTAAGAAACCCTAAAAACACTTAAAATCCCCTAAAAACCATAAAACCCCCTAAAAACCATAAAAACCCTTAAAAACCCTAAAACCACTGAAAACACTAAAACTCCTTAAAACCCCTTAAAACCCCTAAAAATGTTAAAAACCCAAAAAAAACCTTAAAACCTCAAAAATTGAAAAAAACCTAAAAACCCAAAATTACCCTAAAAATCCTGAAAACCCTAAAACCTCTAAAAAACTTAAAAAACCTCAAAATACCAAAAACCCTAAAAACCCTACAAACCATAAAAATCCAAAAAAACCCTAAAAATCTATGAAAACATAAAAACCCTAAAAAACCTAAAAATCCACAGAAAATCATAAAAACCCCTAAAAGCTTTAAAAACCCAAAAGACCTATAAAAACCCTAAAAACCACTGAAAACTATAAAAAGCCTTAAAACCCCTAAAAACCCAAAAACCCTCTAAAATCCATAAAAACCCCTTAAAAGCCTAATTATCCTAAAAATCCCTAAGAACCCTAAAAATCCATAAAAACCATAAAAATCCAAAAAAAACTCTAAAAATCTCCAAAAGCATAAAAACCCTAACCCCCCCCCAAAACCATAAAACCCCCTCAAAACCTTCAAAACCCTAAAACCCATAAAAATCCTAAAAATGACTAAAAACTCTAAAAACCCTTAAAACCCCTAAAAAGGGTAAAGAAAATACAATGGCTAATGCACTTTCACGTAGATATTCTCTCTTATATTTGATAGATTCTAAAATCCTTGGTTTTGAATACATTAAGGATTTATGTTCCACTTATACATGTTTTAGGTAACCTTTTGGTCATTACAAACCTAGAGTTAGTTGGGAGAAGTTTTATTTGCATGATGTATTCTTATTTCGAATTGATAAGATGTGTATTTCCAATTGCTATATCTGTTTACTTTTACTAAAGGAGACAAATTGTGGTGGGTTAATGGGACATTTTGGTGTTGCAAAAACTTTAAAAATTCTAAGTGATCATTTTTATTAGCCTAGGATGCCTAGAGATGTTGAAAATTTTGTGATAAATTGCATTGTCTTCCATAAATCCAAATCTAAAATGAACCCACATGAAATATATCTTCCCCTCCCAATCCCCAACACCCCTTGGGAGGACATACCAATGAAATTTATTGTGGGATTACAAAGGACCAAGAGGGTGAGATTCCATTTTTTGTGGTGGATCAGTTTTCTAAAATGTAACATTTTATTCCTTGTCACAAAACAAATGATGCCACTAATATTGCAACACTTTTATTTTAGGAAGTATACAAACTCAATGGAATGCCAAGGATGATTTTATTGTATCATGACACAAAATTCCTTAGTTGCTTTTGGAAGACCTTGTAGAGAAAACCAAGTACAAAGTTACTAATTTCCAATAATTTTCATCTGAAAACTAATGGGAAAACAAAGGTGGTGAATCAGACACTATCATCTCTTCTATGAACAATTTTCACGAAGAATCTCAAAAATTTGGAGGAGTGTTAGCCACATGCGGAATTCACATATAACATGGCTAAGCATTCCACTACTCAATATTCTCTATTACAAATTGTTTATGGTTTTAAACCCCTTGCTCCTATTTATCTATTTCCTTTTCCATTCCAGGAAGTAAATAATATGGATACAAAAGGGAATGAATAATTCATCAAGCAACTCCATGAAAATGTAAGGAAAAATATCAAGCGAATGACCCAAAAATACATTGATCTTGCAAAAAAGGGTCGCAAGCAAGTGTTGTTCGAAACCGATGATTTAGTTTGGATTTTTATGCAAAAGGAAATATTTCCCAAAAAGAAGAAATCAAAACTCATGCCTTGAGAAGATGAACCCTTCTGAGTGCTCAAGAATATTAACAACAATGCTTAAAACATAGCTCTTCCAGGTGAGTATGGTGTAAGTTCCACTTTCAATGTTTCTGATCTTTCTCCTTTTTTGGGTGTAGAGGATGAAGAGTCGTGGATGACTCCTTTTCAATGAGGGAGGATTATGAGAACCATGTTGAAGGCACTGAGTCAATTTCCCAGGTGGAGGAGTTAGATTTACAAGGCTCGATGATGTGAGGGGACTAAAGAAGTTGAATGCAACAATGGGTGCCCATCTAATTTCATTAATGGTCTTAGGGATCCCTCCTTACATAGATGGAGAAAATGGTCCTAGTATATCAATTATTCAATCCCAAACACGATGTTTAAAGCTTGGACCACACAGTTGCATGAATTTTGGAAGCCTTTCCTAGGATTCTAGAATGAGATATTTTGGCACCAAAGTCAAATCTGGTGGGCTAGGCACTCAAAATCAAATCCTGCGGGCTATGGTTGGAAAGTCATGTGCTTCTTTTCCAAAAAAATTTTGGTAGACTTTATCTTTTTGAATTTAAGGGAAAAAGGTAGGTTTATCCTTTATGACTTTAGGGTATTAGACCCTTGACTATTATATCACCCCTTGGCTATAAATATTCACCCTAATGGCACTTGTATGGCATTCAAGATTGATATAGAGAGATTATTCTTTGTTTCCCTCTATTGCGTGAGGATTGTTTCAGCCCCCCCCCCCTCATGCTGCGAAGATCGAGCCACCCCCTGTATCTCGCATCAAAACTCTAAAAACCCCGGAAAAACTCTAAAATCTTCAAAATCCCAAAAAATCCCCTAAAAATAATAAAAAATACTAAAAACCCTTAAAATCCATGAAAATGAAAAAACACAAAAACCCTGAAAACCCCTGAAAACTATAAAACTACAAAAAACCCTAAAAACCCTAAAAACCAAAAAATCCTATAACCCCCTAAAAATGCATGAAAATGTAAAAAATCCTAAAAACCCTAAAACCCCCCTGAATACCATAAAATCCCCTAAAACCATAAAATCTCATAACAACCCTAAAACCCACTAAAAACTCTAAGAAAACCTTAAAACCTCTAAAAAGGTTAAAAAAATTAAAAAACCCTTAGAGACCTTCAAAACTCAAGAAACCCTAAAAACCCAAAAATACCGTAAAAAACATAAAAACCCTAAAACCCACTAAAAACCCTAAAACCCTAAAACCCATCAAAATCCCTAAAAACCCTAGAAACCATAAAAACATAAAAACCCTAAAAACCACTTAAAATACATGAAAACTTAAAAATCTCTAAAAACCCTGAAAAACTCCAAAAAACCATAAAAACCCCTAAAAACCAGATGAGGATCATGACACACATGGGCATCGTGGGGTTGGAGGCGGACTTGATGAGGAAGGTAGAATGCACACAAGTGGATAAGACCCATTGTGTGGAATTGGAGGCCCAATGACAAGGGAGTGAACCAAGAGAATGAAGGAGGCCTTAAATGTATTAATCATGAAATTCCAAGAGGTGGCCCAACACCCTTGCTTGGGGGAAGCATCCGGGCCTATAATTACATTAATTAAGGCCCAAACATACTTTTAAAAATCCAACCCAAGTGGTGCTATGAATTTTCAAGCCCACCACACCATGGAATCTTCAAATTCAAAAGGTGGTGATGGGCTACTTGTCTTTACTTTTCCAAAATGGTGTGCTACTTGTCTCCCAAAGTCATGGACAAGTGCCAATGTTGTCAAAGTCGTCATTTAGGCTTTTTGACTTGTGGAAACTAGGTGTTAGACTAATGTAAAATCCACCCCATGGTGTGATTCGAATTTCTTTCTCTCTTTGGCTATAAATAGCCACCCCTTATACTCTTGAGAGATCATGAATGAAGGTATTGTTATTATGGTGAGTTTTTCTTGCATCCTTTGTGTTCTTGCTTAATTCTTGACTTATCAAAGGATTGGTCATCCTTTGTGGCGTCTTGTGACTAGAGTTCTTAGAGACAAGTTCTCTTTGGGTTATACCTTGACCGTTTCTCCCTTGCTTCTCATTTTCACTATCCGCACACCACATTCACATGTTTTCTTTTGGTGATACGGGTGCTCAACGCACGAACATTATACAAGGTTCCTAGGACACTTCCTAGCAGGTCTTGTATCACGTATCAAAATATTAATATACTTCAAAACCGTTAAAAACCCTAAAGAACCACTAAAATCTCTAAAAACTCTTAATACCCCTAAAAATGTTAAAAAACTCCAAAAAACCTATAAAACCTTGAAAAAGGAAAAAACCCCTTAAAAAACCTAAAATGCCCTAAAAAACCTGAAAATCCTAAAAACCCTCAAAATCCCTAAAATCCCTAAAATCCCTAAAAAACAGTAAAAACCGTAAAAATATTGAAAACTGTTAAAAATCCATGAAAATATAAAAAAAGCTAAAGTGCCTAAAAAACACTTAAAAACCATAAAACCCCAAAAAACCCTTCAAACCCTAAAGCCCCATAAAAAACCCCAAAACCCATTAAAAACTCTAAAAACCCTTCAACACCTAAAAACATTAAAAAACTCTAAAAAACAATAAAAACCCTAAAAAATAAAAAAACCCTAAAAACACAAAAGGCCCAAAAACACTAAAGAACAATAAAAACCCTAAAACCCCTTAAAACCCTAAAACCCATAAAAATCCCTAAAAACCCAAAAAACCCAAATAAATCCTGAAAACCCCCTAAAATCCATGAAATCGTAAAAAACCCTAAAAACATGAAAAACCCATGAAAATAATAAAAACCCCTAAAAACCTTAAAAAAACCTAAAACCTATAACACCCTAAAAACCCACTAAAAATTCTAATAACCCTTCAAACCCATAGTAACGTTCTAAAACTCTAAAAAACCTTAAAAATCCTAAAATCCCTAAAACTTTAAAAAAATCTAAAAGCCGTAAAAATACTAAAAAACACAAAAAACCCCAAAAACCAAAAAGACCATAAAAACTCTTAAAACCCCTAAAAACCCTAAAAACCATGGAAACCCCTAAAAACCCTCAAAATCACAAAAAACCCTAAAAACAATAAAAATCCTAATAAACCCTAAAAAACCGTGAAAACGTAAAAAATCCTTAAAACCGTGAAAATTAGAAAAACCCATAAAAACAATTAAAAACCCTAAAGCACTAAAAACCCCCAAAACCAATAAAAACTTTAAAAACGGTTTAAACCCCTAAAAATGTTAAAGAATTCTAAAAACCCTTAAAAACCTAAAAACATGAAAAAAACATAAAACCCCAAAAAGATCCTAAAAATCCTGGAAACCCCTAAAAGCTCTAAAACCCTTGAAGAACCCTAAAACCCATAAAAACCCTAAAAAACCATAAAACCCATAAATATCCTAAAACCCCCCTAAAATCCATGAAAATGTAAAAAACCATAAAAATACTAAAGAACCCCTAAAATATATAAAACCCCCTAAAAACTTTAACTCCCACAAACCCATAAAAACCACTAAAACTCTAAAAACTGTTAAAACCAAAAAATTGTTAAATAAATCTAAAAAACCTATAAACCCCTAAAAACTAAAAAACCCCAAAAACCTAAAAAGACCCTAAAAACATCAAAACACCCTAAAAATCCTCAAACCCCCTGAAAATCCCTAAAACCTCAGAAAAATCCGAAAAACCCTAAAACACCCTAGAAACCATAAAAATCCTAGAAAAATCCCTAAATTACAAGAAAATGTAAAAAATCCTTTAAACCCTAAAAAATAAAAAACCTAAAAAACCCATAAAAATCCATGGAAATGTCAAAATCCCTAAAAACCTGGAAAAACCTCTAAAAACCATAAAAAAACCCTAAAAACATAAAAACCCATAAACCACTAAAAACCCTTTAAACCCCTAAAAATGGTAAAAAATATATAAAACCTTAGAAACCCTAAAAAATAAAATAAACCTAAAAATCCCAAAAAGACACTAAAAACACCTAAAAACCCCTGAAAAACCCAAAAAACTCTCAAAACCCTAATAAGCCTAAATACCATTAAAAACCATAAAAATCCTACAAAACCATTAAAATCCATGAAAACATAAAAAAATCTAAAAACCCTGAAAACCCCCGGAAAACCATAAAACCTCATAAAAACCTTAAAAACTCCAAGAAACCCCATAAGAACCACTAAAAATATAAAGAACCTTTAAACCCCTAAAAACCTTAAAAAGTCATAAAAACCTTAAAACCCCTAAAAACTAAAAAACCCTAAAACCCCAAAATGAAACTAAAAATCCTTGGAAACCTGTAAAAACCATCATAATCACTAAATCCCTAAAAATAATAAAAACCATAAAAATCCTCAAATACCCCTTAAAAATCCATGAAAACGTAAGGAACCCTAAAAGCCTTGAAAACCATAAAAACCCCTAAAAACTTTTTAAAACACAAAAAACCTATAAATACTTCAAAAAACCACTAAAAAAATCAAAAAAAAACCCTTAAAACCCATAAAAATGTGTAAAAACTATAAAAACCATTTAAACCCTAAAAAACAGATAACCCCTAAAACCCCAAAAGACCCTAAAACCCAGAAAACCCCTAAAAACTCCCAAAACACCCTAAAAACCTAGAAATCTTAAAAAATCAATACATATTCTAGAAAAAGTAAAATGCCCTAAAAACCATGAAAAAACCCTAAAAACCTTTAAAACCCATAAAAACCATAAAAACCACTAAAAAGTCTAAAACCCCTAAAAATGTTAAAAACTCTAAAAAACTTAAAAACCAGAAAAAACTCTAAAAAACCCTCAAAACCCAAAAAGACCATATAAACCCATAAAAAACCCTAAAAACCATAAATCATCAGGAAAAACCTGAAAACCCTCAAAAACCCTAAAACCCCCTAAACCCTTAAAAAGATTTAAAAAGTCTTAAAAATCTATGACAGCATAAAAAACCCTAAAAACCCCCTTAAAACCATAAATCCCCTAAAATCGTAAAAACCCAATAAAAACCCTAAAAACCACAAAAAACTCAAAAAAACAAAGAAAACCCAAAATGTCTATAAAAACCCTAAAAATCATTAAAATCCTAAAAACCCGTTAAAAATCCACGACAATGTAAAAAACACAGAAAACTATGAAGAACCCCTCAAACCAATAAAAATCCCTAAAAACATTAACAAACCCTAAAACCCTAAAAACTACTAAATAAATCTAGAACCCTTAAAACCCTTAAAAAGTTAAAAAAAACTCTAAAACCCATAAAAAACTCAAAAAAACCTAAAAACCAAGAAGGCACTAAAAACCGTGAAAACCCCTAAAACCCAAAAAAATCCCTAAAACCCCAAAAAACCACTAATATCCATGAAAAATAGAAAACCCTTAAAAACGCCTGAAAACCATAAAAACCCCTAAAAACTTTAAAAACACTAAAAAACCATAAAAACCCCAAAAATCCATAAAAACCCTAAAAACCACTAAAAATTATAAAAACCCCCAAAACCCCAAAATACATTAAAAAACTTAAAAACCCAAAAACACCTAAAACCCCATAAAATCCTCAGAATCAATAAAAACCTTCAAAACACTAAAAACGATAAAAATCCTCAAAACCACCTACAAATCCATGAAAAATCCAAAAAATGTAGAAACACCCTGAAAACCATAAAAACCCCTAAAAACCTTAAAAAACCCTAAAACCCATAAAAACCATAAACACTACTAAAAAATTATAAAAACCCGTAAAACCCATAAAAATGTTAAAAAAATCAAGAAAAACCTAAAAACCCTAAAAACTCAAAAAAAACCCAAAATCCCCAAAAATAGCCTAAAAACCCGAAAAACCCCTAAAAACCCCAAATACCCCTGAAAACCCCTAAAAAATCACAA
This sequence comes from Viscum album, assembly GCA_963277665.1. Classification (NCBI taxonomy): domain Eukaryota; kingdom Viridiplantae; phylum Streptophyta; class Magnoliopsida; order Santalales; family Viscaceae; genus Viscum; species Viscum album. The sequence goes on along the minus strand of OY728156.1, from coordinate 1,770,196,547 downwards.
AGCCCCTAAAACCTCAAATAACCCTAAAACTCATAAAGATCCTAAAAAACCCTAAAAATCGATGAAGACATAAAAAGCACAAAAAAACCCTAAAAACCTTGAAAACCATAAAACCCCATAAGAATATAAAAAATAGTAAAAACACTAAAAACCACTTAAATCTCAAAAAACCCTTAAAATCCATAAAATTTTAAAACTCTACAAAACCTTAAATACCTAAAAAACTAAAAAAGCACTAAAATGACCAAAAGACCCTAAAAACCCCTACAAATCTTGAAACCCCTCAAAATACCTAAAAAATCTAAATGTGATTAGGAGGCGGAGCCTTGGGAAATGATCAAAGCAGTTCATTTTGCTAATCAATTTTGGTGGAAGCACCTTAGGAATGAATTCGACTCGATCATGGTTGTGGAGGCCCTCAAAAACAAATCAAGAAGGGTACCTTGGATAATTCTCCCATATTAGATTGATTGCCTCAAGGTATACCAGGACCTCACTCTCAAAAATGTGGAGTGAAAAAGGTCAACATTGATCTCCTTTTTCCCTAAAAACCCTAAAAACCCTAAAAAAACCATTTAAAATCCTAAACCCCCCTAAAAATCCATGAAAACGTAAAAAACACTAAAAACCCTAAAAAATCCCAAAAAACATAAAAACCCTGAAAAAACTTAAAAATTCAAAAAAACCATAAAAACCCTGAAAATCCAGTAAAAACTCCAGAAACCCTTTAAACCCCTAAAAACATTAAAAACTCTAAAAAACATTCAAAATTTAAAAAAAATCAAAAAAAACCCTAGAACACAAAAGGCATAAAAAACATGAAAAACACTAAAAACCTAGGAAAATAAAACATTCATCAAAATCCCACAAACCCAAAAAAACAATAAAAACCATAAAAAACCTAAAACCCCCTAAAAATCCATGAAAACGTAAAAAACCATAAAAATATTGAAATTTTTTTGAATACCATTAAAACCCTTAAAAACCTAAAATAACCTAAAAACCCATAAAACCCCTAAAAATCCACAAAAAACTCTAAAACCCCATAAAACCCAAAAATACCCTAAAAACCCTAAAAAACATTAAACCCCTAAAACACTTAAAAACCCTCAAAATCCCTGAAAACCCTAAAAACACCAAAAAACTAGAAAAATCCTAAAAAACCCATAAAAATACATGAAGGCGTAAAAAATCCTAAAAACTGTGAAAAACCACTAAAACCCCTAAAAACCCTAAAACCATAAAATTCTTAAGAAACCCCTAAAATACATGAAAACATAAAAACCCTGGAAAACCCCTAAAAACCATAAAAACTCCTAAAAGCCTTAAAAACCATAAAAACACATAAAAACCCTAAAACCCATTAAAAATTATAGAAACCCTTAAAGCTCATAAAAACGTTATAAAACTCTAAAGAAACTTAAAAACCCTAAAAACTCAAAAAAAACACCAACCAAAAAGACTCTAAAAACCATAAAAATTCCTAAAATCCCTAAAAACATATAGAAACCCCTAAAAACCATAAAGATCCCTAAAACCCCTAAAAACCCAAAAAATAATAAAAATCCTAAAAAAACCACTAAAAACCATGAAAACCTAAAAAATCCTAAAAACCCATGAAAAACCACTGAAAACCGAAAAACACCTAAAAACCCTACAAATCCATAAAATCCCTAAAATCCCACTATAAACTCTGAAAACCCTTAAAATACCCAAAAATGTTAAAAAACTCTAAAAACCCTTAAAAACCTAAAAAACTCAAAAAACCCCTAAAACTCTAAAAAGACCATAAAAACCCTAAAAAACCCTAAACACCATAAATCCCCTAACACCCGTAAAAACCCTAAAAATCCATAAAAACTCTAAAAAATAAAAAACTTTAAACCCCCTAAAACTGTAAAAACCCATAAATCCACTAAAAACTCTAAAAACCATTTAAAACTATAAAAACTTTATAAGACTCTAAAAAACCATAAAAACCCAATAAAAACATAAAAACCCTAAAAACCAAAAAGACCCATCAAATCCTGAAACCATAAAAACCCTAAAAACCCTACAAAACCCTAAAAAGCATAGAAATCATAAAAAACCCTAAAAATGCATGAAAACGTAAAAAACCCTAAAAACCCATTAAACCATAAAAACCCTTAAAATCCTTAAAAACCCTAAAAACCCATGAAAACCCTAAAAGCCACTAAAAACTTAAAAACACCTAAAAATGTTTAAAAAACACTTAAAACCCTTAAAACCCTAAAAACTCAAAAAAAATCCTAAAACCCCCAAAAGACCCTAAAACCCTAAAAACCCCAAAACCCCAAAACCCCTTCAAATCCCTATAAACCCTCGAAATCCCTAAAAACCCTAAAAAACCCTAAACACCATAAAATTCCTAAAAACCACAAAAAATCTATGAAATCATAAAAAAACCCCTAAAAACCATGAAAACCCCTGAAAACCATGACAACCCTAAAAACCTTATAACCAATAAAACCCCTAAAAACACTTGAAACCCCCTAAAACCCCTCAAAATCTCGAAAACCCCCAAAAGAATAAAAATATTAAAAAATCGATAAAATCTATGAAAATGTAAAAACCTAAAAACCTTGAAAAACCCCTCAAACCAATAAAAACTCTTAAAAGCATTAAAAAGTCTTAAAACTTAAAAAACCAGTACAACTCTAAAAACCCTTAAGTCCCTTACAAATTTTTGAAAAATCTATAAACCTTATGAACTATAAAAAACTAAAAAAATCCCTGGAAACCCAAGAGAGAGTAAAAAGCCTGAAAACCCCTAAAAACCTGTAAAACCATTGAAAAACCCTAAAAACCCTCAAAAACCCTAAAAATCCTAAAAACTATAAAAACCCTAAAAACCCTAAAACCCATAAAAATCCTAAAAACCCCTAAAACCTCATAAAACCCCTTAAAACTCTAAAAACCCTTTAAGCCCAAAAAACCATAAAAAATCCAAAAAACCATAAAAACCATAAAAAACAAAAAAACCAAAAAAACCCAAAAATCCTAAAGGACCCTAAAAAACTTAAATGTCCCTAAAACACCTGATAACCCTAAAAACCCTCAAAATTATGAAAAACCCTAAAAAACCCTAAAAACCAAAAATAAATCTAAATAAAACCCATAAAAATAAATGAAAATGTAAAAACCCCTATAGACCCTGAAAAACACCTAAAGCCATAAAAACAACTGAAAACTTAAAAACCACAAAACCCACAAAACCCCTAAAACTAATAAAACTCTAAAAATCCACAAGGCCTCTAAAATGTTAAAAACTCTAAAAATTCTAAGAAACTCAAAAAAAACTCTAAAATCACAAATAGACCCTAAAAAACTTGAAAACACATAAAAAACATCGTAAAGCCTAAAAACTCTAAACATCCCTAAAAACCCAGAAATCCCAAAAAACCCATAAAAATCCTAAGAACCCCATAAAAATCCATGAAAATGTAAAGACCCTAAAAACCCTAAAACCCCCTAAAAACCATAAACTCCCCTAAAAACATTAAAAAACAAAAAACCCTAATAAAAACCCTAAAAACCCACAGAAAACTTTAAAAACTATTAATACCCCTAAAAAGGTTAAAAACTCTAAAAAACCTTAAAAACCCTAAAAAAACTCAAAAAAATCTGAAATACCCAAAAGACTCCTAAAAACCACTAAAAACCACTAAAAACCCTAAAAATCCTGAACCCCCCTAAAAACGTAAAAAGGCCTAAAAATGCATAAAAACCCCTAAAATCCCTAAAATCCCTAAAATCCCTAAAAAACCATAAAATCATCAAAAACCCTAAAAAGCTTGAAAAACCCTTAAAACCCCCTTAAAACAATAAACCCTAAAGAACTCAAAAAAAAACCCCTAAAAACCCAAAAAGACACTAAAATCCCTAAAAACCCCTAAAAACCTTTAAAACCCCCTAAAAACCCTCAAAATACCGTAAACCCCTAAAAACCGCAAAAAACCATAAAAATCATAAAAAACCATTTAAAATCCATGAAAATGTAAATATCCATAAAAACTCAAAAAAGCCCAAGAAAACCATAAAAATCCCTAAAAATATTAGAAAATCCTAAAAACCCATAAAACCCTAAAAACCCACTAAGAACTATAAAACCCTTACAACTACTAAATTTTTTAAAAAACTCTAAAAACCTTAAAACTCTAAAAAACTGAAAAAAAAAACCTAAAAACCCCAAAAGACCCTACAAACCCTGAAAACCCCTAAAAGCTCCAAAACCCCCCCAAAAACCATAAAATCCCTTAAAAACCAATAAAACCCTAAAAACCACTAAAAACACTAAAAACCTTTAAAACCCCCCAAAAACCTTAAAAAGAACTAAAAAACCTTAAATACTCAAAAATACCCTAAAAAAGAGACACTAAAACCCTGAAAAACCCTAAAAACCATAAACATCTTAAATAACCCGTAAAAATCCATGAAAACATAAAAACCATGTAAACCCTAGAAACCATAAAACCCCTAAAAACCCTAAAAAACCATAAAAACCCAAAAACTAATAAAAACTCTAAAAAACCTTAAAACCCTCTAAAAAACCTTAAAACATTAAAAAACTCAAAAAAATCTTGAAAACCCAAAAAGATCCTAAAAACCTAAAAAATCATAAAACCTATGAAAACCCCTAAACACCTCAAAATCCCTAAAAACACTAAAAACACTAAAAACCATAAAAATCCTAAAAGACCTAAAATAAATGATAAATGTAAAAACCCTAAACACCCTAAAATACACCAGAAATCCATAAAACCCCCTAAAACCTTACAAAACCTTAAAACCCCATAAGAACCCTAAACCACTAAAAAATCTAAAAACCCTCAAAATCCATAAAAATACTAAAAACTCTAAAAAACCTTAAAAACCCTAAGAACTCAAAAAAAACCCCTAAATGCCATGAAAAACACTAAAAACCCTCAAAACCACTTAAACCCCTAAAAACCCTGAAAACCCTAAAACCCCTCAAATTTCCAAAAACACCAAAAACCATTGAAACACTAAAAACCCTGAAAACCGCTAAAAACCATAAAAACCATGAAAACCCTAAAACCCCTCAAAATGCATAAAACCCTAAAAACCATAAAAATCCTAAAAACCCTATAAGAAACAATGAAAATGTAAAAAAACCCTGAAAACCCCTAAAACCATTACCAAACCCTAAAATCCCATTGAAACCATAAAAAACAATGAAAAACATTACAAACCCATAAAGCCACTAAAAATGTAAAAAAAATCTAAAAAAACCATAGAAACCCTAAAAAGTAAACAAAAACCCTAAAAACCAAAGAAGACCCTAAAAACCCTAAAAAACCCTAAAAAACCCTAAAACCCCTTGAAAATCCTTAAAAATCCCTAAAACCCATAAAAACCCTAAAGCCATAAAAAACCTAAAAAACCCCTCAAATTCCATGAAAACATAAAAACCCCTAAGACCCTTGAAAACCCCAAGAAAACCATAAAATTCCCTAAAAACCTTAAAAAACCTAAAAAACCATAAAATCCCTAAAAACCACTAAAAACTCAAAAAACCCTTAAAACCCTAAAAACATTAAAAAACTCTAAAAACCCTTAAAATCCCAAAAACTCAAAAAAAGAAAAAAGAAAAAAAAGACCCTAATTAACCTTGAAAACCAGTAAAAATCCTAAAACCCTAAAATCTCTAAAAACCCTAGAAACCATAAAAATCACAAAAACCCCTAAAATTCCATGAAAATGTAAAAAAACTAAAACCCCTGAGAATTGTAAAAACTCCTAAAAAACATAAAAACCATAAACACCCATAAAATTCCTAAATAACCACTAAAAACTCTAAAAATCTCAAAACCCATACAAAGTTTAAAAAACTCTTAAAAACCTTAAAACCACAAAAAACTCAAAAGGCCCTAAAATCCCAAAAGACCATAAAAACCATGAAAAACCCTAACAACCCTAAAAATATTTGAAAAAACCCTAAAACCCTCAAATTTTTTAAAAATCATAAAAAACCCCTCAAAATATAAGAAAACATAAAATACCTTAAAACCCTATAAACACATAAAAACCATAAAACCATAAAACCCTAAAAACCCACTAAAAACTCTAAAAAACCTTAAAATCCCAAAAAATGTTAAAAAACTCTTAAAAACCTTTAAATTCTTAAAAAAAATAAAAAACCCCTAAAAACCAAAAAGGCCCCAAAAAACCTAAAAACCATTAAAATCCCTAAAAACCTAAAAATACCCTAAAAACCATAAAAAACCTAGAAAACCCCTAAAATTCCATGAAAAAATAAAATACCCTAAAAACGTTGAAAAACCTATGAAAACAATAAAACCCCCTAAAACCGTTAAAAACACTAAAACACATAAAAACTCTAAAAACCCAATAAAAACTCTAAAAACCCATAAAAACCCTCAAAATGATAAAGAGATCTAAAAAATATTAAAACCCTAAAAAACCCAAAAAATCAAAAAATCAAAAAAAGGACACTAAAAACCCTGAAAAACACTAAAAACCAAAAAGCCCCAAAAGCCCCTTAAAACCTTTAAACCCTTCAAAATCCCAAAAAACCCAAAAACCCTAAAGACTATAAAAATCCTAAAACCCCCCATGAATATCAATGAAAACCAAAAAAACCCTAAAACCTTGAAAACCCCTAAAAAACACTAAAAACCTTAAAAATCTCTAAATCCCCATAAAAACACTAAAAACCAATAAAAACTATAAAAACCCTTAAAACCCCTAAAAAGTTAAAAATAATCTAAAAAACCTAAAATCTAAAAAAAACCGTAAAAACCAGAAAAGTCCATAAAACTATGAAAAACCCTAAAAACCGTTGAAAAACCCTAAACCACCCCAAAATAATAAAAAACTCCTAAAACCAAAAAAACCCCTAAAACCCCTAAAAATGCATGAAAATATAAAAACCCTGAAAACCCCCTAAAAAGCATAAAACACCCTAAAAACTTAAAACCCCTAAAAACTAATAAAAAGCCTAAAATCACTAAATACTCAAAAAAACCCTTTAAAACCTGAAACACATAAAAAACTCTAAAAAACCCTTAAAACTCAAAAAAACCTAAAAAAAACGAAAATATCCTGAATACCACAGAAACCATAGAAACCCTAAAAACACCAAAAAAATCCCTAAAACCCCAAAAAATCCCTAAAAACCTTTAAACACTCAAAACCCCTAAAAATCCACATAAAAGTCCCTAAAAACCATAAAGCCCTTAAAACCTTAAAAACCCAAAAAACCGCTAAAAACTCTAAAAACCCTTGAAACCCCTAAAAATGTTAAAAAACTCTAATAAACCTTAAACACACTAAAAACTCTAAAAACCCCTAAAACCCAAAAAACCCTAAAACCCCAAAAAACCCTAAAAATCTCTAAAACCCCTAAAAACCCTAAATACCCTAAAAACCATAAAAATACTAAAAAAGCTCCAAAAATCCTTGAAAACATAAAAACACAGAAAAACCCTTGAAAACCATAAAACCCAAAAAAACCCCTAAAAACCACTAAAACTATAAAAACCCTAAAAACACTTAAAAACGTTAAAAAACTCTAAAAACTTTAAAACCCCTAAAAAACTGAAAAAAACCCTAAATCCCCTAAAAGTCCCTAAAAACCCTGAAAACCCTTAAAACCACTAAAAGCCCTTGAAAACACCTAAAACCCCTCAAAATCCCAAAAAACCATTAAAAACACTAACAACCATAAAAATCCTAAAAACCCATTAAAATACATGAAAACATAAAAAACCTTAAAAACCGTGAAACCCCCCTGAAAAGCATAAAACCCCATAAACCCCTAAAAACCATAAAAACCCTAAAATCCCACCAAAAACTAGAAAACCCCTTAAAAACCCTAAAATCATTAGAAACACAAAAAAAACCCAAAAACCTGAAAAATCTATAAAACCCTCAAAATCCCGAAAAACCCTAAAACCCTAAAACCATAAAAATCATAAACAACCCCTAAAAGTCCATGAAAATGTAAAAAATCCTAAAAACCCTAAACAACAACTGAAAACCATAAAAACACATGAAAAATTTTAAAACCCTCTAAACAAATAAAATCCATAAAACCACTAAAATCTCTAAAAACCCATAAAACTCCTAAAATGTTAAAAACTCTAAAAACCTCAAAAAACCCTAAAAACCCCCAAAAGACCCTCAAAACCCATAAAACCCCTTAAAACCCCTTAAAACCCTCAAAATCCCTAAAAATCCTAAAAACCATAAAAATCCTAAAGAATCCCTAAAATTCTATGAAAACGTAAAAAACCCAAAAAACTCTGAAAAACCCCTCAAAATGATAAACCCCCTAAAAACCATTAAAAACCCAAAATTCCCATAAAAACCTTAAAACCCTAAAAATCAATAAAAACGTCATAAAACTCTAAAAACCTTATAACCCCTAAAAACCCAAAAAATCACAAATACCCCTAAAAACCCTAAAACTGAAAAAAACCTAAAAACCCCCAAAAACATATGAAAATGTAAAAAATCTTGAAAACTCAGAGAAACCCCTGAAAACCATAAAAACCCCTAAAAACCTTTAAAAAACTTTAAAACCCATAAAACCCCTAAAAAAACTAAAAATCCTAAAAATCCCTTAAAAATCCATGAAAACATAAAAAATCATAAAAACACCAAAAACCCGTAAAAAACATAAAAACCCCTAAAAACTATAAAACCCCCAAAAATCCATAAAAATTCTAAGACCACTAAAAACTCTAAAAATTCATAAAATCTCTAAAAACGTAAAAAATTTCTAAAAAATCTTAAAACATGAAAAAACTAAAAAACCCCTTAAAAATCAAAAAAATAACTTAAAAACCATCAAAAAATCTAAAAAAACTAAACCCCTTACTACCCTAAAAAACCCTAAAAACCATAAAAATCCTAAAACCCCTAAAAATCCATGAAACCGTAAAACCCCTAAAAATAATGAAAACCCCTTAAAACCATAAAACCACGTCAAAACCTTAAAAACCTCTAAAAACTCATAAAACCATAAAACCACTAAAAACCTTTAAAACCATAAAAATGTTAAAAAAACTCTAAAAACCTTAAACCCCTAAAAAACAAAAGAAAACCCTAAAACCCCTAAAATCCCCTAAAATCCCTCAAAATCCATCAAAACCCTAAAAACCATAAAAAATTTTAAAAACCCCTCAAAATCAATAAAAACATAAAAATCCCTAAAAACTCTAAAAACCCTGAAAAACCATTGAAAACATAAAACCCCTAAAAAACTTTAAAAACACTAAAAACCCCATAAAACCGTAGAAACCACAATAAACTCTAAAAACATTTAAAACCCCTAAAAATGCTAAAATTTTGTGCTCTAGTTTGATGATGCTAGTTCTGATTGGTTGTGACGTCTGGATGTGCTGCTGCTGTGTTGCTGAGATGTTTGGATGTGGTGCTGCTGATGGTTGCTGGGGTTAGTTGGTTTTGATGTGTTGCTGCTGTTGTATTGCTGTGATGATTGGATGTGGTGTTGTTGGATGCTGGAATGCGCTGGATGATGGAAGTTGTGATGTTGGATGTGTGGACGCTGCTTGGCTGTGTTGTTTGGTATTGGTGCTGGATGCTGGTGTTGGCTGAACAAGATGTGTAGATGCTGCTGTTGTGTTTTGTTTTGTGTCTGTTTCTCTATTTTGTTTTCTTTTTTGATTTTCCTTTTTTTTGGGTCTTTTGGTGTGAAGGGTTTTTGGGTGTGGGTTGTTTGACCCCTCCCCTCCCTTGTCTGCAGGTCTTTGTGTCTTTTCTTTTAATAAATTTTGGGGGGGTGCTAGGAATATCCTGGACCTGAGCCTTCCTTTGCCCTAAAAATGCTAAAAAACACTCAAAAACATTTAAACCCCAAAAAAGACCCTAAAACCCCTGAAAAACCCTAAACCCCCTAAAAATCCTAAAACCCCTCAAAATCCCTAAAATCCCTGAAAACCATAAAATCCAAAAAAACACCTAGAAATTAATGAAAATATAAAAGTACATAAAAATCCTAAAACGCCCTGAAAACCATAAAACCCCTAATAACCTGAAAATTCCTAAAAACCCTAAAAGTCACTAAAAATTCTTCAAATACCTAAAATATTTCAAAACTCCATTAAATACCCTTAAAAACTTAAAAAACCCTAAAACCCCATAAAAATACCCTAAAAACCATAAAAGCCCTAAAAACCCATGATAACCCTAAATGTCCTAAAAATTCATAAAAACCCTAAAAACCACAAAAATCCTAAAAAAACCCTAAAAATTCATGAAAATGTATAAAACCCTAAAAACCCAAAAAAACCCCCAAAACAATAAAAACACTTAAAAACCTTAAAAACCTTAAAAACAAAAAAACTTAAAAACCATAAAAACTATAAAAACCCATAAAACCCATAAAATTGTTAAAAACTCTAAAGAACCTTCAAAACATAAAAAAGTCAAAAAAACCCAAAAAGACCTAAAAATATTCAAAACCAATAAAAATCCTAAAAGCACCTAAAAACCCCTAAAGCCCTCAAAATCGCTAAAACCCTAAAAGCACTAAAAACCATAAAAATCCTAAAAACACCCAAAAAATCCATTCAAATTTTAAAAAACCTAAAAACCCCCCCAAAAACCCTAAAAACAACAAAACCCAGAAAAAGCTAAAGAAACCCTAAAAACCGATAAAAATCCTAAAACCATTAAAAACTCTAAAAACCCTTAAATCCCCTAAAAACATTAAAAATTTATAAAAACCCTTAAAACCCCTAAAAAGCTAAAAAACCCAGAAGACAACCAAAACCCTAAGAACCCCTGAAAACCCCCCAAACCCGTCAAAATCCCTAAAAACCATAAAGAACCATAAAAATCCTAACCCCTCTAATAATCCATGAAATCCTAAAAACCCTTAAAAACCATAAAAACCACTGAAAGCCATAAAAACCTCTAAAAATCATAAAAACCCTAAAACCCATAAAAACCCTAAAAATCAATAAAAACTCCAAAAATCCTTAACACCCATAAAAATGTAAAAAACTCTAGAAAACCTTAAAAACCCTAAAAAACCCTACAAGCCCTAAAAATATCCTACATAGCCTCAAAATACCTAAAAGTCTAAAATCCATAAAAGCCATAAAAATCATAAAAAACCCAAAAAATACTTGAGAATATAAAATACACTAAAACCCCCAAAAAAACTTCTAAAAACCCCTAAAAACTATAAAAAATCCAAAAAACCCATAAAACACAAAAAAAAGACTAAAAAATCTAAAAACCCATAAAACCCCTTAAAATATTCAAAAATCTAAAAAACCTTAAAAACCCAAAAAACTCAAAAATACCCTAGAAACCCAAAAAAAACACCTTAAAACCCCTGAAAAAACTTTGAAGCCAATAAAACCCCCAAAACCATAAAAATCCTAAAAACCTCTAAAAATCCATGAAAACATAAAAATCCCTAAAAACCTAGAAAACCCCCTCAAAACCATAACAACCCCCAAGAACCTTAAAAAACCCTAAAAACTCATAAAAAATATTAAAAGGCGCTAAAAACTCTAAAAACCAATGAAACTATAAAAAACCTAAAAAACCCAAAAAAACTAAAAAATTCCTAAAAACCAAAAAAAAAACCCCAAAAAACACTTAAAAACCCCAAAAAACCATAAAACCCAAAAAAACCGAAATTGCAGAAAAATGCTAAAACCCACTAAAAATACATGAAAACAAAAAAAAATCCCAACGAACCTGAAAAAACCCTGAAACCCTAAAAACCTTAAAAACCATAAAAACCCTAAAATCCCACTAAAACTCTAGAAACCTTTTAAACCCCTAAAATGTTAAAAACTCTAAAAAACATTAAGAACCCTAAAATTCCCAAAAAAACAATAAAAACACAAAAATACCCTAAAAACCCTAAAAAACCCTAAAACCCCTAGAACCCTAGAAAAACCATGAAAACCCTCAAAATCCCTACAAACCATAAAAATCCAAAAAAACCCTAAAACCCTGAAAAACATTTTAAAACCATAAAACCCCTAAAAACCCTAAAAACTCATAACAACCATAAAAACAACTAAATTATCAAAAAACCCTTAAACCCCCTAAAAATGTTAAAAACATTAAAATCTTAAAACCCCAAAAGACTCTAAAACCTTGAAAACCCATAAAAACAATAAAAACCATTGAAAATACCTAAAAACCTCATAATCCCAAAAAACTCTAAAAATCCCTAATAACAATAAAAATCCTTAAACCCCCCTAAAAATCCATTAAAAGGTAAAAAACCTTGCAAAACCATTTAAAACCATAAAAACCCTAAATCCTTAAAAACTATAAAAACCCATAAAAACCTAAAAACCACTAAAAACTCTAAAAACCTTAAAACCCATAGAAACATAGAAAACCCAAAAAAAACATTTAAAGCTCTAAAAACTCAAACAAACTCCTTAAAAACCCCAAGAGACCCCAAAACCCCTAAAAAATCCTAAAACCCCTAAAAACCCCTAAAAACCCCTAAGAACCCTCAAAATACTGAAAAACCCTAAAAATCCTAACAAACCCTTAAAAATCCATGAAAACGTAAAACACCCTAAAAACCCTGAAAACTCTTGAAACCCATAAAACCCCTAAAAATATTAAAAACTACCCAAAAACCAAAAAACCACTAAAGACTCTAAAACCGCATAAAACCCATAAAAACATTAAAAACTCTAAAAAACCTTAAAACCCCTAAAAAACTCAAAAAACACTAAAAACTAAAAATACCCTGAAAAACCTGAAAACCATGAAAACCCCTAAAAACACCTGAAATATCCTAAAACCTTTCAAAATCCCAAAAAAACCCTATAACCCATAAAATTCCTAAAAACCAATAAAATCCATGAAAACGTAAAAAAATGATAAAAACCCTGAAAAACCCCTGAAAACCATAAAAACCCCTAAAAACCAGCGATGCAAAGTGGGCTCGCGGCCCGCGGGCTTCGAGGGTATGGGGCGGGGCGGGCCTAAAAATTTTGACTGTTTAGAGTGCGGGCCAATGTGGGTTGAGCCCGTGCGGGCGCGGGCCAATGCGGGTTGAGCCCGCTCAGGTGCGGGCTGGCCCACGTGCCTGATTTAAAAAAAATATATTATTTATACAATATATGTTTCTTTAACATTTTAATTTTTTAATAAAAAAATCATGGTTAAACGGTGACATATGATTTCTCACCGTAATGGTCATATTAATTCACCATTTATTCACATGTGAATTTTAAATAGGCCTATATTTATTGTTTTAATATGATATTATATTATTTATATAATAATTATTAGCCATATTCACATGGTGTGTCAACCCATATTTCAAAAAATGGAACTCATCGTCCCTGCGCATTGTTTAAATTCTATAAGAGTTATTATAATCAAAATACTTGTTGGGTTGATTTAATTTTGTTATTATTTAATTTTATTTTGTTATTAAGAGAATTGGATAGAACCTCGTTAAAACCATAATAGCTTCCTCTGAAACTGATCGTTACCTAGAGAGAATTCATTCATTCACAGGTTTAGTTGTTCACATCACCACACAATCAACATTATCATTCATCACCCATCACCGATCATTCATATACTTTCTATCGCAACTGTTCACCACCACATCAGCGTTACCGCATGCCACCATTAACCTACAAAAAATGTTCCATCACATTCTTTAAAACTCTAGTTATTGTTAATTCATACTTCTCCCCACAAATACCTTTAAGAATGATAAAAAAATACAGTATTTAAATGATTATAAATAGTATTTTTTTTAAAGGTGGGTAAGCCCGCGGGTTTATGCGGGGCGGGCGGGTTTGAAAATTTTTGTTCGCATTATATGCTGGATTTTGTGGACAAACCCGCGTGGGCTCAAACCCATGCGGGCTTGGCCCGCCCCGCCTCGGCCCGCCCATTTCGCATTACTACTAAAAACCTTAAAAACCTAAAAACCATAAGAAGCACAGAAAACCACTAAAAAAATCTAAAACTAAAAGCCCAAAAAAGTTAAGAAACTCTAAAAATCCTTTAAACCCCTAAAAACTAACAAAAATCATAAAACCCAAAAAGACCATAAAAACCCTAAAAGCCCATGAAAACCTCTTAAAACCCCCAAAATCTCAAAATCCCTGAACAACCCTAAAAACCATAAAAATCCTCAAAAATCGCTAAAAATCCATGGAAACGTAAAAAACCCTGAAAACCCCTTGAAAACCATAAAAAACCTTAAAAACCTAAAAAACACCAAAAAAACCATAAAACCCCTTAAAATAACAAAAAAATCTAAAAATCCTTAAAACCACAAAAATTGTTCAAAAACTCAAAAAAACCTTAAAATCCCTAAAAAGCTCAAAAAACCCCTTAAAATCAAAAAGTTCCTAATACCCTAAAAAACCCTAAAAAACTAAAAAACTCTAAAAACCTTCAAAATCCCTAAAACCCTAAAAACCCATTAAACCATAAAAATCCTAAAAATCAATTAAATCTTAAAACACCTAAAAACCCTAAAAAATTCATGTATACCATAAAAACCGTAAAACCCCATAAAACCATAAAGAAACTAAAAAATCTGAAAACCCTTTAAACACCTAAAAACGTTATAAACACTAAAAAACCTTAAAACCCAAAAATTTTGTGAAAACCCCTTAAAACCCTAAAACCCCCCAAAAACCCCTAAAAACCCTAAAAACCTCTAAAAATGATAAAAATCCTAAAAAACCTATAAAAATCAATGAAAATGTAAAAACCCCTAAATATGCTAACAAAACCCCCAAAAAATCTAAAACCCATTAAAATCCCTAAAAACATTAAAAACTCTAAAAACCTTAAAACCAGTAAAACCAAAAAGACATAAAAAACCCAAAACCCCTAAAAACCATTAAATAACTCAAAAAACCCAAAAAACACCATAAATCTCTAAAAACCCTAAAACTCCAAGAAAACCCCTCAAAATCCCTAAAAACCAAAAACCCTGAAAACCCCTTAATAACATAAAAACCCCTAAAACTGCACAAAACCCCATAAAAAACCCTAAAACCTAGTAAAACTCTAAAAACCCTCAAAACCCCTAAAAACGTTTAAAAACTCCAACAACCCTAAAAAACCCTAAAAACTCAAAAAATAAAACTCAAATCCCAAAAGACCCTAAAACCCTTGAAAATCCCTAAAAACCTTAAAACCACGAAAAAGCCTAAAACCCCTTAGAATCCCTAAAACCCCTAAAATCCATAAAAATACTAAGAAACCCCTAAAAATCCATGAAAACATAAAAACCCTAAAAAAGATAAAAAAACCCTAAAATCCATAAACCCCATGAAAACCTTAGAAAACCCTAAAAACCAAAAAATACCTTAAAAACCCAAAAAGTCCCTAAAAAACCCTAAAACACCCTAAAAACAATAAAAATCCTAAAAGACCCCTAAGAATCCATGAGAACGTAAAACAACCCTGAAAACCCCTAAAAACCACAAAACCCCTAAAAACCTTAAAAACAATAAAAACCCATAAACACCCTAAAAGACCAGTAAAAACTCTAAAACCCCTTAAAACCCCAAAACTCTTTAAAACCCATAAACACCTCAAATTCCCTAAAAACCCAAAAATCCCAAAAAACCCATAAAAATCCAAAAAAAAAACTATATGTCCATTGAAACGTAAAAAACCCTAAAAACCCTGAAAAAACCCCTAAAACCCATAAACACACCTCAAAATGTTAAAAATCTCTATCAAACCTTTAAAACCCTAAAAAACACAAAGAAATCCCTAAAACCAAAAAGACTATGAAACCTTTGAAAAGCCTTAAAAACCAAAGAAAACTTGAAAAACCCTAAAACCCCTAAAAATCCCTGAAAAACCTAAAAAAACCTAAAAACCTTAAAAATTGTAAACAACCCCCCTAAAAATCCATTAAATGTAAAAAAACCCTAAAACCACCATAAAAAGCTTAAAACCCCTAAAACCCATAAACCCCTAAAAAATTAAAAACTCTAAAAACCCTTAAATCTATAAAAACATTAAAAAACTCTAAAAAACCTCAAAACCCCTAAATAATCACCCCCCCCCCCAAAACCCCCAAAGACCCTAAAAACTCTAAAAACCCCTAAAAACCCTAAACCCCCTAAAAACCCTATTAACCTTCAAAGTCCCTAAAAACCATAAAAATCCCCAAAACCCCTAAAAAGACAAGAAAATGTAAAAAACCCTAAAAACCCTGAAAACCCCAGAAAATCCATAAAACCCCTAAAAACCTTAAAATCCCCAAAAACCGCATAAAAACCCTAAAAACTACTAAAAACTCTAAAACCCTTAAAACCCCTAAAAATGTTAAAAAATCTAAAAACCTTAAAAAAACTAAAAACTCAAAAAAGCCCTGCAAACCCCTTGAAAACTCCTGAAACCCCTAAAACCACAAACTCCCCAAAAACCCTAAAAACTAAAAAAACCATAAATATCCTAAAAAACTCCAAAAAATCCATCAAAACATAAAAATCCTAAAAACACTAAAACCCCCCTAAAACCCTAAAAACCCCTAAAAACCCAAAAAAACCACTAAAAACTCTTAAAACCATTTAATCCCCAAAAAATGTTACAAATATATATAAAAACTTTAAACCCTATAAAAGTAAAAAAAACCCATAAATCCCCTAAAAGACCCTAAAAACCTCAAAATCCCTAAAAACCCTAAAAACCATGAAAATCCTAAAATATCAAAATATCAATGAAAACGTAAAAAACCCAGAATGACCCCTAAAAACCATAAAACCCACTAAAATTTTTAAAAAGTCTAAAACCCCATAAAAACCCTAAACAATAACTAAAAACTCTAAAAACCCTTAAAAACCCTAAAAATTCAAAAAAACCATAAAACCCTAAAAAATAAAAAAAATATTAAAACCCCAAAAGACCGTAAAAACTATGAAAAAACCTAAAACCCATGAAAACCCTAAAAACCAAAAAATACCTTAAAAACCCAAAAAGTCCCTAAAAACCCTAAAAAACCCTAAAAACAATAAAAATCCTAACAGACCCCTAAGAATCCATGAGAACGTAAAACAACCCTGAAAACCCCTACAACCCACAAAACCCCTAAAAACCTTAAATATAATAAAAACCCATAAACAACCTAAAAGATCTATAAAAACTCTAAAATCCCTTAAAACCCCAAAAAATGTTAAAAAACTCTTAAAAACCTTTAAAACCCTAAAAAACTCAAAAATACCCAAAAATGCCCTAAAAACCTTGAAAACCCCTAAAAACTCTTTAAAACCCATAAACCCTCAAATTCCCTAGAAACCCAAAAAACCCTTAAAACCCATAAAAATCCAAAAAAAAACCCTATATGTCCATTGAAACGTAAAAAAACCCTAAAAACCCTGAAAAAACCCCTAAAACCCATAAACACCCCTCAAAATGTTAAAAATCGCTATGAAACCTTTAAAACCATAAAAAACAAAAAGAAAACCCTAAAACCTTTGAAAAGCCTTAAAAACAAAAGAAAACCTGAAAAACCCTAAAATCCCTAAAAATCCCTGAAAAACCTAAAAAAACCTAAAAACCATAAAAAACGTAAAAAAACCTCCTAAAAATCCATGAAAATGTAAAAAACACTAAAACCACCATAAAAAGCTTAAAACCCCCTAAAACCCCTAAAAAAACTAAAAACTCTAAAAACCCTTAAAGCCAAAAAACGTTAAAAAACTCTAAAAAACCTCAAAACCCCTATATACTCAAAACCCCCCCTAAAACCCCAAAATACCCTAAAAAAATCTAAAAACCCCTAAAAACCCTATTAACCTTCAAAGTCTCTAAAACCCATAAAAATCCCCAAAACCCCTAAAAATACAAGAAAATGTAAAAAAAAACCCTAAAAACCTGAAAACAACAGAAAATCCATAAAAACCCTAAAAACCTTAAAACCCCAAAAACCGCATAAAAACCCTAAAAATTACTAAAAACTCTAAAACCCTTAAAAACCATAAAAATGTTAAAAACTCTAAAAAACCTTAAAAAACTAAAAACTCAAAAAAAAAACCCCTGCAAACCCCTTGAAAACTCCGGAAACCCCTAAAACCTCAAACTCCCTAAAAACCCTAAAAACTAAAAAAACAAAAAATATCCTAAAAAACCCCAAAAAATCCATCAAAACATAAAAAACCTAAAAAAACTGAAAACCCCCTAAATACCATAAAACCCCTAAAAACCCAAAAAACCACTAAAAACTATTAAAACCATTTAATCCCCAAAAAATGTTAAAAAAATATAAAAAACCTTAAAACCCTAAAAAAGTCAAAAAAAAAACCCATAAAACCCCAAAAAGAACCTAAAACCCTCAAATCCCTAAAAACCCTAAAAACCATGAAAATCCTAAAATATCTAAAAATCAATGAAAACTTAAAAAAACCTGAACGACCCCTAAAAACCATAAAACCCACTAAAAACCTTAAAAAGTCTAAAAGCCCGTAAAAACCGTAAAAATAACTAAAAACTCTAAAAACCCTTAAAACCCCTAAAAACTCAAAAAAACCATAAAACCCTAAAAAAATAAAAAAAAAACCTTAAAACCCCAAAAGACAGTAAAAACCCTGAAAAAACCTGAAACCCCTGAAAACCACTTAAAATATTCAAAATCCCCAAAACCCCTAAAAAACCTAAAAACCAAAAAAATCCTAAACCCCTAAAAATCTATGAAAACATAAAAAACCTACAAAATTGGAAAAAACCTTGAAATCCAAAAAAACCCTTAAAACCTTTAAAAAAACTGAAAACCCATAAAAACCCTAAACACAATTAAAACTCCCAAAACCCTCAAAACCCCTAATAACTTTAAAAACTCTAAAAAACATTAAAAACCATAAAAATCTCAATAAAAAGAAAAAATTCCCCAAAATAACAAAAAACCCCCAAAACCCCTGAAAACACTAAAAACACTAAAAACCCTAAAAATCCCTAAAAACCTTAAAAATCCTAAAACCATAAAAATACTAAAAACCAATAAAAATTCATTAAAACCTTAAAAACACTGAAAACTCTGAAAATCCCCTAAAAACTATAAAAACTCTGAAAAACCTAAAAAAACCTTAAAAAAAATGAAAACCAATAAAACCCATAAAAACCCCTAAAAACCCTAAAACCCCTAAAAAACTCTAAAAAACCTCAAAACCCCTAAATACTCAAACAAAACCCCTAAAACCCCAAAAGACACTAAAAACTCTAAAAACCCCTAAAAACCCCTAAAAACCCTAAAAACCCCAAAAAACCTATTAACCTTTAAAGTCCCTAAAAACCATAAAAATCCCAGAAACCCCTAAAAATACAAGAAAATGTAAAAAAACCCTAAAAACCCTAAAAACCCCAGAAAATCCAAAAAACCCCTAAAAACCTTAAAAACCCCTAAAACTGCATAAAAACCCTCAAAACCACTAAAAACTCTAAAACCCTTAAAACCCCTAAAAATGTTAAAAACTCTAAAAAACCTTAAAAAAACCAAAAAAAACCATGAAAACCCCTTGAAAACTCCTTAAACCCCTAAAACCCCAAACTCCCTAAAAACCCTAAAAACAGCAAAAACCATAAATATCCTAAAAAACCCAAAAAATCCATCAAAACATAAAAAACCAAAAAACACAGAAAACCCCTTAAAAACCATAAAAACCCCTAAAAAACCCTAAAAACCACTAAAAACTCTTAAAACCATTTAATCCCCAAAAAATGTTAAAAAAATATATAAAACCTTAAAAAATTCAAAAAAACCCATAAAACCCTGAAAAGACCCTAAAACCCTCAAAATCCCTAAAAACCCTCAAAATCATGAAAATCCTAAAATATCTAAAAATCAATGAAAATGTAAAAAACCCTGAACGACCCCTAAAAACCATAAAAAGCATTAAAAACCTTAAAAATTCCAAAACCCCATAAAAACCCTAAAAAATAAATAAAAACTCTAAAAACCCTTAAAAACCCTAAAAAACTCAAAAAAACCCTTAAAACCCTAAAAAATCAAAAAAACCTCAAAACCCCAAAAGACCGTAAAAACCTTGAAAAAACCTAAAACCCCTGAAAGCCAAAAAACCCTAAATATTTGGAAAAAACCTTGAAAGCTAAAAAAACCCCTAAAAACCTTTTAAAAAAACTGAAAACCTATAAAAACCTAAAAACAATAAAAACTCTCAAAACCCTTAAAGCCCCTAATAACTTTAAGAACTCTAAAAAAACATCAAAAAGCTTAAAAATCTCAATAAAAAGAAACAAGTCCCTAAAATTCCAAAAAACCCTAAAACCCCTAAAAACCCTAAAAACACAAAAACCCCTAAAAATCCCTAAAAACCTTTAAAACCCTAAAAACCTTTAAAATCCTAAAAACCCATAAAAATTCATTAAAACCTAAAAACCCCTGAAAACTCTGAAAATCCCCAAATAACTATAAAAACCCCTAAAAACCTAAAAAATCATAAGAACCATAAAATCTAATAAAACCCATAAAACCCACTAAAAATTCTAAAAGCCCTTGAAAAACCCTAAAACCCCTAAAAACCCTAAAACTCCTAAAACCCATAAAAACCCCTAAAAACACACAAAAACCCCCAAAAACAACTAAAAACTCTAAAAATCCTTTAATCACCTAAAAACGTTAAAAAATTATAAATAAATTTAAAACCCTAAAACCCCTATAAACCTTTAAATCCCTCAAAATCCTGAAAAACCCAAAAGCCCATAAAAATCCTATAACCCCCTAAAATCCATGAAAACATAAAAAATCCTAAAAACCCAAAAAAAACCCTAAAACCCATAAAACCGCCTAAATACCATAAAACCCCTAAAAACAAATAAAAACCCTAAAACCCACTAAAAACCCTAAAAACCCTTTAAACCCCTAAAAACATAAAAAAAACTCTAGAAACCTTTGAAACCCCTAAAAAACTCAAAAAACCTTTAAAACCCAAAAGACCCTAAAAACCCTAAAAACCCCCAAAAAACATTAAAACCCCTCAAAATCCCAAAAAAAACCATAAAAACCCTAAAAATAATAAAAAAACTTAAAAATCCTAAAATCCCATGAAAACATAAAAACTCCTAAAACACTAAAAAACCCATGAAAACCTTAAAAACCCCTAAAAACCATAAAAACCCTAAAATACTGAAAAATCTAAAAACTGTTAAACCCCATAGTCAAAAAACTCAAAAAACTCATAAACCCCTAAAAAACTCAAAAAACCCCAAAACTCAAAAATACCGAAAAAACCCTGTAAACCCCTAAAAATCCTGAAAAACCATAACAGCCCTCAAAATCCCTAAAAACCTTAAAAGACCCTAAAACCTAAAAAATCCTAGAAAACCAAAAAAAATATTTGAAAACATAAAACCCCTGAAAACAACAAAACCCCAAAAAACTTTAAAACCCCTAAAAACCTTAAAAACCTTAAAAACCCACTAAAAACTCTAAAAACCCTTTAAACCCCTAAAAGCGTTAAAAACTATAAAAAACCTTTAAACCCCTAAAAACTAAAAAAAAGCTAAAACCCAGCTAAAAAATCTAAAAACCCTTAAAATCCTAAAAACCTTAAAAAACTCTAAAAAACCTTTAAAACTAAAAAAACTAAAAAAAACCAAAAAAGTCACTTAAAACCCTTAAAACACTAAAAACCCTAAAACCCCATAAAAACTCTAAAAACCCTCAAAATCCCTAAAAACCATAAAAACACCAAAAAAACATAGAAATCCTAAAAACCCCCTAAAAACCAAGAAAACATAAAAAATCCTAAAACCCTGAAAAGCCCCTGAAAACCATAAACCCCCTAAAAACCATAAAAACCCTAAAAATACATAAAAACCCAAAAACCACTAAAAACTCTAAAAACCCTTTAAACACCTAAAAACATTAAAAACTCTAAAAACCTTAAAACCTTAAAACCTTAAAAAACTCAAAAAACACTAAAAACCAAAAAAGACCCTAAATCCCAAAAAACCCTCAAAATCCGTGAAAACCCTAAAATCCCTCAAAATCATAAAAACATTAAAAAATCATAAAATCCTAAAACCACCAAATACTCTATGAAAATCTAAAAAAACCCCAAAACTCTACGAAAATGTAAAAAATACCCAAAGCCCCCCAAAAAATCCAAAAAACCGTAAAATCCTAAAAAAATTAACAAACCCAAAAACCAATAAAACCCCTAAAATTCTTTAAACCAAAAAAATCTAAAAACCCTAAAAAACCCAAAAAATGTTTAAAAACTATAAAAAACCATAAAAACCCTAAAAACACAAAAAAACCCCAACCCTAAAAAGACGTTAAAATCCCTAAAAACGCTAAAAACCTTTAAAAACCCCTAAAATCCCACAAAATTCCTAAAATACCTAAATACCTAAAAACCATAATAATCCTAAGAAACCCATAAAAATCCATGAAGACGTAATAAATCCTAAAAACCCTAAAAACCCCTAGAAAACCATGATAACTTCTAAAACCCGAAAAATCCCTAAAAATCTATTAAACCATAAAAAACAATTAAAAACACTAAAAATTCTTAAAAACCCTTAAAATGTTAAAAAAATTCAAAATCTTAGAAAGAAAAAAGAATTAAAAAAACCCATAAAAATAAAAAAAATACCCTAAAAACCCTAGAAACCCCCAAAACCCATAAAAAACCCTGAAAATCCAAACAACCCTCAAAATCCCTAAAAACCGTCAAAAACCTTAAAAACCATAACAGTCCTAAAAACCCCTAAAAACCCTAAAAATCCATTGAAAACCACAAAAATCCTTAAAAAAATTAAAAAGCCCGAAAAAAACATAAAAGCCTAAAAAACCACTAAAAACTCTAAAAACCCTTAAAACCCCTCAAAACGTGAAAAACTCTAAAAACCATAAAAACCCTAAAAAAACCCTAAAACCCCATAAAGATCGTAAAAAGACTAAAAACCCCTAAAACCCCAAAAAACACATGAAAACCCATAAAAATATCAAAATCCGTAAAAATCCTAAAAGTCCCAAAAACCATTAAAATCCAAAAAACCACTAAAAATCCATGAAAATGAAAAAAACCCTAAAAACTTTGAAAACCCATGAAAAATAAAAAAACCCTAAAGACTGTATCAAACCCATTAACATGGGTGGTCTTGGAATTAAAGATCTCAGGGCTTTCAATGAGGCCTTGTTGGCTAAATTCACCTGGAATCTCTTCGTGCACAAGGAAGGTGAGCTGGATTTTCTTAAAGAACGATTCACTGCCCACTTGTGTAATGGCTACACTGGGTATATTCTCTCCTCGGTATGGACCACAATTAAATCCTCATTTCAGAATATTATCTCTCAATCTATCTGAACTGTTTCAAGACAATCCAATCTGAACTGCTGGCTCACCCCTTGGCTCGATTGTCCTCTGCATGAACTTATGCAAGTTCCACAAGGTCTGCAACACATGACTATCAGTGAGCTCAATGCCAGGCTGATGGAGATGGATGGAATTCTGCCATCACACATCATCTCCCAAATCCGTTGTTACAACTATGTTGATTCGGACACTCTCCTATGGAAGTTGGATCTGATTGGCCAGCTCACTGCAAGGGGTTTCTACGAGCATGAATGTCGGCAAGGTCCTGAACCCCCTCATGGCTTCTGAAATATAAGTGTCAATTCATTCCCCCTAGACACTTTCTTCTTCTTTGGAAAATTTGGAGGCGTAGGTTGCCTATGCATGGACAGCTTCAAAAAACTGGGTTGCAGATTGCCTCGGTCTGCAGCATCTGTTTGCGAGGTGCTGAAAGCATACAACACCTCTTTATTGATTGCAATCTTGCACACAGATTATGAAGCTACATAAAGGATGTTTTTGGTCTCCGCTTACCTCCTGGAACCTTTTCTCAACGGATGCTTTTTATCAATGATTTTAGCTGTAGTGAGCAGCTTCATAACCTCCTTCTTGCAGCATCGGCAGCCATTGTCTCTTTCCTATGGGCTGCAAGAAATTTTGCTATGTTTCGGAACAAATCATGATCCACGCATGAGGGTATTATTTCCATGCATAGTGCTGTTCGACTGTCTGGGAGTCTCCAATCAGTTACGATGAACAACTGCTTCAATGATCTTGTTACACTCCGCACCCTTGGTGTCCCTGGTAGGTGCAAAAAACCAATGTTGATGAAGTACATTAGATGGATTCCACCAATCCCGTCATGGATCAAAGTTAATGTTGATGGTGCGGTAGCAGGCTCACTAGGCCCTTCAGGTTGTGGTGGGGTCTTCTGTACCTGTCGAGGATTTGTCAAGGGTATTTTCTATCACTACATTGGGAATGGATGTGCTTTTGAGGTAGAGCTTTGGGCTATTATCAAGGCTGTTCGTTTTGCAATTCAATTTGGGTGGTTGCATCTATGGATCGAATCGGATTCAATGCTTGCAGTGGAGGTGCTTCGCCAAAACTCAAGGAAGGTTCCATGACAGCTTCTTCCTCAATGGATTGAATGCCTTAGCCTATCCAAGAACCTGACTCTCAGGATCTCTCATGCATATAGGGAAGTCAATATGGTGGATGATGCTCTCTCCAAGATGGCTATTAAAGAATGCTGCTCACGGTGGTCATTCATTGCTCCTTTCTTTTGCACGTCTCATGTAGCCTCTGACATGATGGGTTCTACCCGCACATGAATGTACAAGTCCCCCTTGTAATGTTTTTTACCTTTTATTTTTATTAATTGAGGTGCCAAGCTTTCTGCTTGGCACTCGCCTTCTTTGCCTAAAAAGGGTAAAGAAAATACAATGGCTAATGCACTTTCACGTAGATATTCTCTCTTATCTTTGCTGGATTCTAAAATAATTGGTTTTGAATACATTAAGGATTTATATTCCACTTATACATGTTTTAATGAACCTTTTGGTCATTACAAACCTAGAGTTAGTTGGGAGAAGTTTTATTTTCATGATGTATTCTTATTTCGGATTGTTAAGCTGTGTATTCCCAATTGCTCTCTCCATTTACTTTTACTAAAGGTGAAAAATTGTGGTGGGTTAATGGGACATTTTGGTGTTGCAAAATCTTTAAGAATTCTAAGTGATCATTTTTATTAGCCTAGGATGACTAGAGATGTTGAAAAATTTGTGATAAATTGCATTGTCTTCCATAAATCCAAATCTAAACTGAACCCACGTGAATTATATCTTCCCCTCCCAATCCCCAACACCCCTTGGGAGGACATACCAATGAAATTTATTGTAGGATTACAAAGGACCAAGAGGGTGAGATTCCATTTTTTTGTGGTGGATCAGTTTTCTAAAATGTAACATTTTATTCCTTGTCACAAAACAAATGAGGCCACTAATATTGCAACACTTTTCTTTTAGGAAGTAGACAAACTCTATGGAGTGCCAAGGATTATTTTATTAGATCATGACACAAAATTCCTTAGTTACTTTTGGAATACCTTGTAGAGAAAATCGGGTATAAAGTTACTATTTTACACTAATTTTCATATGAAAACTGATGGGAAAACAAAGGTGGTGAATCAGACACTATCATCTCTTCTATGAACAATTTTCATGAAGAATCTCAAAAATTTGGAGGAGTGTTAGCCACATGTGGAATTCATATATAACATGGCTAAGCATTCCACTACTCAAAATTCTCTATTATAAATTGTTTACGATTTTAACCCCCTTGCCCCTATTTATCCAGTTCCTTTTCCATTCCAGGAAGCAAATAATATGGATGCGAAAGGGCGTGAATAATTCATCAAGCAACTCCATGAAAATATAAGGAAAAATATCAAGCATATGACCCAAAAATACATTGATCTTGCAAAAAAGGGTCACAAGCAAGTGTTGTTCAAACTCGATGACTTAGTTTGGATTTTTATGCGAAAGGAAATATTTCCCAACAAGAAGAAATCAAAACTCATGCCTTGAGAAGATGAACCTTTCTGAGTGCTCAAGAATATTAACAATAATGCTTAAAAGATAGCTCTTCTAGGTGAGTATGGTGTAAGTTCCACTTTCAATGTTTCTGATCTTTCTCCTTTTTTGGGTGTAGAGGATGAAGATTCGTGGATGACTCCTTTTCAATAGGGGAGGATGATGAGAATGATGTTACTGAGTCAATTGCCCAGGTGGAGGAGTTAGATTTACAAGGCTTGATGATGTGAGGGGGATATAAGAAGTTGAATGCAATAATGGGTGCCCATCTCATTTCATTAATGGTCTTACAGATTTCTCCTTGCATAGATGAAGAAAATGGTCCTAGTATATAAATTATTCAATCCCAAACACAATTTTTAAATCTTGGACCACACAGTTGCATGAATTTTGGAATCCTTTCCTAGGATTCTAGAATGACATATTTTGACACCAAAGTCAAATCTGGTGGGCTAGGCACTCGAAATCAAATCCTGCGGGCTATGGTAGGAAAGTCGTGTGCTTCTTTTCAAAAAAAAAATTGGTAGACTTTATCTTTTTGAATTTAAGGGAACAAAGTAGGTTTATCCTTTATGACTTTAGGGTATTAGACCCTTGACTACTGTATCACCCCTTGGCTATAAATATCCACCCACATGGCACTTGTATGGCAATCAAGATTGATATAGAGATATTATTTTTTGTTTCTCTCTGTTGTGTGAGGATTTTTTCAGTCCCCCCACCCCTCATGCTGTGAAGATCGAGCCACCCCCTGCATCTTGCAGCAAAACCCTAAGAACCCCTGAAAAACTATAAACCCCTCAAAATCCAAAAAACCCCCCTAAATACAATAAAAAATCCTAAAAACCCTTAAAATCCCTGAAAATGAAAAAAACACAAAAACCCTGAAAACCCCGGAAAACCATAAAACTACTAAAAACCCAAAAAACCCTAAAAACCAAAAAAATCCTATAACCCCCTAAAAATGACTGATAATGTAAAAAATCCTAAAAACCCTGAAAACCCCATGAAAACCATAGAATCCCCTAAAACCATAAAATCCCATAACAACCCTAAAAACCCACTAAAAACTCTAAGAAAACCTTAAAACCTCAAAAAGAGTTAAAAAAATAAAAAACCCTTAGAGACCCTCAAAACTCCAGAAACCCAAAAAACCCATAAATACCCTAAAAAGCATAAAAAACCCTAAAACCCACTAAAAAACCTAAAACCCTAAAACCCCTCAAAATCCCTAAAAACCATAAAAACCATAAAAACATAAAAATCCTAAAACCACTTAAAATCCATTAAAACTTAAAAATCTCTAAAAACTTTGACAAACTCTGAAAAACCATAAAAACCCCTAAAAACCTGATGAGGATCATGACACACATGGGCATTGTGGGGTTGGAGGCGGACTTGATGAGGAAGGCAGAATGCACACAAGTGGACAAGACCCATTGCGTGGAATTAGAGGCCCAATGATAAGGGAGTGGACCAAGAGAATGAAGGGGGCCTTAAATGGATTAATCATGGAATTCTAAGAGGAGGCCCAACACCCTTGCTTGGGGGAAGCATTTAGGCCAATAATTACATTAATTAAGGCCCAAACATGCTTTTAAAAATCCAACCCAAGTGGTTCTAAGAATTTTCAAGCCCACCCCACCATGGAATCTTCAAAGTCAAAAGGTGGTGGGCTACTTGTCTTTACTTTTCCAAAAGGGTGTTCTACTTGTCTCCTAAAGTCATGGGCAAGTTCCAAAGTTGTCAAAGTCATCATTTAGGCTTTTTGACTTGTGGAAACTAGGTGTTAGACTAATGTAAAACCCACCCCATGGTGTGATTCTAATTTCTTTCTCTCTTTGGATATAAATTGCCACCACCTTGAACTCTTGAGAAATCATGAATGAAGCTATTGTTATTATGGTGAGTTTTTCTTGTAACCTTTGTGTTCTTGCTTAATTATTGACTTATCAAAGGACTGTTCATCCTTTGTGGGGTCTTGTGGGTAGAGGTATTAGAGACAAGTTCTATTTGGGTTCTACCTTGACCATTTCTCCCTTACTTCTCATTTTCACTATCCGCACACCACATTCACTTGTTTTCTTGCGACGATCCGGGTACTCAACGCGTGAACATTATACAAGGTTCCTAAGACACTTCCTAGTGGTTCTTGCATCGCGTATCATTTGGTATTAGTGCCATTTGAAAGAAATTGGGTTCCTTATTTCTTATCCTTTCTTCCTTTTTCATTTCTCTTCGAATCGGACCAACATCAATTCTTGTCCATTTTCTTCTCCACCTATAGACATCATTACTTAATATTTTCAGATGTAAAATATGTCGTTGTTGTATTTGAGAAGCTCATATTTCCTTTCTATTTAGAATCATCGAAATCCAAGCTATAAATCGTGAGATACAGTGAGTTCAAATTTTGTGACAAATTCTGCAAATTTTAAAACCACGCAAATCTCACGTTGATTTCATTTGATGTTACAAATTATTGCTTCTCCAGCATTTAGATATTGAAAAATTCATCTTGTTTCTGCTGTATTTATTCAAAAAAAATCCCAAATATCAAAAAAAAATCAAAAAAAATTAAAGGCTCAAAAAAATTGCAACATTTTGAATCCCACACCCCATTTTCATTCTTCTTCATCCATTTTATTCCCTTCCCACATTCTTTCATCTTGAGTCCATTTTGAATTTTATCTTTGAATTCTAGTTCGGGATTGTTGAAATTCGGTAAGAAAGCTATATGAATTAAGTTGAGTGGTAAAAGGAAAGAGTGTTACATTTTGATAAAAGCCAAAAATTGAGTGTAAACATGTTAGGGAGTGTGTGAGGTCCATTTTCATTTATTTTCAATTTTTCTCATAGGATTTCTAAATGGAGGAGTTGAGTAAAACCAATGAATCAGACATTAATTAGTTCATGAGGGCTGGACAGGAAAAATTCCAAAGGTTGAATGCGAGGATGGATGAAATTCAATCCCCTTCCAATTCTAGAGCACCACCAAGGAGGCAGGTTGTTGAAGAAGAGGAGGAGTTGTCCGATTTTCATGAGTCACCAATTCGAAGAAATCAACCACCATGGAGGCAAGCCAATGATCATGGAGGAGTAAAGTTGAGGATTCCTTCATTCCAAGGTAAGAATGATCCTGAAACTTATTTGGAATGGGAAAGAAAGGTCGAACATGTTTTTGGTTGTCACACTTATTTGGAGGGAAACAAAGTGAAGTTGGCGGCTGTGGAATTCACCGACTATGCTAGTATTTGGTGGGACCAACTACAAGTGATTTGACGGTGAAGTGGAGAAAGACCCATCCGCACTTGGGAGGAGATGAAAGTTGTAATGCGTAAGAGGTTCATTTCTAGCCACTATTATCATGATTTGTTCCTCAAGTTGCAGGGTTTGAAACAAGGGGCCATGAGTATTGAGGAGTATCACAAAGAGATGGATATCATCATGATTCAGGCGAATATTGATGAGGAGAGAGAGGCCACCATGGAAAGGTTTATGAACAGACTCAACCATGACATTTTGGACATAGTGGACATGCACCACTACTTGTACATGGAGGATCTACTTCACATGGCTACCAAAGCGGAGTGGCAAGAAAAGGCAAGAAGGATGCGCCCTATATCTTATGGTAAGGATTCTAGACCTTCTTTCAAGTTTAAAGATTCCAAACCAAAAGAGCATGTAAGGGAACACAAAAATGATTCAAAGGAGTTTCCCAAACCAAAACCATTCTTCCCGGAATCTAAAGGTAAAATGGAGGGTAAGGTTGTTTCCAAATCACGAGATATCAAATGTTTTAAATGTAAAGGATTTGGACATATTGTCTCACAATTCCCAAACAAGAAGACTATGATTATTTTGGATGATGGAGATGTTCTTAGTGCTAGCTCAAGCGAAGATGAAATTCCATCACTTGAGGATGATTCAAAGGTGGAAGTAGAAAGCCTCATACATGGAGAAATGCTTGTTGCAAGGCATGCTTTGAGTGATCAACCCGAATGAGAACCTGATCAAGAGAAAAGGGAGCACATTTTTCATACTAGATGCCTCATCAAGGATAAGGTATGTAGTATGATTATTGGGGGGGTAGTTGTACAAACGTAGAAAGTGGTTTGAAGGTTGATAAATTGGGATTGACTATGACTATACATCCTAGGCCTTATAGTTTGAAATGGTTAAATAATAGTAGGGATGTCAAAGTGACTAAGAAAGCACAAGTTCTATTTTCTATTGGGAAGTATGAAGACAAGGTGATGTGTGATGTTGTTCCAATGCGTGCTAGTCATATCTTGTAGGGAAGACCTTGGAAATTTGATAGGAGGGTCACACATGATGGATACACCAATCGTTATTCTTTTGAGTATAATGGGAGGACAGTTATTCTTACACCATTGAGGCCTCTACAAGATAATGAATACCAAGTGAGGATTGAGAGAGATTGTGAGAAGATAGAAAAAGAAAAGAGAGAAAAAAATAGAGAGAATGAGAAGAGTGGAAAAATCAATAGTGAAAAAGGAGTGTTGAGTGAAAGCAAAAAAAATGAGGGAAATAAAAGAGTTGAAAACAAGAGTGAAAATAAGAGTGAAAACAAGAGTTTTGAGGGAAAAGTGAGCTTATTTTCAGAAAAAATAGAGATAGAGAGAGATTTAGAGGGGGAGGAAACTCTCTTGCTTCTATGTAAGGGAGAATGTTTTACCACTAACTCTCCTAACCTTTCAATGCCTTCTAGTGTTATGTCCATTTTGCAGAAATTTGGTGATGTGTTTCCGGAAGAAATTCCCTATGGATTACCTCCCTTGCGGGGTATCGAGCACCACATCGACTTCCTCCCTGGAGCAGCGCTTCCCAATCGACCAGCTTATTGGGCTAACCCATAGGAGACTCGAGAAATCCAACGACAAGTGGAAGAATTGCTAAGGGATTTGTTCGAGAGAGCTTGAGTCCATGTGCGGTACTGGTAATTCTAGTCCCAAAAAAAGATGGTAAGTGGAGAATGTGACTTGATTGTCGATATATCAACAAAATCATGGTAAAGTATCATTATCCCATACCTTGTTTGGATGATATGATTGATGAAATCCATGGTGCATGCTTGTTTACAAAAATTAACCTAAGGAGTGGATACCATCAAATTAGAATGAAAGAGAAAGATGAATGGAAAACTACATTTAAAACTAAGTTTGGATTGTATGAATGGCTAGTTATGCCTTTTGGACTAACTAACACCCCTAGTACATTAATGAACTTAATGAATCATGTTTTCCTTCCATTCATTGGGAAATTTTTGGTTGTGTATTTTGATGGCATTCTTATTTATTCTAAGATCCTTGATGAACATCCTGAACATTTGAAATATGTTTTTGAGACTCTTAGGAAAAATAGGTTGTTTGCAAACTTGGAAAAATTTACATTTTGTTTATATTCGGTTGTTTTCCTTGGTTTTGTGGTAGGAGCTGATGGCATGAGGGTTGATGAAGAGAAGGTGAAGGCGATTTGGGACTGGCCAACACTAAAGAATGTCAACGAGGTGAGGAGCTTCCATGGGCTTGCAAGTTTTTACCGAAGGTTCGTGAGAGACTTTTCAACCATTGCGGCACCATTGAATGATTTGGTCAAGAAAGGGGTGAGCTTGAAGTCGTGAAAAGCTCAAGAATATGCCTTCTCCACACTCAAACGTAAGTTTACCAATTCACCTCTCTTAATTCTACCAGAATTTTCTAAAGTTTTTGAGGTTGAGTGTGATGCCTCTGGAATAGGAATTGGGGCTGTTTTAATGCAAGACTCTAATCCCATCACATACTTTAGTGAGAAGCTTAATGGGGCTGCATTGAACTACTCTACCTATGACAAGGATTTGTACGCTCTTAAAGAACTTTAGAAAATTGGAAACATTACTTATGGCCAAGGGAATTTGTGATTCATTCGGATCATGAAAGCCTAAAATTTCTCAATTCATAAGGAAATTTGAATAAGTGGAATTCAAGATGGCTTGAATTCATTGAAACATTTCTTTACATCATTAAGAAAAATCAAGGAAAAGAAAATGTTGTCGCTGATGTTTTGTCTAGTAGATACTCTCTTATCACTTCTATTCATGCTAAAATACTTGGTTTTGAAATGTTGAAAAGCATGTATGAGAATGATGTGGATTTTTCTGAAATTTGGAAGTTGTGTGAAAAAAATGGAAAAGTGATTTTTACAAACATGATGGATTTATTTTTCAGAAAAATAAATTGTGTGTTCCATATTGTTCCATGCGTAGGTATGTGGTTAGTGTTTGTGGAAATTGTAATGTGTGTAAACATGTAAAGTAAAAAGTTCTTCCACATGGCTTATACACCCCTTTGCCCGTTGCTTCTCAATCTTGGGTTGACATTTCAATGGATTTTGTGCTCGGCTTTCCAAGATCACAATCAGGTAAGGATAACATCTTTGTGGTGGTGGATAGGTTTAGTAAATCGCTCATTTTATTACTTGTTCTAAAAAAATGATGCAACTCATATCGCTGATTTGTTTTTCAGGGAAATTGTTAAGTTGCATGGCTTACCCAAGAGCATTGTGAGTGATATAGATGTTAAATTCCTTAGTCACTTCTGGAGGACATTGTGGAACAAACTTGGAACCAAAATTCTATTCTCCACCACTGCACACCCACCAACATATGGTCAAACTGTGGTGGTCAATAGAAAACTTTCCACATTGTTGCATGCCATCCTTAGAAAAAATCTGAAACATTGGGAAAGATGCCTGCCTCACATTGAGTTTTATTATAATCGAGTGGTTCACTCCACTACTAATGCTTCGCCGTTTGAATTTGTGTATGGTTTTAACCCATTAACTCCACTTGATATTTTACCTTTTCCTACTAATCAATTTTCTAATCTTGAAGGTGAAAAGAAGGAAAAGTTTGTGCAGGAGTTCCATGCAAAGTTAAAGGCCAACATTGAGGGAAAGAATGAACAAGTAGCCAAGCACGCCAACAAAGGTCGGTGGAAAATGGTGTTTCAACCAGGAGATTGGGTGTCGGTACACTTGAGGAAGGAGAGGTTCTCAGAGCAATGAAAATCAAAACTTCATCCACAAGGAGATGATCCTTTCCAAGTCTTAGAGAAGATCAATGATAATGCCTACAAGATTGAGTTACCCGGCAGGTATGGGAAAGTTAGTGCTACCTTTAATGTTGTTGATCTTTCTACCTTTGAATTTTTAGATTCGAGGACGAATCCTTTTGAGGAGGGAGGAGATAATGAGAATCATGGCACACATGGGCATCACGGGGTTGGAGGCGGACTTGATGAGGAAGGCAGAATGCACACAAGTGGACAAGACCCATTGCGTGGAATTGGAGGCCCAATGACAAGGGAGTAGACTAAGAGAATGAATGGTGCCTTAAATGGATTAATCATGGAATTCCAAGAGGAGGCCCAACACCCTTGCTTAGGGGAAGCATCTGGGCCTATAATTACATTAATTAAGGCCCAAACATGCTTTTAAAAATCCAACCCAAGTGATGCTACGAATTTTCAAGCCCACCCCACCATGGAATCTTCAAAGTCAAAAGGTGGTGGGCTACTTGTCTTTACTTTTCCAAAAGGGTGTGCTACTTGTCTCCCAAAGTCATGGGCAAGTGCCAAAGTTTTCAAAGTCATCATTTAGGCTTTTTGACTTGTGGAAACTAGGTGTTAGACTAATGTAAAAGCCACCCCATGGTGTGATTCAAATTTCTTTCTCTCTTTGGATATAAATAGCCACCCCCTTGTACTCTTGAGAGATCATGAATGAAGGTATTGTTATTATGGTGAGTTTTTCTTGCAACCTTTGTGTTCTTGCTTAATTCTTGACTTATCAAAGGATTGGTCATCCTTTGTGGCATCTTGTGGCAAGGGTTCTTAGAGACAAGTTCTCTTTGGGTTCTACCTTGACAATTTCTCCCTTGCTTCTCATTTTCACTATCCGCACACCACATTCACTTGTTTTCTTGCGGCGATCTGGGTGCTCAACGCGTGAACATTATACAAGGTTCCTAGGACACATCCTAGCAGCTCTTGCATCGCGCATCAAAGCCTTAATATACTTCAAAACCGTTAAAGACCCTAAAGAACCACTAAAAACTCTAAAAACCCTTAAAACCCCTAAAATGTTAAAAAGCTCTAAAAAACCTATAAAACCTTGAAAAAGGAAAAAAACCCTTAAAAAACCAAAAATACCCTAAAAAACCAGAAAATCCTAAAAACCCTCAAAATCCCTAAAATCCCTAAAAAACCTTAAAAACCTTAAAAACCGTAAAAATCTTGAAAACTGTTAAAAATCCATGAAAATGCAAAAAAAGCTAAAGTGCCTAAAAAAACACTTAAAAACCATAAAACCCCAAAAAACCTTAAAACCATAAAACCTTATAAAAAAACCCAAAAGCCATTAAAAACTCTAAAAACCCTTCAACACCTAAAAACATTAAAAAACTCTAAAAAACAATAAAAACCTTAAAAAAATAAAAAAGTCACTAAAAACACAAAAGGCCCTAAAACACTAAAAAACAATAAAAACCCTAAAAACCCCTGAAAACCCTAAAACCCTTAAAAATCCTTAAAATCCCTAAAAACCCAATAAATCCTAAAACCCCCTAAAAATTCATGAAATCATAAAAAAAACCCTAAAAACTTGAAAAATCCAATATATCCTAAAACCCCCTAAAAATCCATGAAATCGTAAAAAAACCCCAAAAACTTGTAAAACCCATGAAAATAATAAAAACCCCTAAAAACTATAAAAAAAATCTAAAACCCATAACACCCTAAAAACCCACTAAAAATTCTAAAAACCCTTTAAACCCATAATAACATTATAAAACTCTAAAAATCCTTAAAAATCCTAAAAACACAAAAAGGCACTAAAAACCCTTAAAACCCCTAAAAGCCCTAAAAACCTCTGAAACCCCTAAAAACCCTAAAAATCCCTAAAACGTTAAAAAAAATCTAAAAGCCATAAAAATCCTAAAAAATACAAAAAAACCCAAAAACCAAAAAGACCCTAAAAACTCTTAAAACCCCTAAAAACCTTAAAAACCCTGGAAACCCCTAAAAACCCTCAAAATCACAAAAAACCCTAAAAACCATAAAAATCCTAATAAAACCAAAAAATCAATGAAAACGTAAAAAATCCTTAAAACCCTGAAAACTAGAAAAACCCATAAAAACAATTAAAATCCCTAAAACCCCCGAAAACCAATAAAAATTTTAAAAACAATTTAAACCCCTAAAATGTTAAAGAACTCTAAAAAACCTTAAAACCTAAAAAACTCGAAAAAAAAACATAAAAACCCAAAAAGATCCTAAAAACCTCAAAAACCCCTAAAATCCCTAAAACCCTTGAAGAACCCTAAAAATCCTAAAACCCATAAAAACCCTAAAAACCCATAAAAACAATAAATATCCTAAAACCCCCCTAAAATCCATGAAAATGTAAAAAACCATAAAAATACCAAAGAACCCCTAAAATATATAAAACCCCCTAAAAACCTTAACTCCCACAAACCCATAAAAACCACTAAAACTCTAAAAACCGTTAAAACCAAAAAATTGTTAAATAACTCTAAAAAACATTAAAACCCCTAAAAACTAAAAAAAACACTAAAAACCTAAAAAGACCATAAAAACCTCGAAACACCATAAAAATCCGAAAACCCTCTAAAAATCCCTAAAATATCAGAAAAATACTAAAAACCTTAAAACACCCTAGAAACCATAAAAATCCTAAAAAAACCCCTATATTCCAAGAAAATGTAAAAAATCCTTTAAACCCAGAAAAACCCTAAACCCCCTAAAAACCCTAAAACCCCTCAAAATCCTTAAAAACCCTAAAAACCATAAAAATAAAAATCCTAAAAACCCCATAAAAATCCATGGAAATTTCAAAATCCTTAAAAACCTGGAAAAACCGCTAAAAACCATAAAAACCCATAAAAACATAAAAACCCTAAAAACCACTAAAAACCCTTTAAACCCCTAAAAACGTTAAAAAATATATAAAACCTTAAAAACCCTAAAAAATAAAATAAACACAAAAATCCCAAAAGGACAATAAAAACACTTTAAACCCCTGAAAACCCCCAAAAACTCTCAAAACCCCTAATAAACCTAAATACCCCTAAAAACCATAAAAATCCTACAATACCATTAAAATCCATGAAAACGAAAAAAATCTAAAAACCCTGAAAAACCCCTAAAAACCATAAAACCTCACAAAAACCTTAAAAAACTCCAAAAAAAACCCATAAGAACCATTAAAAAAAATATAAAGACCCTTTAAACCCCTAAAAACATTATAAAGTCATAAAAACCTTAAAACCTCTAAAAAAACCTAAAACCCAAAAAAGAAACTAAAAATCCTTGAAAACCCGTAAAAACCCTCATAATCACTAAAGCCCTAAAAACAATAAAAACCATAAAAATCCGCAAATACCCCTTAAAAATCCATAAAAAGGTAAGAAACCCTAAAATTCCAAAAAAAACCCCTGAAAACCATAAAAAACCCTAAATACTTTATAAAACACAAAAAACCTATAAAAAATTCAAGAAACAACAAAAAAAATCAAAAAACCCCTTAAACCCCTAAAAATGTTTAAAAACCCTAAAAACCATTTAAACCCTAAAAAACAAAAAACCCCTAAAACCCCAAAAGACCCTAAAACCCCTAAAAACCCCCAAAACACCCTAAAACCCCTCAAAATCTCTAAACAACTTAAAAATCCTAAAAAAGAAATACATATTCATGAAAAAGTAAAATTCCCTAAAAACCATGAAAAATACCTAAAAACCTTAAAAACCCAAAAAACCCATAAAAACCCTAAAAACCACTAAAAAGTATAAAACCCCAAAAAATGTTAAAAATTTAAAAAACTTAAAAACCAGAAAAAACTCTAAAAAACCCTCAAAACCCAAAAAGACCATATAAACCTGAAAAAAATCCTAAAAACCATAAAACATCGAGAAAACCCTGAAAACCCTCAAAAACCCTAAAAACCCCTAAACCCGTAAAAATATTAAAAAAGTCTTAAAAATATGTGACAATGTAAAAAACCCTAAAAACCCCCTTAAAACCATAAACCCCCTAAAAACCGTAAAAACCCCATAAAACCCTAAAAACCACAGAAAACTCAAAAAAAAAAGAAAACCCAAAATGTGTGTAAAAATCCTAAAAACCATAAAAATACTAAAAACCCACTAAAAATCCATGACAATGTAAAAAACACAAAAAACTATGAAGAACCCCTCAAACCAATAAAAATCCCTAAAAACCTTTAAAAACCCTAAAACCTTAAAAACAACTAAATAAATCTAGAACCCTTAAATCCCCTAAAACATTAAAAAACTCTAAAAACCCATAAAAAACTTAAAAACTCAAAAAACTCTAAAAACCAAGAAGGCACTAAAAACCTTGAAAACCCCTAAAACCCAAAAAAATCCCTAAAACCCCTAAAAACTAGTAATATCCATGAAAAGTATAAAACCCTTAAAACCCACTGAAAACCATAAAACCCCAAAAAACTTTAAAAACCCTAAAAATCCATAAAAACACCAAAAATCCATAAAAAACCTAAAACCACTAAAAACTATAAAAACCCCCAAAACCCCAAAATACATTAAAAAACTTAAAAACCCTAAGATAGATAAAACCCCATAAATACCCTAAAAACCCAGAAAACCACTAAAAACCCAAAATACCCATGAAAACCCCTGAAAACCCCGCAAAGCCCCTAAAACCCCAAATAACCCTAAAAACCATAAAGGTCCTAAAAAATTCCTAAAAATTAACGAAGACATAAAAAACACAAAAAAACCCTAAAAAACCTTGAAAACCATAAAACCCCATAAGAACATAGAAAAATAGTAAAAACCCTAAAAACCACTTAAATCTCAAAAAACCCTTAAAATCCATAAAATGTTAAAACTCTACAAAACCTTAAATACCTAAAAAACTAAAAAATCACTAAAATGCCCAAAAGACCTTAAAAAACCCTACAAACCTTGAAACCCCTCAAAATCCCTAAAAACTCCAAATGTGATTAGGAGGAGAAGCCTTGGACAATGATAAAAGTGGTTCATTTTTCTAATCAATTTTGGTGGAAACACCTTAGGAATGAATCTGACTCGATCTTGGCGGTGGAGGCCCTCAAAAACAAATCAAGAAGGGTACCTTTGATAATTATCCCATATTAGATTGATTGCCTCAAGGTATACCAGGACCTCACTCTCAAAAATGTGGGGTGACAAAGGACGACATTGATCTCCTTTTCCCTAAAAACCCTAAAAAATCAGTAAAAACTCCAAAAACCCTTTAAACCCCTAAAAACATTAAAAACTCTAAAAAACATTCAAAATCCTAAAAAAATTCAAAAAACACTAAAAACCCAAAAGACCCTAAAAACCCTAAAAAATCGTAAAAACTTTAAATACCCCAAAAAAATCCTAAAAAACCCTTGGAATCCCTAAAAACAAAAAAAATCCAACCCCCCCCCCCAAAAAAATCCCTGAAAATTTAAGAAACACTAAAACCTTGAGAACCCACTGAAAACCATGAAACACCCCAAAAAACTTCAAAAACCCATAAAACCCATAAAAATTCTAAAAAACCAATAAAACTCAAAAAACCCAAAAATCCCCTAAAACCACTAAAATGTTAAAAAAAACACTATAAAACCCTAAAAACCCTAAAAACCCTTTAAACCCTAAAACTCCTAAAAACCCTCAAAATCTCTAAAAACCCTAAAATATCTAAAAACCACAAAAATCCTAAAAAATTCCTAAATATCCATTAAAACGTAAAAACCCATAACAACCTTGAACAAACCTTGAAACCATAAAAATCCCTAAAACCCTTAAAAAATATTAAAAACCCTAAAAACCCAATAAAATTTCTAAAAATACTTAAAACCCATAAAAACATTAAAAAACTCAAAGAAAAACCTAGAACACCAAAAGGCATAAAAAACATGAAAAACACTAAAAATTAAGGAAAATAAAACATTCATCAAAATCCCACAACCCAAAAAACACTAAAAACCATAAAAAACCTAAAACCCCCTAAAAATCCATGAAAACGTAAAAAATCATA
Organism: Viscum album; assembly: GCA_963277665.1. Classification (NCBI taxonomy): domain Eukaryota; kingdom Viridiplantae; phylum Streptophyta; class Magnoliopsida; order Santalales; family Viscaceae; genus Viscum; species Viscum album. The sequence goes on along the minus strand of OY728156.1, from coordinate 1,770,157,513 downwards.
AAAATCTTGAAAAAAACCAGAATACCATTAAAACCCTTAAAAACCTTAAAAACCTTAAAACCCATAAAACCCCTAAAAATCCACAAAAAACTCTAAAAACCCTTAAAACCCAAAAAATGACAAAAATCTCTCAAAAACCTTAAAAACCTAAAAAACTCAAAAAACCCTAAAACCCAAAAATACCCTAAAAACCTTGAAAAACCTTAAACCCCTAAAAACACTTAAAACCCTCAAAATCCCTAAAAACCGTAAAAACACCAAAAAACTAGAAAAATCTTAAAAAACCCATAAAAATACATTAAGACATAAAAAATCCTAAAAATTGTGAAAAACCACTAAAACCCCTAAAAACCCCAAAACCATAAAATTCCTAAGAAACCCCTAAAATACTTGAAAACATAAAAACCCTAGAAAACCCCTAAAAACCATAAAAACCCCTAAAAGCCTTAAAAACCATAAAAACCCATAAAAACTGTAAAACCAATTAAAAATTATTAAAACCCTTAAAGATTATAAAAACGTTATAAAACTCTAAAGAAACTTTAAAACCCTAAAAACTCAAAAAAAACACTAACCAAAAAGACTCTAAAAACCATAAAAACCCCTAAAATCCCTAAAAACATAAGAAAATCCCTAAAAACCATAAAGATCCCTAAAAACCCAAAAAACCCAAAAAATAATAAAAATCCTAAAAAACCCCTTAAAAACCCCTTAAAAACCATGAAAACCTAAAAAATCCTAAAAAAACCCTGAAAAACCCCTGAAAACCGAAAAAAACCTAAAAACCCTAAAAACCCATAAAATCCCTAAAAAACCACTATAAACTCTGAAAACCCTTAAAATACCTAAAAAAGTTAAAAAAAACACTAAAACCCCTTAAAACCCTAAAAAACTCAAAAAACCCCTAAAACTACAAAAAGACCATAAAAATATTAAAAACCCCTAAACACCCTAAATCCCATAAAAACATGTAAAACCCCTGAAAATCCATAAAACCCCTAAAAAATGAAAAACTTTAATCCCCCTAAAAATCCATGAAAATTTAAAAACCCCTAAAAACCATAAAATCCTCTAAAACTGTAAAAACCCGTAAATCCACTAAAAACTCTAAAAACCATTTAAAATTAAAAAACTTTATAAGACTCTAAAAAACCATAAAAACCCAAAAAAACTTAAAAACCCTAAAAACCAAAAAGACCCATCAAATCCTAAAACCATAAAAATCCTAAAACCCTTGAAAACCCCTAAAAACCCTAAAATCCCTAAAAACCCTACAAAACCCTAAAAAGCATAAAATTCATAAAAACCCCTAAAAATGCATGAAAACGTAAAAAACCTTTAAAACCCATTAAACCATAAAAACCGTTAAAATCCTTAAAAAATCCTAAAAACCCATAAAAACACTAAAAGCCACTAAAAACTTAAAAACACCTAAAAATGTTTAAAAAACATTTAAAACTATTAAAACCCTAAAAAACTCAAAAAAGCCCCTAAAACCCCAAAAGACCCTAAAACCCTGAAAACCCCAAAAACCCCAAAAACCCCTTAAAATACCTTTAAACCCTCAAAATCCCTAAAATCCCTAAAAACCCTAAAGACCATAAAATTCCTAAAAACAACAAAAAATCTATGAAATCATAAAAAACCCTAAAAACCCTGAAAACCCCTGAAAACCATAACAACCCTAAAAACCTTAAAAACCATAACAACCAATAAAACCCATAAAAACACTTGAAACCCCCTAAAACCCCTAAAAATCACGAACACCCCCAAAAGAATAAAAATATTAAAAAATCCATAAAATCTATGAAAATGTAAAAACCCTAAAAACCGTGAAAAACCCCACAAACCCATAAAAACTCCTAAAAACATTAAAAAAATCTTAAAACCTAAAAAACCACTACAACTTTAAAAACCCTTAAATCCCTTACAAACATTAGAAAACTCTATAAACCTTATGAACTATAAAAAACTCAAAAAATCTATGGAAACCCAAGAGACAGTAAAAAGCCTGAAAACCCCTAAAAACCTATAAAACCCTTCAAAAACCCTAAAAACCCTCAAAAATCCTAAAATTCTTAAAAACCCAAAAACCCATAAAAATCCTAAAAAACCCTAAAACATCATAAAACCCCTTAAAACTCTAAAAACCCTTTAAAGCCCAAAAAACCTTAAAAATCCAAAAATCCTTAAAAACCATAAAAAACAAAAAAAAACAAAAAAAAAACCCAAAATCCCAAATAACCCTAAAAAACTTGAATGTCCCTAAAACCCTTTATAACGCCAAAAACCCTAAAAAATTATGAAAAACCCTAAAAACAAAAAAAAATCTAAATAAAACCCATAAAAATAAATGAAAATGTAAAAACCCCTATAAACCCTAAAAACCCCTAAAGCAATAAAAACCACTGAAAACTTAAAAACCACAAAACCCACAAACCCTTAAAAACTAATAAAACTCTTAAAACCCTTAAGGCCTCTAAAATGTAAAAAACTCTAAAATTCTAAAAAACTCAAAAAAACTCTAAAATCCCAAACAGACACTAAAAAACTTGAAAACACATAAAAACCATCGAAAAAGCCTAAACTCTCAATATCCCTAAAAACCCGGAAAACACCAAAAAACCATAAAAATCCTAAAAAACCAATAAAAATACATGAAAATGTAAAAACCCTAAAACCCCTGAAACCCCCTTAAAAACCATAAACCCCCTAAAAACATTAAAAAACTAAAAACCCTGATAAAAACACTTAAAACCCACTGAAAACTTTAAAAACTATTAAAACCCCAGAAAAGTTAAAAAACTCTAAAAAACCTTAAAAACCCTAAAAAACTCAAAAAAAATCCGAAATACCCAAAAGACTCCTAAAAACCACTAAAAAACCTAAAAATCTTAAAACTCCCTACAAAACTTAGAAAGGCCTAAAAATGCACAAAAATTTCTAAAACCCACTAAAAACTCTAAAAAACCATTAAACCCCTAAAAATGTTAAAAAACTATAAAAAACCTTTAAAACCCTAAAAAACACCAAAATACCCTAAAACCCTATGAAACACTGAAAACCTCAAAAACGGCTAAAACTACTAAAAACCCTAAAATCCCTAAAATCCCTAAAAAACCATAAAATCCTCAAAAACCCTAAAAAGATTGAAAAACCCTTAAAAACCGATAAAAAACATAAAAAACACTAAAACTCCAAGAACTCCAAAAACCCTTAAAACCCCTAAAAATGTTAAAAATCTCTAAAAAACATCAAAAACCCTAAAGAACCCAAAAAAACCCTAAAAACCCAAAAAGGAACTAAAATCCCTAAAAACACCTAAAAACCATTAAAATCCATGAAAACGTAAAAATCCCTAAAAACCCAAAAAATCCCAAGAAAACCATAAAAATCCCTGAAAATATTAGAAAATCCTAAAAACCCATAAACCCTAAAAACCCACTAAAAACTATAAAACCCTTACAACTTCTAAAAATGTTAAAAAACTCTAAAAACCTTAAAACTTTAAAAAACTCAAAAAAAAAATCCTAAAAACCCCAAAAGGCCCTACAAACCCGGAAAACCCCTAAAATCTACAAAACCCCCAAAAACCATAAAATCCCCTAAAACCCATAAAACCATAAAAACCACTAAAAACACTAAAAACCTTTAAAACCCACAAAAACCTTAAAAAGAACTAAAAAACCTTAAATACTCAAAAATCCCCTAAAAACACAAGAGACACTAAAAACCCTGAAAAACCCTAAAAACTAGAAACATTCTAAATAACCCCTAAAAATACATGAAAACATAAAAAACCTGTAAACCCTAAAAATCATAAAACCCCTAAACACCCAAAGACCCATAAAACCACAAAAACTACTAAAAACTCTAAAAAACCTTTAAACCCCCCAAAACATTAAAACCCTCTAAAAAACCTTTAAAACCCTAAACAAACTCAAAAAAAGCTTGATAACCCAAAAAGATCCTAAAAACCTAAAAATCATAAAAACCTATGAAAACCCTCAAAATCCCTAAAAGCACTAAAAAACACTAAAACCCATAAAAATCCTAAAAGAACTAAAATCCATGATAAATGTAAAAACCCTAAACACCCTAAAATTCCCCATAAATCCATAAAACCCCCTAAAACCTTAAAAAACCCTAAAACCCCATAAAAACCCTAAAACCACTAAAAAATCTAAAAACCCGCAAAATCCCTAAAAATATTAAAAACTCTAGAAAACCTTCAAAACCCTAAAAACATGAAAAACCCCTAAATGACATGAAAAACACTAAAAACCCTCCAAACCGCTTAAACCCCTAAAAACCCAGAAACCCTAAAACCCCTCAAAATTCGAAAAAACAAAAAACCATTAAAACACTAAAAACCCTGAAAATCGCTAAAAACCCTAAAAACCATGAAAACCCTAAAACCCCCCATAATGCATAAAACACTAAAAACCATAGAAATCCTAAAAACCCTATAAAAAACAATGAAAATGTAAAAAACCCTGAAAATCCCTGAAAATCCCTGAAAACCCCTAAAACCATTACAAAACCCTAAAATCCCATTGAAACCATAAAAACCAATTAAAAACATTACAAACCCATAAAGCCCTTAAAAATGTAAAAAAAATCTAAAAAAACCATAGAAACCCTAAAAAGTAAAAACACCCTAAAACCAAAGAAGACCCTAAAAACCCTAAAAACCCTAAACCCTTAAAACCCCTTGAAAATCCCTAAAAATCCCTAAAACCCCTAAAAAACCCTAAATCCATAAAAATCCTAAAAAAATCCCTCAGAGTCCATGAAAACATAAAAACCACTAAGACCATTGAAAACCCCCAAAAAACCATAAAATTCCCCAAAAACCTTAAAAAACCAAAAAAACCATAAAATCCCTAAAAACCACTTAAAAACTCTAAAAACCCTTAAAACCCTAAAAACATTAAAAAAATATAAAAATCTTAAAAGCCCCAAAAAATCAAAAAAGAAAAAGAAAAAAAAAGACCCTAATTAACCTTGAAAAACAATAAAAATCCTAAAACCCTAAAATCCCCTAAATCCCTAGAAACCATAAAAATCCTAAAAACCCCTAAAAGTCCATGAAAATGTAAAAAAAACTAAAAACCCTAAAAAACCCCTGAGAACCGTAAAAACTCCTAAAAATCATAAAAACGCTAAACACCCATAAAATTCCTAAATAACCACTAAAAACTCTAAAAAATCTCAAAACCCATAAATTTTTTAAAAAACTCTAAAAAACCTTAAAATCCACAAAATTCGTAAAAACAATAAAAAACCCCCTAAAAACCAAAAAAGGCCCCAAAAAACCTAAAAAACCATTAAAATCCCTAAAAATCTAAAAATACCCTAAAAACCATAAAAACCTAGAAAACCCCTAAAATTACATGAAAAAATAAAATACCCTAAAAACATTGAAAAAACTATGAAAACTATAAAACCTCCTAAAACTATTAAAAACACTAAAACCCAAAAAATCTCTAAATACCAACTAAAAATTCTAAAAACCCATAAAACCCTAAAAATGATAAAGATCTATAAAAAATATTAAAACCCTAAAAAACACAAAAAAAAATAAAAAAATAAAAAAAAGGACACTAAAAACCCTAAAAAACACTAAAAACCCAAAAGCCCCTAAAAACCATTAAACCCTTCAAAATCCCCAAAAAACCCAAAAAATCCTAATGACTATAAAAATCCTAAAAACCTCCTAAATATCAATGAAAACCAAAAAAACCCTAAAAACCTTGAAAACCCCTAAAAAATAAAAAAAACACTAAAAACATTAAAAATCCCTAAATCCCCATAAAAACACTAAAAATAAATAAAAACTATAAAACCCTTAAAACCCCTAAAAAAGTTAAAAAAATCTAAAAACCCTAAAATCTAAAAAAACCGTAAAAACCAAAAAAGTCCATAAAAATATGAAAAACCCTAAAAACCTTTGAAAAACCCTAAAACACCCCAAAATCCTTAAAAACCCTAAAACAATAAAAAAAACCAAAAACCAAAAAAAACCCTAAAACCCCTAAAAATCCATGAAAATGTAAAAACCCTGAAAAACCCCTGAAAAGCATAAAACACCCTAAAAACTTAAAACCCCTAAAAACCAATAAAAATCCTAAAAACCACTAAATACTCAAAAAACCCTTTAAAACCCTAAAAACATAAAAAAACTCTAAAAAACCCTTAAAACTCAAAAACCCCTAAAAAAAGAAAATATCCTAAATACCACGAAAACCATAGAAACCCTAAAACACGAAAAAAATCCCTAAAACCCCTCAAAATCCCTAAAAACCTTTAAACACTCAAAACCCCTAAAAATCCACATAAAAGCCCCTAAAAACGATAAAAACCCTTAAAAACCTGAAAAACCTTAAAAACCCAAAAAACCAATAAAAACTCAAAAAACCCTTGAAACCCCTAAAAATGTTAAAAAACTCTAAGAAACACACTAAAAAATCTACAAACCCCTAAAAACCCAAAAAACCCTAAAACCACAAAAAACCCTAAAAATCTCTAAAACCCCTCAAAATCCCTAAAAATATTAAATAACTTAAAAACCATGAAAATACTAAAAAAGCTCCAAAAATCCATGAAAACTTAAAAACCACTAAAACCCTGAAAACCCCTTGAAACACATAAAAACCCTGAAAACCCCTTGAAAACCATAAAACCCAAAAAACCCATAAAAACCACTAAAACTATAAAAACCCTAAAAACACTTAAAAACGTTAAAAAACTCTATAAACTTTAAAACCCCTAAAAAACTGAAAAAAACCATAAATCCCCTAAAAGTCCCTAAAAACCCGGAAAAACCCTAGAACCACTAAAAGCCCTTGAAAACACCTAAAACCCCTCAAAATCCCAAAAAACCATTAAAAACACCAACAACGATAAAAATCCTAAAAACCCATTAAAATCCATGAAAACATAAAAAACCTTAAAAACCGTGAAACCCCCCCCCCTAAAAAGCATAAAACCCCTTAAAACCCCTAAAATCCCACTAAAAACTCGAAAACCCCTTAAAAACCCTAAAATCATTATAAACACAAAAAAACCCAAAAACCCTGAAAACCCCTGAAAATATATAAAACCCTTAAAATCCTGAAAAACCCTAAAACTATAAAAATCCTAAACAACCCCTAAAAGTCCATGAAAATGTAAAAAACCGTAAAAACCCTAAACAACAACTAAAAACCAAAAAACCCATAAAAACATTAAAAACCCATAAAAACATTAAAAACCCTCTAAACCAATAAAATCCATAAAACCACTAAAATCTCTAAAAACTCATAAAACTCCTAAAAATGTTAAAAACTCTAAAAACCTCAAAAAACCTAAAAACCCAAAAAGACCCTCAAAACCCATAAAACCCCTAAAAACCCAAGAAAAACCCAAAAAACCTATGAAAAACCCTAAAAATCCTAAGAACCCTAAAAATCCCAAAAAACATTAAAAACCCTAAAAATCCAAAAAAAAACCCATTAAACCATAAATTCCCCTAAAAACCTTAAAAACTGTAAACACCATAAAACCACTAAAAACCCACTAAAATCTATAAATACCCTTACATCCTAGCCCCTAAAAATGTTAAAAAACTCTCAAAAACTTGAAAATCCCTAAAAAACTCAAAAAACCCTAAAACCCCAAAAGCCTCTAAAACCATGAAAACCAATAAAAATCCCCAAAAACCCCTAAAAGACCCTAAAAAATCAATCAAAAATCCTAAAAACCCTAAAATCCGAAAAACCCTTAAAATCCATTAAATATAAAGAACCCAAAAAACCCTGAAAACCATAAAAATCCATAAAACCCCTAAATACCCTTAAAACCCCCAAAAAACCCTAAAATCCCACTAAACAATCTAGAAACCTCAGAATCCCTAAAAATATTAAAAAATATAAAAATCCTTAAGAACCCTAAAAACTCAAAAAAAATCCTAAAAACCCAAAAGACCCTAAAAAACCGGAAAACCCTTAACAACCCGAAAAAAACCTCTGAAAGACCCAAAAAACCCTTAAAATCCCCAAAACCCCTGAAAACTTAAAAAACTATAACAATCCTAAAAACCCACTAAGAATAAATAAAAACATAAAAAACCCCTAAAAACCCTGAAAAACCCCGAAAAAACATAAAACCCCCTAAAAACCTTAAAATCCCAAAAAAACCATAAAAAACTTAAAAGCCACTAAAAACTATAAAATCCACTTAAACCCCTAAAATTTTGAAAAAACATTAAAAAACCTTACAAACCCAAAAAAAACTTGAAAAAAAAATCATAATAACCCAAAAGGACCCTAAAAACCAAGAAAAACCTTAAAATCCCTAAAAATGCCTGATTAAACATAAAACCCCTCAAAATCCTCAAAAACCCTAAAACACATAAAATCCTGAAAAACCCATAAAAACCATAAAATACCTAAGAAACCTTAAATACTCTAAAACACATAAAAACCCTAGAACTCCTAAAAATTCTAAAAACACTAAAAACCCTTTAATGCCCTAAAAACCCCAAAAGACCCTAAAACCCTGCAAAACTCTCTCTCGCGATGGCGATTCTCGGATCCCTTGAAGACGACGTCGCCGTAGTTGATGGTCGCGGTGGTGCTGCCCCTCCCTGGGATTGGAGGGGCAGCAGATGGGGTTCCCCTGCAACTCACTGAGCAGGAGCTTCCCCCCTTTTTTCAGAGATTGCGATTTTCCCGAAAGTCCCTCATTGCCAGAACGGTGTGCCCTCCGTCCTGATTTCTTCTCAAGAGTTTTCTTTGGCCTCTGTACTTCTGGATCTGACACTGGTGGTTCAGTTTGGGAGGAACCGGCCCTCTATCGATGTTTTTGATAGGTTTGTTGCCTCTTCTTGGAATCTCTGTGAAAGGGCTGTTGTAGGGTTACTTGATGCCCGCCATTTTTTGGTTCGATTTGGGAACGAGGATGATTTGATCTCAGCCTGGGCTGTGGCTCCACGGATTGTCATCTGTTTTCGGTTCTACTTGTTCCGGTGGAGCTTTGATTTCCACTTGAATCGTGACCCTCCGAGCACGGCGTTGTGGGTAACTCTTCCTGGACTTGCGCTCCCCTTCCATAATTCGGCCATCCTTCACGTCATTGGTAATCTCATTGCACGATTTTGTTGCATAGATGCAAGGGCAAGCACTGCATGTCACCCCTTTGCGCCACATATTTTCATAGAGGTGGATGTGTCCAAGCCCCCAATCAATTTGGTTTGTGTAGATATTGAAGGTGAACTCCGGTGGCAACAGAAGGTCTGATTTGAATCCTGGGTCTTCTTCTGCTTGAATTGCTGCAGGTTAGACCACGCTGCATCTGTGTGTCGACGTGGAAGCGGTTCCTCCTCTTTTTTTCCAAGTCCGTCTGCTGAAGCTCCTTCAATTTTTGCTGAGATTGTGGTTGGGGAATCACCTTTTCACAATATGGGAGGGTCGGCTTCAAATACTAGTGTGGTTGGCTAGCCCAGGATTCATGCTACTTCTGGTGGTGATGGGAAATTGGTGGCCACTCAGGAGGTGCGAGCTTCATCCATGGAGTCTCTTAATGAGCAGGCTACCTCCCTGGTGTCTGGTCCTGGTCAAGAAGTGGTAGCTAGGTAGGGGGCGATGCCTCGAGAGGAGGAGTTAGTTTGTGTGGGATCTGGGTACACTTTGCTGAAGAGTGTTCCGCATCAACCACCTGAGCCTAAGCTTAGTGAAGTGTTTGATAGGCTGAATAAAGATCTAGGAATAGTGTTTGGGAAAGGAGTGAACGCTTCCGAAGCTGGAAGTAGTAGTCTTGAAACTGTCCAGGACTCTCGAGATGACCTGGCCGTGACTATGCAAGCGACACAGGAGAGGGATGGGGTGTTGGGAAAATGAGCATGTGGGCAGGGCATGGATGTTCCAGTGAACAACCGATTTGATAGGCTGCCTGAGGAATTGGGCTCTGGGCAGGGGCTTGCTGGGGTTATAGTGACTCGATCTGCTGAGCAGGGTCACACTGCTCGGGTGGATTGGAAGGAGGGTGATGATGCACTAGCAGTGGTGGCCTGCCCTGTTTCGCATGATGATTGTTATCATGAAAGGGGGTCTCTGGTCCCAATTGCGATAGACGTGTCAGATGCATCCGCTCCTGAAAGGGCATCTGATGGTAATATAAATCAGTCTGAGCAGATGGGAGATGAAGACAAAGAGAAGTCAATATACCTGGTTCTGAAAGACATGGTTTTGGAGGATCCCAATGTGATGCAGGCACTAGTGCAGGATGCTTTTTTGTAGGAGGAATTGAATTCCCATAATCATTTGTTATGGGAGGATGGATCGAATGATAGTTTCAGGATGACATCAAATATGGATCAGATTTTGAAATAAAGGGCCATACTTGGGGAACCTTTCGGGAAAGAGAACTATACAGATGGCTTGCCCGGGGAGAGGATTTTTTCATGACCATCCTTTACTGTTTTCGCTCTTAATCTGGAAGACAATGCCAATATGCCCCAGTTCAAAAGTATGAGGCGTGAACTTTCTACTTGTGCCTTAAACCAAGAGGTCATGGAGATTCTTGTACAATAACAGGACCTGAAGGACATGGAAATACCTTCTTAGGGGACACATATCTCGTCTCGGACTCGGAAAAGAAGGGAAAAGAAGGATTATTCTACGCTGCCCAGGACTATTCAAACCAGGGCCTCGTGTAGCGAGAAGGAGAGGTGAAGGGAGTATTATGCTATGACACCGTATGAATCTTATGACTGGGACTCAGTAGATCCTGATGCTGCTGACGGCTACGGTGCATATGGAGACCCCTTTGGAGCTAGGCATGAGTATGATGACTTTATGGCTAGACTTTTTCACTGTTTCTTTCTTTTGTGTCGTTCTTTTCTTGCTTTCTTCTCTTTTTGTACTCCTTTTGGACTTGCTTCCTTTTATTTAATAAATTTGAGGGGGCCAGGAATAGCCTGGTCCTTGCATCTGCCTTCACCCCTTAAAACCCCTTAAAACCCTAAAAACCCAAAAACATTCTAAAAACCACAAAAATTATAAAAATCCATGAAAACACAGAAAACCCTAAAAATCCATAAAAACCCCTGAATAGCATAAAAACCTTAAAAAACCATGAAACCCCATGAAACCTTAAAACCCACTAAAAAGTATAAAAACATATAAAACCCCTAAAAACATTAAAAAACTCTAAATAACAATAAAAACACTAAAAAGTAAAAAAACCAAAAAACCAAAAAAGACACTAAAATCCCTGAAAAACCCTAAAACCCAAAACCCTGAAAAACCCTAAAAACCTTAAAATCCATAACAACCATAAAAACCAAAAAAAATCCTAGAAAACCACTAAAAATCCATGAAAACATAAAAAACCCTATAAACCTAAAAACACTAAAAACCCCCGAAAACCATAAAACCCCTAAAAAACTATAAAAATGACTAAAAACTCTAAAACCCCCTAAAACCAATAAAAATTTTAAAAAAATATAAAAAACCTTTAATAAACTCAAAAAAACTATAAAAAACCAAAAGAACCAAAAAACCCTGAAAACCCCTAAAAACCATAAGTCATAAAATCCCCTAAAACCCATGAAAACCTAAAAAACCCTAAAAACCCAGAAAAACACCTGAAAACTATAAAAACCCCTAAAAACTATAAAAAACCCTAAAACCCCATAAAAACACTAAAAACTACTAAAATTTCTAAAATCCCTTAAAATCCCTTAAATTTTTAAAAATCTCTAAAAAACCTTAAAACCCATAAAAACCCTAAAAATCCAAAAGGCCTTGAAAAACACTAAAAATCCTAAAAAACCCATAAAAACCCTCAAAATAAATAAAAAATCTAGAAAACCCTAAAAACCATAAAAATACTAAAAGATCTCTAAAAATCCATGAAAACATAAAAAACTTTAAAAACCCTGAAAAACCTTAAAAGCAATAAAAACTGAAAAAAAACATAAAAAACCCTAAAACCCCATAAAAACCATAAAACCCCCTAAAACTCAAAAAACCCTTTAAACCTCTAAAAACATTAAAAACTATAAAAAACCATAAAACCCTAAAAAAATCAAAAAACCCTAAAAACACAAAAGAACTAAAAACCCTAAAACCCCTTGAAAACCCCTAAAAACCCTCAAAATCACTAGAAACCCTAAAACCCTAAAAACCATACAAATCCTAACAGAATTATAAAAATCCATGAATATATAAAAAAACCTAAAAAACCCCTGAAGACCATAAAACCCCTAAAACCCTTAAAAACCACAAGAACCCATCAAACCACCGAAAACTCTAAAAACCCTTTAAACCCTAAAAACCCAAAAGACCGTAAAAACCCTAAAAACCCCTAAAAACCATAAAAACCTCTTAAAAAGCACAAAACACTAAAAATCCCTAAAAACCCTAAAAAAATAAAAAACCTAAGAAAACCCTAAAAATCCATGAAAATTTAAAGAACCCTAAAAAATATGAGAAACCCCTAAAAACCATAAAACCATTAAAAAACTTAAAAACCCATAAAAACTACAAAAGACCATAAAAACCCAAAAAAAATCCCTAAAAACTTGGGAAAACCCCTAAAAACCTCTCAAAAACCCTAAACCCCTCAAAATCTCTAAAAATATTTAAAAATTCTAAAAACCATAAAAATCCTAAAAAAACCCCAAAAATCCATGAATACTTAAAAAACCCTAAAACCCCCTAAAAACCATAAATTCCCCTAAAAACCTAAAAACCCCTAAAACCCCATAAAAACCACTAAAAACACTAAAAATACTTAAAACCCCTAAAAACATTAAAAACTCTAAAAAAACTTAAAACACTAAAAAACTCCAAAAAACCCTAAAACCCCATGAAAAACTGTAAAAACCCTCAAAATCCTTAAACCCACAAAAAAAACCCCTGAAAACCATAAAACCCCCTAAAAACTCACAAACCCTAAAAAACCTCTCGCAGTTGCTCTTGTCTGGGCTCTTGTGGATATAGAAACTACACTTCACTGGTTTGTTTTGTATTGATAGGGTGTTATTGCTTAGGTTGTTGGATGCTAGGTTTTAGAGATGCCTTTTTGGTTTGGTAGCTTTTGGTTGCTCATGTTGGGGAGGATTTTTTTGTGCTTTTGGTTCTGGTTGTTGTTTGATGTGCTTTGATGGGCTTGCAAGTTGGTGACGGTCTGTTTCTTGCTTGGCAGGGGTGCGTCTGGTCGTGGACTTGCGCAAAAGCAAGCTTGTGGATAAGAACAGTGGACTGTGGAATGCTGGTCTTTGGCTTGGGGTTTGCTTCTTGTTTTTTTTCGACCTTCAGGAAAGTTGTTTCACCCATAGTGATCATTTTTAATTCAATTCATTTTCCCTTTTATATATCATGTTTAATTTGCCTTGTAAGAAAAACCAGAAAAAACCTAAAACCATGAAAAATTCTAAAAACCCTTAAAACCCATAAAAAGGTTAAAAACTCTAAAAAACCATAAAACCCCTAAAAGATGAAAAAAAAACCCTAAAACCCCAAAATGAACCTAAAATCCCTGAAAACCTTAAAACCACTAAAACCCACGGAAAACCCCTAAAACCCTTCAAAATCCCTATAAGCCCTAAAAACTATAAAAATCATAAAACCCCCAAAAAGTCCATGAAAACATAAAAAACCTTAAAAATGTAGAAAAACTCTAAAACTATAAAAACCCATAAAAACCTTAACCCCCCCCCCCCCCCCGCCCCCAAAAAAACCCATAAAACCCTAAAATGAAACTAAAAACTCTAAAAACCTAAAAAAAACCCTAAAAACTTTAAAAATTTATAAAAAAATTAAAACCTGAAGCAACTCAAAAAAACCCTAAAAATCCAAAAGGAACCTAAAAACCCTGAAAAATTCTAAAAACCCCTTAAAACCCTAAAAAATCCTAAAAACCATAAAAATCCTAGTACGCCCTAAAAATTCATGAAAACATAAAACCCCCAAAATCAATAAAAAACCCTTAAAAACCATAAAAACCCCTAAAACCCTTAAAAACCCCAAAATCCTATAAAAATCCTAAAAACAACTAAATACCCTAAGAACCCCTGAAAATGTTAAAAAAATGTAAAAAACCTTAAACCCATAAAAAACTCAAAAAAACTCTAAAAACCCAAATGACCCTAAAACCCCTAAAAAACACTAAAATCCCTCGAATTACCTAAAAACCATAAAAACCATAAAAATCCACCCCCCCAAAAAACTCAATTAAAATGTAAAATACCCTAAAAACCCCAAAAAACCCTTGAAAAACATAAACCCCCCAAAAACCTTTAAAAACCCTAAAAACTCATAAATAGAACTAAAAACTCAAAAAACATTTAAAACCCCAAAAAATATTAAAAAACTCTAAAAACCTTAAAACCCCCAAAAAACTCAAAAAAAACCCTAAAACAAAAAAGATCCTAAAACTCCTGAAAACCCATAAAAGCCCCCCGAAAAGCTCTAAAACCCCTTAAAATCCCTAAACACCCTAAAAACAATAAAATCTTGAAAAATCTTGAAAAATCCATTAAAATATAAAAAATCCTAAAAACCCTTAAAAACACTTGAAAACCATAAAAATCTTAAAAACACTAAAAACCCATAAAACCCCTAAAAACCACTAAGAACTATAAAAACTCTTTAAACCTCTAAAACCTTTTAAAAACCCAAAAAAAAACATTAAAACCCCAAAAAAAACTTAAAAAACCCAAAAGACCCTAAAAACCCCTAAAAAACCCTAAAAACTCTCAAAATCCAGAAAAACCCTAAAACCCATAACAATCCTAAAAAACCCTATAAATTCATGAAAATGTGAAGAACACTAAAAACCATAAAAACCCCTGAAAACTATAAAAACCCCTAAAAACCTTACTAAACCATAAGAACCACTAAAACTCTAAAAACACATAAAACCCCAAAAAATGTTAAAAACTCTAAAAAACCTTAAAACCATAAAAAACTCAAAAAACCCTAAAAACCCAACCCTCGCACCTTCCTTGCCCTAAACACATTAAAAACTTATAAATAACCTTAAAAAACCTAAAAACTAAAAAAAACACTAAAAACCAAAAAAGGCCTTAAACCCCTAAAAAACCCTAAAAACCCTAAAAACCCATAGAACCCCTCAAAATTCCAAAAAACCCTAAAAACCATAAAATCCTAAAACCCCCCTAACAATCCATGAAAATGTAAAAAACCTTAAAACCCTGGAAACCCCTAAAGCCATAAAACCCATAAAACCCTAAAATAACTAAAAACTCTAAAAACCCTTAAAACCACAGAAACATTATAAAACTGTAAAAAACCTTAAAACCATAAAACCCCAAAAAAACTTAAACTTTGAAAAACCCTAAAACCCCTAAAATACCCTACACACCCTCAAAATCCCTAAAAATTCTAAAAGACCCTAAAAGCCATAAAAATCATAAAAAACCCTAAAAAAATCTATGAAAACGTAAAATACCCTAAAAACCCTGAACAACTTCAAAAAACCATAAAAACCCATAAAACCATAAAAAAACCTAAAACCCCTAGAAACCCACAAACCATTAAAAACTCTGAAACCCCTTAAAACATTAGAAGACTCTCAAAACTGTAAAAATCCCTAAAAAACACAAAAAACCCTAAAACCCCCAAAATGACCCTAAAAACCCAGAAAAACCTTAGAATGCAAAAAAAAAAATCTGAAAACCCCCAAAATAATTAAAACCATTAAAACCATTAAAAAAATAAAAATCCCTAAAAAACCCAAAAAGACCCCTAAAAACCATAAAAACCCATAAAAACTCTAAAAACCCACAAAAAAACTCTAAAAACTCATAAAACCTATGAAAATGTTAAAAAACTATAAAAAAACTAAAAAGAAAAAAACCTTTAAAAATCCTAAAAACTGAACAGACCCTAAAAACCCTAAAAACCCCTAAAAACCCTAAAAACCCCTGAAAAACCCCCCAAACCCTTAAAATCCATAAAAACCCTAAATATAATAAATTTGATAAACCCCCCTAAAAATCAATGAAACAGTAAAAAACCCTAAAAACCCTGAAAAACCTAAAAAACCCTAAAAACCCCTAAAAACCTTAAAAACCCTAAAAACCCCTAAAAACCACAAAATACCCTAAAAACCCTGAAAACCCCTAAAAATCCTAGAACCCCTTAAAACCCATGAAAACCCCCAAAATCCCTAAAAACCCTAATACCAAAAAAAACAATAAAAAACCAATAAAAAACCAATAAAAGTCCCTAAAAATCTATAAAAACATAAAAAACCCTAAAAACCCCTTAAAACCATAAACCCCTAAAAATATTTAAAAACCCTAAAAACCCATAAAAATCCTAAAAGAAACTAAAATGACAAAAAACCCTTACACCCCAAAAAATGTTAAAAAACCTTTAAACCCTAAAAAACTCAAAAAAACACTAAAACACACAAAACATCGTAAAACCCTGAAAAATCATTAAAACCCTAAAACCATTGATAAACTCTAAAGATGCTCGGAATCCCTAAAACCCAAAAAACCGTAAAAATCCTAAAACCCCCCTAAAAATCCATGAAAAAGTAAAAAATCTAAAAACCTTGAAAACCCATTATAAACCATAAAAACCTTTAAAACCATAAAACCAATTAGAAACCTAAAAATAAATAAAAACTCTAAAACCCTTAAAACCCATAATACATTAGAAAACTCTAAAACCCCTTGAAATCTCTAAAAAACATAGAAACAACCCCTAAAAAACCAAAATACCCTAAAAACCCTAAAAGCCATAAAAATCCTAATAAAAACATAAAGATCCCTGAAAACATAAAAACCCCTAAAAATCCTGAAAGCACCTGAAAACCTTAAGACCTCTAAAAACATTAAAAACCCCAAAAAACCAAAAAAAACTCTAAAAACCCCTTTAAACCCCTAAAAACGTTATGAAACTCTAAAAACCTTTAAACCCCTAAAAATCTAAAAAAAACTAAAAACCCAAAAAGACTCGAAAAACCCTTAAAACCCTAAAAATATAGGAAAAGCTCCTAAAATCCCTCAAAATTACAAAAAATCCAAAAAACTGTATAACCCAAAAAAATCCTAAAAACCCTAAAATCCATGAAAATGTAAAAACCCTTTAAACCCCCCTGAAAACCATAAAACCCCAAAAAAACCTTATAAGACCCAAAAAAAACCATACGAACCCTATAAACCCACTAAAACCCCTAAAAACCCATAAAACCCCAAAAATATTAAGAAATTCTAAAAAACCTTTAAACCCCTAAAAACTAACAAAAAAACATAGAAACCCCCAAAAGACACTAAAAACCCTAAATCCCCCTGAAAACCCCTTTAAAACCCTCAAAAATCCCTAAAACCCTAGAAAAATCCTAAAAACCATAAAAATCCAAAAAACCCCTAAAAATCTATAAAAATGTAGAAAACATTAAAAAGCCTAGAAAACTCAAGAAAACCATAAGAACCCCTAAAAACCTTTTAAAACCTAAAAACCCATAAAACCCCTAAAAATGACAAAAAACTCTAAAAACCCTTAAAACCACTAAAAATGTTAAAAAACTCTAAAAACCCATAAAGCCCTAAAAACTCAAAAAAAATCCTTAAAACAGAAAAGTCCTGAAAACACAAAAAAAACCCTAAAACCCCCAGAAAAAACACTAAAAACCCTCAAAATCATAAAAACCATAAAAAACCATAAAAATGTAAAAACCCCAAAAAAACCCTAAAAAGCTCCTAGATACCAAGAAAACCCAAAAAAAAACGTAAAAAACCCTAAAACGCCATAGAACCCTTAAAAAGCTAAAAGCTTTAAAAACCCTTTAAACCCCTAAAAATGTTAAAAACATTAAAACACCTTAAAAATCTGAAAAAAAAATTAAAAAATTAAAACCACAAAAGACCATAAAACACCAAAAAACGACTTAAAACTCTAAAAACTCCTAAAAACCCATAAAAACCCTAAAACCCATAAAAATCCTAAAAAACCCATAAAAATCCATGAAAACATAAAAAACTGTAAAAAAGAAAAAAAACCCCTAAAAACTATAAAAACCCTTTAAAAACAATAAAAACCCATAAAACCTCTAAAAACCATAAAAACCCTAAAAACCCTCAAAATCCCTAAAAACATTAAAAAACTATAAAAAACTATAAAAAACTATAAAAACCATTAAAACCCCTAAATATTAAAAAAACCCAAAAAACCCAAAAAAACCCTAATAACCCTGAAAAACACTAAAACCACTAAAAACCTTTTAAAAATCCTAAAAACACTCAAGATCACTAAAAACAAAAAAAATCATAAAACCCCCTAAAAATACATGAAAACACAAGACCCCAAAAACCCTGAAAAACCTCTGAAAATCATAAAAACCCTAAAACTCATTAAAACACCATAAAAACCCTGAAAACCCACTAAAAACTCTAAAAACCCTTTAAACCCCTAAAAACATTCATTTCCTAAAAATCATAAAAACCCTAAAAAATGAACCCCCCCCCCAAAAAAACCCAAAACACATAAAATCCTCGAAATACCCTAAAACTCCTCGAAAAACCAAAAAAACCCTCAAAATCCATAAAAACTAAAAACCCTAAAAAACCCTTAAAACCATAAAAACCTCTAAAACCCTATAAACACAAAAAATACCTAAAACCCCACAAAAAACTCTAAAAACATTAAAACACCTAAAACCCCAAAAAACATTAAAAACTCCAAAAAACTAAAAGACACTAAAAACTAAAAAAAACCAAAAACCCCAAAAGACGTTAAAAACCTGAAAAAGAACAAAACAACCCAAAAAACCCTTAAAACCCAAGAAAAAGCGATAAACCTCTCAAAATCCTAAAACCCTAAAAACCATAAAAAACATAAGAAACCCTAAACAATCCATGAAAACGTAAAAAACCCTAAAAAAACATAAAACCCCGCAAAAACCATAAAACCCCTAAAAACCCTAAAAAACCCTAAAAATCCAAAAAAACATAAAAAACCCTAAAAACCCTGAAAACCCCTAAAAAACCCTCGAAAAACATTGAAAACACAAAAAACCCAAAAAAACCCAAAAAATCATAAAACACTCATGAAAACACCTAAAACCCTCAAATTCCCAAAAAATCCTAAAAACAATAAAAATCCAAAAAACCCTAAAAATCCATGAAAATGTACAAAACCCTAAAAACCCTGAAAAAACACCCCGAAATCCATAAAAACCCCTAAAACCCCTATAAACCCAAAATAACCCCTAAAACCCACTAATACTATAAGAACCTTCGAAACCCCTAAAAACAATAAAAATATATAAAAACCCACTAAAATAGTAAAAAACACAAAAAAGGCCACAAAACCCAAAAAGACCCAAAACCCTTGAAAACCCCTAAAAACCAAAGAAACACTGAAATATCGTTAAACTCTCAAATCCTAAAATCCCTAAAAAAACCAAAATCATAAAATCCTAAAAAACCCCTAAAATCCATGAAACTTAAAAAACCCTAAAACCAAAACCCCCCTCGAAAACAATTAAGCCCCTTAAAACCATAAAAACACCTAAAATCCATAAAAACCCTAAAAACCATAAAAAAACTCAAAACCCTAAAACACCCTAAAAAGCCCTGTAACCCTCAAAGTCCCTAAAACCCATAAAACCCCTAAAACCCATAGAAATAGAAAAGCCCTAAAAATATATGAAAACATAAAAAACCTAAAATATCTATGAAATCCATAAAAACCCATAAAACCCCAAAAAACAACTATAAACTCTAAAACCCTTTAAACCCCTAAAAACGTTAAAAAAACTCTAAAAACCCAAAAAAACACTAAAAACTCAAAAAAACCATAAAGACCCAAAAAAACACCAAAAAACATTGAAAACCCCTAAAAACATTAAAACCCCATAAACCCCTTAAAATCCCTAAAAACCATTAAAAACCTAAAAAACCAAAAAAACCAAAAAAAAACCCTAAAAACCAATGATTACGTAAAAAAACCCTAAAAACCCTGAAAACGCTCTGAAAACCATAACACCTCAAAAAACATAAAAAACCCTAAAAACCCATAAAAGCCTAAAAACAACTAAAACTCAAAAAACCCTAAAAAACTCAAAAAAACCCTTAAAATCCAAATAAACCTAAAATTCCTAAAAACCCCTAAAAACCCTAAAAAACTAAGAAAACCCCTAAATACCACAAAATTCCTAAAAACCCAAAAAAATCTAAAAACCAAAAAAAATCTAAAACCCCACCAAAAATCAATGAAAACTTTAAATCCCTAAAAGCCCCAAAAAACACCAAAAAACCACAAAAGCCATTAAAAAATATAAAAAACCCAAAAAACCCTTAACAACCCTAAAAACATAAAAAACTCTAAAAATCTTTAAAACACTAAAAAACTAAAAAATACACCAAACCCCCCCCCCCCCAAAAAAAAACCCCAAAAAGAGCCCAAAAACCCTAAAGAACTCTAAAAACCTTACAAATCCCAAAACAACCTAAAAAACCATGAAAACTTAAAAAACCCTAAAAACCTTGGAAACTCCCTAAAAACCATAAACCCCTAAAAACCTTAAAAACCCCTAAAACCACTAAAAACCATTAGAAACTCTAAAAGCACTTAAAACCCCCAAAAGCATTAAAAACTCTAAAAAATATTAAAACACTAAAAAACTCAAAAAAACCCTAAAACCCCAAAAAGATCCGAAAGACCCTAAAACATCAGAAAAACCCAATAAACCCACAAAATCTATGAGGACACTAAAACCTTAAAAACCCAGAAAAACCCCTAAAACCATAAAACCTCTAAAAACTATAAAAACCCTAAAAACACTTAAAAACCCTAAAAACCAATCAAATCTCAAAAAAAACCTTTAAACCTTAAAAGCCCCTAAAAACCCAAAAAACACTAAAAACCCAAAAAACCCTAAAATGATGAAAAACCCTAAAACCCTGAAAAGCCCTGAAAAATCCCTAAAACCCATCAAAATCCCTAAAAAACCTAAAAAACCCTAAAAACCCCAAAAATTATAAAAACCTTTAAAGCTATAAAAATGGAAAAAACCCTAAAAACCCTGAAAAACCCCTAAAACCACCAAACACCCCTAAAAAATTTAAAAAACACTAAAAACCCTTAGAAACCCAAAAACCAAAGAAAACCCTAAACCCCCAAAAGGACCCTAAAACCCCTGAATACCCCTAAAAACCCTAAAAACTACGAAAAACCCTAAAATCCCTCAAAATCCCTAAAAACCCTAAAAATCACAAAAATCCTAAAAAACCCCTAAAAATCCAACAAAACATAAAAAACCCTAAAAAATATGAAAACCCCCTAAAATCATTAAATAACCCTAAATACACATAAAATCCCTAAAACCCCACTAAAACTATAAAAACCCTCAAAAATCATAAAATGTTAAAAAATCTAAAAAACCTTAAAACCACTAAAAACTCGAAAAAAAACACCTAAAACCCCGAAAAAGACCCTAAAACAAAGAAAAACACTAAAACCCCTAAAACCCCTAAAGACCCTTGAAAACCCGAAAAACCCTTAAAATCCCTAAAAACCATAGAAATTCCTAAAAACCATAAAAATCCTAGAAAAACCCTAAAAATTCCTGAAAACGTAAAAACCCCTAAAAACCCTGAAAACCCCCTCAAAACAAAAAAAAACACTAAATACCCATAAACTCCCAAAAAACCAATTAAAAAATCTAAAATCCCTTAAAACCCGTAAACACATTAAAAACTATAAAAAACTTGAAAAAATAGATAAAAACCTAAAAACCCAAGACCCTAAAAACCCTGAAAATCCCTAAAAACCATAAAAACACCTGAAAACCATAAAACCATCAAAATCCCTAAACACCATAAAAATACTAAACATCCTCTTAGAATACATGAAAATGTAAAAAACCCTAAGAACCTTGAAAAACCCCTGAAGACCATAAAGAGCACTAAAACCTTAAAAAACACTAAAAACCCTAAAAAACCTAAAAACCCGCTAAAAAATATAAAATCCCTTATAAACTTAAAAATATTAAAAACTCTAAAAAACCTTTAAAAGACAAAAAAAAACTCAAAAAACCCTAAAAACCCAAAAGACCCAAACCCTGAAACCCCCTAAAAACACTAAAACCCTCTGAAAAACCCTAAAAACCTTCATGATTGTAAAAAGACTAAAAAATCCTAAAACCCATAAAAATCCTAAAACCCCCCTGAAAGTCAATGAAAATGTAAAAAACAATAAAAACCACTAAAATCCATAAAACCCCTAAAAACCATAAATAACCCCCTAAAAACCATCTAAAAACTGTAAAAACCCTTTAATTTTAGGGGGCTAGGCTAGCCTTGTCCTGCACCTCTTCTGCCCTAAAAACAATAAAAAACTCTAAAAAACCTTTAGACCCCAAAAGCACAAAAAAACCATAAAACCCAAAAGACCCAAAAATGCCTAAAAGACACTAAAAACTCTAAAAACCCTGAAAATTCCTAAAACCTAAAACCCTTAAAAAACCTAAAAAAACATGAAAAACAACTAAAAACCATAAAACCCCCCAAAAAATAAAATCCCTAAAATCCCATAAAAACCCTGAAAACACACTAAAATGTTTAAAAACCCATAAAACCCTAAAAACGTTTAAAACTCTAAAAAACCTTAAAAACCCAAAATAACTAAAAAAAACTGAAAAACCCAAAAAGACCTTAAAAACCCAGAATACCCCAAACCCCCAGAAACTCTTGAAAACCCCTAAAACTATCAAAATCCCTAAAAACCCTAAAAACCCCTAAAAACCGTAGAAATACTAAAAACCCCTAAAATGCATGAAAACGTAAAAAACACTAATAACACTAAAAAACCCCCAAGTAACCACAAAACCCCCCAAAACCATAAAAAAACTCATAAAATCTTTAAAACCCCACTAAAAACCCTAAAAAACTTTAAAATCCCTAAAAAACAATAAAACACAAAAAACCCTAAAACCCTAAAAACCAAAAAGACCCTAAAACCCTTAAAAACCCTAAAAACCAAAAAACACCCAAAAAACCCTAGAAACCATCAAAACCCCTAAAAACACTAATAATAATAATAAAACCTCAGAAAGTCATAAAACTCCAAAAAAGCATTAAATACCTCTAAAAACCCATAAAAAACCTTTAACCACTAAAAACTATAAAACCCATTAAAACCCCTAAAAATGTTGAAAACTCTAAAAATTCATTAAAACCCTATAAAATTCTAAAAAGCTCTAAAAAATCCAAAAAATCCAAAAAGACCATACAACTCTGAAAACCCTGAAAACACCAGAAAACCCTAAAAATCCCTAAATTCCCTAAAAACCTAAAAACCGTAAAAATCCTAAAAATTCCCTAAAATCCATGAAAATATAAAGATCCCTAAATACCCTTAAAACTCCTAAAAACCATAAAACCCCTAAAACTTTTAAAACCCCTAAAAGCACATAAAACCCCTCAAAAACGCAATAAATACTCTATAAACCCTTATGGGGATGGGGACGTTGATTTGTAGTTCCTGCTTCTTTTTCTTCTACTTTTCGGGTCTTTTGGGGTTTTTTTGGTGTCTTAGGGGGGTCTAGGGTTTTTCAGTGTGGGTCATTTGACCCTGCCCCGCCCTTCTCTGCTTTGTTTTCTTTTCTTTTTATAAATTTTGAGGTGTAGTAATAGCCTGGCCTTGTACCTTCCTTGCCCAAAAAACATTAAAAAAATAAAATAAATTTAAAAACCTAAGAAACCTTAAATACCATACAAATCTCAAAAAACCCTAAAAATAAAGAAGACCCTAAAAATACATAAAGCCCTAAAAAACATTGAAAACCCTTAAAACCCTTGAAATCCCTAAAAACCCTAAAAACCATAAATATATTAAAAAACCCCTAAAAATCCAAGAAAATGTAAAAAACCCTCGAAACCCTAAATAACCACTAAAAACCATAAAAACCCCTAAAAAACTTAAAAAACCCATAATAACATAAAAACCATAAAACCACTAAAAACTCTAAAAACCCTTAAAAACTCTAAAAATCTCAAATAAACTCTAAAAACTCAAAAAAAAACCCTTGAAAACCCCAAAAGACCCTAAAATCCTTGAAACCCCTAAAACCTTTAAAACCCCTGAAAATCCCAAAAAACCCTTGAAATACCTAAAAACCCTAAAAACCATAAAAAACCTTACAAAACCCATAAAAATCCATGAAAATGTAAAAAACCTAAAACCCTCAAAAAAACCTTGAAAACCATAAACCCCCTAGAAACCTTTAAAAACCATAAAACCCCATAAAAACCTTAAAATCCATTAAAATATCTAAAACCCCTTAAAACCCCTAAAAATGTAAAAAACTCTAAAAACCTTAAAACCCCTAAAAAACTCAAAAAAAAACCATAAAACCCAAATTGACACTAAAACCTCTGAAAACCCCTAAAAACCCCCTGGAAAACACCAAAAATCTCTAAAAACCCTAAAAACCCAAAAACTGTTAAAATCCTAAAACCCCTAAAAAAATACATGAAAATGTAAAAAACCCTAAAAACCTAAAAAACCCCAACAAACTAAAAAAACGCCTTAAAACCTTAAAAAACCTTAAATCCCTAAAAAACACTAAAAGTTCTAAAACCCCTTAAAACATTAAGAAAATTATAAAAACCCTTAAAACCCCTAAAAAACTAAAAAAAACCCAAAAAGCCCTCAAAGTCTCTAAATACCCTAAAAACCCATAAACCCATAAAAATATTTAAAAACCCTAAAAATATTTGGAAATGAAAAAAAACCTAAAACCCTAAAAAAAACTCTAAAAACCATCAAAACCCCTAGAACATTAAAACCTGTAAAAACCCACTAAAATTTCTAAAAACCCGTAAAACCCCTAAAAATGTTTAAGAACTCTAAAAAACCGTAAAAACCAAGACCCTAAAAAGCTTAAAAAACCCATCAAATTCCCTAAAAATCCTATATAACCATAAATATCATAAATATCCTAAAATACCCCTAAAAATCTAGGAAAACTAAAAAAAACCTAAAACTCTAAAAAAAATCTAAAAACCATCAAAA